>JAQPPZ010003603.1:2540881-5081762 GCA_028583015.1 Wollemia nobilis
TTCTTCTTGCACTTGAAGATGAAAGTCTTCTCTATCTGTTGTAGGAAGCTTCTCACACTTTTGATGACTAATCTCTATTGCAACAATGTCTTAGGTTGCTTTCTTGGATGTAACCTAAGAATATAATATGATTCCTCTACTTAACTAAAGAACCCAATATCAATATCCAAGTGACAATAAACTTCCCTAATGCTCTAAACAAGATAGCTTGATTGTACCAACTTCTTTAATGTTTTGTTGAGTGTTGATAGAAATCAATTGCCAAGAATTTATCTATCTCTAAAATTATTTATCAATGTTAGGGTTGGCTATTTCCATAAATAATCAACTGTATTCAAGTTGATTTTCCCAAATATGAGTCCTAGTTTTCAATGGTTATCCTTCGACCTAGCAGAAAGATTCTAGGTAAGTCCTAGTCTTCACTAGTTATCCTTCGACTTAGTGGAAAGACTCTAGGTTTTTTCTTCCTTTGATATTACAATAGATTATAGGTCTATTTCCATTTAAAGTAGATAGAATATAACCAATTTTGTCACACTAGACAAAAATAAATTTCATATGTAGCTAAAAAAATTCACCTTATGCAAAAAATATTTTGTTGTAGCTCTAATACAACTTATTGCTTTTGAAGCCTAAATATTAATGTAAACTCAAATATATGATAGCCACAATATAGTAAGATCAAGATAATAATGTAACCAGAATAATATGATCCAACTAATATATAAAATAAAGGCTTATAATATATTAACTAATATTCATTACTAAGCAGAAACATATGAATGTAATAGCCTTAATCATACATGTACAAAGCATGTAGTGCAACTTACAAAATTATTTTCTCAAATGTATGCAATCTTTGTTACTCCTCCTCTTAAAAATAATCCATAAAATTCTCATATAATAACAATACTTTATGTGCACACTTTGTAGACTATGTACGCTATGTAGACTATGTAGGCGATATAGGCAATATATATGATATAGGCTATGTCCACTATAGAGTAATATATAGCCATTGTAGGATGAATCTTTTGTTACTTGACACTTCCTTTCCTTATACCAAGTCTCATGACTCTTGGCTTCTCTACTTGACACTTGCATACACATGACTCTATCTTGTATGCACACTTGGAAATGACTCTTCACATAACACTTCCTAATCTAAGAACACATGTGCACACTTACATATGAGACACTTGTACACATATACAAACATAATACATGCACATTTATTTAAATGACACTTGTGCATTTCCTGCACATTATTACATTATATAAAATATTTACTCACACTCTAATCTAAGACACAACCCTAATATAATATTTACAAGATGTACCATGAAGGTACATTAGCATGTACAAAATAATGTAATATTCTCCAACACCCCATCATATTACATTATTTGATTATTGAATAATTTAGCCTTCAATCAAGGTCTTTATCCTTCAAGTGATCTTGGGACCTGAGCTTTCTTCGTTCTCCTTTTACCTTCTTTTGAATTTTCCTAATCTTCTTCCTCCACTTCTTCAGTCAATTCTTTTCTATCTTGTTCTTCTAATGATATCTTCTTGTATCCTGATCAATTGTAAGATTAATATCCTCCAAATTATTTAAGAGAAATGCATCTTCATTGACTATCAATTTTATTGAAAGAGCTTTGAGTTCATTTTCTTCAGTAGCTTCTTGTACTTTCTCATTGATTTTAGATTCATGTATAAGAATATTTCCTTTGCCTTTGTCAATAGAATCATATGAATCTTTATTTTCCTATATAGAAACTTTTGAACATTCACTTAAAGCATCATAATATGATCTTTAGTTAGTTGAACTTGGAATATCAATATTGCAAGAAGAATGAAATATCTTTTCCAAAAATGATTCATCTACTTTTGCTTTCCTCTTAAAATATTCAATCAATTCCTTTTGTTTTATATTCTCTTCTTTATGAAACCTAAGTGTAAGAAATGCCATATACATGATGCTACTAATATCTAAAGGTATCATAATACTATCCTTTCCATCATCAATTGCTTCAACAATCCTTGCATGTAAATATATTAAAATATTTCAAATTTTTCATCTATAGCTTCACTATAGATCAATTTTGAGACTAGATCTAACTTTCCTTCAGATTTTGCAAGCACGTTTTTGATTCCATAATTAATGACATTCACTTTTACCTTTTGTAGCATGAACTCCATATTATCCATTGAATTCTTTGATTCTTTTGAGGTAGACATCCTTGAAACTCCCTAGGTTTTAAATAAGTTCAAAGTTTCTAAATTTAAATTCTATGAAGTAGAATTCCTTATGTCTCCCTAAAATGTTTAGAAACTAAGAAAATAAGAAGTTTGCAAACTTATTTTTTCTAAATTTTAAATAGAACTCCTTTTGAATCCCAAATTAAATTAATTTGCAAATATTCTATAAGCTTTGAATTTCAAAAAACTATTAAAAAATCTTTAAATAAAAAAACTTATAACTCCAAAATAATTTCAAACTATTAATCAACTATATCTACTTATCACTCCTCTCTTAACTTTAATAACAAGGATTTAATAAATAACTTCCTATTATCATTCCTTATTTCTCCATTTAATATATTCTTATAAAAACTTATAAAGCCTTATAAAACCTTATAGCTCCTACTTAAAATAAACCTTATAATAAATGAAACCCTAAAAATATTTTACCTTTCAATTCTACCAACTTTGGCACTTATCTCACACAATATTGCACTTCCAACTTTGGTGCTTATCTCACTTGATCTTCTATTATAAATGCTACTACCTACAAAGCATTTTAATATGAAAAAATTAGTGACACTTTCCTCTAGGAAATGACGTTAGAATATTTTAACTACTAATGAGACTTTACATTGGTAAGGCGGCAATGAGATTATTTCATTGTTCAACCATGAAATAAGCATTATGCTTCACTATAATCTGACTCGAGCCTCTAACTCCTTCTTTGATGCTTCACCAACCTTAGCATTCCATTTTTTGTTGTCCACTTAAACTCTTCAATTATCTTGTTGCTTAGTTTGTTGTCTTGGCATTCCACCTACATAGAGCTTGTCTTGCTATGATTTCTCTTCTCCTCTCATGTATTGAGTGCCATTTTTCCTACTTGAGACTTTCTACGATATCACTTTGGTATTTTTCCTACTTGAGATTAGTATCTTGACTTTATTTTTTGTATCTTTTAGCTCACTATAGCTTGATGCACTATAACTCAAACCTTCTTGTCCTTACGTATCTCTGTACTCAGCTCACAAATCTTGTTGTCCTTAGATTGATGATTTATGTAGCTCTATAACTAGGCACACAACTTTAGATAACTTAGGCTATCGATTTTTCTCCTACATAGTGTTGTTATTATTTGAGTTTATCTTGAACCTAAGCACTATTCTTTCAATCATCAAACGTAAGCATATAGAATTTTGTCCTATGAGCACTTCTTAGAATGTGAAAGTTTTTTTAACCTGACTACTTCTTCGACCTCTGTCCACTTTGAACCTAAATTCTTATTGGAATATAAACTCTTTAGGCCTAAATACTCCATATTAGAACTCTATCATGAGCACTTCTTGTAATGCTATCTTCCTCAAACTTGAGCTTCTCTTCAAGTCTATGTGATTCTTGGAAATCAAACTAGTCCTCTTCAAACTTAAGCTTCTTTGAACCTAATATATATGTATATTATCCAAGTGCTACATTTCTTGTTGCTCAATCATTGTTCTGTAGTAAGGATCAATGCTATGTGCCCAATCTCAACCACATGAAACAAGAAAAAAAGAGGAAAACATTTTTGACAATGGAGAGAATGAAAAATCACATCTCTCCCTTTGTGTTATGGAATTATATATTGAGAAAAATGAGATTAGGGTTAGGGTTCCCAAATCCATATTACATAAAATTAAAATGAACATGAAATGAAATTATGCATTAAAATAACCTATTCTAATGAGGTATTAATAAAGCCTTATAACAATTAATTAGTAACCTAACTAATAAACATGACCTTGTAGCATTAACATATCTTCAATCCCCCTTAATGGTAGGTCATTTTATATCAGTAGATGAGTGGATCAGGTAGCTCTTTGTGTAGATTATTAGTTAATTATCCATGATATTCTTCTCCAATATGCTAGGTCTCCATATACCATTTGTTCATCCCCCATGCCCTTTCAGATTTTCACAAGTTTTAATTTTCCAAATCCAGTACAACCCTTATCATTTTTCACCCACAAGAAGTTTTCACAAATGGGATAGAGAAGAGACTAACCAATACTTTTTTCCCACATAAATGAATAAGCATTAGCCTTTTTGGTCCTATTGCATCTCTATTGTCGGGGGATATGGAGGCTCTCAATACTATCTACTATCTAAACTATTCAAACTTCACCCTCTAGAGTGTCTTGGTGAAGATGTCAGCAATCTGATCTACTATTGGATAGTAGTGCATTTGTATTGTGCCATCTTCAATAAGTTCTCAGATCCTATGTACTTTTGTACTGATGTGGTTGGTTATGTTATGAAATAAAATATTATTTTCCATGTGGATTGTTGATTGATTATCCAAATGTAGTCTTGTAGGACCTTTTTAAGTGATATTAAGAGTGTGTAGCAACTTTCTCAACCATACCACTTCTTTGTTTGTCTCAACTATAGCAATATATTAAGCTTCTACTAAAAACCTACTATAATATTTTATCACTTTGATCTCCATGAAATTGATGTTGAGCCAAGAAACAACAAGTACCCAAACATAGATCTCCTAGTGTCTTTATCACCTATAAAGTCTAAGTTTGTTTATGCAATGAGTGTGAAATCTACATTCTTTTCATACATAAAGCCTTAATTATAGGTTATATTTAGGTACATCAACACTCTTGTTGTTGCTTTTCAGTGACTCTCCTTTGGATTGGTCATGTACCTTACTAGAATCCCCACTGCATAAGCAATGATAAGTCTTGTGTTAGTAACATAGATGAGACTAAAAACCAACCTTTTATAAAGTGTTGCATCTGCCTCTAGTGTGTCATCATCCACGGTGAGTTTCAAATTTGATTCCATGGTGTTGTCACAGGGTATGCATCTTTGAGTTGAAACATATCCAGAATATCGTTGATGTATTCTCTTGGGTCAAGAATATTTTACCATTTTCTTGAGTTACTTCTATGTCCAAATAAAATTTCATCAATTCTAGATCCGATATATCAAAATTCTTTGCAAGGTCCTTTTCACTATGTTGATGAAGTGTTCACTATTACTTGTTAGAAGCATGTCATCTATAAAGACTATGAGGTATGTGACTTTCTCTTTGTCGTGCTTGATAAATAGTATTGCATCAATATCTTGGTAATCACAAAATTTAAATTCAAGTTGCTTCATTCGATCCGATAGCTTGCTAAACCAAGTGTGAGGGGCTTGCTTCAATCCATATAAATACTTTCTAAGTATGCATACCTTGTGCTCCTATCCTACAATCTCAAAACATTTTGGCTATACCATGTATATTTCTTCTTCCAATTCACCATTCAAGAAAGTAGTCTTTACATCTAATTGATGAATCTTCCAACCTTGTTATGCAGCTAAGGCTACAAGAGTCTTTATTGTGGGCCATTTTGTGGTAGGTACAAATACCTTAGTGTATTCAATGCCTTATTTTTATGGAAATCCTTTAGCCACTAATCTCACCTTATGTTTGTCAAGGGTACCATCTAATTTATACTTGTTTTTGCACACCCATTGGTTTTGAACTACCTTTCTTCCAAGTGATAGATCGACTAATTATAAAGTACTATTTTTTATCAAAGATTCATACTTCTAGTTCATTCCATATATCCAAGCTACGTGTTTGATAGCTTCTTGGTACATGAGAGGTTCATTATTTAGAGTGAGGTATAGTTCTGTAGGTTCTAGTTCAACAAGTAATGATTCGTGCACTCTTGCTCTGAGGGCATCTCTTATGCCCATTTTACTTGCTTCATCTAGTTTGATATCCTTTAGGAGCTTGTGAGCTTCATGAATTCCTTGAGTGGGGAGTAGTGTGGATGTCTCACCTACCTCAAATTTTTTATCATGATCTTGGAATGGATCATTAGGTACAAAGGATGCTAAAAAATATGGATGTGAAACAATACTTTTACCATGATCAACATTACTATGTGAAATGGCAAAATGTGTAGAAGATATAGACATCTACGTAGTATCATAGTTTGGTTTCTCAAAACTTGTGGGTTGATTTACAAATTCCAGAGTTTTGAGTAACTTTTCAACGTCTTCCTCAAAAGGCTAGAATCTAAACATCATATATGTTAGCATATTTTTATCTAGGCTGAATATTGTATCCCTTGGTATCCAATGTAACTAGTTATTCTTCAATTTTTGCAAATACAACATCATGTGTCACAATAATTTTTCAGTGTGAAGGAATGAATACCTTGTATCTCTTCAGATCCATAGGGTATCCAAAAAATATGCATTTAATATCTCAAGCTTCAAATTTTTTTCTATGCTCTAGAAGAATATGAGCATAATAGATGGAGCCAAATATTTTGAAGTTGATGATGGTGGGGGGTGTCCAGTATTTTTTTCATGAGGTGACGACCAGGTTTTGAGGTAATTAGTATGTTGAGTATATGCATAGAATTCTAGGTGAATTTGGCCCAAATATATAGAGGAACATTTTTATAGATAATAAGGGCATGATCCATTTTCATAATTTTCTGGTTCATGCATTCGAAAATACCATTTTGTTGAGGTGTACCTCGTATTTTCAATTGATGTCTGATCCCATGTGAGGACAAGTATTGTGTGAATTCATTTGAGGTGTACTCATCGCCATTATCACTCTTAAAGGTATTTATTATACAACTTGATTCTCATTATGTGTGAGCCTTGAATGCTTTAAAGAATTCAAAATATTTAGACTTCTTCTCTAAAAAGTCGATCCATAACTTCTTTGAGAAGTCATCGATGAAGGTGATGTAATATTGTTTGCATTTTAATGAGGGAATAGGCATTGGCCTACAAATGTATGAGTAAACTAGCTCTAATTTTTGTGTGGACTTCCATTGACTCTTTAGAAAAGGTTGTTGAGAGGATTTGGCAATGATGCATACTTCACATTTTATGGGTTTGGAAGAGAAGTATGGTAGTCCCCTGATGGTGGACTCCATTTGTCTCAATTGATCAAGTTTGACATGACCCATGCGAGCATGCCATAATACATCAATAGAAAGTTTCTTAGAAGTTAGGGTGGTATTAAGTGCTATGTCAACTTTGATATTATGAATTCAAAAGTAGTATGTCCAGTAAGTTTGATGAGTTTTCCATGGAACCGATCATGACCGCTATTTTGGATGGTGGATGAATGACTCAAAGATTTTTATCTTTGGTAATGACACTCAGATGAAATCCATGATAAATGAATGTGGATAGTAACAATATATTTTTCTTTAGAATAGGGATGTAGAGAACATCAAGTAGCCAAAAATTAGGTAATCTGCAAAGTTTCAATCAAATAGTTCTAGCTCTTTCAACTGGTTGAGAGGATTTGTTAGCCATGTGAACTACACCAAGTACTTTTGAGTTGAATTCTTCAAATAATTCCTATTGGGTGGCTCCAGTATCCATGATCTACAAAATACTAGTGGAGGCTATGTTATGGGCAACTCCAATGGGTTGTGATGTGGGATGAAAAATATCATAGCTAGCATATCCTAAATGTGCCTCAATGAATTTTTTGTGATTGTCAACAAATGGTGATATAGGTGTCCATGTGATGATGATCTGGGTATGCACAAATTGAGCACTTTGAAAGATATTTAGATTAAAGTCATATTTATTTACATAATGCACATTGTGCTTTTAAAACTACTTGATTTTATGTGGTAGTTCAACAATTAGTGGCATAGTGCCCTTTTTTGTTATAAAATTTGCAAACGATATTTGAGTTTTCAGTTCCTTGAGAGATACTAGGTTGTTTTATTTTTCCTTTATTGTGATGTCCTTGACTAGTTTGATGTCATGAGTGTTCATGTTGACTATTTTTAGAACCTTGTACTTTGCCTTTGCCTTGATCATAGCCTCAGCCATGACTTTTGTTATGAAATTTGCATCTTCATCCACTTGAGAGGTTAAGTCACCAAGTTCAGAACTGATAAAGTTTATGACAAAGGTATTGTCAAATTCAACGAAATTTTTTGCTAAGGCTTCAAAGTTTAGAGTTTTTAGAGTTCCACTAGCTGATAAAGTGGAAAGCAAGTTCTTGTAGTCTAGAATGTGAAGACATGACTGAATGAGGAAAGCCCATGTGATGCATTAATTTTTGAAGTCTTTATCAATAACCTATTTAATAGGGTGAAGGAGGTTGATGGTGGAACTGGAGTATCCTTTTTGCATATTTATTTGATTCATCTTGAGGACAAGATGAACAAATTTTAGGTCAGATATGGTATCAAAGTTTTTCTTGAATACTTTGAGAACTGACCATGTCATGCCATGCTTGGCTTCCTCAATCAAATTATGAAGGTGATATTCTATAACAAGTAGGATGTCAACACAAATTCAATCGTCATCTATCTACCATTTTTCTAGGGCAACAATTGTAAGAAAAATAAATACATCAAGCAATTAAATAATAAAATAAAGAACTTGTGATAAAAAATAATGGTTTTGAATTAATATGAGAGCCTTGATATCCTCTTTTGACAACAATGATATCCTCGATGTTTTGGGGTTACAATTGTATACTGTACTTTCAAATTACAATAAATCAAAAGGGGAAAAACCCTTTTTGGAGATCAAATGAATTCTAGGTGTCTTTGATCTTCTTTTGCTTAAATCAAATTATTGAGTGGTTTTGTGTATCCTTGGCGGCCCACTCTTCTATTACAATATCCTTCAATAACCTATCATCTGCATATGTATGAATGCAAGCAAGAGAAATTATTAGTATCACATGAAGGGACTCCACTATGTGAAGCCATTTTTAATACAAATAAAAAGATACAAACCCTCAAATAAATTCTTGCAGAAGGAATAAAATACATGAAGAATAGAAATCAATAAAAATGAGATACCTTACTAATTTACTTGATCTAATTTGTGTCCATCCATGGCTGAAACTACTCCTGTTCAAACATGGGACTGCGCTAGGGACTTTGTTGCTCCAAATAATCTGAAAATTGGTGGAGACATTTTAAGAATTTTCAGGAACCTACCCTCAACATTTCAGCTCAATCTAACTTTTGATTAGTGAGATATGTCCAAAACAATTCGGGTATTTTGTGTAGTCTTGCACAAATGTAGGGAACATGATGGTATATTTCCATGCTCCTCTTATCTTTCCCTATTGCCTGTCATCATTCACAAAAATGAACTATGTTTTATAAATTTTTAGAAGGTTAGGATTAGGGTTTGGAAGTGGCTAGGTAGCATTGCCAAGTGGTAAGCTAGGATTAAAGTATGATTAGCAGCTAGGATTTCTCTCTCTCTCTCTCTCTCTCTCTCTCGATATATATATATATATATATATATATATATATATATATATATATATATATATATATATAATTGTTGTGTAAAACACAATGCAGTACAAAAACAAGAGACACCTAGTTTTATTGGATGATTTTTTTTTTTGTTGCCTCAGTGCAAAGATGGAATGATCGATGAAATTTTTTTATTTTGGCTTATCCCCTCAATTGGAAAATGGGTGAAATATGAAACCCATGAGCCGATTGACCAAATATGGATGATGAAAGGGGTGTGATTTTATGGATGCAAATGTCAAAAATCAAGATGAAGTTGATTGCCCCAAGTTTGGAGTGAACATGTATTTTTGAAACTTTGTTGTTGGCGAAATGATGAGCACTTTTGATGTGGTAGATGGACCAGCCAATATAAGTATGTGTGTGATACTATAATCATTTGGAGGTGGAATTTGTCTCTACACCTTGATTTTAGTCACCGCATACAAACTTGTAAATGATATGGTACATACCATACCATTTTGAGAGGTTTGTGAATTTTTTTTTTCCAACCCTTAAAGAGGGCTTAATGATTACCTTGATCATATTTTCTTGAACGCAATCACATTTCAATATTGAGTTACCAAATTGATCTAATTTGGAACAAGATGAAATGGGATCATGTGTGGGATACATGGATGAGCTGATGTGGTGATTTTGTGAAGTTTTGAGGCTGATTTGATGTTTTTTTAACAAGTTTCCTTATGGTGATCTACCCATCCTACCAAATTGCATGGATAACCAGTCATTACAACTGTTAGGTGACTAGAGTAGATCACTAGATACAAGGTTCTCTTCATGATCATTTTACCAAAGGGGTTTGGTACCTTTGGAGCTTTTGAATTGAAAGTAACCAAAGGAGTTTCAGTACCTTTGGAGATTTTTGAACTGATTTGATCAAAGGGGTTAGGTTCCTTTGGAGTCTTTTGAAGTGGAATTTGATTTTTGAGATTGCAAGGCAAAGGGCACAACCTTTGACAAAAGGACACAACATTTTAAGCCTACCAGATGATGTGTTTATTGATTAAATGTGAGGTAAAGGATGCAACCTTTTGAACCTAGTAGTTGATTTATGGATTTATTGAGTGTGAGGCAAAGGGTACAACCTTTAACAAAAGGATGTAACCTTTTGAACCTGATAATTGATGTGTTGATTGAATTTTTGCATTAATAAAACCAAGCCAAAGTCTTGATGTTGAGGCAAAAGCACTTGATTGAGTGATTGATTGAGCCTTTTGTTGGATTGGTTGATTTTATTGATTGGTGGGGGTAAGGTGTGATACTTTGATACTTTGTACTTGTGATTCATATATATATATATATATAATTTTGCACTTTTGTGTTCCTTTTATTATGGATGTATGTATGAATGAATATGTATATGGTGGTATGAATGTATTATGAATAATGTATGTAAATGAAATTATGTTATCATGCTCTAATGATCATTCATAGAGATTTTAGACTCTTGTCTGACCAACTTTATCTTTGTTGCTTAATCAGGGACATTGACATCTAATGGTGAGATATGAAGTGGATTATGAAACTTATGTAATGATGCGATTATGATATGGAATGTAAGCTTCCTTATGACTTTGTTTACCTTAAGGCTAAAGAATCTAGAGCTGTTTTACAGAGACTCAAAGATCCTAGTGATTTCAAACAAACTCATCTATTAATTTGGTAAAAGGAAGTCAAATTTCTCAAGGAAAATTGTGTGTGCAGTGGATGCTCATTTACCAATAATGAGCATGGTAATGACTTAAACCAATTAATAACCATTGTGTGTGCAAATAAATTCATTTAGCCATATTGAGTAAGGTGAGATTAAACCAGACATGGAGAGAACCAGAAAGCTAGCTTGTCCTTATGTGCATTCAAAGATATCTTGAAAAGAGACTTGTCACCACGCATAATAATATTCTAATATTATGGTCTTCAAGTTTTGGGAAATCAGATTCTTAACCACTCGAATCAAGTCCTAATGACAATTAAAACCTATCCTTACTACTTGAAGGTATTTTTGTGCTTTAAAAGAGAGCTTTGGGGAATCAGATTCTCAACCACTTGAATTGAATCTTGATGTGAATTTTTCCCTATCCTTACTACTCACTCTATTATGAGATTGTTTTTGTGACAAGAATTAGATCTTTAGGGAATCAGATTCTCAACCACTCGAATATTGTCTCGATGAAAATAATTCCCTTATCCTTACTACTCTTTCTATCATTTTTGTAAATTCAAAAAATATGTATATTTAAAAGTGGTGAAAACCACTATTTTCATTGTTTTGAACTATGTATAATGGTACAAGCAAGAAGTACTTTTTGCTTTAAGGTTCAACCCAATCATGATGTCATCCCTCTTTGACGCAAGATGTATTTAATAAGTGTAATATGTGTTTGGTTCAAAAATTGGTAGAGTCAATTCCTAGAACTCAAAATTTTCTTAGTGAAAAGTGTGTTTTTTGGTCCAAGAGGAAATTTGACATTCAATGGAGGTTGCTTGATACACTAGAAGTGGTTGAGTGATCGAAAACACCTAGATGTGCAATTTTTTTCTCATTTATTTTTATTTTTTTGACATAGCTTTTTGGATTGCAAAATGGGACTAATGCTAGACCTAAGGTGCCCCTAATTAAGGTGATAAAACTTGTTGGACTAAGAATTATCTAAACTAATCAAATGATAACTAATATAGTGAGCGGTATTAATGGATGTAACTGATACAAATGTGTGTATGCAATGTAAGTGGAGTGCATGAATGGATGCATGAAATGCAATGTGTATGATTGAGTGGTAATGAAAATGTTTTTTTAAGCTATGTATATATGTACATATATAATTTATATTAGTTTGACCAAGGTGGTGGTGGTGTTTCAATAGGTAACTTGTCTCGCTCTAGCAGAAGGAGTAGATGAAAGATGGGTCAACGGATAGGAAACATGCAAAGGTAAAACTCATCTTCATCAATGAAGGGCACAATGGGGACCGATTCTTCTTCGAAGCTATTAGAGAAAATTGAGAGTATGTCATATTTATCATCAAAGTCTTCCTTAGAGTTTTCATAAAAAAATGGAGTCTATCATGGCAACTTGGGGTCGTATTTTCAAAAAATCCTCGTATAAAAATGCACAAACTTAGGGTCTATGTATTCATCCTCACTATCATCATTATCTTCATCCTCCTCACCATCCTCTTTGGGACCTATAGTGAGTTTTTGAAATGCTTGCTCGAAGGAGGTGGTGGAGGAGAGTGGCCTATATCCTAAGCTAGAGCGATCATGTGCCTCTCAACAGTGTGGTTCAATGATATTGTGAATACCCTACTCATGTTGTCCTAAGCCATATCCCTACCAGTTAACTCATCAAAAATATTGCATCGATAAATCTTGATTGGATGGATTTTCAATATTAGCAAAAACTTTTTATTGAGGTTCATTGGGAGGAGGTAGATCGAATGAAGAATCTACTTCCACATACACAAAATTGATCTTTTTTGGAGTTTAAACCATGTTATATACCACACCTATATCTAAATGTGGGTCACGTGGGTGATCTGATCCTCTAACAATATTGATGTTATGTGGGTTGATTGTGACATTTTAAACTATGTACTTACCAATGCTTGGATTGGCAAGATGGACTACAACTTGGGTGTGTACTGATGTGGATGATGTGGATGCCAAGGTGGAGGCTTCAAGATAAACCTATGTCTCAATAGTGATGTTAGAGGAGGATTTTGCTGAGTGGCAATGCTAACAATTTGAGGCTCAATACAAGGTGGGGTTAAGATGGATATTGACTAACTTGAATTGGGTAGTTGACTTTGTGATGTAGAGGCTCACCCATCTTGTGTGATATTTATAGGGGTGACAAGTTGATTGGGTGATTGATGTGATGATATTTGGCTTAATGAAGGTGTAGGTTGGTTTGAGGTATGATATGATGTAATTAGAAAATGATATGAGGTTGAGGTGAATGCCTGATTTGGGTGGATGGTTTATGATGTGGATGGAAATCAACTATGGGAAGAGCCTCTAGAATGGGTGCTTTGGATGAAGTGTTTTGGTGTGAGGTTGATGATATGGTGATGTGAGTGATGGATAAATAATTGGATGGTATAGATGGTGCATATGGGTTTGGATATGAAGTTGTAGTACTTGAATGGTTCTTCATATGTGGGTATACAATGGATTTTTCCCTCATGTACATATTTCAATCATTGAAGTAATGCCAAGGGCACACTCTTTATTTATCTAATACAAGGGAACCCAAGGAGTATTTTATATTGCATGGCCTCCTCAAGGATATGGAAAAATGTGTGAATCATCTTGACCCCCACCTTGATGGAGAGGACAACTATTCCAATTATCAAGTATAAAGCATCATTAAATCATTGCAAGGTGAAATTTTATTTGGCAATGTGTGAAGGAAGAAGGTTAAGGTATTGGAGTGTTGGGTTAGTGATGATGTTGATAGAGGAGCCATTGTCAACTAGCACTCATTTAAAGGACTTTTTATCAATATGAGCTATTATGTTAAGTGAAGGATCATGCATATCATTTGGTATGGTTTTGATCTCAAAATCATAAAATGTAATTTATGGTTCCATGCATGTCTATATGTTCTCCACAAAATTTGTGAAAACTTTGGGTTCTTGTGTTTGAAATTCAATGGATTTTAGGATATCCATTAATGCTTCACAATATGGGGGAGACTGTTGTATGAGATCATATATTGATAGTTTTTCCAAGGCCAAATTTAAGTTATGTGTTAGTTGAATCCTCGGTGTGATGGTTTATTTTGGTGGATAGTTTTGTAGATGAATTGTAGGTGGTGGATAGGTATGATTTCATTTTAAAGGTATGGTAATTTATGGTGGCATAGAATTGAGTACCCTGAAGAACATGTGCTTATACTGATAGGGGGGTGAAAAGTATAAGATAAATCTTTTTGCTTTTTAATCCAAATAATAGCATCAGCAATATTAAAGTAGTAAACATCACACAAAGCATCACACACATGAGAGACATTATTTTACATGGTTCACCCAATGTGGGCTACTCCATGAAGAAAATATTTCTTATAAATTTTTCTCAAATAAATTCTCTTGGGAATCCTTTCCCTATAATATTTATGGACCTTTTTCCAAAGGAGACACCAATCCCCTTGATCAAGTTAGTGGATCTCTATCCATAGGAGACACCAATCTCCTAACTTTTCTCTAGTTGATGATCCTCTAGAAGAACTTTGCCTCCACTACCCTTAGCAAATGGAACTCTATCTATAGAAGACACATGTCCTCCCTACTCTAGTTGGAGACCTCTGTCCTCAACTCTATCACCTCCAAAGCTCTATCTCAAATTTGTACTAAACACAGTCCTTCGATCTAGCACAAATCTATCCTCAATATCTATCTATGGTCTGGCACAAACCTATCCTCAAATCTGCACCAAACTTTTTCCTTGAATCTATCCTCAAGACTTAACTTAAAGCTTGACTCAATATCAAATCAACTCTGCTAGATATGCCCCAAACCTTAACTCAAGGTTTGAACAAATAAATCAATCAACTCTGCTCTCAAGTCTTCTCAAAGACTTATCTCAAATCTGCCTTGTAATATTCCATAAAATCTCACACCAATATGTCCTCAAGTCCTCTCTATAACTTTTCCAATATGCTTAATAAGTTCTCACAAGAAATTATCCACATATGCTCTCAATCTGTATTGTAAGCTTCCATAAAAGCTTACCCAAATCTATCCACAAGTCATCTCAAAGACTTACCTCAAATATGCTCAACAAATCTACACTAGAGATTATCCAATCTCATAGAAACATAAAGAGAATTGTTAGAGACTCAATATATTTCACACTCATCAATACTTAATCTCTTTTTCAAATCAATTTAGAATATAAAATATTTTGTTTTATAGAACATGAATAATCACTTCACACATCCACTTGACTAGGATCAACCAACTCTACTCAACCAATCACTCAAAGAAACAATCCTTGCTTAAAAACCCTAGTCCAAGCATATGAACCTTCACTCAAAATGTTTCCAACAATGCTTATCAACCAATCTCACATAACAATGATACTCATGTTATTTTCAAACCCTAGTTCAAGTTCTTCACTCAACCAATGGCTTCAACAACAATGCTTATAAAACAAGGTTTTAACAACTCTTTATTCCATAAAACCTTGAAGCATTAACTCAACACACTCAATAAGGAGACCTACTTAAGTCCTTTTCACTCCAAATTTTTTTTCCAAAAAACCAACCAATCAACTCAACTATGGAATAATATACCCATACCTTTTTTCTTGATGATGAAGGAACCTCAAAAATCTACCACAACCACAAACAATTATTTGCCAAGCTCAAAGAAGTTATAAAGTGATAAAATCTCTCAAAGATACAATGTAAATATCAAAACTTGCATACACCTTATTACTCCATCTTAAAGAAATCATTCATCAACAATAATTGACCAAACACACCTTATTGTTCTCAATATTGCAATAATTTATTAAGTCACTTTACAAAATATATGCAATAAATCATTTTTTAATTCCCTAAGGTAAAAACAATATTACCCTAGTAAATTTCCATTTACCACTTAGGTAAATATCATAACCAATTTACCCCTTATCTCTCCCTAGCCTTAGCAAAGCAAAGAATAATTTTTATTTCTATTAACAACCCTTATCTCTCCACAACCTTAGCAACTTAATTAAAAATTAAATCAAAAATATAAAAACATTTTATATCTCTCACTCCATGTTAGATTCGATCTTGCACTCTCTCCCTTGCTAGCGCCTTGGCCACGGCTTGATAGACATGTGAGCCAAGTGCTCATGTGCTCACTAAAAGTGTAGAAGGCACTTTAATATTTTGCCAAATCCTTTAGAGCCCTTGGCTCCCTTCTCTTGCCATGTAGCGTGTTCGATGCGTTCCTTTCTCACTGAATGCATGAGCCTTTTATTCGCTGCTCCTTGGAACTTTCTCCATGAATCTTAGCATGATTTTTGGCATAGAAATAATCAGAGGAAATTCAAATACTTGGTTTTGAACTTAGGCAAAGGTTTAAATACCTTTTGCCTTCCAAATATTGCACGTCGACAATGTATTAAACTTGGATGTTAGTGCCTTTATAATATGCATAATTAATTTATAAATCATTTAAATTCTATTTAGAATTTAAATTTTATAAATTAACTTTGTAACATTTGGATTTATAAAAATTAAAGCCTCCTTGGGGGTTAAATAAAAACTTTTTGTTGCTCATAATGATTTAATAAAAAAATCATTTTGCCACCATGGTTTTAATAAAAACCCTTTATCTTGCCACCATGGTTTTAACAAAAACCCTTTATTTTTGCCTCACATAATATAAAAATAATATTATGACATATTTTCAATCAACCTCTCACATTATTCCTTTTGACATTTTGACATCAACTGTAGCTTATTCCTTGATATAAATGACAACTATGTTCCTTGACATTAATGAAAACTTTGAATCAAAATGTCCAACAATCTCCCCCTTTGTCATTGATGGAAACCCAAATTATTTTTACTCAAAGCTTAACATTTTCTTTGTTATGATCCCCTTGGGAAATTTCTCCCTCTGGCTCAATGATCTCTTCAAATATCTCCTCTTTACTCAAATACCAAATCTCTCCCCCTTACTCAAATCTCTCCCCCTTTGACATCAATAGCAAATGGTCACCTTTGGGGCTCGGGGCTAAGAATGAGTCTCTTAGCTTAGCCCCTCCCTCACCTCCTCTTGAGGTGGTTAGTTCTAGTATGGGAGTCTTACTCCCAGTTTTCCTCGAAGATACTCAAAGGTTTCCCTTGAGAGTGGCTTAGTAAAAATATCTGCTATTTATTCCTTTGTAGTAACATATTCCAACCTGACCTGTTTATTTGTCACATGTTCTCTCAAAAAATGATACTTAATCAGAATGTGCTTTGTGATGCGTTGTCGTTATGCACATCATTAATTCTCAATGAATTTGTCAATTCAGGGTAGTGTACAAGGCTATTTGCGGAAGGAGTGAACAGGGCTATAACTTAGGTCATTTGGGAGCAACAAGTCTTATTGGTGAAACTAATTGTGTGGGGTATTTAGGACATTTTTATCTCTAAATTACATAAATTGAACTTTAATCTAATTGTAGGAATGGAAACTAATTACTAACTGCAGAAATGAAATCCTAATTACAATCACAGAATGAAATCTAATTATGTTGTAGAAATAACTCCCTGGTTACAGTTGCAGAATTAGAAATCTAATTATGATTGCAGAAAGGAAGTCTATTTACTTTTGTAGAAATGGAAACCTGATTATAACATGGAAATTAAATCCTATCAATGCTCTGTAACATAAGGTTGTCAATCTTCTGTGCAGGGGTTGACAGCAAAACATAAAATGCAATAAATTGCAGAAAACAATAAATTTTGGAAATGACAATCTGCAGTAATTTGAAAGCTTTTTTGAAAATGGAGATTACAAAAAAAATTATCATTAATCATAAGATTATCCTAATCATGAAATCAACTAAGTTTGCAAAGACTGTCAGTTTTTTACAAATAAATGAAATGACAAGTTTTACAACTTATTCTGCTGCAGCAAAATCAGAATAAAAACCTATTGTTAGTCCTCCTCCTAGGTATGGAAGTGGTCAGCCTCCTTTTCCAGAAGAAGGTATGAGTCTTTCTCTCTTTAGATCTTACTCACACTAATTCACAACAACATGGATAAAAATAGTGCACTTTATTGATTCAAGAACACAATTACAATATTGCTGCTAAAAACCTTGTTACAGGACTGTAATAGTCACTTTTCTTATTATTATACTACTTGCTTATTTTTCCCTACCATTCTTCTTAGCTCAACTTGGACGGGAGCTATATATTTATAGATATCCTAAAATCTACTTACAAATTGAGAATATCTCATTTCTATCTTACAAATCTATTCCTATTATGCTGCAACATTTCCTGGGTTTATCCTAGAAGAGGATCAAAATTGATCTTTTCCATAAATGGTGGCTTTGGTCGGCAATGATGACAAAGTCAGATGGGAGATATTTTCCCTTAACCTTTTTAATATTTCATTCCCTTTTTCCATCGTCAAAAATTAGTCAACAAGTCAAAAAGCACTTTCTGTTCTCATTCCAAAGATAAGTGGCTCATTTTGAAGAGACTGCATTTCTCATTTCGAAGATGTCTACTCATTTCGAAGAGACTGTATTTCTCATTTCGAAGATGTCTACTTATCCAAAGATTTTTAGAATGAACAACTGTGTGCTCTTCAAGTGATTTCATCTGCATTTCTCAGGTGGGTTAGCTCTCAGGATCAGATTGCAATAGTCTTCATCTTTCTCCATGTGTGAATTCCATGCCTTGCCATTCATTGGAAGCTGGCTAGAATTTACATTGGAAAACCAGTTTTTGCTACATAGTAACAGTTTGCTTGCACTATTTTCTAGATTTAGATAAAAAAATGCTTGAAACACATCAAAACAAAACTAGTGAAGTGCTGCTATCAACCTAAGCATACTTCTTATTTAGCAAGTCATGACAAAGTAACATAAAACCATGCAAAAAAATTGTAAAAAATTAGAATATAGTATTTCTAACACATTGATCATGCAAACAATTAATACACAACATATTAAATCAACTTAACTAGCATATCAGATTAAACATAAGAGTTTTTAGGTAGTTTCAATGTTCAAAACATGCTATGATTGAGGCATTTCTAGGCCTCATCATTTTCCCCCCAACTTATATTAATGCATGTCCTCGTTCATTCTGTTGGGTTATAGAATCACATATATCCATATTCAAATTCCATTATCTGTAGAACAATTTTGTGCCTATATAATATCCCTTGTTCTCTTGAAGGTTTCTGAGTCATTCTTCAAACTGATCATCAGGTTGAGGATCTTCTTCAAAATAGAAGGGAACTAGAGTAATGATGGTTGGAGGCCTAAATATAATACCTATCCAGTGATGTTGTATGATTTCAATCAGCTATATCACTTCTTATGCCCTTATTTTGGACCATTTAGGTTAATGGGGGAGATAGGTTCCCTTTTCTGTAAAGACATGAAAAGTTCTGCCCATCTATTTTTGCAAAATGATAATGCTGGAACAAAATTGTTATTACAGAAATTATAGAATTTGGTCACACAGTCCCTCAAATTGCTCAAGTACATCCTTTTTACATCTTCCCTGTTCATCATGGTGAAATGTTGTCTGGTGATAATTGGATGATTTGGCTGAACTGCTCTAACTAACAATTGAGCTCTTAATTCAATTTCTTTATTTTGTTTTTTTCCTAATCCCAGTAAAACTGATTTTGTAAAGTGGACACAAATGCTCTCAGTTGAACATCTCCTATGTAAATTTGAGGGTGAAACTCTACCTCTTCTAGAATAAAGAAGTTGTGTAAAAATAATTCACATAGGATGTTTTTCTGTTCTGCAGGGCTGTCAAAATAGGCTTCTAAGAAATTTGTAGTTGTGTCCAATTTGTATGGGAGACCTAAGCTAATCCTCATGACCTGCCATCTGAGATATTTCTCCTTCAGAATGATACTGTAAAATCTGGTCGGTTGTCTGAATTGAACCAAAAACTCAGTAATCTGACATAAATCAATCACTTTTTCATTCAATGCCTTGATTTTTGTTTATGTTGCTTCTAACTATTTACCTTCCAATTTGAATTTTTCAACCTTAGTGGCAAGTTTCTCATATATGATCACCCAACTAGCTATGTATGTATTATATTTCTCTAGGGATACAGTATTTGGTGGTCTAACTACGGGTGGAAATATGGGTAGCAGATCTACCTGAACCCCTTTTTTTGCTACTTCCACCGATTGGTCATCTGATAATAATTCTACTTGTATCCCTTTTTCTGATATTTCTACTAGTTGGTCATTAGACAACAATTCCACTTGTACCCCTTTTTCTGCTATCTCCACTATTTGGTTATCATATATCAATTCTACTTGTACCCCCTTATCCTCTACGTTGATTGAAGGTATAACAGTTTTAAATACAAAAATCTCATTTGAAGGAGTACTTACTTGAACAATTTCATGTTGTTGTTTAGACTACTCCTGTGCTGGTGTTTCCTATTGTGACTCATCTCCAATATTCCTTTCTATGCTATTTATCAATTTTGGAGCATCTTCAAAATGAGAAGGCAATGCTTCAGAATGGAAGAGCACTTCTTCAGAATGAAAGGGCGCTGCTTCAGAATGAGCACCTATGTCTGCCTCAAAAGAGTCATCTACCCTAGATAAATCCATAAGTAATTAAGCCAAATCATCCTCATAAATAGATACAGTTGGTTGTTCTTCAGACTATGACAGCCTCTTCCTCAATTCTGCCACTTCCTGCTATAATTCTACAATCTTCTTTTCCTGCATTTCAATGATATTTTCTTTTTCTTCAATCCATTTAGTTTGTGTTTTGACAACACTTTTTGTTGCTCTTAGATGTTCTGTGATGTTTACCTCTTTTGTTTCTGATTTAGAATCTGATGTAGATAAATCATCTGCATTTAACTTCTCAACAGCTATCTCATCTTCTACTTCAGTTGTCTGCTCTTGTTTAGGAGGTTCCATGAAAGTATCTATGATTGCATCTACATTTTATGTGGCCTATTGAACTGTAGCAACTTCAAAATTGTCTTGCCCAGTCTTTTCCTCAATTATCTGTTTAGGAAATTCTAAAAAATATTCAGGGGCTGGTTGCACTTCTGTAACATCCAGACTGTCTTGTCCACCTTCTTCTATCACATGTTATGTTATTTCTCTCAAGTGGAGTCTTGTAGACCTCCTAGTTCCTGATGCAAATTTTTTCTTTTTGCTCTATTTTTTGGTGACTGCAGGGGCTGTGGGGACAGTTTTAGATTCTAGTGGGAGTGCTTATGTTTCCCTTGTTATCTCGTCTCTTGTTTTACTATGCACTTCAATCCCTTATTCTGACAGATCAGCAAAATCTTCAAAAAAATTAACTTTCTTCTGTTTTTCTTTTCGACTGTTGGTTCTAGGCCCTCTCTTCTTTTGTTTCTTAGCTTGTGAGGTTGAAGGTTCTGGACAAAGTGGCTCTATTGCTTCTGCTGGGTGTGTTTCTTCCTCTGAAAAAACTTCTATGGTAGTATCTATGTCTTCTTCTACAATAGCATCTATGGCAGCATCTGTTTCTTCTTCCTCCTCTCCTCGTTTTCAAAAACTACATCATTCAGAGTAGAATAAAACCTATCAAAGCTTCTAGGGTTTCCTCTAAAATGATGTTGGCAGACTAATTTAATAATACCATGGTGGTGAGGGCTTCCTTTTCCTTCCTAATATTGTTTTGCCATATTTTTCAACTCCTGGTGCAGATACAGGGGAAGATTTACCCTAACTTTTGGTTGTTGCCTACCATGTCTTAGGTGGTTCAAAATTTTGAGATGATGCCCTGATAAAAGTACATATTGCCCTTCATAGGTTAAAAATTTTACTACCCATGTGGCCACTTCATCCCAGGGTTCTTGTATACCCCCTTGCATGTGTTGTTGTGTATTAAGTATTCTGGATCCCTATCTTTTTCTTCCATAAATTGACTAACTACATTTGCTAGTGTATTTTTTCCAGATCTAGAAATTTGAATACCCTCTAATGAAAGCTCAGTAATTTGACTTAAAACTTCAAGGGTTACCTCAATTGTCATATCGGTAATGTGTGGCCAGTTATTTATGAATGTGTGAGCGAACATGTCAGCCAAATCTTCAAAGGACCCATTAAATTTGTCCAAAAATGGCATAAGCCCTCCATCTTCAAAAAATTGTAGCACTTCTGGATTTTCTCGAAGGTGGGTGGTATCTGCTGGTTCCATATTTTTCTTTCATCCCATTTTCCTATTTTGGTATATTAAAAAACTCACTTCTGCTGCTATTCTTTCACTGGATCGTTGTTTTCTGGTTTTTGCAGACTTGCAGGGTTTGTTTTCAGGTTTTCAATTTCCCTGTTTTTCTTCTTTGAAATGAACTGCAATATCGACATTGTACCTCGTAATCATTTTGTGTTAGCAAATATGTCTTTAGAAGGAAGGGTGGCATGTGTTTCTATTTCTACTTCGAACACCTATCTGTTAATGATTGCGCAAATGTCCTTGCCGTTAGATCCACCTCACTTGGTTTTAGTTCCTCTGTTTCACCCACAAATTTTCACGTGCATGATTATCAACATCGAATAATGGTGCCATGTTTTTGGTCACATTCCCATGATTCTAGTACTTCCTTAATGGGTGCAAGATAAGACAAATCACATCTCAACTGACATGTGTCATTTATCATATGCAGTCAAAGAATTTTACTTGATCGTATATTTTCCCCTCCTTGGATGCCACGTGGAAATATCATGTTGAATGTTCATTTCGAAGATTATGATTTATTGCAAAAACAATTCCTCATTCCATAGATAAAATTTCATTCCGAAGACAAGTCCTCATTTCGAATATCATGCTTCATTGCGAAGACAAATCCTCATTTTGAAGACAAAGTTTCATTTCGAAGATAAGTCCTCAGTCCGAAGATCATACTTCATTGTGAAGGGAAATCCTCATTTCGAATATGAAGTTTCATTCTGAAGATAAGTCCTCATTCCGAAGATCATGTTTCATTACGAAGGCAAATCCTCATTCCAAAGACAAAGTTTCATTCTGAAGACAATTCCTCATTCCGAATACAAAGCTTCATTTTGAAGACAAATCCTCATTTCGAAGACAAAGCTTCATTCATTCTGCTATCATTCTGAAGGTAATTTCAATCCAAAGACAATACAACAGTCATTCTGAAGAAGATAGCAGGCACTATTTTTGGCATTCTCATTCCAAAGATTAGGCAGAAACCAATATTCTCCTCAAAACATGTTTTAAGTATGCCAACTCTTATGGATACCTTTTATGCTAATGGTTAATTGTTATATACTACATACCAATCATTTACAATGAAGAAAATGTAAGAAATATATACCTGATTAAAATAATTTAATGCAAGTTTTGAAGAATGACTACTTTTGTTGATGTTATGCTGAGATTTTTTGCAATATTTCAAAACAAATGCAGTTGGTGAATTTGTACAATGATGATTCAAAATTTTTCAAGGTTATGCATGCCAGAAAATTGGTTTTCATGCATACCAACTCAATAGTGCCTTAGGAAAGGTTTTCACTGCTGAGCTATTCATTTTTCTCTTTTTTTTTTTTATTCTGATTATGCCCATGAAGGAATTCATGATTTCCCTGAAATCATGCCCATGAAGGAATTCACAATAATAATTTATTCATCTTTTTGTTTTCTGATTTTTTTTTTTCTACTTTTCTTGAAATCCATGATCATGCTAATTTTATTGAAGTGGAAGAGGGAATCTCTTCCACCTGTTGTGCAACCAAACTATCAAGCTGCTGCAAGAATTCCTCTTTAGTCATAGGTGTATGGTACTGTTGAGAAGCAACACACCCCCACTGAAAAATGAATTTCCATCATTTGAAAACTTTGAGCTTTCATTTTGCAGTAAGGACCCTCTTGATATTTTTCAGGTTTTAATTCCAAATTTGCTTGCCTCCTTTTTCAAGTTGTGCTTTTATTTGCATCTGGCTTTGATTTATTCCAGAGTTCATTTTTCACATGTTAGAATCATTGCTGATTAAAGGAAATCTTTCACCGGTATGAAAAAATGCAGATTCCAGATAGATAAATTCATTGAAAATCAAAACTTTCCATTTTTGGCAAAGTAGCGAAATCGCGACACTTCCATTTTTGGAAATGTCGCGAAATCGCGACAGGTTTCAGAAAATCCGCCAAGTCAAAAAAACGTAGCGAAATCGCGACACTTCCATTTTTGGAAATGTCGCGATATCGCGACACTTTCCATTTTTGGAAATGTCGCGATATCGCGACACTTTCCATTTTTGGAAATGTCGCGAAATCGCTACAAGTCTGGAGAGAGAAAGCAAGATCGTACGGAACGTCGCGATTTCGCGACATGTCACGAAATCGTGACATGTCGCATTTTCGCGGCTGCAAGAAGAGAAAATCAGCTAAGTCCCAGAAACGTAGCGAAATCGTGACACTTTCATTTTTGGAAATGTCGCGATATCGCGACACTTCCATTTTTGGAAATGTCGCGATATCGCGACACTTCCATTTTTGGAAATGTCGCGATATCACGACACTTCCATTTTTGGAAATGTCGCGATATCGCGACACTTCCATTTTTGGAAGGTGTCGCGAAATCGCGACGGGTTTGAGTCGGAGGCACAAGGCATGAAATCGTCGCGATATCGCGACACATTTTGGAAGAAAGCTGCAAGGGTGAAAAACGTCGTGATATCACGACGAGTTTGGAGAGAGAAAGCATGTGCGTACGGAACGACGTGATTTTGCGACATGTCACGAAATCATGACATGTCACATTTTCGCTGCTGCAAGAGAGAAAATCAGCTAAGTCCCAGAAACGTAGCGAAATCGTGACACTTCCATTTTTGGAAATGTCGCGATATCGCGACACTTCCATTTTTGGAAATGTCACGATATCGCGACACTTCCATTTTTGGAAGGTGTCGTGAAATCGCGACAAGAAGGAGCAAAAGGGAACAAGGCACGAAAGCGTCGCGAAATCGTGACAGAATGGAGAGAAAAGTGCAAGTGCGAAAAGGGGCACGATTTCGCGACATGTCGCGAAATCGCGACATGTCGCAGTTTCGTGGCACTGGAAGCAGAAAATGGCTAAGGCATGAAACAGGGCACGATTTCGTGACATGTCGCGGTTTCGCTGCAGATGAAGGAGAAAGTGGTTAAGGCAAGAACATGTCATGAAATCGCGACGTCGCGAAATCGCTACGTCGTGAAATCGCGACGTCGCAAAATCGCGACATTTTTCAGAGAAACGCCCAAGGCATGAAAAGCCTCGCGAAATCGCGACATGTCGTAGTTTCACGGTAGGAGGAGCCAAAAGGTTGCCAAGACAAAGAAGCAGGCGCGATTTCACGACATGTCGTGAAATCGCGACATGTCGCATTTTCGCGACTGCATGAAGAGAAAAAACGCTAAGGCACGAGGATGTAGCGAAATCGCGACGTGTTTTGAAAGAAAGTGCCGAGTGTCAGAAAGGTCACGAAATCACGACGTTTTGGAGAGCAAGGCTCGAAGTGAGAAAGGTGTCGCGAAATCGCGACGTCACGATTTCGCGATGTCACGAAATCGCGACAAAGTTCAAGAAGTGAAGGCAAGTGAGAAAGGTGTCGCGAAATCGCGACGTCGCGATTTCACGACGTCCCGAAATCGTGACAAGTGGAGAAGAGCCAGGGGCAAGATAGAGAAGGGTCGCGATTTCGTGACATGTCGCGAAATCGCGACATGTCGCATTTTCGCGGCAGAGGCAAAAAGGGCCCGAAAGTGGAAAATAGCTGGAAATGGACACGTGTCATGATTTTGTGACACGTGTCAAGACAAAGCAAGCCACGTATCAGATGATTAGAGCCGCGTATACTGAACTTTAGGGCTTCATTTTAATATTTAAGCTTTTGATTTAATAATTTTAAAATGCTAATCCTTGTTTGTCTTTCATGCAGGAAGCCATCTGGCACTTACATGATAGCGGAGAAATGGCCATAAAGACAAAGTTAAGTGCAAATTAATCGAAGACGACCGTATTGAAAGGAAAGATGTCGAAAATTGCTACTTCATCCAAATTTTACAGATCTGGCCGCAAAGAGACTTTACGGTGACTAAGCAGCTACCCATTTAATGGAGTATGTCGGGAATTGACCAAAAAATGAAAATATCTACACTCAGTTACCGAAATTTGCCGATGGATGCATTTAATGAAAATTTAGGGCAGAATTAATAGCTTGCAGAGATTTTCAACTCAAGGATGGCTTTGCGGAGATGAAGTGTCAGGAAAGTGGTGATTCATCCAAATTACCCGAGGGCATTAATGAAGACATTTATTCACAGTTGCGGGTGAATGCAAGTGGCATTCGAATTCTATCTTCTCCATTTATGGCAAGTGACTGCACTGATTTGCAGAATGGTTAAGTTTTATCCGAACTTTGTTTTAAAAGAGCTTATATTGTAAAACCCGGGTACTAGGGTTTAAGATGATAAGATTTACGGTTTGAGAAGAAGATATTTCTAAAAATATCAGGGTCTGTCCTGAGTCTATAAATACTTCTTCTCAATGTAATCGCAAGAGGCGGAGACTTAGAAATAAAAGGCTATTGAAGCAATTTCTTGCAAATCTTGTTAAATACTTTATTTCTGGACTTGGAGTTGATGTGCTTTTGTTCTCTGTGATAGCATGGCCAGGAGCCTAATCTTTTGCAGATTGTGATAAGTTCATCTTCTTTTGTTATCCGTTTCTTTAAAGTTTATTAAATATATGCTGTAAATCTGTGTTATCAAGATTAAATATGTTGTTGGGCTTCATTTGTTCTATTGTATACTAGGAAAAATCACGGATTTAAGGTTCAAGTTTGTTCTAATTGCTCTGTCCTCACTGTGTGAGCTATGCTGTCGGTGAGAAATACCAATTTTAACGGACTTCCCTTCTGTTTATGATTTTCTTTCAGATCTGTTCCATCTCTGCCTTATGCTCTTAGTAGAAAGTGATCTTAGAAAGCTGGACACTTTCTTCTTTGATTTGTTCTGTTGTGAAGCTGATAGATAAATAAAATTGGTAGTTTTGTTTTACAGTTAAGTTTGATAGACTTCTCTTTCTGCCCTACCCTACTCTCTTTGTTTTACCGTGAAATGATCCATTTTTATTTTCTTTTAAATTTGTCTTTTATTTAAATCTGCTGACCCATAAGAGCTAGATCAAAGAATTAATTTTAAATCTGATTGTCAACAAGTGACAACTTCTAAACACTACTGAACAAGTTTAGAGCCCGTTGTAAGGTAACAGATAGTCCATATTGAAAACTATTCCAGAAGCGGAAAAGAGTGAATTGACATTCGACCCGACTCTGTAACTCACACCTTGGATAACCAGATAGATCCTAAAGTGAGTGGGATTTATCCCGTATAAGTGTTATCAGAGTTTTATGCTCATTCTTCATAGGGTGTGTATAAAAGTCGGACCAACATTTAAAAATGGCGCTAGAAGGAGGGCCTGAACTTACGTTCTTAGTGCGCTTGAGTTGAGAAATCTGATTGTATGTGGTACTTGACAAATGCTGTATTTTATCCAAAGTCTGGTAGCCAATTTTCCCTCCTCCTCTGCCTTTAAAATTTTGTTGTTTGATTTTTTTTCCTGAACAGCGGAACTTAACACCAACATTTAAAAGGCCCACTGAAATCCGGTCAGTATTGTAAGTTGTCAGTACAATATTTTAAAATTTCCAGAAAAGAAGACCTCAAGTTCAGTACTCTGTTAAGGATTGTAAGTTTGTAAGTGCTTGTGAAAAGCTGGATTCTACATACAGGGTAACAAGGTCCCACCCCAGAGCTGGAGAGCTCCTTGTGCCTGAATTAGAAACTCCGAGAAGAAGTAGCCTCAGAAGGGCCAAGTCTCTGTCTCAAACAGTTTTATCACCGCTGATAGTTACCCCAACCACAACTCAGAATATCACTGTCAACCAAGTAGTAATGGCAAATTGGTTGGGTTCCACTGCTTTGAATATTCCGGGTATAGCCCATGACCTGCCCAGAAATCCGAAAAGATATCTCCCCAGATATAAACATGATGGGACAAGAACTACAGAAGAACATTTGGTTGCATTCAAGAATGCTTTGAAATTATTAAATGTGCAGCATGAAGATGTTGCTTGCAGACTGTTCCCGTTCACTCTCCAGGAGGGAGCTTATGACTGGTTTCTAAACCTCACTAATGATTCTGTCACCAGCTGGAATGACTTAGAAAAAGTTTTTGTGTCACAGTTCGGGGAAGTGATAGATCCTAGTATATTGTATCAGTAGTTTTTTGGCATCTAAAGAGAATTAAGTGAATCTATCAGATCTTATAATGTTAGATTCCAGAAAGCTTATGGTAGACTTACTGGGTATTATGTACCGAATGCTGACCTAGCATTAGAGATCTTTAGAAACTCTCTGGATCCAATGACCTCTGTCTTCTTGAAGAGAGATCCCACTGTTACTAATTTGACAGAAGCTTATAAAGAAGCTTTGATTCTGGAAAGACAGTTGGGACCCCAACCTTTAAATGCTCAGCAAATTCCTCTGGTTACACAAGCTACCCCTGTGTTCAATCCCATACCCCATCAGATGATGTTGCCAGTTTGTCAGACTTTACCATCAGCAAATCCATTGGCTGTAGCACCTGTTGAGAATGTACAGAACCCAGGAAAAGAGGCTGACAATGCAAGAGTTGAAGAAGTCTCAAAGATAGTTCAGAAGCTGGCCAATGATTTTTTGAGTTTTAAAAGGCAAGTTTCTACTGGGGACAACTCAAACAGGTATTCATATCAACCGAACAGATTCAACCGGCCCCCATATGAACCTAATAAATATTACAAAGGTAAAGGCCATGATGTGAATATTTGCGATTTAGCTCTGCCTAACTGGTGCAGAATACATGCCACTTCCCAACATGGGGAGTTAGATTGTTTGGAATTTTGTAATGCATTTGAAGCTTTGTCTGGGGATTTGATCTCTCTTGAAAATCAAAGAAACTGTGGATGGCCCAAGTTCATCCAACCACAGTGCAGCTATGGTCTTGGATTCTTTCACTTTCTCGGATGAATCCGAGAATGTAGTTGAAATGCCTATGGATGAGGTGCGGGCTTTCCAACAGTACTGGAAGAGATAACTACAACCTGAGAAACAGGAATCCGGAGCCTAATACTACATCAACCCCTCCGGACAACTCTCACAATGTTCCCCCAGATCCCTCTCCAAGCAACAATCCATCTCCACCCAAGGGAGGAAATCTGAGGGGACCAGATGCTTTTGTCCCTCCACTTAACAAAGGATATAACATAGTGGAGGATATGAAAAAGATCAAGGCCAACATTACTCTACATGAGTTGGCCCAAATTTCAGAGCAGAGGGACAACCTGATAAAAACATACTCTGGCCCTGCTACTAAACCTGTGGACAAAGGAAAGAAGATGGCAAATGCGAATGTAGCCATGTACAAAGAAAAAACGGCTCCCCCTTTTCTGTCGTTTTTTGGGGGAGACCTCCCCTTTGGGGGGGTGGGCGGCGCCCCCCTCGTGTCCCCCCCCCGCCTTTGGCGGGCGCGGGGCCCCCCCCCCAGAGGGGGGGGGGGGGGGGGTCCCCGTGGGAGGAGGAGGGGAGGGGGAGGGGGTGCGCTTTTTTTTTCTCTTCTCTCCCCGGCCCGGGCCCGCGTCTGAATTGGGGGGGGGGGGGGGGGGGGGGGGGGGGGGGGGGGGGGGGGGGGGGGGGGGGGGGGGGGGGGGGGGGGTGGGTTTTCACACATGTGGTTGCCATGGAAAGGAGTGGCAAATCAATTACGAGGTTGAAAGAGAACCCGGTACAAGCATACAATTACGGAATACAATGCAGAGAATGAGACTGTAAATATTGCGGAGGTAGATATTGGAGTTTACAATTTAACAACGGGGCAAAATGAGAAGTTTAATAAAGCCCATCCTGTTCATAGTAATGAAGTCTGGACACTTCATGTGGATGGGGCTAGATCTAAACAGGGTTCTGGAACAGGGGCAGTCCTTAAAGGGCCTGAAAGTCAGACATATTTTATGTCTTACCGCCTACAGTTCCCTTGTACAAATAATTTAGCAGAGTATGAAGCTCTGGTATTAGGTTTGAAATTTGCTTTGGACAAAGGAGCAAGAAATATTCAAGTTTTTACTGATTCGAAATTGGTGGCAAATCAAGTCAAGGGTAAATTCCAGTGTAAAGCATCTTATTTAAAAGGATACAAACATCGGGCTTGGGATCTTGTAGAAGATTTTGATGCATTTAATTTGACACACATACCCAGAGAACAGAATTCACATGCAGATGTCTTGGCTTCTTCAGCTGCAAATTTAAAACCACTGGAAGAATTTAAATGGAATAAGTTTTCAATTGAGTTAGTCCCTTGTCCTTCAGTCCCAAATAATATAGATAATTTTCAGGTTTTCTCTGATGATCAACAGATTGTAAACTTTTTGCAGAGTACTAACACATTTGAAAATGCTATAATTGATGAGGGCCAAAGGGATACCCTGCTGGAACAGTTAGATGATGACAGGGGAATAATGAGGTTGAAAGACAACAGAATTCCAAAAGGGATGGTGGAGTTGGAGCGGCTCTTTGATGTTGACAAAATCAAGCAAAAGGTGAATTCTGAGGATTATGTGGGTGCCACAGACAGTGAGATTGAAAACCTGAACATAGGGACTGAAGAAGATCCCAGGCACATCAAGTTGGCAAAGAACTGTGATCCAGAAATAAAAAGAAGTATGATTGATTTTCTTCACAGGTCCAAGGATGTTATGGCCTGGTCATACAAAGACTTAAAGGTATTTGATCCGAAAGTTTATACTCATATTATACCTTTAAAAGAATTCTGCAAACCTTTTCGACAAAAGCAGAGGCATGTCAATGCTCTATTAGAGCCCCTCATCCAGAAAGAGGTAGAAAAACTATTGAGTGCCGCCATTATTTTTCCCATCAGGCATTCTACTTGGGTGGCCAATCTGGTGCCAATCCAGAAAGAAAAATGGAGAGATTCTCCTGTGTGTGGATTTTAGAAATTTGAACAAGGCATCTGAGAAAGATAATTATCCGTTGCCTTCTATGGATGAGGTGTTACATATTGTCAATGGTTCGGAGATGATGTCTTTCCTGGATGGTTTCTCAGGGTACAATCAGATATTGGTTGAGAAGGAAGACAGAATGAAAACTGCTTTCACAACTAAGTGGGGAACTTTTGCTTACAAGAGGATGCCATTTGGATTAATAAATGTCGGAGCTACATTTCAACGAGCAATGGATCATGCCTTCAAGGGCCTTATGGGTAAATGCATTGTTGTTTACATGGATGATTTAACAATCTTCTCTAAATCTCAGTTTGACCATGTAAAACACTTGGAGTCTGTGTTTAACAAATGCAGGGAGTTCGGCATTTCTTTGAATCCGAAGAAGTGCATTTTTGGTGTAACGGAAGGAAAGCTCCTTGGGCACTTGGTCACAAAAGATGGCATCTCCATGGATCCGGACAGAGTTGAAGCCATATCCGGCATACCATTTCCCAATTCCAAGAAAGAGTTGAGGTCCTTCTTTGGAAAAATTAACTTTGTCAGGAAGTTCATCTCCGATTTTGCAGAGATAGTCAAGCCAATGAATGACATGCTAAAGCAAACTGCTCAGATTTTCTGGACCACAGAAGCTAAAATAGCCTTCCAAGAAATCAAGACAGCCATCAAACAAGCACCAGTTCTGGTAAGCCCAGATTTTAGTGCAGATTTTTATCTGTACACCTTTTCTTCTGAACACACACTTGCTGCAGTTTCGACCCAACGGAGAGAAACTGGGGAACATCCAATTGCTTTCAAGAGTACCAATTTAAAAGGGGCTGAGCTAAAATATTCTCGTTTAGACAAACAAGCTTATGCCTTGGTGAGAGCAGTTAAGCAGTTCAGGCACTACATACTAAGAAGCAGAATTCATGCTATAGTTCCAGACCCAGCTGTTAAGTACCTATTAAGTCAGAATGAGTTGGGTGAACTAAGAGGTAATTGGGTTACAAGGCTGCAAGAATATGACTTAGAGATTCGGCCTGCAAAATTGATCAGAGGACTTGGTTTGTCCCGACACATTGTCGAAGTACCTGTACGGGAAGAAGTTAATCAGTTAAATTTTGAATCTGATGGCTGGTATGGAGATATTATTCATCTGCTGCAATTTGGAGTTTGCCCGTCTCACTTGAATAGAACCCAAAGGAGAGCATTAAAACTGAAAGCTGCTCATTATCTCCTCAAAGAAGGTAATTTGTACAGAGAGAATTATGCTGGCATTTTCTTAAGATGCATTTCTCCGAGTGAAGTCAATGAAGTCATGTCCAGTTTTCATGAAAAGTTAGGGGCAGGGCATTCATCAGGATCTGCTACTACGCACAAAATATTGAGAGCAGGCTATTACTGGCCTACACTATTTAAAGATGCCCATCAGCATGTAAGAACCTGCCATCAGTGCCAAACTTTTGCAGCCAAAGAGGCCAACCGGGCTCTACCATTGCAACCTGTTGTAATAAATAAACCTTTTATGCAATGGGGACTTGATTTTGTGGGAGTGATTAATCCAAATTCTTCAGCGGGGCATAAGTATGTTCTAACGACTACTGATTACTGCACAAGATGGGTCGAAGCAGCAACCACCACAAGAAGTACAACTCATGAAGTGATTGAATTTCTAGAGTCAAATGTCATAACCAGGTTTGGGGTTCCTTTGAATTTGGTGTGTGATAATGGACCAGCCTTCCAATCATTGGAGTTTGCAGAATGGGCATACCAGATGGGGATAGTTATCAGATTTTCATCCAACTATTATCCCCAAGGCAATGGACTGGCTGAGTCCACAAATAAGAATTTAATGAATGCCATTAAGAAATCTGCAGCAGACAAACCCAAGCAGTGGCATACATTATTGAAATATGCACTTTGGGCTGACCGGATAAAATATAAAGTGGCTCTTAAAACTTCCCCTTTTGCTTTGTTGTATGGTACCCGACCAATTGTTCCCATCTCTCCGAAATTACCTACTTACCAATTTGTCTTAGACTATTTTGAGGATCAAGCCGATGCAGAGGCTCGTGTTTTGGATCTAACTAATTTGCGGGATGAAAGACTCCAAGCCCTGGAACACTTCAGTCGGCACCAAGAAACCGTCAAGCACTGGTTTGACAAGAGGGCCAAAGTGAAAGCTTTCGAACTGGCAGACTTGGTGCTTCTATGGGACAAGGCCCATGAAAATAAGGGTAAGCATACAAAGTTGCAGCCACTGTGGATAGGCCCGTACCAAATTGCTGAGATTCTGGGTAATAATGCATTTCGTTTACAAGACCTTGATGGTAATTTTTTGGACCTCCCTGTTAATGGTCAATACTTAAAACATTATTTCTCGGCTGTTCCGTCCAATGTATCATTTGAATGAGTCACAAAGAAGTTGTAACATGTGTATACATTGTAAATAGCTCTGCAGTTTTATTTTATCTTAGCTTACTTTCAATGTCTGTGCAGTGTTGCTTTACTTTAGTTTAATTTTAATTGTCTGTGCAGTTTTATTTTGTTTGTTGTTTAAGGTCTGTACACTCTGTGTCCTTCCATTTCAGGTCTGTACATTTATGTATTTTATTTCCTTTGTTGTCTGTGCAGTTTTAGTTTATTTTAAAGTTCTGTATTTTATTTTTATTTAAGGTCTGTGCAGTTTATTTCCTTTGTAAATAGCTCTACAGTCTTATTTTATTTCATTTCCTTTGGTGCCTGTACAGTTTTATGTTAAAGTCTGTACAGTTTTATTTTTATTTTGTTTTTAAAGGTCTGTGTTTATCCTTGGAAGCCTGTACAAAGTTCTCTAGCTTTTAAGAATTCTGTTCTTGAGTTTTTCCTGAGCATCAAAGAAAGTCAGCCTTCTAAAGATTATTTTATTCTGAGTCCAGAATCCAGTGTTCATTATCATAATTGTGAGATAGTCTGTTTGAACTGAACAGTGGAACTATTTTTTTAGTCAGAACAACAGTGGAAGGATGATTGGATTTTGTGTCTTTCTTGCCACAATTGTTTTAATTATAAAGAAACTGCTATGTTGTTTGGTTGGAGAAACTCCTGGGGAATCCAAGAAAAGTTGGTTATAAGAGGGGACTATGATTCATGTAATTATTTGAGTATCCACAGAGGCTATCGATGCCTGGGCTGAAGCAGTTCCAGATTGATGAAATATTAAAAGAAAATTGTTATTCTTTCTAAGGCTTTTCAGATGTTGATATATTTCAAAAGAGAGAGAGAGAAGATGAAAGTTGAGCAAGACAGCATGAAATTGGCACTCTGTTATTTCCAATATATATATATAAAAAAAAAAAAAAAAGAAAAAGAGTTATATAATGAAAGAGGCAGCCAAGACTTCAAAAGATGTTTTTCTTCTACCAAGTTGTAGATCCTACCTTACAGTTGTAAATTTGGGTCGTGTAAATCTAAAGGGTAACTCTGTCGAGGCTGTAAAAGGCTAAACTAGTAAACAGAGCTCTACTCGGTTTTCCCTTTTTACAATCTAGAAAAGCTGATCAATCCAGAGTTCAACATTCGAAGGCCCAGTCAGTCTTGAAGAAAGTATTGTACGCTTGTAATTACACATCAGAAATCTTCCTTAAATGATTCAGCCTAGTATGTCCTTGGGAAATTTTAACAACTATCAGTTAGTAGTCAATTTATTTTGAAGAATATCTGTGGCAAGACAAGATATATGGTCTATGTTGTTTTGAAACTAGAGTCCTGGGTTCTAAAATAATGCTACTATTTTACCCACAGATATCGCCATTTGTTGAGAAGCAACACACCCCCACTGAAAAATGAATTTCCATCCTTTGAAAACTTTGAGCTTTCATTTTGCAGTAAGGACCCTCTTGATATTTTTCAGGTTTTAATTCCAAATTTGCTTGCCTCCTTTTTCAAGTTGTGCTTTTATTTGCATCTAGCTTTGATTTATTCCAGAGTTCATTTTTCACATGTTAGAATCATTGCTGATTAAAGGAAATCTTTCACCGGTATGAAAAAATGCAGATTCCAGATAGATAAATTCATTGAAAATCAAAACTTTCTATTTTTGGCAAAGTAGCGAAATCGCGACACTTCCATTTTTGGAAATGTCGCGAAATCGCGACAGGTTTCAGAAAATCCGCCAAGTCAGAAAAACGTAGCGAAATCGCGACACTTCCATTTTTGGAAATGTCACGATATCGCGACACTTTCCATTTTTGGAAATGTCGCGAAATCGCTACAAGTCTGGAGAGAGAAAGCAAGATCGTACGGAACGTCGCGATTTCATGACATGTCGCATTTTCACGGCTGCAAGAAGAGAAAATCAGCTAAGTCCCAGAAACGTAGCGAAATCGTGACACTTCCATTTTTGGAAGGTGTTGCGAAATCGCGACGGGTTTGAGTCGGAGGCACAAGGCATGAAATCGTCGCGATATCGCGACACATTTTGGAAGAAAGCTGCAAGGGTGAAAAACGTCGCGATATCGCGACGAGTTTGGAGAGAGAAAGCATGTGCGTACGGAATGGCGTGATTTTGCGACATGTCACGAAATCGTGACATGTCACATTTTCGCTGCTGCAAGAGAGAAAATGAACTAAGTCCTGGAAACGTCGCGAAATCGCGACACTTTCCATTTTTGGAAATGTCGCGATATCGCGACACTTCCATTTTTGGAAGGTGTCGCGAAATCGCGACAAGAAGGAGCAAAAGGGAACAAGGCACGAAAGCGTCGCGAAATCGCGACAGAATGGAGAGAAAAGTGCAAGTGCGAAAAGGGGCGCGATTTTGCGACATGTCGCGAAATCGTGACATGTCGCAGTTTCGCGGCACTGGAAGCAAAAAACGGCTAAGGCATGAAATAGGGCGCGAAATCGCGACATGTCGCGGTTTCACTGTAGACGAAGGAGAAAGTGGTTAAGGCAAGAACATGTCGCGAAATCGTGACGTTTTTCAGAGAAACGCCCAAGGCATGAAAAGCCTCGCGAAATCGTGACATGTCGCGAAATCGTGACATGTCACGTTCGCGGCAGGAGGAGCCAAAAGGTTGCCAAGACAAAGAAGCAGGCGCGATTTCACGACATGTCACGAAATCGCGACATGTCGCATTTTCACGGCTACATGAAGAGAAAAAACGCTAAGGCACGAGGATGTAGCGAAATCGTGACGTGTTTTGAAAGAAAGTGCCGAGTGTTAGAAAGGTCACGAAATCGCGACATTTTGGAGAGCAAGGCTCGAAGTGAGAAAGGTGTCACGATTCTGACGTCGCGATTTCGCGACATCGCGAAATCGCAACAAAGTTCAAGAAGTGAAGGCAAGTGAGAAAGGTGTCACGAAATCGTGACGTCACGATTTCGCGACGTCCCGAAATCGCGACAAGTGGAGAAGAGCCAGGGGCAAGATAGAGAAGGGTCACGAAATCGCGACATGTCGCATTTTCGTGACAGAGGCAGAAAAGGGCCCGAAAGTGGAAAACAGCTGGAAATGGACACGTGTCACGATTTTGCGACACGTGTCAAGACGAAGCAAGCCACGTATCAGATGATTAGAGCCGCGTATACTGAACTTTAGGGCTTCATTTTAATATTTAAGCTTTTGATTTAATAATTTTAAAATGCTAATCCTTGTTTGTCTTTCATGCAGGAAGCCATCTGGCACTTACATGATAGCGGAGAAATGGCCATAAAGACAAAGTTAAGTGCAAATTAATCGAAGACAGTCGTATTGAAAGGAAAGATGCCGAAAATTGCTACTTCATCCAAATTTTACAGATCTGGCCGCAAAGAGACTTTACGGTGACTAAGCAGCTGCCCATTTAATGGAGTATGTCGGGAATTGACCGAAAAATGAAAATATCTACACTCAGTTACCGAAATTTGCCGATGGATGCATTTAATGAAAATTTAGGGCAGAATTAATAGCTTGCAGAGATTTTCAACTCAGGGATGGCTTTGCGGAGATGAAGTGTCAGGAAAGTGGTGATTCATCCAAATTACCCGAGGGCATTAATGAAGACATTTATTCACAGTTGCGGGTGAATGCAAGTGGCATTCGAATTCTATCTTCTCCATTTATGGCAAGTGACTGCACTGATTTGCAGAATGGTTAAGTTTTATCCGAACTTTGTTTTAAAAGAGCTTATATTGTAAAACCCGGGTACTAGGGTTTAAGATGATAAGATTTACGATTTGAGAAGAAGATATTTCTAAAAAGATCAGGGTCTGTCCTGAGTCTATAAATACTTCTTCTCAATGTAATCGCAAGAGGCGGAGACTTAGAAATAAAAGGCTATTGAAGCAATTTCTTGCAAATCTTGTTAAATACTTTATTTCTGGACTTGGAGTTGATGTGCTTTTTTTTCTCGTGATAGCATGGCCGGGAGCCTAATCTTTTGCAGATTGTGATAAGTTCATCTTCTTTTGTTATCCGTTTCTTTAAAGTTTATTAAATATATGTTGTAAATCTGTGTTATCAAGATTAAATATGTTGTTGGGCTTCATTTGTTCTATTGTATGCTAGGGAAAATCACGGATTTAAGGTTCAAGTTTGTTCTAATTGCTCTGTCCTCACTGTGTGAGCTATGTTGCTGGTGAGAAATACCAATTTTAACGGACTTCCCTTTTGTTTATGATTTTATTTCAGATCTATTCCATCTCTGCCTTATGCTCTTAGTAGAAAGTGATCTTAGAAAGCTGGACACTTTCTTCTTTGATTTGTTCTGTTGTGAAGTCGATAGTATAAATAAAATTGGTAGTTTTGTTTTACAGCTAAGTTTGATAGACTTCTCTTTACGCCCTACCCTACTCTCTTTGTTTTACCGTGAAATGATCCATTTTTATTTTCTTTTAAATTTGTCTTTTATTTAAATCTGCTGACCCATAAGAGCTAGATCAAAGAATTAATTTTAAATCTGATTGTCAACAAGTGACAACTTCTAAACACTACTGAACAAGTTCAGAGCCCGTTGTAAGGTAACAGACAGTCCATATTGAAAACTATTCCAGAAGCGGAAAAGAGTGAATTGACATTCGACCCGACTCTGTAACTCACACCTTGGATAACCAGCTAGATCCTAAAGTGAGTGGGATTTATCCCGTATAAGTGTTATCATAGTTTTATGCTCATTCTTCATAGGGTGTGTATAAAAGTCGGACCAACAGTACACCCTTAGGCGATGTCCATTCACTACCAACTTTCTCTATGACCCATCAATAGGAGATAGATGAGCTGCTCCATTGTCAAATACCTCTTCAATCTGGTAAGGTCCAAGCCATCTAGTTCTTAGCTTTTCATGGAAGTCCTCATAGCAATAATCAAATAGCAAAGCCCAATATCCTTGCTAAAATTTCCTCTGCTGAATGTGACTGTCATGCCACAGCTTCCTCTGCTCTTGAATTACTTCAGTTTGGTGCAAAGCATCCAATCGAAGTTCATCCAATGCATTCAGCTACAGAATCCTTTCCATCTGTGCTTGTGACAATTCAATCCCAATTTCTAATGTTGTGTGTAATGTTAGTAGCTCAAATTCAATAGATAGGAGGGGCTTTTTACCAAAAACTAGTTCATAAGGTGTGAATCCAGTAGTGCATTTCCAAGCAGTATTGTAAGCCCAAACTGCTTCAGGTAATTTATCTAGCCAGTTTCTACTATGAAAAGCTACTATTTTTGTCAAGATTCGTTTCATTTCCCTGTTTGTTACTTCAACCTGGCCATTTTCTTGTGGGAGGTAAGGTGATGATTTCCTATGTTTGATTTCATATAATTTTGTAAAAGCCTCAATGACTTTAGATGCAAATTGGGGTCCTTGGTCTATGGTGATAGACCGTGGAGATCCAAATCTCTACAAAATATAAGTATACAAGAAATCGACGACCTCTTCACGAGCATGTTTGAAAGTACGCACCTCTACCCACTTTGTCAGGTAATTAGTGCATACTAGAATATGCATCTTTCCTTGATAAGGTGGATCAATAGGTCCTACAAAATCAAACCCCCACCTCTCAAATGGCTCTAAAACCAATTTAGTTTATAGTGGCATTTCATTTGTATGAGTGGGTTTTCCCATTCTTTGTCATGCATCACAATGCCTGATGTACTTTTTCACATCCTTGTGAAGAGACGGCCAATAATATCTTGTCCCTAAAATTTATCTAATTGTGCTTTTTATAGAATAGTTTCCACCTAAGGGTTCATCATGACAAGCCCTAAGGATATCATATACCTCATCCTTTCAGATGCACCTGCGTAACACATGGTCAGGACTGCATTTAAAAAGTATACCCTTAATCCACTCAAAGGAAAAACTTTGTTTGATCAATTGTCTTTTATGTTTTGAAGTGAAATGTGGAGGAAATTTCCCTATGACCAAATAATTGGCTATATCTGCAAACCAAGGTGATTGGACAGATATAGCAAATAATTTTTCATCAGGAAAAGTGTCCTCAACTAATTCCCCTTCCTCTCTGTTCTGCAACCTAGACAAGAAATCTGCTACAACATTAGTTTTTCCTGGTTTGTTAATTATTGTGATATCAAATTCTTACAGCAACAGTAACCAATGAATAATTATTGCACTTACCATAGGCTTATTCATCAAATACTTAATGGTTGTGTGATCTGTGTGAATGAATATTTGATAACCTATGATGTAATGCCTAAATTTGTTGATGGTAAAAATTACTACCAAGAATTCCTTCTCAGTTGTGGTATAATTTTTCTTAGCTCCTGTCAAATTCTTGCTAATGTAGTAGATGGCATAGTGTTCACCATTGTCAATTTGTCCTAATGTTGCTCCAATTGCAGTATTGAAAGCATCAGCCTGTATGTGAAATGGTAATGTCCAATTAGGTCCTCTTAACACAGGTGGAGTTACTAATTTCTCTTTCAGAGCTTCAAATGATTCCTAACACCTTGCAGTCCAGGAGAATTCAGAATCTTTAGTCAATAGGGCAAACATGGGATTGGCTATTGTGCTAAATCTGAGAATAAACCTGTGGTAAAAACTAATGTGTCCTAGGAAGCTTCTGACATCAGTCTGAGTTTTAGGAGGAAGAATATTCTTGATAATTTCCACCTTCTTTGGATCATCCTGTATCCCTTGAAGAGAGATGTTATGACCAAGAACTATTCCTTCCTCCATCATCATAAAACATTTTTTTGGATTCAAGGATAACTGGTATGTTTCACAACGAGTTAAAACTCTATCAAGGTTTTCTAATGTAAAGTCAAAATTCTGTCCACATACTGTGAAATCATCCATGTATATCTCAACATTTGTGGTAGTCAGATCAGAAAAAATTGCTAAGACTACTTGCTAAAATGTTGTTGGGGCATTACACAAACCAAAAGGTAAAACCCTATAGGCAAATTTTACCCATGGACAGGTAAAGGTTGTTTTCTCTTGATCTTCAGCTGCAACCTGAATTTGATTATACCCACTAAATGCATCAAGAAAACAAAAGTATTTCTTTTCAGCAAGGGTATCTAACACCTGATCTATGAAAGTTAATGGAAAATGGTCTTTGTATGTTACTTTTTTCAGCTCTCTATAGTCTACACATACTCTCATTTTTCCATTTTTCTTAGGAACTATAACCAATGGAGAGACCCACTAGCTATTAGAAATTGGGTAAATGAATCCTACCTCTAGAAGTTTTTCAATTTCTTCCTTTATAATATCCCTTAAGACAGGATTCAGTCTTCTCTGGGGTTGTCTTATTGGCTTGACTTCTTCAGTATAAATCTTGTGGGTGCATATATCAGGGTGAATTCCTGACATATCCTTGTAGTCCCAAGCAAAAGCATGAACATGCTTCTGCAAAACAATTATCAATTTTTCTTCCTCTTCCCTAGTGAGCCAGCTATTAATGTTCAATAATTTGCCTGGCTGGACTTCTATTTGTTTTGTATTTGGAAGGACTGAATTCACTTCTTTATACTTGGTGATTAGGGAGTTAAGAGGGCAATGATGAGATGGGAGGAAATAAGAAGTTTATGTTTCATTGATTTCTAATGGAAGCATATCCTGCATGGAACAATGAGAAGGGAAAATCAGGTGATGGTGCCACCGATGTGGTAGTGAAACTGATGTTTCCTGTGATAGTACAGATGGCTCATATTTAAAATTTTGGTTCTCCGCATTCCCTAACAACTGATGGATATTTTTTGCTTCCTCTTCTAATCCTTGTTCATGCAAAACATTCATTAGGATAGTTTCATTCTCTAAAGTTTCTATGTAATGGAGGTCTTTTGTGTGTTCCCTTACTACCAAGGTGGCTAGTGTGGAAATAACCTTTTCTGGTTCTTCATCTGAGTCAGGAAACCATAACTGACCTAAAAAATTGGTGGAGGGTCTTGCATGAGGATACAGAGAGATCTATTTTAGATCAATACCATTTGAAATGGTCATTTTTCCATATCTGCATTCTATGAAGGCTATTGCAGTTGCAAGCCAAGGTCTTCCCAGAATGATGGGATATCCATGTACTGAATTTCTTGGCTGTAAAACCAAAAAATCTGTAGGGAATTCCCAAGAAGAGACTTATATAGGTACATCTTCAATGATACCTTCAAGTTTTGCAACTGACCTATCAGCCATTTCTAAAACTATAAATGTGGGACTGAGATGTTTGAGTTGTAATTGTTCCATTATATCCTTGGTCATGACATTTATTGCAGCTCCTCGATCTACTAAGACTTTTGATATTGTTACTGAGACTATGGTAACTATGATAACTGGACTCCCTGGGTCACTATACTTTGGAGGTACTAGTTTTTCATACAAGATATCAGCTATCTTTCCTTCAACCTGAACAGTCTTGGGAAATGCTTTCTTTTTTCTTCCTGCTCTTCTAATGCGCAAATATCATATAGTACTTTTAATCACTGGTATATCCTTAATGAATTGCAATAAGGGCAATGATATAGTTAACTTTCTAAGTTCCTTGACCAGGTTTGACTCAAAAAATTTTGCTGTGGTATTGAATATTTCAGGATATGGAATTATCCTTGATGAAGGTAATTGTTCTGCCTGTGGTTTTGTTTTTTCTTCTTGTTTTTCTGTTGTTGGTTTAACTCTAACTAGTTCCAAAGGTTCTTGCTTTTCATTTTCCTTGATTTTAGTTGAAACAGGTTTAGGTACAACTTTTTTTGAACGAAGTTGGATGTTACTACAATCAAGAACATTTATTTTAGCATTTTCTTCAGCTTCAGCCACATAGACAGGGGATGCATGTCTCATGTTTTTTGGATTAGTGACTGGTTGAGCTGGAATTTGAGGATGTTTCACCTATTATGTTTGCTATGGTTGATTCTATTTTTCTTGAAAATTTTGATTAGGTGCAGGCAGCAAATGCTGAGTTTGACCTTGATTTCTTTTCTACCTTGGATAGGACTGGTATTGATGACTCCATTGTGGTTGACTTTGCATCCAATGTGGATTAGTCTGATTCTAATTCCAGGGTGAGTTGTTTTCATTCCATGATGGATTATTCTGATTCTGATTCTAGGTTGGATTACTCCAACTTGTTTGTGGCCATTCTTGGGAATTTGTCCATTGAGAATAATTCCAAGGAAATTGGGGTGGTTTTGATTGTCCCCAAGGCATATTCCAAGGATTATACCCCCAATTTGTAGGAAAACAAGGGGGGTTTTGGTACTAAGAGAAGTTTTCCCCCTATTTTGGTCCAACATAGTTGATTTCCTCAGTCTAATTTTCTAACACAGTTTTGAGTTGTGGTAGCAGGTGGCATTTATTAGTCAAATGCTTCTTCGAACAGATACTACAAATGGTCGAGATAGACGTTTTATTCAAAGGAAACTCCTACAAAACATGTTTATTTCTACATATTGGGCAATATATTGCCAAAGTTTCTATGGTTTTTTATTTTGCAGACATTGCCCTCAAATTTATGTTCAATTACACCAGAATATTAGTTTTAAAATTTGCAAGTTCCTCTATTATGTCCTTCACATCAGTGCCATTTGTACTCTTTTTTCTTCTTCCTTGCTTAGTGCGAGAGTAATTCCTATAGATACCCACAATTTCCTCATTATTGAGAGTATTTACATCCCCTTTTTCCATCAAATCCAATACTTCTCTAGATTCATCTTGTAATCCTCTCAAAAAAATGGTTTTGCATAACTCAGGTTCTACAAGTCCACATCTCCTTTGAACAAAGGAGAACCTATCAAGATAGTCTTCTAATGTTTCATCATCTTCCTTCTTAATCTTGAATAAATCATTTTTTTTGTTCTTTACATGGCAATACTCCTGATAGTTATCTAAAAACACAATTTTCATTTGATCCCAGGATCGAATGGAATTTGGTTCTAAGCTCATGAACCAACGTAATGCTGAGTCCTTGAGTGTTGATGGAAAAATCTTAAGTTTCTGATTGTCATTTACATAGTCATAGGTTTGACACACTACTTTGAATTCAAACAAAAACTGATCAGGATCTTCAGATACAACACCTCAGAAAGTTGTAAGTACTGAAGGTGAAATGGTTTTCATGGGGGAGTTTTGTGTTGGATTCAAATGGATAGGATAATCAAATGTTCTGAAATTTTGGGGCATATCTTGATCATTTCTTTCATTATGGACATAGCCATGTTGGCCATCCCCATATAGATTGCCTCTCTCTGCCACAGCTTCCTATTCCTTTAGAATAGTTAAACCTGTCCAAATTTCACTCTAAAGAGGTCCAAAATCCTCTAGTGATGATGAGTCTAATGATTTTTCTTTCTCAGGATGTTCTAATGATGATGAAGCTGGTGATTTTTGTTTCAATTTTTTTGGTAGTTCATACATAGGTGATTCACCCCTTAGGCATGAAGATCTTCTTAATGGAACAAGCCAAGGATCCTTTTGAGTAATTCTACCTGATTCATCCCTAGGCTTACTCATTCATGTTTACTCTTGAATGACATAAATTATAGGTCAACAGTTGTTACTTTAACCAGCTGTTATATTCAGATTTTATCCTAAATTTTCATAGCTCAGTCTAATTAATAGCTATTGGACTATTGTCACCTTCTAAAAATACTATTACCCAGTAACGGCACCAAAATGATGTGTTGTCGTTATGCACATCATTAATTATCAATGAATTTTTCAATCCAGGGCAGTGTACAAGGCTATTTGCGAAAGGAGTGAACAGGGCTATAACTTAGGTCATTTGGGAGCAACAGGTCTTATTGGTGAAACCGATTGTGTGGGGGATTTAGGAAATTTTTATCTCTAAATTGCATAAATTAAACTTTAATATAATTGTAGGAATGGAAACTAATTACTAACTACATAAATGAAATCCTAATTACAATCACAGAATGAAATCTAATTATGTTGAAGAAATAACTCCCTAGTTATAGTTGTAGAATTAGAAATCTAATAATGATTGCAGAAAGAAATTCTATTTACTTTTATAGCAATGGAAACCTTATTATAACATGGAAATTAAATCCTGTCAATGCTTTGTAACAAAAGGTTTTCAATCTTCTATGCAGGGGTTGACAGCAAAATACAAAATGTAGTAAATTGCAGAAAATAGTAAATTTTGGAAATGACAATCTGCAGTAATTTGAAAGCTTTGCTAAAAATGAAGATTACAACCAAACTTATCATTAATCACAATATTATCCTAATCATGAAATAAACTAAGATTGCAAAGACTATTAGTTGTTTACAAAGAAATGAAATGACAAGTTTTACAACTTATTCTGCTACAGCAAAATTAGAATAAAAACCTACTGTTAGTCCTCCTCCTAGGTCTAGAAGTGGCCAGCCTCCTTGTCTAGAAGAAGGTATGAGTCTTTCTCTCTCTCTAGATCTTACTCACACTCATTCACAACAACATGAATAAAAATAGTGCACTTTATTGATTCAAGAACATAATTACAATATTGCTGCTAAAAACCTTGTTACAAGACTGTAACAGTCACTTTTCTTATTATTATACTACTTGCTTATTTTTTCGTACCATTCTTCTTAGCTCAACCTGGACGGGAGATATATATTTATAGATATCCTAAAATATACTTAAAAACTGAGAATATCTCATTTCTATCTTACAGATCTATTCTTATTATGCTGCAGCATTTCCTGGGTTTATCCTAGAAGAGGATCAAAATTGATTTTTTCTATAAATGGTGGCTTTGGTAAGCAAGGACGGTAAATTCAGATGGGAGATATTTTCCCTTAACCTTTTCAATCTTTCTTTCCCTTTTTCCATCGTCATAAATTAGTCAACAAGTCAAAAAGCACTTTTTTTTCTCATTCTAAAGATAAGTGGCTCACCGAAGAGACTGCATTTCTCATTCTGAAGATGTCTGCTCATTTTGAAGAGACTGTATTTCTCATTCCGAAGATGTCTGCTTATTTCGAAGATCTTCGAAATGAACAACTGTGTTCTCTTCAAGTTATTTCATCTACATTTCTCAGGTGGGTTAGCTCTCAGGATCATATTGCAATAGTCTTCATCTCTCTCCATGTGTGAATTCCATGCCTTGCCATTCATTGGCATCTGGCTAGAATTTACATTGGAAAACCAGTTTTTGTTGCACAGTAACAGTTTGCTTGCACTATTTTCTATATTTAGATAAACAAATGTTTGAAACACATCAAAACAAAACTAGTGAAGTGTTGCTATCAACCTAAGCATACTTCTCATTTAACAAATCATGACAAAGTAACATAAAACTATGCAAAAAAACTGTAAAAAATTAGAATATAGTATTTCTAACACATTGATCATGCAAACAGTTAATACACAACATATTAAATTAACTTAACTAGTATATCAGATTAAACACAAGAGTTTTTTGGCAATTTTAATGTTCAAAACATTCTATGATTGAGGCATTTCCAGGCCTCATCACTTTGTCTTAGAGTGCATCACTAGATTTTTGAGATAATTATAGCACTTGTATTATTACATAGTATGGGAATAGTATGATCATGTTTTATCTTGAAGTCTTCTAGAGTTCACTTCATCCATAACACCTATGTAAAACTGGCTACTGCTATAATATATTCTACTTTTGCTGTAGATAAGGATATTGAAACTTGTATCTTACTTAGCCAAGAGACTAAACAATCTCCAAGAAAGAATGCCCCTCCACTTGTGTTTTTTTTGTCATCAATGTTGCTAACCCAATATGCATATGTATATGTTGTCAGTGTGAAACTATCACTTTTGGGATACCAAAGCCCAAAATCCATAGTCCCTTTTAGATACCTAAAAATTATTTTTACCGTTTCCACATGTGTTTCCTTAGGTGCTACTTGAAACCTTGCCACTAATCCCATTGACTGCACTATGTCTGGTCTTGTAGTTGTAACATACAATAAGCTACTATTCATAGATCTGTATAATCTCTGATCTAACTCTAGAGATACATCATCCTTACTTAAATTACATCCTATGACCATGGGGGTACTTACCTATTTACAATCTTCTAACCTAAATTTCTTTAACATTTCTTTTATATACTTGGCTTGTGAGAGAAATACCCCTTTCTCTAATTGTGAAATATGAAGTCCAAGAAAGGACAGTTCACCAAGCATAGACATCTCAAATTTATTTTGCATGTTCTTAGCAAATTATTTACACATTTTATCATTATTACCCCCAAAAATGATGTCATCAACATAAAAAAACACAATTAGTAGATCATTCCCTTCATTTTTGATGTATAAATTGTTGTCTCCTATTCCTCTTTTGAATTCATTTTCTTGAAGATACTTATCAAATCTTGATTACCATGCTCTCGGAGCCTACTTTAGACCATACAGTACCTTTTTCAATCTGCATACATGATCTAGTTTATCTTCTAATATGAATCCCTCTAGCTGTTCAATATAAAATTCTTCTTCTAGAACACCATTTAGAAATGCTAACTTAACATCCATCTGATATACCTTGAAGTTTTTGAAACTTGAGAAGGCTAAAAAATTCTTATGGCTTCAAGTTGTGCAACTGGAGCAAATGTCTCATCAAAGTCAATTCCCTCTACCTGTGCATAACCTTTGCATACTAACCTTGTTTTATTCCTGACCACATGCCCATATTCATTTAACTTGTTTTGGAATACCTATTTTGTGTTGATCACATTTTTGTCCTTTGGTCGTAAAACAAATTTCCAAGTCTTGATTTTCTCTATCTGATATAATTCCTCATCCATTGCCTTAATCCAAAACTTATCCTCACTTGCCTAAGTGAAGTCTTTTGGCTCAATATTAGATAGCAAAGAAAAATTTGCTTGTTGATATGGTGTTATTATACTTCTCTTTATTTGTCGTTCATCTGGATTCTCAATAATTTGCTCTTTTGGATGATGCTTATCTACATATCTGGATGGATTTTTAGGAAGAAGTCTTTTTTTCTTCTTATTTATCTGATTTCTCACAAAACTCCTCTTGACAACTTCCATCTTCCTAATACACAATTTTTTGAATTGGTTCTCTTGAATCTATATTCTCATCAATTTTTACATTTATACTTTCTACCATAGTACGTGTTCTCTTATTGAAGCATCTATAGGCTTTAATCCTTGAGGAATAACCAAGAAAAATTCCCTCATCACATCTTAGGTCAAACTTGCCTAAGTTTTGATCTTCTCATCTTATGTAACACTTGCTTCCAAAAATTTTGAAGTGTTTTACAATGGTCGATATTCCTTTCCAAAGCTCATATGATGGTTTACCCTCATTTTAGCCCAAGTGATTATGTATAATGTTGTGTTGACTGCTTCTCTCCAAAATCCATCTGAGATCTTAGACTCATTTAGTAGAGCTCTAGCCATATTCTCAATAGTCCTATTTTTCCTTTTAACTACTCCATTTTTTTGAGGAGTTCTTATTGCTGAGTATTCTCTTTTGATTCCATGTTGTTCATAAAACTCTACAAATTCATTTGAGGTAAATTCTCCTCCTCTATCAAATCTCAAACCTTTAATCCTTTTTCTAGTTTCATTTTCAACCAATTCCTTAAATGCTTTGAATTTTTCAAAAGCCTCTGACTTCTCTTTTAAAAAAGTTACCCAAACCATTCTAGAGTAATCATATATAAACAATATGAAGTAACTTTCACCTTGAATAATTTGTGTTGTGGTAGAACCACATAGATCAGTATGTATTAGACTCAATGGCTCAGATGACATATATTCTTTTGACTTAAAACTTGTTCTAGTTTGCTTTCCATGTTGAAAAGGTGTACAGATTGTGTTTTGTGATCTTCTTATCTTGGGTAAATCTCTAACAGCCTGCTTATTGCTTATGTTGACTATGTTATCAAAATTCAAGTGACCCAATATTCTATGCCATAACCAACTCTCATCTTCTTGTTATAGAAAACACTTTTCCCCTTTGATATCACTAAGCATGTATATATTATTTGGATTTCTTTTTGCATTGGCAATGACTTTATCAGTTTTTTATTTTCTTATCTCACATCTATCAGGGTGGAAAGTAACCATATACCCCTGATCACAAAGTTGACTTATACTTAGCAGATTATGTTTTAACCCTTTAACATACAACACATTTTCTATTTTTGTTTTCCCATTATCTAAACTTAGAGTTCCTCTTCCACCAATCATTGTTGATCCATTATCACCAAAACTTACTGATCCTCTATTGGTTTCTTTTAGAACAATGAATTTGTATTTATCTCCTTTCATGTGACTAGAACAACCACTATCAATATACCATTATTCTTCATTATCCTAAGCATGAAGGGATGTTTGAACTAACATTGATCTAGCCTTAACATTTTCCCTTCCATATTTCCTAGTTGTTGAGATTATTTTTCTAGACTCAGGAAGTATCATATTACATCATCTAGCCTTATGCTCAAAATTATTGCATTTGTAACATATGATATCATTATTCATAAGAGGTGCAAAATAATTTAAATTTCTATTGACATTGTTTCTTGCATGACTAAAACAATGTACTGCTCTATGACCATATTTATTACAAGAAAAGCAATGACCATGGAAGAAATTTTGTAACCTGCTTGGATGCCTTTTGGATTGTGGTGGAGTGCTTCTCCTTTTGGAATTAACTCTCATACAAGGTTCTTCTTTGCTTTCTTCCATAGATTGCCTATATTTTTTTGAAGTTTCTACTTCTTGAAGATTTGATTCCTCTTTCTGTTTCTCATACTCTACATCTTGTAGTGCCTTGGTCCTTTCAACTTCATTGCTTAGTTAGACAATTTATGCTTCCAATATTTTTCATTCTGTTTCTCTGGTTCATAATAGATCTGTTATATCCTACTCAATTTTCTTTCCTTATTCTACCTTTACCTTGAGTTCTTTGAGATTTTGTAGAAGTTCTATCCTTTCTTCTTACTCCTGTTGAATTTATTCCTTCAAGCTTGAATTCTTTTCTCTAATTCTTTTCAATTTTTTGAGAGTAGCAAAGAATTCTTCTTTTATATCAAACATGGTCTCTTCTTCATTTTCTGAAGTCATATGTATTTTTGATGGATCCTCCTCCAAGGTGTTAGTCTTTTCACGGAGAGACCCACTCTGATACCAATTTAAGAACATGTTCTTATACAAATAAGGGGGTGAATAGTATAATATAAATATTTTTACTTTTTAATTCAAATAATAGCATCAATAATATTAAAGTATTAAACATCACACAAAGCATCACACACATGAGAGACATGATTTTATGTGGTTCACCCAATGTGGGCTACTCCATGGAGAAAATATTTCTTATAATTTTTTCTCAAATAAATTCTCTTGGGAATCCTTTCCCTATATGGACCTCTATCCAAAGGAGAAACAAATCCCCTTGATCAAGTTAGTGGATCTCTATCCACAGGAGACACTAATATCCTAACTCTACTCTAGATGATGATCCTCTAGAAAACCTCTGCCTCCACTATCCTTAGCAAATGTAACTCTATCCATAGAAGACACCTATCCTCCTTGCTCTGGCTGGAGACCTTTGTCCTCAACTCTATAACCTCCAAATATTTGTCTCAAATATGTACTAAACATAATCCTTAGGTCTAGCACAAATTTATCCTTAATATCAATCTCTGGTCTGGCACAAACTTTTCCTCAAATATGTCATCAAGTCTTAACTCAAAGCTTGACTCAATCTCAAATCAACTCTACTGGATCTGCCCCAAACCTTAACTCAAGGTTGGAACAATAAATAAATCAACTCTGCTCTCAAGTCTTCTCAAATACTTTTCTCAAATCTACCTTGTAAGTCTCCATAAAAGCTCACACCAATATGTCCTCAAGTCCTCTCTATAACTTGTCCAATCTGCTCAATAAGTTCTCACAAGAACTTATCCACATCTGCTCTTAATTTGTATTGTAGGCTTCCACAAAAGCTTACCCAAATCTTTCCACAAGTCGTCTCAAAGGCTTACCTCAAATCTGCTCAAAAATTCCACACTAGAACTTATCCAATCTCATATAAACATAAAGATAATTGTTAGAGACTCAATATATTTAACACTCATCAATACTCAATCTCTTTCTCAAATCAATTTAGAATATAGAATAGTTTATTTTATAGAACTTGAACAATAACTTCACACATCCACTTGAATAGGCTCAACCAACTCTACTCAACCAATCACTCAATGAAACAATCCTTGCTTACAAACCCTAGTCTAAGCATATGAACCTTCACTCAAAATATTTCCAACAATGCTTATCAACCAATCTCACATAACAATGATACTCATGTTCTTTTCAAACCCTAGTTCAAGTTCTTCACTCAACCAATGGCTTCAATAACAATGCTTATAAAACAAGGTTTTTACAACAACTCTTTATTCTAGAAAACTTTGAAGCATTAACTCAACACACTCAATAAGGAGACCTACTTAAGTCCTTTTCACTCCAAACTTGTTTTTCAGAAAACCAACCAATCAAATCAACTATGGAAGAATATACCCATACCTTTTTCTTGATGATGAAGGAACCTCAAAAATCTACCACAACCACAAACACTTCTTTTCCAAGCTCAAAGAAGTTATAAGGTGATAAACTCTCTCAAAGATACAATGTAAATATCAAAACTTACATACACCTTATTACTCCATCTTAAAGAAATCATTCATCAACAATAATTGACCAAACACACCTTACTCTTCTCAATATTGTAATAATTGATTAATTCACTTTACCAAATATATACAATAAATCAGTTTTAAATTCCCTAAGGTAAAAACAATATTACCCTAGTAAAATTCCATTTACCACTAAGGTAAATATTATAACCAGTTTACCCCTTATCTCTCCCTAGCCTTAGCAAAGAAAAGAATATTTTTTATTTCTATTAAAAACCCTTATCTCTCCACAACCTTAGCAACTTAATTAAAAATTAAATAAAAAATATAAAAACCTTTTATATCTCCCACTCCGTGTTTCGTGGGATTCGATCTTGCACTCTCTCCCTTGCTAGCGCCTTGGTCGTGACTTGCTAGCCATGTGAGCCAAGTGCTCACATTCCCACTAAAATTATAGAAGGTGCTTTAATATTTTGTCGAATCCTTTAGAGCCCTTGGCTCCCTCTCCTCTTGCCACGTAGCATGTTCAATGCATTCCTTTCTCACTAAATGCACAAGCCTTTTGTTCGCTGCTCCTTGGCACTTTCTCCATGAATCTTAGCATGATTTTCAACACAAAAATAATCGAAAGAAATTTTAATACTTGGTTTTGAACTTAGGCAAAGGTTTAAATACCTTTTGCCTTCCAAATATTGCACGTCGGTGGTGTATTAAACTTGGACATCAGTGCCTTTATAATATGCATAATTAATTTATAAATCATTTAAATTCTATTTAGAATTTAAATTTTATAAATTAACTTTGTAACCTTTGGCTTTATAAAAATTAAAGCCTCCTTGGGGGTTAAATAAAAACATTTTGTTACTCATAATGATTTAATAAAAAAATCATTTTGCCACCATGGTTTTAATAAAAACCCTTTATATTACTACCATGGTTTTAACAAAAAACCTTTATTTTTGCCTCACATAATATAAAAATAATATTATGACATCTTTTCAATCAACCTCTCGCATTATTCCTTTTGACATTTTGACATCAACTGTAGCTTATTCCTTGACATCAATGACAACTTCCTTCCTTGACATCAATGACAACTTTGACTCAAAATGTCCAACATACCACTGGTGTTGGTTCATTTGATTGTTGTGTTTAGTTGGCATTCCTTTGACTTCATGTAACTATGTGGATAGCCCCCACAAAACCTTGGTATTATTTTGAATTGTGTATTGATGTAAAACCCAGCTAAAAGAGGTCATAACAAGAACCCCCAATCACATAAAATTGTGATGAAGAGAAAATAAAGCAAAAAATTCCCAATCACATAAAAACCACAACAGATGGAAATAAACCAATAAATGCTTTATTTTCTCATTCTTGATTTCACCCCCTTTTACAATGCAATACAAAGGGAATATATAGATCCAAAAAGAAACCCTAAAACAAAACCTAAATCTTAAAGACCTAAAGATAAGAAATTGCAATATTTTTATTTATTTATTTATTTATTGGTTATTTCTTCTTTTAGTGCTAGCCAAAAAAAGCTTGGACAACCCTCTAAATTAATACACATTATTGGTTTTCCCATATTAAGCCTCCTAGAAAATATCAACACCTACAGATGCCTAAATAAGAAGTTATCCCAAATATATTCCCTTCCAAAATTAAAAAAAAACACTAAATCCTATTTTTGGGGTACTAGATGAAAGAATTAGGGCCCAATAACACACTGAAAAATCTTCAAGGATTTTAAAGAAATATTGTCACGACATTTTCCACCTTGTTATCTAGCTCCCCATAAAATTTCAAACCAATCCAATGATCGGATCAAAAGTTATGCCCTCCAGAAGATAGGCTCTTACATCATATATATGGTTTATTTGGTTAGGGGCAACTATAGAAATTGATGCCCCTATTGTTTGTTGTGTTTCCTCATGATGAGGAAGATGTATTTGGTAAATACCAAGGTTCTAGTTTTGTTGTTCCAAAAGGTTATCAATCTTAATAGTCCAATTGTCTATCATATATTGGAGATATCTTTAAATGAATAGAAACTACTAATATCATGATATTTATAACAATGAAAGGTGCAATATTGGTACTCCTTAAAGTTTCTACCATGTTTGGTAGGGTCTTCAGGTTTAATTTGTGGTAGTGTAATCATTTGTGCTTCATACAACCATTGGAAAATGTTGGCAAGTGGCTCGGGTAATGGGGTGTAGTTGCAAGTTGGTCGATTGTATTATCATCTTTGTTGGTCATCTATTAAATTGCTCTGATTTTTTAGTTCTTGTGGGGGTGGAACCACTTGATATATTAGTTGTTGTAGTTGTTTTCATGGGGATTGTTGAATTTGGACTTGAGGTCATTGTGTTTTTTTTTATGTTGACTCAAGACCACTTGATTCACTTGATCGAATTTTGGTTGGTTCTGATGGTTTACCCTTTGATTCTTATTTTTTCATTCTTACTTTTTCAACTTTATCTCACCCTCTTGTATCTTGATTTCTTAGATGACTCGATATTGGGTGAGAGCTTATTCAAATGTTCTATATTTTTGTAATTATAGTAATAAGGAGATGGGTTTAGAACAACTTCTTGTGAACATTCTTGTGAGTTTCACGATAGGGAGGGAGAATGGCAACTTGGTGATAACTTCCCTCCAATGGTTTCCATAACCATAGACTGACTCATCTTCAAATTTACGTAAGTTGAATATGTTGGTCAATGCAGTTTTCTTTATAACATTTAAAAAACTACTCTAGAAATTGGTCTACTAATTATTCAAATGTGTAAACACTATGGTGCGACAAATGGTTATACCATTCTACAGCATCTTCTCCAAATTTTTAAGGGAATGTTCAAAGCATCAAAGGATCATTCTCTTGTATTCTGAAGTATGCATGAATGAATGTCCCTACATGCTCTAGGGGGTCCTCATCCCCTTTGAATTTGTTAATATTAATAGTGTAAAATATGTAGGGTAATGTGGTGATGGTACCGAAGGATGAATTGGTTGATTGACCAACTACCATAGAGTGGCTTTCTGATATAACATTCCAAGAGTTTGCATGGCCAAGTTGTTAATTTAGTTCTATAAAAATTGAAACTTAGGGTCTTCCAAGGGTGGTTAAAAGCCCTGATTTACTTATAGGTTGTGTGAGTTTTATGTATGGTCAAGTGGTTTAAAGGAATGAATTTTTGGTTGACTAATGGGTTAGTGTTGATTAGGATTTGATGTTGATGGATGTTATGTTGGTTATGATTACAAAATTGTTGTTGTTGATGATGTAGAGATGTCAGATGTGGAGATGGGGGGATGATGGTGAGTTGAGCTAATGAAGTAGCATAGGTGTTATGAAGTGGATGAGTTGGTATGATTATTTTGGGTGGTCTTGACACCCAGGATGAATCTTGGGTGAAGAAGGTATTTTGATTGGTTGTGTGTGTATGGTTAAAATCTACCACCTATGATTGTTGTTGTGAAGTGGGATGACCACTTTGATTAGCATTATTCATAAGCAATTACTACAAATATTGCAAAGCTTATTGTATGGAAATAACTGATGTAGTTTGCATGGTCACATGAGTGTAGAGGTTTACACATGATGCATGGTAGTAATATATGTTGATGTGGATGGAGGATAAGTTGCAAAGGGTATCACAATCGAATGAGGAATGTCATGCTGGATGGGGTAAATAGGTGGCAATGATGTAGGTGAAATAAATGTTGGCACTCATGAAGTAACATTGGTCTGTGCTTCATAAAGTGGGTGAGAAAAAATGATGTTATAGGTGGATGGGAATGGGAATGTATTGGTTGGATGATGATGGATGGTTTTGGATCATGGGTATGGATGTGGCTTCAAAAAGGGTATTATTGATGAATTGTATATTATGATGAGGGTGTGAATAGGTGGGTTTCTACTGGAAAGTAGGAACAAAACAAGGTAGGATGGTTATCTATGGTAAGTATGGAAATACCAAGTTTAGATAGCTTCTAAATGCATTAGAATTTATGTAGGTAGTGTGGCTGCCAAAAGGTGTGGATGGTTCAATGAGAGTGTTATTAGAGATAGAAGTGTGAATTACCCTTTGCATCATGTCTATGACTAAGGTGGATGCTAGGTAAGAGGGTCCAGTGGACAAGTTTATATACATAATCCATGACACATCAACTTGGCCAGACATAGAAGTGGCTAGGGTGTGGGAAACCTGAGCAGAATGCTCCATGGATGTGGGCATTTGGCTTTGGATAGTGGTTGAAGATCTGGCTTGACTCCAAGTCATTACCATAAGCTATAGGAATATAAAGTGTGCAAGATATGTATGTGTCAAGATGTGATATCTACACTATGAACCAAGCAAAAAATCACACCAAGCAAACAAGAGTTTTCAATTTTTGCAATGTTCTGTTTTGAATTTTTTTTTTTTTTTTTAAGTTTTTTTTGTGTTCTAACATATAAAGATGCCCTAAAATGCAACTTAAATTTTATTGATTTCCTTTTCCTTTTAAGGATTCCTACACAATATTTAAAAATACCTACAAAAGCACTTAATCTAATGCCTATGATGAAAACAGATACAAAAAATAGAAAAAAATTCTCCTTTTTTTAAATAAAATCTAAGCTAGGGTTTCAAAAATGGCTTACTTGGAAGCCTTATGCTTTCTTCTTCAATCTCTCCAGATGTAATGCTACATTTTGTATAGGTCTCTCAAATGCAAATTTGTGTTTGCACAGGTACATGGACAACCCGAACATGCTCTAAAAATCTTGATTTTGATTTACAACTTTTCCCATGTTACAGCTCTGCAACAAGAAAATAAACAAAGATAAAAATATTAAAAACAATAAGGAAAATCAATAATAGAACCCTTTTGGGGTCCCACCATGATCATCATTTTTAATCCAAAAAGAGTGAACATCAAACAATGCAAACAACGAAACAATCAATGTGAAATAAAATAAACTTTGTATTGATAAGGATTAGTAGCACATGAAATGCCTCCACTATGTAAAGCCCTTTTTAATATCGATAAAAATCTACAAACCCTAAAATAAATGCTTGTAGAAGAAATAAAATATGTAGAGAACAAAAAGCAATAAAAATGAGATACCTTACTAATTTACTTGATCTGATCAATGTCCGGTCATGGATGAAACTACTACCATTCAATAAATGGGACTAAATTTAGATATATGTTGCTTTAAATGACCTAAAAATTAGTGGAGACATTCTAGGGTTTGTTAGGAACCTACCCTCAAAATTTCAACTCAATCTGACTCCAGATAAGTGATATATGGCCAAAATAATTTGGGTAGTTTGTGCAGTCCTACGCAAACGTGGGCAACGTAATGGTATATTTTTGTGCTCACATTCTCTATATCTCTTGCTTATCCTAATTCATAAAAATGAATGATATTTTATAACTTTTTATAAGGTTAGGGTTAGGTTTTGGAAGTGTCCAGGTAGTTTTTCCAAGTGGTAAGCTAGAATTAAAGTATGATTAGCGATTAGGATTTGTCTATATATATATATATATATATGAATAACAAATAGCTAGGATTTGGTGTCTATAACAACATATATGGGTGGTGTTGGATTTTCATACAGATGGTTGCACCATAGGTTCTCAAATTTTGTAGTTATCCTAAGGCATTTGAACCATTGATCTCAATTATCCTTACCTTTGTGGGTACATCCAAAATTTTGTTAGAATTTGGAATTCATTATGACCTATGACTGTACAAAGGCCTAAAAGAGGTGTTTCAAGGTGTGAAAAATGAATGAATGACTAATTGAGGCAAAATATGCAAGTAAATAATGAGCCAAGTGATGACAATGAATGAATGTGATCCACTACATCTTGATCACCATCCAAGTGGAATCTCTTTTACAAATGATGAATTGTACAAGTAAGTGGCTATGAGTCCTGATGCAATAGGATGATGATGTGGCTAAATCTAAAGTACTAAAAAAATATGTGTAGCCCAAACTGAAATACTACAGATGAATGTAAAACATAATATCTCCAACAGATGAATGTACAGGCCAATATCACCAACACTAGATTACACAACTCAATACCAAAGTTTGGGAAATGTAAAACTAGTAATCTCAATCTTATGACTGCAAGTAGGTGATTTGCTAAAATTTAGAGAGGTATAATGAGATTGTCTCAAATAAAGGCCTTCACCTAGATTCCTACATATATATGCTCAATGATAAAATCCAAGCCGTGATGGATCCCAAGTCCTACCAATCCTCATCTAGTTTATTGTGGTCAGCAATATACTCTCTGAAGAGAAGTATGTGCTCTATTCCACAGCTATGATGGATATTGGATCATATTAATTTTAATCTTGATTAAGATTTTTTAGTTTTTTTGGAAGAGGTGAAAGGATGATCCCTTTCCAAAGGTTTGTGGGTATGGCTAACCCCCTTCACTGTGTATTCTCATTATGTCTTATCCAAATTTGACTCATAGGACCTTTAATGCAGATTTCTCACCACCAAGGAAGTGGAACTCTATCATGAGGCTAGGTTGTGGAATGAGTCATTGGATGTGTTCCTTCTAGGGATGACACAAATATGTGAACCATTTATAATAAAAGAAAGTAAATGAAAATTGAAAATAGACTTGGAGTGCTACTACAGTGCTAATATGGTAGTATGTATGTTAGGTTTGATCCACTAGACCTTGCTCATCATCCAAGTGGAATCACTTTTACAAATGAGGGCTATAAGTCATCTAAAAGAAATGTGGAAATTTATGTAAGCCACTTATACAAGTATAATGGAGAGGCTAGAAGCTTGCTGTGCTATAAAAAAAACAATCAATTTACACAGAGGTCGATCTGATTGTATGGCTTTGTAAAAATAAACATGGTTAAATTACATAGAGGCCACCAAACTCCTTTAGATCCAAATTTTAGATATTGTATGGCTATGTAAAAAAATGAACACGGTTAGTTTACATAGAGGCCATCAAACTCGATCAGATTTAGATTTTGGATACTGTATGGCTATGTAAAAATGAACATGATCAATTTACATAGAGGTCAGCAAACTAAATAAATTCTAAATTTTAGATATTTTATGGCTATGCAAAAAATAAACATGGTTATTTTACATAGAGGCCATCAAACACGATCAAATCCAGATTTTGGATAGCTGCAAACAAAGATACAAGCTAATATCTATAATAAAAATAAAATCTATGGAGGTTTTATGAAACCTTATGCAACATCCTCATGCTCTTCTTCAACTCAACGCAAATTTGTGGAGGAGGAGAGGAGGGGAATGTAATGCTTCTCCAAGCTTGTTTGTGGGATGGTCAAGCATCCAGGCTCTAATACCACTTATAGCAAGGATCAATGCTATGTGCCCAAGCTCAACCACATAAAACAAGAAAAAAGGAGGAGAAGATTTACTAAAATAGAGAGAATAAAAAATCACATTTCTCCCTTTGTGTTATGGAATTATATATTGAGAAAAATGAGATTAGGGTTAGGGTTCCCAAATCCATATTACATGAAATTCAAATGAACATGAAATGACTTTAAAATTTAAAATAACTTATTCTAATGAGGTCTTATTAAAGCCTCATAATAAATAATTAGGAACCTAACTTAAAAATATGATATTGTAGCATGAGAGAGTTGGTATGGGAGTTGGAGCAAGGAGTTGGTGAGTGGGAGCTAGAGATAAGAAGTGTAATATATAGAGATGGATATGGGTCTTTCAGCTTACTAAGAGAGGCCCTTGCCCCTTATTTTTTCTAGTTTTGGTTGGACTAGAGCCTACCAGGATTGGGATTTTTTGGGGCCCATATTTTTCTTTGGTTCTTGGGTAGTATTTTTTGGAAGCCCTTCCTTTGGATTTCATTCGATCCCTTATTTTATCTTCTATCACTTCTAAGTGCTCTTTCAATGTTTCATTTTGTGGGGAAGACTTCTCTTTCTTCATCTTGGATGGATTTCCTTGGAAAACCCTCTAATATTTCCTTGGTGCCTTTTTGGCTGAAGTCCCCATGTCTTTTAGAGGTGATATTATGACTTTTAATAGGGTTAGTCTTAAGTATATTTGCTTTCTTGTAGCCAGGAATACCCATTTTAGCTTTATGTAAGAGTCTTGCTTCCTTGGGGCCAGGATGTCTCTATCCAAGATTTTTGAATCTCTAGTACCATCTCATTAGTGTTCAAGCTATTGGACTATTGAAACTCATCCAATGTTTCACCGCTTTCATCCTACTAGGTATCAGGAGGGTCCCTTGTTCACTTGGAAGAATGTGTCCCTTCTCCCTCATCTTGGGAGAGTATATCATGACGATGTGAAGATTCTTGATGCCCTATGTCTAGGGAGTCTCATAAGCGACCATGTTTGTTAGCTTTTGAGGATATATGTAGTGGAAGAGATCTAACACAGGTCCTAATAAGATGTAATAAATATGAAAGCAAGTGAGTCTGCAATATGACTGAAATATACTATAAATAGAAATGATGAAAATACAATGCAATATGGAGGAAATGGTCACTCCATTAATATGAGCTAAAGAGCTACATTGTACTCCATACAAGAGCACTACTACTATCTACTACAATGCACTTGATATGAACTTGATATATGATCTACCACTATGAGGCCCTTTATATAGGAAGATAGATTCCTTGGCCAACACTCTACCTAGTTGTACAAGGGGACACCTTGCACATTACAACTTGCACATTGCCACTTGTGCATTTATTACATTGCTTGAAGTAACTAGCTAAATTCCCCCTAAAGTAATCTCCTACTCTAACTATGTACCTAAGGTGGTACATTTACATGACCCAAATGATGTAATATACTCTAACTCTAACACCCCCTGTATTACATTATTTGGGTATTGAAGATTTCAATCTTCAATATGGATCTTCTTTCTTCATATGTTCTTTAGTTTGATGTGGTCCTTTGTATCCTCTTTAATTCACATTGCATTGTATGCCTTCTTGCATTGGTTCTTCTTCTTCTTCTTTATTGGAGTCAGTACTTTCATAGGTGGATGTGCTATCACCTGATTCTTGCAAGGGTATTTTCTCTTTTCTTTTGTCCTTGTCATCATTATTTGTGTCCTGTATAGAAGCTTCTGAACATACACTTAGAGCATCATGATAAGATTTTGAGTTAGTAGAATTTGAAGTACTAATATTGCATGAGGATTGAAATATCTTTTCTAGTGATGATTAATCCATTCTATTCTACATTTTTATCCTTATAACATTTGAATGTAAGTAGTGCCATGTATAGTATGCTTCCATATTCTAAAGGAATTTGAATGTCATTCTTTCCATTGTCAATTGCTTCAGTGAGTTGAGCATGTAGATAGTGCTCCATCATTTCAAACCTATCTTTCAAAGCTTCATTATGTATCCTTTTTGAAGTAGGATCTAAGTTTCCTTCAGATTTTATAAGTGAATTCTTGATTCCACTTTTTATGACACTTGCTCTTTCTTTTCTAATAGTGTTTTTCATATCATTGTTTATTATATTACTTGAGGTAGACATCTTTATAGCTTCTTGGAATGGAGTATAAAGTGCTTTGATAGAGCTAGTATCTTATGGGATAGAATCTTCTTAAGTGATCTACCTTATGACTCCCTAGTAGTATGAGCTTGATTTGATAAAAAATTTTTAGAGCTTAGGTTTTTGTAGGCTTCCTTATGACTCCCTAGTTAAGAGATGTGATTTAATAAAATCCTTGTAAGATTTGTAGACACCTTATGATTCCCAAATGGATTGAGTACTTGATAAATTTTGAATGAATGCTATTATTATCAAGTTTTGTAGAATGCCTTATGTCTCCCTAGTAATTTTGGATATGTTGAATGATAGATAAAGTGCTTTTGAGAATAGTAGTTCAATTTTGGGTTGATTTTGTAAAGTTTTGTGAATAGCAAAAATCAACTTCTTTTACACCTTATTTCTCCTATTGAACTTAAGCACTTTCTAATTTTGATGAGGTTCTAATAGTTGGATCTTATTTTGTCCCTTTAATGTAAGTTTGAGACAAGTATAGTAATTAGTTTCCAACTCTTGATATTCCTTATAGAACCTTCTTTTATAGCCTTTGATAATTTGATATTTAATGTTTCTAAATTCCAATTACCTACTTTGGTGTAGTATTCCTTATAACTCCCTAATATGGAATATTAGAAAACAATGATATTTGCAATATTAGATGTTTAATCTATCCAGGTAGAAATCCTTATTTCTCCTATGTTTTAGATTGCAAATATTAGGCTATTTAATATATATATTTCCTTTTAATATTGCTTTCAAATATGGTTGATTTCCCTTAATGTTTCAACCTTATATTATACCTTATATCTCCCTATTAATGAAAGCAAATTGGAATAAGGTAAAGTCTTACCTTTGTAATGCCCCAAACCTCTACGTATCCGGTGCTGATTTTTAGACATAGATGATAGCACTCTTTAGTGCTCTTTTGACCATTATCTCCAACGTATGGGCATAGGCTTTAGTGCTTCTCTTGAATTTGGATGATGGCTGGTTTCTTGATACCTTTGATGGTAATACTTGGACAGTGGATGCCTCACATCTGACCACTTTGACTAGGAGATTTAAATGCTCTCTTTCTACTACTACTATGAATGTTGATGTTGCTACGTAAATCTACCATGAACTCGAATTTTAATGCTGCTACGAATTCGGCCTTGAATGTTGTTGTTCCTTGGTCTTTGGCACCTCAAATAAGAGTTGAATCTTGAAGTGAGTGACAAGTGTCACGATGGTTATATTTGAGTGCTTGAGGGATGAGAAGATGCTTATTACCACTTGTAAATTTTTTCTAGGTAAAGGATGAGCATTATAGTCTTGGATGAGTGCTCACACCAACCTTCTTCCCTGTAACGTTTTCTTGGTCAAGCTTGCAATGGATGGGCACTCATGTGGGAAACGTTAGGGTTTCCTTCTAGGTGACAAGTGTCACCTTATCTTTGTGCATGAGCTTTCTACGTAATGCCTCTTCAACGTATCTTTGCAATACCCTTATTAACAATACAACATGACCAACTCCACCTTTGTTGTATGCATTCAATGGCATTTGGAGTGAGTTGTTTCTAGCTGGAATGGTGAGCAACGCCTTGGGAACTTGGAGCAATGATTTGAGCAATAATTTTGAAGGCTTCAAGCAATGCTATGGTGGAGTTTGAAATACTCCAATGATGCTCCTTGGATGTACATCTAGTATAATATTTTGTGCCTTCTTTTTCAACCTGTTATGAAAATCCCTTTTGTAGATAATATTCCCCTATAATGCTTCTCCTTTCTTTGTATTGTTTACTTGCAGGTTCGACTATCCAAATCATAGAAGATATGAGCCTTTTGGAAGATCCTTTTACCTTGCTTGGAGAATGCTTTTACACGATTGCCTTGGACTATTTTTCTCCTTGTGAAGAGTGTGCCCTTTTGGCACTGAAAACCTATCCTTCTTCCTACGTAGGGTAGATTAGAGTAGTGCAATATAATGTAAATACTTTTGAGAATATAATACCTCTTTGCACCTCTTTTACAATCTTTGGTTTTATGGCAGCTTTTGAAGTAGGCAATGGCTGATTTGACATTGTCTCTTTTGCTAGACAACTCTCTCCTTTGCTTGGTTACTTTGGTAATAAACCCAAGCTAATAACCACTAAGATAGAAGTTTTTTTTGTAGAGGTAATTTCTGCACTATTTTTCCTATAAATAGCTTTTAGTGCACTTTGAATCTGAGACTCACCAAGTCTCGATTTGAAGCTTCTATTGCTGATTTTGATGGTGGCTTTCTTCTCCACTCCTTGGAGGAATATGATCTGATTTTTGTGGCTTCTTTGGGCCACAAAATGTTGCAGGTTCTATGCACCAAATAGTGTCTCTAGACACTTTGATAATCTACTGGTTTTTGTGTCCTTGATCTTTAACAATCAACAAACACAAACTAACCCTTTTTGAGAGTAACTAGTTAGAGATCAACTAGTATAGTGCCAATGGATTAATAATGCACTTTTAATGGTAATAATAATATCACCTTATTGCTCCTATAAATGAACTCTCAAAATAATTTTAGATGCACTTAATAATATCTGCAACTTTTAAGAGTAATCTGTAATTTACCCTTAATGAATATTCTGCAATTTTTTTCACTACAATCAATATTGTAGGATATAGTCTTCTTGCTTTCTAGATAGAAAATAGGTAGATGATAATTTTATTTCTTTCAAAAATATCCAACTCCTATTTAATGTGCAAATAATCCTTAAAATGAATTTTTCCTTTTTGCACTTGAAGACTATAATGCAATCTATCCTTCTACAACTTTTAATCTAAATATGGTGCCTTAACGAAGTTTGATAATAATCCAATTTGAGGTTTAATAAATGAACCTAATTGCACCCAAGTTGCTTACCTCTTTTATGGCTTCTGAAGTAGATGTAGATCTTGGTATTTTTTATTCACCAAGTTGCTGCCTTGTAATGGTTGAATTTGCAGCTTCTTGTTGGTTGTCCAGAATAGCTTCCTGCTTCACCAAACTGTAGCCTTGAACTTTCTATCTTGAGCCTTGGATTTGGTGGCTTGATCCTTCCAGTGATCTTTTATTTTCTGTTATAGATTTAGAGAACTCCTTTCTCTGAAATGTGCCTTCTTGCTGTGAGAGGTAATCTCCAAATCTCCTGGATTTGGTAGGCTTCTTCTGTCTGAATCTTCCTTCAAACTTCTTATCAAATTTTGACTTCAAACAGGATCTTCTTCTTCTCAAGATTCTAAATTTCTTGAGGTCTTCACTGGATTCTTCTTCTAGGATTTGGCACTCCTTGCCAAATTCTTCTTCTCTTGGGCTTGTTTTTGGATGGTGATAATTGTCCCAAGTCCTTCACTATCAGGTACTTTCTCCTTGGTAGTGGATTTCTCCAATGAGTTCTCCTAGGAACCATTTTGATGATGCTTCTATGAGCTCTACAACAAGGCTCTCCAAGCCTTCCTTTCTATTTTTTCCTTGAGACCTCTCCAAGGTCTTCTATCTTGCAGCTTCTACGGTCTTCCAACTGAGACCTTTTCTTCAACCTTCTACTTCTGGAAGTGTTGGTGATGAGATCTTCTTCTCAGATCTCTGATTCTACTACTTCTAGATTTGTATAGGACTCTCCTAGTCCTTCTCTTTCTTCCAAGAATGGAAGTTCTTCAATGAGATCTTCTCTTGATCTCTTCAGCTCCTTCTTGAAGGAAATATTTAATCAGTAAAGGAGATCACCAATCTCCTATTTCTTGGACTCTTCTCTAGAGTCTTCTTCAGGAACTCCTTTTTAGAGTTTTCTTTTGAATCAAGAATTTATCTTCTAAATCAAGAAATATTCTCTGAAGTATTCTTCAAGAACTCTTCTTTGGAGTATTCTTCTGAATCAAGAATTTATCTTCTGAATCAAGAATTCTTTTTGAAGTCTTCTTTAGAATTAAGGCTTCTACAACCTTCTTCTTGATCAAGGCTTCTATGGCCTTTTATGCTTTTGCACTCTATAGGTATTGATATTGAATGGAGATCACCAATATCCTATATCCTTCTTTGACTCAACTTTTAGAGTCTCTTCTTCCTTGAGTCTGCTATAAGGCTATTGTGGTCTTTTCTTCACTTTTGCACTTTGTAGGATTGCAACTCTTGTAATGGGACCTTTCTCGAGGTCTTTGAAATATTCAATATTCTTCCTTGTTGTTGCAAGTGTTGGAATGATTCTAAGAAGATATTCTTCCTAACTCTCTTGTAGGAAGCTTCCCAACCTTTTTTTGAATCTCCTTTTCCTGCAACAAGCTGTTAGAAACTAGAATTGAAGAATTTGTAATTCTAGAGATAATAATATTCACTAGTTGATTTGTCAATCTAGTGGCTTGAATGTTGAGTCCTAGTCTTCACAAGTTTTTTTGCAACTCTGTGGAAAGACTCTAGCCAAATATAATCTCAGAATTTCTACAACTGAGATTTATTTCAGTCCTCACTTGTGACTCTCCCTATTCCTCTTGACCTACTAGACTTCTCTTATGATGAATTTTGTAAGTGGTGGTGCACACTGGAAAATATGGTTTACAAAAGTACAAAGAGGAACTATGATGGATGTAGGTCCTCCTATCTTGATTTACCGTGGCTCTGATACCACTATTAGATTTTGAGGATATATGTAGTGGAAGAGATCTAACACAGGTCCTAATAAGATGCAATAAATATGAAAGCAAGTGAGTCTGCAATATGACTAAAATATACTATAAATAGAAATGATGAAAATACAATGCAATATGGAGGAAATGGTCACTCCATTAATATGAGCTAAAGAGCTACATTGTACTCCATACAGGAGCACTACTACTATCTACTACAATGCACTTGATATGAACTTGATATTGACTTGATATACCACTATGAGGCCCTTTATATAGGAAGATAGATTCCTTGGCCAACACTCTACCTAGTTGTACAAGGGGACACCTTGCACATTACCACTTGTGCATTTATTACATTGCTTGAAGTAACTAGCTAAATTTCCCCTAAAGTAATCTCCTACTCTAACTATGTACCTAAGGTGGTACATTTACATGACCCAAATGATGTAATATACTCTAACTCTAACAAATGTTGACCCTCTATTCTCTAAAGGTGTGTGGTTATTATTTAGGAAATGTTTTTATGTATACACATGCACCCTTGATCTCAATTTCATGGGAAATCTACCTATGACTAGGAGGGTCATCCTGTATGTCTCTAAAAACATCTCTAGATTTGGAATCCCTTATATAGTTTTTAGTTAGAGGTTGTAGTTCTCAATTGGGGCTCATCTACAAATGCATTGTAGTTGTAGTTTCCAAGATTTAGTTTCAATATCTTAGGAATGCATTCAACTTTTTAGATTCTAGATCTAATTTTTAACCTTTTGGTTATGCTTCGGGAGACCCCCACTTGAAAAAAAATTAAAAGTATTTTTTTCAAGTCTTCCTACGTTGATGTCCCCTACACGGGTTTGGTTTTTATTCTCATTCCTAGAGAGACCCCATTGAGGAAGGAGTTAAACCTTAAAAATTTCAAATTTTTGTTTTGACAAATATTCCTCCATTTTGGTGGGCCTTTTCAAATTTGAAATACTTGTTTGAGCACCACCCTTGCTTAGGCTAGATTTTTCAAATTTGAATATTTTGTGGTCCTTGTCTCTTTTTTATTTCATGTGTGTGGTAGTCCTATTTAATAGTTTTCTCTCTTTGTAAAAGGTTCAAGAACCCTTTCAAAACCCTTTCCATCCAACCAATAAAAAAACATGACCTTGTAGCATTAACATGTCTTCATGTTCCTTTAACTCGAACATTTGAATGTTGTTCTAAAATACTTCATTGTTATGTAGACTTTAGAATACTATGTTAACCTTCTTTAATTTTGCTTATTGCTTCTTCTTGTGATGAACAGATTCACCACTTTGATATGGACAAACAAAGTCGTTCTTAAGTAATAAGAACCTTAAGACTGCACACGATGTATTTCAAATTTGAATAACATCATTTTTTATCAACTTTAACTAAAATTTAATATTGCACTCTTTCTTCCTTTCAATCAAGTATGCTCTTAAATCCTTGAGTCTTCTCTAAAATCTGAGTCTTCTTCTCTGAAATATTTGAGTCTTTTCTAAAATATGCCTTCTTCCTTCCTCTCTGTAATTTTGTTTTCTTCCTTAGATGGCTTCGATGTTGCATGTCACAATATATACCAGGATCTTTATTTCTTGAGCCTTCATTCTCTTACATTTTTGTCCTTTATTTCATCTTCTATAATTAAAACTCTTTTCCTTGAAATATCTCTTTAATATTAGTTTCTAGCCTCTTTCTCTATTTCTCTAGAATCTACATCTCTTATATTCAAGCCTCCTTTCTCTTTCTTGTAATAAGGAGCTTATTTATATTATATATGCCTCTTCTCTTTTCACTAATAAGGGCCACAAATATACACTATAGATATCTTTCTTTGAAGGATATCTATCCTCTAATATTGGCCTCTCTTCTTAGACCAATCATCAAGGTCAATATAGACCTGGATATTCTCTATCTCTAATTTACTAAAACTTTTATATGCCTGATAATGTCAAGCTAATTGTCAAGGTATATCTTCAAGATCTGAATCCTTTTTTCTATCAACATTTGCCTTCAAGACCTAAAATATTCTAAGTCAAGGTCAATTTCTCTATGACCTAAAAACTTTAATAACCTACAACTTAAATCAATCCTCGCTTGATGAAATATTTCTACCTTCTTTTTGCACTTGAATAAGAAAGTATTCTTTATCTATTGTAGGAAGCTTCACACATTTTTTATGGTCAATCTCTATTATAGCATGATCTTAGGTTATTGTGGATATTTTTTGAATCTACCCACACCTAGCTAATAGTAGCTATAAACTAGGTTTGCTTTTTGCAAATAAAACCAGATATCAACAAATAAATTTTACCTACAAACCTAGAAGCACTGCCAAAAACTGAACAGAGCAAAGAAGTAATAAGGAGGGTGCCCTTGGAACTTGTTGTGACACCAATGTCTGATCAAATTCTAGAACAAATATGAAGGTTCATTTTACTATAGCTAGAACTGAGAGCTCACTGCTATTCAACTAGGGCACAAAAATATAACCAAAGCAAATTGATCAAGGCATGAATCCACTAAAATCATGGTATCAGATAAAGTATTCCTAGAATGCATGTTGAGACCTATTTATAAAAGAAAAACTTCAACTGGAATTATTATCTTCTCAAAACTTTGGGTGATCTCCACCTAAATGGAACCACAAGAGGGTACCAATTTCCTGTCCACTGGCCAGAAGCTGAAAAGAGCAATATGGAGGAAATGGCTAAGTCATGAGTGGAGCGATAGATTTGCACCTAGGCTAGAACCCATTAGAAGGTTGAAGATCCAGTGCATATGGACATAGTGAAGCAGGCCAAGTATAAATAACATTGGAACATCTATGATGGTCGAAGCCCAGTAAAAATTTAAGCATCCATCCTAGTGTCAAAAGAGCAAATAGAGGATTGAAAAATGGACAACTCTGTAGATGATCAAAATAATTACATCTAGCTAGAACCCAGTGGGATCCCAAAATCCCAACCTTCACTAGGATAGGAAAGCAATCGACTAGTCTAATAGATCTCAGAACAATTAAGCCTAACCAGATCCTAGCAACATCATAAAGGTCTAATCATATAAGTGACAATGTAGAGCCTAGAAGCTAATAAAGAGGGCATAATGCAAAAGAAACAAAAGCTAGAGGATACCAGAAGATCCATACACGATCAAAACCCATACAACACTCAAAGACTTGGTTTATGTAGGGATAGAAAGGAGTCACCAAAATAATTGCACTCGGGTAGGGCCTGCTAGGATTCTAAGAATCTAACATAGCAAAGGAGGTATCTGGTCAAGGATTAAAGCCATTGGTAGGTTGATGTACAACTAAAGTTCATTTATAATATATAAGGTGATCCCATAGGTATGCATATGATTTCCAGCTGATTCCCAACAAGATAAGGTCCCTTTTACCCATGATGTCTACTAGGCATGACTCTGTGTAAGGATATCTCAAAAATAAAAGCCATCATGCAAATGATAGGGTGGCTAACCAGAGAGGATCAAAAAAAATCAAGGGACCAAATGTAGCCAATAGTATAGGCATGACTCAAGGAAACATAGATCTTGGCCACATCAACAAGCCACATTCTGGTAGTTGGAGCAATCATACTTTCGAGAAGCCCTACAAGCTAGTAGAATCTATGACATGCAACAATTCAATTCAAAGGTAACCATGACTTGATGTTGTAAACTGTCTATAAATACTATGATGGATAGTGAAAAAGGGTTAGCTCTTAGACATTTACAATTCATATGTAAATATGGATTAATTGCATCTTAATACAAATTGACTACTATTTGGCCTTTGGTTCAATTCATTTTTAGAGCATGTATGTATGGATGACCACTTCTTTCTAATTTAAGCATGTTGAATGTTTATGGTGTTTTATTATGAATCCTAGATTTGCACTATCTTTATTTTCTTGTCTGAAATTGGTGGTCATATAAGATACAATATATTAAAATTCAGTGTTCCATAATTGATTATAAACTAGCTAGTATGTTAGATAGTTGATTGTTTAGTTGTGTGATCCTTGTTCTTGCTTATGTATTAATGTTGCTTAATCTACACCACTGTAAGTTCTAGATTTAGCCTCTTTTATCTCTTTTAGTACCTCTTTCCCCTCGTATTTATGTATAGTTAGGCAGGATTTCAAGGAATCAACCTTCTTTAGAGATTGACTACTACATTTTTTATAAGCTCCTTGATCATTCAATGTTGGTCAAGGTCTGTGGGTGCACAAACCTTTCCATTAGACAAATTCTTTAACCAATAGTATTTGGCATGCATGATAGGACACTAGAGTCCTAAATTTGGATAGTGTAGGATTGCTTATATCCTTGATTATAAGATCTCATTAAAATCACCTGGAAACTCCACTTAGATCCAAAGACCTATATTTCATGACCAATTGTCTATAAAGCCTAAATAGAACTTGGTGATACTCTATTTAGTCTAGGATCTCTATCACTTTGCAACTCCACTTAGATCCATAGGTCTACATTTCATGATTGGTTGCCTTTAGTAGCTAGATAGACTTTGGCTATAGCCTGTATCCAACTCATCTAGTGGCTCTACTAAGGATTAAACTAAGATTCATAGTTGAGCGCTCTTCTACATAGTTCTCAAAGATTTATCTCCTGGAGGACTCAAGGTTTGATGAGTACCCTTAACCTCATTAGCAAAGAAACTATGCTCATTTTTTGACTTCAAATATTTTGAAGCACTGACCTGATAGCTGCATCAATGGCTTAGTTTGAATATCCCTATTGGAATTTTAGAGGCCCGTTGAATATTCAAAATCTTCACAAAATTCCCAAAGCTACCTTCAAGACCTTGCCAGCTTTTGATGGGATAGATAAAATTACATTTGAGCATTGCCAGGACATTGCTTCCCTGGTAATGATTCATAATATCATGCATGAGGATGTAATGCTCAAACTCCTCATTCTCTCTCTCAAAGGAAGGGCCCTACTATGGTACAAATTCTTGGAGGATGGAAGTATTTGTACATGGGTTGATCTAGCATAGGCTCTAATAAATATATTTGATCATTCTAGTGATCCCTTTTTTCTAATGAACCAGTTCTTATGTATCAAGTGGCCCCCATGAAGATATACCATAATTCAATATCTGGTTCAAAAGAACCTAGAGAGGGATTCCCCAGAGTATCAACCATCCCAGGATTAGGATTAATTATGTTATGTCTTGGATTTCCATCATGATATAGGCATTTTGATTCAACAATCCAGTGAAAAGAGGTTCTGTCAAATTTTCCAAGAAGCTATCCAGACTAAAAATATGTTGATTCAAGCAAGAAAATTGCCACCTAGAAAAACTTTCTTCCCACTTCAACCCGTAATAACTACATACCTAGTATATCCCCTTGATGGAACACTTTATTATTTATGCCCTAAAACAACCATATATGCTTCACATCAAGCCTCATAAAGTAATACCCTAACTAATGTTCAAGTGGAGTAGGAAATAAAAATAGCAATTCAATGGTTCAATGAAGAAATTAATAGTATGAAGAGGCAGCTCATAGAATATGAAAAACACCATCATGATAGTCTCCAACTGACCATACAAATGCTATAGTAGCCCACTCATACTCAACTAAGAGGGTCAATTAATGGGTGTCAACAAGGAAGAGATAGAAGTGAAGCAAAAATAAGATAGCCTATCAGGCCTCTATCATTTGATCAAACATATACCTAGGAATACTTGCAACCTAATTATTGTTAGCCAATAACTCTTATAGAAAATATGATAGCCCTTCTTTGTAAGGAGAAACAAAAATATTGGACCGATACCGACATTATGAAGATAAGCCAGAATGAATGCCTCACAGGGAATCATACACATTTTATAGTAGGCCAAAGAGTAAATGAAGATATCCTAAATAAAAATAAAAGTGAGCCTTATAAAAAATTATACTTACCAAACATTGATAGCAACTAGAACTTAGTCTTGTAGGCCCAAAATGGCCACATCCTTAGAAAATTTTGAAAATTTTATCTAAGGTATGAAGTTTCCATTCCGCACATGTTCTAGTGTATTTTGGAGCGGATCCACAACAAAGGTTCTCAATCCGCCCAACACTTAGTGTATTTTTGCACTTGGAGTGATTCCGCATGGTTTCTAATGCTTTTGGCAATAGACTGGCGACGCGTCCCGAATCCATAAAAGTTTTTGGAGAAAGATGATGTCAGCGCAAAAAAAGTGTGGATTGGTGACCGCTTGTTATCTTTAGCATCCTTCGAGCGGCTAAGTGTTGGAGAGCCCGATTCTGGGGAGCGCATAGAGTATTTTTGTCCGGAATGGTGACAAGAGGTGGAAAGCAAAGCAAAGGGATGTGGATTCATGACAAAGGTCATTTTGACTGACTTCCTTCTGGATTGGCGACAAGCAGCATTTTACACTAAAGCCAGTGCGGAATGAAGGAAGAGCTACTTTACACTATGGTGGGTCCGGATTGGTGACATGAGTTTTTACACTTGCTTGGGTTTGGATTGGCGTTCCGTAAATGTTTGAAGGAAAATATGACGTCAACAACTTTAGAGTGTGGATTTTTGAATGCTTCATCGCCAACAAAGAAAAAGAAAGGATAATGAGTGGATTTCATCCCGCTCCATTCTTAGTATATTTTATGCTGGATTGGCGTTCCATAGATTCAGAGACATAAAAGGTGATGTCATCAATTTTAAAAAGTGGAATAGTGCTTTGGTCTTTCCCCGCCATTGTACTAAGTGTATTCCAGATCAAATCGTAGTCGTGCGATGGGGAAGATCAATGGTTGAGATTTTGTCAAAGATTTCGAAGTATATAAAGGCACTTTCTTGATCGAATTCGAAGCATAGTCAGTTGGATACTGGAAGCCAAAGCGTCGTAGGGTTTCAAGAAATGAAAACCAGAGATAGTTGTAGATCGACGATGATGAAAGCTTCCAAGAAAGGTTAATGGTGTAGATGCAGTATCTAATGACCTGGACTCCAGTTGACACCAACCAACCAACAAGTTGTAGAGGCTCTGAGCTGCCATGGTGGTCTACTTGCAGTGGATTTCCTAGAGGCCAAACTAGTAAGAAAATGCCAGCAAGAACTCTCTGTTGAGCTGTTAAAAAATAAATCTTTGTAATGTTCCTTATTATTCTTTAAATTTCAAACTATAAATAGAGGTCGAACCCTCATTTTTTAAGGGTCGGCTCTAGTGTGTTTTCCTGCACTACTGTAAATATTCCCATGAGCTAATGAAAGGAGCATTACATTGATCTTCACCTCAAATTTTCATCTTCATTATCTGGTATCAGAGGTTCAAAATTTGGAGTTGCATTTCTATTAATATTCAAATGGTTAGTTTTTTCTAGTTTATTGGATTACTAACTGTTAGGGTAATTGAAATCTACTTCTGATTAGATCTATATTGATAGAGAGTGTATTTCTATAAAATCTAAGTGTTGATTAATTCTGTTATTTGGATTATCAGTGTTTAGATATTGAAATTGTTGTCTACAATATTTCTCTGTTGTGCTTTAATGTATGAAGGTTCATTTGATTTGAGATAATGTTGATCTGAGTAATGTGCATTTAGAAATGGTTCATGGGAGATTTTTGCTGTAGTGACAATGTTGTTAACCTATCCATCCACTGTTGTTCACATTTTCTAACCCTAATCTCTTTCTTACCCTAATCTCCAAAACCCTAAGTGAGCATAATTGTGTCAACACCCTATTTAAGTTGACAAGGAACCAACCTACTCTGGAGGTTGGATTGAAACTCTAGTTTTGGTCCATCCAATGTTGAGTGTTGAGTTGTAGCTATCGGGTGCATGCCTGGACAGAAAGTAGGAAGATAGACAATCATAGTATTGAGTAAAACTTGATGCAATTCAGTGCCCAATAGTTTTTGGCATGCTCGATGGGACAAGTTCACAAGGAACACGAAAACCCATCATATGAGTTATATTTTATCTCTACCCGAAGGAATCAAGATTTGGTGAATTATCTTGACCTTGTTAAGTGGAGAATAGCAAATTCACCTGGTGACTCCCTGGTCCTTGATGCCTAGAAAAGAATTATCCCTGTAGACCAGTGCCCTTTCATGTATACCAGGTCTTTCAAAAGGAATAACCCTAACTCCTATTTCTATTATGAGTTACCTTATAGAGGGTCAACTATTATAAGAAGTTTGAATCAATATTTCCTCTCAGAAGAAGAGCTTCTCGAAGAAAATCTTGTAGTTAATCCAAAAACCCCTCCAAAAAGACCTACACCTAGAAATATGGTAGGAAATGTAACCCAAAATCAGGGAAATGTACCCCCAAATCAGCCATTACAGAAGTACCCCAGCTGGAACACAATTGGTCCCCTTAGATTACCCCATATGAATGCCATTCCCCAAGATGTTTCCAAAGCTATACCCACTTATGATGGATCAGGGAAGATGACATATGAGCACTATCAAGATATTTTAAATCTAGTAATAATCCATAACATAAAGAATGAGGATATTATTGTAAGGATCCTAGCCCTATCCTTTAGAGGAAAGATTTTACATTGGTTTAGAACTCTAGAAGATAATACCATCACCTCATGGCAAGCATTAGCTGAACCATTTATAGAAGAATTTAATGAATCTACTGACCCTTTCTCCCTCCTTAATCAATTTACATCCATGCATAAATCTCAGCAAGAGATTGTCTCAGATTTCAATTTGAGGTTTAGCAGAACATGGAAAAGAATTCCCCCTACAGCTAGACCAACTATATGCTTAGCCTATATGTATTATATCAGAGCTCTTGGATCAGAGCTAGGCTTGCAAACCCAACAATATAGAATAGAAACATTTCCACAAGTTTATAATGTAGTAGTTCATGCAGAGAATATGTTAATCAATGTAGGGAGATTACCTCCCAAAACTGTACTACCTTACAATTAAAAACCACTAATGGCCAAAGCCAAGCTATAAGCTCATCTTACATGGATCCCCCTTCCTTATCATCCCCATATCCACAAATGAATCCTATCCCTCAACCAAAAGCATCATCTACTATAGTTCCTTTCCCTCCTCTTCCTTCTCAAGCATCTCAAGAGTTTTTGCTATTCTTGATATACAAAATACTTTGAAAACCCTAAGTAACAGAATGAACTCAATGGAAAAGAGAGATCAAGAAAGGTCACAACAAAGAATATTTCCATATATAAATAAGGATCAGAGACCTGGTCCTAGAAATAGCTTAGGTGTCAAAGTGAATGCAATATATGAAGAACCTGAATGTTCTTCAGAGACAAGTCTAGTAAATGTCTAGAGTTTGGTATGTAATGATCCTCATGATTCATAGTCTTGTGTCATGTACCAACATCATGTTCAACAAGCTATGGATCAAGCTAAGAGAAATCAAAAGGGAAGAGTAAATATGTTATGGCAGCCTGACCAAATCATGGTTGGGAAAGAGTTGGATGAGGATAGCCCAATTGTTATTATGACAAGGTCTGGAAAGAAAACCTTGCAAGTAGATCCCCAAAATATGGGACAATTCCAAGTCCCTTCTCAAAAAAGAAATGACCCACTTCCCCAAAGTAGTGATACTTTTCCTATTCCCCAAGCTAAAGGGAAAGAGAAGACAGACAATCTCCCTAAGAGGTTCGAGAGAGGAAACTGAAGGAGACCGAATGAGGTCTAAATATGAGGCTCAAGAAAGGCTTAGATTCCCATCTATTACCAAAAGGTAAAGAATAGAAGCCACTCAATAGTATAAAAGAAAATATGGTGAGCCAGAAAGAAGGCCTGAAAGACCTACCCTGGCTAAGTCAGAGTATAATATTGTTGAAGAGATGAAAAATATTCCATCAAAATCTAGTTTATATGATACTCTTTTCATTCCTGGCTAGATAGACCTGCTTAAGGCTTCTCTCAACAAGTACCCATAGGATAAATAGGCCACCACAATCCTTAGTATGCCCTCAGAGAAGAAAGAAATTTCCCCTACTATTTTGAAAAATAAACCCCCTCCTTTCTATATCTCCCTAAGAATGGAAGGATGGGTAGTCCGAAATTGTATGATAGATTCAGGAGCATCAACTACAGTTATGCCTAAAGCAGTCTGTGAAGAGATGGGTATGGAGTATACCCGATCTTGTCCTGGAGTATTACAATTGGATGGGACACCTATTAAGATAGTGGGAGTCATAAAGGATGTTTTAATGAGGCTACATAGAGCCCCTGAGGTGACAATAGTACAAGAAATAGTAGTGGTCGATCTTGAGCCTTACTTTGGATTATGCCTTTCAAGGGAATTTACTGCAAAATTAGGTGGATGTATGTATATGGATTATTCTAGTATGGTAATTCCTTTCAAAGGAAAGAGAATCAGGATAACACCCGAAAATCCAGTATCCTATCATATTGAAAATATAGGGGAGGACATGTGCAATCTTACTCCCATAGAGGAATTTGAGCTAGTTGAAGATTTTGAGGAGTTGGATATTGAGGATGAGTTGCCCTTCAGAGAAGATTACAGTCAGTTTGGAACTGGTATGGGGACATATAGTATTTTAGCTGAATCAGAGAAGAAGATCCCTGCTATATCCAATCAATATCTGAGAGAAAAGGAAACATGGATCATGCACTTTGATGGTGCTAAATGCAGAAATGGTGTAGGAGCTGGTGTGGTACTACAATCCCAATCAGAGGGGACAAAGAGTTTTGCCTATAGACTAACATGGTCATGTACAAATAATTTTATAGAATATGAGGCCCTATACCTCAGAATGATACAGGTAGAAAGCATGGGCATTAAGATTCTAAACATATATGGTGACTCTGAGTTAATCATCCATCAGGTAAGGAAAAGGTGCAGTAGTAAGCACCATTACCTAAAAGCATACAAAAATAGGGTATGGGATCTGATGGAATCCTTTGATGCCCTAAATATAAATTTTATTCCCAGAGAAAAGAATACTTTGGAAGATTCCTTAGCAATGAAGGGAGCTAACTTCAACCCTTCTATAGACTATGGAATCAAGAAAGACAAGGGAATCAAAATGATTTTCAGACCTATACCAGATAAGCAAATTTTTTAGTAGGTTTTTGAAAGTGATGAGCAGATAATTGACTTTATGGTAAGAGAAGCATGTCTCTCCACTATCCAAGAAGAAAATATAGAAGAGATTGATCAACAAGATGTTATTCAATTAAGGAACAATCACATTCCTAGAGGGTTGGTCACCCTAGAGAGCTTGTTTGACAATGAGGACAGAAAAAAGACCAGAGCCATGAAAGTCAATGAAAAATTTATAAAGAAGTTGAAGTCGGTACTAAAAAGAAGCTCAATGTTGGAGTTTGATGTTCACCAGAGGAGGTAGAAGATATCAAAGCCTTATGCCTAAAATACCAAGACATTGTGGCTTGGTCATATGAAGACCTCAAGGTATATGACAAAAAGATTATCCAACATACTATTGAGCTAGAGCTTGATGCAAAGCCTTTTAGGCAGAAGCAAAGGCCAGTAAATCCAAGGATCGAAGCCATTATGAGAGAGGAGCTCTTAAAGTTATTGAAGGCTAAGATCATCTATCCAATAAAATATTCAACCTGGGTAGCCAACTTGGTACCTATGAGAAAAAATAATGGTGATATTCATTTGTGTGTAGATTTTAGAAATCTTAACCAAGCATCTCTTAAGGATCACTATCCCCTCCCATAGATTGATCAAATATTACAGATAGTGGTAGGGGTAGAAAGGTTCTCATTATTAGATGGCTTCTCTGGATACAATCAGATTTGGGTGAAAGATGAAGATCAATATAAAACAACATTCACCACAAAATGGGGCACATTTGCCTACCAGAGAATGCCTTTTGGGTTGTCCAATGCGGGAGCCACATTTTAGAGAGCCATGGATTATGCCTTTGGGGAACTTATCAATAAATTCATTCTAATCTATTTGGATGACATGACTATGTTTTCCCATAATAAGCATGACCACCTAGCACACCTTGAGCAAGTTTTTCAAAAGTGCAGAGAATTTGGTATTTCACTCAATCCTAAGAAATCATTCTTTGCAGTCCATGAAGGAAAATTGCTAGGTCATGTGGTCTCAAAAGAAGGTATGGCCATAGATCCAGATAGAATCAAGTCCATTCTTGCTCTCCCATTGCCTACAAACAAGAAGGCCTTACAGTCCTTTTTGGGTCAAATAAACTTTGTCAAGAAATTTATTTCTGACTTTGCACAGAAAGTGAGGCCCATATCTGAGTTACTCAAGAAGAATGCCGAGTTTAAATGGACTGAAGTTAGGAAATAAGCTTTTGAGATTATCAAGCAGTCCATTGCAATAGCCCCAATGCTGGTAAACCCAGATTTTAGTAAGGATTTTATCCTTTATGCTTATGGAGCTGAAGAGAGTTATGCCTCAGTGCTCACTCAAAAAGATGATCAAGGTGAGGAACATCCTATATTATTTTGGAGCCAGACACTCCATGACTACCAGGTCAAATATAACTTTATTGAAAGACAAGTATTTGTTGTGATGAAGTCACTAAAGAAGTTCAGGCAATACTTGGTTCAGAGTAAAACCCTGGTATATGTTGTTCATCCAGATGTAAGAAGCTTTATTCTGCAGGGTGAACTAGGAGATAAAAGGGCTGGTTGGATTACCAAAATCCAAGAATATGATGTAGAAATACATCCCACCAAGTTGGTGAGAGGTAGGGCCCTATGCCAAGGTCTAACAGAGGCAGCAACATTAGTAGAAGTGACAACTTGCCAGACAGTAGAAGAGGATCAGATTGAAGGAGTGCAGCCAATAGACTCTGATTGGGTTGATCAGATGATTAAATACTTTCAAACTAGAGTATGCCCTCCTAATATAAATGCATCCCAAAGAAGAAGATACAAGTTATAGGCTTTGAAATATGTATTACTACCAGAAGGCCTGTACAAAAGAAACTTGGATGGAGTCCTCCTAAAATGCTTAAAAGATGATCAACAACAGAGGGTTATTGAAGAGTTCCATGGAGGACCAGCTAGAGGACATTTCTTAGGTAGAGTTACAACTTTAAAAATCATAAGAGTAGGCTATTACTGGCCTACTATATTTGATGATACTTTCAAAGTTACTAGAGCCTATGACAAATATCAACGATATGTTGGAAGGACAAGGAATGCTTCATTCCCCCTTAAGCCAATACAAGTTGAAGAGCCTTTTCAACAATGGGGGCTAGACTTCATAGGGGTCATCAACCCTCATTCCTCAATAGAGCATAAGTATATCCTAACTACCACAGATTACCTCACCAGATGGGTAGAGGCTATTCCTACAAAGAAATCAGATCAGGAAGTTGTGATCAATTTTATGGAGAATTTGATTTCAAGGTTTGGAGTTCTAGAAGCCTTGGTGAGTGATAATGGCCCAAACTTCATAGGAGCCAAGTATATTGAGTTTTCTAGAAAGTATGACATCACTCTTAAGAATACTTCAAATTATTACCCTCAAGGGAATGGACTTGTTGAATCTACCAACAAAAACCTATTAAGGATTTTGAGGAGATCACTTGAAGGGAATAAAAGAAGTTGGCACCTACTACTGGACCAAGATTTGTGGGCTGACAGGATTACTATAAAGAAGTCCATTAAAACTTCCCCTTATGCTCTGGTGTATGGCAAAGAGGTAGTGTTACCTATCCATTTGGAAATTCTAGCACTCAAGCTGGTAAATACAGAGGAAGAATCAGAGGGAAATCCAGTGGAAACAAGGTTGACTCACTTACTACAGCTTGAAGAGAATAGAGCTCAGGCATATGATAACTTTTAGAAACACTCTATAGACATCAAGGTATGGTTTGATAAAAAGGTAAGATTCAAAAAATTCTAGGTTGGAGACTCAGTTCTCAAGTGGAATGTTGATAGAGCAAAACCGGGCAAGCATGAGAAGTTTGATTCCTTTTGGGATGGCCCTTTCAAGATAGTGGAGATCAAAGAGACCAATGTGTTCCAACTTGAAGATCTAGAGGGGAACATACAACCGATTCTAGTTAATGGTTTTCATCTCAAACTCTACTATGATTGAAATATAAGCTCATTGTAACATATGTATATACATTGTATCATATTTCCCTTTCTTTCTGCACTTTGTATTCAGTTTTTCTTTAACATGTTGAAAAAGAGAAAAATATTTGCAAAATGGCTAAGTGTTCCAAAGGATACAATGAGGTTCTATTCCGCACTCAAATACATGTAAAGTGGAGAGAATGGTGAGCATCTCCATTCCACACCGAAATGAACTAAATTCTTAGCAGAATGGCACAAGTGTTATTTTTCATGCGTGAAAAGAGCCAAGTGTCAACGGAATCAAATGTATCTTCAATCCACCGGTTTCAAGACTAAGGTGGAGAAAAGTGGTAATTTTGCAATTGTACCATGTGGAGAGAAAGGAAAGAGCCTACATTTAATGCTAAAGGTCTCACGCTCAAACCAAAGAGTAGACAAAGTGACACCATGAGGTGGTAACGCAAGTTTGAATTTTTGGCCAATGAGAGATCAGAACGCCACCTTTGAGCCACCAAAAGAAATAAGTGGGAGTTGAGAAGCATGCCAATGGGTAGATCATATAGTAGCCACATTAATGGTGGAGGACATGCATGTACCATAAAATAGAAGTGCCAAAGCACAAGCTATGTTCATTTGAAGGCAAACCGCATTCATAGAGAAAAAGAGGAATAGTACTCAAAATTCCTATGAATTACAGAGAGAACATAGGTTGTTACTGGAAAATGGCTTCAAAGATACTCAAGAAGCGAAACTTAGAGAGAGGGAGTAAGTCCATACATCGATAAAGCAAGTTGTAGTGGATACCAAATAGTCATGACAAAGAACAAAGCTCAAGAAAAATATTAATCAATAGATTTAAGAAAGAACCTTGTTATTGAAGGTATCATGTGTTATCTCTCTCTTATCTTTTATATTGTGATTCTATTCATCCTTCAGAGTTAATAGCGGCTATAGTTAATTTTATGACCCCATGGCAAAGTAGTAAAAACGCTAAAGGAAAACCCTATTTAGTTCACCTCTACAAATTGTCATAATCTTTTCACCTTAGGGTCAGAACCATCGATAAGACCGAAAGAGTTTAAAGTGACTACCCAGGCTGGGTATTACTCTCTATAGAAATGAGCTAATGATTTTTAGTCATTTAAGAAATGGGGTTTTTATAAAGTGATACAGAGCCAGGAAGAAATTCCTGAAGTTCTGATCCCTATTGATGAATTTGCAAACCTTGAGCTATTTTCTATGTTGGCCTATATGGAGGGTTTAGACTCTGATAAAATGGTGCATGGCTAGAAAATTGCCATAACATATTGTATTTCAAATGAGAGAATGTATGAGGAAGGTGCAGAGAAAAAGGGAACTAGGGTTATCTATTTTGATTGGCCAACCTTCCTTGCCCAAAGAATACATGAGCAATTAGTAAGAATGAAAAGGGGCTCTGATGCACCTAGTTTCAGGCATTGCTCAAGCCTGGTTTGGATGTTTTATGCTGTTGTGAAAGATATGATGCCATGGATCCTAATTAAGGATAAAACTAGTGATGGGGAGCCCTTGTCGGTTTATTATTGGACAAGTCATTTAAGGAGTAGTGAGTCTTTTTACAAATTCAACTTGGAATTCTTAGGGCCTGCATTAAAAATAATGTATGGAGAGTGCCCTAGACTGCCACCTCTAGCTAAGAAAATATTGAGAACAGAGGGTGCTGAAGAAGGAGATTGGTATCTTTTGACTAAGGGTACAATAATTAGATTATATGGATTCATGGGAAAGCCTTTTCTCCTACCCCATTTTGTCATAGATAGGCTATTTGCCTTGGAATACTTGAGGCAAGTAGAATACATAGACTTGAACTATGGTTCTAGGAGGAAGAGAAAATATCTGCTAACCTACCACAATGTAGATGATATAACTATTACAAAGAAGGGGTAGAGTGAAAAAATTGACCAATACCTAGATAGGTTAGGTCTATTTTATATTCCTCAGAGATGGAGTTATGATCCTGATGATATTTTTAGCAAAAGAAATATTGCCCTAAATGGAGACAAGGCCTACAAATTTGAAAAGAGACCTAGGCCCCATTTTGAATAGGGTAAAAACAATAATGAAAATGCTCTTTTGGAGTGGAATGTGTCAAAAATGGATCAAATGCCTCCATGGCTAGATTTTTATGAGCAAATTGTGGATTTTGATCCAGATAAGAAGCCAAAACATCGGTTGATAGAGGCTATCATCAATGATATTGAGGAAAAAATGGGAAAATAAGGACCCTCAGTCTCAGGATTCCATGGTAGAAGAGGTTGAGAAAGGAGAAAAATGGAATGTAGCCAAAATATCAGATTGGTGGAGAATGAGAATTGAAATTGGAAAACTGAAATCTAGGTTTGGAATGAAGATTGATAATGAATTTTCTAAGAAATATGATGAGAATATCAAAACTTGGAAGCCTAAGGACATAAGGAACATAGTGCTAACTATGATGAAGTCACAGGCTGGGCCTGATTCCTCCTCTCCACCTATAGACCAAGAGGTTCTAGAAGATGAGCCTGAAACTCCTTTGACAACTATTGTTGAAGTCTTGAAGACATTTCAGCCTACCACTGAACAAGTAGAGAAGTTTCCTAAAGGAGCACAACTTTTGAGCAAAATGCAATACTCAGATGAAAGAGTTGTCAATACTCCAGTCATAGAAATAGTAGTTAGGCCTCAATGCTTAGCCCTAGGGGGACAGCCTCCAGATACAGATATAGACTAGAGAAAGAAGGATGAAAGCTTCAAATTCATACCTCTCACTTTCACCACTACAGCGATAGTAGAGTTAAATCCTATTTCTAAAAATTATTGTTAGAAGAAATAACACAACAAGAGGTATCTGAGGAAGATACAGAGAGAGAGAAGGTTACCTTTCAATTATTCCAAATAAAGGCCAAAAGGGCCCCAAAAAGAGAAGAGAGAGAGGTCTCAAAGAAATAGAGGTTGGACAAAGAAGATATTGCTAAAGAGGTAACTATTTTAGCTATAGAGGAACTGACACAACAAGAGCAATAGGATACAGAGATAGAACAAGAACACCCTACATCTATAGGTGAAGGTATGGTCTCTAATCCCTCTTCTCCTCTTCTACCTCTAGAATCCCCAAGGAAGTCTCCTTCCCTTTCTGATCAAGAAGTTGTGACAAAGGTACCTTCCCCATCTCATAGTCCACCACATGTTTCATCAGTCACCACTGAGATACAAGTCAACCCATCTCCCCCAAAGTCACCCTAGATTCCACTTTCATCATCTGAGATCCCCACTTCATCATCTCCCATTATTTCATCCTCACCATTACAATCACCACCCCCATCTAAGGAGCAAATTGTTCCAAGCACCCCCACTCATCCAATTGTTAGTCTTACTTCAATTTCTATGAGTCTACCAATAGCAACAACAATAGTGGTTATAGAGTCCACTATGGTCACATAAACTACTATAACTACTTCCACACAACCACTATCAATAGTTGATTCCACCCTTGCATTCCTAGTATCTTCATCTCCCTTGGCTACAAGTTATACAAGTCATGTAACTTTGCAAAAGGAGTAGGCAACCACACAAAAAATCAATGATTTTTGGGCAGAAAAGTTATCTAAGCCTTCCAACAAGATGGTTGTAAGAAGAAGCATGTTTGTTGATCCAGTTTCAAGGCAAAGGATATCCAGATCCATGACCCCACTTGTAAATAAGCCTGAAACTGAGATGACTACCCAGGATTATCAAGTTGAAGAATTCACAGAAGATATTGAGAAGTTACCTGAAGAAGATGAATTGGTAATGGCCAGAGCCCATTTGGAGACTTTCTATGTGAAGAATGATATATTCAAGGAGAAGGTGGGCAAGCTGGAGAAACAAATTGAAAAGCTTCAAAATACTATGAATAATCAAAAAGAAGTGGAAAAGGCTTTGAAAAAGGAGGCTAAGAGCTGGCAAGAAAAGTTTCAAGAAGCCAATAAGCTCAAGGAGCAACTAGGAGAGCAGAAGAAGTTGAATGAGGAACAAGCTAAAGAAATACAAAGTTTGAAATAGCTTTAGATTGAGAAAGCTAAGTCTTCTAGATTTTCTAAAGCTAGATTAAAGAAAGTTAGAAAAGAACTACTCTCTGAAGTCCAAGAGAAATGCTCAGGGCTTCAGCTTATCATTGACTATCTAGATGATGTCAGCCGCTTACTCCAGAATATTCAAAAATATTTAGATAAAATCACTGGAGAGCTACAACCTATGATGATTCCAATAGAATAGATGTACAAGTTGGTGGATAGCAGACTCAGTGATTCTGCTAAGCCAATTCCCAATAAGGAATGGAATCTTGCTAGAGTTGTTGCTAGGATTATGGTTAAGAAGCATAAAGCACTCTAGAAGGCCTGGCTATTGTTTGATAAAATTGAAGGAGTGATTAAGGATATTGTGGATGTAAATAAAGAAATGATTCAATTTGGCTTTAGAGGTTTGTGGATGGAGGATCATAGCTTGCTATCAATGGAAGAGATTCAGAAGAGCACTAATGAAAATCTATAGGATGAATCTGAGATTGATTCTCTGGAAGAGCCACTAGACCAAGAGCAAGCTACTCAAATGATCATTGATTTCACCAGGCTAAGAGATCTCATGGAAGATCTAGTAAACAGAGGTAATGCTACTAATTATGAAGATATTGGAGAATTACAATTTATTTATAAGAAGCTAAAAGAAACATCAAACCCCTCTAAAGCAACATGGAATCAAGCATTGCAAACCTTGAAATTGATGGTACAATTGTTTGGTGATGATTCTAGAGGAAGAAATCAAGAACAATCTTCTCCAGAAGAAGAAGTTGAAGAGGAGGTCGAGGAAGAGGCCCAACAAGAAGAACAGGATGGAACCGCAACAGGCCCGGAAGGGGCACACACTTAAGTCATTTTTATTTTGTACATATTCACAAGTTTTGTATTTTTTTTTTTGCTCTAACATTGTCAGAAATAAACAATAAAGGCATGAGTCTAGAGAGGCACAGAAAGCAACAAATTTTGTGTGAAGGCATTTTTGTAAGAAGGCTTTATAAGAAGAGTAGAGTTGCATTTTTGCAAGAACAGTGAAGTAGTTTTGCTATAAGGGCACAAATATTGATGTTTTCGGCATAGTCTCAATATGAATGTTTATCCTTGGAAAATTTTCACCAAGTATTCTAAGGGTAATGTTCTTATTGAAATTATTCTTAGAGATAGATTTTGGAAATAGTGGTGGAAGAACCTATGTTTATTGCATAGTCTCCATATGAGCAGTTATCCTCTATGTTGTTTGAAGCATGGTCTCGATGTGAACTTCTACCCTCTAAGAGGACCATTAAATTTTTAGAGGGTAGTGTTCATATGGAAATTATTCTTTAAAGCATATTTTTGAAGATGAGCATTTTTGACTCCTATGGCCCAATGGATAAGACTTTGAGTTCTACAACTTTGCAAGCAAATCCACCCGAGAGGTGCCAGAATGTAGGCCCAAAATGGCCACATCCTTAGGAAATTTTGAAAATTTTATCTAAGGTATGAAGTTTCCATTTCGCACATGTTCCAGTGTATTTTGGAGTGGATCCACGACAAAGGTTCTCAATCCGCCCAACACTTAGTGTATTTTTGCACTTGGAGCGATTCCGCATGATTTATAGTGCATTTGGCAGTAGACTGGTGATGCGTCCCAAATCCGCAAAATTTTTTGGGGAAGGATGATGTCAGCACAAAAGAAGTGTGGATTGGCGACCGCTTGTTATTTTTAACATCCTTCGAGTAGCTAAGTGTTGGAGAGCCCGATTCTAGGGAGTGTATAGAGTATTTTTGTTCGGAATGGTGACAAGAGGTGGAAAGCAAAGCAAAGGGATGTAGATTCATGACAAAGGTCATTTTGACTGACTTCCTTCTAGATTGGCGACAAGCAACATTTTACACTAAATCCAGTGTGGAATGAAGGAAGAGTTATTTTACACTGTGGTGGGTTCGGATTGGTGACATGAGTTTTTACACTTGCTTGGGTCTGGATTGGCATTTCACAAATTTTTGAAGGAAAATATGATGTCAATAACTTTAGAGTGCAGATTTTTGAATGCTTCATCGCCAACAAAGGAAAAGAAAGGATAATGAGTGGATTTCATCCTGCTCAATTCTTAGTATATTTTATGTCGGATTGGCATTCCATAGATTCAAAGACATAAAAGGTGATATCATTAATTTTAAAAAAGTGGAATAGTGCTTTGGTCTTTCCCCGCCATTGTACTAAGTGTATTCTAGATCAAATCATAGTCGTGCGATGGGGAAGATCAATGGTTGAGATTTTGTCAAAGATTTCAAAGTATATAAAGGCACTTTCTTGATCGAATTCGAAGCATAGTCAGTTGGAGACTAGAAGCCAAAGCATCGTAGGGTTTCAAGAAATGAAAACCAGAGATAGTTGTAGATCGACGATGATGAAAGCTTCCAAGAAAGGTTAACGATGTGGATGTAGTATCTAACAACCTGGACTCCAGTTGACACCAACCAACCAACAAGTTGTAGAGGCTCTGAGCTGCCATGGTGGTCTACTTGCAGCAGATTTCTCGGAGGCCAAACCAGTAAGAAAAATCCTAGAAAGAACTCTCTGTTGAGCTGTTAAAAAACAAATCTTTGTAATGTTCCTTATTATTCTTTAAATTTCAAACTATAAATAGAGGTCGAACCCTCATTTTTAAGGGTCGGCTCTAGTGTGTTTTCCTGCACTATTGTAAATATTTCCATGAGCTAATGAAAGGAGCATTACATTGATTTTTGCCTCAAATTTGCATCTTCATTATCTGGTGTCAGAGGTTCAAAATTTGGAGTTGCATTTTTGTTAATATTCAAATGGTTAGTTTTTGCTATTTTTTGGATTACTAACTGCTAGGGTAATTGAAATCTGCTTCTGATTAGATCTATATTGATAGGGAGTACATTTCTATAAAATCTAAGTATTGGTTAATTCTGTTATTTGGATTATCAGTGTTTAGATATTGGAATTGTTGTCTGCAATATTTCTCTGTTGTGCTTTAATGAATGAAGGTTCATTTGATTTGAGATAATGTTGATCTGAGTAATGTGCATTTGAAATGGTTTATGGGAGCTTTTTGTTGTAGTGACATTGTTGTTAGCCTATCCATCCACTATTGTTCACATTTTCTAACCCTAATCTCTTTCTTACCCTAATCTCCAAAACCCTAAGTGAGCATAATTGTGTCAACACCCTATTTAAGTTGACAAGGAACCAACCTACTCTAGAGGTTGGATTGAAAACTCTGTTTTGGTCCATCCAATGTTGAGTGTTGAGTTGTAGCTATCGGGTGCATGCCTGGACAGAAAGTAGGAAGATAGACAGCCACAGTATTGAGTAAAACTTGATGCAATTCAATGCCCAATAAGTCTCTTCAAAACATGGATTAGTTTCATAATGGAACATGACTAGGTATGATGATAATGATAACTTGGGGTAGACTAAACACAGAGAAAGGATCAAGTTCAATGTTGTATGGTCAGGACACTACAGATTCATGAGATAGTCTACATAATACTGTTCAATCAGGTGTGACACACACACAACAATTTAGTGTACATAAGCAACAAATAAATAAGCCAATACAGTGACCACATATATAGGCATGGTTGTGCCTCACCCTGTACATATAAAATGGGATCATGGTATAAAATTTGAAAAAAGGATTGAACATTAAATTTAGTTAGCAAGCACTTATCTTTGTCTTAAATGCTTTCTTGCTTCTTTCTTTTCCCTCCCATTGTTTGTGTTCAAATCCATAGCCCAATGGACAAAAGGTAGAATAATACAAAATTACAAAAGAGGCATCTTGAAGTTTTGCATAAATGAAAAGCAAGAATATCACCACTTGTGTGAGCTCAATGATGCACCATGCTATATAAGGGGATGATGTCATCTAAAGGGTAATATTACAAAAGAGAATAAATCTATATTGATGAAAGGGAAATGTTTAAGGATAATTTACATCAAGCTAAATCTTGTTGAGAAAAGCACGTAGTCTGAAGACATAATAGTCGCACATCCCAACTAGCATGACTATCTCTTAGAGCTTTATACAAACCTGTATGCATTGCATAAATGATGTGAAGTTCAAGAGTACTGCTAAAAGTTCCCATAGCCAAATATGATTTGCAGAACAAATTTTTGCTCAACCATGCAAAAAGGAAGAGAAGCTCCCATGGTGTCAATTATGAATGTAATCTATCTATTTTAAAAATAGAGGTTAGCAACTACGATATATGTTTAAGGGAATACGATGGTTAGGGATATCCAATGACATGATCCATTCAATATGCTACTCTATGGGGTTGTCCCATGGATATAGTAGTTCTACATCCCTTTCTTATCAGCTTACCCTAGCTTCATCCTCCCTTTTATGTTTTTGTTCTTTTTGTTTTCTCCCTTTTGGCTGATGTCATTTGGAAAATTATGTCACCAACTCCTTTAGTTTATGGCACTTTTACACCTCCTATCCCAACCTACCTCCTTCTTCTCCCTTCGTTTTTATGCCTTATTTTATTTTCTTCCCCTATCTTTCATGTGCTTGGTTTTTTCTTCTCTGCTTGTCCATGTTATTTTGCCTTGTTATGTAAATAACTTCCACCCCGTCACCCAACACCCTACTTTATCTTACATCCCCTCTCAGCTTCCTTCTTCTTCATCTACTTTTCTATCCTACCCTCTCTTCTTCTTCCTTCTGAAATAATTAAGGTCAAGAATTTTTGTTGACCACCTGTAGTCCTTGTTTTTGCAAAGCAAAAATCCCTTGTGAGTCACCAAGAATGTAGGTATTTTTCAAATCTACCCACACCTAGCTAATAAACATTATAAAATAGGTTTTATTTTTGTAAATAAAACTAGATATAAATAAATATATTTTCCCTACAAGCCCATAAGCACTGCTAGAAGCCAAACAGAGCAAAGAAGCAACAAGGAGGATGTCCCTGGAACTTGTGATACCAATGTCTGATCGAAGTCCAGAACAAGGATGAAGGTTTAGTTTTTGTAGCTATGAATCAATAGCTCACTACTATTTAGCTAGGACACTAAAATATAACCAAATCCAATTGATCAAGGCATGAAGCCCCCGAAATCATGGTATAGGATAAAGTATTCTTAGAACGCATGTTGGGATCTACTGACGAAAGAAAAATCTAGCTGGAATGATTATCTCCTTAAAATATTGAGTGGTCTCCACCTAATCAAAACCATAGGTAGCACCAATTTCCCATACACCATCCAGAAGCTAACAAGATCAATATGGAGGAAATAGCTAACTTAAGAGTGGATCGGTAGATTTGAACCTGGGCCAGAACCTATTAGAAGGCTGAAGATCTAGTGTATATAAACATAGCAAAGTGGGCAAAGTATTAGTAATGCCAGAATATCTATGATGGCTAGAGCATGATAAAAACTTAAGCATCCATATTGATTCCAAAAGAGTAAATAAAGGATTGAAAAATGTCTAACTCTAGAGATGGCCTAAACAATTACACCCGATCGAAACCTGATAGGGTCCCAAATGCTCGATCTTTGCTAGAATATGAAAGTAGCCCAATCTAATAGACCCTAGAATAATTAATCTTGACCAGATCCCAATAGCATCATAAAGGCCTGATCAAGGAAATAGAAAAATTCCAAGAGCACAGGAACATCCATGCCCGATCAGAGCCCGATGGGATCCCAATGTTCCATACTAGAGCCTGAAAGCTAACAAAGAGGGCATAATGCAAAAGAAAAAAAAGTTGTAGGATATCAAAAGATCCATACCTAGATAAAACCTAGATAGTTATCAAATACCCAATGCATGCAAGGGAATAAAGGAGTCACCAAAAGAATTACACCTGAGTAGGACTAGCTAGGATTCTAAGTATCTAGCACAACAGAGGAGGTATTTGGTCAAGGATTAAAGTCACTAGCAAATTAATGTACAATTGAAGGTCATCTATAAGATAAGAGGGTATCCCATAGATACACACATGATTTGAAAATCACTTCCCAATAAGATAAGGTCCCTTTTTTTTGTGATGTCTATTGGACACGACTTTGTCTTAGGATATCTCAATGGTAAAAGCCATCACGTGGATGATAGGGTAGTTGAGCAAAGAGGGTCAATAGAAATCAAGGGACCAAATGTAGCTAGTAAGCTAGGCATAACTTGAGGAAATATAGATATTGATCACATCAACAAGCCATGTTCTAGTAGTTGTAACAACCATACTTTTGAGTAACCCTACAAGCTGGTAGAGTCTTTGACATAGCAGCAATCCACTCCCAAGGCAATCATGACTTGATGTTATAAATGGTCTATAAATACTATGATGGATAATGAAAAAAAAAATTGGCTCTTAGGCATTTATAATTCATATGTAAAGATGGATTACTTGCATCTTAATACAAATTTAATGTTGTCTTCCCTCGGTTCAATTCATTTACAAAGCATGTATGTATGGATGATCGTTTCTTTCTAATTTAAGTATGTTGAATGTTTATGATGTTTTATTCTGAATCTTGGATTTGCATTGTCTTAATTCGCTTGTCTAGAATTGGTGGTCTCATAATATACAATATATTAAAATTCAATGTTTTGTAATTGATTGCAAACTAGTTGGTATGTTAGGTAGTTGATTGTTTAGTTGTGTGATCCTTGTTCTTACTTATGTCTTGATGTTGCTTAATCTGCACCATTGTAAGTTCTAGCTTTAGCCTCTTTTATCTCTTTCAACACCCTTTTCCCCCCACACTTAGGTATAGTTAGTCATGTTTTCAAGTAACCAACCTCCTTCAAATATTGATCGCTATAGTTTTCACAAGCTCCCCAGTTATTCAATGTTGGTCAAGGTTTGTGGGTGCACAAACCTTTCCATTAGATAGATTCTTTGAATAAAATTTGTTTTCTTGGATGGGATCTAAAAATCCAATATTATTCTCCTCCTTACTAGAGAACCTAATATCAATGTCAAGGTGACTATAAACTTCCCTAATGCTCTAAACAAGATAGCTTGATTGTACTAACTTCTTCAACTTTTTTCTAAGTGTTGATAGAAATTAGTTTTCAAGAATTTATCTATCACTAAAATCCTTTATCAATATTATGGTTGGCTATTTCCTTGAATAATAAATTGTCTTCAATTTGATTCACCCAAATATGAGTCCTAGTATTCGCTAGTTATCCTTCAACCTAGTGGAAAGACTCTAGCTAAGTCCTAGTCTTCATTGGTTATCCTTCAACCTAGTGGAAAGACTCTAGCTAAGTCCTAGTATTTATTGGTTATCCTTCAACCTAGTGGAAAGACTCTAGATTTTTGCTTCATTTAATATTTCCATAGAGTATAGGTCTATTTCCATTTAAAGTAGATAGACTCTAACCAATTTTGTCACACTAGACAAAAATTGATTTTATATGTAGCTAAACAAATTCACCCTGTGAAAAAAAAAATTGTTGTAGCTTTGATACCACTAATGGCTTTTGAAGCCTTAATATTAATGTAAACTCATAGGATCAAATATATGATAGTTGCAATATAGTAAGATCAAGATAATAATGTAACCAAAATAATATGATCCAACTAATATATAAAATCAATGCTTATAATATATCAACTAACATTCATTAATAAGCAAAAATATATGAATGTAATAGCCTGAATCATACATGTACAAAGCATGTAGCACAAATTTCAAAATTAGTTGCTCAAATGTATGTAATCTTTACTAACCCTTTTACAAATGTATCATAAAACTTTGATATAATAACAATACTTTATGTGCACACTCTGTAGACTATGCAGGCTATGTAGACCATGTAGGCAGTATAGGCAATATAAGTGATAAAGGTTATGCCCACTATAGAGTAATATATAGCCATTGTATGATGACTCTTGGTTACTTGACACTTCCTTTCCTTATGCCAAGTCTCATGACTCTTGGCTTCTCTACTTGACACTTGCATACACACGACTCTATCTTGTATGCACACATGGACATGACTCTTCATATAACACTTCCTAATCTAATAACACATGTGCACACTTACATATGAGACACTTGTGCACATCTACAAACATAATACTTGCACACTTACATACATGAGACTTGTGCATTTCTTGCACATTATTATATTACATAAAATATTAACTTACACTCTAATCTAAGACACAACCCTAATCTAATATTTATAAGATGTACCATGAAGGTACATTAGCATGTACCAAATAATGTAATATTTTCCAACACCCCCTTGTATTACATTATTTTATTATTGAATACTTTAGTCCTCAATCAAGGTCTTCATCCTTCAAATAATATTGGGAGCTAAGCTTACTTTGTTCTCTTTTCACCTTATTTTTAATTTTTTTCTAATCTTCTTCCTTTTCTTCTTCAGTCTATTCTTTTTTTTTTTTGTTCTTATAATGATGTCTTTTTGTATCTTGATCAATTGTAATATTAGTATCCTTCAAATTTTGTAAGAGAAATGCATCTTCATTGACTATCAATTTTGTTGAAAGAGCTTTGAGTTCATTTTATTTAGTAGTTTCTTGTGCTTTCTCATTGACTTCAAATTCTTGCATAATAATATTTCCTTTGCCTTTGTCTTTAGAATCATACGACTCTTTCTTTTCCTATATAGAAAATTATGAATATTAACTTAAAGCATCATAATAGGATCTTGAGTTAGATGAACTTGGAATATCAATATTGCATGAAGAATGAAATATCTTTTCCAAAAATTATTCATCTACTTTTGCTTTCCTCTTAAGAGATTCAATCAATTTCTTTTGTTTCATATTCTCTTCTTTATGAAACCTAAGTGTAAGCAATGCCATATACATGATGCTACCAATATCTAAAGGTATCATAATACTATCCTTTCCATCATCAATTGCTTCAACAATCCTTGCATGTAAATAGTATTCAAATATTTCAAAGTTTTCATCTATAGCTTCACTATAGATCAATTTTGAGACTAGATCTAACTTTCCTTTAGATTTTACAAGCAAGTTTTTGATTCTAAATTTTATGACATTCACTTTTACCTTTTGTAGCATGAACTCCATAATATCCATTGAATTCTTTGATCCTTTTGAGGTAGACATCCTTGAAATCCCTAGGTTTTAAAATATTTCAAAGTTTCTAAATTTAAATCCTATGAAGTAGAGTTCCTTATCTCCCTAATGTCTAGAAACTACATTTAGACACCTAAAACATGTCATGCTTAGGGGAGCTACTCACATAGACACATTCATAAGATCAGATGACATAATCTTGGACTTTCCAAGCATCAACAGTGGTTCTCACCACTCATTTGGGGCCTTTTCAAGCCATCCAAGCCTAGCCGCTCAAGCCAAGAGTGGCCAGATCCTAGCCGCTCAAGCCTAGAGTGGCCAGACCTTAGCCACTGCAGATGACAGTGGCCAGATCTTAGTCACTGTAGATGACAACGGCTAAACCCTAAAAGTAGTTTTATCGACAAACAGGCCTAATCACGGGTGGAAGTGGTAGTCTGCATGCAATAAAGGTGAGCGGGAGTAACTTTGCATTCCTTTTCATGACCAGTTCACATAGGAGACTTGAGTTTGCATTTAGACTTTAGTTAACTAGCCTCCAAACATAAACAAAGGACAAAAGCTTCTCATGCTAACGACCAGTTTGCATAGGAGACTCAAGTTGGCAGTTATATTTCAGTTAACTAGCCTCCAAACATAGAAAAGACAAAAATCTTCTCATGCTAACTCTCACTACGCATGAGAAATTCATTCCTAGGGCTTGGACATAGACCTAGGGTTTCACACTATAAAAGGTGCAAGCCTAAGAGCACCAAGGATCTATATCTTGGAAGAGAAGAGAGACATATTTTATCTAAGAGATATTTATCCACAATTTATCAGGATAGGTCATTGAGGAGAGCTTTCGAGACTTGGAGAGTTCCCTTGGAGATCACGTGTACGATGAAGCCCTGATAGATTGGAGAGCATAGCAACCATTATTTCAACATCGGATACAAGCTTTGATCCATAGCTTTGGAGCAAAGAGGACGAGAGTCACTTTAGCGACCATTATCTTGGACAGTGGCCCACAGGCTTAGCTTAGGGTTTTAGACATTAGATTCATTATTTTAGCATATCATTAGCATAGCATCATTTCATTCATTCGCATTCATAGCATTAGTCTAATTTGCACTTGCTTTCATTTGTTATATCCATTACTAACAACCTCATCCGAGGAGGTATTCTCGGACATCTAAGCGTGTGTTGTTGTTTCATTGCTTACAGGGCCACAGGTTCATCGGATGAAATCTACAACATACGAGAGCAAAAGGGATCCCTCTAGGAAATAGGCCTAGAGAAGGAGGCATCTGTAAGCCCTCATACATTTCCATGTGCGAAACCGGGAAGCTTTTTGAAAGTGCACCACCTCTTCGTGAAAGAGGCACTCTTTGCCTATTTGTAACCTTATTGTATCGAAATGGGTATCCCTAAGAGGGACCGACATGTAACCGGGTTTCAATATGAATAAAGAGATCCATATTTGTTATTTTTATGTTATATGCTTTTCATTGTCTTCCATTTCATCTTGGGTTTTTAATACATTGCAAGTAGCGTAAAAAGAGTGGTGCGTGCATCCCGAGGTCGCTACAGATGGTGATCACGATGGGACCTCCACTAATTTTTCATTTTCTACCTAAATACTAACTTAGTTTTGTGTGTAGGTCTAGCCGCTCTGAGCTACAATGGCCAAAAATCAGTCACTCTGAGCTACAATGGCCAATAGATATTTAGCTACTCCCACTAACAATGGCCAAGAACCAATCGCTCTAGTCAACAATGGCTAGAATTGGAGAGCAACAGAGGTCAAAACAAGACTCTCTAAGCTGGATCAAAGGTTGGTATAACTTCTCTGATATTTTATAACTTTCTATTTACTTATGTGTGTCTAAAATAGAGAACTTAAAGCACATTTATGTTTGGAAATTGAAAGAATAAAAGGAGAAAGAATTAAGCATTTTGCATATCTTAGATCTTCTTTTAAATTTCCACTAGGCATTGCTAGGAACAATGGCTTATGCCTAAAAATTTCACCCTAGAATCCAACGTGCTAGACATTGTATGTTGTTTGCTTGCTTTGAGGCCCTGCTAGAGGCCATAGCTGCACGAAATAAAGTGTGCTCATACAAATCATAGTAGTTCATGCATATTTCTGAATATTGAAATGTATTTTTGCACTTAGGCATATAGGAAAGACTCATTGTTGCTATATGATGCACTTTATGTTATGCAAGCTTAAAATGAACACCACACACGCACATCTCATTTAAACATTGGGGAGTTGGATTTCATCACCAACCTTCAATTCAGTCCAGTGACGTTGGAATTCATCTCCTTCCACTAGTTTACCCCCTAGAGCTTCCTAGAAATGGATTGAGAAACTTACTTATAGTGATACTAAGTTACTTGTGCTCAAACTGTCTCCCACTATTGGAACAATCATTGGTTCAGAGTGGAAGAGCTAGGCGAACCCCCCACTAGGTCTTCAATGGTGTACCCTAGCTTCTTTTGAGAAAATCATGTTTGGCATGGGTGTACTTGATTATCACTATGGATGAGTCTTCTCATTCTTAATCCAAGAACAAGAGCAAGAAATCAAAATAACAACACATCAAAACACACCAAACAGTTTAGGGCACACTTAAATCGATAATCAAGATAAACATTTGTTTGGTATTGTGTGGCTATTCCTAAATTACAACTCAAAAGATCAATTCATAGACAACATGGTCAAAACAAGAAGTAAACACCCTCGATCTGATATCGAGGGAGAGACTGAAGCAACTCATACCCATAGGCGGAGTCATAGTAACATTGAATGACCTACCCGTAAGACCGTGAGACGTAGCTCCATGAGCCTAAGGGGTGATAACTCAACCCTTGGGGGATCTCCTCGAGAAACCCCAAGTAGGGAACCACATCATGGAACAAAGTCACATAGACAAAAAGAGGCTTCACAACCATCCTCATCAAGGAGACATGAGGAGACCTCAAGGGCCTCCTCTAAACACACAGAAACATCTCAAAGACGTGAGGAAGCTTCAAGGGCTTCCTCCTCACATGGACATAAAGAAGGTTCTAAAACTCATTCTTCACATAGGGATGATGAGACTACTACATCTCCATCCACATGGAGAAAACATGTCACCACAAAGCCCTCTTCATCAAGAAGGCAAGCAAGAGTTGCAACACCTCAAGATTCACAAGAAACATATGAAACAGGTCTGCCCACTGAAGGGCAGGAAACTAGAGCTACATCTAGTCATGGGAATCAGATAGAAGAAACCCTTCACACAAAAGGAAATATTCCCATAGACTATGACCTCATAGGAGTGAATGGCACCCCACGGGACCAGCCATGGAAAACAAGACAGCTAGATGGGTTGGATCGGTTTCCTACATGACCAACTCAAAGAACTATAGCTACTGAGAACTCTGCATCTAGAAGCTCATGAACTATGACTTCTAAACACATCTCTCAGTCTGGGGGTACCTCAGAGTGACCCCATAGTAGATGCATGGAGTCTGATCATAGGGATACTCAATAGTACACTGAACAAGTCACATTAGCTAGCAAGAGTACAGGTACAGTAGAAACCTCCTCGAGGAATCTGTGAGTCAAGACAACAAGAACAGAGTCAGATAAACATGAGTCTTCTATGATAGTGCAAACTGACCAAGTGAGGTGGTTAGAAAATGCATTACGTAAGGAGCGAGAGCTAGTGGAAGCTCTCAAATAGGATAAACAAAGAGAAAGACTCTTGCGCCAACATGAGCAGTGCTTAAGAGAGCAAGCTGAGTGGCTAGCTCTTAACAATTTATAGATAAATGGTGGTGACCACCAAAGAACTAGATGCGTTGACTCACCTAAGGAGAGGTGCACTAGACAAGATAGCCCACAATGAAATCCCCCACCAAACCATGAACGAAATCCAACTAGTGGGGAAAGGGCAAACATAACAAACCAGGATCACAATCCTGAGTCCCCTCATAGGAGGGAGGAAAATAGAACAAATAAAATGGATAGAGAGTTACCTCCATTGCCACTATGAGTAGGCCTACAAGAGGAGGAAATTTGTGCATCAAAGGTATTTCAAGAGCTTGCTAAAAAGATGAAAGCCTTTGAGAAACAAGAGGCAGTCGAGAACTCGCCAACATTGAGCAAAATACACAACCAACCATTGTGCCCATCAATCCCTAGCCCTCCATATCCTAAGCACTTTGAGATGCCTAGGTTAGAAAAATTTAAGGGTGAAGAGGATGCACAAGAGCACGTCACCAATTTTATCAATGCATATTTTCATCTTGAAGACAATGATGCTCTCATGCTAAGAACATTCATAATGACATTTTTAGGTGTTGCCACTCAATGGTTCAACCAACTACCTAAGCATAGCATAACCAACTTTGAACAACTAGTAAATGCATTCCTAAAGTATTTCTCCTTTGGTGCTAAGAAGAAGGTGAACCTTTCAGACCTGGCCAACTTGAAACAGTATGATGATGAGCCAGTAATGGATTATGGGAATAGATGGAGAAAAGTCATGGCAAAATTATCATTCTTCATTCCCACAGAAGAGATCATTCGCATGTTCACCAAAATTTGTTCTAAACACATCTCCCTCTTGCTACAACTTCAGTAGTATCCTTCATTTGAGGAAGCTTTGGCATAGGCCAAGCTCATCGAAGAAATAAAAGTAGATGAGGGAACCATTAAACTCCAAAACAAAAAGGAGTGGAACAAGAATGGTAAGAATGACAAGTACAAGTAGAAGCAGGGCAACCCTGCTCCAGTCAATCAAGTCGTATTGGCTACACCCAAGGATGGGGGTGCACAACAACCCCAGAACTATCAAGCACATCCCTCGCTAGCCAATTACGACCAAAGGAACAATCAGGGGTGAAATAGAGAATGCAAGCCACCTCGCTATTTCATGCCTCTGACAGAATCAATGCAATCAATATTTAATCAGTTGAGCGAGGCCAGGAGGATCAGATTTCCTGATATACCTCTTATAGATCCCAACCATCCTAAGCCAAAAGGATATAGGGAAGATCAATTTTACCCTTATCATAGGATACTAGGGCATGACATTGAGGCTTGCATTGGTTTTAAGCATCAAGTGCAAAACATGATTGAGGTAGGAGAACTCAAAGTTGACAACCCACTGGCTCTCGATAACAGAGACATGGGCATATACAGAAACCCATTGCCCAATCATGAGGCCCCTAGAGAGCAAGGGGCCCAAGTCAATCAGGTTCGAGCTGATATACCTACCCATGGATGCATTGGGATGGTTGAGATTGTTAACATAGCAACAAGGACTAGGCGGTATGGTCAACCGCAACCTCCTGCAGCTCCCATGAATGTCCCAGCCACACCTAGGTAGAGGTAAGACAACCTTCTAGGTCCACCAACATGACCTATGGTAACTATCCAGAGTAGATTGGAGCAAAACCTACAGATGACTCCAGCTAAGTTATCCATCTATGAGCTCATACAATAGTCCCCAAAGCATAGGGAGACTCTAATGGAAATTTTAAGGACAATTGAGCTCCAACCACAAGATGTGAATGCATTCACTCACTTTGTGGGACAAGTACAAGAATGCCAGGAACCTGTAATTTGATTCTATGATTATGAGATTAAGACAGTACCTACTGCCTTACCAGACCCTCCACTAAACATTGTGGTGGCAATCAATGACTTACCTTTCAAGAGGGTCTTGGTCGATACAGGTTCATCAATAAACATCATTACAACAACAACAATAGAGCACCTCAAGATCCCCAAGTCCAATATCATTCCAGGAGCTTACACATTGAGAGCTTTTAATGATGCTTTATGCAATACTATGGGAACGATAGTCCTACCCATCAAGGTGGGGCACAAGACCATCCCTATGATGTGTCATGTCTTGGAAGGAGCTATGCAGTACAACATCCTCTTAGGGCATCCTTGGATAAGGGCCATGAAGTGTGTGCCTTCGATCTTGCACCAGTGTGTCAAGTATGTGCATGAAAACAAAGTCTATGTGGTTCTAGCCGATGAAGAGCCTTTTAAATACGTCCATCAAGTGGACATTCTAGGAGAATTTGTAATTCCTTCTACCCACCTATACGTAGCACCTTCATCCCCAACCACACAAATGGATAACAAAGACAAAAGGGTAAGAAAAGACCCATGCACATCAACACCTCCTGGTGCACTCAAAATAGTCAATGCTTCTAAAGTACCATCAACATCAAAACCAAAAGACAATCAGAAGCTAAAGGTACCCTTAGTCAAAGAAGAAAGGCCCAAGGAAGTGCCAACTATAGCCATTGCTAAAATTCCAAGTCCTATGGAAGAAGAAGATCTTCAAGATCAAGATGAAGATAGTGATTACCACCCCGCTTCGCCAGTATCATCCGTAGGGTCATCCACGTCGCATGCATCAATACACTTGGCAAGCATAGGCATAGGGGAGTACCTTGTGTAGAACATTACCTTTACACCTATCATTGAGTCTACACAAAACATGGGAAGACCTAAGGACTTGAGGCCACCAATGGGAATAGTGGTTCCACTTGGAATCCCTCCCAACCAAACCAATTTTGTCTATGTCGGCTTAGACTACGCCCATAAGTCTTTAGACATAGAAGAGGATAGTGATGAATTATTCATGGTCAATTTTCATTACCTCTCTAATCCTGAGTTTTCTCTAAGCTACTTTGAGTGTTGCCATTGGCATGGCTATGGCCTTGGTATATATGAGCAAGGGCGCAAGCGGCCATACGAGCCACAATATCAGCTTCCCTCCGATAGGTTTGGGTTAGGCTATTATATTGGAGGTCGATATGACTCTCTTGCAGTAGCATTGGATAGATTAAGCTTAGGGTTAGGAGAAGACATCGATTTCATTCCTTATCACCCCCTAAGAATAGGAAATTTGAGCAATAGACAAGTGGCCACGGTGAACGTACCACCACCAAAAATTTATCATCCAAACATCTCAATTGATTCCACCCCAATAGGGTACAACTCATGGGATGAGGAGAATGGATATGAAGCAAGTGATGATGAGGCGCAACTTGGCTTAGCCTACCAGGGGCCTCGCTATTTACAAAGATTCACATGGTCCATCCACGATGAGAGTGGGTATACATCAGATGAAAGTGACTATGAATCAGAAGACTCAACAGAAAGAGCCTACTTAGGCCTGAGCCATCAACCCCTGACTTTGGGGCAAGAGACAAATGCAAATGGATTCTTCATAAGTGATGAAGAATATGAAGATGAAATAGAGATGGCCTACTTAGGGCCAAGACATGAGCCCCTTGTCTTAGGGCCGCATACCAATGCTAACGGTTTTTGGATAAGTGATGATGACTTTGAGGATGAGACCGAGATGGCTTATCTTGGACCTCACCACTTGCGACAAGTCAATGAGCTAGTAGAGAGAGAGGTGGCACTCCATGCTATAGACCCTCATCTATGATTTTTGGGGAGACCTATTGACCTAGCTGCCATTCACCAGATGGTCAATCCCCCTCTGCCTACATTCAGAGAGTGATTAGAGCCCAATGATCCTATTATCCACCCTGCTCATGGGCCAGATCCAAAAATTCCCATTCCTCTAGAGCCTCATCATAAGTATGGAAGGGAAACCCCTGAGATAAGATTGCACCCATGTGGTCCTGGAGATTTCATCCCATCCATCAACATGATCTCCATTGATTTGACCACTCCACTTCATAATCCAGTAGATCCTACCAAATCATTGCATCTTGATGTAGAGGCTATTGATTGGGATCATGCTAATTCACCCATAGAGCTCTGAAGACCTCTTCCCCAATGAAGAGATGTTACAACCATTCCATTTTGCATCAAGTTGTGCGTATGACATCTTCCATGTTGGTTTGGAACCTGAGTCGATAGGTCCTATAAATCCCATCGATGACATTCATTTGATACCCATGCCTCATCAACTAGAGGATGGGTCACATATGGCTATAGAAGTGACTTTCGAGGTGGACATCAATGATGATCCTACCCAACCAAGAAAATTCAAGTTCGGAGAAAGTCTATCTCTAGAGGAACAAGCCATCCTAATTCCTCTCCTCAAAGAGAGGCCAAATATTTTTGCTTGGACTTACAAAGACATGCCAGGGATAGATCCAAAGTTAGTCATTCACAACCTTTCATTGGATCCCATGAAGAAGCCAGTCAAGCAAAAGCTGAGGAAAATGCATCCAACCATCGCTTTGATGGTGAAGAACGAATTGCAAAAACTACTGGATGCAGTATTCATAGTTCCTATAGACTACCCTGAGTGGGTGTCAAACATGGTACCCATGGGGAAACCCGACGGAAGAGTCTATATCTGCACAGACTTTAGAGATTTAAATAGGGCAACACCAAAGGATTCATTCCCATTGCCAAACATAGATGCTCTTGTAGATGCAACCGCAGGTCATGAGATGCTCTCCCTAATGGATGGTTTTTTTGGATACAACCAGATCCAGATTAAGCCCGAAGATCAACATAAAACTACTTTCATTACTCCATGGGGAACATTCTGTTACAAAGTGATGCCATTCGGTCTCAAAAATGTTGGTGCCACATATCAATGGGCCATGACATACATATTCCATGACTATATGCATAAGATCTTAGAGGATTACATGGATGACTTATTGGCCAAGTCCCTATTGTGGCAAGAGCACGTTGAAGTCCTTAGACAAGTCTTTGATCACCTCATAGAACACAATGTCCGATTGAATCCTAAGAAGTGTGTATTTGGCGTAACTTCTGGCAAGCTTTTGGGATTCATCGTATCCAAGAGAGGCATCGAAGTAGATCCTGCAAAGGTAAAGGCTATATTGGAAATGGCCGCCCCTACCAACATTAGGGAGCTGAGGAGCCTACAAGGCAAGATAGCATCCATCAAAAGATTCATCGCACAATTATCAGACAAATGCCGACCTATGAATCGGTTGCTATGCAAGGAGGTCCCCTTTCATTGGGATGAAGAATGCCATCAAGCCTTTGCAGAGATCAAAACTTATCTGGCAACACCACCAGTATTGGCTCCACCAAGGCCAGACATACCATTTTTACTATATATTGGCTACTGATTTCGCATTGGGCACCATGTTAGCCCAAAATAATGCACAAGATAAAGAGCAAGCCATATATTACATTAGTCGCACCTTGGTGAGTTATGAGCTAGGATATGCGTATGTCAAAAAATTGTGTTTAGCAGTGGTCTTTGCAACTCGAAAGTTGTGACACTACATGTTGAGCCATACGACCTACGTCATATCAAAACAAAATCCTTTGCAGTACATGATGAGCAAGACATATCACAATACACGTACCACAAAGTGGATCATGCTATTGATAGAATTTGATCTAGAGTTCATAAGCCAAAAGTCCATCAAGGGACAAGTCATAGCAGATCAATTAGCGAGAGGCGCCTCTTCAGGATAACAAGCCTCTCACCATAGAATTGCCTGATGATGCGGTCTTTGCATTATCAGATCCACCAGAACTCGAAGAACCTAAGAAAGAAAGAGACATGTCATTGTTCTTCGATGGTTCAAAGTGTGAACAAGGGGGTGGAGCAGGGATTGTCTTTATCACACCACAGGGCGCTCCATTGCCCTTATCATTCAAACTAGACTTCCCTTGCACAAACAACAACACAGAATATGAAGCATTGATCTTGGGACTCCAAACAACCATAGCAATGGGCATTAAAAGATTGAATATCTTTGGTGACTCCTTGCTCATAGTAAACCAGGTCAAAGGACTATTTCAATGTAGGTGCCCACTCCTGAAGACTTACAAGGAACTTGTTGACACCTACCTAGCTCGGCTAGAATGGTATGACATCGAGGCAATCCCTCGTATGTCAAATAGATTTGTAGACACCATGGCCTCTTTGGGATCCTTAATCCCTCAGAATCCATCTGCTGATTTTACAACCATTCATGTGAAAGTGCTTTCACACTCAACAATACGTCGTGAAGCTTTTGACAATCAAGAATCAGTCAACATGATCAACATCGAGCCAAATCAGGATTGGTCCTTCATAGCTAGAGATTTCTTGCAAATGACACCTTGGGGGTCTTTGATCTCCAAAGGACCTATGGAGTGTGGTGCAACCATACACCATAGATTTGTTCCTCAATCCGTGTTCACCAACTCAAAAATGTAGGAAAAGTAAGCCATATTTTCTATAGAAGTCATGGCTTATCAGGATTGGCTTTCCCAACTGCGGGACTTCCTAAAACTTGGAATAGTACCTCAAGGTTTATCACATACTGAAAGGTGAAAATTCAAACAGAAAGCAACAAGATACATCTTGCTAGGAGAAATCCTATACAGGCAAGGATATGATGGAGTATTACTCCATTGTCTTGAGCCCCAAGAAGCATCCTGGGCAATTTCGCAAGCTCATGACGACACATGTGGAGGGCATTTCAGTGGCATGGCCATCGTTAAGTGCATCTTGAGAATGGGTTACTATTGGCCCACCATGGAAAAGGACTACTGCGAGTATGTCAAGAAATGCATTAAGTGCTAGCATCATGCAAATCTAACGAACTTACCATCACAAGCCCTACAACCCATCCAAGCAGCATGGCCATTCTCGTGGTGGGGACTAGACTTAATTGGGAAGATCTCACCCTCGTCCTCATGCTGACACACATTCATCATAATGACCACATAATACTTTACTAAATGGGTGGAAGCGATTCCTTTAACATCAACAACTGGACCAAGGATTATGGAGTTTATACTCCACAATATCATAAGTCGTTTTGGGGTCCCTTCTAAGATAATATCAGAGAATGGGCCATATTTCTATTGAGCAAGGTGCACCAACAGTATTGTCATTGTTGTCAACACAATCAGATAGATCTGTTGATGCAGTGGACAGGAAGTTCAAAAGCTATTCAGATGCAGAAGACAGGAGTTCAAAGGTTATTCAGAGTATGTACAGTGATTTTCCAAGAAGACCGAAGTGGCCCATATGCAAAAGATCAAAGAAAAAGACAAGTAAGAAAAGTGTCGCGATATCATGACATATACAGCAGGCAAGAAAAACTGTCATGATTTCATGACATGTTGGAAGAGAGAGAAAAAGGGAAAAACTATCACGATTTCGCGACATGTTGGAAGAGAGAAAAAGCAGGAAAAACTGTCACGATTTCGTGACATGTTGGAAGAGAGAAAAAGCAAGAAAAACTGTCACGATTTCGTGACATGTTGGAAGAGAGAGAAAAAGCAGGAAAACTGTCATGATTTCGTGACATGTTGGAAGAGAAAAAGGCAAGTGGAAAAACTGTCACGATTTCATGACATGTTGGAAGAGAAAGAGAAAGCAGGAAAAGTGTCATGATTTCATGACAAGTTCGAAGAAAGAGAACAAGTAAGAAAAGTGTCACGATTTCACGACATGTCGCATTTTCACGACTAAAATAGGAGAGAGAAAGTAAGTTGGAAAAGTGTCACGATTTCTGACATGTCGCATTTTCACGACTAAAATAGGAGAGAGAAAGTAAGTTTGGAAAAGTGTCACGATTTCGTGACATGTCGCATTTTCATGACTAAAATAGGAGAGAGAAAGTAAGTTTGAAAAGTGTCACGATATCGCGACATGTCACATTTTCATGACAAAAGAAAGAGAGGAAGAGTACGAAAGCAGAAGTGTCATAATTTCATGACAAAAGCAGAAAGCAAGACTTCAGAAGCAGAAGTGTCATGATTTCATGACAAAAGCAAAGAAGCTAAGTACAGAGTGTCACGATTTCATGACAAAACTAGAGTTGAAGACTACGGAGGTCAGAAGTGTCACGATTTCACGACAAAAGCAAAGTCGAAGTCTATGGAAGTGAGTGTCACGATATCATGACAAAAGCAAAGACGAAGTATCGAGGCAAAATGTCACGATATCGTACAAAAGAAAGACAAGTCGAGGAAAATGTCATGATATCATGACAAAAGAATAGAGAAAGCATATGGAGATGAAAGTGTCACGATATCATGACATGTATTTTCATGGCAACAACAACAAAAGAAGCTACAGAGGCAAAAATGTCATGATTTCACGATAGGTCATAAATGCGCAAGTCAAGAAGGAGAACCCGACTAAAATGAGAAGAGAACATATTATTTAATAGTTAACAAAGACCGATGACAACCGACTAAAATTAGGGTTTACAGTTGTTATGAAAGCCGACCAAGATTAGGATTTACAACCGACTAAGATTAGGGTTTTCATCATAAAAATATTGTTATAAAAGGAGGGTTGTTTGGAGAATTGAATGATGTTGAATGTGTGTGAAATACGGTCATTGTGCACAGAGAGCAAGTCGTATCGAATCATGCTAAGTGTAAAATTTGCAAAGAGAGCAGAGTGCAAAAGGGAGAAGATGATCATGAAGTTTGACTATAACGAAGTAGAGTGTGCGAAGTGATTGCAGAGAGAGCAAAGTGCGTAGAGAACGCAAAGGTGAAGAAGACCAATCAGGGTCTTGCAAAAGCAAAGGTATCTTACTACAAACTTATAGATTCAAAATTGAAGTCCAAGTTGCATGCTTGGCATTCGGGTTGGTGCTCTTTGGTAAATCAGGGGTTGGTGCCGGTAAATCAGGGGTTGGTGCTCCTTTCTATTGGTGCAGATAAATCAGGGGTTGGTGCTCCTTCCAGTGGGTGCTGGTAAATTGATTGTAAAGTTGGTGCTTTGCAAAGGCTGGATTTGGATGGTAGTCCAAGCAGTCAATTTTTGAGGAGTAGCCACATTGGTGAACCTCGTTAAATCTTGTGTTGTGTGATGCTCTTTTGTTATACTTGCTGTATCTAGTAATAAGTTTTAATTGTTGCGGTATTAAGAGCTATAAATTCAAGTTTAAAGAGCTACACTGATTCACCCCCCTCTCAGTGTCATTGTAAGACTAACAATTGGTATCAGAGCTAAGTTCCTGTACAAGCTTAACCGGCTAGGGTGATCTTGGAAGTAACACAATGGCAGGTGGTGAAGGCTTCTCATCAAACAAAGCACCATTGTTTGACGGATCTAATTACGCGTTCTAGAGAATCAGGATGCAGACATATCTCTGTGCTTTGGGATACGACATCCGGGATTCAGTAGTTAGTGGATACACAATACCCATCACTCCTCCAAAAGAGGTCGACGAAAAGAAACTGTTTGAAAATAACTCAAAAGCAAAGAATGCTCTCATGTGCGGATTAGCAGACAGTGAACTAGTAAAGATCATGAGCTGTAAAATGGCAAAAGAAATATGGGACAAACTGAGGAGTATTCATGAAGGAGACGATAAGATCAAGGAGGCCAAGTTACAGACACATCGAGCTCAGTTCGAAGCATTAAAGATGAATGACGATGAAAACATTGAGGCATATATGCTGAGAGTTAATGGAATCATTAATGCGATCAGAGGACTCGACGAGGATATCGAAGACTCTGCCATCGTGAAAAAGGTATTAAGATCTCTTCCTCAAAGGTTTGATTCTAAAGTCTCAACGATAGAAGAAGCTAAAAATCTAAATTATTTTAGTATAGATGAGATGTATGGTTCTTTGACTGCATATGAGATGAGGATAGGAAGATCTAAACCCACAGACAGAGAAGCGGCTTTTAAAGCCCTTAAAAATAAAAACGCAAAACAAGAGTCCGAGGAAGAAGAGACATCAGATGAAATGGAAGCAAACTTTGTTAGAAAACTAAAAAGGGGAAAAGGAAAATACAGAGGAAAGCTACCGTTTAAATGTTTCAACTATGGAGGCATTGGGCATTTTGTGACTAAATGTCCACTTAATGAGAAGAACAAAAATGATGAAGGATCGCACCAAGAAAGAAGTGACTGGAAGAAGAAAATGAATTTCAGAAAAGGCAACTTCAAGAAGAAAAGTTTCATCTCCAGGAATGCCAGTTCATCAGAAGACAACTCCGATGAGGATTCTGAAGAGGAAACAGGTGAAGCTCTTTTCATGGCATTTGAAGAAGTAAAATCAGAAAAGGAAGAAGGAGTGAACTCTGAAGTATGTGGTGAAAACCCTGAGGCTGAAGTAGATCTAGAAGGTGAGTTGATCTCTGCACTTGAAGAGTGGAAAATAGAGAGGAAAAAGAATAAGAAAATTTCAAAAAAGCTTGAGGATGCAAACGAAATCATAACCAGTCTGAAAGTACAGACAGAAGAATACAAGAAAATATCTGAAGATCTCGAAGTACAAATTACCATGAAAATAGATTATTGCTGCAAACTAGAAGAAGAGAATGTTGGTTTACGAATGCAGATAGAAGAGATGAATCACAAAATTAGTTGCTATCACAAACGCGAAGAAAGTTCTATGAAGCTGGATAAGATTATAAATGACCAAAGGCCTGCAGGCATCAAATTTGGTCTGGGTTTCATCGAAGGAGAATCATCAAATGGATCAAAGGCCAGAAATGTAGAATCCATAAAGAATGAAGATAAGAAACAGGTTGATCAAGGAAAAATGTCTCATGCAAAAGAAAGCAATAATGCCAGGCACGAAAGGAGAATTGACAATGATGGATTCACCAATGTCACACATCAAAGAAGAAGAAGACCTATGGCTCCTACGGCAACATGGCAAAGACCATCACCCAGGTTCAATTATCCCTTTTCTGGTTTCTATTTTAAATGCAATGGCTATGGACATAAAATCTCAGACTAGAAATATAATGTAAGACCAAGGAATTTCACCAAGTAGAAATGCTTTTTCTCCTTTGATGAATTATACAGTAGAATGTTATAACTGTCATAATTTTGGGCACATTGCAAGAAACTGTAGAAGTACATTTGCATCAAATCAGTTTCAGGGAAGAAAATTTCAACCAAATAGGATGAGACAAAATAGAAAACTTCTCGAAAAACATGCACAAGCTATTGATAAGGGAAAGGCAAAACAAGAGCCCAAAACTACTATCAAAACGGAGTGGAAAGAAAAAGAGCGACTTAAGGAAGAAAAGGAATCCTTAATCGTACAAACAACATTTAAAGCATAGAATAAATATGTACCATGGATACTTGATAGTGGATGCTCCAGTCATATGACAGGTGACAAACAAAAATTTGAGAAGTTACAAAAATATGAAGGTGGTTCAGTAAAGTTTGGAAATAATGATGGAGCTAAGATAGTTGGCAAAGGTTCAGTTAAAATTAGTGACGAAAAAATTAAGTCAGAAGAAGTCTTGTTTGTGGATGGTTTGAAACATAACTTGTTGAGCGTAAGTCAGATTTGTGATAAAGGTCATGAAGTAGTTTTTAAGAAGCAGTGGTTGTGAAGTCAGAAAAACAAACAGTGGAAAATTGATAGCAACTGGATCAAGGACATCTGGCAACCTCGTACACGCTCTCAGAGACTTCAGAAGGAGCTTGTTTTATTGGACAGGAAGAAGAAAATTGGTTGTGGCACAAGAGACTCGGTCATATCAGTTTTGATAATCTAGTAAAAATCAACTCAAAAAGGGCAGTGAGAGATATTCCCACCATCAGCAAACCTCCAAACAACATTTGTGCTTCATGCCAAAAGGGGAAGCAAACTAGAGTCACATTCAAAACAAAAGAGTACTACACAAGCAAACCTTTGGAACTAATACACACTGATTTATGTGGACCCATGAGAACACAAAGCATAAATGGTGACAAATATTTTATGTTGTGCATTGATGACTATTCCAGAATGACATGGATATTTTTCTTGAAGCATAAATCAGAAGCTTTTGAAAGGTTCAAGATTTTCAAAAACCAAGTTGAGAATGAAACAGGAAAGAGGATCAAATGTTTAAGATCAGATAGAGGAGGAGAATTCATTTCAGAGGAGTTTACAGAGTACTATGAAAAATACGGTATTAGGAGACAATTTTCAGCAGCCAGGACACCTCAACAGAATGGAGTGGTAGAAAGAAAGAACAAGACAGTGCAAGAAATGGCACGGACTATGTTGGCTGAAAGTAGAGTAGCAGATAGATTTTGGAAAGAAGCAGTCCATACTGTGGTGTATATCCAAAATAGGTACATGCTGAGAACACATGAAAGCAAAACTCCTTATGAGTTGTGGTTCGGTAAAAGGGCAACAACAAAATACCTCAAAGTTTTTGGCAAGCAAGTGCTACATCAAAAGAACTGAAGATAATCTTGGTAAGTTTGAAGATAGAGCGGATGAAGGTATTTTTGTTGGTTATTCGTCAAAAAGCAAAGCTTACAAATGCTACAACAAGAGGCTAAAGAAAATTGTGGACAAGTGCCGATGTTAAATTTGATGAAGGTAGAGAACGAGTAATTAGCTATGAAACGAACTACCCAATTTATGAAGAGGTTATTGAAGGAGATGAGGAAAACGAAATGGAAAAGATACAAAAAATTGACTCAGATGATTTAAGTTGTGATTCAGAAGTGGAAGAAAATAAGAAATTCAAAACAGGTAGCTGGCAGAAAAATCATCCTAGAGAGCAAATAATTGGAGACCCCAAAGTTGGTGTTCAGACAAGAAGAAGAGTAGTAAGTAACTACTCTCTATTATCCAACATTGAGCCCAAAAATGTTGTTGACGCAAGCAAAGATGAAAGTTGGATGAAGGCAATAAATGAAGAATTAGATCAGATCGAGAAAAATGAAACTTGGGAGTTAGTACCTAGACCTGCAAATAAAAATATAATCGGGACTAAATGGATTTTTCGAAACAAATTGAATGAAGACGGACAGGTAGTCAGAAATAAAGCAAGATTGGTATGTAAGGGTTATGCACAAGTTGAAGGCATTGACTTTGAGGAAACTTTTGCACCAATAGCTAGACTAGAGGCAATTAGAATGTTTTCGGCTTTAGCAGTCTACAAGAATTTCAAAGTTTATCAAATGGATGTGAAATCAGCATTTTTGAATGGGAAACTTGAAGAAGAGGTTTATATTGAGCAACCAGATGGTTTCCAACTTGGTGATGATCCCAACTTGGTTTGCAAGTTGAAGAAAGCATTATATGGCTTAAAACAGGCACCCCGAGCATGGTATGCAAGGCTAGACAACTATCTCACTCAACAAAGGTTTAAGAAAGGTATGGTGGATAGTAATTTGTATGTCAAAATAGAAAATGGGCATCTTATTGTTCTTGTTGTATACGTAGATGATATCATATTTGGCAGCAGAAAAGATGAGTCATGTAAAGATTTAGCAAATAAGATGCAGAAAGAATTTGAAATGTCAATGATTGGTGAACTTTCGTATTTCCTCGGGTTGCAAGTTAATCAAAATAAGAAGGGCATATTTATTTCTCAAGTTAAATATGTGAAAGAGATGTTAAAAAAGTTCACAATGGAGGATTGTAAGCCAGTTAGCACTCCCATGACGATAGGTTGCAAGTTGAGCAAGGATGACAAATCTCCACCTGTTGATCAAACCATGTACAGATCTATGATTGGGAGCTTATTGTACCTGATAGCTACCAGACCAGATATTTTGTAGGCAGTATGCATGGTAGCACGATTTTAGGCTAATCCCAAGGAGACTCATGTGACAGCAGTGAAGAGGATTCTTCGGTACCTCAAGGGTACTATGGAGTATGGGTTATGGTATCCGAAAGGTAAAGACTTCACCCTTATTTCGTATTCAGATGCAGATTGGGCAGGATGTGTAGATGATAGAAAGAGTACCAATGGAGGTGCATTCTATCTTGGAGACAGATTGGTCGCATGGCACAAGTAAGAAACAAGAGTCAGTTTCTTTATCGACAGTAGAGGCAGAATATATTGCAGTGACAACATGTTGTACGTAGGTATTGTGGATGAAACAAACCCTGAAAGATCTTGGTATTAGCTTCAGTGAGCCAATATCAGTTAAGTGTGATAACACCAGTGCCATTAACATCTCCAAGAATCCGGTTATGCATTCACGCACAAAACACATTGCTATCAGGTATCACTTTTTGAAGGAGAAAGTTGCGGAAGGTGAGGTTAAGTTGGATTTTGTTCCAACTACAGAGCAAGTAGCAGATATCTTCACAAAACCATTGCCCAAGGAAGTTTTTGAGTACCTTCGCAATAAATTGGGAGTGGTCACACTTCCCAAGAATTGACTAGCTACAGGGATCACATTCTCAGGGGGAGCATTTAAGTATTTGATTATCTTTTTGCTCATGTTCATGATTTTTGCTAAGTGTAATAAATTTTGCCTGAGAATGTTGTGCATGGACTCAGGGGGAGTCTGCAATAGCCCTTTGGTATTATTGTCAAAGGGGGAGAAGAGTTACAGGAAATTGCACATGTGTTGCCAACAATTCCAAAGGGGGAGATTGTTGAGCAAGGTGCAGCAACAATATTGTCATTGTTGTCAACACAATCAGATAGATCTGTTGATGCAGTGGACAGGAAGTTCAAAAGCTATTCAGATGCAGAAGACAGGAGTTCAAAGGTTATTCGTAGTATGTACAAGTGATTTTCTAAGAAGACCGAAGGGGCCCATATGCAAAAGATCAAAGAAAAAGACAAGTAAGAAAAGTGTCGCGATATCGCGACATATACAACAAGCAAGAAAAACTGTCACGATTTCGTGACATGTTGGAAGAGAGAGAAAAGTAGAAAAACTGTCACGATTTCGTGACATGTTGGAAGAGAGAGAAAATAAGAAAAACTGTCATGATTTCGCATGACATGTTGGAAGAGAAAAGAGAGTGGAAAACTGTCACGATTTCGCGACATGTTGGAAGAGAAAAAGGCAAGTAGAAAAACTGTCACGATTTCGTGACATGTTGGAAGAGAAAAAGGCAAGTGGAAAAACTGTCATGATTTCGCGACATGTTGGAAGAGAAAGAGAAAGCAAGAAAAAGTGTCACGATTTCACGACAAGTTCGAAGAAAGAGAACAAGTAAGAAAAGTGTCACGATTTCATGACATGTCGCATTTTCGACTAAAATAGGAGAGAGAAAGTAAGTTGGAAAAGTGTCACGATTTCGCACATGTCGCATTTTCGTGACTAAAATAGGAGAGAGAAAGTAAGTTGGAAAAGTGTCACGATTTTGTGACATGTCGCATTTTCTCGACTAAAATAGGAGAGAGAAAGTAAGTTTGAAAAGTGTCACGATATTGTGACATGTCACATTTTCGTGAAAAAAGAAAGAGAGGAAGCGTACGAAAGCGAATATCATGATTTCATGACAAAAGCAGAGAAGCAAGACTTGAAAGAAGTGTCATGATTTCATGACAAAAGCAAAGAAGCTAAGTACGAAAGCAGAAGTGTCACGATTTCATGACAAAAGCTAAGTTGAAGACTACGGAGGCAGAAGTGTCACGATATCACGACAAAAGCAAAGTCAAAGTCTATGGAAGCAGAAGTGTCACGATATCATGACAAAAGCAAAGACGAAGTATACGGAGGCAAAAATGTCACGATATCACAACAAAAGAAAAGCAAAGAGAAAGAGTACGGAGAGAAAGTGTCACGATATCGCGACATGTATTTTCACGGCAATAGCAACAAAAGAAGCTACAAAGGTAGAAATGTCATGATTTCATGATAGGTCATAAATGCGCAAGTCAAGAAGGAGAACCCGACTAAAATGAGAAGTATGACAAGGCATTATGTTAAAAAGTTGAAGACGAAGACCGATGACACGACTAAAATTAGGGTTTACAGTTGTTATGAAAGCCGACTAAGATTAGGGTTTACAACGACTAAGATTAGGATTTTCATCATAAAAAATATTGTTATAAAAGGAGGGTTATTTGGAGAATTAAAGTGAGGTTGAATGGGTGTGAAATACGGTCATTGTGCACAGAGAGCAAGTCGTATCGAATCATGCTAAGTGCAAAATTTGCAAAGAGAGCAGAGTGCACAAAAGGGAGAAGACGATCGTGAAGTTCGACTGTAATGAAGCAGAGTGTGCGAAGTGATTGCGCAGAGAGAGCAGAAAGAACGCAAAGGTGAAGAAGACCAGTAGGGTCTTGCAAAAGCAAAGGTATCTTACTGTAAAACTTATAGATTCAAAATTGAAGTCCAGGTTGCAGCTTGGCATCAGGGGTTGGTGCTCCTTGGTAAATCAGGGTTGGTGCTCCTTCCCATTGGTGGTAAATCAGGGGTTGGTGCTCCTTTCTATTAGTGTAGATAAATAAGGGGTTGGTGCTCCTTCCAGTGGGTGCTGGTAAATTGATTGTAAAGTTGGTGCTTTGCAAAGGCTGGATTTGGATGGTAGTCCAAGCAGTCAATTTTTGAGGAGTAGCCACATTGGTGAACCTCGTTAAATCTTGTGTTGTGTGATGCTCTTTTGTTATACTTGTTGTATCTAGTAATAAGTTTTAATTGCTGCGGTATTAAGAGCTGTAAATTCAAGTTTAAAGAGCTACACTGATTCACCCCCCCCCTCTCAGTGTCATTGTAAGACTAACACTTTCAAGAAAAAAAATGTGTGTGCTTTAATGAACAGATACCATATTCAGCATAGTTTTTCAATGCCTTATTATCCACAAGCAAATGGGCAAGCAGAAGCCTTGAACAAGATAATACTCTCTATCTTGAGAAAGACGGTGCAAGACAATCACAAGGATTGGCACATGCAGTTACCTCTTGCACTATGGGTGTACAGGACTAGTATACGGACGCCCACTAGGGCAACACCATTTTCACTAGTATATGGCACTGAGGCCATCATGCCACTAGAGTTGGAAATTCCAACTCTATGCATAGCATTAAAGGACTTCATAGATGATGATGCCATGTGGAAATGCTACCTTGATCAGTTGATGCTTCTTGATGAACATTGAGTCAATGATTTAGAGCATCTTCATGTTTACCAAGATCGCCTTGCACGAGCTTACAATAGTAAATTCCACTTAAGGGAATTCAAGGTTGGAGATCTAGTGCTCAAAGAAAACCAATAGAATTCAAATTTGTCACCACATCTATGAGACAAGTTCACGGTAAACTGGATAGGCCCATACATGATTTCATAGAGAGTTGGGCCTAGAGCATATCACCTTATATCATTAGATGGTTTTGAAGAGCCTGAACCTCTCAATATCATTCACTTAAAGGCATTCTACACATAAAATACAAAAACATTCAAATATGTCAAAAATACAAAAAAAATCAAATATGTCAAAAACACAAACAAATCATAAAAACATAAAAATTCAAAATACAATAAAAGGCTCCAAGGACATTCAAGCCACTTTGTCAAAATCAATTCAAAATGCTCCAAGGGTATACAAAACGTTTGGTCAACTTCAATAAAAATGCTCCAAGGGTATTCAAACCGCTTGGTCAACTTCAATCAAAATGCTCCAAGGGTAATTCATCCCACTTGGTCGAAATCAAAAAGCTCCAAGGGTACTTCATGCTACTTGGTCAAAAAAAACAAAATGCCTTAAAGGCATAATAAGCCATTTGGTCAAATCAAACAAAAATACAAAAACAATAGAAAAATCAAAAATACAAAAATAATTGCATCTCATATCTTGCATCCACATAATTGCATTACATTTTTACATCCATTACAATCGCATATGTCAGAGAGCCTTAAAAGTGATACCAAAGTTTATCACACAACTCATTCAAATCCATACCTCCATCAACACATGTGTGTAATTGTGTTTTTCAACACAACCATTATTTGTTGCTATACATAATATACTAAGGTTTTTCAGTTAATCAACCACACCTAGTGATCTTATCAACTTTTGTGGAAAACCATCTTGGTTAGTAGAAGGTAAGGTCTAGCCGTGATAATGCCTTGGATATTCAAGATCTCGTCACTAATTGAAAAACTAAAATCCTAGATGGTACAAGGAAAATATGAAAGCTGCAATGCGGTCTAGACTACCTTAAGTGAAAAGGATTTTCCTTGCTCATACCCTTGTGCAACCAGTTTAAAGGTGCTGAGAATTGGAAAAAGAACAAGCTTTTCCCTATCCAAATCCCTTACTTAAATCAAAATAAGAAAAATCCCTAAACAAAGCCAAATTCAAATCTCAAGTTGAAAATTCAAATTCTTCAAAAGTCAAACATAAACACCCAAAGTCATAGTTCAAAATATTAAAAGCAAAAAAAATAGTGATTATCATAACTACGATAATACCTTGCTCAAACAAAAACAAAAAAAAATCAGTCAAAATAAACAATGATTTCATCACTAAGTATGAGAAAATATCCAAGGCCAAAAGGAAGAAAAGAAGGGAATAAATATTGAATCCCTTGAATTATCAACATTGTACAAAATCGAAAGGAGAGATCCTTGCGCATGACGATATGTCTATCACAATTTCTCCATGCATTTGTGTAGACCAATGTTTGAATGTGGATAAGCTAGCTTAGGTAACCCAATATTGCCTAGTGGTATAGTCCAACTAAGTCCAACTTAGGACGAGACGAACACTTGAGAATACCTGATCTTAGAAATGGGATGAAAGAATCCCGCCTAACATCAAAGGAAATACTTGAGTTCTATCTCCAAATATACAATCACTTACACACACAGAGATCATGAATATCTAGGTCCATGGTAAAAGCCTTACTTTTCAAAAGTCTAGAGTGGTCAGTAGATAGCTGTTGATAGGGTAACTAGAGTGTTTGAATCTCTGAAAAGCCCCAAAAAATTCTGACATAGCAACAAATCATATCATCATTCACACCATCACTTTATTTATAAGATTTTATAAATTAGGGGGTATCAACATAGTAGGATAGATACCGCATATATATTAGAAATAGTGTATAGACGACCACTGATGACTCTATATCTTTTAATTTACAGAAACTTATCAAGAAAATACATTACACACCATTACATCTCATATATGAATACTTAATCAATTCTTATGATAAGAGTGATTATTTAAATTCATGATTATTATTTTGTTTACTTTTTGAGGTATCACCCATTAAGATTGTCAATGTCATATGCATTCCTTATGTTTTAAGTGATTAGAGCATACACGTTCGTTTATACCATCCCATCACATAAGTTAGATGCATATAATTAAAGCAAAATTAAACATGCATTTAACAATAACATCGCATCCACAAACACAAGTCATTAATTGTCCATCATCACATCATAAAACATATAGGCAATATCCATTTGCATACAATCATGAATTCATCATTCATCATCAAAATACATCACATCATATCATCAAATCATATAAGCATTTACACATCCATCTAAGAATCTACAATATCATATGTCATCTAACATATACATCAAGTCATCATAATTCCATCATCACATCACATCATAAAACAAAATAACAACAAAAACATGAGCAATAAACAATACACATAATGAGTCATAATGCAAAGATATCATAAAAGTATGTGTGTCAATGGGTATACAAAAATTCTTGTGGGCTACAGTCATATAGGTCAGTCAACCTCAAAAAGAATCAAAACCAAGTGAACCATCAATCGAATACTGGGCCTGTACCCCCTACAGCACCACCCCCTATGGACGAATATCTAAGAGAATGGTGCAAGCTAGACCCTACTAGTCTCTTAGTACGAGTCTAGGCCCCATGACCAAGTTGGATGGAAGACTTCCCTACGGTAGAACTCCTGCTAACCTATGACCCACATGTGTCTCCTCTCTCCCTAGGGATGGCTTCTAGCCTCCTGATCTATCTTGAGAGATCGATAATCTAGGCTGCTTCCTCAACAATATGTACATCATTCTCATCCATCAAATATTGTAGACAACTTATCTCACCCTCAAGAGCTACCCTCGAAGAACCCTTATGAGGAGGAGGAGCAACAACAACCTGCATCTGAGAATCTCCCCCTAGAATGGCATGCAAAGCCTGTACCTAATCTGACAGCTGCACTATAGTAGTATCCCTATGAGCTATGATGGTGTCGCACTGATGTACCTGTATCTTGGCCGATTGAAGCTTGGCCTCCACATCATGTAGTTATGCCCTGAGAGGAGAATATCTCTCCTCATGCTCCATCTCCTCCTCTGCATCTTCAGAAGCCTCCTGCTCCTCCACTGCCACCTGCTCTACCTGCTGGCCCCACACCACAGTCCTAGCATGAACCCTACACATTGATGGATCTACTCCATCTCTGCCATCATCCTCTCAGCCTAGACTTCCCTCATTGTGCCACATCAGGTTACCCCACCACCATGCAAATACATGTGTAACTCCACTAGCCACTCCAAGATCAATAGTTGGGGCATCCTCCTCGTCAGCCAGCTCTGTAACCTACCGGGGAGAGAGGTCTCTCTCTGCTCCGATGTACCTATACATAAATGGTACTAATGGCAAATTTTGTTGCAACCCGTACTAACAAATAACATGAGAGTAGAAGAAGTGCTCCCATATGTTAACCTTGTAGCCAACGATCCATCGCTCATGTTATGTCCTAGTAGTAAAGCTGGCAGGGTCATCCCAAGTAGGACACTCATGATATGGATGTCATATGACATCTCTAGCTTGAAGTCCATTAAAAGTATTAGTATAATGAGTCAACTCCCCTACAAAAGTGTGGCTCTTACGCTCCTCACTCTCTCTAGCCCATCTAGCACCATAGTACTGCATCCACCTATCCACAGTTGTGATCTTAATAGGAAGCCCCTTAGGGCGATCTACCCTAATGTGCTCCCATCCCCAAATCTGCAAAATCCAACTGCAAGCGATGCTAACATGACCCCTCTGGTGGATGTGGTACAGCTCATCATAACACTGAGCCAATAGAGACCTACACCATGCATAGATGATGGGCATATCACTGCCCATCAGGTCCTAAACCATCGCAAGGAGGTTCCAAGGAACCTCAAGCTTGAATAGTCTAGAAGAAGGACATTTCTTATGACCATTAGCAACACTGCATGCCTCACTGTAAAAACATGATCCCGATACCAGTGGATGATATACACTCCCCCTTACTTGGTATTCATGATAGTATCCTCAAAATTCCCTTTGAACACCCGAGTGAAGACAGCCACCTGATCATTAGTGGCCGAAGAAACAATGGACACCTCATCAAAATGGATATGAAAGATCATGTACACATCCTTTGGTGTAATGGTCATCTTATCGGTTGGGAGGTGGAAGGTATTAGTTTGAGGGTCCCAGTGATGGGCCAAAATCGTAAGGTAAGCCTAGTCCGACATAATATTAGGTAGTCTGGTAACATACTGGAGCCCGCAAGCCTTAAGCCACCTCTAGTTCATGTCATCTAGAAGAGGTAGAAGGTCATTCATGATCCTCGAGACCTGAGCCCGAGCAGTAAGGATCTAAGCAAAGCAAAAGAAATATAAAACATAACTATAGTGCATCTAAGGCATAAATCCTAATAAAACATAAAAAAAATATGACACTCTCCTAAATCTGAGCAAAGAAGGGGGGGTAAATACACCTAGGCATGCAACACATGCTAAAGAGTAGTTCAAAATTTCAAAAAAATTAAAAACTATCTCAGAAAATCCAATAAAAGGTAAAAAATTATGTAAAATTGGCTAAGGGGATTAGCCGATATCGCCTATAATGGCCAAAATCTGGCTGTTGGATACAGTAGTGGCCAAATCCCAACAGTCAAATTTTTGACCGTTGGGGTTCATACTTAGTCGCTTTGAGTGACAGTGGCCAAATTTCCACCACTCTCAGTGATATTGGTCAAATTTCTGCCGCTCTGAGTGACAACGGCCAAAATGTAACACGGCAAACCTGTGAACCTTAGGCCATAAAATTCAAAAAAAAATTGAAAAAGAATAAAAATGGGGACCAACCCACCACTTAAAAACCTAAACTAAGCCTAACTATGGATTTTGTTCATTACCAATAGGTTTAGTGGGGTTCATTTACCATTTACTTAGTGAGGTTCAGTTTTACCCAAAAGCAAAAAAGAGGGTAGGGTTTGAAAGAATACCCGAGAAGCTTTGGCTCCTCCAACAACTGATACCTCATCCTATGCAGCCATGTCCTCGATGCAGGTAACTTCAGAAATCACAATTGTCACTGTCTCACTAGAGATCTAAAAACTGAATTGACAGCAAATGAAAGTGACGGGTCAAAACCCTAAAAATGTATTTTTTTATGTTTTCAAAGCATGCTTTGGCTACTACTGGCATCAGCCGCCTGAACTTCATTGCCGCTCAAGGCAACAATGGCTACAGGCAAGAACTCAGAGGCGGCTGGACATTATAGCGGCCTGATCCACAGATAAAAACAAGAAAATTCCTTCCATGGGGGGATAACAAAAACATTAAATAAACACATTTTGATGAATTTAAGTCATCTTAATGACCAAAATAATAAAAAAATCACATAAAAGCATAATATCAAGTAGGCCTCGTACCCAGTTACTTGCTCTATCCACTCGACGATTGCAGCGATTCACACTCCATGCATTTCGATGAGATGAGTAGGCTACCATAAGGCTACTTGGGGAAAAAGTATTTCATTTTGGAATTACGATGTGCCACCCTTAAATCTCGAAGAAGACCAAGATGGTCGGACTGCTCCACGGGTACGAGAGGATCATCCTAATTCCCCTATGATACCAAAAATATTAAGCCAAAGTGATACAATATGAACATAAATAGAATCACTCATCCTAACTCCCTAAGAAAGCTATTGATAGTTGGACTGCTCCTTGGGATAGGGATAGATGATTATCATAAACAATTGGAATCACACTTGGATGTGCGATTTCCCATTAAAAGTAACAAATGTTAGAAAGGAACCAGATCAGTCATATTGGTCAAGCGACTTGTTGCTTCCTTCATTGTCATTTCTTCACAAATCAGTTGAGTGAGGAGGTAGTTCAAAGCTTCAACATAATCATAATAAAAATTAACAAAAGATCACTCGATCATAACAAAATATTATTCATCCTATGAATCACTGCATACAAAAATCATAAATTTCCCTTGTTTGCTGGGAACATAAGCAGACATGACATATTCAATTGTAGCTCTCCTACCGGTTGGAACTATTGTAGCAACTAAAGCTAGTCAATTGAGTTTGAGGAATGAGTGCAATTTAACATACCCAAGCCACTAAGCTAAGTCCAAATTTTGAGGCAATTATTTGAAGGATGTGTGCCATCTTACATTATTGGGCCATTCGATATTGATCAGACCATTGATCACCATACACCCTATAAATAGATCAGTCTACATTTTTACTCAGCATTGTGTTTTCCACACAATGCATCACAAAAAGGGGTATCTGTAGACACCTAAAATGTGTCATGCTTGGGGAAGCTACTAGCATAAACACATGCATAAGATTATATTACATAATCTTGTACTTTCCAAGCATCAACAGTGGTTCTCACAACTTATTTAGGGCCTTTTAAAGTCATCCAAGCCTAGCCGCTCAAGCCAAGAGTGACCATATATTAGCCACTCAAGCCTAGAGTAGCCAGACCTTAGCCACTGTAGATGACAATGGTAAGATCTTAGTCACTGTAGATGACAGTGGCTAAACCATAAAAGTAGTTTTACTGACAAACAAACCTAATCACGGGTGGAAGTGGCAATCTACATCTAATAAAGGTGAACAAGAGTAACTTTGCATTCCTTTTCATGATCAGTTCACACAAGAGACTTGAGTTTGCATTTAGACTTTAGTTAACTGGCCTCCAAACATAGATAAAGGACAAAATCTTCTCATGTTAACAACCAGTTTGCATAGGAGACTCAAGTTGGCAGTTAGATTTTAGTTAAATGGCCTCCAAAAATAGACAAAGGACAAAACGCTTCTCATGCTAACTCTTAATATGCATGAGAAATTCATTCCTAGGGCTTGGACATAGACCTAGGGTTTCACACTATAAAATGTGCAAGCCTAAGAGCACCAAGGATCAATCTTGGAAGAAAGGAGAGACATCTTTTATCTAAGAGATCTTTATCCAAGCAATTTATCAAGACAGATCATTGAGGAGAGCTTTTGAGACTTGGAGAGTTCCCTTGGATATCACGTGTATGACGAAGCCTTGACATATTGGAGAGCATAGCAACCATTATTTCAACATCGAATACAAGCTTTGATCCATAGATTTGGAGCAAAGAGGACAAGAGTCACTTTAGCGGCCATTGTCTTGGACAGTGGCCTGTAGGCTTAGTTTAGAGTTTTAGACATTAGATTCATTATTTTAGTATATCATTAGCATATCATCATTTCATTCATTCGCACTCATAGCATTAGTCTAATTTGAACTTGCTTTCATTTGTTATATTCATTGCTAACAACCTCATCCAGGGAGGTATTCTCGGACATCTAAGCGTGTGTTGTTGTTTCATTGCTTACAGGGCCACAGGTTCATCGAACGAAATCTGCAACATACGAGAGCAAAAGGTATCCCTCTAGGAAAAAAGCCTGGATAAGGAGACATCTGTAAGCCCTCATAAATTTTCATGTGCAGAACCGGGAAGCTTTTTGAAAGCGCACCACCTCTTCGCGGGAGAGGTACTCTTTGCCTATTTGTAACCTTATTGTATCAAAATAGGTATCCCTAAAAGGGACCGACATGTAACCGGGTTTTAATACAAATAAAGAGATCCATCTTTGTTATTTCCATGTTATATGCTTTTCATTGTCTTCCATTTAATTTTGGATTTTTAATACATTGCAAGTAGCATAAAAAGAGCGGTGCGTGCATCTCGAGGTCGCTACACTACAAAAATAAGAATTTTGCAAATTTAATTTTTCTAAATTTGAAGTAAAACTCCTTTTGACTCCCAAATTAAAGTAATTTACAAATTTTCTATAAGTTTTGAATTTCAAAAACCTATTAAAAATATTTAAATAAAAAACTTTTAACTCCAAATAATTGCAAACTATTAATCAAATCTATCTACTTATCACTCCTCGCTTAGCTTTAATATCAATACTTGTAAATTCCTATTATCATTCCTTATTTTTTAATATATTCTTATAAAAACTTATAAATCCTTATAAAACCTTGTATATCCTACTTAAAATAAAGCTTATAATAAATGAAACCTTAAAAATAGTTTACCTTTCAATTCTACCAACTTTGATGCTTATCTCACACAATATTGCACTTCCAACTTTGGCACTTATCTCACATGATATTCTATTGCAAACATTGCTACCTATGAAGTATTTTAGTGTGCAATAATTAGTGACATGTTCCTCTAGGAAATGATGTTAGAATATTTCAACTGCCAATGAGATGTTACATTGGTAAGGTGGCAAAGAGATTCTTTCACAGTTCATCCATGTAATGAGTGTTATGCTTTGTTGCCATATGAATCCAATGTCTAAAATCCTTTGATGTTTCACCAAGCTTAGCATTTCATTTTTTGTTGTCTGCTTAAACTCTTCAATTCTCTTTTTGCTTAGTTTTTTGTCTTGACTTTCCACCTGCATGGAGCTTTTCTTGTTGTGATTTCTCTTCTCCTCTCATGTTTTTATTGGCATTTTTCCTACCTGAGACTTGTTATGATTTCACTTTCATATTAGGTCTACCTAATATTGGTGTCTTAACTTCCTTCTATATTGTTTTTGACTCGTTGTAGCTTGATCCTTTATAACTAAAATATTGTTGTCCTTATGAAGCTCTTTAAATTGGCTCACAAATCTTGTTGTTCTTAGATTGACAATTTACATAGCTTTGTAATTAGACACACAATTTTAAATAATGATTTTTATCCTACATAGTATTGTTGCTATCCAATATTATCTTGAACAAAAGTACTATTCTTTTAATCCTCAAAATTGAGCATATATAATTTTATCCTCATGAGCACTTCTTAGAATGTGAACTTCTTCAAACCTGACCACTTATTTGACCTCTTTCCACTTCAAACCTATAGGATTGCTCAACTAACAATGAAAGTTAGAATACAAGCAATCAAACTAGGATCCAAATATTTCAAAATAAATCACATAAGATTTCTTGAAAAATGGAAGAACATAACTTTGCTCATATATTTCAAACCCAACCTCTAAAATGGAAGAGGAAGACCTACATATATGGACTTGAGTGCCATCATGCAATGGACACTTGGAGTGCAACACCAATATGGAAATTTTGAGTGCAACACAAATATGGAAACTTGGAGTGTAGCAAAGACCAATATGGCTACTTGGAGTGCAACATAAATATGGCAACTTGGAGTGTAGCAAAGTCCAATATGGCACCTTGGAGTGCAGCATAAATATGGCAACTTGGAGTGTAGCAAAGTCCAATATGGTAGCTTGGAGTGCAACATAAATATGGTAACTTGGAGTGCAACAAAGTCCAATATGGTATCTTGGAGTGCAACATAAATATGGAAACTTGCTAACTCAACTAGAGTAGACTAACCTAAGAAAGCTAATCATAGGTGCACTAATAATGTAATAAAATAAATATATGCACCAACACCCCCCATAAGTGCATCTTAGGTGGGTATGTTTGCCTACCTAAATAAATGGGTACCAATAAATATGAAGCTAAAATGGTACCCATGTACAATATTTCTCTCATAAAGTAATGAGAAAAATAAAACTTGTAGGAAAATCTTCCCCCCAAAAGAGAGAACAAATAGAAGACTAAAATTCCTCCCCTAAGTAGTAATCTCTTGCACCCTAGTAAAGCTCGTAACATAATAAAATTACTTTCTATGAAAGGTTTGGTAAAGATATCGATAGTCTGCTCAGCTATAGGATAGTACTAAAGATCAATGATACACTCCTTAATAAACTCCTTTATGTAGTGCATGTGAATCTCTATGTGCTTAGTCCTCTAATGGTAAATTGGGTTCCTAGTGATGGCGATCATGCTCTGGTTATCCTAGAAAATTATAGATGGTTGATGGAATGCAATGCTAAACTTAGTGAGGATATGCTAAAACCATATGGCCTTAATGGTGGTATTAAAACCCCCATGATACTCTATAAATTAATAGCATGTTACTTTTGTCTTGACCAACAAACAAGTCTAGAGCCCAGGTGGAAATTGTAACCAGAAGTGGACTTACGATCCTTAGAATTGCCAACCCAATCAGAATTTGTATACTCTACCAACTCAATATCAATGTCTGTAGTGTAGTATATGTCATATTGTAGGGTACCTTAAATATAGTGAAATATCTATTTTGCAGCCTTCCAATGAAATTCATGTGGTTCTTGCATGAAGTGAGAAACCATGCCAATGGAGTAAGCAATATCTGGATGAGTGTGAGTTAAACAAATGAAACTCCCAATAATTTGATGGTATAATGTAACATCTATAAATGAAGTGGATAAATGAGTCTCAAGCTTGACTCCAAAAAGAAAAGGAGTCATATTTGGCTTGCAATTAACCATATGAAACCTAATAAGTAGATTGTGTGTATACTTGATCCATACAATACAAATCCTTGATGTAGACCGAGTGATCTCAATCCTAAGAAAATAATGCAAGATACTCAAGTCTAGCATATAAAATCAATCTCAAAGAGAATATTTAATTTCCTAGATGGTGGATGATGAGCTCCCAGTGATGATCAAGTCATCGACATATAACACAAGGAGTAAGAGAGCATCACCTTACCGTAAGATATAAATATTGGAATTAGAATGGCAATGTGAGAATCCAATAGTCAAGAGGAAGGAGTCCATCTTGGAATACCAAGCTTGAGGGGCCTGCTTGAGGCCATAGATATACTTCCTAAGTATGCATACCAAGGAATAATATTGAATGAATCCCTATGGTTGCTCCATGTAAATCTCCTCCTATAGATACCCATCAAGAAAAGCACTCTTCATGTCCAACTAATGAATTTCCCAACATGTATGTAGTTGTAATGGCAATGGTAAGGTAGATCAAATTAATCTTGGCCATGGGTGTAAAGGTCTTAGAGTAGTCAATACCTTTCACTTGTGAAAAACTCTTTGCAACTAAGTGTACCTTGTACATGTCCACTGTTCCATCCATTGCATACTTGGTGCAATATATCCACTTACATTGTATCAAATTTCTTCCTTTAGGAAGTGGAACTAAATCCCCATTGTGATTCCTAATTAATGAATCATGCTCTTCCTTCATAGTTAAATCCCATTCAACTATAATTTAAGCCTCACAAAATGATTGTGGATCTAAATTTATGGCTATGAAATCATGTGGGTGATCATGCATCTATGCTCTAGTCCTATTAGAATCAGAATGATCCCCAACTAAACTACCTAATAATTAGAGTGTCTGACAAGCCCATAAGGTGTAGAGGTAGGTAAGTAAATAGAAATGAGAGGTGAATCCTCTCCCTCATAATGGTTTAAAGTGGATGAAATAGAATCCTCTAAGTCATTGTTGGAAGAAGAAGTTTCTAAATCTGAACTATCTTGGGAAGAATCAGAGTCACTAGAATAGATCATTGAATCCACTATCATGGAAGGTGTAGAAGAGGTATATGAGGGAGGATCAGGTGAAATATTCTCAAATCAAACACTCCTCACTATAGTAATCTCATGTGTGCAAGGATGAAGAAGTATATACCCTTTCATGCCTTCAGGATACTCAACAAGAATACAAGGCCTACTCTAAGGTTGAATGGCTTTGCATTTTTCTGTTGGGATGTGGACCTAGGAAAAAGATTCAAAAACTCAAAAGTGGATCACTTTGGGTTTCCTACCAAGCTAGGATTCAAAAGGTGTAACTTCCCTCAATTCCTTGTGAGTTACATAAATTTGGATATAAATTGCACAGTTAATGGCTTTCACCCAATACTGTGTTGCAAGTGATTGAGATTGTATCATACAATTTTCCATTTTCTTAAGTGATCAATTCTTGTGCTCTACCACACCGATCTACTGAGGAGTGTAGGTCATTGTGTGTTGTAAATAAATCCCATATAAAGTGCAATATTTTTGAATTAATTAGTTGGCATACTCACCATTGTTGTCAATGCAAAGAATCTAAACAACCTTTCTTTATTGTTTCTCTACAAGGGCTTTTAAGTCTTGTAAATTTTCAAATACTTCACTCTTGTTTTAAAGAAAATAAACCCAAGTAAATAAAGAGAAACCATCAACAAAGGTTAAGGCATATATAGCCTTATTGAAGGATAATATTGAAAATGGACACATAATATCACTATGTATCAACTACAATATGTGTGAAGCTCTCCGTGTTGTACCTTTGTCAAAATTTTCTTTGGTAAGTTTGTCGAGGATGCAACCATGGAAAAATCAATTCAAAAAATGAAAAAGAGGAAATCTAGAAACCATACCCTTTGTGTTGAGCTATTGAATGTAGAGGTAGTTCAAGTGGTTGAACCACTTATGCCATAACTTGCTCACATTGTCAGTGTGATTCAAAAGTGCAAACGATGGAGCATCTGGTGTAAAGTATGTAAATGTATAAAATATCATATTTTGATCCTCTATCCCATGTGCAACTATGACATAACTATGCAATTCCCAAATAGTTACTAAATTAGGATAAAACTCAACTCTCTTTTCTATCCCTGTATGTGTGATCTGATAGATAGATAGGATATTAGTTGAAAATGAAAGCACATGAAGGACATCATGAAATATTCTCTCACCCATGTCATTAGACCCTCTCCCTATAGCATCAATGGAGGTGTCATTAACCATTATAATTTGAGGTATTACACATGGATCCAAAGAATACAATTCTTCAAAAGATGAGGTCATGTGATGAGAAGCACACGAATCTAAAACCCAAGTGTTGGATGTTGGATTTTGTACCGCTATAAGTGCTTTACCCTTAGCTTTATATTTATTTGAAAATGATGATTCTTTCATGTTGTGTGAAGGTGTGTTGATGTCATTCTTGTGAAGAAGCTCCTTTAGCTGATCAATCTCTTTCTTCATACACTTAGACTCATCATGGATATTCTTTCAATAACCACAAATCACCTTTACTCTTCTTGGTATTTTAACCTTGGAGGTAGAGATGTCAAAAATTTTCTTAGGAGCATAGAAGGACTATTGTTGTTTCTATGTGCCAATTTTTTTGGTACCTTTAGATTTGTTGTTGTTTTTATCGTTTCCACCATTCTTCTTATCTATAGTGCTTTTGTTATAAACCAATGCATGAGACGTCAAAGATTTGATAACACCCATTTGAACAATTTTATCTTGCTCCTTATATAGATCCAATAAGACAATGTGTAAGTTATCCCCATGGCTACCCTTGTAGCATGAAAAGTAGACACAAAAACTAAAATATTAAGTCCAAGCTTTGATATCACACTAAGAACCAATCGAGATTCCTTATTCTCTATGTTGCAACCCCTAATATAAGTTCTAATATGGTTAAATTTTGCAATATACTCATGAATGTTGTCAAAATAACTAGGATTTAGATGTATCAACTCATTTTCTAACAAGTGACTTCAAATTTCATCTTGTTTCCCAAATAATCCTTCTAAGGTATCCCATGCTTCTATCAGAGTATCAAGTGTTTCCACATGAATATGAGTTTTAGAGACACACAACTACAAAGAAATCCTAATGCCATGTCACATTTATTCAACCATTTAGTCTTTAACGGTTCATATTTTGGTTTGAGATTGAGTCCTTGAATTATCCTTAGAAACCCTTTTTCCCTTAGTTTACCCAAAATATCCATTTTCCACTGAAAGTAATTATAAGGAGTTAAAATAGGAAATATGGACTCTATAATGCAGAATAAATCAAGACAAATCACAACTAAAAACCCTCCCTTTGATTACTGAATTTTGTTACCCCCCAAATTTTGCAAATGGTACTTTACAAGTAGTGCATATACAACAATTAACCTATAATTTTGATATACAAAATCACTACAATCAAAGCTATAACAAGGGAGAAACAATTGCTTTAAAACAAAAATAAATTCATGCTCTTAAATGGTGAAGGCAATCTCAAATTGATGAAAAATAGCCCTTGTGAAGATTTTTCACTTTCTTGGTGTTAAATACATCCAAAATAGATATTTTTTTAGGCATTCTTGAGGTTTGGAGAAGCACTGGATCCAAAGGATGGATTCAAAAAATAGCCCTGAATGCTCTCAAAATGAGACTTTTATAAATCCTAATATGCTTTAAGCTCTTCACTACCTTAATAGAAACTATCAAACAACACACATAATTGATCCTTGAAAGGATTGATGCTTAAACCTGCAACAATCCAAAATTATAATTCTCAAAAAATCTCAATAGAAGGATTAGATTAAGATATAACCAACTCTGGTACCATGTAGGATTGCTCAAATAACCATGAAAGTTAGAATACAAGAAATCAAACCAAGACCTAAATATCTCAAAAGAAATCACATAAGCTTTTAATGAAAAAAGGAAGAATATAACTATGCTCATATATTTCACACCCAAGCTCTAAAATGGAAGAGGAAGGTCTACATATATAGACTTGAGTGTCATCATGTAATGAACACTTGGAGTGCAACGCCAATATCGAAATTTGGAGTGCAACACAAATATGAAAACTTGGAGTGCAACAAAGACCAATATGGCAACTTGGAGTGTAGCATAAATATGGAAATTTGGAGTGCAGCAAATTCCAATATGGCATCTTGGAGTGCAGAATAAATATGGTAACTTAAAATGCAACAAATTCCAATATGATAGCTTGGAGTGCAACATAAATATGGCAACTTGGAAAGCAACAAAGTCCAATATGGCAGCTTGAAGTGCAGCATAAATATAGCAACTTGGATTGCAACAAAGTCCAATATGGTAGCTGGAGTGCAACAAAAATATGACAACTTGCTAACTCAACTAGAGTAGACTAACCTAAGCAATCTAATAATAGGTGCACTAATAATGCAATAAAATAAATGCAAATATAAATATTTGCACCAACAGAATCTGAATGCTTCTTGGAATCTAACCTTTTCAACCCTAAGTACTCCATATTAGAACTTTATCATGAGCGCTTCTTGTAATACTATATTACTCAAACCTATGCTCCTCTTCAAGTCTATGCACTTCTTGTAAATCAAACCAATCCTCTTCAAACTAGAGATCTACAAAGCTTATCCAAGTTTTACGTTCCTTGTTGCCTGATCATTGTTCCTTTAACTTAGTTGCTTGAATGTTGTTCTAGAATGCTTCATTGCTATGTAGACTTTAGAATACTATGCTAACCTTCTTTCATTTTTTTTATTTCTTCTTGTTATGAAAAATGTGCCACTTTGATATGGATAAAAGAAGATGCTCTCAAGTTATAAGATCCTTAATATTGCACTCTTTCTCATGCTATATTTCAAAATTGAATAACATCACTTTTGATCAACTTTAATTACACTTTAGTATTGCACTCTTTCTACCTTTCAATATTGAGTGTGCTCTTAAATCCTTGAGTCTTCTTCTTTGAAATATTTGAGTATTATTATTTAAAATATTTTAGTCCTTTCTAAAATATGCCTTCTTCCTTCTTTGGAATTCTTTTTTCTTCCTTAAATGGCTTCAATGCTGCTTGTTGCAATATATACTAGGCTCTTTATTTATTGAGCCTTATTTCTCTTACATTTTTGTCCTTTATGTTGTCCTCTATAACTTGACCTCTTTTCCTTGAAATATCTCTTTAAAATATCTCTTTAATATTACCTTCTAGCCTCTTTATTTGTTTCTTTGGAATCTACATCTTTTCTATTCAATCCTCTTTTCTCTTTCCCATAATAAGGAGTGTGTTTATATTATATATGGCCTCTTCTCTTTTCACTAATAAGGGCCACAAATTTACACTATAGATCTCTTTATTTGAAGGATCTCTATCCTCTAATATTGGCCTCTCTTCTTGGACCAATCATCAAGGTCAATATAGACATGAATATTCTCTATCTCTGATTTACTAAAACTTTTATATGGTTGTCAATGTCAAGCCAAATGTCAAGGTCTATCTTCAAGACCTGAATTCTTTTCTCTGTCAAGGCCTACCTTCAAAACCTAAAATCGTCAAAGTCAAGTTCAATTTCTCTGTGACTTAAAAATTTTTATAACCTACAACTTAAATCAATCCCTGCTTGATGAAATATTTATGCCTCATTCTTCCACTTGAAGATGAAAGCCTCTTTTATATTTTGTAGGAAGCTTCTCACACTTATGATGACCAATCTCTATTGCAACAATGTCTTAGGTTGCTTTCTTGGATGTGACCTAAGAATCCAATATGATTCTCCTCCTTACTAGAGAACCCAATATCAATGTCAAGGTGACTATAAACTTCCTTGATGCTCCAAACAAGATAGCTTGATTGTACCAACTTCTTCAAATTTTTATTGAGTTTTGATAGAAATTAGTTTCCAAGATTTTTTCTATGCCCCTAAAATATTTATCAATGTCAGGGTTGACTATTTCCCTGAATAATCAACTATCTTCAAGTGGATTCACTGAAATATGAGTCCTAGTCTTCACTGGGTATCCTTCAACCTAGTGGAAAGACTCTAGATTTTTATTTCCTTTTATATTATGATAAAGTCCATGTCTATTTCCCTTTAAAGTAGATAGACTCTAACCAATTCTATAACACTAGATAAAAATCAATTTTATATGCAGCTAAACAAATTCATCCTATGCAAGAAACTTCTTGTTGTAGTTCTGATACCATTGATGGCTTTTGAAGGCTTAATATTAATATAAATTTATAGGATAACTATTCATAATATCAAATATATGATAGCCGCAATATATTAATATCAAGATAATAATGTAACCAGAATAATATGAGCCAAATAATATGTAAAATCAAAGCTTATAATATATCAACTAGCATTCATTAATAAGCAAAAATATATGAATGTAATAGCCTGAATCATACATGTACAAAGCATGTAGCACAACTTACAAAATTAGTTGCTCAAATGTATGTAATATTTATTACTCATTCTTCTCTTACAAATGTATCATAAAACTCTCATATAATAACAATACTTTCTGTGCACACTCTGTAGGCTATGTAGGCTATGTAGACTACATAGCCTAATCTGTAGGCTATGTAGACTATGTAGGCAATATAGGCAATATAAGCGATATAGGCTATGTCCACTATAGAGCAATATATATACATTGTAGGATGACTCTTTGGTTACTTGAATCTTCCTTTCCTTATGCCAAGTATCATGTCTATTGGCTTCTCTACTTGATACTTGCATAAACATGACTCTATCTTGTATGCACATTTGGACATGACTCTTCACATAACACTTCCTAATCTAAGCACACATGTGTGCACTTACATATGAGACACTTGTGCACATCTACACACATAACACTTGCATGCTCATTTACATGAAACTTGTGCATTTCCTACACATTATTGCATTACATAATATATTTACTCACACTCTAATCTAGGACACAACCCTAATATAATATTTACAAGATGTACCATGAGGGTATATTAGCATGTACCAAATAATATAATATTCTCCAACACATCCTTGTATTACATTATTTAGTTATTAAATACTTTAATACTCAATCAAGATCTTCATCCTTCAAGTGATATTGGGACCTGAGCTTGTTTTGTTCTCTTTTTTCCTTCTAAATTTTCCTAATCTTCTTCCTCTACTTCTTCAGTCTATTATTTTATGTCTTTTTCTTGTAAATATATATTTTTGTAGCTTGATCAATTGTAATATTAGTATCCTTCAAATTCTATAAGAGAAATGCATCTTCATTGACTGTCAATTTTTTTAAAAGAGCTTTGAGTTCATTTTCTTCAATAGTTTCTTTTACTTTCTCATTGACTTTAGATTCTTGAATAAGAATATTTCCTTTGCCTTTGTACTTAGAATCACATGACTCTTTATTTTCCTATATAAATACTTCTGAACATTCACTTAAAGCATCATAATAGGATCTTGAGTTAGATGAACTAGGAATATCAATATTGCATGAAAAATTAAATATCTTTTCAAAAAATTATTCACTAATTTTGCTTTCCTCTTAACAAATTCAATCAATTCATTTTGTTTCATATTATCTTCTTTACAAGTGTAAGCAATTCCATATACATGATGCTACCAATATCTAAAGGTATCATAATACTATCCTTTCCATCATAAATTGCTTCAACAATCCTTGCATGTAAATAGTATTTAAATGTTTTAAATTTTTCATCTATAGCTTCACTATAGATCAATTTTGAGACTAGATCTAACTTTCCTTCAAATTTTACAAGCAAATTTTTGATTCCAAATTTTATGACATTCACTTTTTCCTTTTGTAGCATGGACTCCATATTATCCATTGCATTATTTTATTCTTTTTAGGTAGACATCCTTGAAACTCCTTAGGTTTTAAATAAGTTCGAAGTTTCTAAATTTAAATCCTACGAAGTAGAATTCCTTATGTCTCCCTAATGTTTAGAAACTAAGAAAATAAGAATTTTGCAAATTTAATTTTTCTAAATTTGAAGTAGAACTCCTTTTGACTCCCAAATTAAATTAATTTGCAAATATTCTATAAGCTTTGAATTTCAAAAAACTATTTAAAACTTTAAATTAAAAACTTATAACTTCTAAATAATTTCAAACTATTAATCAACCCTATCTACTTATCACTCCTCTCTTAACTTTAATAATAAGGCTTTAATAAATAACTTCCTATTATCATTCATTATTTCTCCATTTAATATATTCTTATAAAAACTTATAAAGCCTTATAAAACCTTATAGCTCCTCCTTAAAAAAAATCTTATAATAAATGAAACCCTAAAAAATATTTTACCTTTCAATTCTACCAACTTTGGTGTTTATCTCACACAATCTTGCACTTCCAACTTTGGTACTTATCTCACATGATCTTCCACTACAAATGTTGCTACTTGCAAAGTCTTTTAATATGCAATAATTAGTGACATGTTCCTCTAGGCAATGGTGTTAGAACATTTCAACTGCCAATGAGACATTACTTTGGTAAGGTGGCAATGAGATTCTTTCACCGTTCAACCATGCAATGAGTGTTATGCTTCGCTACCATTTGACTCCAACATCTAACTCCTCCTTTTGTTTTTCACCAACCTTAGCATTTCATTTTTTGTTGTTCACTTAAACTCTTCAATTTCCTTGTTGCTTAGTTTGTTGTCTTGATGTTCCACCTACACAGAGCTTGTCTTGCTATAATTTCTCTTCTCCTCTCATGCATTGATTCATGTTTTTCCTACCTAAGAATTGCTATGATTTTATTTTGGTATTTTTTCTTCATGAGATTGGTTTCTTGACTTCAATATGTGTATATTTTGGCTCGTTGTAGCTTAATCCACTATAACTCAAACCTTGTTGTCCTTATGCAGCTCTATAACTCAACTCATGAATCTTGTCATCCTTATATTGATGATTTATGTAGCTCTATAACTAGGCACACAACTTTAGATAACTTAGGTTACTAATTTTTCTCTTATTTAGTGTTGTTGTTATTCGAGTTTATCTTGAACTTGAGCACTATTCTTTTAATTCTCAAACCTAAGAGTATAGAACATTGTCCTTGTGAGCACTTATTATAATGTGAAACTATCCTAACCTTACAACTTATTTGACCTTTATCCACTTTAAACTTGAATGCTTATTTGAAACTAACCTCTTCAAGCTTGAGTACTCCATCTTCAAACTCTATCATGAGCACTTCTTATAATACTATATCCCTTAAACCTATGCTCCTAGCCACGTCTATGTGCTTATTTGAAATCAAACCATTCCTCTTCAAACTTGAGCTTATTTAAACATGAGATCTGTGTAGCTTATCCAAGCACTGTGTTCCTTGTTGCTTTATCATTCTTGCTTTAACTTGGCCATTTGAATGATATTCTAGAATGCTTCATTGCTATGTAAACTTTAGAATACTATGCTAACATTCTTTCATTTTACTTATTGCTTCTTCTTGTGATGAACAAATGTGTCATTTTGATATGGATAAAGGAAGTTATTATCAAGTAATAATAACCTTAATATTGCACTCTTTCTCACACTATATTTCAAAGTTGAATAACATGACTTTTGATCAACTTTAACTGCACTTTAATATTGCACTCTTTGTACCTTTTAATATTAAGTTTGCTCTTAAATTCTTGAGTCTTCTTATCTGAAATATTTGAGTCCTTTCTAAAATCTTCCTTTTGCCTTCTCTATAATTCTTTTTTATTTCTTAGATGGCTTCAATGTTGCTTGTTGCAATATATACCAGGTTGTTTATTTATTTAGCCTTCTTTCTCTAACATTATTGTCATTTATGATGTCCTCTATAACTCAACCTCTTTTTCTTCAAAGGTATCTTTAATATTGCCTTCTAGGCTCTTTCTCTATTTCTCTAGAATCTACATCTCTTATATTCAATCCTCCTTTATATTTCCTATAATAAGGAGCTTGTTTGTATTATATATGGCCTCTTCTATTTTTACTAATAAGGGCCACAAATCTACACTGTAGATATTTTTCTCTGAAGGATATCTATCCTCTAATATTGGCCTCTCTTCTTGGACCAATCATCAAGATCAATATAGACATGAATATTCTCTATATCTAATTTACTAAAACTTTTATATGGCTACCAATGTCAAGCCAATTGTCAAGGCCTATCTTCAAGACCTAAGTTTTTTTCTCTATCTGATGGGACCAAATAAAAGGCACAATGTATTGACAAAATGTGTTACAATATATAGGCATAAAGCCTATGAGTGAGATTTGACAAGTGTCATAATATCCACTCCAAGTGTCATGTAGAAGACACATAACTCCAGTTGGAGAACTCAAACTAGAAATAAGACAAGTGTCAAACTGAAGGTATAGTGCACATTATAATAATATTCTAACATTCCCCCTTAATGTGCATTATCCTAACTATAGAAAAAAAATAAGTCAACATTAGATAACATTCCCCCTTAATGTTGACTTCTATTACATACATAGAGCAATTTGCTAAACTGAGAAAACTTGTCTAGCCCAAGTGACTTGTTGAAGATGTCAGCCACTTGATATTGAGTTGGTTAATACTCCATGTGTATAATGTCTTCTTGGACCATTTCTATGATGAAGTGATGATGGATCTCAATGTGCTTTGTTCTGGCATGGAAGACTGGATTCTTTGTCATCTTAATGGTACTTTGATTGTCACAATATATATAAGTTGGACCATCTATGAATAGCCCAATGTCCTGAAGTAATTGCCTCAACCAAATTGCCTCCTTAGTTACCTCAACTACTGCTCTATATTTAGCCTTTATTGAAGATAATGAAACTGTGTTTTTCTTCTTGGAGCTCCATGAAATAGAGCCCTGACCCAATTGAAAACAATAACATGATGTGGATCTTCTAGTTTCAAGACAACTAACCCAATTTGAATTTGTATACCCAATAAAATAAAAATCATCATATGGTGTGTACATAAGGCCATGATGAGGGGTGGCCTTGAGGAATCTCAAAATCCTCTTAGCTTATATCCAATGGCTCTTCTTAGGATCCTGCATGAATATGGAAAAAATGCCAACTGAATAGGAAATATCTGGTCTAGTTGAAGTTAAGTAGATCAAACTTCCAACTAGTTATCTATAAAGGGTGTCATCAACCCTTTCTTCATCATCACTATTAACCAATTTCAACCTAGTTTCCATGGGAGTGAGGGAGGGTTTACACTCCTACATGCAAAACCTCTCCAAAATAGACTAAACATATTTATCCTATGAGATAAAAATCTTACCAGGTTGTTGCCATACCTCTATGCCTAAGAAATAGTGGAGGAGGCCTAAGTTTTTCATCTCAAAATTTTGACATAAGTCTTCCTTGAGCAATCTTATTCCTTATATGTCATCACCTGTAATGAGAAGATCATCCACATACAATGTAACTAGAATGATGTGGTTCTTCCAATGTTTCACATAGAGAGTAGATTCTACTGTAGATCTAGTGAAACCAAGGTTGATGAAATAGGAGTCAATATTTGCATACCAAGCTCGGGGTGCTTGCTTCAATCCATATAGAGCTTTCTTCAATCTGAGGACTTTGTTTTCTTGGCCTTCAATTGTGTACCCTAGTGGTTGGTTCACATACACTTCCTCCTTCAAGTTACCATTGAGAAATGTACTTTTGACATCCATATGATATATAGGCCAATGCTTTTGAAATTCTAAAGCAATAACTATGCGGATTGTAGTCATCTTTGCCACAAGAGAAAAATTATCCTCATAATTAATTCACTATTGTTGCTTGTAGCCTTGAGCTACTGGGCGAGCCTTATAGCAATCTAATGAGCCATATGCTTTATACTTTTACTTGTATATCCATTTTGTGCCAATGGTATATTTACCTTAGGGTAAACCAACTAACTCCCAAGTGTTATTCCTTTTAATGGAATCCAATTCTTGATCCATGGCAAGAACCCATTTAGTATCACCAAGTGCTTCTTTGATATTAGAAGTTTCAGGTTAACTAAGGACTTTGGCCATGAGGGCATAATTCACTTGGTGTCTAGGTCAGAAGGCCTTTTACCTGTATAAGTGGGAAAATGAATTTGGGCTTCATCTATGGTGGCTTGAACCCACTTAGGTAAAGGATTGGATGATGTGGCTTGATCATTATATGGAGGAGTAGAAGGAGATGGAGGAAATGGATCATTTATGGGGAGTTCTACATGTGGAGGAATTTCTTGATTTATGAGTGAAGAGGAAGGACTAGATGATATTGTAGGTATCAAGGGAGCAACTATTTCATTAGTTAATTTAAAAGTGGGGGCCATAGGAGGATTTTATGGGAGGTAATCATGAAAGGTAACATCCCTAGATAAAAATATCCTCTTGGAAATAGGCTCATACAACTTATAAGCATTGGCACTATCACTATAACCAACAAAGATGCATTTTTGGCTCTTATCATAAAAATTCTTTCTTTTCTTATGAGGAGTGTGAGCATAGGCATCACATCCAAAGACTTTGAAATGGCCCACATAGGGCATCCTTCCACTCCATGCTTCTTCAGGTGTTCTATCATATAAGGCCTTAGTGTATGACCTATTAGTCAAGTATGTAGCAGTAAGAATAGCTTCTCCTCAAAATGAGTTAGGCAATAGAGCAATAAGTAACATTGATTTTTCCCTATTTGTGATTGTTTGATTCATCCTTTCAAGGAGCAGAGATCACAGGCAGGGTGGCGACTAGAGTTTATTGTTGAAGATGCTTCCATTGATTTCAAAAATGGCTGAAGAAGAGGTAAAGGTAGTTTTTGTGGTATCAAAATCGGTTCTTAAAAAGAGAAAAAGAAATGAAGAATGGGAGAAGAATAATAAGGAACAAATAGCAGCTGCTAAAGCTAAAAATGCCCAAAATCGAAAACTTATTTTCAAGAGGGTTGAGCAATATATCAAGGAATACAGGGACCAGGAATAGGGTTTGATAAGATTGAAGAGGGAAGCCAAGATGAGTGGAGGTTTCTATTGTGATCCAGAAGCCAAGCTACTCTTCATTATTCGCATTCGTGGTATCAATGACATGCATCCTAAAACATGAACAATTTTGTAGCTATTGCGGTTGAGGCAGATTTTCAATGGCATCTTCTTCAAAGTTAACAAGGCAACTATAAATATGTTGCACAGAGTTGGGACCTATGTGACTTATGGTTATCCTAACTTGAAGAGTATCCGTGAGTTGAATTATAAGAGAGGTTATGGGAAGGTGAACAAGCAGTGTATTCCTTTGATAGACAATGTTGTCATTGAATAGATTTTAAGTCAGTATGAAATTATCTGTATCGAAGATCTCATTCACGAGATTACTAATATTGGTCCACATTTCAAAGAGGCAAACAATTTTTTATGGCCATTTAAGCTCAGTGCTCCCTCGACTGGACTGAAAAAGAAGCGAAACCATTACATTAAGGGTGGTGATGCAGGAAATCATGAGGATAAAATCAATGAAATTATTAGGAGGATGAACTACTAACTTGGATGAGACTGTTTTGTAGGATCTTACAGTTAGGAGCATGATTAAGTTCATTTTCAGCTATTGAATAGGTTGGACAATCTTAGAGAACAACAATTTTATCTATTATTTTGTGAAATGTTAATTTTTGTTTGAGCTCTTGCTCAAGGTAAATTTGTGGTTTTGAATATCTTATGCTAGACAATTTGGACGAGTGTACTCTGCAGTATATTGCATACTTGCTATTAGTGGCAGAAATATTCTATTTTATAAATATATATATTAAAATATATATATATATATATATATATATATATTTTGTAATTTCCACTTAGGCCTCCCATTGTAGCCCCACTATTGCCGCATTGCAAGTCCCACTACAAGCCCACTGCAGGGCCTCCCAATGCAGCCCCACTCCCCATGCGCTTATCGTACCAATGGCAAAGTCATTGCGGGCATTCGCGATGTAGTAAAAAACTGGTCTGGCCGCACCTCCTTCACCAACATATGCTCACTCCTTGCAAGCCCTGATCAAATTCTATGACCGTCATCATTCTAAAAGCCATGAAAGTACAAATATTTAGTGGTGGACGCTAGTTTTTTTGCTCCCGTTAACACATCTATGGAAGTGATTGTGGAGATCATTACCTGGAATAAGTGAATATGTTGGTCATTGCTACTTTCATATGGAGCGCAGGGAGCCTCACACAGTATCGATTGTGTTTTTTTATTGGTTTGGTAGATCCATTGCAGAAGGCAGGGCTGTAGTTTCTTGTCGGTAGAATCGCTCGCTTTCTCAAGGCTGAAAAAATACGCAGAGTGCATTAGAGCTGGTGCACCTGTCTACCTTGTAGCTATTCTTGAATATATTGCAATTGAGGTTTTAGAGCTGGCAAGAAACCTGCATTGTGTTCATCTGCCAGTTTAAGACCATAGCTACGATTTGGAAAAATTTCGTGTTTGAGATCGCATGTGGAGGTCCTTTTATTCTATTTGTGGAAGCAACACCGGTACAGGGCTTCTACCATTGACGGTGAAGCAAATAAGCCAGGAAATCTAGAGAACCATTGTCCATTTGGCTTTGCATGCTATACATATTTATGCAATTTTGGTTCCAAGAAATATTGGATATTTTAATGGATTTGCTAGAAATGTGCACATAACTGGTTGATATTATGTCAATGTCATCTCCTTTACGTTCGTGAACCCATAGTCAGATTCGAGTACTCTAGAAATGTCACTTGTTATTGTCTGCGAGACTTCAACTCCTCTGCATGAAGTTCATGCATCTTAGAGGCATCGTTGGACGTGCATGCGTGGCTGGGACCCTCACAGTTTGAAATATCATTTGAAATTTTTTCCACATCGTCAAGATTGCACCTTTGTCTACGTGGACCCCCCGTGTCATGGATCGAAGCTTCACATGCCAAAAATCTAGCTCAGAAATAATGGGGAGGATCGCAAGAAATTGCTCCGTACGGAAAAATAGTGTTGTGGTGTATAAGTCTTTTATCCATCATCCGTTAGGATTTTTCTGCACATCTATTCTTTCCACGGAGGATTGCTGCACATGAACCTAGGCGCCAAGTGTGATATTGCGCCAAGTACTGGGCAATTTGGGATGCAAAGATGTGATCAAAGAAATAAAATTTATCATATGAAGAACCACAAATAAGGAAAAGTGATTTAGGGGTGAAGAGTTTGATTTTTTTTTTAGGAGCAAAATTTTTAATTTAAAAATTTGAACTTAAATTTTTCAAGGGGAAACAAATTTTAGTGGTCACAATGTTAAAACCTAGGTTCCAATCCCACGGGCTTGCCCATGCACAGACAGTAGCCCAGATCCGATTCCTCTGAGTGGTGCGCCAGATTGATGACGACGGTGCAACCCCTGTGCGTCCGGCGAGTCCCCATCTCACGCCGGGTTACCATGTACCGAGACGGTGGAAGTCCTTGGAGCCTTCGTAGATAGTTTGAACCCTACCAACTGTGCTGGTAGTTACTAAAAATCGTGATTGTAACCATTGCTTCTATATACCAAAAAAAAAAAAAAACCTTTCCATGTTTGTTTGAGACTCTTGGTAGTAAATTTCATTCAAACTCCCAAGTTAAGCATTTTGTGCTAGAGTAGCACTCGGATGGGTGGCCACTTGGGAAGTTTCGGAGTTGAACACATTTAAAGGGTCATTGTTTTTTGCCTTTTTGAAGCAGCAATTTGTATCTGACTATAGGCTTATATATAGTCATTGGAAAGGATTTTTATAGGGGGTTTTATTGGTGCAGTCATTTGCTAGTTCTGAAACCATTTCCTATGTTGAATTGTGGTTTGAAGTTCATATTATAAAACAAAGTGCATTTTTGGTTGCATCCGACACTCTTGAATAGAAAATTTGGCAAACTTGAAAGGGGCTCATTTTTAAGTCATTGGAGGAATATTAGGCCAAGATATTCATTGAAGTTGGCAAGTTTGTTGGTATTCTTATCATTGGAGGTATTGATATTGTAACATCTTTTGAGGCACATTTGGGACTATATTTTAGCCAAATTTTCTAATATAATCATCAACTCAAGGGGTGATTTAGGGCCCCTTGTACCGTGCTTTTGGAGTCCTCTTGTGGCATTTTCTTGGACACTTTATGTTTGATGTTTGCCTCTCCTTATTTGGGCTTGTTCTTCATTTTATGCTTGCTATAACCCTTGCATGTTTTCGGGGTTTATATAATTTTAATCAAGTGTAGTTCCTTTTCATATACACTTGACTTTTTACAACATCTACAAGCAAGCAAGCACACAAGCACCTTATCATAACATCTAAGCACCTGAAACTTTGGCACATCTATTGTAACAAATTCTCAAAAGGTAAGCAAGCAAGCATTGTAATAAGCAATTTCACTTCTTACTCTCTTTGGGTGGAATAAGGCACTTGTGTTCAAGTTATCCCTCCCACTGTTGGAACCACTTGATGATTTAGAGTGGAAAACTAGGCGAACCCTCCTTTGGATTTTAAGTGGTGTACCCTAGATATTTTTTAGGGCTCTTTCTTGGCATTTGTGTTTCTTATTTCCTCCTTTGTTGAGCTCCCTCTTCTTTCAATCCTTTTCTAATCATGGCTTCCACAAATCTACTAAGTGGTCTCACTAAAAAGCTTGAAGGAGCTCACTCTTTTGAAAATTGGAAATATGAAATGGAATCTATCTTAAAGATGAATGGCATGTGGGATTTTGTAAGAGATAGGAAAGATGATGAAGAGCCACTTGAAGTAAAAATAATTATCATTAGCAAATATATTATATGCCAAGGTTTATATAACATAGGCCATAGGCTTAAAAATAGCCAAATGGCAACAGTTTCCTCCAAGTCAGCTAACAACCTAGGAGTTCCCGCTAACTACTAACCAACTAGGGAGTTAACATAGTCAAGTTGACTTGGACTACCTAGTTACCATAAGATATTTTAAACAGTGAATATCTTCATGGTAGAAAGTAAAAACATGTGGTAAAAAGTAAGAAATTACTTTTTACCATGTAGTAAAATAAAATCTACCTAAATGAGGTAATATTTATAGTTACTAACTCAGTAACTCTAACATCCCCCCTTATTACATTATTTGGGTAATACATACATATCCCTCTTATACAACAATATTTGGGTAAAGTATATAACTGCCCCAATACAGTGAAGAAGATGTTGATCTGCTGGTTCTTTGCTCTGTCACAGTGCTCTGGCTGCTCCTAAGAAAAAAGTGGGTCATTCCTCACTTTGTCTTCACACTAACGAATGTCCTTATGGGAATCACATCATCCAACCGAATTGCATGGGTAACCAACTGCTGCAATCGCTAGGTGTAGTAGAATAGATCACTTCATACGAGGTTCATTCATTTTACAATATGGGTTTGCAAAAGATAAGGTAGCTAAGGTGTCGGTCGCTACCGAAAATGCACCCTTATAAGTTCCCCCCCTTCTCGTTGCAAAACATGTTGTATTTAATTTTTGAAGGAAGTGTGACTGAGGTGTCGGTCGCAGCCGAAAATGCACCCTTATAAGTCATCTTCCCTTTTTACAAAAATTGTGAAGAAAATAAATTTATATCCCCCCTCAATTGCAAAAAGTGTGCAACGCAAGAGTGTTGTGAAGGATTTTACAAATATTGCCTCCTAGACAATTTTACATCACAAAAAAAATCGCTCCTCTTGTTACAAGTACTTCAAACACCTAGAATTTGCTATTTATGAAGCCTAAAAGAGGTACCAGCACCCCTTATTGCAAAGGTCTTCAAACAAAAGACTTATTCTATTTATGAAGCCAAAAAGAGGAGAGAGAGAAAATGGTGCTTTTGCCCAAGGGACACATGTGTTTTCCCTCTACAAAATTGTTCTAGCAATTAGCACTCTGTGTGCTTTCTCTGAACCAGAATCAGAATCTATATTAGACATCTCATTTGCAACATTGTCTTGGTTTTTCTTTTGACCTTTCTCTTTGGGAGGCTTGTTCTTAAACCAACATCTCTTGGTTTGATGAGTGTCTTTGTCATAGATTTTACAATACTGCTTCTTCTTCTTAGTGTCTTGGCCTTGACCTTTGTTTTTGTTAGAAGAAGAGCCTTGTTGTTGATTCCACTTTTTCTTTCCTTGTTGTTTATGTGAGAAAAGTGCATTGTTGGATGCCTCATCTCTTTGGAATTGATTAGCTTCTTCAGTTTGAAGCATGTTCACCAACTCTACAAAAGTCACTGTCCTACCAGAGACTTGAAGGGATGTAATCAACATTCTATAGGAGTCAAGAAGAGCTCTCAAAATAATTGAGATTAAGACTTTGTCTTCCACGGTTTCTCCTAGGGCTTGCAGTTTTGTTTTCAAATCGGCCACTCTACAGAGGAATAGCTCTACTATTTCTCCAGATTTCATGTGAAGTGTATGAAGTCGTGTTTGAAGGTTAAGAATCGTGGATTGATTCTTTCCCTAAAATATGGTAGTTAAGGCATCCCATGCCTCCTTTCCAGTTTTAGCTTCACTTATATGAGGTTGGATATCATCAGTAATAGCTAGCAAGATCATTAAGGATAGTTTCTTATCCTTTTTATCAAATTCTATTTGATCTGCTCCAGGTGATTGAGGTCTACTTGTACTTCCATCTACTTTTTGTGGCTGCTCCACAACATACCCCAAAATAACGGACCCACATTTTTTGCATGTGTTCCAAGAAGACCGAAGTGGCCCATAGGCTAAAGTTCAAAGAAAAAAAGCAAAACACCAAAATAGAAAAAGTGTCACGATATCATGACATGTTGCACTGTCGCGGCAAAAAAAGGAAAAGTGTCGCGATATCGCGACATGTTGCACCATCGTGGCCAAAAAAAAAATGTCGCGATATCGCGACATGTTGCACCATCGCGGCCAAAAAAAGAAAAAGTGTTGCGATATCACGACATGTTGTACCATCACGGCCAAAAAAGAAAGTGTCATGATATAGCGACATGTTGCACCATCGCGGCCAAAAAAGAAAAAGTGTCGCGATATCGCGACATGTTGCACCATCGCGGCCAAAAAAAGAAAAAGTGTCGCGATATCGCGACATGTTGCACCATCGCAGCCAAAAAGAAAAAGTGTCACGATATCGCGACATGTTGCACCATCGTGGCCAAAAAAAGAAAAAGTGTCGCAATATCGTGACATGTTGCACCATCGTAGCCAAAAAAGGAAAAGTGTCGCGATATCATGACATGTTGCACCATCCCGGCCAAAAAAGAAAAAGTGTCGTGATATCGCAACATGTTGCACCATCACGGCCAAAAAAGAAAAAGTGTCGCGATATCACAACATGTTGCACCATCGCGGCCAAAAAAGAAAAAGTGTCGCGATATCGTGACATGTTGCACCATCGCGACCAAAAAAGAAAAAATGTCGCGATATCGCGACATGTTGCACCATCGCGGCCAAAAAATAAAAAGTGTCACGATATCGCGACATGTTGCATCATCGCGGCCAAAAGACAAAAAGTGTCGTGATATCGCGACATGTTGCATTTTCGTGGCTACAAGCAACAAAAGACAGAAGGGGCCAAAAGTGTCGTGATATCGCAACATGTTATATTTTCATGGCGAAGGGCCACAAAATGAAACGAACAGTCAGGGAAGGTGAAATGAAGAGCCATGGGAAAATGAAACGAACATGCAGGGAAGGTGAAACGAACAGCCATTGGCAAATGAAACGAACCGTCATGGAAGGAGAAACAATGTTTTCACAAGTTTAAATACGCCATTCAAAGAGGCCAGAAGGTGTGGAAAACTGCTGCAAGTAGCATTACAGATTTGAAGGCGATAAGGCCATTCTGGACCTGTTTGGGTTGTTTTTCTTCCATAGACTGGTTTGGGAAAACCAGAAATTTTTGTTATTGTAAAATGATAAATTTTTAATACAGAAAATTTCATAAAGTTGCATCTTATGGGCAAGAAAGGAGTCATTTTTTGCATGCAGGATTAAATGTCTATTTTCCCCTTTTCAGATTTAGGCTTGTAAATGGAGTTTATGCAAGTTTCTTGATTGCTTCATGCAAATGTTTAAATCTGAAAACCTCATTTAAAACCCTAGGAGCCAGCACCTAGCTTATCCGGATTGTGCTTGTTTTGCAGGTCCAATAGGTTAGGTTGCATGCATGAAAACCTCATATCTTCGGTTTTGTCGAAATAGGATAGCATCATACTGAATGCGTTTTATTTTCAGTTTCTGCATTTCATTTTCATTTTTCTGCATTTTATTGTTTCCAAAAATTTTAACTTATTTTTAGGCATTAAAATAAACATTTAAAAAAAAAACAATGAACAATCACTAAAGTTTCATGGTGAAATAAACTAACATTACCCCTTGTTTACAGTTACTTGCAATCACTAAGGTGTTCCAAGCATTTAAATTGAATATATTTATTTGAGATTACTAATACACATATGCAAATGCTAATACAGCGGAGACCTTGGAGAAGTTGTTTGTTTAACTTCTTTGCAAGAGGGGATTTGGAACCCAAATCCTAAAGAAGAGTGTACTTTCACAACTGGGTGAAAATACCACTCAACACTACTATAGACCACAAATCCTCTATAGTTAAGATAGCTTTCATCTTAGTCTTCCATGTTGAATAATTTGAACCTTTGAGCATTTGGCTCTCAGTGAGATACTTGTGTATCATGGCCATGGTTAAGGTTCCAAATTTGATATGACTAAGATGAATGTAGCTTGCACTATACCCTCAAAAGAGTATATGGAAGTTGTTTTCAATTTGCCTCTATAATATATTTAATGGCACCTGCCTTAACACCCTTACCAAGGGATACAAATTTGGAGTAAATTAAGCCAAACAAATAGAGCAAATGAAAGGGGGTAGATTTGTGAAAAACTTTTGATTGTTCTCTCTAGGATATTTAATGGCACCTGCCTTAACACTTTTCAAGAAGGATGAAAAGTTTGAGGATATTAAGCCAAACAAAGAGAGTGAATCAAGGTGATTATGAATTTTTGACCTTTGATGGGGAGTAAAAAAAATGACTTGTTTTTAACCTATGCAAGATGTAGCATGGTTTTTGAGTGAAATTTGGGTTTTGTGAAATGCTTCTTCAAATGTTTGTATTTGACTGTTTAATTGCACACAAAAACATGAGTGTTAGTGCAATAATAAAAACATGAGAGCAACCCAAATTTTTATCACTCTAGGTGTCGGATGCAACCTAAAATGCACCTAGTACAAGTAATTTTTAAGAGAAGGTGTCGAGTACAATCGAGAATGCACCTTTATTACTCTGAAATATCCCCCTTTTTTGTTAAAATTTTTCAAACAATAGAATCAAAAAAACTGAATTCTATCCCCCCTTAATGTTTACAAAATGTAGAATTTAGAGCACTCCTTTCAAGACAAGTCGACACACGACCCGCATTTGAAAGGCTTCCAGAACCAGTCGATAAATGACTTGGTTTTGATGGACCCAAGGCTTCAAGTTCTTCTCAAGTTTGCAAAAAAATGTGTAATTTTATGTCTTATATCTCCTCTTTGGAGAAAATAAATGCACAATGCCAATTTTGATGTTTTGCAACAAAATTTGATGTTTCTTTGTCTCTTTATCCCCAAATGTGGAGAAAACAAAAGAAATGGAATTGTTGTAGTTGCAAAAAAAAAAAAAAAATTGGCTTTTAAAGTTTTCCAATTTTGATGGTTTTGCAAATTTTGGTCCTTGTTTTCCAATTTTAACAAGGTGAGAAGAATGGAGGGTTAACTAAATTTGCAAAATGATAGGTGTTCTTCCTTGTCTTATATCTCCCTTTGTGGAGAAAACAAAAACACCTTTTGATTTGAAAAGTTGCAAAATAACCCTATTTCTTTAATTCTAATTTGCAAAATTTAAAGAAAGTTAATTAAAAAATTTTAATTAATAATAAAAATAAAATAAATGTTTTAAATAAATCAATTTAAAGGTTTAAAAGAAATTGATTTAAAAAATAAAACATTATTTAAATTTAAATTATTAAAAAAAATATTAAAACAAAAACTTTAATTAAATAACTATATGCAAAATAAAATAAAAAATTTTAAGTTTTACCTTGGAGCCCTTATGCGCCCGTTTAATAAAAAAATAAAGGCGCTTAGGCCCCGACAGGAGTCGAACTCCTGACCTCCCGTCGGGAGCCTTACCGCGGGCTACTGCACCGATCGGGTTACAAGGCCCAACGAAGATCAATGGAAGGTAGCTTCAATTTGAAGCTTACCTTCCATGCGGAAGAAAATAAAAAATGTGGGACTTTTAGTCCCACATTTATCCTGCGATAGAGGAGAAGTGGTATAAAACCAATTCGTCCCCCATGTATTGTCGACTGCCTTTGGGCAGTCTAGTTTGTCTGCCTTTCTTTGCACAAACCGGTGAGCCTTCTCTTCACACCACGTGTAACGTGTCCAAGACACAAGCCACTCAGATAATGACACATCACCACCCAGTCATGGTTCTTCCATGTCCACGCCACATCAGTAGTCCGTTTGTTCGGTCTATCTCGATCCACGTGTCTGATGTGTAGAGTCCACATCAGCTGCCATGTCAACGGTCCTCAAGAGTCTTCCATGTCCATGCCACATTAGCAGTCCATCTGTTCGGTCTATCTCGGTCCACATGACTGATGTGTAGAGTCCACATCAGCTGCCATGTCAACGGTCCTCAAGAGTCGTGTCATCCAATTTGACACATTGACTCCCTCGAAATACGTACCCGTCAGGTCCACGTGGTCAACCAGGTCACCTAGGGTTTAGGTTTCTCAATTTTTGTGTCAGATTTTGGGCCTCTAATTTGGTCATCGATGATCGGAGGGCCACCTACCCTCTCGAAACTCGATCGCCAATCAAGATCTATGTCCTCCCATGGAGGGCACGCCTGCCCTCACATGGTGGTCAACCACCTGGGAGGGCGCGCTTGCCCTCCTATCAATGATTTCGGCCCAAGTCCAATCGTTAGAGTCCACCGAAGGTTGGACTCTGATTTCTGGTCAGAGGGCGCTAGATAATGTGTTCTCCGTGGCTGATCAGAGGGCGGTCCTGCCCTCTGATCGTGGTAGGCCACCTTGAATTGAGCATCGGAGTCTCCTCTCCGGTCGTTGGTTAGAGGCTAGGTGGGGCCTAACCAGGTAAGATGGAATTATAAGAATAATTAAATTCAAACCAAATTTCAAAGTGCAATGCCTTCCATGCAACGCCTTGGAACGAGAGAATTCCTCTCACCTTGTCCAAGTGCCTAGAACGAGAGAATTTCTCTCACCTTGTCCAAGTGCCTGGAATGAGAGAGCCCCACCTTGTCCAAGTGTGTGCCTTGCCTCCTCCGTAACCACAGCTCTAATACCAATGAAGTAAAAATAATAATCATTAGAAAATATATTATATGCCAAGGTTTATATAACATAGGCCATAGGCTTAAAAATAGCCAAATGGCAACAGTTTCCCCCAAGTCAGCTAACAACCTAGGAGTTCCCGCTAACTACTAACCAACTAGGGAGTTAACATAGTCAAGTTGACTACGACTACCTAGTTACCATAAGATATTCTAAACAGTGAATATCTTCATGGTAGAAAGTAAAAACATGTGGTAAAAAGTAAGAAATTACTTTTTACCATGTAGTAAAATAAAATCTACCTAAATGAGGTAATATTTATAGTTACTAACTCAGTAACTCTAACACCACTCACGGCACCTGAAGATCCTATAGTAAAAGCACTATTTGGAAAGAATTCAAATATAGCTTTAAGTCTCATCAAGCTAGCTATAGGAATTCAATGTAGAGAAACTGTTAGAGTTGCAACTACACCTAAAAAAGCTTGGGATGCTCTAATAATATTGTTTAATAGGCCAAGTCAAGACAACATTTTAAATATGAAATAAAAATTGCACAATATCTATATGAAAGGCTCACTAATTGATTACCTTATGGAAGTGAAAATTAGGAATGATTTCTTAGCTACTGGCAAAAATCTTGATGATAATGAGTTGATTCCTATAATGTTAAATGGCCTTCATTCAAAATATAATTCTTATGCTACCATGTTAGATCTAAGTGGTAAAAAAATGAATTCATCACTTGAGGAGATTGAAATTTTACTTAAGAAACATGAGCAAGCCCTAATCAGAGATGAAGAAATTGAAACCTCATTAGTATATTTTACCACCAGGGCATCCTTACAGCATAAAAACAACAAGGGTCCAAATTAGCAGCATCAAAATCAGATATGTAGACAGCATCAGAGATACCCACAGCAGCCACATCAGTAGCAGCATCAGTTGCCACATCAATAGTACCAGTAGCATCCATGTCAACAGCAGCCATAGTAGTATAATCAGCAGCCAAATCAGTAGCCAAGATGGCAAACAAGACATCCATAAAGGGGTCATCCTAATAGGTGGTCTCAAAACAACAATCAACAAGGATGTGATTATTATGGCAAATGGAATCATAATTTCACTAATTGCTATCAAAGACAAAGAGATCAAAGGGGTCCACAAGATAATAATCTCAACATATTTTATGCAGCAAACCAAGTTAATATTGAAGATAAATATTATTTATATATATATTCTGAATAAGCAAAGCACATGACAGGATGGCAATATTGGTTGACCAAGGTTCATCCTACTTCTTGTTAGAGTTAAAGTGCACCATGCCTTCACCTTGACACTTGCCAGTTTCTCTTGACAAGTGTCATGTGTTTCATATAGGCCTTCTGCCTATATATGTAACTCATTTTTATTAATAATCTATCCCATAAGGTTTCCCCTCCTGACATTTGGTATCAGAGCACAGTCGCTCTCCTGCCCTGTGTAAACCCTTGAGGGGGGATTTCCCTCATGGAAATCCCCCCTCAGTTTGTTTCTCCCTCCTCCCTCCCCATTAACCATTTTTTGCTTTCATTTTCAGTCGAAAGAGATTATCCTCTTTCCCTAGGCCATTTTTTGGTTCAAACGGGAAATGAAAAATCTTCCCCTGATATGATTTCATCTATGGTAATTTTAATGGGAGTTTTTTTGTTTGGTGGGGATCAGGCCAAAAAATCCATTTTCAATTGTTCTTTTTCTTTTCAAACCACAGCACAACCACCTGATCACAGGACAAGCACATCAGCGACAACTTTCTTACCATTTACAGTACCATCTACATACTCGACACAGGACTGCAACAGCAACGTTCTTCCGGATGATTGGATGTTCAATGATTCTCTCCTCTTTCTCGAGGAGGAAGAGGATGTTGTGGAGCATATTGAGAAGGGAGAGTATGCCGAAGCCATGCGCTCTGAAGGCGCTCGCCTTGTTTTCGGGGGTGCCGATGCCTCTGCCTTCGAGTACCCAACACCAAGGAGGGGGCTGCTAAATTTTATCGCCACCTTGGAGACCACATTGTCGTGTTCCTGCGTGGCTCGGAGGCTAAAAATGCTAACAACGACAGCACATGGCTAGCCGTTCTCGACTTTGGCCATTTTAGATGATGAAGGCCTGGCTTGCAGTTGTGGTGCTGTGCAGTGCTATTCTGGGTGTTGTGCAGTGCTGTTCTAGCGGGGCGAAGCTCTCTTTCAGACGAAGTTTTAGCCTTGTTGGCATTCAGACTTTTTGTCAATGGCGCCCTCATTGTTGAAGACGTGGAGACTGTTTATCTTCAAGATGTGTGCGGTGATGGCTTGAATATGTGTGTGTTTGTGTTTGAGTTCTCGATGCTAATATGCCCGTATGCTAATACTGGTGTTTGATGTTTTGTCGTGGGGCCCACAGGATGATGCCATGAATATTTTTAAAATAATAGTGGGTTTTATTTTTATAAGAAATGTGGTGAATGCCTCCCCTCCTTCTCTTCCTTCATGTCCTGCCTGCGTCTGCGATTGCCACTTCGTCTCTACGTAGAAGCATTGTGATTTCCTACGGAGGCTGGTCAATAAATTGGCGTTTGGCACCTGAGCATCGTGAATGTTGGGGAGATTTAGGAGTATCACGTTGGCACTATTTTTGTAGAATTTGGCTTGGCATCCGGGATTTGGTTGTAGTTGACAGAGGAAGCCTTGTTTGCTGCATGATAACTGGCAGAGGTAGGATACCTGGGCGCCACATTTCTTGGTGATGTTGTTTGCGGATTGGCTACTGCGTGCATCACATCCAAAGACTTCTTATTCTGGTTCATTTTAAAGGTTTCTTTAAGATCTTTGAAGGACTCCCCACTGCCAACGTCCTTTGTGTTCACAGCAACGAACTCAAACGTTGTACCACGATCAAAGAGATATCAAAAGACTCACGTTGAATGTGGATCGTGTTGTTGAAGAGCGTGCGCGATGGAGGTAAAGTGGACTGACGGAGATTTCTGCACTGTCGAGTTTTTTTTTCTTACTGCAGTTTTTATTATTTTCAAAACAGCTGTTGTGCATGAGCTGCATCTGTCGGCCACTTGCGCATGAGAAGATGGTGTTTTATTTATTTTTTCAGTGAAGAAGTACAGTGTTTGGAAGTCACACGTCATAGGGAGTGCAGATGCGAAGTACAGTGTTTGGCCTTGTGTGGTTTGAAATTATTACGTGTTCACTTGTTGAAGGCACGTGTTATGCTTTATTATCTCCATCTCAAGGAGGAGGATTGAGGCATTAATGTTTTTTTTGTATTGCAAGTGGGTGGGTATTTTTTAAAAAGGGACACTAAACTCTTTAGATCATAATGGTTCAAATTGTTTTTAATCAAAACAAAAGGAAATATTTCATAAAGTGGAGGAGCACTTTATTGGCATGTAAGACAAACATGAGAGTGGGTGGTTTATATAGGCCCATGTAATTCCTTTGTGAGGGAAAATTGAGAGACTGTTTTTTTTTTGCCAGAGAGCGATGCCGCCACAGTGCGAGGTTTTAGTTGCTGTCTTGGAGAGGCATGTTGTTTTTCATTATGATGAAGGCCCCTTTGATAATGGAATATAGGGGTATTTATAGTTGTTGGAAATGTTTTTCCATGACGGACACAATGGTGGTGTCATATTGTAATTTTGAGGCTATTTTAATTCAGTTTTTTAGCCTCAAATTTTTTTACCTTGGAGTGCACTCTCGGTTGTACCCGACACTCCCAAGGTAATTTTATATGTGATCCTTGTACCTAGTGATCTTTTCTATACACTTGGTGAATGCAGCGGCTGGTTACCCATGCATTACGACGGGATGAGACGATCACAATAAGGACACCTACTCTAGGGACTACAGACATAGACACCCTAGACTCTATCCGAGGTTTTTTCGGATCTACTTCTGAAGACTACAGAAAAAGACACTTCAGAATATTCTCTTCTTTTCTTCTTCTCTCCTCCTATTTGGATCTATGGTTCATTTTATTGTATTGAGTGCATTTTCGACAGAGACCGACACTCTTATATGGCTCATTTTTCCTTTGTATTAGGTGCATTTTCGGCAGAGCAAACACCTTCTAGATTGAGTTCACCATAAAGAGATATTTGACATTTATGGTGAATCTAGTCAGTGACCTACGAGAGGCAACATCCTCTAAGGATGACCTGCAGAGGCAACAGACCCAGAAGTGGCTGACCCTGAGGCACCCATGATGACCTTGAGGCACTTAGACGGCTGACCTAGTGGCAACAGACCCATGGAAGTGGCTGACCCTGAGGCAACAGACCGAGATGTATACATAGTGAATCTAGCATTATTCACAGTTGGAGAGCCAAGCGCAAAGAGCATGAGCCTAGACCAAATCAGCAATAAGAGAGGATGATAGGTTGTTTTAGAGAAGTCAACATTAAGGGGGAATGTTACCTAATGTTGACTTGTTTTGTTTCTTCTTTAGTTAGGATAGTGCACTTTAAGGGGGAATGTTAGAGTTAAAGTGCACTATGCCTTCATCTTGACACTTGTCAGTTTCTCTTGACAAGTGTCATGTGTTTCATATAGGCCTTCTGCCTATATATGTAACTCATTTTTATTAATAATCTATCCCCTTCAGTTTTAGTCCCAACACTTCTAATCAATTTATTACTTTTGGTGATGAAAGTGCCCTTCCCATTAAGGTTTTGGAGAGGTGCCACTTGCTTTGCATGATGGGAATAATGTTCCTGCTACAGATGTCTTGTATGTCCCTGGTCTTAAGAGGAGTCTTTTATCTATTGGGCAACTTACATATAAGGGTTATACTATCTATTTTGAAAAATACAAGTGCTACATTCAGGAACCAAATGGTACTGTCAAATCCATGGGAGTTAAAAAGGATGATATTTACTACATCCTTACCAAATCTATAACTCAAAAATATTTACATACAACTACTTTTTCTTTGGAGTACATGTGACATGAAAGAATGGGATATTTAAATTTTCATAATCTTCAAATGATGGCAAGAAAAGGTTTGGTAAAATGACTTTCACATCTTAAGGAGTCTAAATGTTTGTGTGAGCCATGTGTTATTTCCAAACACCATAGACAGTCTTTTGAGTCAAGAAATGCTTGGAGAGCTAATAGACCATTACAATTGGTTCATTCAGATATTTGGGGGCCGATGTCTACTCAATATTATACTGGGACCAGATACTACACCTTCATTGATGATTACAGCAAAAATATATGGATCTACCTAATTCAATATAAATGACAAGATCTTGATAAGTTCAAGGAATTCATGGTACTTGTTGAGATATAAAGTGGCTACCAAGATTATGGGACCAAATAAAAGGTACAATGTATTGACAAAATGTGTTACAATATATAGGCATCAAGCCTATGAGTGATATTTGACAAGTGTCATAATCTCCACTCCAAGTGTCATGCAGAAGACACATAACTCCAGTTGGAGAACTCAAACTAGAAATAAGACAAGTGTCAAACTAAAATAAGGTATAGTGCACATTATAATAATATTCTAACACTATGAAGGTCTACCTTCAAGACCTAAAATCATCAAAGTCAAGGTCAATTTATCTCTAACCTAAAATATTTAATAACCTACAACTTAAATCAATCCTTGCTTGATGAAATATTTCTGCCTCCTTCTTGCACTTGAAGATGAAAGTCTTCTCTATCTTTGGTAGGAATCTTCTCACACTTTTGATGACCAATCTATATTATAGCAATGTCTTAGGTTGCTTTTTTGGATGTGACCTAAGAATACAATATGATTCCCCTCCTTGCTAGAGAATCCAACATCAATATCAATGTGACAATAAACTTCCATGATGCTCCAAACAAGATAGTTTTATTGTACCAACTTCTTCAAATTTTTGTTGAGTGTTGATAAAAATTAGTTACCAGGAATTTTTTTATCTCTAAAATCCTTTATCAATGTTAAGGTTGGCTATTTCCATAAATAATCAACTATCTTCAAGTTGATTTTCTAAAATATGAGTCCTAATATTCACTAGTTATCCTTCAACCTAGTGGAAAGACTTTGGTTATGTCCTAGTATTCATTGGTTATCCTTCAACCTAGTGGAAAAACTCTAGCTTTCTACTTCCTTTGATCTTACCATAGAGTCTAGGTATTTTTACCTTTAAAGTAGATAGACTCTAACCAATTCTGTCACACTAGATAAAATTTGATTTTATATGCAGCTAAAAAAATTCACCCTATACAATAAACTTCTTGTTGTAGCTCTGATACTACTAATGGCTTTGAAGCCTTAATATTAATGTAAATTTATAGGATAAATATTCATAAGATCAAATATATGATAGCCACAATATAGTAAGATCAAGATAATAATGTAACCAGAATAATATCAGCCAACTAATATGTAAAATAAAGGCTTATAATATATCAAATAACATTCATTAATAAGAAAAAATATATGAATGTAATTAATTGTTATGTCAAAGCGATTATTGATTTATATCTAAGGAACAACGATTACAAGGAGTCTGGAGGATAGTGATGTCGAGCATTTTATCCCAGGTGAGTTCTGGCGGGAATGTATCGGGTGCGACTATGACATGGAACCTCAAACCAGACGATATCACCAGCTTTGCTACAGGGAAGGGCACTGATGAGTGATATGTTGATGCTGAAATAGACCTTTCCATTGGGCGGGAGAAGGACCCCCTGGATAAGGATGAGGGTTATCCCAAGGTAGGGCGACCGACGTTGGGTCCTCCAAATATGCATCTTATCTTGAAAAGGTCATGGGTACCAAATCATAGAAATCTACCAAGGATCGAAGCCCTTTGATAGCGGTCGGAGAAGCCTTAGTGATTCTAAAAATCCTAATGGTTGAATATATTTCCTGAGAAGAATATTTTCTTATTGGGAAGTTCGTGGACAAAATACCGGACATGGAATCCATTCGACGGTGGGCCACTACCAGGTGGAAATTTTTAGGGAATTTTGAGATTATAGCTCTCCCTAGAGGGTTCTTTCAAATCTACCATAACAATCCTGAAGATGCAACCCGTATTCTAACAGGGGGGTCATGGTTCTATGGGAAGAGGAGTTTGTTTATTTGTATATGGGGGGAATATTTCAATATCGAAACTCAAACCACAAATTTTGCTCCAATATGGGTTCGTCTTCTGGGACTCCTTAGCCATTTTTGGCATGAAGATATCCTACAAGGAATAGGTAGATACATAGGGGAAATGGTGGCCATGGATTCAACCACAAAATCTCACACTAGGTTGACCCAAGCCAAAATATGCGTCAACACAAATCTTAATTCCCAAATCCCAACTCTAATCAATCTAGTCTATGGTTCCTTCCGCCACGGCTAGGCCATAGAGTATGAAAACAAACCAACTTTCTACATTGAATGCCAAACTCAAGGACACCTCAAGTCCCACTACCCCTCTCTCAAACCAGAGAAGAAGGTAGATTCTAGCAACCATCTCTATAGTAACCAAGGCGTTCGCTTCCCTGGCAAGCCCCCAATGCAAAAGAATAGGCAAATCTATAATAGAAATCCTTATCAACAAGCACTAGGGAAAAACCCTATGGTAAACAAATAAAATCAAAAAGTGTAGCTAGAATAATTAGAGGACCAAGATCAGGTAAGTTCCTTGTTCGCTCATCCTAATCGATTTGATATTCCGAGAAATATCACCCACTCTAATGCAGAAATAAATGAAGGGTTATTCACTCAGCAAGAAAATGATATGTCGGATCCAAATTCTGACCTCAAAATCCCCACCATAGAAGAATTTTTGCAATATCCCCTTCCCACCAGTAGCCCTATCGTATCTCCAGTCAGGCTAGCTTCCCCTGATCCCCCCTGAAAATCTTCTTTCCCAAGAGGCTACCGAGAAAAAAAAAAGCATATTTCAGTCCCAAAAACACTTGAAGCTCCAAAAAATCATGTTTCGATGTTGGCAATGATAAGAAAATGGGAAGGTCCAATATCCAAGATCAAATAAGAAGCCAAACTTCCAAGGACATAGCCAATGGAGTCCAAACAACCCTTGTACCTGAAATGTTTGCTCACCCGAAGGAAGATCCCAAATTACCCAAACCCCCTATGCAGTAGTTAAAAGGGGGTAAGAAATCATCTAAAGTTTACAAATGAGGATACTCTCATGGAATGTGGTGGGCCTCAATAGTACAGCCAAGCAGAGGTTTGTTATCACTATTAGAAAAGAAACCAAACCAACAATCCTCATTATTCAAGAGACCAAGTTAGATCAGTCAAAAGCATGCAAGGCGGGCAACACCATTTGGAAAAATAGTGGAAGCATTTTTAATCCTAACCAAGGTCCATCTAGGGGTTTGTTATGTCTTTGGGATCTAGATAAAGTGGATGGTAGAGTAATATCATCCTCAGATAGAGTTATAAATATCATGTTTTTTTGCAAAGATAAGGATCAATGTTGGATCCTGTCTAATATCTACGCCCCAAAAAATCCCCTCAACAGGAGTTCCTTTTGGGACCAACTAAGTCAAATGAGGTAGGCTTTTAGAAATTTCCCTTGGGTTTTGGCTGGGGATTTCAACTCCCCCCTTTACTCGTCATATAAGGCAGGAGGCAATGACATTCCTACCAAAAGTATTCAGGACTTCCATGGGTTTGTCACTGAGAATAACCTAATGGATATCCAGATCTGGGGAGCTCAATTCACATGGAATAATAGAAGAATAGGGAAAAATCTGATCCAAGTTAAGCTAGACAAATTCTTTCTATCTCAAGAAGCCATACCTTTGTTTGGCGATGCCTCCCTCACTTCCCTACCCAAAATCAGATCGGATCACAATCCTCTCCTGTTTGAAGCTAACAAGCCTCTAGTTTTTAGGACCCCTTTTATATTCGAGGTAATGTGGGTTCTCCACCTATATTTACATAATAAAATTGTAGGGTGGTGGCAACAGTAGGTGGACAGATCCCCCATTGCTCAAGTTACCCAAAAATTCAAAATAATAAAATACCACATCAAAATTTGGAACAAGGAAGTGTTTGGTCATATTTTTGAAAATAAGGAGCAAATCACCAAAAAGATCAAAACCATAGAAGAGCAAATTTAGAAAGGGCAAATGAGCATACAAATTAGGAATGAAGAGAAAAAGCTCCTTGCCGATTACCACAACATTCTAGCCAAGGAAGAAATGTATTGGAGACAAAAGTCTAGAGCCCTGTGGCTCAAGGATGGGGACTCAAACACAAAAATTTTCCATGCTTCCACTCTTTATCATAGAAGATCCAATAAGATCAGGGAGTTAATAAATAGTGATGGCACAAGTGTGAGAGACATCCACCTCATCATAAATGAAGCAGTCACCTTCTTTGAAAAAATGCTGAGAACAAATTCCATTGTTTTAAAATAGGCCCAAGATCAGCTTCTTCAACATATTCCAAATCTAGTATCCCCTAAAATGAATGACATGCTCATCAAGGACCTTACCAATGAAAAAATAAATCTGGCTCTTTTATCCATGGCCCCTGATAAAGCTCTAAGGCCTGATGGCTTCTCCCCCAGGTTTTTTCAAACTTACTGCGATATCATAGGGATTGACATTTGCAAAGCCATTATTCACATGCAAAAATCCAAAGCCATCCCCAGAAGCACCAACTCCACCTTCATCGCCTTAATCCCTAAAGGCCTCGAGTGCAAATCCATGAATGACTACAGACCCATCAGTCTACGTAATGTCATATACAAGATTCTTTCCAAAGCCTTGACAACAAGGCTCAAAGAAATACTCCCGCTCATTATAGATCCTTGTCAGGGCAGCTCGGTCAAAGGAAGGTCCATTCATGATGGCATAATCACCTTGCATGAAGTCCTCCACTCAGCTTCCCAAAACAATAAAGCAACCATATTTATCAAATTAGATATCAGTAAGGCTTTTGATCGAGTAAACAGGGATTTCCTCCTGGTTGTTCTTCAAAAATTTGGTTTTCACAGGGAATGGATAAATGTAATCAGAGGTTGCATATCCAACCCTCATTTCTCAGTATTGGTTAACGGATCATCTATAGGTTATTTCCCTAGAATTAGAGGCATCAGGCAGGGAGACCCCCTGTCACCCATCCTTTTTATAATACTCGTTGAATATCTGGGAAGAGCACTTAAGAGTGTTGTCAGTGAGAAAACTATCACAGGGATCAGGGCTACCTCGAGTTTAAATCCATTATCACACCAACAATTTGTGGATGACACAATACTCGCTACCTATGCTTCAGTAGTGAAGGCCAAGATGATCAAAAAAATTCTTGATTTACATGAGAAAGCATTGAGCAAGAAATCAACTATAACAAAAGTAAAAGCTGCTTCATCGATACCCCCCTTTCTAGGTAGATTAAAATTGGGTGTATTCTTCAATGTAGCATTTGTGAGTTCCCTACTCGCTATCTGGGGCTTCCTCTTTTTTACAGTCATCCAAAATTGTCCATGTGGATTCATGTGGTGGAAAGGATAAACAAAAAGTTAGCTAGATGGAAAGGGGCTTTTCTAACCCAAGCAGGTAAAATCACTCTTACCGCAGCATACCTCCAAAGCATCCCAACCTATTTCCTCTCAGTATTCAAAGCTCCTACTTAAGTTTACACCCAAATCAAGAAAATACAAAAAATATTCATGTGGGGAGGCACAGAGGAGAAGCAAAATATTCATTTGGTTGTATGGGAAAAGTTTTTTCAGCCAAAAAACCAAGGGGGTCTGGGACTTAGAATAATCAATCATATAAAAATTGCTCTGCTGGCTAAACAAGCCTAAAAATTTTACACAAGTTTCAATGCAGAATGGGTGTCAATAATACATAGGAAATACTTTCAGCACAAAGAATTCACTGATGAAGATATCCCCAAAGAGGGATCAACTTTTTGGAGGTCAATTATTCAGGTCAAAGAAATTATCCAGGAAGGTTCAAGGTGGAAGCTGGGAACAGGTACTACCATAAACTTCTAGATAGACGGGTGGGTCAGTGATCAACCCCTAGTTGAAGATGATGAGATATGTGTCCTGAAACCTATCCTTGATGGCACCATAGACAGCAAAGTAGCAGACTTCATCCAAAATATCATTGAATCTAAAAGCTGGAAATACCTCAACATTAACTCAAATGATGGGCACATAACTAGGGCAGTGAGGGCTTTGGCTCTTATGCTGAATACTACAGTGATTTTGACATATGGAAGAGAAGACTTTCTAATTTGGAAAGAAACAGACAGTGGATGTTTTTTTGTCAAATCTACCTACCAAATTATCCTCAATCCACAATAAGCTCCCTTCTCTGCTAGCCAAATCTGGATCAAGCACCTCATCCCTAAAGTGGCAGTGTTTTCCTGGATGGCAATTCAAAACAAGATTCTAACCACTGATAATCTCATCAAGAGGGGGATGATGGTACCCAATAGATGCCACTTGTGCTATAAATCTTAGGAATACATCAACCATATTTTCACTAAATGTGATTTCTCTTATACTGTGATGAGTAATTTAATATCTAGTTTCTACATCAACTAGGTCCAACCCAACTTCCTGGTAGAGCTTTTCACTCAGTGGCACAATCCTTTCAAAAAACCTCGGTTGAAATTCTTGTGGAAAGTGTGCACTCACCATTTCTTATGGAAGGTATGGCTATAAAGAAATAGCAGGGTGTTCTCTAACACTCCCGAGGACCCTACCTCCATTGCTAGTAAAATTATCAGCTTTGCCACAGAGAACTCTTGGCTCATCCCTTGCATAGAACCCCCTGATGTGGGATTGGAGCTTTTTCTGTTCAGCAGTCTTAATATCCCCAGGGAATATAATCCTCATGTCACTCGTCCCCACCCAAGGCACACCTCTTCATGGAAACCCCCTCGGTAGGATGGCTCAAGCTCAATTTTGATGGAGCTTCTAAAGGAAACCCGAGAATGGTAGGGGTAGGAGGACTGGTTAAAGATAGCAATGGCAATATTATGGTCACCTTTGTGGAGAACCTAGGCATTCAAACTAATCATGTAGCAAAATCCCATGCTCTATGGAGAGGTCTCAACATCATCTAAAAGCACAAAGGGAACTACAAAATAGAAGGGTACTCTCTAAACATCATAAATTATATCAAAAATAGCTCCAATCCTTCATGTAAGGTCATGAATGCCATCAGGAAAGCCAAAAACATGATCAGAATATAGGGTAGTGTTATATGCAGACATGTGTACAAGAAGGCAAATAGATTTGCTGACCTCTTTGAAAACATGGGAATCAGTCAGAATTCCTTGATTGTATGGGATAACAATCCGCCCTCAAACATTATCAATGAAGCCAACCAAGAGTGGGTAAATCAATAGTGAAGCATCGGAGCAGGAGATTCATCAGGTTGTCAACATCTTCATCAATAGCCTTATTAGTACTCTTGACAACATTAGCGGGAAGTTGAAGCAACTCATAAATACTGAGGAAAGCACTACGAAGAAGAAGGTGGTTGACACATGATGGAGGGTCGTGGGTCTTTTTTGTTTATGGTTCTCTGGGTCCTTATTGGGGTTTTTTTTCATGAGGGTTATTTTAACTTTACATATATTATATGCATCAATGTTGGTTTGGGTGTCTGCTATCCATATATTATCTGCATCAATCCTGTTTGGGGTGTTCTCCATATATTATCTGCATCAATACTGTTTGGGATTTTGCTATTAGGCTTATCGACTTTTAATCAATATATGGTGAACAGTGTTTATCCATGTATGAAAACACTTTTTTAATGTTTAGTCTTCTACGCTACTAGCCTCCTTTGAGGTTTTTGTAACTACTGGTTTTGGGATCCAGGAAAAAATCCTTTAATATAAGCTACACTATTTACCAAAAAATATATATATGAATGTAATAGTCTAAATCATACATGTACAAAGCATGTAGCGCAACTTACATAATTAGTTTCTCAAAATTTTGGAATCTTTATTACTCCTCTTACAAATATATCATAAAACTCTCATATAATAACAATACTTTATATGCACACTTTATATACTATATAGGCTATGTATACTATGTAGGCAATATAGGTGATATAAGTGATATAGTCTATTTTCATTATAGAGTAATATATAGCCATTGTAGAATGACACTTTGGTTACTTGAATTTGACTCTTCCTTATGCCAAGTCTCATGACTCTAGTCTTCTCTACTTGACACTTGCATAGGCATGACTCTAGTCTTCTCTACTTGACACTTGCATAGGCATGACTCTAGTCTTCTCTACTTGACACTTGCATGGGCATGACTCTATATTGTATGCACACTTGGAAATGACTCTTCATATAACACTTCCTATGTGCACATTTACATATGGGACACCTATGCACGTCTACACACATACGACTTGCACACTCATTTACATAACACTTGTGCATTTCTTGCACATTATTACATTACATAAAATATTTACTCACACTCTAATCTAAGACACAACCCTAATCTAATATTTACAAGATGTACCATGAGGGTACATTAGCATGTACCAAATAATATTCTCCAAAATTTAGGATAATGTTATAAAATATTGAGACTAAGACATATATGGAAAAGAATTATCTATCTAATCCAAGGATTTTATTCTCTAATTTCATTTATCATTTAAGTGTTTACATTTTTTTAATAATAAATGGAGGTATGTTCTAGTAATATATGTATGAATTAATTCTCACAATAGTGAAACATCATTTCTAGTAAATTGTTGAAGCAAAGGAATGGACGTCGTAGAAGTAGGCAAAGAAGGCTGAAGTATCCAAGTGGGCACTCTATCTCTCCAAACTACACCATGGATCCACCAAGTCACATAGCAAATCAATCCAATCCACACAATAGAAGATCAAATCTGAAATTTGCACTTTAGGATTAGCTTGCAACAGAGAAAACAAAGGAAGAAGAACGAACTATCATAAAAATTTTGAGCTTAATCAATAATCAAAATTTTGTATTAAGATCGTACATCAAAAACTTGCATATAAAACTTGCACACATATATCTATCTGATTAAGCAAAAACATCCTTCCTTTTATAGATGAACTCAAAGGGAATGAGGTGGGCAAAATAAACCCAAATTCGATGCCAAAACACGTTGGAGGGTTTAAACTTGGGTCTAAGCGAGCCAAAAAGAATAAAATAAAAATTAAATAAAAAACAACGAAGTCACGCCTCATGATGACGGAGCGTGATATCGTTATGGCGAAGTTGCGCTCGGTCATGATGGAGCACAATTTAACTAAAGGTAATAAAATAGGTAAGGTTAAGGGAGGAGAGGCCTATCCTTGCCTTAGGAAAGGGTTAGGGACCTCTTAGGAGCTCTAAGGAAGATTGCCCACTGAAAGTGGATCAATTTTCCATGTCTACAGAATGCTCCATAATTTTAATAAAAGAACTACACTGTACTCTAACTACTAATCACTATAGTAACTTCGGTCTCTCACTCTCTCACTTTCCTCAAGGTATATATATATAAGGATATGTGCCTTGGCCTTTACTCTACCCATGAATCTTCATCTACCTATCCTATGACCATGTACTTGTGGACCACATGCACATTTACATCATTGCATATTCTAACACTTGTGCATTAATTACTTGCTTGAAGTAACTACTCAAACCTTAATCTAATATAAACTCCTAATCTAGAAATGTACCCAAGGTGGTACATTGATATGCACCAAATAATGTAATATACTCTAACAAAACCACTTGTGTGGTTAACCTTAATTAAGAATTTAATATATTATAATTTTATCTTTAAGCTAAGTTATGTCATCTCGACATTTATAATAATTGGGATTTAGGTATCTACTATGAATACCCCTAGTCATTGATTGATTGCATCAATTTTATGTCATGTGATCTCATGTGGTGCTTACAACCACCGACCTCTTCTTATTTTTGTTATCTATATTGTTCTTTCTTCTATATGCTCTTATATTTCGCTTTCATGTTTTTTTGCATCTAATTGTGATGAATACTATTCTTCATAATGTTTTAGGAAGTTGTTCTAAAATCCAACATTTTATACTCCATATGTCCTCTTCCTTCTCCATCCCACTAAATTGCTTACATATATGATAGGACTATATAGCATTGAAAAACAAATAAAATAAAAATAAAAAATAAACTCCAAATAATTCATTTTATTTTCCATATCCAATAAATTTAAGGGATCAACTATCATCTTACAAAACAATAGTGATATAACAAGAACCACGTATTATATTAAAGAGGGGAATTATCACCAAATCCATCACCATGGAAGGAAAAATCAAGCTAAGAAATACAAGTGTAAGTAACTTTAAGAAGGGAAACAGTGAAGAAGTAGCCAATAAGAATAGTAAGAAAAATGACTAGTGTAAAAACTCGAAAAAGCTATGGTACTTTTTTTTAATTGTGGGGTATTTTTTTATTCTTAGTACTCTACAAACCTTTAAAAGTTGTCCTCTAGCTTTAAGATTGATTTTGGAATATCTTATAAGAATAAAAGTTACTGATAAATATTGATGGTAAAGGATTTTAATTTTTAATAACATTTCAAAAGACATTAGCTCAATCAATTATATTCCTCAATTTTCAAGGAGGTTGTTGAGGTTTGAATCTTGCCAAGTGATGCATACATAATTACCAAACTATTAGAATACTACTATATGATCATGATGTAATATAGGTGGAGTATGGTTTCAGTCAATCATGTACAACCAATTAAAATAAAATTCAAAACATTATACAAAACTTTAGAAATCTATTTTAAAATAAATACAAGATTTTTTAAGTTTATTAGAAACCATGTCGATATCAAGGGCTTTGGGTAATGTTCTTCGGAGACGTTTTTCGCAGGACTGCCCAAACTGCCGAACTCGTTTCGGTCATATCTCACTCATCCGGACTCGGATTGAGCTGAAATTTTGAGGGTAGATGCCTGAAAAACCCTAGAACGTCTCCACCAATTTTCATATCATTTGGAGCAACACAGATCCTAGCGCATCCCTATGTGTGAACGACATATTTGGCAAGCGGCTATGCGAGGGTTTCATCCGGGTTGAGTGCAAGCGGCTCCAGAGGTTGGTTTTTAGGGCCTTCGGGCCCTAGCGGCCAATATTTTTGTGGTTTATTCTCAATATTTTAGCAGGAAATGTTGCGGGGGATACAATATGGGTTAGAAATTTGTCTTTCAAGAGATCATACTGTGAACTTGAGTGACAACGGCTTCCAATTTGCTGCACAAAAGAAAAGTGAAAACCATACCTTTCCACGACGTCTAGGGCAAGGATTAAAGAGATCACGAAACAAGTTTCAAGCAGTTGATCAAAAAATGGCTCATATCTCAAGTGAATCTGGTGCTAAGGTGCACCCACAAAATAATTCTACTATGAAAACCCCTATCAAGGGTAAGAATTTTGAAGACTCAGTCCCAAAAATGAATTTTAGGGATGCCCTTCGTGGTGGACAGCCTCGGCCCAATGCTAATATCAATATTAGGGCTTCCCATAAACCTCTAAGAATGCCTAAGATTGATCCCAGGAAAACGGAGTCAGGATGTCTTAAAGCGGTTGATGGAACTCCTATTGTTAAGCTTGATATGGGTAACATTCAGACTGGCATTGAAGATTTGGAAAAAAGAGGACTAATTTGTCGGTTCGTGGGTTTTCGTCCGAGTCTATCTGCTTTCAAAGTCTGGGCTGCAAAAAGCTGGAAAACTAAAGGTGAGTTACAAATCTCTATTTATCCAAATGGTTATTTTCTTGTTTTATTTGCTAATAATGAAGATAGAGAGAAAACTTTTCAAGGGGGTCCTTGGTTTTTTGGAAGGGCGGGGCTTTTCATGAAGCCCTGGCATACTAAATTTAAAGCCGAAGAAGAGATGCCTTCTATTGCTCCCGTGTGGGTTAGACTCTTTGGCCTCCCTATTGAATTTTGGAATCCTACTATTTTTTCTTCAATTGGAAACTCTTTAGGAACTTTTATGATGACTTGCTGATTGTACTCAAAATTTTGAACATATTATTTATGCTCGGATTTGTGTTTTAATGGATTTTGACAAACCCCTACCTAAAAATATCACATTACAATTTGGGGAAGACACTTGGGAGCAAGTAGTGGACTATGAGAACATTCCTTTTCGTTGTAGAATTTGCCATGAATATGGTCATTTGGCCGGTGCTTGCCCAAATAAAATTCCTGATCAAAAGAAAGAAGATATAAACTTAGCAGGTTTCCAAATACCTAAGAAGAAGAACACTAAAAAAAAACCGGTTATGAAGGATCAATCAAAGTCATCTGCTAATATGTTTGAAATCCTTTCCACAAATGATGTCCCAAGTGAGGAAGAGGAAATAATGGAAGCTGAAATCTTAGAAACACAATTTAAATATGAAGGGAAGAACTCGAGAGACAAACCAACAAATCAAAGGTTTTCAACAAAAAAAAAAAGGAGAAAATTTACACAAGAAAAACAATATTTCAAATGTCAAAACTTCAAATAATGCGAGGTCCCAATATAGACTCTATTGAACCATCTAGTAAAATTTTGGTTGTGTACGAGCATTCTTCAAGGTTAGAAGCCATCTCAGATTCAATTGGAATAAGTCAAGAAACGAGGAAAAAAAAATTGAAGATGGATTCTAATCAAAAAGTAGGTCGCAAGACCAATCAATATCATATGGTAAAAGAAGGTGAAAAGCTTGTAGAGGAAGGTAAGATTAATGCCCTTCCCAACTTTTTTAGCTATGGTATTAATGAAGATCATCACTTGGAATATTAGAGGACTCAAAGGGAGTCTTTCAAAACAAAATGAAATTAGAAGAATGATTCGGGTAAATCATCCACATCTTGTTTTCCTTCAAGAAACTAAGATGTCAATGGAGGATATGGACTTAATTGCCGGTAAAATTTGGCCGGTTGGAAAAGTGGTTTCCCTCGGTTCCCAAGGGACTTCGGGTGGCATTGCTTGTCTTTGGGATCCAAAAGAGGTAATTATTCACCATATGGTTGGCAAGTTGGGGTTTGTTGGCTATAGCTATTCAAAGTAGACATTCCAACCAGATTATGCTCTGCATTACTGTTTATGCTCCGACTTCTTTGGAGGAAAAAAGAAGACAGTGGAAGGATATTACTCATATTATCTCTCATTTTCCTAAAGCTTGGATCTTGATCGGAGGAGATTTCAATACCATCCTCTCTCTGGATGAGAAAAGGGGGAAATAGAAATTTGGACAAAAGCAACGACCTCATGAGCGAATATATTGCAAACCTCCATCTTGTGGATATCCAACTGAATAATGGCCTTATGACTTGGTCTAACGAGAAGGCAAGGCTTAGCTTGTATAATGGAGAGATTGGATAGGTTTTTGCTCTCTGAAAATTTCTTAATCCATGGTCACATTCCTAAAGTGAAGACTCTTAATAATGCTTGGTTCGGATCATTGGCCGATCATGGTGGAAATGTGGAAAACCAATGTGAGTTTCTCTCCTTTTCGTTTTCAATTAATGTGGCTTAGAGACATTTCCTTCGAGACCTCATGTGCAACAATGGTGGAAGGAAGGTAAACCTAGGCATGGGACTAAGATGTTCTATTTTGCCAAAAGAGCGCAATACATTAAATCCAAAATCAAGACTTGGAGCTGGAAAGAGTTTGGGGATGTTCATAAAAAAAAACATGAAGTTATTGCTCATCTTGAAAATTTGAATAAGAAAATCCGTTTAGATGGCCTCACGAGAGAAGAGAAGTGCAGATGAAATTAAACTCACAACTCGGTTAGAGGAATGGGAAAAAAGAGAAGAAATCTTATGGAAGCAAAAATCTAGAATTCAATGGCTCAAAGAAGGAGATCGAAACACAAATTTCTTCCACAAATCTCTTCTAGCTCGAAGATCTCACAACTTTATTTCTTCCTTAAAATCAGATTTTGGAGATGTTGTTTATACTTGGGATGGCATGAACTCTATTGTTGTTGATTACTTTTCCAATATTTTTCTTGCTACTCCCCTTGACTCGGCTTCACAATATAATGTTCTTCAAGCAATCCCTTCTCTTATCACTTACGAGGAGAACTCTATTTTGATTGCTCCTGTTACTATCAATGAGCTTCAACAAGTAGTTTTTAAAATGCAAAAAGGGAAAACCCCAGGTCCTGATGGTTTTCCTATTGAGTTCTACCAAGAGTTATGGGATATCCTTCATGTTGATTTATTAGAGGTGGTGGAAGAAGCCGGGAAAGCCAAAGAAATTTTGAAGGTTATCAATAAAACTTATATTACTCTTGTTCCAAAAGCTCAAGAGGTTGATCATATCTCAGCTTTTAGACCTATTGCTTTATGTAATGTTCTTCTCAAAATCATTACTAAAATCATGGCGAGAAAGGTTGAAGCCTCTTTTGCATAAGATTATTTCCCCGAGCAAGGGGGTTATGTGGAAGGACGTCAAATAGTAGATGAGATAGTTCTTGCTCGGGAAGCCATCCATTCCATGGATATGCAAAATTCTCCTTCCATGTTCATTCGGTTAGACTTATCCAAAGCTTATGACAGAGTGGATTGGCACTTCCTTATCAAAGTTTTGAGGCAATTTGGTTTCTCTAAGGATTGGATGGATTGGATTATGGGATGTATCTCTTCAGTTTCCTACTTAGTTCTTATCAATGGCAGGCCTTCTCGGTCTTTCCCAGCTTCTAGAGGTATTAGGCAAGGTGACCCGCTATCCCCTTATTTATTCATCATTCTTGTTGAATGCTTGGGTAGGACTATAACCAAAAAGAGGGAAAACAAAACCCTTGAGGGAGTTACCATTGCTCATGGAGCTAGACCTATCTCTCATCTTCAATTTGTGGATGACTCTACTATTTTAGGTAAAGCTACGAGTTAAGGAAGCTTCTAATATTAAGCAAATCATTAATTGTTTTTATAAGGCTACTTGGGCGGTTGATCAATGAAGACAAATCTAAAGTTATTTTCTTTCACTGCTCTGCTAGACAGGAATCCATGGTCTTGGATAAGCTAAGATATAAGAAGACCTCTCTTCCAATCACTTATTTAGGTATTCCCATAAATATTCAAAGGCAGAAAAATAAATATTGGAATTGGTTGTTGGACAAAGTCAAGAAGAAAATTGGAAAGTGGACCAACAAGTGGCTTTCTTATGGGGGTAGAATCACCTTGGTAAAATCAGTCCTTCAAGCTATTCCTATTTATGTTTCTTCCATTTTGAATATCCCAAAGGTTGTTCTTCGAGAATTGGATCAAATCGAGTCATCGTTTCCTTTGGAGTGGTACTAAGGAGAAAAGAAAATGGGCCTTGGTGAAATGGGATACTTTATGTCTTCCTAAGAGTGAAGGGGGGTTAGGTTTACGGTCTTCAATTAATAACAACAAAGCTTTAGCTGCTAAATTATATTGGAGGATGTTGCATAACCCCAATGCTCTTTGGGCCAATAATCTTCGTGCTAAATATGTTGAGAACAAAAGTCCTGAAGACCTTGTTCGCTATCAACTTCCTACCAAAGGTTCTCCCATTTTAGCGAGTTCTTAAGGCTGGTGAGGATTTGATAAAGAAAAAATTATTTTGGATCATTCATAATGGTCAACATGCAAATTTTTGGATAGATTCTTGGGATGGTCACAAGCCTTTGATAACTCTGTTTCCCGATTGGAGGCCTTGGATGGAGGAGCTTCACCGAGCTAATTGGATAAAGGTGGCTAATTATTGTCGGTACCATACTTGGTAATTCAAAGGTTGGTAGATATTGGATCCCTATTGAGGACTGGCCTATTCAAATCCCGAGAAAGGCAAAGACAAGATATCCAAGGCATCCTTCATATGAGATCCCTCTCTTGGTCCCATGAAAAAGATTGTTTTGGATGGAACAACACTACTAAGGGTGAGTATTCGGTTGCTCAAGGTTATTTGACCTTATGCCATAATAATCCCAACCATTCTTCTGACATATTTTCTCAATTGTGGGCTCAAAAGCTCCGGCCTAAGGTGAGGTTCTTTAATTGGCTTTTATTGCATCGTAGGGTGCTTATTGGTGAGCAACTTATGAAGCGTGGTTTTCATGGCCCTTTTAGATGTGAAATGTGTGAAGAGAATGTAGAAAATATCAACCATATTTTTATTGAGTGTACTTTAGCCTCTGAGCTGTGGAGGAGAATGGCCACTTTACTTGGCTTACAGTGGTCCAATTTTTTTACTTTTGAACAGACTTTGGAGGGATTGGCCTAATCAAGAGGGTGTTGATCATTTTATTAGGCGATTAGTTTGGATGGGTTCTACCATTCTTCTTTGGAATATTTGGAATGAAAGGAACAACCAAATTTTTAATCAAGATAGGAAGGATATTCACTATATTTGGCAAAAGACCATAGCCAACTTAGTTGAATCGAGTCCATCATCTCCTTAATCACCCCCAAAACTCCCACCAAATATGGGATCAAGTGATGCAAAGATTGAAGATTAAACCTTCTAAGGGCAACCATCTTAAAGGGAATGTGAGTATTAGTAAATTGGATAGGAATAGAAATTGGCAACCTCCTCCTAAGGATTTTGGAAAAGTCAATCCTGATGGAGCCTCTAGAGGGAACCCTGGAAAAGCCGATGTGGGAGGAATTGGTAGACTTTCAGATGGCTCCCTGGTTTTTACTTTTGCTGAGAATTTGGGTATTCTTTCCAATAACCTTGTTGAGGGGTATGGTATCCTCAGAGGTCTTCGGGAGGCTACTAAGGTTGGATGGGAAAAGGTGTTAGTTGAGTCGACTCTCAACTTATGATTAATCTCTTGAAGAATCCTTCTAAGAATCATAAGGTGGATTGGAGAATAAAAAGAATTATTGAGAAGATTCGAGTTAATCCAGGATGGGATTTTTGAAAGTTGATTACAATCATGTGGTCGAGAGATCAAAACAAGAGTGTTGATGCTTTAGCTAATTGGGCTTTGGACAAAGGTGATCTTACTTGTTATGGCCACCCTCCTATATGGTGGGCTTCTCAAATTAGGGAAGCTCTTCTTTCTATCATTTCTTTGGATGGCTCCGGTTATGAAGGTACCTAGTTTCTTCTTGTTTTTTTTTTGCTTCTCTTTGGTTCATTCAGTTTTTTTAGTTCCCTAGCTCATTCTATTCTTTATTTTGTTTCCTCTGTTGATTCTTGCCTTAATAGTCTTCTGGTCTAGATAGGTCTTTGTTTTGTTCATTTTTTATTTCTTTTTTCTTTTTTTTTTGTGTTTAGTTTTTTAAGGTGGGTGGGTTTTTTTATTTTGTTTTGTTTTTGTGTTCTTTGTGTTGTTTTTGTTGTTCTTGTGTTTTTGTTGTTTTGTTTTTTTATGTTTTTTGTTATTGTTCTTGTGTTTTTTTTCGTTCTTGTTCTTGGGTTTCTCTTTGTTTGTGTTATTTCGTGTTTTTATGGGTGAGTGTTTTCTATGTTTTTTGTTTTTGTTTATTGTCTGTTGTTGGTTGTTTTTTATTTTTATTTTTGTTTTATTTTTTAATTTTTTAGGTTTTGGTTGTGTTTATTTTTCTTGTTTTTTTTTGGGTTATGTCTTTGTAGTGTTCTGTTGTTTTTGTCTTGTTTGTGTTTTGTTATGTGTTTCTTGTGTTTTTCTATGTGGTTTGTGTTGTGGTTTCTTTTATCTTATTGTGCGTGTTTGGTTGTGCTTTTGTTTTTGACACACTCAAGGAGCATGTTTTTTATTTTATTTTATTATTTTTGTTGTTATTTACTTATTTTTAAATTGGTTTTGTGTGTTTGTTTGCTCCTTGAGTGTGTCAAAGGTGGTAGGCCAGGTCCGAGTCCTGGGCGTTTTTGGCGGAATGGATACCCCTGCCTCCTTGGGTCTTACCCGAAAGTGGCATCCCTTTTGGGATGTTTTCCACAAATAAAAAAAAAAAACCATGTCAATTTTTAATTATTGGCATGGCTTATCATAAATAAAAAACCTATTTCGATATTCATTTATGGGATTTATATGTATTTAATCCAAGAATTTATTTTAGGTTGATTTTCTAAAAATTAAAAACTTCTTTTAATGGAAACTATTATAAATTTTATATATTTGTTAAGAACTATTTATCGTTCATGGAGTTCCATGTCTTTCTTGACGATGAATTTAGACCTTCAATTCGCACCCTTTCCAATAACAATCACAATAACAAAATCATGTTGATCATCTTAAACCATATTAATAGTTATCAATATGAGGAATCTATAAGGAATCTCTTAGACCATATTTTCTATATTTTTTTTTATCGTTAGAAATTAATTATATGTTAGGTCATATAACTATGTCTCAAAGCAATATGACATATGTCTCAATAAAAATTATAATAATAAAATAAAAAGTAAATAATCAATTAATAAAAGTGAGAGATTTTGAACATCCATATGGATTTACTTGGCAATTTGGTAGTATTCCACTATAATCATGTTTTACACAAGTATATTTTTTATCTATTACTTTGAGAAAATCAACATTAAAACTTTCTTTTGACCATATATATATTATTGATATACATGCCCAAACAATACTATCTAAATAAGTTTAGAAGTATTTGAACAAGAAATTTAAAAAGTTCTTCAAAAATTTAAGGAATTAATAAAAATTTAAGACAATAACACTTGTCATAAATTCCATGGTCATGTGCATCATTTATCTAAGATAATGTTTAGATCCAAAAGTTATTTATTATCAACAATCATTTCAAAAGAACTAATACTAGATATTGTTGTTGATTTTCTTGATATTAAGGTAAAGCCAAAGCTATTAAAAATTTGATGATGAAAAATTAACTAGATCAATAATTAAGTGCAAAGTTTTATAACAAGGAGTATAAAAATGCATGAATGGCAGGTTCAAGTTTATAATTTTCATATTTTAAAAAATGCACTTAATACCTATCCATTAAAATTTGATTCTAAAATATACTTAATTGTATAATGTTCTATATCCAAAAATGGCAGCCTCATACCCATTTAGCATAGGAAAATCTAGTGGAAGCAAAGATATTAACATGTAATTATTCCAATATAATAATCAACTTTAAATTAGCCCATAAAGTTTAGAGCAAGTGATAAGGATTTAGGATTTTTACTCTACAAAACAAGGTTCAAATAGTTAAAATAAACCTTAACATTTTTTTTTATTGGAATTGGGATAAATGGTGGGAAATGAGGAGTTTTACACCTTATGGTAAAGTTTCACCCCTTAGTTGAACTTGTGGGTAGACCTTAATATTTATCAAACATCATGAATTCAAGTGTTTAAAATTGTAGACTATTAAGATGGAGACCTAGGTTCAAAGATTCCCAACCATATACATATAATTTATAAATATCATTATGTGTTATTTAAATATCATAGTCTTGGGGCCATTTAAATCCTCCACATAGCCAATTAAAAGAACGATATCCTCGTGCTCATGGACTTTAAGGTAAGTGGTTGTAAGGAAGAGTTAAAAATTGTCCATAGCTTAAGGATAAGCAATCACAAACAAAAAAAAGTTCCATATTTTAAACCAAGGTTCCCATTCCAATTCCATGGTAAATCTAAAAATTTAAACCCCAAAGCTTTGGACAAAAGACGAGTGAAGATTTTCAAATTATAAATGAAGGTTCCAAATCCAATGGGTGAACCTTCCGTCAACCCAATGGATTTGGGGCAAACAATAGAAAGCAAATACTTTTAAATCATAAGCAAAGTTTTTCAATCTTATAGGTGAACTTAATGTTTTAATTGCAATACCACTATATGGTTTGTTGAAATACTTACAATATTCCCATATCACGTGATAAGAATGAAGTCTAATAACCCAATTAACAAATAGGATCCTCAACATGAAACCTATATATATATATTCCAAGAAAACATTTATAAACCCTAGCCAACTAGGTAAAGACAAAATCAATGGAATCCTCACCATATAGGAAATCAAGCCGAAACCAAGACAACCCATTAGGCAAGCACTCAGTTGTTACCAACTAGCCTATCCCTTTTGAAGCAAACCTAAATATTTTACCAACTTAGTCTATCCCTTTGGAACAAACCTAAAAAAAATTACCAACTTAGTCTATCCCTTGTTACCAACTAGCCTATCCCTTTTGAAGCAAACCTAAATATTTTACCAACTTAGCCTATCCCTTTGGAACAAACCTAAAAAAAATTACCAACTTAGTCTATCCCTTTCCAGCAAACCTAAACATTTTTAATTAGATACCCAAAAATAATCCGAAAGATCAAAATATTTATCCGAATAAAATACCTTTATATTAAAATCTAATAATAATACGTCCCCGTGAGTGTGGTCTACAAGTAAGGAGGCCACTTGGATGACTTGACCCAGATTCAATCCCTATAATAAATGTGTATAAGAAATATTACTAAAAAATCTAATAATAAAAAATCATAAAATATTTAATAATGTTTTCCTATATCCACATTCTCAAATAAATAATTTTTTATATTGTAAAAGGTGAGTTATTAAATGGGCCATTATTTTCTCTTGAACTCATCAAACACTATACTAAATTGACAATGTTATCTAAACTATGAATAGTTCAATTTTTTTTAGGTTATGAGGAAAATAGGTACCTAATCTTTCCTCACATTTGTTGGATCATGGGTTTACTTCTAAATATATATATTATAATCTTAATAAGTGTTAATATTTTCATATAAATTTCAAATTTAAATCATAAAATAAATATAAACAATCCTATTATATTTTTGAAATATATTTATAACATGTTTATTCCTTTGTCAATCTGTCACAGTCTACAGTGTTAGAGGAACACTCCAAAAATAACTTAAAGTCAAAACATGTCTATTACTTTGTCAATCTGTCAGTCTACAGTGGTAGATGGATGAACATATATAAAAAAAATCAATTTTTTTAAAACATGTCGATTCCTTTGTCAATCTGTGACAGTCTGCCCACAGAGTACAAAGATTCAAAGCTACACAATTTTGAAAAATAATACACATAAAAAAGAAAATTTTACTATAAAAACTCCATTGCTATTTAATTTCAAATACAATTCAAAACAGATAACAGGATCGAATCCCTCCACCAAAATATTTGCCTCCTCCCTCCTCAAACCAGGAGTCCTACAAACCCACTTACCATCACATAATTCACTAAAACCAAGCCCTACCAACCTAAACATAACCCAACAAACAAACGACACCAAAAAAAATTTTAGTACGCCAGACAAAACTCGATACAGAACATCTTTCCCGGCCCTGTAACGAACAAAAAAAATCTTATAGCTAACCGACCAACCCATCATCGATCCCCGAGAACCCAAAATTTAACAACAAACAAACAATCAATCATTCTTCGCTCTAGAAACCTTGAGAACAGAAAACCCTCCTCCATACTTGCTATCCTTGCAAATCTTCATCTCCCTACATGCCTGGAGATCCTCCAAACTCACATACTGCTGCCTCGCTGTGGCCCAGGAAGCGGTGGAGCTGTGTATCCAGACGTAGGGCTCGCAGCTCCCCTCACAGTAAAGGGTACTCTTCCCCCGCGGAGCATACCTCTTATAAATATTGTTCCTTTTCAGCGTCTTGCTGCCGCCTGGGCCAAGCTTGTAGGCCTTCATGAGAATGGAACCCACGCGGATCTGGACGTCCAAGGACTTGTCCGTCAGATTCCGGAGCCTCGTCTTAGGCCCGCCATCGAACCCTAGCAACGACATTAACATGCACATTATGGAGAATGTTATTATTACAGATACCTTATCAAAGAGAGGGAGGAGAAGCAGCATGAGAAATAATATTCTGATCTCGGTGAAGAGAGGGACAGAGTGGAGGTTATATAGGCGTGAGATGTGAAGAGTGCCGAGGAAGGAGGAGAGGGGGGGGCTCGAGGAAGGACGGGATTTTGCATCGTGGAAGGGTTTGACAGGCTGACAGAGGGGGCGCGTGGTAAATTGGCCCAGACAGGGTTGGCTTGCTGGTCAAGAAATATGAAGAGGGGTTGGACTTTGATGATACCAAGGTACCGGTTTTTCGTTGGGTTTGACTGTGAGAGCGAGATATGGCAGGAGGTTCTTGAGATTTGAGCTAAGGGTCTTGCTCTGGCCTGGTCGGAACTAGGATCTGTGTTAAAGAGGTGCAGATTTGGAAGATTCTCGAAGATATATCAAGTTCCCAAAGGGATGCATATACAAATAAAGTAATGCATGTGAGGTTATAGTATTTTAAATTTTGGCAGCTTGGGTTTGGTACAGGTTGGAGTTAACCAATGGACGGTGGTTTTTTTTTTTTTGTTAAGGTTTATAGAGGTTCTGTATGTAATAAATAAATAAATAATTTTTTTTTTAATTATTTATATTTGAATCAATAAAAATTAAATAGCTTAGTGTGAACAAGGCAGTTCAACACTCACCCTTCACACAGTTGTCCATGTCATGGTTTGAACCTTAGTGTTTCTGAGCTAAAGTTTAAACCTTAAGAAGGTTACTCAAGCTTATAGGTGAAAGTAATATAAGGTCAAACCAAACCTAAGTAAAGCTTTTAAAGAAATATAGAGATTGGAGGTAGGATATATAGATGTTTCTAGAGGTAAGGTTAGTTGCATAGAAGGTATGTAGTAGGTGTGGGTATCCTATAGTTAGTATAGGAAATATGTAGGTAAGTATAGGAAATACCTGCTATGAGTAGTATGATGGTAAGGTTTATATCATGTATATACATATAAGATTATTATTCTAGGTAAAGTAATTGACATTAATTGACATTAATTGGTTTAATATACAAGTAAATTAAGGAAATTGAAAGATGAAAGAAGAGATTTTACTAATCTTTGAGGTACGTAATTTAATACTTGATGGAGATGCTTGATGTCTTATCCTTGAATGTCTTGAGTGCCTTGAATGTCCTTAAAAGTCTTGATTTCTAACCGTCCTGTTTGATAATAAGCCTAACCAATATGGCGTTGAGGTATGGACTTTTTGCTAGGAGAAGTGCTAGCCTAGGTAGAGGAAGAATAAGATTCTTCTTACGAATAGCCAAAATATGCTTTTGGAGAAATTTTAGATGTGGTTTTGGAGGACTTTTGGAAGCTTTTGGAAGTCTTAGAAGGTTTTTAGAAGAGGCATAGCACATAGTGCTAAGTGGGACTTGAAGACGAAGAACCTTTAGGTGTCTTCTCCTTGTTTCATCAAATTCATCCAATTTGCTCTTAATTTGCTATAATTTAATGGGAAAATATTGATACTTGTTGGAAATTACTTGATTGACCTTGTATTTATAATAATTTGTGGTTTTGAAATCAACTTGTCAAGACACTTGGCAACCTCTAATTTGTAGGGCTATTTTGGAGGGCAAAGTCCCAAAGGCCATATCTTTTGAATAAAGGAGCATGTTGAGCTTGTTTTTTAAAACCATGAGGTTTTTCAAGTTCTTAGCATTGATGGTATTTGTTCAAAAACTTGCTATAGGTGAGAACGTCTCTTTCTATGATGGTATTTAGGACCTAAAATGCCTAGGAGATTTCTATGGTGCTTATGGGCTTGTTACGCATCCTAGAGGCTTGCTAGGTAGACATGTTACATTTGATAAAATGGTTCTATAGGAAAAACCATAATAGATATGGACAAACCATATTTTGGGGGGGTCACAGTTCAACACTTTTCATCGTTTTGTCTCTAGGTACCTTAAAATCATGTTTGAAAAAATTATGCATTTGCTTTCAAATTTTGTTTTTTTGAATTTTGAATATGGAATATTTTAGAGAATATTTTATAATTTTTGCAAGAATGCACACAATTTGATGTGCTTGCATTGTGCTAATGTAGGGTCACATCACATGCATAGGAAAGGCGTATAGATAGCAATGAAGGTTATGTTAACCCTATATTTTCTCATTATCCTCAAAATTTGGATGCTTGGAGAGGTGGCTAGTAGGAGGCTAGCCAAGGCATTGTCCATTGGAGGTCATGAGTTCAAATATCCATCTAAGTTTGATGATATCAACAACTCTTTTGCTTTTGCATGCAATGACATAGCACCCAACATGGCAGAAGACATGCCACCCGACAGGGCATATGGCATGGTAGGTCTATATAGATGCCACATGGTAGCTTGTATAATTGAGTTTGTAGGTGCATGCATCCCAAGGTGACACGTGGTAATATGTGTAGCCAAGATGAAACAAATATTAATGCAACATGTGGTGATGTATTTAGTTGAGTTGGTAAGTGCATGCATACTGAGGTGACACATGGTAGTCCATGAAACCAAGGTGGCACAATATGTATGCATCCCAAGATGACATGTGGCAATCATACAAGTGTCTAATTATGTGAATTTTAGACAACACATGACAGTTAAGGTGGTAGTCCAAAAAAATGTAGGGTGATACATGGTATCTTTTGAGGGTATTGATGTGGCACACATGTCGAGGCAACATGTGACACATGCTAATTGGGATGACTTGCAATCCATATGCTACTTGGAACCTATAAAATAGGATCATCCAATCACATTCCACCTTCTCATCGAACTTGACAAACAACTCACATGGTCAATAGCAAACTTGGTAATACATGAATTTCAAAGTAAATCATACAACAATAAGTGGAACATGGTTGCAAAAATGCAACAAATAAAATTGTGACAAGTGGCATCACATAATTTGTTGATATGCTTCATAGTCAACACACAATATGCATCCTCTTAGCCGCTTCTATAGTGACACGTGGTGGCATCCCCTTTGTTGTAGGTACTAATTTTTTTCAATTTTTACGAAGGTTGTGGAGGTAATTTTTGTAATTTTTGGGCCAGAGGGCCATAACTTTTGCACATAGAAGAGTTTTGAGCTTTTTTTTTTAAATCACACATTTTTTTTATCTCTCTACATTGGTGTTGTTGTTTTTTGTCATAACTACATGAAGATTTTTAATTTTAGTAGAATAGTTATAGATCATAATGTGCCCTTGTTGAATAGTCCTAAATATATCACCTGGAAGATCAAGAAGCCTACTTGTGAGTTCTTAAAAAACAAAGGACATAAGATAGAATTTTGTATAATATCAATCAAGAAATTGGAGGAAGCAATAAGAAAGGGGGTGTTGATGCTACTCTCTTCTATGCACAAGATGAGGATAGTTTTGATGAAAAAACCTCATAGGCACACATTGAAGTTCATTCTGCATATTGGACATCCATTTCTTTAGATGAGTGGATAGCTAATTCAGGGGCTACTAGGTACATGATAAAGTAAAAGCACCTTCTTTAAGCCTATAATAAAATTCATGCAAGAGAACGCATTGTGATTGGAGATGACTCTTCGTACAAGTTGCAAGAAGTGGAGACATCATTATTGGATCTTTGTCATTTGATGAGGTACTTCATGTTTCTGATGTTGATCATAATATTTTGTCTATTTATTGTATTACTTTCACAAACAAGAAAGTAGAATTTTATCTTGATAGATGGATGATTAAGGATATAGATAATGGATTTAGGACTATTTCTTTTGGATATTGTGATAAATTTGATCATATGTATAAGTTGGGTGAAAGACCCACTTCCTCTTCTAGCAAAGAACTTTGTTGCAATGGTTGTACATGTTGATAATGAGAGCTAGAAATATCATCATAGACTTGGACATCTTAGTTAGCATGAGTCTGTATGAGATGTTATTGGGCTTCCACACATATCCCCTCCAAGTGGTGTATATGAGGGATGAATTTTGGAAAAGCATCATAGGGAGACCTTTTCAAAAAGAGTTTCCAAGAGGGCATCTCACCCTTTGGAGATCATTCATAATGACATCTATGGACCTATGGGTACACCTTCTCTTTTATAAAATAGGTAATTTCTTCTTTTTATTGATGAATTTTCTAGATATGTGTAGGTATATACTACTCGTACAAAGAATGAAGTGTTTGAGAGGTTCAAAACTTTCAAGGTTCTTATTAAAAACTAGTTAGATAGGAAGATCAAGTGTTTAAGGATAGATAGGGGTGGTAAATATGTTAGTAATGATTTTCATGATTTCTTGGCCACTCATGGAATAGCATATCAAAGGATTATTCACTACACTCCTAAACATAATGGTGTAGTAAGAAAAATAAGGTAATCATGGAGATGGCTCATTGTATGATTCATGCCAAGGGACTAGATCACAAGTTTTGGGATGAGGCAATCACTTGTATAGGGTATATCATCAATAATGTACCTACTAGGATTGTTCTAGGTATGACAACTCTTGATAAATTGATAGGGGATAAGCTAGAGGTGTCTATGTTTCAAATATTTAGGTCCTTAGCATGGGATCACATACCCAAGGATCTTCAAAAAAGGAGGCATGTATGAGTTATAAATATATATTTGTGGGATATTTGATATCTCAAAGGCATATTGTATCTATGATCCTCATAGGTATAAGGTGTTGATAAGGAGAGACATCATCTTTGATGAGGTTCTTCCAAGTATTCCTTCCACTCCCCATCCTCATATTTTAGCTTCTAATTCCTCTAATTCTCTACCCATTCTAGATCTAGCAGGTTCTTTAGACATCTTGATTGGTTCCATCCCTATTAGAGCATCTTCCTATTCTAGCGGTTGCTCAGTACCTATCAATTTGACTTCATCATGTATAATTTCTTAGACAGACTCCTCTTCCCCTAGAGTAGGACATGATCAGTAGGATGGTTCAATTTTGAGAGGTGTTATGTCATGATGATTTGAGTGGTGATAAGTTGGATTCTTTTATATCAGTTTTTAATGTTGAGATGGTGCATAATACTCATGCTTCTTCTGAATATCCTACCCCAAATAGGGTAAGACACTTTTGAAGGATGTGCAATCCATTTTATCCCTTCAATAATATTTAAATGCTCCTTCTAAATCTATGAATGTATCCCATTGATAGGATCCTATTGCCTACTCTTAAGCTAAGGGGGAGTCTAAATGGGAGTATGCCATGGCAATGGAAATATGAGGTATTGATAAAGAACATAACATGGGAGTTAGTTCCTCTCATAACAAGGAAGAATATTGTGGGGTGTAAGTAGGTCTACAAGACCAAGTACACATAAGATAGCCATATTGAAAATCATAAGGCATGCCTTGTTTTCAAGGGTTTATCTTAGTAAGAGGAAGTGGACTACTCCAAAACATTTTTCCTTGTAGCCAGGATGGACTTTGTCAGAATTATTCTTTTCATTATAGCTTCATATGGATGGAAGGTGCATCAAATGGATGTGAAGAGTGTCTTTCTCCATAGAAAACTTAAGGAGAAGATTTACATGTAGTATCCACCCAAATTTGAGCTAGAGGACCCTACTCCATTGGTATGTTCTTTTACCTAATCTTTGTATGGTCTTAATCAGGCTCCTTGGGCTTAGTATAAGAAAATACATTATGTTTTTATTAGTTATGGATTTTGACAATGTGAGGCTAAGCCTTATGTTTACATTAAACATAACGATGAGGAGATTATGGTGATTGTGCTATATGTTGATGACCTTCTTATCATAGGTAGCTCCACTACTTGGATTCAAGAGAGGAAGTCGCAACTTTGTTCCACATTTGAGATGGAAAATTTGGGGCTCTTACACTATTTTTTGGGAATCCAAATTGATTAGTTAGATTCTAGCATTACCATATTTGATCCCAAGTATGCTTTGATCTTCTTAAATAGTTCAAGATGAAGTGTAAGCCTACTCAAACCTCCTTTGCTTCAAGTCTAAAATTACAATTTGATTATACCACACCTTTGGTTGATGACATGCTATATTAGTCTCTTGTAGGAGGTCTTCTCTACCTCACTCACACTAGATCAATAAAAGCCTTTGTTGTTAGTTATTGTTTGAGGTATATGTAGGCTCCTTAGGAGAGTCATTGGAAAGTAGCCAAGTGGATTCTTAGATACTTAGAGGTACATTTTAGATGGGTATTCACTACTCTAAAAATTTAGATGTTGATTGGGTAGATGATTTATATGACCAATTCTCCATCGTAGGATTTGTATTCTACTTGGGATATGGTCATGTTTCATGGTGTTCTAGGTGCCAATCCACCATTTTTTAGTCTTCTATGGAGGCTGAAGATTGTATCACCAATGAGGCAATGAAGCATCTTAGGTGGATATGTTAATGATTTTGGAGGATATTGGAATCCCTCATAGTTGTCTAGTTTTCCTTTGTTGTGACAATGAGAGTGCTATTAAGCTCATATGTAATCCTATGTTTCATTAGTGGATGAAACACAATGAGATACATATGCATTTTGTGTGATGGTTTCATGCTTTTGGGATGTTAGATCCAATGTTTGTACCTTCATCAAAGCAAACAATAAATATTTTGACCAAGATAATGCTCGAGGTCATATTTGTGTGCATGCAAAAGCTTCTTGGAGTGGGAGAGTGTCCCTTAAGGGGGATACCAATGTGGTAGAGTGTCCCTTAAGAGGGGATGTTGAAATATGTGGTGATTAAGCTTCTCTTGAGGCCATGGGCGATTTTTTTATGTTTGCTCTTTGAGCCCATTTACACCTTTATAAGGGTATTTTTATAATTTTTGAATATTTTATTCCTAAGGGTCAATTTTATAACCTTGACCTAAAGGCAAGATGTAACTAGGTATAAATACCCCTCCTCACTAATCATTTCATTATCGGTTTGAGTGTAATCTGATTCTCTTTAAATGAATATATTTTTGGTGTCTATGGATGCCCCATCGTATCTTTGTTATGCAATACTAGGTAATGTTTGATTCCATTCATTTCTTGAAACTACTATGAAATATGAAAAATACTCATTCTTGCTACTACAAGGATAAGATATAATATATCTAAAATTTATGATAGAGCCTTTAAAAGGAACTTGTGTTTTCCAAATCTACACGGTTAATTCTTTTGTTGCACATGCGTTAGGACTAATTGTATCTCATGAGTAATCACTTATGTGAATAGCTCAAGTATATTAAGAGGTTATAAAAAAAAAATTCTCTACTTTATGAAATAATATTGTGAAGAGTAGAACAAGTTAAATGTAAAAAATATATGACCCTAACTACGTAGATACGAAACTACATTATATTAGTATTTTTATTTCAAAAATTAATTTTATTTTTTAAATAAAAAATAAAAATAAGATCAAAGTGAAATTAGAAAATAGGCAAAGTCTTTTTAACAAGTTATTCTAGGATCAAAGGAGACTAAAGTTCTTAATTTATAACGAATGAAGACAATAGGAAACTGATGGAGCCTATTACTCTAGAAGAAGATCATTTATCTCTTTTCTATTTTAATAACGATAAATCCCTAGGTCCAGATGGACTCTCTGCAACGTTTTACCAACATAATTGGGATATAGTGAAGGACTCTTTATTGGTCGTAGTGGAATAGTCTAGGGTAAAACAATACATACCTTATAATATAAATGCAACATATCTTACCCTAATTCCAAAAAGAAGGATGTTGAATTATCTGATTCTTTTAGACCTATAAGCCTATGTAATATGGCATATAAGATTGTTAGAACCCCATCCTAACATTATTTTGTAATTCTCATTTGCTCATGTAATGATCCACTTCCAACGTGTGGATCTCATTTATAATGATATTTTGTCATATTTTGTAATGTATGTGGCAAGTAAGGCACCTAGACAAGTGGGGCCATTTCATGTAACCGTTATCAAGATTGTAATCAATGTTTGGTAGAAGATTCTAGCTCAAGTGACATTTTGCATGTAAGCCAACTCTTGAGCTTAGGGTTAGGGTTGCATGAAGTATTTTCTTTAAAATCTATGAAGCCATGTACGAATGTATCTTTTTGCAAGTGAATGAAATATTGAAGGAGGTTGCCCCCTCAAAGAGGCCTATGATTTAGTGTTTATTGTGAGAGTGTTTATTTCTGTATTTACTTTTCGCATTATGATATTGTGATATTGCATGAGTTTTTCTTAATTTTAGTATTTTATGTGAGTGTGCTTATTTTTTATATTAGGTTCCTAACAAGTGGTATCAGAGCGCTTTCCAAGGACAAGTTATACTGCAACTACGATAATTCTTGCCCACCCATTTTTTCCTATTAGGTATAAATTTCCTATTTTTTTCATTTTTGTTTTCCTTTATTAAAAAAAATCAGCAAAAACCAAAAAAAGCAAAAAAAAATATAGTCGTTTTTATATTAGTTAAGTAGGCTAGAAACCCTATGCCAGGAGTTTTAAAATATCATGTAGTTGTCTTTATTGGCTAAGCTAGATAGCCCATAAAGAATCTAGTGAAGTGAGGAGCGATCATGCTCCAATACCCAGGCCTTAGATAGCAATCGCGCACAAAATTGAGCTCCCATGCATATTTGGGTATATTGGGAGACCATCTAGGCTTAAACAAAATTTTATCCAATAAGAAAATTTTCAGCCTTGTATTATCCATTTTCCATGGGATACAACATCCTAGACGATTAGCCTCCCATACTATCAAATAAGTAGATAGTGTGCTCAAGGGTATGTGTGGAATCCTCCTTGGGTAGTGGCCTGAAATATTGGTTTGAACACTATTGTTCATCACTGTGGTATAACATAGGGCCTATGGGTATTACATACTCCCTTGCCTAGTGCACAGAGAACCCAAAATTTAACAACAAACAATCAATCACTCTTTGCTCTAGAAACCTTGACAATATAGAATCCTCCTCCTTTCTTGTTATCCTTGCAAATCTTCATATCCCTACATGCCTAGATATCCTTCATACTAATGTATTATTGCCTCACCGTGGCCTAGGAGATGTTGGAGCTATGTATCCAAACATAGGGCTCGTAGATCCCCTCATAGTAAAGGATGCTCTTCCCCTGCAAAGCATACCTCTTGTAAATATTGTTCCTCTTCAACGTCTTGTTGTTATCGAGGCCGAGCCTACAGGCCTTCATGAGGATGGAACCCATGCAAATTTGGATGTCCACAGACTTATCCATCAGATTTTTTAGCCTCATCTTAGGCCCACCATCGAACCTCAGCAACGACATTAACATGCACATTATCGTGAATGTTATTACAGATACCTTGTCAAAGATAGGAAGGAGAAGCAACATGAGCAATATTTTGATCTTGGTGAAGATAGGCACACAGTAAAGGTTATATAGGCATGAAATATGAAGAGTGTCGAGGAAGGAGGAGAGGGGGGATCGAGGAAGGACCAGATTTTGCATCGTGGAAGGGTTTGACAGGTTGATAGAGGGGCGCATGGTAAATTGGCCTCGATAGGATTGGCTTGTTGGTCAAGAAATATGAATAGGGGTTGGACATTGTTGTTACCAAGGTACTATTTTTTTGTTGGTTTGAATGTGAGAGAGAGTTATGGCAGTAGGTTCTTGAGATCTGAGCTCAGTATTTCTTTGGCCTGGTCGAAACTTAGATGTGTGTTAAAGAGGTGTAGATTTGGCAGATTCTCAAAGATATATCAAGTTCCCAAAGTAATGCATATACCAATAAAGTAATGCATGTGAGATTATAGTATTTTAAATTTTGGTAGCTTGGGTTTGGTCCAGGTTGGAGTTATCCATGTCATCGGCTAATTGATGGTGGGGTTTCTTTAGCCTTAGGGATTAAGGTTTATAGAGGTTCTCTATGTAATAAATATATATATATATATATATATATATATATTACTCTCATAGTTATTTGAAACAATAAAAATTGAACAACTTAATGAGAACAAGGTACTTTAATACTCAGGCTATACACACACCTACCTCCTCATACAGTCACCCACATCGTGGTTTGGACCTTGGACCTTTCAAAGAAGAGTCAAAGCTTGAACAGTTGTATTGTCCCCCTAACTAAATTTTGATAAGTTAAGAAGGTTACTTAATCCCATAGGTGAAGGCAACATAATGTCAAACCATATCTAAGTAAAGCTCTAAATAAATATGAGAGACTAGGATGGTCTGGTTAGATATATAGATGTTACTAGAGGTAAAGTTAGTTGCATAGAAGGTATGTAGTAGGTGTGGGCATTGTATAGTTAGTGTAGCAAATATGTAGATAAGCATAGTAAGTATGTACTATGTGTAGTAAGATGGTAAGGTTTAGATCATGTATATACACAAGCACATAAGATTGATATTCTAGGTAAAGTAATTGACTATGGTAAAACAAAGTAGAAAGTAATTAACATTAATTGATTTAATAAGTAAATTAAGGAAATTGAAATATGAAAGAAGAGATTTTACTAATCTTGGAGGTACGTAATTTAATACTTGATGGAGATGCTTGATGTCTTATCCTTGAATGCCTTGAATGTCCTTAAAAGTCTTGATTTCTAACTATCTTGTTTGATAACAAGCCTAACCAATATGGCCTTGAGGTAAGGACTCTTTGCTAGGAGAAGTGCTCGCCTAGGTAGAGGAAGAATAAGATTCTTATTTTGGATATCCAAAAGGCTTGTAGAGACTAAGAAAATATGCTTTTGGAGAAATTTAAGATGGGATTTTGGAGGATTTTTGGAAGCTTTTGGAAGAGTCTTAGAATATTTTTAGAAGAGGCATAGCACATAGTGCTAAGTGGGATTTGAATATGAATAACCTCTAGGTGTCTTGTTTCTATTTCATCAAATTCATTCAATTTGCTTTTAATTTGTTGGAATTCAATGGGAAATATTGATACTTGTTGGAAATTATCTGATTGATCTTGTATTTATAATATTTTATGGTTTTGAAATCAACTTGTCAAGACACTTATCAACCTCTAATTTGTAGGGTTATTTTGAAGTGCAAAGTCCCAAAGGCCATAGATTTTGAATAAAGAAGCATGTTGAGCTTGTTTTTAAAAACCATGTGATTTTTCAATTTCTTAGCATTGGTGGAACTTGTTCAAGAACTTGTTACATGTGGGATTATCTCTTTAATGTGATGGTATTTAGGACCTATAATACCTAGGATATTTCTATGGTGCTTATGGGCTTGTTACACATCCTAGAGGCTTGCTAGGTAGACATGTTACATTTGATAAAATGGTTCTATAGGGAAAACCATAATAGATATGGACAAACCATATTTTTGGGGGGTCACAGTTCAACACTTTTCATCGTTTTGCCTCTAGGTACCTTAAAATCATGTTTGAAAATCTTATGCATTTTCTTTCAAAAAAAAAATTTTGAATTTTGAATATGGAATATTTTAGAGAATATTTTATAATTTTTTAAAGAATGCACACAATTAGATGTGCTTGCATTATGCTAATGTAGAGTCACATCATGTGCATAGGAAAGGGGTGTAGATAGTAATCAAGGTTATGTTAACCCTATATTTTTTCATTATCATCCTAAGTTGGATGCTTGTAGAGGTGGATAGTAGGAGGTAAGCCAAGGTATTGTCCATTGAAGGTCATGAGTTCAAATCTCTCATCTAATTTTGATGATGTCAACAATCCCTTTGCTTTTACATGCAATGACACAACATCCAACGTGGTGGAAGGCATGGCACTCGACAGGGTATATTACATGGTAGGTCTATACAAATGCCACATGGTATCTTGTATAACTAAGTTGGTAGGTGCATGCATCCCAAGGTGACACATGATAATCTGTATAGCCAAGGTGGCACAAATTCTAATGCAACATGTGATGATCTATTTAGTTGAGTTGGCAAGTGCATGCATACTAAGGTGACACATGGTAGTCCATGCAACCAAGGTGGTACAATGTGAATGCATCCCTAGATGACATGTGGCAATCATACAAGTGGTTTAACAGGAAATATATGAATCTTTAGGCAACACATGACAGTTGAGGTGGTAGTCCAAAAAAAAGTAGGGTGATACATGGTAGTTTTTTAGGGTATTGATGTGGCACACATGTCGAGGTAACATGTGACACACTCTGATTGGGTTGATGTGCAGTCCATATACCACTTGGCACCTATAAAAATGGGATCCCCAATCATATTCCACCATCTCATCGAACTTGATAAACAACTCACATAGTCAACAACAAACTTGACAATACATGAATTTCGAAGCAAATCATACAAAAATAAGTGGAACATGGTTGCAAAAAAGACAACAAATCAAATATTGATAACTGGCATCACATAATTTTTTCATATGCTTCATAGTCAATACACAATATGCATCCTCTTAGCCACTCCTACAATGACACGTGGTGGCCTCCCCTTCATTGTAGGTACTATTTTTTCTCAAATTTGATAAATGTTGTGGAGGTAATTTTTGGGCCAATTTTTTTAGGGCCATAACTTTTGCATAAAGAAGAGTTTTGAGTTTTTTTTTTTTAATCACATATTTTTTTTATTGGTGTTATTTTTGGTCATAACACCATGATGTTTTTTGAATTTTTGTAGAATAGTTATAGATCATAATGTGCCCTTGTTGAATAGTCTTGAATATGTCACCTGGAAGCTCAAGAAGCCTACTTGTGAGTTCTTAAAAAAAAGGACACAATATAGAATTTTGTAGAATTTCAATCAAGAAATTGGAGGAAGAAATAAGAAAGGGGGTGTTGATTCTACTCTCCTCTATGAACAAGGTGAGGATAGTTTTGATTAAAAAAACTTAGGCACATGTTGAAGTTCATTATGCATATTGGACATCCACTTCTTTAGATGAGTGGATAGCTAATTTAGGGGCTACTAGGTACATGACAAAGCACAAGCACCTTCTTTAAGGCTATAATAAAACTCATGTAGGATAACACATTATGATTGGAGATGACTCTTCGTTACAAGTTGCAAGAAGTGGAGACATCATTATTGGATTTTTGTCATTTGATGAGGTACTTCATGCTCCTAATGTTGCTCCTAATATTTTTCTATTTATTGTATTACTTTCACAAACAAGAAAGTATAATTCTATCTTAATAGATGGGTGATTAAGGATATATATAATGGATTTAGGACTATTTATTCTAGATATTATGATGAATATGATCATATGTATAAGTTGGGTGAAAGACCCACTTCCTCTTCTAGCAAGAAGAACTTTGTTGCAATGGTTGCACATGCTAATAATGAGGGTTAGAAATATCATCAAAGGCTTGGACATCTTAGTTATCATGAGTCAGCATGAGATACTATTGGCCTTCCACACATATCCCCTCCAAGTGGTGTATGTGAGGGATAAATTTTGGAAAAGCATCATAGGGAGACATTTTAAAAAAGAGTTTCCAAGAGGGCATCTCACCCTTTGGATATCATTCATAATGGCATCTATGGACCTATGGGTACACCTTTTCTTTTAGTAAATAGGTAATTTCTTCTTTTTATTGATGAATTTTTGTAGATATGTGTGGTTATATATTATTAGTACCAAGAATGACGTGTTTGAGAGTTTCAAAACTTTCAAGGTTCTTATTAAAAACTACATATATAGGAAGATCAAGTATTTAAGGATAGATGGGGGTGCTAAATATGTTATTCATGTTTTTCAAAATTTCTTGACCACTCATGGAATAACACATCAAAGTAGCATTCACTACACTCCTAAATAGAATGCTATAGTAGAAAGAAAAACAAGGTAATCATGGAGATACCTCGTTGTATGATTCATGCTAAGGGACTAGATCATAAGTTTTGGGATGAGGCAACCACTTGTGTAGGGTATATCATCAACACGGTACCTACTAGGGTTGTTCTAGGGATGACAACTCTTGAGAAATTGATAGGAGATGAGCAAGAGGTATCCATGTTTCAAATATTTGGGTCCTTAGTATGGGATAACATACCTAAGGATATTCAAAAAATAGAGGTATGTATGAGTTATAAATGTATATTTATGGGATATTTTGATATCTCAAAGGCATATTGTATCTATGATTCTCATAGGTATGAGGTGTTGGTTAGGAGAGATGTCAAATCTAATGAGGTTCTTCCAAGTATTCCTTACACTCCCCATCATGATATTTTAGCTTCTGATTCCTCTGATTCTCTACCCATTCTAGATCTAGTAGGTTCTTTAGACATCTTGGTTGGTTCCATACCTATTAGAGAATCTTAATATTCTATTGTTTTCGCACTACCTATAAATTTGATTTCATCACATATAATTTATTAGATAGACTCCTCTTCCACTAGAGTAGGACATGATGAGCAGGATGGTTCAATGTTGAGAGGTACTATGTCATGATGAGTTGAGTGGTGATAAGTTGGATTTTTTTGTATCAATTTTTGATGTTGAGATGGTGCAAGATACTCATGATTTTTCTGAATGTCCTACCACAAGTAGGTTAAGACACTATTGAAGGATGTGCAATCTATTTTGTCCCTTCAATAACATTGAATGGATCCTTCTCAAGATTTTAAGGTATCCCATTGATAGGATCCTATCACCTACTCTTAAACTAAAGGGAAGTCTAAATGGGAGGATGCCATGATAATAGGAATATGAGGTATTTATGAAGAACAAAATATGGAAGTTATTTCCTCTCATAGCAAGTAGCAAGGAAGAATGTTGTGGGGTGTAAGTATATCTACAAGACCAAGTACACATCAAATGGCCATATTGAAAAGCATAAAGCATACTTTATTTTCAAGTGCTTCTATTAGTAGGAGGAAGTGGACTACTCCAAAACATTTTATCCTATAGCCATGATGGACTCTGTCAAAATGATTATTTTCATTATAACTTCATATGGATGGAAGGTGCATCAAATGGATGTGAAGAGTGTCTTTCTCCATGGAAAACTTAAGGAGAATATTTACATGTAGTATCCACCCAAATTTGAGCTAGAGGGTCCTACTCCATTGGTATATTGTTTGACCTAATATTTGTATGGTATTAATCAGACTCCTTGGGCTTAGTATAAGAAAATACATTTATTTTCATTAGTTGTGGATTTTGACAAAGTGAGGCTAAGCCTTATGTTTACATTAAACATCATGATGAGGAGACTGTGGTGATTATGTTATATTTTGATGATAAGCTTATCATATGTAGCTCCACTACTTTGATTCAAGATATGAACTCACAACTTTGTTCCACCTTTAATATGGCAAATTTGGGGCTCTTACACTATTTTTTGGGAATCCAAATTGATTAGTTGGATTCTAGTATTACCATATTTGATCTCAAGTATGCTTTGGATCTTCTTAAATGGTTCAAGATGAAGTGTAAATCCTACTCAAACCCCCTTTGCTTCAAGTCTAAAATTACAGGTTTATTGTACCATACCTTTTGGTTGATGCCATGCTATATTAGTCTCTTGTAGAAGGTCTTCTCTATCTCATTCACACTTAGACTAAATATAGCCTTTGTTATTAGTTATTGTTTGAGATACATGTAGGCTTCTTAGGAAAGTCATTGGAAAGTAGCCAAGTGGATGCTCAGATACTTAGAGGTACATTTTAGATGTTCATTCACTACTCTATTGGTTCTCCTCCACTTTTAAAAACTTTTAGATGTTGATCGAGTAGATGATTTAGATGACCAATGGCCCATCATAAGCTTTGTGTTCTACTTGGGATATGGATCTATTCCATGGTGTTTTAGGTGCCAATCCACCATTTTTAGTCTTCTATGGATGTTGAATATTGTATTATAAATGAGGCAATGAAGCATCTTAGGTGGATATGTTAATGATTTTGGAGGATATTGGTATCCCTCATAATTGTATAGTTTTCCTTTGTTGTGACAATTAGATTACTATTAGCTTATTTGCAATTCCATATTTCATTAATGTATGAAGCACAATGAGATATTGATGCATTTTGTATGATGGCTTCATGCTCCTCGTATGTTAGATCCAATGTTTGTTCCTTCATCAAAGCATACAATAAATATTTTGACCAAGATCATGCCCGAGGTCACATTTGTGTGCATGCAAGAGCTTCTTGGAGTGGAAGAGTGTCCCATAAGGGGTAACCAATATAAGGGTCTATATCCATGTCCGTTGTTGAGCTTAAGAGGGGATGTTGAAATATGTGGTGATTAAGCTTCTCTTGAGGCCATGGCCAATTTTTTTTATGTTTTCCCTTTGAGCCCATTTACACCTTTAAAAGGGTATTTTTATAATTAAATATTTTATTCCTAAGGGTCAATTTTATAACCTTCACCTAAAGGCAAGATGGAACTAGGTATAAATACCCCTCCTCACTAATCATTTCATTATTGGTTTGAGTGTAATTTTATTCTCTTTAAATAAAAATATTTTGGTGTCTATAGATGCCCCATCATATACTATTTTTTTTATATGTATTTCTTTGATATGCAATACTAGGTAATTCTTGATTCCATTCATTTATTGAAACTACTATGAAATCTGAAAAATACTCATTCTTGCTACTACAAGGATAAGATATAATCTAGCTAAAATCTATGATAGAGCCTTTAAAAGGAACTTGTGTTTCCCAAATCGACATGGTTAATTCTTTTGTTGCACATGGGTTAGGACTAATTGGATCTCATGAGTAATCACTTATGTGAATAGCTCAAGTATATTAAGATATTATCAAAAATAAATCAATTCTCTACTTTATGAAATAATATTGTGAAGAGTAGAACAAGTTAAATGTAAAAAATATATGACCCTAACTACCTAGATACAAAACTACATTATATTAGTATTTTTATTTCAAAAATTATTTTTAATAAAAAATAAAAATAAGATTAGAGTGAAATTAGAAAAGAGGTAAAGTCTTTTTATTAGAACATTCTAGGATTAGAGGAGATTGAAGTTCTTGATGATAAACTTATTCAAGATGTACCTTTAGTTATAACAAATGAAGATAATGGGAAATTGATGGAGTCTATTACTCTAGAAGAAGTTCATTTAGATCTTTTATCTTTTAATAAGGATAAATCCCTAGGTCCATATGGGTTCTTTGCAAATTTCTACCAACATAATTGGGATATAGTGAAGGATTCTTTATTGGTGGCAATGGAATAGTCTAGGGTAAAACAATACATACCTTATAAAATAAATGCAACATATATTACCCTAATTCCAAAAAAGAAGTATGTTGAATTATTTGATTCTTTTAGACCTATAAGCCTATGTAACATGGCATATAATATTATCTCCAAAGTGATGGTGAATTGATTAAGGTCATTGTTAGACAAAATTATTTCAGAAGAGCAAGGAGGATTTGTGAAAGCAAGACAAATTTTGGATAAGATCATAGTAGCTCATGAAGTTATACATTTAGCAGCTTCAAGAAAAGAGAAAGCAATGATCTTAAAACTTGATATGAGTAAAGCCTATGATAGGGTTAAATGGGATTTTCTTTTTGCATTTTTAGAAAAGTTTGGATTCGAGAAGAAATGGGTTAGATGGATTAAAGCTTGTGTCTCTATAGTTTCTTATTAAGTGTTGGTCAATGGGTTAGTAACAAAATATTTTAAAGCCAAGAGAGGCCTTAGACAAGGAGATCCTCTATCTCCTTATTTGCTCATTATTATGGCAGATATTTTGAGTAGGAAATGAAAGACGACTTACAAATATGGGATTATAAGTGGATTTAAGGTTAGTAATAACATCGATAACATCAAGTACATAAGATCCAGTGCTACTCACATTAAGGATATAAGATCTAAGGCTATGGATTTTTTCAAAAATCTCATCAAGGTGGAAGAATTTTGTAATGAGGAAGCCCAAAAAAAGTTGCTTGGTAGTATTCCCAGCCTTGTCACAACTGATATGGACCAAGACCTTGTCTCTACCTTTAGTGATGAGGAAGTAAAAGCTTCTATCTTTTAATATGGAAATAATGAATGCTCTAGGTCCTAATGGTTTCCCCCCCATTTTTCTAGAAGTATTGGCATATTGTGGGGAAGGATATTGTTGATGCTCTTCGGGAGGTCCAAACCACCAATCATATCCTGTTCGAAGTGAATTCTACTTTTTTAACTTTGATGCCCAAGACCGTTGGTGCCTTTAGACCCATCAACTTATGTAACATTGTTTATAAAATTTTGACAAAGGCCCTTGTTAAAATATTAAACTTTTTCTTCCAACCTTGATTGATTCAGCCCAAAGTGGATTCATGTTAGGGAGACAGATCCTGGACAGTATCATAGTTGTCCATGAAATATTTCATTCAGCTGATAAAAGTGGTAGAGTTGGTCTCCTCCTCAAATTAGACATGAAAAAGGCTTATGGCAGGGTTTCATGGGAGTTTTTTCTATAGGTTTTGGGAAATTTTGGTTTTTTTCCAAAGTTGGATAAAACTTGTCCATGCTTGTATCTCTTCTACCAAGTTTTTGATCTTAATAAATGGGTCCCCAACAAGTTATTTTTCAAGTCTGAGAGGTATTCACCAAGGGGACCCCTTGTCCCCTTACCTTTATATCCTAGTGGTGGAAGCTTTGGGTAGGGCTATCAAGTTAGAACCCTTTGTGGAAGGTATAAATCCCACTTTGCCAATGGATTCTATTTCTCATCACCAATTTGCAAATTATGTTTTTCTCTCCCTCCTTGCTTTAATTTCCCAAGTAAGGGTGCTAAAAGAAATTTTGGAGGTATTTGAAATTGCAGTTGGGCAAAAGATAAGTAATATAAAAAGCAAAATATACTTTCTGAATACCCCTTTAGTAATGCAAAGGATAATTGCTCACATCTTGGATTGTGAGGTGGCTGCCCTCCCATCTCTTTACCTTGGAATACCTTTGTTTAAAGGTAGGATATGGGATTCACTTTGGAAACCTGTGATGGAAAGATTGTAGAGGAAGCTGGTCAGGTGGAAAGGATCCTTCCTCAGTCAATCTAGAAAGGCTACCCTAGTAAAGTCTACTCATCAAAATATTTCAACCTTATTCTTATCTATATTCAAATTTCCTAATAAGATTTTATCAAATATTGAATATATTCAAAAGTCATTTCTTTGGTCTGATTCTGATGAGAAGAAAAATTTCACTTAGTTGGTTTGGAGTAAGTCCGCATACCTAAAAAGGATGGTGGCTTAGGTCTCCGTAACATAAGGCAGATGGATAAGGATCTGGTTGTAAAATAGGGATGGAAGTTGACAAATCAAATTGAAACTAGCTATGTCAACATTGTGTTGTCCAAATACTTGAGACATGAGAATTTTTTTCTTGCTAATCCTCTATTAACTTTTGGTTCAGCCTTTTGGTTGAGTTTTGAAAAGTTGAGGGTGCTAATCTTCAAAGGTTGTAGGTGGAGGTTGGGTGATGGACTCAAGATTGATTTTTGGAAAGATATTTGGTTGATGGACCAACCCCTTGCATAGATTCCAAATTTGGTATGTTTGGATCCTAGGACCAGATTGATCTTTGGGTCTAAGTTGGTTGAATTTATTGAGGTGGTTAATGGGTTGAAGGTTTAGAAACCTTTAAAATAGTCTATTCTCAACAATGTTGAACTTGAAGCTTGGATTCTAATTACTAATAAGTTGAAGTTTCAGGTCATTAAACAAATAAATGAAGAGGATGAGATATTCTAGGCAAGGGAAAATAATGGATCCTTTTCAATCAAGTCTACCTACAATATGCTAGCTATCAAGACTCCTCTGTGGATTCCACCTTCCAAAGTATGGCTTAAGGGTCTAACGCCAAAGGTGAATATCTTTTTTTGGTTGGTAACTTAGAATAATATTTTGACCATTGAAAATCTTAAAAAAAGAGGTTGGTGGATGCCAAACAAATGCTACCTTTGTGGTGCTAATGAGGAACAAACAAGCCATCTATTCTTTCAATGCTCGTTCTCTATGGAAGTTCTTAACTATGTTTTTAATTTTTTGGGACTACGTTGGGTGGTGCCAAGTTTGCTTGTTGATGTTTACACTCAATGGTCATCTCCTTTTTACTCTTCAAGGCTAAAATGTTTTTGGAACTTCTATTTACCACATATTTTCTAGCGGGTGTGGAAGGAGAGGAATAGTAGAATTTTTAAAAACTTTAAAAGAGATCCTACCTTTGTTTGTGCTAGATCCTTGGCCTCCACCCTAGAGAATGTGTTTTATCTGGCTTTGGAGGAGGGCAAATTTGAGGAGGTTGATCTCAAAAGAAAAATTGGCTTTCAACAGAGTAATAGGGTTTTTGGTCTTCTTGGTCCTAATCCTTGGGCCCTTGTGAGGTGGGAACCTCCTTCTCTAGGTTGGGTTAAATTGAAATTTGATGGAGCTCTAAAGGATAATCCCGATAATGCTAGTGTTGGTGGGATGCTTAGGGATGACAAATGTGGGCTTCTATTGGCGTATGCTAAATTCTTATATATCCAAAGTTGCCATGTTGTAGAGTCCAAATTCCTTTACCAAGATCTCCTACTTATGGATAAGATGGGGTACCAAAAATTTTGCATTGAAGGAGACTCGCTTAATATTATAAACTTGGTCAAAGGTGATTCAATCCTTAGTTGGAATATTGAGGTTGTGATTATGGAATCTAGGTGAATTATTTAGGCTAGAGAGGATAGGGAGATAAAGCATATCTTCAAATAAGGAAACTGCCATGTTGACTTTATTTTAAACCTGGGTATAAGTCTCAATGGTATTTCTGTTTGGAGAGACAATTTTCATGAAGGTCTTCTTCAATTGGATTTAGTGATGCATGCTTCTTAATGCTCTGTAAGCTTTTATTGTTTATGAAGAAAGGTTTTTTGCACAACCATGTGGAAGTGTTGGTTGGTTAGGGGCTCATCAACATTGTTCTAATTTTGTTTCTTATTCCAAGTTGTAGTCGGTTCACTTGGTGATGGAAGGCCAATTGCAGTGCTTTATAGTCGTTCTTGTCTCTGTATTACTGGTATCAGGCCAAGTTTTGCAAGGCTTCTCCTATTGTAAAATATTTGGGGACCCTTTCAAAACCCCTTCTATATCTAAAAAAAAAACATCGACAACATCACCTATCAATAGTTTATAGATGATACAACCCTTTTTGCAAGGGCAATGATAAATGACGTTAGAGCTTTGAATAACTTTTTAAATGAATATAAAAGAGCATCCAGGAAAAAATTTAATAGGAAAAAATTTAATAGGACAAAATCTAAAATTTACTTTCTTAACACTCTAGCTAATATCAAAGCTAGAATTTGTAGGTTTCTTCAACTGGAGGAGGCAAATTTGCCAGCAACTTATCTAAGGATGTTTTTATTTGAGGGGAGAATGAGGATAGAATTATGGAATCTAGTTATTAGTAAAGTTCAAAATAAACTACTAGTTTGAAAAGGTAGATGGTTATCATTAGCAAGAAGAGTGCAATTAGTTAAGTCAATCTTATAGACCATTCCAACATATTATATGTCATTGTATATTATGCCAAAATCAGTTGAAAAATGTTTAATATATATTATGTGATCCTTTTTATGGTCAAGTTTACATGATAAAAGGAAATTTTCTTTGGTGAAATGGAGCAATATGTGTGATGATAAAACTAGGGGAGGTCTTAGTTTAAGAGTTCTTACAATCACAAACTTAGCTCTTAGGGGAAATGTAATCTGGAGATTGTACAAAGAGAGTCAAATACAATGGGAAAGAATTCTTCTAAGTATGTTGAGCCCAATGACCCAAGTTTAATATTTACTACATTCTCTCTACCAAATTATTCTGCTCTTTGGACTGGTTTAAAAAAATCTATTGATCTAATGATTAAAGGTTTAATATGGGTGGTGGAAACTGGAGAAATTTTTTTATTTGGATGGATACTTGGCGTGATAAAAAAACCACTCAATTTAGATCCAATTTTGAAACCTTGGATGAGATTGCTTCAAGACAAATATGGTGATAGTGTTTCAAACATTTTGTACAAGTATCAGGAAGGAAGATACAAATAAAAAGAATATTTTTTCAAGTATACAAGACATTAATGCTAGGAGGCAATTAAGTAGAAAGATAACAACTATGATTATTCTGAGGGGATACAAGGATAAATTGATTTGGGAGTTGAATAGCTTGGGAGAATAGATGACAAGAAGTGGATATAATGTAAAGCACCAACAAAATAGCAATATCACTAGAATATGGAGAGATATTTGGGATAGCTCAAGCATTCCTAAAGTCAAAATGTGTGTCTGGTTGGTAGGTCATAGAAGAATTTTATCCTGGTCTAACCTTATAAAAAGGGGTTTTTATGGCCCCTCTCAATGTGTTCTTTGTTAAAAGGAGGAGAAGAGTAAAGACCATCTCTTGGGACATTACTCAATAGTCTAGAAACTATGGAAATAGATTCTTAATATGTTTGGTAAGTGCATGGTGATGAATAGTAGAATTGAATATTGGCTAAATCAATGGTAGAGCACTTATAAAAGTGAGGCTTTACAGATAATGTGGGATATATTAAAAGATACAATACTTTGGACTGTATGGATAGAAAGGAATAGAAGAATATTTAAAGGAAAGGAAAGCAATTTAAAGGTAATGGAAAGGAAGATATGTTTAGCCATAAAGTAGTCTAAACCAACCTTACCAACTCACCCAGTACTTAATTTAGAAGCAGAGAGCCTTGATAGATGAAATCAAGTCATTAAATGGAATTATGATGTTGGGTACAAGAGAAGCAAAAAGAAGACAAAGAATATAAAGTGAAAACCACCAAATGTGGAGTTGGTTAAATTGAATTTTGATGGAGCATCTAAAGGAAATCCATGACCGATAGGAGGAGGAGGAATAATTAGAAATAATAGAGGAGAGATTGTATCTCATTGCGCTTTTAATAATGGATTTAAGACAAATAATGAAGCTAAAGCTCGGGCAACTTTAGAAGGATTAAAATATGCAAACAAATGAAATGAAACAAAGTATGGATGGAAGGTGATTCTCTCATAGTAATAAATGCAATTTTGAGGAAAGCAAAGGCTTCATGGAACATACAAGAGATAATTGTGGAAATTCAAGATCTTGCTAAAGAGTTTGAAGAAATCAGGTTTGCACATACATTAACGGAAGGAAACAAATGTGCAGATAGGCTAGCCAATAGAGAGGTTTTGATTGAGGATCATGAAGTTAAATTCTCCTTTCCATGGTTAGAGTAAGTAGTAAGTTTAACTGAAGCTGACAAGAAAATGTTGATTGTCTGAATCAAATAATGATTAAGATTGACTTTAATGTTTTCCATTGGTAATATCTGCTTTATTTTATAACAATAATGTGTTTTCACATAAACTATTTATTAAAATTTTTGTGGTTTCACTTGTGTTTCAAGAAGGAAACTAACAATCCAGATTTGGTGAAGTGAACTATGATGCGAACTATGATAATGCAACATTTTGGAAATGTTACTCTACTAATATGTGATGCATAAATAGTAGAAGTGAAGTTTTGGTATTGTGAAGGCTGTTATAGAAAATGTCAAGAATGATGCTAAATTTTAAAATATTTGGAAATGTTACTCTACTAAGATGTGATGCATATATAGTAGAATGAATTTTTGGTATTGTGAAGGCTGTTATAAAAAATATCAAGAAGAATGCTAAATTTTAGAATATTTGTATTCATACAATAAATTGAAAAGATCCAAAAAAAAAATCAAGAATTCATTACTTTATATATCAATGATATCATAAAACTCAAGACTTTAGAAAGTATAACCATCCTAAATATAATATATTTTAAAGTTATCCCAAGAAAAAAAGAACTCTCTTTGTATATATCCAAAAGTATAAACTTATAGCATCCACAACCAAAGATTTTAAATGTCCAAAAATTAGTAAAGAACAGGTTTAGTTATATACAACCATATCTAAGTTCCTTTCAAAACATCTATCTACTATCCATTATCAATAAGAGGCTCCTTATACAAAAATTCTATTATAACACCAATTCAATCCAGGAGGAGAAAGAACTCTCTTATTCCTTAGGATCATGCAAAATAAGCAAATAAAAGTAGACAATAATTTTAATAATTTTAATATGGTATGAGCTTAACTGATTAAAAATATGAATTTTAATTTTAAAGATTTAGGTTCAAGTCCCACAAGGACAACGCAATGGTTAGGGTTTTGACCTTTTTTGGTGAGGTCCAAGGTTCAAACCACCACAACAGTGGTTAGGGCTTTAACCTCTCTTTGGGGAGGTCCAAGGTTCAAACCACCACAATAGTGGTTAGGGCTTTGGGCTCTCTTTGGGGAGGTCCAAGGCTTTGGCCTCTCTTTGGTGAGGCCCAAGGTTCAAACCACCACAACAGTGGTTAGGGCTTTGGCCTCTCTTTGGGGAGGTCCAAGGTTCAAACCACCACAATAGTGGTTAGGGCTTTGGGCTCTCTTTGGGGAGGTCCAAGGTTCAAACCATGACATACCCGGAGTGAGATAGGTTGGATGGTTCTATGTCTATTAAAAAAAAAATTCAAATCTTAAAAGACAAATAAGAACATTTAAATGCTATATATATATATATATATATATATATATAACCAATCAGAAATTAAATTTATTTAATCTCCTGTACATGATCAAATTGTACTTCTTTATAGTACAAAAGTTTGATAACGAATCTTTCTCACTTTGAAAAAATCCTATCTAAAACCCCAAAGCTAAATAGATTAAAAAATAGGGTCTCCATGTTAGCTCATTCCAACTCAAGCTGATATGTATGGTTTAACAAATGAGAGATTGAGATGGTTGGTTTCCCGGATGTTTTGAGAAAAAATCGGGCTAATTATGTTTCATGTTTTTATATCATATTCCAGATCTTTTGCGTGATGGTATTACAAAACTGGCTAATTATGTTTCATGTTTTTATATCATATTCCAGATCTTTTGCATGATGGTATTACAAAACTGTCCATAAAAATATACTAAAACAATGTACTCCTGATGCTTTATATATTTCTGATCTAATATAACATCCACAAGGCCCTAGTTCTTGAAAATCAAAATCAATATCTAGTAGAGTGTTCATTCCTACTTTACCAAAGATTCATCATGAACCTGATTAATTTGAAATTTGAATAACCTGCTATCTCAAACTCCAACACCTGGAAATTGATAAACTCTTAACCTTCCGTTGGTAGATTAAAAACAGACGAGGTAGATTAAATTTCTTTCTGTTTTTTTTTTTTTTTCTAATTTCAAATCCTCTAAAGAGTTTACAATATTGTCATAAGTCCAGATAATATTTATAAAACAATATTATCATGCATAAACCACCATCAGTATCCCCTCTAGTAATGAAAATGTCAATAATTTAGTGCAATCAAAGTAAGTGGTTTTCAAATCAAGTACAAACATCTGATCTTTTATGAAAAGTATAACAGAGCATAGCGAGGAAAAAAAAATTACCCAGCTAGATTCAGGAAGTATTTGCATGTATGTTACCATATCCTGATATAGAAAATTGTCCAGTGCACATTTAGCATGTTCTTTCTGTACCTGATTCAGATGGTACGACGATTCCTCCACCATTCTTTGGCAGCAGGGTCTCGATTATTACCATGAATTTGGCCTAGATTAACAGTAACTCTAACTGGGATATTATTCTTCTCAGCAGACTCATTCCCCAGCATTGGATCTATAGAAGTTCGGTTGTTATCATCACGAACTTCATAATAATAATCTTCACCAACTCGGAAAACTGGTCTCTCTGAAGGCAAAATCTTCCCTCTAAAATTTATCATGGAGGGAGGAATCTTTGACAACAATATCTCTTTAATATTTTTCACCAATCCTTGATTGTAATCCTCCAAGAACCTGCGATTAAATCTCAACCTGTAGAATTCGTATGTGGTCTGCACAGAGAATTTCAACATATTAAATGAAAAATCCATGCTTAATGAAAGCGATAGAAGGGAATCTTGGGTGTAGAATTCGTATGTGGTCTGCACAGAGAATTTCAACACATTAAATGAAAATCTTTGATATTTGTCTGTACCTGATTTGTACATATCAAGTAGGCATGAAATGCTGTGAGAGGTCCAACGGAGAAAAGTGGGATAAAAGTGTACACAATAAGAATTGTTGCTATAACTGTACTAGTAGATTTCATGACAGCTTTCCAAATGGTCAACCCATCCATGGATCTAATTTGCAGAATGTAGAGTGCACAAAGCGACTGAATATAGATGCTCAGCACCATTGTGGACAGTAGGAGCATAAAATAGTACCTATAGTTTCTCTGCAAACATAAAACCACATTCTTTAAGAGATTTCAGCAGTCAATATTTATAGAAAGTTTTAGAAAACTAAAACGATCTTGAGGGTCTGTATGCTTTTGTCTACATGGTATAAATCGGCTGGTTGAGAAAGATTGTATAAGTTTTTCAATCCTTGACATATACCATTTTAGCTGGTGAGTAAAGGTTTCAAACGCCAAACCACAATTAGTAGCAAACCTAAATTTAGTGTTGAGGTATGAAAAACTCTATGAATAGAGATCACACAGTTCAGATTACCCCATACCAGGCATAACCTTAACATTACATCTAACTGGTTCAGATCCCTAATAAATGCAGCCCTAAAACATGTCAATGGACACTTAACCAAATAAATACAAACTCTGAAATGTTTTATAGACTCTTGAATTATCATGGAGTAAACCAATATCTTGAGCCAATTTTGCAAAGTCATATCTGTAGTTATATGTATTAAGGACCTCAGATAGTTTTGTAATTCTCAAATAAAGCAGCATTAGCACTGTTCAAAACCCATGTCAAACTTGTATTTTGCAAGGTAAAATTTGAAGCATTACACCTAAGAACCCAATGAAATTTCCAAGCCCTGCAAAAAGTTCTGACCTTTACATGTTTGATATGTACCAGTCAACAAAATGATTTTCCCTGCCCTGTTGGTCTAAGGTGAAGGATGGTAGACACAAATTGGGAGGTTGAAAAGATTCAATGAATCCCATCGGCATTAATGTAAATATTGAAATCCTTTTGCTTACATGAATTTGTATAAAAATTCAGATCTGCCGAAAATTTCTGAATTATATTAAGAAGAGGCAAGGATGAATGATGCGGACCAGTAAATTGATATGATTAACAACCCACACATGCAACTGATCATTTCAAATCTTGAGTCATTGAAGGGTGTGATCTAAAAAAACATTAAAGTTGTCTGATCTATAGACTACATGGGCTTGTGCGAATCTAATTATTTCAATTCTTTTAGGGTGTAATTAATTCTGCATTCCATGCATCTCATGAAAGTAACAGACTTGCAGTTAATATATATATATATGCAAGCAACAATAATTCAATGTAAACTCAAGTTCAACTGTGTAGATGTTATTTGCTGTTGGATTACAGCCCTTTCTGCTAAAGCTTAGGAATGGTAAAACTTGTCTAACTAGGGGAAAAAGAATTACTTAGCCAACCAGAAAAAAGGGTGGGGAAGTTAAGAGTAGATTTTAATCACATACTCTGCCAATGCACTGTGCAAGGTATGGACAATGGTGATCAAAGCGCTTAACGCAGTTGTCACAGGTTGAGCAGTGTGAACATCTGGGAGGTCGATACACATGGCAGGTACTACAGTACTTTAGAGTTTTCTTCTCTCCATCTATCATTACTTCTTTAAAAGTAGGCAAAAGGTTCCGTTCATGCACTGAGGGAGGATATGGATTGCGAGGCACTATGCCTGGATCTCTTCCTGCTGCCATAATAAGAAGCACCAAGACCTGCATAGCAATTAAAGATCAGCTTTTAGGTATTATTAGAAGAATTTTAATTGAAAATATGTCAAATGAAAACAATGGGCTTGTAATAACAAATTGCATACATCTCAAAGACACACTTAATGACAAAATAAATCTACTATATTTTCTATACGCCAAACTAGCAATAAGCCCACTATAACACTGATAATTCTAATCAGAGAATATGCCACTAAACTTAATAACAAGTATCATATAAATTCAACCAAATAAAGTGCTTACCACACCCCAGATCCCAGTGAAGATGACACATAACTGAATAGTGAGTCACCAGCCATACATATACAACATATATATACATAGATAGAAAGGATTCATACTTACATATGTTGTGAAACCAACTGTCATAACCATAATTACAAATCCATTTGGAAGTATTTCTGCAAAACTTCTCCCTACTAAAACACAAAATACTACAACTGGAATGATGATTCCAAACAATATTGAAATCAATCTCCTCATACTATTGCGTGCTAATATTAACCTTCCACCCAATAGAAAAACCTGGCAAAAACCAATCATACAAACAAAAGATAAATGTCTCTTATCTTACTGCAAAAGTTCTAGAAAGTTAATATTAATGTACACCTGAAATAAAAACTTAAAACTTTTCAAACTTTCTATATTGTTGAATCTATATATACATAAACACATAATAAATTAAAAACATTTTCAATAAAAATTCCTCTACCTTAAAAACCACTTTACTTATTTACCCTGCATTATAACTATTGCATTGTTCTCACTTTTTGGGCTACCTGAATAACAACAGGAGCTATGAAATTAACTAAAAGTTTGAGTTGATAATTTTATATATGGATGTAGGATGTCATTAAAGTTTGATGTTGTGTTGTAGAGTTTAGGAAAAAAATTAAGAATTATAATATTTTATATAATACCATTTTTAATAAAAAATTTAAAACTATTTTACTGATTTACATCTGCATTATAACTGTTACATTGTTCTCTTTTTTGGATACCTGAATAACAACAGGATTATGAAATTAGCTAAAAGTGTGAGTTCATAATTCTAAATATGGACACCAATATAGATGTAGGATGTTGTTGGAGTTTGATGTTGTGCTGTAACTGTTATGATATAGGAGTTTGTTTATATATTAAAAAACTAATTTTATGTTATAGTAAAATGGAAATGTTTAAAAATTGAGTTTATCAAAATTAATTTTGATGGTGTTTGTTTTTTTTTTTTGGAAAAGGAGGTGGTGTTTTTAAAAATAGTGAATTCAAAGATTCTTTGGAACTCCAACTAACGACTATGCATAGGCTAGTATCAATAATATGGAACCCCTTCTACTATCAATAAAAAAGAAACTATGCATAGGCCGGGCACTTCTTCCAGAGATTAAAATTGCAACAGAAAAATGATGGAAATATATTTCAATTAAGGAGAACTCACAAATTATCATCAATGCTATTAACAAAAATGGATGTGGAGACTGAATAAAAAATAGTATTATTGTTTATGTTCATTGTCTATTACTCTAGAGGCAATCTCTTGGCAGTGTTTGGCAATGTAAACATATTTATAGAGAAGGAAATCAAGTAGCAGATAAATTAGCGAATTATGGTGTTGATTTTCATCCTAATAAAATTCAAATTTTAGAAAGCAAATGGCCAAGTGAGATTTTATATCTTAATCAAAATGATGTGAAAGAGGAAATAACACTTTAAAGAAGTTGAAGAATATATTTAAGAAAAAAAAAGAATGAAAAAGTTTATGCTACAACAAATGTAATATTTTGATATTGCGATGAGAGTAGCAATAAAAACTACATATAACCTATTAAAAATAATAATAATTTTATAATTTATGATAAGGAAAAAAATTAAAAACTATAATATACTTGCAAATAAAGATATAAAGTTTCATAGAAATAAAACCTACATTGCGGCCTCTCCATACTTCATGGACTCGTTTGCCAACCTCATTTGCTTCATTATGGTCAGGCTCAAAATCTTCCACTGCATGGAGCTCAACTTCCTTATCTCCCATTCCGCTAATGGAAAACAAAGAGACAAAAGAAGTTTTCTTTTTCTCTTTAGGAATGTCATGTGCAAAAAAAGGTATTGTTAGAGTAGTGAAAAAACTTGAATCCTTTCAAACTCTCTACATAAAACTCACCTTGTGATCAATAATAAAAAAAAATCAATAAAAACACATATAATGAGTTCCCTCCCGGTACATTTATTGGATTGCACTGGGAACTGATATAGAACTCTGGTGATAATTCTGATTCCCATTCAGATATGTTGTTATTAGGCAAAAAGCAAAAACAACACATGCCGAGAGGAAATTTAGAATGACTGCTTTAAAAACTGTAGAGCTCTATTCATTTCAAACATATATGTCAACCTGTATTGAACTTTTAAGAAATTTTCCCAAGCTCAAATTTTCATAGCCGGGTTTAGTATTCGAAACACAAAAGAAGTGAAAAAGACAACAATATTGTTCTGTGGAAAAATTATATACTTGTGGAAAGCTTCAGTGTTATTCTTCGATCCTCCGGAGTTCTCTTGTAGTGCAGTCTACCTGGGAGATTTTAGCTGGCATATACTCAAATCCTTCAAAATCACATTATCTTTAGTTTTGGCTTTTTATAAATTTGACCGTTTAGTGAGGGGTTGCTTATTTTCCTTAGGTTTGGCGTTTATAAATGTAAGGGTTTAGGAACCGTTAAGATAAAATCAACTTTAATTTAGGATTTAGATGGTGAGATATGTGTGACCTATTAAGATGTAGCGGTAAGGGGCAGTTCGGTGGATTTTTTTAGTTTATATATATATATATATATATAGTATTTGATAGTAATTTTTTTAAATAAGGATAAACTAAATAATTTTTTAGTATTTATTTAATTATATTAAACTAAAGTTAATAATTTTATTCTTTGGGATTTAAAGTTTATATTTTTTATTTAAAATTTTAAAGTTTTCATAGTTTTTTTTGTTTCAATCCATCATATTGTAATATTACAACAACTTAGATAATATATGTGTGTTTGACAAGATTTAAACTTAGGTCTCCTGTTTGAATGTTGTGAATCTAACTCATAAAACAAATGTCATTTGATTAAAGTCTTAATCGTTAAACCCACTTGAATGGTATTATTTTATCAATTTAAATATATTTTTAGTAAATAAATAAAGATTAATTGACAAGCTATTATGGCACTGATTTGTGATTTGTGATCGCATGATGCAATATGGGTTATGGGTGGACCCATTTCAATTCGATATAACTAAATTTTAAAAAATAATTAAATTGTTAAAGCCCATTTAAGGCTATTGGTTTGGAGCAAAAAGTTACGCATCTTAAACTAGGGTTAAATTGTTACAATATCCATATGTGACTTAGTATGTGACCATAGTATAACACAAGATCATTTCAATTCTATATAACAAATCAAATTAAAAAAAAAATCCATTAGTTTATAAAATTTAAAAAAAAAAAAATCTTGTTTAAAAAGATAATAATAACCCCTCAAATTTGTTAATTTAAACTTTTAAATGTAAGAAAAGGCAAGGTTATTCAAATCTTTACAAGTTAAATTAACTAGACCATAGCTTTCTAAACTCAAATCCTTAATTTAAAAATTTAATAATTCTTATAACTTAGAATCATGTCCACAATCTCTTTAAAGATGAACACCCTTCTCATTAAACTCATAACCATACTATGCATATAAAATAAGATAGTAAAATAAATAAACAAAAAACAACAAAAGTCGTCCAAAAATAACTTTTTGTCATATGAAGGGAAGCATGATCATGGTGCCAACAATATTTTGTATTCGTTTTAATATGTGAAATATATAAACTACTAAGAAAAAATGAATTTTCTAAGGATGCCCTAGTTGGAAGTATGGATGCCCTAGTTAGTGATAAGAGGAAGAGTGAATCTATGATAAACAGTGGTGAAAGAAAATCTAAGGATCTGGAATAAGGAAATTTTTGGAAATATTTTTGAAAACAAGAAAGCCATCTCTGAAAGGTTATCAACCATTGAGAAAAAACTTGAAGAGGGATTTCCGGACCCTTCCCTATAGGCAGATGAAAAGAAATCCCTTGCTTGAGTACCATAATGTTCTAGCTCACGAGGAGACTTTTTGGCGGCAAAAGTCTAGAGCTACTCGGCTAAAAGAAGGTGATGCCAATACAAGATTTTTTCATGCATCTACCTTAAGGAACAGAAGCCACAATAGAATTCAAGAACTTGTTAGAGATGATGGATCACTCCTTTCTAGTCCTAATGAAATCGGAAATGAAGCGGTTTCCTATTTTCGGAATCTTTTAGGAGAAGAACATTTCAGTTCTGCCTTAGCTTCAGAATCAATGCTTTACCATATTCCTCATTTAATTTTTGATGACTTGAATGGGAAGTTAATTAAGCCTTTCACGGATGAAGAAATCAAGGAGGCCCTCTTCTCAATGAACCCTGATAAATCTCCAGGTCCAGACGGGTTTTCACCTTGTTTTTTTCAGGATTTTTGGGATATTGTAGGTTTTGATGTATGTGCTACTATCAAGGAATTTCAGTCCACAAAGCATATTCCAAGAAGTTTTAACTCCACTTTTATTGCTTTAATCCCAAAGATTCCTACTCCTAGATCTATGATGGATTTTAGACCTATTAGCCTTTGTAATGTTGTTTATAAAATTTTGACCAAGGCAATTGCAAATAGAATGAGGAAGATCCTTCCTATGTTTATTGATGTTTGTCAAGGCGGTTCAGTCCCTGGAAGGTCCATCCTTGATGGGGTCATAACGGTTCATGAAGCCCTCCATTCGGTAGTCCGGACTAAAAACACCGCTTTTGCTCTCAAAGTTGGATATGAACAAGGCTTATGACCGCATAAAGCTGGAGTTTTGTCTCTGCCATTCTTCAGAAATTTGGTTTTCATCATGAATGGATCAAGCTTTTGGAAGGATGTTTTATGAAACCTTGGTTTTCGGTCCTTGTTAATGGTGCTCCCGTTGGATACTTTCAAAGTAAAAGGGGCCTAAGGCAAGGTGACCCTATCTCTCCCATGTTGTTTATCATTGTGGTTGAAGCCCTTGGGAGGACAATCAAAGTCACTGTAATATTGGTCTTATTTCGGGAATTAAAGCATCATCACAAACACGAGCGATTACACATGAACGGTTTGTGGATGATACTTTGTTGTTAACTCTTGCATCGGTTTTTGAGGCTAAGGTCATAAAACATATTCTAGAGCTATATGAGGATCTTTCGGGGCAAAAGGTAAATTTTTCAAAGAGTAAAATTTATTTCTTTAACACTCCCATTCGGAGGCGATTAAGATTGCTAGGATTCTTGGATGCTCGGTGTCTACTCTTCCATCCACATACCTAGGCCTTCCTTTATTTACGAGCGAGCTACCGATTCCATGTGGACTAATGTAATTGAAAGAATTCGAGAGGAAGGTCAGTTTGGATGGAAAGGGAATTTGTTATCTCAAGTCGGCAAGGCGGTTCTCACCAAGTTTTCCATTCAAAGCATCCCTGTCTACTTTCTCTCTATTTTTAAAGCTCCTACAAGTGTCTACACTAAAATTGAACGAGATCCGAGAAGAGGTTCCTATGGGTCGGTTCCGAATCTAAGCGGCGCTTTCACTTGGTGTCCTGGGATAGGGTTTGCAAACCAAGGGAGTTTGGAGGTATTGGGCTAAGGAGAATACAACATTTAAACATGGCCCTCCCGGCCAAACAAGCATGGCGTCTTTTGAAAAATGCAAATGCAGAATGGATTACTATAATCGGAAGAAAGTATTTGCAAGAAATTGAATTCTTAAGTTATTCCTTTCCTCCCGGGGGATCAATTTTTTGGAAATCAATCCTTCAAACTAAAAACTTGCTAAGCAAAGGGCTACGTTGGAAACTGGGAAATGGAAGAAACATTGATTTTTGGGACCACAAATGGTTAAAGGACTATCCCCTCTCTGCGAGACCCCATCATTTCAACCCTTAGAGCTTGGACAATTGAAGTTTTTGGTACCAAAGTTGCAGATTTTATTACTTTGTCAAACAATAGAAGGGTATGGAAGCCAATAATGAATAATGATCTACCAGGGGCATCAATAAACTGGAGAATGAATTAAAACAGTCTTTACTCCCTTCCGGAATTCTTGAGGACCGACTTATCCGGGAAGCTTCGGACAATGGGGAATTTTCTCGTCAAGACTGCTTATCTGATGCTTATTGATAATGATGAACCTACTTTCCCTCACTTGGAAGTTTGGCCCAAAAGCATTGTTCCGAAGGTTGGGTTTTTTGCATGGCTGGCCATCCAAAATAAGATCCTCACCATGGATAACTTAATAAAAAGAGGTGTGATTGTTGTTAATAGGTGTTATCTTTGTATGTCTGAGTGGGAGTCTATTGATCATTTGTTTATGTATTGTAATTTTTCTGTCTCAATCTTGTTAGGTCTGTTACAAGTGTTTCATATTTATTGGGTCCATCCTCAGTCCATTTTTGACTTATTTGTCCAATGGCCTTCCCCATTTTTGAATAGGCGTCTTAGGTATATGTGGAAGATCTGCCTTCATCACTACTTGTGGCGAGATATGGTTGGAAAGGAATCGTCGGGCCTTCTTGGATAAGGTTTCTCGGTCATCCTCTCGTCTGTCAAAAATTTTAGCATATGCTAATGAGAATACTTGTTTAGTGCCTGCGGCATCTAGACCTCCAAATCCTTTTGAAGCTTCATTAGGCCGGTCATTAAACTTACCTCTCACCGATGGCCTCAATCATCCTCAAGTCTGTCCTAGAACCATGATCACATGGACCCCACCCCCCCTAGGGTGGATTAAGTTAAATTTTGATGGGGCATCTAGGGGCAACCCAAGTGAAGCTGGGGCTGGTGGCTTACTTAGAGACCACAAGGGTGAGGTGCTTGTAGCTTTTGCAGAACATCTTGGAGCTCAAACTAACAATGTGGGTGAAGCAAGGGCGGTTTGGAGGAGCCTCAAGGTGGCGAGAGAATTATCCAGGGAAGCTGTTGGTGGAAGGTGATTCTCTTATTATTATAAATCTTCTAAAGAACACTAAGAGAGCTCCTTGGAGATTTGATGACTACATCCATGAAGCAAGGGCTCTAATTCATGACCGACTTGAGGCCATAATTTTGCATACCTTCGGGAAGCAAACATGGCGGTGATAGGTCGGCAAATGAAGGCATTGTAGCAACAAATTTGATCACGTGGACTGAAAATCTTCCTCATGCGGTCTCAATGGTGATAGATAATGAAAAAATTTAGATTGGAAGGCTCAAAGTGGATCAATGACAGAAAATGGGGGCATTTTTTAAAAAAAAAATTTGAACCTTATAATGGATTTTGTCATATTTGTTTTTTTTGTTCATGTGACTAGTGTTTTTTGCAGCTGGTGGGGCAATGATATAGGTTTTTTATCTACAAATTCATGCATGGGAAAAATCTTCTTTGGCCTCAAGTATTTCCCAAGGTGTGTTTGGATTCGATGTCGCAAAAAGGCCCTAGCAAGAAATAACAAAGTGTTGGAGATCCCTGACAATGAGGCACCGGACCCCACCATAATAGTCTTGGAGAAGATGACAATTTCATCGACCTCCAACGGTATCAACCGATTGAAGAGTCCGTCCGGCCTCATCGGTGCAGTTGTTGATTTGTGTGATTCCTTAAATCTTTTGTTTTATAGCCGGCGGTTCCGGGGGCACAAGGAGTCAAAGGCAAAATCTAAATATGATGGCAAGAACGATGATAAGAAGTTAGATGAGGACTACAAGGAAGACTGCTTGGCCTCTTGGCTGTCCATTCTATGGGATGTTTTTTTTTTTTGACCATATTCTATTATTTTTATATGGGCACAAGCTACTCTGCATGGTGCTTGCATGATTAGTTTTTGTCTTTGTTAGTTCTTTTTTGCGTCTTTCTTTTCAGATGGCCATAATATTAGGCTTCCATAGTTTAGTTTGGCTGTATTCTAATGGAAGAGTAGGTCTTGGCCATTTTTGTTGTCAATTTAAACTTTTAGGGCTTGGCCTTTGTCCAGTTGGTCAGTGGACCCTATTTTGTAAAATGGTTTTGGGTCAACCAGTTAAAACCCGGTGTTAATTATAATATTCTCTTACTTACAAAAAAAAAATCTATGATAAACATTATTCAGGTAGTAGATACTACGCCAAAGGTGATTATCAAGGATGAGATGATCAATCATGATATAATGGTTCTTAAAACCAAAGGGTTTATATGTAAATTCCATCGATACTATCCTTTTTTTTTAGATTCAAAATTGGATCAAGTGGAAGTGTACATTGAATTCAAATTACTCCATGACTTTTCTTCCAAAAATATTTTTTCTCATTATCTTCTCTAGTTCAAAAATAAGGGATAAAATAATGGATGATGGCCCTTGGTTTAGGGTCAAAATGCATTATATTTAATACCATAGAGTGATAATTTTTCTATGGAGACAGAGATTATTAAAAATGTTCTAATGTGTATTAAGCTTTTATACTTCCTTATCAACTCATCACTAAGGAGGTTTTGAAGAATGTTGGCAATACTCTAGGGGAGTTCATCCAAAAGGGAACAACTACTAAGGAGAGAAGGCATATTGTATACACTTGTTGCCATGGATATTTTAAAACATTTATCACAATTCATTAGAATTAAATTTTAATCAAGATAATGGGATCAACAAGTGGATTACCAAAATATTGTATTATGATGTCGTAAATGTTATGAGACTAGACATATGACAAAATATTACAAAGTGAAAATGACGGAGAAAGAGATGGAAATTTCTTGACATGAGATAAAATTCAATATGAAATAAGGAGATCATATCATAGTAAAATTTGGGTCAAATCAAGGATTTTCGATTCATAAAAAAGTGGTAAGAAAAATTCATCTACGTTATCAAATGGAAAAGGCCATTATAGTTCACTCAAATCAGTCATTGGGAAAAAATGGTGTAAAGGATAAGTAAGTTCAATGTTTAAGTTCAAATACAAATTTAAAGTGAATGAGATGAAGGAGGTAAAGGTTAAACCAAGTAAATCATCTTCATTTTCCTCAAGTAGCATAAATTCCTTTCCTTGTAATTAAAAAGAAAGTAGTACAAAGTGTATTTATTAATAAGAAAATAATGCATATGGATGATATCCATTGAAATATAGGGTTTTTGAGGTAATATAAAAAAGTGATTAGTATGAAGTATCATCCTTGTAATTTAGGTTTTCTAGGACAACATAAAGAAGAATGTTTTATGAGGCTAATCTTTGCATTTTAGATTCTTTATGGTAGCATAATATTTAGAAGATAACTCTCATTATGAACAATATGGAAAAATAGAATAGATTGATGAAGATAAAATTCTTGGTGGGAATAAAAAAGGAAAAGAAGGTCATCAAAGCATGAATAAAAAGAAAAAGAAACTCGAAGGGATACTGATTTGGAAAGCCAAATAAAAATATCACAAGCATTAACAAGTAGTGTGGTTAATCCCACTAAAAAAATAAAAAGTGATGATGAAAATAATACCATGGAATATTAGGGGTATGAATAAAATATTTATTAAAGAATTAATAGGTTAAGGTCTGAGGTGTCGACCAATTGGTGTAACAAAACCTTGTAAGGGGGACAGATGCCTAGGGTTCAAATCTTGGGCCTTGCTAGAACTCTTGTCCCTTTCCTAGTGCTTTTAATGATGTAAAAGGTTTAAAATGATTTTAGCATGGTGGTTATAGGGGTGGACTGCGTAAAGTACTATGTGGTAGCTTTTGGGGCAGACAACGTAGAATACTGTGGCAACCAAGATAGAATAGTGTACCTGGATCATTTTGGTGACTACCGATTCCACCATGTAAAAAAATAGGTTGTTATAGTTTTGAGTTTGTATTAATACAAGAAATAAAATAAATTAGTGAAGAATATAAGGATTCTTTTAAAAATATTTGGAAGATAAGTGATTGTCTAGTAATTTCTTCTATAGGAGCTTCAACTAGTATTGCAACAATATGGTACAAACACAAATACAATGAACACTTTTTAGAAGAAAAAACTAATTGGGTTGTTTGACTATTTTAGAGTAAATAGGATAACATCAAAGTTACGATTATAAATGTTTATGCTCCATATATAATTATTCTTTGTAAAAGATTTTGGAAGGACCTTAACATATTTTTATCAAACACAATGATGATTCATAGTTGTGATCTATGGATTCTTAGGGGTGACTTCAACATTGTTCTATCTCCTTTACAAAATAAGGGTGGTACTATGGGATGGTCTAAATTTTACATTATTTGTCAATTCAAATGGCCTTTAGGATGCCAATCCAATTTTTCAATTTACATGGGATAACATATGCATTTGGCAAATCCATATAACAGAAATTTTGGATACTTTTTTTGTTGTCCAATGCATGGTTACAAATAAAGCATACAATCTCTTCAAACATTTTATTGTGACCAAGATAAAATCACAAATCTATTCTTTTGGCTTGTGATTTATCCAATAATGGTCATTCAAATCCATTTCATTTCTAGTTTAAGTGGTTGGACAAGACCTTAATTTCTTCTAAATGGTTATGTTATGGTGTGATGAAGCAAATTTTAAAGGATTATTTATGTACAGGTTTTTTCAATAGACTAAATATCTAAAGGAGCAAATAAATATTTGGAATGCTAAATGTTTTGGTAAAATCCTTAAATTAAAGGATATTGAATCCAAGCTAACAATATTTTGGTAACATCTTTAAATTAAAAGATATTGAATTCAAGCTAACAAATTTATAAGAGATAGTAAAAATCAATGGACTGGACTAGGATTCTTATGTGAAAGAAAACCAATTACTTTCTTATTATTATAATGCATTGAAAAAGGAGTCATATTGGTTTCAAAAATTGAGCAATAAATGGCTCAAAGAAGGATATAGAAATACAAAAAAAAATCATGATACAACAAAAATAAATTTTTATTTTCTTTGTTTTAACTCCATATGGAATAAATATTGAGGATGAAGAAGATATTAGGAAGGAAGCAACTAATAACTCCAAAAATTTATTTATCAAAAGCTAGGCAAGATAAGGAGGAACAAGGTAAGTTTTGTAAAATATTCCATCAGTTGTCACACAGGGACAAAATGAAAGCTTGATGAAGAAGATAACTATGGAAGAGCTTAATGAAGTAGTTTTGTCTTTCCACCCTAACAAGGTACTTGACCTAAATGGATTTCATACAATTTTTATTCAAAATTTTAGGATTTATTAAAGAGTGATATGTTGGTTGTAGTTAAAAAGGCCTAAAAAAGGGATAGATGCTGGAGATGAACTAGACACATAGGGAGTCAAAATTGATTAGACGTTTTTCGTAGGACTGCCCAAACTGCCGAACTCGTTTTGGCCATATCTCACTCATCCGGACTCGGATTGAGCTAAAATTTTGAGGGTAGATGCCTGAAAAACCCTAGAACGTCTCCACCAATTTTCATATCATTTGGAGCAACACAGATCCTAGCGCATCCCTATGTGTGAACGATATATTTGGCAAGCGGCTATGCGAGGGTTTCATGGGTTGAGTGCAAGCAGCTCCAGAGGTTGGTTTTTAGGGCCTTCGGGCCCTAGCGACCAATATTTTTGTGGTTTATGCTCAATATTTTAGCAGGAAATGTTGCAGGGGATACAAGATGGGTTAGAAATTTGTCTTTCAACAGATCATACTGTGAACTTGAGTGACAACGGCTTCCAATTTGCTGCACAAAAGAAAAGTGAAAACCATACCTTTCCACGATGTCTAGGGCAAGGATTAAAGAGATCACAAAACAAGTTTCAAGCAGTTGATCAAAAAATGGCTCATATCTCAAGTGAATCTGGTGCTAAGGTGCACCCACAAAATAATTCTACTGTGAAAACCCCTGTCAAGGGTAAGAATTTCGAAGACTCAGTCCCAAAAATGAATTTTAGGGATGCCCTTCATGGTGGACAGCCTCAGCCCAATGCTAATATCAATATTAGGGCTTCCCATAAACCTCTAAGAATGCCTAAGATTGATCCCAGGAAAACGGAGTCAGGATGTCTTAAAGCAGCTGATGGAACTCCTATTGTTAAGCTTGATATGGGTAACATTCAGACTGGCATTGAAGATTTGGAAAAAAGAGGACTAATTTGTCGGTTCGTGGGTTTTCGTCCGAGTCTATCTGCTTTCAAAGTCTGGGCTGCAAAAAGCTGGAAAACTAAAGGTGAGTTACAAATCTCTATTTATCCAAATGGTTATTTTCTTGTTTTATTTGCTAATAATGAAGATAGAGAGAAAAATTTTCAAGGGGGTCCTTGGTTTTTTGGAAGGGCAGGGCTTTTCATGAAGCCCTGGCATACTAAATTTAAAGCCGAAGAAGAGATGCCTTCTATAGCTCCCGTGTGGGTTAGACTCTTTGGCCTCCCTATTGAATTTTGGAATCCTACTATTTTTTCTTCAATTGGAAACTCTTTAGGAACTTTTATGATGACTGTTGATTGTACTCAAAATTTTGAACATATTATTTATGCTCGGATTTGTGTTTTAATGGATTTTGACAAACCCCTACCTAAAAAGATCACATTACAATTTGGGGAAGACACTTGGGAGCAAGTAGTGGACTATGAGAACATTCCTTTTCATTGTAGAATTTGCCATGAATATGGTCATTTGGCCAGTGCTTGCCCAAATAAAATTCCTGATCAAAAGAAAGAAGATATAAACTCAATAGGTTTCCAAATACCTAAGAAGAAGAACACTCGAAAAAAACCAGTTATGAAGGATCAATCAAAATCATCCGCTAATATGTTTGAAATCCTTTCCACAAATGATGTCCCAAGTGAGGAAGAGGAAATAATGGAAACTGAAATCTTAGAAACACAATTTAAATATGAAGGGAAGAACTCAGAGACAAACCAACAAATCAAAGGTTTTCAACAAAAAAAAAAGGAGAAAATTTACACAAGAAAAACAATATTTCAAATGTCAAAACTTCAAATAATGCAGGTCCCAATATAGACTCCATTGAACCATCTAGTAAAATTTTGGTTGTGTACGAGCATTCTTCAAGGTTAGAAGCCATCTCAGATTCAATTGGAATAAGTCAAGAAACAGGGAAAAAAAATTGAAGATGGATTCTAATCAAAAAGTAGGTCGCAAGACCAATCAATATCATATGGTAAAAGAAGGTGAAAAGCTTGTAGAGGAAGGTAAGATTAATGCCCTTCCCAACTTTTTTAGCCCCGGTATTAATGAAGATCATCACTTGGAATATTAGAGGACTCAAAGGGAGTCTTTCAAAACAAAATGAAATTAGAAGAATGATTCAGATAAATCATCCACATCTTGTTTTCCTTCAAGAAACAAAGATGTCAATGGAGGATATGGACTTAATTGCCAAGAAAATTTGGCCAACTGGAAAAGTGGTTTCCCTCAGCTCCCAAGGGACTTCGGGTGGCATTGCTTGTCTTTGGGACCCAAAAGAGGTAGTTATTCACCATATGGTTGGCAGTTGGGGTTTGTTGGCTATAGCTATTCAAAGTAGACATTCCAACCAGATTATGCTCTGCATTACTGTTTATGCTCCGACTTCTTTGGAGGAAAAAAGAAGACAAGTGGAAGGATATTACTCATATTATCTCTCATTTTCCTAAATCTTGGATCTTGATCGGAGGAGATTTCAATACCATCCTCTCTCTGGATGAGAAAAGGGGGGAAACAAAAATTTGGACAAAAGCACCGACCTCATGAGCGAATATATTGCAAACCTCCATCTTGTGGATATCCAACCTGATAATGGCCTTATGACTTGGTCTAATAGAAGGCAAGGCTTAGCTTGTATAATGGAGAGATTGGATAGGTTTTTGCTCTCTAAAAATTTCTTAATCCATGGTCACATTCCTAAAGTGAAGACTCTTAATAATGTTGGTTCGGATCATTGGCCACCATGGTGGAAATGTGGAAAACCAATGTGAGTTTCTCTCCTTTTCATTTTCAATTAATGTGGCTTAGAGACATTTCCTTCAGACCTCATGTGCAACAATGGTGGAAGGAAGGTAAACCTAGGCATGGGACTAAGATGTTCTATTTTGCCAAAAGACTGCAATACATTAAATCCAAAATCAAGACTTGGAACTGGAAAGAGTTTGGGGATGTTCATAAAAAAAAACATGAAGTTATTGCTCATATTGAAAATTTGAATAAGAAAATCCGTTTAGATGGCCTCACAGAGAAGAGAAGTGCAGATGAAATTAAACTCACAACTCAGCTAGAGGAATGGGAAAAAAGAGAAGAAATCTTATGGAAGCAAAAATCTAGAATTCAATGGCTCAAAGAAGGAGATCGAAACACAAATTTCTTCCACAAATATCTTCTAGCTCGAAGATCTCACAACTTTATTTCTTCCTTAAAATCAGATTCTGGAGATGTTGTTTATACTTGGGATGGCATGAACTCTATTGTTGTTGATTACTTTTCCAATATTTTTGTCGCTACTCCTCTTGACTCAGCTTCTCAACATAATGTTCTTCAAGCAATCCCTTCTCTTATCACTTCTGAGGAGAACTCTATTTTGACTCGCTCCTGTTACTATCAATGAGCTTCAACAAGTAGTTTTTAAAATACAAAAAGGGAAAACCCCGGGTCCCGATGGTTTTCCTATTGAGTTCTACCAAGAGTTCTGGGATATCCTTCATGTTGATTTATTAGAGGTGGTGGAAGAAGCCAGGAAAGCCAAAGAAATTTTGAAGGTTATCAATAAAACTTATATTACTCTTGTTCCAAAAGCTCAAGAGGTTGATCATATCTCAGCTTTTAGACCTATTGCTTTATGTAATGTTCTTCTCAAAATCATTACTAAAATCATGGCAGTAAGGTTGAAGCCTCTTTTGCATAAGATTATTTCCCCAGAGCAAGGGGGTTATGTGGAAGGACGTCAAATAGTAGATGAGATAGTTCTTGCTCAAGAAGCCATCCATTCCATGGATATGCAAAATTCTCCTTCCATGTTCATTCGGTTAGACTTATCCAAAGCTTATGACAGAGTGGATTGGCACTTCCTTATCAAAGTTTTGAGGCAATTTGGTTTCTCTAAGGATTGGATGGATTGGATTATGGGATGTATCTCTTCAGTTTCCTACTTAGTTCTTATCAATGGCAGGCCTTCTCAATCTTTCCCAGCTTCCAGAGGTATTAGGCAAGGTGACCCGCTATCCCCTTATTTATTCATCATTCTTGCTGAATGCTTGGGTAGGACTATAACCAAAAAGAGGGAAAACAAAACCCTTGAGGGAGTTACCATTGCTCATGGAGCTAGACCTATCTCTCATCTTCAATTTGTGGATGACTCTACTCTTTTAGGTAAAGCTACAGTTAAGGAAGCTTCTAATATTAAGCAAATCATTAGCTATTTTTCTAAGGCTATCGGGCGCTTGATCAATGAAGACAAATCTAAAGTTATTTTCTTTCACCGCTTCGCTAGACAGGAATCCATGGTCTTGGATAAATTAAGATATAAGAAGACCTCTCTTCCAATCACTTATTTAGGTATTCCCATAAATATTCAAAGGCAAAAAAATAAATATTGGAATTGGTTGTTGGACAAAGTCAAGAAGAAAATTGGAAAGTGGACCAACAAGTGGCTTTCTTCTGGGGGTAGAATCACCTTGGTAAAATCAGTCCTTCAAGCTATTCCTATTTATGTTTCTTCCATTTTGAATATCCCAAAGGTTGTTCTTCGAGAATTGGATCAAATCAGTCATCATTTCCTTTGGAGTGGTACTAAGGAGAAAAGAAAATGGGCCTTGGTGAAATGGGATACTTTATGTCTTCCTAAGAGTGAAGGGGGGTTAGGATTCCGGTCTTCAATTAATAACAACAAAGCTTTAGCTGCTAAATTATATTGGAGGATGTTGCATAACCCCAATGCTCTTTGGGCCAATAATCTCCATGCTAAATATGCTGAGAACAAAAGTCCTGAAGACCTTGTTCGCTATCAACTTCCTACCAAAGGTTCTCCCATTTTAGCAGTTCTTAAGACTCATGAGGATTTGATAAAGAAAAAATTATTTTGGATCATTCATAATGGTCAACATGCAAATTTTTGGACAGATTCTTGGGATGGTCACAAGCCTTTGATAACTCGGCTTCCCGATTGGAGGCCTTGGATGGAGGAGCTTCACCGAGCTAATTGGATAAAGGTGGCTAATTACTATCGGTACCATACTCGGTAATTCAAAGGTTGGTAGATATTGGATCCCTATTGAGGACTGGCCTATTCAAATCCTAGAAAGGCAAAGACAAGATATCCAAGGCATCCTTCATATGAGATCCCTCTCTTGGTCCCATGAAAAAGATTGTTTTGGATGGAACAACACTACTAAGGGTGAGTATTCAGTTGCTCAAGGTTATTTGACCTTATGCCATAATAATCCCAACCATTCTTCTGACATATTTTCTCGATTGTGGGCTCAAAAGCTCTGGCCTAAGGTGAGGTTCTTTAATTGGCTTTTATTGCATCGTAGGGTGCTTACTCGGTGAGCAACTTATGAAGCGTGGTTTTCATGGCCCTTTTAGATGTGAAATGTGTGAAGAGAATGTAGAAAATATCAACCATATTTTTATTGAGTGTACTTTAGCCTCCGAGCTATGGAGGAGAATGGCCACTTTACTTGGCTTACAAGTGGTCCAATTTTTTTACTTTTGAACAGCTTTGGAGGGATTGGCCTAATCAAGAGGGTGTTGATCATTTTATTAGGCAGTTAGTTTGGATGGGTTCTACCATTCTTCTTTGGAATATTTGGAATGAAAGGAACAACTCAAATTTTTAATCAAGATAGGAAGGATATTCACTATATTTGGCAAAATACCATAGCCAACTTAGTTGAATCAGTCCATCAACTCCTTAATCACCCCCAAAACTCCCACCAAAGATGGGATCAAGTGATGCAAATATTGAAGATTAAACCTTCTAAGGGCAACCAACTTAAAGGGAATGTGAGTATTAGTAAGATGGATAGGACTAGAAATTGGCAACCTCCTCCTAAGGATTTTGGAAAAGTCAATACCGATGGAGCCTCTAGAGGGAACCCTGGAAAAGCAAGTGTGGGAGGAATTGGTAGACTTTCAGATGGCTCCCTGGTTTTTACTTTTGCTGAGAATTTGGGTATTCTTTCCAATAACCTTGCTGAGGGGTATGGTATCCTCGGAGGCCTTCAAGAGGCTACTAAGGTTGGATGGGAAAAGGTGTTAGTTGAGTCTTGACTCTCAACTTATGATTAATCTCTTGAAGACTCCTTCTAAGAATCATAAGGTGGATTGGAGAATAAAAAGAATTATTGAGAAGATTCAGTTAATCCAGATGGGATTTTTGAAAGTTGATTACAATCATGTGGTTAGAGATCAAAACAAGAGTGCTGATGCTTTAGCTAATTGGGCTTTGGACAAAGGTGATCTTACTTGTTATGGCCACCCTCCTATATGGTGGGCTTCTCAAATTAGGGAAGCTCTTCTTTCTATCATTTCTTTGGATGGCTCCGACTTCAAGGTACCTAGTTTCTTCTTGTTTTTTTTTTTTGCTTCTCTTTGGTTCATTCAGTTTTTTTTTAGTTCCCTAGCTCATTCTATTCTTTATTTTGTTTCCTCTCGTTGATTCTTGCCTTAATAGTCTTCTCGGTCTAGATAGGTCATTGTTTTGTTCATTTTTTTTCTTTTTTTTTTTTTTTGTTTAGTTTTTTAAGGTGGGTGGGTTCTTTTGTTTTGTTTTGTTTTTGTGTTCTTTGTGTTGTTTTTTGTTGTTCTTGTGTTTTTGTTGTTTTGTTTTTTTTTTATGTTTTTTGTTATTGTTCTTGTGTTTTTTTCGTTCTTGTTCTTGGGTTTCTCTTTGTTTGTGTTATTTCGTGTTTTTATGTGTGAGTGTTTTCTATGTTTTTTGTTTTTGTTTATTGTCTCGTTGTTGGTTGTTTTTTATTTTTATTTTTATTTTATTTTTTTAATTTTTTAGGTTTTGGTTGTGTTTATTTTTCATGTTTTTTTTGGGTTATGTCTTTGTAGTGTTCTGTTGTTTTTGTCTTGTTTGTGTTTTGTTATGTGGTTCTTGTGTTTTTCTATGTGGTTTGTGTTGTGGTTTCTTTTATCTTATTGTGCGTGTTTGGTTGTGCTTTTGTTTTTGACACACTCAAGGAGCATGTTTTTTATTTTATTTTATTATTTTTGTTGTTATTTACTTATTTTTAAATTGGTTTTGTGTGTTTGTTTGCTCCTTGAGTATGTCAAAGGTGGTAGGCCAGGTCCGAGTCCTGGGCATTTTTGGCGGAATGGATACCCCCGCCTCCTTGGGTCTTACCCGAAAGTGGCATCCCTTTTGGGATGTTTTCCACAAATAAAAAAAAGGGCCTAAAAAGGAAGACTACAATAAGTGAGATCAATGCTACTTTTATTATGTTGGCTCCCAAGAAAGGAGAGATAAAATATTTTGATAATTTTCATCCAATAAGCCTTTGTAATATGATTTATAACATCATTTCAAAAATTATCGTAAACATTTTTAAAGATATTCTAGAATGTGTTATCTTAGAGGAACATGGTGGTTTTGTTTATGTAAAATAAAGTCTTGCTCATTCTCTTCATTCCATAAAAAACTAGGTATGTTTATGAAATTAGATAGGAACAAAGCATATGATAAATTTTCCTGGAGTTTTCTACATGATATTCTCAAAAAAAAATGTTTTGATCATGGTTGGTATGAATGTATTAAATATTGTTATAGCACTTCAAACTATTCTATTTTAATAAATGGTTTTGTTGTTGGTTACTTTAAGTCATCTTGTGGAGTCTTCCAAGGTGATCCACTACATATTTATCTATTCATAATTCTTTTGGAGGCATTAGAGAGCTTTCTCAAAGGCATAAATAGAAGGAAAATTTAAAAGTATTTAGGGTACAAAAAATTATCCTTTTGAATCTTATATTTAATTTTTTGATGATACTTTTATTTTAGGCTATACCTCAGTTAGTGATGCTATGGATTTTCATATTATCATTATATGATAAGGCTACTAGGTAGTTGTTTAATACTACAAAAACAAGGGATTTTTCAATAATGCTACCCTAGATGTACAACAAATTATTGTGGATATTTTAGAGTTTCAAATTGAAATTTTCCTATCAACCTACTTGGGTGTTCCATTGTCTCATAAAGAAAAAAATGAGCTTTGAGTCCCTTGTTTAGATAGAATGAAAGTTTGTTTGGCAGGTTGGAAAGGTAATTTCTTAACCATGGTAGGAGGGTTACAACTCATAAAGACTACATTGCAATCAATCCCTATTTATATGATGTCACTTTCAATATTTCTAGCAAGTATAACATTAGAAATTAATAAAATTCAAAGAGACTTTCTTTGAAAATGATGATAGGAAATTTTAGGTTTTCTCTTTGTAAGTGGGATAGGGTTTGCAAAGCAAAGAATTTTAGAGGAGCAAGCTTGTAGAATTATAGACTTATGATTTTTGTTTTAGGGGAAAAAAGTGGGTGGAGATTACTCAGAGGTCAAATAAAGAATTAGGAAACATTAATACTTCAAAAATATATAGGTTCTCTTGATGCAATGAAATTATTTAGAAAAATAAACCTACCCAAAATATTGCCAACATGGAACTTCATATTAAGCAAGTTGAAATTGATCAATAAACATATTAAATGGTCAATCAATGAGAGGAAATAAATGGTCAATCAATGGTCTAATTATTAAATGAATCATTATCTTGTTATCTCTCATTCAAAATGGATACCATTAGCTAGACGGTCTAGCTTGTAAATGACTAAAGGTCAAATATTATATTAATGTGAAAAGTAATTTCAAATTATGGATTTCTATTTGTAGTCTATTTGAAGAAGAGAAACTCAAATAAACTACAAATGAGCTTCAAAATATGATTCAAGAGTTTTATTTGACTCTTTTTACATGAAAGGATGAGTTGGTTTAGAATCTATTAAAAGATGGTGGATACTTAGTCAATTTGGGATATGAGGATTTCAAGTAATCAAAATTTTCTACTCTCAAAGAATATCCTTGGAAGAATTCATGGTCATTGAAGGCTCTCCCTAAGGCCTCAACATTCTTTTGGTTAGTAGTTCTAAGTAAGATTCTTATAGGAGAGAGTCTACAGAAGAGGAAATTAAGAATTTTTTGATGTCCCTTGTATGATAAGGATTCATAAACATCAAACCATTTGCTTCTTCATTGCCCCTTTGTTAATACCATTTGGGGATGCTTCTTAAAAAATATTAGAATCTATTGGGTAGTTTCATCGACATTGAAAGAGTTGATAAATGTTGGGTTAATTATTTCAAAGCTTAGGCATTATCAATTATTTTGAGGAATGATCCAACTAGTATTTATTAGAAATTATGGCTTAAAAGAAATAATAGAATTTTTAAAAATAAATCTCAAAATCATTCCCAAGTTTGGAACCATATTATTATCTCTCTTGTAAAATGTTTAAATACGGTACTCATCATGGGATATCTTAAGAACAAAAAAAGGATGGGTAACGACTTGGTTACAATATTTGAACATACATGGAAGAATAACCTATACAATAGCATTAAAACAAAGGATATGCTTTAATTTATAGTTGAAATATCCCAAAAATATGGCTTATCAAAATTAATTTTGATGGTGCTTCCAAAAGAAATTTGGGAAAAGTTAGTGGAGGTGGTGTTTTTTGAAATAATGAAGGCAAAATTCTCCCCACTTACTCAAAATTATATGGAAATTCAACTAAAAACTATACAGAGACTAGAACACTTCTTATGGGGATTAAAATTACAATTGAAACAAGATGGAAATATATTTCAATTGAGAGGGAGTTATAAATAACCATTAATTCTATCCACAAAATAATATGTGGGGATTAGATAAAAAATAATATTAAATTTTATGTTGAGTGACCATGAAAATAATTAGAAGCAATATTGGGAATCCCCTTAGGTGTAAGTAGTAGGTTTAAAAGTTGGAAAAACTAGGGTTTGAAGAGCAAGATTCGTAGAAGGGTTTGAAGAGCAAGAGTCACAAAAGGAGGTAGGATGCAAGGAAGGGACCAAGTGGAACTATGGATAGAATTAATTTGAAATATTTTGTAAGGGGTGCTTAACCTCCAACAATTCTAACTAGTCGATGAGGTTTTTTGCGCCAACCTCTTCGTATGCCAAGGATCGATCCTAGGAAAACAGACTCTAGTTGCATGCAAGCGGTGGATGGATCTCTAGTTATTAATCTACAGTGATCTAAAATTCATGATATAATTGCAACAATGGAGCAATAAGGGTTGATATGTCGATTCTTGGGATTTTGGTCATCCTTACCTACTTTTATAAGTTGGGCTATGAAATAATGGAAAACTCTAGGTGAGTTTAGTATCTCATATTCTCCTAATGGGTATTTTTTGGTGTTATTTATCAATGAGGAGGATAGACAACAAATATTCCAGGGTGGTCCTTGGTTTTTTGGTCAATTTGGTTTGGTTAAAAAAACCCTAACAGGATTTTTTTAAGGTTGAAGAGAAAATACCTTCAGTAGCACCTGTCTGGGTTAGACTTTTTGGTCTATTGGCTAAATTTTGGAATCCTATAGTCTTCTCAGCAATTGGTAACACTTTAGGCACCTACATGATGATAATAAATAGCACAATATGGTTTGAGCATTTTATTTATGCTCGGATCTATGTGCTCATAGACTTTAATAACCCCCTACCAAAAAAATCACTCTACAGTTTGAGAAATAAACTTGGGAGCAAGAAGTTGATTATGAAAACATTCCCTTTAGGTTTTGGATGTGTCATGAATACAATCATTTAGTAAAATATTACAAACATATAGTCTTGGAGTAAACAAAGCAAGATCAAGTTCAAGAGGAATTTTAGGCTCCTAAAAAAAGCATGTTATTAAGAAAATGAAGCCTCTAGATAAGTCATTCTCCTCAGATAATAGGTTTTCAAAACTTGTGGAAAATAATTTAGAGGATGTGAATTATTCTATGGAGATGGAGATTTTGGAAATCTAGTTTTCAGATAGCTCATTGACTTTCCACTAAAAAATAGTCAAAGACTCATTAGAAAAAGTCATCGATCTGGTTAATAGTAATTCTAAGATATATCCTCAGCAAGGGAAAAGTCATCAACAAAAACACAAAATGAAGGAGAATATCAAACAAGTATTTAGTTCTCAAGGAGTCTCAAGGATCTATGAATCAATATTTAGTCTTGTATTCTCAATAAAAAAAAATAGATTTAAATCTAGAGCCATTAGGAGTTAGTCAAACCTCTAGTAAAAAATGAAGTTGGATACAAATCAGAAGGTAGGAAGGAAAAAAAATATGGTTCAAGTTCAAAAATAAGAGAAAATTTTGGATTCAATAGGCTATTGGATGAAAATATAGGAGGAAAATGCAAATCAAGGATGAAAATATGAGTGGGCTTTGCAAATCAATGATTCTCTTCTTTCTATCAATTCTCTGGATGGTTCCAATTATAAAATTACCCTGTTCCTATTTTCTTTGTATTAGCTTCTCGCTAGTTCAGTTAGGATTTTTCTGTTCCCAACTCAAAAAGATCTTCCTTATGTTTCTTTTGTTGAATCTTGGCTATTAGGCCTATTGGTTTGGTTTGGCCATAGTTGTATTATGTTTTTTCCTTCCTTTATTTTTTCAATGTGTGTGTGTTTGTGTTGTTTTTGTTGTGTTTTGTTTTGTTTTCTTTGTATTTTTTTTTATTTTTTGTGTTTTATGTTTTTGTATTTTTGTGTTGTTTTTGTTGTGTCTTGTTTTTATTTCGTTGTTTTTTGGTGTTTTTGTTGTGTTTTGTGTTTTTTGTTTTTTGTGTTGTTTTGTTATTTTTGTAAAAAAAAATTGTGTTTTGTTGTTGTCATTTGTGTTTTTGTTGTTTTAGGTATGCTCTTTGAGTGTGTCAAAGGGGGCAGGCTAGGTGCGATCCCTGGGCATATTTTGATGGAATAGATACCCCTACCTCCTGGGGTCTTACCCAAAAGTGGCACCCTAAATAGACTATTTTCCACAAATAAAAAATATATTATTTTTTATGCTCATCATATACTATTGGAGGCAATATCTTGGAAATATGAGAATATCTATAGAGAAGGAAATAAGGTACCAAATATTTTAGTTGATTGCAATGCTAAATTTCATCTTAGTAAAATTTAGTTTTTGAAGGCAACTAACCAAGTGAGATTTTTCTTTTAATAAAAATGATATCAAAGAGTTGATTGTAGAAACATAGAACTTTGATGAATATGAAGATGAAATAAAACCATCGGTGTTAACCAATATATTGATAATATTTTTTCTTAAATACAATATGCATAGGCCTAGAATAGCCTTAGGATATTATGGAAATAATATCCATAATTAATGCTAACTATGTGCTAACTAACGTGCTAAGAGAATAAAGTGCTAACCTACTAACGTAGTAAAAATGACTACAATGACTAACCATAAGATATTCCATAGTGAATATCTTCTCGATTATAAAGTAATAATCAAATCTACCATGTGGTAAATAAAATAACCTACTAAGGTAAAAATGAATTTACCCTAATAATCTACCTAGGATAATTTACATATAACCAAATGAGGTAATAATCATAGTTATTGTAGCATAGTAACTCTAACATCCCCCCTTATTACATTATTTGGGTAATGTATATAACTATCCAATATAGTAAAAAAATATGTTGATATGCTTGCTCTTACTCTGGCTCGGGCTCTGTCACATTGCTCTAGCTGCTCTAAGAAAAAAAGTGGGTCATTCCTCACTTTGTTTATTGTAATATTTTCATCCTATTGGATTGCATGGGTAACCAATCACTGCAACCACTAGGTGTACTAGATTAGATCACTACATACGAGGTTCATTATGTTACAATATATTTTTGCAAAAGTTTTGATAAGGTAGCTAAGATGTCGGTCACTGCTGAAAATGCACCCTTATAAGTTTTCCTCTTTTTGCAAGAAATGTGACTACGATGTCGGTCTCTGCAAAAAATGCACCCTTATAAGTCTTCCTCCCTTTTTAGCAAACATATTCTATGAGGTAGGAAAGAAATTTTTATCTCCTTAAGTGCAAAATATATGCAACTTATGAAGCTTTTTAAGGTTTTTACAAAGATTACCTCCTAGGCAAATTTCAAAAATTTCACCAAAACCCCCCCCCTTTATTACAAGTACTTAAAACAAAAATATTTTGCTATTTATGAAGCCTAAAAATAGGTACAACCACCCCTTTATTGCAAGTACTTCAAACAAAAACATTTTCTATTTATGAAGCCTAAAAAGAGGGTGGCATTGGTGCTGCCTAGGTTTACAATTTTTTTCTCTTACAAAGTTGTATGAATCATGAGAACTTTGTATGCTCTTTCTGAATCTGAATCTGAATCAAAAACTTCACTAGCAACATGGCCTCTTTGTTATCTATTTTGCCTCTGTTTGCCTTTGCCCTTTTTGTCTTGCTTATTTTTAAACCAATACCGATTGGTGTCATGGTTGTCCTTTTTACAGGTTATACAAAACTTCTTTTCTGATTGAGGTGGCAAGCCCTTATCTTTGGAATATGACCCCCTCTTCTTCTGTTGATCATGTTTATATGTAAAAAGTGCAGTGTTGGATACTTCATCTTTTTGTAGTTGATTTGCTTCTTCAGTTTGAAGCAAATTTACTAACTCCACAAAAGTCACCTATATTTGAGACACTTGAAGAGATATTATTAACATTTTGTAGGAGTATGGAAGAGCCCTTAGAATTACTAAAGTCACCTTATATTCAAATTTTTCCCCCAAAATATTCAATTTTGATTTTATTTCTGCCACTCTACAGAGGAATAACTCTATTGTTTCACCTGAATTCATATGCAAAGTATGAATTTGTGATTGAAGGTTAAGAATTGTGGCTTTATTTTTCCCTTCAAAAATGGTAGATAAAGCATCCCATGCTTCTTTACCATTTTTAGCATCACAAATGTGAGGCTGAATTTCATCAGTAGTGGCTAGCAAAATTAGCATGAGAAGTCTATTGTCCCTTTTATCCCATACCTTTTGATCTGCTCCTAGTGTAGTGGGTATTTTTATAGTGTCTATCATTATATCCCCAATTCCTCTACAATAATAATGGCCTTCATTTTGGTATTCCATACTGAATAATTAGAACCTTTAAGCAACCGGGTATCATTGAGATACTTTTTTATTGTAGCCATTGTGTAGGTTCTTTATTTGCACCAAAATGTTTTCTCTCTTTCACTCTAATTGATATTTAATGGCACCTGCCTAAAAACCCTCCAAAAGAAGGATAATTAGTTTGAGGATTTTAAGCCAAACAAGAAGTAATGAAAGAGAATTCACTCTAATTGATATTTAATGGCACCTGCCTAAAAACCCTCCTGAAGAAGGATGATTAGTTTGAGGAAATTGAGCCAAACAAGAAGAGTGAATTTAGGGTTTTATGTGGAGTGAATTATCAAAAAATTGGCTTATACTTGTGCAATGAATTATACAAATTAGTATGAAATTTGGGGTTCTGAGTGCTCTTGATTTTGATGACTTATAATTGCAAAAAACAAGAAATTAAATGCAATAATCAATCAAAGAGTGCCCACAAATTTTTACCACTTAGGTGTCGGATGCAACCAAAAATGCACCTAATTTAACAATGCCAATTTAACAAAAGGTTTCGAATGCTATCAAAAGTGCACCTTACTACAGTAATTTTTGCAACAAAATTTTGATTTGTGTTGTGCTAAAATTTTGATATTCAATTTCTCTCCTTGTCTTATAATTTTGCAAAGAATGTGACTAAAACAATTGCCTTTACTTTTTGTGTTGCAAAATAAACAAGTTTCAATGTTTCAACCCTTTGATTTTCACAATTTTCCCTTTGTGTTACAATTTTGCAAAAGAAGAATCCAAATCTTGGTTTTTCCCCCCTCTTGTTTGCAAAATAAACAAGGTTGTGAAAATTTAGATCTTCAATGTGATGATATCCTTCTCCAATTTGCAAAAAATGAATATGCAATATTTTGTGTTACATCCCAAAATTTTGAGAAAACAAAATGCACAATTTGCCTTTGATTTTGCAAAAGGTTTTGATTTTCAAGTGCCCCCATCCTTGTGTGACAAATTTACAATTTCTTGTCTGCCCTTTTATTTGCAAATTTAACAAGGCAACACTCCTTTCAAGCCAAGTCGACACATGATAAGATTTTGAAAGACTTTCCAGAACCAATCAACACACGACTTGGTATTAGTGGACCCAAGGTCTATTCTTCATGAGAAAAACATTTACTCTCAAAAATTTGGAGAAAGTTTTTAAATCTCCCAGATTTGCAAAAAATGTGTTATTTATTTGTATTACATCCCCTCTTGGAGAAAACAAAAACACTATTTCAAGGCTTTGCAAAAAAAATGTGCTATTTATTTGGATTATATCTCAAAATTTTGAGAAACTAAAAACACTATTTTAATTGGTTTTGCAAAAATGGGTTTCCCATTCTCTGAATGAATTTGCAAAAAAAAATTGTGCTTTTTGCCTTTTATCTCTATGTTTGGAGAAAACAAAAAAAAAACACTTATTCTTGTATTTTGCAAAAAAAAAAAATGGACCTTTTAATTCTCAATTTTATTGCATAAATTCAATTAGGTCTAGCATAATTAATCAATAATAAAAATATTTTTGTTAAAAAATCACTTAGTATTTTAAAAAAATGATTTTTAAATCAAAAAATATTAAATTATTTTTTTTAGGTAATATTAAGAGATGGGGGTTTTTGACCAGAATCCCCCAACCTGTTACAACAACTCCACCAAGGAGACACACACCCACCCCCTCACGTACTCACCCACGCCACAGTTTGAATCTTAAAATTTAAAAAAAAATACAAAAAAAATAAAAAATATATACCTTTGTAATTGAAAACATTTGCAATTTGGCAGAGCAAAAGCTTTGTTTTAACCCCTGCAGGCCTCGAACTCATGATGTTTCATGAGTGGGGGTGTTAGACTAGCAGTTATTTCCAGTAAGCCCCTATGGTTGATCCGAAAACCATAGGAGGATTTCATTTTAACGCCTTTCGCAGGAATGAAAGGAAAAAGAAATTCCTTCAGGACTTTAGTCCCACATTGTCGTGGCGGACAATGTTTTACTTTATTAAAAGCAATATCTCACATATGTTTTGTCGACTGCCTACGGGCAGTCGAGGAACATATTTTTCCAGATAGAATGGAGGTCTCCCACATGCGCCACATGGTAAAGTTGGTCGCTACCACGTGTCAAAATTTACACGATGTTAGGTGTTACTAAAGGTTCATACCATGTGGACCTCAAAGGGTTGTGCCATCTTCCAGATGTATCAGAATCTATGCGTAGCTGAGGTGGTGGTTCTATAGGTTTTGGAGTGCGATCAGTTAGATACAGTGGGCTCCATGGGTCGATCGCTTGAATATTGGGATCATCCACGTAAATATCGGAGGGGGCTACCTGTAGTGGGTCGATCACTGAAAGTGGTGGTCCGATGGCTGGTCCATTGAGCTCTATGGACCGATCACCATCGATTTCCTGTAGATTGAGGTCATCTGCCTAAAGGTGGGCCACCGCTTGCACTCTGTGGTGGTGGGCCTATCACGGTCAAGCCAAGTAATGCACTACCTCAATTTATGTGCTCACCTATGGAGATGCCTCGAAGAACATGCTTGTCCATGGGGGTCTCGTGTCTCGATATTTGGGCACCATGGTCCAGTTGGAACCAGTCATTGCCCACCTTATCCAGAGTGTTTCGAGTGCATCCAGGTAAACCAGGTAATATTCCACTCTGATAGCAATAAAATAAAACCATCGGTGTTAACCAATATATTGATAATGATGCTACTTAAATACAATATTCATAGGACTAGAATAGCCTTAGGATATTATGGAAATAATATCCATAATTAACGCTAACTATGTGCTAACTAACGCGCTAAGAGAATAAAGTGCTAACCTACTAACGTAGTCAAAATGACTACAATGACTAACCATAAGATATTCCACAGTGAATATCTTCTCGGTTATAAAGTAATAATCAAATCTACCATGCGGTAAATAAAATAACCTACTAAGGTAAAAATGAATTTACCCTAATAATCTACCTAGGATAATTTACATATAACCAAATGAGGTAATAATCATAGTTACTATAATATAGTAACTCTAATAGAAGAGTCTATTTGATAGAAAAGAAAATAAAACATATTTATGATAAAAAATAAGTAATTTAGATATGGTCTAATTGACTTAACAAAAAACAAAATATTTTGGTATTTTGATAGTAGCATCCAATAAAAGCCACGCATAGCTTATGTAAAAAATAATAATTATCAACTACTAGGTTTGATCTTCTTTGTAAAGGGCACTAACCTTATCAAAGTGAATTATATATTATGATAATTATTAAGAAAAATAAATATACGAAATATTTTATTTTAAATTAAGATGTTAAATTAATATAAATTGATAATGATAGATATTAATTTATTACAAAACTTAAAATTAAACATAAATCTTAGAGGGAGATTCTCTCTTAGTGAAAATTATATCAAAATTTTGATAGAGGAAAAAATAATCGTTAAAGGAGAGGAAAACATCCTTAATTAAAATACTTATATATGGTTTGTTAGGTAATTATTATATTATTAAATTAGTTGTTACAACTCACACGAGGTGACATGGAGGTTACATGAATTACAGCTTGATCTTGAACCATTAAAACTTCTTGTAACTAATCTGTTGTATTAAATACACAATATTGAATCAATGAAAGTGAATTATTCTTTTGCTCGATCCTTCATTTGGGATTAAAGCAAGAAAAATATAATACTAGAAAAATAAAATAAAAAGGACATAAGTCAAAAGAATTGAATAGGTGTTGAAGTCTTTTACTAAGGTCATTAGTTTTTTTAAAATAAGGGGAATCATGACGTAAAAACTTTCCACCGAAGAAAGACCTAAAGCATCATAATATGGAGAATGATAGAGCTTATGGTATGAGCTAAATCTAATGAGGTGAGAGCAAAAGCTAAATTGTCGAACTACTCGTGGTCATTGAAGATACCCTACGTAGACCTTATGTCACAACCACAACTTTTCTCTATTGGTAGAGAACTTGTTGAACTAGTTTCTTTGTCAATGGAAGTCCTGCTAAGACAAGAATGGTAATTTAAAAAAGCTAGTGATATTCGAGATCAACCAATAAATCCTTCTGATAGGTTGCTAATATATCTACTAGGAAATCCATTGCCATATGTGCCACCCATTGCATTACCAAAAAAAAAAAAATTTCTAGACCCATGCTTTTGGATAGGAATTTATAGACCAATTTCCAATCCATCGATCATGCCAGTATGGCCCCTCCCATTTATTAGATAGGAATTTATAGTATTAACTACCTTCATATGTCAATAAAATCTTTTGTGCATATTGTGAATATTACAAAAAAGGCTTGAAAATTTAGAAGTGAAGAGAAGAGATGAGGCATTGGTGAAAGTGGACTTGGAATGTTAAACTGATGCAAAGATAATCAATTGTAAAAGTGCTAAAGATTTTTTGGGTTATTTTATGTCTAGATAAAGTTGTGTATAACCATGCAGAAGAGAGGAGGCACATATAGAAGTGCATTGTTGAATTGACATCAAGGCCAATGTGAAGACTCTTAAGGGTGAAGGTCTTAGGTTCAATTATCTTCTTCTAAACCTTTTGCATTTACATTCTCTTGAAAGGGTTAAAATCAATATTTTTCCTTTTCCATGCATGAACCATTAAGTAGAAGAGTTGACACTTAGAATGAAAGTATGAAATTTTAAAGTAGAGGTCAAGAGGTCAAAACCCACCAACCAAAAAACAATTACTACCTTAGGAAGGGCATTTTTTTATTTTTGCAAATTCCTATACTTTCTTTGTGGGCAAATTTTTTTTAATGTGTTATATGGGATTGAAATAAGTTCCATGTGTATTATATCATCACCACATAGTGCTATTACAACAAAGCTTGGATATTATCCATGTATCATTTGGTAATATTCAAACCTAGGTCTCCTCCTTGAAATGTTGAGGAATCTAATAATTTGAGCTAATGCCACCTAATAGTTTGTGGGAAAACATTCAAATTATTAATTATAGTGAATATTTTGCAAAAGGAAGAGGGGTAGTAAAAAAATTTTGTAAAAGGTCTATTTTCAATGGTGATCGACACCTTCAAATTTTTGAAATATTTGTTTTAAATTTTCATAATTTTTATACCATTTAAACACATGCTTAAGGACACAAAAATATGTTTGGTATCAACAGTACCTTCGGCTTGTATTTACAAGTAAAGTTATAGCATTGAGATACTATGTCCATAGCCTAACAAATTTGTCATAATTATGTGTAGTTATCAACCCTTTGAATCATTAAGGAGATATAAGGTAATCTTTTCTTGATACTTTCACTCCATCATTCTACCCTATTCGTCACTATCGCTAGATAGAAACCCTAAAATAAATAAATTCTAAGTATATACTAAATCTACAATAATTTACAAGGATTTCTCTTTAATAAGGTATTATTGATAGGGAAAATCCCTTTCCATACTTTCTTGGTACCTCATATTATTCTCTTTCAAGTACCTTAAAGTCTCTCTCACTTACAATCATGTATATAGAGAGGACTAGCTTCTTCCACATATAGATAGACATATTAGAAAGGCATGTATATAAAAATGTTTGATGTATCATATTGATGATGTATTAAAAGGGGGACCATTTGAGAGTCATAAGGAATCCTCATCATGCAAGCATCATTTTATATTCTTATAGAATCCCTACTACTCAAAGGTTCAAACTTTAGACCTTGGAAGACTAAGATGAGAACCATCTTGATAGTTGAGAAACTCTAGGACATTATCACTAACAAAGTCACTTGACCTAAAGAGGATAAAGAAAAACAAAAAAAAAATTATTATGCATATACCAAAGCACTAATGATAATCACACTTGCTAGAGCAGATGTTATGTAGCCATACATTTGTGAAGCATAATCATCCAAGGAGGCATGGGATATATTGTCTACCATATACAAAGGGAAGAATGAATCAACAATACTTCACCTTTTGTATCAACTCCACTCATTGAGAGTTCACAATGGAGAAAGTATTGAGGTATTCCTTTACCAAGTTATAGAGTTGAAAGCGATATTAAATGCCATGGTGAAATAGTGGAAGATAAAATCTTATTACCCATCATACTTTGATCTCTCCTAAATTCATTTTAAGTGTTTATCACTTTCTTGCAAGTCTCAAATAGGAAGGTGTCCTTTTATGAGTTGGTGAATATGCTTCAACAAGAAGAAGCAACCAACTAGTTGAGGGATTAATTGACAAAAAATACATTTATTTCTAATAATTTTAGGTAAAAGAAGCCATAGAAGGATCCTTTCCCATCATCATTATCATAGAAACAACCTTATAAATAAAAAAGGTAATGTTGTATCTATTATAAAGAAAGACACAATATGAATAAATCTATGACTCAAGGAGATCAAGTATAAAAATATAATTAGAAAAATACATAGTGAAAACCATGTCCCTAGTAGAAGAACCAATAATGGCATGTTGTGCACAAAGAATCAACATCAAATCAGACTAGGCACATAAGGTGCTAATATCCAAAGCAAATATGAGACTGAACGATGATTTTTGATTCATTGTTTTAGATTCTAGCAAGTACATGACAAGGGAGAGTGTGGTTTGACTCATTACAAGCCAAATATGGTAAAACAATCACCATTGTAAATGACAAAACCTATCAGGTCAAATAAGTGGGAGATTTTTCTCTCAATCTTCTTAGAGAAACATGTGCACTTGAAAAGGTACTATATGTACCTCAACTAGAAAATAATATATTGTCTATACCATAAATTATGTATCTCAATATGGTGGTTAAATATAGAGTTGTTTATGGCAACAAGAAGTGTTTTATCATGACAAGAATGTGGCAAGAGGTTCATACAAGATTGGTCTATTTTCACTCAATGCCATATGCTATCCTAATGTCACATTATTAGTAGCAACAATAGATAATACCTCTCTTTGGCATAAGAGATATGGTCATCTAAGTTATATATACTTACTCTAGCTATGTAAGCATCATACGGTGTCAATTTTTTCAAACCTTTCACCAACATTGCTAGTATGCTTAGGTTGCTTAGCAGGGAAACAACACTGAGTATATTTTGAATTAAACACTCATAGAGCCAAAGCACGATTATATGTGATATAAACCAATCTATGTGGAATCATGTCAGTTCGTTTTGGTAGATAAAGGTAATTTTAGTTTTTTATAGATGACTACTTGTAGACACCCAAAATAGGACCATTTAACCAGTCCAATTTATCAAAAATACACAAAATGATCAATTTGGCATTGTTATCTAATTCAACCCAATTTTAGATAAATAATTGCTTGTTGATGAATTCATTGCGTAAACCTAAATTTTCCAGTTGCGAATCCATCACTTTAGGTGGTGAATTTGAACCACCTCCTTTTCTTGCCCAGGTTTTGACTTTCCCCACCAGATTTGACCAACAATGGTCAAAATTGCTAATTTTCCATCTATGAATCTATTGGCAATAGATTTATAGGTGGTAGATTAGTTTTATAATCTCAAAAAAACCCTCCAATTTTCCTTGATCCTTGTACTATTAATGGTATGACCAACCTGTAGTCCTTTGCAATGATCGAAGCTTTTCTCCCTGACCATTTCATCAAATCCTAGGATTCAAACTCCAGCATCAAATCCCTATAAAATCTTGTCAATCCCCAAGAAATCTCACCAATATTTATGCATTTCCTCCAAAAATTCAATTTCCCTCCTTCATTTCGAATACCCTAAACTCTATAAATTAGACCCTTGGGATGGCCTCTAAATAATGAATATAACAATTTTACAAACACTATGCCAAAATGCTCTTAAGATCTCATGTTTCCGTTCATCTCTAAGAATTTGGTGAGCTTTTAAAAGAGAGGAGAGCAACTAGCATAGTGGCCCTTTGTTGTATCTCTTTTAACCTTCTCCTTTTAAGCTTGTGTCGATGAACATATTCCTTTATTGAATTATTTTATTCATATTTTGCATTCTCTTATCTATACTTACAACTAACAAATATCTAGATCATAAAGCATTTAGTCTAGTTTTGTGAAGAACATGGACTTATACTGAGAGGGGGGTGAACAGTATAAGACTTAACCAATTAATAATTTTAACTTTAGATAGCAGTGGCATCAACACAACATTAATCAAGACAGAAAGCATCACACATTGAAGACCCATTTTTAACGTGGTTCACCCAAAATGGTTGGGCTACGTCCACAAAACTTTTCTCTAAAAATTTCCTCAAAGTTCTTTGGGAATCCTTCCCAATTACAATATTTATGAGCCTCGACCCAAAGGAGATACCTTCCCCTCTGCTCTAGAAATGATCCCTCAGAAGATCAACTGCCTCTACCTCTTGCCAGCACATGGAACTCCTTTCCACCGAAGACCTCCTATCCTCAATGCTTAGCCTAAGAGACCTCTGCCTTCTATGATCACGTCCACAGTAGCTCAACAACCTGTACCAAACATAGTCAGTCGGTCTAGTACAAGTCTTCCTCTATCTGTCAGATCTGTCCAATGCTTAAGCTTGAACAAATCAATCCTCTACACACAAGCCTTCTCAAAGACTTGCCAAATCTATCCTCAGGTTCTTCTCAAAGAACCAGTGCACCTCTATCCTCAAGTTCTACGATAGAACTATCAAACTCAGCTCACAAGTCCTCTGCTAGGACCTGTCCAAATCTGCTCACAAGTCCCCACCGAACCCTTTGTCCAAGACTGCTCACAAGTCCCCACCGAAACCTGTCCAAAACTCAGCAAGCTCACCAAAAAAAAACTTTCTTAGTAGGAAATCACAAGGTGAATTGTTAGAGACCCAATGTGATTTTTCAAACTCATAGAAGCATAAAGAGAATTGTTAGAGACTCAATATGTTCTATACTCAACTCCCAATCTCAAAACTCAACTCAAATCAACTCATCTCAAACTCAATCTCAAATCTGAAAACTCAACTCAATATCTGAAATGGATAGGATAGAATGCTTTCTTTCAAGAACATGAAACCCCAACAATTGCCAACTATGCAAAGAATCACATAACAATGATACTCATGTTCTTTTCACCATCAATTAGGGCTTCAACAACAATGCTCATCAAACAAGGTTCAATCAACACCATTCAACTCAAAACACAACCTTGAAGCATTTCACAATCAACATCTAGAAAAGGAAACAAGTAGAACTCCTTTTCTCTCCAATATTGTTTGAACAAAAAGCATCCACCAACTCAAATCACAATAGCACAACACAACTTTTCAAATCATCAACAAAGGAGTAAGCCCAACACTTTAACCAAGTAAAGAATAGCTTGATTATTACCAATTTAATGAAAGCAAATGTCAATCTCAAAGCTGCCCACTTAAGGTTTCACAACTTCACACAAGAAGCAATTTTAACCTTAAAACATCATGCTTTCATTTCCATAATCAACCAAAAGCACTCTCAACATTACAAGAAAAATTTATCCCTTATACACCTTATTTCTCCCTTATAGTCTTATCAAAAATAAAATTTATCTCTCATAAGAATGCAATAAGATATTTCAAACAACACCTTCAAAAGAATCTTTTATCAAAATAAAACAAGCTTTAAACTCCTTATAACTCCTAAGCTGTTTTTCCCTCTAATAAACTTCCTCCATCCACAAAATACACTTAGCAAAAATTAATTTCGAAAATACCTTGGCCAACATCAAAAATCGTGCTATGGAGAAATTGCGCACGAATTCTAACACCACCCGCTGCGTCCACTTCACGATGAAAAACCCTTTCACGTTATTCGAATGCGGAACCTCCCGTTCGGGTAGCGCGCCAACAACCTAGCCGCTACCGGTGCGCCAAAGGCGCCCGGTGAGGTTTAAACCTCACGTTGTTAGCCTTGTTCCTTCTACGCCAGGGATTAAATAAAACAACAGTGCCTCCCTTTCTTCTGACGTGAACACGAAGACGAAAACCTTACGACGGATTTACGACAAACGACGAGTACAAAAAATGAACAGCGGATCATGAAATCACAGCGAGGAAGAAATCGAACAGCAGATCACGAATTCACAGCGAGCAACTCTTTTCAAAATGTGGATGGGATAATTCTTGATTTTCATCGAGGGAGATTTATATGCATTTTTACCATAAGCTCTTTGACGTCGGCGAGGAGTTTAACACGTCGGCGGAGGTCTTGGCTAGCGCCCACAATCTTAAAACATAGCGCCATGGGTTAGGATAACCCATTGCAAACAATAATTTAATATTTATTTAAAAATAATTAAAGGGAACCTTAACAAGGTTTTTAATTATTTAAATAAATACTTCCTCCTGGACCCAAATGCATTAAACTAATGCATCCACCTGTAATCTTTAAACCTGCCAACTTGGGGTTTACAAAAGACCTTTGAAACTGTCATGTCGTAACCTTCATCAAAACAAATTATTTGACATCAAATCAAATTCCTTCAAGAGCTTCTTGACATCAATGACAACTTATACACTTGAGCAAAGGCAATGTACCCAAAGTACCCAAAATTGCCAACAATCTCCCCCTTTGTCATTGATGGCAAACCTTTACTGAAAACACTTCTCAAGAGCCAAAATTGAAACCAACTGTGCTAACAACTGACCAACTGTGCCCACAACTGAGAATCTTCCTTTGAAGTTTTGCTCCCCCTGACTTGAAGCTCTCCTCTTCACTTTGAAGCTCTCCCCCTTACTCATATCTCTCCCCCTTTGTCATCAATGGCAAAGGGTCACCTTTGGGGCTCGGGACTAAGAATGAGCCTCTTAGCTTAGTCCCTCCCCCACCTCCTGATGAGGTGATTAATTTTGGGGTGGGAGTACAACTCCCAATTTCTCCCTTAGATACTCAAACGTATCTCTTGGAAGAGGTTTGGTGAAGATATCTGCAATCTGCTCTTTAGTAGACACATACTCTACCTTGACATGCTTGTCTTGCACTTTCTCCCTTAGAAAGTGATACTTGATGGAAATATGCTTTGTCCTTGAGTGCATTACCGGATTTTTGGAAATACTTATGGCACTTGTATTATCACAAAGTATGGAGATGGGTTGTTCATGCTTGACTTTGAAATCCTCCAAGGTGGTTTTCATCCATAAAACCTGTGTACACCCAACCATTGCTGCTATGTATTCAGCCTCTGTTGTAGATAAGGAAAGCGAAGATTGTTTCTTACTTAGCCAAGAAACCAAACTCTTTCCCGAGAAAGAATGCTCCACCACTAGTGCTTTTCCTGTCATCAATACTGCCTGCCCAATCTGCATCTGTATAAGCTGTGAGAGTGAAATCATCACCTTTGGGATACCAAAGCCCAAAGTCCATAGTGCCCTTTAGATATCTGAATATCCTCTTAACTGCTATAACATGAGAATCTTTAGGAGCTGCCTGAAATCTTGCTACTAACCCAACTACCTGCATGATATCTGAGTGCAGTAGTTGTAACATATAATAAAGCGCCAATCATTGATCTGTACAACCTCCGATCTGCCATTGGAGATTCATCATCTTTACTCATCTTGCACCCTGTAATCATTGGAGTACACATTGGTTTGTTGTCCATCATCCCAAATTTCTTCAACATTTCTTTGATATACTTTCCTTGAGAGAGAAATATACCATCTTTTGATTGAGCAATCTGAAGACCTAAAAAGAATGACAGCTCTCCAATCATAGACATCTCAAATTCCTTATGCATGGTGTTAGCAAAATCTTTGCACATCTGAGTATTATTTCCCCCAAAAATAATATCATCAACATAGACAACCATAATCAACATATCATCACCTTCATTCTTAATATACAAATTGCTATCTGCCACACCTTTCCTGAAGCCTTGCTCATGAAGATACCTGTCAAGTCTTGAGTACCAAGCCCTAGGTGCTTGCTTTAACCCATACAAGGCCTTTTTCAGTTTACACACATAGTCTGACTGTTCTGAGAGAGACACTCCTTCGGGCTGTTCTATGTAGACTTCTTCTACCAACACCCCATTTAGAAAAGCTGACTTTACATCCATTTGATATACCTTGAATGATTTGAAGCTTGAAAGGGCCAAAAACATTCCGATAGCTTCAAGACGAGCAACAGGAGCAAACGTCTCTTCGAAATCAACACCTTCTACTTGAGCATAACCTTTGCAGACTAACCTAGCTTTGTTTCGAACAATATTTCCATCCTCATTGAGTTTATTTCTGAATATCCATTTTGTGCCAATGACATTCTTGTCCTTAGGTCTTGGAACCAATTCCCAAGTTTCACTTTTCTCTATTTGATTTAGCTCTTCATCCATTGCTTTTACCCAAAACTTATCTGCACATGCTTCACTGAAATATTTTGGCTCAATCTGAGATAATAATGAAACATTTGTAGAATCATGTGAGGGAATGACTCTTCTTCTTGTTTGCCTGCTATTTGGATCACCAATGATCAAATATTTGGGATGATGTTTCTGAACATATCGTGAAGGAGTTTTGGGAAGCAGTTGTTGTCTTTCCTCTTCTTCATCTGAAACCTCTCTGAAATCTTCTTGACAAATTTCATCATCGAGTTCCTGGACTGGTTCTCTTATCCCTGTCTTTTCATCAATTGTTACATTTATGCTCTCTACAACTGTATGAGTTCTTTTGTTGAAGCATCTGTAGGCCTTGCTTCTGTTGGAATACCCAAGAAAGATTCCCTCATCACATCTAGGATCAAACTTACCCAAATTCTGATCTTCCCTTCTGATGAAGCACTTACTCCCAAACACTTTGAAGTATTTTACTGTAGTTGGTCTTCCTTTCCACAACTCATAAGGAGTTTTATGATGATTGACTCTAAGTTGGGCCCTGGTGATAATGTAGACTGTTGTACTGATTGCCTCTTTCCAAAAGCCATCTGAAAGTTTTGACTCATTTAACATAGCTCTAGCCATATTTTCAATAGTTCTATTTTTCCTTTCAACTACTCCATTTTGTTGAGGAGTTCTTGTTGTTGAATATTCTCTTTTGATTCCTTGTTGCTCACAGTATTCCACAAATTCATTTGAAGTGAACTCTCCTCCTCTATCTGATCTTAAGCATTTGATTCTCTTGTCAGTCTCATTTTCAATCATTTCTTTGAAAGCTTTAAATTTTTCAAAAGCTTCGAATTTTTCTTTGAGAAAAGTAACCCAAGTCATTCTAGAATAATCATCTATAAACAGAATGAAGTAGCTTTCTCCCTGAATGCTCCGAGTTCTAGTAGGGCCACATAAATCAGTATGAATAAGATCCAATGGTTTTGAAGAAGTATACCCTTTTGATTTGAAAGCTGGTTCTAGTCTATTTTCCATGTTGACAAGGACCGCAAACGATGTTATGGGGCCTTTTTATTTTGGGCAAGTCTCTAACTGCTTCCTTGTTACTAATATTGACAAGATTATCAAAGCTCAAATGCCCCAATATTTTATGCCATAACCAACTCTCATCTTCTTGAGTTAGAAAACACTTTTCCTTTTTTATCTCACTTAGCATGTAAAGATTGTTTGGAGTCCTTGTAGCACTAGCAATGAGTTTTCCATTTTTTTCTTTACTTATCTCACATCTATCCGAAAAGAAAGATACTATGTGCCCTTGATCACAAAGTTGACTCACACTTAGAAGATTATGTCTTAGGCCTTCTACATAAAGCACATTTTCTATTTTGGATTTCCCATCCAAACTAAGAGTCCCTTTACCACAGATTTTAGCTGACCTGTTATCTCCAAAACTGACTGTTCCTCTATTTGTTTCTTTTAAGACCAAAAACTTTTCCTTTTCACCAGTCATATGTTTTGAACAACCACTATCAAGATACCATTTCTCTACTTTGTCTTGAGCATGAAAAGCAGTTTGAACTATCATTGACTTAGATTTGATCTCATTTCTCTTTTTAGTGAACTCAAGGCTAGATCTATCCAAACTGCACATCCTTGCTATATGCCCAAAATTATTGCACTTGTAACACATGACATCTTTATTCATAAGAGGTGCAAAAGAGTTAACATTTTCCTTACTATGGCTATTCACAGACTTATTGCAATGCATAGCTTTGTGACCAAATTTCTTGCAGGAAAAACAATAGCCATGGAAAGTATTATGTAACCTGTTTTGATGCCTTGGATGATTGTTCTTCTTGTGACCAACTGGAATCCACCGCTCTTTAGGATGAAGATTGATCTTGCTCGAAGCCCCTATTTCTTGAATGGTGATACCATCCTTCTTTTGCTTTTCACACGGAGTATTCTGTCTGAGAGCCAACTGTTCCAACTTCACTCTAAGAGACATAACCTCTTCTTCTAGTTTCTCGCAATCAGCTTCCTTTCCTTTGAGAACCTCTGTCAGAACCTGTTCAACCTTCTTCCCTTCTTCAACTAGAATTTTGAAGTCTATAACACTTTGAGACAATTCTGATCTTGCTATCTCTTCTTCCTGACATTGATGCTTGAGAACAGAATTCTCTTCCCTAAATTTCTCAAGCTTTCTTAAAGCCAAGAAGAATTCACCTTTGAGATCGAACTCAACCTCTTCATCTCTTTCTGAATCTGTATGTTCCTCTGATAGATCCTTCTCCAAGCTGTTAGGCTCTTTCTGGAGAGACCTGCTCTGATACCAATTGAAGAACATGGACTTATACTGAGAGGGGGGTGAACAGTATAAGACTTAACCAATTAATAATTTTAACTTTAGATAGCGGTGGCATCAACACAACATTAATCAAGACAGAAAGCATCACACATTGAAGACCCATTTTTAACGTGGTTCACCCAAAATGGTTGGGCTACGTCCACAAAACTTTTCTCTAAAAATTTCCTCAAAGTTCTTTGGGAATCCTTCCCAATTACAATATTTATGAGCCTCGGCCCAAAGGAGATACCTTCCCCTAATCAGAATTTATGAGCCTCTGCTCAAAGGAGATACCTTCCCCTCTACTCTAGAAATGATCCCTCAGAAGATCAACTGCCTCTACCTCTTGCCAGCACATGGAACTCCTTTCCACCGAAGACCTCCTATCCTCAATGCTTAGCCTAAGAGACCTCTGCCTTCTATGATCACGTCCACAGTAGCTCAACAACCTATACCAAACACAGTCAATCGGTCTAGTACAAGTCTTCCTCTATCTGTCAGATCTGTCCAATGCTTGAACAAATCAATCCTCTACACACAAGCCTTCTCAAAGACTTGCCAAATCTATCCTCAGGTTCTTCTCAAAGAACCAGTGCACCTCTGTCCTCAAGTTCTATGATAGAACTATCAAACTCAGCTCACAAGTCCTCTGCTAGGACCTGTCCAAATCTGCTCACAAGTCCCCACCGAAACCTGTCCAAAACTGCTCACAAGTCCCCATCGAAACCTGTCCAAAACTCAGCAAGCTCACCAAGAAAAAAACTTTCTTAGTAGGAAATCACAAGGTGAATTGTTAGAGACCCAATGTGATTTGTCAAACTCATAGAAGCATAAAGAGAATTGTTAGAGACTCAATATGTTCTATACTCAACTCCCAATCTCAAAACTCAACTCAAATCAACTCAGCTCAAACTCAATCTCAAATCTGAAAACTCAACTCAATATCTGAAATGGATAGGATAGAATGCTTTCTTTCAAGAACATGAAACCCCAACAATTGCCAACTATGCAAAGAATCACATAACAATGATACTCATGTTCTTTTCACCATCAATTAGGGCTTCAACAACAATGCTCATCAAACAAGGTTCAATCAACACCATTCAACTCAAAACACAACCTTGAAGCATTTCACAATCAACATCAGAAAAGGAAACAAGTAGAACTCCTTTTCTCTCCAATATTGTTTGAACAAAAAGCATCCACCAACTCAAATCACAATAGCACAACACAACTTTTCAAATCATCAACAAAGGAGTAAGCCCAACACTTTAACCAAGTAAAGAATAGCTTGATTATTACCAATTTAATGAAAGCAAATGTCAATCTCAAAGCTGCCCACTTAAGGTTTCACAACTTCACACAAGAAGCAATTTTAACCTTAAAACATCATGCTTTCATTTCCATAATCAACCAAAAGCACTCTCAACATTACAAGAAAAATTTATCCCTTATACACCTTATTTCTCCCTTATAGTCTTATCAAAAATAAAATTTATCTCTCATAAGAATGCAATAAGATATTTCAAACAACACCTTCAAAAGAATCTTTTATCAAAATAAAACAAGCTTTAAACTCCTTATAACTCCTAAGCTGTTTTTCCCTCTAATAAACTTCCTCCATCCGCAAAATACACTTAGCAAAAATTAATTTCGAAAATACCTTGGCCAACATCAAAAATCATGCTATGGAGAAATTGCGCACGAATTCTAACACCACCCATTGCGTCCACTTCACGATGAAAAACCCTTTCACGTTATTCGAACGCGGAACCTCCCGTTCGGGTAGCGCGCCAACAGCCTAGCCGCTACCGGTGCGCCAAAGGCGCCCGGTGAGGTTTAAACCTCATGTTGTTAGCCTTGTTCCTTCTATGCCAGGGATTAAATAAAACAACAGTGCCTCCCTTTCTTCTGACGTGAACACGAAGACGAAAACCTTACGACGGATTTACGACAAACGACGAGTACAAAAAAATGAACAACGGATCACGAAATCACAGTGAGGAAGAAATCGAACAGTAGATCACGAATTCACAGCGAGCAACTCTTTTCAAAATGCGGATGGGATAATTCTTGATTTTCATCGAGGGAGATTTATATGCATTTTTACCATAAGCTCTTGACGTCGGCGAGGAGTTTAACACGTCGACGGAGGTCTTGGCTAGCGCCCACAATCTTAAAACATAGCGCCATGGGTTAGGATAACCCATTGCAAACAATAATTTAATATTTATTTAAAAATAATTAAAGGGAACCTTAACAAGGTTTTTAATTATTTAAATAAATACTTCCTCCTGGACCCAAATGCATTAAACTAATGCATCCACCTGTAATCTTTAAACCTGCCAACTTGGGGTTTACAAAAGACCTTTGAAAGCTGTCATGTCGAGTAACCTTCATCAAAACAAATTATTTGACATCAAATCAAATTCCTTCAAGAGCTTCTTGACATCAATGACAACTTATACACTTGAGCAAAGGCAATGTACCCAAAATTGCCAACATTTTGTCGGTCATTGAGAGACTTTCATAGGATAAAAAATCTCCAACAAGACCCTCTTTGTTTCCCTAATAGTGGCTTACCATATCTTTTACATTCATCTATCAAAGTCAAATTCACTGCCTATACCATATTCAGGTAGTGAATTCATCATTTGCACCCTTAGCCTTATGTTTCATGAGCAAAAATATTTCTTTGTCTAGCTATCTCACATTACTATCTGATGTTCATACACCCACTCATAGGTTCATTGTTATTATGTTTCTATAATAGGAGTGTATTCACCACCTATAAACTATATAGGAGGTAAATTTATCTTATGCACTACTACATTCCATTTCTAAGAAAATTTTGATTTTGTATATGAACGAGGGGGGCTGAATTTATAAAATAGGAAGTCTATTATTCCTCTCTTGTTTGGTGGTCTCTCAAATCCTAACAATATTTTCTAGTCTATTCGTTTTGTAGGTTAGGCGAATCCATTGGCTATAAAGTCTATAGGAAGCAGATTCGTCAAACAATGGATTCATCTATAGGTAGTGGATTTGCAACAACCATCAAACCAAGTAATTATAATATTTGTTCTCTATTTTTCACAATTACTAGGATAGTTTTTCTATTATTTTTTGCCTACACACATTTCTCTTATGCCTTAGGATTACATTAAAGAGGTAAAATAAAGAAATTATTTAGTTAGCTTTCAATTTCCTTTATTTTAAGAAACACAAAAAGAAAATGAGGAAGTCAAAGAACTTTAGATTATTTTCCTTTTATTTATTTATCTCATTTTTTAACCTAGGTATTCAAACTTGAAATTATCTATAGTCTTGCATAAGGCTAGCTTGTATGTTGTATCCCTCTTGAACCCTTTCTTAAAAGAAAATATTTTACATTCTTTGCAAATATAATGATAACTTTCATCAAAGTTAAAAACCATATAGTTTAGCTCTTGTTCTCATGCATTATTATTTGGTGTATTCTTAATTCCAAAGTTATTTCATAGTTTTAACACTTAGTTATCAAAAAAAACTTAAGTGTTTTCCCAGATAAATCATCAAACTTGAACCTATACATTTTTAAACAAAACCCAATAATGAGAGTAGGCCACCTTGTGAGGTTAGCCCATTGATCCCAAATTTTGCAGACCTACATCTTTGGTGAATCCAATGTGAAAAATATCCTTTAGATTAAATGATAACTTAATTAAAAGATATAATGTATTCAAACCTAAATAAGACCACTTAATTTTGTTTGTGTAGATTAGCTCACTTAATCAAGATTAACAATGAGTACCTTTTATCTCTCATATTATCCTTGGCTATGTATTTGGGTGTGGTTGATCCTTGTATTGCTCCTTATCCATGTACCTCAAGTTTTTTCTTTATGTACGACCACATATATCAGTGGTACCAAGATTATTGCATACACTGATTAACATATCGAGGGAGCATGTATATTGGAAAGGTTCAGGTATATCAGGAAACCCTCCTAAGGTATATTAGCAGGATATATTGGGAGTCCTCTCCTCTAATTAGAACTTCAAATTAATAACTTAACTCCATTTACTTTCATCCAATGGCCATCTTTCTAAACCTTATATTCTCTCCCCTTTTCAGATCCTCCTAGTATCTAAAAAATGCCCTTCAACTTGTAAGGTGGGCCGTTTAAAACCTCTAATACAGACTTATGCAAAACCTTCCATTTACAAAAACCAAGATTCTAACAAATAAAGTAGGGAAGCCTCTCTTCTAGCCCATTTAATCCTCTCACATGATGATTTTAATCAAGAACATGAGGATATTATTAATGAATTTCTTAAACTTTCACAACCTTAGGGTATATGTAAGAACATGCAAAAATCATTCATGAATTCCTTAATAATATTGGTAATGATGAAACTAAAACTATTCTGGAAACATCCTCTTCATATGAAGATATTATTCAAGAATTCCTTAACCATGTTAGTAAGAACTTAGTTGTCTTCCATAAGTAGACTCCATTAGAGATAATCCCATCACATTTGATCTTGAAAATAAAAAACAAGACACTTCTTTCATTAATAATTCTCATGGTAGTATTTAAGGCCAAGACGTACCTCATAGTGGACCAATTGGGAATAACCTAGGACATTCTTTCCCTTCATGAACCAACCTTACTTTTGAAATACCTACTAGTATTCCTATACCCCCTTCACTCGTTAATCCCATTTATCCCTCTAATACAAATAGGCTCTCAAACTACAATTATTATCCCTCACTACTCAAGTAAAAAAATTAGAACATTGAATAGCCTTTATCTATGACCCTTCCTCTCATCATAATAAATCTCATAAACACTTATTCAATCAACCTTTAGATCCATTTATACTCAATTACCCATTTCCTCTTATGTATAAGATAACTGACTTTAAGCATATGATGGTGGTCAAGACCCTATTCAACACCTTACAACTTTTCTTATGGCTTGTGCTGACATTGCACATAATGAGACCTTATTACTTAAATCCTTTTCTAAATCCTTAAGGTTAGTGTAGTAGAATGGTATTCTCAATTAACAAAACACTCTCTTAAAACTTTTAGTGATCTTACTGAAATATTTATACAATATTTCATTAGTTTTATTCAAATAAAACTTAAACTTGTTGATCTATTAAAAATAAAATAATTTGGGCATGAATTCTTTAAATATTTTTATACTAGATGGAAAACCATTATAGGAAAACCCAACAATATCCCTCCTCAATATGAAATTCTCAATATTTTCATCAAAAGCATCAATGACCAAGTAGCCTATCATTTAGAAAAAGCTAGGGTATGTTACCTCAAAAGTGCAATTGACTTAACTGAACACATAGAGGTCACCCTTAAGAAAAGAGGGCCAATAAGATTAGGGAAAGACGTAGATTCTTCTTCTCTTCAACAAGTCAACCAAAACTTACCTCTGTCTATAAAATTTCATGTGCAATTAGACCTACCCCTTACTCTAATCATGACCAAGTTACTAGATGCTAATATTATTAATCTCCCATCCCACAAACTTGCAACATCACAAAAACAACCTACCCACAAATTTCATCAAGGCTACAACAATTTCAATAATCAATGCAAATCACTTCAAAATCATATTCATAATCTCATGCAAAAATTCCAACTCGTCCTCATGGACGAAAAATCCTAAATCCTCCTAAGGTGGAACTTGCCCTATACATTACAAAAAAATTCTCCTATCTCCAAAATATCATCAGCACCCTATGTCGATGGTTCAAATTGTAAAATCATGCTACTCTTTAAGCCTCTCACTTAAATGCACCACTAGTAAGTTCAAGAAGTTTTTTTTAACATATCCCTCTACTTTAGAAGCCCTAACTACAACTATACATTCTCAATGTGTGTTCCCACCAAACATGCACATACATTCTTGGAAGGGCTCCAAATGGCTATCAAGGTTTTTTTCCATGTGATCTTAGCTAAGATATTTTCACCTTGAGGCTCAACTATTTATCTGGGGTTCTTAAATGAGCCCACTTTTTGCTCATATCTCTGTTTGGCACTCTTAAATGAGCCCAAAATTTTTCTCATCTCTCTATCTGGCACTCTCAAATGAGACCATAAGTTTTGCTCATTTATTCATTTGGCACTCTTAAATGAGCCCATATTTTTGCTCATATCTCTATCTGACACTCTTAAAAAAGCCCATATTTTTTGTTCATCAGTCTATCTGGAACTCTTAAATGAGCCCATAATTTTGCTCATTTTTATCTTGTGCTCTTAAATGAGCCCATAATTTTTGCTCATATATCTATCTGTTACTTTAAATAAGCCTATAATTTTACAATCACAAATATATAAAGGTTTTTTTGTGCACTCTTACAAAGGGGTATTTCACCTTGGAGATTTTTCACACATTATACAAGTCATGATGCTCTTCAATGAGTCTTGTAATTTTGCGCTCTACAACGAGCCTAGTTTTTGTCCTTTTAAGCACCTCACTTAAAAGGGTGATTACACTAAAAAACACTTGGTGCATGCCATACTTGAACCTTAGAATGGACCAACTGGTATTCCTTTATCCTTATTTAGCATACAAAACATCTCATCTCCCCCTTATATCAAGCCTAAAATCAGCCTTAGATTCACTCATTAAAACCTCTCATCATCACAACCCTCTAAACCCTATAGAAAATGCCTCAATTTTTGCAAAAAATAGTTTTGCAAAAAATACTTCTCTTCCTAACCTTATAAAACCCATGCCTATGACACTCAAACATATCCACAATCATAATCCATTCCTTGAAATGCAAAAACAAGTCATACCTAATTTTTAATTAAATTATTCTGACATCCAAAATTATGTCATTAACTTAACAATAAAACATTCTCTTAGCCCAAACCCATAATTAACATTGTACAACCCTTCCAAATAACCATAAACCTCTTCATTAGACTATATTCAACTATTCCCATCCATGTTTCATATTTACACTTGGCAAGAAACTCATTTTGGAAAATTTACCAAAATCATACAAAAACATCCACACTTAAAATATTCCAAAATAAATTAAGTTACCAAAAATATTGAATTAACCCAAAAACCAATTGCAAATTCACATATGATTATCTTCTATATCCTAGAATACTTGTATTCCTTCCTAATACCAACTTGTATAACCATCAATTTATTACCAAATTTGTAAAAGACAACATCATAGTAATTAAACACATGAATTTAACACATTGCATAACCTAAACATCGCTATATATATATATATATATATATATATATATATATATATATATATATATATATATCCACTCTCTATCAATCAAGCTAGTGGATGAAACTGAGAGATCCTCATAACTGATTTCAATCATGATCGAGATCATTGCCTAGTAGGTGATGGGTACCTCTACCCCAAAGGAACCATTACATGGTATAGGGCCCTATATTGGCCACTCCTCTCCACCTCCATTGAATAGTTGGCCTAAGCCTTTATCAACTAATCTTACATGTAGGTCAAGTATTTTTCCATGAACCTAACAATCATATTGCTACTCCATGACCCTACTACTATGGCCTTCTCCATAGCATCATTCCTCTTCCACCTTAGCTCTATGGCCTCATGTTTCCTTTGGTCCTTCTCTACCCTTGCCTAATCTCTCTCTAATTGGACCTCATCCCACTCAACTATGGCCTAGTGCAACTAGGCCTAGTACTCCACCCTCTTTGTCTCCATAGCCATGGTCACATTTTCTAGATCACCCTTCACCTTTGCTATCTAATCCTAGAGAACAACAATATCCCCATAATGACATCCCTCTCCTCCTTAGCCCTCTCACCCTCTGACCTGATTGGGCCTACATTAATCTTTAGGATTGAGCAAATAGGAATCATGGATAGTTCTTGTCTTGGTGTCAACCCATCCACCTAACACTACCTCAATATCTATTTCATTTCTTGGAGGTGCCAATGCATAATTGGATTTTCCCTAAACTCCATCCTTCATCACCATAGTAAAGGAGTAACCCTCTTACAAAAAATTTGATGATACCACCACCAATACCTTAGTATCATCCCTACACCATATGCTCCTAGGCCTGTTATTGGAGGATCATATATGTCCTCTTCCCTTAATCTATATAGATCTAAAACATATCCAAAACCCTTCCCCATCTCTCTGGTCACCCATTGGTACTAGAGCTCACCCATCATGGGAACTCCTTCGAGAATATAAAACTACAAATATAATCCACCTAATATAGTTTGAACTCCTCTCATGGTCCCTGTAGCCTCCTGATCCTCTTGACCTATATTAGCTATAATCTATCCTTCACCCACCCTAGGTATCCTTGTTGTCATATTTGATTGTTCCCATCCAAGATAATCGTGCCTCGTGTGGGCAACACAATGGGCCATGGTTAAGAGCATAGGATTTGGCTCAATTGTGGGCCCCTAGGAGTTTTTATAAGGCTAGGTCCTTGTTAGTATGTGATCTTCAAGGTTCTAGTTTCTCAATAAAAGGAAAGGGTGTGAGAAATTTAGAAAATAAAAACAAACTCAGAAAAGGAAAAGTGGGCAATGAGCCAAGAGATCCGCTAAGATATTCCTACAAAAATAAGCCTAATGTTATGTACCAATGGTGAACACTTTCTCTCCTCAACATAATGAAGTACAATTAAGATTTACTAGTTATATGCATGCATAAGAAGGTGGGTATTACAAGAGATCCAAACAAGTGAATCAATATAAAAATAGACGCAGGCCCCTCACACACACATACACTTAATAAAACCCAATATTTAGGAAAAAGATCACAAAACGCATACACACACAATAATGGGTCTATAGGCAATGCTAAAAAATAGATACAAACTCCCATGTATATATTATAGAGGGAGAAAACTTGCCTACCGCATATGATTCTCGGTTGGATCCATAAGGAAGCCAAGGTGACCACAAGGGTATGTTGTTCTCTACACCTCGATATAAAAGAGGGAGAAATAGTTCATCAGGAACAGTTTTAGGACTCGCTCCAAGTTTGAGGTGGAAGGTTTTGATGTGTTCAATTTGAGACAATCACCTATGTTTGGTCTTTCTAGATCTAAGATATAAAATATAAATGACAATGCAGAAATATAGAATGCAAGAAAACAAGATCTAACCCTATAATGATTCTTTGTTTGAATGATTTCTAACCTAGGGTTGTAAAAATTAAATCCTTTTGAGCAAGGGTTCAAGAGAAGATGCACAAACAATTTTAAAACCCTAAGCATACACTATATGTTGTTTATTTTAAAATGCCTAGAAATCAATTAAATATCTTCCTTTATTTATATTAGATCTAGGGTTTTAACAAAAATAACAAACACTTAAAAAACAACCTAAAGATTAACGAGGACACTTATCTTATCCGGTGATTGATCCAAACAACAATATCCAATGATCTCTATTCCTACAAAATAACTTAGCAAACACTTAAAAAATATGATTAGCATTAGGAGGCCTGCTTAGGTCATTGTATAGAAATGCTTGTAGGTGTAGCAGTCAAGCTCCCTAGTTATTTTTAGCTAACCTTTGAAAATAGAAGTGAAATTTGATCTTGAGAAGATGAACATGCACAGTGAAATGTAACAGAATAGATTGATAAAACATAGCACAAAATGCACTAATATGATCTAAATGTAGTATATAACATAGATCTAGGGTTTGAGGGTAGTAGGTTACCCCCAAATGGGGTTCTGCAAAATTGCACCCTGCATAGAGTGACCCCGATTTCGTAGATCGGTAAAATCATGACCCGAAATGACCGAACGCGATTTCGTAGAAGTGAAGAGAAAAACTTAGAAATTGTGAATTAACAGATGCATAATAAAAACTAATTAAAATATAGATGCAGATAAGCAAAAACACCTGGTAGATAGTGAAAAATTAGGCAAAAGGGTTAAGACCTTCAAATAGTCGATCTCTCCTTAGGGCTTCAACACTTGTCCACCAATATCCGTGACACACAATCCAATGCAGTAGAAAACAGAGCTTCAACAAACTATATTTCACACTTGCGAGTTAGCTTACTTGTAGAAGAGAAATAGATCACTTAGAGAGCACTTCAAAATCATTTGAAGAAATAACTTGCATAGAATCACTTGGAAACTTGGTTCTTGGGTTCAAAAGAAGACTTCAAACCCTCCTTTTATAGTGGATTTGAAAGAAGAATGGGCAGGAAAACTAAGATAAGCTAACATAAAATAATGTCAACTTTGAAAATTAGGATTTCCTTAAGAGAAAACCATAGAAATGTGAAATCACACCTTACAAGGGCCGACCACGATTTCGCAACAACTAGAAAACCTTAGGAATGCAAAATCGCACCCCTTAAAAGTGGACCGCGATTTTACAAAAGTAAGACCCTTGTGCATTTTTAATGCACTTCGAAGGACCAAATAGGGTCAGAATAGGATAAATCATATACCATTGGAAAGCTCTTTCTAATACCTATCCAATGATATAATATTTGATAGGAAGGAATAAGATTTGGTAGGGTAAATTTTGGCTCAAATATGACCCTACTTTCCCAAGGAGAAAGCAAGGGGTCTAGGGAAAATGGCTCACCTTAATGGGTCAATTTTCTATATCTACATTTTACCTTCTCTTTGATGCATTTATAGCCAAGTAAATGCATCAAATAAATATGTAGACTCCTATGGGCAAGAAGGTAACAAACACAGAAAAGGAGTGTCCAAGTTTAGATAAAGGGGTGGTGTAAAAGGGAATGTTGGCATTTTTGCCACATTGATTTTGATTGAAGTACTAATGTGTTAATTGTTGCAAATCTAACTTTGATTTTGGCTTTGATGCGGTTTTGAAGAATAAAGGAGCAAAAAAGACTAAGTCCAGAAATTGCAGCGATTCGCTGACATGTTCCAAAATCGCGGGTCGGGTGACTTCAAAGTCCAAGTGTCGAAAAGTGCAACGATGCGCTGCAATGTTCCATTTTCGCGGTTCGATGATTGCAAAGAAAGGCTCGAGGCAAGAAGTTGCAGCGATTCGCTGCATGTTGGTTGCAAAGGGAGTTCGAGGTGGAGGTTGCAGCGATGCGCTGCACGTTTCAAAGGCGCGGAAGGCTTAGTTGCAAAAAGGCTTAAGTGCTAAAACTACAGCGATGCGCTGCACGTTTTGGAAAAAGTACACAAGGCAAAAAGTTGCAGCGATGCGCTGCAACGTTCCAAAATCGCGGGGGTTGGTCGCTACGGGAGTCTAAAGTAGAAGTTGCAGCGATTCGCTGCATCTTTTGGAAGAAGGTCCCGTAAAGCAAAAGACGTCGCATTTTCGCGACAAAAGGGTGGCAGTTGGTACGGAAGGAGACATATGTAGCGAAATCGCTACTTGTCTCAGAATCGCGGCCATTTTGGTCTGAAGAGCAAAGACATAAAAGTTGCAGCGACTCGCTGCACTTTTGACAAGAGGGCCAAGCGAGATAAATTTGCAACGATTCTGCGACAGGGAATGAGAAGAGCAAGAGACATGGTGATAATATTGATTTCATGACGCATTGATCGAAAAATGACTAAGTATTCAAGTATGCAGCGAAGTGGCGACAAGGAAAGTCAAAGGCATTTAAGAAGCAAAAAGTGTCGCATTTTCGCGACCCATCGGCAAGACCGTACAAAGTGCTTGAAACATGTAGCGATATCGCTACATGTTCCGTTTTCGCGGGACATAGCGAAGGGAGGACCAAAAGAGACAAAAGGTGTTGAGAGATCGCCCGATGTGCCATTTTCGCGGAATGAGCTAGCGATAGAAAAGATGAAGCCGATTATGCAGCGATATCGCGACAGGGAGGATTTTCACGGGTTTGAACAGTCAAAGTGTACGGTATCAAAAAAGTGTCGCATTTTCGCGACCCGTCTCGTTTTCGCGACCTGCGTAGTTTCCCGCCAAAACACAGTATGAACGGCCGAGAAGTTTTTTTTGGGTTTTCGATGATTAAATGCTAGCCCGAATTAAATGTTTTGCGGATTTCCCATGCGGTCAAGGTTGAAGAAGCGTCCAGGCCACCAAAATTGAAGGTTTTATTTGTTCGAGGCTGCTGTTCGTGGGTTGTTTCAACGGTTTCATGCACATGTTCAAAGGCAAATTTAATGAAGGTGACCGCTGACGTCTAATTGCATTCAATTTTATGGTGCTTCAAGGCTGCGATTAAGGGGATCATGTGCTTATTTTCGATGGCATAATTGTAGATCTCAAGAAGGTCGGTGGCAAACATTAAATGCTGCAAAGAGGACGGCCCTCTATAAAAACCAATGTAAACTTCATTGCAAAGGGTTGGAAGTTTTGCTAAAAACTGGAAGTGCATTTGCGAGAATAAAGTATTGGCTTCAGATTTTTCAAGCAGCTTGTTTGGGTGATTGTCTTTTCTGCTCCTTTTGCATTTCTAATAGAATTTATATTCCTTAAGTGTTGTTACATTCAAATTCTCGCATATTGGATTTGAATCTTGCTTGTAAGGATATGATTCCCGGAGTGTAATCTTGGAGAGATTTTCTCGCATACAGCTGTGTGAGAGTTGAGTCATTATCTTTTGTTGCTTGTTGTTGCTCGCACTTTAAGTTTTCTCGCCGTTGTTCTTCCGATCCCATAACTCCGGCCTCGCGGCCATATTTCCATTTCTTTCTCGCAACTTTTAATTTCTTTCCAAAGAACCCTTATCTTCAAACAAAAATTTAGATTAGTAAAGGGAACCAGCCCCTCTGGAGATTGGTCTGGGAGCCATTTCTTGCTTCCAACCTTTCAATGTTGGCCGGGTCTAGGGCGCACTTGTAAAAATCCTTTCCTGTGGCAGATTCGTGACCAACAGTTTTTGGCACGCCCAGTGGGACAGATTTCTTCTGTCTCTAAAAGATCCCATAGTATCGAAGGTCTAATGTTCGCCTTTATACCGTAAAATTAGAGCATTTGGTGACTCTCGCTGAATTCAAAAATTATTCATGATCACGAGATCACAACCCAAGAAATTTGGCGATCTTGTCGAATTTTTCGAACTTGACAGTTCAAGAAGTGGTGAGCATTCTAGGTTAGTTTCCTCATCCCTTCCATCTTCTCGCTACACGTAACCCCGGTGTTGTTGCTAGTGTTTCATTTTCCCAACCATATCCACTAGTTCCAATGGCACAATATCCTCCACCTCCACCCAGGAAGTTCTTGGCATGGAACAGCTTCGGGAGCCTTGAACTTGCAGGCTCAGAATCCAATCCCTCAGGCTGCACTGAAAGCTTTGCCCACTTATGACGGTACGGGTAAGACAACTTATGAACACATAAATGATGTGGCTTCTCTAGCAGCCATCCATGATATTACTGATGAAGATGTAATGGTGAAGTTGTTGGTATGCTCTTTGAGAGGCAAATTGTTGTTTTGGTACCGAACGCTGCCACCAGGCACTATAACATCGTGGGATCAATTTGGTGATCTACTGGTCAAAAATTTTCATGAACAAGTTGACCCCTTCTCATTGTTGAATCAGTTTACTGTAATACAGAGGCATCCACAGGAGGAAATAGCTGATTTCAACGTCCGATTTACCAGAACCTGGCACAGAATTCCTGAAGGTATTCGGCCTGTTGATGAATTGGTTGCACTGTACTATCTTAGAGCATTCAACTCAGATATCGGCTGGGCTGTTCGGCAGTCCAATGTGACAACATTTCCAGAGTTGTTTGAGCAAGCCATCAAAGCAGAAGCTGATTTGGTTGCCGTAGGGAGACTTCCACCAAAGGTAACTATGCCTATAATTCCCGATTTGCCTCAGCATTTATATTCCGGTTCACAACCACAGCCCATGCCATCAATGTATCCTACACCATCATGGAGCTCCAAAGCACCTCGGATTGCACCTGTCCCAGCTCCTCGCTTGCCTACTTTAGCTCCTTTACCGCTTCCCGCACCCAAACACTCAGCCATCTCCCATTTCCACTTCATTTCTAGCTTTGCCAGCACCACCAGCTCCTTTGCCCTTGCCAGCACCTCCTACACCTGTGAACCCTGATCCATATACTGCATTATTGCAAGAGGTGAAGTCTGCAAATTCGACAATTAGAGCCATGGGAAACAAGATCACACTCATTGAGAGGAAGCAGGCTGAGAGAGATTTCCAGCCAAGGAGATTTCAACCTCCTGCAATCACTAGAGATCAAGCCGCCTCCACAAGTAAAGCACCCGAAAAAGGCTTAACCGCTTTAGTAAATGAAGATCCAGCTCTTTCAGACATAATGTATTGGTGCTCAACCTGCAATGACCCTCATGGAGAAGATACTTGTATGGTCCATCTAAATTATGTGCGGACATTGGCCGCTAGCTCTTCAAGTGGACAAGTTAACATGATCTCGTAGCCGGTCATAGTTTGATGACTGCAAGTGGAAGATCAAGTTTCGGCTCCGACAAGAACCGGAAAGAAGCCTCGGAACCGTTGATCCCGCTGATTTAGCGCCTTTGAAAGTACCCGCCGAGGTGAAGAAGCCGATGAAGGCTCCCTGTGCCGGCTCCAAAGTCCGATGCACCTGTTTTACCAAAAGATCCTCGCTCCCTACAGAGTTCAAGAAAAGGTCGCAACTGCACCAAGAAGATCGAAGCGGAGGAGCAAGCTCGTGAAAAGTTGAAGTATCCATCACTGACAAAGAGGCTAAGGGTGGAAGCTACACAGCAATATCATACCAGATTTGAAAAACCTACCGAGAAGAAAGCCCTTACTGCAGTTTCATACAATATTGTTGAAGAGCTTAAGAAGACCCCAGCTAAGGTAAGCCTCTATGATGCTTTGCAGTTACCCGGTCAAGTAGACTTATTACAGGAATCATTAAAATCTGTCAAAGATAATGAAAAAGGTCCTACCCGCATAGCTGTATGCTCAAACCTTACCCACCTCTCGCTATCGGGAAAAATAGACCACCACCATTTTATTTGTCATTGCAGATGGAAGGTTGGGTGGTGCATAATTGTATGATCGATTCTCGGAGCCGCCACGACCGTAATGCCCAAGGGAGTTTGTGAGGCAATGGGAATGGAATATACATGGAGTAGTCCTGGAGTTCTCGCAATTGGATGGTACGCCTGTAAAAATAGTAGGTGTAATCAAAGATGTACCCATTGTCCCGCATACAATGCCACAAATTACTCGTTATTCAAGAAATTGTTGTGGTAGATTTAGAGCCCTACTTTAGTATGTGTTTATCCAGGGAATTTACTGCAAAGCTAGGGGGTTATCTCGGCATTAGATTATTCACACCTAGAAATTCCTTTCAAGGGTAGACGTCTCAGGATTCAAAATGAAAAGCCTTCCCCTTTTCACATCGAGAAGTTGGAAGATGCGAGAAAAGACATGCAGTCTGTCCACATGCTTACTGAAGAGTCTGAAGATTCTGTTTTAATGAGTGAAGTTTTAAATAATCTTCAGTTGGATGACCAGTTTTCTATGCTTAACTTCAATGCCATGTTGGAGACAGAAATCGGTTGTTATGCCATTCAGAAACCTAAGAGTGACACAAAGCAAGAATTGTCTAACCAAGCTGATCAGAATGATGTTACAGATCAATTATGGCAGCTATATTTCGATGGAGCTCGATGCAAGAACGGAGCAGGGGCAGGTATTGTGTTAATTTCACCTTCTGGTATACAGAGAACTTATTCATATCGTCTTACATGGAGTTGTACTAATAATGTTGCTGAATATGAAGCATTGTGTTTGGGTTTGAAGAAAGCAAGGAAGTTAGGAATTGAACAGCTCAAGATTTTTGGTGATTCCGAGCTTGTTGTAAATCAGATTACAAATAGATGCATTTCAAAGCAACATTACCTTAAAGCATATCGAAATCAGGTTTGGGATTTGTTTGAGTTTTTTACTGCTCTTAATATTCAAGTTGTTTCCCGAGAGATGAATAAACATGCAGACCTGTTAGCATCTCTTGGAGCTAATTTTTCCCCTGTTGAACAAGTTGTGAACAAACCCAAGACAGTTAGAATGGTATACAGGCCCAGTGTGCCAGACAAAGAAACTTTCTGGCAGGTCTTTGAAAATGATGAGCAGATTGTTAATTTCTTGATCCATGAAGCTGCTACTATCGAAGGAAGAACTTTGGAGGATGAAGGAGCTGAAGGGCTCATTCAATTAAGGAACAACCACATTCCGAAGGGTCTCATAACTCTGGAGAGCTTGTTCGACCAACATGATCGGTCCACAAAACATCGGATCGAGATTGACAAAAAAGAGTACATGGAATTAGAGTTAGAGCCTAACAAAGCTATCAAGGTTGGAACTGACTCTACCCCAGAAGAACTGCAAAAAATCAGGCAGCTGTGTGAGGAGTTTTCTGACATTGTAGCTTGGAGCTATGAAGATTTGAAAGGTTACAACAAATAGATTGTGCAGCATACAATTGAATTGGAGGAAGGAGTCAGACCTTTTCGGAAAAAATAGAGACCTCGTTAATCCAAAGATTGAGATGTTGATGAGGGCCGAGCTTGTAAAGATGCTGCAAGCTAAAATCATTTATCCAGTTAAGCACTCAACCTGGGTTGCCAATCTTGTCCCGGTTCGGAAGAAGAATGGAGATATTCGATTGTGCGTTGATTTCAGAAATTTAAACCGTGCATCATTAAAAGATCATTATCCTTTGCCGCGTATAGATCAAATATTGCATGTTGTGGCTGGAGCTCAGCGTTTTTCTTTGTTGGATGGATTTTCTCGGATACAACCAGATTTGGGTGAAAGATGAAGATCAATATAAGACAAGCATTCACAACAAAGTGGGGCACTTTTGCTTATCAGCGAATGCCTTTTGGACTGTCAAATGCTGGAGCTACCTTCCAAAGAGCCATGGACATTGCATTCAAGGATTTGTTGAACAAGATCATTGTCATATATCTTGATGACATGACAGTATTTTCACACAGACGGGAAGATCACTGCTCTCATCTGAGGCAGATTTTTGAAAAGTGCAGAGAGTTTGGAATTTCCATTAATCCGAAAAAGTCTGTGTTTGCAGTGAAAGAAGGTAAGCTTCTGGGCCATGTGATTTCAAAAGATGGATTAGCAATTGATCCAGCCCGAGTTGAAGCATTGAAGAAATTGTTACTCCCTACAAACAAGAAGGAACTTCAGTCTTTCTTTGGACAGATCAATTTCATCAGAAAGTTTATTTCTTATTTTGCCCAGGTTGTAAAACCTATGACTGAGTTGTTAAAAAAGGATGCAGATTTTCAATGGACAACTCGAAGAAAAGAAGCATTCCGAGAAATCAAGGAAAGAATAGCACAGAGCTCCTCGCTTTGATTAATCCTGATTACTCCAAGGATTTCATTTTATATGCAGTTGGGGAAGATGACAGTTATGTCGCGGTGCTTACACAGAAGGGAGATGATGGGAATGAAAGGCCCATTGCCTTTCTCAGTCAGGTCATTCTACCTCATGAAGCAAAGTACAATTTTATTGAAAAATAGGTATATGCTGTTATGAAATCCCTTAAGAAGTTTAAACATTTTATATCTCAGAGCAGAACCATTGTTTATGTGATACATCCAGATGTAAGAAATTTCATTCTTCAAGGAGAGTTGGGTGAAAAACGTGCTGGTTGGGTCACTAAGATCCAAGAATTTGATGTAGAAATTCACCCTACTAAGCTAGTGCGTGGTAAGGCTCTGTGCCAACATTTGGCAAAGATGGCAGCATCTGGTGTAGGTGAAGATCATGAAGAAAATCTTGTTAGTAATGACAATTTAATGAATTTCTTAATTCTGGAAAAGGACTGGACAGAAGACCTCATTGATTATTTCACAACTGGTAGATGTCCTTCACAGTTGAATGCTTCTCAGAGGAGGAGATTTCGGCTGCAAGCTCTGCGGTATGTTTTGTTGCCAGAAGGATTGTTTTTTAAGAATCTTGATGGTGTTCTTCCGAGATGTGTTAAAGAAGCGAGACAAGGCTAGGCTCCCCGGAAGAATTTCATTCTCGGTTTATCAGGAGGACACTTTGCAGGAAGGCCGATGGCTTTGAAGATAATCCGAGCCGGTTATTACCGGCCAACCCCGTTCTCGGACGCTTTCAAGATTGCACAAGCCTCGTGACAAATGTCGAGATACACAGGAAGGGTAAGAAATGCAAGACTCGCCTTTGCATCCAACTCAGGTTGAAGCACCCTTTCAAGCAGTGGGGGTTGGATTTCATTGGAATCATTGATCCTAATTCCTCAGCTGGTCATAGATATATTTTGACAGACTACAGACTATTTCACCAGGTGGTCAGAAGCTATTCCTACAAAGGTGGCCAACCAAACCGTGGTGATATCTTTTATTGAAGGTTTGATTACTCGCTTTGGTATTCCTGATGCCATCATTACTGATAATGGGACCCCATTCATTGGAGCCGAACTAGCTGAGTTTGCTAATAAGTATGGCATTTTCCTAAAAATATCTTCCAATTATTATCCACAGGGAAATGGCTTGGCGGAGTCAACAAATAAAAATTTGCTCCGGATTTTGAAGAGGTCTTTGGGAGAAAACAAGAGATCATGGCATATTTTATTAAATCAAGCTTTATGGGCCGATAGAATTTCAGTTAAGAAGTCTATCAAGACCTCACCCTATGCCCTAGTTTATGGGAAAGAAGCAAAGTTGCCTGTTCATCTTGAGTTGCCTGTTTTGCAACAATTACAGAATTTTTAGGACAATGAGACAGACCTGAGTTCCTTGGATTTGCGGATAGCTCAGTTATTGCATTTGGAGGAGCAACGTTCTGAAGCATATGATCAATTTTTTAAACACACACAAGGTATTTCGAAGTGGTTTTGTAAACATTCTGCAGATCGTCCACTCAAAACAGGAGATTTGGTGTTGAAATGGAATGAGAATAAAGCTAAACCTGGGAATCACAAGAAATTTGATGCTTTATGGGAGGGTCCCTTTCGTATCACCAAAATAGGTACAACAAATTCATTCTATTTAGAAGACCTGGATGACAGTCCACTTCCAATTTCAGCCAATGGCTTTCATCTGAAAGCCTACTCTTCTTGAATTATCAGTTCAGTATGAGTTTGTATATAGAAGAATATAATATATATATATATATATATATATATATATATACATGTGTTACTTTTCATTTTTGTCACCTTGGTTCTTGTTGCTTGCGAGCCATAGGTGCCTTTTGTCTTTCTCGTGTTTTTTTTCCCTTTCCCAATGAGCTTGGTGGCTTTCAGAAAATTCTTCTTTTCCCTTCCCTGTTTCCTCTTTCCTTTCTTCATCTTCTTCTTCCTTCTTTTTCTTCTACAGAAATTAAAAAAAAAAGAGAGCCACGACTGTTGTTTCTTCTCCCCATTCTCATTGTTCCCGTTCCTTCCTATCCTTTTCCTCTCAATTCTGTCATTTTACGCATTTATGTTACAGTTTAGTTCATTTCATTTCACAGCTTTCCTAGTTCCATTTCCATTCCATACTTTCCTTCCATCTTCATTACAGTTGGTAATATGACAGCATTCTGTTGTTATATCTTCCACATCGCTTTGTCATTACATCAACCCATTGTTATCATCATCCATTGCATTCACCGCTTGCGCAATCGCAGGAGCTCACTCCATTTTCGCCTTCCATTTGTCGTTTCATAACCGGTTATATGCAGGTTCTTCCAGTTCCAGCTTTTCAGTAGAAGATGATTGCAGCAGTCCCCTGATTCTGTTTCAATATGACTCTGTGCCCAATGTATTCAGACCTGGATTCTTGCATACAGCGAGCTGTATACCCCGCGAGCCGCCAAGAATGTTGGCATTTTTGCCACATTGATTTTGATTGAAGTACTAATGTGTTAATTGTTGCAAATCTAACTTTGATTTTGGCTTTGATGCGGTTTTGAAGAATAAAGGAGCAAAAAAGACTAAGTCCAGAAATTGCAGCGATTCGCTGACATGTTCCAAAATCGCGGGTCGGGTGACTTCAAAGTCCAAGTGTCGAAAAGTGCAGCGATGCGCTGCAATGTTCCATTTTCGCGGTTCGATGATTGCAAAGAAAGGCTCGAGGCAAGAAGTTGCAGCGATTCGCTGCATGTTGGTTGCAAAGGGAGTTCGAGGTGGAGGTTGCAGCGATGCGCTGCACGTTTCAAAGGCGCGGAAGGCTTAGTTGCAAAAAGGCTTAAGTGCTAAAACTGCAGCGATGCGCTGCACGTTTTGGGAAAAGTACACAAGGCAAAAAGTTGCAGCGATGCGCCGCAACGTTCCAAAATCACGGAGGTTGGTCGCCACGGGAGTCTAAAGTAGAAGTGCAGCGATTCGCTGCATCTTTTGGAAGAAGGTCCCGTAAAGCAAAAGACGTCGCATTTTCGCGACAAAAGGGTGGCAGTTGGTACGGAAGGAGACATATGTAGCGAAATCGCTACTTGTCTCAGAATCGCGGCCATTTTGGTCTGAAGAGCAAAGACATAAAAGTTGCAGCGACTCGCTGCACTTTTGACAAGAGGGCCAAGCGAGATAAATTTGCAGCGATTCTACGACAGGGAATGAGAAGAGCAAGAGACATGGTGATAATATTGATTTCATGACGCATTGATCGAAAAATGACTAAGTATTCAAGTATGCAGCGAAGTGGCGACAAGGAAAGTCAAAGGCATTTAAGAAGCAAAAAGTGTCGCATTTTCGCGACCCATCGGCAAGACCGTACAAAGTGCTTGAAACATGTAGCGATATCGCTACATGTTCCGTTTTCGCGGGACATAGCGAAGGGAGGACCAAAAGAGACAAAAGGTGTTGAGAGATCGCCCGATGTGCCATTTTCGTGGAATGAGCTAGCGATAGAAAAGATGAAGCCGATTATGCAACGATATCGCGACAGGGAGGATTTTCACGGGTTTGAATAGTCAAAGTGTACGGTATCAAAAAAGTGTCGCATTTTCGTGACCCGTCTCGTTTTCGCGACCTGCGTAGTTTCCCGCCAAAACACAGTATGAACGGCCGAGAAGTTTTTTTTGGGTTTTCGATGATTAAATGCTAGCCCGAATTAAATGTTTTGCGGATTTCCCATGCGGTCAAGGTTGAAGAAGCGTCCATGCCACCAAAAATGGAGATTTTATTTCTTTGAAGCTGTTGTTCGTGGACTGATTCAACGGTTACATGCACATGTTCAAAGGCAAATTTAATGAAGGTGACCACTAATGTCTAATTGCATTTAATTTTATGGTCCCTCAAGGCCGCGATTAAGGGGATCATGTGCTTAATTTCCGTGGCATAATTGTAGATCTCAAGAAGGTCGGTGGCAAACATTAAATGCTGCAAAGAGGACGGCCCTCTATAAAAACCAATGTAAACTTCATTGCAAAGGGTTGGAAGTTTTGCTAAAAACTGGAAGTGCATTTGCGAGAATAAAGTATTGGCTTCAGATTTTTCAAGCAGTTGTTTGGGTGATTGTCTTTTCTGTTCCTTTTGCATTTCTAATAGAATTTATATTCCTTAAGTGCTGTTACATTCAAATTCTGCATATTGGATTTGAATCTTGCTTGTAAGGATATGATTCCTTGAGTGTAATCTTGGAGAGATTTTCTCGCATACAAGTTGTGTGAGAGTTGAGTCATTATCTTTTGTTGCTTGTTGTTGCCGCACTTTAAGTTTTCTCTCGTTGTTCTTCCGATCCCATAACTCCGGCCCGCGGCCATATTTCCATTTCTTTCTTCAACTTTTAATTTCTTTCCAAAGAACCCTTATCTTCAAACAGAAATTTAGATTAGTAAAGGGAACCAGCCCACTCTGGAGATTGGTCTGGGAGCCATTTCTTGCTTCCAGCCTTTCAATGTTGGCCGGGTCTAGGGCACAATTGTAAAATCCTTTCCTGTGGCAGATTCGTGACCAACGGGTATCACGATGGATACTTTAGACTTTGGCACACAAGGTGAGATATTACTACCATTAATACCTCTAAGGCTAGGATTCCCCCTCAATTTTCAAAAGGAATGAAAAATTCCTTAATAAACTTGAAATAGACAAGGAAAGAAAACAAAACACAAAAATACAAAAAAATACAAGCAAACAACATGGCAAGGATTACTGGGTATAAATGAATCTGATGCAACTAGCATGAAATTCAATCTATCTAATATGAAATGCAAGTATGAATAGAAGAAATAAAAATAAAGAAGAAGGGAAGAGGCTAGAATAAGAAGAAGAAGAAACACATCTCCAACGAAGGTCAACGAGACAAAAAATGAGAGAAACTAGTTGAAAATCCTGGATAAAGGGTGTTATGCTCAAGAGGATGGCAAGATGTCGAGTGAAAACCTACTATGGGTGTAGCACTCTCTAAGATGGACAAATTATAAGATGACAGAGCTTGACCCGCTATGGGTGGTTTTTCACCAAAATGACAAAATGATGGAGCATGACCTATTTTTGAAATACCTACTAATATTCCTCTACTCCCTTCAATTGTTAATCACATTTATCCCTCTAATACAAATAGGCTCTCAAACTACAATTATTATCCCTCACTACTCAAGTCAAACAATTTGAACATTGAATAGCCTTTATATATGACCCTTCCTCACATCATAATAAATCTCATAAACACTTATTCAATCAACCTTTAGATCCATTTATACTCAATTACCCATTTCCTCTTATGTATAAGATAACTGACTTTAAGCATATGAAGGTGTTCAAGACCCTATTCAACACCTTACAACTTTTCTTATGGCTTGTGATGACATTGCACATAATGAGACCTTATTACTCAAAGCCTTTTCTAAAATCTTTAAGGGTAGTGCAGTAGAATGATATTCTCAATTACCAAAACACTCTCTTAAAACTTTTAGTGATCTGACTTAAATATTTATACAATATTTCATCAGTTTTATTCAAATAAAACTTAAACTTGTTGATCTATTAAAAATAAAATAATTTGGGCATGAATCCTTTAAATATTTTCATACTATATGGAAAACCATTATAGGAAAACCCAAACCATGTCCCTCCTCAATATGAAATTCTCAATATTTTCATCAAAAGCATCAATGACCAACTAGCCTATCATTTAGAAAAAACTAAGGTATGTTCCCTCCAAAGTGCAATTGACTTAACTAAACACATAGAGGTCACCCTTAAGAAAAGAGAGTCATTAAGAGTAGAAAAAGACAGATTCTTCTTCTCTTTAATAAGTCAACCACAACTACCTTTGCCTATACAATTTCATGCGCAATTAGACCTAACCCCTATTCTAATCATGATCAAGTTACTAGATGTTAAGATTCTTAATCTCCCATACCATAAACTTGCAATATCACAAAAACAACCTACCCATAAATTTCATCAAGGCTAAAACCATTTCAATAATCAATGAAAATCATTTCAAAATCATATCCATAATCTCATGCAAAAATGCCAACTCGTCCTCATGGATGAAAGACCCTAAATCCTCCTAAGGTGCAACTTGCCCTATACATTGCAAAAATAAAATTCTCCTATATCCAAAATATCATCAACACCCACGTGGATGGTCCAAATCATAAAATCATGCTACTCTTTGAGCCTCTCACTTAAATGCACCACTAGCAAGTTCAAGAAGTTATTTTAACATATCCCTCTAATTTAGAAGCCCTAACTACAACTATACATTCTCAATGTGTGTTCCTATTAAAATATAGGAATCGATCCCCTGACCTTTCACTTTGCAAGAGAGGGATTTAGCTGCTACACCCTGTAGCATCTTTGAAAAGCAAGGCACCTCGTGCCTTATTATTATCTTCCCTCGATGCACACTAAAACCAAAAAAAAATTCATTCAACTTTTCCTCGGCGTGAATCGAACCCAGCACCTCCACCAAGCAACACTGAAGCTCTTGCCAACTACGCTATGTGCTTGGGTGAGAAATGAGTGTAAAAATTATAATTTAAAGTGCGCAATGAAAAAAAAAAATTAAAAAGAAAAAAATACCTCCTTTTTATCCCACATGCGCTGTGAGATGAAAGTGGGAGTGTTTATTAACATGAAGGTGCTCATTTACGACTGATTGCATTCGGGCAATCGGTCAACCAGCTTTTGCCAACACGTAAGCCAACAGCAATGTGCCACGTCACCTCTTGCCATGCGATATGCCATGTGTCGATTCTCATACACCCACGTTAGTAGCCTCCTTAGCCACGTGTCTGCCACCTGGTGCCTCAGGATTCGTGCCCAGGTCCTTTCCTCAAAGTTTAAAGGTTTTCAAAAAAAAAATTATAAAGTCTTTATAAAAAAATTAATAATTTTTTATATCTTTAATTATTTTTTAAACAAACTTATATTTAAAAATAATTAAAAATATAAATTTAAAACTATTAAATTAATTTAAAAAACTTTAATTAAAAATTAAAAACTTTCAAACCTTTTTTTTTTAACAAAAGATTTTGTTTTTGGAGTGGAGGGGAATCAATTCCCTGACCTTCCGCTTTGCAAGAGAGGGATTTAGCTGCTACACCACGTAGCGTCTTTGAAAAACAAGACATCTTGTGTCTTATTATTATCTTCCCTTGACGCACACTAAAACCAAAAAAAAATTCATTCAACTTTTCCTCGACGTGAATCGAACCTAGCACCTCCGCCAAGCAACACTGAAGCTCTTGCCAACTGCGCTATGCGCTCAGGTGAGAAATGAGTGTAAAAAATATAATTTAAAGCGTGCAATGAAAAAAAAAAGAAAAAACACCTCCCTTTTATCCCACATGCGTTGTGAGATGGAAGTAGGAGTGTTTATTAGCATGAAGGTGCTCCTTTATGACTGATTGCCTTCGGGTAATCGGTCAACCAGCTTTTTGCCAACGCGTAAGCCAACAGCAATGCACCACGTCACCTCTTGCCACATGATCTGCCACATGTCGATTCTCATACGCCCATGTCAGCAGCCTCCTCAGCCACATGTCTGCCACCTGGTGCCTCGAGATTCGTGCCCAGGTCCTTTCCTCAAAGTTTAAAGGTTTTAAAAAAAAATTATAAAGTCTTTATAAAAAAATTTAATAATTTTTTATATCTTTAATTATTTTTTAAACAAACTTATATTTAAAAATAATTAAAAATATAAATTTAAAACTATTAAATTAATTTTAAAAACTTTAATAAAAAATTAAAAACTTTCAAACCTTTTTTTTTTAACAAAAAATTTTGTTTTTGGAGCGGAGGGGAATCGTTCCTCAAGATCGAGTATGGTATTGATTATGAAGAGACATTTGCTCCTGTAGCACGACAGGAGACCATCAAAATAGTTCTTGCTTTAGTTGCTCACAAGGGTTGGAAAATCCAACACATGGATGTGAAAAGTGCCTTTCTCAATGGGTACTTAATAGAGGAAGTGTATGTTGAGCAACCTCAAGGATTTCAAGAACAAGGTAAGGAGCACCTTGTTTACAGACTGAAAAAGGCACTCTATGGCCTCAAGTAGGCACCACGAGCTTGGTACTCACGCATTGATGGGTACTTCAAAGATTTTGGGTTCACCAGAAGTAGAAATAAACCCACCCTTTACTACCTGAAGCAAGATAACAACATCCTCATAGTTTGCTTGTATGTGGATGATCTCATATTCATAGGTAGTAATAGAAAAGTGAATATGGAGTTCAAGTGCTCCATGATGAAGCAGTTTGAGATGAAGGATCTCGGCTTAATGCACTACTTCCTTGGATTGGAAGTTCATCAGTCAAATACAGGGATCTTCGAGGATTTCTACCATCGATCTTTTCTTTGAGGAAGACTTTTGCAAAGATAAAGGTACATGTGTCAATATGTACAACTTCACCTTTATTATAGGGTAAACCCATAGTCCTCGGTGAAGGTAGTAGCTTATAAAGATCCAGAAGAGGTTCTTGAAGAAAAGGATTGATTTGATCCTATGATGAAACATTGAGTAGTGGTTACTCACTCACCTTTAGATTTTTAAATTGCTTAGTGATGTGGGATAAATAAAATGATGGACATAAATTTAGATTATATTGGGATTGCTCAACCATCGAACAATATTCAAATGGATGAGAATCGCCCAAAATAGTGACAAGTTGATTCTTAAATTCAAACTTTAGATATTGATGAAGAGTGGAAGGGACAGTCCTCATCACATTAATCCAAGGGTATTCGAGAAGAAAATTAAAATATGTAGGGCAAGACACCACATAGAATAAGGTATCTAAGATCTTAGGTCTGACCCTAAGGGGGAGAGATACAATGTTGCAATCCTCTTGGGACTTATTGTTGAAATTTTTGATGATGATATCGAATTTAGTTAAATATTCCTCTTTTAATACAATTTTTTGGAGAAAATGATAAGTGCATAAATTGAGGGAATAACCATTGTCTATTAGAATTTGCTTGATGCATGTTTCCTCAATAAATATAGTAATAAAGAGGAAAGAATCCCCCTGTGGATCTGAGAAAGGAATGTCATCATCCGAAAATGAGATATGATGTAACCCAAGAGAACTCGCAACATCAACTATAGCACTAGGGAAAATGTTATGAGAAACAAATTGTTGACTTAGTCAACAAGGCTTCCCCATGGATAGGAGAGGTTTGCAAAATCTCTAAGAAGGAAATATTGGCTGGGGTACTAGCTAATTGTTGGTGAATGTCAAATGAGACTTTAGTTTGTGGCTTCAACACTAAAGGTGGGTTTTCTACCCTTGTGCTCCTTCTTTGTGTACTCTTCAAAACTAAGGAATGTTTTGAAGGTGGGTTGGATGAAGAACTCATCTCTTGCTAAGATAATTGAGTCAGTTGAATCCATGCTTGTTGCCTTGTGGTTGTTTCTATCATACCAACTACATTATCATATGGAAGGGGCACATTCTAATATGACACTTTATTAGTTTTCTGCTACCCATGCTTAGGTAGGGGATATTGGAAGATCCTCATTTATTGATTTGTTGTGGGTGTTTTTTGAATAGGAGGTTGATTATTTGTTGGAGTATTGAGTCAAGAACATTTTATAACAAGGCATCCTTCATAAATGAGGTCCTGGACCACATGTTTCAACCTCTTACAAGAGTTTTTCAAATATCCCTCTACCATATGGTACTCATAGTGTTGACCAGCTTTATACCAATTAGTTGTGGTATCAGGTTGTCTTATAGGTGGCAACTCAATCATGTTAGCTTCTAGAAGTTGTTTTAAGACCACTGTCATAGGCATGTTGAGTCTTGTGAAATTCCTTTGTGGGGGTTTTTGAGGTTAGTTAAGCACCATATTTTGTAGGGTGTTAACAACATTGTTAACAAGCCTACTATTCGTTACCCCATCACCAACCACATGCTTGTTCTTATACAATGCTTCAGTGGTCATATCTTCTTTTATTTTAGGTTGACCTCTTCTAATAAGGTCTTGTTCTACCCTTCTTACTAGATCTATAGCTTGGTCAAAATATGTGATAGTTATCATTTCCAATGCATGAGATATTTTTTCTTGTGATTTCCTAATAAATATCTCAAGCATATCTCAAGGAGGTAAGGTATATTTCAAGCGTCCAACTAGACTCCTCCAACAAGACAAAAATTTAAAAAAAAATCATCTTTACCTTGTTTTAACATATAAACATCTTTCATAGTCACATCCTTTTCAATGTAAGCCCAAAATTGATCAACAAAAAAATCAGCTATTTCTTCAAAATTCCTCAAAGAATTATTAGGCAGCTGATTATACCACTCTAATGCCATACCACCAAGGCTATTAGGGTTTTTTGTAGGAATAACATGTCATCATATATGATAACATGGTTTGTTGTCCTAAAAATCCTTAAGTGTTCAATTAGATCTTTGTTTCCCTATAGATAGGAAAAACCGACATTGAAAAATACTTAGGGTAGGACCTAGAGGCAACAATAGGGTTTAAGGGCTGATTGAACATTTCTCTATAGTTGTAGGTAAAACTAGGAGGTTGAATCATATCCACTCTTGAAACCTATTGTTTCACCACACTAGTTAAACTTTGCATTTCATGATTGTTGTTGTGCAATGTCCCTATGTTCTCTAAGGAGGGGTATAAGTAGGCTATTGAAAAGGAACTTATCCATGTTAGATGTATTAACATTGTTATGGTATGGATTGTGATATGTGGTATCTTGTTATGGAGGATAACTAACATTTGGTGGAACAGAAGCATGAATGTTGAGATGAACATAATGAGGAGGAAATTAAACATAATCTTGATATGCACTAGTAGGAGGAGGGACTTGTGGAACCCTTCCAACATTGGTGGTCACATTAGTGGCATATGTTGGTTTATGACAAGGATTGACATGATGTGAAGATTCCAACAATGGATTGGTGTGAACATTCTGAGGAGAAATGATTGGATGATGAGAAGTCTCAGCTTCCTCAAGTTAGGATTCCTCATCCATAGCCTTATTCAAGGCATCTCTATGATATTTGTAGAAACTCCAGATGTGATCAAATGATTTAAAGATAAGGTTTCCATTGGGCCCCTTAGTAGGATCAAGATCATTACCAACTTCTTCATTTTCTTCCTCTTCTAGATTAGGATTCTCTCTATCAATATGATCATCTTCTCAAAGAATATGATTAGATTTTGAAAGCCTTCGCTTACTCCTAAGGTTAGAAGCCATTAGGAGAAAGAGAAAGGATAGAGTAGAAAAGGAGGAAAACTAAAAAAAGCAAAAACACACAAAATATTTTTAAGATATTTTTAAATGTTTTCTATTCTAAACAAACAAGATTAGTGGTCTTATTTAAAGTTTTCAAGAGAAAAAGTAAAATAAGAGGTTTCCTATATTGGCCACTAAGACGTGTATTCATGTTGGGTTCACCAAAGATATAGAGAGAGAAAAGTACCCTGTTGTGTATGATTCTCAGCTAGATCCGTTGGGAGTCGAGGTGATCACAGGGGTGTGTTATATTCTCTACACTCAGTGGACAAAGGAAAGGTTCACAAAGAATGGTTGAAAGACTCACTCCAAGTCTAGGATGGAAATGTTTAATGTGTTCAAATAAGCAATAACCTGTGTTTGGTCTCTATAAACTAAACTATACAAATAGAAGAGAGGCGCAAGACACACAAGATGTAAGAAAACAATGTCTAACCCTAATATGATTCTTTGATTCAATTATTTCTAACCCTAAATTGTAATAAATGAAATTCCTTTTATTTGATCAAGGGCACAAGTGAAATGCACAAACAATACTAAAACCTAGATGTAAAACTATATGCCTTTTTCCTTTTGAATGCCTAGAAATGAAAATCAATTATTATTTTCTTTTTACGTGATCTATGTTTGGAACATAAATAATGGACACAATAACAAACAACCTAAAGCTTTACCAAGGGAACTTATATATTTCAACATTTGATCCAAGCTTTATCTTGCATCCAAAATATCCCACAGCTTTAATCTACAAAAGAACTTTGTAAAAATATTATAAAATATGCTCAACGTTAGGGGGGCTACTTAAGTTGTATAACTGTGCTTGGAGGTACAAAAATCAAGCCCCCCATAGGTCCTCTTAGCTAACCTTTTAAAATAAAATGATCTTTTACCTGTGGAACAAACACAATAAGATATAACAACATGAAACAATAAATGATGCACAAAACAAAATAAACACAAAGCTTGAACAAGAATGCAATTTCTAAACTAGGGTTTGGGGATAAATGGTTGCCCCCAAGCTAATGTGATATGCAAGCAAAACATAATGATGGAAGATAGGATAGAATGGAAACATATTGTGAATGATTTTATTATGCCCTAAGAGTAGTTTGAAAAGTAGACCTAGGGTTTAGGAACAAGTCCTTGTCCTATGCTTGATGCAATAGAAATTGTGCCTTGTACGAGGTGATCGTGATTTTGGATCTACCAAAATTTCACCTTGTAAATATGGGATGTGATTTCATAACAAAAGAAAAAAATAATAGATAAATATGAAATAAACAATAATAAATGTGAGATTAACAATCTATGAATGCAAATGAGAGAAGACAACCTAGTGGTAGTGAAAAAATAGACAAAAGGATGAAGACCTCCAAGATAGTAGACTTCCCCTCAAGGCTCCAACACTTGTCCACCAAGGATAGTAAAACAACAACAAAGCAATAGGAGTGAACACCACAAAAACTTGTTAGCACTTGGAAGAAGCTTTTAATAGATCACTTTCATGAAAATTGCTTAGCATCAAAAATCACTTACAAAATCACTTATTGTTAAAACAAAGAGGATCAAAACCCTCTATTTATAAGGGATTTGAAACACAAAATGGTGTAAAAACCCTAAGGGAGGACCGACCTTAAATAAGTCAGCTTGAAAGTTGGATTTTCTAAGAGAAAACTCTAACTAAACAAAATCGTGCCCCGTAAGGGCCGAGTGTGATTTTAGCAAAACTAGGAAAAAAGAGGGGAAGAGGGGAGAAGAGAGGCCCAAAATTGCATTTGGGAAAGTTGAAGGGTCTCTCTAAGGTTCTAGGGAAAATGAATCACTTGGGTGGGTCAATTTTCCACGTCTACAAGAATATCTCATAAGCAAACAGTCTTTTTTTTTATCCAAAAAGATTAAGTTAATAAATCTTTTATTAAGTATTCGAAGGTTAATACAGGTTTTTAATTACTCTTTTCATTACTCAAGCAACATTAGCGATAAAATCCCCTTTTATTTCTAGTAATAAGAGTTTATTCCCTAAAAAAGCTAACTTTAGATCACACTCAATTAATTTTAGTACTTTCATCGAAGATGGAGGAGTGGAGGAGGAGCAATGGCGGTAACTGAGGAGGAATTTGACTTGTGAAAGGCAAGAAGGAATCTCATGAACCAGGTCACCAAGATGTGATGTGCGAGGATCTAGGGGTAGGTAAGTTGCCTGATGAGCCATAGGATGTATAAGATTCCATCCCGGACCAAGTTGGAAAAGTCTGGGGACTTGAACCCCCCGACAAAGATCCTAACAAGGGGTCCCAGTTGGGAGTTGTGGGCCCTCGAAATGTCCTTTCCTTAGTAGAGGCTCTCAAAAGCAAAATAAGATGCTTCTTTGATTGCCTCCCACCCCTCATTCCTAAGAATAATAGAGTAATCACTCCCTCTAACATCATGGATGGGTTTTTATCTCTAGAAACCTATTCCCTGGTGGGGAAGTTTGTAGGTGGGAGGCCAGACATAGAAACCATAAGGACATGGGCATTTTCCAAGTGGAGGATGGCTGGAAATATGGAGATAGTAGTGTTGTTCAGAGGCTTTTTCATTATTCATCTCAATAACTAGGAATATGCTAATTGCATCCTAACGGGAGGGCTATCGTTCTTAGGCAGGCAAAGCCTCTTCCTTAGACCGTGGAGGGAGGATTTTAATCCTAAAATGCAAAGCATTAATACTGCACCCATTTGGGTCTGTCTACCAAATATCCTAGCCCATTTTTTCCATGAATACTTCCTAAAATGGATAGCAAGGATGATTGGTGAACTAGTAGCGATTGACCATTCCACCCTGGATAGATCGAGAATGACCCATGCAAGAATATGCATGAACGCTAATCTGGATTTTGATCTCCCCATATTTGTGAAACTCAGATACATAAAGTACTTGAGGAAGTAGCCAGTTGAATACGATAACAAGCTAGTATTTTTTGTGGAGTGCTAAACTCAGGGCCACCTCAAAAATCAATGCCTCAATCTAGTAGCTCCAAAAGAAGCATCGAAGAAATTCGATCCAAGAGGTCTTAATGGCAAAGGGTACACAAGGAATCAAGGATATCGGTTTCTACCACGAAAAGTAGTCTATAGGCAAGCAAGGAGTTGCCAACACAACAAGGATCCAGGATTCCAACCCCAACAGTCAAAAAAAGGAAAGCAATAGGTTGCAAGTCAGACATACCTAGAGGAATAGGTAAGCCCTTTGTTTTCTAATCATAACAAATTTGAAATACTAGGTAAGGTTGAGGATGAGCATATTAATGAGGGATCTAAAGAGACCACCTTAAACCTCCTAGTGATCCTAGAGTCCCCGTCAAGATCAAGGCCCTCAAATGCCCCCTCAATGCGTCCTCCCCTAAACTATCCTTATGGCATGCCCCAAAACCTAGAATATTACAGTCTGAGTATGGATGAAGAAATCACCAAGACTAAAACCATCAAAAGGATGGTGAATAAGGGTTTTTTTAGCCCAGTTCTTCAACAGAGCGTTCCTCCCAAATTCATCCCCAAACAAACAAGGAGCTCAATGAAATCACCCATCAATTGTGACAGTGAAAAAAAGTGAGGTAGGATCTCAACGACCAAATAGTTTAGAATAGGGCCTAAAAATGAGATTGCAAATGGGACTCAAATGACACTTATTCCTCCAGTTATCATCAGCCTTAAATATGATAACAAATCCAACAAACCTCCTCCACCTCAGGGTAGGGGGAGAGGGAAGAACTCCAAATAGTCTAAATGAAGTTCCTCTCATGGAATGTGAGAGGCCTTAATGGCCCAACCAAACAAAGGGTGGTTAGTTCATTAAGGAGAGAAATTAATCCTACAATTTTCATTTTACAAGAAACAAAAATAGATGCAGTGTTGTCAAAAGAAATTACCTCTAAAATTTGGAAACAAGGGGAAGTTGCATTCAGTCAGGCCAGAGGCGCCTCAGGAGGATTAATGTATTTTTGGGACCCAATAAAGGTGGAAGGCTGAGTTATATGTTGGAAATTTGAGTTATTTTATGTTGTCATTGATTTCACATGGATCATTGATGTCACATTGAGTTTTGGTGGCAAAAGCACTTCATAGATAATCATCTATGATATTTTGGAGAGCATGGATATATATAGGATTTTTATGAAAACCAAGGTAGGCAAAATAAAAGGTTTTATTTAAAACCATGGTGGGCTTATGTGGAAAGGTATTTTCTTAAAAGCCAAGGTGGAATGTTGTTTCATTGAAAAAGGACCTCCGGTGATGAAGATATTAAAGTTTAGAGTTTAAGTTTAATTTAATAGAGGGTCGACCTATGTGCAATTAATGGAGGGTGGTATATATATATGTAAGGGTTTCAATTTATTTCGAAAAGGTGGCATATTATATATCGTCGAAAATCTTATTTCAAGGGATATTTGACTAACTTATTTAGAAGGATAAATAAGGTGTGTGTAATTTTGCAAAGGGGTTCCAAAAGTGAAGTTTGCCTTGTTCTTTTTCAAGAGGATTAATTCTTTCATGAGGTGACAAGGTATACAATATTGTGATTTATTTTATTTTATGGTATAAGTGGTTTTGGGAGTGAAAAGGTTATGCAATGTTTTGATTTATTTTATTTTATGGTACAAGTGGTTTTAGGAGAGATAAGGAAGTTGTGCAATTAAAGGCCTTGGTGATGATTATTGAAAAGTGGATTAATGTTGATTATTTTGTGATCTACTAACCCTTGTGAAGATTGGTAAAAGAATTTTGTGATTGTGGCAGATTTACAAAGAGGTTTTTTCATCTTCATAAAAGTTATGGACACATTCTCCTATTGATTGTTTATGGTGGTTGATTTCTGAAATATCATTGGAGGGAAAAGGATTGTTTGTGGTTTCCTTTTCGAAAGTGGTTGGTTGAATGCTTCAAGGTTTTCTGAATTGAGAGTTGTATCTAAACCTTGTTTGATAAGCATAGTTGTTGAAGCCCATTGGTTGTGAAATAACTTGAGTTAGAAAAGAACATGAGTATCATTGTTATGTGAGATTTGTGGTTGAGTGATGAGGCCTGGAAATGCCTCAATTATAACATGTTTTGTACACTAAAAATGCCTATAAACTCTTATGTTTTATCTGATATGTTAGTTAAGTTGATTTAATATCTTTGTATATTAACCATTTTGCATGATCAATGTATTTGAAATATTATATGTTGATTTTACGCCTTTTTGCATATTTTTGTGCTCTTTTTGTTATGATTTGCTACAATGGGATATGCTTAGAATAATAGCAGCATTTCACTAATCATATTCTGATTTGTTTCAAGCATTTACTTCACCTAAATACGGCAATGAGTGCAAGCAAGCTGTTCTTTGTGCAGCAAAAACTGGTCTTTCCCATATAAATTCCAGCCAGCTGTCCATAAATAGCAAGGCATGGAATTCACATGAGGAAAGGGATGAAGACCATTAGAATTTGATCTTAGGAGATAACCCACCTGAGAGATGCAGAAGAAACCAATGGAAAGCATACATTTGTTCATTCCGAAGCATCTTCGGAATGAACAGATATCTTCGGAATGAAGAAAACACAGCATCTTCGGAATGAGCGGATCTTCGGAATGAAGAAAGCAGCGTCTTCGGAATGAGCGGATCTTCGGAATGAAGCATGCAGTATCTTCGGAATGAGCGATCTTCGGAATGAGAATGCAGTATCTTCGGAATGAGCGATCTTCGAAATGAAAACGCACTTGTCTTCGGAATGAAGCCACTTATCTTCAGAATGAAGAAGAGAATGTGTTTTTGACCTTTTTGACCGATTTTTGAAGGCGGAAAAAGGGAAATAAAGGTTGGAAAAAGTAAAGAGAAATATCCTCCATCTGTCTTTGCCGTCATTGCCGACCAAATCCATCATTAAGGGAAAGATCAGGTTTTAGTCCTCTTCTAGGATAAAACCGAGAATTTGTTGCGACATTTTAGGATTAGATCTTTTGAGATATTCTTTGTTTGTAATCGAGATCATAGGATAGCTATAAATATTGCTCCCATTCAGGTTGAGCTATAGTAGAGAGGTAGAGAAATAGCGAGATAGATAGAAAATAGAGTAAGGAAGCTAAAATACGAGTATAACTAGGAATTGACTATTACAGTCCTGTAATGAGTTTTTAGCAAAATTCTTGTAATCATGTCTTTTGATCAATAAAGTGCACCAGTTCTATTTCAAATTACTTGTAAATGAGTGTGATTAAGATTTAGAAAGAGAGAGAGACTTACACCTTCTTCTGGACAAAGAGGCTGGCCACTTCCAGACCTAGGAGGAGGACTAACAGAACAGGTTTTTATTACGATTTTGTTTGCGACGAGAATGAGTTGCAGAACTTGTTATGTAAATTGCTTGTGAATAGTTGACAATATTTGCAGTATTAGTTTATTTATGCTAAGATAAATCTTGTGCTTAATGTTTTAGTTGCAATCTTACTTTCAGCCAAGCTTTCACTTTATTTTTAGATTGTTATTTTCAGCATTTACTTGTTTTTCAGCAATTTCCTGCATTTTTATGTTTTGCTGTCAAAATCTGAACGAGAGGATTGACAACCTTATGTTACAGAATTTTGATAGTTTTTATTTCCACATTAGATCTAGACTTTCATTACTGCAAAAGTAATTAGATTTCCTTTATGCAATTAGGATCAGACTTTCAATTCTGCAACTGTTAATTCTGCAATATAATTAGGTCTTATTCTGCAATTGTAATTAGGACTTCATTTCTGCAGTTAGTGATTAGTTTCCAATTCTGCAACTTAGATTAAGATTTAATTCATGCAATTTAGAGATAGGAATGTTCCAAAACCCCCCACCAAACCGATTCCACCAATAAGACTTGTTGCCCTAGATTGACCTAAGTTATAGTTGTTTCACTTCTTCTCTCGCAGATAGCCTTGTACACTGCCCTGGATTGACAGATTCATTGAGAATTAATGATGGTATAACGACTACGCATCATTTTGGCACCGTTGTCGGGGAATAGTGTTGTCAGAAGAAAACAAATAGTTCAATAGCTGTAATCAGACCAAACTGTGAACATTCAGGTTAAAATCTGAATATAACGGCAGAGTAAGATAACAACTATTGACTTAATTTATGTCATTTAGGAGTAAACATGAATGAGTAAGTCTAGGGAGACCCCAAAGGATCCTTGGCTTGTCCCATTAAGGAGATCTTCACGCCTAAGGGGTGAATCACCTGTGTTTGAACTACCTGAAAGATTGATAGAAAAATCACCTGTCTCACCATCAGTAGGACATTTTGAGAAAGGAAAATCACCAATTGTATCAACAGAATATCTTAAGGAAGATAATTCATCAGACTCATCAACAGAAAAGCTTGGACCTCTTGAGAGAAAAATTTGGGAAGCTTTAACTTCTCCTAGGAAACAAGAAACTATGGCAAGAAGGAGGCAATGTAGATGGCCGGCATGGCTATGTTCATAATGAAGGGGATGATCAGGATATACTCCAACCATCCAAAACATTTGAATATCCTATTCATCTGAATCCAACACAAAACTCTCCCATGAAGACCATTTCACCTTTGGTACTTCCCACCTTCCGAGGTGTTGTATCTGAAGATCCTGACCAATTTTTGTTTGAATTCAAGGTAGTGTGTCGGACCTATGATTATATAAATGACAATAAAAAACTTAAGGTTTTTCCCTCAACTCTCAAGGATTCGACATTACGCTGGTTCATGAGCTTAGAGCCAAATTCCATAAGAACACTGGGATCAAATGGAGGCTGTCTTTTTAGACAAATATCGGGAATAATTGCCGTGTAAGGAATAGAAAAGATGAGTTATTTAGAATCAAGCAGGAAGATGATGAGACCTTGGAAGATTACCTTGATAGGTTCTCCTTTGTTCAAAGGAGATGTGGACTAGTAGAACCAGAATTGTGTAAAACTATCTTTTTGAGAGGATTGCAAGATGAATCCAGAGAAGTTCTGGATTTGATGGGAAAAGGGGATGTAACCACTCTCAGTAATGAGGAAATTATGGATCTCTACAGGAATTACTCTCGCACTAAGCGAGAGAAGAAGAAAAAGCCGCACAAATGAGTGCTGATGTAAAGGACACTGATAGAGGAACTTGCAAATTTCAAAGCCGATATCCTAGTGCATCTAAACACTACTTTAGGGGAAATCTCTGCAAAAGCTAAAAACACAGAACCTTTGGCAATTTATTGCCCAAGATGTAGAAGTAAACATGCTTTGCGGGAATGTCCTTTGAATAAAACAACCATCTCGGCCATTTGTAGTATCTGTTCAAAAAGGCATTCAAGCTGATCAATGCCACTGCTACCACAACTCAAAGCTGTGTTAGAAAACCAGGTCGAGGAACTCAACTATATTGGACCAAAACAAGGGGGAAATTTCTCTCAATATCAAAATCCCCCTCGTTTTCCTACAAATTGGGGGCATAATCCTGGTACTATGCCTTGGGGACAATCGGAACCACCCCAACGTCCTTGGAATTATCCTCAATGGACAAATTCCCAAGAATGGCCACAATCAAATTGGAGTAACCCGACCTGGAATCGAGAATCAAAACAACCCCTCATGGAATCAAAACAATCCGGCTTGGAATCAAAATTAGACTAATCCACATTGGGTGCAAAACCAACCACAATGGAATCAACAATACCGAGTCCTATCCAAGGCGACAAAGGAATCAAGGTCAAACTCGGCATTTGTTGCCTGCACCTAATCAGAATTTTCAAGAAAAACAGCAAACACGACAAGTGAAGCAACCTCAATTGCCAGCTCGGCCAATCACTAATCCAAACGAGTGTAAGACGGACACCTCCTGTCTATGTGGGTGAAAGCTGAAGAAAATATTGAAATTAATGTTCTTGATTGTAGTGATATTCAACTCCGTTCGGGAAAAGTTGTACACTGAACCAGTTTTAATGGAAATCAAAGATAATGAAGAGCAAGAATCATCAGAACCGAGAGAGAATCCAACCAACAAAAGAAACAGAAAAATTGGATCCAACAATAGAAAAAGAGACACAAGCAGAACAATTACCAAGGATAGTTCCATATCCTGAAAGACTTAATGCAATACCAAAAATTTTTGAGTCAGAATTGGTCAAAGAACTCAAAAAATTGACTATCTCATTACCCTTATTGCAAGCCATTAAGGAAATACCAGAAATTAACGATCTTGTCCAAAATTTGTGCATTAAAAGAGCGAGAAGAAAGAAGAAAGCATTCCCTAGGACTGTTCAGGTTAAAGGAAAGATAGCTGATCTCTTATATGGAAAACTACTACCTCCAAAGTATAGTGATCCGGGAAGCCCGGTTATCCACAGTCACCATAGGTTCAGTACCAATATCAAATGTTTTAGTGGATCTAGGAGCTGCAATAAATGTCATGACTAAAGATACAATGGAACAATTCTGACTCAAACATCTCGGCCCCACATTTACGAGTTTTAGAAATGGCTGATAGGTCAGTAGCAAAACCTGAAGGAATCATTGAAGATGTCCCTATAGAAGTTTCTTCTTGGGAATTCCTTGCAGATTTTCTGGTTTTATGACCAAGAAATTCAGCACATGGATATCCCATTATTTTGGGAAGACCTTGGCTTGCAACCTGCGACGACCTTCATAGACTGCAGATCTGGAAATATGACCATTTCAAATGGTATTGAGCTGAAACAAATTTCTTTATATCCTCCTGCAAAACCATCTAGCAAATTTTTAGGTCAGTTATGGTTTTCTGACTCAGATGAGGAACCGGAAGAGGTCATTTCTACACTAGCTACCTTAGTAGTAAGAGAACACACAGAAGACCTCAGTGACACAGAAAACTTAGAAAATGAAACAATCCGATGAATGTTCCGCATGAACAAGGTTTAGAAGAGGAAGCAACAAATATCCAACAATTGATAAGTAATGAGGAGAATCAAAAATCTGAAGATGAATCATCAGTGCTATCACAAGGAAACTCTGTTTCACTATCACATGGATGGCACCATCATCTGATTTTTCCTTCTCACTGTTCCATACAAGAAATGCTTCCCTCAAGCGGCAATGAAACAGAAAGCGCTTCGTTTCTCCAATCACAACAATGTCCTCTTAATCCCTTAATCACCAAGTATGAAGGAGTGAATTCAGTCCTTCTAAATACAAAACAAATAGAAGTCCGACCAGGCAAATTTTTGAATATCTACAGCCAGCTTACTAGGGAAGAGGAAGAAAAATTGATAGTTGTTTTGCAGAAGCATGTTCATGCTTTTGCTTGGAACTACAAAGATATGTCAGGAGTTCATCCTGATATATGTACCCATAAGATCTATACCGAAGAAGTCAAGCCAGTCAGACAATTTCAAAGAAGATTGAATCCTGCCTTAAGAGATATTGTGAAGGAAGAAATTGAAAAACTCCTGGAAGTAGGATTCATTTACCCAATTTATGATAGTCAATGGGTTTCTCCATTGGTAATAGTTCCTAAGAAAAATGGAAAAATGAGAGTATGTGTAGATTACGGAGAATTGAATAAGGTGACATACAAAGACCATTTTCCATTACCTTTCATAGATCAAGTGTTAGATACTCTTGTTGGAAAAAGATACTTTTGTTTTCTTGATGGATTCAGTGGGTATAATCAAATTCAGATTGCACCTGAAGATCAAGAAAAGACAACTTTTACATGTCCATGGGGAACATTTGCCTATAGGGTTTTACCTTTTGGTTTGTGTAATGCCCCGACAACTTTTCAGTGAGCAGTCCTAGCAATTTTTGCTGATCTGACCACCAAAAGTGTTGAAATTTACATGGATGATTTCAAAGTATGTGGACAAACTTTTGATTTTACATTGGAAAATCTTGACAAAGTCTTAACTCATTGTGAAACATACCACTTATCCTTAAATCCAGATAAATGCTTCATGATGATGAAGGAAGGGATAGTTCTTGGTCATCACATCTCTCCTGAAGGGATCCAAGTTGATCCAAAGAAAGTTGAAATTATCAAGAACCTCCTTCCTCCTAAAACTCGGACTAATGTCGGGAAGTTTCCTAGGACACATTGGTTTTTACCGCGGGTTTATTCCCAACTTTAGTACAATAGCCGAGTCCTTTGTTTGCCTTATTGACTAAAGATTCTGAATTCTCCTGGACTGCAAAGTGTCAGGAAGCATTTGAAGCTCTGAAAGAGAAATTGATAACTCCACCTGTGCTTAGAGGACCTAATTGGACATTACCATTTCACATTCAGACTGATGCCTCCAATACAGCAATTGGAGCAGCATTAGGACAAATTGATAATGGTGAACATTATACCATCTACAACATTAGCAAAAACTTGACAGGAGCGAGAGAAAAATTATACAACAAGCGAGAAAGAATTCCTAGCGGTGATTTATGCCATCAACAAATTCGGGCATTATATCACGAGGTTATCAAATATTTATTCACACAGATCATACAACCATTAAGTATTTGATGAATAAACCTATGGTAAGTGCAAGAATTATTCGTTGGTTGCTTGTTGCTTGCAAGAATTTGATATCACCATAATCAACAAACCAGGAAAAGCTAATGTTGTTGCAGATTTCTTGTCCAGGTTGCAGAACACGGATGAAGGGGAATTAGTTGATGACACTTTTCCTGATGAAAAACTATTTGCTAAATCAGTTCAATCACCTTGGTTTGCGAGATATAGCCAATTATTTGGTCACGGGGAAAGTTCCTCCACATTTCACCTCAAAACAGAAAAAACAATTGATCAAACAGAGTTCTTCTTTTGAATGGATTAAGGGTATGCTTTTCAAGTGCGAGTCCGACCATGTGTTACGTAGGTGCATCCGAAAGGATGAAGTGTATGATATCCTTAGAGCTTGTCATGATGAACCCTCAGGTGGACACTATTCTGTAAAAAGCACAGTTAGAAAAATCTTGGGGATAGGATATTATTGGCCATCTCTTCACAAGGATGTGAAAAAGTACATCAGGCATTGTGATGCATGCCAAAGAATGGGGAAACCCACTCATACAAATGAGATGCCACTGCAGCCTCAAATGGTTTTAGAACCATTTGAGAGGTGGGGGCTTGATTTTGTAGGACCTATTGATCCACCTTCTCAAGGAAAGGTGCATATTCTAGTATGCACAGATTACACGACAAAGTGGGTAGAGGTGCGTGCTTTCAAACATGCTCGTGAAGAGAAGGTCGCTGATTTCTTGTATACTCAGATTTTTCAGAGATTTGGAGCTCCACGGTCTATCACCACAGACCAAGGACCCCAATTTGCATCCAAAGTCATAAAAGTATTTACAGAATTGTATGAAATCAAACATAGGAAATCATCACCCTACCACCCACAAGCAAATGGCCAGGTTGAAGTAACAAACGAGGGAACTAGAACGCATCTTGACAAAAACAGTAGCTTTTCATAGGAAAAATTGGCTAGACAAATTACATGAAGCAGTTTGGGCCTACAATACCACTTGGAAGTCCACTATTGGATTCACACCTTATGAACTAGTCTTTGGTAAAAAGCCTCTTTTACCTATTGAATTTGAGTTACTAACATTGCGCACAGCATTGGAAATTGGAATTGACTTGTCGCAGGCACGGACAAACAGGATTCTGTAGCTGAATGCATTGGATGAACTTAGATTGGATGCTCTGCACCAAAGCGAGGTAATTCGGGAGCGAGAGGAAGGCTGTGGCATGACGAGTCACATTCGGCGGAGGAAACTTCAACAAGGAGATTGGGCTTTCTTGTTCGATTCTCAATATGAAGACTTCCCTGGAAAACTGAGAACTAGATGGTTGGGACCTTACTGGATTGAAGAGGTATTCAACAATGGAGCAGCTCGTTTATCCCCCATTGATGGGTCACGAAGAAAGTTGGTAGTGAATGGACATCGCCTCAGGGTATACCATACACCTCTGACTAAAGAAGAGTTCTTGCAGGCAACTTGACAGTTTGGATACACAGCAGGTGGAAGAGATTCCTTCTTCCACTTCAAAACAATCAACATGATCAGTGGATTTCAAGAAAATAGAAAATACAAAAAAATCAGAAAAATAGAAAACAAAAAGATGAATAAATTTTGAGTATGAATTCCTTCATGGGCATGGTTTCAGGGGAAATCATGAAATTCCTTCATGGGCATAGTCAGGATCAAGAAAAAAAAAAAAAGAGAAAAAAGAGAGAAAAGGAGAGGTAAAAAAAAAAAGGGGAAAATCAAGAAAAAAAAAAAGAGAAAAATGAATAACTCAGCAGTGAAAACCTTTTCTTAAGGCACTACTGAGTTGGTGTGCATGAAAACCAGTTTTCTGGCATGCATAACCTTGAGAAATTTTTGAACCATCATTGTACAAATTCACCTAGTGCACTTGTTTTGAAATGTTGCAGAAAATCTCAGCGAGAATATCAACAAAAGCGAGTCATTCTTCAAAGCGGCATTAACTATTTTTATCAGGTATATATTTCTTACATTTCTTCATTGTAAAATGATTGGTATATAGTATGTGACAATTAACCATTAGCATAAAAGGTATTCATAAGAGTTGGCATACTTAAAAACATGTTTTAAGAATGACAATATTGATTTCTGCCTAATCTTCGGAACAAGAATGCCAAAAACAGTGCCTGCTGTATTATCTTCGGAATGAAATTGTCTTCAGAATGACAGAAAAATGAATGTTGCATCTTGTCTTCAGAAAGAAAAATTGTCTTCGGAATGACAATTTGTCTTCAGAATGAAACTTGGTCTTCAGAATGACGACTTGCTGCATCATCTTCGGAATGAAGATATGTCTTCGGAATGAAGATCTATCTTCGGAATGAGGGTATGTCTTCGGAATGACGATTTACTTTCATAATACAGCCTGATCTTCGGAATGAGGATTAATCTTCGGAATGAGGATTGATCTTCGGAATGAAGATCTATCTTCGGAATGAAAATTCTGCAAAGAGGATTTGTCTTCGGAATGAAGACCTGTCTTCGGAATGAGGTCATAATCTTCGGAATGAGGATTTGTCTTCGGAATGAAGACTTGTCTTCGGAATGAAGTCATAATCTTCGGAATGAAATTTTATTTGCATTTTCGGAAAGAGCATTTCCACGTGGCGTCCAAGAAAACAAGGTACGACAAAATTAAGATTTTTTCTTAGTTGCATGCGAGGAAGGGACACGTGTCAATCAGCACATGGTCTGTTTTTGCACTCATTGGAAATACGGAGAATCTGCAACCATATGCCACCAATTTTTAATGTCAATTAACATGCACGTGAGAATCTACAAAACTGATGAGGTGGATCTGACGGCAAGGACATCCATGCAATTATCAACGAACAGGTGTACAGTGCAGAAGTAGATATGTGTGCCATCTTTCTTTTCGAAGACGTGTTGCGAGGTACAATGCACAGAATACGGCTCATTCCGAAGAAGAGGAAGAAGAAGACGAGAAACAGGGCAACGAGGGTTCTAACTTAAAACTCTGCAAATTTGCAACAAAAATCCTGTAGTAGGACAGCGAGCCATAGTGTACAAGTTTTAAACAGAGAAAAATGGGGCGAAAGATCAGAACAGAGCCTGCAGATACCAATTTCCTCCGAGAAAATCCGACAATTGTGCAGATTTTTGAAGACGGAGGGTTTATGACGTTTCTGGACAAATTCAATGGGTCTTCTGAAGATTTAGTTGGCATGTTTGCCCATACATTCGAAACAACCGAGCACATGTCAATGGCATGTCTATTGAGGTAAGCCCTGAAATTTTAAGTCAGATTACAGAGCTGCCATTAGAGGGAATTTCAATTACTAGATCTGGCAAGAACACATTAGCAAATGTAGTTAATCAGTTTGTAGAAGAAAATGATAGGGAACCTGAATACTTAACCCATAACAACACATGCAAAGGGTTAAAAAGGGCCAGCCTGCAAGAACCCTGGGATGAAGTAGCCACCTGGGTGATTAAGTTTTTGACCTGTGAAGGGCAGTATGTGCTGTTGTCAGGGCATCATCTACGAATTTTAAACCATCTCAGACATGGTAGACAACAACCAGAAGTTAGGGTTAATCTTCCCCTGTATTTGTATCAAGAATTAAAGAACATGGCAAAAAGATATCAGGAGGGTAAAGGGAGCCTTCGCCATCATGGCCTTATCAAATTAATTTGCCAACATCATTTTAGAGGAAACCCTAGGAGTTTTGACGGGTTTTACTCTAACCTAAATGATGTCATTTTTGGGGATGAAAGTGAAGAAGAAGAGGAGCCAAATACTGCTGATGTTGCTCGTAGAAGAGGAAACAGCTTGCAGAAAATATTGCAGAAGCTGCTGCAGAAAATGTTGCAGAGGATGCTGTAGAAGAGGCTACAGAAGATGCCCCTGAAGCAGTTACAGAACTACACCCCACAACAGCAGCAAAAAACCTTGCTCCTGAGCCTTCAACTTCACAGGCTAAGAGACAAAGGAAAAGAGGATCTGGAACTAGCAGTAGAGCAGAAAAACAAAAGAAAGTTCGGTTTGCTGAAGCTGCAACTGACTTGTCAGAACAGAGAAGTGAAACAAGGGAAACAGAGGCATCAAAAACTGACCCCATGACCCCTATTGTCACCAGAAAATAGAGCAAAAAGAAGAAGTTTGCATCTGGAACTAGGAGGTCTACAAGAATCCATTTGAAAGAAACTGCAGAACGGGTCATGGAGGAAGAAGATAGACCAAGTAGCCCAGATGTCACGAAATACAACCAGCATCTGATAACTTTCCAGAATTCCCTGAACAGATGGTCGAGGCGAAACTGAGCAAGTTGGTTTGGAGGAGGCTACAATTCAACAGGCTACAGATATGGTAGATATCCTTATAGACAGTTTCACAGAGCCTCCTGAACAAGAACAAACTGTTGCAGCAGAAGAAGATTTGGTTGAACAGCCAACTGCAACTGATTTGTCTGCATCAACTTCTGAAGTAGAAACAGAAGAGGAAGACATCACTGAGCAGCTGAGGGCAGCAAGAAGTGTTGTCAAAACACAGACCAAATGGATCACAGAGAAAGAAAGCATCATTGAGATGCAAGCAAGAAAAATTGAAGAACTTCAACGAGAAGTGGCGGAACCAAAAAAGTTGTTGTCACAATCGAAAAACGACCAATTGTATCCCATGATGAAGATAATTTGGCTCAATTGCTTTTGGGTTTATCAAGAGCGAGATGACTCTGTTGAGGCGGACATAGAAGTTCATCTCGAAACAGCACTCCTTCATTACGAAGAAGTGCCTGTTCATTCTGAAGCGATGCCTTCTTGTTCTGAAGATGCTTCAGAAATGGTGAGAAATATTGCAGAGGATGTTGAAAATGAGCCACCAACACAAGAACAGTCCCAACAACAAGAAAATGCTCAAGTAAGTACTCCTACTGAGGTCCCTGCATTTCAACTTGTTACACTTCCAGTAGAAACAACAGATAAGGGGGTACAAGTAGAAATACTATCTGATGACAACCCCATAGAAATAGCAAATAAGGGGGTGCAAGTAGAGATATTGACAGATGAACAACCAATGGAAGTGGCAGAAAAAGGAGTTCAGACAAATCTGGTGCCTAGGATTCCCCTTGTAGTAAGACCACCTAATACTGTGTCCCTAGAGCAGTACAATGCAGACATAGCTAGCTGGATGATTAGATATGAACAGCTTGCCAGTAAAACTGAAAAATTCAAACTGGAGGCAAAACAGCTAGAAGCCAAGGACACAGAAATTTAGGCATTGAAAGAAAAGGTATCTGACTTGTGCCAAATTGCTGAATTTTTAGTCCAATTTAGACGGCCAGCCAGATTTTACTGACCTTATTTTGAAGGAGAAATACCTTAGATGGCGAGGTCATGAGGATTACTTCAAACCTTCCATACAAATTGGACACTATTGAAGATTTTTTGGAGGCATATTTTGACAGTCCTTTTGAGCAGAAAAATCTCCTGTGTGAACTGTTTTTGCACAGTTTCTTCATACCTGAGGAAGTTGACTCTCATCCTCAAATCTACATTGGATATGTTTAGTTGAAAGCATTTATGTCTACCTTGCAAAATCAACTTTATTGGGATCATGAGAAAAGCCAGAATAAAGTGATTGAAACAAGGGCTGAGTTGTTAGTCAGAGCAATCCAGCCAAATCACTTAAATATCACTCAACAACACTTCTCAATGATGAACAGGGATGATATCAAGAGAATGTACTTGAACAATTTGAGGGACTGTGTGACCAGATTTAACAATTTCTGTGATCACAATTTCTTTCCAGCATTGTCAGTATGCAGAGACAGATGGAATGAACTTTCCATGTCTTTAAGGAAAAGAGAACCTATCTCCCCCATCAATCTAGAGTGGTCCAGAAGAAGAGCAGAAGGTGTAGTCCAACCTGATCCAGATCATGCAGCATAACTGGATAGGTCTCAGGTTCAGGCCTCCAACCATCATTACTCCAGTTCCATTTTACTTTGAGGAAAATGAACAGCCTGATGAACAATTTGAAGATTGGCTCAGAAACATTCAGGAAAATAGGGGATATTACATAGGCAAGAAGTTATTCTACAGGTCATGGAATCTAAACATGGACATATGTGATTCCATAGCCCAACAGAATGCATGAGGGCATGCATCAATATAAGTTGGGGGGAAAATGATGAGGCACTGGAAATGCCTCAATTATAACATGTTTTGTACACTAAAAATGCCTATAAACTCTTATGTTTTATCTGATATGTTAGTTAAGTTGATTTAATATGCTGTATATTAACCATTTTGCATGATCAATGTATTTGAAATATTATATGTTGATTTTACTGCTTTTTGCATAGTTTTGTGCTCTTTTTGTTATGATTTGCTACAATGGGATATGCTTAGAATAATAGCAGCATTTCACTAATCATATTCTGATTTGTTTCAAGCATTTACTTCACCTAAATGCGCAATGAGTGCAAGCAAACTGTTCGTTGTGCGGCAAAAACTGGTCTTTCCCATATAAATTCCAGCCAGTTGTCCATAAATAGCAAGGCATGGAATTCACATGAGGAAAGGGATGAAGACCATTAGAATTTGATCTTAGGAGATAACCCACCGAGAGATGCAGAAGAAACCAATGGAAAGCATACATTTGTTCATTTCGAAGCATCTTCGGAATGAACAGATATCTTCGGAATGAAGAAAACAAGCATCTTCGGAATGAGCGGATCTTCGAAATGAAGAAAGCAGCGTCTTCGGAATGAGCGGATCTTCGGAATGAAGCATGCAGTATCTTCGGAATGAGTGATCTTCGGAATGAGAATGCAGTATCTTCGGAATGAGCGATCTTCGGAATGAAAACTGCATTGTCTTCGGAATGAAGCCACTTATCTTCGGAATGAAGAACAGAATGTGTTTTTGACCTTTTTGACCGATTTTTGAAGGCGAAAAAGGGAAATAAAGGTTGGAAAAAGTAAAGAGAAATATCCTCCATCTGTCTTTGCCGTCATTGCCGACCAAATCCATCATTAAGGGAAAGATCAGGTTTTAGTCCTCTTCTAGGATAAAACCGAGAATTTGTTGCGACATTTTAGGATTAGATCTTTTGAGATATTCTTTGTTTGTAATCGAGATCATAGGATAGCTATAAATATTGCTCCCATTCAGGTTGAGCTATAGATAGAGAGGGAGGTAGAGAAATAGCAGATAGATAGAAAATAGAGTAAGGAAGCTAAATACAGAGTATAACTAGGAATTGATTGTTACAGTCCTATAACAGTTTTTTAGTAGAATTCTTGTAATCATGTCTTTTGATCAATAAAGTGCACCAGTTCTATTTCAAATTACTTGTAAATGAGTGTGATTAAGATTTAGAAAGAGAGAGAGACTTACACCTTCTTACGGACAAAGAGGCTGGCCACTTCCAGACCTAGGAGGAGGACTAACAGAACAAGTTTTTATTACGATTTTGCTGCAGCAGAATGAGTTGCAGAACTTGTTATGTAAATTGCTTGTGAATAGTTGACAATATTTGCAGTATTAGTTTATTTATGCTAAGATAAATCTTGTGCTTAATGTTTTAGTTGCAATCTTACTTTCAGCCAAGCTTTCACTTTATTTTCGGACTGTTATTTTCAGCATTTACTTGTTTTTCAGCAATTTCCTGCATTTTTATGTTTTGCTGTCAAAATATGAACAGAGGATTGACAACCTTACATTACAGAATTTTGATAGTTTTTATTTCCACATTAGATCTAGACTTTCATTACTGCAAAAGTAATTAGATTTCCTTTCTGCAATTAGAATCAGACTTTCAATTCTACAACTGTTAATTCTGCAATATAATTAGGTCTTATTCTGCAATTGTAATTAGGACTTCATTTCTGTAGTTAGTGATTAGTTTCCAATTCTGCAACTTAGATTAAGATTTAATTCATGCAATTTAGAGATAGGAATGTTCCAAAACCCCCACCAAACCGATTCCACCAATAAGACTTGTTGCCCTAGATTGACCTAAGTTATAGCTGTTTCACTTCTTCTCCCGTGAGATAGCCTTGTACACTGCCCTGGATTGATAGATTCATTGAGAATTAATGATGGTATAACGACTACGCATCATTTTGGCACCGTTGCCGGGGAATAGTGTTGTCAGAAGAAAACAAATAGTTCAATAGCTGTAATCAGACCAAACTGTGAACATTCAGGTTAAAATCTGAATATAACGGCTGAGTAAGATAACAACTATTGACTTAATTTATGTCATTTAGGAGTAAACATGAATGAGTAAGTCTAGGGAGACCCCAAAGGATCCTTGGCTTGTCCCATTAAGGAGATCTTCACGCCTAAGGGGTGAATCACCTGTGTTTGAACTACTTGAAAGACTGATAGAAAAATCACCTGTCTCACCATCAGTAGGACATTTTGAGAAAGGAAAATCACCAATTGTATCAACAGAATATCTTAAGGAAGATAATTCATCAAACTCATCAACAGAAAAGCTTGGACCTCTTGAGAGAACAATTTGGGAAGCTTTAACTTCTCCTAAGAAACAAGAAACTATGGTAGAAGGAGGCAATGTAGATGGCCAGCATGGCTATGTTCATAATGAAGGGGATGATCAGGATATACTCCAACCATCCAGAACATTTGAATATCCTATTCATCTGAATCCAACACAAAACTCTCCCATGAAGACCATTTCACCTTCGGTACTTCCAACCTTTCGAGGTGTTGTATCCGAAGATCCGACCGATTTTTGTTTGAATTCAAGGTAGTGTGTCGGACCTATGATTATATAAATGACAATAAAAAACTTAAGGTTTTTCCCTCAACTCTCAAAGATTCGACATTACGTTGGTTCATGAGCTTAGAGCCAAATTCCATAAGAACACGGGATCAAATGGAGACTGTCTTTTTAGAAAAATATCAGGAATACTGTCGTGTAAGGAATAGAAAAGATGAGTTATTTAGAATCAAGGAGGAAGATGATGAGACCTTGGAAGATTACCTTGATAGGTTCTCCTTTGTTCAAAGGAGATGTGGACTAGTAGAACCAGAATTGTGTAAAACTATCTTTTTGAGAGGATTGCAAGATGAATCCGAAGAAGTTCTGGATTTGATGGGAAAAGGGGATGTAACCACTCTCGGTAATGAGGAAATTATGGATCTCTACAGGAATTACTCTCGCACTAAGCGAGAGAAGAAGAAAAAGCCGCACAAATGAGTACTGATGTAAAGGACACGATAGAGGAACTTGCAAATTTCAAAGCCGATATCCTAGTGCATTTAAACACTACTTTAGGGGAAATCTCTGCAAAAGCTAAAAACACAGAACCTTTGGCAATTTATTGCCCAAGATGTAGAAGTAAACATGCTTTGCAGGAATGTCCTTTGAATAAAACAACCATCTCAGCCATTTGTAGTATCTGTTCAAAAAGGCATTCAAGCGATCAATGCCACTGCTACCACAACTCAAAGCTGTGTTAGAAAACCGGACTGAGGAACTCAACTATATTGGACCAAAACAAGGGGGAAATTTCTCTCAATATCAAAATCCCCCTTGTTTTCCTACAAATTGGGGGCATAATCCTGGTACTATGCCTTGGGGACAATCGGAACCACCCCAACGTCCTTGGAATTATCCTCAATGGACAAATTCCCAAGAATGGCCATAATCAAATTGGAGTAACCTAGCCTGGAATCAGAATCAAAACAACCCCTCATGGAATCAAAACAATCCAGCTTGGAATCAAAATCAGACTAATCCACATTGGATGCAAAACCAACCATAATGGAATCAGCAATACCAGTCCTATCCAAGGCGACAAAGGAATCAAGGTCAAACTCGGCATTTGTTGCCTGCACCTAATCAGAATTTTCAAGAAAAATAGCAAACACGACAAGTGAAGCAACCTCAATTGCCGGCTCAGCCAATCACTAATCCAAACAGTGTAAGACAGACACCTCCTGTCTATGTGGCTGAAGCTGAAGAAAATATTGAAATTAATGTTCTTGATTGTAGTGATATTCAACTCCGTTCAGGAAAAGTTGTACCTGAACCAGTTTTAATAGAAATCAAAGATAATGAAGAGCAAGAATCATCAGAACCAGAGAGAATCCAACCAACAAAAGAAACAGAAAAATTGGATCCAACAATAGAAAAAGAGACACAAGCAGAACAATTACCAAGGATAGTTCCATATCCTGAAAGACTTAATGCAATACCAAAAATTTTTGAGTCAAAATTGGTCAAAGAACTAAAAAAATTGACTATCTCATTACCCTTATTGCAAGCCATTAAGGAAATACCAGAAATTAACAGTACTGTCCAAAATTTGTGCATTAAAAGAACAGGGAGAAAGAAGAAAGCATTCCCCAAGACTATGCAGGTTGAAGGAAAGATAGCTGATCTCTTATATGGAAAACTACTACCTCAAAAGTATAGTGATCCGGGAAGCCCGATTATCACAGTCACCATAGGTTCGGTACCAATATCAAATGTTTTAGTGGATCTAGGAGCTGCAATAAATGTCATGACTAAAGATACAATGGAACGATTCTGACTCAAACATCTTAGCCCCACATTTACAGTTTTAGAAATGGGTGATAGGTCAGTAGCAAAACCTGAAGGAATCATTGAAGATGTCCCTATAGAAGTTTCTTCTTGGGAATTCCCTGCAGATTTTTTGGTTTTACAACCAAGAAATTCAGCACATGGATATCCCATTATTTTGGGAAGACCTTGGCTTGCAACCTGCGACGACCTTCATAGACTGCAGATCTGGAAATATGACCATTTCAAATGGTATTGAGCTGAAACAAATTTCTTTATATCCTCCTGCAAAACCATCTAGCAAATTTTTAGGTCAGTTATGGTTTTCTGACTCAGATGAGGAACCGGAAGAGGTCATCTCTACACTAGCTACCTTAGTAGTAAGAGAACACACAGAAGACCTCAGTGACACAGAAAACTTAGAAAATGAAACAATCTTGATGAATGTTCTGCATGAACAAGGTTTAGAAGAGGAAGCAACAAATATCCAACAAATGATAAGTAATGAGGAGAATCAAAAATCTGAAGATGAATCATCTGTGCTATCACAAGGAAACTCTGTTTCACTATCACATGGATGGCACCATCATCTGATTTTTCCTTCTCACTATTCCATACAAGAAATGCTTCCCTCAAGCAGCAATGAAACAGAAACTGCTTCGTTTCTCCAATCACAGCAATGTCCTCTTAATCCCTTAATCACCAAGTATGAAGGAGTGAATTCAGTCCTTCTAAATACAAAACAAATAGAAGTCCAGCCAGGAAAATTTTTGAATATCTACGACCAGCTTACTAGGGAAGAGGAAGAAAAATTGATAGTTGTTTTGCGGAAGCATGTTCATGCTTTTGCTTGGAACTACAAAGATATGTCGGGAGTTCATCCCGATATATGTACCCATAAGATCTATACCGAAGAAGTCAAGCCGGTCGGACAATTTCAAAGAAGATTGAATCCTGCCTTAAGAGATATTGTGAAGGAAGAAATTGAAAAACTCCTGGAAGTAGGATTCATTTACCCAATTTATGATAGTCAATGGGTTTCTCCATTGGTAATAGTTCCTAAGAAAAATGGAAAAATGAGAGTATGTGTAGATTACCAGAGAATTGAATAAGGTGACATACAAAGACCATTTTCCATTACCTTTCATAGATCAAGTGTTAGATACTCTTGCTGGAAAAAGATACTTTTGTTTTCTTGATGGATTCGGTGGGTATAATCAAATTCAGATTGCACCTGAAGATCAAGAAAAGACAACTTTTACATGTCCATGGGGAACATTTGCCTATAGGGTTTTACCTTTTGGTTTGTGTAATGCCCCGACAACTTTTCAGTGAGCGAGTCCTAGCAATTTTTGCTGATCGACCACCAAAAGTGTTGAAATTTACATGGATGATTTCACGAGTATGTGGACAAACTTTTGATTTTACATTGGAAAATCTTGACAAAGTCTTAACTCGTTGTGAAACATACCACTTATCCTTAAATCCAGGATAAATGCTTCATGATGATGAAGGAAGGGATAGTTCTTGGTCATCACATCTCTCCTGAAGGGATCCAAGTTGATCCAAAGAAAGTTGAAATTATCAAGAACCTCCTTCCTCCTAAAACTCAGACTAATGTCAGAAGTTTCCTAGGACACATTGGTTTTTACCGCAGGTTTATTCCCAACTTTAGTACAATAGCCAGTCCATTGTTTGCCTTATTGACTAAAGATTCTGAATTCTCCTGGACTGCAAAGTGTCAGGAAGCATTTGAAGCTACGAAAGAGAAATTGATAACTCCACTGTGCTTAGAGGACCTAATTGGACATTACCATTTCACATTCAAACTGATGCCTCCAATACAGCAATTGGAGCAGCATTAGGACAAATTGATAATGGTGAACATTATACCATCTACAACATTAGCAAAAACTTGACAGGAGCAGAGAAAAATTATACAACAAGCGAGAAAGAATTCCTAGCAGTGATTTATGCCATCAACAAATTCGGGCATTATATCACAGGTTATCAAATATTTATTCACACAGATCATACAGCCATTAAGTATTTGATGAATAAACCTATGGTAAGTGCAAGAATTATTTGTTGGTTGCTGTTGCTTGCAAGAATTTGATATCACCATAATCAACAAACCGGGGAAAAGCTAATGTTGTTGCAGATTTCTTGTCCAGGTTGCGAGAACACGGATGAAGGGGAATTAGTTGATGACACTTTTCCTGATGAAAAACTATTTGCTATATCGGTTCAATCACCTTGGTTTGCGAGATATAGCCAATTATTTGGTCACGGGGAAAGTTCCTTCACATTTCACCTCAAAACAGAAAAAACAATTGATCAAACAGAGTTCTTCTTTTGAATGGATTAAGGGTATGCTTTTCAAGTGCGAGTCCCGACCATGTGTTACGTAGGTGCATCCGAAAGGATGAAGTATATGATATCCTTAGAGCTTGTCATGATGAACCCTCGGGTGGACACTATTCTGTAAAAAGCACAGTTAGAAAAATCTTGGGGATAGGATATTATTGGCCATCTCTTCACAAGGATGTGAAAAAGTACATCAGGCATTGTGATGCATGCCAAAGAATGGGGAAACCCACTCATACAAATGAGATGCCACTGCAGCCTCAAATGGTTTTAGAACCATTTGAGAAGTGGGGGCTTGATTTTGTAGGACCTATTGATCCACCTTCTCAAGGAAAGGTGCATATTCTAGTATGCACTGATTACCTGACAAAGTGGGTAGAGGTGCGTGCTTTCAAACATGCTCGTGAAGAAAAGGTCGCTGATTTCTTGTACACTCAGATTTTTAGAGATTTGGAGCTCCACGGTCTATCACCACAGACCAAGGACCCCAATTTGCATCCAAAGTCATAAAAGTATTTACAGAATTATATGAAATCAAACATAGGAAATCATCACCCTACCACCCACAAGCAAATGGCCGAGGTTGAAGTAACAAACGAGGGAACTAGAACGCATCTTGACAAAAATAGTAGCTTTTCATAGGAAAAATTGGCTAGACAAATTACCGAAAGCAGTTTGGGCCTACAATACCACTTGGAAGTCCACTACTTGGATTCACACCTTATGAACTAGTCTTTGGTAAAAAGCCTCTTTTACCTATTGAATTTGAGTTACTAACATTGCGCACAGCATTGGAAATTGGAATTGACTTATCGCAGGCACAGACAGACAGGATTCTGCAGCTGAATGCATTGGATGAACTTAGATTGGATGCTCTGCACCAAAGTGAGGTAATTCAGGAGTGGAGGAAGCTGTGGCATGACAGTCACATTCAGCAGAGGAAACTTCAACAAGGAGATTGGGCTTTCTTATTCGATTCTCAATATGAAGACTTCCCTGGAAAACTGAAAACTAGATGGTTGGGACCTTATTGGATTGAAGAGGTATTCAACAATGGAGCAGCTCGTTTATCCCCCATTGATGGGTCACGAAGAAAGTTGGTAGTGAATGGACATCGCCTCAGGGTATACCATACACCTCTGACTAAAGAAGAGTTCTTGCAGCAACTTGACAGTTTGGATACACAGCAGGTGGAAGAGATTCCTTCTTCCACTTCAAAACAATCAATATGATCAGTGGATTTCAAGAAAACAGAAAATACAAAAAAATCAGAAAAATAGAAAACAAAAAGATGAATAAATTCTGAGTATGAATTCCTTCATGGGCATGGTTTCAGGGGAAATCATGAAATTCCTTCATGGGCATAGTCAGGATCAAGAAAAAAGAGAGAAAAGGAGAGGCAAAAAAAAAAATGAGAAAATCAAGAAAAAAAAAAAGAGAAAAATGAATAACTCAGCAGTGAAAACCTTTTTAAGGCACTACTGGGTTGGTATGCATGAAAACCAGTTTTCTGGCATGCATAACCTTGAGAAATTTTTGAACCATCATTGTACAAATTCACCTAGTGCACTTGTTTTGAAATGTTGCAGAAAATCTCAGGAGAATATCAACAAAAGCAGTCATTCTTCAAAGCGGCATTAACTATTTTTATCAGGTATATATTTCTTACATTTCTTCATTGTAAAATGATTGGTATATAGTATGTGACAATTAACCATTAGCATAAAAGGTATTCATAAGAGTTGGCATACTTAAAAACATGTTTTAAGAATGACAATATTGATTTCTGCCTAATCTTCGGAACAAGAATGCCAAAAACAGTGCCTGCTGTATTATCTTCGGAATGAAATTGTCTTCAGAATGACAGAAAAATGAATGTTGCATCTTGTCTTCAGAAAGAAAAATTGTCTTCGAAATGACAATTTGTCTTCAGAATGAAACTTGGTCTTCAGAATGACGACTTGCTGCATCATCTTCGGAATGAAGATATGTCTTCAGAATGAAGATCTATCTTCGGAATGAGGGTATGTCTTCGGAATGACGATTTACTTTCATAATACGACTGATCTTCCGAATGAGGATTAATCTTCGGAATGAGGATTGATCTTCGGAATGAAGATCTATCTTCGAAATGAAAATTCTGCAAAGAGGATTTGTCTTCGGAATGAAGACCTGTCTTCGGAATGAGGTCATAATCTTCGGAATGAGGATTTGTCTTCGGAATGAAGACTTGTCTTCGGAATGAAGTCATAATCTTCGGAATGAAATTTTATTTGCATTTTCGGAAAGAACATTTCCACGTGGCATCCAAGAAAACAAGGTACGACAAAATTAAGATTTTTTCTTAGTTGCATGCGAGGAAGGGACACGTGTCAATCAGCACATGGTCTATTTTTGCACTCATTGGAAATACGGAGAATCTGCAACCATATGCCACCAGTTTTTAATGTCAATTAACATGCACGTGAGAATCTGCAAAACTGATGAGGTGGATCTGACGGCAAGGACATCCATGCAATTATCAACGAACAGGTGTACAGTGCAGAAGTAGATATGTGTGCCATCTTTCTTTTCGAAGACGTGTTGCGAGGTACAGTGCACAGAATACGGCTCATTCCGAAGAAGAAGACGCGAAACAGGGCAACGAGGGTTCTAACTCAAAACTCTACAAATTTGCAACAGGAAACAGCCAGAAATCCTGCAGTAGAACAGCAGCCGTAGTGTACGAATTTTAAACAGAGAAAAATGGGGCGAAAAATCAGAACAGAGCCTGCAGATACCAATTTCCTCCGAGAAAATCCGGCAGTTGTGCAGATTTTTGAAGACGGAGGGTTTATGACGTTTCTGGACAAATTCAATGGGTCTTCTGAAGATTTAGCTGGCATGTTTGCCCATACATTCAGAAACAATAGAGCACATGTCAATGGCATGTCTATTGAGGTAAGCCCTAAAATTTTAAGTCAGATTACAGAGCTGCCATTAGAGGGAATTTCAATTACTAGATCTGGCAAGAACACATTAGCAAATGTAGTTAATCAGTTTGTAGAAGAAAATGATAGGGAACCTGAATACTTAACCCATAACAACACATGCAAAGGGTTAAAAAGGGCCAACCTGCAAGAACCACAGGATGAAGTAGCCACACAGGTGATTAAGTTTTTGACCTGTGAAGGGCAGTATGTGCTATTATCAGGGCATCATCTACGAATTTTAAACCATCTCAGACATGGTAGACAACAACCAGAAGTTAGGGTTAATCTTCCCCTATATTTGTATCAAGAATTAAAGAATATGGCAAAAAGATATCAGGAGGGTAAAGGGAGCCTTCGCCATCATGGCCTTATCAAATTAGTTTGCCAACATCATTTTAGAGGAAACCCTAGGAGTTTTGACAGGTTTTACTCTAACCTAAATGATGTCATTTTTGGGGATGAAAGTGAAGAAGAAGAGGAGCCAAATATTGCTGATGTTCTACGAGAAGAGGAAACAACTACTGCAAAAAGTATTACAGAAGTTACTATAGAAAATGTTGTAGAGGATCTTGAGAAGAGCTAGAAGATGCCCCTGAAGCGATTCAGAACTACACCCACGAAAAACCTTGCTCCTGAGCCTTCAACTTCACAGGCTAAGAGACAAAGGAAAAGAGGATCTGGAACTAGCAGCAGAGCAGAAAAACAAAAGAAAGTTTGGTTTGCTGAAGCTGCAACTGACTTGTCAGAACAGAGAAGTGAAACAAGGGAAACAGAGGCATCAAAGACTGACCCCATGACCCCTGTTGTCACCAGAAAATAGAGCAAAAAGAAGAAGTTTGCATCTGGAACTAGGAGGTCTACAAGAATCCATTTGAAAGAAACTGCAGAACAGGTCATGGAGGAAGAAGATAGACCAAGTAGCCCAGATGTCACAGAAATACAACCAGCATCTGATAACTTTCCAGAATTCCCTGAACAGATGGCTGAGGTAGAAACTGAGCAAGTTGGTTTGGAGGAGGCTACAATTCAACAGGCTACAGATATGGTAGATATCCTTATAGACAGTTTCACAGAGCCTCCTGAACAAGAACAAACTGTTGCAGCAGAAGAAGATTTGGTTGAACAGCCAACTGCAACTGATTTGTCTGCATCAACTTCTGAAGCAGAAACAGAAGAGGAAGACATCACTGAGCAGCTGAGGGCAGCAAGAAGTGTTGTCAAAACACAGACCAAATGGATCACAGAGAAAGAAAGCATCATTGAGATGCAAGCAAGAAAAATTGTAGAACTTCAGCAGGAAGTGGCAGAACTGAAAAAGTTGTCACAATCTGAAAAATAGCCAGTTGTATCCCATGATGAAGACAGTTTGGCTCAATTGCTTCTGGGTTTATCAAGAGCAGATGACTCTATTGAGGCAGATATAGAAGTTCATCCTGAAACAACACTCCTTCATTCTGAAGAAGTGCCTGTTCATTCTGAAGCAGTGCCTTCTTGTTCTAAAGATGCTTCAGAAATGGTGAGAAATATCGTAGAGGATGTTGAAAATGAGCCACCAACACAGGAACAGTCCCAACAGCAAGAAAATGCTCAAGTAAGTACTCCAACTGAGGTCCCTGCATTTCAACTTGTTACACTTCCAGTAGAAACAACAGATAAGGGGGTACAAGTAGAAATACTATCTGATGACAACCCCATAGAAATAGCAAATAAGGGGGTGCAAGTAGAGATATTGATAGATGAACAACCAATGGAAGTGGCAGAAAAAGGAGTTCAGACAAATCTGGTGCCTAGGATTCCCCCTGTAGTAAGACCACCTAATACTGTGTCCCTAGAGCAGTACAATGCAGACATAGCTAGCTGGATGATTAGATATGAACAGCTTGCCAGTAAAACTAAAAAATTCAAACTGGAGGCAAAACAGCTAGAAGCCAAGGACACAGAAATTCAGGCATTGAAAGAAAAGGTATCTGACTTGTGCCAAATTGCTGAGTTTTTAGTCCAATTTAGACGGCCAGCCAGATTTTACAGCCTTATTTTGAAGGAGAAATACCTTAGATGGCAGGTCATGAGGATTACTTCAAACCTTCCATACAAATTGGACACTATTGAAGATTTTTTGGAGGCATATTTTGACGAGTCCTTTTGAGCAGAAAAATCTCCTGTGTGAACTATTTTTGCACAGTTTCTTCATACCAGAGGAAGTTGACTCTCATCCTCAAATCTACATTGGAGATGTTCAGTTGAGAGCATTTATGTCTACCTTGCAAAATCAGCTTTATTGGGATCATGAGAAAAGGCAGAATAAAGTGGTTGAAACAAGGGCTGAGTTGTTAGTCAGAGCAATCCAGCCAAATCACTTAAATATCACTCAGCAGCACTTCTCAATGATGAACAGGGATGATATCAAGAGAATGTACTTGAACAATTTGAGGGAGTGTGTGACCAGATTTAACAATTTCTGTGATCACAATTTCTTTCCAGCATTGTCAGTATGCAGAGACAGATGGAATGAACTTTCCATGTCTTTAAGGAAAAGAGAACCTATCTCCCCCATCAATCTAGAGTGGTCCGGAAGAAGAGCAGAAGGTGTAGTCCAACTGATCCAGATCATGCAGCATAACTGGATAGGTCTCAGGTTCAGGCCTCCAACCATCATTACTCCAGTTCCATTTTACTTTGAGGAAAATGAACAGCCTGATGAACAATTTGAAGATTGGCTCAGAAACATTCGGGAAAACAGGGGATATTACATAGGCAAGAAGTTATTCTACGGGTCATGGAATCTAAACATGGACATATGTGATTCCATAGCCCAACAGAATGCATGAGGGCATGCATCAATATAAGTTGGGGGGAAAATGATGAGGCCTGGAAATGCCTCAATTATAACATGTTTTGTACACTAAAAATGCCTATAAACTCTTATGTTTTATTTGATATGTTAGTTAAGTTGATTTAATATCTTTGTATATTAACCATTTTGCATGATCAATGTATTTGAAATATTATATGTTGATTTTACGACTTTTTGCATAGTTTTGTGCTCTTTTTGTTATGATTTGCTACAATGGGATATGCTTAGAATAATAGCAGCATTTCACTAATCATATTCTGATTTGTTTCAAGCATTTACTTCACCTAAATACGGCAACAGTGCAAGCAAACTCGTTGTCGTGCAAAGAAAGCTGGTCTTTCCCATATAAATTCTAGCCAGCTGTCCATAAATAGCAAGGCATGGAATTCACATGAGGAAAGGGATGAAGACCATTAGAATTTGATCTTAGGAGATAACCCACCTGAGAGATGCAGAAGAAACCAATGGAAAGCATACATTTGTTCATTCCGAAGCATCTTCGGAATGAACAGATATCTTCGGAATGAAGAAAACACAGCATCTTCGGAATGAGCGGATCTTCGGAATGAAGAAAGCAGCGTCTTCGAAATGAGCGGATCTTCGGAATGAAGCATGCAGTATCTTCGGAATGAGCGATCTTCGGAATGAGAATGCAGTATCTTCGGAATGAGCGATCTTCGGAATGAAAACTGCACTGTCTTCGGAATGAAGCCACTTATCTTCGGAATGAAGAACAGAATGTGTTTTTGACCTTTTTGACCGATTTTTGAAGGCGGAAAAAGGGAAATAAAGGTTGGAAAAAGTAAAGAGAAATATCCTCCATCTGTCTTTGCCGTCATTGCCGACCAAATCCATCATTAAGGGAAAGATCAGGTTTTAGTCCTCTTCTAGGATAAAACCAGAATTTGTTGCAGCATTTTAGGATTAGATCTTTTGAGATATTCTTTGTTTGTAATCAGATCATAGGATAGCTATAAATATTGCTCCCGTTCAGGTTGAGCTATAGATAGAGAGGTAGAGAAATAGCAGATAGATAGAAAATAGAGTAAGGAAGCTAAATACAGAGTATAACTAGGAATTGACTTATTACAGTCCTGTAATGATTTTTCAAGTAATTCTTGTAATCATGTCTTTTGATCAATAAAGTGCACCAGTTCTATTTCAAATTACTTGTAAATGAGTGTGATTAAGATTTAGAAAGAGAGAGAGACTTACACCTTCTTATGGACAAAGAGGCTGGCCACTTCCAGACCTAGGAGGAGGACTAACAGAACAGGTTTTTATTTTGATTTTGTTGCAGCAGAATGAGTTGCAGAAATTGTTATGTAAATTGCTTGTGAATAGTTGACAATATTTGCAGTATTAGTTTATTTATGCTAAGATAAATCTTGTGCTTAATGTTTTAGTTGCAATCTTACTTTCAGCCAAGCTTTCACTTTATTTTCAGACTGTTATTTTCAGCATTTACTATTTTTCAGCAATTTCCTGCATTTTTATGTTTTGCTGTCAAAATCTGAACAGAGGATTGACAACCTTCTGTTACAAAATTTTGATAGTTTTTATTTCCACATTAGATCTAGACTTTCATTACTGCAAAAGTAATTAGATTTCCTTTCTGCAATTAGAATCAGACTTTCAATTCTGCAACTGTTAATTCTGCAATATAATTAGGTCTTATTCTGCAATTGTAATTAGGACTTCATTTCTGCAGTTAGTGATTAGTTTCCAATTCTGCAACTTAGATTAAGATTTAATTCATGCAATTTAGAGATAGGAATGTTCCAAAACCCCCCACCAAACCGATTCCACCAATAAGACTTGTTGCCCTAGATTGACCTAAGTTATAGTTGTTTCACTTCTTCTCCCGTAGATAGCCTTGTACACTGCCCTGGATTGATAGATTCATTGAGAATTAATGATGGTATAACGACTACGCATCATTGAGCATTTTTGGAAACATTTGAGTTGGTTGATACATACTTGGACTAGGATTGTGTGAGAAAGAGTTGTTCCTTGTGATGATTGGTTGAGTTGAGTTGATTGAGCCTAGTCAAGTGATGTGTGAAGTGATTATTCAAGTTCTATGAAACAAACTATTCCATCATTCTATGTTGAGTTGAGATTAAGGTTAGAACATATTGAGTCTCTAACAATTCTCTTTATGGTTCTATAAGACTTGAATTGAGTTGAGGTTGATTTGAGTTGAGAGTGAGATTAGAACATATTGAGTCTCTAACAATTCTCTTTATGCTTATATGAGTTGATTTGAGTTGAGTTGAGATTGATTTGGGTTGAGAGTGAGTTTAGAACATATTGAGTCTCTAACAATTCTCTTTATGCTTCTATGAGTTGAGTTGAGATTGATTTGGGTTGAGAGTGAGATTAGAACATATTGAGTCTCTATAAATTCTCTTTATGCTTCTATGAAGTTAATTTAAGCTGAGATTGCCATTCATTGTTGAGTTCATTTTGAGTACTACTTGAGCATGATTGATTGAGCCTTTGAGAAGTCCTTTGGGATATATTTGAGGACAGTGTTGGGACATATTTGAGGATAGTATTTGGGCAAGTTCTTGGTGAGCTTGCTAGAGCATATTTGGGCAAGTTCTTGGTGAGCTTGCTAGAGCATATTTGGGCAAGTTCTTGGTGAGCTTGCTAGAGCAGATTTGGGAAAGTTCTGGGTGATATTGCTAGCTCATATTTGGAAGGTTTTGTGTGATCCTATTGATTAGGTTCTTAGTGAGCCTATTGACAAAGCTTTGGAGGTGACATAGTACATAGGATAGAGTCTCAGTGGATAGAGATCCAGCAGCCAGCACAATTAAAGATAGATCTGAGTGAGGAATCTTCAAGTGGAGAGAGGTCCACCAGTCAGTGTCGAAGAGAGATAGAGTATTCTAGAAGATCACATAGCTAGAGCAGAAGAGAAAAGAGTTATCCTATGGAAGATATCCATGAACTTGGGATTAGGGGATCAACATCTCCTTTGGACAGAGATCCATGAACTTGGGATTAGGGGATCAACATCTCCTTTGGACAGAGATCCATAAACATTGTAATTGGGAGTGATTCCAAAAGAGATTGATTGAGAAAGTTTTAGTAAAAGATTATATTTGTGGATTAGCCCACATTGGGTGAACCACGTAAATTATGGTGTCTTTATTGTGTATGGTTTTTGTGGATTGATTTGATTACTGTTATTGATACTGATATCTTTACACAACATAATATTGAATTGGAAGAAAAAGTAAAAAGTGGTATTATACTATTCACCCTCCCTCTCAGTATAAGCTTGTGTTCTTCATTATCCAGTCAGACGATAGGGTCCTGAGTGTGTTTTTCCATGACATGGGCAATAACCTTTCATGGATCTTGTAAAATATTTATGTGCCTAATTCTCTTCAAGGGAGATCAGTGTTGTGTAAATCTCTGAGCAACATGAAAGAGGCATTCAACAATATTCCTTGGGTGGTAGCAGGAGATTTCAACATGCCACTCTATCCTTTAGACAAAAGAGGAGGGATACGCTTGCCCATCATAAGCATGGATGAGTTCAACAAGTTCATAAACTCCAATCACCTCATGGATGTAAATCTCAAAGATGTCAAGTTCACATGGAGCAACAGACGGTCGGGTAATCAACTCATTCAAGAAAAATGGATAGGTTCTTACTATCCCAGGAAACCATCACAGTATTTAGAGATGTAACTCTTGAAGCATGGCCTAAGATCAGATCATACCACATCCCTATCCTGTTAGATTTGCAAAAGGTGTTTTCTTTCAAAAATCCCTTTTGATTCGAAGCAATGTGGATAAAACACCATGATTGGAGAGACTGCATCAACCAATGGTGGCAACACTCCTTTTAGGGAAGCTCATCCTTCAAACTCTCCCAAAAAATTAGGATAGTCAAAGACAACCTCAAAGTGTGGAACAAGGAGGTCTTTGGGAACCTATTTGAGAACAATAACGTAATGTCTAAAAGACTAACCTGCATTGAAAAGAAAATTCAAAATGGAATATGTGATGAAGATACCAAGACAGAGAAAAGAAACACTCTAAATGAATACCACAACATCTTGGATTATGAGGAAATATTTTGGAGGCAGAAGTCTAGAGCATTGTGGCTTAAATATGGTGATTCAAACTCCAAATTCTTCCATGTTACAACCATGAGAAACAGAAGTAATAACAGTATCAGGGAGTTGTTCAAAGGGGATGGCTTTTCGACCCAAGACATCAATGATATTAGAGACAAAGCAATCTCTTACTTCAGCTCCCTCCTTAGAGATGAGACCCCTTGCCTGGCCACAGCTAAAGATACCATGGTACAATTCATTCCCTAGTCCATAACTAATGACATCAATGCTAGACTCAATGTAGCTTTCACGGATGAGGAAATCATACAAACCCTATTTTCCATGGACCTAGACAAGGCCTCGGGCCCAGATGGCTTCCCACCCCATTTTTTCAAACCTTTTGGGATGTAGTAGGGCCAGATGTGTGTTTATCCATAAAATAATTCTAGTCATCCAAGCACATTCCCTAAAGTTACAATTCAACCTTCATTTCTCTTATTCCTAAAGGGCCTACCCCCAAATCAATGGTGGATTTTAGACCAGTCAGCCTTTGCAACGTTGTTTACAAAATCCTCACCAAATCGATTACAAACCGCATGAAATAAGTTTTACATTTAATAATTAATCCATGTCAAGGAAGTTCGGTCCAAGGAAGGTCAATTCTAGATGGAGTCACCACTATCCATGAGGCCCTCCACTCTGTGTCTTAATCCAAAAAGTTTGCTTTCACCCTCAAACTGGATATGAACAAGGTATATGACCGTATCAACTAGGATTTTGTGAATGTTATTCTACTAAAGTTTGGGTTTCATCCAGAATGGATCAGGCTAATCAAAGGCCGCATATGTAATCTACAATTTTTGGTCCTCATAAATGGGTCCATAGTAGGGTACTTTCAGAGCAATAAAGGTCTCAGAAAAGGAGATCCAATCTCCCCTATGCTCTTCATAATTGTTGCAGAAGCCCTTGGAAGGACAATAAAAGCCACCTGCAATGCTGGCCTTATCTCAAATATTAAAGCAAGTTCCTTAACCAATTTGGTAACTCAGCAACAATTTGTTGATGATACTTTGTTTCTCATCCTAGCTTTCATGGTAGAGGTCAAGATCATAAAACATATCTTAAATCTATACGAGGATGTTACGGGCCAAAAGGTAAACTTTAACAAAAGCAATATCTATTTCATCAATACCCTTGGGCCCAGGCAGGCCAAGATAGCTAAGATACTAGAGTGTTCTATATAAACCCTTTCAACATCTTACCTAGGCCTTCCATTGTTCATGGGTAATCCTGTCGAGTTGATGTGGAACAATGTGTTGGAAATAATTCAAAAGAAACACAGGGTAGAAAGGGCACCTCTTATCCCAAGCTGGCAAAGTAAATCTAACCATGGCATCACTCCAAATCATCTTAGTTTATTTTTTATCAGTGTTTAAGGCCCCTGCCAAGGTGTACCATAAAATAGAACAGTATCAAAAAAACTTCCTTTAGTCAGGCTCGAAATACAAGCAATGTGTCCATATTGTTGGTTGGAACAAGGTATGTCGACCAAAGGAGAATGAAGGACTAGGCCTTAGAAGAGTTATCCACCTCAATACAACCTTGTTGGCCAAACAAGCTTGGCACTTGATTACAAATGTTGAGAATGAGTGGACTACGATTGTGAAAAGGAAGTATCTTCAAGGATCAGAGTTTTTGAGCAGTGCAATCCCAAGTAGAGGATCGACCTTCTAGAAAGCCATATTGACAAGTAGAGACACAGTTAGTAAAGGCTTGAGGTGGATCATGGGGAATGGCCAAAATATCAGGTTCTAGGAGGACAAGTGGGCTAGAGGTGAAGCCCTAATTCATGATCCTAACATGGCCAGGTTAAAAGTTTATACTGATGAAATGTTTGGGCAAAAAGTGGTGGATTTTATGGGCCATGACGACAACAGGCCCAAGTGGAGACCCATAAAAATTCAAGAGCTGGAGGCTGAGTCTGAGGCTTTAGAAAACATCTTGAGGCAATAATTCATCCCATCAGGTGGGGAAGAAGACCATGTCTGTTGGGCTATAATAGAGAGTGGTGACTTTTCTATTAAGTTGGCCTATAAGCTATTGTTAAGTCCTGAGGATCCTCCATTTCAAGCCCAGCTAGTGTGGACTAAAAAGTTGATTCCCAAGATATCCTTTTTTTCCTGGCTTGTCATCCAAGGAAAAATTCTCACCATAGATAACATGATTAAGAGATGTATTATGGTCCCTAACATATGTTGTCTTTGTAGGGCAAATTGGGAGTCTGTTCAACATCTATTCCTTGATTGCCCGGTCTCAACATCCATCCTAAATGGGCTTTTCCAAATTTTCCACATTTACTGGGTTAAATCGACATCCATCTTTGAGTTATTCCAGCAATGGCCCAATCCCTTTGTTAACATCTAACTAATATTCATGTGGAAAATATATCTCCATCATTTCCTATGGAAAATTTGGTTAGAGAGAAACCATAGAGCCTTCTCTGAGTCCAGAAGATCTCTTGCACCCATAACTAAAAAAATTCTAGCCTTCACCAAAGAGAATGCCATAGTACATCCTTTATCCTCTTAGTCGGTTTTTGCTAGTGAGAAGTCCTTAGGACAATCCTTGAGTATCCCATTAGAGGACACATCCACTCTAGGTCATCCCAACCTTAGATCTGAGTCAAAGTGGATACCCCCCTACCGGACTGGCTCAAATTAAATATTGACGGAGCCGCCAAGGGTAACCCTGGCAGGGCCAAGACTGGAGGAGTGATGAGAAACCATCAAGGTCACATCATGTTTGCTTTTGTAGAACATCTAGGCACCCATACCAATAATGAAACCGAAGCCAAAGCCATGTGGATAGGAGTGGTTATGGCTAAGGATGCCCAGGGCAGACTGATAGTGGAGGGTGATTCGCTCAATATCATAAAACTCCTTAGAAATACCAAAAAAAACCCCTAGAGGATTGAGGTGTGCATCAAAGAGGTGAGGATCCTACTAGGATCCAAAAATGACATGATAGTCCAACATGCTTTCTTATAATCCAACAAGGTGGTGGACAAGCTGGCAAATTTAAGAGTGAATTCAGATGGACTGATCACGTGGACCCAAGGAGTGTCGCGTGACGTGGAAGCTATTATTCAAAATGAATAGAGATGATGTGGATCATGAACGATAGGGTAATGAGAACACTTTAAAAAATTATCCAAACTGGCCCTCGTAATCATGCCCCAAGGAGAAAATCCTCTTTTTGGTCACTTCGGTCTGTCAGGTTTTTAGGAGTGGAAAGCCTTGAAAATCACAGAATCAGGCATGATCCTAATAGGCACATTGACAAGGCAGTTCACACTCATCCTAGGAGTGCTAATCAAGGCTAGACGTGGTCCTGAGGTGAGCAGTTGAAGACCCCTTCCCATGTGATTAGCGGTATTACAGGTTTTGGAGGTATAATTTTTTTTGCCATACCTACCGTTTCAAACATGTCCATGATTTCCAAGATCGGTGATCCAAACAATTATGTTGCCTTGTACATGTAGTGACCTCGAGAAGCACACACCTCTACTCTACTTGTAATATTATACCAAAATGAAATGAAAGACCATGAAATGCATATAACGTAGAAATAACAAAGAGAGATCCTTTTATTTATATTGAAACCCGGTTACATGTCGGTCCCTCTAAGGGATACCCATTTCGATACAGTGAAATACAAGTGAATAAAATGTCCCCTTGCAAAGGGATGGTGCACCTTCGCAAGCTTCCCAGTTTTGTACATGAACTTTTTTGAGGGCTCACAGATGCCTCCTTCTCCTTCTCTCATCCAGGAGGGATCCCGTGCTCTGAATGTCTTGATTTGGTCCTGTAAACCTGCAGATCTGCATACATGGAAACAAAAAAGCACACTTAGTAGTACGGACCACCTCTTCGAAAGAGGCTCTTATTAGTAAATATGATAATTCGGATAAATAAGCATAATGTGTATTGAAATATACCAGATCTGGGCAATATGCATATGAAAATAAGAAATATTAATCTAAATACAATGAAGGATTCATATCTATGCTAAAGACATGTAAATGAAAAAAATAATAAATGCATATCTATTACTAAGAACAAAGGAATGACCATATTAAAACCTGGCTATGCTTATGGGCCATTGTCAAAGACAACAACCTCTAACTAATAGGTTACCTCAGGTCTTATGGGTTGTAATTAATCGCTCCTTGGCTCGAATTGATGTTCAAGGGTCGTCGGGTGTGTCTCCTACACTGATTGGCGGTTAAGAATGATGGGTCTAAATACTGATGCATGGACGTAGCTCAGTTAGACGGTGCTCCAATGCTCCTCAAAGGGGCATAGATTGGCTCTCCATGTTGACAGGGCTCCACTGCACACAATTTGAACTCTTTGTATATATGATTTGGCAGGGCTTTGTTGCATAAGATTTGAACATTCGTCCCCATTTTTGCCTTACTGTAAATATGCATATATAGAATTCCAAGTTTCAGGTTTAGATCTGGAGCTTGGCTTCCTCAGGGCTTCGCTGCATAAGATTTGAATATTCGTCCCGCTTTTTGCCTTACTGGAAATATGCATATATAGAATTCCAATTTTTAGGTTTAGATCTAGGGCTTGGCTTCCTGGAGAAGCCAAGCTCCAGATCTGCATGCCAACTGACTATCCTAGAGGGAAGGTTAGTCTTGACTTGGTATGGAAGGGGCAGTTAGGAGGAACTCTAGGAGTTCCTCATAGAGATTCCTTCAAAATGCATGCAAACTGTCGTTACCACCTGTGATTTGGGAAATTCTTCATGGTAGTTCATGTTTCAGGGCTAGCCACTATCATCAGTAGCGGTTAGTTGTGGTCTCTCTAGCCTATAGTGGCCAAGATTATTGGTCACTCTAGTTTATAGCTGCTAGCTGGTCACTCTAGTCTATAGTGACCAAGATTGTTGGCTGCTCTAGTCTATAGCTGCTAACTACAACTGCTATCTGGCCACTCTAGTTTACAACTGCTAAGCTTAAATGGGCTAAAATTGCCATTTTGAGTGGTTAGGACCACCGCTTGCTCTTGGAAAGGTCCAATATTGGTTATATGGTCTACGGATGTGTTCATATGAGTAGTCTCCTAAACATGACACATTTTAGATGTCTACAACACGTGGGCACAAGCTTTTTTTGACTGAGGGTGTTAAGTGGATCTCCAATCGAGTGGACTCCAGATTGGCACACATCCCCATGCAAGGTACCATCCTCCATGATAATTTGCATTCAAGATGTGAGGGCATCCAGAATCTTCGTCGCCCTTCTATTAATAGCAAGCATTGTGTTCTACCGAATATTTTTTTATCAGAAACAAAGTCTGAGAGCAACTACTTAGCAAATTTTCTCGAGGTCGATAGTAACTGTGAGTGTGAGGAAACCATGACTTTCATAGATCCGAGCTATGTTGAGATGGAATCCCTAGCAGAATCTATTCTCACTGAGAGGGGTTTCACCCCATTCTTCAACCTATTTTTTGGAGTCAAGCATGATATCACCGTGGTTGTGTTGGGATCATGGGATGGAGGTAGAGTGGTGGTTCATGGCTGGTAATTTTTTATCGATGTTCATCTACTGGCAACTATCACAGGACAAGCGGCCAAAGGTAGGTTGATTCATAGGGAAAACATAACTGGGAGGTGGGGTTAAAATAATTTTAATACAACTCCAAGATATACAAGGAAGCTAAAAATGGTCTACTGCATACCGACCTCCCTACCCCATGACACTATAATAAAGAATGTGATGGAATTTATTACTACTAAGGACCCTAGAAAGGTCCTCATCAGTTTTCACTATGCCTTTATCAACTTCTTTCGAGACGTAAACCCCATTAGCATCCCCCACTTCCTATTTAACTCAATCAATTATACCATTAATTCTTGTAGGAAGAAGAAAGGGTCTGACCTGCCCATCCACCAGGGTTTATACAAGATAATTTACACCCATATTATGGCTAATTCCTCCTAGATTGAACCCCCTATCATTCCCCAAGCTGAGAGTTCCAGAGGTAGGGATAGTCCTAGGCTTCCTAAACCATTTACGGTGTCCTCGTCGAAGAAAAGGGTGGTGGATGTTATAGCCAAAGGAGGGCCAGCGAGGAAGAGGCTGAAGTCCAAGGACTTCGAAGGCCCCACAAGATCTTCATAGCGCCTAAAAAATAAGCAAATATAGGGGAGCTCGAAGATCTTGGAGGTGGATCCTGAGGATGAGGATCTTGATAATACCAATCCTGTTCTAAAGTGCTATGTTATTACAACTTCCTCAAACATCATCCAGAATATGAAGGGACTACATGATGCGTTGAATGTCTTGTTCTTCAATAAAGGCTATTAGGACCTGGGCAAGTCTAATATCGTGGAGGCCAATTCTAAGACGAACGCGAAGGATGAGGACAAGGACGATGAGAAGGATGCGAAGGAAGATGAATATCTTAAGGAGACCTAAGTTGTGGCCTCCTGCTACATCCTATTGGCTACCCTATGTGGAGTCGCTTTTGTTTTGTAGGTTTACATTTTTTATATCCTATTATCTGTCCTGTTGGAAGTATGGGTGTTCGGATGTATGGATGTTTTGTTTTGTTGCCTCCCTATAGTAAGGGTGTTATCCTTAGTATGGTTAGTAGGTGTGGAGGACCGAGGGTCCTTAGTTCCATAAGGTTTGGGGGGTTCAGATCCCAAGCTATCTTTATGGTTAGGAGTTACGTAGGACCGAGGGTCCTTAGTTCTGCAAGATCTAGTTGGTTCAGCTTCCAAGCTGTCTTTTGTATAAAGGTTTTGGGTCAACCTGTAAAAACCCATACTTAATGAAAATCCTTAAATTAAAAAAAAATAACAATTTTAGTACTTTCAAAGAGAAGCAAATTTGTTTATAAACATAGCAAGATATGTCTTTTCATTTTATCATTAGACAGTCCACTAGTTCCAAATAGAAAAGAATATTCTTCCATTTATTGCATTATTATTTCTCAAAGCAAGACAATTTTTAAAGATAGAATGGTAGTTTTCCTACGTTTTCAAAGATGCTTACGAATTCAAGGAGGATGATTGAGTTAGCAAAAAGAACCTTGCTTATTGAAACACGTTGAAATCCCTTTTGACAGTCAAGTGTTCTCACTATTTGATCTATAAGACAATTTTAAACTACAAGAAGTTCTTGGGAGAATTTACAACAAGCATACACAATTTATTTAGATGTTTCCCAACTTTCTATAACTAGAAGTAGTGGCATACCCTCTAAATAGTGAAGCCCATATACCTTAATCCACTACCTTGTTCAATTCAATCTCGCATATAAACACCATCAAAAGATGTATATAGGAACAAATATCAAATAAAAAGTAAAGATGTTTATGACCCAATTGAAAATTAGCTCACATAAAGAGACCAAAAGAAAAAAGGTATGTACCTTTTGTATATAAAAAATAACAAAAACTTATCTTAAAATATAACACATATATAAATATATACTAATACTCCATTTATCTTGGAAAAAAAATTATTAATTCTTTTAAAATAAGTAGTTATCATCAAAAACAAAGTATAAACCATAAAAACAAATATGGATCAAGAGGTGTTTTTGAAGAAATGAGTGATTGTGTGAGAATTTCATCTATGTTGAGCGCAAGCGGCTCCAGAGGTTGTTTTTCGGGGCCTTTAGGCCCTAGCGACCAACATTTTTGTGGTTTCTACTCAATATTTTAGCAAGATATATTGCAAGAGATCCGAGATGGGTTAGAAATCTATCTTTCAATAGATATTCATTCTGCAAACTTGATTGACAATGACTTCCAATTTGTTGCACAAAACAAAAGTGAAAATCATACCTTTCCTCGGTGTCCAAGGGATGGATTAAAGAGATCTCAAAACAAGTTTCAAGCAGTTGATCAAAAAATGGTTAAGATCTCAAGCAAACTTGGTGCTAAGGAGCACCTCCAAAATAAATCCATTGTAAAAAACCCTTTCAAGGGCAAGGATTCCAAAGACTTGACCCCAAAAATAAATTTTAGGTATGTCCTCCATGGTGGACAGCCTCAACCTAATGCTAACATTAATCTTAGGGCTTCCCGTAAACCTCTAAGAATGCATAAGATTGATCCTAAGAAAACTGAGTCAAGAAGTCTTAGGGCAACTGATGGAACTCCAATTGTTAAGCTAGATATGGGTGACATTCAAAATGACATAGAAGATCTAGAAAAAATGACTAATTTATTGTTTCTTAGGTTTTCATTTGATCCTATCTACTTTCAAAGTTTGGGCTACAAAAAACTAAAAATCAAAAGGTGAGTTACAAATTTTTGTTTATCTAAATGGTTATTTTCTTGTTTTATTTTCTAATAATGAAGATAGATAGAAAGCATAGGGGGTCCCTGGTTATTTGGAAGGGTGGGCCTTTTCATGAAGCCTTGGCATACTAAATATAAAGTCGAAGAAGAGACACCTTCTACAGGTCCTATGTGGTTTAGACTCTTTGGCCTCCCGGTGGAATTCTGGAATTGAGTTGTTTTTATTCAATTGGAAACTCTTTGGGAACTTTTATGATGATTGTTTATTATACTAAAAAAATTGAACATATTATTTATGCTCGAATTTTTGTTTTAATGGATTTTGACAAACCCCTACCTGAAAAGATCTCATTACAATTTGGGAAGGACACTTGGGAGCAACTGGTGGACTATGAGAACATTCCTTTTCATTGTAGAATTTACCATGAATATGGTCATTTGGCTAGTATCTACCCAAATAAAATTGCAAATCAAAATAAAGAGGATACAAACTTAGCAGGTTTCCAAATGCCTACGAAGAAAAACATAGAAATATCAGTTATGAAGGATCAATCGAAGTTGTTGGCTAATATGTTTGAAATTCTTTCCACAAATGATATCCCAGGTGAGGAAGAGGAAATAATGGAGACATAAATCTTAGAAATACAATTTAAATATGCAAGGAAGGACTTAGAGATAAACCAACAAATCAAAGGTTTTTAGCAAGAAAAAAAAGAAGAAAATATACACAAGAAAAACAATCTTTTAAATGTTGAGACTTTAAATAATATAGATCCCAAGATAGACTATGTTGAACCTTCCAGTAACACTTAGTCTTTGTACATGCATTCTTCGAGGTTATAAGCCATCCCAGATTCAATTGGGGTAAGTCAAAAAATAGGGAAAAAAACTGAAGATGGATTCTAACCAAAAGGTTGTAAGACCAATCAACATCATATGGTAAAATAAGGTGAAAAGCTTGTAGAGGAAGGTAATATTAATGCCCTTACCAACTTCTTTAGCCCTGGTATTAATGAATATCATCACTTGGAATATTAGAGGACTCAAACAAAGTCTTTCAAAACAAAATGAACTTAGAAGAATGATTTAGAGAAACCATCCACATCTTGTTTTCCTTCAAGAAACGAAGATGTCAATAGAGGAAATGGAATCAATTGCTAGTAAAATCTGGCCAACTAGAAAATTTGCTTTCCTTAGTTCCCAAGGGACTTTTGATGGCATTTTTGTCATTGGGACACAAAAGAGGTAGTTATTCACCATATGGTTGGTAGCTGGGGTCTTTTGGTTGTAGCTATTCAAAGTAGACATTCTAACCAAATTATGCTTTGGAGGAAAATAGAAGATAGTGGAAGGATATAACTTATATTATATCTCATTTTCCTAAAGATTGGATCTTGATCGAAGGAGATTTCAATACCATCCTCTCTTTGGATGAGAAAATGGGAGGAAATAGAAATTTGGATAGAAGCACTAACCTCATGAGTGAATATATTGCAAAACTTCATCTTATGGACATCTAGCCAAATAATGGCCTTAATACTTGGTCCAACATAAGGTAAGTCTTAGCTTATATTATGGAAATATTGGATAGATTCTTATTCTTTGATAATTTCTTAATCCATGGTCACATTCCTAAGGTGGACTCTTAACAATATTGGTTCGAATCACTGGCCAGTCATGATGGAAATGTGGAAAACTAATGTGAGTTTCCCGCATTTTTAATTTTAGTTAATGTGGCTTAGAGATATTTCCTTCAAACCCAAAGTGTAGCAATGGTGGAGTGAAGGTAAACTAACGTATGGGACTAAGATGTTCTTTTTTACCAAAATGTTGCAATACATTAAATCTAAAAACAAGATTTGGAATCAAAAGGAGTTTGGTGATGTTCAACAAAAAAATCATGAAGTGATTGCTCAACTTAAAAATTTGAATAATAAAATCCATTTAAATGGCCTCATAGAGAGTAGAAGTACAAATTAAATTAGACTTACAACTCAGTTAGAGGAATGGAAAAAAAGAGAACTCTTATGGAAGCAAAAATCTAGGATCCAATGGCTCAAAGAAGGAGATTGAAACACAAATTTCTTCCACAAATCTCTTCTAGCTCAAAGATCTCATAACTTTATTTCTTCCCTAAAATTAGATTCTAGAGATGTTGTCTACACTTGGGATGGCATGAACTTTGTTGTTGTCAATTACTTTTCCAATATATTTGTTGTTGCACCTTTTGACCCGACTTCTCAATAGAATGTTCTTCAAGCCATCCATTCCATATTATATGAGATATTTCTTGCTCAAGAAGCCATCCATTCCATGGAAATGCATAAATCTCCATCTTTTCTTATTCATTTATACTTATCCAAAGCTTATGACAGAGTGGACTGGCGCTTCCTTATCAAAGTTTTGAGGCAATTTGGCTTCTCTCAGGATTGGATGGATTGGATTATGGGATGTATCTCTTCGGTGTCCTACTCAATTCTTATCAATTTCAAGCCTTCACAGTTATTCCTAGCTTTCAGAGGTATTAGGCAAGGTGACCCCCTCTTCCCTTATTCATCATTCTTGTTGAATGTTTGGGCAAGACCATAACAAAAAATAAAGAAAACAGAACCCTTGAGGGAGTTACCATTTCTCATGGAGCTAGGCCTATCTCTCATCTTTAATTTTTTGATGACTCTACTCTGTTAGGTAAATCTACAATTACAGAAGCTTCTCAAATTAAGCAAATCATTAGTTATTTTTCTAATGCTACCAAGAAATTGATCAATTAAGACAAATCTAAAATCAATTTCTTTCACTGCTCTCCCATATAAGAATTCATGGTCTTGGATAAATTAATATATAATAAAACCTCCTATCCAATCACTTATTTAGGCATTCCAATCAAAATTTAAAAATAAAAAATTGGAATTAGTGTTTGGACAAATTTAAGAAGAAAATTGGAAAGTGGACCAATAGGTGGATTTCAATTAGGGGTAGAATTACCTTGGTAAAATCAGTCCTTTAAGCTATACCTATTTATGTTTCTACTCTATTGAATATCCCAAAGGTAGCTATTTGAGAATTGGATCAAATCAATCATCGGTTCCTCTAGAGTGGTACTAAGGAGGAAATAAAATAGGCCATGGTGAAATGGGATATTTTATGACTTCCTAAGGGTATAGGGGAGTTAGGATTCTGGTATGCTATTAATAACAATAAGGCTTTAGCTGCTAAATTGTATTAGAGGATTTTGTATAACCCTAATGCTCTTTGGGCCAAGAATATTTGTGCTAAATATGTTGAGAACAAAAGTCCTAAAGACCTTAATACTGATGAGGATTTGATAGAGTTTCTCTTATTTTAGCTGTTCTTAAGACTAGTGAGGATTTGATAAAGTAAAAGTTATTTTGGATCATTCATAATGGTCAACAAGTAAATTTTTGGATGGATTCTTGGGATGATAATTAGCCTTTGATTACTCAATTTCTTTATTAGAGGCCTTGGATGGAGGAGCTTCATCGAGCTAACTGGATAAAGGTAGCTAATTAGTGTTGGTACCATACTAGTAATTCAGAGGTTGGTAGATTTTTTTTTTTTTTTGTGGAAAACATCCCAAAAGGGATGCCACTTTCGGGAAGACCCAAGGAGGCAGGGGTATCCATTCCGCCAAAAACACCCAGGACTCGGGCCTGGCCTACCACCTTTGACATACTCAAGGAGCAAACAAACACACAAAACGAATTTAAAAATAAGTAAATAACAACAAAAATAATAAAATAAAATAAAAAACATGCTCCTTGAGTGTGTCAAAAACAAAAGCACAACCAAACACACACAAAAATATAAAAGAAACCACAACACAAACCACATAGAAAAACACAAGAACCACATAATAAAACACAAACAAGACAAAAACAACAGAACACTACAAAGACATAACCCAAAAAAAACATGAAAAATAAACACAACCAAAACCTAAAAAATAAAATAAATAAAATAAAAATAAAAATAAAAAACAACCAACAACAGACAATAAACAAAAACAAAAAACATAGAAAACACTCACACATAAAAACACGAAATAACACAAACAAAAAGAAACCCAAGAACAAGAACGAAAAAAATACAACAATAACAAAAAACATAAAAAACAAAACAAAACAACAAAAACACAAGAACAACAAAAAACAACACAAAGAACACAAAAACAAAACAAAACAAAATAACCCACCCACCTTAAAAAACTAAACAAAAAAAACAAAGAAGAAAAAAGAAAAAAAAAATGAACAAAACAATGACCTATCTAGACCAGAAGACTATTAAGGCAAGAATCAACAGAGGAAACCAAATAAAGAATAGAAAGAGCTAGGGAACTAAAAAAACTGAATGAACCAAAGAGAAGCAAAAAAAAAACAAGAAGAAACTAGGTACCTTCAGAACTGGAGCCATCCAAAGAAATGATAGAAAGAAGAGCTTCCCTAATTTGAGAAGCCCACCATATAGAAGGGTGGCCATAACAAGTACGATCACCTTTGTCCAAAGCCCAATTAGCTAAAGCATCAGCACTCTTGTTTTGATCTCTGACCACATGATTGTAATCAACTTTCAAAAATCCCATCCGGATTAATCTGAATCTTTTCAATAATTCTTTTTATTCTCCAATCCACCTTATGATTCGTAGGAGTCTTCAAGAGATTATTCATAAGTTGAGAGTCAGACTCAACTAACACCTTTTCCCATCCAACCTTAGTAGCCTCCTGAAGGCCTCTGAGGATACCATACCCCTCAGCAAGGTTATTGGAAATAATACCCAAATTCTTAGCAAAAGTAAAAACCAGGGAGCCATCTGAAAGTCTACCAATTCCTCCCACATTGGCTTTTCCAAGGTTCCCTCTAGAGGCTCCATCAGTATTGACTTTTCCAAAATCCTTAGGAGGAGGTTGCCAATTTCTAGTCCTATCCATGTTACTAATACTCACATTCCCTTTAAGTTGGTTGCCCTTAGAAGGTTTAATCTTCAATCTTTGCATCACTTGATCCCATCTTTGGTGGGAATTTTGGGGGTGATTAAGGAGTTGATGGATTGATTCAACTAAGTTGGCTATGGTCTTTTGCCAAATATAGTGAATATCCTTCCTATCTTGATTAAAAATTTGGTTGTTCCTTTCATTCCAAATATTCCAAAGAAGAATGGTAGAACCCATCCAAACTAATTGCCTAATAAAATGATCAACACCCTCTTGATTAGGCCAATCCCTCCAAAATTGTTCAAAAGTAAAAAAATTGGACCACTGTAAGCCAAGTAAAGTGGCCATTCTCCTCCATATCTCAGAGGCTAAAGTACACTCAATAAAAAGATGGTTGATATTTTTTACATTCTCTTCACACATTTCACATCTAAAAGGGCCATGAAAACCACGCTTCATAATTTGCTCACCAGTAAGCACCCTACGATGCAATAAAAGCCAATTAAAGAACCTCACCTTAGGCCAGAGCTTTTGAGCCCACAATTGAGAAAATATGTCGGAAGAATGGTTGGGATTATTATGGCATAAGGTCAAATAACCTTGAGCAACTGAATACTCACCCTTAGTAGTGTTGTTCCATCCAAAACAATCTTTTTCATGGGACCAAGAGAGGGATCTCATATGAAGGATGCCTTGGATATCTTGTCTTTGCCTTTCTGGCATTTGAATAGGCCAGTCCTCAATAGGGATCCAATATCTACCAACCTTTGAATTACCAGAATGGTACCGACATTAATTAGCCACCTTTATCCAATTAGCTCGGTGAAGCTCCTCCATCCAAGGCCTCCAATCAGGAAACTGAGTTATCAAAGGCTTGTGACCATCTCAAGAATTTGTCCAAAAATTTGCATGTTGACCATTATGAACGATCCAAAATAATTTTTTCTTTATCAAATCCTCACCAGTCTTAAGAACTGCTAAAATGGGAGAACCTTTGGTAGGAAGTTGATAGCGAACAAGGTCTTCAGGACTTTTGTTCTCAGCATATTTAGCACGGAGATTATTGGCCCAAAGAGCATTGGGGTTATGCAACATCCTCCAATATAATTTAGTAGCTAAAGCTTTGTTGTTATTAATTGAATACCGGAATCCTAACCCCCCTTCCTCTACAAGCTTTTCACCTTCTTCTACCATATGATATTGATTGGTCTTGAGACCTACTTTTTGATTAGAATCCATATTCAATTTTTTTCCCCTGTTTCTTAACTTATTCCAATTGAATTTGAGATGGCTTCTAACCTTGAAGAATGCTCATACACAGCCAAAATTTTACTAGATGGTTCAATGGAGTCTATATTGGGACCTGCATTATTTGAAGTTTTGACATTTGAAATATTGTTTTTCTTGTGTAAATTTTCTCCTTTTTTTTATGTTGAAAACCTTTGATTTGTTGGTTTGTCTCTGAGTTCTTCCCTTCATATTTAAATTGTGTTTCTAAGATTTCAGTTTCCATTATTTCCTCTTCCTCACTTGGGACATCATTTGTGGAAAGTATTTCAAACATATTAGCAAATGACTTTGATTGATCCTTCATAACTGGTTTTTTCTTAGTGTTCTTCTTCTTAGGTATTTGGAAACCTGTTGAGTTTATATCTTCTTTCTTTTGATCAAGAATTTTATTTGGGCAAGCACTGGCCAAATGACCATATTCATGGCAAATCCTACAACGAAAAGGAATTTTCGCATAGTCCACTACTTGCTCCCAAGTGTCTTCCTCAAATTGTAATGTGATCTTTTTAGGTAGGGGTTTGTCAAAAATCCATTAAAACACAAATTCAAGCATAAATAATATGTTCAAAATTTTGAGTACAATCAACAGTCATCGTAAAAGTTCCTAAAGAGTTTCCAATTGAAGAAAAAACAATAGGATTCCAAAATTCAATAGGGAGGCCAAAGAGTCTAACCCACAAGGGAGATATAGAAGCGGCTTTAAATTTAGTATGCCAGGGCTTCATGAAAAGCCCTGCCCTTCCAAAAAACCAAGGACCCCCTTGAAAGGTTTTCTCTCTATCTTCATTATTAGCAAATAAAACAAGAAAATAACCATTTGGATAAATAGAGATTTGTAACTCACCTTTAGTTTTCTAGATTTTTGCAGCCCAAACTTTGAAAGCAGATAGACTCGGACGAAAACCCATGAACCGACAAATTTTTTTCCAAATCTTCAATGCTAGTCTGAATGTTACCCATATCAAGCTTAACAATAGGAGTTCCATCAGCTACTTTAAGACATCCTGACTCTGTTTTCTTGGGATCAATCTTAGGCATTCTTAGAGGTTTATGGGAAGCCCTAATATTGATATTAGCATTGGGCTGAGGCTGTCCACCACGAAGGGCATCCCTAAAATTCATTTTTGGGACCGAGTCTTCGAAATTCTTACCCTTGACAGGGGTTTTCACAATAGAATTATTTTGTGGGTGCACCTTAGCACCAAATTAACTTGATATATGAGCCATTTTTTGATCAACTGCTTGAAACTTGTTTCATGATCTCTTTAATCCTTGCCCTAGACGTTGTGGAAAGGTATGGTTTTCACTTTTCTTTTGTGCAGCAAATTGGAAGTCGTCACTCAAGTTCACAGTATGATCTGTTGAAAGACAAATTTCTAACCCATATTGTATCCCTTGCAACATTTCCTGCTAAAATATTGAGCATAAACCACAAAAATATTGGCCGCTAGGGCCCAAAGGCCCTAAAAACCAACCTTTGGAGCTGCTTGCACTCAACCCAGATGAAACCCTCGCATAGCTGCTTGCCAAATATATCGTTCACACATAGGGATGCGCTAGGATCTTTTTTGCTCCAAATGATATGAAAATTGGTGGAGACATTCTAGGGTTTTTCAGGCATCTACCCTCAAAATTTCAGCTCAATCCAAGTTCGGATGAGTGAGATATGGCCAAAATGATTTTGGCAGTTTGGGCAGTCCTACGAAAAACCTCTCTCCATAGTTTGAACCTTGAACCTCCTCAAATTCTTCAAAACTCCTTATCTATTGCATTTTGAATCTCTCAAGGTTGGTAGATATTGGATCCTTGTTAAGGACTGGCCTATTCAAATGCTAGAAAGGCAAAGAAAAGATATCCAAAGCATCCTTCATATGATATCTCTCTCTTGGTCCTATGATAAAGATTGTTTTGGATATAACAATGCTACTAAGGGTGAGTATTCAGTTGCTTAAGGTTATTTGACCTTATGCCATAATAATACCAATCAATCATATGACATATTTACTCAGTTGTGGGCTCAAATGCGCTGGCCTAAGGTGAGGTTCTTTACTTGGATTTTATTGCATCGTAGGGTGCTAACTGGTGAGCAACTTATGAAACGTGGTTTTCATGGTCCGTTTAGATGCAAAATATGTGGAGAGAATATGGAAAATCTCAATAATATTTTTATTAAGTTTACCTTAACCTCTAAGCTATGAGGAGAATTATCATCTTACTAGGCTTACAGTGGTCCAATTTTTTTACTTTTGAACAAATTTGGAGGGATAGGTCTAAACAGGAGGGTGTTAATCATTTTATTGGGCAATTATTTTGGATGGGTTCTACCATTCTACCTTAGAATATCTGGAAGAAAATAAACAACCAAATTTTCAATCAGAAAAGGAAGGACATTCACTATATCTAGCAAAAGGCCATTACCAACTTAGTTGAATCAATCCAACAACTCCTTAATTACCCCTAGAACTCCCACCAAATATGGGATCAAATATTGAAGAATAACTCTTCTAAGGGCAACCAACTTAAAAGAGAATGTGAGTAATTGAAATATAGATAGAACAAGGAACTAGAAACCTCCTCCTAAAATTTTTGGAAAATTCAATGCCGATGGAGCCTCTAGGGGAAACCCTAAAAAAACTAGTGTGGGAGGAATTGGTAGACTTTCAGATGATTCTCTTTTGTTGAGAATTTGGGTATCCTTTAAAACAACCTTGATGAGGGGTATGGTATACTTAGAGGCCTTTGAGAATTTGCTAAGGTTGGATGGAAAAATGTGTTGGTTGAATCTTCCTCTCAAGTCATGATTAATCTATTGAAGACTCCTAAGAATCATAAGTTTGATTGGAGAATTAAAAGAATTGTTGAGAAGATTCAATTAATATAGATGGAAATTTTGAAAGTTGAATACAATCATGTGGTCAGATAATAGAATAAGAGTATTTATGCTTTAGATAATTGGGCATTGGATAAAGGTGATCTTACTTACTATGGCCACCCTCCGAGATGGTGGGCTTCACAAATAAGGGAAGTTCTTCTTTATATCATTTCTTTGGATGACTCCAATACTAGAGGTACCTAGTTCCTTTTTACTTTGTTTTTGCTTCTCTTTGGTTTGGTTAGGGTATTTTAGTTCCCTAGCTTAGATAGTTCATTCTTATGTTTTCTCTATTGAATCTTACCTAAAAATCCTTTTGGCCTAGAAAGGCCAAAGTTGTATTTAATTTTTTGTAAGTTTTCCCAACCCTAGATAATTGTTGTCGTATGTTATTTTAGAATAAATCAAATCTGAAAATAATTTATTCAAACACGCAACAGTTACACAGATGGCTAGAAAAATAAATAGCATGAACAACAAAAATCAAATATATTTCTAAACTTGAAATATTACAAATAAAAGAGGCTACAACTACAACAGGATACCCTACTCTCTTGTTGCCTTTTTGGCCAGCAATTTCACTATTCTTCTACTCCTAAGCTTGCAGTTTTCCTTCAAAAATATATTCTCCTCTTCTTTCTATGTATAAAACACTCTTGACCTTCTCTGTTTATCCTTGAAAAAGGTAACCCTAATCTCTCTAACCCTAAGATTAGATCTCATCTCATCTTGAGATGTATGGTTAAAAATAAAAAATCACTTAAGTGAATTTCAAAATAGAATCACTAAAGTGAATTACAAAATAGAATCACTTAAGTGAACTTTAAAATAGAAAATCACTGAAAGATAGAGAATGCGAGCAACATCTAGGGTTTCAGGTCGGTGCTGAAATTTTTTATGAAAACCAGCGTGTTGGCTGGTGAAAGGTGTGTTGTAGTTTGGCTTTAGATATGGTAGCTTCGAGGGGTCCTGGTGACCCCCGATCTTTGTCTTTTAAGGATGTTATTTTGAATAAGGATGCCTCTTCTTCTGATCATGCAAATGCCATGAATTTTTTGCTACATGCAACCCTTGATCCTCTTTCTAATTCCTCTTCGACTTCAAAGTTGAAGACTAATGGATGCTTGTGTTGGAAATATGAGCAAGTTTTGTTGTCATTTGTGTCAAGAGAATGATGGCCAAGTTTCATTGTCATCCATGCATTCATGTCAAGAGGTTGATGTCCAAGTTTCGGTGTTATTAATGTCTTCCAATGGTTTTTCCAAAAAGGCAAAGAAGTAGGTTTAATGGAAATAATAATATTATAATATAATATTATAATATTTTGGGTTATAAGTTGGTTTGAAGAAAAATGAAGGCCAAGGAATTATAAAATTATAATTCCTCCACAAGACCCATGTGGCAGATTTTAAAGTCTAAGGTTTAAATTATTTAAATTTAAATATTTTAACCATAAGGTTAAAATTTAAATTTAAATAAATTAGGACACCAAAGTTTAAATTTAAATTTGAATTTCAAGGATCGTCGACATTTTGAATATATGGCACATGGTATATAAAAGGGACAAGTTTTAAATTAAAAAATCATCCATGCGAATGTTATATTACCCAAAGAAAATTGTGCGTTGTGATTGGAAAGGAAGAGATTCACATGTGCTTAAAGGCTTAAGAGGGCAGACAAAGGAATAAAGGCAAGTGGGAGCGCCAACATTTGTCCAAAGCACTGGGTAGTGCAATTGGCAACCAAGGGTTGCACTAAGTCATTCGCAGGTACAAGGTTGTGGGTTCGATCCACGCAATTGTCGTTTTGCAAAGGGAGGAAATTTTTTATTTGCATCGAAGTCGAGAATCCATAAGGGTTAAGAGGAAATACGTGCAACTTGTTATCTCATGAGGGCACGTATCCCAAGAGGTGAGCGTGCTTTGTGCTAAGGTGCTTGGTGAGGCAAGGTTGGGTGTTCAAATCTCGTCGAAGGTTTTTGTTGGGAAGAATAAAAGGTATGCGATCACATTATTATTTGCCAAAGTTTTGATAATCCAAAATTTGCATGGTGTGGAAATTAAAATATTTTAATTTGCCAAGGTCTTGATAATCTGAAAACTACATGGTGTGGAAATTAATTTTTTTTTTAACTTGCCCAAGGTTTTGATATTTTGAAAATTGCATAGTGAAAAATTAAAAGGTGTTTATGAGTGATTGAGGGAGATAAAAGGGAAAATAAAGTTAAAATGTTTTATTTTAATTTTTATGGTTAGAGTTTATAGAGGAATAAGGTGTAATTGACATTTAATACTTTTGTATGGTGAAGTAATTTTGAGTGAAATAATTGAGTGTAGATTTTTGATATCTAACCATTGATATTGGCAAAGAGGTTGATTGTGATTGAGACAGGTTTTGAGGTCAAATCTTCTTCAAAACAAAAGGTATGGGCATATTATCCTTGTGAGTGAAATATTGTTAGGTTGGATGTTGTGAAATGCAAAGTTGGAGTGAAAAGGATTGTTTGATAAGCATTGCTAGAAATGTTTGAGTGAGCCTTCATGTGCATGATTAGGGTTTGTGAAAGATCATGAGTATCATTGTTATGTGAGATTGTTTGATAAGCATTGTTGGAAATATTGGAGTGAGCCATCATGTGCATGATTAGGGTCTGTGAAAGATCATGAGTATAATTGTTTTGTGAGATTGTTTGATAATCATTGTTGGAAAAATTTAAGTTTTTATATGCATGATTAGAGTCTATGAAAGACCATGAGTATCATTGTTATGTGAAGTTAAGAACTATCTTGAACTAGGGTTTTGTGAAAGATCATGAGTATCATTGTTATGTGAATTTAGAATCATCTTAATTCAAGGTTGAGTTCCATAGTGTGAGTTGTAAGTATAGTGAAACACTTGGTCAGGGTTTATAAGCAAGTTGTGTTTCATTGAGTGAATGGTTGAGTAAAGTTGTATGAGCATTATTGATTGAATGCATTGGAGTGATAGTTCAAGTTTTGTGAAACAAATTGTTCTTTATTCTAAATTGATTTTAAGGAGAGTTTGAAAGTGATTGAGTGTTTGGTGAGTGTGAAACATATTGAGTCTCTAACCATTCTCTATATGTTTCTATAAGATTAAACAAGATTCTGTGTGAAACTTGTTTGTGTGATTGAAGAGGTTTTCTGTGATAGATTGAGTTGAGTTGAATAAGCTTTTGTGAAATCTTGTGAGCAGATTTGAAGTAAGTCCTAGAGTGGACTTAAGGACTGAGTTGAGTAAGCTTTTGTGGAAGCTTACAATGCATATTTGAGGTAAGTCTTGGTGAAGACTTATTGAGTAGATTGGACAAGTTATAGTGAGGACTTGAGCAAATTTGAGGTAAGTCTTGGTGAAGACTTGTTTAGCAGATTGAGAAAGTTCTAGTGAGAACTTGTTAAGCAGATTTGAGGTAAGTCTTGATGAATACTTGTGGATAGATTAATGTGAGCTTTTGTGGAAGCTTACAATGCATATTTGAGGTAAGTCATGGTGAAGACTTGAGAGCAGTTTGAGCAAGTTCTAGAGAGAACTTGTGGATAGATTTGAGGCAAGTATTTGAGAAGACTTGTGAGCAGATTTGGTTATGATTTGTTCAAACATTGAGTTAAGGTTTGGGGTAGATCTAGCAGAGTTGATTTGTGATTGGATCAAGTTTTGTGTTAAGGCTTGAGGGCATATTTGAGATAGATATTGAGCAAATTTGTGCTAGACCAAAGGATTGTGTTTAGTGCAGATTTGAGACAGAGATTGAGAAGATTTGTGCTAGACCAAAGGACTATGTTTAGTGCATATTTGAGACATATATTGAGAAGATTTGTGCTAGACGAAAGGACCATGTTTAGTGCAAATTTGAGATATATTTTGAGAATATTTGTGCTAGATTGAAGGATTGTGTTTAGTGCAGATTTGAGACAGAGATGAGAGCAAGATTTGGAAGTGACAGATCAGAGGATAGTAGTCTCAAGTGGATAGAGATCCATTAGCCAGGGTAGTGAGGATAGAGATATTTTGAGTGACGATAGGAGTCTTTAGTGGAGAGAGATCCACAAGCCAGTGCAGTGGAGGCAGTAGTCTTCTAGAGGATCACCAACCAGAGCAGAGGAGGAGTTCTCCTGTGGATAAAGTTCCACAAATCATCTTAGGGGATTGGTGTCTCCTGTGGATAGGCATCCATGAACTTGATTAGGGGATTGATGTCTCCTTTGGATAGAGGTCCATAAACATTGTAATAGGGAAGGATTCCCAAGATATTTTTGAGAAAATTTTAGTGAAATATTTTCTCCGTGGATGTAGCCCACATTGGATGAACCACGTTAAATTAATGTCTCTATTGTGTATGGTGATTTATGCATTGCTTTGATTACTACTGTTGATATTGCCATTGATATATTAGATAATAATGTTTGAGAAAAGAAAATTAAAAAGTGGTCTTATACTGTTCACCCCTCTCTCAGTATAAGCTTGTGTTCTTCAACTTGGAGAAAAACAAAGATCATCATGTCTTGGTTATAAGTCCTAATTTTGTTGCGAATGATGTTTGATATTTGTTTGAGCATGCGCTCATTTGTAAATTCATGGGTCTCATAATTTTTATGCCTTTTTAGAAAATTGGGTTAGGAGAAATTGGAGCCCTAAAGGTGATCTAGAGATTATTCTTGCAACTAACGGGTATTTTATTGTGGTGTTCTTTCGTATGGCAGATCGTAGTAAAGTGTTTGAGGGGGTCATTACTTTCACAATTAGTCTGGATTATTTATCAAACCTTGGCATTTATGATTTTATTCGATGGAGGAGAGGCCTTCAAGGATTCTAGTGTAGGTTTGTTTGCCACAACTCCCTATGGAATATTGGAGGTGAAATATTCTTCATTCTATTGCAAAGATTATTCGTAAACCGGTTGGTCCGTCTTGCCAAAATTTGGATAGGAAATTTGTTTCTTTTGCACGGCTCTATGTTGAAGTAGATTTGAATAATCCACTACCTTAATCATTGTAGGTTAAATTGGGAAACATGTCTTGGATCTAACAGTTAAATTATGAAGCTCTCCCATTTTGATGTCGCATATGCCATGAACATGGGCATCTTCAAAGAAACTATAGGAAAGTGAATTCTCAACCTTCATCCTCTTCATCTGAATTTCAAGATGCATCTACAAAGGCAAAAGGAAAAGCTCTTATGATTAATGAGATGCCCGGTTATGATGGATTTATTCCTGTTAAATCTCATTCAAGACCTAGGCCTTTTTTTCATCAGAATAAAGATGTTGGGAAGGGAGGTTCTGGTAACATATTTGATGTGCTTGAGACTTTTAAGGAGTCGCGTGCTGAGGAGAAAGTCTAGAACGAAGGCGATATGGATGCTTGTATTCAAGATTCGGGTACTTGTTCTTTCATAAATCCTTCTTTTTAAATGCAAACTTATGATAAGGGGTGGTGCCTAATAACCCTCTTGTAGGAATGAAGATAAGTCCAAAGAGGTGTCATATTTTATTGATAAAGTTCTTGATCATTCCCCTTTGGCTGAAAACTTGATTGAAGGAAATGAGGATGAGACTTGGTTTGAACTCTCCCAGGACAGGATTTTCAGAGAGGAAGGGAAAAATAAAGTTTCTTCTATGTTAGGTATTCACCCAAAAACTATCAAAAAATGTGGGGTGGAGAAGGTGGTAAAATGAGGAAGAAAGAAGGATCAAGAAAAAGTGAAATTGATAGGGGAATCCTTAGTTGAGTCTGGTGTTGTTAAGACATTAGATTCTCACTTCTCTATTATCCCAAAATGAAAGTGATATCTTGGAATGTTAGGGGTTTGGGTAGCAGCCCTAGACAAAAGGCTACTTAGAATTTGATCAGAGATCATAGACCTAATATTATTTTCATCTAGGAAAAAAAATTATATTATGAAGATATGATTAGATTTGCTTCTAAGGTATGGAAAGGAGGTCATTGTATTGCTATTGAAGCCCAGGTTTCAGTGGGTGGTGTTGCGTGTTTGTGGGATCCACGAAGATTAACTCCCTCTTGGTGGATGGGTAGCAGGAACTATCTCTCTATGGTTGCTACCTACTTTTCATCTGGATCTTCTATTATTCTATCTAATGCATATACCCCTAGTGATTTATCAAGTAAAATTCGCTTATGGAATCATATTAGATTCATTCAATCTCTTGCTCCCAATTCTCCTTGGATTGTGGCTAGGGATTTTAATTCTATCATGTCCCTGGAGGAGAAGAATGGTGGTGTGGAGTTTTTGGGTCCTTCTACTTTGATGCGGGACAATATTTCTTTCCTTAATCTTATTGATGTGAAGCCTCGAAATGGGTTGTTTACTTGGACTAATAGAATATGTGGAACGGATTTTATTTCTAAAATATTAGATCGGTTCCTTACTTCATATAGTTGGTTTGATGATAGTTTGACTTCATTCTCAGATATTCTAGGTTGGAGGGGCTCTGATCACTGGCCTATTCTCTTTTAGTCCTCGAGATTCTCGTTAACAAGAAATTTGTCTTTCAAATTTCAACTTATGTGGATCAAGGATAATGATTTGTATGAATATATGGAGAGGTGGTGGGTCTAACGAAAACCCAAATTTGGCACTGCTATGTTTACTTTTTTCAAAATCCTCCAGTTTGTCAAACTCAAACTCAGGTAATGGAATAGATTTCCTTTTGAAAATATTTTTCAGAAGAAAAAGCAACTACAGGATAGCCTGGAGGAGATCACTTTTCAAATTAAAGATGAAGGATTGACAAAGGATCTATTGGAAATGGAAGCTTCCCTTTCTAATCAGCTTGTTGAATGGGAGTTTCGTGAGGAGATTTTTTGGAAGCAAAAATCTCGGATTGACTAGTTGTTGGAAGGGGATGGAAACACCTCTTTTTTTACAATTCGGTTAAAGATCATAGGAATGGTAATGCTATAGTCTCACTTAATTCTGATCAGGGGGAAACTCTCTCATCCTTTGAAGATATCTCTAATGAAGAAGTCAGGTTCTTCTCTTCTCTTTTCGCCAAGCAAGGTCCTCATGATGTTGTTAATATGAGGCTTATTTTAGATTGTATTCCTAGGATGATCTCTAATAATATGAATAAGATGCTAATGGACTCCATCTCGATGGAGGAACTTAAAGTGGTGGTTTTTCAAATGAAAAAAGGTAAATCACCTAGACTTGATGGTTTCCCTATAGAAATTTTCCAAGAATTTTGGGAAGTGTTATCTTTTGATCTGCTAAAAGTTGTTCAAGAATCCCAAGTCAATAAGCAAATGCTTAAAGCTATTAATTCAACCTTCCTTGCTCTTATTCCTAAATTTGAAAATGCTAGCTCATTGGGGTCTTTTCATCCTATTTTCCTATGCAATGTTACTTATAAAATTATTATCAAGATTATTACGGATCGGTTGAAGAAAGTTCTTGGTTTTATTATTTTCCCTGAGCAAGGTGGGTTTGTTAAGGGTCATCATATTTTGGATGGTGTGGTGGTTGTTGTTGAAGCTATTCACTCTATGGATATCTCTAAGGAAAAGGCTATGTTCATTAATATTGATATGTCCAAGGCTTATGATAGGGTTAGCTCACCTTTTTTATAGAATATCCTTCAAGCTTATGGGTTCTCGTATAATTGGATTGAATGGGTCATGAGTTGTGTGACTTTGGCCTCCTTTGTAGTTTTAATCAATGGTTTACCGTCCACTTTCTTCTCGACCTCTAGGGGGATTCATCAAGGAGATCCCTTGTCCCCCTATCTTTTCATCCTTATGGTTGAAGGTTTGGGTAGACTTCTCAAGAGTTTTCAAAATCGTGGTGCTATTTAGGGATGGTCTTTGGCGGAGAATTATTTATCCGAATATCATCTTCAGTTTGTCAATGATACTGCTCTAATGGGGAGGGAAAATTTTGAGGAAGTAGTAAATTTTAGGAAGGCTTTAGATATTTACATATCTGCCTCTAGTCAAATTATTAATGAAGAGAAATCAAAGATCTTCTTCTTCAATACGGATGGTCGAATTCAACGTAGGATTGCTAATATTCTAAGTTTTCAGGTGGGTTGTTTGCCAGTGGAGTATCTAGGGATTCCTATTTCTTCTAAAAATATTGGAAGGGCTTACTGGAAAAGTATTTTGGATAGATTTTGATCAAGGGTTAATCATTGGACTTTTTGGTGGCTATCCTTTGCTGGTAGATTAACGCTTTTGAAGTTTGTCCTTCATGCTTTGCCTATTTATAGGTTTTCTATCTTGGCTACTCCTAAGTTCTTTCTCAAAGAATTTGATTCTCTTTCTAGAAAATTTTTATGGGTAGGAAACCTAGACTGTAATAAATGGAGTTTGGTCAGTTGGGATATTGTGTGTTGCCCTAAAGAGATGGGGGGTCTTGGTTTGAGATAATACGATTTGAATAGTCTCTCTTTGGCTGCTAAAATTTATTGGAGGTGGTGCAATAATCCTGATCAGCTTTGGGCTAAAATTCTTAACCTCAAATATTTTGGTGGTGCTTTGACTGATGAGATTCCGATATTGGAGCTGAGGGGGAAAGGTTCCATTGTTTGGGACACTCTCAAAAAATGTGCCATGCTTATTAAGCATGGTCTATTTTGGATTGTTAATAAGGGAAACAATGCCTTATTTTGGGAAGATTCTTGGGATAATCATTCTCCTATCCTTTCTTCTTTCCCCCACCTTCATTTTCTTTAGGATATTTTTTCTAGATGTGGCTGGTCTAAGGTGGCTGACTTTAAGCGACAAAATCCTCTTGGTAGTTCTTTTACTCACTATTGGTGGGATTCGCAGGGCTGGTCAGAGGGTGCCTAGCCTGAGGATCATGACACTAGCTTCTATTTTTGCTGAGAGATTGTATTGTTCTGTTGAAGACTCTGATATTCTTACTTGGGGCTATAATTTGAAAGGGAAATACATCATTGCTCTGGGTTATCAAACCCTTATTATGTAGAGAAGAGAGGAGATTGTGTCCCCCTGGTGGAAGAAGATTTAGAATAAGTTTGGTTGGCCCAAATGTAATTTTTTTCTTTGGCTTCTGTGTCAAAATAAATGTTCAACTTGGGATAATATTCAAAAAAGATGTTTTCAGGGTCCTTCACTATGTTTTCTTTGTGGAACGAATGAGCAAACCATTCCCCATATTTTCTTCCAATGCTCATATTCCCTGGAGATCTATAACTTATGGTGGCATATTTGGAAAAGACCCATCATCCATGCTACTTCTATTTTTGAGTTTTGGAAAATCTTGGGTAGACCCCGTGCCTCTGCTTCATGTCTTCAAATTTCTTAGGATTTTGGTCCTTCATATTTTGGCAGATTTGGTTGGAACGCAACTGAAGAATTTTTCAGGGATGTCAACTTGGAGCCTTACAGGTATGGCTCAAAGTCAAAAGGATGGTTAAGAAGACTATTGAGGCCAAGTGTATTCTAAGTTCTCCTCTTACTTCCTTCGACTAACAGATTATCAATAGATTGGAGATTTCTTTATCATCACCAGTTGTAAACAGAGGTCCTATTAGGGGGATTGGTTCATTGAAGGTCAATAGATCTGGGAAGTGGAGTCCCCCCTAGGGGTGTTATCAAAATAAACATGGATGGTTCTTCTAGGGGTAACCTAGGTAATGTTGGTATAGGAGGAATTGGTCGTGATAGTGAGGGTGTGGCCCACCTCTTTTTCTCTGTGTACAAGGGAATTCATTCGAATAATCATATGGAAGCATTGGCAATTCTTCATGCATTGGAAATAGCTTTTTATTTGGGATGGAGAAGGGTTATTCCTGAATCTGATTCCATGATAGTGGTGTCTCTTCTGAATAACAAGCATTTTCAAGATGCTTCTTGGTTTATGGCTAGAATAGTGAAACAAATTTTGAGCTTGGTTAGGAGTTTTGTTGAAATTTCTTTTGTTCATATCCCAAGAGAACGGAATAGAGTGGCTGATTGTTTGGCGAAGTGGGATTCTGAAGGATTCTCTTACTGGAAATTTGATAGCTAGAATTATCTTGATCAGGAGAAATCCAGACTCCTTAATCAGTTAATTCATGAGGACTAGGAAAGATAATTTTAAGGCGGAGGAACCCGATTGTCATGGGTTCTTGTGTCCTATCGAAGTTGTTGTCAGAATGATCCATGGATTTCCTTGGTGGATTTATTGTATTTTGTATGATGTGTTGGCTTGTATCACTTGGAAATCCTTATGGAATCTATTTTTTTAGATTTTGAATAGATTTTTTTCCCCATCCTAAAAAGAATAGAAAATCACTTAACTGAATTTCAAAATAGAATCACTTAAGTGAATTTCAAAATAGAAAATCACTTAAGTGAATTTCAAAATAGAATTTGAAATGTCTCAAACCACTTCTAGCACATTCATACTGAAGCTTGTGCAAGAATTTCCTATCTAAGCTATAGTTCTCAACACTCCCTCTTAGCGAGGAAGAAATTCTACACCAATCCAAGTTTATCTCTGAATGCTTCAAACTTCCCTTTCACTAAGGGCTTGGTAAGAATATTAGCTACCTACTGATCTTTGGGAATATACTGGAGCTTTATGGCTCCCTTCTGAATCCTATCTCGTATGAAGTGATATTTGATGTCTATGTGTTTGAACTTATCATGAAATACTGGATTCTTGTAGAGTTTGATACAACTCTAATTATCACAGTATACCATCGTGGGATCCAACTCCTAATCAATCAATACTGTAAGCAACTTGCAAAGCCAGATGGCCTCACAACTAGCAATATTGACTACCATGTATTCGACCTCTATTGAGCTAAGTGCCAAAAAAGTCTACTTCCTGCTGAACCATGATATCATGTTTGATCCCAAGCTAAAGCAACACCCTGAGGTGCTTTTCCTATCTGCTACACTACGTACCCAAACTGAGTCTGTATACCCTTATAACCTCACTTCACCATCTCCAAGATTCTCAGACCATACTCCACCATGCCCCTTAAGTATCTGAGCACATGTTTTACTGCTACCCAATGCTCTTTCCTTGTATTTACCATGAACTGACTCAAGGTGTTCACTACAAAACATATATCTAGTCTAGTTTTTGACCAAATATATCAAGGATACTATCAACAACCTATACAATGTAGGGTCCACCAATTCTAAATTTGAATTTTTCACCTTCTTCATATTAGTGATCATGGGTGTGGCCATAGGTTTGCAGTCCTCCATCCGAAATATCTTTAGGATCTCAACTACATACTTACCCTACCCAAGGAATATCTCCCCTGGTCTCTGCCAAACCTCCAAACCTAAGAAGTAATGCATCATGTCGATGTCCTTCATCTCAAACTCAGCTACCAAATCTATTTTGCACCCTGTAATGAGTTTTTTTGCACCTGTAAGAAACAAGTCATCTACATATAGCACCAAAATGAATAGATTAGTCCCAACAAATATGTAATATAAATTAGGATCTGCATCATTTTAGGTGAAGCCCACACTCTGCAAGTATCCATCTATTTTGGAATACCATACTCTCGATGCCTATTTGAGTCCATATAAGGCTTTCTTCAACCTAAAAATATGGGACTCCTTCCCATTTACCTCAAAGCCTTGAGGTTGCTCTATGTACACTTCTTCCTCAATGATCCCATTAAGGAAAGTTGTCTTCACATCCATTTGATGAATCTACCATCCCATAGATGAAGCTAAAGATATAATTGCTCTAATGGAAGTGTATCTGGTGACTAGAGCAAAAGTCTCCTCATAGTCCACTCCCTCTTTCTAGGAGAACCCTCTCGCCACAAACCTTACCTTGAAATTATTGATGCTGCCATATGTAGCATGCTTAATTTTGTAGAGCCACCTGGAACTCACAACTGACTTCCCCTTTGATCTTGGCACTATGTCCCAAACATCATTATTCATGATGGAGGTGTACTCCTCCACCATGGAATCTTGCCAAACCTACTGGTTTGTTGCCTTTTGCAAATTAGAAGGCTCTAAATTTATGATGTTACTCATCAATGACATGTAGCTTGAAAACTTCCTTGGAGGTTTGTTCTCCCTAATAATGTTGTTAGGAGCCTCAACATACTTTTGAGCATCCCTCAATATCTGTGTAAGCCATCAATATCTTCTAATAGAACAGGAAGGGGCTAATGTCTCCACCTCCTCACCTGAAGGCTGTCATCCTAAATTGGAAACCACTGGTATCTTTGGTGATCCTAGCCTAACCTTTGAAGCTTTCTACTTATCATTATTTATCATTGGAATAGGCTCATGGGACTTCCTCGATGCAATGTCCTCCTCAAAATTTACATCCCTTCTCACTACTATCTTCCTCTTCTCTAAAATATAAACCCTGTAAGCTTTTGAATTCTCACTGTATCCTAAAAATATACCCTTCCTCCTGGAGGGCTCCAACTTAGTCCTCTTCTCTACTGAAACATGGATATAAACTGGACATCCAAAGATGCGAAAATGACTCACCTCTAGTTTCACACCAGTGAATGCCTCCTATGGTGTCTTGTCCTCCAAGATCCTATGAGGATACCTATTTTGGATGTAGACTATTGTGTTGCATGCTTCTACCCAAAGAAACATCAACAAGCCCTAGTCATGAATCATGGCCCTAGCAACCCCTATGATGGATCGATTATTTCACTCTACAACCCCATTTTGTTGTGGGTTGTATGGAACAGATCAGCTCCCTCTTGATTCCTGCATGCTTAGAGGAACCATCGAACTCCTTGGAGGTATATTCACCCCCATTGTTTGATCTCAAGATCTTGATATTCTCCTTTTTTTGGTTCTCAACTAGAGCTTTGAACTCTTGAAACCTGTCAAAGACTTCATCCTTGGTCTTTAAAAAGTAGATCCATATCTTGTGAGAGAAATCATCAATAAAGGAAACATAGTACATGCTACATGTAATTTATGCTACTAACATTGGTCCATAAACATCTGAATGTACTAGATCTAGTATCTCCTTAGACCTATGATTGTTATTGGGAAAACAACCTTGGCATGCTTGCCAAGCGTGCAACCTCTACATACTCCCTGTAGCTCAATGCTGAACTCTGTAATACCTGTCACTATATCCCTCAGAATAGGCAATGCTCTATGATGTAGGTGTCTCATCCTCTTATGCCACAACTCACACAAGTTGTTACTGCTAGGAGCTAGGGCTCGAATAGGTTCACCCTGCAACATGTATATACTTCCTTCTCTAACCCTATTACTTGTGTTGTTTCTAGGCTAGATTCTTTTGTTCTAATAAGAACATGTTGGTTCTTGAACTCCACTACATAACCCTTATCTTCCATAACCGAAACTAAAAGCAAGTTCTTCCTGAGACCTAGAACAAATAAAACATCATAAAAGTCTAAAGAATTCCCTAACTGGAGTCAAAAAAGAATGGTACTAATTTTTGCAACTGAATATTTGGTATCATCACCAAGCTCAACCTGAACCCCTGAGTCCTGCTCTTGTAGACTAGTACAACATTGTAAGTCTGATGTCATGTGTCGATATGCCCCACTATCCACATACCAAGCATCTATAGAATTCATGCTAGTAGGAAGGCAAGAGACCAATGGGAAATCCTTCTCGAATTTGATAGCAAACTCGCTCATTTGAGTTTTTGCAAAGGCTGCTACCTGTGTCTGTTGCTACTTCCCTTTACCCTTTTTGTCTAGATACTGTGATGCATAATGGTTATGCTTATGACAAATGAAGCACTTGATCTTGCTCAAGTCCTTCCTTGAATGTGAGGTTGACTCCTCACTCTTTACCTTACCCTTGTTGGGTCATTTACCTCTGCCCTTCTTGCTTTGCCCAAAGAGAGCTAGGTTATTGTCACCACCTTTCTTACTGGTCTTTGACTCCATCCGAGTCTCCTCCTGGATGACCCATAGTTTTTCAAAGGTGGGAAGGTGCTCACGAGCAAAGATGCCTTTGATAAATAGTTTCCATGAAGCTAAGAAACCATTCAATGCCACGTTCAACAAATATATGTCTTCAACCTTCTACCCAACTATTACCAGTTGATCACGAATCTACGTGATCTTCATCAGGTAACTAGTAATGGTGTCATATCTGGTCATCTCCATAGATCTAAGTTTATTTTGCAATATCATCTTCCTGTTTATGTTCTCGCCCCGTTAGAGGCTAACTAGGGCATCAAACATCTCCTTTGCCTTAGTATTCTCTGATATGTGAGGAATTAAGTGATCATTCACTGCATTCAAGATCATCCACTTTGCCATCACTTCCTTCTTTCTATGAGCTGCCAATTATTGCGGATCAATAGGCAAAGTCACATCATCTTTGATAATATGCCATAGATCATTCTCTTCCAATAAGAATATTACCCTAACTTTCCAGGTCAAGAAATTGGAGGTACCTTCCAATCTATCCTCAAATCTGAGGCTAGCTACTACCATCTCTAAGATCTATTGTACAAACTTTTAGATCTGATATGAATGACTCAAAAAAATTGTCCTACAAATAAGCTTAGTCTTTTAAGCAAAAAATATGAAACCCTCTAATAGCTCGGTTTTTTTTAATATCCAGTAGAGATCTACTGTTATAAACCCTTGAAGATCTCAATCGCATAATCTAGCTCTGATACCATGTAAATTTTCCTAACTATAGATAACTATTGTTCTATGTTATTTTAGAATAAATCATATCTAAAAAGAATTTATTCAAACATGCAACAGTCACACAGATGGCTAGAAAAATAAACAATGTGAACAATGGAAAACAAATATATTTTTGAAACTAAAATATTACAAATAAAGGAGGATACAGCTATAGCAGGACACCCTGCTCTCTTGTTGCCTTTTTGGCCAGCAATTTCACTGTTCTTCTCCTCCTAAGCTTACAGTTTTCCTTCAACAATATGTTCTCCTTCTCTTCTTTCTGTGTATAAAACACTCTTGACCTTCTCCTTTGATCCTTGAAAAAGGTAAACCTAATCTCTCTAACACTAAGATTAGATCGCATCTCATATTGAGATGTATGGTTAAAAGTAGAGAATCACTTAAGTGAAGTTCAAAATAGAATCACTTAAGTGAATTACAAAATTGGATTCACTTAAGTGAACTTAAAAATAGATTCACTTAAGTGAATTTCAAAATATAATCACTTAAGTGAACTTAAAAATAGAAAATCACTTAAGTGAATTTCAAAATAGAATTCGAAACGTCTCGAACCACTTCCAGCACGTTCATACTAAAGCCTATGCAAGAAGTTCCTATCCGAGCTACATTTCTCAACAATTTTTCCTTCTTTTTATTTTTTTGTGTGTTGTTTTGTATTGTTTTTGTTCTATTTTGTTTTTGTAGTTTCTTTGTGTTTGTGTGTTGTTTTATGGTTTTTTGTGTGTGTTTTGTGTTTTGTTGTTGTTTGTTGTTTTTGTGTTTGTTTTGTTGTATTTTATTGTTTTTGTGTTTTTTTTTTTGTTTTGTGTTTGTTTGTTCATATTTTTGTTGTTTTATGCATGCTCTTTGAATGTATCGAAGGGGCAGGCCAAGTGTGAGCCCTGGATGATTTTGGTGGAATAGATACCCCTACCTCCTTGGGATTTACTCGAAAGTGGCACCCCAATTGGGGTGTTTTTCACAAACAAACAAAAACAAAGACAGATCACAACTTTACACAAATTTTTAAAAAAATGAAATTGTTAGGATGCAACATCCTAACATTTACTAATTATATTATTAATAATATAATTAATTTTTTTATTGAGTAAATACTTCTTATACATATACATATCCGCGATGGGGATTGAATCCGGGTCACATCACCCGGTAATGCAAGTGGAATCCTTGAGTCATATACTAAATAAATGATTTATTTATTATTATTAATATAATTAATTATTAATTTAATTATATATTCATTATTATTGAAAAGTAATGATTAAAAAGTTTATATACGATATGAGAGGAAGCCATATAGAATTATAGATTTTAAAGCCCCTTCGAAGTGGCAGGAGGGAGCCCGAGGGAGCCCTAACAATTCAAACCCTAAAAAGTGATTCAGTAATTTATGTTAATAAAATATGATAAGAACCTTCCAGGGTTCTTACGTTTGATATCAGAGCCACAAAATCCAGGAAGCTGCGAATTTTTTTTTCCAATAAGTCTCGAAACACAAAATTATCTTTTAATATTGTGAAGAAAGAGCTAGTATCTTCTGTTCGTTACCTACTACTTCAAGCAAATCCCAACGTCGTTTCCATGGTCAATATTTGGTGAAGGTTGAATTGATTGCATTGCCTTCACAAAGACGTCATTTTTGCTTATCACTAGGCTGGCTCGTGTATGAAAAGACCCCTGTCAGTTTTTTCACCTTTATATGTCTCTTGTTGTTTTGGATTCCAACACAGCCTAAGTACAGAAGAGAAGATATGGAATGCAACATGTGTGGAGATGTTGTTTCCAGAATTATCTATTTCAATGCAAAAAATATCCGTTTTCAGTATTAGTATTGCAGAAGAGCATATTATGAGAATGTATCAATCAAAACTATGAGTGATGTCTGTGATTGGTCCTACAATGTTATTGAGCAGCAGGCTTCTAATACCGAGCTTAACAGACATATTTAAGGCACCAGGAAAATCAGCAATCCATGTTCTGGATTTGGAAAGTGCATCGATAAGAACGTGAAGAGAAATTTGCGAAAATGTCATTGTTAAAACAAAGAACCAAAACTTATTTTCTGGAAGATATATTTCTTAGCTGCTTACCAAATATGAAATGGGTTCGAGTCTACTACAGTTGCCTATGGAGACGAACAATGAAATCAACCAAAAAATAGGGGGAAATTTCAAATTTGGATCAAAACGTAGATATAGAATACATGTCACTTGTCGTTCTTTTGGGAAGGACCATTGGTTTGATTCAGAGAAACAACTTTGTACTGATACCGTCAGGACCAGAAGCGGTAGTTGAAAAAGTTGACAACTTTGTACAAATTATTTTTTTTAAATAGAGCAGACTACACAAAGACGTCGTACTGTGTACTTTTGGGGATTATGTGATCTTGGACAACGACATTCTCAACCTCACGCTATCCAAACCACAAGGCGCCATTATTGGGATTCAATATGGCGGTATCGACAATTTGCTAGAAGCTCATAATAAAAAAATCCAACAGAGGGTATTGGGATATTGATTGGGAAGATCCAGATCATGGATCCATAACTGATAGTATTAAAGGAAGAGAGTTTAATGTGATAAAAGCTACCATAGACCAGGTGGAAGTGTCGTTTATTTGAAACTGGAGGCATTCCTTAATAGGCACAAGGCAAATGCTTGTCAATATAGACATAAGGTATATATTACTTCAATAGTCCTTAGGATTTTATGCCTATGCTATCTATGAACGCCCTCCAATATTTCCTGCCTGCAATCTAGGATAGACTCGTGTGGTTTTCAGACTGCACAAGGATAAGTTTACCTATATGACAAAAGCAGACAACAAAAGGAAAGTAATGCCAACAGAAGAGGTTAGATAAAAAAAAAAAGGGTCTAAGCAACTGGTATATTGGGAAGCTATGAAACTCATGAAACCAACAAATGGAAGCCTCAAAAAACCAGGTGGATGATAAGTATCAATATTCAATAGATAATGAAGATGGTAAAGTGTATGGATGGATTAGTTTTAATCCCATGGTTGGATTTTGCATTGTTTTTCCAAGAAACAAATTTCGGAATGAAGGACCTACGAAACAAAGCTTGATACTCCATGGTGGATCCGTTTGCCTTGCAATGTTTCATAATGGCTATTATATGGGTGATAGTAGCTCTTGCAGCCCAGCAAAAGATTTTCGATCCATTTTATGTGCATTTGAATTCATTGATAGGATCTGCAAATCCATCTTTACTTTGGAAAGCTACCAAAAATCAGAATTTTCTTGAAAGACGAAACTGGCCATACTCTTTTCCTACTTCTTTCGTATTTGCTAAAGAAAGAAAAACGTTGTTCAGTCTATGAAAGATTGTTAATTCAAGACATATATTTCTTCAAAAATTATTCGTGCTAACAATTCATACATAGGCTTAGTTGCTCTTGGTGTGGTTGGATCATGGTAAATCAAGTTCCATATTGCCAGTGTGATTAATTTGATAATAGCTACCACATCTTCAACACTTTCTGCTCGTGGGATACGATTTAATGATCTAGATGTAAAATGGCCACATTTTGAGACCCCATAATTGGGACAAGACAATGCAATAGCTCGGCATGGCATCCATGGGTTTTATGAAGTTTTCAATGTAAGAGTAAACCACTTTTGGTTATGTAAAGGAGAACATACAATATTCCTTACACAAAGGATTGATGAAATTCCTTTTTCTATATAAGGTTTGAGGAGCCTTAAATTTCACATGTTGAAGATTAAGCGTCAAAGGATATGAAAAGGAACAAACGGATTAAAGTTATCTTGCCATTGCGTTGAAACTGTATCTCCAAGAATAGAATAAAAAGACAACTATAAACATAAATAAATAAATAAACAAAAACGCCGAGGGAAGATGCTCTCACCACCCAGCTCAGTTTCAGCAACAATTTTCTCACTTCCCAATTTTGAAGAGAGGAGGGATGGTATGTTAGGATCCCACATCCTAACATTTATTAATTATTATATTAATAATAGTATTATTAATATAATTAATTATTAATTTAATTATATATTTCATTATTTTTGAAAAGTCATAATTGAAAATTCATGATTGAAAAGTCTAGAACGGAAGCCATATCAAATCATCAGGAAGAAGAATATGGAGTCATAGATTTTAAGGAGGGAGCCCTAATTATTATATTAATAATATTATTATTAATATAATTAATTATTAATTTAATTATATATTTCATTATTATTGAAAAGTCATAATTGAAAAGTCATGATTGAAAAGTCTATATATGATATGAGCGGAAGCCATATCAAATCATCATGAAGAAGAATATGGAGTCATAGATTTTAAGGAGGGAGCCCCCTCGAAGTGGTAGGAGGGAGCTCTCTTTAAGTGGCAAGAGGGAGCCCCTTATAGTGGCAAGCAATTCAAACCTTAAAAAGTGATTCAATAATTTATATTTATTTTAATAAAATATTATAAAAACCTTCTAGGGTTCTTACAAAAATACAATAATATATTAATTTATAATTTTATACTTTTTGTAACATGTTTTTTTATTTGGTTAGTGTGAGAAACTCATACGATCGACGCTCAGGGTTGGTTATCCCCATTCCACTATGACCTCTCATAAGGGGAAGAGCTGAGCTTAATAAAAAGAGAATTTAACAAACAACCACACACACATGCCACGGTTTGAACTTTGGATCTACCGAAGAATATCCAAAGACCAAACCATTGCCCTGTCCCATCAAGACAATTTTTTAATATGTTATTAGATTAAATGACATTACATTAATAAGTTTTTTTTCATTTGGTTATATGGGTTTGAAATAGGTCACACCCATATTACATCATCACCACGTAGTGGTATTACAACCTGGATATTATCCATGTATTATATGGCAAGATTTTAATCTGGGTCTCCTCTTTGAATGTTGAGGAATCTAACTAGTTGAGGTAATGTCATTTGATACATTGTATTAACAACTTAACTACTATATTCTAGCTTATCCTCCTGTCCTTTCCTTAGTAGATATAATAATATTACAACTTAACAAAAGTTGAAACAAGACAAATGAGGATGAAGAGTTGTGTAAAGCGATAGAGAACATTGACAACCAAGAGGAGATCTACTAGAAACAAAGAGCAATACTACTTGGTTACTGGAAGGGGATAGAAACATTAACTTTTTCCATCAGGCTACTTGTGCTAGGAGATAGATGAACAAGATGGAAGCTCTTTAGTATGAGAATATACTCTCCTTTGATATGATCCTAAATATGTATTCTCATTCAATGAATTATTTTGTTAAATTATTTAAGGAAGGTCTGGAGTAGAACAAAGAGGCTCAAAAAGAAGATCTTGTTGTTATTCCCTTTATCATTTCTGAAGAACAAAACCAAGCCCTACTTAAACCCATTGATAGAGAGGAGTTGAAGGAGGTAGTCTTTAGAATTAGTATGAGAAACATGTCAAGTCTAGATGGCTTACCAATCGAGTTTTTTAGAACTTTTAGGACAATGTGGAGGAGGATGTAATGGTTGCCATTAAGGAGTCCAGGGGTAGTAAAAAATGCTTAAAGTGTTAAATCAAATATTCATTGTCTTAATTCTAAAAGGGAAAGAGGGGTGCATATTTTATATTATAGACCTATCACCTCATGCAATGTCATATACAAAATAATTACGAATGTAATGGTTGAGCGACTAAAACCTCTCCTAGATAACATTATCTCCTTGGAATAAGGGGGTTTTATAGAGGGAAGACAAATCTTGGATGGCCTGGTTCTAGCTCGGGAGACAATCCACTCAATGCAAAAATTTGGCAATAAAGGAATGTTCATAAAATTGGATATGTCAAAGGCTTATGATAGGATGGAGTGGAGCTTCTTGTTAAGGATGATGGCAACGTTCATATTCTCTCAAGATTGGATAGAGTGGGTCACGAGCTGCATCTCTACTTCAACATACTCAGTGTTAATCAATGGTTTTTCCTCACAACCATTTGAAGACACTATAGGACTTCATCCAGGAAGTCCTTGTTCCCCTTATCTTTTTCTCATATTGGTTTAAGGCTTGGGTAGAATTATATTGAGGAGAAGACAACAGGGTTTTCTCACAAGTGTCAAGGTGAGCGAGGACGTTTGACTCACCTATAGTTTGTGGATGATACAAGATTGATGGGAGTGACCAACCTCAAGAAAGCAAGAATGATCAGAGATACTCTTAATGTTTTTCCTAGGGCCACAAACCAAGTCATCAATGATAAGAAATCAATCTTGATCGAAGGCTTCAGGCTAGAATTCTAGGGATCTTGGGATTCATGAGGACTTCTCTCCCAATGGTCAATTTGGTGGTCCCTATGTATTTAAAAAAACTAAAGATAGTTGTTTAGAGGAATCTTTTGAATCGTATCAAGAAATAATTAATCATTGGTATCATAAATGGTTAACCTATGGGGGTAGATTAATTTTTTTGTAGTTAGTCATTAAAGCCATGTCAATCTACACATTTTCTATTATTGTTGCCCCACATACCATATGTAAAGAGTTGAACAAGATGACCAAAAAAATTTTATGGGGACGAGCAAAAGGGGAGAGGAAGGCTAGCCCAAGGTGAAGGGAGGCTTGGGATTGAGGAGATCAGATCTAAATAATACATCTTTGGCTAGAAATATTTTATTGGAGGTGGATCTCCCAACCAAATTCTTTATTTAGTAGAGTTTTAACTAGTAAATATTTGGGATAGGTGAACCTGAATGAGGTGAGTCATTTCCCTTTGGATGGTAATGGGTCCTTAGTGTGGCAAGCACTAAAGGTAGGAACTAAAGTAGTGAAAGATGAATTATTTTGGAAAGTGGAGAGAAGGGAGAAGGCACGATTTTGGATAGATTCATAGGATCAATACCCACTTATCATTATTGTATTTCCAAAACTGCAACTAGTAAAAACAACCATGGAAAGCAAGAATTGGATCAAAATTGAAAGTTATTTCAACACTAGCCAATTAGGGAATTATACTTTTAAGCAACTTAAGAAGTTAGACAAGTGGCCAATTCCAATCCTTTCAGAATTGAAACCCATCATGAGTAAAGTCCTAGCAAGAAGATTTCTCATAGGTAGGGATGGAGAGGATGAATTTGCTTAGGGATACAAAAGCCTTAGAGTCTACATGATGAAGGATGGATATGAAAATATCCTTCTAGAACCTCCTCTTGATGCATATCTAGTTAAGGATTGGAGAAATATTTGGTAGTTCAAGAGTTGTTCAAAAGTAAACTTCTTTGTCTGGTAGTTCATGCACAATGAAATCCTTACCTTTGATAATCTGAGATGTAGGAGAATCATTGGCCCATATTGGTGTGTTTTGTGCTACAAAATTGAGGAAACATCTAATCACTTGATGTTCGAGTGCTTGTTCACATGCTAGATCTGGGAGAGATGGTTTTTAGCTTTTAAAATCCAAGCCAACAATGATCTGAACTAGATTAATATTTGGGAAAGATGGAAGAGAGGCAGATTTAAATTCGTAGCTCTTTGTATCATGTGGAAGCTTGGATTAAACTTTATTTGGTGGTAATTATGGCTAGAGAGAAATGACAAAATGTTTGGAGAAACCTTTTCATCCTTGGATGACGTTTGACAGGTCATTTGGAGAAAAGTCATGAAAACTATGGTAGTGTATGCTAAAGAGGAAACTCAAGTTGATATAGGGATGATGGAGAAGGAAGCTAAAGTGTAGGAGGGGCATGACAAAGCTAGTTGGAAAACACCCCGAAAGGTTAGATTAAAATTAATATTGATGGAGCTACAAAATACAATATGGGTAGAGCTAGAATTGGAGTGGTTTGTTGGAATCATGTTGGAACATTGCTCTATTGGGAATTGCAAGGCCTGGGCAAGACCACAAAAAATGAATTAGAAGCCTTACCTATCAAATATGCTTCTATTTGGACTACAAGATAAGGTTATAGGAGGATAATCATAGAATTAAATTCTAAAATCTTGGTAGGAGCTTTGGATTGCATGAGGAACTTTGATTTTGAGACATGGAGATTGAGGATTCTTATCACCCAAATTAAGGAGTTATGGAGGAAATTGGATGATGGATCTTGATTTATGTGGATTGTGTTAGCACATAGGTATTACATTATTTTACAAAATAGCACTATGCGCTCTCTAATTTAGTTGGGAAGGTGGTTCCTTGGTAGTTCCTCAACTACCTTAGCTTTGTATTTAATCAAACCTCATATCAATTCTAAAGTTACTTGTTGCTTGCATTTGTTTCATGGTATCAGAGTGCACAATTGGGTAAGGTGGTTCGGTGGTGGTTGGGCAAGGTAGTTTCTAACTACTCCATCCATCCAAGAATTCATTCTAATGTGGGCAAATACACACAAGGCTTGGCAGAGGTAGATAGATCTTGGCAGGACAAGGCTTGGTTGAGGTGACGAGACTCTTTGTTTTTCAAGGTAGGGAGATTGACCAAGGTGACACCAGTTTAGATGCAGACAACGCGCGCTTCAAGACCGAACCAAGACCAAACACCCTCTAAGATTGAAGGTTGACCGAAGTAGTTTACATGTAGATTGATATCAATGTGGCAGCGATTGATTGAGACTAACATGGTAAGATATTGATGAAGATGGCACGTAGACTGAAGCTGACGTGGCAGTGACTGGTTGGCTAACTGATTGGCATGATGTGATGTAGGTAGGGAGATTGACAAAGGCAACACCAGTTTGGATGCAGACAACACGCGCTTTAAGACCGAACGAAGACCAAACACCCTCCAAGATTGAAGGCTGATCGAAGTAGTTTACATGCAGATCGATATCGATGTGGCAATGATTGATTGAGACTAACATGGTAAGATATTGATGAAGATGGCACATAGACCGAAGCTGACATGGCAGTGACTAGTTGGCTAAATGATTGGCATGATGTGACGTATGTAGTGTGACATGTGGTATGCGTGGGTAGATGGCTGATGTGGCATATTGACAAGTGGTAATTCATGGCAAAAGGGTTGCAAAGAAGGCTTGATTGTCGGAAGGCAATCAAAAGTCTTAGTGAGACAATCGGTTGATAAACCGTCTCACAACACTCGCATAGTGCATGTGGGACAATTCATCCTACATTTTTTTAAAAAAATTTATGAATCTGATGCGCATAAGACAAAGGAGCTTCTCCCTTTGTTTTCGTTAGACACTGTAGCATGACCGACAAACCCGCCTGTGTTAAATCATTCCTTGGAGACAGGTTCAGAGTTCAAACCCTATCCACAATAATTTTTGTTGTGGTGTTTTAGCGGTGGTAAGATATAAAGGCATTGTTTCCTCTTTTTTATTTAGTAAGGCTTGCTAGCCCGCATGGCTAGTCGGACCAACCCGATGACTTTGGCACTTCGGAGGACGCGGTTTAAATCCCGCGCTTGACAAAAATTTTGTGCTCCTTGACAATATTTTGTGCTTAACAAGAATTTTTGCGCTTAACAAGATTTTTTGCGCTTGACAAGATTTTTTTATGCTATGACATTTTTTTTGTGCTAGCAATTTTGTTTTGCTAACAAATATTGTTGTTTTGCACATTTTTTTTTGTCATTGACAAAGGAGGGAGTTCCAAGAAGAGCATTTTTTGCTTTTTTTTTTCACCCACTGTCGAAGACAAAAGGAAGTGCTCTTTAAGAGGTATTTTTTTAATACTTTGTTTATTCCTTTCAAGCAACTTTTGGAGGGATAAGCGTTTTTTTTGGCACTTGAAAGGGTATATCACAATTTTTCATCCTTGTTTATTTTGCAACAAAAAGGGGGGATCAAAAGCATTTTCTTTTGCAAAATTCTAAGACAAAGGGGGGAAGAAAATTGTTGATTTGAAAAGAACATTTGGATTTGAATATCATCATTGTAACAAAACTGGCATTGTAATAGGTGCATTTTCGGTGGAAACCGACACCTAAGTGTTTAAATTTGTGGGCACTTGTGATTGTTTTTGCATTTAAATTTCCTATTTTCTTGCATTTCAATCATAAAGTAAAATATACAAAGCAAAGAAAAGACCCCAAATTTTACACCTATTTGTGCAATTTATTGCACAATAACGTTCGATATATACGGTACCTCTGGTCCACACTTACAGGTGATGTTGTCGTGCTTGGACTACTGTATCTAACGCCTAATATAGCTGCAACAACGACGTCTGAGCTATTGTTCTCTATAAATCATCGGGGAGAAATAAGGAAAACCAATTTTGATATTCACTCCATTTAATACCCTAATTCTTTCTGATTGTTTGGCTTAAACTCCTCCAACTCATCAACCTTCTTCGAAAGGGTTTTGAGGCAGGTGCCATCAATTTGATTGAATTCCCTTTCACGTACTCTTTGCAAGTATAAAGAAAGGGGGACCATTTGGTGTTATAAGGAACCTTCACAATGGCCACTATTCATAAATATCTATCAGATTCACAGTTGCTCAAAGGTTCTAATTTTGCACCATGGAAGACAAAGATGAGAGCTATCCTTCAAGTTGAATATTTGTGGGATGTAGTGACTAGCACTACAAAACGTCCTACAATAGCAGGGCCAGATCAAGAGGCATTTGATAAGAAGGATAGAAGATGTCTCATGTTTATTCTACTTGCTACTACAGATGAGGTCCAACCTCATATCTGTGATGCCAAATCTAGTAAGGAAGCTTGGGATGCTTTGATTACCATTTATGAAGGGAAGAATCAATCCACTATTCTAAACCTTCAAACTCAACTACATACACTCAGTATGAAATCTGGTGAGACAGTTGACCTATTCCTATGCAGAGTGGCGGAATTGAAAGTCAAATTGAATGCTATGGGAGAGACAATGGCAGATACTCTCTTGACCTCAATCATCTTGAGAGCTTTGCCAGAATCCTACAAGGTGTTGATCACATCTCTCAACGTGTCTGGTAGACAAGTTACCTTTGTGGAATTGGTGAATTTGCTTCAAACTGAGGAGGCAAATCAGTTTCAGAAAGATGAAGTGCCAGATAATGCCCTCTACTCCAAACAAAGGGGTAAGAAACAAGGTAATTTTCAGAAGGGAGGATCTTCATCAAAAGGAAAAGGGAAACAAACTCAACAAAAAGACAAGCAATATTGCAAAATCTATGATATGAATAACCATGACACCAACAGGTGTTGGTTTAAGAATAAACAACAAAATGACCAAGATCACAAGAAAAAGGGAAAAGGGAAATACAAACCACAGAAGAAGAATAAGCAACCCAAGGGGAATGTTGCTTATGTCGAATCAGACTTGGACTCAGATTTTGAGTGAGCACACAAGGTGCTCATGACTCACACATCTTCTCAGTAGAAAGATGCAGTGTGGTATATTGATTTTGGTGCCAGTAAACACATGACTGGAGATAGATCATGGTTTGAGACATTTGAGGCAAAGGAAGGCAAGCCAATGACAATAGTTGATGATAAGACCTACCGAGTCCAGGGTGAAGGAGATGTTTCCATCACTCTTCCAGATGGCAAATGTCAGATTGAGAAGGTTCTCTATGTTCCTGGATTGGCCAACAATTTGTTGTCAGTCCCTCAGATCTTGGATAGAGACATGGATGTTGTTTTCAGTGTTGAGGAGGGCAGAAAGAGATGTTTCATCACCAAAAAGGGAAAGCATGTAGCAACAGGATCATACAAGCATGGCTTGTTCATCTTAGATGTCATTTCAATGCCTCATGTTGCCATGGTAGCAACTACAAAGGAGGCTACTTCTCTTTGGCACAAGAGATATGGGCATCTGAGTTCAGGATATTTGCTCGAGTTGAGAAAATATGAGATGGTGAAAGGCCTTCCCAACCTTTCATCCACATTTCCAGTATGCTCGGATTGCTTAGTAGGGAAGCAACATCGGGTACCATTTGAGGTTAGCTCTTCAAGAGCTAAGAAACCTTTGGAGTTGGTACACACCGATCTGTGCGGTCCTATGCCAAACAACTATGGTGGAAAGAGGTATTTTCAATTGTTTGTTGATGATTACTCATGAAAGATGTGGGTTTTCTTTCTCCAATTGAAGTCAAAGGTATTTCTGTACTTTCAGCAGTTCAAGAAGCTTGTTGAGAAGGAGTCAGGATGTTCCATCAAAACCCTCCACTCAGATCGAGGGGGAATATACCTCCAAGGAATTTTCATCATTTTTGAATGCACATGGGATTAAGAGACAGCTGAAAACCACCTATACTCCACAAAAAAATGGAGTTGCTGAAAGGAGGAATCATTCCATTATGGAAATGGTTCGATGTATGCTTAAGGGGGCACATCTTGAGCATGAGTATTGGGTAGAAGCAGTGAGTACAACATCGTACCTCCTGAATAGAGCACCCACAAAAGCTCTACAGGGCATGACTCCACAAGAAGCATGGAGTGGTAGGAAACCCTCCATTTCTCATCTAAGGGTTTTTGGATGTAAGGCATTCATGCACATACCAAAACAGAAGAGGAAGAAGTTAGATGAGAAAACCTTGCAATGTATTTTTCTTGGTTACGATGAGCATTCAAAGGGATATCGATTGATAGATCCTATGACCAAGAAAATACACACTAGTAGAGACGTGGTATTTGATGAAGCTTTCACATCAGATAACACATCTACAATTGTATACCTGGAGGAAGAGGAGCCTAAGAAAGAGGTTCCACCCCCATAGAACAAGGTTCCAAAATGGTATACTAGCACATTGAGAGATTCAAAGTTGACTTCACTTCCAGATCTAACTCTAGATCGACCTTGTACTCGTAGCATGACTCAACAGATGAGAGTAGAGGCATCAACTTCAGAGGTTGACGAGCTTTACCAACAATTTGATGAACTATCTATAGATGTAGAGGAAGACAGAGAAACAGATATGGATGATGAAAGGGTTTATATGTCAGCATTGGATGAGAATGAACCCACAACAGTTCAAGATGCACTTAGTGAGCCTCAGTGGAAGGTTGCTATGGATGCAGAACATACATCTCTCATGAAAAATCATACATGGAAGCTAGTTAATCTGCCTTTAGGAAAGAAGCCCATTGGCTGCAAATGGGTGTTCAAAGTGAAGTATAAGGTAGATGGTACTATTGATAAGCATAAGGTCCATCTTGTTGCAAAGGGCTATGCTCAGAAAGAAGGCATAGATTATGAAGAGACTTTTGCCCCTACTGCAAAAATGACTACCATTCGAGTACTTTGTGCCATGGCAGCTCAGTTTGGGTGGAAGTTACATCAGATGGATGTAAAAAGTGCTTTCTTGAATGGTGACCTACAAGAAGAAGTGTACATGACCCAACCAGAAGGATTTGTGGTTGAAGGGCAAGAACAGAAAGTTTGCAAGTTGGTCAAATCCTTGTATGGGCTAAAACAAGCTCCACGAGCTTGGTACATCAAAATAGACAGTCACCTAGTGCAACATGGATTCAAAAGAAGTCCTTCAGATGCAAATCTCTATATCAAGAACAATGGTTCTGACATAGTGATTTTGGTACTATATGTGGATGATCTGATCATAACAGGCATTTTAGAGAACATGATTGATGCAATGAAAGATGATTTGAAACAATCTTTTGAAATGACAGATCTAGGACTTCTTCACTATTGTCTTGGTTTGGAAGTGACTCAAAAAAAGAATCATATCAGAGTAACACAAAAGAAGTATGCCAAGACATTGGTCAAAAAATATCGCATGACTGATTGCAAGTCTAAAGCGACTCCAATGGAGCCAGGACTTAAGTTATCATGATATGATAAATCACCACAGGTAGATGGTACTCTCTATCGCCAACTGATTGGGAGTCTCATATATCTGACAAATACCAAGCCAGATCTCAGTTTTGTTGTGGGTTATCTTTCAAGGTTCATGCAGGAACCTAAGGTGAGTCATTGGAAAGCAGCAAAGAGAGTTCTTCATTATGTCCGTGGTAGTACAGACTATGGCCTGGAGTACAAGAAGAATGACAAGTTCTTCTTACAGGGATACACGGACTCAGACTATGCCGGATCCATTGATGATCGCAAGTCGACTTCTGGATACATTTTCCATCTTGGATCTGGACCTGTCTCTTGGCATAGTAAGAAGCAGCAGGTGGTTGCTTTATCTTCTATAGAGGCAGAATATCGTGCAACAAGTGGAGCAGTCTACGAGATAATGTGGTTAAGTCGCATTCTTACAAACATGGGTCTTCCAAAGAATCTTCCACTTCATTTGTTTTGCGACAATCAAGGTGTTTTGAATCTTGTCAAGAATCCAGTCTTTCATGAGCGTACCAAACACATTGACACTCGATGTCATTTCATTCGAGATGAAGTTCCAAAGCACCACATACAACTCCAGTACATTCCCACTGATGAGCAAGTTGCAGATATTTTCACCAAGGCACTTGCACGTGTCAAATTTGAATTGTTTCGCAATGCTCTTTGTATTTGCCAATAATGTAATAAGGGGGGATGTTAGCACATAGGTTTATATTTATTACATTATTTTAAAAATAGCGCTATGCGCTCTCCAGTTTAGTTGGGAAGGTGGTTCCTTGGTAGTTCTTGTTGGTCATCAAATCTGCCTAGGAAAGGATTTGGGTGAGTGTATGAGCCCTAGACCTGGACCAACATTGAAAGGCCGAAGGGAAGAGATGCCCCTCGTGCCAATCTCTGGAGAAAGGCCGGCTCCTATGCTAAACTACTTTGGTGTTTTGAGATAAGGGATGCAGGAAAGAGATAAAAGGAGTTAGGGTTAGAGAAAGAAATAAAAAAGGGGTAAGGGAAGAGAGATCGATGATTTAAGGTGGGAGAGAACAGGAAGCACGATCACTAACTAACAACTTGAATAGCAGCAAGGAACACCAAGAATAAACGAAAGAAACGCCACATTAACCTTCCTATGTATCCTCTGAGAGAGTTCCAGGATTCTCCTTCTCCCTTTCATCGAAATTCAGGGTTCAGAGTAAAGACGATTAGGACAAGTGAATGTAATAGAAACCACAACCCACCGAGGTAGCATAAAAGAAAACCAATATAGCATTTTTCCTCTCCTATGTATCCTTCGGGCAAGTTTTAGGGTACAGTCCCCAATCGCACATCGGATTCAGGATTTAGAGTCACAGTATGCAAATGAAGAAAGACAAAAGAATCAAACACAGAAGGCAGCATAAAAGAGAGAAATTGAGCCCAAAGCTCTTTAGTATTAATCGCAGGACATCAAGTTACAACAGCTTTCTAGCAGATAGTTCCCCCCTTTTTACATTACAATGCCTAGGGTTTTTATAGAGGACCCGACCCTCTGAGCCATAATTACACAAAATGGAGGAGTACATCCTCGAGCCCTAAGAAGTCGGCTCCTCGCGGCTCTCGTGATCGAGCTCTCAAATCTGTTACCAAAACTGGCAACTGTGACCGGGTCAACCATGGAAAGATGCATTGATGAGCCGTCTGAGCGTCCTTGGTCTCCGGGTGCGGTGCTCGAGTGGCCGCCATGCTCGTCGATTTCTTCATCATGGACTGATACTTCATTTTCGATTGCTAAAAATGAACAACGGGCTTATCGAGCATGAAAAAGTGTATTTATGAGGCACTTGATCGCCTCGGGAAAATACCCGGCTTGGAGCGCATGCCTTTGAAGTGCTTCGCTAGTTTTCAACTTCGCTTCGCAACGGACTTGTGCCGAAGCAGATTCTCCTTGACTTGCACTTCGCATGGTGAAGCTTCGCAGGACGACTTCGGGGGTGATGGAGGCCGAAGCATATCTCCTTCGCAAAATGGGCTCTTCATAATTGCTTCACTGGAAAATGTGCCGAAACTACTTCGGCTAGGCCTTCTACCCGAAGTATATACTTCACTGGTGAGTTAAAAAATGCTTCACCGTGAACCTTCTTCAAAACTGTGATTCGGGAGTATTTCGGTCGAAGTGCATCCCTGCCTTCAAAATGCATCTTCTACTTCGGGTGAAAGTACTTCGCATGAAAGTTTGCTGAAGCAGATGCTTCGCAATGATTTTCGGTGAAGTAGAAATGGTTCGCTGACGCAGGCCCGAAGTGGATGCTTCGACGGCTTTTCGGTGAAGTGTTTTCAATATTGCGCTCCTTCAAATCCCGCTTCGCAAAAATTTTGCCCGAAGTAGCTTTTTGAAATGCTTTGGGTGCGAAGTAGTTTCATTCTTCTTCATTTGTATTTTACTTCGGCAACACCGCTTCGCAAAAATCTCGCCCGAAGTAGCTGCTGGAAATGCTTCGGGCCCGAAGTAGTTTTCTTGCCTTAGCCAATTTGGACCGTGGTCTGGACTTTCCTTCTTCGGCGAAGTTGTTCTTTTGAATGCCGCTTCGCACAACTTTCGCCCGAAGTAATGGTTTGAAGTGTTTCGGGCCCGAAGTTCTTTTAATCGCTTCCCTTGTTATTCTTCTTCGGCAACACTACTTCGCAAAATTTTTACCCGAAGTAGTGCTGGAAATGCCTCGGGTGCGAAGCTCTTCTCATTTTCTTTCGATGAAGCTCTTTTCCCTAGCTTGTTCGGCAGTGAAGCTCTTTCTTTTTCATTTTATGTACAAGGGGGTGGCAGGGAAAGCCAAAATTGCTACAACTTTGCAAATAAAAAACAACAAAGAAATACTTTACAAAAACACTGTACAAAATTTTGATTTATTTTTCTACCCCTTGTGCAATGTGACAAAATTGTCAACATTCTTGGCGGCTCGCGGGGCAACGAGCTCGTCTCGGTGGGAGAACCCTTAGCTTTGATCCATTGGGCCAGAGTCACCTCCAGATCCTTCTCCACCTTCTCCCTCTGGGAGCGCTTCTGCAGCTGGTTCTCCTTCTTCTTCTCTTCTTCTTCTTCTTCTTCTCCTTCTTCTGGCATGGCTTCCTCGGGAGTAGCTTCCTGTGGCGGCGATGGGGCAAGATGCTCATGGATTTTCCTCATAGTTCGGCGGACCTGAGACCAGGCACTCTTCGAGAAAGGCTCAAGATCTTGCAGAGCCTTGATTAAAACATGGAACCGATCAATCTGCCCGATATCGACGTGTTGGGCTCTAGCATACAGGTCATTCAGGCAGGCCATGATCTTGCAGTATCTTAAAAGGTAATCTGTGATCTGCCTTTCTATTATTGGTTCCGCCCATCCGTCTATCTCCGAGACGTCACTTTCAAACTGAAGCCATGTCGGCTTAATCTCTTCTTTGGTCAGGAGATTCCCATCATCATCTATGAAGCTCGAGAAGCCCATGGAAGAGAGATCCTGAAAATAGCCCATTGATGTGCGCTGCTCATTCTCGAACACGTCTAGGAGGTCCTTCACCTTCTGCATTTTTTGCACCTTAGAGAAGAAAGCGCGAACTGTGGCCCGGGCTGTAGACCAATCCCTAGCTATCCGACTCATCGCAGGGACCTGCAAGTCTTGATATTTGGCGCTTTGGACATCGAAAGCTAATTTGAGTCGGCTTCTAGCTTTCTGAGTGATCTGATCAATGATTGGCCCTCCTTCGGCAGTGGCATTCCGAGCTTCCATGATATAGGCCAAAATTGAAAGGGCACTGGAGGCCCGAGACCTAAAATTTTTGAGCAAGTGCAAGCGAATCTCCTTGATTCTACCTCTATCAAACAGCTCTAGGTTTGCCTTTTCGAACAACTATTGCTGTGTCTGCAAGATTTTGCTTTCAAGTTCCTTGGCCTTCAGCTCATTTTCGGCCTGTATCTACGCTTGGTGCTCAGCTGAACACTGTAGTTGTAGTACTTGTTATTTGAGGGCATGTGTTTCCTTTTTCAACAGCTTACACTGCTCCTCTGAATCCTCCAACTTGGAGTGGATTCTAGCTAGCTCCTCCTCCAACTTGATGTTAGCGCTTTCTGCTTCGAACCTATGCTGATTAGCGATGTTTGCATGTGCTCGAAAAGTCTCAATCTCGATATGCATAGACGCAGACTCATTGTCCATGTTCAGGTGCTCCAGGTCCTTGGTCTTCTCTTGATAGTCGTAATCCGCTAGAGTCATTTCATCCAGAGGCTTCTGGACCTTAGGGACCTTCTTTACCTTGTGCAGCTTTCCAGCCTTCAAATCAAAGACAACACATTTTTCAGTCTGGGCCAGAGAGCACCCCCTCTTCTTCCTCGCCTCCTTTAGCATTTTTTCTATATTTTGCTGAGCTAGGAGTAGTTTCTCGGCTAGAGGGCGTTCCTTGATTAAAGACATCTCTGATTCAAATGAGGCTGGATCTCCAGCCAAAGGGGTGAACAAATACAAAGAATGAATGGGGGATGCCTCACCAGCAGGTTCAGCAACAGGTGTACTAGGAGTCCTAGGGAGTGCAACAATGCCATGTGAGGCAGGTGAATGAGGAACAGGGTTTGGCGAAGTGGTGGCGATGGACTTGTCCCGGCCTGGTGACTCGAGTGGAGTGGGGCTAATGGGATCGGTGGCAAGAGGCAATGTGTGAGGAGGTGACTGACTTTGTGAGGGAGGGAGAGACTGATGGGGGGACTTGGTCGAGACCATGGTAGACACGTGAGAGACTAAGGCAAAGGGTGGAGAATGCTTACCTGCATGCCCTTTAGGCAGAGCGGCCGTAGTGACTTCTTGCATGATAGGCTCTTGCTCCTTCTGGGCTTCGGCACTCTCGACCTCCACGACTTCTACTTCGGGGTCTCCCTCTTGTTGGAGGAGTTCCTCCACATCAATGACGTCTATGTCTGGGACCGTCTCAGCACTTGGTGGCCCCGCATCTTCAACATTTGCTTCGGTCGGGCTTGATGTAGGTGGTTCGACAGGAGCACTTGTGAGCTTTGTGCGGGGTCGCTTTGGGTGGCTCAGAGGCACTTGAATTTGTTCTTGCCTCTTTCTTTTCTTTCTCTCCAATGGTTGCTCTGCCTCTTCGGTGCTTGTGTCATGGCCTTCTGATGGTCCCTGTGGTAGTGCCGCTGGCGTAGTTTCTGCCTCCTCTTCTTCCGAGGCATCTTCAACTCCTCTTGGGCTTTCGCTTGATCCTGGGGTAGTCGGGGAACAAAATCGGCAAAGGATATAGACTTCCAAGTTTCAACATTGGCTTCATAAAGAATTGTGAAGTCCTTATCTGCTGCCAAGAGTCCATAAGAATTCATATTTTGGTGATGGACTCTCATTATCCACCATTCCCTAAGTTTTTCCTCGCTCCAATCCTTCAATTCTTCCTTTAAATCATCCTTTGCCTTTTTCCAAAAGGTGGAGCTTGGAGTTGGGAGGGGGTCCGATTAGGGTCAAACTCGAGCTCCATGGGGTAGAACTCATGCCGGGGAGGCAATGTCCTCATTCTCTCCAAATGCCACTCCAGATCCTTCCCATTAGGATTATTCCTTTGTTCCACAATTTTGGGGTGGGGGTAGATGTGGAAATTCTTGAATTTTAAATGATCCCTCATTACTCCCAAGGGATCATAGAGCCATTGCTGAGGAATCTGGAGTAGGCCAAAATTGGCAAGCTTTTCCTCCAGGAAAATGTTCTGTTTTAAGGCAAATACTTCAATTACTCCCATCCTGAAGGGGAAGTCACAAGTATGTGCCCATTTTCGACCATGGTCGTAGACTCGATTGGTTGCGTCGCTCTGTCGAGCGACCTCCAATACAAATTGGTACTCGGAAGGGAAAAAATGGAGCAGGAAGGGTTTTCCTATAAAGCCGAATAGGTGAATAACCAGTCCCTATGTCAATTAAAAAACATCCCCCTTCTTTTCTTGCACTACTCTATCTCTCAGACTGAGGGGGACCCGAGGGCAAGAACCCTTCAACAAATGCATAGCGGGTCCCAAAAATTGTTGGTTAAAAGAATAATAGGACTCTGTCCTCAATAGGAGGGGAGTCCACTGGTACATCGGCAGAGGATTTCCATCCTCACCGCTTGGAGAAATGGCGATATGGGGGAATCGCTTATGTACTTGGTAGAAAAACAACTAGACAAGGAAAGAACAAGGTGCGAAGTATTGGCCCATTGCTCAAATTCTTCATACTCGGTGAGCCTTGTGTGCAAGGTTCGGGCCACCCATTCTGCCCAATCAAAGAAGACTGGGTTGGTACTTGGTCTCGAAGCATCGGGGGCATAGAATTCCCCTCTTGAAATACATTCAGCCAAAGACACCTGCCAAGGTTGCACTGAAGCATCTGTCGACAGGCCCGCCACCCATGCAATGATGGAGAAAATATCGATATTTTTGAAGGCCGCCAAGGGTAAGGGCATTTGGGGCAGCTTGCTTGAAGGGAGCCCGCTCTTGAGGTTCTCACGCAGGAATTTTAGTATGTAGCTATTAGAGGTGAACCTCTCCATTTGTTCGCTTAGAATGACATTACGAACAGAATAGCCCTTGGGTGGACCTTGTTGTGGTGCAAAGGTCGCTTGTACATCCTCCTTCAAAATGGAAAACAATTTGTGACCCGAAGCGTCCAACACTTGCCTGGATGCAGGCTGGTAGTTCTGTGTGATAGCATAGATTAACTCGAGACAATGGTGAGCAGGAGGGGTCAAATACCAATAAATTTGAGAATAATATGCAGTAGCTCTCTTATTCTCCGGGGTGAGTCTGCTCATCATAAAATCAATAGTGCGTCGGAGGTCGGACACACCCTTAGAGAGCTCCGTGTCTCTGATTTTCTCCCACCCATCGATTGGTGGTTCTACGAGCTGCTCTTCCTCAGAATCATCTCCTTCTTCTATCGGTTGCTTTTCGGGGCGAGGGGTGGGATTTATCTTCTTTGGAGTATGCTTTTTCTCTTCCTTGCCCTTCTTTGTTTTTTAGGGCCTGCAACTTCGGGCTCTTTCCCCTTCTCTTTGGAATTCTTCTTCCCCATGATGATGGTCGAGTCCTTGATACAGAGGTTTTGATGTGAAGGGCTTAGATGCAAAGGGTAGGAGAATTGCAGAGTAACCGAAGGCTCTTAGTCTTGCATGAATTGATGGATAAATAACCTCCTTCTTGCTAGAGCCTCGCATTTTATAGCCTTAAAAGGCAACCACCTAAATTTATGGCACCTACTAAAATTAAATTTACACCTCGGTCAAAGGAGGTCACCATATTCTTTGATTGGTTCTGCAGCGACGTGGTACACGGGGCCACATGCTTTGATGATTATACCATGAAATGCAGAACTACTCGCCACCTCATACCTGGGTGTGAGATTTTCCCCTAACCGAATCACCTTGGGATGTGCTCCACCACTTTTGCCTTAAATTCACCCGCTTTGAACCCTTTTCAAGGTTGTTGTCTACACGTTCTTCGAGGCACATTTTAAATTCTCCCATCTCACGCTTTATTGGTTCGACGAAGTCAAAATCAGCATTGAAAATGCTTCGCGATGAACCTTAGGTGCGGGCTATTTTTCGACGCTTCGGGCCCGAAGTACTTCTCCTTCGTCGTACTTTGCAAGGACCGCCTACCGAAGCTTGTGTTCTTGAAAATTACTTCGCAAAAGCCCCTTTTAAAATCTACTTCGCAAAATTTCTGCCCGAAGTAGCTGTTGGAAATGCTTCGGGTGCGAAGCTCTTTTCGTGCCTTTGTTTGAATTTTGGTTCGGCCCTTTTGAGGGTAAAGTGCTTCACTGCGAACCTCCTTGCAACTGCTACTTCGCATCAAAAATCCTCGAAGGAGATTTTGGAGTGTAGTTCTTGGCTTTTGCATCTCGAAACAAGACGTATATACACAAATGAAAAATATATACAAAAGTACATATACACACATTTTTTTTTTTTACAAGAGTTTTACCTCAGCGATGAAAAGTCTTCAGATGAAGACCATTGACAGAGATCGGCAAAACCTGGCCATCTGCATCTTTGAGGATGAAAGAGTTGGCCGAGTTCACCTTCACAATTTCGAACGACCCATCCTAGAAGGCGTCCAGCTTGTCGTGATTTCCAGGCTTGGCTTTCCAGGAATCCCACTTCCATACCAGATCTCCCACATTGAATGTGCGATTGGATGATTTTTTCTTGAACCAATCTTGGGTGACCTGAGCATGCTTAGCGAAGTTCTGGTAGGCTTCCTCGTGATCTTCCTCTAACTGCAATAGCTGAGCTAATCTATTTTCCATTGGGCTAACTCCATCTTCTTCTTCTAATAGTTGCAGTGCAGGGATCTCCACATGAGTGGGTAAGATGGCCTCCTTGTCGTAGACCAAGGCATAAGGCGAAGTCTTGATCGACTTCTTGATAGAAATTCGATCGGCCCACAAGGCCCGATCTAGAAGGAGATGCCAAGTCCTTTTGTTTTGCTCTATAAGCTTCCTTAGCACCCTCAACAAGGTCTTGTTGGTGGATTCTACCAAGCCGTTGCCCTGTGGATAGTAATTGGAGGATACTTTATGATATATCCCATATCTATAGAGGAATTCATTGATTTTGGCGCCTGTGAAGCCAGGACCATTGTTCGTGATGATTGCTTCAGGGAGGCCGAACCTGGTGATCAACCCTTCTAGGAAGGCGATGACAGTCTCTTGATCCACGTGCTTTGTAGGAATCGCTTCGGCCCACCTGGTGAAGTAGTCAGTCACAGTCAATATGAACTTATGCCCAGCGGAGGAGTTCGACGATATGACCCCTATGAAATCCAGCCCCCATTGTTGAAAGGGTGTCTCTACTTGTATCGGTTGGAGAGGCATCGAAGCATTTCTGCTTCGGTCGATGAACTTTTGACACTGCTCGCACTTGCGACAAACTGCGAAGGCATCGACAAAGAGTGTGGGCCAATAATAACCCGCCTTGATGATCTTCAACGTCATTGTTCTTCCTGCGAAGTGACCTCCAGATAGTCCTGAATGAAATTCTCCCAGGACTCTCCTTTTATCATCATCTTTTATGCACTTAAGAAGAACACCATCAATGTTTCTAAAAAATAGGCCTTCGGGGCGTAGAGTGTATCGGGAGGATCGCATCCTGAAATGCCTTCGCTGCGATGCATTTAGATGCGAAGGACATCTGTCGATGTTGAAGTAGTCGACTATTTCACTAACCCAATATTTCTCGTCTTCCTCCTGGTTCGCGAAGCATCCTTCGACTGGTGAGTCATCCCATTGAGATTCTGTTGCTTCGACCGCTGCGCTTTTCGCCAATTCTTGACACAATGCGCGACCACGAACCAGTTTTGTGGGCTTGATCTCAATGTCAAATTCCTGTATCTTGTTCACCCAACCGGCTCTCTTACTTCCCAATTCCCCTTGGATGATGAAATTGCGCACGTCAGGGTGAATGACAAAGACCGTGACCCGACTTTGGGAGATAAACTGCTTGAACTTCCTCAGAGATTTCATTACTGCATGCACCTGATGTTCTATGAAATTGTATTTCTCTTCATGGGGATTGATCACCTGGCTCAGAAACGCGATGGGACGCTCTTCGCCATCTTCCCCTTTTTGTGTCAGGACAACAACATAGCTCTCGGGTTCACCTATGGCATACAGGATAAAATCTTGACTGTAGTCGGGGTTGATCAGGACCGGCGCCTGAGCGATTCGGGCCTTAATCTCTTCGAATGCCTCCTTTCTCTCTTTCGTCTAGATGAATTTGGTACCCTTCTTCAAAATTTTGGACATTGGCTTGATGACTTGGGCGAAATCGGGGACAAACTTCCTCACGAAGTTGATCTGGCCGAAGAAATATTGAAGTCCTTTCTTGTCTGCTGGGAGTGGGAGTTTCGTTAGAGCCTCGGCTCTGTCAGGATCTACAATGAGGCCCTTTTTTGATATAGCATGTCCCAACAACTTCCCTTCACTGACTACGAATATGGACTTCTTTGGATTGATTGAAATGCCAAACTCTCGACACTTTTCAAAAATTTGTTGTAGATGTAAGGGGTGATCCTCCCTTCTTCGAGAGAAAATAGTCATGTCATCTAGATAGATGATGATAACCTTATTCAGAAGCTCGCCAAAAGCTAGATCCATCGCTCTCTGGAAAGTGGCACCAGCATTCGAAAGGCCAAATGGCATTCGCTGGTAAGCAAATGTTCCCCACTTGGTGGTGAACGTTGTTTTATGCTGGTCTTCGTTCCTGACCCAGATCTGATTGTATCCAGAGAAACCATCGAGCAGGGAGAAGCGTTGAGCTCCAACCATCGAGTGCAAGATCTGATCAATTTGCGGAAGAGGATAGTGGTCCTTGAGAGAAGCCTGGTTCAGGTTGCGAAAGTCCATGCATAACCGTATATCTCCATTCTTTTTTCTGATGGGGACTAGGTTCGCTACCCAAGAAGAATGCTTGATGGGATAAATTATCTTTGCCTCTAGCATTTTTAGGAGTTCAGCCTTCATCAAGACCTCGATCTTTGGGTTAACCGACCTTTGCTTCTGTCGAAAGGGCTTGACTCCCTCCTGCAACTCAATTGTATGCTGGATCAGTTGCCGATCGTATCCCCTTAGATCTTGATAAGACCAAGCCACTATGTCGGGATACCTTTTGCATAGAGATCGGATCTGCTCTAGCTCCTCCGAAGTGCAATCTGTTCCAACTTTTATTGCTTTTCCAGGCTCGAGCTCCAACTCTTGATACTTCTTGGCATTAACTTTGATCCTGTGCGAGACTGCTCGATCATTCTGATCAAAGAGGCTTTCCAGAGTAATCAATCCTTTAGGGAGGTGGTTATTCTTCAATTGAACTAGTCCTTCATATTCTTCACCATCATGGCTTCTATTGTGGATGCTTCTTGAATCATGAAATTCACAATCTGCTCATCATTATCAAAGACTTGCCAATGTAGATCTTTGTCTGGGATAGAGGGTCTATAGATTATTCTCACAGCTTTGGGCTTGTGTACCATGTCTTCTGCTGGAGAGTACTTGGCTACGATGGATGCCAGAACATCGGCATGTCGGTTCTTTTCTCTTGGAATAGACTGTAGATTGAGAGATTCGAACTGGTCGAACAAGTCCCATACCCTATTCCGGTATGACTTGAGATAATGCTTCTTTGAAGTGCACCTGTTTGTGACCTGGTTGCATACCAGTTCGGAATCTCCAAAGATTTGGAGATGCTTTATGCCTAACTTATCAGCTTTCTTGAGTCCTAGGCATAATGCTTCATATTCTACTCGCATTGTTGGTGCAGCTCCATATCAACCGGTAGCAATATTCCTTTTGCTCTCCGGATGGTGCAACTAGAAGAATCCCTGCCCCAGTGCCATTTTTACATCGGGCGCCATCGAAGAACAACTTCCATAGTCCTTCTTGGGCACTTGTTCTATTCTCTGGTTGGGTGTGTTTCTCAGGCTTGGCGATCGCATAACATCCTATCTCGGTCTCTACCATGGCATTAAAATCTGCCAATGAGAACTCATCTTCATAACTTAGCTGCGCAAGAGACTCCTCGACCAGGTCCACCTGCTCTACTTCCTCCATTATTGCGTTCACTGGATCGCTGCTCTCTTCTTCGGACATCTTCTGCACAAGGAAAGAAGAAGGCTTTTCATTGTAGATCTTCACCTTCTTTCCTTTGAATGGAATCTCCAGATGAGAGTAATCCATAGACAGATATCCGCCTAGCTTTGCTATAAATTCCCTTGACAAGCACATACTGAAGTATGGCTCCAGGTCGACGACCACTACCTCTTGTATGACCGTGATCTGAGGCATCTTATGTAGTCGAATAGGAATGTCCTTGATCACTCCTATAGTCTTCACTGGGGTACCATCCAACTAGAGTACACCTTGGCTGCTTCGCGTATATTCCATCCCTATTTCTTCGTAGACTGCTCTCGGCATGACTGTTGTAGCGGCCCCAGAGTCGATCATACAGTTATGTACAATATACCCTTCCATCTATAGAGACAGGTAGAACGGAGGTGGTCTATTCTTCCCCGTAATGGATGTGGATAGGGTCTACACAAGAGCAAGCGGTGCTGCCTTTTTTGCTTTAGTTGTCTTCAATGATTCTTGCAGCAGGTCCACTTGTCCAGGTAGTTGTAGTGCATCGTACAAGCTGATCTTGGCTGGGATCCTCTTTAACTCCTCCACAATGTTGTATGCCAGGGAACTAAGCACCTCGGGTTCCTTTCTTGGCTCATATCTGGTGCGATACTGCTCCGTAGCTTCAACTCTTTGTCGCTTAGTTAGTGAAGGAAACTTGAGCTTTTCCCTAGCCTGTTCTCTTGTTTTTGCCTGAGGTGGTTTGGCAGAGGCCTTTTGAGCTTTTTCTTTGATCGATGCAGGTGGAGGAGCTTCGTTCGAGGCCAAAGAAGATGATTGTCCCTTCTCGGGTCGAGCGTGCACTTTTAAGGGAGCCATCTGAGTAGCATCCACTTCTATTGCCTTCTTTCCTCCTCTGGTAAGCACTACAACCGGCTCTTCTTCGCCAATCGCCAGGTTCTGACTCATTTGCCTGATGACGTTGACTTGACCGCCATGACTACTGCTCGCCAGCGTTTGTACATAGTGTTGGTGCAGCATGCAAGTATTCTCTTCATGCGGATCATTGCATGTAGAGCACCAATATACATATTCGAAAGTGCTCGGAGCTTCATCAATCGCAGCGTTTCTCATCGAAGCCTTTCCTTGTTGGACTGCTTGGTCTTTGGTAAGCGCAGGCGTAGGATAAGACCTTCTTGGTAGAAATTCTTGTTGCGCTTGCTTCTTCTTCACAATGGTCATGTCGTTGGACAACGTCTGAACTGTGGAGTTCAGAGACTGCATCTCTTGCAGAATTTTAGCTTGCATATCCTCGGATTTTGTAATTGGAGGTAATGTAGCCATTGTTGGTATTGGAGGTAGAGCAGGGGGTTGAAATGGTGCTGGCAGTACAGGGAATGCCGAAGTGACCGTGGGCTATGGAGCCAAAAATGTGGGAAAATGAATTTGTGGGGCGGTGATTTGAGACACAATAGGATTCGGGTTCCAAGATGAGATTGGGAGTGCAGGAGTTGCAGAGATCTGCGAAGCGGTTGCGCTTGCATACTGGGATTGAGGAAATTCGAGAAGTATTGGCATCGACATCCTTTGGGGAAGCTTGCCTACAGCTATCAAATCCATTTTTGCCCTCTTGGCTAACTCATACAACTCGAGAAAAGTATTGATGTTAGAATATCTTACCATGATACTGATATCAGGGTTGAAAGCCCGAAGGAAATAGTATGTTGCAGCTTCGTCGGTTGGTCGAAGTCCAACTGGTACTCTCTGCCAGGTTCGGAGCGAACCTAACATTGAAGTCTATGATCTCTTCTTGTGGATGTCTCTGGATTGAAGTGAACTGATGCAGGAGAGAGGTAGGATCGGAGGACTCATTGAAGTTTCCCATCAACTGCCCGGCTAATTGGTCCCATCCCGTAATAGTACCCGAGGGTAAAGATCTATACCAGTAGAGGAGTTTTCCTCTAAGGGAAAGAACCAGAAGCTTTACCATAATTTGCTCCTCTGTGATGTCGTGGATCACCGCCAGAGAGATTATGTCCTGGATATGCTCCAGAGCAGTCTTCCTAGTTCCATCGAACGTTGGGATCTTCTTTATAGCAACAGGCGGCACTTGCCCTTGTCCCGCTAGATTTAGCGGTGACAAGGAATCCCATGCTGGGAACAACCTGGGCGGTGGTTGCTGCTACATTTGCTATTGTTGTTGTTGTTGTTGCTATTGTTGTGCCATACTTGCTCCTGGATTTTGAGAAACAGGAATCCCCGAAGCTCCTCCTTGATTGCTAATAGGACGACTAATAGGAATGGAGGCACTAGGATGCTTCGGTGAGTTGGGAGGATTGGGAGGAAAACTAGATGTTGTACTATCAGAAGTTAGGCCTTGTTCGTCAACAGCAGCCTCTTGCGAGGATGTTCCACGTAATAGTGACTCGGGGGTGACCAACCTTGATCGCTCCCCAAAGGCATCAATATCTAGCTCAAAGAACTCGGTTTCCTCTCCTCTATTCCTAACTCTCCATCTCGTTTGCATGAAGGCACAAACTTTGGTACTGGTCTTTACGACTTAAAGATTCTCAGGTAAACAGAGTCGCCAGATGCTAAGAGTCTTTCGGTAATGAGAGCATCGATTCTCACTACCACTAGTCAGGTGAGACTGATCGGGTCACACCAGGAACTGGTTAGAACTATTGGCCCCGATGAAGACGGGTTTGAGATTGTGTTCTTAAAATATGGGACCTTGGTCCCACCGGGTGTGCCAAAAACTGTTGGTCATCAAATCTGCCTAGGAAAGGATTTGGGTGAGTGTATGCGCCCTAGACCTGGACCAACATTGAAAGGCCGAAGGGAAGAGATGCCCCTCGTGCCAATATCCAGAGAAAGGCTGGCTCCTATGCTAAACTACTTTGGTGTTTTGAGATAAGGGATGCAGGAAAGAGATAAAAAGAGTTAGGGTTAGAGAAAGAAATAAAAAAGGGGTAAGGGAAGAGAGATCGATGATTTAAGGTGGGAGAGAACAGGAAGCATGATCACTAACTAACAACTTGAATAGCAACAAGGAACACCAAGAATAAATGAAAGAAATGCCACATTAACCTTCCTATGTATCCTCTGAGAGAGTTCCAGGATTCTCCTTCTCCCTTTCATCGAAATTTAGGGTTCAGAGTAAAGACGATTAGGACAAGTGAATGTAATAGAAACCACAACCCACCAGGCAACATAAAAGAAAACCAATATAGCATTTTTCCTCTCCTATGTATCCTTCGAGCAAGTTTTAGGGTACAGTCCCCAATCGCACACCGGATTCAGGATTCAGAGTCACAGTATGCAAATGAAGAAAGACAAAAGAATCAAACATAGAAGGCAACATAAAAGAGAGAAATTGAGCCCAAAGCTCTTTAGTATTAATCGCAGGACATCAAGTTACAACAACTTTCTAGCAGATAGTTCCCCCCCTTTTTACATTACAATGCCTGGGTTTTTATAGAGGACCCGACCCTCTGAGCCATAATTACACAAAATGGAGAAGTACATCCTCGAGCCCTGAGAAGTCGGCTCCCCGTGGCTCTCATGATTGAGCTCTCAAATCTGTTACCAAAACTGGCAACCGTGACCGGGTCAACCATGGAAAGATGCATTGATGAGCCGTCTAAGCATCCTTGGTCTCCGGGTGCGATGCTCGAGTGGCCGCCATGCTCGTCGATTTCTTCATCATGGACTGATACTTCATTTTCGATTGCTAAAAATGAACAACGGGCTTATCGGGCACAAAAAAGTGTATTTATGAGGCACTTGATCGCCTCGAGAAAATACCCGGCTTGGAGCGCATGCCTTTGAAGTGCTTCGCTAGTTTTCAACTTCGCTTCGCAACGGACTTGTGCCGAAGCAGATTCTCCTTGATTTGCACTTCGCATGGTGAAGCTTCGCAAGACAACTTCGGGGGTGATGGAGGCCGAAGCATATCTCCTTCGCAAAACGGGCTCTTCATAATTGCTTCGCTGGAAAATGTGCCGAAACTACTTCGGCTAGGCCTTCTACCCGAAGTATATACTTCGCTGGTGAGTTAAAAAATGCTTCGCCGCGAACCTTCTTCAAAACTGCGGTTCGGGAGTATTTCGGCCGAAGTGCATCCTTGCCTTCAAAATGCATCTTCTACTTCGGGTGAAAGTACTTCGCATGAAAGTTTGCCGAAGCAGATGCTTCGCAATGATTTTTGGTGAAGTAGAAATGGTTCGCTGACGCAGGGCCCGAAGTGGATGCTTCGACGGCTTTTCGACGAAGTGTTTTCAGTACTGCGCTCCTTCGAATCCCGCTTCGCAAAACTTTTGCCCGAAGTAGCTTTTTGAAATGCTTCGGGTGCGAAGTAGTTTCATTCTTCTTCATTTGTATTTTACTTCGGCAACACCGCTTCGCAAAAATCTCGCCCGAAGTAGCTGCTGGAAATGCTTCGGGTCCGAAGTAGTTTTCTTGCCTTAGCCAATTTGGACCGCGGTCTGGACTTTCCTTCTTCGGCGAAGTTGTTCTTTTGAATGCCGCTTCGCACAACTTTCGCCCGAAGTAATGGTTTGAAGCGTTTCGGGCCCGAAGTTCTTTTAATCGCTTCCCTTGTTATTCTTCTTCGGCAACACTACTTCACAAAATTTTTACCCGAAGTAGTGTTGGAAATGCCTCGGGTGCGAAGCTCTTCTTGTTTTCTTTTGGCGAAGCTCTTTTCCCTAGCTTGTTCGGCAGTGAAGCTTTTTCTTTTTCATTTTATGTACAAGGGGGTGGCAGGGAAAGCCAAAATTGCTGCAACTTTGCAAATAAAAAACAACAAAGAAATACTTTACAAAAACACTGTACAAAATTTTGATTTATTTTTCTACCCCTTGGGCAATGTGACAAAATTGTCAACAGTTCTTCAACTACCTTACCTTTGTATTTAATCAAACTTCATATCAATTCTAAAGTTACTCGTTGCTTACATTTGTTTCAGGTAGAGTTTTGAATATAGTGACAAACTTCCTGGCTAAGACAAGTACCAAAAAGGAGGTAGAAGTTCAATGGAAAAGTGGCATGGCTACAAAGGATGAGAGGATTGGATAGGTTGGTGAGTAAATCCAACATTTGGCTAATTTGGACAGTCAATGTAAGCATATGGTTTAGGAGATTTGGTTCCCATGGAGATCTTCTTTTAATGTTATAACAAAAAATGATTAGTTCTTAGGATCTTGGACTTTAGAGTTATGCATTTTTTTTGAAAAAAAAAGAAATAAATACTTTTGTTAGCTAAGGCTAAGAGGAATCTCGTCCCAACTTGTAAATAATCTTATTCTAATATAAATTTTTAAACTAAAATGGTACCCAAACTTTCTAATAGTAACTTAGATATATAAAATATATATATCTATAAATGCGGAAAGTTATCAATCTTGAGATGCCTATCTTATTGCTTGGGGGTGTGATAGATAGACGTAGACGCCTCTATATCTATAACTCTCGACGTTTATAAATATATATATTTTATATATCTAAGTAAATAAATTAAAATCAAATTATTTTAAACAAATGACACAGAATAGTGCAAAACAAACAACATTACAACGAGAATAGAGCTTTAAGAACGTTACTCATTAACAAGTGACGGAAAATTTTTATTGTTCCAAAGGACACCGATCCCTTGAATCGTAAATATTATTTCTCAGAATCGCAAGAGTACAAAACGTGGATTCTTACCACGATGTCCAAAACAGCTCCCCACGCGATCAGTCGGGGGTTCGTTTCACAGTTCTCGTCTCCATTTCACAACAGAACTCCATCTTTAACTGTTGACGGAGTTCTCATTTGATTTAATGGCGGCATGGCAAGAGTTGGGACCGTATTCAAAATTTGCAGGCGGCACTTTCTACGCCCTTTCGCTTGTACAGTGTTTAATAAAGTATTAATGAAGTGCCTGCCGAATGACCCTAAATGGGCTGGAGTTTACTCTTCAAATCCAATGCATTTTCGTTATTCAAGTTTCAGCAATAAATGCCAGAAAGATAGAGAGGGGTTGGAGCAGAATGACCAAACTGCGCCGCAGGTATGTTTTTCTCTTTGCAAATAAAGAAAAATGGTACGATTTTGTAGATTGAGAAATTTATATCAAGGAGAAAACGAAAGTTTCATTTTTAGTCTTTAAAGAAAAGGTAAAATTGATTAAAACAATGCAATGCAGTATGAGATAAATCCAACTCATGGACAAATTATTGCAGGGCCTGGAACAAACACAATCAGGGTAAAACTAGCAAACCTAGAAAGCTGATTTTTTATTTTTTAGTTTAATTTTTTATTTTTTTAAGGGTAAAGGTAAAGGAGAACATGAAATTTTAGGTTCTAGCCAATGCAACACCTATAATTGCCATATAAGATCTCTTCACATTATGTTATACAGATTTTTCTGGATTTTTAGGTTCCATTCTATTCAGCATACATGAATGGCATAAGAGTCCTCTTGTGGTTATAATCAAGGTAGTAACTATCATTGACCTTAAATTTCGGGAAAAGGGTTTAATTAAGGAAAAAAAATATTATATGGGAAATGGGTTTGGAGGAAGGAGTGGGAAGTGAGGAATTTTACACCATAACACAAGTTATATAACTATAGGCGAACATTAACAATTTTTATCCATAGGATTTGGTGAACACTAACATTTTTTATCCATAGGATTTGGAGTGAATGGTTGGGAATGAGGAATTTCATACCTAAACCAACTGTTAATATCCTATGGGTTAACCTTTATGATTATCAGATGTTATAACATCAAGTGGATAGAAACACGAGCTTTCAAAGGTGGAGTTCCAGGTTCAATCTTGCTAGGCGCTGTAAGCAAAATTATCAATATGGTTTGTTGTAATACTACTATGTGGTTTGTTAAAATATTGCTGATGAATCCCTGTTTTATGGAACCCACCACAAAATAGTTAGAACAGAAGATGACTGGACATAGTAAGAAGGAAAGATCTGATTCATGGCAGCTCTTAAATGGTTCATTTACATGGATTATTTTCCCAAGAAAAATAAAACAGCACATTATGCTTTGCTTAGTGGCTCACAACAATATAGAACACAGCAGAAACTTGCTCATAAAATAGAACATCAAAATAAAGGAACATTGGGAAATGAGAATAAGCATCATGCAACAGGAGGGACACAAAGACTTACATAGGAAACCCCACTGGGGAAGCAAACCCATGCGAAAATGCTGCTCATAGTTTATATTGAGTACAACATGTATGACCTGAAACAAAGTCACTCAAACACAATGAGAGTACAAACCAACTCATGCAACCTAAATATCTCCAGCTCTTCCTTCCCATGGCGGAAAATGCAACAACATCCCAATTTATACTTTTTCAGCAATGGGAAAACGAAAATGGACATGGAAAGTTAAAAGTTATGCCCTTTGCTCTTTAACTCCTCCAATGGCCCTTCATTTTCAGTTGTTCTTCATATCGAAAAATGGCTTGTCTTCTTGACTCAATCTTCAATTCAGATTACACCTCCCTAGTGGGAGACTTTTGGTCTTTTGAAAGCATAGAAATTGAACCAGTGAAGGCACCTGAGTTTTGGTGATCCACTTTGCTTCTTTCACCAGGTATCCCATGAATCCCACTTTTTAATACTCTTGTTGGCCTGGCGTGTAGAATGAACCTCCTTTTGCAATAGGGTATCTTAATCCAAATGAGCATCCTTGCTTGGAATTGAGTCTTCAAATGATGGTAAAAACTGCCATTCTTTCTTTTTATCAAGCATACAAAGGTCAAACAACTTTACATTAAAATACATCTTCATAAAAGGTGGGGTATCCAACTTAAAAGCATTGCTCCCTACACCTTGGAGAATATGAAAAAGACAATTGAATTGGTTTCAGCTTCTATGTAACCCCATAAATCCTTTTTTCTCGAAGTGCAACCATACCAAATTTTCAACCTAAAAATATGGTCAACTTTATTCTTGTCATGCCTTGCCTTATGCTTGGCTTGGGTCTTCTTCAAGCTATCTTGTACCCTTTATTAAATCAACCTAATTCTCTCTAGAAGACTATTTGCTTCGTTCACCTCCTTATGGCTGTTTACATTTCTTTGTGAAACTTCAAATGCCAAATTAGAAGGTGGATTAGGAAGGTAACTATAACAAGCTTCAAAAGGTGATATGCTATTGGAACCATGAATTACCCTATTATAAGCATGCTGAATATAAGAAAAATTATTGTCCCAAGTCTTTGGATTCCTTCGATTATGGCCCCAAACAACATGGACCAAATTTCTATTCACAACCACTATTTGTCCATCTGTTTGAGGATAAAAAGCTATGGAACTCTTCAACTTAATATTCATATTGCTCACAAAGTTGTCCAGAACATAGTAAGAAATGTGCTATCCAGATATGAAATAATGGATTTTGGCAATCTCAAATTGCTATAGACTTGTTTAATGGACTTGTAACAGCTTCTTGACCAGAAATAGTCTTCGTATAAGGCAGCAACACATGTATCTTGCCAAACCAATCAACATTGACAAACAAATATCAATTTCTTGCCTTGTTGTGGGTAACCCGCCTAGAAAATCTATGGAGACATTCTTCTGTTTAGATGGAATCAGCAATGATTTTTCCACATCTTCCTCATATTTGGTTTGCTGTTGCTGCATAAAACACAATCTTTCACAAATTTGGCAACATCGTTTTCAACTTGTGGCCAAAACACATATCTTTGCAAATTAGCAATGGTCTTATGAATATCAAAACAACCAACAACAAGAGAAGTGCGTCTCATATTAAATGCGTTCTGAAATCCCATTTAGAATCCAAAACTTGCCCTACTTGTAAAGTAGCCCATCAACAAGTTATAATCAGCCACACCTGCTTTCTTACAAAGTTTAGAGGTCTTCAAATGCTGATACATGTCTCTGAAATTCATGTCTTGAGTATAGTCCTCCAAAAACCCCTCATGTGCGAACGGCTCAACTTGCATAGCAACACTAGCTGCAAGAATGGGAAGTCTAAATAACAGATCAATCCTCTTATTATTGACACCTTTCTTGTACTTAATAACAAGATAAAATTGTTGCAAAAAACCCATCCTTTTAAATTGTCCAATTGCCTTGCACCAAGGCAGAGTGGTAACAAATTAGTCTTCCTTCTTCCAAAATCATAGCACCTAAACTCAAGCTCTTAATTTCTATGCCTTTTTTTCCTTCTTGGCTTTGATGAAAAGAAGCATACACTTCTTATTTGCCTTTACCAATCTCCTTGTTTGATTGAATGAAACAAGTGTATTGAGTGGCTTCCTTGCGTAAGTCTTGATGATATATAACTATGCTTCTTTGGTCAAGAGATACTTATACTCTCTTCTCATGGAGATTGTATCTGTCATCCACAAAAAGGGACTACATAGCACAAGCTTACAAACATCCAATGGTACAACTTCACATAATACTTCATTGACAAAGTCAACAGAAATTGCAAACTTCACTTTACATTGCAATTCAACTTGTTTCTTAACCATCTTTTTCTAGATCAGTTGTTTTTTGTGAACTTGGATCAATCAACACATTTACCTTTTCCTTCTTCACATGGGCTCTAAAAAGAATCAAACAATCCATATTTTCTTTATCGGTGAAATCTTTTTCTTCTTCTTTCTTGCTGATTTCTTCTTTTGGAACAGCTGATTTAGGAAGAGTAACAACACAATCTTCTCATCTAAATCGAAATTATATCCCCCCTTGTTTACATTAGTAATGGTGGCAATGGTCTTCTTGCCTTTCTTCCTTTTCAAGAACTCTTCATTGTTATTTGGGTGCAACTTTGAACAAGTAAACTCTTCATGCCCATCTCAGTCACGATGTGTATAATGCTTCTCTTCTTTGGTTGTGGTGCTAACAGTCGTCTTTTTTGTGAATTGCTTTTTCCACTTTTTTTAAATGGCTTACTTGGTCTTCCTACTTGCTTGGCTTGGTTGACTTACCCATCTTGTAATTCTTATCAATGGTATGGGCTTTGATACTGGTCTCTTCCAAGTTCTTGATGGGAAAGAGTGAAAAAATTCTGCTCTATATAAGGTTGAAGTCTGTTGAGGTATTTCACAATTACCTCTCATTATTCAACGACTTCCTCAGCCATATGTTTGTGTTTGATATTCATTGGTATATTCTTCAACAATTGTTCTTGCCTTTGCCACAAGAATTTCCATACCCAAGTGGATAAAATTTGCTCCTTCATGACCTCCTTCATTTGGGACCACTTTTTTATAGGTGGTTCTCTGTTATTTACCAAGGCTCTGGTGTATCTTCTCCATGCATTCTTAGGCATTTTTAGTTTGCACAAGCAATATTTTGTGCCTTGTTGTGGCGATGGACATTAGAGAACACCGCCAACTAATGAATTCAATGCTCCAATATTTTGCATTTTTCTGTCCCATAAAACATTGCACCTTGAACTTAGCCTTTGTCTTGAATGTTGGTGGGGTGAAAGGAATAGAAGAAGATCACAGACTTTCCTTGTCAACATGTTCTTCTTCTTCATCAACTCTAGTGATGTTAGGAGGTGAAGTCACTATACAAAAGTTTTAGTCAGCAAAGTTGAGGTAGCGAAGGCGACTGCTAAACGTCTAGGTCAGACATCTAGGCAGCAGACGTCTGGGTTGCTAGACATCTAGGCTAGATGTCTAGGCAGCAGACGTCTGGGCAACAAACGTCTAGGCCAGACGTCTAGGCTGCTTTGACGTCTGGATGCGGAAGACGAACAGGTTCAAGCGCTTTTTCTTGGGAGTGGAAATGAACAGTTTTTCGGAGGCTTCCATTGGGAGAGGAAACGAACAGTTTCGGAGGCTTCCTTTGGGAGAGGAAACGAACAGTTTCGGAGTTTTCCTTCTCTGCTCTATAAAAGGGGAATGATCCCTTGCATATGAAATATGTTGAGTGAATGTAAAGTTTGCTGAAATTAATAAAATAAGAAGTTGCCATTGCCCCGTGGTTTTCATGCACATTGTAGGTTTCCACGTAAAATCTGTGTTACTTGTGTTGCTGTTTTGTTCTCTGTCATTGTGATTTTCTGCTTGCAGATATAAAATCTGAAGTTTTTTACTAACATCTGGTATCAAAGCCTAAGGTTTTGTGCGAGTGGGAGCTGAAACAATGACAGGAGGTGTAACCAAGTTCGATATTGAGAAATTTGATGGCAGGAACTTCGCTTTATGGAAGATGAAGGTGGAGGATTTGTTGGTTTAGAATGACCAAGCTCTAGCCTTGAAAGGGGTCGCGAGTAAACCGAACAGCATAAAAGATGAGGTGTGGGCAACGCTTGACAGGAAGGCAGTTTTTACAATCCGTCTTTGCCTAGCAGACTCTATCTTGTTCAATGTAACTGAAGAGAAGACCGTGGAAGCCCTCTGGCAGAAGCTGGAAAAGTTGTATGAAACAAAATCGACGACAAACAAGGTTTTTTCTGAAAAAACAACTTTATAGATTGAGGATGAAGGGAAGCTCATCCGTGGCAGATCATTTGAATGAGTTTAATACTCTTATTAGTAAACTGGTTTCAATTAATGTGAATATGGAGGATGAGGATAGAGCTATCACCCTACTTTGTTCCCTCCCGGACACCTGGGATCATATCGTGTTGACCATCAGTAATGCATCATCAGGAACTCTAAAATTTGATGATATGGTAGCCACTTTGTTGGCAGAAGAGTTGAGGCGAAAAATGTCTCTGGAATCCTTAACCAATGAAGCCCTATCTGTGAGAGGTCGATCTTTCGAGAGGAGTAAACAAGGTAGATCACGATCCAGATCTAAGTCTAAAGGACGTAAGCAGAAATAGAATTGCTGGCATTGTGGGAAGCGAGGACACTCAAAGAAGGATTGTTGGCAATTAAAGAATGGCAAAAAGCAAAATCAGCCACCAGCTGAGTCTAGTACAACAGATTCAGGAGAGACGACAACATGTGAAGCCTTCTGTATCAGTAACAACAGATCTGTTTTATATACCTGGGTTTTGGACTCAGGTGCATCTTTCCACATGTCTCCTCACAGAGACTGGTTTGACAAATATCAGCCATACTGTGGTAGGATGGTCTATTTTGGTGATGATATCCCTTTAGAAATTGTGGGAAGAGGGGATATAAGGATCAGGTTGGACAATGGTAGAGAAAGGATGTTATGTGATGTACGACATGTGCCCGATTTGCGGAAGAATTTGCTCTCAATCAAGATGATGGATAAGCTAGGGTATTTTGTCACTTTCAGTAACAACTTTGCAAAGTTAGTAGAGGAGCTTGTAGTAGCAAAGGGAGAATCTTATGGGACCGTATATCGTTTATGCGGTGATACGGTGACAAACCATGCAACAACAACTTTTGTTCAGGATGCAGTAATGCTATGGCATCAACGCCTAGGCCATATGAGTGAAAAAGGTCTGAAAATTCTGCATGACAGAGGTATGCTTTCTGGGATTAAGTCTTGCAATTTAGACTTGTGTGAGCACTGTATTTTTGGTAAACAAGAGAGGGTTTGGTTTACTGCAAGTCCTGGTAAGAGTTCTGATTTTCTGCAACTTATACATTAGGATATATTTGGACCAGTCCCCACTCAGTCCTTAAATGGTGCCATGTATTTTCTGACTTTTATAGATGATTATTCTAGGAGAGTGTGGGTTTATTTTCTGAAGAAGAAGTCGGAAGCTTTGCAGAAATTTAAAGAGTTCAAAGCACGGGTAGAGAAGAGTTTGGGCAAGTTGATTTTATGTCTCGAGTCGGATAATGAGGGTGAATATTGCTCCAAGGAATTTGATAAATTTTGTACGCAGGAAGGTATTAAGCACCAGAAGACTGTACCATATACTCCACAGCAAAATGGTGTGGCTGAGCGGACGAATCACACAATCATGGAACGTGCAAGAATCATGCTCAACATAGCCATGTTGGATAAAATGTTCTGGGCAGAGGCTGTTTGCTGTTTATCTTATTAATAGGTCACCTACAGTTGTGTTGGATGGACAAATTCTGGAGGAGGTTTGGTGTTGTAAGCCAATTGATTACTCCCATTTGCGTACCTTTGGCTGTGATGCGTTTGTCCATGTACCTAAAGAAAAAAGGTCTAAATTTGACCCAAAGTGAAGCAAATGTGTTTTTCTCGGCTATGGAGATACAATGAAGGGGTATAGATTGTGGGATCCTATTGCCCACAAGGTAATTATTAGCCGGGATGTTATTGTTGATGAAAAATCCATGCAAAGGAAGGAGGTACAACAAACTCCTAATGTTGTACCAGTTGAAGTAGAAATGAATGAAGATGAATGTGATAATCAACATGCTGAAGTCTTTGATCAGCATGCAGAACAACAAGTAGAACAACAAGTAGAGCAGCCACAACGGTCACAAGACCAAGAGCCACAATCAACAGATCATTGAGTTAGAATATCTACGTGTCCACAAAAGTGTTCAGAAAGGTATTCTCATGTTTATCAATCCTATTTTGCTTTGTTAACTGATGATGGTGAACCTAGTTCATTTTAGGAAGCTAGAGAGTATGAGAATGCAGAAAAGTGGAGGAAATCCATGGAGGAGGAAATCGAGGCACTTCGCAAGAATAAAACGTGGCAACTTGTGGATCTCCCATCTGGAAGAAAGGTTGTTGGAATCAAGTGGGTTTACAAAGTAAAGAAGAAAAACGATGGGCTGTTGGAATGCTATAAAGCTCGCTTGGTGGCAAAAGGCTATGTGCAAAAGTCAGGTATAGACTTTAATGAAATTTTCTCTCTAGTTGTGAAGATGACTACTATTAGAGTTTTACTTGCACTTGTAGTAGCACAGGATTTAGAACTGGAGCAGCTTGATGTAAAGACTGCTTTCCTGCATGGTGATCTCGAGGAAGAGATTTATATGGATCAGCTTGAGGGCTATGAAGAAAGAGGCAAAGAGCATTTGGTTTGCAGATTGAAGAAATCTCTGTACGGGTTGAAACAGGCACCAAGGATGTGGTACAAGAAATTTGACACCTTCATGAAGAGCCAAGGTTTCAGCAGGAGTGAAGCTGACCATTGTGGATACTATAAGAGGTTTGATGATGGCAATTTTATTATTTTGCTGTTGTATGTTGATGATATGCTGGTTGTAGGCCCCAACATGAAGACAATCATTAATCTTAAGGCTCAGTTGGCTAGGACATTTGAAGGATTTAGGAGCAGCAAACCAAATTTTAGGGATGAAGATACACAGGGACAGAAAAGGAAGAAAGATCTGGTTAAGTCAAAAGTCATATATAGAGAAGATTTTGCAGCGCTTCAATATGCAGAATGCAAAACCAGTTAGTACCCCACTTCTTTCACACTTAAAATTGTATTCCAACCAGTGTCCTAGAACAGAAGCAGAGAAGACAAGTATGTCTTGTGTATCGTATTCATCAACAGTAGGAAGCCTCATGTATGCCATGTTGCACCAAACCGGATATTGCCCAAGCAGTGGGAGTAGTCAGCCGGTACATGGCAAATCTTGGTAAGGAGCATTGGAATGCGGTGAAGTGAATATTTAGATACTTAAGAGCCACTTCAGATGCTGCTATTTACTATGGATAGGCAGATTTGCAAGTTAAAGATTTTGTGGATTCTAATTATGGTGGAGATAGAGATGGGAGAAAGACCACTACAGGATATACCTTCAATCTTGCTAGTGGAGCGGTGAGTTGGGCTTCTAAGTTGCAGTTTGTGGTGGCTTTATCAACCTCTAAAACATAATATATTGCAGCGACTCATGGCAACATAGAGGCAATTTGGCTAGAGCGACTGTTGGGTGACTTCAAGGTAATGCAGGAGAAAATTATGTTGCATTGTGATAGCCAAAGTGCTATTCAACTAGTGAAGAACCCAACATTCCATGATCGCACGAAACACATTGATGTCAAGTACCATTTTATAAGAAATGTGGTGGAAGAAGGTAGGATCCTATTGCAAAAAATCGACACTGAAGTGAATCCTGCAGATATGCTTACAAAGCCGGTCAAGGTAGAGAAGTTTGAGTGGTGCAGAACTTCTCGGGCTTGCTAAAAACGTAACAAGGGCAACATTGGGCAATAGGCACTGGATGAAAAACATTGGTAAAAGAATTCCTGTATACTGTCTTCAAGTGGGAGAATGTTAGGAGGTGAAGTCACTATACAAAAGTTTTAGTCAGCAAAGTTGAGGTAGCAGAGGCGGCTGCTAGACGTCTAGGCCAGACGTCAGACGTCTAGGCAGCAAACGTCTAGGACAGATGTTTGGGCTGCTAGACGTCTAGGCAGTAGACGTTTAGGCCAGATGTCTGGGATGCTAGACGTCTATGCCAGACGTCTAGGCAGCAAACGTCTAGGCCAGACGTCTAGGCAGCAAACGTCTAGGCCAGACGTCTGGGATGCTAGACGTCTAGGCAGCAAACATCTGGGACAAACGTCTAGATGCGGAAGAGGAACAGGTTCAGGTGCTTTTCCTTGGGAGTGGAAACAAACAGTTTTTCGAAGGCTTCCTTTGGGAGAGGAAACAAACAGTTTCGGAGTTTTCCTTCTCTGCTCTATAAAAGGGGAATGATCCCTTGCATATGAAATATATTGAGTGAATGTAAAGTTTGCTGAAATTAATAAAAGAAGAAGTTGCCATTGCCCCGTGGTTTTCCTGCACATTGCAGGTTTCCACGTAAAATCTCTGTGTTACTTGTGTTGCTGTTTTGTTCTTTGTCATTGTGTTTTCTGCTTGCAAGTATAAAATCTGAAGTTTTTTACTAACAAGTGAAACTTTCTTCAAGACCCAAGGGAGAATCTTCAGCTTTTGTCAGAGTCTTCAATTGTTGCTTCCAAAATGTGGTTCCAATTTTTGGATCTGCAAACACCAAATCTTCTTTTTCTTTTTCCTGGGTTAGAAGCATACTTATACAAATTCAAGAAAACTTGCTTTGATACAAATACAATCCTTTGCAACACTCAAATGGCTCATTCACATAGATCTTTTCCCAACAAAATAGAACAACAAGATATGCCTTGCTTAATGGCTCACAACAATGGAAAACATAGCAAAAACTTGTTAATAAAACATAATAGCAAAACAAACAAACATTGAGGAAGGAGAATAGGCATTACATAACACCAGAGACACAATGACTTACATAGGAAATCTCCTTGGGGAAGAAAACCCATGGGAAAATGCTGCTCATAGATTATATTGCTTATATACAATGAGAGTACTACATATATAAACTGAAATAAAATCTCTCTAGCAAAACGAGAGGACAAAACAGCTCACACAATCCATATCTTCTCCAACTGTGGCCTTAACAATGGTGAAAATTTAAAAATGCAGTAGCATCCTGAATTTATTTGTTTTCAACAACAGGGAAAGAGAAAAGGACATGGAAGATCAAAAGTCATGCTTTTTGCTTTATAACTCCCTCTTCAGTAACCTTTCTTTTTCTAGTCATTATCAGATCTGAAATTGACTTGTTTATTTGACCTGGTCTTCAATCCGTATCAAGATTATTATAGGACACTAGAAGAGAAACACAAAATCCATGTCTATGAATGGGCTATAAAATGTTGAGCTCCTTTCTATTCATTTATAGAAAGACTACTTATATAGTCTTGAGCAGGAATGTGAAGAGGAACTGTTTAGCAACAATCTTCAGTAATTATGTGTTAATTTTTATTTATTTTTCATTCTTCCATCTGTTGGCATTCCCGGATCCAAACAAAAAAGGGTTAGAACTTGTTATGCTTCTTGTGAAAGCTACTGCTAGAAAACAGAACTCACAGAAACAAACTTATAACTTTGTACATGTGGATATGGGTCCTTGGGTCCTTAACCAAAAGCCCAAACTGGGGGCCATGGCAAGGTACCCAGTTTTTTACATGTCTTTTCTAATCCAAAAACAACTACAAAAAACTATCAAACAAATCTAAACTAGAAATTCTAGGAGAAATTTGAAACTGGATAGATTAAAATCTGAAATTGCAAATGCTGTAAAATCTGAACTGAGCACGGAATTAAATTTGAAATTTTAAAAGTTACACATGAATAGAAAAAAGAGCACTTTAATGAGAAGTTGTGGTTGTCAACTGAGGCCATCTCCAAGAGCAGTTTGGACATTGCCTTGGCCAGGGACATAGTCCAAAATCTATGCACAAGAGTCTTTTCACCATAACTCCTTCTCTAACTGATATATCCTAGTTATAACTATTTCCGGCCATAGACTCTTTACAATATGCATTGGAGTTATTAGTCTTATATGTAATGACAAAAAATCAAAGGGACCCACGAGATTGGTCCCATGTATCCACCAACAATTTTTAACATCAAGTTTTTAGTGGACACATGATTTTAAAGGTGGGTTGGGAGACCCCATAGTAATTTCAAAGAGATAAAAATTGAACAAAATAGAGGGTTCATGATAGTTCCTCATTCTTGAATAGCTATGCCTTTAAAGCAATTGAAACACAGGATGTAGTATTTCCAGGCTTTTCCATAGAAGGTCCTTCTATTGGATGAGGTACTCTGTTAGTGCCTTGTTGCTCAGCCTTTTTTTCTCCAGTAGCCAGAATGTGTTCTGTAATCATGATAACCTGACCTTCAATCATCTAGTGGTGGCAGGACATTTTTGATGTTTTGTCTAACTACCTTCTTCAAGCATAACACATCGAAAGTGTTAGGCATTCAAGCTTCTGCTAGTAGCTGGACAGTTATATGGCCTTTACCACTTGTGCCAATATTTTGTAAGGCTGATAGTACCTAGGCCAAGTTTCTCTTCTCCTTTTCCTTTAATTGATAGCTGTATGTAGGGCCGTAGCTTCAAGAAGATCCAGTCACCTTCCTCAAATTGTCTCTCACTTTGGTGCTGGTCTTGTTGAGATTTCATTCTACTTTAGGCCACTTTAAGGCTCTCTTTCAGCTGTTTCAAGATCTGTAGACTTTCCTCCAGAAAATCTTGAACAGCTAGCACTTGAATGTCTTTAAAGGACCAATCAACTAGCAAGGGAGGAGAAGAATTGTACAAGGCCTTAAATGTTGACATCCCAATGGTTGTATGATATGTTAGATTGAAGGAATTCTCTGCTAAATGCAACTATTATGGCCATAAGGCTTGTTGATCAGCAACATATTTCCTCACGCATCTCTCTTAACATTTGTTAACCATCTCTGTTTTTTTCATCTGTTTAAGGATGATAGCTAGTACTTTTCGTTAAAGTAGTCCCAAAATGTTTAAAGAATTCCTTCCAAAAAATACCAATGAATACTAATTCTCGAACACTAACAATGGTTTTTGGAATCCTATGTAGCTTATATGTATTCTGCTTATATTCTTTGGCAACATCTGAACCCTTGGCAATGCCCATTGCTTCTATGGGAATCAAATGGGCATACTTGGTCAATATATCAACCACCTCATAGTTTGCGTGTTTTCCTTCCACACAATGAAGCCCATGCTAATTGATTTTCTTTTTCTATGGGGAATGGGCAAGGGCTGCAACAGGGCTTGATTTTTAACATTCTCTGTTTTATATCTTTGGCAACTTTCATATGAAACTACAGAGCTTTTCACATCTCCTCTCATACCTTTATAGTAAAATTTGCTCCTGATGTTTAGGTAGATCTTAAATAAATCAATATGATCAGCAACAATGAACAATGACATGTCCTCCTTTTGGTTCCTTTGTGAATCTCGTAACATAACTATGAGTCTTTCATCCTTTGCATATTCAACAAGTATTCTTCTCTCCACCCTGATTTTACGAGGGATATTGCATACAACTTAGGTAGTTTAGAAAGCAAATTTGCAACAACATTATTAATGCCATTTTCATATGGAATTTCAAAGTAAAAACTCTGCAATTTGCTTTTGTACTTCGCTCATTTACTGGCATTTCTTTGGGACAGCAAGTACTTCAAACTTTGATTGTCTGTTCCAATAATGAAATGCTGATCCAATATAAAGGGTGTGAATTTTTCTTTAGCATGTTAGAAAAAACTCCAGATTTTATACCTGCAATGAGAAACACAATGACAGAGAATAAAAACAGCAACACAAGTAACACAGAGATTTATGTGGAATCCTGCAATGTGCAGGAAAACCACGGGGCAATGACAACTTCTCATTTTATTATTTTCAGCAAAACTTTACATTCACGTTTTCAACATTACTTTGCTATGCAAGGGATCAAGTCCTTCAAGTCCCTTTTATAGAGCTCTATCTTCATCTTCCATATTCACATTAACTGAAACCAGTTTACTGATAAGAATATTAAACTAATTCAAATTATCTACAACGGATGAACTTTTCTTCATCCTCAAGCTATAAAGCTGCTTTTTCAGAAAAAACCTTATTTGTTGCTGATTTTGTTTCATACAACTTTTCAAGCTTTTGCCAAAGGGCTTCCGTGGTCTTCTCTTCAACTACATTGAACAAGACAGAGTTTGCTAGGCAGAGACGGATTGTAGAAACCGCCTTCCTGTCCAACATTGTCCACTCCTCATCTTTCATGCTGCTTGGTTTACTAGCGACCCCTTTCAGGGCTTGAGCTTGGTCATTTTGAACCAGCAAATCTTCCACCTTCATCTTCCATAGAGCGAAGTCATTGTTTCAGCTCCCACTTGCACAAAACCTTGAGCTTTGATACCAGATGTTAGGAAAATCTTCAGATTTTATACCTGCAAGTAGAAACACAATGACAGAGAACAAAAACAGCAACACAAGTAACACAGAGATTTACGTGGAAACCTGCAATGTGCAGGAAAACCACGGGGCAATGGCAACTTCTCCTTTTATTATTTTCAGCAAAACTTTACATTCACGTTTTCAACATTACATTGATATGCAAGGGATCAAGTCCCTTTTATAGAGCATGAAGGGAAGACCCTGAACCGTTCGTTTCCTCTCCCAAAGGAAGCCTCCGCAAAACTGTTCGTTTCCATGCGCAACTGAAGCGATTCGTCTTCCGTGTCCTGACGTCTATCCTGGACGTCTACTTGCCTAGACGTCTGGCCTAGACGTCTAGCAGCCTGACGTCCGGCTCGCTGCCTAGACGTCTGCCTAGACGTCTAGCAGCCCAGACGTCTGCTGCCTAGACGTCTAGCAGCCCAGACGTCCTTGCCTAGACGTCTAGCAGCCCAGACGTCCGGTCCTCGCCTAGACGTCCGCCTAGACGTCTAGACCCACGTCCTCCTGCCTAGACGTCTAGTTTGCTGCAACTTCCTTTTCTGCTGACTATGCACCTGTATAGTGACTTCACTTCCTAACATTCTCCCACTTGAAGTCAGTATTCAGGAATTCTTCTGCCAAAGATTTTCATCCAATGCCAATTGCCCAATGCTGCCCTTATTACTTTTTCAGCAAGCCCAGAGAAGTTCTGCACCACTCAAACTTCTCTACCTTGACCGACTTTGTAAGCATATCTGCAGGATTCACTTCAGTGTCGATTTTCTGCAACAGGATCCTACCTTCTTCCACCACATTTCTTATAAAGTGGTACTTGACATCAATGTGTTTCGTGCGATCATGGAATGTTGGATTCTTCACTAGCTGAATAGCACTTTGGCTATCACAATGCAACGTAATTTTCTCCTGCATTACCTTGAAGTCACCCAACAATCGCTCTAGCCAAATTGCCTCTTTGCTGGCATGAGTCGCTGCAATATATTCTGCTTCAGTGGTTGATAAAGCCACAACAGACTGCAACTTAGAAGCCCAACTCACCGCTCCACCAGCAAGAGTGAAGGTATATCCTGTAGTGGACTTTCTCCCATCTCTATCTCCACCATAATCGAATCCACAAAACCTTTAACTTGCAAATCTGTCGATCCAAAGTAAATGGCAACATCTGAAGTGGCTCTTAAATATCTAAATATCCACTTCACCGCATTCCAATGCTCCTTACCAGGATTTGCCATGTACCGGCTGACTACTCCCACTGCTTGGGCAATATCCGGTCTGGTGCTCACCATGGCATACATGAGGCTTCCTACTGCTGATGAATACGGTACACGAGACATGCTTGTCTTCTCTCGCTTTTGTTCTAGGACACTCGGTTGGAAGACAACTTTAAGTGTGGAAGAAGTGGGGTACTAACTGGTTTTGCATTCTCGCATATTGAAGCGCTGCAGAATCTTTTCCACATATGACTTTTGACTTAACCAGATCTTTCTTCCTTTTCTGTCCCTGTGTATCTTCATCCCTAAAATTTGGTTTGCTGCTCCTAAATCCTTCATTTCAAATGTCCTAGCCAACTGAGCCTTAAGTTCAATGATTTTCTTCATGTTGGGGCCTGCAACCAGCATATCATCAACATACAACAACAAAATAATAAAACTGCCATCATCAAACCTCTTATAGTATCCACAATGGTCAGCTTCACTCCTGCTGAAACCTTGGCTCTTCATGAAGGTGTCAAATTTCCTGTACCACATCCTTGGCGCCTGTTTCAACCCGTACAATGATTTCTTCAGTCTGCAAACCAAATGCTCTTTGCCTCTTTCTTCATAGCCCTCAAGCTGATCCATATAAATCTCTTCCTCGAGATCACCATGCAAGAAAGCAGTCTTTACATCAAGCTGCTCCAGTTCTAAATCCTGTGCAGCTACAAGTGCAAGTAGAACTCTAATAGTAGTCATCTTCACAACTGGAGAGAAAATTTCATTAAAGTCAATACCTGACTTTTGCACATAGCCTTTTGCCACCAAGCGAGCTTTATAGCGTTCCAACAACCCATCGTTGTTCTTCTTCACTTTGTACACCCACTTGTTTCCAACAGTCTTTCTTCCAGGTGGGAGATCCACAAGTTCCCACGTTTTATTCTTGCGAAGTGCCTCGATTTCCTCCTCCATGGATTTCCTCCACTTTTCTGCATTCTCGGACTCTCTAGCTTCCTGAAATGAACTAGGTTCACCATCATCAGTTAACAAAGCAAAAGAGGACTGATAAACATGAGAATACCTTTCCGGACACTTTTGTGGACGTGTAGATCTTCTAACCCAATGATCTGTTGATTGTGGCTCTTGGTCTTGTGACCGTTGTGGCTGCTCTACTTGTTGTTCTACTTGCTGTTCTGCATGCTGATCAAAAACTTCAGCATGCTGATTTTCATATTCATCTTCACTCATTTCTACTTCAACTGGTACAACATTAGGAGTTTGCTGTACCTCCTTCCTTTGCATGGATTTTTCATCAACAATAACATCCCGGCTAATAATTACCTTGTGGGCAGTAGGATCCCACAGTCTATACCCCTTCACTATATCTCCATAGCCGAGAAAAACACATTTGCTTGACTTTGGGTCAAGCTTGGACCTTTTTTCTTTGGGTACATGGGCAAACGCATCACAGCCAAAGGTACGCAAATGAGAGTAATCAACTGGCTTACAACACCAAACCTCCTCCGGAATCTGTCCATCCAACGCAGCTGTAGGTGACCTATTAATAAGATAAACAACTGTATTAACAGCCTCTGCCCAGAACTTTTTCTCCAACATGGCTGCGCTGAGCATGCTTCTTGCACGTTCCATGATTGTGCGATTCATCCGCTCAACCACACCATTTTGCTGTGGAGTATATGGTACAGTCTTTTGGTGCTTAATACCTTCCTGCATACAAAATTTATCAAATTCCTTGGAGCAATATTCACCCCCATTATCTGACCTGAGACATAAAATCGACTTGCCCAAACTCTTCTCTACCCGTGCTTTGAACTCTTTAAATTTCTGCAAAGCTTCCGACTTCTTCAGAAAATAAACCCACACTCTCCTAGAATAATCATCTATAAAAGTCAGAAAATAGATGGCGCCATTTAAGGACTGAGTGGGGACTGGTCCAAATATATCCGAATGTATAAGTTGCAGAAAATCAGAACTCTTACCAGGACTTGCAGTAAACCGAACCCTCTTTTGTTTACCAAAAATACAATGCTCACACAAGTCTAAATTGCAAGACTTAATCCCAGAAAGCATACCTCTGTCATGCAGAATTTTCAGACCTTTTTCACTCATATGGCCTAGGCGTTGATGCCATAGCATTACTGCATCCTGAACAAAAGTTGTTGTTGCATGGTTTGTCACCGTATCACCGCATAAACGATATAGGGTCCCATAAGATTCTCCCTTAGCTACTACAAGAGCTCCTCTGGTAATTTTGCAGTAGTTGTTACTGAAAGTGACAGAATACCCTAGCTTATCCATCATCTTGATTGAGAGCAAATTCTTCCGCAAATCGGGCACATGTCGTACATCACATAACATCCTTTCTCTACCATCGTCCAGCTTGATCCTTATATCCCCTCTTCCCACAATTTCTAAAGGGTGATCATCACCCAAATAGACCTTTCCACCACAGTATGGCTGATATTTGTCAAACCAGTCTCTGTGGGGAGACATGTGGAAAGATGCACCTGAGTCCAAAACCCAGGTATATAAAACAGATCTGTTGTTACTGATACAGAAGGCTTCACATGTTGTCGTCTCTCCTGAATCTGCTGCACTGGCCTCAGCTGATGGCTGATTTTGCTTTTCACCATTCTTTAATTGCCAACAATCCTTCTTTGAGTGTCCTGGCTTCCCACAATGCCAACACTTCCCTTTCTGCTTATGTCCTTTAGACTTAGATCTGGACTGTTTTCTACCTTGTTTACTCCCCTCGAAAGATCGACCTCTCACAGATAGGGCTTCATTGGTTGAGGGTTCCAGAGACGTTTTTCGCCTCAACTCTTCTGCCAACAAAGCGGCTACCACATCATCAAATTTGAGAGTTCCTGATGATGAATTACTGATGGTCATCACCATATGATCCCAAGTGTCCGGGAGGGAACAAAGTAGGGTGATAGCTCTATCTTCATCCTCCATCTTCACATTAACTGAAACCAGTTTACTGATAAGAGTATTAAACTCATTCAAATGATCTACAACGGATGAACTTTCCTTCATCCTCAAGCTATAAAGCTGCTTTTTCAGAAAAACCTTATTTGTTGCTGATTTTGTTTCATACAACTTTTCAAGCTTTTGCCAAAGGGCTTCCGCGGTCTTCTCTTCAACTACATTGAACAAGACAGAGTCCGCTAGGCAGAGACGGATTGTAGAAACCGCCTTCTTGTCCAGCGTTGCCCACTCCTCATCTTTCATGCTGCTCGGTTTACTCGCGACCCCTTTCAAGGCTTGAGCTTGGTCATTCTGAACCAACAAATCCTCCACCTTCATCTTCCATAGAGCGAAGTTCCTGCCATCAAATTTCTCAATCTCGAACTTGGTTACACCTCCTGTCATTGTTGCAGCTCCCACTCGCACAAAACCTTGAGCTCTGATACCAGATGTTAGGAAAACTTCAGATTTTATACCTGCAAGTAGAAACACAATGACAGAGAACAAAAACAGCAACACAAGTAACACAGAGATTTACGTGGAAACCTGCAATGTGCAGGAAAACCACGGGGCAATGGCAACTTCTCCTTTTATTATTTTCAGCAAAACTTTACATTCACGTTTTCAACATTACTTTGCTATGCAAGGGATCAAGTCCCTTTTATAGAGCATGAAGGGAAGACCCTGAACCGTTCGTTTCCTCTCCCAAAGGAAGCCTCCGCAAAACTGTTCGTTTCCATGCGCAACTGAAGCGATTCGTCTTCCGTGTCCTGACGTCTACTTGCCTAGACGTCTGGCCTAGACATCTAGCAGCCCAGACGTCTGGCCTACTGCCTAGACGTCTGACCTAGCCTAGACGTCTAGCAGCCTCCACGTTTGATCTAGACGCCTGCTGCCTAGATGTCTAGCAACCCAAACGTCTGATCTAAACGTCTGCTGCCTAGACGTCTAGCAGCCCAGACGTTTGGTCTGCTGCCTAGACGTCTAGCAGCCCAGACGTCTGGTCTGCTGCCTAGACGTCTAGCAGCCCAGACGTCTAGTCTGCTGCAGCTTCCTTTTCTGCTGACTGTGCACCTGTATAGTGACTTCACTTCCTAACATAGCATACATAAGTGCGGGCATTTCCTAGTAATTTTTGTACTTTTAAAAACAATAGGCTGCCAACCTTACTCAAACAGGCTTCAAGATTTAAGTTAATGTACCTTGTAATGTTTTTGGGATATTGGTTAGCCCCTAACTTATATGGTTCGAGTTCATCTTCATGATTGAGAAGGACAAAAAATGAAAAATCCCTGTTAAAAACATTAGTTATAGATTTTGCTATTAAGTTTGATAAATAAAAATAATTATTTTTTATAAATTTAAATGTATAAATAAAAAATAAATATAAGTATGTTTAAAGAACATATTTCACACAAGAACAAGGTTAAGGGGTGTCTTTATGAATGAGTTGTCCCAAGATTTTTTTTCCTTGGCTGTCTTGTTTCAGCATTCAGTTGTGGATGCGAAATGGAGTCCAAATATTTCAGAATGAATTATGGAGGTTGTGGGATGTCAAGTTTTAGTTTCGTTTTTTATATTTTTATATTTTTAAATTATTTCATTTTCTGTTGATTGTTGTCTGTCCAATTATGTTTGCTGAATTTGTTTGTGTAAAGAAAAATGGTTAAAATTCGAATAGTATAAGAGGTTAGCCCAAAAGGCTTAGCTCAAAATTCATTATGGCCATGATGAGTTTTCAATGCTGTTTTGAACTAATCACATTCCCTTAACCTTACTTGTTGATAACCAAATCTCAAGTCAATTTTTGTAAAAACCATTGTCCAATGTAGCCATTTTAATATTTCATTTATACATGGAATGTTTTTCGAAAAATAATTTGAATTTTTTTTTATTAAAACAAGATCATTTACAAGTTGGGATGAGACTTCTCCCAGCCTTAGCCAAAGAGAACACATGTTTACAATAGTAAAAGAAGATTTGCATTGGAGCCAAATCTCCTAAACCATATCTCTACAATGACTGTTCACTTGTTTGCAACTGTAAAAGAAGATCTACATTGGAGCCAAATATCCTAAACCATATTTCTACAATGGTTGTCCAAATTAGCTAAACATTGTATTTGCTCACCAACCTGCCTAATCATCTCATCCTCAATAGCCGTGTCACTATGCCACTGAACCCCTACCTCCTTCTCAGTACCCATCTTAGCCAGGAAGTCTGCCACTTTATTTAGATCTGTACTCACATATACTGGAATCACATCATCTAATGCCCTTCACAATTCCTTAATTTGAGTGACAAGAATACTCAACCTCCATGTCTTCAAAGCAAAGTTTCTCATGCAATCCAAAGCTCCTACCATTATTTGAGAATCTGATTCTAGGATTATCCTCCTATAACTTTGTTTTACTGCCCAAATAGAAGCAGATTTGATAGGTAAGGCTTCCGCTTCATTGTTCGTGGCCCTTCCCAGGCCTTGCAGTTCCCAATAGAGCATTGTCCCAACATGATTCCTGCAAACCACTCCAATTCCAGCTCTATTTGGATTGCCTTTTGCAGCTCCATCAGTATTAATTTTAATCCAACCTTTTGGGGGTGGTTTCCAACTAGCTCTGTCCTGCCCCTCTTGCACTTCAACTTCCTTCTCCATTGTCCCTATAACAGCCTGAGTTTCCTCTTTAGCATGCACTGCCACAGTTTTTATGACTTTGCTCCAAATGACGTGCCAAACTCCATCTAAAGATGAAAAGGTTTCCCTAAAAATTGGTTTCTCTAAAAATTCTGCCATTTCTCTCCAACCACACTTGCCACCAAATGAAGTTTAATCCAAGCTCCCAACCGATACAAAGAGCTTTAGATTTAAATCTACCCCTCTTCCATCTTTCCCAAATATTAGTCCGGTTCAAATCACCATTAACTCGAATTTTATAAGATAAAAACCATCTCTCCCAGATATGGCGCGTGAATGGGCACTCAAACATCAAGTGGTCAGATGTTTCCTCACTCCTATAGCATAAAACACATTGAGATGGACCAATGATTCCCCTACGTTTGTGATTATCAAAAGTAAGAATTCCATTATGCATGAACTGCTAGGCAAAAAAGTTTACTTTCGGCCAACCCTTGGACTGCCAAATCTTTCTCCAACCCTCAACTTGATATGCATGAGGAGGAGGCTCTGGAAGGATCTTATCATAGCCATCCTTCACTGTGTACACACCAAGGCTCTCATAGCCCCAAGCTAATTCATCCTCCTCATCTCCACCTGTGAGAAATCTTTTTGCCAATATTTTAGTCATGATGGGTGTCAATTCCGGAGGGATTAAAATTGGCCACTCATCCAACTTCTTAAATTGCTTAAACTTATAATCCCCCAACTGACTAGTGTTGAAATAACTTTCAATTTGGATCCAACCCCTAATTTCCATGGCTGTTTTTATTGGTTGCAGTTGTGGGAATTCAACAATGATAGGTGGGTATTGATCCCATGAATCTGTCCAAAATCGTGCCTTCTCCCCTCTCCCCACTTTCCAAAATAATCTGTCTTTCACTACTTGAGATCCTAACTTTAGAGCCTGCCACACTAAGGACCCATTACCATCCAAAGGGAAACAACCCACCTCACTTGTGTTTACCTGTCGCAAATATTTACTAGTTAAAACTCTACTGAATAAAGAAGTTGGTTGGGAAATCCACCTCCAGTAAAGCTTTCCAGCCAAAGCTTTATTATTTAACTTTGATCTCCTTAGTCCCAAACCTCCTTTTACCTTGGGTTGACTTACTTTCTCCCAACCTACTAAAGCCCATTTCCTCTCTCCTTTTACTCCTTCCCATAAAAATGTTCTAGCCATCTTGTCCAACTCTTTCCATATGGTATGTGGGGCAGCAAGGATAGAAAATTTATAAATTGGCATGGCCTGAATGACTGACTGTAAAAAGGTTAATCTACCCCTATAGCTTAACCATTTGTGAGACCAATTATTAACCCTTTCCTTGATACAATCCAAAAGATTCCTCCAGATATCTATTTTCAGTTTTTTAAAATGCAAAGGGACCCCCAAGTATACCACTGGGAGAGAAGTCCTCATCAATCCTAAGATCTCTAAAATTCTGTCCTGAAGCCTTTGATCAAGATTGAAAAAGACCACTTTGGATTTTTTATCATTGATGACTTGGTTTGTGGCCCTAAGGTAGACATTAAGTGTATCTCTAATCATTCTTGCTTCCTTGAAGTTGGCCACTCCCACCAATCTTGTGTCATCCACAAAATGTAGGTGAGTCAAAACTTATTCACCCACCTTGATACCTGTTAGCAAACCTTTTCGTCTTCTCCTCAAGATGAGTCTACTCAAACCTTCAGCCAATATGAGAAAAATATAAGGGGAACAAAGATCTCCTTGACGAAGGCCTCGAGTAGCTCCAAATGGTTGCGAGGGAAGGCCCTTGATTAACACTGAGTATGTCGGAGTAGAAACACAGTTCATGACCCATTCTATCCAATCCTGAGAGAAACCAAAGGCTGCTATCATCTTTGACAAGAAGCTCCACTCTACCCTATCATAAGCCTTTGACATATCCAATTTTATAAACATTTCGCTATTATGAGATTTTTGCATTGAATGGATTGCCTTTTGAGCTAGAACCACACCATCCAAGATCTGTCTGCCCTCTACAAAACCCCCTTGCTCCGAGGAGATAATGCTATGTAGAAAGGGTTTTAGCCACTCAACCATTACCTTTGTGATTATTTTATATATGACATTGTATAAGGCAATAGGTCTATAATCTGAAATATGCACCCCTTCCTCCCCTTTTGGAATTAAGGCAATGAAAGTATGATTTAATGCTTTAAGCATTCTTTTACTACCTTTGGACTCCTCTATAACAGCCATTACATCCTCTTCCAAGTTGTCCCAGAAGGCCTGAAAAAACTCAATTGGAAAGCCATATGGACTTGGAGTTTTTTCGGTGCTCATTCCAAAGACTACTTTCTTCAGTTCCTCTCTATCAATGGGTTTAAGTAGGGCCTGTTTTTCTTCTTCAGAGATAACAAAGGGTATGACAGCAAGAACTTCTTTTTGAGCCTCTTCATCTTGTACCATACTTTCCTTAAATAGTTTAGAAAAATAATCCATTGAATGGAAATGCATACCTGGAATTGTATCAAAGGAGTGTCCGTTCTCATCTTGAAGAGCTTCCATGTTGTTCATTTGTCTCCTAGCACAGGCAGCCCGATGAAAAAATTTGGTATTTTTATCACCTTCTAATAACCAAGTGGTTCTTGCTCTCTGTTTCCAGTAGATCTCCTCTTGGTTGTCAATGTCCTCAACCGCTTTACGCAATGCATCATCCTCTTCTTTGAGCTGCTCTGTAATTGTTCCTTCCTTGAAGTGTTTTTGAACCTTATCCCATCTGGCCACCAATAGAGCTCTTTGGACATGGAAGTCTGTCTTGTTAGCTCACCTCCATTGTTTCAGTTGATCCTTGACATAATGAAGCTGCTTGTGGAATCTAAACATTGCTGTCCCATATGCCGGGTGGCCCTCTTCCCACCACTGTGGAATTTTCTTTCGAAGTTTCTCTTTTTGTAACCAAAAGTTTTCAAATTTGAATGGTTTGTGATGCTGCACTGTCTTGATCCCCCCTTCCAACAAAATGGGAAAGTGATCCGAAACTGGACCCTCCAAAATCTGATATTTAATATTCCATTTCACAAATGCCTCATTTGAAACCAAAAAACGATCTAACTTCACTTTCCTGCTATGTGGCCCCCTCCTCTTATTTGTCCGTGTAGTTGGTTCCAGGGCATTTAATATCCACCAAGTGTAATGCATGGACTTGGGCAATCATAAATCGATCCCCTGGGTCTAAAATTGAGGTTCCCCCTTCCTGATCTCTAGATGATAATTTAACATTAAAATCCCCAACAACAATCTAGTCTAACTCCTCCCTTGAGACTCTCATGTTATGCACCGCTTTCCATTGATGCATCTGACCATCTAGGTTTTGAGCCCCATAAAAATTTGTGATTAAAACCTGCTCAGCTGTCACATTGTTCCTAAAATGCGATGTGAGGACACCCCTCCAAGCTATATGTTCTATTGCCGTCCATTCAAGAAAGTTCCAAAAAGTAACTATCTTGAGCAACCACTTCCATATGACCAACACCCCTCCAAATTCTATTTACTGCTTTACACATAAGATCCAACGACATTTTTGTCTCCTGGATAAGCAAAAAATCTGTTTTACATTTTTCTAAGAGTCTTCGAACAACAGATTGATGGGTTCTACTATTTAAACCTTTAACATTCCATGATTGTATAATCATTGGCTACCTTGAGAGCAGTAAAAATCTATTGGCCTCACCGATCCTCCAGTGATCAGTTTGTCTCCTTGAATTGCTATCAATTCCTTATTTGATTTTCTACCCACTCCTTGAGAGCTGATATTTTTTGATCTCTTTTTCACCTGAGTTATGCCTCGAGTTGGCCTTTCTTTGCTCTTTTCTACTATACCCATGATGACATCCTTAATTATAGGTTGCTTTTGGTTATGCACTATTAATGCCCTTGCAATCTCTGATTGCAGTAACTTACTGTACTCAATTACCTGCTCTAGGATAGGAGGAGGTGAAAGAGGAGCTTGAACATGGCTGTTATTATTTTTATTATTCCCATCCACTCCTTCCATGAATTGTTCTTCTTCCTGGTCCACTAGTGTCTTGAAGATCTCATACCTATTGGAGGGCTTGAGTTGGGTTTGCTCTTTACCATCTTTTTTCTTTTGCCTTCTCCTTCTTTTGGGTTGTTCAAAACCATCTCCCTATGCTTCTTTGCCCTGAGAAATGTTGGTTGTTTCTTTATTGACTGTTGATTTACCCTCAGGAAGATTTGACATTCCCATAGGAGCCTCCATTTTTATGTTCATATTGTTTGGGCAGGATCGGGCCAAATGGCCATATTTGTGGCAAACTCTGCACCTGAAGGGCAATGCCTCATAATCCAGTTGTTGAATCCAAGATAGTCCTGCAAGTTTGAGTTCAACCTCTATCGATAAAGGCTGGCTAAGATCCATTTCCATGCATAATCTAGCATAAACGATTGTGTTTCCTTCCATTGTGTCTTTGGAAACACCCAAATATCTTCCAAGGGAATTGCCGATAATTTCTAATACCTGCTCACTCCAAAACTCCATTGGAAGTGCATACAAACGGATCCAAACCGGGACAACAGTGGGTTCAATTCGAGGATCAAATCCCACTCTCCAGGGATGAACAAATAATCCTGTCGGACCATGATTCCTCTTTTATGATTCGGAAGCCCTATTTCTATCGGCAAGTGAAGAAAAACTAACAGTAAAATACCCATTGTTGATAAACCACAAAGAATACTCACCAAGAGGCTCCCAGTTTTGCCGGAAAAAATTAAGGGTAGGTTGAATACCAATGAATTTACAGATCAAATCATGATTGGCTCTATATAAAACTGTTTCTTCTACCATCCTTTGCTCAATGACAATATTTGGCCTTGATTCTGACTGTGGCAAACATTGTTGATCTATTTCCAGCAGCCGTAAAGAGCATTTTTAATGCAGTTTTTTGTGCTTCTTCAGTCTCTGTTGGAGATTTATCCTTTAACAAATCTGCAAAAGAACTATGTCTCTCTAAAATAGGATCCAGAGGTGTCCCCATTGGGCCCTCCTGGGGCAACAATCTTGTCTTCAATTCCACAGCAACCAAAAATCTCTTCGGCTACCCAACTGATGCCCTCGTTTTCATTTATACATGGAATGTTAAATCTGTTCTTAATTTTTTTTTGTTCAGTTCCCATTAGTCAAGGAACACATTAAAGGAACTATCTTTCATTTTTATTAAAACCACAGAAGAGGCAAAAGGGCCTTTGTTGGGCAGTGCTACAAAGCCCTATATCAATAACTTCTGGACCATTTTTCTCCATTTCATCCTTAAATATCATTGGATACCTGTAAGGAAGAATTATAGGCAGTTTGGACCCTGGTTCCAACTTGATATTGTATTCTTATTCTCTATATGGAGTTAGCCTTGGTTGTAGGAACTCAAAATGCCTGCATATCTATCAATCAACTGTTGAACCTTTCTGGATTTTGTGTTTTCATTTTAGCATGCAAGCTTTTTACATTGAAAGATATATCATAACTCATCTTTTGTAAGTTGTTGATCCGTTTTATGAGCTGTAACCAATATTTTTGTACCTGCTGGCTGCCCTCTTCTTGTTATCAGCTGCTTCCCTTCCCCAAATTTCACATACTGTTCACCAAGATTCATTTTGAATTTACTTGAAATGTTGAACTAGTGTGTTTCTATGACCATATTAGCCCTTGCTAGAACCACCACATAAAAATCAAAATTTGATTCATAGTTATATAATTATATTTCATGCCTCTTATCATTTGTTTCCCACTTTATCATACTACCATGGGCCATTGTTACGTAAAAAAATTGGTAGGCTTGGTGTTCGATGTGTCTCATCCTTTGCAGAGGAAGTACGTACGGCAGGCCCCTGCTTCGGCCCCCTTTTTCCGGAGATATTATCGGAGGCGTTGGTGGGATTCCCGTGATTGTTGGGTATGGGTGGTTTTAGCCCTTGTTATTGTGCCCACGGTATTCTAATACCACATTGTGGTTTAGAGTTGTAAGAGTTTCCTTTATATTGATTGTAATGTTCCATTACGGGCAAGGTGAATAATAATAGAAAAGGAGGTGTGGCTCTTGTTTGCTGGACGTAGCCCAAATTGCGTGAACCAGGATAAATCTCTTGTGTTCTATGTGCATGTATTTTGTGAGTTGTTATTTTCTTCTGAGTTATTTATTTTCTGCTTCATTATTCTGGAATAAGACTCCTCGCTTTCCGATTCAACTTTTCCCAATCTTCATCAGATGTACTGGTAGGTTTCGTTTCAGAGATAACAGACCACTGATCTCTGTCCACGAGCAGATCCTCCATATTTTACTTCCATAGCTCAAAACTTTTTCCATCAAATTTCTCAATCTCTATCCTTGAATGATTTCTCAAAACTTTTACTAGAAATGTTGAACTAGTGTGTTTCTATGACCATATTAGCCCTTGCTAGAACCACCACATAAAAATCAAAATTTGATTCATAGTTATATAATTATATTTCATGCCTCTTATCATTTGTTTCCCACTTTATCATACTACCATGGGCCATTGTTACGCAAAAAAAATTGGTAGGCTTGCATCCATAAAGTCATGACTTGCTAGAGTTGACAAGGGTTATCAAATGTTAGGATAAATAATTTATTACATTATTATTATTATCATATCTCACGAGAGGTGAGATAAGTTGTAAATAGTTGGATAGGGCATAGATAGATTGTAATGATCCTTATTGTTTGTAACGATCATTGATCGTAACGATACAACATGTATTAATAAGCAATATTGCATCAATGAAAGAATTGATTTGCACATCAGTGGTATTAGAGTAGTAAGGAATGTATCCTCTTACTTGAGCTCAGGATTGAACCTTTTGCTAGTACATGATCTTGGGCAGATAAGTGAAGTTGGATCCGTGTCATCTTGTTAAAGGAAATGTTAGGACTTTTAGGCTTAGATATGGTTCTGCAGACTGAAGAACGAAAAGGTGTAGAGCCCATAGCAGGCTGTATAATCCATTGGGCGACTGCATAATCGACTACCGGATCTGCTCTTTTAATGCTGATTGCAGATCCATCTTGAGCTCTTTCTCCTAATTCACCGCCCTATATCTCCTCCTTCGCTTCCTTTGATGATTGGATGGCAACAATTTTCAATCAAGGTCTGCATGTGGCCACAACCTGGTGACAAAGCTCTCCTTGTGTTGAGAGCTTTGCTTTAAACATCCGACCTAAGGCTGAATTTGAAGATGATGGGCGCTATTCACGTAGGAGACGTGGACGAGAGCCATAGATAGGCCACAACGTAGACGACCGCAATAGAGGAGCGCTCAGAGTCGACTTGTGTGTCGGTCGAAAATTTGGAACTTGGAGGCACAAGATCCATGAATTGGGTGGATCAGTTCGATCTTAGAATCTGAAACAGATTGAAAGGAGTGCGATCCAAAGCCTCATGAGGGCCCTTGAGACAGTAGGAATGTAGAGATCACTTTTGCGGGGGATGTTTGTAGCAAAGAGGAGCACGACAATAATAACCTAGTAGAAGTCGATTTCGGTGCGATATTTATCCTCGGCCTAGCAGCACTGAGCGATCTCTATTTTTGGAAAAATAATTGTCTTGATTTGTTGAGTCAAGATTAGTTGTTTACCGATGACACTTATCTTGTGAACGATTTCTATCTTCAAAAAAAGAAACCTGTGAAGCTTTAGAAAACTTTGACGCTTGCAGAGGGCTGTGTTTCGCCTTCGATTTGTGAAGCTTTGCCGCCTATAGTAGCTGTGGATGTTTTTTATCCTTAGGCAATAGCTGCAGCCACCATTCATCTCAGTCTGAGTCTTGTTATTTTCAGCCAAAGTTTAGGAGCAAGAGTATTGGGCTGAAGCTATCACCATTGTTGTGTATCTTCTAAATAGAGAGCCCACAAAGGCACTACAAGGAGTTACACCTGAAGAAGCCTGGTTTAGGAGGAAGCCTTCAATCTCACATCTCAAAGTCTTTGGTAGCAAGGCATACATGCATGTGCCAAAGAAAAAGAGGACCAAGTTGGATGTGAAATCCTTGCCATGCATATTTCTTGGGTATGATGATGAATCAAAAGGGTATTGTTTGATAGACCCAATCACCAAGAAATTGCATATAAGTTGCGATGTGGTATTTGGTGAAGCAATTGAATCTAAATCAGATATTGATGCCTCTAAGGAACCTCAAGGTGCTACATCTTCTGTTGTGAGCTTAGAGTTTGATGAGGAATTCCAAGAAGACATTCCAGCTGTTGATGAACCTGAAACAATTGCTCCTTCACAACGCAAAACTTCAAAATGGTTCATGAGTACCATTAGAGATTCCAAACTTTGATGCACCTCTTGATCTCACTTTCATTTGATCACGTACTCGTAGTATGTCACGTTAGGAAGTAAATTTGGGATTGATGTCTACAGTAATGGAGAATTCAGAACCAACACCATGAAGGATGCACTTAGCTCGCCCAAGTGGAAGGCAGTTATGGAAGTAGAGTATAATTCTTTGATGAAAAACAAAACATGGGAGCTTGTTGGTCTGCCTAAAGTAAAGAAGACCATAGGCTGCAAGTGGGTCTTCAAAATCAAGTACAAGGCAGATGGTTCACTTGATAAATACAAAGGCATTGCTTGTTGCAAAGGGCTATGCACAAAAGGTAGGAATTGATTATGAAGAAACTTTTGCACCCACAACAAGATGACAACCATCCGTGTTCTTTGTGCCATGACAACGTAATTCAGTTGGAAGTTGAATCAAATGTATGTCAAAAGTGCCTTACTTAATGGTGATCTCCAAGAAGAGGTGTGTATGACTCAACTCAAAGGCTTTGTTGTCAATGGGTAAGAACAAAAGGTTTGCAAACTTATCATGTCCTTGTATGGGTTGAAGTAGGCTCCTAGGGCCCGATACATAAAAAATAACGAGCACCTATTGCAATATGGATTCATTAGAAGTCCTTTAGATGCAAATCTCTATCTCAAGGAAGTTGGATCTGAGATAGTGATACTTGTGGTATATGTTGATGATTTGATCATTATAAGTAGTACAAATGAATTGGTGGATGTTGTAAAGAATGACTTGAAAAAATCTTTTGATATGATAGATCTGGGACTTCTACACTATTGTCTTGGCTTGGAGGTTTGTCAGAGGAAAAAGACACTATTGGAAAAATATCGGATGACAAACTCTAAGCCTAAGGCAACACCAATGGAGCTAGGGTTACAATTGTCTCGATATGACAAGTCTCCTCAAGTATCTGGCACTCTTTATCATCAGCTAATTGTGAGTCCCATAAACTTGACAAAGACTAGTATTGACATCAATTTTGCTGTAAGTTATCTTTCAAGATTCATGTAGGATCCTAAAGTAAGTCATTGGAAAGTAGCAAAGAGGGTATTGCATTATGTTCGTGGTACAACAAAATATGGCTTGGAATATAAGAATGATAAATTCTTCTGACAAGCATACATGGACTCTGATTATGCCGGATCTTTATATAACAAAAAATCAACGTTTGGATATGTGTTCCATCGAGGATTTGGACCTGTCTTGTGGCACAACAAGAACAAACAGGCAGTAGCATTATCATCCATAGAGGCAAAATATCGCGATGCACAAGGAGTTGTGTGTGAGGCGCTCTGGTGACGTTGCATTCTATCAGATATGGGAGTACTTAAAAATCATCCAACACTATTGAATTGTTACAATCAAGGTGTTCTAAAATTGGTTAAGAATCTAGTGTTTCATGAAAGAACGAAGCACATTGAAGCTCAACGCTACTTCATTCGAGACCATGCTCAGAATCGTGAGATTCAACTCCAGTACATTCCCACCGACAAACAGGTTGCGGATATTTTTATGAAGGTACTTGCATGTGTAAAGTTTGAATTGTTTCACTCTCTTTGTTTACCAAATAATGTAATAAGGGGGGATCCTAAAGTAAGTCAATATTCATGAGGGCACCATGCTTAAAATCTTGAGATTCAACTCCAGTACATTCCAACCGACAAACAAGTTGCGGATATTTTTATGAAGGCACTTGCGTGTGTCAAGTTTGAATTGTTTCGCAGCTCTCTTTGAATTTTCGTTCTTTCAAGATTCATGTAGGATCCTAAAGTCAGTCATTGGAAAGTAGCAAAGAGGGTATAGCATTATGTTCGTGGTACAACAGAATATGGCTTGGAATATAAGAAGAATGATAAATTCTTCTTACAAGCATACATGGACTCTGATTATGCCGGATCTCTATATGACAAAAAATCAACATTTGGATATGTGTTCCATCTAGGATTTGGACCTGTCTTGTGGCACATCCACACAACAAGAAACAACAGGCAATAGCATTATCATCCATAGAGGCAAAATATCGTGATGCACAAGGAGTTGTGTGTGAGGTGATTTGGTTACGTAGCATTCTATCAGATATGGGAGTACTTAAAAATCATCCAACACTCTTGAATTGTGACAATCGAGGTGTTCTAAAATTGGTTAAGAATCCAGTGTTTCAAGAAAGAACGAAGCACATTGAAGCTCAACGCCACTTCATTCGAGACCATGCTCAGAATCGTGAGATTCAACTCCTATAGATTCCCACCGACAAACAGGTTGCGGATATTTTTATGAAGGCACTTGCATGTGTCAAGTTTGAATTGTTTCGCAGCTCTTTTTGTTTACCAAATAATGTAATAAGGGGTGATGTTAGGATAAATAATATATTACTTTGTTATTATCATATGTCACGAGAGGTGAGATAAGTTGTAAACAGCTGGATAGGGCATAGATTGTAACGATCCTCATCATTTGTAATGATCATTGATCGTAACGATACAACATGTATTAATAAGCAATATTGCATCAATGAAAGAAATTATTTGCCATAGTTGGATTGGGTCCTTTACGTGTTTCTTGCTGTTCATTGTTTCTCAATGATCTTTCAGTCATATCATATTTGTATGGATTATTCCAAGGGACATGAAGTTTTGTACTTTTGACGCATGCGCGCGGAGAGAGATTTAATTAATGTCCATTGGTGACTAATGTAGATGAATGTGACTCAAACAGTACTCTTGCTTACAATTTTCTAGGGGAAGCCGAAAATAGCGCTTCCAAGAACATATAAATACAAAGTACAAGAAGAGCACAAAATACAAACTTTAACCTAGAATGGTTGGTCTCTACGGATAAGGCATTATGTGGAACATATACATCTCATACGGTACATAAATATTCCAAGCAAAATATAGGCATGACACAGTGGGGGCTTATACTGTCATTGAAGATTTATTCTTGGGAAGAGATGGACAATGGGTGGAGGATGCAGAGACGAATCCAGAATCTAGGCCTCTTGTGTTGTGGACATGGTAATGCTGATTACCTCGTCCTATTTCTGGAGAATATCCCCTTGAAACTATTTTGTGGACATTTTCTAGTGGCTCTAACCCGATTTGAGGAGGATGCCAAATGTTGTCCAATACGTACTTCGTATTACCCGTTATTGGAAGAGGGGGAAAGGAGGTAATCAGCCTGGCAGTCTGCTGAGGTTGTGACCTGTTGTTTTGAAGACAATCACTTGTCAGATGTATAGAGACAAACATCTCTGGTTGGATTATTGAAGGAACGTAGAGAGTGCTCTTTCTGAATCTTTGTATAAGCAATGGTACCTCCCTCTGATATCATAGTACATGGGTCACCTGAAGGTAAAGTGCTTGTTGGATGGATTCTTCAAGAGTGGCATGCTTCAAAAACTTGACATACCTTATAATAGAATGTTTTAGTCCCTCAATGTTGTATGGGTGCACATACCAAGTATTTTATTGGATAGCACTTAAGACACATCCGCACCTGATATACACATCACACTTGATGACACACTTGGATGCATTGGGTGCATTAGTGACGCATTATGTGCATTTGGGCAATGCAAGGACCCTTTTGTCATGAACCCCACTTTTTCCTGGGTGTTTCACATAAATATAGTTGAAATAGATAGAAAGCATAAGCTTTAAAAATAGAAATTGAAAATAGAAAACAAGAAATCTAATCTTGATTCTAATGATTTATAATGTAGGAATATGCATCTTTTGATGCATGGATATATTCATATATATTATGTTTATAATGCATAGCTACACCCTTGAACCTATGTTCTGTACCTTGCATAGCTGTACCTGTACACACCCATGTAACTATTGACATAAAGTTTTATAATGTTAGTTGCATAAAATAGCATAAGGAGGATGTATTATATGCTATTGGGTGGCTTGTTCTTGAAAATTTTGACTTGCTAACTTGATTGGGAAGATTGTGATGACCGTTAAGGAATAACTATATTACAAACATAATGTTTTTATGGAAGGCATTCAATAAGAATGTGGTGATCAAAACAGGTCATTAAAAGGTAGGAGTATAAGTGTTATTGTTATGGTAAATTGTCTTTTGTCACAAGTTCAATTGTCTTGAGACTGTTGAGCAAGGTGTAGCGACAGTATTGTCATTGTTGTCAACACACTCAGATGGACAGGTTGATGCAGTGGACAGTTGTTCGGAGGTTGTTCGGAGTATGTACAATGATGTTCAATGCTTATGAGGATGTTTTTGATGTTCGGGTGAAGTTGTTAACAGGTTGTTCATGCAAATTTGCAAAAGTTGAAAAAATCGTCAGGAAATTGTCAAAAAATTGCAAAAGTCGTCACGGGCGCAGTTGGACAGGATGGATCAGTTTGGAACATGCCAACATGTCAAGAAATAGTCCAGAACAACGTTGGTAGTGTTTGGATTGGTCGGTGATGTTTCCGGTATCTTGGCGGATGATTTGGCAAGTGGTATTACAGGACGAAAAAGGGCAGTTTTGTCAGAAGCATTGCGAGCAAACCGAGAAAAATTTGATAGCGAAGTTCGAATTGGAGGTGGTCATTATCTTCAAGGACATGTGTTCCAAATTTCCACCAAAACTGAGAAATGTGGCGAATGTTACAAGCGTTGCAAGACTGTCACAAAAACGCTCTTTTTGGAAAAAGTGTGTCGACAGCAGTTTTCGTGGAGGTGGTACGAGGCGAACCGTAAGGAGTTATGCAGGCGCGATTCGGATCTGGATGTAGTCGGCATTGCAGAGATTCTACGTTATAAATTTCAGAGAAAACAGAGTTACGAGGTGAGAGTTATGATTGTTGCAAAAACGGTACATGTCACTTTTATGTCAATTTGTTCCACTTGTGCAAAATCCTTCGGTTGGCCGTTTCGACCTTGCAGAGTCGCCAGAGTTTCGGTTTCAGTGTTGTTACACCTTCAAGGCATCAAATAGAGCATCTTTCGTTTTTGGTTTGAGGTGTCACGTGGCTCCAAAGTAAGAGAACGAGTAAGGTGTCAATTCTTTGCATGTGACGTGTTTGACGAAATGCCTTCTCAAAATAAAAAAAAGGAAGTTATATTGTTTTAAGAAGCTTCATGAAAGAAAATCATTTTAAAATTGAAAAGGGAAAAAGAATGCAAGTGTGTGCTTTTTAAGTGACAGGGGATTTTATTGAAAAGTGGGGACTTTATTTTGTGAAGAGAGAAGTGTGTGTGGAGAAAAATAAAGAGCGAAAATCTGTGATTTTTGGAGAGGTGAAAAACGTCACTTCAGTATTTTGGGCATAACTTTCTCATATGATATCCATTTTGGCTGAAATTTTGAGAGGAGTTCGCAGACAAAGTGCAACACAATACCCAGAAAGCGTTTAGCAATTGGCAGAACGAGCTAAGAGAACAATCAGTATTTTTTTTTTGAGAAGAGAAGATTCAAATTCCGAGTAATGCGAGAGAGAGGGATGTTATACTTGGGTGAAATAGAAAGTTTTAGATTTTGAGCTTACAGACCATAGAGGGTTCTGGTTTCAGTGAAGACATTCATATATGTTATTTTATTATCAATATCAAAATCAAGTGGGTGCTTGGTAGAGGGGTTGGTGCTCCTTTCTGTTGGTGCAGATAAATCAGGGGTTGGTGCAGATAAATCAAGGGTTGGTGCTCCTTCCAGTGGGTGCTGGTATATTGATTGTAAAGTCGGTGCTTTGCAAAGGCTGGATTTGGATGGGAGTCCAAACAGTCATTTTCGGGGATGTAGCCAAATTGGTGAACCTTGGTACATCTTGTGTTGTGTGATGTTCTCTTGTTATACTTGCTTTATTTGGTTTTATGTTTTCATTGTTTTGGCTTTGAGTATTGAAGATTTAAGTTTTAAAGAGCTACACTGATTCACCCCCCCCTCTCAGTGTCATTGTGAGACTAACAGAGACATGATGTAAATAAATAAAATGTATATCAATATCTTGTAGAATCTCTAGAAAGTGTGTAGAAGTCTAAGATAGTCCAAAGTGCCTTTAAAAATATTATGTTATTATTGAGATATTACGGGAAAAGTTCAAGAGGCGAGTCTCTAGAGACGTGAGATTTTGAGTATATTATGTAATTAGAAAATGTCACCAAAAGAGTCCAATAGAAGATGGGAGAGATATCTAGATTATTTGAGATAAAGAGGAGTCCAAAAAGATCTCTCTCGAACATGTGGACTGTTGCCACATTTTGCACGGGGTGCAATGTTTTCAGTTTTGTAAGAGTGCTGCTCTTCCTTTTCCCTCTTCCTCTCTCTCCCTTTCTTCTTCTCTCCCTTTCTCTCTCTTCCCTGCATTCTCATTCTTTCCCCCTTTTCTTTTGAGCCCCTCAGTCTGATCTCAAATTTGACAGCAGTTGCCCTGAAAAATGGCTAAGTGTTAGGGCGCAATCCGACTTCGCGCGAAGTCCGAGTGCGCCCTCCAGTTGGAGCGCAGCAGGAACACAAAGTGCGAAGTCCGACTTCTCCCAGTTTTGGTGCGAAGTCCGTACTTCTCCCAGTTTTGGTGCGAAGTCCGACTTCTCCCAACTTTCTGAGCGCACCTTGTAGCAGGCTGGCAGGCTGGCAGAAAAATGACTAAGTGTCGTGCGAAGTCCGACGCAGCGGTCGGACGCCCCCTTTCCGGGGCGAAGTCCGTACGGCGGCAGACATCAGCTTTCACCTGTGCGCAACCCGACTTCGCAGCGAAGTCGGAGTGCGCCCTTGACAGGTGCGCAGTAGGGAAACAAACTCGGAAATGCACCCAAGGCATGAAGGCCTTCCCGACTGCGCTGTTTTCTGCCTGCGCAACCCAATGACGCTCCTATCCCGAGAGAAGTTGGATAAACTGCCTTTCAAGGCAGACACATGTCAAACAGCATCATCCGACAAGTGTCCAGCTTCGGGATCTGAGCCAAGACGTGCCGAGCAAAAGGACAAGCATGGGCTGCACTACTTATGCCAGCTGCCTCATTTAAAGCTGATTAGAGGTTCTACCTGCTCCGACTGCCCGCATTCCCGCCGATGTGAAGATCTACCCAACGCGCCGCCACGTAGCTGTCCGGCCTTCGTGGGAACCATGCCGCAGGTACGCCCCCGTCCGACAAAGGTCAGCATCAGCAACTCCATAGCTGCTTTTTGTCAGCCAATGTTTGACTGGGACTTTGTGCCCATTAATGTAACGGGAGGGACTCGGGCTATAAATACCCACCACATTTTCATTGTAAAGTGGTGGAAGGGGAATGTTTGTTAGGGAACCATTGTAACCGTGCTTCTGCTTATAAATATAAAGTATATGCCTGGCTTTGTTCTACTGCTTTTATTTTTTATGCTGCCTCTCCTTTACATGTCTGCTTTACGTTTTCCTGTGTCACGGCTCGTTGATTCGTTTCAGCATTTGGTGGTCAGGTATACCTGAGGCATTGCTTGTGTCATGGCTTGTTGATTCACTTCAGCATTTGGTGGCCAAGCACTCTTGAACTTAATAGATTAGAGGATACATAGAATAAATGTGGTAGCAGTTCCTTCAGCTTGTGTGTTACGTTGCTGTCCGTAGTGGTGATTGATGCGTTGTCGTGCTGTTAGTTCTCCTTGTAGGGAGAATGTTTGCTAGGGGACCATTGTAGCTGTGCGTATAAATTCTCTGCATAACACATATACTTGGATCTGACATCTCTTGGTTGCTTTCTGTTTGTGTTACCGTACGTAGTGGTGATTGATGCATTGCCGTGTTGTTAGTTCTCCTTGTAGGGAGAATGTTTGCTAGGGGACCATTGTAGCTGTGCGTACACCGCTCTATACAGAAAGTATACTAGACTTTGCAGTTTCTGGCTATGCTTTGTACTTATAATGCAGTAAGTAGTGGTGATTGATGTGTTGCTGTACTGTTAGTTCCCCCCACCCAACTCCAATCACATTTGTAAATTCTTTCCGCATTTTTATCTCTTTCCTGCACTCTTAGCTTAAAACCAAAACCCACAAGGAGCCGGCCTTCTCCGGAGATTGGCACCGAAGGCATTCCTTCCTTCCGGCCTTTCTAGCTGGTGGGCGAACCGGGCGCATTAACACAAAATCCTTTCCTCATGGCAGATTCGTAACCACGTTTCGCACGCCGGTGGGACCCGGAGTCCCACATTTGAAAAACTCAGGCTCGTGTTCACTCGGGCTGACAGTTTATTCTGAGCACTCGGTGGGCCAAGGAAGTTTCCCACCCCCAAACAGAATCGAAGCACCGGTGTTCGCTTCATTGCTGTTCAAAATCAGAGCACCTGGCGACTCTGCACGAACATATCTTCTGAGTCTGAAAGACCGGTCCTAGCACCTTCATGCAAACAAGAAGGTGGCGAGCAAGGGATCCGAGAAACCCGCCTGACTTTTACGAACCGGACATCAACGCTCGAGGCGAAGTTGTCAGGCTGGCCGATCAACAAGCTCGTGTCGACGAAGCCGAGGCTGAAATTCAAGAAGAAGCCGAAGCTGAGGTCGGAGGAGCTGAGTACGAAATAGAAGAGGCCGAGGAAGAAGAGGAATCCACATCCTCGGAAGGTACCGACACTGAGTACACAACCGACGGAGGAGAAGAAGAAGAAATGGCTGCCCAGCAGCAAAATGATGATGATCTCTTCCCGGCGGTGGACTCTACAGGGCCCTTGGCCCTGGTCGGACAGCAAGCTGTGCCCCCTGCTGCTTTGAAGTCCATCCCTACGTACGACGGCTACGGCAAGACGGCGTACGAGCACATCCAGGACATCCTTGCCCTGGCCGCATTGCATTCCATTACTGACGAGAGTGTGAAGACCCGTCTGATGGCCCTTTCCCTAAGGGGAAAACTTCTCTACTGGTGGAGATCGCTGCCAGAGGGATCTATCACGGGATGGCCCCGACCTGCCGTAAGGCTCGTGAAAGGATGCAACGAGTCCGCCGACCCTACTTCTCCGCCGCATCGGGTCCAAAGTATCCAGAGACATCCTCAAGAGGAGGTGTCTGACTTTAACATCAGGTTTGCGAGATCCTGGAAACGGGTACCTCGCGAACTTCGGCCTTCACCCGGCATGGCTGCTCACTACTATCTGAGATCCTTCAACTCAGACATATGCCTGTCGCCGAAGATTGCCAGAATAGACGAGTTTCCTGCTCTGTACGAGGCTGCCCAACAAGCTGAAGCTGATATTATTTCTATCGGCAGACTCCCGTCCAGGGTGCAGGAACCCATTCATCCCGACTTCCCCAGATCCCAGTATCCTCCCCGCTTCCGGTGGTGCGCCGTCCACATCATGGCAAGCAACCCCAAAGAAGAATGGAATCCGGCGCCGGTCGTAACTCCTTACGGCCCGCCTCAATTGCATTATCCTCACCCGCCTCCTCCTGCTCCGCATTTTCCAGCGCTCCTCGCTCCTCCGCAGTACGCACCTTATTCCAATCCTCCTCCATTAGCCGCATTGCCTCCACCGGCACAGTTGCCGCCTCCTGACAATAATATTCAAAATACAATCCTCCAGGAGGTGCGGGCTTTGGCCTCAGGATATCATGCCATGTCCAATGACATGACCGCTCTGAAGAAGAAGCAGGCCCAGATGGACCTCGTTCCTAGGAGGCCATATCCGCCCCCGGCACTGACAAAAGACAAACCCCCAGAGCACCAACCGCAGAGGCGTCCGCCTCCGAGAAATGCCGCTATAGAAGACCCGCCTGGTCCTTCCGACCAGGTTAACTGGTGCACTACGTGCAATGACCCGCATTCGGAGGAAGACTGCACACCGCACCAGCACTACATCCAGACTTTGGCCGGCAGCGCCATAGAGGACGATGAACTCTACATGATCCCGGACGGCGAAGCCAACTTTGCCCTCCCGCAGGAGAATCTAGTGCCGCCCGCCAAGGAAGAAAAGAAAACTGCAGATGCTGCCAAGCCTTTGCAAGTTTATGCCAGAAGAGAAAAACCGCAGCCCGGTGGGCTGCCACCGTACAAGCGGCTGTGGCCCTACACAGCCCAGGAGAAGGCATCCAAAGACAAAGCTCCAGCCAAGCCTCTTCCGGCAAAGGCAGCCCCTGTTCCAGCCAAGCCTCCTATAGCAAAAGTTCCAGTTCCGGCTAAAGCTCCCGTACCTCGGCCTCAACTGAAACCAAAGAACAAGCACAGGAGAAGCTGAAGTACCCGTCTCTGACCAAGAGACAGCGAGTTGAAGCCACCCAACAGTACCGGACGAAGTATGAGCCGGCAAAAGAAGCAGAAGGAGCTAGCACCTCGGGCTACAGCATAGTAGACGAGTTGAAAAGAACACCTGCTAGAATCAGCATGTACGATGCTCTTCTCGCTCCCGTGCCAGTGGATCTCGTCGCAAGAATCTCTCGAAAAACATGAAGAACGGCAAGCGGATACACCTCGCTGTCCCGGTTCAACCTCTCGACGGCCTCACCCACCGGGAAGAACAGACCGCCTCCCTTTTATCTGTCTTTACGGATGCAAGGGCACATAGTACACAACTGCATGGTGGACTCTGGCGCTTCCACGACTGTGATGCCGAAGGCCGTCTGCGATGAGATCGGGATGGAGTACACACGGAGCAGCCAAGGCGTGCTGCAATTAGACGGCACCCCTGTCAAGACAAGCTTGGTGTCATAAAGGACATCCCTATCCGGCTGCATAAGGCTCTCGACATTGTGGTCATCCAAGAGGTCGTGGTCGTTGACTTGGCTCCCTACTTCGGCATGTGTCTCTCTCGGGAGTTCACTGCGAAGCTGGGCGGGTACCTGTCTCTAGACTACTCACACATGGAAGTGCCCTTCAAAGGAAGGAGACCGAAAATTTTCAATGAGAAGCCTTCCACCTTCCTAGTAGAGAAGATACCCGGAGGAGAGTTGGACTGCATGGTCCAGCTGTCGGAGGAAGAACTGGTGACAGTTGAGCTGACGGAGCAAGCCCTCGAAGTGCTACAGCTTGAAGATGAGTTCTCTTTGCGGGATTTCAATGCCGTAATTGAGACAGAGCAGGGCTGTTACACCGTTGTGCAGCCCGAGAGGCTTGACAAGTCAGCTGCAAAAGAAGTGGGACCTGCACCTGAGAAGCTGTGGAAGCTTTTCTTTGACGGCGCGCGATGCAAAAATGGCGCCGGTGCAGGGGTGCTTCTGGTTTCTCCGACCGGGGTCAAGAAGGACTATACCTACAAAGTTGGCCCGGAGCCGCACTAACAACTCGGCGGAGTACGAAGCCCCGTGCTTGGGTTTGCGAAAGGCGGAGAGGTCGGGGATTAAACACCCGCAGATCTTTGGAGATTCGGAGCTGGTGTGTCACCAAGTTACGAATAAGTGCGCCTCCAAACATCACTACCTCAAGGCGTACCGCAACCGGGTGTGGGACCTGATGGAGTCGTTTGACTCGTTGAATGTCAAGGCGATATCACGTGAGAAAAACAAACACGCTGACATTCTGGCGTCTGTTGGAGCCAGGTACGTTCCGGCTGATGACGTTGTCCGGAAACCGAAGCCGGTTCGCACTATTTACAGTGCCTTCCGTGCTCGATAAGGACACCCACCGGCGAGTGTTCGATTGTGACGAGGAGATCGTCACATTTTTGGTTAACGAAGTTGGTTCAATCGAAGGTAGAGACCCTGATGACGAGCAATATGAGGGGTTGATACAGCTTAAAAAATAATCATGTCCCAAAAGGACTGATTACATTGGAGAGTCTATTTGATCGTAATGACAGAGCAATATCTCACAGGATCAAAGTAGACCCGAAGCAGTATGCCGACCTGGAACTTGAACCTGGTAAAACTATCAAGGTCGGGACAGACTGCACTTCGGAGGAACTTGAGCAGATCAGATCACTGTGCCGAGAGTTCCCCGACATCGTGGCCTGGTGCTACGAGGATTTGAAGGGGTATGACAGAGATGTAATCCAAAGATACCATTGAGCTAGAGGATGGCGCCAAGCCATTCCGACATAGCGTAGGGCCGTAAATCCAAAAATTGAGGCCATGATGAAAGCAGAGCTCTTGAAGATGCTGGAGGCCAAAATCATCTACCCCATCAAGCATTCATCCTGGGTCGCGAATTTGGTGCCCGTGAGGAAAAAGAATGGCGACATTCGTCTTTGTGTCGACTTCGTAAACCCGAATCAGCTTCCCTCAAGGACCACTATCCGCTTCCCCAAATTGACCAAATTTTACACATCGTTGCTGGATCCCAAAGATTCTCACTCCTAGATGGATTTTCCGGCTACAACCAGATTTGGGTCAGAGATGAGGACCAGATAAGACGGTGTTCACCACCAAATGGGGGACGTTCGCCTATCGCCGCATGCCTTTCGGCTTATCCAATGCTCGTGCCACATTCCAAAGGGCCATGGACCCGGCCTTCCGAGAGCCGCTCAATAAGATCATTGTCATCTACCTTGATGACATGACCGTTTTCTCTCACCAAAGAGGGGATCATGTTTCCCACCTGCGGCAAATATTTGAGAGGTGTCGAGAATTCGGCATTTCTATAAACCCGAAGAAGTCCGTCTTCGCGGTAAAAGAAGGAAAGTTGCTGGGACATGTCATCTCCGAGAAAGGCCTCGCCATTGACCCTGACAGAGCGAAGCCCTCCTTCGCTTGCCAGCCCCAATCGATAAAAAAGGGCTGCAGTCCTTCTTCGGTCAGATTAACTTCGTGCGGAAGTTCATTCCGGACTTCGCGCAGGTGATCAAGCCTATGGCCGAACTGCTGAAAAAAGATACAACTTACGAATGGACCGATGAGAGAGAGCAAGCCTTCGAGGAAATCAAGGCTCGAATTGCGCAAGCTCCGGTGTTGATAAACCCGGACTACTCCAAGGACTTCATCCTGTATGCGGTGGGAGAACCGGAAAGTTACGCCGCAGTCCTAACTCAGAAGGGAGACGATGGCGAGGAGCGCCCCATAGCGTTCCCGAGCCAAGTGATTCAGCCGCATGAGGAAAAGTACAACTTTATAGAGCGGCAGATTCACGCTGTTATGAAATCCCTCCGAAAGTTCAAGCATTTTGTCTCCCAGAGCAAAACGACTGTCTTCGTGATTCACCCGGACGTTCGAAGCTTCATCATACAAGGAGAGCCGGGTCACAAGAGAGCAGGATGGATTGCAAAAATCCAGGAGTTCGACATCGAAGTGCGGCCCACAAAGCTTATCAGAGGCCGAGCCTTGTGTCAGGAGCTGGCCCGAAGCGCTGTAGCCGGCATCTCCGCCTGTAAGTGGGAGGACACAGCGACAAGCATCTACCTAGCCGACTCCTTATCGGAGGGGAGTGATTGGACAGATGAACTGGTGAGATATTTCTGCACCGGGAGATGTCCAGATCACCTGAACGCCTCACAACGAAGGAGATTTCGGCTAGGTGCACTTAAGTACACTCTTCGCCCCGAGGGGCTTTACTTCAAAAATATTGACGGCATCCTCTTGCGGTGCGTCATGAAATCGGATCAGCCCAGTGGTCCTCGGAGATTTTCATTCCGGGATGCCTCGGAGGTCATCATTCCGCAAGGCCTACGGCCTTGAAAATAATTAGAGCCGGGTACTATTGGCCCACTCTATTTAGCGTACGCTTATGCGGTCCTGCTCCAAGTGTGATCAATGCCAGAGGTTTGTCGGCGTAAACGGAAAAGCACCCCCGCCCCTTCAACCGATTCAGGCCGAGACTCCGTTCCAAGAATGGGGTCTAGACTTCATTGGGGTGATTTCGCCTAGTTCCTCTGTCGGACACAAGTTTATTCTTACAGCCACCGATTACTTCACACGGTGGGCAGAGGCGATCCCGACCAAAAACGCGGACCAAGAAACGGTCATCAGGTTCCTTGAGAGCCTGATTACCCGGTTCGGGGTTCCAGAGTCAATTGTGACGGACAATGGTCCGGGATTCGCAGGCGCTGTACTCACGGAGTACACTGGCAAACTTGGCATTTATCACAAGATGTCTTCTAATTACTACCCGCAGGGGAATGGCCTTGCCGAGTCTACTAACAAGAACCTCCTGAAGATCATCAGAAGGACCATTGACAGGAACAAGCGGACTTGGCATTTACTCCTGAACCGGGCGCTATGGGCGGACAGAGTTTCATTCAAGAAATCCATCAGAACGTCCCCTTATGCGCTCGTCTACGGTAAAGAGGCCGTCATGCCATCCCACATCGAAATCCCTGCCCTATGGATGTTGGACGAAGACAGGAGCAATGGAGACCCGGTGGATGACAGACTGTGCCAACTTCTGCAGCTTGGAAGAAGACAGAGAAAAAGCATACCAGGCCTTCACCCAGCATATTGGAGCCACTCAGGCGGTGGTTTGCAAAGGCACCACCGCCCGAGTTTTTAAAATCGGGGACCTGGTGCTGAAGTGGGACTCATATAAGGCGAAGCCGGGCAACCACGGGAAGTTTGATGCCCTCTCGGAGGGCCCTTATCAGATTGCCCGGTGAACCAGCTCAATGCTTACGTACTTCGGGATATGGAGGGTCAGCTCCTACCTATCCCCGTTAACGGGTTCCACTTAAAAGTTTATCGCTGCTGAAGGTGCCCAATGGGCCCTTCTGTGTAAAAATTTCCCTTATGCATTTTGCTTTTTCAGCATGTACAGTTTCCAGCTTTCAGTTTTTCATTTGTTTGAGCCAAACTGCGACATGGGAGAGAATACAGACTTCGCAACGAAGTCTGTTGTCGCCCCTCAGAAGGAGCGAAGTTCGTGAAGGGGCTGCTTGAGTAAAGAAAGCAAAAACGGCTAAGTGCTGGCTGCTGCCCGACTTCGCAGCGAAGTCGGGCTGCGCGCCAGCCAAAAGGCGAAGTTTGAAAGAGAAAACTGCAAATTTGCGAGTGTTCGGACTGCGCTCAGTTTTTGAGCGAAGTCCGACTTCGCGCGCGAAGTCCGAACACAAACGGCTTGCGCGCGAAGTACGAACTGCGCCCAGCTTGCGCGCGAAGTGCGAACTTCGCGCAAACATCGCGCGAAGTGCGAACTTCGCCCGAACTTCGGGCGAAGTCCGAACGCGCTCCATTTTCTAAGCGCAGCTCGTGCACCCGATCCCAAGAGGCAATAAACTCTAAGTACTCGCCAACTCTTCCGAAATTTGCAAAGGTCGGACTGCGCCCAATCCTCGGGCGCAGTAGGAAAAGAAAGGCAGCAACAGTCTCGATGCAAGTGGCAGTTCGGACTGCGCTCGACTTTGGAGCGAAGTCCAACTGCGCGGGCGAAGTCGGATCGCGCCCAACCTTGGGGCGAAGTCCGACTTCTCCCTGTTTTCTGGGCGCAGCTTGGATGGTTTAAAAAATGAATAAAAAATTCTAATGCTCCAAGCGTGGGCCCAAGGCGCATTGCGACGGTTTGAGATGGGTTTCCGAACCAAGGGGCTTTTTCTTGAGCAGTGTGCCCATATTGTGGCAGTGACGTCAGCCATGGCGCAACATTCGAAATTAAATTTAATGATTGCGCAGTCTTCAATGAAAGTGCAATCAAAGAAGCATGGCGCGGCGGCCGGGGTGCATCTTCCAAGACATTCTCCTGCGCGGCCACCCAAGAAACATAACTCCTTCACTTGCCAGCCGACCTACCCCCTCCTGCGCGACATTAATGACGCTGTCATTATCTAGAAAAGGGGGACTGATGCATCCAGACATGCCAAATCGCGCAAATTATTCCTACGACTGTGAAATCTGCTGCAGGCGTCCAGAAATCATAATTATTGCTGTTTCAGAAGGATGGACAAAGGAAAGTTGACAATGCCAACGCAATCCAGCGAAGGGCGCGAACTGGAGGATTTACCGCAGTCAAGTGTTTTCAGGAGTGAGACACCGCCGGAGCAAAAGTCAAAATCCCGGCCAAAGAAAGTACAGCGTGGGCAAGCCCCACCACCACCGGTCAATTACCTGTCGGGATACAAGGACGGCTCGTTTTCCATGAGCCTTACTAAGCTGCGGATAAATGTGGAGAATTGGGCTGACAAGGTTTCGCCCTCTCACCATTTCGGAGCGGCGTACAAGTCTAACCTCTTCCGGTTCTTGTGCCCTCCCGTCCATCAATGCCCGGAGCCGGTAGTCCTAATTGTCAGACATTACAGACCAGCTACCCGGCAGATTTGCAGCTCCAGCGGTAAACCCTTGTTCGCACTTCGCAGGGAGATTGTCCAGCCGGCCTTCGCCCCAGGGTTGGAGTATGACTCCAAGACGATTGTCGTAAAGATAAATCTTGGCGAGCAAGCGGGACGCTTCACGCACACAAAAAGGATGAGGGATTTCCTCAATTCAGAGCTGAACGCCCCGCTTGCAACTGGACAATGGCCAACCGGCCCCATACCCCTGGAAAGGTTTCAGAGCAAATACCTATACACCATTCTGGCGTGGGTCCTCGGCTGCGACTCAGACGAGCTGGTACAGCCGTATCAGTTAGCGCTGGCAGAATGTCTCCTATGCGGAGAATCCTACGAACCAGCAACGCAAAGAAGTGGGAAGCGCCCTATCTTTTTTGACTGGGCGGACTGGCTGGCATATGCCATTCACTCCAGCCTGGTAAAGCTCCAGAAGAAGCAGTCAACTGAATTTCGGTTCAGTTCTTTCTTGGCTTGGCTATGTTTGTATCATTTGCACTCCCGGATGCCGATCCCGAACCTGAAGAAGGTAAATGAGAGGGGAGAGCCACAGCCCGTCTATGATTGGACGGATGACCTATACCGGAAAGGGTCCTACTACAAGTTCAACTTCAACTTTTTGGGCTTGGTCATGTCAGTCTTCAGCGAGGGTGAGATCCCTCGCCCCCCGCAAGAAATGACGAACTATTTGCTGAATCACAAGCTCGGGGACGTTTTTAGACTGACGCAGGGGATTGTGGTCAGAATCTACGGATTCAAGGGCAAGCCTCATCTGCTGCCCTACTGGTGCACGGATCATCAGTTTGGGATGGAGGTTGCCCGGCAGATGGATTACGTTGAAGAGGAGTTCGGCCAGGGAAAGAGAAAGGGCCATATTTTTCAATACCCTCTTTCCTGGGCGAACGTTGAGATATCAGAGGTGGGACAGCATGTCTATCTCGAGCAGGAGCTTTTTCGCATTGGCCTGATTCTGTTGCCGCAGCCAACGGAAGTACGACCCGTACGGGATAAGGGGAAAGTTTACACATATCTACCCCCGGGCGGATATAATCGAAGACAGATGCGATGTGGTCCATGTTGACCTCGACTGGGAGATTGACTCGATGGAAGCATGGCCTCCGTGGCAGGAATTTTACTGCGAGGAGGTAGCATATGACCCCGAGCGAAACCCGGACCACAAGTTCTCTTCTCCAGGATTTAAAAAATTCATCTCCAAGATAGCAAGCCTTAACTGGCCAAAAGAAAAGATTGTTGAATGCTGGAAGATGAGGTGCCGCACGCAGCACGATAAATCCGTCAGGAAGAATCTGGCCGTTGATGACGACTTTTCAGTTCTATATGACCAGCACCATGACAGCTGGCGGCCTTTCGCATTTCGAGATTACGTTCCCCGAGGTCCCTTTGAGGGTTATAAAGGAGGGTCTTCCTCCCAACAGTTGTACACTTTGGCAACTGCGCCGCGGGCCCAGCAGACATCCAAGTGGACCCAATGCAGCCCGTGGCTTCCAAGGCGGCGCCTGAAAAGGCGAAGAAATTAGTCAAGGCAACGCCCGAGGTGATTCCTCAGGCACAAAAGACGCCAGCGCCGCCAGAGAGCGGACCGGTTGCGGCAGACCTTCTGCAAGTCAAACCCCGGTACAAGTTTACCGTGGGAACATCAGCGCCCGCTGCACCTGCTCCATCTCCTTCCCCCGATCCAGCCATCGCTCCAGAAAATAAAAAGAGGAAGAGAGTTGAAAAAGTCAGGCGACCTAGTCTGACAGTGCAGCAGCCAGTCGCAGAGCCGCAGCCGCGTTCAGCCGCTCCAGAGATTGTTTCTCTGGACAGTCCCGAGCCAGCCGCCGGAACCAGAATCGCAGACATCCATCCAGCATCGGCTCAGGCGGAGCCCGCAGGTACGTTTGCTGCCCCACTCCCTCTGATCTCATCTAGCCCTACTCCTACTCCATCTCCCGCTCAATCCGAGCAAGTCATGGCCGCATCTTCCTCCCCATCTCCACACCCTTCTAGCGGCCCCCATTCTTTCGACCAGTTTGCTCAGGACCCCAACGCCTCCCTATCCCTGAGTCAAACCCCAAACCCTTCACCTGTGGTTAGTGCTGAAGCCGCGCGTTCACCGTTGCACCCATCGCCTCGCCCGCTTGAAACCCTTCCAAGGACCAACCGCTCCTATCTCCACTTCCCGGTCGCCCTCAGAAGCGGCCGCCCCTTCCAAAGTCCGTCCGGTTTCTCCTCCTTCCCTTCCCGCAGGAGAGACGTCTCAGCAGAACCCTAGGCTGGGGGAACCAGACTTCATGGACGACCTCCAGAACACGGATGATTTGCCTCTGGCAACGAGAGCTGTAGAATACCCTATCTCTTTCCTCCAAAACCTGAAGCGGAGGAGACCTGAAGAGATAGCCGCCCCGGTAAAGCGCACCAAGTTTAACTTCGAGAGGAGAGTGCTTACGACAGAGAAGATAATCCCGAAAGTGAAGAAGCCTCTCCGGGAAATGACCAGGGCGGACTACGAGCTCCAGACAAAGGAGAAGAGCTTTGATGATATTCACCCGCAATACGAGATTCAGGGAATCCTCCGTAAAGCGGATAATCTCCTTGTCAAGAATCTGGAGGAACAGGAAGAGCTTTTCCGGTTGCAGGATAAGACAAGACAGCTTGAAGAGGACCTTGTCCAGGTCCACTGAGCACTGGAAGCGGCGCAGCGAGAAATAGATGAACTAAAAGCCCAACTGGCCGCTTCTCAGCAAGAAGCCGCAACGGAAAAGCAGGCAGCCCTGGAGCAGATTTCTCAGCTCCAGGAGTCTTTGAAACAAGCGCAGTCGCAATCTGGCAGAGAAAGCATCTCAAGCGACGGTCTTTTCAAAGAGCAAAGTTAAGGAGATGCGGGCTGGTCTGCTGCGGGGATGCAAGCCCCACACATATAAGGCTATGTCGGTCCTGGATTTCACACTCAGGATCCAAGAAGTTTCTCGCCAGGGAAAGCCTGTGGTAGAGGAGGCCGAACGCCGGGCGAAGCAATGGCTGGACCTGGCAATAAAACTTCAAGAGCGCGAGCGCGAAGGCCTCCAATTCTCCCCCATGTCCTCATTCGCTGTAGAATGGGCAGATGCAAGGGTAACCTTGCATAAATATTTCAAGAAAGCAGAAGAGGTGAGAGTTGCCAGACGAATGCTAGATGCATTCGAACATGAAAAAGACATTTGTCTGGCTCCTTTTCACGCTCTCGCTGAACTAGGGTGCCCCGGCTATGTTGAGAATGGTGAATTCCTCACCCACGAGCAGGTGAAAAAGAATTGGCTGTCCTTTGAAGCAGATACAGCTGAAATTGATAGCTGGACTGAGCCAATTCAAGAAAGTCAGGTCACCCAGATGGTGTCCAAGTGCTGCAGGATCAGCTCCTACTTCCAGGAGCTGGGAAAAAGATACCTCACCATCGACCTGCACGCGGTCGCTGCATTCCACGCAGCATTAGAAGAAGTTGCTGACCGCAGACCATTCGAAGCAGAAGCCTGGGGCCAAGCCCAGGCCGCATACAACCGCATCTGCGAGGCAGAAGCCAGAGCTGGAGAGCATTCGGAAGGTGATTCTGAGGAGGCAACTGCCGGAAGTGGATCTGAAGAACAGTTGCCGCGAGGAGGAACAGCTAGAGCAGCAGAAAGCGTGGGAAGCAAGTTCCTCTGCACCCAATGGATGAAGGCATGGATTCTTTGCGCCGAGGCGAGCTCGACACCCCGCGAGCCGCCGTGAATGTTGCCACATTTTGCACGGGGTGCAATGTTTTCAGTTTTGTAAGAGTGCTGCTCTTCCTTTTCCCTCTTCCTCTCTCTCCCTTTCTTCTTCTCTCCCTTTCTCTCTCTTCCCCGCATTCTCATTCTTTCCCCCTTTCTTTTGAGCCCTCGTCCGATCTCAAATTTGACAAGCAGTTGCCCCGAAAAATGGCTAAGTGTTAGGGCGAAGTCCGACTTCGCGCGAAGTCGGAGTGCGCCCTCCAGATGGAGCGCAGCAGGAACACAAAGTGCGAAGTTCGTACTTCTCCCAGTTTTGGTGCGAAGTCCGACTTCTCCCAGTTTTGGTGCGAAGTCCGACTTCTCCCAACTTTCTGAGCGCACCTTGTAGCAGGCTGGCAGGCAGAAAATGACTAAGTGCTGGGGCGAAGTCCGACTTCGCAGCGAAGTCGGACTGCTCCCTTTCCAGGGCGAAGTCCGTACGGCGGCAGACATCAGCTTTCACCTGTGCGCAACCCGACTTCGCAGCGAAGTCGGAGTGCGCCCTTGACAGGTGCGCAGTAGGGAAACAAACTCAGAAATGCACCCAAGGCATGAAGGCCTTCCCGACTGCGTTGTTTTCTGCTTGCGCAACCCAATGACGCTCCTATCCCGAGAGAAGTTGGATAAACTGCCTTTCAAGGCAAGCACATGTCAAACAACATCATCCGACAAGTGTCTAGCTTTCGGGATCTGAGCCAAGACGTGCCGAGCAAAAGGACAAGCATGGGCTGCACTACTTATGCCAGCTGCCTCATTTAAAGCTGATTGGAGGTTCTACCCGCTCCCATGCCCGCATTCCCGCCGATGTGAAGATCTACCCAACGCGCCGCCACGTAGCCGTCCGGCCTTCGTGGGAACCATGCCGCAGTATGCATCCCGTCCGACAAAGGTCAGCATCGCAACTCCATAGCTGCTTTTTGTCAGCTAATGTTTGATTGGGACTTTGTGCCCATTAATGTAACGGGAGGGACTCGGGCTATAAATACCCACCACATTTTCATTGTAAAGTGGTGGAAGGGGAATGTTTGTTAGGGAACCATTGTAACCGTGCTTCTGCTTATAAATATAAAGTATATGCCTGGCTCTGTTCTACTGCTTTTATTTTTTATGCTGCCTCTCCTTTACATGTCTGCTTTACGTTTTCCTGTGTCACGGCTCGTTGATTCGTTTCAGCATTTGGTGGTCAGGTACACCAGAGGCATTGCTTGTGTCATGGCTTGTTGATTCACTTCGGCATTTGGTGGCCAAGCACTCTTGAACTTAATAGATTAGAGGATACATAGAATAAATGTGGTAGCAGTTCCTTCAGTTTGTGTGTTATGTTTATGTTGCTGTCCGTAGTGGTGATTGATGCGTTGTCGTGCTGTTAGTTCTCCTTGTAGGGAGAATGTTTGCTAGGGGACCATTGTAGCCGTGCGTATAAATTCTCTCGCATAACACATATACTTGGATCTGACATCTCTTGGTTGCTTTCTCGTTTGTGTTACCGTACGTAGTGGTGATTGATGCATTGCCGTGTCGTTAGTTCTCCTTGTAGGGAGAATGTTTGCTAGGGGACCATTGTAGCTGTGCGTACACCGCTTTATACAGAAAGTATACTAGACTTTGCAGTTTCTGGCTATGCTTTGTACTTATAATGCAGTAAGTAGTGGTGATTGATGTGTTGCTGTACTGTTAGTTCCCCCCACCCAACTCCAATCACATTTGTAAATTCTTTCCGCATTTTTATCTCTTTCCTGCACTCTTAGCTTAAAACCAAAACCCACAAGGAGCCGGCCTTCTCCGGAGATTGGCTCGGAAGGCATTCCTTCCTTCCGGCCTTTCTAGCTGGTGGGCGAATCTGGGCGCATTAACACAAAATCCTTTCCTCATGGCAGATTCGTAACCAACATGGACATGTGTCCATCTAGAGTTTATCTATGTAACATCTAGCTCCCATGAGCCTATAAATACTAGAGAGCTCTGCCATAGGAGGCAAATTGAGTGTTTGAGAGCTCAAGTAAGTAAGTGAGAGTCAAAGTAAGAGAGTGAGGGCTAGCAAGCCTAACTATCCACAGGAAGGGTATATCCTTGCAAAGAGTGTGTTCAAGGGATTGTTTGAACGGGAGTGTGGGATACAATTGTTGGGTGAGTCCACAAGAGGTGGAGGCTCAACAGGGGGATCAAATCTACTCGCTAGAGGCAATATGTCGAGCACCTTGTATACTCTTCTTTTTTTGTATATATAATAAACATATTTCTGTTCACATTTTGTCAACCTTGTGGTGCCATCATTTACATTTTCTATCCTTGTTCGTTCCATTGTGTATATTGCAGTTGCATATAACCTTTGTATGGAAGCATACCATCACCATTGGAAGTCTGTGCATCAAGGCGAAAGAGCATAGCACAACGAGGACTTTGGAAAGACATTCTGTTCATGTTGAGGATCGACATAACCATCTGGTCCATTGTTATGGATGTTAACTACCCTTCTTGCAATGATATTCTTCACAGTCAAACTTGCTTGGCCCTTCTTATGGGAGTGTTCAAACTTCACACTGTTTGTGAGGAGTTTTTTCTTTCTTCTACACTATATTCACATATTCCTTATTCCATTCTTCTTGCTTTGATCATTCCTTGGCATCTTTTGTGGTTTGGCCCCACAAATTGCTCACTTTTATTTTCAATGTATAGAGTTTTTTTTGGATTCCTTGTCCATTGATTTCACTTCAAAGAGTGCTAATTCTCTCTGAATTCTCTCTGAATATATTTATACACCCACTATATATTTTGGTTTTGGAGTCCTTGTCCATCGATTTCAGTTCAAATAGTATTCTTTCTGAATATATTTATTCACCCACTACAGATTTTGGTCATCATGCTGGAAATGTCCAGGGAAATACAAGTGGGATAGCTTGTTTTTGGAATTCCACAAAAAACTCTAGAGTCTATACATATTGCCGTTGTTGCTTCTGTAAGTGTTGCCATTTGATTTGTTATATGGGATAGACAGAATTAATGTTGGCAGTCAGATAGACCTTAATTTTGTTTTGACTTATTTCCATAGACATCTTGTTTGCAGATTTTTAAAATAACTTGGGGCAGATTTCAAGAAATTAGAATATGGTATATAAAACAGATGTCTGATTGAAGCTTAGTTAACAAATAATGTTAAGTTCATTCAACATCCTTGTCTTGTAGAGAGGAAGTTAATTTGGCTATCATACTTATCAGTCACCAAGCTAGAAGATCTTGGTATAGGTTCATTTACAATTTTATCCAGCCATGAGTATATTTCTTTCTTCTCATCATCTTCTTGGAAGTAAAAGAACAACATATTGCTCTATTTTAATCAGAGCCATGGTCATGTATTTATGGTACTGTCATAATTAGAAGTCATTTATGATATACCAATTGTGCGTATATTGTATTCTTCTGCAACTGTTTGCTTATTTACCTAACTGTATAAATCCAACTCTGTGTCATAATTACGCAATTTCAAGGGTGTTTGGGATCTATACCAACTTTAATCATATCCATTTCCTTTATGCATCAATGAATATAAAATGATCATGACTAAGTTGATCAATTTATCCCTTGCTACCAAGATTTACTCAAATTTACTTTCTTCGGGAAATGCAAAACAAATTCCATGGACACTTTCTCTTTTATTTCAAGAATTAAGATAACTATTGTGAAATTGTGTTGGGCGTTGGCTTTATACATACATTTATGTGGCTTCTTCAATAAAATTTTCCTCCATTCCAGTAGCTGTTGGAATTCACAATATTTTCTATAAACGAACTGAAGCAAACCATGCACTCAAATCTTATACATAGAATGAAAAAGAAGGACAAAAGAAGAATTTGGTGGGCACCTGTTAGGTACCTGAGTATATGCATGTGGAGATATAATATAATATTGTTTATGGCATGGGTCATACATAAAATTATAATAATATTTAACATAATGCCATATTATAATATCATGCACTTTGTAACTCATGGAAGGTCACCACATGGGTGATCTTGTAACTCATGGAAGGTGAACCATCACAATATTTTATAAAGAGAGATGTACCCCTATTGTAAAAGGGCATGTATGAAGTATTCTTGTAGAAGTCTTGGCTCGTGGAGCTAGAGATCTTGTGGAGTGGCTTCCTTCCAATAAGGAGCATTGTACGGTGTTGCCCTACCTCAAGGGTATAATCAATCTCTATTTTGTTGTGTGGAATTTATTGTGCAATTTATTTGTGGATGCATGTTGATATTTCTTCATATTGATGAATGATTTATGGTTATGAGAAGAGAGGTTCATAACAGCAGCGCTAGGCACCATAAATAATCACTATCCGTAGATTATATTACACAAAACTCCAATCAGAAATGAGGAGGGTAAGGGGGGGTATTTATAGCGATACCAAAAAACCCCAATTACATTATAAAGTTTAACCTAAGCCAAGTGGGATTTAGGTTAATTACAAATAATAAATAGGGTTTAACCATAACAAGGTTAACCATGGGCCATTGGGCTTACATAATAAAATATTACAAAATAATAAATACATTATACAATGAAATGCCCTTAGGCCTATCCAATACATCGCACAATGTCAGCTCTTGGCCATGAATCAAATTATAATTTCAACACCCTCCCCATAATTTGAACTGAGGGGCCAAGGAGAGAAGACATTAGCGACGATAATATTTTCCTTCATAATGGATGCTCTAGTGGGCCTCTACAGTTGAGGCAGATTCATCTGAGTTTCCCTCATCATTGGGAAGACATTCACCAAACTTAAAGAATTCAACTTCAATCCTTTGTAGCTTCAAGAGCCAATTCTTCATTGGATGACCCTCCCTTTTATAGTATCCTCAAGTGGTCTTCGTTTTCTTTGAAGACTTAGCCTGGCCCTTGGGCCACTTGGTCTTAGCCTTCTTAGACTTGAATTTCTTTGCATGAACCTGTACTTGTGGAGTTCCACCACAATTTGGCATTGCCACCTAAAAGTAAACTAGGAGAGAAAATAACTAATCGAGAGTAAGAGTCTTATGAGATTCCATAAACATTGGAATCATATGAACCATTAGGTTCAACCTTTGAAAGGAGGGTGAGATATTAGCAAGGACAATCTATCCTCAAAGCCTTGAATCTCACAATATAGTCCTCATCGATATCTCAGGTAATTTAAGAGAAGAAAGCTCCAATTCCAAGTGACTCACTTTAGTAGTATTAACCTTTCCAAAAATTTCATGTAGTTTTGACCATACCTTGATAGGGTCACTCTTCTCTTTGATATGGAAAAGCAACTCTGATTCAATCAGCAAAAAAAACAAACCTAGAGCCTCTTCTGCCTTTTGGTGCCTAGCTTCATCATCAAGGACAACTGCTTTATCCTCTTGGAAAATGCACTATAGGTTCTTACTTTGTAGCAGACTGATCATTTGAGTTGACCAAATATTGTAATTTCACCCATTGAGGTGAGTAACTAGGGCTATGTGATCCATCTTACACAATCTGACCACTAACATTGTAGCAGGTCCATCATAGAGCTCAAAAAATCGTGCGATTTGAGAAAAAATGGGCTCAAAATGCTTTTGTATGCAAAAGTTATGGCCTTAAGAAGATTTGCCCTAATAGACCCCAAAACTAAAAAATTTAAGTGCTCAAACCTTAGGGTTTCAAGTGCCAATCCTGACTTACCACTTGGCAAGATTTGATTCGCTGTTGCGTTTGAATCAGAATTTGCCACTTCAGCTCCTCTTTTCTGCCCAATCGCTGTTACTTGTCTCCACTTCATTGGTTGCACTGATATAAACAGGTTTAAAAAGAGTGATGCGGCACAATAGGGTGCCATGTTGGTAGCTAAATCGGCCACACATCCACCGAGCAAGCTTACAGTATCCAAAGATACTCGAAGGGGATCAAACTCGGGTATCCCCCAAGCAAAGCGCTACGCACTAACCATCCTAGCCAAGCTGCAGGTGGGACAAAAGGATATGCGAATGCATATTAATTGCCATCTATAGCATGACCTTCGGCAAAAACGAATGCCGCCTGATTTTATCATGCGACCTCTGTGCCCCAAAATATCCTTGCTGTCCATTTGGGCAGTACCACCACAGGAAAGGAAGGGCTGATTCGTCCGTAGAGGGCACATGCTCGATAACCATTAGCAAAGGAAAGGATGAGTAGGGTTCAAACCCATGCCCAGTCCCATCCAAAGGGACATTCAAAACATAATGCCATCATGTCACCTGAACAGGGATCACCTGATTTGCAAACGTTGAGATCATTTTTCCACCCTCGAAAATAGGACCACTCTTCTCGTGCAGCAAAAATTGATGCTCGTGAGGATTCGAACACAGGTCTTCCTAGCAGCAACACACTAGCAACATTGTCCTGACTGTAATGATCACCATATGCGTTGGGTGAAGACATGCTCTCTCCCTGTAAGGAGAGGCTGATCACGGCCTTTGACAAATGGGTACCAAGTCAAGGTCTTGGCGTGCGAAAAACCCACATTTGAATTTTCAATAACGTGCGTGAATTTTTTGAAGCAGGAAGGGATTTTTTTGACCAAGGTTTGATGTGCTCAGCAGCAAAGGATCTGACTTTTGATCTTTGAAACAGAATTTCTGAAGTGGAATAGAGATGCTCCAAGATCTTGGGAAAAGTGGATAAAAAATAAAAAAGGTCCTTTTTGTCTTTGACGCAAACAAGGCAAAAGAGATCAAAAGGAGTAATTCCCCCTTTGGTTTGGAAGAAAAATTGGAGGTGTCGAACAGCGTTCTTGCGTAACCAAGTGAGGCAGCTTCATACCCGCTTTGATACAATGTTGGAATTTACAATATTTTCCAGAAATGGACTGAAGCAAACCATGCACTCAAATCATATACATAGAACGAGAAACGAGGATGAAAGAAGAATTTGGTGGGTAACCATAGGCATCATTAATAATCACTATCAGTAGACTATATTACACAACACTTTGATGAGAAATGGAGTGTAAGGGGGGTATTTATAGCAATACCAAAAAAACCCAATTACATCATAAAGTTTAACCTAAGTCGACATAACAAGTGGGAATTAGGTTAATTACAAATAATAAATAGGGTTTAACCATAACAAGGTTAACCATGGCCCATTGGGCTTACATAATAAAATATTACAAAATAATAAATACATTATACAATGAAATGCCCTTAGGCCTATCCAATACATCGCACAATGTTGGCTCTTGGCCATGAAACAGATTATTATTTCAACTGTAGCAACATAGATCCTCATGAATGCTGATTTGTATTAAACATGTGGAGAGGGGACTCTTTTGCATAGGTTTTGGGTTATCCTTCATCAAAGTACATGGACCAATATATTCTACAAGTGTTCCACGGGGACGCGTCCCCCCGTTTCCCACGTCCCCCAGGACGGGGGGACAACAAGGGGGACGTTTCCCCGTCCCCTTTTTGGGGGACGGCTGGGAAACGTCCCCGGGACGGCTGAGGCCTGTGGCCTCCCGTCCCCGGGACGGCTGAGGCCTGTGGCCTCCCGTCCCCGGGACATCCCCCTTTTTGGGACGTCCCCCTTTTTGGGACGTCCCCGGGGACGCCCAGCCGTCCCCGGGGACGGCTGGGCCCCATGGGGGACGCTCGGGCCGTCCCTAGGGACGGCTGGGCGTCCCCACCAAAGGGGAAAAGTTTATTTACATTTCGCTTCATTCTATGGTATCTGCAAACTTTGTGGGTTTTTAGGGACGGCTGGGCGTCCCCCATGGGGCCCTGCCGTCCCCCACGGCTGGGCGTCCCCACCAAAGGGGAAAAGTTTATTTACATTTCGCTTCATTCTATGGTATCTGCAAATTTTGTGGGTTTTTAATGGTTTGAAACTAGCAAATTTGAGCTAGAAATAGACACTAGTTTGCACAGCAGTATATTGTTGCATTTACAGTAGATTTTAAGCTTCATTAATATTGCATCAAGTTCTTCATAGATTGTCCATGTTCTGTTCATATATTACGAGAGTATTTTTGGGCATGAAAGTGCAAGTTTAATGTCAAATAAAGGCAGTCACTAGTGACTAGTTTTACAAGAGTTTTTAGTGAAACTATTCCAAAAAGCACTTTAAGTCTTCAAAAGGACCTGTTTAAGGTTCTATTTGCATGTATTACAGATCAAAATCTTAAATATTGTCAGTATTTTATGACATTGGAGAAAACCAACAATGTGGCAAGCATTAGAACTACCAATATCAGATATGACAATACTTTTCTGTCATGTGGATGTTGATGCTGTAGAACAATAGAGTAATTTTCATGAGCTTTGGGCATGTAACGAAACAAAAGTGTTTTGATAATATAGTTGAATGGTTCCTCTACAGTTCAAGGGACAACTGAAGGGACATGAGCTTGAAAAGTATAAATGTAATTCATAGACATCATTATGCATAATGCAATTTAAAATGTTGAAAATAAATTTAGAGGAGTTGAATAAGGTGTTTTGATATGGTAGTATGAAATAATTACCAAATAATTATCCTTGGCTGAACCTTCAAGTTATAGTTGTTGAACTTGAAACAATTAAATGGCTGCAAATTAGTAACTAATATGAACATGAAAATGTTAAATGACTCAATTATGGCTGCACTTATGTGTTAGTAACTAATCTGAATATGAATGGCTGCACTTACATAATTGATTAGTAATATGAAATATCATTTTTGTTGGGTGTAGAATTTTGAATGTGTAGATTATTCTAAATTTCTAAAAAAATTCATTTTTTATAGTATTATACCAGCCGTCCCCCCCAGCCGTCCCCGAGCCGTCCCCTAAAATCGACCTGCCGTCCCCCGCCGTCCCCGGAAACCCGTCCCCCAGGCTCGTGGAACCTTGATTTTCTATTATTTGCATACTAGCAGATTTTTTGTCATCCCAAGCTGATTTGATCTCATTAGTTGGAGAGCAAGGATTCCAAAACCTCTTAATTATACCTGAGAAGTCAGTTCAGTCAAGCAATTTTATATATATATATAATTTGCTAGCTTATGAACTAGGATACGATATGTGAATTTTTAAAATGACTTTCAAATGAACTTCATATCTCTCTACTCTTCCAAATAATGAAGATGCTATGATGCAAATCCCTTCCAGTTCTTTCAGTAACAATAGCGATTAGTGCCCATATTGTTCTAAATTCATGGCAAAATTGGGAACTCGTATGCCCATTTGCTGCTTTTTTTCCTGTAGAATTCCAATGACCTATTCTAAAATGATAATCCCCTTTTATATAGATTCTATCTAATCTTATGTTCTCTTTCTTGGATACCCTTTCTAAAATTCTATGTATGAAAATAACCATTATACTTATTATGCAAGAAACTTCATTTGTATTGCTATTTATAGTCCAAATTGTGCTTACAAATGCTAGGCCCTCTAAAAGCATCATGATTTCCTAATTTAAAGTTTCATTTAAATCCAACTTCATTTGAAGGAGTTATGGCCAAAAGACAATGCTGTCCTATTTTGGATGCTTGTTAGGTCACTGTCACTTAACCGTTTTTCCTTGATGTCAACTTGTCAGCCCAAGTGACCTGTTATTTATCTTATGTTTTTCATAAGACATACTTTAAAATATATTGCATATTATGTATTTCATATTACATCCTTTATTAATTAAATACAAGTGACCAAAAGCCCTGGGCAACAAGTGTCATGCACACCACAGTGTTCATACATTTTTCTAAGCATCAATTACATACAGAGCATATATTTTGTATTTGAAACATGATTAGTATGTTTTTCCTGGCGCGTGTCTCATGTTTCTTGTGCCCATGTTGCACTTGTGTGGGAGGGTTTAGTGACATTTTTACTTTTTAGTATCTGCATTATGCTATGTAGTAGTTGTAATCATCACTTAAATTTACAGCATGGGTGAGTAACATGGCAGGTCACTAATATGTTTTATAGTTAAAGGGCCTCTTTTATCTATTGAATTGTCTTTGCCTTTCAGGTAGATGGGTCTTTGTTATGGACCAATTTTTGCATTTTTTCCCCTTCTTGTTATCGGTCATAGGGATCTCCCACTATTGAGGTGAGAGCCTCACTCACTAGTTTAGTGTGACCTACCCTTGTTTAGGGCCTTTCTAAATTTTAGAGGTCAGTGCAATTCCTTTAAGCTATGTGAGAACTTGGGCCTATAAAGAATGAAAGGCATGCTTTTGAACAAAGTTTTCCCCAACTCAAACTAAATAATAAATATGTTCCATTTTAAGGTTACTTCACATGTTTATTCTGGTTCAGCATAATGTAACATTCAGTTTTCAATGACAGTGTCTGTGTAGTTTTCATACATGAAAGTTGATGGCATTGCTGTTACATCATGTTCCTTAACTTGCGGCATCTTCAACTGCTATTCTTTTGGATGATTGCATAATCATACTTTATGGATTGTTTTGGAAGGACTTCCCATTAACACCCAATCATTGAATAAATATGGGAGTCTTTATATTTGTTATTCAATCTTCGCAAGATGTTGGTTTGAATGGTATCACAGTTTCTGCACCATGTGCTATCTATTTTATTAACCCTATTCCCACTACAGTGAGCTGGCTGCTTCTGTGTCTTTGCACACTTCAATGCCTGCAATTTTTTTTTTTAAATTGGCTATATAGGATCGAAATGGGCCCCACCCGTATTACCTCATGACCACATACTGGTATTACAACAGTTTGACAATTATTCATGTATCACTTGCCAAGATTTGAACCTGGGTCTCCTCATTGAAAGTTGAGGAATATAACCGGTTGAGCTAATGCCATTTGATTGCCAGCACAGATTTTTTACTATAGCTGTATTTTCATTTAATGGCCAAGCTGGTTGTGTAGTAAAAATTAAACAAGCTTCATGTGTATTTGCATCCCTTTTAGGAGTCCCTTCATATACTATGCCCAAGTCTATTGCATTTGGTTACAACGTACACTTTTGGCTTTTGTATTTTTCCTCTTCTATTGTATCTTCAATCCCATATTTGATATAGGCAGCTTTTGGTCACTATTATAGCTACTATTTAGACTGAGAGTTTTTGTGTGATATTGTCGCTTTCCTTGGCAGCTGCATTACCGACAGAAAGAGCCTTCTGACCATAGACGAGTGATCTTTGGATCTCCCTGGTCTTTAGTTTTCTCCCATCCTTCTTGGTTGTATTGCTGTATAAACTGTGAAAATGTCATTAACAAATGCCTGCTCTCTTTTGCAGCCTTATGTTCTGCACGTGATGAACTGCAAGCAATGTGTTTATATCTCTTCCTTTGTGTTCCAAATATGAACTTGTTTCTTGCTCCATTGGTCCTTTTTCCATTTTTTTCCCCTGTTTTCCTCAAGTCTAATGTTTTCTTCTGTACTTGGATGATTTAGTGATTCTGTTTGACTAAATTTGTTTGTTTTATCATTCAACCTGTTCTCTAGTAACTGTCACTGCAACCACGACTGACCTTATTCAATTCTCCTCATTTTTTGCTTGCTTTTCTATTGCAGTTATTGTTTCTAGGGATGGGTGCAATATGCTGGGTCTCAATATTGAAGTATTATAGTTGCAAAATATGAGTTAAAATGAGTTGCACGTTCTCATTAGATTCCTGTTATAGTGAAGGGGATAAGAGGATTTCCTTTTGGGCTTCTACCAATGTTGGTAAGCACAGTTTTAGCCATTCTTACTAATTTCTAGGCTTTGATCATTGTTCATTCTGATTGAAACCCTGTTGTAATTCTTGAAGTATGCCAGCTAATTTAAACAATTCTCGCATATAATTGTGAATGTTTTCTTTAAAAATATATTTGTACCTTATATGAATAATATTTGACCTCAGATTCAATTTGAAGATTTAAAGAAGATAATCTCTTTTCATGTAGAAATTATGCAAGATAAATGCTTAAATACTATTTAAACAATGAATATTATGGTTCATACATATTTAGACGTTTGCTAGTTAAATATTTATTGTCCAAAGGATTCTGACATAATGTTAATGAGGTACAATTTTAAAAGTGACCCAAGTTCATGTCCCCACGCTGCAAGGAGATGGTCCATAATCTAGAGGACATGCCACTGAGGTTGTGTGTCGAAATTGGGGTACATTTATAAGAAGACAACCCAAGTTCAATCCCACATTGCAATAAGACAGGTTATAATGTTAGGGCAAATTTTTCAAAAAACTTTTAAGTTAAGTAAACATGCCTTTAACATTCCAGTATTTGATTTTTTAAAGTTGAAAATTTATGATCTTCTTGTAATTTTAAACTTCAACTTGTAGTGGTTTTGATGTCAAATTCTTGATGCAGAGGCCTATTGAGTCCCCTCCATTTGTGATGGAACTACACAAGGCAATTGTTGAAATGCTGAATTCAGGGAAAATGCCAGATGATGCATCTTTATTAGTTCTTGCGGATGCCTTCATTAAAGGGGATGAAGTTGATGTTTTTTTGAACCAACTCATTCTTGATTTTGAAAATGATTTGGCCTCAAGCATGGAGAGCATAGTGATTCTTATTAGAAGCTTCATCAAAATCAACAAACTAATTGCTGCCTATTCTTTGTTCAGGGCACTGAGGAACAGAGGTGCTGTTCCTAAGTTGGTGGTTTATAATTCTCTTTTGACTGCTGCAGAAAAAGCTGGTGATTTCAATCTTGCATGCCATGTCTTCAAAGATTTGTTAGCTCATGGAACTCCAAATTCTACATCTTATTTTTCTTTATCGAAGGCATTAGCAAAGGCAGGAGATGCAGAAATAGCCTACAAATTTTGCATGGAATTGGCAAAGGACAGTTTCCTCTGCAATACTACAGCTCTAAACAGACTTATATATGCGTTTGCTGGAACAGGGCAAGCTAAGACAGCTCTTAGACTCTTTGAATACATGAAGCACTGGAAGTACAAACCAGACCAGGTCACATATAACACTATCGTTGATGTTCTTGGCAAGTCAGGTCAGGTAGATGCAGCGTTTCGTGAATTTTCAGCCATGAAGGATTTGGGACATGATCCTGATATCATAACTTACAATACATTGATAACTAATTATAGCAGGTTTGGTAGATTAGAGTTATGCTCAATGCTTTTGCAAGAGATGAGTGAGAGAGGATTTGAGCCAGATTTGCGCATATACACTGCCATAATTGATAGGTTTGGCCGCATAGGTAAGGTTGATGAAGCAATGAGGCTGTTTAATGAAATGAAACAAAGAGGTTGTAAGGCGTCGATTTATGTTTATAAATCCCTCATAAGTACCCTCAGAAAGGCTGGTAATCTTGACTTAGCAAACAAGTTATCGGAAGAAATGAAAGTAGAGAGTTCTAATTTGATTGGTCCTAGAGATTTCAAGAAAAAGCGAAGATGATTATTGGTTTTTTAATTTAATTTAATTTTTTCAGTTAGATGTTTGCAGTATCTTGGTGATCTAATTTGTTTTATTTTTTAATTGGTAAGTTTAATAATCTTACGAGTAATCTTCATTCTTAGGGTTTGTGTGGCATTGCCATTTTATATTGGTTCTTAATGTATTGTTAATTCCTAAATTGTATTTTTGAGGGAGGAACTACAATCACTTAATTCTGTCCTTTATAATTTAATACAATTTTTTTAATATACAAGCATATAATTTCTATCAAATGAAGTAAATCTGACTCTAGGAGGATGGTAATACACTCTTAATCGTGTATGCACTTAATAAGAAGATAGACTTGCTGAAATGACAAAACCTAGACATCTTTTCAACTCATACTTGAGAATAATATCACTTGCCGTCACTTGCTAATGCATTTATAACAAAAGACTGAGCATTCACTGGACTGAAAAAGAGAAAAATATCACTTGCCATCACTTCCTAATGCATTTATAACAAGAGACTGAGCATTGACTGGACTGAAAAAGAGATCAGAATTACATCTTGTGCATATCATGGAATACCATTATATTTTGCATGAGTAATAACTTTGGGACTCATTCTGTATTGCATCAATAATGTTCAGTCACAAAGATCCAGAAAACTAGGTAGACAATCCATTTTATTTTATGATGTAATGAACACAAGTGTTTTTGGGTTTCAAAACTCAGGCTGATTTTGAGAGGTCCTGTCATTGGAAACACTAGACCTTCTGATAAGAAACTAGCAGGTATGCATTTGAGGCTTCTTATTTATTGGCCTATAACTTGGATGGGTGAGAGAAGGGCACACCAATAAAGAAGGGAAGGATTGTGGCTTAAGGAGTGATTTGTATCTGGTAAACTAATTTTTTTTGGGGGTTTTGTGATTTGTGTTTGGTAAACTAATTTTTTGGGGGGTTTATTCTTAAATTACATCAATAATAGGATAAAATTTTGGACCAATATTTTGATGGGAATAGGTGTCATACACCTTTCAACATTAACTGTCTCATGTCTTATGTTAAGAGTATATACAAGGAAGAAAAACTGCTGAGCTAGACCATGGTTTTATTGCAGGACTGTAGGTCTATTTTCAGCATTGTGCACTATAGGACTGCAGGTCTATTTCTAGCACTGTGCATTGTAGGACTGCAGGTCTATTTTCAACATTGTGCATTGCAGGACAACTGCATTATTGCAGGTCTATTTCTAGCACTGTGCACTATAGGACAACAGGTCTATTTCTAGCACTTTGCACTGCAAAACTATTTCCAACATTGTGCACTGCAGGACTGTAGGTCTATTACTAGCACTATGTATTGTAGGACAACTGCAATACTGCATGTCTATTTCCAATTGTGTTATTGCAGGTCTTTTTCTAGTTTTGTTGATAAATAGGACTGAAGAAGTGGAAACTTGTGTGTGAATTGTATTTAAGAAGCAGATGGTTGATTACTGAATAATACAATTTTTGAGTGCTCCTTGATTGCTGGGTTTTTCCCGAAAGGGTTTCCAAAGGTATATCTTGCTTCTTATTTGAGGTTTATGTGATTTTGTTTGTTGAATTAAAACTCTAGGCCTGATTGTGCACTACTTTTCTCTAAAGATCAAGTAGAAAGTTGTTTCGCATTAGTCCAACTTCCTTTCAATTGATATCAGAGCTTGGCCAATTTTTGAGATCCTTAATTTTTTTTTTTGCTATTAATCTTGGTTTGAGTGGGAGCTGTGCATAGAGGAGAAGTGATTTTATTTCATGATGACAAGTACATCATGTTTGGAGATAGAAAAAATCAATGGTACAAAATTTGAGCTATGGAAGCTTAAAATGATGGATCTGCTTATAGATAGAGATCTGTGGGCTGATGTTTGTGGAAGTCAACCTGTGTTGTGATAGATGAAGATTGGACGATGATAGATCGGAAGGCACAAAGCCTCATTTGGTTATGTTTGGTTGACTTTGTACTCTTGAATGTGAGTACTACTATGAAATTTTTGTGGGATAGGTTGGCTTCAATCTACCAAGCCAAATCCCTTGTGAACAAATTGTTCCTGAAGAAGAAATTGTATTCCCTAAAGATGGGGGATGGAGATTCCATAACAGAACACTTGAATGAATTCAACATTATCATTTCACAGCTGAGGTTCGTCGAAGTAAAACTGGACGAGGACTAGTGTATCACTTTACTATGTTTGTTACACGATTCTTGGGAGAACATAGGAATGGCTATCAACTCCACTAGTACCAAGTAGAAGATGAAGGGGATAGTATCTACCTTGCTTTTAGAAGAGATGTGGAGGAAAACCATGGAAGGCGTCAATGATTTGTTGTTTGTTTGTGGCAGATCCAAAGAAAGGAACAAGTGGAAGAAGATAGTTGGCCAGTCCAAGTCCAAGGGAAGATCCAAGACTCCTCTAACAAAGATCAAATGTTGAAATTATGGGAAAAAGGGGCACGTGAAGAAAGATTGCCAAGACAAGAAGCATAAAAACAAGCATGAATATGATGAGGATTTTGATTCTAAGTCTTCTCGGGAGGATGTAGGAGATGCATTCTTGGCTACCTTTTTCACTCACATTAGGGATCACGTTTGGGTGATTGATTCAGGACCGTCATACCATATGACTCCACATTGAGAGTACTTCATAGAGTACCAAGACGATGACAGTGGAAGTGTATACTTGGGGGACAACTCGTCCCTTAAGGTTGCTCGTAGAGGAGAGTTTCTTTACAACTCTCAAATGGCATGACCAAGACCTTGACCAATGTCTTGCATATTCTTGGTTTGACACGAAACCTCATTTTCACGAGTAGCCTGAATGACTTAGGTGTGCAAGTGATCTTTAACAAAGGAGTCACCACTATGGTTCACAGATCAATAGTGCTTGCTAAAGGAGTATGTAATGGGACATTGTTTTGTCTTGATGCTAAGACGATTGCATGCAACAGTACATCAGTTCCCGATAGCTGCTTACCGACCAATAAGACTATGTTGTGGCATTATAGGCTTGGTCACATTGGTGACAAATGTCTTAAAACCTTGGTGAGAAAACCTTGTTGAGTAAAAACCTTGTTGAGGGGATAAATGATGTTTCCTTTGATTTTGAATTTTGTGAACATTGTTTTAATTGAAAACAAAAATCAATTAAATTCACTTGAGTTCTCATAGATGCATGCATTTACTTGATTTAGTGCATAGTTATGTATGTGGTCCAATTGATGTACCTTCAGTATATAAATAATTGTATTATGTATCTTTCATTGCCGATCATTCACGTTTATTTTCTAAGAAAGAAATATGAAGTGCTTGCTAAGTTCAAAGAGTTCAAAGCTCTTGTTGAGAACCAAACAAGAAGAAAGATTGTCTCTTAGAACAGACAATGGAGGATTTTTGTAGCAAAGAAATGACACTAATGGAGAGGGCTAGGAGTATGCTAAGTAGTGTTGGTCTAGAACGAAAGTTTTGGGCCGAAGCAGTTAGTACAACATGTTACCTGATTAACAGGTCTCCTACATAAGCTCTTGTTGATGAAACCCCTATAGGGGTTTGGACGGGCAAAAAGCCCTCATTGAGACACCTTCGAGTGTTTGCCTGCGAGGCATATGTGCATGTGCCTAAGGTAAATAGATTGAAACTTGATTACAAAGCAGAGAAATGTACCCTCATTGGCTACGATGATGTGACAAAATGATACAAGCTTTGGAACCCAATCACAGAGAAGGTTGTTTGGAGCCGAGATGTAAAACATCAAAACAAGTTGTGCAATTTGAACTAGAAATAAGCAAAGAAATTGCACATGGAGATGATGGTGTCCATGATGATGATGATGATGATGAACATGATGCTCATATGGGCCTAATGAGAAGTATCTTTTGGATGGTCATGACGAGTCTAATGAGGATCAAGGGCCTCAACCTCAACCCTAGTGGGGTAGGAGGTCCACATGACCAAGAAAGCAACCAAATAGGTATAGCCCAACTGGTTTAAATTGTATTTTTGCTTTATCTACTAGCATTGATGAGCCTAGCACTGTGAAGGAGGCAATGGAGATGAATGACAATAAGTCTTGGAATATGGCCATGGATGAGGAGATGACAACTCTAAAGAAGAATGGCACATGGGACCTAGTTCAATTGCCTAAGGGAAGGAAACTTGGCTGCAAATGGGTTTCGAAGAAGAAATTCAGTTTTGAAGGCCAGGTAGGTAACTATAAAGCAAGGTTGGTTGCTAAGGGTTATTCCCAAGTGGAGGGAATAGATTTTGGTGAGATATTTTCTTCAGTTGCAAAGCTTACATCCATTAGATTCCTTTTACCTGTTGCTGCTGCATTTAATATTGAGGTTGAGCAAATGGATGTAAAGACAACTTTCTTGCATGGAGACTTGGAGAAAGAGATCTATATGAAACAACTAGAACCTTATGTGCAAAAGAGTAAGGAAAACTTAGTTTGTAAGTTAAAGAAATCTCTTTATGGTCTTAAACAATCTCCTAGAACATGGTATAAAAAAAATGATTCTTATTTTTTGAGGTTGGTATTTGTTAGATCCAAATCAGATCACTATGTTAACTATAAGCAAGAGGGTGGTCATTTTATTGTTATCATTTTGTATGTGGATGACATGTTGCTAATTGGTAACAATAAGGATATCATTAAGGTCTTGAAATCGTAGCTTTCACTATAATTTGAAATGGAGAATTTAGGAGCCAACATAAAACTTTGGTTAAGTCAAATAAAGTATTTTGACTCTGTCTTGCAAATTTTTAACATGAATTGCAAACTAGTTAGTGTCCATATTTCTATGGGAACACTTTTTTTGTTGAATAGTGTCCTACACTTGGAGAAATGGAGGACATGAGTCATGTACCCTATGCTAGTGCGGTTGGGAGCCTCATATATGCTATGGTCTACACCAGACCAGACATTGCCCAAGTAGTCGGATTCTTGAGCCGGTTTATGGGAAATCTTGGAAAGGATCATTGGGTAGCAGTGCAGAGGGTTTTAGATATCTTCAAGGTACTTCTTATTACTCTATTTGTTATCAGAGATCCTTGATAACATCTTCTGACTGGGCAGGAGACGTTGATAGCAGGAGGCCAGCTAGTGGCTATGTGTTTAGCCTATTTGGTGGTGCAGTTAGTTGGATGAGAAAGCAACAGGTTGTAGTCACTTTATCCACTATAGAGGAAAAGTATATGTCAACTACTCATGGTAGTAAGGAGGCATTTTGGCTTCAAAAATTGTGCTTGGATGTTGGGTTGAGTCAGGAAGCAGTAAAAATTAACTATGACAGTCAAAGTGCTATCGCCTTTTTAAAGAACCCTACATTTCATTGTAGACAAAGCACTATGATGTGTAATATCATTTTGTTCGTGACATGGTAGAGGATAGGAAGGGTATGCTTGAGAAGGTGGATACTTTGGTAAATGTTGCAATCTGACAAAGCCTGTGAGCATTGAGAAGTTCAAATGATGCTGTAAGGGAATGGGCATTATGGCCCTTAAAAATTAGTTTACTCTTTTATTGGTGTTTATATTTTGCTCTTGTAAGGTATATGACAAGTGGGAGAATATTGGGAATATGTGTCATACACCTTTCAACATTAACTGTCTCATGTCTTATGTTAAGAGTATATACAAGGAAGAAAATTGGTGAACTAGATGAACTAGACCATGGTTTTACTGTAGGACAACTACAAAACTATAGGTCTATTTCTAGTATTGTGCATTGTAGGTCTATTTATAGCACTCTACACTATAGGACTATAGGTCTATTTCTATCACTCTACACTACATGACAACTACAATAGTGCAGGCTTATTTCCAGCATTGTGCACTCCAAGATTGTAAGTCTATTTCCAACACTGTGCACTATAGGACTGTAGGTCTATTTCCAACACTGTGCATTATATGATTGTAGGTCTATTTCTAGCACTCTACACTATAGGACAACTACAATAGTGTAGGCCTATTTCTAGCATTGTGCATTGTAGTTCTATTTCTAGGACTCCACACTATAGGACTATAGGTCTATTTATAGCACTTTGCATTACAGGAAAATTGCAATAGTGTATGTCTATTTTTAGCATTGTGCATTGCAAGACTGTAGGTCTATTACTAGCATTGTGCACTGCAAGATTGTAGGTCTATTTTCAGCACTTTGCATTGCAAGACTACAGGTCCATTTCTAGCACTCTGCATTGCAGGACTATAGGTCTATTTATAATACTGCACTATAGGACAACTACAGTACTATAGGCCTATTTCCAACATTGTGCACTACAGGATTGCAAGTCTATATCTAGCATTATGCATTGCATAAACAACTGCAATACTGCAAGTCTATTTCCAACTATGTTATTGTAGGTCTTTTTCCAAATTTGTTTGAAGAAACACACGCTTATACTGAGAGGGGGGTGAACAGTATAAGATACGACTTTTCTTTCCAAAACAATAACTGCAATAATATGAATGCAATAATGAATCAATGCACAAAACACCACACACACAAGAGACAAAGATTTTACGTGGAAACACCCTTTCGAGAGAAAACCACGACAAAATATTGCTTTTATTTCTTCAATAAAATTCATAGGCACCAACCCACAGGAGACACCAATCCCCTTATACAAATGCGTAGGCACCAACCTACGGGAGACACCAATCTCCTTATTAAAAAACGTAGGCACCAACCTACGGGAGACACCAATCTCCTTAAAGCACCAACCTCAGATATGAAGGCACCAACCTTCGAATACAAAACTAATAAAAAATATTACACAAGTTTACTCCAAAATCTGATCATTAAAGGCATCGAATTTTGCTCACAAATCTGAATAAAAAATTCTACTCAGGTTTGCTCCAAAATTCGATCATTAATGGCATCAAAAACTGTTCACAATGTCTTCTTGGATATGCACTGGTGCTCGGATGTTTTTCTTCAATTATTATTGCAATTCCCTTGTAATGCCTCACATGAAAAGGGTGGAGTTCCACCAGAGCTTTGTGATGCCCCAAACCTCTATGTATTCGACGTTGATTCTTAGACGTAAATGACCACTTTTTAGTGCTGTTTTGATCGTTATCTCCAACGTATGGGCATAGGCTTTAGCTTCTCTTTAACATGGATGGTGGCTGGTTTCTATGATTCCACTTCTTGAACAATAGATGCTTCATGTTTGACTACTTTGACTAGGAGCATTCAATTCTCTCTTCCTACTACTGCTATGGCTCGAACACTACTGTTTAATTTTATCACAAGCTGAACTTTGCTTTGACTTCATTCTGACATCATGGTTATGTTGTAACGATTATTAAAATAGTGTACTTGCTATCTGCAATGTTTCTTTTAAGATGTTGCACAACCTTCAATCAACAAGGCTCCAAGTTATGGTTCTAACCACCTCTTAAAATGCTTCTTTAGCTATTTTATTGATGCACTATCTCAATGTTACACGCTCCTTGCTGATATGCTCATTTTCAATCAATTCATGTCTTTATCACATGATCCAATGAGACCAAGCTTTGAATTATGGAAAATAAGTAGAAGAGAATGTCTTCCCTTTTGGCGAGCGATCGTCTAGACTCAGTGAAGCTCCTTAATTATAATTAGATGGAAGATTTGAATTTCTACGTAGCTTGCTCCGCAATGCTCAACGGTGACCATTAACCCAAAGAATAGAAAATGAAGAATACACAATTTGATTATCACCTCTAGATACAGCCTAGCGATGCCCTAGTTATCCACAACCTTCAAACTGGATTATGCAGTGTTGAGCTTACATGCTTACTCCCTGTTTGACGTAGCTTCTTCTTGTTTGACTCAACTGTGTTCGCTATACAATGATTGGGTTCAATTCAACTATACTCTGCCTGTTTCAATGAGCACTGGTGTGGTAAACACCTTCATGCCCTAATTGCTAGTCTTCAATGGTCTATTTCCTTTTGTATATTCAAAATTTAATAACTACGTGGCTCATAAATGATTCCTTCTAATGTAAATTTTTTTGCTAGCTCTGCTTGTGTGTGCATATGAACGGTAATCCTATAACAACTACAAATCCTAACTTCTCATTGCGTAATATCGATCTTCTACGAACTTGCCAGGGCCTCCACTTTGCCAGCTGTGTAGTTATGGTAATGATGTGCTTCACTTGTGATGGATGTAGGGTGCGAATGCCAAGGCACTTACAAGATGCCTTTTATTATTTTTTTGGTTTCTGCCCTCCTGGAGCTAATATCATCTAGTGGCCATTCGCGTGATACAAAGATCTTACCTTCGAATCATTCTACTTGTTTCACTTACTGTGCTTTGAACTTTTGCCGCCGCTGTCATGTGCATGGAAGGTAACAATTTTAAATCAACACACTTGAATTCTCCTCCTGCTAATCTCCTCCTTATCGAATGCATCTCATGAGCGCGGCATCATGAAGACATTCAATCAAAAATTCATCATTTGAAATGAATTTTGAATTTGTATTTATATGCAAACTATTATTTTCTTGCTTTTCGTGCCCAAGAGGTTAACCCATACACATTTCATTAATATTTAATTTTTTAATTTAAATATGTTAAACTTTGGCTATACGCCCCTCATGGATGGGTTTAAAAATTCAAATATTTTAAAATCAAGTAAACCCTTTGATATTTCCCAAACTCATAAGCAAACTTATAAATAAATCACCCTTGAAAGAATATATTTACCTTGAATAATTTGCCTAAGCACGCCACCGTTTTCCAGCAACCAAGTTGGCCTTTGACATCAATGACAACTCAACAGTGAATAATTCTAACATTGTTGATAAATAGAACTGAAGAAGTAGATACTTGTGTGTGAATTGTATTGTAAGAAGCAAATTGCTGATTACTAAATAATATGATTTTTGAGTGCTCCTTGATTGTTGGGTTTTTCTTAAAAGGGTTTCCTAAGGCATATGCTACTTCTTATGTATGATTTATGTGATTTTGCTTGTTGAATTAAAAGTCTAGGTTTGTGCACTACTTTCCTCTAAATATTAAGTAGGAAGTTGTTCCGCATTAGTCTAACTTCCTTTTAGTTTTAGTGTTGGAAAAATAATTGTATACATGGTATCTCACATTTTTATTCCCCAGTTGAATGGGGTAAATTATGACATCCTTTCCCATGGCTTATTCTTCTTTCTTGAACGATAATTGGTAAGTTGAAGTACTTTCGAATTGGCATTAACCTCTGACTTGCATGGTTAGATATTTTTGACTATCAAGTCTTCAATAGGAAGTTGTAGGAGGTAGAATGTGGTATCACAAAAGTGAATGCTACAAGGTAATCAATTATGAGCGTATCATCTAGTGTAATCATTTGTTACATTAACTTGCTTTCAAGATTTTTTATCTTATTCCATATTCTAGAGGGCAACATCCATTTTCATTTTTTGCATTGAGCCTCTTTGCTGTTGGTTCTTGGGATATTTTTAAACGTGATTGTCAACATATCTAGGGCCTTAGAACTCGAGCTTGAAGTTAACTTGTTCAAAAGAGTACAATCTCTATAGAAAAAAAATTTAACATACTTAAACACAATTTCATTTCCACTTAAAATAAACCTACAAACCTAATTACATACATGAAACATACAATAGCAATAGCAATAGCAATAGCATATGATAAATGAATATGAGTAGATCTTGTATTAACAATAGCTTGTATGCTTAACTACGTACATATATTTACATATACATCTATGTGGGATATCCCTCCAACACCAACATGCTTTAGCCAACAACCATCGACCAATCTCTTGATAACATCCACATGACTCGGCCATCACACACTTCAACCTTATACACTATTCCAACCATATTAATGAATGAGGGAAGGGTCTTATTTATACAACTAAAATATAGTTGCATCTTCGAACTACCTAATACCTCATCATTTTTCTAAATTACATTTGACATGCATTTGACTCACATTTATATTTTATTTCGTGAGTCACTCTGTGACTTAATCATACATAACATTACCCATTATCATATGAAATATTATTAATTATATGTACATACATTTCATCAAACACTTTGCATATGAACTACAAAGTAACACAAAATGGCAACTAATTTACTAATTATGTAAACATCAATATGCTTGCCTACAATCTCAACATTGCTTTAATACTCCTTGCAAGGCATTCAACATTGTGAAGGACATTTATATTGAGATAATGTCATTTCTTTACTAGATTATATGATAGGGCTTTGAAACATTTCCATCTTTGACTGATTTTTCTACATTTCATGGGTTGGTGGGACATGCCTACTAAAGAGTCTATTTTTTTTGTAGATGACGGAGGAGATAAAATGTAACATTTTCCATCAATAGCATTTCCAAATAATGCCAACCAAAATCTTGATTTATCCATTACTATACTACAATTGACTTACAATATCCATGCATGCAATTGCAATATTCAATTTTAGTCTAGGTTTCCCATCCTTAAGATTCGAGTTTGGGTGCACATGCATCATTTCATGACTCATTAGCCTCCTAAGGCAATTATCCATTGAAACAAGTATGAAAATCACAAGTTATTTAACCTCCTTTAACTACAAGTTTTATTAGCCTCCTAAGGCTACACGTTTCGTTGGCCACCTGGGGCTGATATGCATTTGTGATAAACATAAAATTCATCATTATTTTAGGTTCCTTAACCCATACTTTGTGTTGTTTGACCTATAGAATAAAAATATTCAGCTAAGGTTTATACTTGGAAGCACATACAAGAAAGAGTTGAGCTCAGTCTACTAAAAAAATTGGTTTAATTTTTGATACTAGACATTAGTTGGTCCTCTAATAAAATATTATGCAGAGTTTGTAATCTTGGGGTGCTAACAAACCTTTTGTTAGGGTCTCATATACAAATCTATTCTATATTGCCACAAATCTACCAATTGGATAAGATGAGTGCAACAATTATATCTATTCAAAATAAATGTGTTAATACTCTTAACATTTAAATCAGCTTGATGGTACATTTCCAGTCATAAATAAGTACAAGTAAAGTAGCCATAACAGATTTCAAGTAATGCTTCTCTATTAAAATTGATCTAAGTAAGTTCAACCTATTAATGACATCAAATCACAAATGTCTTGTAACATTTCTTTGGAAGTACATCATTGTATTCAACCACTACTGAGCATATACTCATTGATTAATCCTAGTCAAAGCTTAAAGCCATCAATAGTTGATAGATCATTCATGTAGATCTTTGATTACATTTTACAAATGTTAAATACCTCAAGCAATTAGTGTTTCACAAACATACTATCTATATGGAATGAGTTCATATTATAGCCTTATGCTATATAACATAGTGTATACATCATGAAACATTTTCAAACCTTACATACGTCAATGCTGTCAAGGTAGATTACAAAATTCAAGTCCAAATTCCAAATTTTTGCTATAGAATTAGAGAGGGAGAGGATCATTGATGTGTTTATCAACCCATCCAACATAACCCCAATATTGGAATTTTTTTGTCTCAACTCCCTCCATGAGAGTTTTGACCCTCTAACAAATATGCATATGAATAAAACCAATTGGGTAGAGAGAATCATGTGAATGAAATTCCATCTTCATGTAGTTCATACCAGTATGCATTTTCACATAATAAACATACAAGTACACATTCATAACTTTGGCCACAGTTTCATATAAAGAGATTAACTCTGTATTTAAGGATAAAATAACTACTATGCACATTAAAAACATTAATCTATACTTGATCCACACTATTATACCGCTAACATTTCTCATTGAAAGTAAACTAACCCTACATCTATCAAGTCTACATGTCTATCGTTATGTTCATCTATCCAGGTCAAGACACTCGACGTATTTGTTGAGAGTGTAATATAACTTAAGACCAAGGTCGATATTGTATGATACAGTATTGTATAGGTTTATAGGCAACCATTGTACAAATGTATTTAATTTATTTTACTATTTAATTATTTATGCCCTATATCTTGTACACTAGTATTGATATAAGTACCTCCAACACTCCATCCATTGTATCAGAGTGTTGTGATTCTTATCTATGGATAATATAATTATTATTTATGGTGCCTATGGATGCCTACTATATATATCTCTTTCATCCTTTTTTATGCTTTTTATAAGATTTGAGTGGATGGATTGCTTCTGTTCATTTTTGAAAATAGATATGAATTTTAACATGGTATCATAACAGGTATGGAGCTTCATCATTTGATCATGCAAAAAGTTTGTTTGTAGCTCCTGATATTTTTTTCGACTTCTAGGATGAATTACTTCTAAGATCTTCATAAACACCTTCGATAAAAGAAGTAAAATGAAGATATTTTTTTCTTTCTCTAATTGGTTACTTTTGGAGAATTTAGGCCTAATCTAGGTTATGTTCCATTATTATTGGAACCTTTTTGACCTATTTTATGCATATCCAAACCACTTATAGTAGAAGAAGTATTGCTTTGACTTAAAAAAGATGTCTTGACTTCTTCATAGAGAGTCAAACATTGTTTTCTCACAAAAAGGACTTGGTGCTATTGGAAAGGAGGGAGAATTGTGATGTTTTCATCCCATATGGGAGCTTTGGAACCTTAGTTAAAAAGAGGTATATTCATTTATCTTGGTTCAAATATTGCGCACCATGTTTATTTAAATGGTTGAAGGTCTTTACTATTATGGATCATGGTGCCCTTCTTCATGGAGAGGACACACCTTTGCACTCAAGTAGTGATGGTGGAAATTAGGCTAGATGGACATGGCATAAGAGAATTAATGAAGAACACACACTTATACTGAGAGGGGGGGTGAATAGTATAAGACCACTTTTTACTTTTCTTTTCAATTCAATATTATGCAGTGTATAGATAACAATATCAATAGCAGTAATCAAAGCAATTCACATAACACCATACACAATAGAGAGATAAATTTTAACGTGGTTCACCCAATGTGGGCTACCTCCACAGAGAAAATATTTTTTCTAAATATTTCTCAAATAATCTCTTTGGGAATCCTTCCCAATTACAATATTTATGGACCTTTGTCCAAAGGAGATGTTGATCCCCTAATCTCAAGTTCGTGGATCTCTTCCACAGGAGAACTCTTTTCCCTTCTGCTCTGGCTAGTGATCTTCTAGAAGACTCTGTCTCTCTGCTGCATTGATTGGTGGATCTCTCTCGATTTGAAGACTTCTCACTTAGAAGATCTGTCTTCATTTATCCTGGCTTCTGGATCTCTATCCACTGAGACTCTATCCTCTATACTCTGTCACCTCCAAATTTCTGTTAATAGGCTCACTCAGAACCTGCTCAAATATGCTCAATAGGTTCACTTAGAACCTGCTCAAATATGCTCAATAGGTCTAGTCAGAACCTACTCAAATATGCTTAATAGGTCCACACAGAACATCCAAATCTGCTCAACAGGTCCACACAGAACTTGTCCAAATCTGCTCAATAAGCTCACACAGAACTTGTCCAAATATGCTCAATAAGTCCTCTCTAGGACTTGCTCAAATATGCATTGCAAGCTTCCACAAAAGCTTACACAAAATTAGTCCACAAGCCTTCTCAAAGACTTACCTCAAATCTGCTTAACAAGTCCACACATAACTTGTTCAATCACATAGAATCATAAAGAGAATTGTTAGAGACTCAATATGTTCTATAATCAATGCTCAATCAATATCTCAACTCAATATCATAGAAGCATAAAGAGAATTGTTAGAGACTCAATATGTTTTATACTCAAATCCCAATATCAACTCAAATCAATCTCATAGAAGCATAAATAGAATTTTTAGAGACTCAATATGTTCTATTCTCAAATCTCAATCTCAACTCAAATCAATATCATATAAGCATAAAGAGAATTGTTAGAGACTCAATATGTTCTATTCTCAAATCTCAATCTCAACTCAAATCAGAATATAGAATAGTTTGTTTCATGGAACTTGAACAACCACTTCACACAATCACTTGACTAGGCTTAATAAAATCTACTCAACCAATCACCTCAAGGATCAATTATTTCTCACAAAACCTAGTCCAAGCATGTATCAACCAACTCAAAATGTTTCCAACAATGCTCAACAACAAATCTCACATAACAATGATACTCATGTTCTTTTCTAACTCAAGTTCAAGTTCTTTGCACAACCAATGGGATTCAACATCAATGCCTATAAAAAAGGTTTAATTACAACTCTCAATTCAAAAACCTTTGAAGCATTAAACCAACAAATCTCAAAAATGTTAACCACAATCAATCCTTTTCTATCCAAAGATATTTTCAGAAATCAATCACCCACATAAATCAATGAAGAATATTGCCCATACCTTTTTTATGCCTTATGAGTTGTCCACTAAATCTGCCACACTCAACACACTTTCTTTTTCCAATATCAACAAGGATTAGAAGTCATGAGTAATAACACAATAATCAAAATAATATCTCAATAACACCTTATTACTCCTACTCAATAAAAATACACCAAACCCTCTTATGCAAGAAATAATCTCTCAAAATAATGAATCAAACTTACTTTTGAAACTCCTTGTTAAAACTAGAATTATCTTCTTGCACACACCTTATTTATTCCTCAAAGCAATCTAAATAAGTAGCTCTCGAAAATAGCTTTCCAATGATATATAATATGATATACTTCCACAAAGAAAATCAGTAGAAATATCCATATTTCCTAGGGCATACCATAACCTTATTTCTCCTTAGGTAACCTTGGCATAAAATAAAATATTAAACAAAAATTAAATTCACTTGCCTTGCCCTCAGCAGGAATAGTTCCCCCAATTTTTTTCTTCCCAACGCCTTAACCGTAGCCAAGCCGTCGTTGGACCACGTGCTGTGACGTGTCTAAAAGGGCATGTCCACCATGCAATATCTTTGAAAAACGAACCTCTGAAAAACAACAAGCACATAGAGTGCTTATTCCTTGCAATCCAAAAAATAGATCTCACACGAATCGAACTCAGAACCTCCTCCTTAGCACCGAGCCAACATACCACTAGGCCACACTAGCCTTTGTGCTTAGGGCTTCCGAATATTCACAGCTTTAACCTTCACGAAAATCGTAAGGCTTTTGAAACATAAATCTCTTTCGCATGCACTTCGAAAACAATAACAAGGGATACTTGGTAAATGAATTTGTTTGGCATTTATATAATGCCTTTTGCCTTCCTTAGCATCATGTCGGCGCCTCAAATGAATTCGTCGTCGGTGTGATTTCATTTATAATAAGTTTAAATTTAATTTTAAATTTAAATATTATAAATTAAAATCAACCTTAGAACTTTGTCTTAAAGAGCCAACCTTAGGTTTAATAAAACCTTAGAACCTTGTCTTAATTCCCAACCTTGGTATTATTTATAAAATTTAAATTCCTTGTGAATTTAAATGATTTATAAATAATTATTAAACCTCCTTTTTAACTTTTGCAATAACCCATATTGGGTTTTTATAAACCAATCACTTAACCTGTGCTCCCAATAATATTAAAATATTATGGAGCCTTTTTCCTTTCACTTTTGCATTGATGAAGCTTTTTCCTGGATGACTTGGGCAATTTTATTTCTTGCTCAATTTTTTGAGATGAATGATAACTCTATCAAGTGACATCAATGACAACTATGACTTAGAGGACTCAAAATGTCCAACAATTCTACCTCTTGATGTAAGAAGCAAAAGAAGAAATCCATTTCTTATTATTTTTCCTTGCAAAAAAATCAGAAGGAATTTTAAAAAAATTGATGTTTTTCAAAAACATCACTCTAGGACTATTTTGGAGGAAAAACTTCTAGAGGCCATAACTTTTGCATATGAGAGCATTTTGAGATCTTTTTTTTTTTAAATTGTATAATTTTTTGAGCTCTTTCCATTGGTGGTATTGCACAGACTTACAAGTGGAGGGATGTCTCATTTTGTGGTTGACTTCAAGACCTATTACCTCCATTCAAAGAGGAAAATTTATAATATGTTATATAATTAGAATATTTGGTCTAGATTTATGAGAGATACAGTTGGATTTGTGACACTTGTAATAGTTTTTGTCTTTTGGAGGTATACAAAAAAAATTAGAATATACTCTAGTCAATCATTTCTTTGGACTATTAATTCATCTTATGTGTGAAGATCTAACCCTTCATGATATCTTCTTTCTTCTATTTTTTGTCTAGGTGCCCTTGGAGTTTTGTAATAGCTCTTTTTTTAAATAGGTTTATGCAAAGACTCTTTTGTTGATGGAAAACATATGGTTGAAGGGCAAGTTGAAGTTTCTAAACAAGATGATGTATAATGTAAAAGATAAAGTTATGCTTTCAAGCCTTGCCTATGCGATTATAGAAGATTGAAGTAGCTTTTTAGAGGATTACTCCCGACTTATCTTCCTCATGTGGAGTCATAGCAGAGGTGTTATTTGGATACATGTAGGAGTATTCAATATTGGTGGTAGTGGCTATGGTGTAACCTAAGGATATTCTTGTGCAAAGGCATCTTAACAAATTTTTAGATGATGAGGGGGTTGTACTAGTACTTCCTCAAGCATGATAGTCCACTGGAGCATCCATTATGGGGGGAATATGTTATTTCCACCAATGTCTTCTCTCTTTGGCCTCTTAGTTTAGATTATGAGGGTATGTTGAAAGTGTGAGACTTATAGCTGAGGCTAACATTGTATGATATAATCTTACATAGACCTATGCAAATTATTATACAAATGTATTTTAAGTTATTGTATTATTTAATTATATAATCCTTATGGGTTGTGCTAGCCTTGTTATGGTTAAACCCACCTTATAACTTGTAATTAACCTAAAACCCTTTTGTTATGTCAGCTTAGGTTAAACTTATTTATGTAATTGGGGTTTTGGTATTGGTATAAATATCCTCCAATACTCCTTCCATTATATTGGAGTGTTGTGATTCTTATATAAGGATAATATAGTGATTATATATGGTGTCTATGGGTACCCAATATCAATATATCTTTCATACTTTTCACGCTTTCTATATAAGATTTGAGTGGATGGATTGCTTTTGTTTGTTTTTAAAAATATGTGTGAATTTTAAAACTATTATCTCTCAATTGATATATAATCAATAAACAATAACATTCAAAAATATGTTACACACGAGGTTGACATCAACAACATTTGCTTTCTTCCATGATGCAATACAAATATTTCTACCATTTTCATAATGCATACAACATACAAGTGCATTTCAATCATTTCCATAATGCCTATAAGCATACAAGTCTTTTTGAGCATTTTTCATATTGCAAGTGCATTTTCAATATTTTCAACATTTTCAACATTACAAGCATCCAAGCCTTTCTAGCATTTTCACAATGCATACAACATACATATGCATTTATAGTATTTTCATAATGCTTGCAAGCATATAAGTATTTCCAAAATTTTCCATAATGCATATAATTTACAGGTGCATTTCTAACATTTCCATAATGCATGTAAGCATATAAGTCTTTTTAGCATTTTCATAATGCATACACCGTATAGGTGCATTTCCATATTATCTTCAAGCATATAAGTCTTTCCAATATTTTTTGAAAAGCACACAAATGCACTTCTAACATTTCTATAATACCTGTAAGCATACAAGTCTTTGCAATCACATAATAAATACATATCAACAATGTTGATTCAACACAATCAACATTGCAACATATTATTTCTATTAATGCAGTCATTTTTGCAATACCACATTCTCCAATGAGTAACCATCTAAATACATTATTCCATTATATCTATCTATCTATAGGCATGCACATGTGTGTGCACACACACACACACATAACAATCACAATATCCATATTGAAATAGAACACTTGTTTTCATAATAGGGATAATCTATAGAAATCTATAGAAACATATTGACATTCCATAAAAATCCATTTTGAAGGAAAATAAAGGATGGTAACACACTTGACATTCCAGATTGTTACTCAAGTCTTGCAAAATTCAAACCTTAATCCAAAGTAATGTCTCTCTTGAAGCCAAAATTGTAGATCACCATATTCAAAGAATTATTTTGGTCTCTAGCAAAAATACATTCAATGAAACATATACTCACACTTTCCACAAGTATTCCATTATTTATTACTTTTAAATAAGAAAACCTTCATTGCTAAATACATGTTGAACTACACACTAAAATCAAGTTAGTGATACTTAAAAACCTTGTATGTAAAGCTTTATACTCAATAGCAAAATAAAATTACTCCCATTCTTCACTTTTTGGGTTTTGATATCCAAAACAATAATGAAAGAAAATAAAACCTTTTCTATTTTCCAATCATGCTTCATGCATGAGTGGTATTTAATCAAAATGCTGTCTAACATTTACAATTCAATAGGCTTTGCAAATCAAACTAGTATCCCTCTTTTAGTCATACAAGTCTAAAATCAATCACATGCAAATACCAAAAATGAGTTTAAAGTCACTTCCAATGAAACATCTTAAAACCCAATACAAAAACAAATTATATCCTTTGAGGGAAGAACACTTTTAAATTTTGTTCTTGTGGGTATTGAAGCATTTTGCTTCTTCTAATAAAAAAATAAATAGGCCTTAAATAATTGTAAGAGATATCCATTTTCTCTTCCACATTGAAAACCCCATAGTTTCCAACCAAAATGATGTGTACATGCCAATTTTATCATGCATTTACCTCTCATTCTTTGGATCTACTTCTTTAAAAGAAAACGTTATTTTAAAACTAGTGATAGAAATCTAAAATATGGCTTAGGGTGTAAGCCAAAAATGGATACTGCATTTTTGCTTCCAAAAATATAAGGAACATTCGATGTAAAAAATCAATCAAAGTATTCATTATCAGAATTTGCAATATTTTTCAGAAATGAACAAAAGCAATCCATCCACTCAAATGTTATACAAAAAGCATAAAGATGATGAAAAAGAGATGGATATAGTAGGAACCTATTGATGAGGACATCATTTAGGCTTAGGCTTATTTTTATGTTTTTAGGCTTAGTTTATTTTTATTATTTCCTAAAGTCTAAAGTCCTAAGTCTTAGTTAGCAATAAATTTCAAAAAGCTACAAATTGTAAATGTCAAACACATATGGATGGCATAGTCATTGGACTATATTTGTTAGCTTAGTATTAGTTAGCAATTTGGATTTGATAGCTTAGTCATAGTTAAATTTGATCTTCTTGTTAGCGTCTTCCATTTTTGTGGGATTATAGTTGTAAAAAGGTGTTATTTAAGCACCCCAAAATAATGCAAATTTTAGTTTATATGTGTTTCAACTTTTTGTCTAAATTTCCACATCAGATTTGGTATGAGAGCCTTAGATCAGCTTTGGGTAGGATTAGATCCGTCTAGTGCTAGTTCTTACTCATGTTACTGCATTGTTTTGTGTACAACTTCTTAAAGCTTGTAAATTACTTACTCTATTCTCCTTGCATGAGTTTAGTTTTTTTTTTTATAACAAAAAAAATATCCATGATTAGCTTAAAGTATTAACTAAGTAAAAAAAATATTATTTATTTTTTTATTTAGCTTTAATTAACCTTAGTTAATCTAAAGCTATATATAATAGAAATATTATTTTTAATCTTTTCTTATATGCAACCAAATTAAAGTCGGCCGATCGAATTAGGCGCTAGTCCCAAGTCGACGATCGACCGTCCACGGGAGCCTACGTATAGTCTCCTGACGGCCCTTCCGGCCACCCACGCCGATCGAACATTGGCCCTGCCGGCCCACAGACCCATTTTCGTTCCCTTCTGACGTTCCCCAACGTCCTCTCTTCTACGGTGATGTTGGCCCCCCCTCTCCGACGCTGCCCACTCTTGAATATACTCGACAACACCCCTCCCAGAAGGACTCCTCCTCCTCGGTGGTGCACACCCGACGGACCCCCCCTCCCCGGCAGCCCCGACGAGCCACCCCTCGATGGACATTTTACCGACAGAAACCAGACCTATTTGTGGGTCAAAATTTCATCTATTTACTGGCGTGTTCTTCTAATTTCGATGAGTTCTTCCTAAATTCCGACGACGTGTCCACATTTCAGCACTTAAACCAGCGTTTAATCGACCGTTTGTCGGCCATTTTGCAACTTCGACATCTGCATATTTTAGAACATAAAAAGCTTGGAATACCTTTTCGCCTTTTATCCCACATTTGTGGTGATAAAGGGTCATAGACCTTTTAAAAGGTGTTGCGTGAAGAGAAAAAACAAGATAGCCTTCAGAGAATGGTGGTAAGGCTACTGACGGACCAACATCCGTCTCCTAACTGACAAAATGTTCCATGTGGCATCGATTGATTGGTGACTTGGTACTATTGTTCTTGCAGTTGTTGACCTCTAGCTCATTGTTCTTGCAGTTGTTGACCTCTAGCTCGGAGAAGCTCGCTCCTTTAACATTCTTTCCAATTGTTCTTGCAGTTGTTGACCTCTAGCTCATTGTTCTTGCAGTTGTTGACCTCTAGCTCGGAGAAGCTCGCTCCTTTAACATTCTTTCCCTCCTTAATGTAAGGATGCAAGTCTAGTGTTGACCTCTAGCTCGGAGAAGCTCGCTCCTTTAACATTCTTTCCCTCCTTAATGTAAGGATGCAAGTCTAGTGACATCTTTCATGATTGGAATTTTGTTCCATATTAATACTTGTCAATTTCTTGCTTGGTACTATTGCTCTCGTAGTTGTTGACCTTTAGTTCGGAGAAGCTCGTAGTTTTTGACCTATACAAGTCTAGTGGCACATTCCATGGTTGGAATTTTGTTCCATGTTCATTTTTTTTCTTTCTAATTGGTTAATGTGAGGATGCAAGTATAATATACACCCCACTTGCTGGTTCTGAGTTATTTTGGTTTGTGCTTGTTTATTTTTGCAATGAAATGATTGGTTTTTCTTGTTTAGTTTGAGGTGTTGACTTGAATTTCATTTATAATGCAATAAGGAAAAAAATATGTGAACAAATGATAAATTTGCAGTAAGGAGATGGAGATTTATTTATTTAATTTTCTAACCTAAAAGCACAGGTCTATATTTGCACAACAAACTGGAAATTACACAGCTAAAGCGTTCATTTGCTCGTAATTTGATCACTGAAACTTCGATTCCTTCCCCGTAAAATGCAGTTGTCTCTCCCAATGAAGCCACCCAAAATGTAACCTTCAAAAATGTGAATCCAAGCCCAATTAATTGTTGCATGCACCCCGAGGTCACTGCAGGAAAGATGTACAGCTGCTGAAGGGTTCGACCTTGCCTTGTAAATTGTCTAGAATGATTTGATAGGATATTTCCCTATTGTGAGCAAGTGAATTGATTACCTAAGCACCCATATGTTGTATGACCTACTCCAGTATTGCATCTATCACTCCAAAATAAATCAAAATGGCACTGACCCAGATGAAGTATAGCCAAAACAATATAACCCAGATGGTCAGTTCATCAATCCCGATGAATTCAAAATTTGGCAAACCCTTGTCTGTGTCTGTTAAGCTCAGATAATATCTCTGTGATGAGAAATTCAATCCCTGATCAGCTAGATATGGTCTCACACATCTGAAACTGATAATCCTACTGAGAAATCCACTCCCAACAAGCCCTATGATCTTATGGTGAAAACCCCTAAAAAACTTCTCCAAAAAATATAAATTCTTCCATGCCCAAATGAGCCTCAAAAAGCCAATTTAAAGAGAACATAAAATTAGGGTTTGGGCACCCATTTTAGGTTTCCACAAGTCATTATTTTATAATTTTTAATTGATGTCTCTTAATGTCATTAAAGTGGTCACCCAAGTCCTAGACAAATAACTTTATGATTTTAAGTTATAACACTTTATAACTTAAAGTTATAACTTAACATTAAAACATGTCCCCTTTCACTTTGCCTAGAAACCCTTTTCCAAGGTCAACACTTGCAAATGGTAGAATTATACCCTCTGAATGTTGGGATTCTCACCAAGATGAGTCCCTAACCAGGATGTTTAGCCTAGGGGACCCTAGTGACTAGGCTAACAGGTCTCTGCTCCGTCTACTACAGAGAAGGGGACATTACAGTATTCCCTCCTCGAAGTTGCTTGTCCTCAAGAAATTGGAATCCTAGAGTCGGCAATATAGCATCGCCCTCCCAAGTGGCATCTTCCTCAGGTAAGTTCCTCCATTTGATCAAATATTCTTTTTTAGTCCTTCACTTGAGGGTACACTCTCTTGGCCCAATTTCTACCTTTGGAATTAATACCAACTTGCCCTCTTCGTCCAAAGATGGTAAATCTGTAGAGGGTGTGACATTGTATCCCAATGCCTTCTTGAGGCGTGCTACGTGGAACACATTATGCACTTTACTGCTCTAAGGTAGCTCCAGCTCATAAGCTACCTCACCTGCATATCGTAAGACTCTAAATGGGCCATAAAATCTAGGCTTAAGATCCTCAGCTCTACTTCTCTTCAATGATGACTACCTAAATGGCTGCAGTCTTAGATAAACCATGTAACCTATCTCAAATGAGCGTTCAATCCTCTTCTGATCAACGTATTTCTTTTGCTGCTCTTGTGCCCGTCTAATGTTCTCTTGTAGTGAATGTATGATAACATTTTTTTTAATATACAAGCATATAATTTCTATCAAATGAAGTTAATTTGACTCTAGGAGGATGGTAATACACTCTTAATCGTGTATGCACTTAATAAGAATATAGACTTGCTGAAATGACAAAATCTAGTCATTGTTTCAACTCATACTTGAGAATAATATCACTTGCCGTCACTTGCTAATGAATTTATAACAAAATACTGAGCATTGACTGGACTAAAAAAGAGAAAAATATCACTTGCCATCACTTCCTAATGCATTTATAACAAAATACTGAGCATTGACTGGACTAAAAAAGAGACCAGAATTACATCTTGTGCATATCATGGAATACCATTCTATTTTGCATGAATAATAACTTTGGGATTCATTCTGTATTGCATCAATAATGTTCAGTCACAAAGATCCAAAAAACTAGGTAGACAATCCATTTTATTTTATGATGTAATGAACACAAGTGTTTTTGGGTTTCAAAACTCAAGCTGATTTTGAGAGGTCCTGTCATTGGAAACACTAGACCTTCTGATAAGAAACTAGCAGGTATGCATTTGAGGCTTCTTATTTATTGGCCTATAACTTGGATGGGTGAGAGAGGGGCACACCAATAAAGAAGGGAAGGATTGTGGCTTAAGGAGTCATTTGTATTTGGTAAAGTATTTTTTTTGGGGGTTTTGTGATTTGTGTTTGGTAAACTAATTTTTTGGGGGGTTTATTCTTAAATTACATCAATAATAGGATAAAATTTTGGACCAATATTTTGATGGGAATAGGTGTCATACACCTTTCAACATTAACTGTCTCATGTCTTATGTTAAGAGTATATACAAGGAAGAAAAACTGCTGAGCTAGACCATGGTTTTATTGCAGGACTGTAGGTCTATTTTTAGCATTGTGCACTATAGGACTGCAGGTCTATTTCTAGCACTGTGCATTGTAGGATTGTAGGTCTATTTTCAACATTGTGCATTGCAGGAAAATTGCATTATTGTAGATCTATTTCTAGCACTGTGCACTATAGGACTATAGGTCTATTTCTAGCACTTTGCACTCCAAAACTATTTCCAACATTGTGCACTGCAGGACTGTAGGTCTATTACTAGAACTATGTATTGTAGGACAACTGCAATACTGCATGTCTATTTCCAATTGTGTTATTGCAGGTATTTTTCTAGTTTTGTTGATAAATAGGACTGAAGAAGTGGAAACTTGTGTGTGAATTGTATTTAAGAAGCATATTGTTTATTACTGAATAATACAATTTTTGAGTGCTCATTGATTGCTAGGTTTTACCCGAAAGGGTTTCCAAAGGTATATCTTGCTTCCTATTTGAGGTTTATGTGATTTTGTTTGTTGAATTAAAAGTCTAGGCCTGATTGTGCACTTCTTTTCTCTAAATATTAAGTATAAAGTTGTTTCGCATTAGTCCAACTTCCTTTCAATTGATATCAGAGCTTGGCCAAATTTTGAGATCCTTAATTTTTTTTTTTCCTATTAATATTGGTTTGAGTGGGAGTTGTGCATAGAGAAGTGATTTTATTTCATGATGACAAGTACATCATGTTTGGAGATAGAAAAAATCAATGGTACAAAATTTGAGCTATGGAAGCTTAAAACGATGGATTTGCTTATAGATAGATATCTGTGGGCTGATGTTTGTGGAAGTGTTGTGATAGATGAAGATTGGACGATGATAGATCAGAAGGCACAACACCTCATTTGGTTATGTTTGGTTGACTTTGTACTATTGAATGTGAGTGAGTGCCCTACTATGAAAATTTTGTGGGATAGGTTGGCTTCAATCTACCAAGCCAAATCCCTAGTGAACAAATTGTTCCTAAAGAAGAAATTGTATTCCCTAAGATGGGGTATGGAGATTCCATAACAGAATACTTGAAGAAATTCAAAATTATCATTTCATAGCCGAGGTTCGTCGAAGTAAAACTGGACGAGGACTAGTTTATCACTTTACTATGTTTATTACACGATTCTTGGGACAACATAGTAATGGCTATCAACTCCACTAGTACCAAGTAGAAGATGAAGGGGGTAATATCTACCTTGCTTTTAGAAGAGATGTGGAGGAAAACCATGGAAGGAATCAATGATTTGTTGTTTATTTGTGGCAGATTCAAAGAAATGAACAAGAGGAAGAAGATAGTTGGCCAGTCCAAGTCTAAGGGAAGATCCAAGACTCCTCTAACAAAGATCAAATGTTGAAATTATGGGAAAAATAGGTACGTGAAGAAAGATTGCAAGGATAAGAAGCATAAAAAAAAGCATGAATATGATGAGGATTTTGATTCTAAGTCTTCTCGGGAGGATGTAGGAGATGCATTCTTGGCTACCTTTTTCACTCACATTAGGGATCACGTTTGGATGATTGATTCAGGACCGTCATACCATATGACTCCACATTGAGAGTAATTCATAGAGTACCAGGATGATAACAGTGGAAGTGTATACTTGGGGGACAACTCACCCCTTAATGTTGCTGGTAGAGGAAGAGTTTCTTTACAACTCTCAAATGGCATGACCAAGACCTTGACCAATGTCTTTCTTATTCTTGGTTTGACACGGAACCTCGTTTTCGTGAGTAGCCTGAATGAATTAGGTGCACAAGTGATATTTAAAAAAGGAGTCACCACTATGGTTCACAGATCAATAGTGCTTGATAAAGGAGTATGTGATGGGACATTGTTTTTCTTGATGTTAAGACAATTGCATGTAGTAGTACATCAGTTCCTGATAGCTGCTTACCGACGAATAAGACTATGTTGTGGCATTATAGGCTTGGTCACATTGGTGACAAATGTCTTAAAACCTTGGTGAGAAAACCTTGTTGAGTAAAAAATTTGTTGAGGGGATAAATGATGTTTCCTTTGATTTTGAATTTTGTGAAAATTGTTTTAATGGAAAAAAAAAATCAATTAAATTCACTCGAGTTCTCATAGATGCATGGATTTACTTGATTTAGTGCATAGTGATGTATCTGGTCCAATTGATATACCTTCATTATATAAATAATTGTATTATGTATCTTTCATTACCGATCATTCATAGAGGACATGAATTTATTTTCTAAGAAAGAAATATGAAGTGCTTGCTAAGTTCAAAGAGTTCAAAGCTCTTGTTGAGAACCAAACAAGAAGAAAGATTGTATCTTAGAACAGACAATGGAGGATTTTTGTAGCAAAGAAATGACACTAATGGAGAGGGCTAGGAGTATGCTAAGTAGTGTTGGTCTAGAACAAAAGTTTTGGGCTGAAGTAGTTAGTACAACATGTTACCTGATTAACTCCTACATCAGTTCTTGTATGAAACCCCTATAGGGTTTTGGACGAGAAAAACCCCTCATTGAGACACATTAGAGTGTTTGGCTGCAAGGCATATGTGCATGTGCCTAAGGTAAAGAGATTGAAACTTGATTACAAAGTAGAGAAATGTATCCTCATTGGCTACGATGATGTGACAAAATGATACAAGCTTTGGAACCCAATCACAGAGAAGGTTGTTTTGAGCTGAGATGTAAAACATCAAAACAAGTTGTGCAATTTGAACTAGAAATAAGCAAAGAAATTGCACATGGAGATGATGGTGTCCATGATGATGATGATAAACATGATGCTCATATGGGCCTAATGAGAAGTATATTTTGGATGGTCATGACGAGTCTAATGAGGATCAAGGGCCTCAACCTCAACCCTAGTGGGGTAGGAGGTCCACATGACCAAGAAAGCAACCAAATAGGTATAGCCCAACTGGTTTAAATTGTATTTTTGCTTTATCTACTAGCATTGATGAGCCTAGCACTGTGAAGGAGACAATTGAGATGAATGACAATAAGTCTTGGAATATGGCCATGGATGAGGAATGACAACTCTAAAGAATAATAGCACATGGGACCTAGTTCAATTGCCTAAAGGAAGGAAACTTGGCTACAAATGGGTTTTGAAGAAGAAATTCAGTTTTGAAGGCCAGGTAGGTAACTATAAAGAAAGGTTGGTTGCTAAGGGTTATTACCAAGTGGAGGGAATAGATTTTGGTGAGATATTTTATTCATTTGCAAAGCTTACATCCATTAGATTCCTTTTATCCGTTGCTACTGCATTTAATATTGAGGTTGAGCAAATGGATGTAAAGACAACTTTCTTGCATGGAGACTTGGAGAAACAACCGGAACCTTATGTGGAAAAGAGTAAGGAAAACTTAGTTTGTAAGTTAAAGAAATCTCTTTATGGTCTTAAACAATCTCCTAGAACGTGGTATAAAAAAATTGATTCTTATTTTTTGAGGTTGGTATTTGTTAGATCCAAATCAGATCACTATGTTTACTATAAGCAGGAGGGTGGTCATTTTATTGTTATCATTTTGTATGTGGATGACATGCTGCTAATTGGTAACAATAAGGATATCATTAAGGTCTTGAAATTGTAGCTTTCACTATAATTTGAAATGGAGAATTTAGGAGCCAACATAAAACTTTGGTTAAGTCAAATAAAGTATGTTGACTCTGTCTTGCAAAATTTTAACATGAATTGTAAACTAGTTAGTGTCCCTATTTCTATGGGAACACTTTTTTTGTTGAGTAGTGTTGTACACTTGAACAGGAGTCATGTACCCTATGCTAGTGCGGTTGGGAGCCTCATGTATGCTATGGTCTGCACCAGACTAGACATTGCCCAAGTAGTCAGTTTCTTGAGCCAGTTTATGGGAAATTTTGGAAAGGATCGTTGGGTAGTAGTGAAGAGGGTTTTCAGATATCTTCAAGGTACTTATGACTACTCTATTTGTTATTAGAGATCCTTGATAACATCTTCTGACTGGAAAGGAGACGTTGATAGCAGGAGGCCAGCTAGTGGCTATGTGTTTAGCCTATTTTGTGGTGCAGTTAGTTAGATGAGCAAGCGACATGTTGTAGTCACTTTATACACTATAGAGGAAAAGTATATGTCAAATAATCATGCTAGTAAGGAGGCATTTTGGATTCAAAAATTGTTCTTGGATGTTGGGTTGAATCAGGAAGTAGTAAAAATTAACTATGACAGTCAAAGTGCTATCACCTTGGTAAAGAACCCTACATTTCATTGTAGACAAAGCACTTTGATGTGTAATATCATTTTTTTTGTGACATGGTGGAGGATAGGAAGGGTATGCTTGAGAAGGTGGATACTTTGGTAAATGTTGTAAATGCTCTGACAAATCTTGTGAGCATTGAGAAGTTCAAATGATGATGTAAGGGAATGGGCATTTTGGCCCTTAACAATTAGTTTACTCTTTTGTTGGTGTTTATCTTTTGCTCTTGTAAGGTATATGACAAGTGGGAGAATATTGGGAATATGTGTCATACACCTTTCAACATTAACTGTCTCATGTCTTATGTTAAGAGTATATATAAGGAAGAAAATTGGTGAACTAGATGAACTAGACCATGGTTTTACTATAGGACAACTACAAAACTATAGGTCTATTTCTAGTATTGTGCATTGTAGGTCTATTTCTAGCACTCTACACTATAGGACTATACGTCTATTTCTAGCACTCTACACTAATGGAAAACTACAATAGTGCAGACTTATTTCTAGCATTGTGCACTGTAATATTGTAGGTCTATTTCCAGCACTGTGCATTATAGGACTGTAGGTCTATTTCCAACACTGTGCATTATATGATTGTAGGTCTATTTCTAGCACTCTACACTATAGGACAACTACAATAGTGTAGGTCTATTTCTAGCATTGTGCATTGTATTTCTATTTCTAGCACTCCACACTATAGGACTATAGGTCTATTATAGCACTTTGCATTACAGGAAAATTGCAATAGTGTAGGCCTATTTTTAGCATTGTGCATTGCAAGACTGTAGGTCTATTACTAGCATTGTGCACTACAAGATTGTATGTCTATTTTTAGCACTCTGCATTGCAAGACTATAGGTCCATTTCTAGCACTATGCATTGCAAGACTATAGGTCTATTTATAACACTACACTATAGGACAACTACAATACTATAGGCCTATTTCCAACATTGTGCACTACAGGATTGCAAGTCTATATCTAGCACTATGCATTGTAGGACAACTGCAATACTGCAAGTCTATTTCCAACTATGTTATTGTAGGTATTTTTCCAGATTTGTTTGAAGAAACACACGCTTATAATGAGAGGGGGGTGAACAGTATAAGATAAGACTTTTATTTCCAAAATAATAACTGCAATAATATGAATGTAATAATGAATCAATGCACAAAACACCACACACACAAGAGACAAGGATTTTACGTGAAAAAACCCTTTTGGGAGAAAACCACGATAAAATATTGCTTTTATTTCTTTAATAAAATTCGTATGCACCAACCCACAGGAGACACCAATCCCCTTATACAAATGCGTAGGCACCAACCTACAGGAGACACCAATCTCCTTATTCAAAAACGTAGGCACCAACCTACGGGAAACACCAATATCCTTCAGGCACCAACCTCAGATCTGAAGACACCAACCTTCGAATACAAAACTAATCAACAATATTACACAAGTTTACTCCAAAATTTGATCATTAAAGGCATCGAATTTTGCTCACAAATTTGAATAATTTTTTTTGCTCAGATTTGCTCCAAAATCTGATCATTAATGACATCAAAAACTATTCACAATGTCTTCTTGGATCTACACTGGTGCTCGAATATTTTTCTTCAATTATTATTACAATTCCCTTGTAATGCCTCACATGAAATGGGTGGAGTTCCACCAGAGCTTTGTGATGCCCCAAACCTCTATGTATTCGACGTTGATTCTTAGACGTAAATGAAAACACTTTTTAGTGCTCTTTTGACCATTATCTTCAATGTATGGGCATAGGCTTTTTCTTCTCTTTAACTTGGATGGTGGATGGTTTCTAGATGCCACTTCTTGAACAATGGATGCTTCACGTTTGACTACTTTGACTAGGAGAATTAAATTATCTCTTCCTACTTCTGCTATGACCCTAACACTATTGTTTAATTTTATCACAAGCTCAGCTTTGCTTTGAATTCATTCTGACATCATGATTATGTTGTAACGATTATTAAAACAGTGTACTTGCTATCTACAATATTTCTTTTAAGATGTTGCACAACCTTCAATCAACAAGGCTCCAAGTTATGGTTCTGACCACCTCTTAAAATGCTTCTTTAGCTATTATTCTCCCTATACAGTGGAAACTCTTCTTGATGAGCTATCTCAATGTCACACGCTCCTTCTTGCTGACATGCTTATTTTCAATCAATTCATGTATTTATCATAGGATCCAATGAGACAAAGCTTTGAATTATGGAAAATAATTAGAAGAGAATGTCTTCCCTTTTGGCGAGCGATCGTCTAGACTCAGTGAAGCTCCTTAATGATGATTAGATGGAAGATTTGAAATCCTACGTAGCTTGCTCCTCAATGCTCAATGGTGACCATTAACCCAAATAATAGAAAATGAAGAATACACAATTTTATTATCACCTCTAGATACAACCTGACGATGCCCTAGTTATCCACAACCTTCAAACTGGATTATGCAGTGTTGAGCTTACATGCTTACTCCTTGTTTGATGTAGCTTCTTCTTGTTTGACTCAATTGTGTTCACTGTACAATGACTGGCTTCAATTCAACGATACTCTGCCTATTTTAATGAGCACTGGTGTGGTCAACACCTTCATGCCCTAATTGCTAGTATTCAATGATCTACTTCCTTTTGTATATTCAAAATTTAATAGCTACGTGGCTCATAAATGATTACTCCTAATGTAACAGTTTTTGCTAGCTCTACTTGTGTGTGCATATGAACGGTAATCCTATAATGACTACTCCAAATCTTAACTTCTCATTGCATAATATCGATCTTCTACGAACTTGCCAGGGCCTCCACTTTGCCAAATGTATAGTTATGGTAATGATGTGCTTCACTTGTGATGGATGTAGGGTGCAAATTCCAAGGCACTTACAAGATGCCTTTTATTATTATTTTGGTTCTTGCCCTCCCGAAGCTAATATCATCTAGTGGCCGTTCACGTGATACAAAGCTCTTACCTTCGAATCATTCTACTTGTTTCACTTACTGCGCTTTGAAATTTTGCCACCGCTATCCTGTGTATGGAAGGTCATAATTTTCAAATCAAAGCACTTGAATTCTCCTCCCTCTAATCTCCTCCTTATCAAATGCACTCATTAGCATGGCGTCATGAAGACATTCAATCAAAAAATCATCATCTGAAATGAATTTTGACTTTGTATTTATATGTAAACTATTATCTTCTTACTTTTGGTGCCCAAGAGGTCGGCCCATACACATTTCATTAATATTTAAAATTTTAATTTAAATATGTTAAAATTTGGTTGTACGCCCCTCATGGTGGGTTTAAAAATTCAAATATTTTAAAATCAAGTAAAACCTTTGATATTTCCCAAACTCATAAGCAAACTTATAAATAAATCACCCTTGAAAGAATATATCTGCCTTGAATAATTTTCCCAAGCATGCCATCTTTTTCCAGCAACCAAGTCGGCCTTTGGCATCAATGACAACTCAATAGTGAATAATTCTAACATTGTTGATAAATAAAACTAAAGAAGTAGATACTTGTGTGTGAATTGTATTGTAAGAAGCAAATTACTGATTACTAAATAATATGATTTTTGAGTGCTCCTTTATTGTTGGGTTTTTCCTAAAAGGGTTTCCTAAGGCATATGCTACTTCTTATATATGATTTATGTAATTTTTCTTGTTGAATTAAAAGTCTAGGTTTGTACACTACTTTCCTCTAAATATTAAGTAGGAAGTTGTTCCGCATTAGTCTAACTTCCTTTTAGTTTTAGTGTTGGAAAAATAATTGTATACATGGTATCTCACCTTTTCATTCCCCAGTTGGATGGGGTAAATTATGACATCCTTTCCCATGGATTATTCTTCTTTCTTGAATGATAATTGGTAAGTTGAAGTACTTTCTAATTGGAATTAACCTCTGACTTGCATGGTTAGATATTTTTGACTATCAAGTCTTCAATAGGAAGTTGTAGGAGGTAGAATGTGGTATCACAAAAGTGAATGCTTCAAGGTAATAAATTATGAGCTTATCATCTAGTGTAATCATTTGTTACATTAACTTGCTTTCAAGATTTTTTATCTTATTCCATATTCTAGAGGGCAACATCCATTTTCATTTTTTGCATTGAGCTTCTTTGTTGTTGGTTCTTGGGATATTTTTAAACATGTCTGTCAACATATCTAGGGCCTTAGAACTCGAGCTTGAAGTTAACTTGTTCAAAAGAGTACAATATCTATAGAAAAAAAATTAACATATTTAAACACAATTTTATTTCCACTTAAAATAAACCTACAAACCTACCTTCTGTAGCACTTAGCAATGATTACATACATGAAACATACAATAGCAATAGCATATGATAAATGAATATGAGTAGATCTTATATTAACAATAGCTTGTATGCTTAACTACGTACATCTTTTTATATATACATCTATGTGAGATCTCCCTCCAACACCAACATGCTTTAGCCAACAACCATCGACCAATATCTTGATAACATCCATATGACTTAGCCATCACACACTTCAATCTTAGGCACTATTCTAACCATACGAATGAATGAGGGAAGGGTATTATTTATACAACTAAAATATAGTTGCATCTTCGAACTACCTAACACCTCATCATTTTTCTAAATTACATTTGACATGCATTTGAATCACATTTACATTTTATTTCGTGAGTCACTCTGTGAATTAATCATACATAACATTACCCATTATCATATGAAATATTACACCGACTTTATTAATTATATGTACATACATTTCATCAAACACTGCATATGAACTACAAAATAACACAAAATGACAACTTATTTACTAATTATGTAAACATCAATATGCTTGCCTACAATCTCAGCATTGCTTTAATACTCCTTGCAAGGCATCCAACATTGTGAAGGAAATTTATATTGAGATAATGTCATTTCTTTACTAGATTAAATGATAGGGCTTTGAAAAATTTCCATATTTGACTGATTTTTATACCTTTCATGGGTTGGTGGGACATGCCTACTAAAGAGTCTATTTTTTTTGTAGATGACGAAGGAGATAAAATGTAACATTTTCCATCAATAGCATTTCCAAATAATGCCAACCAAAATCTTGACAAATTCTTCCCTTTGATAATTTCAATGTCAAAGTCATAGGCCTGTATCTTACTAATAAACTTCATCTGCCTGTCATTGAGATCCTTCTAACTCAAAACGTATCTAAGGCTATTGTGGTCAGTTTCGACAATAAATCTCTGATCCACCAAATACTGTCTGTACTTAGCCAGAGCATGCATGATGGCTAGCATCTCTCGATCATACACCGAATAGTTGGTCTCTCCTCACCTCAGTTTCCATATCTCAAAGGCTATTGGATGTTTGTTCTACATAAAAACAGCTCCAATACCTTCACCTGACGCATTGCAATCCACCTCTAAAGGTTTGGTCAAGTATGGAATGGCCAATACTGGACAACTTCCCATGAATTATTTGAATCTGTCAAATGCCTACTGTGCCCTGTCTGACCACTGGAACACTCCCTTTTTAGTAAGGTTTATCAAAGGTGCTGCCAAATATGAAAATCATTTTATAAATCTACGGTAAAAACCACACAACCCAAAAAAATCCTTGAGCTATGTAAGGGTGACCGGAGGTGGCCAATCCAATATAGCTTGTATTTTCTCAGGGTCCATCCTAAATCCTTGAGCACTGATGATATGACCTAAGTATAACAACTCGGTCATCCCAAAATTGCACTTAGTATCTTTAGAAAAAAGAGACTCTACCTCCAGAATACTCAACACCTCATCCAGATGCCTCAGGTGCTCCTCCCATGTGTGGTTGTATATGAGAATGTCATCAAAGAACACCCACACAAATCTCCTCAACTGACTTTGAAAAATCATGTTCATTTAGGACTAAAATGTGGTAGGTGCATTGGTTAGCCCGAATGGCATAACCAAGAACTCAAAATGTCCATAGTGGCACCGAAAAGCAGTATTCTCCACATCTGTATCCCTCATTTGGATCTGATGATAGCCTGATATCAGATCAATCTTGGTGAAATAAACTACACCATGTAACTCATCTAATAACTCATCTATGCGTGGTATCAAGTATCGGTTTTTTATTATCTTTTTGTTCAATGTTCGATAATCAATGCACATACACATAGTGCCATATTTTTCTTTACTAAAGCCATAGACGAAGAAAATGTGCTTTGCTTGGTCTGATGTGCCCCATGTCAATCAAATCATGGATGGTATTCTCTATCTCATCCTTACATCTCTTCGAGTGTCGATATGGAGTAATGATAATAGGGCTAGTACCTTCCTACAACTTGATGATATGCTTAGCCCCTCTGTCTGGTGGTACCCTTGGTGGTATGTTACTGAAAACTTTGCTATATTTGATAAGCAAAGCCTGGATATCTGGATGATAAGTTTGTTTATTCTCCTTTGTAGATGCAGGTAGGATAACACAGTGGGCTGCCCACTCAATCTAATTATGTCTCATAATCTTCTCCATCTGTTTTAAGAAAACTAATTGAGTTCCTCTTGATGTCATCCCTCTCAACACTGTTTGTTGGCCTTCAGATCTAAATTTCAATTCCATATTCTTGAAGTTGAAGACGACATCTCCCAATGTACACAACCACTGAATACCAAGTACCACGTCTAGATTCTTTGTGCTGACCACAAAGAAATAATCACATACCTCATAATTCCCCAATGCAATATTCAACTATGGCACCTTCCCAGTGCAAGTAATGGAGAATCCATCTACGATGATGAATTTGAATGTATCTACTTCTACTGTCTCCAATATCCTTTGTGCAACCAACCCCTCATCGATAAAATTATGTATGGGTCCAGTATCAATCAAAGTAACCACACGTTGTCCCTTAAGTACACCCTGTACCCACAAATATTGGGCTCCCTGGACTCTATGGAGGTGAGCTAGAGTATTACTCTCCCTTCCTTCTTGATCCTGGGTGATTTCTTGTTATTCTGGAGGTTGTTTGCCATTGTTGTCCTCACTTTCTGATCGCTGATCAGAATTTCCAAAATTATTATCATCATTTGAATGATACTCTATCAGCTACAACTTCCCCTTAAATTCACACTTATGCCCCGGGGACCAAGTATTTTGGCATGTAAAACATAACCTCTTATTTTGGAGTTCATGAAGGGTATTAAGATCTAGTTTTTAAATTTTCCCTTTTGTTGGTCAGTGTCCTTCTTGAATGGTTTTTGGTCCCTATATTTCTTGAAATATTTGACTTCCTTGCCTTTGTATTTTAGTCCTCGATGCTGTGACCTCAATGTCTCGAGCCTATTTAATAACATCATGAAATGTGCTTGGGTTAAAGGCTTTGACCCAACCCCGTAACGACTCCATCAATCCATCCATGAATAGGACTACTAACCATCTCTCTGACATATCTACAACCATGACGGATAGTCTCTAGAATTCTGCTATGTAGGAGTCAACTGAACCCCACTGCCTCAAATGAAATAACTCCTTGAACTCCAACTCCTGTTCCTTTTTATCAAACCTCTACTGGAGTCTCTCTGTGAACTCAACATAAGTATTCACTCGGTCATGTCCTAGAGTGTGCATACCGTGATGCCACCAATCATGAGCAATGCCCTCCAAATGCAATGTATAGAATTTTATGGCGTCATCTTCAGTCATCTGGTTCAACTACAAATATGTCTCCATCTTCTGGACCCAAGCCTTGGCTGTCATTTTTCCAGATGCATCAAAGAAAGGAATATGAATTTTTCTAATCTTTTTTTGAATCTCTTGGCGTCCATGTGGCGTATGCTGCACAAGTTCACCTTGACCTTGTTGTCCTATTGTCCATGATGAATAGGCCTTCCCCTATTCCTAGGAGTTTGTCTATTTTTGGTATCCACAAAGTACCAGAATGACATAAGGGTCTGAAAGTCTATGCCAAGCTCATCCCATTCCTATTTGTACTGTCTATACTGGTCTACCACTATAGGCTCTGGCTCTTCCTCAACTGGTTGAGGAACAATTGGTTCTGGATGTGATAGAAATATTGGCATGAATGGCCTTGAGATACTAACTCTCTCTATCTTGGTAGGTGTACCTGCCCTGTTGGCCACTGACTCGTCATTACCTGCTCCTTGTTCTGTGTTAATTGGTTCATTTCATGGATTCTATGCATTTTCATCAGTATGTTAATTCCATGTACCTACTGTGTCATTAACCCAACCAACTGATACAAACTATGCCACATTTGATGTTGTGTCTGTGTAATATCATCAACCATTTTTCTTTTTATTTCATCTTGATTGCTTTTGTCCCCCATGGTAACTAATGAAGATGAGTTTACAGATATATCCATAATCTTAGTAATCCATTTTCTTGGAGGTGGTTTAGGCCACTGCTTATATCTAAATTGCCAATTCAATTTGTCTTGCTCTACTTTTTTCTTTTCTCTTTCGTAGGCACGTTTGTCCCTTTCACTCATGTAATGATGACTCAGAATGACAAGAAAAGTGGCTCTAATACCACTATAATATACGCCTCCACTTGCTGGTTCTGAGTTATTTTGGTTTGTGCTTGTTTGCTTTTGCAATGAAATGATTGGTTTTGTTTATTTAGTTTGAGGCATTGACTTCAATTTCATTTATAATGCAATAAGAAAACAAACATTTGAACAAATGATAAATTTGCAATAAGGATATGGAGATTTATTTATTTAATTTTTTTACCTGAAAGCACAGGTCTATATTTGCATAGTAGACTGGAAATTACATAGTTGAAGCATTCATTTACTCGTAACTTGATCACCGAAACTCTGTTTCCTTCCCCGTAAAATGTAGTTGTCTCTCCCAATGAAGCCACCTAAAATTTAACCTTCAAAAATGTGAATCCAAGTCCAATTAATTACTGCATGCACACCGAGGTCACTGCAGGCAAGATATACGGTTGCTAAAGGGTTTGACCTTGCCTTATAAATTGACTAGAATGATTTGATAGGATATTTACCTGTTGTGAGAAAATGACTCGATTCCCTAAGAACCCATATATTGTACTACCTGCTCTAGTATTGCATCTATCACTCCAAAATCAATCAAAATGGCACTGACCTAGATGAAGTATAGCCAAAATAATATAACCCAGATGGTCAATTCATCAACCTAGATGAATTCAAAATTTGGTAAACCCTTGTTTGCCTCTGTTAAGCTCAGATAATCTCTCTGTTATGATAAATTCAATCCCTGATCAGCTAGATATAGTCTCACACATCTGAAACTGATAATCCTATTGAGAAATCCACTCCCAATAAGCCCTACGATCTTTTAGTGAAAACCCCTGAAAAACTTCTCCAAAAAATATAAATTCTTCCATGCCCAAATAAGCCTCAAAAATCCAATTTAAAGAGAACATCAAATTAGGGTTTGGATGCCCATTTTAGGTTTCCAAAATTCATTATTTTATATTTTTTAATTGATGTCTCTTAATATCATTAAATTGGTCTCCCAAGTTCTAGACAAATAACTTTATTATTTTAAGTTATATAACTTTATAACATAAAGTTATAACTTAACATAAAACATGTCCCCTTTCACTTTGCCTAGAAACCCTTTTCCAAGGTCAATGCTTGCAAATGGTAGAATTATACCCTCTGAATGTTGGAATTCTCACCAAGATGAGTCCCTAACCAAACTGTTTAGCCTAGGGGACCCCTGTGACTAGGCTAACAGGTATATGCTTTGTCTATTGCAGAAAAGAGGATATTACAGCAAGTCTAGTGGCATATTCCATGGTTGGAATTTTGTTCCATGTTACTACTTATCAATTTATTTCTTGGTACTATTGCTCTCACATTTGTTGACCCCTAGCTCGGAGAATCTCGCAGTTGTTGATATGTGCAAGTCTAATGGCACATTCCATGGTTGGAATTTTGTTCCATGTTAATACTTGTCAATTTCTTGCTTGGTACTATTGCTGTTGTAGTTGTTGACCTCTAGCTCAGAGAAGCTTACAATTTTTGACCTCCTATAGCTCACTTTGATCTGAAGGTTAACATATTTTTACTTGCTTTCTAACTGGTTAATATGAGGATGCAAGTCTAGTGGCATATTCCATGGTTGGAATCTTGTTCCATGTTAATACTTGTCAATTTCTTGCTTTCTAACCAATTCACCTCCTCTAGCTCGAAGAAGCTCACTCCTATCACTTTGATAGGAAGGTTAACATTTTTTTCTTGCTTTCTAACTACAAGTCTAGTGGCACATTCCATGGTTGGAATTTTATTCCATGTCGATACTTGTTAATTTCTTACTTTCTAACCAGTTAATGTGATGATGCAAGTCTAGTGGCACATTCCATGGTTGGATTTTTTTTCCATGTTAATACTTGTTAATTTACACATTCCATTCTTTTTACTTGGAGAAGTTCGCTCCTATCAATTTGATTCGAAGGTTAACATTTTTTTTCTTGCTTTCTAACTGGTTAATGTGAATTGTAAGTCTAGTGGCATACTCCATGGTTGGAATTTTATTCCATGTTAATACTTGTTAATTTCTTGCTTTCTAACCGGTTAATGTGATGATGCAAGTCTAGTGGCACATACCATGGTTGGAATTTTGTTCTATGTTAATACTTGTCAATTTATATTTGTTGTTTTAACACAATACACTATGTGATGCCTTCTTGCAGTGGAATTATATTATTATTTTTATTGAGGTTAGTGTGAGAAACCCATACGACCGATGCTCAAGTAGCAATTTTTTTCTTGCTTTCTAACTGCTTAATGTGATGATGCAAGTCTAGTGGCACATTCCATGGTTGGAATTTTATTCCATGTTAATACTTGTCAATTTCTTGCTTTCTAACCAGTTAATGTGATGATGCAAGTCTAGTGGCACATTCCATGGTTGGAATTTTATTCGATGTTAATCTATCTTTGTTGTTTTAACAGTATGCCATATGACGCCTTCTTACAACGAAAGTATATTGTTTTTGTATTGAGGTTAGTGTGAGAAACCCCTATGACCAATGCTCAGGGCTAGGCATCCCCATCCCAACCATGACTTATCATAAGGATGAGAGCTGAGCTTATCAATAGGGGCTAAACACACAACCATGCACACCCCCCCTCTCATATAGTCTCCAACACCACGGTTTGAGAAGTATATGTTTTTAACTAATTAAGTATTTTCTATTACTTAATTAATTATTTTGTGCAATTTATTTATTTTATATCAAAGTGGTCAAATTTTTTCCACTTTTTATGAAATTGCATATTTTTGTAATAGCCTAAAAACAAGGTAAAAATTGTAAGACTTTGGATCATTTTTTTAAGTGCTCGGATAAAGAGCACAAGTTTGTAACCTCTCTTTTTGACCCTTAGGAGTTCATTTGTAAATCCTAGATTATACTTGGTCACAAATGAATTCTGATTTAACGGAGCAAGTGATTGCTTTAGTCGCTGTAGTTAGTATGTTAGCTAACAAAGTGAATGATATAGCAATTCCAAGTGGTTCTAGTGACATCAAAATCAATAACGTTTGCACAAGCACAAAATATGAAGTTAAGATTTATGATGGTTCATGTGATCCAAAAGTCTTGAATAGTTGGATCTTAGACTTAGAAACTTGGTTTTCTTTGAAAAAAATCATTGAATATGATATAGTACTCTTTGCTAAATTAAAGCTTTCCCTCACAATCATCTAACACAAAGTAATGGACTTTATATGCCAATGAGCTTCAAATTCTATAGGTCTTACCTACCCCTTCATAATATGAAGATGAATATCACATATTAATAGAAGAAACCATAGATATTAACATAGGATTAGGTAACAACCCAAGAATAATAAATTTAGGAAAAGTTCTAACTTTAAAAGAATGAAAAGAGTATACAAAACTCCGAATTAAAATTTATAACATTTTAAAATGGCCCTACACATATATGTCAAGACTAGATCCATACCTAGTCATTCACCACTTGGTAGTCTAGCTTGATGCTAAGCCAGTGAAGCAAAAATTAAGAAAGGTGCACCCTAAGGTTGATCTACTAGTCATAATGGAACTCCAAAATATTTTGGAGCACAAATTTATTAAGGCTATTGACTACTTTTGTTGGATCTCAAGTATAGTTTCGATAGCCAAGAAATAAGGTGTTATGCGAGTATGTACAAACTTTCATGACATCAATAAAGCTATCCTAAGGATGATTTTCCTTTGTCTATTATAGACATGATAGTCAAATTCATTACCGGATATGGAATGCTATCCTTGATGGATGGATTTTTTAGTTATAATCAAATTTGGATAGCACTAATGGATCAAGCCAAAAAAATGTTCACAACTCCTTGGGGTACCTTTTTATACAAAGTTATGCATTTTAGTTTGAAGAATTCTTGTGCAACTTACCAACATGCCATGACATATATCTTCCATGATGTGATGCATAATATCATGAAATACTATGTTGATGATCTTCTTGGACGATCCATAAAATGAGAAGACCATGTCAAAGACTTGAGGAAAATTTTCAAATGACTTAGAGAATATAAGGTTCACCTTAAACCCTCCAAATGCATATTTAAGGTAACATCCAACAAACTATTAGGATTCATAGTATCTAGACATGGCATTGTGGTATATTTTGATATAATATCAATAATAAATAATATTCCACCACCTAGAAACCTAACTAAACTTCAAATTCTACAAGGTAGACTATAAGCTATTAGAAGATTTATATTCCAATTGGTAGATAACTATCAACCATTTTCTAGACTATTAAGAAAAGGGATTGAGTTTAATTGGGATGAAGAGTGTCAAAAATCCTTTGATGCTCTAAAAACATATATTTTATCTCCATCAATACTTATCCCACCCGATCCTTTTAAGCCATTGTTGTTATACATTGCAACAATAATTCATGCCTTAGGTGTTATGTTAGAAAAATATGATGATTAGCATAGAGAAAAAACCATCTACTATATTAGTAGAATCCTTGTCAAATATGAAACTAAATACACCCATTTGGAAAATATGTGCTAAGAAATGGTCTTTGTGTCTCAAAAATTGAGATATTGTATGTTGAGCCATAAAATGTACATCATACCAAAGGTCAAACCATTGAGATACCTTATGTATAAATCCTACCTTTTGAGTAGGATAGCTAAATAGGCTATGGACCTTAATGAATTTGGCCTAGAATTAAGGGACAAGTGATAGCTGATCAGCTAACAACAACACTTTACGAGCTAGTCATCCCATAGAAATAAAATATCTTGATGAGACAATGTGCACTCTTAAAGCATCATGACATGATTCTTGGACATTTTTCTTTGATGGTGCAAGATGTGTCAAAGGTGCAGGGGTAGGAATTGTTCTAGTATCACCGTAAAATATTATAATCCACTTGTATTTCAAGCTTTAATTCTTTTGTACCAATAACATGAATAAATATGAAGCACTTATCCTTGGAATTTGAGTATACCTAGCCTTAAAATTCAAAACCCTCTCCATATTTGGAGATTCACAATTAATCATTAATCAAATTAATGTATTTTATCAAACTAAAGATAATAAAATTAAATCATATAAAGACATTGCAAATAAATTGATGGTTTATTTTGAGAAGGTAACCATTGATACTATTCCACATTCTAGCAATTGCCAAGCAAATGTAATGGATTCCATTGCTTTGCTCATACCTCTAGATTTTGAGGATGAACAAACAACAAATATAATATTTCAGATAAGACAACCTACAACCTTGCAATCCAATCAAGAACCATTAGATATCTTTTCCATCAAACAAACATCTATCCTTGATTCTTGGTACAAGGAAATATACAATTACCTTAAGAGTGATATTTTTATTGAAGGTGAAAACTACAATGAGTAAAATAACCTCAGGAAAATGTTAGGAAAATTATTTAGATTTTACACTTGCAAGTGGAAACACAATAACAAAAAATACAAAGAGCAACACAAGTAACACAAATTTATTTGGAAACCTACAATATGCAGGAAAAACCACAGGGTAATGGCAACTTCTTTTTCTTATTATTTTTAGTAAAATTTACATTCACGTTTATCAAAATTTCAATATTACTCTCTTAATATGCAAGGGATCAAGTCTATTTTATAGAGCAGAAGGAAGACTCCAAAATATGCATTTTCTCTCCCAAAGGAAGCCTCCAAAAAATGTTCATTTCCACTCCCAAGGAAGGTGTCTGAACCTATTCGTCTTTCGCGTTTGGATGTCTATATTGGATGTATACTTGCTTAGACATCTAGCCTAGATGTCTGGTAGCCTAGACATCTAGCAACCCATACGTCTGGCCTAGATGTCTAGTAGCCTAGATGTCTAAATTACTGCCTAGATGTCTGGACTAGACGTCTAGTAGATCAAGAATTTGACCTACTACCTAGATGTCTGACCCATACATCTAGCAGGTTAGACATATGGTCTACTACCTAGACATCTAACCCAAATATCTAGCAAGTTAGACATCTGGCCTACTGCCTAGATGTCTAACCTAGATGTCTATCAGGTCAGACGTCTGGCCTATTTCCTAGACATCTGACCTAGACATCTAGCAGGTCAGACGTCTAGTCTACTACAACTTGCTTTTCTACTGCATGTACCTGCATATTGACTTCATTTCCTAACATTCTCCCACTTGAAGTCAGTATTCAAGAATTATTCTACCAAATATTTTCATCCAATGCCAATTTCCCAATGCTACCCTTGTTACTTTTTCACCAAGCCCAGAGAAGTTCTACACCACTCAAACTTCTCTACCTTGACTAAATTTGTAAGAATATCTGCAAGATTCATTTTAGTGTTTATTTTCTACAATAGGATCCTACCTTCTTCCACCATATTTCTTATAAAGTGGTACTTGACATCAATGTGTTTCATACGATCATGGAATGTTGGGTTCTTCACTAGCTGAATAGCACTTTGGCTATCACATGCAACATAATTTTATCTTGCATTACCTTGAAGTCACCCAAAATTTGCTCTAGCCAAATTGTCTCTTTGCTGGCATGAGTTGCTGTAATATATTCTTCTTCAGTGGTTGATAAAGCCACAATAGACTACAAATTAGAAGCCCAACTCACTGCTCCACTAGCAAGAGTGAAGGTATATCTTGTAGTGGAATTTATCCCATATTTATCTCCACCATAATCAAAATCCATAAAACCTTTCACTTGTAAATCTATCGATACAAAGTAAATGACAACATCTGAAGTGGCTCTTAAATATCTGAATATCCACTTCACTGTATTCTAATGCTCCTTACTAGGATTTGCCATGTATCGACTGACTACTCCCATTGCTTGGGTAATATCCGGTCTGGTGCTCACCATGAAATACATGAGGCTTCATACCACTGATGAATACAGTACATGAGATATGCTTGTCTTATCTGCTTCTATTCTAGGACACTGGTTGGAAGACAACATTAAGTGTGGAAGAAGTGGGGTACTAACTAGTTTAGCATTTTGCATATTGAAGCGTTGTAGAATATTTTCCACATATGAATTTTGACTTAACCAAATATTTCTTCCTTTTCTATCCTTGTGTATCTTCATCCCTAAAATTTGGTTTGCTGCTCCTAAATCCTTCATTTCAAATGTCCTAGCCAATTGAACCTTAATATTAATTATTTTCTTCATGCTAGGACCTAAAACCAGTATATCATCAATATAAAATAGAAAAATAATAAAACTACCATCATCAAACATCTTATAGTATCCACAATGGTCAGATTCACTCCTGCTAAAACCTTGGATCTTCATGAAGGTGTCAAATTTTCTGTACCACATCCTTGGTACCTATTTCAACCCGTACAATTATTTCTTCAGTCTGCAAACCAAATTATCTTTACCTCTTTTCTCATAGCCCTCAGGCTGATCCATATATATCTCTTCCTCAATATTGACATGCAAGAAGGTAGTATTTACATCAAGCTACTCTAGTTCTAAATCCTGTGCAGCTATAAGTGCAAGTAGAACTCTAATACTAGTCATCTTCACAACTGGAGAGAAAATTTCATTAAAGTCAATAACTAGCTTCTACACATAGCCTTTTGCCACCAAGCAAGCTTTATAGCGTTCCAACAACCCATTGTTGTTATTCTTCACTTTGTACACCCACTTGTTTCCAATAGTCTTTCTTCCAGGTGGGAGATCCACAAGTTCCCATGTTTTATTCTTGTGAAGTGCCTCGATTTCATCCTCCATGTATTATCTCCACTTTTTTTCATTCTCAAACTCTCTAGCTTTCTGAAATGATGTAGGTTCACCATCATTAGTTAAAAAAGAAAAAGAGGACTGATAAACATAAGAATACCTTTCCAGATACTTTTGTAGATGTGTAGATCTTCTAATCCAATTATATGTTGATTGTGGCTCTTGGTCTTGTGACCGTTATGGTTGCTCTACTTGTTGTTCTGCATGATGATCAAAAACTTTAGCGTGCTGATCAAAAACTTTAGCATGTTAATTTTCATATTCATCTTCACTCATTTCTACTTCAATTGGTACACCATTAGGAGTTTTATGTACCTCCTTAATTTGCATGGATTTTTCATCAGTAATTACATCACAACTAATTATTACCTTGTGGGCAGTAGGATCTCACAGTCTATACCCTTTTACTATATCTCCATAGCCGAGAAAAACACATTTTCTTGACTTCGGGTCAAACTTGGACCTTTTTTATTTAGGTACATGGGAAAACACATCACAACAAAAGGTACGCAAATGAGAGTAATAAATTGGCTTACAACACCAAACCTCCTTTAAAATTTGTCCATCCAATGTAGCTTTAGGTGACCTGTTAATAAGATAAACAACTGTATTAACAAACCCTACCCAAACCGTTTTCTCCAACATGGCTACGATGAGCATGCTACTTGCACATTCCATGATTGTGTGATTCATTTTCTCAGCCACACTATTTTGCTGTGAAGTGTATGGTATAGTCTTCTGGTGCTTAATACCTTCCTACATACAAAATTTATCAAATTCCTTGGAGTAATATTCATCCCATTATCTGACTTGAGACATAAAATTGACTTTCCCAAACTCTTCTCTACCCGTGCTTTGAACTCTTTAAATTTCTGCAAAGCTTTCGACTTCTTCAGAAAATAAACCCACACTCTCCTAGAATAATCATCTATAAAAGTTAAAAAATAGATGATGCCATTTAAGGACTAAGTGGGGACTAGTCCAAATATATTCAAATGTATAAGTTGCAGAAAATCAGAACTCTTACTAGGACTTGCAGTAAATTGAACCCTCTTATGTTTACCAAAAATATAATGCTCACATAAGTCTAAATTACAAGACTTAATCCCAAAAAGCATACCTCTATCATGCAAAATTTTTAGGTTTTTTTCACTCATATGGCCTAGGCGTTGATGACATAGCATTACTGCTTCCTAAATATAAGTTGTTACTGCTGCATGGTATATCACCGTATCATCGCATAAACGATATAGGATTCCATAAAATTCTCTGTTTGCTACTACAAGAGTTCCTCTGGTAATTTTGCAGTAGTTGTTGCCAAAAGTGTCAGAATACCCTAGCTTATTCATCATTTTTATTGAGAGTAAATTCTTTCGCAAATCAGACACATGTTGCACATCACATAACATCCTTTCTCTACCATCGTCCAACCTGATCCTTATATCCCCTATTTCCACAATTTCTAAAGGGTGATCATCACCCATATAGAATTTCCACCATAGAATGTTTGATATTTGTCAAACTAGTATCTGTGGGGAGACATGTGGAAATATGCACCTAAGTCCAAAACCTAGGTATATAAAATAGATTTGCTGTTATTGATACAGAAGGCTTCACATGTTGTCGTCTTTCTCGAATCTATTGTACTGGCCTCAGTTGATGGTTGATTTTGCTTTTCACCATTCTTTAATTACCAATAATCCTTCTTTTAGTGTCCTGGATTCCCATAATGCCAACACTTTCCTTTCTACTTACATCCTTTAGAATTAGATCTGGACTATTTTCTACCTTGTTTACTCCCTTCAAAAGATCTAAATATCACAGATAGGGCTTCATTGGTTGAGATTTCCAAAGATGTTTTTCACCTTAACTCTTCTGTCAACAAAGCGACTACCACATCATCAAATTTGAGAGTTCCTGATGATGAATTACTGATGGTCATCACCATATGATCCCAAGTGTCCAAGAGGGAAAAAAAGTAGGATGATAGCTCTATCTTCATCCTCCATATTCACATTAACTAAAATGATTTTACTGATAACAATATTAAACTCATTCAAATGATCTACCATAGATGAATCTTCCTTCATCCTCAAGCTATAGAGCTACATTTTTAGAAAAATATTATTTGTTGCTGATTTTGTTTCATACAAATTTTCAAGCTTTTTCCAAAGGGCTTCTGCGGTCTTCTCTTTAGCTACATTGAACAAGACAGAGTCTGCTAGGCAAATATGAATTGTAGAAATCATATTCCTATCAAGCATTGCGCACTCCTCATATTTCAAGCTGCTTGGTTTACTCGCGACCCTTGTCAAGGCTTGAGCTTGATAATTCTAAACCAAAAAATCCTCCACCTTCATCTTCCATAGAGCAAAGTTCTTTCTATAAAATTTCTCAATCTTGAACTTGGTTACACCTCCTATCATTGTTGCAGTTCCCACTCACACAAAACCTTGAGCTCTGATACTAGATGTTAGGAAAAGACTTCATATTTTATACTTGTAAGTAAAAACATAATAATAGAGAACAAAAATAGAAACACAAGTAACATAGAGATTTACGTGGAAACCTAAAATGTGTAGGAAAAACCATGGGGTAATGGCAACTTCTTTTTCTTATTATTTTTAGCAAAATTTACATTCATGTTTCTCAACGTTTCAAAATTACTCTCTTAATATGCAAGGGATCAAGTCCCTTTTATAGAGCAGAAGGAAGAATCCAAACTGTTTGTTTTCTCTCCCAAAGGAAGCCTCAAAAAACTATTCATTTCCACTCCCAAGGAAGGTGCTTGACCTATTCATCTTCCACATTTGAACGTCTATCCTGGATGTCTACTTGCTTGGACGTATGGCCTAGATGTTTGGCAGCCCAAACATCTGGCAACCTAGACATTTGGCCTATACTTCTAGTAGTCTAGATTTCTAGCCTACAACCTAGAAGACTGGTCCAGACATCTAGAGGGTCAAATGTCTGGCTTGCTACCTAGATGTCTGACCCAAATGTCTTGTAGGTCATACATCTGGCCTGCTACCTAGACGTCTGATCCAAACGTCTAGCAGGTCAAACATATAGTTTGCTATAGCTTGCTTTTCTGCTACCTATACTTGCATAATTTCTTCATTTCCTAACATTGTCGATATGTGATAATCAAATATATCTTATATAAGTAGACTTTTGATGGTATTATTTTAATATGCATAAATTCAGATGAAACCAAGATAGTAGTACAAGATGCCCATGATGGATCGTGTGGTGGACACTCAATAAAAATGCCATTTCTAAGAATCTTATCCATGTGGGGTATTACTAGATGACTATGGAAAGAGATATCTGTAATCACATGCATAAGTGTGACAAGTGTCAAAAGCATGATAACTTGATCCATGCACCTTCTCACGAGCTTCAATCCATCACATCTCCTTGGACCTTCTCTACATAAGGGCTAGATATCATTGATAAAATAAATCCGACATCATTCGATGGACATAAGTTTATAATTATAACAACAAAATACTTCACAAAGTGGGTAGAGGCTATACCCATATCCTCTTGTATTGGAGTTCAAGTTTCTAATTTTATCTCAAACCAAATCTTATCATGATATGATATTCCTAATATAATTATTTTAGATAATGGTACTCCTTTTAAAAATAAGTATGTCACCAATATTTGTGCTAAGTTCAAAATCCAACATAAGTTGTTGACTCCATATCACACACAAGGTAATGGCTAAGCCAAAGCTTCCAATAAGATTTTAATAAAAATATTATAGAAACTTGTTAGAAATTTTTTTAGCGATTGGTATTTATAGTTATATCTTGCCTTATGGCCATATCATACTAGTGTTTAAACTTCAACTAGAGCTATGCCCTATGCCTTGGTCTATGGAATTGAGGCTATCTTTCCATTTGATTTAGAAGTCCCATACCTTAAAATACTTCTAAAGGATATATTGGTTGGTGATGATTATCACCATGCATGCCTCAACCAACTAGAGTTTCTTGATGAAAAGTGGATCCATGCTTAGAGCACTTATGTATTTATCATCAAAGAGTTAAGAAATCCTATGGGAAGAGGGTACATCCTTGTTCCTTCAAATTAGGATACTTAGTCCTTAAGGAAAACAAAAAATCACTAATGCAAAAGAAGACCTTAAGAGCAAATTCAAATATATTTGGTTAGGTTTGTTCATAGTAACAACTAAATATGGGTTAGGTGTATATCACTTGGCTATGTTAGATGCTAAGGAACACAAGGAACCTATAAACATAATGCACTTAAAAAATACTATACTGGAATATGCATGTCTTGCTTACCCATGTGCCTAATTGCATTGTTGACTGCTTGCACGACTACTTCTAAATAATTTTTGCTTGCTTTCATGTGTCTAACTGCATGTTTTCTTAAGTCTTCCTATTCATCCATAAATTCATAAGGAGGAATCCTACATTGAAGTAATGATAATCGTATCTAGCAAATAGAGTCATTTCCATTGCATTTGTAGTAGGTCATTGAGCTAGTGGACCTCCTCAATGACTATTCAAAGTACTTTTTGGTCCTTTTGATCTTTTGGAAACTTGAAGGAAGCTTAGATTTTAGTGTTCTTCAACACCTTGGCTTATCCTTTTAGATTCCAAAATATCTAAAGGATTACATGCATCATTTGCTTGATCATGTAATTGCCTACTACATAATCAGATGCTAATTCACTTGCTTATGTTCATATGCAAGCTATTTGCATCTAGAGTTGAGATGATTTTTGATGACCCATGATAATCATAGTTAACATAAAATAAGAAATAACTTGTAACATATTATATCGGCCAAAATACTGTAACATAGTATTAGCATACTTTGCTACTTTATAATCAAAATAATTCAACAAAAACTTTAGTGTGACATAATATCAAAATTTCCAATATTTTTGGCAAATCACGGGGTATCCAAATCGCATGGATGCAAGTGATCCCAGGCCTTTATCCGTTGGGATTTTATGGAGTCTTTTTACTGGTTTCTTTGGGCACTCCTGATGTGGAAATTTTTATTTGCACCTACTCTTCTACCTTCCTAACGGATTCAAACTCTGCTACTACTCATAGTCCTTTTTCTCACTATGCTTATTCTATTGCTTTTTCCACTATGGTCTTCTCTGTTGTGGCTTGTTCCTCCTGATCCTTGAGGATTTTAGAGGTCACTTCATATATTGTAACTGCTACCTTCCAAGCATGAATTATGAATAGGTAGGGAACACTTAGCAACTCATACACAAAGTATATATTTTGGACATTCTCTAGGCTAAGATGCTTTGCATGTTGGGCTAGCTCGAGCAGTGAAAGCTCCAAGTAGGTATACTTCTTCATTAGCAACAACACCTGTACCTCTATTATGGGCTCCCCCCATTTATCAATTTTAGAGGTTTCCTCCACTAAAATATTCCAAGCCACTTCTAACTGCTCCATGGGTAAAGGTTCACCCCATTCATCTATAAAATCTAGAAATCCCATGTCGAAAAGAGTATCAAAATAAGTCATTTAAATAATATGCTTTCGCTTGATCGTATTGAGGATTTTTTGATCTTCTCTCACCAAGTGGAAGAGATGGATAGGAGGGGAGGTACTGAGACAACATAATGGGTGGAGGAGCTAGGTTCAGCTATAGTTACACTCACTCTAGGAGGAGTTTGTGTACTTACAACCTCAGTGGAAGTGGTGGTAGAAATGGAAAGGGAAGGATGAAAAAATAGATTTGGTCCCAATGCAAATGAGCTGAAAGAAAGAGAGGTTGAATAAAAGGGAATAGAAGAAGGAGCAATAGTGGCGTGAGAGTTAGAGGAAGGAAGAAAAATGGACACAGAGGACATGCCGAAATGGGGAGATAATGACATAGAAACTAATGGCAATGAACTAACAATCACTACATGCCCTAAAGTAGAAGAAGAGGGAAAATAAAACATACCTTTGGGTGTGGGCACCATGTGTTTTAGTGATAGGGATAGCTGCATAATAATATCCTCCTTGGGATCCTCTACTTCCACATCTAAGTTAACATCCTCCTCCTAGTGGTCCTTCGATTGTTCATGAATTGGGAACAACTGGGCAACAAAATTTGGAGCCTCCGACACCAAAAAATATGGATCAATAGTTGTTGTGGTAATCGTAACTGTAGGATCTAAAACCGCTGAAATAACAATAGTGGATGAGGAAGAAGTGCTAGTCCTTGGTATTTTTGTAGCTTTTGGAAATGGAAGCACTTCCTAAACAATCAGCTCTTCCAATAAAGGTGCTTCATCTACCTTTTGCTTTGTTCTATGTGACCTTCGTTGAAACATGTATTGTTACTCCTCCTCATTAGTGTCTCCTCTTTGATTGTTGGACATTTTACCCTTGCCATGCTTTCACCACTGTTAGATTTTTTAAAGCTTTGAGGTAAAATTTTTGTGAAAACAATGTTTTGATAAGCGTCAACATACTCATCGTAGGTGTCTAAAAAATGCTTGATCCATTTTCAACCCATAGGGTGATGCAATCTTTCCTTTATGGACCCGTATTATACACCAAATAATAATATTCTCTTCAGTCCAAGATAGTTGTTCGTTCAATTGACTGAATAGCCTATATGGAGTAATATGATACTATTGGATTGTACTCAACCTCCTACTCATAAAAATCATGCCATGGAGGAAGCGCTATCATGTCCTCAATATGCCACTTTAAATCATACCCATAAAAATTGTTGCACCTATTCTTAATGTCAGGACATGGGAAACAGTGAAAGATTTTGGTCTTGATTATTTCTATAAATTTTCCCAATGGGTCATACCTCTACCATTGTGGCAGTTCTATCAAACCTAGGTCCTAAAGTGCTATTGTGAGTAGTCGATTCTGCCTGATCTAGTTCACTTATATGCTATCAAATTTGAATAGTATTGTGCAAGTCGTCCTTTTACCGTGTCCTGCTTCATACACACCATTCATGTAATCGATCTGGTGCACCAAGTCCATGGCAAATACATGTTCGGTGGTGAAGTATGGGAGCAAGAATGACTTACCTATGAAGCCATAAATTCTTACCATGATAACCTGCATTAACAAGAATATGTCACTCTTCTCTTTCGTGATAACAACCTCCTTCATTGCTTGAGGTACTCATTTAATTTTTTCGCAAAGCAACTCAATTGTAGGTCCCACAAATAAGTGGTTGAAACTGTAGTATGACTCCCTCCTTGACAGAGTGGGAGTCCACATATAGACAGGTAGTAGCTCATCTCTTTTATCAACCTGTCTTACTGCAGTAAATGAAAAATGTTGGTATAAATGAAAGAAAAAAATACCAAATGAGGAAGGATGTGTGCTTGAACGACGTCTCTTATCTCGTATGCATTTTATCCAATCGAATGTGCATATTTTAATAAATGAGATTGGCCCAGTAAAAAAATATCAGATTTATATTCCTCCTCATGGCCCTTGGAGGATAAAAATCCATTTGAGATATGCACTGCACCATCACCGTTGCTATTTATGCATGGTAGAATCTATCTAAAGACCGGTGACCAATGCCAACATAGAAAATAGATCAGGGCTCTTGAACTCTGATAAGGGTTTTGATATATTTGGAAGTTGCTCTAACTACGGCTCTTTGATTAACTGTCTCCATAAACTATCGCATTGTCACTATAGAGACATATCTTTCTTATTGCTCATTAATGTACAACTTATTAAAAATTATATCAAATGGGGAATTTAACCCACATGCAAATTATTCCCTTACTTTATCCATAGTGATGGATAAAATCACCTCCCCATTGGCCTTTCAAACCGACCTGGTAACTGGGTTATAATATCTTGCAATTAATTTTACTAGCTCTGGGCAAGGGTGTACTGGTGTACACAAATACCAAACTATCTGTGCATGAAAGGGCATAGTCAAAGGGATTTCTACTGTCAATCCTTGGCTCACCATAAAATATACATATTATCAAAGTTTTTCTATGCCTTTGTTAGTAATAACACAATCCCCAACCTTTGCCATAGTGTCGGAGTACGGATCCAGGTCCACATTCTCATTTATTCGGGCCTTATTTGAATTCGACCCACCTTCTACTTTCTTTCTAGAATTCTTAGACTCTGTAGATTCTTGCACTTCTTTGTTCCTCTTTCCCATTGTACAAACCTTGACAATTATGAAAATACTTCTATGAGATGTAAAAATAGCTTGAAAATACACCAACGGTCAAAAACTTTTTAAAGAAAATTTAACTTCTAGGTAAATTTACCTATGCTCTATTTATATAACACACACCACCCACCAGAGTAAATGTCAAAAATACTCTTGGAAAATTTAGGAGGGTGCGTGCCTTGTTTCCCTCAACCAAAAATGATCCCAAATCTAAATGGTAACTGAATAAAATTTGTTACAAAATTACCTTAGGAAATAGCGCCTTTATCGCTGTGTTGCACCTTTGAAAAATGTGCCTTGATTCTTGAAACCATATTTGAAAAATAAATCAACCACCCGAGGGCCAATGAATATACTTGTTCTATCGATGGGAAATATTGCTCTTTGGGAACACAAAATCTCCTCCCACGCAATCTGGATGCACGTTTTAAATTAACTACTCTGAAACTACATCATTAATGTCCATGCTCCCTAAAACTAGACTATGCTTTGAAAAAAATCACACTTCGAGAAGTACCAAAGGGCTAAAATGCCTCTAAGGCACGCTTGGTCTTCTTTCCCTTTTGCTCTGAAAACATTCTTTACCTGCTTGATGTAATTTCATGATGAATGTCCTTCTTTTAAAATAGCTTATGCTTTTTATTTTTCCAAAATTTAGAAAAAGCATAGATTTTCTTAAAAAGCTCAATTATTTTTAGGGCTATTTCTATTTTTATAATTCCACTTGCATGCCAAGGAGAACTTATACAACTCATGCTTTTGCATCCCCTTTTTTTTTAGTGTTTTGTTTACTCTTTGCATTAAATTTGTAATGCATTTACCTGAAAGGGCGGGTGCACACGCTTTTTGTGTTTTAAAGCATTTCTTGTTTCATTCACCAGGAGAAAGCACTTTTGGTGCGAGTTATAAATATTATCTACATATTCACCCCAATGAGGGGTGAATGGGAGTTTCACCCCTCTTTTGGGGTAAAACCCCTTTTGACACCCCCTTTTTTTTTCTTTGACCTTGCTTTTACATTATTTTCACTTGCAATACACGTTCACCTCCCATCATAGGTGAATGGGGATTTTACCCCTTTTGCTTAGCGAAAGCACTGTTGAACATTTTTGACTTTGATTTTTTCTCTTTGATTGCAATGCTTGTTAATCATGAGCTTCGGTATTCTCTTAATTTCAGAATGCGTTCACCCCAGTGGAAGGTGAACGAGACTTTCACCCTTTTTTCGAGGTGAAAGAACTTTTGGTTCGTTGCTTCCCATACTTCTGAAATTGGGGCCTTATGCTTGAATTATTCAATTGGGCATTAGAATTGTGCTCCCAAATATTGATATTTCACTTTTCTGAATCATTTAAACTCCAAACTTGCAGAGTGAAGCAACCTGTAAAAATATTTTAGAGAATTTTGGGATTCTCATGACATAAAGTTCTTAGTATAATAATTTATTTTGTTTGGAATTAGAATGTGTCTTCATCGAACCATTTTGGGGTGAAATTGATTCTGTAAGAGATGAAGCATATATATATATATATATATATATATATATATATATATATTATTATATTTTTAGAAGATAGTATCAAATAAACAATAGAAATATGTACATATTTATAAATTGGTACCTCTTGAGCTCATCATTGAAAATAGGCCTTCAAATGAAGACTACTAGAATTAGAAGATCCCCACCATCCATATCTCAAAGATAGTATGCATTTACTAAATTCACAGTAGAAATATGAAATGGACCTTCTCAAATTACATCAAACTTGTGAAGCTTTCCAGGCTTTGCTTTGTTTTCATTCCACTTGAGGACTAAATCTCCCACCTAGAATTTATTATCTATTGTATTCTTCCCAAACCATCTCTATGTCATATTTGCATGCTAAGTAAAAACTTGATACGCCTTTTCTCTCTCCTCCTCTAGTTGCAACAATTGAGCTAACCTTACATTCATTGGGTCAAACTCATCATCTTCATATTTGAATAATTGCAAGGTCTAGAGGATAGGAAGCTCAATGTGAGTGGGTAGTACCGCTTCTTTGCCATACACCAAAGAGTAATGAGAGGATTTAATATATTTATTTAGTGATATTCTATCTTCCAATAGATCCTAGTTCAACAGTAGGTGCCAACTTCTCTTATTGTTTCCTAGCGTTCTCTTCAAGACCCACAATAAGTTTTTATTTGTAGATTCGGCCAACCTGTTTCCTTACAGATAATAGTTAGAAGATATCTTGAGATAGATCCCATACTTGTAAATCAGTGATATTAGACCCTATGAATGGAGTCCCATTATCTATTACAATTACATCTGGAACATCAAAATGGGTGATTAGTCCTTCTAGAAAGGAGATAATTGTTGCCTGATCAATTTTTTTGATTGGGATGGCCTCATCCCACCTAGTGAAATAATCTATTGCCATTAAAATATATTTTTTCTCAATGGAAGAATGTGGATCAATAACCCCAATGAATTCCAATCCCCACTGCTGGAAGGGTGCTTCAACTTGAATTAGATGTAGAGGCAATGATCCTTTCCTAGACCTGCCAATATACCACTAACAATTATCGCAACTCTGGCTTACTTTATGTGCATCTGTAAAAAGAGTAGGCCATAAATACCTGAATCGAATGATTTTCAAGGCCATAGGCCTTCTTGCATAATGTCCACCTGATAAAATAGAATGTAACTCCTTGAATATTTTCTCCTTCTCAGACTCATTCACACACCTGAGGAGTACTCCATTGATATTTTATAGAACAATCCGCTTGGAAATAGAACATACCTAAGTGCTTGCAGTATAAATATTTACCACTGTGAAGCGTCTAGGTGTGATGGAAATATTCTAGATGTAAAAAATTTGACAAGGTCCCCTGTCCAGTCACGGTTGCCTATAACTTGACTCACACAAATACTTTCACTAATGTCCTTATTCTATACTGGAGCCAATGATTTTGAAGCTGCACTTTTAGCTAGTTCCTAGCAGAGAGCTTGTCCATGAACCAACTTAGTCATTCAGATATACACATCGTATTCCTAAATTTTTGAGACCCAACCTGCTCTTTTGTCACCTAATTCTCCTTGAAGGATGAAGTTTCACACATTTGGGTGAATAACATAGACTATACTCTTGCTCTGTAAAACAAAATATCAGAATTTATTTAAGTATTTCATCACTACATAGACCTATTTTTCAATAAAATTATACTTCTCCTGATACGGAAAAATTACTTGGCTCAAAAATTCTATTGGATTTTCTTCTTCATCTTCTTGCTTCTGAGTGAGAACAATGACATAACTCTCCTGCTTACCAAATTCATAGAGAATGAAATCTTTTGATTAATCTGGATTGATGAGTAGAGGCACTTGAGTGATCCTTTATTTGATTTCCCAAAAATCCTATCTTCTCACTTAGGTCCATTTGAAATTTGCATTCTTCTTCAAAAGTTTAGACATTGGCTTTATGATTTGAGTGAAATTGACAATGAACTTACGGATAAAGTTGATCTAGCCAAAGAATGATTGCAGATATTTCTTATTAATTGGTAAATACAATTTAAAGAGAGCCTCAACCCTTGTAGGATCAATCGTTAGTCCATCCTGAGAGATCACATAACCTAAAATTTTTCCCTCTTTGACAATGAATATAGACTTTTTCGGGTTAATGGAAATTCCAAATTCTCAATATTTCTCAAACACTTGCCTCAAATGAGAGACGTGCTCTTCCTTGCGGTGTGAGAAAATAGTCATATCATCAAGATAAATTACAATAACTCTATTCAAAAACTCACCAAAAGTAATATCCATATCTCTCTGGAATGTGATGCCGACATTAGATAAACCAAAGGACATTATATAATAGGTAAAAGTGCCCCATTTTGTAGTGAACACTGTCTTATGTTGGTCTTCATATTTCACCCAAATCTTATTATAACCAGAGAAATCGTCCAACAATGAAAATCTTTACGTCCCAATGACCACATGGAGGATTTGATCAATCTATGATAGGGGGTAATGATCTTTTAATGATGCTTGGTTCAAATTTTGAAAATCTACGCATAATCGTATATCTCCATTATTTTTCCTAACTGGAACCAGGTTCACCATCCTTGTTGAGTGCTTAATTGGATATATTATCTTTACCTCTAGCATTTTTAATAGCTCTGATTTCATAAGTACCTCAATATTTGGATTGACAGGCCATTATTTTGTCGAAAAGGTTTTACTCCTTCCTACAGTTCAATGGTATGCTAGATTACATTTTTATCATATCCTTTTAAAGCATGGTAGCTCCAGGAAACAATGTCGAGGAAATCATAACATAAATTTTTGATATCTTCAAGCTCTTTGGCCATACATTCTATTTTGACTTTAATGATTTTCTTAGGTTCTAGTTACATTTCCTTGTACTCCCTTGCATCCACCTTGATTTTATGTTTCTCCACCTAGTCATTCTGATCAAACTGACTTTCAAGCGATATCAGTCCCCTAGGGATGTGATTATTTTTTAGTTGGATCATTCCTTCCATTTCCTATTCATCAAGTATTCTATTATTTGCACTTGCATCTTCCTTAATCAAAAAATTGATTATCTATTCATCATTATCAAAAAATTGCCAATAAAGGTTCTTGTCGGGGATTGAGGATCTGTAAATAACCCTAACAGTCTTGGGCTTCCTGACCACTTGTTCTATAGGAGAGAAATTGTTACCAAGAGAAGCTAAAATTTTTGCATACCTATTCTACTCGTGAAATTGCTTGGATATTCAATACAATAAATGACTTAAACAAGTCCCACACTTTGTTGCAATAGGATTTCAAGTAGTGTTGCTTTGACACACATTTGTTTGTAGTCTGGTTGATAATGAACTTAGAATCTCTAAATATTTGTAGCTATTTATACCCAATTTCTTAGCTTTATTTAAACCAAGGTACATCGCTTCATATTCAGCAATATTATTCGTGCAAATCCAAGTTAACCGATAAGAATAAGTCTTTTATAATCCTGTAGGATAAACAAGGTCTATACCAACCCTACGCCATTCTTGCACCTTGCACCATCAAAATACAATTTCCATAGATGATCTGTGATAGGTATGAGGAATCTAGAAACTTTCCTTTCTCCTGCTCAGGTTTAGTTATGGTATAACAACCGATGTTAGTTTTGACCATCGTGTTGAAATCCATTAATGAAAATTCATCTTCTAGGTGAAGCTCACCAAGTGCTTCATCCATAAAATCAACTTCTTGGAATTCCTTTATCATCATATTGACTGCACCGATGAGATTTTCATATTATTTATCCAATTTATCTATATGAAAAGTAGAGGGCTTCTCATTATAGATGCAAATTCTTCTTCCTTTGAATAGAATCTCCAAATGTGAATATTCCAAGAAAAGGTACCCTCCTAGTTTCATTATGAATTATCTTGAAAGATACATGTTGAATTATGGTTCTAGGTCAACCAACACTACTTCTTGAATGACGGTGATATGAGGTATGCTATGTAGAATGATAGGAATATTCTTGATTACTCCAATAATTTTAAATGGAGTCCCATCCAACTGTAATACACCTGGGGTGCTTCTTATGTATTCCATTCCCATTACTTCACATACTACCTTTGGCATGATAGTAGTTGCAACACCATAATTGATTATACAGTTGTGCACTATCCACCCTTCCATTCTGAGTGACAAATAGAATGGAGGTGGTCTATTATTTCTAGTGGTATAAGTCAGAAGTGTCTATGCTAACACTGAAAGCATGAGATTTCGGAATGAAAAACAGTATTAAAGATGTAATAAAAATAGAACTTTGAATCAACCGAATATAAATTAATTCCGTTCGGTTACAATACATCTCCTGCCTTTTCAGGGGCCAGGAGTGTTAGTCCTGTCTCGGTTACAATCGGGGTCAATATTGCTTCTATCCGCATGCCCACATTTGAAATGGACGGGCTAAAGTACCACCGCCGCTTATGTTGATAAAACTTTGCTTGCTGTTGTTCTTTCCTGCGACCAAAGAAACAGTAAACACATTAATAGCACCTGCTGCAAAAGGGTAGAGCGTTTGACTGTAGAGAGCAATGAAAACTGCATATAAATGGCTGATTAAATGTGTGAATAGAACGTTTGTCTTTAAAACATAAACTGTTTTAAAACATTCGAAAGCAATTTACATTCGAAAACATAAAGACATAAACTGTTTTAAAATATCCGAAGACAACATATATTAAATTAGCTATGAACATGCGTAGGGTGCCCAAGCGGGCCGCCCTGTTAAAATCCGACTTCGACGCCAACCCACTAGGAATTGGCTCAAAATCCAGGATAATGTGTTGTCGGCAAATTGATAGTATACTGTGTCCAATGTCTGGTTCGAAAGTACAGAAGAATGAGTTCGAGAAGACTGTAAATGAGCCTCTGGTTTTGCAGCACTTCGTTGTGTTTCAAAAAATACTTCGTGTCTCTTACTTCGTATCGAGCTAGTTTTTATAGAGGTTTTCGCCTCTTGGAGCATTAATGTCAAACCCTAAATCCGCAAGGGCCGCTCAGATTTGATCCCTATCAGGTCATTATGAGACATGGCTCGCACTGACATTAGAAGTTATGAGGCGTGGCCTCGGATCGGATTTGTTTTGAAACCGCTTGTTTCATTAAAGTCCGCCGTTCTGCAGACCCACGGGGTTTCTTTAAAAAGGGGCACGTAAGGGTGCCACGTGGCGGTTATCCCTTGGATGCGGTGGCCACGTCAAAGTCCGCCTTTGATTATCGCAAGTATGCCTTCTAAACGTAAAATGCCGAAGTGTCGCGATATCGCGACGTCGCGATATCGCGACACTTCGGCAGGGCCTCCCCTTGGGGCCAAAGGTGTCGCGATATCGCGACACCTTTGGCCGAGGCTCCCCTCGAGACCAAAGGTGTCGCGATATCGCGACACCTTTGGCCGAGGGAGCCTCGGGCCAAAGGTGTCGCGATATCGCGACACCTTTGGCCGAGGCTCCCCTCGGGGCCAAAGGTGTCACGATTATCGTGACACCTTTGGCCGAGGGTAGCCTCGGGGCCAAAGGTGTCGCGATATCGTGACACCTTTGGCCGAGGCTCCCCTCGGGGCCAAAGGTGTCACGATTTTGCGACGCACGAAATCGCGACGTCGCGATTTCGCGACGTCTAAGGCTAGGTTCCCTTTTTTTTGTTAAGGCTTGTTTGCTTTTGAAGACTTTGCTTTGGATTGCTTAAGGCTTGAAGTTTGGTGAAGTTTTGAAGGCTGCTTTGGACTAAAGGCTTAAAGTTTGTTAAAGGTTTTGACAAAACGACCAACTCTGCACCGCTCATTTTTTGACCCTCTAAACTGTCGTGCAAGTGGCCAAGACCACTGTTTGACCTCTAAGGGCTGCCCTGAAAGCTGTGTATGTGCATGCGATCAGTGTTTGTAGTCACTTAATCAGAATGGTGCTGTTTTGGTGTCTACAGATGCCCCTTTTTGGGAAGCGCTGTGCATGGCATAGCGCTGAGCAAAAATAGAGAACCAAAGCACTAATGATTAGGGTTTCTTGGTAACCTAACCAACTTTTGATGCCCCAAGTATGGAAAGGGCATGCATTCTTGAATCCTTGCTTCTGACGAGCTAAGGAATTTGATTTCAAGTGTTAACCTATTTTGGTGAGGTGTGACTTGAGCTTGGACATTGATCAGTCATGATTAGGCAAAGGGCGCAACCTTTTATCCATAGGGGAAACCTTGTGTTCATGCTTCGGGAATGCCAAGTATTTGATCAACTTAATGATTGCTTGTTTATCGCCCCAAGCAGGAGCGTGATTGTCTTTGTCAATGATTCTTTGAATGCATGTCATTGCCTTGATTGGGTGTGTGCTTGTTGATTGGTGACTAAGTGTGACTACCCCCTCAAGCGACGAATCGATGAGGGAATGACCTTCGTGAGAAAAGCGACGAGTCGCTTGACCCAAGATGACTTAGGTTAGGGTGCCTTTGGATGTTTTACCATTTGAGCACATGCGATTTCCCGACATTTGGACCTATTTTTGGTGGGTGTTAACCCTTTTGGTGATGCCATAATGGGGTGAAATCATCAAGAACCCATCTTCCCGTGGAGCGGTCCAGCTATGGTAGCCTTCTTGGGGAAGTAGGAGGGTGACAATTTGGGCCCTGACATCGATTTTCTGTGCCGAGAGGTTAAGTGCAAGAGCACTTGTGTCTGGCAATTTATTGCTTATGTTTTTGTGTTGCTTTGTTGTGATGTTTTTGTTGTTTTAATTTTCTTTCTTTGCGTATATGTCATGATTTTATGCACAATGATTGATGTTGGTGGATGCATGCTACTTTATATGGATGGATGCATATGGTATGATAATTACCAATGTTGTATGTTGATTTATTTTGATGGATGCATGATGAATGCAAATGGTTTTAATTGATATGTGATATGCAGAAATGGAATGGATGGATAGACTTGGTGATATTTGGTTATGGCACCATAGACTGTTTTAGAAGTCCATTATTTTGTTTTGCATACATGTGGTGTTTCTTCTTTTGTATTTTTTGACGGTATTGCAAGGATAAAAAGTAGTGCAATTGGTCTAGAAATGTAGCAAAGGTTTTCTGAGACTTAGTCAGTTTTAACTTACTAGCCATGATTGTACTTTATCTTACAAGACTTTTGAACAAGGTATGAATCGGACTTGTTTTTAACCAAGTTATTTCACATCCCTGTGTGTGCAATTGAGTTCATTTATGTGGTATTTGTCAGGATACCGCCAGTGCCAGATGGGCTTTCAACCGAATCTGTACTGAGGATCACCTAATTAGCTCCACTAACTCCTTTGTTGTATGTAGTTAGATTAATCTGCGGTGTTATCCAGGATACCATAAGCTAGCTCATCCACATGCAAATATTGATCTGTACACAAGTTAATGTGACAGATATATCGTCATGCGAGAAGTTTAACGCCAGTGACCGATAGGCTATCAACCAAACCGGTACTGAGGCTTGCCTCATGACCTGTTAGAATGCTGAGAGTTCCAGGGATTCAAGTTCAACTCCCTTTTTTTCTTCAATTGTATTGGGATACTTGCTCCTTATAGTGATATTAATCACTGTTTATTTTGATTTGTTTTTCTTTTCTCTTGAGCAAGGGATTTGGATATGGAGTGACGATAATCACTATTCTTTGTGCCTTTTGATATGTGCACTGTAGGATGTCAAATTTTGGAGCTTTGACATTTGCAAATTTTTGATGTTTTGCAACTTTGGGATTCTTAGGGAATTGGGTAGGGAGGATGCTTGTCCTTTTGCCAACTCTCAGCATTCTTGGGGTCATTCGCACAGGGGGATGAGCAAGATAACCGTTTCGCTTATGGTAACCTGGATTACTGTGCAGGTTTCATCTTTCGTTCACACAACTTGGGAATTTTTTATGTGTTTTAATTTGTGTTGGGATGTTACGTAACAAGGCGTATGTCAAGTGTAACTCTACCTTCGTAAAATCTGTTTGACTTGATACATTACATTGCTAAAGAGCAAAATGATGACTGAATCACGGAAAACTCTTGATACATTAAGAGACCACTGACTCTAGTGTGGTAAAATGCATGGTGTTTTTGTTGTTTTTGTAAAATGGAACAGTGTGGAACGAGATGGACTAGCAGAGCAATTACAGCCTATGGTGCCTTTGACCTATACGACCACAAATATGCAATGTATGGATGCAATGCTTAATGCAACTACATATTTTTGTATTTTTGATGGATTGATGTTTGTGAATATGAATATGATGTGCGAGAAGAGCTCTTGATTTGATGAATTTGAGTATGCCTAGAAATGAGATGCAAATTTTTGTTGTTTTTGATGATTTTTGTTGTTTTTGAATTTTCTTGATTTTTGACCAAGTGATTGTGGAAATCCTTGGAGCGTTTTGGGATTGACCAAGCGATTGTGATAATCCTTGGAGCATTTTGGTTTGACCAAGCGATTGCAAGAATCCTTGGAGCCTTTGTGGGATTGACCAAGCGATTGTGATAATCCTTGGAGCATTTTGGTTTGACCAAGCGATTACAAGAATCCTTGGAGCATTTTGGGATATGGCTCTCTTTAGATATGAAATGGTCGCAAATGACTGATATTCAAGGGTTCTGTTTCCTTGATACCATCAAGAGAAGCTAGCCGGTATGTCCCGGGTCCGATTTTGCTATCAATGACATACGGACCTAACCAATTGGCCGCGAACTTGTCCCTTAGGTGGGATGGCAAACTGGAATTTTGTTGATTTTCCTTCAAAACCAAATCACCAACGCGAAAGTCCCTGAGGTGAACTTTCATGTTGTAAGCTTTCTTAAGTCGCTCTTGATAAATGCGTAAATGCTCGAGAGCATTAACGCGTCGTTCGTCAAGCAACGTAAGCTGGTCTAACCGGGCCTGCCACGTAGAATCATCATCGATGAACTCATGCATTGATATGCGTAGGGAAGGAATCTCCAACTCTAGAGGCATGACTGCCTCGGAGCCATACACGAGTGAAAACGGAGTGGCCCCAGTGGGCGTCCGAATGCTAGTGCGATAGGCCCATAGGGCAAGTGGGATTTGAATGTGCCAATCCTTATGACTGTCTGCGATGGTCTTTTTAAGGATGGCGACTAGCATTTTGTTTGACGCCTCTGCTTGTCCATTCGCCTACGGATAATAAGGTGTCGAAAAGCTGTGCTGAATCTTGTACTTTGTGGTCAAAGCACGCACGTCTTTGTTCTTGAAAGGTGTCCCATTATCCGAGACTATTTTGGATGGAATACCAAAATGACATATGATGTTATGCAAAATGAACTCCACAATGCGGGGTCCTGTCGTAGAGGTAAGCGGAATTGCTTCCACCCACTTGGTGAAGTACTCTGTGGCCGTTATGATAAACGTGTGACGGCCTGACGACATAGGGGAGATCTTTCCAATTAGATCAAAGCCCCACTGCGAGAACGGCCAAGCAGACTGGACTGTCTGCAAGGCCTGAGAAGGTACGTGCATTAGATTGGCATGATGTTGACACTTCACGCACTTCTTGACATAGGTGCAACAATCTCGCTCTAAAGATGGCCAATAATAGCCCATGCGAAGAATGCGCTTTGCGATGGCCATTCCACCGAAGTGGCCACCACACGTACCATCGTGCGCTTGGGCGATCGCCCAAGTGGACTCTTGCTGGTCCAAGCAACGAAGGAGGATTCCTTCATAGCTGCGACGATACAAGATGTCTCCTATCAAGACATACTTAGCCGCTTTCTGCTTGAGTGCTCGTTTTGCGGCATGAGTCAAATCAAGTGGGAGACTACCTAACTTGAGGTAGTCTCGGATGGGTAAATACCAGCCTGTTGATCAGAAACCTCGATAGTATGAACAGCCAATCCCTCCTGAAGTTCATCCCTAGCAAATGCTGAATGGGATAGAACCTGCAAGAATAGTGTTGTGTTGCTACTAATGGGAGTAGGGGAGAACAAGGACCCCCAGTTGGCGTGTTTTAGATGATCTCGGATTCGAGAGAACCTATCCGAGGGTGGTTCAATTTGGATCATGTGGATTCCTGGCGTTAAGTCTGAGCTTGCACGCTCCATCACGGATTGCGATAAGGTTTTGACTTGAATGGTTGTCATATCACCATAAAGGTCCTACGGAATTAGTGACCCCAAGGAGGCCATTGTGTCCGCAAAATGGTTCGATGATCGAGGGAGTGCCTCGATGTCATACCACTCAAGTTTTGCCAGGAATTTGTCCACAAGGGCTTTATAAGCCTTCAGAACTGGGCATTTGCATTGATATACCCCTTTGACTTGATTGACTATTAACAACGAATCACCAAAGATGTTCAGTCTTTTGATGTTCATGGCGATTGTTGTCTGAAGACCTAGGAGCAAGGCTTCATACTCTGCGTTGTTGTTGGTGCACGGGAAGTTTAATTTAAATGACAGGGGCATTGGAGCACCCTGCGGTGTGAAGAATACAATTCCTGCGCCACTACCTTGCTCACACTTAGAACCGTCGAAGAATAGGGTTATGTCGGCCTGTGACTCAGGCTCATCAAAATCTGGCGATTCTGAGACATGAAAGACCCCATCGTCAGGCAGTTCTATGACCAGAGGCTGATCGTCTTCAAGAGGAGCCTCTGCTAGTTGATCGGCTATGACTTGTCCTTTGATAGATTTTTGTCCAATAAATTCTATGTCAAATTCCGTCAACAACATGATCCATTTCGTCGTGCGACTACTATGATAAGTACGACTCATCATGTATCGCAATGGATTCTCCTTAGACACAACATACGTAGTGTTGCTCAGCATGTAGTGGCGTAGCTTTTTGGTAGCAAACACCACTTCCAAGCAGAGTTTCTCAACGTATGCATAGTTAAGTTCATAACTAACCAGGGTGCGGCTAAGATAGTATGTAGCCTGTTCTTTGTGAAGTTCATTCTTCTGGGCTAACATGGCGCCCAGTGCCACCTCAGTAGCTGAGATGTATAAGTAGAACGGCACTCCTGGTCTAGGTGGTGCCAATACTGGCGGCGAAACCAGGTATTGTTTGATCTCGTCAAAGGTCGATCGGCACTCGTCATCCCAATGAAATGTAACTCCCTTGTGCAATAGTTTGTTCATGGGTCGGCACTTGTCAGATAATTGCGCTATAAAGCGTTTAATCGACGCGACCTTTCCCTGTAGACTCCTGAGCTGCTTGATTGTAGTTGGGGGAACCATTTCAAGGATTGCCTTGACTTTCTTTGGGTCCACCTCGATTCCTCGTTTTGAGACTATGAAACCCAAGAGTTTTCCAGATGTGACGCCGAAGACGCACTTCTTGGGGTTTAGTCTAACTTTATGCTCCATGAGGCGATCGAGGATCTTGCCTAAGTCAGCGATATGATTTGAGCGCAAGAGAGACTTGGCTAACAAATCATCCATGTAATCTTCCAAAGTTTTGTGCATGTAATCATGGAAGATATATGTCATGGCACGTTGGTAGGTGGCACCAAAGCATTTTTAAGGCCAAAAGGCATGACCTTATAACAAAATGTCCCCCAAGGCGTTGTGAACGCCATTTTTAGTTGGTCTTCGGGATTGATACGAATCTGATTGTATCCCGAGAAACCATCCATTAGGGAGAGCATTTCGTGACCTGCTGTAGCGTCTACTAACGCGTCGATGCTTGGCAAGGGGAAATCATCCTTAGGACTCGCTTTATTTAGGTCTCAAAAATCGGTGCATATGCGAATCCTCCCGTCGGGCTTCTTGACGGGAACCATGTTGGACAGCCATGGCGGATAATCCACGCAGATGACAAACTGTGCGTCCAACAACTTTTGCAATTCGTCTTTGACCATCAAGGCCACTGTTGGGTGCATCTTACGTAGTTTTTGCTTTACAGGCTTGATTGTCGGATCAAGCGTTAAATTATGCGTGACTAGCTGCGGGTCTAGTCCTGGCATATCCTTGTACGACCATGCAAAAACCTCCTTCTTCTCTTTGAGAAGGGCAATGTAGTCGGCTTGCTCTTCGGGGGAAAGACTTACCCCCGACTTGAGAATCTGTGGATTCATTGGATCCGTGCCGATGTCTCACGTCGGTCGTCTCCTCGACTGACATGTGGGATCCGTCCTCCAACTGATGTGGAGTCGGGATCAAATGGATATCATTAGCTGAATTTAGATCTATGCTTGGAACCTCAGGTTCCTCTTCAGCTTGAAAAATATCCCGAGTTGTCCTTGGGGTAAAATGAGGCATTTCACCGAAAGGCCGATACTCGATGGTGATAGAGGTGAATTGACGCGATCCCAGTCGATGGCATCTATGTCTAGATGCAATGACCGTGCTGGATCGGCCGGATTGCGGATGGGTGCGGTCAAATCAATGGAGATCATGTGGATGGAATGAATTTGGTCTCCATTACCACGGGGATGATAACTTGATTCTTCTAGATGCCCCCTATACTCTGGATCTGGCTCTAGGGGAACGGGCACGAACGGATCGGCCCTATGTGCTAAATGGAGGACAGGGTCTTCCCTCGACACTGTTGTTATGATAGGGTCTCGGGGTGGACGGTGCTCATCGTGAATGTGGAGCCATGGATCTAGCACCAGGTCCCACCCTGCTGGGTCTACCCACCATTCATGCCCTAATATTATGCCCATCTGTCCCATTAGATCTTCATGAGTTAAAGGGCGGTAATGTCATCGCGCATGTCTGAGATAGTCCATCTCAGTCTCATCTTCTGAGTCACTTTCAGAGATCCAAAAATGTTCATTCTCTTCAGACAACTATTGCTTGCGACGTTGATGGTTCTCCTTGTTCCAAGACGTTAATCTGGTCCCATTGCGGTTGTTCCACTTTGGGTGGAGGGACCTGACTCTCTGGACATTGTACTGACTCAACTCGGAATCTCTAAGGGGAACAGCTTCGAGAAGATGTCCGGACACCATTGATATTCTCTTTGGGGATGAGTATCCGAACTTTCGCCTCTCTCTAGCAAAGGAGAGGGATTACTGCTGTTACCAAGGGTGTTTGGTGACCATGGGAGGTAATCTCCCAATGTAAATTCTGTATTTGGGTTGGCATAGAGATCCGGTGCCAATCCCCCCTTGTTGCCTATTTCTAGGTCTTGCATATTTTCAACCAAGATGTCCAAGGGCAGGGGGTGGTTGAACCCTACTCCCGACTTGTCATATGGCATCTCGATATCTTGGTTGGCAAGGGAGATGCATCCCTTGCTCATATCTGCCTAGCCCGTATCCATGCCAATGGCATTGGCCGAGATATTTGAGGGCAAATTGCGGGTTTGACAGATAATTGATGTTTTTAACAAAAGGTTCTTCGTCTGCTTCCTTTTGCTTACATGGTTCAAGACCATGATCAAGGCCCCCATACACAAAATTTGTCCGGTTGGGTGGGTGACCTAGGGGAACAACTGTTCCTATGGGAAGGCGAGGTCTTCCCATATCCCGGACTCGACTCTAATGCGGGCGTTGCCACAACATTCTCGCACTATGTACTCCCCAGTGCCTCGTACTAGCCATTTCAACAGTGATTGTTGATGCTTCGGAGGGAGGGAACGGGAGTCCTTCCTGAGTCCATTCCATGTTTGATAGGTTTGGAGTCTCAGCTTCCGTTGTGCTGGATATTTCCTCTGTTGATATCGTTGAAATTGTTGGCAACCCCTCTTCTAAGGGCTGAGCCTCTTCCATGATTTGTTTTCCCTTGTCCTTCTGTGTAGCCATGACAGGTGGCGTTGGTAATGAAGGAGTAGATGATGAGGGTTCACCTGGCTGGGATGTTGGTGATTCGGTCACCAGTGGTGCCTGCGGTATTGGACCCTTTTTAGATGGATTTAATTGGAAATCCAAATGTGTTGAAGGGAGGGTCGATTGAGGCATTAGTTGTACCGCATTGCAATACTTGAAGGGTTCCAAGTCCATTGGGACTACATGTATTTCTCCTTCAAAAGCATACTTTAAGCACTGGTGAGCGATGGAAGGGACACACTTCATGTCCCTGATCCAAGGCCGCCCTAGCAGTATATTGTAGGCCATCTCGCCTTCTAACACATGGCACAATGTTGGTGTTGTCTTTTGTCCTACCTGGACAGGTAGAACAACCGTGCCGACTGTCGAGCATATTGCATCATTGAAAGCTCGCAGTGTGTACGTGGAGGCTGTGATATGAGAGGCTGGCAACTTCAAATGTTTTAGGGCTGCAGTGGTAATAATATTACTGGACGAGCCAGTATCTACCAACACTCTCTTATACGGGATCCCGTTGATCCGCGCAACAACATGCAGGGGTGGATCTGCCGCGTCATTCGATATTGCTTTGACTTCATCCTCTCTCGAAGGTGATGACCGGCTCAAGACATCGTTTTACGTGTCCCACGAAGTTGTTGAAAGAATTTGCTTCTTGGGGCTAGTAATTCGATGGTTTTTAAAATGTCCATAAGAGCTTCCCTATGAGGTGCTGACTGTTGAATAAGCTCGTAAATGGACAAAGCCTAGCCGATGTGGTCCGCAAACTCTGCGTGAGTTTGCTCCGTATCATGATTTCTGGTCTAGGCGGAGGTGACTGTATAGGGTGTTGCTGAGGCTGTGACGTTGTCGAAACTTCCTTCGTGGCTACCCCAGGGGCAACTGCTGAGTACTTTTTATTCCTCGTCACTATGCTGATCATTCCCACAAATCCTTGCATGGGAAGGTTCTGGCGCACCTCATTAACTTGGAGAGGTTTTGCCTGTGCCTCGTGGGCAGGCAAGGGGTCCTTGAATACCCCCATTTGTTGGTTGTTTGGCGCTATGGGGTTGTCCACGGCCAATGTTTTATTTTTGATTAAATCTTGGATTAGTCCTTTGAACTTCAGCATCCATTCAAATCGTGTCCCCTTCGCCTATGAAATCTACAGTATAGTTCCTCTCTATATCCCTTAGGCTTAGGAGCGTTAGGGTCTATAGTTGGGATCTCTGGAAGGGTTACTAAATTTTCCGCCGACAAGCGGTCAAATAAGGAGTCCCTAGACTCCGTGTAGGGGGTGAATTGTCGCCTAGGGCGACGCTGCTGATTCTGCTCCCGTTTCTTATTATCTTTCTCATAACTAGGAGGCACTCGCTCGGTAATTGGCCTTTTGAGGCTGCGTGTCTTGCACTGGCTTGGGAACATTTATCGCAACTTGATTAACCGCTGCGGGTTGTGATTGCGTATTCCCAGTCTTAGTGGTTTTATTCCACTCTTTCTTTTTAGGCTTGGCAATTGTGCCTTCACCTATTTTAATCTCTTCTATGACTCTGGCTTGCGCCAAAGCTTCTTCTAAGTTGTCGTATTGCTGCAAAAGAATAGCCCAGAGATTGATTTTAAGCAACTTCGTGCAAACATCTGAGTGAGATCAGACATAGGGGGACGGTAGGGTAGCCTGGAAAGCAAAGCCCTCCATCGGTTCCCGTATGCTGCTATTGTTTCCTCCTCATATTGCCTGAGGCTGGCCAGATCACTTAGTGACGCCTTCTTCCTTGTGTTGAAAGCAAAGCGTTCAAGAAACGCATCTACTAGTTGATCTAAGTTGTTGATACTGTGTTTGGGCAATTGTGTAAACCAATCCGAGGCAGGGCCCGCGAATGTGGTTATGAAAGTTCTAAGCAACAATGCATCATTGTCTTGGATGCCGAAGCATTGACTTAGGAACCTCGTGACATGTTCTTGTGCATCCTCCTCACCTTTAAAGACCGCCAATTGTGGCAACTTGAAATTTTTAGGGTAAAGAGGTATGGGTACCGAGGGATGCACCGGATGACTGCGGAGTTGACGTAGTGTGGGCTTTTGATGCCCAGAAGCTTTTATCTCCATAGACTCCAAACGCTCTAATAGCGCTTTGTATGCATCGAAAGATTTTATTTCTTCTTCTTTGGTTTGCTCTCGTTGTGGGTCAAGGGAGACTGGAGGCCTATGGGGAGGTGGCCGATTGGCAGCCCTCCCGCCTTGATGGGGCGTGTCGGCCCGTTCTATTTCTGGTTCGAACTCCTCATAAACTTCTTGAGGAGTCCCTGGGCGAGACCTATGACCTTGATTGAGTCCCCGTTGGGGGTACCCATCATTGTTTCGGGGAGTGGCCTCCCTCTCGGGTCTATAAGGTCTCGGAGGCAAAACTTGACGAGGTCGCGGAGACCTGTCTTGCACCCAGGGATTGTGCCTCTCATATTGTTCTTCTCTGTGGGTGCGAGGGGTTGGCACCCTCTCAGGTAGCTTATAGCGCAATTCATCCGCTTCGCGCTGCATGCGCTCTTTATTCAAGCGGTATAAATACTCTAACTCCTGATGACCCTGCTCAAGCTGCGTGATTCGAGCTTGGCGAGCGGCATGTCTGGCGACTGTCGGGTCAATCTGGTCTGCCCTTTTTGTTGAGGAGGCTTGAATGTTTTTCCTATGTGTTTGCCTCGATCTTGATGGTCTAAAATTTCAATGGGTTGCTTCCCTTTGTCGGGGTAGGCAACATTTGTTTGAGGCTCTAGCCTTGATGTGTGATCATGATATCTGGCAGGTGCAGAAACACAAGGTTCCCACGCTGTATGTTGTTCCCGAGGAATGTGATGATCTTCCTCGTACTCCCTTTCATGGGTGTGAAAGGGGCGGGCGGAGTTAGCTTGCCCTGTGTAAAGAGCCCTGCGCTCTGGATGTTGTTTTTCTATTCTGATGGGAGGTAAAGAAGGGACGCCATATCCACGTTGCCCCTCCAAATGGACAGTATGCCTCTCTAGCGCTTCATCGCGCTGTGGCCATTCAAATCTAGCCTCAAAAGGCGGTTGTCTACCGACATTGAGACCTACGTGTAGAGCATCTTCCCGAAAGGGACTATGTTGAATGGGCATACCCCAATGAGGGGGGTCCCAATAATTTCTTTTTGATGGGGTCTGATATGGACTCTCTTGTAGGCTAGACCGCCAAGGCGGTATGGCCAAGTCCTCAGGGCTAAAGCGAAGGCGACTAGCGCCCTCTCTTTGTGCACCTTCCGTAGCGTTTGCCCTTGATTGGGCTTGGCTACGGGTGTACACCATTGTGGTGCTTCTCTAAGCAGATTTTATCTTGTTTTATGATGATTTGTCTTTTTGTGCACACTAAGCAGAAATGAACACACACATACACAAAGCCGTGATTATCTCTTTTACGGATTAAATAGTGTGTCCTAAACTGGTTTAGTGCATTTTGATGTTTCGTTTTGTTTTTGCAATTTTGGAAGAACGTTTAAATGCATAATGTTGGCTCATATGACTCCCATAAATGGTCGCCCCTTCAATATACCATTGCCGGACCGATATACCAACCTCTCTATATACCCGCCCTTACGTGAGGGAGACTATAGGTACGTGAGAGCAGATGGTACGTGGAACATAGGCGGTACGGAAGGGGAATCGCTCTGTTTATGACACCTACCATAGAAGACTTATCCTCGCGTGTTGGGAATCACCCCAAGCTACACTCGGTCAGCTTTCATCAGGATTTACGTCTAGCAACAGTTGCGATCGAGGTAATGGATGCAATATCTCAAGCCAAAGTGATAATGGAATCCACCTTTGGTCTTGCTCAAGGGTTGGGGTTTTACGACCAACGCCTTGGTTTAAAGTACCACGTGGTGTGTAGGGTTCATTTTACCTTGCAAAATTGAAACAGGCAATCGAAAAAGAAATCTTTCCCTATGCCAGACAAACACTACAAACCGGAAAACAACAAGTTTAAAATTTAAAAAATTTTTTTTTTTTTTTAAAAATTTACGAAAAATTTGCGTACTTAAAAAAAATAAAAAAAAAACAAATAAAAAATAAAATACTCTTACATGATTCGATTCACAAAAAAACCCTTGACCTCTTTTGAAAATATTTATTCGTCCCGGTGAAGAATAGCTACTCTTAATCTTCACTTCAAGACGAATACCGTACCTATAAAAAAAGCAATTTTAGATTAATTCTAAAAATAAAAACTGTGGGATCGGTCCCACCGTGATCGCCACTGAAAGCATGAGATTTCGGAATGAAAAACAGTATTAAAGATGTAATAAAAATAGAACTTTGAATCAACCGAATATAAATTAATTCCGTTCGGTTACAATACATCTCCTGCCTTTTCAGGGGCCAGGAGTGTTAGTCTGTCTCGGTTACAATCGGGGTCAATATTGCTTCTATCCGCATGCCCACATTTGAAATGGACGGGCTAAAGTACCACCGCCGCTTATGTTGATAAAACTTTGCTTGTTGCTGTTCTTTCCTGCGACCAAAGAAACAGTAAACACATTAATAGCACCTGCTGCAAAAGGGTAGAGCGTTTGACTGTAGAGAGCAATGAAAATTGCATATAAATGGCTGATTAAATGTGTGAATAGAACGTTTGTCTTTAAAACATAAACTGTTTTAAAACATTCGAAAGCAATTTACATTCGAAAACATAAAGACATAAACTGTTTTAAAATATCCGAAGACAGCATATATTAAATTAGCTATGAACATGCGTAGGGTGCCCAAGCGGGCCGCCCTGTTAAAATCCGACTTCGACGCCAACCCACTAGGAATTGGCTCAAAATCCAGGATAATGTGTTGTCGGCAAATTGATAGTATACTGTGTCCAATGTCTGGTTCGAAAGTATAGAAGAATGAGTTCGAGAAGACTGTAAATGAGCCTCTGGTTTTGCAGCACTTCGTTGTGTTTCAAAAAAATACTTCGTGTCTCTTACTTCGTATCGAGCTAGTTTTTATAGAGGTTTTCGCCTCTTGGAGCATTAATGTCAAACCCTAAATCCGCAAGGGCCGCTCAGATTTGATCCCTATCAGGTCATTATGAGACATGGCTCGCACTGACATTAGAAGTTATGAGGTGTGGCCTTGGATCAGATTTGTTTTGAAACCACTTGTTTCATTAAAGTCAGCCACGCGATATTGCGACACCTTTGGTCGAGGGGAGCCTCGGGGCCAAAGGTGTCATGATATCACGACACCTTTGGCCGAGGCTCCCATCGTGGCCAAAGGTGTCGCGATTTTGTGACACCTTTGGCCGAGGGTAGCCTCGGGGCCAAAGGTGTCATGATTTCTTTTTGACCCTCATAAGAATTGAAAAATTCTCTAAATATGGGACCATCAAATTATGATCGGCCTCCATTATCATATTAACTTATCTTCTAGTAGAATTTTTTGCTAACGTCTGTACATAGTTCAAATACATCATACATGTGTCTTCTCCATGAGGATCATTATAGGTGAAACATCAATATGATTTCTTTGATGTAATTGTTTCTTCATTTGTTAACATAGTTGTGTTCCTTTCAGGGCCCTTGCTAGTGGTTGCTTGCTCCCTAGTAATCTGTGGTGTTTGAAATATTCTTGACCAAAAATAAGCTTCTACTTGTTTCTTCCTTACTACGATGATTTCATTCGACATCGTTCTTAAGGCCAAATTAATAGATTGTATCTCTTGTAAAAACTTCATGTAAATATTAGGATTCGAGGGTGTCGGAGGTGCCGATAAAGGTAGAGGTGTTGATGGGGTAGGCAAAAATAGTGGAATGGATGGTACTATCTCCTCCTTCGGATGTATTTGGATCATTGTAAATTGATGCAACAAGGAGAATGGATCAGCTTGCTCATGAAAATTATTGATTAGTAATTTTACCAATTGGTCCCATGTGGCGATAGTGGTGAGCAGTAATGATCGGACCAGTACAACAAATTTCCTCTAAGTGATAACACTAAAAACATTATCATAATGTCTTCATACATGATACCATGGATTGTTGCAAAGCAAGCCACATATTGGATATGATCATAATCAATTTTTCCAATTTTGTCATAGGTAGGTAAAGCCTTTAAAGCTACTTGGAAAACTAGATTTTACGCTTGTATATTTAGGGCTCCTAAGCTATTCCATACTAGAAATTACCTTGATGGTTGTGGCTGCTGTGGTGGATTCTAAGCCATATAGAATGGTGTGTGAGTTTGAGGCGGTGTAACACTAGTAGCAGTACTAGTTGGACTTGAAGCAATGGAGAACACACCAGCTATTTATGATGATGTTACAAATTATGTGTAAGATGAAGGAACTAACCTGGGATATTCACCTAATATTTCAATGTCAAGTTCATAGAACTCAATGGGATTTTCAAGATTTTTGGCCTTCAATCTTGTGATCATGAAGCATAACTTTTGTTGCCTTCATGTTCGAAGGCTTATGGGTATAATCGAGTTGCCAAATTTTCTAATCATACAGTATAAAGGTGACCATCAAACCTCAGTACTATTGAAAGTGGAACTTTCAAGATCCCATCGGGCATACCAAAAACTGTTGGTAAAATATCTACCTAATTATACAAATATACGTTTGTGTGCCTTAGACATGGCCAACATTGAAATGCCAAAGGAAAGAGATGTCCTCAATGCCAATATTCAGAGAGGGCTGGCTCCCTTACTAAATCCTACACTGGTTTAAGACTAGAGTTGGAGGAAAAAAAATTGAAATAACAGAAAGAAATGGGAAATATGGCCACAGGCCAAAGGTGTAGGATTGGGGACATACTAGTAGTAGAAATTTCACTCAAGAATTGAAACATGTAATAAGATAAGGTAGTAGGATTTACTTACAACCTTGCAGAGACAACCTCTAGGATCGTACCCCAGAACTCACTCTTTCATAAGCAATGTTCAAATTCATATGCAGAATTAAAACTTAACAATAGACAATGAATATGAGTTAATATAGAAATGCATAAAATAGAAGGAAATCACACACAAATATCACTTGCAAATTCAGAAGCCAAGTATCTTCTATTGATGCAGAGAACTTGAATAGTTTTCTTGCAAAGTGTCTAACCTCCTCTTTACAATGGAAATTGATTAGTATTTATAGAGGAATTTCATCTCTTATCATTTAATACATAGAAGACAAAATGTCCCTGGATTAGGAACCTTTGCAAAGAATTTCCTCCTTGAAATCTTTAACTATCTCATGTCTGAGGTAGCGATCTAGCTTTTAAGGAGAAACCTCCAAGAAATCAACATACTTGGGTGTCGGTGCATGGAAAACTGCAAAGCTTGGACCTTGACTTGATGTATTCATTGCACCTCAAAAATTTGCTCCTGTCTGGAGTATCTTGGAATTCATGAAAATCACCCGGTGATTTTAATGTTGCAACTCTTTTTACTTGAAATCAACAACTTCAGTTATTCCTTGCCCCAATCATTCAATATTTCTCGTTCACCTATTTTGGATGCCCTTTAAAAACCTTTGCAATCATTGACAACCAAAAAAACGGAGTAATGAACAAATGCACCTCTTTTAATTCTTAGCTATTACTCTTTTAATCACGTTCCTCGATGGAGAGGGTACCTCTAGTAATTCCATTAAAATTCAATATATGGCAGTAATCAATTTTTTCTCTTAGGGCAAAGGTGCCTCTAATAAGACTCTTTTTCCCTTCTAAAATTCATGTTTACCTCCAAACAAGGTGCGAAGCACTGTCACCCCTTACCTTGGGTGAACATATCTTAGACTTTCCAACACACTCCTCTTAGAATTTACCTAAAGTAAAAATGAAACTTTTAATATTTTGTGGGCCTAAATTTCTATAGCTTCACCCCAAGGAGGGGCAAACAAAGCTTTCACCTTTCACCTAGGATGAAAGAACTTTCACCTGCATCGTCGTGGAGCCCGTCGCCTTCATTTGCAATACACCTTCACCCGAACTCATTGTTTGTCAAATTTTTACATCATGGAGGGGTGAATGGGACTTTCACCCCTTCATAAGGGTAAATATCCCTTTGATCAGTCAATGTGCTGATTGGGTGTGCCTTTCTAAAATTTCAAAGACGTTCACCCCAAAGTGGGGCGAATGATGCTTTCGCCCCAACTTTGGGGTGAACGCACTTTTTGTCATACCTTGAATTTAGGCTGATTTTAAACTTAGGATTTTAATTTGACTTTAATCCCAATGAGGGATGCAAAGGACTTTTGCGCCTCATTTGAGGTGAAAATCATTTCTCTTTTCTTCTTACATTCAAAACTCACATTCGCCTCAGAATGAGGTAAATGAAATCTTCGCCCATTTTTTGAGGTGAACACAAATTTTTGTCTTTGGGTGCTATTTGCCTTTGCAACCATTTTATAGGTGATTTTAACTAGTGTCATTAACAAATTCTCCATACCAATTCTCCTTAAAACACCCATTATTTTCAAGCAAGAAATGCACAAAAACAAAGAAGGAAGTTAACATAAAATAAGAAATAACTTGCAACATATTATATCGGCCAAAATATTGTAACATAGTATTAACATACTTTACCGCTTTATAATCAAAATCATTCAACAAAAACTTCAATGTGGCATAATGTCAAAATTGCCAACATGTATATATATGTATATGGATATGAGACTAGACATTGATTAGAGTAGCTTTATGTATGTATTGGGTTACTAGGTAGAGTAGCTTTGCTTATGTGATGATGTATGTTTTGGTTTGTGCATGGATTGTTAGTTGAATGTAATATGAACCATTATGTGGATAAATTAAATTTTCAAGCTTGAGTGAATTAAGATTCAAAAATGATTTGTGACATAATGAATGATGTATGAATAATGAAATGGTATGATTAATATTGCTTATGTGAAAATATATATGTAAAATGTATTTGATCTATTGGAACATGCACTAAACATAGGAACTATATTTGTTTCTAGTGGGGGAGGATGACCCTCCTCACACAATTTTTGATAGAAAATTAATTAATGATTTAAACTTTCATTTTTCTTTGAAATATGGTACTTCTAATGGTTTTATCTACGTAGGACCAAGGACATTCCTTCGATAGGTAAGAGAAGTCGACAAAAAAATAGGTAAGTGGGAAAGTGATGATTCAGTTCATGAGTACATGAAAGCTCACACAGGTGAGTTTCATATAGGCGCATTAGGAGAGAAATGCATTATACATATGCTTTGTTAAAATATTTGTTGGTTGTTGTAAGAAAGATATGTGTATTCATATATTGAAGGATGGAAATGAAATTGTCAAAGGTATGGAAGCCTATATTCATTAAGTGATTATTGAAACAAAAATTGCTTAAGTGTATTGGTTAAATTGATGAATTAAAAATATACTATAAGTGAAATACACATATATAATCATTAAATAAACATGTGGAAAATATATTGTATATATATATGCTTGCATTACAAACTAAACTAAAAAGAAAGTAAGAGCATATCCTCCGTCACCCATGATTTACCATGGTAGTGGGAAAATGATGATGGAGCAATATTCAAGCTAAGGTAATGATTGCTGAAGAGAACTACTTCATGCTTTTGCGGTGATTGAGGGGGTAGTTAAAACAAAAATATAAAAATAATAAAACAACATTATGCATGGGATCCGGACATGGGAATGAATATTACATTCTAGAAAATGGGCATAAGATTGCACTAGCTAGAAAAAATTTGAGAAAAAATAATTGAAAGAGTGTATATTGGATAACAAAACTTGCTACAATTACCAGGTTGGAATGTAGCTTGTATATTGTTGAATTTGTTTGAATAAAATACTTGTCTTTGCTTTTAGAAATAATGACAAAAATCTGGAATTTACACACTGTGTGAACTCTATGTGTATATTATGAAGCTAAAAGTGAAAGCTTGTTTGAAATTAGAGATGAAATTAGGATGTCCAACTTAGTGTTAATATTACTTGGAAATAAAATTGTTCAATTGTATGAGTTTAAGTGATTATTTTTGTGCAACTGTAAAATCTTGTTATGAGGATGAAAATATGTTCACATGTATAAATTAAAGTTTACTATTACTTATACATGAAAACTATTTCACTGAGTGAAACCTATATGATTTTTTTGTGAAATTGGAAAAGCTTGATATGATATTGGAAAAAAGCTTTCTAGATGCATGATTCGTTGATATAATTTTGAGTGCTTGGAAACAATTATTGGTAGTGAAATTATATGATGTTAAGTAATAGGGTGAAATACTTGGTTGTTGCTGTGTTTTTTATGCAAATGTGGTGCATGTTAGAATAGTTACATTATTTAGGAATGCATACAAGAAAGGACCAACTCTGATCCCCTTTCTCTACAAATTTCAAAGATGATAACTCCGGTAACAGTGGAGTGACATGCAACAAGGTGAAATATCTCCATATATCTAGCCTCAAGTTACATTTTGGAAGAATGTGTGAACTCGATCGAGCATTTGAATTTTGTAGAAAGGATATAAAAATGTATCCTCAATAGTAACTATAACTCCACTTCCAAGTAAGATTAGTTTAAGCCAAATTACCTATCGGATTGGCCTGTATAATATTAACATAGTTAGTTATCTATGGATGGTAGGTAGAGAACTTCAAGGGTTTATGTATTACCTTGTAGTTACTCAATATAAAACTAGTGAAGGATAGTCTGTTATAAATTGTACCTATTTCTTTCCTTCGAATGCAATGGACTATAATTATCTTCAATTTAGTTCACTCTACATGTTGTGTTTGTATTTTATAAATATGGAATAAGCTGGAAAAATATATCTATTTTTCATCATAACAAAAATATATGTACATGGATTTAATTCTGAAGACATGCATAGTCATTTTTGTATTGGGAAAATGAATTAGCGAGTGGTAAATACCAAAAAATCATTGACTCAAACTGCGGTTTTTTTTTTAAAGTGAAAAACCCCTTGCGGGGCCACCTTGGTCTGAGAGACCATGAACAGGGGGTTCTACACCGTCAAAGTCACCCGAGAGTCGCACCCGACCCTGCTCGCACCAAAATTATCAATTGGATTTTGGGTACCCAATTCAGCTTTTTGGTAGGGTGGAGATTCGAACCTGAGACCTCCCTTGGAGGATTGCCCTCTCCTCTCCAAATCACCTACAACACCTGGGTGACTCAAACTACGGTATTGGGAGGCATGTTAAGAGTTCATTTGCATTGTAAAACCTTTATTACTTCCAAATATTATTATTTGGTCAAGTCAATGGACTCTATTGTTAACTGTAAATTTATTTTATATCTAAGGATATTGTGAGTAGGCATATTCCTAAAAATATTATTAAGTCTCTAACGTGTAATATTAAAATATATTGTATGTCCTTATATTTCTATATGGTTATTTTGAATAATGGAAAACTTGAGAGGAAAAGTCAATATATTATCATCTTCTAGAATTTTATTGCTATTACGTTTCCAGAATTGATAAAAATCTTTGTCAGTGAAATGTGATGATTAATCACATAATTCTATTATAAAAATAAATCCATAGCTAAGTTATATGCAATGCACTTCTACCAGTGAAGGTAGTATAAATACCTGGTTAAATACCTTTTATATATTATATTAATATCGGTGAACTAGAAATGGATTCTAGTAAGGAGACCACACTGGTCAACTAGTGATAAATATTTAATTATGCTATAGGGGTGGCTTGTACAACTCTATTATACCAGACTTTAAATCTATGAAGAGTCATTTTATTTTTAGCCAATACCATGGATATTTTTATAAGGGAAAAGGTAATTTTAATTGTTACAATGAACCTTGCAAGTGCAACAAGTTAGATGGATGAAATAAGACTCATGTTTAATCGAGGAAATTATGAGAATGGTCTAGAAATTAGAGGAGTGAGTGAAGAACCTACCTAGTATCATTATAGACTAAACTTTAGTTTACCTGGCTATTTGGTAATTAGTGTATAGAATAGCTATGGTAGCAAGGTAACTATTTAAGAACACAAGCTTATACTGAGAGGGGGGGTGAACAGTATAAGACCACTTTTTACTTTCTTTCCAAACCAATATCAATTAATGTCCTTAATTACAATAACCAAATATAGCAGTGTGCATTAATAACTCAGATAGCAATAGTAAGCAAGAGCACAAGTCACCACACACAATTGAGACACAAGATTTAATGTGGTTCCCCCAATGTGAGGTACTCCACAGAGAAAATATTTTACTAAAACTTTCTCAATCAATATCTTTGGGAATCACTCCCAATTACAATGTTTATGGATCTCTTTCCAAAGGAGATGCTGATCCCCTAATCTCAAGTTCGTGGATCTCTTCCATAGGAGAACTCTTTCCCAATATGCTTTGGCTATGTGATCTTCTAGAAGAATCTGTCTCTCTACTGCACTGACTGATGGACCTCTCTCCACTTAAAGACTCCTCACTCAGATCTGTCTTCAACTATGCTGGATGTTGGATCTCTATCCACTAAGACTCTTTTCTCTATAATATGTCACCTCCAAAACTCTATCAATAGGCTCACTAATAACCTTCTCAATAGGTTCACACAGAACCTGCTTAACAAGCTCACACAAAACTTGTCAAATGCTGAATAACAAGCTCACATAGAACTTGTCCAAATATGCTCTAGCAAGCTCACCAAGAACTTGCCCAAATATTCTCTAGCAAGATCACCAAGAACTTGACCAAATATGCTCTAGCAAGCTCACCAAGAACTTGCCCAAAACTGCTCACAAATATGCTCTAACACTGTCCTAAAATCTGTTTCAATACTATCCTAAAATCTATCCCAAAGGCCTTCTCAAAGGCTCAATAAATCATGCTCAAGTAGCACTCAAATCTCATCCACAAATCTATCAAGGCAAAGCTCAAGTATAAAATCAACAATGAATGGTAATGTACTCTTAAATGGATGACAACAATGATCCACAATGATCTCAACTCAACTCAACTCAAATCAATTTGAACTCAACTCATAAAAGCATAAAGAGAATTTTTAGAGACTCAATATGTTCTAAATTCACTCTCAACCCAAATCAATATCAACTCAACTCAAATCAACTCATAGAAGCATAAAGAGAATTGTTAGAGACTAAATATGTTCTAATATCACTCTCAAATCAAATCAACCTCAACTCAATTCAAGTCAACCTCAACTCAACTCAAGTCTTATAGAACAATAAATATAATTGTTAGAGACTCAATATGTTCTAACCTTAATCTCAAATCAACATAGAATGATCGAATAGTTTATTTCATAGAACTTGAAAAATCACTTCACACATCACTTGACTAGGCTCAATCAACTCAACTCAACCAATCATCACAAGGGATAAATATTTCTTACGCAACCCTAGTCCAAGTATGTATCAACCAACTCAAATGTTTCCAACAATGCTCAACCACAAATCTCACATAACAATGATACTCATGTTTTTTCTAACTCAAGTTCTTTTACAATCAATGGGTTTCAATAACAATGCTTGTAAAACAAGGTTTAACCTCAACTCTCAAACTAGAAAACCTTGAAGCATTAAACCAATCACTTTCGAAAAGGAAACCTTAATCAATCATTTTCCCTCCAATGATATTTTAGAAATCAACCACCATAAACAATCAATAGGAGAGTGTGCCCATACATTTTATGAAGATGAAAAAAAAACCTCTTTGTAAATCTACCACATGTAGCACCCTAAAATTGGCGCAGTGAAATTACAATAATTACATTCACCTTAGTAAATAATTTAAAATTCAAATTTAACCTCCCAAACCGCCTGTTAACCGTCGAGAAATCCGTTTCCCCCTTTTTCGTGCCATTTTTAGAGGTTGTTTTGACCGTTTGACGATATCGTCGCCGATCAGACGATATCGCCCCAGATTTGACGATTTCGTCTGGACTAGGACGTCCAGACGATCTTGTCGCAAAACTGATTTTGCAAAGTTGGATTCTGTTCCAACGGGTCTCCAATCTGGGCAGAAGCGTGTCTGCGCCGTTGGGACCCTCCCCCGTTGGAGATCTCCCAAATTGGGATGATCTCCAACCTCCTAACTACTCCCCTAAGCCTATTTAATCCTAAACTATTCCTTTAGCACCCCCCTGGCCGAAATTCTCTGCAAGTTAACTCCATTCACGTTAAATCATCCCTATTCTTCATTTGCACTAGTTCCATATCAATTTTGTTGTAGGTACATCACTGTTCTTCAGCCGGAGCCAGCACCTATCGTCGTCGACGAACCTGTTCAGATCGGAGGCGAACCTGTCGAATTCGAGGTGATTTCGTATTGATGCGAGACGATCTCGACTGCAGTCCGTATTAAGGCAATCAGTGCTCGAAGTTTGCCTTTCTCAACCTTTTCTCTGTCATTTTATTCTGCAAATTAGATAGTCTATTCAGTGTTTTATGTTATTTTGCATTTGGAGTTCACCCATTTAGATTAAGTGCATAATTAAATCCTAATTATCATCTAATTAGCACGATTCATTTCTGTCTCTGTGTTTAAGTTTCAGTTTGATAACATTGCTGCCATTTTATATCATTTCCCTCTGTTAGCACTGTAGTACTTTTTGTATTTTGCATCTATTTTCGGTTTTGCAGGTCTCTGACGAATTCGTCTGACGAATTCGTCAGATCTCAGACGATCTTGTCTGATTGCAGATGATTCTGTCGAATTTCAGACGATCCAGACTGCTTCAACATCAGAATCTTCTTCAGACATCCGGATCAGGTATTCCTCATTTGCATTCTGTAATCTCTCTGTTTTCTGTCTTTAAACTTGTTTTTTGTATTCATGGAATTTGCATTTTCATATAGATTAATCTAGATTCATTCGGCCAAACCTAGGATATGAATGCTTAAGGTTAAAAATGAACACATTAAAACACATTCCAAAACCTAGGCGTGGAAGCTGCCGTTAAATGTTTCCTGGTGAACCCACCATCCATCGAAAAATCATCAAAATACACCTCCCTTGAGAGGCGGGACCTTCGCAAAGTCCTCTCAGTCCGAGGTACCGCGACATCCTTTTCCCATCCTCCTTCCGGGCACGGATCCAATAGCCTGAAGGTAGGGATGCAAAAAATTTGGAGCGATACATTTTGGTGAACCCGACGTGAATGCATTGTAAACCTTTTGAAAACAAAAAAAAAAAAAATATATATATATATATATGTATACAAGAAAAACAAAAACAAAATCATCATTTCAAGTTTGTATGTTTTAGATTCAATTCTAAATAGTAGATGCTAAATATTACTTTTAGAAGTACTAAAGAAACCATGAGTTTTTACTCAAATCAATATGAGCCCATCAGTAATGTTGGAAGAATTCAGCCAAATACATTTGTTGATTATGACCAACCTCATCCCTATTCAACATCACCTCCATCACACTTTTCTCATTTTTCATCCATAACCCAACAAGACAATCCCTTTGCCAATCCTCTTCATAACGATATTATCTATTCTCCCATATATCCATATTATGTCTATCAATCCACATATAATCCTCCTCCACCTTTTCAATATTCTTCTTTCAATACAACACATCCATTTCAACAAGAAAATACTTATTCTTCCAATTCTACCATGCACTCACCTCCTACATCGCAATCTTCCTATCATCATTCTACCCATAATAAAGAAAGTAGAGGTGAGAAACCATTAGGTCCTTTTATGACGAAATTCCTAAGGCATTTATCAAAAACCTCTCAAAAACCTTCATCACGTAAATTTACTAAGCTCAATCAACCAATGGATATAATTCTCAAGTATTTACTTGACACAAATAAGATTGAACTCCCTTCCATAAGACAACCTGATACCACATCAGATTGGTTTAAACCCGAGCTACATTGTGAATATCATAGAGTAGATGGACATATGACACAAAATTGTAAAGATTTAAGATGTGCAATTCAAGATTTGATTGATAAGGGTCTTTTTAATATAAAGGAATTACAATCTACAACTCGATTATAAATCTTCAAGTAAACAATCAAACTCCTACACAACAAATACCAATAATCAATCAAGACATGGGGATCTCCCAAGAACCCCTATTCAATTATCAACAACAAGAAACCAATCAAATATTGCATGTTAATGTGTCCCATCATGATGATATTATTAATATTGTAACAAAAACTACAAATGAGCAACCTCAAGTTCAATCAACTCAATCTGATATTCAAGATATGGATTCCTCATTTGACCAACCTTCAAAACTATCTTTGACTCTAGAGAATGATCCAAAATGGAATGTAAGCATAGAAAGCTCATCTTTAGAATCAAAATCTCAATCTGAAATCCACTTTGATAGCCAACAACAAGTGATTAATCCTCAAGCAAAGATATCCCTTTTAGAAGTATTACAAATTTATCACAAGGAAATTTTGTTCAAAATACCTAGCCAACAATTTGTTCCTCATCATATTTTCTCTAAGAACATAATTAATGGTGTAAACCCTCTTGAGGTTAACCATATTTCATTCTATGATGAGGATATTCCTTCCTCTACTCCACAAGAAGACTCCTATCTTTACATTACAAGATCTAGTAAAGAAACACTTGTTAGAACTATCATGGTAGATAATGACTCCTCTCTTAATTTATGCACTTATCAATTATTCCAAAAACTCAAATCAAAGGAAGAAGATCTTAATGAATCAAATGTTATTATAAAATCTTTTAACAATGAAATTCAAGAAGCTCAAGGTACTATAATTTTTCCCTTAATATTGGATCCAAGATCCTGGATATTTTATTCTATGTAGGATATTGTCCTTCACCTTACAACCTACTTCTCCAAAGTCCTTGGATTCATACGATGAGGGTTTTCCCTTCCACTCTTCACCAATGTTTGAAGTTTGAAATTGCAAATAAAATTGTTACCATACATGGTGACCCAACACCATTTGAAGAATATTTAACGGTTGAAACATCAAGTTCTATACATTCTCTATTATCACAATTATCTTCTATCCATCACTTTTCTTCATCCATATATGATCATCCTTGTTTACCAAATAACACTCATGCATATCTTTCACATATACTTTCTCCATCTTATCAAGACTTGGAATATAATAATAAGAATGAAGAACTTTCTTATCCTTCTGATATTTTATTTTGTAACATGATCAATTTTCCACATATAAAAGTCAAATCTTTTGCTACATTATTCTACATTATAACAAAGCTTTTGTTATCACTACCTTTTATTCATCACCTTCTATTCTTACCTTCACCTCAACCAGATTATCCTTCAAAACCTCCTTTGATTTTGAAGCAACCTTAGACATGCTATACTCAAATAACCTTGTATAGTGTATATAGATCATCTTGTATATACCACCAATTTCAATTCATAAATTAAAATCAAAATACAAAAAAATCAAAATCCTCAAAATCTTCAAAAAAATACTAATGCAACTAAGGACCTTAAAGGTAAATTTGAGCCCAACTGGCTTGGACCATACATTATTATTGCTAAATTTGAATCAGCATATAAATTATCTACCTTAGATGGTAAAGAACTTAAAGAACCCATGAATATTTTGCATCTTAAACGTTACTATGCATAAATTTGGTCATTTTCATCCTTGTATATATTTGTTTTCAAAATTACTATCTTATATTTCTTTCAAATTTATAAAAATCCAAAAACATCAAAAATATTCATAATCATCAAAATCTTCAAAACTATCTATTGCATTTATTTAAAGCACTTGTTAAATTTTTTTTGCTCAAAAAAAAAAATAAAACCAAAAATCAAAATAATGATAAAAATATAATAACAACTATATGCTTGACTCTTTCGAAACCAAAATAAAATAAAGAAGAAAGAGAGAGTCAACATTCTCAAAACTTCTCAAAAGTGTTTATATATATTTTCTTACAATTATTGCAGTTATATGTTTCAAATTATTTTTGGATAAATTAGCATTTATTTGGCATCCCTCACTTGCACACTCACAACAATAAATATCTTGATTTTATCTCGCATGATTACTAATCTCTCTTATATCAAAGTTCACAAAATTCAATTAAATAAAGTTTGAGCATAGAGAATTGATCTTGTTATTTACTTAAACCAAGCACATCTTTTCACAATAAAATGATTATATTTGTAATTTCCATGTTTTGCTACATAGTAGAACCGATTTCTTGAGCGAAAAGTTTCCCCTGCTATCCTATCATGCACATGGTCTAGAATCTTTGAGAATTGGCAAAAGGACAAGCTCACCCCTACCCAAAATAAAAATCCCTTGCTCTAAAGCTAATCCGAGCAAGTATCCCTAGCAAAGAAAAAGAAAAGAAAAGTTCAAGAAAAAGAAAAGAGAAAAGAAAAATGTTATTTCAGCAATGTTCCAAGCATTATCAAGCAAAAGAAATACAAAAAGAAAAATAAGCAAAGTTCAAAAGAAAGCAAGAAAGCAATAAAATCCCTTTCCCTACCCTTTGAAAAGAAAAGAAGGGTTGATGAGCTTGAATCCCCGGAATTCTCAATTATTCGAAACTCATGAGGTAAGCCCCATAACAGGTGGTTTGTGCCCAACCCGCTTGGCCTTGGGTAACTCCTAGCGTGGTGATATGTCCGTCACATTAGCGACCTTCTTTTGTACAGACCTATGTCCGCTTATGGATTAGCTAGCTCTTGATAATCCGACCTACATAGTAGCCTAGTATGGTTATATGCATCTACATCATGGTTAATGAACACTTATTTGGTTTCTTCAAATCACTTGTATCATAGTACCTTGCTCAAAACTGGTAAATGAACAATGCAATTGCACACACATTTGTATTTGAGAGATTTTGTGTATCATTATGATAAATCAAGATCGGAAATGAATTCACATATGCACATGGGATTCCTTATAAATCTAACTTTTGTCTTCAAAATAATTTGAAATATTATTTTTTGCAACTTGTTTGGAATAAATCAAGTACAGTTGTTTACCATAAAGACAACTATATAATACAAAAATCAAAAATTTCTTTCAAAATATACAATAAAAAACATATACATATATATCTCGTTGACTTTCGCGACGATGGTATAGTTTCAAAACCAAAATTGGAATTTTATGCCTAGCGCAAGTCCTCATTTTCATATTTTCTGTTCATCAAAAATCAACCATGCAATAAAACTATCTTTTTTGGATTTTCGCGATGATGGTATAAGTCTATACCTACATATTCTATGCCTAGCGCAAACCATTGTAACAATTTTTATTCCCCATTTATTAAAAATCATGAAAACCATATGACTTAATTCATTATGTTACACAAATTATGCTTTTCAAAAGCAAACACATTTTCATTATTTCATGTCATTATGTCAACCTTCAATTTTGCAATGATGGTATAATTCCTAAAGAATTATCCAAAAATTTTATCATACTTAGGAATTTATGCCTAGCAAAAATCATTTTAAAACATTATTTCATGCACAAATATTTTTTATAAAAATCTGAAAACAAACCATCATCATCACCATTTGCACTATTGCACCAAAGTCTTAAGACAGTTTCTTAAGCACTCTTTTACTTTTTAACAATATTTCTATAAATGGGACTAGCTTGACGACCGAGTGAGCAACGACTCCATGAAATGGTCTATAATAGCGACAATGTCCTTTGAAATTATTGTTAGAAGTCTCTTTTTATTTTTACATTTCATTACAACAAATCAATTTGTTACATCGGATTATTTCATTTAAAATATTACACGCATGACATTCAAATTATAATATTCCCAACGACATAATTACATCCAATTATCAAATCAATCAATCAAAACATTAAAAGCATCATAAAAATACATAAGACAAGTCATATGATCAAAAATATCTCATCTATATATATCACAAATATATGTACATCATCAAAACCGGATTGGTATGCCACAATCTGTACCTCGGCATACTCAATCCTCTATCAAAAAAAACAAATATAATACAATGTCGGTGTCCAGCCCTCTAGCCTCGAGAGCCCCTCGAGCTCTCTGCCTCATCTCCTCCCCGCCCTGAGGTGGACGAGGTGGCCCCATCGCCGTCTCTGTAGTCCTCGTCCTCGACCGGGACGTGGTCCTCGACGACCCGATCCTGATCGGATCTGCGATGTTAGCTGGCAGGGGTAGTCTATCCGCCTCTGGCACCAGCCGGAAGTATAATGTCCGGTAAAATGTCAGCTGGGCGATAGCCCGTGTCAACTCCCTGGAGCTCGCCCCTCCGCCCCGTGCCCTGAGGCGTGCAATCTCATCCCGTAGCTGTGACACCTCAGCCCGGTGGCGTGCAGCCGCATCCTGTAGCGTCTGCACCTGGGCCTGCAGACGATCTCTCTCCGCCCGGAGAGTAGCCATCTCGCTACTCTCTCCTGTGTCCACACCCTTGCCCTTATCGGGCGATGGTGGCCTCTATGGAGATGGGGGTCTCGCCTCCCTCCTCTCCCTCTCTCTCTATCGTGGCCGCTCCTGTGCTTGTGGCCTCCTCGCCTCTCTCCCTCGTGACCCTGGGCTGCCTCCATCGCCGCCTGGCATCGCCTCCCTATCCGACGCACAACCGCGTGGATCGGACCCTGTGCCCTCGTCATCCGAGGAGGGCGGATGCCTGCGTACCGGGCATCGTAGCCATCGGCTACTCCTGCGTCGTCCCCATCCACTGGCTGGATGGGGGCATCATCCGTGTCCTGGCTCCAGAACCGCTGCATGTCGGGAGCCCCGCTAACTGTAGTGTTATCCCGGACAGTCCGAGAAAACTCGTAATCTCTGAGAGATGGGATCCCCTGCTGTAGACCGAACTGTCTCAAAACTTGGTCGTACCTATGGAGCTCCACCTCTCCCCTCTCCATCCTCAGCCAACAAACTTGCCTAACGCGAGCCAACTCCTGTCCATCCTCTGGCCACCCTGGATGCTCCCTCCATGGCCTCCAGGTGATCTGGTCCGGGACTAGGTCATCCAATAGCCTCCGGGACATCGACAGGTCGATCCGTCGCTGTGCCCCTCTCCGGAGCCACCAGTAGAAGACTCGGGGCCTCTCCCCGTCAACCCCTGTCAGAGGAAGCCCTATCGGCCTCCGCACCGCAATGTGCTCCCAGCACCAAACCTGTAGTAGCGATGTCATAACTAGACATCGGCCGCCCTTGTACATGACCCCATACAGGATCCTGTACAATCGGCATAGTACAAAACTGCCCCATGAGAACCTGTACCCGTGGTCCCGCATATCGTAGATCACATCTACGAGCATCCATGGCACCCTGCACCCGCTCTGGTGGCACAACAGAAGTCCACCAACTACTCCAGCTAGAACCCGTGTGAGTGTAGATGCCCCAGGCATCTGGCGTAGTGCCTCGATGTTAACTCCGCCCTTCTCTAGGGTGAAGCTCGGGTCACCGCACAGCCGTCCCATAGCGTGGCCCTGATTGGCCGTAGGAGTAATCAGCCGTCCTTGTATGGGGATTCTCAGAATCCTCCATACATCCTCCAAAGTGGGAGTCATCTCCCCTGTAGGTAGCCGAAAACATGAAGAGCCCGGATACCACCTCTCTGCTAGGGCCGTCAGTAGCCCCATGTCTGTAGAAACTTGTGGCATTTCTGCCACATGCGTAAGCCGGCCTCGTGCCAGTCGATCCCGCTCTGCCTGTGTGAGAGCGGCCAAGTCATCTCTCAACCCTTCGTATTTCCATTCTCTGCTCTTTAGTAATCCTCTCTGCAAACATAAACAACAAAACAATAAGCAATCATTAATAAATAATTCAAGTAATCAATAATGCAAGTTAAAAGTTCAATTTTGTGCAATTGATGATATCGCCCACTATTGGACGATATCGTCCCAAATTTGAGCATAATCGTCTCCGATTTCGTAGTTCGAAATCGTCCCTAATTTGATGAAATCGTCCCCTTTCGACGATTTCGCCCTCGGGCGAAATTGCCGAAATTGAGACGATTTCATCGAAATCGGGACGATTTCGTCCCGACGACGTCGACGGCCCAAAAATGGCCGCGATGCTCAAAAATCATCTAAAAATTACCTACAAAGCATGTAAAGTTAAATTAAAGCATCATAGATCAGTCTGGACTCTTACCCGTAGACCGCGCTGGACCTCTCGTCGATCCGTGCGTCGTCTCCACCATTTTTGCTTCAGAGCTCCAAAACCCGAAAAATGAACAAGAAAATGAATTAGGGTTTTACCCTATTTTTTTTAATTTTATTCAAAAATAATTTTTTGCTTTTTCGCGTTTTTACCTCAAACGTTCGATTTGGGTAAAAACACGGAGGGGGCACCATAGTAAGTCGTCGTACGATTCGACCAAGAATCGTCGCCTAAAAATGGGAATAATTTTTGCTTTCTCGTAGATCGAGAAGAACTCATCTTTAACGCATTTTCTTCGAAAAATTCGCTAAAGAGGGGGCAAAATGTAGCACCCTAAAATTGGCGCAGTAAAATTACAATAATTACATTCACCTTAGTAAATAATTTAAAATTCAAATTTAACCTCCCAAACCGCCCGTTAACCGTCGGGAAATCCGTTTCCCCCTTTTTCGTGCCATTTTTAGAGGTTGTTTTGACCGTTTGACGATATCGTCGCCGATCAGACGATATCGCCCCAGATTTGACGATTTCGTCTGGACTAGGACGTCCAGACGATCTTGTCGCAAAACTGATTTTGCAAAGTTGGATTCTGTTCCAACGGGTCTCCAATCTGGGCAGAAGCGTGTCTGCGCCGTTGGGACCCTCCCCCGTTGGAGATCTCCCAAATTGGGATGATCTCCAACCTCCTAACTACTCCCCTAAGCCTATTTAATCCTAAACTATTCCTTTAGCACCCCCCTGGCCGAAATTCTCTGCAAGTTAACTCCATTCACGTTAAATCATCCCTATTCTTCATTTGCACTAGTTCCATATCAATTTTGTTGCAGGTACATCACTGTTTTTCAGCCGGAGCCAGCACCTATCGTCGTCGACGAACCTGTTCAGATCGGAGGCGAACCTGTCGAATTCGAGGCGATTTCGTATCGATGCGAGACGATCTCGACTGCAGTCCATATTAAGGCAATCACGTTCGAAGTTTGCATTTCTCAACCTTTTCTCTCGTCATTTTATTCTGCAAATTAGATAGTCTATTCAAGTGTTTTATGTTATTTTGCATTTGGAGTTCACCCATTTAGATTAAGTGCATAATTAAATCCTAATTATCATCTAATTAGCATGATTCATTTATGTCTCTGTGTTTAAGTTTCAGTTTGATAACATTGCTGCCATTTTATATCATTTCCCTCTGTTAGCACTGTAGTACTTTTTGTATTTTGCATCTGTTTTCGGTTTTGCAGGTCTCTGACGAATTCGTCTGATGAATTCGTCAGATCTCAGACGATCTTGTCTGATTGCAGATGATTCTGTCGAATCTCAGACGATCCAGACTGCTTCAACATCAGAATCTTCTTCAGACATCCGGATCAGGTATTCCTCATTTGCATTCTGTAATCTCTCTATTTTTTGTCTTTAAACTTGTTTTTTGTATTCATGGAATTTGCATTTTCATATAGATTAATCTAGATTCATTCGGCCAAACCTAGGATATGAATGCTTAAGGTTAAAAACGAACACACTAAAACACATTCCAAAACCTAGGCGTGGAAGTCTGCCGTTAAATGTTTCCTGGTGAACCCACCATCCATCGAAAAATCATCAAAATACACCTCCCTTGAGAGGCGGGACCTTCGCAAAGTCCTCTCAGTCCGAGGTACCGCGACATCCTTTTCCCATCCTCCTTCCGGGCACGGATCCAATAGCCTGAAGGTAGGGATGCAAAAAATTTGGAGCGATACACCACAATCACAAAATTCTTTTGCCAATCTTCACAAGGGTTAGTAGATCACAAAATAATCAACATTACTCCACTTTAATAATAATCACCAAGGCCTTAAATTTAACAACTTCCTTATCTCTCCTAAAACCACTTGTACCATAAAATAAAATAAATCAAAACATTGCATAACCTTTTCACTCCCAAAACCACTTATACCATAAAATAAAATAAATCACAATATTGCATACCTTGTCACCTCATGAAAGAATTAATCCTCTTGAAAAAGAACAAGGTAAACTTAACTTTTGGAACCCCTTTGCAAAATCAGAAATATATCTTTACACACACCTTATTTCTCCTTCTAAACAAGTTATCCAAATAGCCCTCGAAATAAGCTTTTCGACGATATATAATATGTCCTATTTATGAAATAAATTGAAACCTTTACATATATATATGTCACCCTCCATTAATTGCACATAGGTCAACCCTCCATTAATTAAAACTTAAACTTTAAACTTTAATATCATCGTCACAGGAGGTCCTTTTTTGATGAAACAAAATTCCACCTTGGATTTTAAGAAAAACCCTTTCCTTATAAGCCCACCATGGTTTTAAATAAAACCTTTTATTTTGACTGCCTTGGTTTTCATAAAAACCCTGTAAATAGCCATGCTTTCCAAAATATCATAAATGCTTATTTATGAAATATTTTGACCACCAAAACTAAATGTGATCCATGTGACATCAGTGATCCATGTGACATCAATTACAACATAAAATGCCTCAAATAAACTCAAGTTTCCAACAATCTCCCCCTTTGTCATTGATGGCAAAACCTCTAATGCAAACACCACAATCACTGAAAAAACCATCTCTAAGAATCAAAGCTACTCCCCATAACTGAATACTCTCTATGGAGGATGCTCTCCCTAACTCAATAATCTCTTTAGAGTCTGCTCCCCTAACACAATAATATCTTTGGAGGCTGCTCCCCCTGACTCAATACTCTCTTTGGAGGCTGCTCCCCCTAAATCAAATCTCTCCCCCCTTGACATCAATGGCAAAAGGGACACCTATGGGGCTAAAATATATGAATATTATGCTTAGCCCCCTCACTCCCTTCTCTTTTGAGGTGATTAGTTTTGGGGTGGGAGTACTTTTACTCCCATATCACTTTGTTTCTTTCCTCTATCAACTTCCTTCCATGTTTTTCTGATATCCTTCTCTTGATGAATTACTTGATCTTCTTGTCTAGAACCTATACACCATCTTGCAATATGCCCAAATTTATTACAATTAAAACACTTGATATTGTAGCCTTTTGCTGGTGCCCATGTTCTAAAATTATTCTTAAATATTTTCATATCCATTCCTTTCCTGAACCCTATATTGTGAAGCTCTGTTTTCATGACCATTATAACCATGACTTCTAAATTGTGTAGCTCTAAAACAAAAACCATGTTGCTCATTTTATTTACACTAAAAATCTCTATGACCAATCCTGTTGCATGAGAAGCAATGTCCCTGAAACCCATACCTTCTTTCCTTGAAGTTTCTTCTAGAAAAATCAAACTTCGTTGATCCATGGATCCTGCAATGTATAGCTCTGTGTCCAAATCCATTACAAGAAATACAATATCCTTGAAAAGAACTTTGTTCATGCCTTGGTTCCTCATACCTTTCTTGACCATTATCCTTATGATCATCTTAAAATTGTGCATTGCATTCTTGAACCTTATTTGTAGTATCTAAAACCTCTTCCTTGCCTTTCTCTTCAAGAATTTATTTTCCTTTTGAACTTGATTCACCTATCTCAAAACAAGAACCAAACTGAATATTTGGAGCCATAGGAACTTTGGAAATTTCCTCAATCTTAGGTGCTTCCTTGATTTAATATTTTAGAACTTCCTTTCCTTTTGAGTGTGATTCCCCAAACTTGAAATATGGGACCTTTGGTGCTTTGGAATCTTCCTCTTCTTTCTCTTCATTTGTGTCAAGTAGCAACTTGGCATCCATATCTATAGCCCTTGAAATACATGTTTCCTGCTTACTACAAATATATTTACCTTTTGAGTCATGTGATGGATCAAACTTCTCATGTAGGGAACATATCAATTCTTTTAGATTATCCTTAACCTCTTGTAGTTGCTCATGGATAACATTGAAGTCTTCCTTTAGATCAACTGAGATATTATCATCTTGTTTAACTTATTCTACTTCTATTATTCCATAGAAAAACCTTTCTTCATATTCACTATCACTAAGATCATTATAATCTTCTATAGCAAATTAAATATCAAGATTTATTTGACCATGCATGTTTCCTTGATGTGTTATCTCATATTCACTATCACTGAAACCACTGTAATATCCTGATCTGTGATCTCTTTGACCACACACAAAATATTGTTCTCTTTCATCTTCTATTCCTAGGAATAAATGCTCTTCCTTTTCATCATATGAATTGTCTCTATCACTATGATTTGAGCTATCACTTGCTTCTATAATGTAGTAATATTTCTTTGCCTTATGAAAAATTCTCTTCTTCTCATACATGTTTTGCTTGAATCTATCATCCTTGTCATGCTTATGCTTTCCATTTTATTTTCTTCTATGACCCTATTTTTCATCATCACTGATTTCTTCATGTGGACAATTGTATGCATAGTAACCAAGATCACCATACTTGTAGCACATGACTTTCCTTATATATCTAAAATTCCTCGAGTCCTTATTCCTTTTGACGAAGTTAGCTTCCTCATCATTTTCTAAAACTTTATCTGTTTCTAAAAATTTCCCTTTCTCTTTTTTTGAAGCCTTGAATGCAATCGCTTTTATTTGAGCTTGATGCTTACTTACCCTCATCTCATAAGCTGTGAGAGTACCTTGCAATTTTTCCATTATTAACTACTTGATATCCATTGATTCTTCTATTGCTGAAACCTTTGCATCATATTTCATGGGGAGTGATCTCAAAACCTTTTGAGCAACTTCTAATTCTTTTATATCAAAACCTAGGCCTCTCATAGTGTTAGTAATATCATCAACCTGAAGTAAGAACTTTACAATATCTTTAAAATCTTTCATTTTCAATTCCTCAAATATTTTTCTATGAGTTCATAGTTTTGCCAACTTTACCTTGGAATATTCTTCATAAGTATTCCTTAACTTGATCCACATCTCATTAGTTGAAGTACATACCATGAAATTTGCAAAATCTATCTCATGTAGCCCACTCAAAATACAATTCATTGCTCTTGCATTGATCTCAACCAATTTCCTAGTAGTCTTATCTTCCTCGGGATCACCTTCAACCTTATACTCTTTTTCAACCATCTGCTATACCTCATATCCTAGTGATATCAAGTAGTTCTTCATTCTCATGCTCTAGAAAGCATAATTGTTACCATCAAACAATGAAGCCTTATTTGAAGATAATCCTTTCTGTGAAGCCATCTGTGTTCTTTGAAGAATCTTCCCTCAAGCTGTTAGCCTTTTTGAAGGAACCCGATCTGATACCAATTGAAGAACACAAGCTTATACTGAGAAGGGGGGTGAACAGTATAAGACCACTTTTTACTTTCTTTTCAAACCAATATCAATTAATGTCCTTAATTCCAATAACCAAATATAGCAATGTGCATTAATAACTCAGATAAGAGTAGTAAGCAAGAGCACAAGTCACCACACACAATTGATACAAGATTTAATGTGGTTCTCGCAATGTGAGGTACTCCATAGAGATAATATTTTACTAAAACTTTCTCAGTCAATATCTTTGGGAATCACTCCCAATTACAATGTTTATGGATATCTATCCAAAGGAGATGATGATCCCATAATCTCAAGTTCATGGATATATTCCACAAGAGAACTCTTTCCCCTTCTACTATGGCTATGTGATCTTCTAGAAGACTTTGTCTCTCTGCTGCACTAATTGGTGGACCTCTCTCCACTTGAAGACTCCTCACTCAGATCTGTCTTCAACTATGCTGGCTACTGGATCTATATCCACTAAGACTATGTCCTATGTAATATGTCACCTTCAAAGCTCTATCAATAGGCTCACTAAAAACCTACTCAATAGGTTCACAAAGAATGTGATTAACAAGCTCACAAAAAACTTGTCAAATTCTGAATAACAAGCTCACATAGAACTTGTTCAAATATGCTCTAGCAAGCTTACCAAGAACTTACCCAAATATGCTCTAGCAAGCTCACCAAGAACTTGCCCAAATCTGCTCTAGCAAGCTCACCAAGAACTTTCCCAAAAATACTCACAAATCTGCTCTAACACTATCCTCAAATCTGTATCAACACTGTCCTCAAATATATCCCAAAGGCCTTATCAAAGGATCAATCAATCATGCTCAAGTAGCACTCAAATATTATCCACAAATATATCAAGGTAAAGCTCAAATATGAACTCAACAATGAATGTCAATGTACTCTTCAATGTATGACAATAATGATCCACAATGATCTTAACTCAAATCAACTCAAATCAATCTCAACTCAACTCATAGAAGCATAAAGAGAATTTTTAGAGATTCAATATGTTCTAAAGTCACTCTCAACCCAAATCAATCTCAACTCAACTCAAATAAAATCATAGAAGCATAAAGAGAATTTTTAGAGACTCAATATATTCTAATCTCACTCTCAAATCAAATCAACCTCAAATCAATTCAAGTCAACCTCATCTCAACTCAAGTCTTATAGAACCATAAATAGAATTTTTAGAGACTCAATATGTTCTAACCTTAATCTAAAATCAACATAGAATTATGGAATAGTTTATTTCATAGAACTTGAAAAATCTCTTCACACATCACTTGACTAGGCTCAATCAACTCAACTCAACTAATCATCACAAGGGATAAATCTTTCTCACACAACCCTAGTCCAAGTATGTATCAACCAACTCAAATGTTTCCAACAATGCTCAACCAAAAATCTAACATAACAATAATACTCATGTTTTTTCTAACTCAAGTTCTTTCACAACCAATGGATTTCAATAACAATGCTTATAAAACAAGGTTTAACCTCAACTCTCAAACTAGAAAACCTTGAAGCATTAAACCAATCACTTTCGAAAAGGAAACCATAATCAATCATTTTCCCTCCAATGATATTTTAGAAATCAACCACCATAAAAAATTAATAGGAGAGTGTGCCCATACATTTTATGAAGATAAAAAAAAAACCTCTTTGTAAATCTGCCACAATCACAAAATTCTTTTGCCAATCTTCACAAGGGTTAGTAGATCACAAAAAATCAACATTACTCCACTTCAATAATAATCACCAAGGCCTTAAATTTAACAACTTCCTTATCTCTCCTAAAACCACTTGTACCATAAAATAAAATAAATCAACACATTGCATAACCTTTTCACTCCCAAAACCACTTGTACCATAAAATAAAATAAATCACAATATTGCATACCTTGTCACCTCATGAAAGAATTAATCCTCTTGAAAAAGAACAAGACAAACTTAACTTTTGGAACCCCTTTGCAAAATCAGAAATATATCTTTACACACACCTTATTTCTCCTTCTAAATAAGTTAGCCAAATAGCCCTCAAAATAAGCTTTCCGAAGATATATAATATGTCCTATTTATGAAATAAATTGAAACCTTTACATATATATATGTCACCCTCCATTAATTGCACATAGGTCGACCCTCCATTAATTAAAACTTAAACTTTAAACTTTAATATCTTCATCACCGGAGGTCATTTTTCGATGAAAAAATTCCACCTTGGCTTTTAAGAAAAGCCCTTTCCACATAAGCCCACCATGGTTTTAAATAAAACCTTTTATTTTGACTGCCTTGGTTTTCATAAAAACCCTGTAAATAGCCATGCTTTCCAAAATATCATAAATGCTTATTTATGAAATATTTTGGCCACCAAAACCAAATGTGATCCATGTGACATCAATTATCCATGTGACATCAATGACAACATAAAATGCCTCAAATTAACTCAAATTTCCAATAATTATGACTAGTTTCATTTTTAAGGAAGCTAAGATATTAAAGAGGTATATTATGAACATTGTTTAAAAAAATGAAAATATTAAATATAGGTAGTTTTTTAGTGAGAATAATAGTTATTTAGTTTTGTAGTAAATGAATAACTATATGAGTCATTTTTTTAAGGATTGGAACTATAAGTAATGTGTTTAATTACAGAGATATTTAGATATTTGTATACCTGATAAAATTTGTTTAAAGAGAATGGGATATTTAGAGCTTGGGTAGAAATAGCATATGTAATCCTTTGTTTCATAACTTTGGAATTCTCTTACAAGAATAAATAAACTTATCTAGTAAAAACCATAAATCCTAGTATAACTCATATTGAGAAGAGTATGTATTTATTCATTGAGAAGGATGAGTAATACAATTATCTAAAAATCCAATGCTATTGAGGTGCGGGTGTGCACACTAGTCTTGAGAGCAATCATTTTTTTGATGAAAAAGGTTAGAAAAAGTGACTAGTCATAAATAGTAACGATGGGTGGTATGGGACGTTACCTCTAGGTTATTGCTCAGGTAGTACAGTGATAAGCCATATGTTCATTTGACTAAGCTTGTTCAGCCATAGCATTTGGTATGGGATAAACAATCATGATTCATAATGGACATGAGTGATCAAGTCTAAGGTTAGGGAATTGATATGGCTCTAGCTGACTCTAGGTAGTGGAAAATCAACTAGACATTGGATATATATGCTAACCCCCTTACATACACATATTAGAACAAGTCAATTAGTTAATCAAAGGTTCAATATGATAAGGGAAGGGAAAGTATGCATTCACATTCTAGGTATTATGGGACCTAGAGGATAACCCCAATCATGGTTCGATCATCATGCCAAAACGAGAGGATATTAAATGAGACAAGTCAAATTCCATAAAATGGTACCTTTACAGGATTTGACTAATCTCGTCCACTTGGGTGGCTATCTGCAACCATCTAGAAAACCACAAATGGTATGATATGTATGTATTGATTAAACATTATGACATTGATTCATTGGGTGTAATGTAATTTCTGTGAACCTGAAATCACTTTTAGGAATAAACAATAAATTTAAGCAAAAAAATGTACCTTGTAAAATTGCTTGGCTATTTCTTGTGGTACAATCAGGTGAGTAGATTTGGATTTTTATAATTAATGATTGTATATTATGATTTGATTCCCATGTATAGCCATAATATATTGCATTGGATTGTTACTTTCATTATAGAAATACCAAAGTGTGTTTCATTCAACATTCATATTCACTACCATGTTCACCATATTATGTTGATCCTAGATTACTTACATATTAAATTTTTGGAAAAGTAGACATTTGAATACATATGACATCCTTCTTTGTTATTAACCTATCATATTTTACCATTTGTTAACAATAGATTGTTAGACATCTCTCTCAGGAGTGCAAATATTTTATTCTGATTTGTTCAACCTTGTTTACCCTTCTTGATCTCATTTCATTTAATTTGGATAAACTAGATAAGTAGGTAATGCTAATGGGTGGATCTTGTCCAGTCATAGGTGAGTTTAATCTATTGTAGTCTTGTTTTATAGACATACAAGAGAGTGGAAGAATTGGACTTAGGTCAAGATCTATTTTTGACTAAATAATGGGAATAAGGACACTTATAGTAGAATGTGTCTCCTTTGATATGGCTTATTAAATTGGGATTAGGACTATAAGACCATGGTGGAAATATTAGAGGTAATATATAGACACTCCAATATTTAGATATAAGGGTAAACTATGTTATTGTTATCTCTCTCCCTATTTGTCAATGGTCGATAATTAGATGAAAGGTTGTGTCTTAACTATATGTTTTATAGTTTAGCTCAAAGGTTTTCTATAGCATGATCGTCTTATTTGGAGCCAAACAATACCTCCTTTGCTAGGGGGATTTTTTTTCTAGGGTCTCCCTCCTTATTAAATATAGACTCAAGTATATGGGGTTTCAATACCTTGTTGCCCCAACCAATGAAAGGATATCAAACACACTCTTTTGGATTCTCCCCAAGGCATAGGATGCTTGTAAATGGATCCATTCTTACTTTGAACACTTCCTACCTGTTGTGGCTGCTCCACAACGTACCCCAAAATTGGGGACCCACCTTTTTGCATAGTTTCCAAGAAGACCGAAGTGGCCCATATGCTAAAGATCAAAGAAAAAGCAAAGCACCACAAGGAGAGAAAAAGTGTCGCGATATCGCGACATGTTGCATTTTTGCGGCCAAAATAGAAGAGAAAGAACAAGAAAGAAAAAGTGTTGCGATATCGTGACATGTTGCATTTTCATGGCCAAAAGAGAAGAGAAAGAACAAGAAAGAAAAGTGTCGCGATATCGCGACATGTTGCATTTTCATGGCCAAAAGAGAAGAGAAAGAACAAAAAAAAAAAAGTGTTGCGATATCGTGACATGTTGCATTTTCGTGGCCAAAAGAGAAGAGAAAGAACAAGAAAGAAAAAGTATCGTGATATCGTGATATGTTGCATTTTTGTGGTCCAAAGCAAAGAGAAAGAGTAAGAAGAAAAAGTGTCGCAATATCGTGACATGTTGCATTTTCATGGTCCAAAGCAAAGAAAAAGAAAAAGTGTTGCGATATCGTGACATGTTGCATTTTCACGGTCCAAAGCAAAGAAAAAGTGTTGCGATATCGTGACATGTTGCATTTTCACGGTCCAAAGCAAAGAAAAAGTGTCGTGATATCGTGACATGTTGCATTTTTGTGACTCAAAAAGGGTAGGTAGGAAGAGAAACAAAAGTGTCACGATATCGTGACATGTTGTATTTTTGTGACTCAAAAAGGGCAGGCAGGCAAAGAAACAAAAGTGTCGCGATATCGTGACATGTTGCATTTTTGTGACTCAAAAAGGGTAGGCAGGTAGAGAAACAAAAGTGTCGAGATATCGTGACATGTTGAATTTTCATGACTCAAAAAGTGCAGGAAGACAAAGAAACAAAAGTGTCGTGATATCGCGACATGTTACATTTTCACGACTCAAAAATGGTAGGCAGGCAGAGAAACAAAAGTGTCACGATATCATGACATGTTGCATTTTCGTGACTCAAAAAGGGTAGGTAGGTAGAGAAACAAAAGTGTCGCAATATTGTGACATGTTGGATTTTTGCCAAGGGAATAGAGTAGTGGATAGTGCGTCTGATATTAGTGATGAACACCAGGATAGTGAAACTGAAGACTGCATAATGACGTTGACCTATAATGATTAAATCGAATATTGAATAAGGTAATTTGTCACATAAGGACAAAATCCAATGAATAAGACAAGACGTTACATACAAAATCTTTAATGATTTAAAATCATTTAAGATGGTCATTACACATGGAAGGAAGCGGATGCATGCCCATGTGGAGAAAAGGAAACGTTTTTTTTTAAATCAAATGAAAAGTGAAGAAAACCAAACAGAGGAAGCCGGACCATGGGAATGAAACATTTCTATATTTATGACAAGTCCATATATAACTCATATAAGAGTAGTAAAAACATTCTTTAGTATATCAAAGGTATAATTTAAAGGCATAAGGTAAGGTTGGTTGCAAAAGGGTACACACAAGTCCATAGAATAGACTATGAAGAAATCTTTGCATCAATTGCTAGATTGGATATAATAACAATAGTAATAGCATCAAGTGGTAAAGTTATCAAATGGATGTTAAGACAACATTATTGAATGGTTTCATTAAAGAAAAATTTTATGTGAAACAACCTCTAGGATTTGAAGTTAAAGGAAAATAAGGTTTTGTCTACATATTGAAGAAAATATTATATGGATTGAAACAAGCTCCTAGAGCATGGTATGCAATAATTGACAACAATATCCAAAGATATGGCTTTATTTGAAGCCCAAATAATCAAAATTTATATGTCAAGGAAACTAATCAAATTTTAATTGCTTGTATTTATGTGGATTATTCACACAAGACTTATGAAGTCTATTGTGAGAGTAAGTATATTGAAGAATAAAATACCTTCTAGTCTAAGTTTGGGATTATACCACAAATAAATTGAAGTCCATTTATAACAAGTACGGAGAAGTTGAATGCATGACACAAAAGTAGATTTGGAGAAGTGTTGGATGCCAATATTTGATTGATATATGTTGTGATAATTTGTAAAGTTATCAATGAGACAAAGACCAAATCTATCCCATGTTTAATATATCGAGGGAAACATATTTATTTTAAGCACTAAGATTTTCTTTCATAGTAGTAAAATTCAATATATGATTTTCATTTTGTATTAAAAGCACCATTTCATTGGTCATAAAGGTGAATAACAATGATGTTTACGTAAATAGATAAATAGAGTGAATTCTAAAATATGAAACTTAGGATCCTACTAAGGTAATCCTCAATCCTTGCGTTAATCTAAATTTGTTAATATTTTTGGTAGTGGAGCAATTGTTATTGAAAAATATAATATACTTATTTTCGAAATAAAATAAAGAAAAATAAAATGGATTTGTATTATACTAAAATATAACTTTGTAAAATGAATGAGACTTGTTAAATATCTTAAACATGCATGGGGCCATAATGACAAGTTGCTTGAAAAATGTAAAAGAAGTATAAGGATCAAACCATGGTATGATTTAATTTGGTCAAAATAAATTATTATTTTTATTTCTTAATGGATTACCCACCTTAATTAAGCTTAGCTTCCAATGACTTTATCTAGGTTTTTGCATAAACCTTGAAAGATAATTTATTGTAAAAACTATATCTGGTCTTGTATTTTTTAAATATAGAAGACTCCCAATTAATTGATGGTAGATAGTGGCTAAAACTAGGGATGTCTCACCATATATTGACAATTGTAATATTTGCTCCATAGGAGTATCTTTGGATTTACAATTGTTCATTATATATTTATCAAGTAATAATTTTGCATACTTTGTCTGTCTTATCGTGCTACCATTTTTATTTTTTCAAAGTTCCAAACCAAGAGAATAATGAAGTAGCCCCAAATATTTTATTTCAAAATATTATTATAGATCTCTTTTAACATTTTCTATCAATTTTTTTAATTTCTTGTGATTAATATACCATCAAAATTTACTATAAGTATTCTTCTATTATGTCCGATCTTTTTTGTGTAGATATTTGGATTTAATAGAATTCCTTTAAAATCATGATGTAATAAATTACTATTAATATTTAAATACCATTCTCTTGGTGCTTGGTTTAGACCATATAAATATTTAGCTTGCAAACCTTTTGTTCCTATTCTTTGATCATAAAACCTTATGTTTATGACATATACCTATTCTTCAAGATCACCTTTGAAAAATGCACTTTTTACATCTATTTGATGACATTTCCATCCATGTTGTGTTGCTAAAGCACAAATTGTTCTAATAGTAGCCATTCTTGTTGTTGCTACAAATGTTTCTTCATAATCTATTCCCTCTATTTGAGTATATCCTTTTGCAACTAATCTAACTTAATATTTATCAAGAGAACCAATTGCTTTATATTTTATCTTGTAGGCCCACTTACATCCTAATACTTTATTTTATTGTGGTTAATCAACAATATTCCATGTTTAATTTTTGATTAGTGTTGCATATTTTGATTCCATAGTTGGTTTTCATTTTGGATAACTTAAAGCATGTGAAGCAGTTGTAAGTTTATTACTGAGCTTATGAACCCCCTATTTACTCTCATTAAACTACATGTTTGAGGTCTTGTAGTAGTGAGATATAGCATGTTCTCTAGCTTTGAATCCTTGATTGTATCTCTAAGCCATATAGGTTATTTCCTTTGAAGTGTTGCAGTAGTTTCTATATTTTTATTTGTTCTTCATCTATATTTGATTTTGAGTCTTCATTTGATGTGCCTTTTTTCTGAAGAATTTAAAATAATCCCTAAATAAATATTTCATTACTTAATATTGCTTTTGTTTCTTTCATCAAATATTACATCTCTACTTATGTAGATTTTTCTTATTGTAAGATCAATTATTCTATAAACTTTTGAATCATCATCATAACTAAGAAATATTCCACACATAGTTTTATCATCTAATTTAGTTCTTCCTTGCTTTACAATATGCATATATGCGTTACATACAAATATTCTTAGTTGTTCTATTGATGTTTTTTTGTCCTAACCATACTTATTCAGGAGTAACATTTTTAGTATCCTTCTAGATGATTTTTTTTTGTATATATACAACTTTTTTTACTACTTCTACCCAATATTGATGATTAAGATGAGCTTATCTTAGCATACAATGAACCATTTCTATAATCGATCTATTTATTCTTTCTACAATACCATTTTGTTGTGGTGAATATGCTATGGTAAGTTGTATTTTTATACCATTGGCTTCAAAAACCAAGTTAAATGCTTTTGACAAAAAAAATCACCTCCTCTATTTGAACAGACTCTTGATTGTTTTTTCTAATTATTTTTCCACCAATAATTTGAACTGTTTGAAACAACCGAATGCTTTAGACTAGAATTTCATAAAATATACCCACATTTACTAAAGTAATAAGCAACAAATAGTTAAAAATATCTGTGTCCTCCAATACTAGTAACATTCATTGGACAACATAAGTCTATATATATCATTTTTTGTGGTTATTGAGTTCTATGTTGACAAAGTTAAAAAGGTATTCTATGTTGTTTTTCTACTAGGTATTGTGAACAGACTGTAGGTACCCTTGAAATTTTAGGTAAACATTTAACTATTTGATGTCTACTCAACTCATTATACCAAGTAGAACTAATGATTTTTATCCCTCTATAATATATATTTTCTATCCTACTAATGATAAGGCCAACACAATTATGAAACTACAAAAAGTAAAAATTTAGGAAAGTGAGATAATCTAGGTTGAAGTATGTGTACTTCCCATATCCTTCTAATATATCATAACAAAAATATGTGAGGGTAATATTTCAAAGTGCTATTCTTAGTGCACTATGGATAAATATATGACTAACTCAATTGACTTCCTATATTTAATGGTTTGACTTAGGGTTCCTAAACATTATCTATTGATATACACAAGGTATGTAGGAGCTAAAATCCATGTATATGTGTTGTCTAAGTCTAGGCTATTGGAGTCTGATCATCCCTCGTTTTACTAGTTACTTTATGGGTAATCTAGCTTAGCCAAAAATGGTAGCTCTTCTATGATATTTTAAAATAACTAGAACACCATTTCTAATCTATAGACATAGGCTTAAGAGGAAATATTGATCACAATAGATGCTTACCATGCTTTGGAAATGGATCTAATACAACTTGGAATGAACCTCCTTTGTTGATGTGAGTATTTCAACTAGAAATTCTTAGTTCTAAGTTGTACTGAAACCAAAAAAATATACCAAGGATGATTATAACTATAAATACAAGGACTATTGAAAAATTAGGATTAATTTTGCATTTACAACCATAGTGGCATTAAATAAATATAACATAGAAAATCAAATCAAGTAATTACAGAAACTCATAACAAGAGAAATTAATATCACTTCCATCTTTAAGGGGACAACCTTCTTAACACAATATTCAAAATCATCTCTAATCCTATGAGGGTTACATTATTTACTTTTAATAATACTTACAAGCATATTTCCTTACTATTATGTGACAATATTCCTTGATGGATATATATGATTCTATGATAGTTATATATGTGATTCTATGACAATATTCTCCTACACATTTATAACTTGATATGTGTCCTTATTTATATACGCCATATGGCAAAAGGATAATATGATTTACATTAAAGGGGTATGTAATATGATAATATTCTATGAAAATATTCTTTGACGATTACATATATGATTCTATGATAATTACATATGTGATCCTATGACATTATTCTCCTAACTATTCCTAACTTGACATGTGGATTTATTTATATATACCATATATCAAAAGTCTTACATGGGTTACATTAATGGGGTACATAAAATTGTCATAATAATATTCAAATAATGTTTTGGTCCTCTCTTTCTCTTTTTGTTATTTTTTAGGTTTTTTGGACTAGAGGATCCATCTTTATCTCTTGGGTTTAATGGTTGCTCTTCACTAATTGTTGTCCTTGATCATCTTACCATCACTCAAGCTTTAACAATAGCCATTAGTTATAGGTCAAGTATTATACTATATTCATATGAGTAGCCTCAAATATCTTGTTACTAGTGGAAAACCCCTGAGCATCCGTTCTTTAAACCTTGAACTACATACAATCTAGCAAAAATTTACCTATAGAAATTTTTCTAAAAGCCTTGTTTTAAAATTTATCTATCATTATGATCTCCTAGTTGGGAATTTATTGGTTACAAATATGATGATTTGTTAGATTTTTAACTTGGAGATTTTTTTTTGTTCCTTGTGTTTTTTATGATAAATCATAAGATGTTATTAACAATTCATGTCAAGGTGTATCGACTTAATATTTGTATTTCCTTTGTCCTTCAACAAGTCGGTAGATGGTTTAGTAAGTGAATTACCAATCAATTAATATGAATTTTGAAAAATCATCATGATGGTAGCTTAGGGTGAGCTATGATTTGCATGGTAGATCAGTTCATTTATGAGCTCCTTTATAATGGTGATTTAGGGCCTACCTTAGCATTAGAAGTGCTTTAAAAAATGTACTATAAATCTTAGGACTTTATAATTTTATCCAACCATAGCATTCTATGTTGGAATGAAACTAAGACGCTTCCACATGATTACATCCAATTGCCCTCTTCTATTTTAAATTTAAATTAGACAATGAAGTTTTTCAATGGATTCCCATAACCAAGGTACCTATCTCAAATATTTAACCCTAATATGTTTGGATTATGAAAATTAATTTTATCTCTTAGTGATGGAAATTACAAATAGATAGATGAGGAGTTGACTATAGATGATGCTTACAAAGTATTTGAAAGGGTTATTTTAAATATAGATATGGACATTTGGAGCATAATGTGAGGTTTAAATCCAACCCAATATCATCTCTCTTACTATTAATTATGATTAAATCCCATCTATGAGGAAGATGATGCTAACTTTTCTTGTTGTAATAGTGGATTCCCATACGTACCATCCTTGCTAGTGCCATTGTGGTTTCACATGCATAGTAGATGGGCCCATTTTTTTTTGACTATGCAAATACCATATTAGTTACCATACTAACTCAAGAACTATATTTTGTTCACCATTATAATATTTAGGCCATGTTGATCCATCCTTGTGACCCACTCATGTTTATGTTTTTACTTTTATTTATAATTCATCACACCTACAGGTGATGTCATCGTGACATCATACTTTTCCACACATATATTTTTTTATTTTGAATTAACCACTTGTCCTCAACGCCAATATTTAATGCCACTAAAATCGATAAATCACTAGTCCATAAACTATATATTTCCTTTCCCTCTATCAAATACTTCTTGTATATGTGATGCTAGTAATATGTTTATTTAATAAATTATAAATTTGTTGATGAATATTCATATACATAAGTTGGTAAATCACCAAAATCAAGACTTAAATTTTTAAGAAAAATTCTTCAATTTTTTTGCTTCACTATCTAACTAGGAGGAAGATCAATTTGTTCCTATGGAGAAATGGGTAAAAGAAAAGTGAAAAACCTTGGCATCCTTGTCAGTATTTTCACTTGGGTAGGATAGGAAAATCTTATTTTTCTTTTCATTTTTATATGTTTTTAAAATTTTGTTCTTTTTTCCTTTTTATTTCCTTTTTCTTTATTATTCTATTTTTTGTATTTTCAAATAGAAAATAAAAGCAATAAAATAAGAAATTAGAAATTGAAGGTATGCACACATTTCTATAAATATTTGTAATTATGACAACAATATCAAAAAAGTAAGATTTGTTTCAAATACTTCTCATTCACTAAAATGGAAAGTTGTTTTTCATATAGAGTTATCAATTTCTAAGTGTTGAATCTCACACCTCATGAATTGATACAAATCACTCCATAGTGAATCAAACCTAACATGCTTCGTTAGCTTAGTTCAATCTTCAATCTATTGTATGATATTCTTCACTTAAAAATAGATTTTATCACTTTTATTGAACCAATGCTTCAATTCCATTTGATTTTGATTAAATTTATTAAAATCCTTCTCACATTCTTCCTTAAGGAACATCAATTCATCTAGCCTTGCTTGAATTTATAAGGTGTCAATATCTTCAAATTTGAGTCACCAAATATCTTAGGTGTTTGTTATCTAATTTTTATGGTTTCTCATGGGTTTTCTATATATCACCTATAATTATCCTTAAAATTATTAAACTATGAACCTTTTGTTATGTTATATATATATATCTTCTTTATTATCATATAAACTAGAATTAATGCTTAAGGGAAATTTTTATTTCTAATATAGAAAGTCACGTGTTTTTGAAACTATATGCTCTTTGATGAATTCTCGATTGAATTTGTGGATGGAAAAAGTTGTTATGTTTGAATTGTAGGGTATCTTGATCCTTTTCTTTTAGGAATGACTATCAAGATGATCTAGAGTTGCTATAAAAGGGTCTAGCATGATGCCATTGCTATAGAAAACTTACATGTTATGACTTTCTTACAACTCACCCCAAAATTTGTTACATACCAAACCTAGCCATCGGCTAGGTATCCCACATGTATTAAATTCACATATATAGATTAGTTAGTTTAGTACATTTCATCACCTTATTTTATATTCTTTTACTGCATTTCGCATATTTGCCTTCACGGCAGGGACGTGCCCTCCCTGAGTGGCAAAATATATCCTATTTGGTTTATTTTATTCACTGTGGATGTTTTTCTGTATTCTCTGCTATATTGCAATTGAAAATAAATTGAATTAAATTTAGGGAACAAGTTAGAGTGTTCCAAGTGGTATCAGTATCCACCTTCGATCCTGAAGAAACTACAGGCGTCCTTCGCACTTCGTAGGCATCATCTCCATTTGGGCATTCTCGTGACTGTTTCCATCTCAAACGCAGTTGGGGTCACAACACTGCATGCTTGTGTGGGGCACAACACTGCATGTTTGAGGCGTCCACCGACAGCCGTGGTTCCACCGCAGAAATAACACTGCATCCGACGAAAACAGATCCTTTCAATCGCTCGACAATCCGATGAAAACAACACTGCTTTTCCTCCCGTCGCCGTCAACCAATCAAAAAATCACAATTTTATTCAATTAAGGGCAACACTAAGGTTTTTATTTAATTCACAACACTGACGTCAGAAAAATTAATTTGTTTCACATGTCAGTTTTACTGTTTATCCCACATTTGCTGTATCCAGAGTATAGAAGGGTTTAAAGAACATTACTCACCCCTTCGTTGGCAATTTTAAGAGAATCCGGAGAGATTCCATTGGCAATGGTTTTTATTAAAACCAATGGAGGTTCTCTTTATTATTTATTTAATTATTATTTAAAACCCTTCAAGGTTTTAATTAATTAATTATTTAATTAATTAAGGGAGAAATTATTTTTAATTTATTAAAAATACTTTAAGGGTTTTTAAACCCTTTAGAAAGCAAATTTCGATTAAATTCGAAATTACTTTTCTTTGCAGCCGACGTGTTCTAAAGTCCACGTATGGACTATAAATATGAGAAGGTTCCTAAGGTTAAACCCACTTGGAAAATCGAAGGCAATTAATTGGTTTGGCTGCGATCGAATGTTCTGTTTACGCTGCGAAAGAGGAGAGCTCGTGGTTTGAAAAGCTTTCGAAAAGCTTGACCGTTTATGTGGAAGGAAGTCCGTCTTGGACTTCGTAAGCCCCTTGTGGGCTAGTGGCAACGAAGGCTGCGTTTGGGCCTTGCGTAGGCGGAGGTCTGCGTTTCGATCCCCGCGGAGGGAGCTGTGCATGGATTAGTCACGTTTTTATTAAAACGTGTTTTGTGCCGTGAATTTCGGATTCTTCAAGGGCAGCCATTATAAGGTGTGATTATTTTCTTGATATGATTTTTGGCATTGTTTAGCATTGTTTAAAAGACATAGGAGAAATAAGGGGATATTTCTTTGGTTGTATTTTTGAGATTAGTCTTTTGCTATGCTAAATTTAAAAATGGAGATATAAGGTGTAAGTTTTGGTTGTTGTGTTTTTGGCTTCTTTGGTGGTTGTTTTTAAAGAAGAGGAGCTAAAAGGTGTATTAAGGAAAGTTTTTATATATGCTCATTTATCTTGGTTCTAACCCTAACTTGGTTGGAAGTTTGAGGGTTGTGTGTGGTGACAGCTTTAAGGATCAATTTTCTTCTACTCCAAAAAGGTATGGGCACATTTTCCTTATGAGTATGATTGGTGTATGTTTTTCTGAAATAAGGTTGGAGTGAAAAGGTTTTCAACTAGGTTTCCTTTGGTTGGGTGTAAATCCTATTTTCTGGTTTGTTGAAGACTTCTTATGCATTGTTATCCTTGATGAGAGTTTTTGGTGAATGCATAATTCTGGTTTGAGGTAGTGGAAGCATTGTGCACTAGGGTTTATGTTTGTGAGTCTTGCTACTTGCATTGAGTTGGTGGAACCCTTGGTTGGCTGTTTTGAGTTTGATGGTTGAGTTGCTTCCATAGAGGTTGTTTGATCAAGTTATTGCTTTACTTGATTCATGATATTGGGCTTACTCCATTGAGTTGATTTGAGCAAGTTATTCTTTGCATTTGGTGATATTGTGTTGGTGGCTGTTTTGTTCAAATATCTTTGGAGGGAAAAGGATTTCTACTTGTTTCCTTTTCTTGTGATGATTGGTTGAATGCTTCAAGGTTGATGTTGAGTTGAATGGTGTTGGTTGACTAAACCTTGTTTGATGAGCATTGTTGTTGAAACCCTAATTGATGGTGAAAAGAACATGAGTATCATTGTTATGTGATTCTTTGCATAGTTGGCAATTGTTGGGGTTTCATGTTCTTGAAAGAAAACATTCTATCCTATCCATTTCAGATATTGAGTTGAGTTTTCAGATTTGAGATTGAGATTGAGCTGAGTTGATTTGAGTTGAGTTTTGAGATTGGGATTTGAGTATAGAACATATTGAGTCTCTAACAATTCTCTTTATGCTTCTATGAGTTTGACAAATCACATTGGGTCTCTAACAATTCACTTTGTGATTTCCTACTAAGAAAGTTTTTCTTGGTGAGCTTGTTGAGTTTTTGGACAGGTTTCGGTGGGGACTTGTGAGCAGTTTTGGAGAGGTTTCGGTGGGGACTTGTGAGGTTTGGACAGGTTCCGGTGGGGACTTGTGAGCAGATTTGGACAGGTCCTAGCAGAGGACTTGTGAGCTGAGTTTGATAGTTCTATCAGAGAACTTGAGGACAGAGGTGCATTGGTTCTATGAGAAGAACCCGAGGACAGTTGGCAAGTCTTTGAGAAGGCTTGTATGTAGAGGATTGATTTGTTCAAGAGTTGGACAGATCGACAGACAGAGGAAGACTTGTACTAGACCGACTGACTATGTTTGGTACAGGTTCCTGAGCTATTGTGGACGTGATCATAGAAGGCAGAGGTCTCTTAGGCTAAGCATTGAGGACAGGAGGTCTTCGATGGAAAGGAGTTCCACGTGCTGGCAAGAGGTAGAGGCAGTTGATCTTCGAGGGATCATTTTCAGAGCAGAGGGGAAGGTATCTCCTTTGAGCAGAGGCTCATAAATTCTGATTGGGGGAAGGTATCTCCTTTGAGCAGAGGCTCATAAATTCTGATTGGGGGAAGGTATCTCCTTTGGGCCGAGGCTCATAAACATTGTAATTGGGAAGGATTCCCAAAGAACTTTGAGATAACTTTTAGAGAAAAGTTTTGTGGACGTAGCCCAACCATTCCGGGTGAACCACGTTAAAATTGGTGTCACTTTGTGGATGATATTGTGCATTGCTTTGATATTGCTTTGGGTATATTGCTTTACTATTTTGAAGTATAAAGGAAAAAGTAAAAAGAGGTCTTATACTTGTTCACCCCCCTCTCGGTATAAGCTTGTGTTCTTCAATTGGTATCGGAGCAGGTGCCTTCGAAAAGTTTAACGACTTGAAGGAAAAGCTAGTAAAGAACACAATGGATCATTCAAGTGGCAATGCAACACCTATTCTTGATGGGTCAGATTTTGGTCTTTGGAGTGCAAGGATGAAGGTTCATCTAATGGCACTTGGGAATGAGGTTTGGGAAGTGATTGAAGATGAGTACACTATTCCTGAACATGGTCCTAATACTAAAGAAGAAAGGCTCCTACATCACAGCAATTCAAAAGCAATGAATGCAATCCTGAAAGGCTTACAGAAGCAGATCTCACCAAAGTGATTCACTGCAAGACAACTAGTGAAATGTGGAAACGAGTTGAAGGTGGTTCATACGGGTGATACAAATGTCAGAAAGGCCAAGTTGAGACACTTCAAAGGTATGTTTGAACAACTCAAGATGAATGATGATGAAAATATTAGTGACTACATGCTTCGTATGGATGAGGTTGTTAACTCCATGAAAGACTTAGGTCTTGAGCTTGCTGAAAATGATGTTTGTGATAAGATTTTAAGATCTCTTCCTAATAGATTTAGTGAAAATATTTCTGCTATTGAGGAAGCTAAAGATTTGGATAAGTTGAAAAAGGATGAGCTCCATAGTATACTTGCAGCATTTGAGTTGAGAACTCAAGTGAAGGTTGATGTCAAGAAAGAGGCAACTTTCAAGGCTACCAAGGAATCCAAGGGTAAACAACTTCAAGATAGTGATGAGTCTTCTAGTGATGAAGAGGCATATTACAGCAAGAAAGGCAAGTTCTCTAGAAAGCACAAAAGTATGAAAAATATAAGATGTTTCAATTGTGGAAAGTTTGGTCATTATGCTACTTGATTGTATTGTTCCCAAGAATGAAAGTGATGAAGATAAACAGGATTCTAAGAGCAAGGATTCTGAAAAGCACAAGCATCACAGGAAAAACAAAGATGAGCACAACAATCAAGGAAAGAGGTATTCTCACAAGCACAAGAAGAGTTTCTACCTAGACAAAGCAAGTAAGTGTTCTAGTAGTGATAGTGAAAGTTCTTCAAGTGATGATGAAAATGAGATGTTGTTCATATCAAAAAAAGAGGAAGAACCGAAACATAGATTCATTATCATGAAATGTCTTAGATGTGGAAATTTTGGTCACCTTGAGGATGATTGCACAAATAATGATTTGGTTTCTAGTATGTATGAGGATGCTTCAGAAAACTATAAGGAAGATGCATGTATGGTTTTTGAAAAGGGTAGCACCTCTAGTGATAAGAAATCTGAAAAAGGCTTTGATGATTCAAAAGGAAATCAAATAAAGGATCTTGAAAGTGAACTTATTAGTGCTCTTAGTGTTTTGGAAAAGGAAAGAAAGAAGAATGCTAGACTCAAGGATAAGTTAGATGAATGTTGTATGGAGAGAGATGATCTTATAGAAAGTCTTGACTTCTCTATAGCTAAGACACAAGAACTCAAGGATGAGTTAGAGTCTAAGGTTCTTGAGTATAATGAGTTAGAACAGAAAATGGCTTCTTTGAAAGAGGAAACTAAAGAGTACAAGGATAAGCTTTACGAGGTTTCAAGATAGCTCCAAAAAGGTTAAGTCACTCATCAAAGGTCAAAGAAAGACAACGAGATAAAACAGGCCTTGGTTTTGTTAAGCCACACAAGGAACAAGTTGGAGAGTCTAGTAAGAGACTCCAAAAGGAAGAGAGTTCTGATGAGGAAAGTATTTCAGAAAAGGAGTCCTTGAGTGATAGATGCACAGAAACAGAAAATAGGAAACAAAAAAAGGGGAGAAAGTTTACAGGACCTAGAAGGTCATTTACAGGAAAGTTTAATGGCAGATGTTTTGCTTGTCACGGGTTTGGTCACATGGCTTCACATTGCATGACTCAAGTAAGGAAGGTAAATGACAGTTTTAGAGGTGGTAATTTCTTTCAAGGGTATTGCTACTCTTGTAAACAGTTTGGGCATAAGGCAATTTTTTGCAAGGCTAATAACAAGAACAGGGTTAGTCAGAACAGGTGGATTCAAAGAACAGGTATGCCTAAAAGAAATAACATTGTTACTTGTTATAAGTGCAACAATGAAGGTCACACAACTAGACAGTGTAGAGCTGAACTTCCAAGGTACAGGAACAGGAACAGTGGTATGAACAGGTCCAAGGATCAAGGCATGGATAAGAACAGGAATGATAACAGGAACAGGAATAGTGACAGGAACAGGAACAGGAATATGGACAAGGAGAACAAGAGAAGACATGGTAAGGCAGCTATAGACACTGATGATGATCAGTGCCTGTTGGGAGTTTTACTCCCACCCCAGAATTAAACACCTCAACGAGGAGGTGGGGGAGGGACTAAGCTAAGAGGCTCATTCTTAGTCCCAAGCCCCAAAGGTGACCCTTTGCCATTGATGACAAAGGGGGAGAGATATGAGTAAGGGGAGAGCCTCAAGATAGGGGGAGCTATTTATGTTGAGTTTATGTGTTGTTGAGAAGCATGGTTTGCCATCAATGACAAAGGGGGAGATTGTTGGCAATTTTGGGTTTGAGATCCTAGCTTCTTGTCTATGAGTTGTCATTGATGTCAAAAGGAAATGACATTAATGTTAAGAGGATGTGTTGGCTTCAAAGGTGGAAGATTCCAAGAGAATATTTTTAAGAGAATCCGGAGAGATTCCATTGGCAATGGTTTTTATTAAAACCAATGGAGGTTCTCTTTATTATTTATTTAATTATTATTTAAAACCCTTCAAGGTTTTAATTAATTAATTATTTAATTAATTAAGGGAGAAATTATTTTTAATTTATTAAAAATACTTTAAGGGTTTTTAAACCCTTTAGAAAGCAAATTTCGATTAAATTCGAAATTACTTTTCTTTGCAGCCGACGTGTTCTAAAGTCCACGTATGGACTATAAATATGAGAAGGTTCCTAAGGTTAAACCCTCTTGGAAAATCGAAGGCAATTAATTGGTTTGGCTGCGATCGAATGTTCTGTTTACGCTGCGAAAGAGGAGAGCTCGTGGTTTGAAAAGCTTTCGAAAAGCTTGACCGTTTATGTGGAAGGAAGTCCGTCTTGGACTTCGTAAGCCCCTTGTGGGCTAGTGGCAGCGAAGGCTGCGTTTGGGCCTTGCGTAGGCGGAGGTCTGCGTTTCGATCCCCGCGGAGGGAGCTGTGCATGGATTAGTCACGTTTTTATTAAAACGTGTTTTGTGCCGCGAATTTTGGATTCTTCAAGGGCAGCCATTATAAGGTGTGATTATTTTCTTGATATGATTTTTGGCATTGTTTAGCATTGTTTAAAAGACATAGGAGAAATAAGGGGATATTTCTTTGGTTGTATTTTTGAGATTAGTCTTTTGCTATGCTAAATTTAAAAATGGAGATATAAGGTGTAAGTTTTGGTTGTTGTGTTTTTGGCTTCTTTGGTGGTTGTTTTTAAAGAAGAGGAGCTAAAAGGTGTATTAAGGAAAGTTTTTATATATGCTCATTTATCTTGGTTCTAACCCTAACTTGGTTGGAAGTTTGAGGGTTGTGTGTGGTGACGACTTTAAGGATCAATTTTCTTCTACTCCAAAAAGGTATGGGCACATTTTCCTTATGAGTATGATTGGTGTATGTTTTTCTGAAATAAGGTTGGAGTGAAAAGGTTTTCAACTAGGTTTCCTTTGGTTGGGTGTAAATCCTATTTTCTGGTTTGTTGAAGACTTCTTATGCATTGTTATCCTTGATGAGAGTTTTTGGTGAATGCATAATTCTGGTTTGAGGTAGTGGAAGCATTGTGCACTAGGGTTTATGTTTGTGAGTCTTGCTACTTGCATTGAGTTGGTGGAACCCTTGGTTGGCTGTTTTGAGTTTGATGGTTGAGTTGCTTCCATAGAGGTTGTTTGATCAAGTTATTGCTTTACTTGATTCATGATATTGGGCTTACTCCATTGAGTTGATTTGAGCAAGTTATTCTTTGCATTTGGTGATATTGTGTTGGTGGCTGTTTTGTTCAAATATCTTTGGAGGGAAAAGGATTTCTACTTGTTTCCTTTTCTTGTGATGATTGGTTGAATGCTTCAAGGTTGATGTTGAGTTGAATGGTGTTGGTTGACTAAACCTTGTTTGATGAGCATTGTTGTTGAAACCCTAATTGATGGTGAAAAGAACATGAGTATCATTGTTATGTGATTCTTTGCATAGTTGGCAATTGTTGGGGTTTCATGTTCTTGAAAGAAAACATTCTATCCTATCCATTTCAGATATTGAGTTGAGTTTTCAGATTTGAGATTGAGATTGAGCTGAGTTGATTTGAGTTGAGTTTTGAGATTGGGATTTGAGTATAGAACATATTGAGTCTCTAACAATTCTCTTTATGCTTCTATGAGTTTGACAAATCACATTGGGTCTCTAACAATTCACTTTGTGATTTCCTACTAAGAAAGTTTTTCTTGGTGAGCTTGCTGAGTTTTTGGACAGGTTCCGGTGGGGACTTGTGAGTAGTGGTGGGGACTTGTGAGTAGTTTTGGACAGGTTCCGGTGGGGACTTGTGAGCAGATTTGGACAGGTCCTAGCAGAGGACTTGTGAGCTGAGTTTGATAGTTCTATCAGAGAACTTGAGGACAGAGGTGCATTGGTTCTATGAGAAGAACCTGAGGACAGTTGGCAAGTCTTTGAGAAGGCTTGTATGTAGAGGATTGATTTGTTCAAGAGTTGGACAGATCTGACAGACAGAGGAAGACTTGTACTAGACCGACTGACTATGTTTGGTACAGGTTGTTGAGCTGCTGTGGACGTGATCATAGAAGGCAGAGGTCTCTTAGGCTAAGCATTGAGGACAGGAGGTCTTCGGTGGAAAGGAGTTCCACGTGTTGGCAAGAGATAGAGGCAGTTGATCTTCTGAGGGATCATTTCCAGAGCAAAGGGGAAGGTATCTCCTTTGAGCAGAGGCTCATAAATTATGATTGGGGAAGGTATCTCCTTTGAGCAGAGGCTCATAAATTTTGATTGGGGGAAGGTATCTCCTTTGGGCCGAGGCTCATAAACATTGTAATTGGGAAGGATTCCCAAAGAACTTTGAGATAACTTTTAGAGAAAAGTTTTGTGGACGTAGCCCAACCATTCCGGGTGAACCACGTTAAAATTGGTGTCACTTTGTGGATGATATTGTGCATCGCTTTGATATTGCTTTGGGTATATTGCTTTACTATTTTGAAGTATAAAGGAAAAAGTAAAAAGAGGTCTTATACTATTCACCCCCCCTCTCAGTATAAGCTTGTGTTCTTCACCTTCTACATTGTGACTTCGGTCACACGTTGGGAGTCCTCTGTGCGTAGCCTCCTAGTTTTTCATCCATCTCGGTCCAGCTATCATCGTGTCCTGTTGTTCATCCATCTCGATCCAGTTGTCATCGTGTCTTGTCTTGTCTGCTCTAGCCCTATCTGCTCTTCGTTGTTCGTCCATCTCGGTTCAACTGTCATCGCGTCCAGTTGTCATTGTCCGTTCGATCGTGTTCCTATCCTTCGATCGTTGTCGTTGTCTAAATGTTATATTTGCCCAATTATCACAGTATTTTGTTTGTACTGTTCTCTTCACACAGTTGTCACAGTCTTTCGCTCGTATTGGTCTTCATCCTAGTTCATGTCGTGTCAGTCAGTCACGTCAGTCGATGTGTTGTCATGTCAGTCAATTTCCTGTATCATGTCGTGTCAATTACATCCTATCGTGTCAATATATCATGTCAGTCGATGTTCGGTTGTGTCAGTTTGGTTTAGGTGAGTTACACTAAAATTCGTGAAGTCAAGGGTTAGCGCCACATTAATTTCTGCATCGTAGTTGGCATGACATTCGAAGCGAAACACACAAATTTTGGCAATAATCAAATTATTATTGGAGAGATTGAAGCCCAAATTTTTTTTGAAAGTGCATGACCAAACAGTGGACCAAAGGACCTGACGGTCGACTATCAAGCTCGGAGACGACCAATAACAATGCAAGAAGACCTCATCGAAGCCCAGGTACAAAAAATTCTCCTTCTCCTTTCAAAATTGGCAGTTATAATCCACATCATCCACTGGTAGACCCTATGGCTACTAACCCTCCCCCAACTCATGAAAACATCACACAAGGAGAATCAAGTAACTCGGCCATTACCACGGATGAAACTCTTCGACACTTACTAGATGGTATGCGTGAAATTAATGTCAACCTAACTAAACTATTGAGCGCACAAAACTGACCTAATCCCAATACTAATCCCCAAAATCACTCCCATGAACAAAGGAATGAAGAAAATGATGACCAGGATGAAGATTGGGAGCAGCAAAGAGGCAATCCGGATAATTACGGGAATCGCTATCATAGACAGCGATATAACCAAGATCAGGAAAGGGATATGGGTTATCACCAACCGAGAGGCCCTAATAATTTTCCACGCATTGATATGCCCACTTTTGAGGGTCATGATCCTCGTGGTTGGATAGCCAAAATGGAAGGCATTCTCGACTTATACCAAATTAAGGATTTTGATAAAGTCCCTTTCGCCGCATCAAAATTAGGCACTGAGGCCTACCAATGGTTCGTATGGCTTAAGCGAGAGAAAGGAGCTACTATTAACTGGAAAAAATTCACTACCTATTTTTTAGAAAGATTTGATGAAGGAGCTACATCGTCATACACAATAAGACTGTTATCTCTTAAACAAGAAGGATCGGTTAGTGAGTTCGTCTCGGAATTCACCAGTTTACTACCGTATACATTAGACCTCAGTCCCGACACAGTGGTAGGAGCTTTTCGCAATGGATTGAAAGAAAATATTAGGGTGGAGGTGGACATTCAAAATCCAACCTCGCTGAATGATTGTATAAGAATAGCCAAGCTGGCTGAGAAGAGAATTCAGTTGTATGCACGGTGTGAAACTTATAGTCGTCCTTCATATCGCAACAATTCCTTTCGTAGAAATGATCAACCATCAAGATACTTTTGCTATAAATGTCGCACTCATCATCCCAGGGAACAAGCATGTGCCCAAAAACAAAACTTTCATATTGAATGCGATCAATATGAAGGAGAAGAGGAAGAAACTTACCACCAAGAAGAACCTATGCAAGAAGAACTACCAAGTACTCTAGAAGAGAAGGAAGAGGATACAATGGCGATCTCCGTGCATGCCCTCATGGGGTTAACCACCCACCATACCATCAAGGTACCAGGATTTCTCCGCCAGAAAAAGGTGAATGTGCTAATTGATTCTGGCAATACCCACAATTTTATCGACATCAAAACAGCAAAAGCTTTGAATTTATTCATTAACTCTTCCAACAAAGACAAATTCCAGGTTCTAGTAGCCAACGGGGTGAACGCTCAATGTGTTGGTAGAACATCTCAAGTTTCCATAAAAATGGGAACTTATACCTGGTTTGGATCCCTTTTCGTCATGAATTTAGGGAACTCTGATGTCATTTTGGGAGTTGAATGGTTGGAAACATTAGACACGGTTAGCTTCAATTTCAAAAAATTATTTGTGGAATGGAAGGAAAACGGACGAGTCATTCGCTTACAAGGCATTACTACTCCTCCATCACAAATGGTGAGCTCTCATAGTATGGAGAAGATGTTAAAAAAGGGTGGATATGGATTTATAGCTCAAATTAATTGTTTGGAAAAACAATCTCGAGCAACTTCGGATATTATTGCTCCGGATTTACGAGACATCGTAACAAATTACGAAGAGGTTTTCCAAGAACCTAAAGGATTACCACCTAAACGATCTCATGACCATGCCATCCATTTGATTCCAGGGAGTGTCCCACCTAACAACCGTCCTTACCGCTATCCTCAACCACAAAAGATAGAAATCGAACAGATCATTCAGGATCTGCTAGATCATGGAGTCATTCGTCACAGCACTAGCCCTTATTCCTCACCTGTAGTTCTGGCTCGACGAAAAGATAACTCTTGGCGTATGTGTCCTGATTTTCGTTCTCTCAATAAACTCACTATCAAGGACAAATTTCCTATCCCTGTCATAGATGACCTACTAGATGAGTTGCATGGTGCAAATTTTTTTACAAAATTAGACCTTCGCTCAGGATTTCACCAAATCCGTGTCAGAGAAGAAGATATTCCCAAAACTGCTTTTCGTACTCATGAAGGTCATTACGAATTTTTGGTCATGCCTTTTGGTCTCACCAATGCACCATCCACATTCCAAAGTCTCATGAACCAAGTGTTTCGTCCACTCCTCCGTAAGTTTGTGTTAGTTTTTTTTGATGACATTCTCATATATAGCAAAACATGGAAGGATCATTTACATCATGTGGATAAAGCCCTTCACATTTTACACAAAGAAAAGTTATTTGTCAAACGTTCCAAATGTTCATTTGGTGTCCAAGAAGTCGAGTATCTTGGTCATATAGTTTCACACGAGGGCGTCAAAGTCGACCCCAATAAGATTAAGGCAATTCAAGAGTGGCCTTTACCTAAAACCATCAAGAAACTTCGTGGTTTTTTGGGTCTCACGGGCTACTATCGCAAGTTTGTACAAAATTATGGTAAGATTGCAACACCTCTCACAACACTCACAAAGAAGGATGCTTTTCGTTGGTCGGAAGAGGCCACTCAAGCCTTCGAAGCTCTTAAGGAGGCCATGTGTACAACTCCAGTTTTAGCAACTCCCAATTTTCACAAACCATTTATTATCGAATGTGATGCGTCAGGAATAGGAATTGGGGCTATATTAATGCAAGAAGGTCATCCGTTGGCATTTGAAAGTAAACAACTCTCGGGGAAAAATTTGGGAAGATCAACATACGAAAAAGAAATGTTGGCTATTCTTCACGCAATAGAAAAATGGAGACACTACCTAATCAAGCAGCCGCTTCATTATAAAAACAGATCATAGTAGTCTCAAACATTTTCTTGAGCAAAGGTTTTCCTATCCGAAACAAAATAAGTGGTTAACCAAACTATTGGGTTATGATTTTGTTATCGAATACAAGAAAGGGAAGGAAAATGTAGCCGTCGATGCGCTATCCAGGAAATATGAAGACGAAGTAGTCATTAACGCTATTTCAGGTCCTTGCTCCCAATGGGTGACTCAATTACAAGATGAATGGTTGTCCAATAGCGAAACTGCTCAGATAATTCAAGAATTATCTATAGGGTCCTCTAAACACCCTTTGTTCTCTTATGAAGATAAAATCCTTCGAAAGAAGAACCGCATTTACATTCCACACAATTCAGAACTCAAATCAAAGATCCTCGATGAATCACACGCTTCTCCATCAGCAGGACATTCAAGATTTTTGAAGACATATTTAAGGGTCAAACAATCATTTTGTTGGAAAGGATTAAAAGCCGCTGTCAAACAATGGGTAGCCGAATGCGAAGTTTGCCAATGCAATAAAGGAGAAACAGTCAAATCACCAGGGTTGTTACAACCATTACCCATCCCGGAGCGTCAGTGGGAACATATATCCATGGATTTTATTGAAGGTCTTCCTAAATCAGAAGGCAAGACAGTAATCTTCGTAGTCGTAGATCGGTTATCCAAATATGCTCATTTTCAGGCTTTACAACATCCTTTTTCCGCAAGCAAGGTGGCAAAGGTATTTATGGATTCAATCTTCAAATTACATGGTATGCCCAAAAATATTGTAAGTGATAGAGATCCCATCTTCACTAGTAACTTTTGGCGGGAATTATTTCGACTTAGTGGTACCAAATTGAATATGTCTTCGGCCTACCACCCACAAACAGATGGTCAAACAGAAGTAGTTAACAAATGTCTGGGTACATACTTAAGATGTTTCGCTCAAGATAAACAATACCAATGGAGCCAGTGGCTAGCATTGGTAGAATGGTGGTACAACACTTCTTACCATTACTCAATTAAGATGTCTCCCTTTGAAGCATTGTATGGCACCAAGCCTCCAATCGTCGTAGATTACGTACAAGGGTCATCCAAAGTAGCCAAAGTGGATGATTGGTTCCAACAAAGGCAGGCTACACTCACCATCCTCAAAGAGAATTTACTCCAAGCACAAAATCGTATGAAACAACAACAGGACTTGCATCGATCAGAGAGAAATTTTAATATAGGTGACTGGGTTTTTCTAAGGTTGCAACCCTACAAACAAGCATCATTAAGGATAAAGTCCAGCCAAAAGTTGGCTCCACGATTCTATGGTCCTTACAAAATTGTCCGCCACATTGGAGAAGTAGCCTATCAGTTAGAGCTACCCTTATCATCACGAATACACCCGGTATTTCATGTTTCGTGTCTCAAAAAAGTAATTGGTCAGAAAGTGCAAGGTCAATCAGAATTACCAGTGCTCGATGAGGAAGGACGCATATATCTCCAACCGGAAGAAATCTTACAACAAAGAGTACGAAGACTACGGTCATGCCAGATTCAAGAATTTCTCATCAAATGGCAAGACTTACCAGAGGAGGATGCCACATGGGAACCTGAAAGTATTTTCCAGACATTTCCAGCTTTGAGGACAAAGCTTTCCGAGGAGGGGAGTCATGTTACATACCAAACCTAGCCGTCGGCTAGGTATTCCATGTGTATTAAATTCATATATATAGATTAGTTAGTTTAGTACATTTCATCACCTTATTTTCTATTCTTTTACTGCGTTTCACATAATTGCCTTCATGGCGGGGACGTGCCCTCCCTGAGTGGCGAAATATATCCTATTCGATTTATTTTATTCACTATGGATGTTTTTCTGTATTCTCTGCTATATTGCAATTGAAAATAAATTGAATTAAATTTAGGGAACAAGTTAGAGTGTTCCAAAATTGGGGACCTTTTGAGCAAGGTGCAACATCAGTATTGTCATTGTTGTCAACACAGTCAGATAGATCTATTGATGTAGTGGACAGGAAGTTCAAAAGCTATTCAGATGCGAAGACGAGGAGTTCAAAAGTTATTCAGAGTATGTACAGTGCTTTTCCAAGAAGACCGAAGTGGCCCATTTGCAAAAGATCAAAGAAAAAGACAAGTAAGAAAAGTGTCGCAATATCATGACATATACAGCAGGCAAGAAAAACTGTCATGATTTTGCGACATGTTGGAAGAGAGAGAAAAAGCTGGAAAAACTATCATGATTTTGCGAAATGTTGGAAAAGAGAAAAAGCTGGAAAAACTGTCATGATTTCGTGACATGTTGGAAGAGAGAGAAAAAGCAAGAAAAACTATCGCGATTTCACGACATGTTGGGAGAAGAAGCAGGAAAAACTGTCGCGATTTTGTGACATGTTGGCAGAGAAAGAGAAAGTAGGAAAAACTGTCATGATTTCGTGACATGTTGGAAGAGAGAGAAAAAGTAGGAAAAATTATCACGATTTCGCGACATGTTGGAAGAGAAAAAGGCAAGTGGAAAAACTATCGTGATTTCGCGACATGTTGGAAGAGAAAAAGGCAAGTGGAAAAACTGTCATGATTTCGCGACATGTTGGAAGAGAAAAAGACAAGTGGAAAAACTATCGCGATTTCGTGACATGTTGGAAGAGAAAAAGGCAAGTGGAAAAACTGTCACGATTTCGCGACATGTTGGAAGAGAAAATGCAAGTGGAAAAACTGTCGCAATTTCGTGACATGTTGGAAGAGAAAGAGAAAGCAGGAAAAAGTGTCACGATTTTGCGACAAGTTCGAAGAAAGAGAACAAGTAAGAAAAGTGTCGCGATTTCATGACATGTCGCATTTTCGTGACTAAAATAGGAGAAAGTAAGTTGGAAAAGTGTCACGATTTCATGACATGTCACATTTTCGCGACTAAAATAGGAGAGAGAAAGTAAGTTGGAAAAGTGTCATGATTTCGTGACATGTCGCATTTTTGTGACTAAAATAGGAGAGAGAAAGTAAGTTGGAAAAGTGTCGCGATTTCGCGACATGTCGCATTTTCGTGACTCGAAAATGCAGGAAGGAAGAGAAAGAAAAGTGTCATGATTTCGCAACATGTCGCATTTTTGTGACTCAAAAAGGGCATGAAGGAAGAGAAAGAAAAAGTGTCATGATATCATGACATATCGCATTTTCACAAAAAAGGAAAGAGAGGAAGGGTACGAAAGCAGAACTGTCGCGATTTCACGATAAAAGCAGAAATCAAGACTTTGGAAGCAGAAGTGTCATGATTTCATGACAAAAGCAGAGAAGACTTCAAAGGTAGAAGTGTCACGATTTCACGATAAAAGCAGAGAAGAAGAATTCAAAGGTAGACGTGTCATGATTTCATGACAAAAGCAAAGAAGCTAAGTACGAAAGCATAAGTGTCGCAATTTCATGACAAAAGTAGAGAAGAAGACTTCGAAGGCAGAAGTGTCGCAATATTGTGACACTTCTACCTTCGAAGTCTTCTTCTCTGATTTTGTCATGAAATCGTGACACTTATGTGCGACAAAAACAAAGACAAAGTATACGGAGGCGAAAGTGTCATGATATCGCGACATGTATTTTCATGGGCCAAAGCAAAGAGAAAGAGGAGAGAGAAAAAAGTGTCACGATATCGCGACATGTTGCATTTTCGCGGGCCAAAGCAAAGAGAAAGAGGAGAGAGAAAAAGTGTCACGATATCGTGACATGTATTTTTGCGGTTGAGTTGAAGCCGACGAAGACCAATGACAACCGACTAAAATTAGGGTTTTTAGTTGTTATGCAAGACGACTAAGATTAGGGTTTTCATCATGAAAATATTGTTATAAAAGGAGGGCTATTTGGAGAATTGTAGGTTGTTGGATAAGTCGTCGAATGCGTGTCAAAGTGTGAAATGTGGCTGTAAGAGCATAGAAAGTGCAAAAGTGGTGAGATGATGGCGAAGTGTGCAAAGTGAGCGAAGAGTCATGTTGAATTTTCCTAAGTGCGTTTGTGATTACGCAGAGAAAGTAGGAGTAGAGAGTGCAAAGGGCAAAGACGAACGCAAAGTGCAGCTGTAACAAAGCAGAGTGTGCAAAGTGATTGCACAGAGAGAGCAGAGTGCGCAGAGAGCGCAAATATGAAGAAGACCAGTCAGGGTCTTGCAAAAGCAAAGGTATTTTACTATCAATCTTCTAGTTTCAAAATTGAAGTCCAAGTTGATGCTTGGCATTAGGGGTTGGTGCTCCTTCCAGTTGGTGCTGGTAAATTAGGGGTTGGTGCTCCTTCCAGTTGGTGCTGGTAAATTAGGGGTTGGTGCTCCTTTTTGTTGGTGCAGATAAATAAGGGGTTGGTGCTCCTTCCAGTAGGGTGCTGGTAAATTGATTGTAAAGTTTGTGCTTTGCAAAGGCTGGATTTGGATGGTAGTCTAAGCAGTCATTCTTGAGGAGTAGCCAAATTAGTGAACCTCGTTAAATATTGTGTTGTGTGATGTTATCTTGTGATACTTTCTTTATCTGGTTTTAAGGTTTCATTATTTTAGTTTTAAGAGCTATGAATTTAAGTTTAAAGAACTACACTGATTCACCCCCCCTATTAGTGCCATTGTAAGACTAACAATTGGTATCAGAGCCAAGTTCCCTTATCAGGCTAAATCAGTCAGGGTTGATCTTGGATTAGTATGCAATGGGTAAGAAGAATATATCCTCTTCCAAAAGGGTATCTCACTCAGTTTCAGTTTTTGTGGAAGAGAAAATTGAACTAGAAAAGGTTGAAGGAGTGAATTCTGAAGTATGTGATGAAGGTGAGTTGATCGCTGCACGTAAAGAGTTGAATATAAGACTGTCCAAGAAGTTGGAAGAATATGGGGATAATATTGAAGATCTCCTCTTACAAATTTAGAAAGCCAAGAAAATAGAAGAAGCCTTGAAGTCACGCCTGGATGATAGAGACGATGAGATCAAGGAGGCCAAGTTACAAACACATCAAGCTCAGTTCGAAGCTTTAAAGTTGAATAACGATGAGAACATAGAGGCATATATGCTGAGAGTTAATGAATTCCTAGAGAATTATTCTAAAAAGGAAACAGGTGGTCTTTTCATGACACTCGAAGAAGAAATAGAAAAAGAACAGGAATGTGATGAAGAAGAAATCGATGTAGAAATAAATTCGAAAGAGGAACTAATTGCAGCTCTGGAATTGGAGATAGAAAGAAAAAGGAATAAGGAAATATCAAGAAAGCTTGAGGATGAAAATGAAGTAATAACCAGTTTGAAAGTACAGGTAGAAGAATTCAAAAGGATTGAAAAAACTCTCAGGTCATAGATCAATGAGAAAGATATTGGTTGCTGCAAACAAGAGGAAGAGATTGTTTTATTGAAGAAACAACTAGAAGAGGCCAATACAAATCTTAAATTCAAGAATAGCACAGAGTTGCTAGATAAAATGATAAGCCAACAAAGAAGCTCCACGGATAAGCGTGGTACTTTGTAGAGAAGAAGAAGTTAACTATTGAAGGATCGAAGCAAGAAAAGTTTGAAGCTGAATCTTCAAAAGGAAGAAAATATCAAAGGAGATCTATAACAAAGCTACCACAAAAAAAGAGGTTCTATCACTCTCACTCTATTCATAATAATACTTTTAATGGCTATTGTTTCAGATGCAACCAGTATGGTCAGAAGGAAACTTATTATGGATTGAATAATAAATCAGAGTTATGCTGGTAGAAATACATCTGCGTTTCTGAGTGAACACTATGTACAATGTTTTCAATGTAATGCTCATGGGCACATAGCAAGGTTTTGTCCTAGAACTTTTGTATCTAATCTAAGGCAAGACAGTAGATTTCATCAGACTCAAAGAATGCAACACAGACAGGGAAGAAATCATGTGCATCAAAGAAAGGAAAATAATCATCCATCAAGGATGCACAAGAGACAACCACCTAGTAGAAATGGTTTTTCACCTTTAATGGATTATGCAGTAGAATGTTATAACTATCATAATTTTGGGCACACTACAAGAAATTGTCAAAGTACATTTGCATCAAATCAATTTTTTTTTTTGAAAAAAAATGAAAAACTTGAATTAATACAAAGAACAATTACAAGCGGGAGAGAACACATCCCAACCAAGAACAACAAGCAACACAACAAGAGAAGAGCACAAAGGCAGCCCAGCACAACACAGAGCAAAGAAGTCAACTGGGCGCGAAAAAATGACATGTCGCGAAATCGCGACATGTCGCGAGATCGCGACAGTCAACCCCGGCTCCCCCACTGCGGTGCCAACAGTCGCGAAAACGCGACATGTTGCGAAATCGCGACATGTCGCGATATCGCGACATGTCGCGAAATCGCGACATGTCGCAAAGTCGCGACGACAGCACCCACCTGCAACCCTTCGACAAAAGTGTCGCGAAATCGCGACGAATTCACCAAATGGCAACCAGATCGCAAAAGCGTCGCGATATCGCGACAGTTTTCGCCAACCCGCTGGAAAGCCAAAATTGTCGCGATTTCGCGACGGGTTTTCCTTATGACACCAGACCGCCAAAAGTGTCGCGATATCGCGACGGTTTTTCCTTTCGGCTCCCAGTTCTCAAAACTGTCGCGAAATCGCGACGAAATATCCTCTCGGCACCCAGTTCTCAAAACTGTCGCGATATCGCGACGAGTTTTCCACTTTGCACTCCGTCTGCAAAAGTGTCGCGATATCGCGACAATTTTACCAGTTAGCACCAAATTGCCAAAACTGTCGCGAAATCGCGACCACTTAACCAAGCGCCTTCCCCAAGGGCCGCGATGGCGCGACATGTCGCGATGGCGCGACATGTCGCGAAATCGCGACAAAAACCCGTCAAAGGCCGAGAAGGCGCAACCTGTCGCGATATCGCGACATGTCGCGATATCGCGACAAAAACCCGGTAGAGGCCAAAAGGGCGCAACCTGTCGCGATATCGCGACATGTCGCGATATCGCGACAGAAACCTTCCTTAGCAAAAAAAACACTGCACATCATTTCAAAAAACGTTCAAGGCCTTGTCGAATCTCTCGCATCCTCCACAGTGCATGTCACCGTGCAACCGCATCCCAACCTCCCTTTCAAAGACCCATCTTAGCAAGGAAATCGGCCGCCTTATTGAGATCTCGATTCACATAGACAGTTATCACATCATCTAATTCCCTCCGGAGCTCTTTGATTTGGGAAACTAAGATCCGCAACCTCCAAGCTTTCGAGACAAAGTTTCTCATACAATCAAGAGCACCCACCAAAATTTGGGAGTCAGACTCAATAATAATCTTCCTGTGTCCTTTTTTGGCAGCCCATAAGGAGGCAGATTTAATGGCAAAGGCCTCGGCTTCATTGTTTGTGGCACATCCCAGACCCTGCAGCTCCCAATAGAGCAAAGACCCAAGCATGATCACGGCACACAACTCCAATTCCAAAGACTTCCTGGATTGCCTTTAGCCGCTCCATCAGTATTGATTTTGATCCATCCTTCAGGAGGAGGTTTCCATCTACCACTCACCTGCCTTTGTTGAAAAACAACTCCCTCGTCCAAAGGCTCGTAAGCAGACTGAATTTCCCCCTCGGTATGAATGGCAACCGTTTTCGCCACTTTGCTCCAAATGACTTGCCATATTCCTTCTAGAGAGGAGAAGGTTTCACTGAAAAATACGGGCATTTCTCTCCAACCAAACCTGCCACCAGATAAAAAATAAACCAAGCTCCCAGCCAATTCGAAGAGCATTGGATTTAAATCTACCTTTCTTCCAGCTTTCCCATATGTTGTTTCGAGACAAGACCCCATTAGCCTGAAGTTTAAAGTGGGAGAACCAGCGCTTCCAGATCTGTCGTGTGAAAGAACATTCAAACATTAGATGATCCGCCGTTTCCTCCTGCTTATGGCATAACACACATTGGGAAGGGCCAATGATGCCTCTGAGTCTGAGATTGTCATAGGTGAGAATTCCATTATGCAAAAACCGCCAGGCAAAAAAGTTCACTTTCGGCCAGCCCTGGGATGCCATATCTTTCTCCGACCAAGAACCAAAAAAAAGGGTGGAGGGGGCTCTGGGAGGATCTCACCATATCCTTCTTTCACAGTATAAACCCCAAGGCTTCCATAGCCCTAGGCCAGCTCATCCTCCTCATCTCTCCCAGTAAGAAACCGTTTCGCCAAGATTTTTCCCAAAGTAGGTACCAACTCCGGAGGGATAGGTATTGGCCACTCATCCAGTCGCTTAAACTTTATGAACTTGTAGTCCCCCAAATGACTAGTGTTAAAGTAGCTCTCAATTTGAATCCATCCCTTATCTTCTAAAGCAGATTTTATCGGTTGCAATTCAAGAAAAACAGCAATAATGGGAGGATTCTCGGTCCCGTGAATCGACCCGTAACCGAGCCTTATCCCCTCGCCCCACTTTCCAAAAAAAAGTTGATCTTTGATGAGTTGAGCTCCAAGCTTGAGCGCCTGCCACACTGGTGATCCAAAACCTTCCAATGGAAAGCGGCCCACATCATTAGGATGGACAGAACCCGTGTATTTGCTAGAGAGAATTCTCGCTGAAGAGGGATGTTGGCTGAGAAATCCACCTCCAAAGATAGCTTTGCCAGCCAAAGCCTTGTTATTAAACTTGGAGCTTCTTAGTCCCAAACCCCCTTTTTCCTTGGGTTGGGTAACCTTGTCCCAGCCAACCAAGGCCCATTTCCTCTCTCCCTTGGCACCTTCCCATAGAAATCTTCTAGCCATTTTATCCAGCTCTTTCCAAATAGACCGGGGAGCAGCCAGGACGGAGAATTTATAAATTGGCATGGCCTGAATAATTGACCGCAGAAAAGTTAGACGACCCCCATAACTTAACCATCTATTAGACAAATGGTTCATTCTATCTTTGATGCCATCCAAAAGGTCCTTCCAAACATCAATTTTCAGTTTTTTGAAATGGAGAGGGACCCCCAGATAGACTACTGGGAGAGAGGTCCGAGTGAAACCTAAAATCTCAATAACTCGGTCCTGTAACCGTTGATCAATATTGAAGAAGATCACTTTGGATTTATTGTCATTGATGACTTGATTAGAGGCCCGGAGGTAGACATTTAGAGTATCTCTCGATTCTTCTTGCTTCCCTAAGGCCGGCCACCCCCACCAATCCAAAGATCATCTACAAACCGTAAATGTGTCAAAACTTCAGCCCCGACCTTAAAACCTCGTTATCTGACCTTGAAGTCTTCTTTTCATAAAGAGTCTGCCCAATCCTTCAGCCAAGATGAGGAAGAGATAAGGAGAGCAAGGGTCTCCTTGCCGCAATCCTCGAGAGGCACCAAAAGGAGGCGAGGGAAGTCCCTTGATAAGAACAGAGTATGAAGGCGTAGAAATACAACTCATGACCCGATCCGTCTCAGCCCCGAGAGAAACCAAAGGCAACCAACATCTTTGCCAAGAAGCCCCACTCCACCCCGTCATAAGCCTTGGACATATCCAGTTTAATGAACATTCCTTTGTTCCCAGCTTGGTGCATTGTATGGATAGCCTCCTGAGCAAGAATCACTCCATCCAAAATTTGCCTCCCTTCAACAAAACCCCCTTGCTCCGGGGAAATTATATTATGCAGAATAGGTTTTAACCTTTCAGCCATAATCTTCGTAATTATTTTATAGATCACATTGCATAAGGCAATAGGTCTAAAATCAGATAAATGAACCCCCCTGCTCCTTTTGGAATTAAAGTAATGAATGTATGATTTAGAGCCTTGAGCATTCTTTTATTGGTTCTGGACTCCTCAGTGACAGTCAAAACATCTTCCTCCAGGGAATCCCAAAAGGCCCGGAAGAACTCAATAGGGAAGCCATCGAGACCAGAGCGATTTACCAAGCACTCATCCCAAAGACCACCTTCTTAAGTTCATCTTTATCTATAGGTCTAAGTAGAGCCCGGTTTTCTTCAGAGAGATTAAAGAAGGAATGACAACAATAACTTCATCTTGGGCTGCCCCATCTTGCTCCATGCTTTCCTTAAAGAGTTTTGAGAAATACTCCATTGAGTGGAAGTGCATACCAGGAAGAGTGTCAAAAGAGTATCCATTCTCATCTTGAAGGAAATCCATAGTATTCATTTGTCTCCTAGCACAGCAGAGCGCTGAAAATTTTTGTATTTCTCGTCTCCTTCTAATAACCAAGTATTTCTTGCTCTCTCGCTTCCAAGAAATCTCTTCTTGGTTATCAATATCCTCAACCGCTTTGCGCAAAGCATCATCCTCGGATTTAAGGTGCTCGGAAATGTTTCCTTCCCCGTAATGTTTTTGCACCTCATCCCATCTAGCCAACAAGGGGGCCCGTTGAGCCGGGAAGTCCCGATTTGTTAGTTTGCCTCCACCGTTTCAATTTACACTTGACAAATTGAAGCCGTTTGTGAAATTTAAACATTGCAGTCCCAAAAGGTGGGCGGCCATCTTCCCACCACCGAGGAATTTTCCTTCGGAGATCTTCTTTTTGCAACCAAAAATTTTCAAATTTAAAAGGTTTATGGTACTCGCTCCGTCCTAGCCCCTCCCTCCAAGACAATGGGAAAGTGGTCCGAAACTCGGGCCTTCCAAAATCTGAAATTTAATATTCCATTTCACAAATGCTTCCTCCGAGACCGTAAACCGGTCTAGTTTTACCTTCCCCGCCGTGTGGCTCTCTTCTCTTATTAGTCCACGTAAAATAAGTACCAGGACCTTTGATATCAACAAGGTGAAAGGCCTGGACTTGAGCAATCATAAGCCTATCCCCTGGATCCAAAACTGGGAAACCACCTTCCTGATCACTGGCAGATAATTTGGCATTAAAATCCCCAGCAACAATCCAATCGCAATCTTCCCGGGAGGATCTCATTGAATGAACAACATTCCATTGAAGCCGCTGTCCATCAATGCTTTGAGCCCCATAGAAGTTTGTAATTAAAACCTGCTCACCAGTAACAATATTCTTAAAGAGAGATGTGAGAACCCCCTCCAAGTCGTATGTTCTATTGCTATCCACACCAGAGGATTCCACAGAGTAACAATTCCCCTCGAAGCTCCTTGGGCCGCAACATCCATATATCCGACGCCCCTCCATATTCTACTAGCAATTTTACACATAAGATCTGAATACATTTTTATTTCCTGAAGGAGCAAAAAGTCTGTTTTGTGTCTTCCTAAAAGTCTTTGAACAACAGATTGATGGGTTCTACTCGTTTAAACCCCTTACATTCCAGGATTGTATAATCATTGGAAACCTTGGGAGCAATACGAGTCAATTGTTCTCACCGATCCTCCATTGATCAGCCTTGTCCCCTTGCGCTACTATTAGATCCTTATTGGATTTTCTACCATCTCCTTGGGAATTACTATTCTTAGACCTCTTTTCCACCTGGGTGATCCCCAACGCTGGTCTTTCTCTGTTCTTTTCTGCACTTCCCATGTGGACATCCTTAATAACTGGTTGTGCAGGGGAATGAATTACCATAGCCCCTAGGTTCTCTGGCTGCAGAGTCTCATGGGTTTCAATCACCTGTTCTAAGACAGGAGTAGATGATAGAGGATCATGAGAGTGGGTGTTAGTATCCCCATCATTCCCAACCACTCCTTCCATGACTTGGTCTTCTTGGTCTACAAGGGATTTGAAGATTTCATATCGGTTGGTTGGCTTGGATTGGGTCCGCTCTTTGCCATTTCTCTTTTTGTTTTTCCTCCGCTTCGCTGTTCAAAGCCATCTTTCGGGCATCGAACCCCGGGGGATATTGAGGGGATCTTTAACCGAAGTGAACTTACCCTCTCTCGGGGCGATTTGACGCTCCCGACGGAGCTTCCGATTTTGTGGTCGAGCTATTTGGGCAGTAACCTAGCCAAATGGCCATGCTTATGGCAGACTCGCATCCGAAAGGTAAGGCTTCATAGTCTAGCCGTTGTATCCAAGTTAGTCCTGCCAACTCCAATTCCACCTCGGCAGAAGTGGTCGAGCTAATGTCCATTTCTACACATATTCTAGCAAAGACAGCAGTATTTCCTTCCATGGTATCTCTTGAAACTCCCAAAAATCTACCTAGAGAATTACCAATCAACTCAAGGATTTGCTCACCCCAAAACTCCATTGGGAGAGCATACAACCGTATCCAGACCGGGACAGCCGTGGGCTCAATGCGAGGGTCAAAACCCACTCTCCACGGTTGGACAAATAATCCCGTCGGGCCGTGGTTCCTCTTCTCTGATTCAAATGCTCTGTTTCTATCTGCTAGAGAAGAGAAACTAATAATAAAATACCCATTGCTTATAGGCCATAGAGAGTACTCACCAATGGGCTCCCAGTTCTGTCTCACCCAGGTGTGAAGGAAGTTCAGAGTGGGCCGAATACCCATGAATTTGCAGATCAGATCATGGGTAGCACGGTATATAATCGTATCCTCAACCAGTTTTGGCTCTATGACAATCTTTGGCCTGGACGCAGATTGTGGAAGGCAGCCGTTAACTCTGTTTGCAGGTAAACCCTTTCCAAGATTCTTAAATAGCATTTGATAAGCACTCGCGTTGAGCTTCATCAAAAGAAGATGCAGGGTTTTCTTTTAATTTATCTGCATATGAGCTTTTCTGCCCATCGGAAGATCCTGGAGGAGACCCCATTGGGCCCTCCCAAGGCAACGAGCAATCCTTCAGAGAGGTGTAGAATCAATCCACAGGAGGATCTGGAAGAGACTTCCAACCAGAGACCCTGGAGCTTCGCCTGGTGCCTGCACAGAAGGTTTCCCGCCAAAATGCCAGCGAATTTTTTTTGATAAGTGTAACCCTAGTATTCAGCTCATGGTACAAAGTTACTTGATCAAGATCCAGGATTCTATCTAGGACAAACCTCTTAATTTTCCTAAGTTTTGTTGCTCTAGATTCAATCGCATCAAATCAATTTTAGAGAAGAAAATTTCAACCAAATAGAATGAGACAAAATATAAGATTTCTCAAAAAACATGCACAAGATACTGAAAAAAAAAAGTCAAAACAAAAGCCCAAAATTGTAATAAAACTAGAGTGGAGAAAGAAAGAAGAAAGGAAATCGTGTCTCCTTGGACTGAAGGAGACTACTCCTCTATTGCACTAAGCAACTCCAGGTAGCACATCCTTAGGGGGAGCAATCTTAAAGTTTTATTTTAATGCTCCTATGTTTGTTTGGTTATCTGAGGATGAAAGGCAAGTAGTCAGGGAAGTTGTCGCATAGTTGTCGAAGTGTGTTTTCAGTTCATGTAGTTGTTTGTGGAAGTGCCGTGAAGGGTTGTGATTAAATTGAGAGTTGTCATTATTGGTAGTATTGCTATATGTCATTGTTGTACTAGTGATGGTTCTTATTGCCATTGTCCAAAGTTAAGGATTATAATAGTTTAGATAATTTGGTTAGTGAAAGAATGTTGCCCTAGTCGCATATATGTGTTTCGATAAAAGTAGTATGTACTTGAACTACACATTGACGTGAAGATTGTTAGATCTATTATGACGTTGTGGTGAAAAATATTGAAGTCTGATTATTGATTCATGTTTAGGTCATCAAGATGAGAAACTTTGCTTTGTGAATCATACCTATCCGAGGTCCAGAAGTATGAGTTTGAGTAAGGTGCACTATAGTTGGCCGTGAAGTGTTTGAAAAAATGTTGTCTCCTGATTCGAATAGTTGAAAGTAAGGTGTGACCAGTGGTGACTATAGAAAACATAGACCAAGTTGAAAATGTAAAAAGGGATTTGGTTGGTGTTGTGGTATAGTGTTTGATGCTTGCACAGAGTTGGTTGATACATGCTTCGACTAGGGTTTGTGATAAAGGGATGTTCATTGAGGTGATTGGTTGAGTAGAGTTGATTGAGCCTAGTCAAGTGATTGGATGCATGTGGTTGTTCAAGTTCCATAAAATAAACTATTCTATATTCTTGATTTGAGTTGAGATTGAGATTTGAGAATAGAACATATAGAGTCTCTAACAATTCTCTTTATGCTTCTATGAGATTGATTTGAGTTGAGATTGGGATTTGAGTATAGAACATATTGAATCTCTAACAATTCTCTTTATGCTTCTATGAGATTTAGTTGATATATTGATTGAGCATTAAGTATAGAACATATTGAGTCTCTAAAAATTGTCTTTATGATTCTATGAGATTGGATAAGTTCTGTGTGATCTGGTTAAGCAAATTTGAAACAAGCCTTTTCACCCTTATGTACCTCAAGGGTACTATGGAATACGGGTTATGGTATCCAAAAGATAAAGCCTTCACCCTTATTTCATATTCAGATGCATATTGGGCAGGAAGTGTCGATGACAGAAAGAGTACCCGTGGAAGTACATTCTATCTTGGAGACAGATTGGTCGCATGGCACAGTAAGAAACAAGAGTCAATTTCTTTATCGCAACAGAAGCAGAATATATTGTAGCGACAACAGGTTGTACGCAGGTATCACTTTTTGAAGGAGAAAGTTGCGAAAGGTGAGGTTAAGTTGGATTTTGTTCCAACTACAGAGCAAGTAGCAGATATCTTCACAAAACCATTGCCTAAGGAAGTTTTTGAGTACCTTCACAATAAATTGGGAGTGGTCACACTTCCCAAGAATTGACTAGCTATAGGGATCACATTCTCAGGGGGAGCATCTAAGTATTTGATTATCTTTTTGCTCATGTTCATGATTTTTGCTAAGTATAATCAATTTTACCTGAGAATGTTGTGCATGGACTCAGGGGGAGTCTGCAGTAGCCCTTTGGTATTATTTTCAAAGGGGGAGAAGAGTTACAAGAAATTGCACATGTGATGCCAAAAATTCCAAAGGGGGAGATTGTTGAGCAAGGTGCAAAATCAGTATTGTCATTGTTGTCAACACAGTCAGATAGATCTGTTGATATAGTGGACAGGAAGTTCAAAAGCTATTCAGATGCAAAAGACAAGAGTTTAAAAGTTATTCAGAGTATGTACAGTGCTTTTACAAGAAGACCGAAGTGGCCCATTTGCAAAAGATCAAAGAAAAAGATAAGAAAAGTGTCGCAATATCGTGACATATACAGCGGGCAAGAAAAACTGTCACGATTTCACGACATGTTGGAAGAGAGAGAAAAAGCTGGAAAAACTGTCACGATTTCACGACATGTTGGAAGAGAGAGAAAAATCTAGAAAAACTGTCGGGATTTCGTTACATGTTGGAAGAGAGAAAAAATAGGAAAAATTGTCATGATTTCGTGACATGTTGGAAGAGAGAGAAAAAGCAGGAAAAACTGTCGTGATTTCGTGACATGTTGGAAGAGAGAGAAAAAATAGGAAAAACTATCACGATTTCATGACATGTTGGAAGAGAAAAAGGCAAGTGGAAAAACTATCGTGATTTTGTGACATGTTGGAAGAGAAAAAGGCAAGTGGAAAAACTGTCACGATTTTGCGACATGTTGGAAGAGAAAAAGTCAAATGGAAAAACTGTAGCGATTTCGTGACATGTTGGAAGAGAAAAAGGCAAGTGGAAAAACTGTCATGATTTTGCGACATGTTGGAAGAGAAAGAGAAAGCAGGAAAAAGTGTCACGATTTCGCGACAAGTTCGAAGAAAGAGAACTGGAGAGAAATTACAGAAACATATTCTAGAAATAATGCAAAAATAATAACTAAGGAAATAATGACACCATTCAATGCACATATAACACACAAGATTTACCCTGGTTCACCCAATTTGGGCTAGTCCAGCAAACAAGAGTCTATCCTCCTTGATATATTATTCTCTCTCTCATCCCTAAAACGGGACATTACAATAATTATATAAGGAAACTCATACAACCCTAAACCACCAAGTGGTATTAGGGTATCATGGATACAACACCATGGGCTAAACCACCCACACCCACTAACCACCCACCAACCGTGGGAATCCCGGGGGTTGCTCCAAAAGTAGCAATAAAAGTAGGTGAAAAATAACGATAAAAGTAGGTGAAAAAATTGCTATTTATTCATCTCTGTGGACGTCGATTCATTAGACACCCTGCTTCATCAATGGATTTATTCATCTTTGTGGAAGTCAATTCATCAGACTTTTTTCCAGACTCAGCTTTCTTTGATCTGCAATCCTTCTTCATATGACCAGGCTTGCCACAATTCCAGCATTTTCTCTCAAACTTCCCCCGAGACTTGGATCTACCTTTAGACTTAGACCTATCACCATATCTAGATTTTTCCTTCTCCTTGGCACGCCCTCTCACTGTTAGGGCTTCCTTAGATGTGCCCTCCATGGCTTTTCTCCTCATATCCTTAGATAATAGAGATACCACTATATCTTCAAACTTCAATGTGGATGAAGTTGTACTACCAATTGCTACTACTAAGTTATCCTATGAATCTGGTAAAGAGCATAACAAAGTAATGCATTTATCTTCCTCACTCAGCTTAATTTCTATAGATGTTAGTTGACTTACCACTGTATTGAATGCATTCAGATGATCTACAACCGAATCCTCGTTATGCATCCTAAGATTATACAGTTTCTTTTTGAGGAATAATTTGTTCACTAGGGACTTCAACTGATACAAAGCCCATAACATCTCCTAGAGATCCTTTGCTGTAGCTTCTCTCGAAACATTGATGAGCACTGAATCTGCAAGACACAGTCGAATCAGACTCCTTGCTTTTCGATTCATCTTCTCCCAATCTTCATCGAAAGTACCCGTAGGTTTTGTTGTTTCTAAAATAGCAGCCCACTGGACCCCCCCTATCCGTAGTATTTTGCGCTGTAGTGCCTATCATACAATTATTTTTCGGCAAAGAATGAGACACATCCAAAATTCTCCCACTTGTTGAATACTTTGCCAGACCCATTTAAATTGAACAAAATCTAAACTTTTCAGTGCTTACAGCCTTGGTTAATGCATCTGCAACATTTTCCTTGGTGTCTACCTTTTCCAGCAACACTTTCCTCTGTTCAAGCATGTCCCTGTAGAAATGGAACTTTGTATCAATGTGCTTCGTTCTTGAATGGTAAGCGGGGTTCTTTGCCAAAAATATGGCACTCTGACTGTCACAGTTTATCTTCACAGCTCCTTGAAAGAACCCAATTTTAGTGCATAGTCTTTGTAGCCATACAACTTCCTTACTTGCATCAGTGGCTGCCATATACTCAGCTTTAGTAGTTGAAAGAGCAACAACAGTCTGCCTCTTGCTCATCCAATTAATGGCCCCTATGAACAAATTGAATACATAAGCACTAGTAGATCTTCTCCTGTCCAGATCTCCAGCCCAATCTGCATCAAAAAACCCTTCTATATCCAATTGTCTATTTTCTTTACCTGTACCCTCATAGCAGATTGTAAAATCAGAGGTGCCACGCAAATATCTAAACACCCTTTTCACAGAAGTCCAATGCTCTTTACCAGATTTAGACATATATCTACTCAAGACTCCCACTGCATGGGCAATGTCTGCTCTAGTACAAACCATGGCATACATTAAACTACCTACAACATTTGCATAAGGAATATGTGACATTTCCTCTACCTCTTCTATTTTTGGACATTGTTTAGCAGACAATTTTTCACCTAAAGAAATAGGTACCTTCACCGGTTTGCAATCCTGCATATTGAACCTTTTCAACACTGTCTCAACATACTTTTTCTGATCCAGCCACAACTTTCTGTTAGAGCGATCTCTTTTTATTTGCATACCCAATATAAAATTTGCAGGGCCAAGATCCTTCATGTCAAATTGTGATGCCAACTAAGACTTTACTTCCTTGACAAGTTTCTTGCTATTTCCAATTAGTAACATGTCATCAACATAAAGAACTACAATGACAATTACATTACCAATTTTCTTTGAATACACACAGTGATCAACATTGCTACCTAAAACATAAGTATCAAATTTTTGGTACCACATTCTAGGTGATTGTTTCAGCCCATACAATGATTTCTTTAACTTACATACCAGATCCTCCTTTCCTGCAATGATGAAACCTTCAGGCTGCCTCATATAGATTTCTTCCTCCAAATATCCATGAAGGAATGCAATTTTCACATCCATTTGTTCTATTTCAAGATCAAATGCAGTAGCCACAGCTAACATAAATCTAATTGATGTTAGCTTTGCAACGGGAGAAAAAACTTCACCATAATCAATTCCTTCAACTTGGGAAAAACCTTTAGCAACCAGGCGAGCTTTATATTTCTCCACTTTACCTTTAGCATTCTGCTTCTTCTTAAAGATCCACTTGCAACCTATTGCTTTCCTACCACTTGGTAATTTCACTAAATCCCATGTTTTGTTCTTTTTTAGGGACATCATTTCCTCATCCATGGCCTCTTCCCAACGGTTTGCCTCTCCAGAATTAATAGTTTCTCTAACTGTTCTAGGATCTTCATCAGTAACAGATAGTACAAAAGAAGTAGGAAAAGCATATGGACTGTACCTTTTAGGTTGCTTCCTTTCTCGTGTTGATCTCCTTACCACAGGTGTATGAACATCTTCTTCATCCTCTTCCAGATCCTCACCTGTATGTTCCTCTTCCATATCCTCATTTGTATGCTCCTCTTCCAGATCCTCTACTGTCTGATAGTTTTCCATGAGATCAAATTGGACCGTTCCGAGTTCCTCTTACTCGTAACTACCTTCCCCGGAATCATCGATCATATCCCTAAACACCACATCTCTACTATACACTATACTTTTAGTTTTTGGATTCCAAAGCTTATATCCTTTAACACCATATTTATAACCAATAAAGATACATTTAATAGCCTTATTATCTAGCTTACTTCTTTTCTCCTTTGGAATATGCATGTATGCATCATAGCGAAAAACTCTGAGATGTGAAATAGAAGGTTTCTTACCAAATAGAGCTTCAAATGGAGTTTGATCCGGCAATGCTGATGTAGGTGACCGATTTCACAAGTAGCATGCTTGCACTCATCGCTTCCGCCTGAATTCTGTGCCAAACCTGCACCACTAAGCATACTTCTAGCCTTCTCCATCAGTGATATGTTCAACCTCTCTGCAACTCCATTCTGTTGAGGTGTATATGGAGAAGTCTTCTATCTTGCAATACCACATTGCTTAAAAAATTTCTCAAATACATTAGAACAATATTCCCCTCCATTATCAGACCTCAACACCTTAATCCTTTTATCAGTTTGATTCTCAACAAGTGCTTTAAATTCCTTAAAATTTTCAAACACTTCATATTTGCTCTTAAGAAAATAAATCCATGCATATCTTGAAAAATCATCAAAAAAGGAAGCATAATACCATGATTTTCCAAGAGACGGCATAGGAACAGGACCAAAAATATCACTGTGGATCAAATCTAGTACCCCACTAGATCTTATGGCACCAGATGGAAAACTAAACCGATTCTGTTTACCATAAATACAATGTTCACAGAACTCGAAAGACATTGAATAATTAGGGATACCATGAACCATACCTTTTGTGTATAGGGTACGCAATCCCTTTTCTCCAATATGTCCCATCCTTTGATGCCAGAGTGTTGATATTTTATCAGAATCAACCTCAGGAACAGTTGAGCTATTGCACTCATTTGTCATAGTGCTTCCCAATAGCTTATACAATGTTCCAATCCGAACTCCCCTTGCCAACACCATTGATCCATGAACCATTTTGCATGAATCCTTGCCAAAACTGACATTCACTGCTGCATCGGCCATTTTGCTTACCGAAATCAAATTTCTAGCAAGTCCCGGAATATGCATCACACCTGGTAGGGTCTTAACCCTACCATCCTACAGCAAAATTTTCACTCTTCCCCGACCCATGATTCTGAGTGGTGAATCATCTCCCAATAGTACCTCCCCTCCATCATATCTTTCATATTCACTGAACCACCCTCTATGAGGAGTCATATGAAAAGAGGCACCGGTATCAATCAACCAATAATTTTTATCTGATCGTTTGGAGCACGATGAGCAGGATGCCAGATATACATCCCCTACTTCATCAATGGATTTATTCATCTCTGTGGAATTCGACTCATCAGACTTTTTTCCAAACTCAGCTTTCTTTGATCTGCAATCCTTCTTCATATGACCAGGCTTGCCACAATTCCAGCATTTTCTCTCAAACTTCCCTCGAGACTTGGATCTACCTTTAGACTTAGACCTATCACCATATCTAGATTTGTCCTTCTCCTTGGCATGCGCTCTCACTATTAGGGCTTCCTTAGATGTGACCTCCATGGCTTTTCTCCTCATATCCTCAGATAATAGAGATGCCACTATATCTTCAAACTTCAATGTGGATGAATTTGTACTACCAATTGCTACTACTAAATTATCCCATGAATCTGATAAAGAGCATAACAAAGTAATGCATTTATCTTCCTCACTCAACTTAATTTCTACAGATGTTAGTTGACTTACCACTGTATTGAATGCATTCATATGATCTGCAACCGAATCCCTGTCATGCATCCTAAGATTGTATAGTTTCTTTCTGAGGAATAATTTGTTCACTAGGGACTTCTATTGATACAAAGCCCCTAACCTCTCCTAGAGATCCTTTGCTATAGCTTCTATCGAAACATTGATGAGCACCGAATCTGCAAGACACAGTCGAATCAGACTCCTTACTTTTCTATTCATCTTCTCCCAATCTTCATTGGAAGTACCCGTAGGTTTTGTTGTTTCTGAAATAGCAGCCCACTGATCTCTCTCCACGAGCATATCTTCCATCTTTAACTTCCATAGCTCAAAACTTTTGCCGTCAAATTTCTCGATCTCTATCCTTGAATGATTTCCTGACATTTTTCCTTCAAACTCCTTCTGCATAACTCCCACTCCAGAATAGGTTTCCTCTCACTCCTAGAAACCCTAGATCTTCTTCAAACGGATTTAAACCCTAGCAATAAAGGTGTCCCCCCCCAGACCCCCCCTACCCGTAGTCTTTTGTGCTGTAGTGCCTATCGTACAATTCTTTTCTGGCAAATAATGAGACACATCCAACAAGAACAAGTAAGAAAAGTGTCACGATTTCATGACATGTCACATTTTTGCGACTAAAATAGGAGAGAGAAAGTAAGTTGGAAAAGTGTCACGATTTCGCGACATGTTGCATTTTCACGACTAAAATAGGAGAGAGAAAGTAAGTTGGAAAAGTGTCACGATTTCATGACATGTATTTTCGTGACTAAAATAGGAGAGAGAAAGTAAGTTGGAAAAGTGTCACGATTTTGCGACATGTCGCATTTTGGTGACTCGGAAAGGGCAGGAAGGAAGAGAAAGAAAGTGTCATGATTTTGTGACATGTCGCATTTTTGCAACTCGAAAAGGGCAGGAAGGAAGAGAAAGAAAAAGTGTCACGATATCGCGACATGTCACATTTTCATGACAAAAGAAAGAGAGGAAGCGTACAGAAGCAGAACTATCGTTATTTCATGACAAAAGCAGAAAGCAAAACTTCGAAATCAGAAGTGTCATGATTTCACGATAAAAGTAGAGAAGAAGACTTCGAAGGCAGAAGTGTCATGATTTCACAACAAAAGCAGAGAAGAAGACTTCAAAGGCAGAAGTGTCACGATTTCACGACAAAAGTAGAGAAGAAGACTTCGAAGGCAGAAGTGTCGCGATATCGCGACAAAAGCAAAGACGAAGTATATGGAGGCGAAAGTGTAGCGATATCACGACATGTATTTTTGCGGGCCAAAGCAAAGAGAAAGAGGAGAGAGAAAAAAGTGTTGCGATATCGCGACATGTTGCATTTTCATGGGCCAAAGCAAAGAGAAAGAGGAGAGAGAAAAAAGTGTCGCGATATCACTACATGTTGTATTTTCGTGATTGAGTTGAAGCCAACAAAGATCGATGACAGCCGACTAAAATTAGGGTTTTCAGTTGTTATGCAAGCCGACCAAGATTAGGGTTTTCATCATGAAAATGTTGTTATAAAATGATAGCTGTTTGGAGAATTGTAGGTTGTTGGATAAGTCGTTGAATGCATGTCAAAGTGTGAAATGTGGCCGTAAGAGCACAAAAAGCGTAGAAGCGGTGAGATGATGGCGAAGTGTGCAAAGTGAGAGAAGAGTCATGTCGAATTGTCCTAAGTGTGTTTGTGATTGCGTAGAGAAAGCAGAAGGAGCAGATAGTGCAAAGGGCAAAGACGAACGCAAAGTGCATCTATAACGAAGCAGAGTGTGCGAAGTGATTGTGCAAAGAGAGCAGAGTGCGTAGAGAGCGCAAAGGTGAAGAAGACCAGTCAGGGTCTTGCAAAATCAAAGGTATCTGACTATCAATCTTCTAGTTTTAGAATTGAAGTCCAAGTTGATGCTTGGCATCAGGGGTTGGTGCTCCTTCCAGTTGGTGCTGGTAAATCAGGGGTTGGTGCTCCTTCCAGTTAGTGCTGGTAAATCAGGGGTTGGTGCTCCTTTCTATTGGTGTAGATAAATAAGGGGTTGGTGCTCCTTCCAGTAGGGTGCTGGTAAATTGATTGTAAAGTTGGTGCTTTTCAAAGGCTGAATTTGGATGGTAGTCCAAGCAGTCATTCTTGAGGAGTAGCCAAATTGGTGAACCTCATTAAATCTTGTGTTGTGTGATGTTCTCTTGTGATACTTACTTTATCTGGTTTTAAGGATTCATTATTTCAGTTTTAAGAGCTATGAATTTAATTTTAAAGAACTACACTGATTCACCCCCCCTCTCAGTTCCATTGTAAGACTAACAGGACCCACCTTTTTGGTTTGTGTTTTGGAGGATTTTGGTATCCTTGGGGATATGAGTGCACGAAGTTTTATATTTGACATTTGTATTGTAGTTTGAAAGGTGTATTATTGGGTAGCGTCTTTTGTATTCCTTCCATATTCTTTTGGAGTGATATTTATTGCAGGGTCCATACCCATAAGTGTGCATTGCTAAGTTGCTTTGCAAATAGGGTCTCTTTGTTTTTTTGAGGATATCTAGTGTGTTGATTGGATTTTATTTCACAGTGTTGATTTGGTGTGGTTTTGATTAACTTTAATGTTTTCAAATTAAACTAATTAAAACATTTAATCTCATTTAAATTAAAATAAATGGAAAATTTTTATGGAAATAAATAAAAAAATAATAAAAATAATAAAAGTTTATATATATTTATATTTATATAAGTATAATATATATAATAAAACAAAAAGTGAATAAGAAAAAAAAAAAAAAAAAATATATATATATATATATATATATATATTTATATGATATATAAATATAAAATAAATAAATAAATGAATAAAGTTAAATAAAACAAAAAAGAGATAAAATATAATATATATTATATATTATATAATATAATATATAATGTATAATATAGATATATATAAATAAAGGGTTAAAAGCAGCTATGTGGCTTTCTTTTCATATGAAATGCCATGTTACTTCTTTATTATATTTTCCCATGTCACGAATGGGTTTTAATTATTTGAGTACTTCATGTGTAGGGCCAGCGCAGGAGGACGTGGACTTGCATGGAAAAACGGACCAATGGATGTGCCTGTGTAACTATGTGGATATAATATTTGAGGAACCAGGTTTAGTAGTAATAGTACAAGCAACAGGATCCAAACAAGTATGAGGGCACCATGTTGAGAACAGTGAGTTGGCTATCGAAGAGTCGTTGGACATGGGAAATTGATGCTCGGTGGATGCGACATAGGATAGTTGAAGCCATGTAGGGTTTGAAGGAGGTGACAAGATTACATGGTGAATGACTACTTGGTGGAAGATAGGATGGATGACACCAAGGCAGCTTCACAAGTTTTCACAACGATGATATGGAAACACTAGATGCAAGGAGGAATAAATAGTAGCTGGGTCCACAATAGTTGGAATGTGATAGTGAGGGAGGACCACTGGTGGTTACATGTGGATGAATATGATATGACTAGTAGCTTAGACTACTGGTGACATGGTGGTGTTTGGTAATAAATGATAACGATGGTGGTAATTGCATTTTGTCGGAGGTCCATGTTAGGAAGGGAAACTAAAGTGGAACAAAGTCCCAACGTAGGAGAGCTTCGAACGTATAACAAGAGTAGACAGAGATTATGACCATGTAGATGCAGGACTCACCAGGATTGATGGTGATGAATGAGCTGACAAGGCAGTAACAATGAACATTGGTGTACCGTGTGACCAGCCGATGATAGTTAAGTGTAGCTCAAACTTGACTGATGACATGGTCTAATGTTTGGATGTAAGATCAAATGCTACATTCAATGCAGATGTACAAAGTGGAACCAATGCAAATGATGTGACAAATAATCTAATAATAGTGAGATAAACAAAGAGTTACATCAACCATGGGTATAGCCAAGCAGTTAAGCATAAACAAATACGTAGATGATCTTGATGACAAGGTACTCAAAAATAAGGTGGAACTAGGATGGCATGGGTATCTTTTCCAATGACAACATGGACGTGAACTCCATAGCATGGAATCTCCAAAATGATGAGATGGCTAGGTCTAGATGAGGGATAGAAAGGTCAATATTACCATAGCAGTATTCAAGGAGTCAAAAAATTTGGGTGTTGGATATAGATGGTATTATCAAAAACAACGAGAAGGATGAAGGAGGTTAGAGGAATTTACAATATGAGCACTGTTACGGGGAATCTTCCAGACCTAGAAAAGGTGTAGTATAGCATATGAAGGTAGTCAGAGCAATAAGGAATCATCATTCTCCTGCACAAACAAATAAAACCCTAATATCCTTGCTTTAAGTGGACAAATGCCAAAATAGAGGAGGCTTAAAATATTATGCTCATATAGGTCAAAGGTGCAAAGGTTGTAGAGGAGTATGTGAAGTAGTGGTAAGTAGTTTTAGTGCTGTTGAGCAAATAGCATAGGATGGCATCCCCATGGCTGCACATAGCCATGGTGACCTTCCTCATAGTGGTGGTTTACGACTTTCGATTCATCACTTGGATCCAAAGGAAGTAAGGTGGCCTTGCTAGTTTAAATACATATGCCTCTCTGGTTTTAATACATAGCCCTCACTAGTTTTGATATATGGGCCTCACTTGTTAGATTATGATAGAGATGGAGTTATAAGGTATAAAATCCCTTTAATTTAAAAATAAAGGGTTGGTAAAAATTAAAGTTCCTTTTGATTTCTTATGTGGAAGTTGTTGGTTTTTTATTATATATTAGAATATAAAGGCCAAGGAGATATAAGGAATAAAGGCCATTATTGTTTATCAAATTTTAATATAAAGTACCTAAGGCCAAGGGGAGGTATAAGGTTTAAAGTTCAAGGTTCTTTTGTGATTTATTATTATTTTTATATTATAATATAGGGGGAGTTATAAGGAAAACGAGAGATTGAATACTTTGTCATATTATGACATTTAAAGAAATTATAGGGGAAAGTGATTTTTTTTTATTTATCATTTTTGTAGCATCCTAAAGAAGAGGGAAGTTGAAACGAATGAAAGGATTGAAACCTTAAATACCCAAGGAGGTCATTGTACAAGGGCTGGAAAATTTTGTAAAACAAGACTATTTTGAAGAAATCAAATGCATACATTTTGGCAAGCATACACTTTGTGAGAAAAATCAAAAGGAGACTGTTGTCTAGGGTTATTGTATTTATTGTTTAACTTTCACTGCATTTTTTTTCAATTTATATCTATGTATTTATGCCTTTAAGGGGTTATACTAGGTGAATATTGAGATTGATGCAAATGTTATTTCACCCTTTGAGTCTTGCACTTGATCTAATTTGATTGTGTTTTATGCAGGTTTATTTAGATCAGGTTACCTTTAGACTTGTCTCATAACTTGGGGTTTTGCAGGGTAGGGGAGTATGATACCAGGATTTACTTGCATGTTTTTCTAGCTTTGATGTAAATAGATTCAATTAATTTTCTATAATTTGTTTAGTTTTCATTCTATTTTTGTCCATTGCTTTTCCATTCTGGTCATTTCTAGAATTTTTTTTTGCTTTTCCATTCTAGTCATTTCCAAAATTTCTATTTTTTTACTTTTCCATTCTAGTCATTTCCAAAATTTTTGTGTTGTTTTCCATTCTCGTCATTTCTAGAATTTGTGTTTTTTGCTTTTCCATTCTGTTCATATCTAGAATTTTTGCATTTTACTTTTAGTATTTTATTCTGGTCCTTGTCCAAAATTTTGTCTATACATTTTGTTTAATTTCATTTTATTCTGGTCCATTTTCCAGAATTTCTTGTACATTCATTTCATTTGCTTCCATTCTGGTCCTCATCCAAAATTTCTGCACCTCCAAATTGCACTAAGATTTTAGTTTTCAAATCTAAATTTTTAGATAAAACCAACCTTAGGAGGGAGGGTACTAACACCTAATTTACATTAATGGCAGATAAAGCAAATGAACACTAACTTACTAACTTACTAACATGTCCAAATTCTAACTTAGCTTTAGTAGAACGCTCATAATGAAGATAAAATGAATCTACTAACTTTAAAATGAATCTCACATTAAAGATATGGAGCCTAAAATGAAGTGGACTATTCTATGTACTTTTAATTACACCTTTAATTTGAAGATAAAAGGAACTTGCTAATTGGGATCCAGGGTAAATCAGATTAATATCAAGAGCATTAAAAGGAACCACTTTCACACAAGCAAAGTTCACATTCACTTTAAGGATTAAAGAATCATGATCACTAAGCATTGTATGAATCAAACTATCAAGGCCCCTTGTTAACTGTCACTTGCATACTATGAGACTATTCTAGCATATGTTGTTTTTAATTATCATCAATTACATGCATGTATGCGGAATGTTTGTCTATCAAAACCTTGGAGAAATTCATGTTTGCACTTAATTTCTTTGCAAGAGGAAGTTTTCAATTCAATACTCTGATTATGGTGACTATTTTGAAATAGGGTAAAACAATCACTCAACATTTTGGTGCTAGAAGGAGGGCCTTCTTTCGTAGCTTTGTGATTTAAATATTTAATTTTCTAACAGTTAATGTGGGTAGTATTATTTCCACCTTATTGTGTGTGCATGTACAGTGTGTATTCAAATCTCTTATTGTAAGTGATTTATGAGAAGCCATGTAGAACATTAGTTTTACCAAGCTAGCCTAACCTAAGCACATTTCTACTAGGTCTAAAACCACTGGTGAAACCATTTTTTAAAGTCTTTCTCCCAATTCTAGGATGCCAAGAAACAAAACTCAAGAGATCAAAATCCCATCTAGTATACTTGATCTAGGGTCATATTTAGACTCAAGTACATCTAGTGGATCTACATCCATTGTTTCTATTTTAATAGCTACATCAAGTGTATATGTCCCCATAAATTCAATGGTTGCTATCATTCCCATAGGGCCATCACCATTGAATAACATGGACCAACCACCAGGTCCTTGGTACAGTGTGCAAAGTATTCCATTGAACATACCTAGGGATGTCCATGAAATACCTAGGCATATTGAGAGGTCGATACCCAAGTTTAAGCATGATGGTTCTTTCACAGCTGAAGAGCATGTCAAAAATTACAAGGACCATATGATTAGACAAGGATTCAATCATGAAGACATCGCTTGTCGACTTTTCCCCATGAGTTTGGATGAGATGGTTCAATATTGGTACATGAATATCCCCATAGGGTCCATAACTTCTTGGGCCCAATTAGAGGTAACCTTCATCAATAAGTTCAGGTCACTTTTAGATCCTACCATCATCTATAATCAATTTATGTCCTATAAAATGTTACCCAATGAGCCGATTAGGACATTCAATGCTAGGTTCTAAAATATTTACACGAGTGTAACTCACCATTTTGTGGTCGATGCTGATGTAGCCCTTAAATTATATTTCGAAGCTCTAGATCCCATGATAGCCATGTTTTCTAGGAGAAATATTTAGGTTATAATATTTTCCCTAGCTTATGCGAAGGCCATGACCATTGAATAACAAATGACATCGCAAGGCATGGGGATGCCCCAATTGCCCATGATAGGATAATATGGTCCTTATAGTCAGTTGGCCATGATGAAATAGAAGATGGCACTAGAAGTATGAACAATGAATGCCCTACCATATCATCAATAATACCCATTCATGCCCACGTATCCATACTTCCCCATCTATCCTAATGCAACCATTCAACCCACCATACCAATGATGACAAACAATCATATAACCATGCTAGGATTCAAGGTGATCAACTCTCAAGCTTCGACAACTTACCCAATGGTCCAACCTCTTCAAAGCATGAATTCATGATGGAATCAAAATATTCAAAATTAAACCATCACACCTAAGCTAGAGGTGGCCAATGTAGAAAATGTGTTTGGAATTGATATTACAATGCCCCAATCATAAGGGTTTGATTCTAGGGTTGATGAATTGGAAAAACAAGTCAGCAAACTGAACAACCAAATGATCCACATACAAAAAACCCTGGTCAACCCTCTAGGAATAGTCAAAATCCTAACCATAGAGGAAAGAGAACGTACAATAATCACCCCAATAATGGGTGCATACCCAACCTTATAGCCAATTATGCAGAGTATTTGGAGGATTATGGTCATTTAGAGCCCTATGGAGAGGAAGTACCCCATTATTGCCAAGGGAAGTAGGATGCTTTGGTGACCGAAGTTGTCCACTATCAAGAAAATAAGGAAGGAGAAGAGGACATTGAAATCTTAGGAGAAGAGGATGATGAAACTATGGAAGAGGAAGTCCAAGCTATTAGACATGTTGGGAAAGGAAGTCATGGTTATTACACAAGAAGTTCTAAGAATCCCAAAATTTCATTCACTCCCCCAAAAAATCCCATTCTTTCTCCTGATACCAAATGTGATAATAATCCACCTCCTCCTCCAACTGTTGAATTGTCCAAAATATCAAGGTTGCTAAATTTACGTGTCAAGAAATTTTTTTGGTGAAAGGGTTGTACCCACCAAGTCAAATCCATGAGATAAAAGGTGTCGAGTCACAATTTGTATTGAGGAAGGAAAAATGAGAAGTCCCTCCTTTTCTCACAACCATAAAAATTGTAAACAAGAACCTTCATATGTGTCTGATAGACTCGGGTGCGTCGGGTAACATCATACCCCTCGAGATTTACCAAAAGTTAGGATTCACACCAATTCCTTCAAAGAGCAAAGTGATACAATTGGACAGATCGGTTGTGGATGTGTTTGGAACTTTGAATGATGTTATGATTTAGATCAATTCAGATCCTAGAGTTAAACATCATGTAAACATACTTGTGCTTAATATTCCTGCCAAATATGACATGGTATTGGGAAGAGATTGGAGTAAGAACCTGAATGGATACATCATTACAGATTATTCCCATATGTAGTTGCCTTGGAGAGGGGTAGAAAACTAAATCTAGGTGGATAGTGAGCCAAGGCTCAAAGATATGATTATAGAGTATAATAAGCCCAACGAAATTCAATTTTCCAAAACTGAGTTAAGGGTATTTAACTTCGAGATAGAAGAAGCTATTGAAGAACCTTAAAAGGAAAAAATTTCTTGTGGTACTTCTAAAGAGGATAGTTTGGTTTGGATTCTAATATTTTATGGATCCAAATTGAAATAAGATGCTAGAGCTAGTATCAAACTTACATGTCCTGGTAGCAAGCCTATGCTAGCTGCCTATAGATTATAGTTCCCAACCACCAATAATGTGGCAGAGTATGAAGCACTAATTTTTTGACTTTAGTTGGATTTAAATAAGAAGGTTAAGTGTCTCAAAGTTTTGGGATACTCATAGTTGGTGGTTAAACAAGTAAAAGGGCAATATGCGTGTCAGGATAAAATATTAAACCTTTACAAAACTAAAGCCAGGGATTTGATAGATGAGTTCAATGCTTTCAATATCTCCCTTATTTATAGGAAACACAATTGAATGGAAGATTATTTAGCCATTACCGCAAGTATGCTAAAACCAATTGACCATAAAAAATGTAAAAATTTGTCAATTGAGTTGGTGCCCTGTCCCTCCATACCAGACAACATTGCCAATTTGTAATTATTCGATAGTGATAGACAAATTTTCAAATTTATTAGTAATTCTAGTATTTTCAAAAATCAGGTGATGGATGAAGATAAAATAGGGCAGGAGGAAATAAACATGGATAGTGAACAACCCAAATGATGAATAAAATGCCAAAAGACACAGTTTCACTAGAAAAGATATTTAATATTGGATATCAAACAAAAAGAGGTAATAAAGCACCCCCATAAGAAGCATATGATCTAATAAACTTAGAGAGTGCATAAAATCCACAAGAAGTATTCATTGCTAAGGCATGTACAATTCAAAAAAATGAGTCTATCACTCATGCACTAAGAGAGTATGCGGATTTATGTCATGACCCTCCCTAGCTGACTTTATGGCACAAGAAAATAATGTATTAACCTAAGATGTGGTGATACTTAGTTTGAACAATTAAACCAACTATGTGATGTTTAGTTGATTTATAAGGGTATGTTATCGCTAATATATTACCAAGTGTGCAGGATCAGGTACACTCGTAGGTGGAACAAGAAAATTTACCCACAAGAAACGAGGGTACCAAAGATTAGGGGAAATGATGATTAAGGTACTCGGAGGTAACATGGATATATACCTTCATATAGGTATGCATTTATGGAAGGGATAATCATCGATAGTTGATCACCTTGAGCTTTAGTTGATAGCCTAGAAGCTATCGTAAAATCTCTGGCTAAGATGGGTGATTGGATTGATGGAAAGACTCCCTCTTTGGTTAATTGTATAAATGTGTTTGCTTTCTACTACATCATAGCTTGAGTAGTTTGATGATTTAGTTTCTATATAGGAACCACTACAAGATGATTATAGATGCATAAGGCTAATTGTCATATTGAAAATGAAAACAAAGCATCCTCCTTGTGAAAGAGAATAAATTAAGTCATATGCTGAATTTAGATGCTTTTAAATTAATTAATGAAGTTTAAGAAAATAATGATTGGCTCATTAGAGCTCATTTGTAAACTTCATTTGCAATTAATTAAGGAGTTTTCATTTAAATTAATTAAAAATGGTTATTTTAATTAATAGGGTTTATTTTAATTAAAAGTGGTTATTTTAATTAAAAGTGATTATTTTAATGATAAGAGAGAATTCATTAAAAGGTTTTAATTAATTAATAATAAATGAAAGAGGATATTTCATTTAAACAAAAGAATATATAGATATATTATAAATATCTTTTATTATTAAAAAAAGAAATAAAATAAAATGTCATGATCCCTTTCCTACATGGTGCAACCTATGGAAAAGCCTACGATGCTATTAATTTTCCAAATATGGAAAATATGGGAAGAATGCACAAAGGATAGGGGATGGGCATTGAAGGGAAGGCAGTGGCGTAGGCTTCGAGAGGGCGACGGACGGACCACCTGGGTGAGGGGGCACCTAAGGGAGAAGGAAGAGAATGAAAGGGAGAAGAAAAGGGAATGTAAGGAGGGAGGAATAGAGGAAGCGGGAAAAAGGAAAGGAAATGCACCAGGAGTGGGAAGGGAGGTAGCAGACTTCACCGGACTTCCATCTCAACGAAAACCTATAGGTTGGGTTATTCTAAGCTGAACTATGGTTTTTATTTAAATGCGTTTTAGCTTGAAACCACTATGCCTTAGAAGTGCTCTGCACTGTGTTTAAGTTGGAAACCACCTTGCGTTGGAAGAGTTATGTTTTTATTTTGAAACCACCCTACCTTGGAAGTGCTCTACACTGTGCTTAAGTTGGAAACCACCTTGCATTGGGAGAGTTGTATTTTTAGTTTGAAACCACCCTACCTTGGAAGTGCTCTGTGTTGTGCTTAAGTTGGAAACCACCTTGCATTGGGAGAGTTGTATTTTTAGTTTGAAACCACCCTGCCTTGGAAGTGCTTTGCACTGTGCTTAAGTTGGAAACCACATTGCATTGGGAGAGTTGTATTTTTAGTTTGAAACCACCCTACCTTGGAAGAGCTCTGCGCTGTGTATAAGTTGGAAACCACCTTGCATTGGGAGAGTTGTGTTTTTAGTTTGAAACCACCCTGCCTCGAAAGTGCTCTGTGTTGTGCTTAAGTTGGAAACCACCTTGTGTTAGGAGAGTTGTGTTTTTAGTTTGAAACCACCCTACCTTGGAAGTGCTTTGTGCTGTGTCTAAGTTGGAAACCACCTTGTGTTGGGAGATTTGTATTTTTAGTTTGAAACCACCCTACGTTGGAAGCTCTCTATGCTATGCTTAAGTTGGAAACCACATTGCATTAGGAGAGTTGTGTTTTTAGTTTGAAACCACCTTGCCTTGGAAGCGCTCTACGTTGTGTTTAAGTTGGAAACCACCTTGCATTGGGAGAGTTGTATTTTTAGTTTGAAACCACCCTACCTTGGAAGCACTCTACTTTGTGTTTAAGTTGAAAACCACCTTACACCATGAGAGAGTGCCGTGCTTGTATAAAGTTGTTAAAAGCAACGTCAAGTGCTCTATTTGTATTTGGAACAATGTTTTGCAAGTGGAATGTAGTGTTCGGCAAAGGAAACCCCCTAGGTTTTAGGGAGTGCAGGTTTGAGAAACCGGTTAGCATCAACAGAATGTTCCTAGCTCTAGTGGATGCTGGGTTCACCATGGTTGCTCAACATGCCTTGGATGGTGTTAGCACTAACTGTAGATTTTACAATACGTAAGGGGCCGAATATTAGGTTTTAATTAAAAGAGCCTTTAAATTATGTGAAAGGTTTTAATTAAAAGAGCCTTTGGTTTATATGAAGTCATATATTAGGTTTTAATTAAAAGACCTTTGATTTATGTGAAACATATATTAGGTTTTAATTAAAAGAGCCTTTGGTTATATGAAGTCATATGTTAGGTTTTAATTAAAAGGAACCTTTGATTTATGTGAAACATATATTATGGTTTAATTAAAGAACCTTTGATTTATATGAGACATATATTGGGTTTTAAATTAAAAGAGCCTTTGATTTATATGTGACATATATTAGGTTTTAATTAAAAGGACCTTTGATTTATGTGAAACATATATTAGGTTTTAATTAAAAGGACCTTTGATTTATGTGAAACATATATTAGGTTTTAATTAAAAGGACCTTTGATTTATATGAGGCATATATTAGGGTTTTATTAAAAGAACCTTGGATTAATATGAGGTTTAAATTATGGTTTTAATTGAAGGAACCTTTGATTTATATGGGATATGTAAATGTTAGGTTTTGATTAAAAGGAACCTTTGATATTAGGGAAAGATATTGAAGGTTTTAATTTAAAGAGAACCCCTTGGATTAATGTTGATTATCTTAGGAGTTTTTAAATAAAATGGAATGTGGATTTATTCTTTAAATTGAAGTTATGGGGCTTTGGTTTAGGGAATGAAGGAATGATTGTTCTAAAGGTTAAGGGTATGATACTTTAATGCTTTAGGACATGAATGAAATTAAATTAAGTTAAACCTTAATCTAAGTGATATCATGATTGGATGACTCTCCAAGGGGATTTGGGGAGGTGAAAATAAAAGTAAGGTTTCTTTTATGATGTCCATTATGCATTAGATGGTTAGAGACTTAATGGAATATTGTATAGTTACAATTTGGCAAAGTAGATGAATAGATGCATTTAAAGGTATGCCTATCCTGAACCATGAGTATCCTGATCCCCTACCACCCTCAAATAACCAAAGCTAATCAAGGAGAAGAAAGGAATCGAATGGAAACAAAGAATAGGTATTTGCATCTTACATTGATTTAATTATACTCCATAGACTAGAATTATGGGGAGATATCCCCAATGTAATTAATGTGATACCTTTTGAGTAGGAAAGGCTTATTATGCAAGTGATGATGAGGTAATTGTTATTGGGTTAATGAAAGTAATTTTACTATATTTCTATATTTGGTTATGTCATGTAGTAGATTCTATTTTAGAGTTAAGCTTGCTTCATTTTCTCTATTATTGTTTGATTGCTTTTTGATGTGGTAGCATCTAGATGTAGTATTGTTTGATTGCTTGATGATAGGGAATCTAGTGTAGAGTTCTAGGGTGAACTCAGAGGTAACCTAAGGGAATTGAGAACCCCTTAGGGTGAATGTAGGTGACCTAAGGGAATTGAGACCCCCTTAGGGAGATAGAGGACTAAGTGGGAAGAGATTACATCTGAGTTAAGATAGCTCATCGTGGAGACGAGATAGATAGCTTAACTCGTGGTACTTATAGTATACATACACATAAGAATTTGTGTATGGTATGGAGATGCATGTACACCTTCGATGGACTGAGGGTGATAGGTCTAGCTCATCAAGGATGATGAAACATATGGACTTATCCATAGTAACACATTATACGCCTACACATATGGATTTGTGTTAGGGTACTTCATGAGATGTAACTTCCAGGGAAACTTAGGAGATTGAAACTTTAGGATATTCTAGTAGGTTAGGGGTTCATGAAGGGTTCATGTACCTCTCTCCTTAGTAAAAAAAAAAATTGTTTCTATTTTTGTACTTTTATGTTTGTGTGTTTTTAGGTCGTTACAACTGCATAGCATGGAGTTACAAGGAGTTGAAAACATATGATCAAAATGTGATAATGCACATGATTCCATTAAAACCGAAATCCAAGCCTTTTAGACAGAGACGAAGACCTATCAACCCATTATTAGAGCCCCTAATAGAGAAATATGTGAAAATATTATTAGAAGCAAAAATCATCTTTCCTATTAGGCATTCCACATGGGTTTCCAATCTAGTCCCGATAAGAAATAAGAACGAAGAGATAAAATTATGTATTGACTTAAAAAATTTGAATAAAGCTTCCCAAAAGGACAATTACCCATTGCCTTCCATTGACGAGATTATTTAGATGGTTAATGGGTCAAAAATGATGTCATTCCTAGATGGTTATTCGGGATACAATCAAATCCTTATCCACCCAAATGACATAATGAAGACAACTTTCACAACTAAATGGGGAACATTTGCATATAGAAGAATGTTGTTCAGATTATTGAATGTGGCTGCCACCTTCCAACCAGCTATGGATTTTGCGTTCAAAGGGCTAATTGGTAAGTGTATCATTGTTTACGTGGATGACATTCCTATTTTTTATAAGAAAAGGGAAAATTATGTCAAGGATTTGAGGAAAGTTATCCAAAGATATAGGGAACATGGGATCTCTCTTAATCCAAAAAATGCATCTTTGGGGTAACAGAAGGTAAGATATTGGGACATGTTATTTCTACGGAAGGGATTTCTATTTATCCAAAAATAATAGTTGCTATACTAGCCATCTGTCCACCCAATAGTAAGAAAGAGTTAAGATCCTTCTTTGGTAAAATTAATTTTATAAGGAAGTTCATTTTAGGATTCACAGAGATTGCCAAGCCTTTGAATGACATGTTAAAAAAGGATTCTCTGATGGAAAAATGAAAATAGGAATGCTTTCAAAAGCATCAAGGATGCTATCTCTAGGGCCCTTGTTTTAATTAGTCCAGATTATTCAAAGCCCTTTTATGTCTACACGTTTGTTTCAAATCATTCCTTTACGAGTGTCCTAAATCAAAAGAGTGAAGGTAACATTGAAAACTCCATCACTTTCTTGAGTCCTCCTTTGAAGGATGTAAAATTGAGATATTCTATTCTAGATAAACAAATGTATGCAATGTTCAAGACCATTAAGAAATTTAGACATTACATAGTTCATAGTAAGGTTATTGCTATAGTTACTGACCCTACTGTTAAGTCTATGTTTTTACAAAATGAACTAGGTGAAAGATGAGGAAAATTGATTTCAACACTCCAAGAATTTTATGTAGAAATATAACCCATTAAAATAGTTCGTGGACAAATTTTGCTCAAGTCAATTGTAGAAATTGATCCGTTGATATCATGTCAACATTATGAGGTAGAAGACATAACTAAAGATGATTGGTATGTTGATATTGTGTATTTCTTGATGAATGATAAGTGCCCATTGCATCTCAATTCCACTCAACATAGAGATTTGTGCTTGAAATCTGTAAATTTTCTAATTAAGTCCGGTGTCTTGTACAGGAGGAACCACAAAGGGATTTACCTTCATTGTGTTAATCAAGAAGAGGCAACCCACATACTTAAGGATTTACATGGTAAGTATGGAACTAGAAACAGGTCAACCAATGCAATGATACATCAGATTATTAGGGTAGGATACTATTAGCCCCATATGTTCAAGGATGCACATGCTCATGTGAGCTCGTGTCACACATGTCAAGTGGCGGCTAATAGAGAAAGAAATACAACAATACCATTACAATCTGTGGTAGAGGCAAGACATTTTGCACAATGGGAACTAGATTTTGTTGGGGCTATAAATCCCAAAACATATGATTCTCATAAATATATCTTGACTACCATGGATTACCGCACTAGGTGGATTGAAGCAATCCCCACAAAGCACACCACCATTAACATTGTTATTAAATTTTTAGAGGATAATATTGTGACTCATTTTGGAATGCCCGATGCAATAGTAAGTGATAACGGTTATGCCTTTAATTCCATGCAATTTGCAAATTGGGCATATGATAACTTGGTAAGCTTGAAATAATATTTAAATTATTACCCACAAGGTAATGGTTTAGCATAATCCTCTAATAAAAATCTACTATGTGTGATCAAAAATTTGCTTGAAAAGAACCCTAGGGATTGGCATAGTAAACTAAAGTTTACCCTTTGGGCTGATAGGACCAAAATAAAAGAGTCAATTGGAACATATCCATACCATTTAGTTTATGGGTAGGATCCTATTTTTCCCACCAATTTAATATTGCAAACTCTTCATTTCATGAAAGAATACATTGGGACAAATAATCATCTTGAAACTAGATTAACACATTTAATGCATCTTGATGAGAAGAGAGAGGAAGCCATGCTTCATTTTAGTAAACATCAATATGTAGTAAAGATATGGTTTGATAAGAGGTCTACGGTTAAAATTTTTAAAATTTTAGATCTAGTTTTGTTGTGGGATAAAGGACATGAAAAGAAAGGGGATCATGATAAATTTGATTGTTTGTGGTTGGGTCCATATCAAGTTTCTGAAATCCTAAGTAAAAATATTTTTAGATTAAAAACCTTGGATGGAAAAGATTTGTCTTTGACAATTAATGGGATTCACCTAAAGCACTATTTCAAACCTTGAAAAGCGTACATGCATGTACTATATGTATATATGCTTGGTATTTTGAGTTTTTCTTTATTTGTTTTATTGTTTGTGTTGTTGATTCGTTTTTGGTGTGCTATTTTATTGTCGATTTAATTTTATTCAGATTTTGGTTCTCTGGTTTCTTTGGGGGCTCAAGGTTATTCCTTGGGCTTGAGGTAATGTTGCAAAATTGCTAAAATATTGTCTCTGGCCCATTTTTATGTTTATTTTCTTAGTAGGTTGGAGTACCTGATCTAAAAACTTATGAACTCGAGAAAAAGGTGATGAGTTATTTGGTGATCATGCTCAGATTTTGGGACTAAGATGGTGGAAAGTGGAACAATGAAATATTTTGCTAGAGCTCCACATGTAACTCACACACATTAAATGGTGTTTCTAGAATTATGAAGGATGAAGTTATCTTGATTTGCAACCCTAGGCAAAAATCTAACATGCTCCACTTGTAGACTACCTAACCCCAGTGATGCTTGAAGCTTTGCAAGGTTTTTCCTTTAAAAAAAAAAAAAAGAAAAAAGAGAGAAAAAAAGAGAGAAAAAAAAGAGAGAACGAGCATCGAAAAACTTGATCAAATTAGTCACAAGATATAGATAAACTCTACCAGGTCTATGGATGCATGATCAGTAGTAGGGATCCAGTTAGATATAGCTCGGGTAAAAGAAAAGGCTTTGCAAAGCATTGAACGAACACAAGGGTGAGTTAGATAAACCTCACTGGGGTTATAGACGCTTGAATGGTAGTGGGGATCTATCTATAGATATTTCATTATGAGTGATACTTCATAGCCTAATGCAGAAAGGGATGATGGAATCTAGAGGATTCTCAAAAATGCAAGAATGAATCACTTTTGCACACACTGAGCAAAGGCATATGGATTAGTTGTTTTAATTTTGAAGTTGTTTACCCCCATATTATTGGGATGTTGCTAAATTATTGTGTCTCGCTGATATTGTGTGTTTTAATTTTAGGTTGGGTTATTATCGAAATGCTTAGGAGCATTTCCTAGTAGAGTCACCAATTTGTTGTGACTGTCGCACAACTCGCTCCAAAATTGAGGACCCATTTTTTGTTTTACGTTTTTGAGGATTTTGGTATCCTTGGGGAGATGAGTTTAGCAAGTTTTATCTTTGACATTTGTATTGTAGTTTGCAAGGTGCCTTATTGGGTAGCATATTTTGTATTCCTTCATCTTCTTTTGGAGTGATATTTGTTGAAGGTTCCATACCCATAAGTATGCATTGCTAAGTTGCTTTGCAAATGGGATCTCTTCGTTTTTTTGAGGATATTTTGTGTGTTGATTGGCTTTTATTTCGCAATGTTGATTTGGTGTGGTTTTGATTAACTTTAATGTTTTCACATTAAACTAATTAAAACATTTAATGTCATTTAAATTAAAATAAATGAAAAATTGTTATGGAAAAAAAAAAAAAATAATAATACAAATAACAAAAGGTTATATATATTTATATTTATATAAGTATAATATATATAATAAAACAAAAAGTGAAAAAGAATAAAAATATTTATATTTATATTTATATGATATATAAATAAATGAAAAAAGTTAAATAACATAATATATATATAAAGTTAAATAATATATGATAACATATTATATATATTATATTATATATTATATAATATAATATATAATGTAGAATATAGATATATACAAATAAAGGGTTAAAAGCGGCTATGTGGCTTTATTTTCATATAAAATGTCATGTTTCCTCTTTGTTATATTTTCCCATGTCACGAATGGGTTTTAATTATTCGAGTACTTCATGTGCAGGGCCAGTGCGAGAGGATGTGGACTCGCGTGGAAAAATGGACCAATGGATGCACCTATTTGACTACGTGGATGTAAGATTCGAGGAACTAGGTTTGATAGTAATAGTATAGGCAACAAGATGCAAACAAGTACGAGGATGCCATGTTGAGAACAGTGAGCTGGCTATCGAAGAGCCATCGAATGTGGTATATTGATACTTGGTGGATGTGGCACTGAACGGTTGAAACCGCATAGGGTTCGAAGGAGGTGACAGGCTTTGAATGACTACCTGGAAGATGACCAAATGTATGACACCAAGATAGCTTCATGGATTTTCACAATAATGATATGGTAGCACTAGATGCAAGGAGAAATAAATAGCAACTGGGTCCACAACAGTTGGAATGAGTGATAGTGAGGGAGGAGCGCTGGTGGTTACGCATGGACGAAGATGATCTGATTGGCAGCGTAGACTACTGGTGACATGGCAATGTTTGGTAACAAATGATAATGATTGTGGTAGTTGCATTTTTTTGGAGGTCTATGCTAGGAAGGGAAACTAAAGTGGAACGAAGTCCCAATGTAGGAGAGCTTCAAACGCACAGTGAGAGTAGGCAAATATTATGACCATGTAGATGCGGGACTTACCAGGATTGATGATGATAAATGAGTTAACAAGGCAGTAGTAGCGGATAGTGGTGTACCATGTGACCAACCGATGGCAGTTAAATGTAGCTCCAACTTGACTGATGATGCAGCCCAATGTTTGGATGCAAGCTCGAATGCTGCATCTGATGCAGATGTACAAAGTGGACCTAGTGTGAACGATGCAATAAATAATCTGGTGATAATAATATAAATAGATGGTTATGATGACCATGGGTACAACAAAGAAGTGCAAGCATAGATGGATATGTAGATGATATTGAAGACAAGGCACTCAAAAACAAGGTGGAACCAGGATGGCATGAATATCTTTTTCGACGATGACGTGAATGTGAAATCCATAGTGTGAACTCTTCAAAATAATGATATGGCTAGGTCTAGATGATGGAAAATGAAGTCGATATTACCATAGCGGTCTTCAAGGAGTCAACAAAAATTTGGATGCCAGATATAGATGGTATTGTCATACACAACAAGGAGGATTAAGGAGGTCAGAGGAATCTATAATATGAGCATCATTATAGAGAATCCCCTAGACCTACACAATATGTAGTGCAGTAGATGAAGGTGGTTAGAGCAATAAGGAATCATTATTCTCCAACACAAAAAAAACCTCATCTCCTTGCTTTAAGTTGACAAATGCCAAAAGAGAGGAAGGTTAAAATATTTCACTCGCATAGGTCGAAGGTGTGAAGGCTATAGAGGAGTATGGGACATCATAGTAAGTAGTGTTAGTGCTATTGAGCAAATATCATAGGACGACGTCCCCATGGCTACACATAGCCATGGTAGCCTTTGTCACAATAGGGGTTTATGGCTCTCGATTCATCACTTGGATCCAAAGGGGTAAGGTGACCTTGCTGGTTTTAATACATAGGCCTATCTGGTTTTAATACATAGCCCTCGCTGGTTTTGATATATGGGCCTCACTTGTTAGATTATGATAGGCATGGAGTTATAAGGTATAAAATCCCTTTAATTTTTTTTTAAAAAGGGGTTAATAAAAATTAAAGTTCCTTTTGATTTCTTATGTGGAAGTTGTTGGTTTTTTATTATATATTATATTATAAAGGCCAGGGAGATATAAGGAATTAAGGCCATTATTATTTATTGAATTTTAATATAAATTACCTAAGGCCAAGGGGAGGTATAAGGTTTAAAGTTCAAGTTATTTTGTGCTTTATTATTATTTTTATATTATAATATAGATGGATTTATAAGGAAAACGGGATATTGAATACTTTCTCATATTATGATGTTAAAAGAAGTTATAAGGGAAAGTGAAATAAAAGAAAATTTGTTTTATCTTTTTTGTAACATCCTAAAGAAGAGGGAATTTGAAACGAATGAAGGGATTGAAACCTTAAATACCCAAGGAGGTCATTGTACAAGGGCTGAATTTTTTTGTAAAACAAGACTATTTTGAAGAAATCAAATGCATACATTTTGGAAAGCATACACTTTGTGAGCAAAATCAAAAGGAGACTATTGTCTAGGGTTATTGTATTTATTATTTTACTTTAAATGCATTTTTATTTCAATTTATATCTATCTATTTATGCCTTTAGGGGGTTATACTAGGTGAATATTGAGGTTGATGCAAATGTTATTTTACCCTTTGAGTCTTGCACTTGATCTAATTTGATTGTGTTTTATGCAGGTTTATTTAGATCAGGTTAAATTTAGAGTTGTCTCATAACTTGGGGTTTTGTAGGGTAGGGGAATATGATACCAGGATTTACTTGCATATTTTTCCAAATTTGATGTAAATAGATTCAATTAATTTTCTGTAATTTGTTTAGTTTTCATTCTGTTTCTACCCATTGCTTTTCCATTCTAGTCATTTTCAGAATTTCTTTTTTTTGCTTTTCCATTCTGGTCATTTCTAGAATTTCTATTTTTTTGATTTTCCATTCTAGTCGTTTCTAGAATTTTTGTGTGTTGTTTTCCATTCCGGTCATTTCTAGAATTTGTGTTTTTTGCTTTACATTTTGGCAAGCATACACTTTGTGAGAAAAATCAAAAGGAGACTGTTGTCTAGGGTTATTGTATTTATTGTTTAAATTTCACTGCATTTTTATTTCAATTTATATCTATGTATTTATGCCTTTAGGGGGTTATACTAGGTGAATATTGAGGTTGATGAAAATGTTATTTTACCCTTTGAGTCTTGCACTTGATCTAATTTGATTATGTTTTATGTAGGTTTATCTAGATCAGGTTACCTTTAGAGTTGTCTCATAACTTGGGGTTTTGCAGGGTAGGGGAATATGATAACAGGATTTACTTGCATATTTTTCCAACTTTGATGTAAATAGATTCAATTAATTTTCTGTAATTTGTTTAGTTTTCATTCTGTTTCTACCCATTGCTTTTCCATTCTAGTCATTTTCAGATTTTTTGTTTTGCTTTTCCATTATGGTCATTTCCAGAATTTCTATTTTTTTGCTTTTCAATTCTGGTCGTTTCTAGAATTTTTGTGTGTTGTTTTCCATTCTGGTCTGTTGGTCCAAATTTTATACACACCCTGCGAAGAATGAGCATGAAACTCCGATAACACTTATACGGGATAAATCCTACTCACTTTAGGATCTTGCTGGTTATCCAAGGTGTGAGTTACAGAGTTGGGTCGAATGTCTATTCACTCTTTTCCGCTTCTGGAATAGTTTTCAATATGGACTGTCTGTTACCTTACAACGGGTTCTTGAACTTGTTCAGTAATGTTTAGAAGTTGTTACTTTGTTGACAATCAGATTTAAAATCAGTTCTTTGATCTAGCTCTTATGGGTCAGCAGATTTAAATAAAAGACAAATTTAAAAGAAAATAAAAATGGATCATTTCACGGTAAAACAAAGAGAGTAGGGTAGGGCAGAAAGAGAAGTCTATCAAACTTAGCTGTAAGACCAAAACTACCAATTTTATTTATACTATCAGCTTCACAACAGAATAAATCAAAGAAGAAAGTGTCCAGCTTTCTAAGATCACTTTCTACTAAGAGCATAAGACGGAGATGAAACAGATTTGAAAGAAAACCATAAACAGAAGGGAAGTCGGTTAAAATTGGTATTTCTCACCAGCAGCATAGCTCACACAGTGAGGACAGAGCAATTAGAACAAAATTGGACCTTAAATCTATGATTTTTCCTAGCATACAATAGAACAAATGAAGCCCAACAACATATTTAATCTTGATAACACGGATTTACAACATATATTTAATAAACTTTAAAGAAACGGATAACAAAAGAAGATGAACTTATCACAATCTGAAAGAGATTAGGCTCCTGGCCATGCTATCACAGAAAACAAAAGCACATCAACTCCAAGTCCAGAAATAAAGCATTTAACAAGATTTGCAAAAAATTGCTTCAATAGCCTTTTTTCTAAGTCTCCACCCCCTGCGATTACATTTAGAAGAAGTATTTATAGACTCAGGACAGACCCTGATCTTTTCAGAAATATCTTCTTCTCAAACCCTAAATCTTATCACCTTAAACCCTAGTACCCGGGTTTTACAAAATAAAGCCTTTAAAAATAGAGCTTTCGATAAAACTTAACCATTCTGCAAATCAGTGCAGTTACTTGCCATAAATGGAGAAGACAGAATTCGAATGCCACTTGCATTCACCCACAACTGTGAGTAAATGTCTTCATTAATGCCCTCGGGTAATTTGGATGAGTCACCACTTCTCTAACATTTCATCTTTGTAGAGCCATCCCTGAGTTGAAAATGTCTGCACGCCATTAATTCTGCCATAAATTTTCATTAAATGCATCCATCGGCAAATTTTGATAACTGTGTGTAGATATTTTCATTTTTCGGCCAATTCTCGACATACTCCATTAAATGGGCAGCTGCTTAGTCACCGTAAAATCTCTTTGCGGCCAGATCTATAAAATTTGGATGAAACAACAATTTTTGGCATCTCTCATTTCAATATGACGGTCTTCGATTAATTTGCACTTAACTTTGTCTTCCTGGCCATTTCTCCCGTTATCATGCAAGTGCCAGATGGCTTCCTGCATAAAAGACAAACAAGGATTAGTATTTTAATAATATTAAATCAAAACTTTAAAGTTGAATCAAAACCCTAAAGTTCAATCAAAACCCTAAAGTTCATTATACGTAGGCTTGCTTTGTTTTGACACGTGTCGCAAAAATCATGACACGTGTCCATTTCTAGCTATTTTTCCACTTTTGGGCTCTTTGTCTTTTCCTGTCGTGAAAATGTGACATGTCGCGATTTCACGACATGTCACAAAATCACTACCCTTTCAACGCCTTGCACCTTTCTGTCCAACATGGCCGCAAAAATGTGACATGTCACGATTTCACGACATGTCACGAAATCGTGACCTTTCCTGTGCCTCATCCTCCTTTTGCTTGGACCCACCGCGAAACCGTGACATGTCACGATTTCATGACATGTCACGAAATCATGACAGTCCGTACCCCTTGGTTGCCATTCGTCGAATGCGTTGCGATTTTGTTACGCGCTTGCTCCTTCTTTGTTTCTTTCTGGTGGGCTTTAGCCATTTCTTTCCCCCCTGCTGTGTCACGATTTCGTGACATCGTGAAATCGTGACGTCACGATTTCACGACACGTCGGGCCTTACCTTGGGCTCCTTTGCCGACCTTCTTGTCTTAGCTGTTTTGCTCTTGCCCCCTTTGGATTGTGTCGTGATTTCACGATGTTGCGAAATTGCGACGTCGCAATTTTGCGACACCCTTTGGCCTTGGGCCCTTTTCCCTCAACTGCGTCGCGATTTCGCGACACTCTCATGCCTTGTTCTTTTTAGTGCAGAGAGAAAAAAATGACAAAAACTCAACGGGCCCAGATTTTGATGAAACTTTGCCTTAGCCTCCCCTGCGCCAAACTTGTCACGATTTCACGACATCCCGAAGACGTCGCGATTTCGCTACACTTTTCGAGGCCTTGCTTCTTTTCTCATTCCATGCAGCCGCGACACTGCGACACGTCATGATTTCACGACATGTCACGAAATTGTGACTCTTTCTACGCTTGCCCTCATTTTGCCTCCTGCTGCAGGGAAAATGCGACATGTCGCGATTTCGCGACATGTCGCGAAATCGCTACGTTTCGTATGCATTTGCTCTCTCTCCAAACCCGTCGCGATTTCACGACATTTCCAAAAATGGAAAGTGTCACGATATCATGACATTTCCAAAAATGGAAGTGTCGCGATTTCGCTACGTTTTCTTGCCTTAGCCGATTTTTCTAAAACCTGTCGCGATTTCGTGACATTTCCAAAAATGGAAAGTGTTGCGATTTCGCTACTTTTCCAAAAATGGAAAGTTCTGACTTCCAATGAATTTATCTATCTGTATTCTGCATTTTTTTTCGTACAGTGAAAGATTTTCTTTATTCATGAATGATTCTAACATGTGAAAAATGAATTCTGAAATAAAACAAAGCCAGATGCAAGAGTACTTAGATACTTTGATACAGGCAAAACTTGTAGAAGAAGGATGCAAGCAAATTTGGAATTAAAAACCTGGAAAACTCAAGAGAGGGTCCTTACTGCAAAATGAAAGCTCAATATTTTCAAAGGATGGAAATTCATTTTTCAGTGGGGGGTGTGTTGCTTCTCAACACGGTCATTTCCAAAATTTGTGTTTTTTGCTTTTCCATTCTGGTCATTTCCAAAATTTTTGCATTTTAATTTCAGTCTTTTATTTTGGTCCTTGTCTAGAATTTTATCTATACATTTTATTAAATTTCATTATCTGGTCCATTTTCTAAAATTTCTTGTACATTCATTTCATTTGCTTCCATTCTGGTCCTCATCTAGAATTTTTGTACCTCAAAATTGCACTAAGCTTTTAGTTTTCAAATCTAAATTTTTAGATAAAACCAACCTTAGGAGGGAGGGTACTAACACGTACTTTATATTAATGGCAGATAAAGCAAATGAACACTGACTAAATAACATGTCCAAATTCTAACTTAGCTTTAGTAGAACACTCATAATTGAGATAAAATAAATCTACTAAATTTAAAAACGAATCTCACATTAAAGGTATGGAGCCTAAAATGAAGTGGACTATTCCACACGCTTTTGCATTTTTACACCTTTAATTTGAATATAAAAGGAACTTGCTAATTGGGATTCAGGGTAAATCAGATTAATATGAAGAGCATTAAAATGAACCACTTTCACACAAGAAAATTTCACATTCACTTTAAAGATTAAAGAATCATGATCACTAAGCATTGTATGTATCAAAATGTCAAGTCCCCTTGTTAACTATCACTTGCATACTGTGAAACTATTCTAGCATATGTTGTTTTTAATTATCATAAATTACATGTATGTATACAGAATGTTTGTCTATCATATTCTTGGGGAAATTCATTTTTACACTTAATTTCTTTGCAAGAGGGAGTTTTCAATTCAATACTCTGATTGTGGTGACTATTTTGTAATAGGGCAAAATAATCACTCAACACTACCACTGTTAAATACTTACTAACTTCACTAGATGATTGCATATGTAGAAGGTATATAAAGGGAAGGACCTGATCTACCCAACTACCATGAATAATTATAACATGGATCCCAAGATGATCAAAAAACTAAAGATTAAGTTTATGTATTATGTTGATACCTAGGTATAACTAGTAATTTAACCAAATACTGTGTTGATGGTAATAAAAAACATCATAAAACTAGATGTTGATTTCCACCTCATGCTAGACAATGGTGGCTATTTATGGTTTTTATACTATGACCTAAATACATACAATCATTATAATTGTGGAGATGTTGTACCATGGTAGAGTGGGTGACATGTCATTTGACTACTTTCCCAATCAATGTAATAGAGTAAATTCTTAACATCTATATAAATTTATGGCCCCTATGCATGTGAAAATGGTAGGGAGTAAGAGAATGTAGTCAACATAAAGCAAATTGTAGTTTATATTTTCTTTAATTTTTATTCAAACAAATGGATATTTATTTTTCATAGTTTAGATTTTGGAAGAATCTATAAGGAAAGGTCCAAGTCTTTCTCTCCAAGTAAGGGACCACTCGTGTTGAGTAAGAGTCAATAATATCCTTCATTTACTTTTATACCTATTATGGATGATCATTTTGTAGACACCTAAAACATGTCATGTTTAGGGGAGATACTCACATAGGCATATTCATAAGATCATATGATATAATATTAGACTTTCCAAGCATCAAAAGTGGTTCTCACCACTCATCTGGGGCACTTTAAGCCCATCCAAGCCTAGCCACTCAAGACTAAAGTGGCCAAACATTAGCTGCTCAAGCTTAGAGTGGTCAGACCTTAGCCACTACAGATGACAGTGGCCAAATCTTAGCCACTGCAGACGATAGCGGCTAATCCATAAAAGCATTTTGTTTGATAGATATGCCCAATCACAGGAGGAAGTGGTAGTTTACATGCAATAAAGGTGAGCGAGGGTAACTTTTCATGCCCTTTTATGGCCAATTCACATAGGAGAATTGAGTTTGCATTTAGACTTCAGTTAACTGGTCTTTAAATATAGAAAAGACAAAAATATTCTCATGATAACCTTCACTATGCATGAGGGATTCAGTCCTAGGGCTTGGGCATAGACCTAGGGTTTCACACACTTTAAAAGGTGCAAGCTTGAGAGCACCAAAGGGAGAGACACTTGATCAAGGACCTTATTTTATCAATAAAGAGAGAGAGAACATCATATCAAAATTTTGAACAGGTTGGATCATTGAGGAGAGTTTCTAAGAGACTTGAAGAGCTTCCCTTGGAGATCAATTCTTGTAGTGAAGCCCTATCGGATTGGAGGGCAAATCTGAACACAAAAGGTAATCATTTTAATATTAGTAGCAGACTTGAGCCCATAGCCTTTGGGTCAATAGAGATAGATTTCACCTTAGCGACCACTGTCTTAGATAGTGACCCATAACCTAGTCTAGGGTTTAGGTAATAGTTTATATTATTCTACTTTCTTTGTGTTTTCATGTCATTAGCATAAGCATTATTTCATTATTTGTGTTCATAGTATTATTTTCATTGCATATGTTTCCATTGAGCATAATTATTGCTAACAACCTCATCTAGGGAGGCAATCTCGGACATCTAAGCGTGTGTTGTTTCTATGCTTATAGGGCTACAGGTTCATCGGATAGATCCACAACATTTGAAAGCACAAATATCCCTCTAGGAACTAGACCTAGAGAAGGAGGTATATGTAAGCCCTCATACAGTTTTGTGTGTGTCACTAGGAAGCCTTTGAAGGTGCATCACCCCTTTGCTAGGGGGAATTCTATTCACTTGTATTTCATTGTATCGAAATGGGTATCCCTTAGAGGGACTAACATGTAACCGAGTTTCAATATAAATAAAAGGATATCTCTTTGTTATTTTCACGTTATATGCATTTCATGGTATTTAATTTCATTTTGGTATAATATTGCAAGTAGAGTGCAGGTGTGTGCTCCCCGAGGTCGCTACAAACATTTGCAATTGCAAAGGATTCAAACATGTAGTTCAAGACCTCATAGATAGTGGGGCATTTCCCATATATGGTTCATTCATTTCATCTCATCAAGACAGGGGTACCTTGCAGAGGTCCGTGCCCCAATTGGGAGAGCTAATTTCTATCACTCTTTTTAAGTAGGTTGATTACATTGTAGTGGAAAACATGTGTACTGGGGGTCTTAAAGGTAAAATACCTTCCCCATCATCCACATCAAGTTCAATGAGACAAAGTGAGGGTTATGAAGGTATCACACCTTCCTCAATTTCATTGAGTGGCACACACATTGGGGGTATTTAAGGTATCACACCTTCCCCCCATAATATATCAAAAATACAAAAACATTCAAATATGTCATAAAATACAAAAACAATATAAAGCATCAAAAATACAAACAAATCCGAAAAACATAAAAATTCAAAATTCAATAAAAAATGCTCCAAGGGTATCCACACCACTTGGTCAAAATTCCATAAAAAATGCTCCAAGGGTATCTTTATGCCGCTTGGTCAAATTAACCAAAAATGCTCCAAGGATATCTTTATGCTGCTTGGTCAAATTCAAATTAATAAAAAATGATCCAAGGGCATCTTCATGCCGCTTGGTCAAATTAATCAAAACGCTCCAAGGACATCTTCATGCCGCTTGGTAATCCAAACAAAAAGCTCCAAAGGCACAATAAGCCCTTTGGTCAAGACATAAAAAAAAACTCAAAAACATTCATAAATTTCAAAATCACAAAAACAATAGAAAACCAAAAAAAAAAAGGCCCCAAAGGCATCTTAAAGCCCTTTGGTCAAATCAAATCACAAAAAGCTCCAAAGGTATCTTAAAGCCCTTTGGTCAAATCACAAAAAGTTCCAAAGGTATCTTAAAGCCCTTTGGTCAAATCAAATCACAAAAATCTCCAAAGGCATCTTAAAGCCCTTTGGTCAAAAGCAAAACATAAAAGCATAAAAACAATTTAAAATTAAAAGTTAAAAAACATTCAAAATAATCAAAATATCAAAAACAATTGAAAGCAAAAAATTACAAAAACATTTGCATATTACATTTGCATCCATATAGTTGCATTATATCAAAAATGCATATCCATTACATTCGCATATGTTATGATCATATTTTTTTACAAACGATGCCACGATTTGTATCACCAACCACAAATACTCAAATCCATCTTCATCCATTCATCCATGTGTGTAACTGTGTTTTTCAAGACAACCATTTCATGTTGCTATAAGAAATATAAAAAGGTTTCCTAGTCATTCAACCATATCTAGTGGCCTTATCAGCTTTTTTAGAAAGCCACCTTGATTAGTAGAGGGTAAGGTCTAGTTGTGATAATACCTTGGATATTCATGATCCCATCACTAATTGAAACACTAAAATCCTAGTTGGTACAAGGGAAAGATGAAAACTACAAAAGTGGTCTAGGTTACCTTAAACGAAAAGGATATTCCTTGCTTATCCCCCTGTGCAACCAGTTTAAAGGTGCTGAGAATTGGCAAAAGGACAAGCTTCGCCCTACCTAATTAAATCCATTGCTTAAATTAAAATGAGAAAGTATCCAAGGCAAAATGAAGCAAATAAGGGAACGAAACTTGAATCCTTGGAATTCTCAGCACAAGCACAACCAAACTAAAAGCATGACGATATGTCTAATACAAAGGCATTATGCATTTGTGTAGACTAATGTTTGAATGTGGATGAGCTAGCTTTAGGCAACCCAAGGTCACCTAGTGGTATAGTCCAACTGAGTCCAACATAGGATAAGATGAAGAATTGAGGATCCTCGATCTTAGCAATGTGTTGAAAGAATCCTGCCAGAAATTAGAGGAAAAAATTGAGTTCTATGTAAATATATTCATTTGCACACACAGGGACAATGAATCCATAGGTCCATGATCAAAGCCTTGCTTCTTCAAAAGCATAGTATGGTCATTAAACAACTATTGATAGGGTAACTAGAATGTTTGAATCTCAAGCAAAGCCCCAAAAATTCTTATATAAAAATAAATCATATTATCAATCATACTAACATTTTATTTATAAGATTCTATAAATTAGGGGGTATCAACATAGTAGGATAGATATCACATATATATTAAAAATAATATATAGATGACCACTGACTATTATTTATTTTAATTTACAGTAACTTATCAAGAAAATACATACATTTCACACCATTACATCTCACATATGAATACTTAATCAATTCTTATGATAGGAGTGATTATTTAAATTCATGATTATTTTTTTACTTTTTGTGGTATCACCCATTAAGATTGTTAATATCATATGCATTCCTTATGTTTTAAGTGATTAAAGCATATAGGTTCATTCATACCATACCATCACATAAGCTAGATGCATACAATTAAAGCAAAATTAAACATGCATTTAACAATAAAATTGCATCCATAAATACAAAAGTCATCAATCATCCATCATTACATCATAAAGCACATCATAAAACATATAAGCAATATCCATTTGCATATAACCATAAATCCATCATTAGATCAACTCATAATACATCACATCATATCATATGAACATCTACATATATACACACATTAGAATCTATTTAAAATCCACATCATCATAAATATCATCTATAACCTAACACATACATATATCAATTCATCATAATACCATCATCCATCGCATCATAAAAAAAATAAAACAAAAGTATAAGCAATAAACGATACACATAATGAGTCATAAAGTAAAGATATCATATACATGTGTGTATCAGGTCCATAAAGGTACAAAAATGCCCGTGGGCTAGAGTCAGGTAGGTCAAGCCGACCTCAAAAATGAATTAAAAGAACACCATCAATAAAATACAGAGGCTGAGCCCCCAGAATCACCTCCCCCAATGCCACCTCCCCCTATGGCGGTGTCATGGGTCGAATGGTGTGAACCTGCTGGTCTCTCTATCCAAGTTTGGGTCCTCTAGCTAGGACGGGTAGAAGAATACTTTGAGGTAGAGCACCCACTAACATGTGAACCACTTGCATCGGGTGCCTCCCTAGGAATAAGACCATGCCTCCTAAGTTGCATCTGGAGAGTGGTAATGTGACCAACATGCTCCTGAATCTACCCCTCATACTTATCCAATAGTAACTATAGGCATAGAACCTCTACCCCTATACCTATCTTTGGATCCCTCTATGGTGTAGAAGGAGGAACAAAAAACTACATCCTAGCAGTACCGCCCTTGATAGTAGCCTACAAAGCCTAGATCTATAGTGTGAGCTGCTCTATGGTGGCATCCAACTATGCTATGGTAGCATCTCATTGTTGCACCTAGATCTTAGTCGACTAGAGCTTGACCTCGACCTCATGCAACTATTCTCTTAGAGGAGAATCACTCTCATCGACATCCAACTCCTCATCCTCCTCCTCAGTAACATAGATCTCCTCCACTGCAACCTGCTCTACTGGCTGGACCCATACCTTGATCTTGGCTTAGAATCTACACCCTGTCGGATCTACGCCATCACCCCCACCATCATCCTCTCGACCTAGGCTACATGTACCATGCCACATTCGATACCCCCACCACTAAGTTTATGCATCTATAATTCCCTTAGTGACTCTTAGATCAACTATTGGGGCATCCTCCTCATCTAAGAGCTCTGTAATATGCCATGGGGGTAGGTCCTTCTCTACTGTGATGCACATATACAAAAATGGAATAAGAGGCACGTCCTACTGTAGCCCGTATTGACGAAGAACCCGGGAGTAGAAGAAATGCTATTGGATGCCAACCTTACAGCCAAGGAGCCACCACTTATGCCACATCTTAGCAATAAAATTGGCCAGATCATCCCACACCGTGCACTCATGATATGGATCCCACATAACATCCCTGGCCTATAGCCCAGTGAAAGTAATAGTATAATGAAGAAACTCCCCCGCATGAGGATGACTCTTGCGTAGCTCACGCTCTCAAGCCCATATACCGGTATAGCACTACATCAACTCCTCCATAGCTATGATCACAAGAGGAAACCCTCTGGGATAATCTACCTTGATGTGATCCCATCCATAAACCTGTAGAAGCAAGTTGTAAGCAATGTCAACGCGACCTCACTGATGGATGTGGTACAACTCATCATAGCAATGAGCCAAAAAAGACCTGCCCCATACATAGATGATAGGATCCTCACTATCCAACAAGTCCTGAACCATCACCAAAATGTTCTATGGGAACCTCAAAATTGAGAAATCTAGAATCAAGATATTGCTGATGACCATCAACAACATTGCATACCTCACAGGGAAGAAATCCTCCTCATACCACTGTGAGATGGAAATTCTCTAGATTTTGTGTCCTTGAGAGCCTCTGTAGAGTGCCCTTCGAACACCCGAGTGGAAACAAAAACCCGATCATTAGTGGTTGAAGAGACAATGGCCACTCCATCGAAGGGGATCTAGAAGATCCTATACACATCTTCCAACATGATGGTCATATCGTCGGTAGGAAAGTGGAAGGTATTGGTTCTAGGGTCCCATCGATGGACCAAAGCCATAAGGTAGGCATGATCTGCCATAATGGTGGGCAGTTTGGTGACATACTAAAGCCCATAGGCTTTGAGCCAAGCCCAATAATCGCTATCCAAGAGGGGCAAAAGTGTATTCATGAGCTTTGGGTCTCGAACCCGAGCAATAAGAATATAAGAAAAAGAAAATAAAATGAATCATAATTACAATGCATCTAAGGTATAACTCACAATAAACATAAAAATAGTGCAAATAATGATGGGCTATCCTAAGTCTAGGCAAAGGAACAGAGTTACACCTAATAAAAAAAGTCAAAATTAAAAAAATCAATAAATCAACCCAAAAAATTTCAAAAAAATAAAAAATTTCACTAAGTGTTCTTGGCCGCTGTCACCTACAGTGGCTAGAAATCGACCACTAAAGCTAACAGTGGCCAAGCCCTAATGGTCAATATTTAGACCATTGGGATTCAAATCGACCGCTACCAGCGACAGCGGCCAAGTAGCAGGCCTTCCTGTCTGCTTTGATTGATAGTGGCCAACGGGTGGTGAGGTAGACATGTCGACCCTAGGCCAAAAAATACCAAAAAATATATAATAACAAACAAGATAAAATGGGGATAAGCCCACCACATAAAAACCTAAACTAATCCTAGCTACGGGTTTTGATTCATTGCCAACAAGCTTAATGAGGTTCAATTACCAATTAATTAATATGGTTCAATTTTACCCAAAACAAAAATAAACAAGTAGGTTAAGGTTTGAGGGAGTACTCGATAAGATCTAGCTCCTCCACCCACAGATGCTTCACCCCGTGCATCCATGATATTCCAAGTCATAGAAATGCTCCAAATTGCAAAAGTCACTTTCACCTCAAAGCTCAAGAAAGTAAATTGACAACTGGTGAAGTGAAAAGACAAAACCCTAGGTTGACTTTTATATTGCCTTGGCCGTTGCTGACGTCAGTGGCCTGAATCGCTTGGCTTCTTAGGACTAGAGTGGCTAGGGCCAAGCCTTTGGTGGTTGTTGGACCTGACAGCGACCGAGATCCTAGACAAAAACAACCACAACCCCTCCATGAGAAGAAACAAAAACATTCAAATAAGCACATTTTGAAGACTTCTAGTCATCATAATGACCAAAATAACATAAAAATCACATAAAAATAAATTCTCGAGTAAGCCTCATATCCAGTCACTTACTCTATCAACTTAACGATTGCAGTGAATTGCACTCCATGTAATTCGGTAAGATGAGTAAGTCACCATAAGTCTACTTGGGGAAAAAACATTCATTTTGGAATCACAATGTATCACTTCAAACCCAAAAAGGACCAATATGGTCGGACTGCTCCACGGGTGTGATACGATCATCCTCATTTCCTTGTGACATCAAAAATACAAAGCCAAAGTGATGCAATATGAGCATAAATATAATCACTCATCCTAACTCCCTAAGAAGGCTATTGATGGCTGGACCTCTCCTCGGGATAGGGATGGATGGTTATCATAAATAATTGGAATCACACTTAGATGTGGGTTCACCCATTGAAGGAAAAAATGCTAGAAAGGAATCAGATTAGTCATATTGGTCAAGCAACTTGTCGTTTCATTAATTGTCATTTCTTCACCAATTCGCTGAGTGAAGAGGTAGTTAAAATATTCAAAATAATCATAATCAAAATCAACAAAAGATCACTCGATCATAACAAAATCATGTTCATCCTATGAATCATTGCATACAACAATCACATAATTTCCCTTGTTTGCTGGGAATGTAAGCAGACATGACATCTTCAATTGTAGCTCTCCTACCGATCGAAAGTATTGTAGCAGTTGAAGCTAACCGATTGAGTTTGAGGAATGAGTGCAATTTAATATGTCCAAGCCACTAAACTAAGTCCTCCAAATGTTGAGGCAATGATTCGAAGGGTGTGTGACATCTTGCATGATTGGGCCATCTGATGTTGATCAGACCACTGATCACCATACACCCTACAAATAAATCAGTCTATGTTTTTTCTCAGTGTTGTGTTTTCCACACAACGCATCGCAAAAATGGGTATCTGTAGACACCTAAAACATTTCATGTTTAGGGGATCTACTCACATAGGCATATTCATAAGATCATATGACATAATATTGGACTTTCCAAGCATCAAACGTGGTTCTCACCACTCATATGGGGCAATTTAAGCCCATACAAGCCTAGTTGCTCAAGACTAGAGCAGCCAGACCTTAGCCGCTCAAGCTTAGAGTGGCTAGACCTTAGCCACTGTAAAAGATAGCAGATAGATCTTAGCCACTATAGATGATAGCGACTAACCCATAAAAAATATTTTACCTATAGATATGCTCAATCACAGGCAGAAGTGGCAGTCTGCATGTAATAAAGGTGAGTGGGAGTAACTTTGCATTCCATTTCATGACCAATTCACATAGGAGACTTGAGTTTACATTTAGACTTCAGTTAATTGGTATTTAAATATAGAAACGATAAAAATCTTCTCATGCTAACCTTCACTACACATGAGGGATTTAGTCCTAGGGCTTGGGCATAGACTTAGGGTTTCACACACTTTAAAAAGGTGCAAACCTGAGATCACAAAAGCGAGAGACACTTGATCAAGGACCTTCTTTTATCAATCAAGAGAGAGAGAACATCATATCAGAATTTTGAACAGGTTGGACCATTGAGGAGAGTTTCTAAGAGACTTGGAGAGCTTCCCTTGGAGATCAATTCTTATAGCAAAGCCCTGTCAGATTGGAGGGAAAATATGAACACATAAGGTAATTATTTTAACATTAGTAGAAGATTTGAGCCCATAGCCTTTGGGTCAATAGAGATAGATTTCACCTTAGCGGCAACTATCTTAGACAGTTTCCTGCAACCTAGTCTAGGGTTTAGGTAATAGTTTCTATTATTATGCTTGCTTCATGTTTTCATGTCATTAAAATAGGCATTATTTCATTATTTACATTCATAGTATTAGTTTCATTGCATCTATTTCCATTGAGTATATTTATTGCTAACAACCTCATCTGGGGAGGCAATCTCGGACATCTAAGTGTGTGTTTTTTTTTTCTATGCTTACAGGGCTACAGGTTCATCGAACAGATCCACAACATTCGAAAGCACAAAGATACCTCTAGGAACCAAACCTAGAGAAGGAGGCATTTTTAAGCCCTCATATAGTTCCGTGTGTGTCATCGAGAAGCATTTGAAGGCGCATCACCCCTTTGCAAGGGGACATTATATTCACTTGTATTTCATTGTATCGAAATGGGTATCCCTCAGAGGGACCGACATGTAACCGGGTTTCAATATAAATAAAAGGATCTCTCTTTGTTTTTTCCGTGTTATATGCATTTCATGGTATTTCATTTCATTTCGGTATAATTTTGCAAGTAGAGTAGAGGTGCGTGCTCCCCGGGGTTACTACACATTTAATTTTTAAATTTTTTTCCTATAACATCTATTTTTATATTTCTACAATATTCTTTTTTTTTCATAGAGAACTACACTCCCATATTGTAAAATAGTTTTAGATTCAATTTAATTGTGTTGATATATGTTTTATTATATTTAGTAGTCTATTTTAGTTTTAAGCTTTCAATTGTAGTTAGTATAATCTACTTCATATTAGAATGCATATGTTTTAGACATTGAATTGGCTTTATTTTACCTCTATAGCTAGAGCTTAGGTTTCTTGTATACAACATTTTTTGTTTTAATACCTTTCATTTCAGCAAGCATAGAATAGCTCTTTTAATTTTGTATGTGTAATTTAGTAGTTCCTTCTAGTATATTTCAATTTAGTAAGCATAAACTAGATTTGAATTCAATATTATTTTATCCTACAACAAAATTAAAACTCCATCTATAGTAATAGGTTAAATGCCAAGCCATATCTTCTTATAGAAAGTCATTCCAAATGAAGTAGATAGATTATTTTCAAATATGATTTCAATTTTTGCATATTAGATTAGTTTTCCCTTTGATTTCACTAGGAGCACAAATAAAAATAAAAACAAACTCCCCTGCAAAAAAACCCCTTTTATAAAGCACTTGCCTACTAGACCATCTTAGGGTGTGCATGTATATACTTTACTAACACCATGTGAAATCCTATTATTCTAGGTTGATAAAGGTAAAGTGGAGACCATAGCTTTTTTAAACCCAAGTTATAACACTTCATATTTAATGATGTTGTTTATCCAATTGAATAGTAATTTCCAAGCATACTTAAAATACTCTACTTATAATCTGCTTGTTGTGGTGCAATGGTAAATGCCTTGGGTGTTGGTAGAGGCCGACCCAGGTTCCATTCCCCTTGTCTCCATCCTATAGATATATGGTATAGTTAGAAATGTCCTATGTGCTAGTAGAGGTCGACAATGCTCCATTCCTCCTATGCCCAACTTGTTGAAAGTGGCACCTAGAAAGGGGTGTTTTCCACTATAAATTAGTTAACCCAGGTGTTGTAGGTGAGTTGTAGAGGAGAGGGAAATCCTCCAAGAGGGGTCCCAGGTTCAAATATACACCCTACCAAAAATATGTATTGGGTATCCAAAATCCAATTGATAATGTTGGTGCGGGTAGGGTCGGGTGTGACTCTCAGGGGAATTTGATGGAACCCCCTGTTCGTGGTCTCTCAGAGCAAGGCAGCCCCACAATGGGTTTTTTTCTTAAAAAAAAAATACTCTCCTTATGGATTGGTGATTCTAATTCTAACCCCTAGGACATTCCTAGTTCAAAAGCCATCAAAATGTATAGTCCATACTTCATAAGTATTCTAAATATCTCTTGTTAGATTTGAATTCACTTTTGACTTGTTAAGCACTAGATAATTCCCATTGTTTGTTTCTTCAAATTAATATTTATAATCACTATCATCCTCTCATAAATTTCCTATTACCATATTATCATTTTAGAATAATCCTTCCTCTAATGACTTATCATCAAATTATTCATTTTATTCCAATTAACTTCCTTAAAATCATCACATGTTTCTATTAGATATATACATGATGATTCAACTTAAATCCTCATAACCTTATCTTGATATGACACCTTCATATGTGTATATTCTAATGAGAGGTAATCCTCCTTAGACAACCCTATATTTCTAGAGAATATTAGATTATTTGATCTATAGTGAGTAATTTATATTTATCTTTATGTAAGTCTCTATGTGTAGGATATGCATAAGTATCATAAAAGTAAAGTAATTAGAATATCAAGAGTCTTACATTAAAAGTGGAAATATGAGAAGCCAAATGTCATACAATCAAGAAATTTAAGAGTCATCATGTACAACTATATTATGGAGATAAAGCTCCTGATTATGCATTAAGAAGAAAAGATGATAAATAGTGTACTTATTTTGAGAAATTTTATTGTATGTATTCTTCATGCATGTACATGAATGATTCTAGACATTTTACATTCATATTCAATATTAAAAGTGAATGGTATTTTATTATTGACCTATATATATATATATATATTTGATTGCTCATTTATAATTCTACTCTTGATTATTGATATTTTGACCTATAAAATTTTTGGCTTATTTACTTTGGAACCTATGATATTTTGAGATATTTAGGTTTAAAAGCCAATAGTGGTATCAGATCTACTACTTAAATCTGTCCATTTTTGGTAGAGTTATAACATTGGAGTCTGTCCACATTAAAAGCAATGAAGACTTAGACTCTATTTTAAAGGTTTGATTGAGTAGAGATTGATGGGACATGTAAAGTCACCCTTATGTGGATGCTAGGGTCTTTCCACTTGATTGAAGGAAAGATCACATGCTTGAAGAAACTATTGGTTTCTATCCAACAACTCATTTGTTATCCTTAGCAAAGTCTTCTTCATAGAGAAGAATGTTAAGAGAGACTAGGAAAGTAGTGTCTTCTTCATAGAGAAGAATGTGAAAATATATATGACCAACAAACAAACTATTCAAAAAATATAATACTAAAGGGTCAAGGAAGTAGAAGAAAGGTTTACGAGACTAGTAGAAGTAATGTATCCAAAAAATGGATACTCAAGAGTCATAAAAGTAGAAGAGAAGCCAATGTTATTAAAACTTTTCATTGCACACTCATGAAATTACATTTGAAATGTTTGATTGCTAACATTTGATTTTATGAATTTCATGTAAATTTACAAGTGTTAAAAAGGATATTTAAAGTGTTAGGTGGAATATTTGGTTCACAAAGACATTAAATCAAGATAACAAGGTTGAAAAAATAAGCAAGCAAGCAAGGTAAAAAAAGGTAAGCCAACAAGGTGGTAAATAAGGTAAGTAATATTACCTTTATCAAGAGTTAAAGACCTAACTTTAGGTACTTTAATTAATTGGAGTTATAAGTAAATTATTAGAAGGAGATAAATAGTATTTTGAGTTTTTATAAATAAATCATGGAATGATAAATATTTTATACTTCAAATTGGATTTAAGAATTTAGAATATATCATGGATTACTAGTATATTGATTTCGAAGCAAGTAGACATATGATCGGAAATAAACAATGGTTTAAAACCTTTCAAGAGAAACATGAAAAAAATGTCATAGTAGATAGTATGATTTATGAGGTCAAAGGAGTAGGGAATTTTTTAATTGATTTATAAAATGAATAAAAAGATAATTAATAGTGTACTATATGTACCTAGATTAACTACTAATCTCCTTTTAGTGTCTCAATTAATATATTAAAATTTAGCAGTTGAATTCAAATTTGTTAAAAACAATAAAAATACCTTATTACCAAATAAGAAAAAGCCATAGCTTTTGGTTCATATAAAAATAGTCTATTTGCTCTTGACACATAAAAAAATATGACTTTAACAATAGGTATTTCAGAAACAAAATAACTTTGGTATAAGAGGCTAGGCCATATAAGTACATTTTCATTGAATGATATGAATAAAAATCAAATGGTGAAGGGCTTACCTAAAATCTCTTCGTAATATACAATCTATATTAAATGTATTACAAGAAAATAACATAGAATACCTTTTGAAATTAGACTATATAGATCTCAAGAATCATTGGAATTAACATACAGATTTATGTGGTCCAATGAATGTTACTAGCCTTGGAGAACATAAATATTATTAATTATTTTTTGATGACTCTTATAGGAATTGTGGATATATTTTATGAAATTTAAATCTAAAGCATTTAGTTGCTTCAAGCAATTCAAGCAGTTAGTGGAAAAAGTAATAGAAAAATCAATTAACAAGCTTCATTCAGATAAAGGAGGAGAATTTTTATTAAAGGAATTCAATTATTTTTTAGAGATAAATGGTATAAAATGATAACTTACAACAATATATTCACCTCAGCAAAATGGTATTGCATAAAGAAGAAATATATCTATTACGAAAATGGTTCATTGTATGCTAAAAAAAGCTCATCTTAATAAGTAATATTGGGCAGAAGTAGTTAAAATACATATGTACTTACAAAATAGATCTCCCACAAGAATACTAAATTTTTTTACTCTTGAATAAGTATAGTCAAGATAAAAACAAACAATATAAGAGTTAAGAATCTTTCGATGTAAGACATACATGCATGTTCCAAAGTAAAGAAGAACTAAACTAGATGACAAAACTATGTGTGGAATATTTCTTGGTTATGATGATGATTCAATAGGATACATAATAATTGATCCCACTACAAAAAAAACGTTTATAAGAAAAGACGTAGTGTTTTATGAGAAAAATAATTTTTTTAATAGAGAACAAAAAATTGATATAGAAACAATTCTATGTATTTCAAAAGAAAAACACTCATTAAGTGAAGAATTAGAATTAGAAACATATGATGAACACATTGAAAATTTAGAAACTACTACAACACCAAAAGGAAAAGAGCCAATATGGATTAGAGATACACTTAAGGATTCAAATCTAGAGAAAATGCTGTCTTACCACTACAAGACCTCAAACTTGAAGTTTAACTAGAATAATAGGGAATTGATAATTTCTACAAAAGAACCTACTACTACTCAAATTGTTTTAAGTTATCAAGAATGGAAGACAACCATAGAATCAAAATATGCAACGCTAATGAAAAATAAACGTGGAACATAGTTAATCTACCTCAAGGAAAGAAAATATTAGGATGTAAATGGATGTACAAGATAAAATACAAAGGATATGGTTCTCTTGAAAAATAGAAAGTTGAATTAGTTGCAAAAGGATATACTAAAACAAAAGGAATATATTATGAAGAAACCTTTTGCATCCATTTCAAGAATGACTAATATTCAAATATTTTATGCTTTAGAAATACATCTTGGATGGAAAATTAATCAAATGGATGTGAAAAGTACATTTCTTAATGTTGATCTCAAAGAAGAGGTATGCATGTCACAACTAGAAGGATTTATAATCAAAGAAAAATAACAAAAGGTTTTTAAATTGAATAGACCCTTATATGGTTTAAAATAGGCACCAAAATAATGGTATATACATATTAATAATTATTTTTTACAACACAATTTTAAAATAAGTTTATCAGATCCAAAACTCTATATAAAATAGGTTGGACTAGATACAATAATACTTATGGTATATATTAATGATATAGTAATCATAGAAATTTCTAAAAATTTTGATAGATGAAGACAAAAGCGACCTAGAAAAGCATTTGGAAATGAAAAATTTAGGACTTAATTATTATCTTGGTTTATAAAATTTTCAAAATAAAAATAATATCACAATAACACAAACAAAGTATGCAAAATCATTACTTGAAAAGTACATAATGAAAAATTATAAATCCAAAGATACACCTATGGAAAAAGGATTACAATGATCTAGATATAATGAAACATATCTAGTATTAACTACTATCTATCATCAATTAGTTGGAGATCTTGAATATTTAAAAAACACAAGACTAGACATAGCTTTTGTTTTAAATTATCTTTCATGATTTATGCAACAACCTAGTGAAAGTCATTGGAAAGATACAAAAATAGTACTATAATATTTTAGAAAAACTATAGAATATGGTTTGATACATAAAAGGAATGAAGATAATTACACATTTTATCTACAGGCATATTCAGATTTTTATTCTGCTAGATCTATAGATGATAAAAAATCTACATCAGGCTATGTATTCTATCTTGGCTTTGGACTGATTTATTGGTATAATAAAAAATAATATGCAATAGCACTTTCATTTATAGAGGTAAAATATCATGCAACAAAAGATGTAGTATGTGAGGCACTTTGGCTATAATATATATTGTTAGATATAGAAATAAAGAGAACTTGCACAATATTAAATTGTGATAACTAAGGAGTACTTAATTAAAAAATCTAGTTATTCATGAAAGAACAAAATATTTTAAAGCTCAACATCACTCTATTAGGGATCATGTTCAAAACCATCATGTCTAGTTGAAACATATTTCTACTAAAGAATAGATTATAGGTATTTTTACAAAATCACTTGGCCAAAATTAATTTTAGATAGACAACGAATAGAGGCAGACTACAAGGAATATTGTAAGGTGGATTTTGACGCAGGACTAAATTTACAAGCAGAGAAACCACCAATATTTTATTCCAAACTTTTAAAATTTGAGTTACAAAAGTAAAATGGCCGACCATATTACAATGTATGAACTGCCTCTTATAGCGGACCCGACCCCCTTCGGACATCATTACACAGACTGCGAAGTTTTTTGTAATCGCCCGCATGAAGGTTCTGTCACCACTCGCATCTTGTTGCCAGGTGCCTTGGATCATCATGGCATAGAATGGCAGAGTGCTCTACAACAGCTTGCCCATCGACCCTCTGATTCATCATTCCCAGGAGTGCTCTGTAGCCACCTGTATTTTGCTGCCACGTGCCCTTTTGCAATGACCTCTACAATCGCCTGCCCGTTTGGAGTCATGAACAACCTATCGTGATATCGTGACATTTTTGCTTCCTTGCTCTCTCTCTCCTCTTCGATCGTGATATCATGACGTTTTGGCGTTCGGCCTCTATTCTCTCCTTTGGGTCATGAAACCGTGACATGTCACAAAATCGTGACATCTTGGCCTTCCATACTTGCCTCCTGCCTTCGGGTCGCAAAACTGTGACTTGTCACAAAATCACATCTTGGCCTTCCGTTCTCTCCTTCTATCTTCAGGTCACGAAACTACGACAGGTCACAAAATTGTGACATCCTGGCCTTCCGTACACTCCTTATGTCTTCGGGTTGCAAAACCATGACATGTCACAAAATCGTGACATCCTGGCCTTCCATACTTGTCTTCTGCCTTTGGGTCACAAAACCGTGACATGTCGTGAAATCGTGACATCTTTGACATCCCTGCCTTTCCTATGAAACCCATCGCGAAATCGTGACCGTTCTCCCTGCTAGCTTCATTCTCCATTTTTGTGTCGCGATATCGTGACAGCCTTTCCCCTTGGCTCCTCTTCTCCAAATGTGTCATGATATCGCGACACATTTTCTATTGTGATATCGCGACAACTTTTCCCCCTTGGCTCATCTTCTCCAAATGTGTTGTGATATCGTGACACATTTTTTGTCATGATATCGCGATAGCTTTTTCCCTTGCCAGCACTTAAATTTTTTTTTGGATGATGCAAGATTGCTCTGCCACCACCAGATGCTCCTACATCAGACACCCGGGGTGAATTTAGAAGTGACCTTCACTTCTATTCTGTGTGAGGTAGACCCAGGCAGTCAACCTCTACCTTCAACAACCAAGTCGCATCTTCTATGGGTCTGCCCTTCCACTTGACTAAATATTTAGAATATCGCCTATTCCTAGTACTTCGACCTTCACGTGTGTCAAGGACTTCTTCTATCTCATCTGTGACTAGGGTGGTTTCTGGAATGCTCCACAAATCCGAACTTGGGGTCTCACTGCTACCTCCTTCATGATACTCGACCAAATCCGAAATGTTAAAAACAGATGAGATGTTAAGTTCACTTGGCAACTCCACCTTGTATGCATTGCCCGAATCCCATTTTCCAATGATTTTGCATGGCCCAAACTTCTTCATATTTAGCTTGTTATAGGTCTTGGCAGGAAACCTTTCTTTTCTTAGATGGACCATGACGACATCTCCCACCTCAAATTATTTAGACCGGTGCTTCTGGTCTGCCCTGGTCTTATATTGAGTATTCATCTTAGTGATCTGCTTCGTCACCTCTTCATGCAAGCTTTTTAGGTGCTCTACAAAGTCTTCAGCCTCAGCACTGCTCTTTTCTCTTGTATCCATCCTCCTCAACTCATAAGCGTTTCTTGGGCTGCTCCCATAAATTATCTGGAATGGAGATTTGTTGGTACTCCGGTTGACAGAATTGTTGTATGCAAATTCTGCCTACGATAAAACTAAATCCCATCCCTTGGGCTTGTCTCCTATCAAGCATCTCAATAAATTGCTCAAACTTCTATTTACCACCTCTGTTTGGTCATCTGTTTGTGGGTGGTATGCAAAACTAAATTTCAAATCCGTCTTTAATTTCTTCCACAGGGTTCTCCAGAAATACCCGACAAACTTGGTATCCCTGTATAACATAATACTTCTTGGTAGACCATGCAGTCATACCAATTATTTGAAAAATAAGCCTGCCACATGGACCACATCACTAGTTTTCTAGCAGGGGATAAAATGAGCCATTTTTGAAAACCTGTCAACCATCACAAGTATGGAGTCATTTCCCCTCTGCATCCTGGGCAAACCAAGAACAAAATCCATACTGATGTCCTCCCATGGACTTTCAGGTATAGGTAGTGGTTGATATAAACGAGTATGCTGCCTCACACCTTTCGCCATATGGCATATCCTACAACTTTGCATGAATTTTGTCACATCTTGTTGCAATTGCGGCTAGTAGTAGTTTTCATTAACAAGGGAAATGGTCTTGTCTCAACCAAAGTGTCCAGCCAACCCTCCACTGTGTTTTTCTTTGACCAGATTATCCCTCATTGAACTCCTTGGGATGCATAATTGGTTTCCCCTGAACAACATTCCATCTTGGATCAAAAATTTCAACCACTTAGTCCTGTCTAAAGTAACAGGCGTAGAGCAGGCCTTCCAAGCTTCTGCTAAGTCAGGATCTATAGGGTACAAACCCTTAAGTTTAGCAAACCCTACAACTTCCACCTTCATTTCCATAAATAAAAATTACCTCCTACTTAAGGCATCTGCAACTCTATTGGAATTTCTGCTCCGGTGCTTCAGCACAAAGGTATAGCTCTACAGGAACTCAACCCACTTCAGGTGCCTCTGATTTAGCTTTCCTTGACTATTAATATACTGTAGTGCCTGATGATCAGTATATAGAACAAACTCCTTTGGAAAAAAATAATGCCTCCATTTCTTTAGAGCCTGAACTATAGCGTAGAACTCCTGATCATACACTGAATACTTCTTCTTGGCATCATTGAGTTTCTCACTAAAATAAGCGATAGGCTTACCCTCTTGACTTAATACAGCCCCAATGGGACTACCACTAGCATCACAGTCTACCTGAAATACCTTATTAAAATCTGGAAGTGCTAAGACAGGTTGCTCTGTGACCTTCTTTAACATAGCAAAGCTCTTTTCTGCTCTGGTTGTCCACTTAAATTCCTTCTTATTCCCCCTCATTGTCTCCGTAAGGGATGCGCAAATACTGCTAAAATTTTGAATGATTTTTTTGTAAAAACTAGCTAGACCATGAAACGATCTTACCTCAGTCACGCTTCTTGGAGCAGGCCATTCTATGATAGCCCTCACTTTTTCTGGGTCCATTTTTAGACCATATTTTGAGATGACAAATCCCAGGCATACTAACTCCCTTTTCACAAAGTTACACTTCTTCAGATTTATCAGCAACTGATCCTCCCATAGCTTCTCAAAAACCCTCCTGATGTGCATCAGGTGTTCCTCTAGGGTTCTACTAAATATCAATATATCATCCAAATAGATAATAACAATTTTGCCTAAAAATTCTTTCAATACTTCATTCATCAACCGCATGAATGTACTTGGTGCATTGGTTAGCCCAAATGGCATGACCAACCACTCATACAGACCCTCTCTGGTTTTGAAGGCTGTCTTCCACTCATCCCCTTCTTTGACATGGATCTAATGACAACCACTCTTCAGATCAATCTTCGTGAAGTACTCAACTCCACTCAAACAGTCCATAATGTCATCCATCCTTGGCAATGGGAATCTATATTTTATAGTGATCTTGTTAATTGCTCGAGAGTCTATGCACATTATCCACTCTCCATATTTCTTGGGTGCTAGTACTATAGGTACTGCACATGGGCTAAGACTCTCTCGAATCAACCCTTTCTTTAGAAACTCTTGAACTTGCCTATTCAGCTCCTCAGTTTCCATAGGAGTCTTCTATGTGCGGCCTTATTGGGCAAGCTAGACCCTGGTACCAAGTCTATATGGTGACTGATATTCCTTACAGGTGGTAAGACCTCAGGTACATTATCTGATATGATATATGGAAATTCTTTTAACATGCCCATGAATTCTACTAGGGTATTCTTGCATTCCTTTTCCCTAACCCTAGGGATTATTGCATAGCACATATGATCTACCTTTAGACCATCTAAAAATCTTCTTCCATCAACTAGACAGATTCGAGCACTGCTACATACCTTTTCATCTACATCCTTTAGGGGTTTCAACTTATGGTGAACTCCATTCTTCAACAAGGAATACGTGTTGGCTCGACCATCATGTACTGCACTCCGATCAAACTGCCATGGTCTCCCAAGCAACATGTGACATGCATCCATAGGCAAGATGTCACATAGGACCTCATCACGGTAAGTCCCAATGTTAAATTTCACCAGGCATTGCTCATTGACCAAAACCCTATGGTCCTTCTACAACCACGTAGTCTGATATGGATGCGGGTGTCTTCTTCTCTCTAACTATAACTTGGCAACCATCTCTTCAGAGACCAAGTTATCAGTACTACCATTGTCAATAATGATGTTACAAACCTTGCCTGAACATTTGCATCTCATGCGAAATAGGCTGTTCCTCTGGTCTGGCTCCTTTTCCTCATTCAACAAGACTCTCCTTATGACCATCGCTTCTCCTTGTTCTGCCTCCTTAGAGTGCTCAAATTTGACACCTTCGTATGCTACAACAGCCCTAGCCTGACCCTCAGGTCTTCGATTTGGCCTCTCTTGGCACTGTGGATAGTTGTATGCCCGATGCCCTTCTTCCCCACAATTGTAGCAGGTTCTCCGAAATACCCCTCTCCCATACCCATGCCCAGGCCTACCTCTTCCTCTCAGGTAGCTATTGTTTTGATTGCATAGGTGGTGGGTATTCTCCTCCTTATCTTCTTTTTGGTCCTGGCTACTACTTGTTTCACCAGTCTTCTTCAGATCTCTGTATCTTCCTCCACTGGTCCTTCCACCAGCTCTCCCACCATGATCCTTTCCTCTCTGTTTACCCTCAAACCTCCTATTCAGTTTATCTTCCACCTTTAGGGCAAACTGGTATGCATCCTCAACCGTGCTCATCCGAACTAGACTCAGCTCTTCTTGAGTGATGGATCTCAATCCATTGATGTAGCGGGCGACCTTCTCCTTATTTGCTCAGAATGGTCGATTCGAATGAGATCTGGTAGAACTCCTCCGTGTACTCTTTAACAGATTTACTCACCTATCTTAGACTCTGCATCCTCCTCAAAAGATCCAACTCATAATCTACGAGGATGAATTACCTCTTTAATTTCTTAACCATCCGATCCCACCTGGTGATCTTTTCTTTTCCCCTCTTGTTCCTTTCTAGCTATACTCCTTTCCACCAGATGCTAGCATGTCCCTTCAACTTTGTTTTGCAAACCTAATTAGATTTGGATTTGAGATCTCCTCATACTCGAAATATTCCTCCATGTCGTTGATCCAATCTATCAACTCCTCGAGGTTGAGATTCCTAAAATATGTGGAGACGTCAAACTTCGGCTTCTTCCTGATCTAGGATATGGCCCTATACAGCCTAGCTTCTACTAGATCCAATGCCTCTTCCTCATCATAGGGACCCTCAGCTTCCCAAGCTTCATATTAACTGTGGTATTCTCTTCTTAGCTCAACTCCTCTTCTCAATTCCTCCTGCAGGGCTTGCACTTGCCTCTACAAGGCTTTAAAATCAACCTCTGGCACCATATTCCTCGCACCACCACGGTTTCTTCATGGAGGCATCTGGCTCACTTTCTCACAACCCCCAACCACAGATCCTAGCACAAACTGCCTCACGATCGATGATCTGTTTGTGCGCTCAGAACCTTCTGGCTCTGATACCACTTGATGTAGGACTAAATTTACAAGTAGAGAAACCACCAATATTTTATTCCAAACTTTCAAAATCTGAGTTACAGAAGTAAAATGTCTGACCATATTACAATGCATGAACTGCCTCTTATAGTGGACCCAACCCCCTTCAGACATCATTACACAGATTGCAGAGTTTTCTGTAATCGCCCGCATGAAGGTTCTTTCGCCACCTATATTTTGCTGCCACGTGCCCTTCTAAAATGACCTCTGCAACCGCCTACCCATTTGGAGTCGTGAACAACCTGTCGTGATATCGTGACATTTTCACTTCCTTGCTCTCTCTCTCTCTCCTCTTCGATCGTGATATCACGACATTTTGGCGTTCGGCCTCTATTCTCTCCTTTGGGTTGCAAAACCGTGACATGTCATGAAATTGTGACATCTTGGCCTTTTGTACTTGCCTCCTGCCTTCGGGTTGCGAAACTGCGACTTGTCACGAAATCATGACATCTTGGCCTTCCGTTCTCTCCTTCTATCTTTGGGTCATGAAACCGTGACAGGTCATGAAATCGTGACATCCTAGCCTTCTGTACACTCTTTCTATATTCGGGTCACGAAACCATGACATGTCACAAAATCGTGACATCCTAGCCTTCTGTACTTGTCTTCTACCTTCGGGTCACGAAACCGCGATATGTCACGAAATCGTGACATCTTTGACATCCCTGCATTTCCTATGAAACCTGTCACAAAATCACGACCGTTCTCCCTGCTAGCTTCATTCTCCATTTTTGTGTCGCAATATCGCGACAACCTTTCCCCTTGGCTCCTCTTCTCCAAATTTGTCACGATATTGCGACACATTTTCTGTTGCGATATCGCGACAGCTTTTCCCCCTTGGCTCCTCTTCTCCAAATGTGTCGCGATATCGTGACACATTTTTTGTCACGATATCTCGGTAGCTTTTCCCCTTGCCAACACTTAAATTTTTTTTGGATGATGCAAGATTGCTCTGCCACCACCAGATGCTTCTGCATCAGACAGGGTAGAAAATGTAGGATATTGTGGTGGCCATAAAGATAGACAACATGTCTGGATCATCATGGAAGTTATCGATTCCACAATGTAAACAAAAACCTATCTAATTCAAGTGTAGTTTACATCAAATAATGTAATTAAGCGGGTGTTAGAGAATATTACATTATTTGATCTATAATGAGTAATTTATATTTCTCTTTATGTAAGTCTCTATGTGCAGGATGTGCACAAGTGTCATAAAAGTAATGTAATTAAAAAGTTAAGAGTTGTACATACAAGTGGCAAGATGAGAAGCCAAAGGTCATATAATAAAGAAATTGAAGAGTCATCCTATACAATTATACTATGGAGACAAAGCTACTAATTGTGGACGAAGAAGAAAAAATGATAAACATTGTATTTATTTTGAGCATATTTATTTTAAGTATTCTTCATGCATGTACATGAATGATTTTGATAATTTTATAAGTGAATTATATTTCATTATTATATTGGCATGGATATATATTTGATTACTCATATATAATTCTACTCTTGATTATTGATATTTTGACCTATAATATTGTTGGCTTATTTACTTTGGGACCTATGATATTTTGAGATATTTAGGCTTAAAATCCAATAGGTATATTCTTGAGACAACAATTTTTCTAATAAGGGAGGTGGGTCAAACATGATCACTTCTTGCACAACAATTAAATCAAGGTGTGAGTGAAAAATTATAATTATATGTTATAAAGATCTTGTAGTGTTTACTATTGTGCCATATATTTGAATTGGGCCTCTTGTGGAGTTGGTATAGGTAAGGCTCATTATTTCACATTGCTATTGCCATGCTAATTATCATTTTTCTTGAATTTATCATTCAATTGAATACTATATACCCTTTTTCTCTCAAGGAAACGTGGAATAGAGGTAGTTTTAGCATCTTTGGTCTAGGAATATTCAAGTTATCTAAGGTTTTGGCCTCTATATATAATGGATATTCGTCCATAAATTTTATTGTCAAAATAAATGATATTATATTTGGGGCTCTTTTCATTTGACCTATTTAGTGATAACTAAAGATTACTCTTGTTTCTTCAAGGATTCTTGTAATAGACCCCACTATCCTAACAATTACAATGCTTCCAACATGTTTACTTTTGCATATATTTATCTTTATTTTTTTACTAGGTTGAAGCTTAAGTCAGTATTATTTTCTTCAAGCCATTGCATAAACCTCATAAAATATCTTACTATAGCTTGTCGATATTTCTTAGTAAGTCACATGTATATCAAACTATGTTTAACAACCTCATATGATTTTTCTTGATTATTTTTCTTCTTAGGTTGTTGGACCTTGTTTCAATTATTGTGGGTTCTTTTACTTTAATTATTTATGGCTAATTGTTTGTCTAATATGTTTTCAATTTATCATTGGTGCTTGGATCATTTGCTAAGATGACAAAACTACATTCTTATCTTTAATGTGTATTTATGGTTATCGTCTTGTTAGGATTGTCACATCTATGTCTGACCCAGCTTAATTTTGTGGTGCTAGTTGGGATGTGGTTAGTGTGATTTTTTTATTTCAACACTTTTGTCTTACTTTGAATTGTGATTTGTTGTTGATAAATTACATTATCTTCGAAAGGAAATTCCTCATCGTCTTCTTTTGATAACTCAAAATTGATTAAGTATCACATTATTATAGCTTATCACTATGTTATACTATGCTATTATTGGTTGCTTGATCATCAATTGATTTACCCCTAGTAGATTGACCATTTGTTGATTAATTATGACAAGTTTATTTATTACTAGCTAAGGTATTGTTGTGGATTATTAAGCTAACTAAAATTAATGTAATGACCCTCATCGCACAACTTTTGATAGTAAATTAATTGATGATTTAAACTTACCTTTTTATTTAGAATATGGTTCTACTAATGGTTTTATGTATGAAGGACCAGGTACATTCCTTCAACAGGTAAGAGAAGTTAACCAAAAAGGCAAGTGAGGAAGTGATGATTCGGTTCATGAGTACATGAAAGCTCACGTAGGTGAGTTTCATATAGTTGCATTGGGAGTGAAATGAATTATACATGTGCTTTGTTAAAACATTTTTTGGTTATTCTTAGAAACATATGTGTATTCATATATTGAAGGATGGTAATGAAAATGTCAAAGGTATGGGAGCCTACATTCTTTAAGTGATTGTTGAAATAGAAATTGCTTGATTGTATTGGTTAAATTGATAAATTAAAAATATACTACAAGTTAAATACACATATACAATCATTAAATAAACATGTGGAACACACACACATATATATATGTTTGCATTACAAACTAAAATAAAATGGAATTAAGAGCATAGCCTCCGTCACCCATGATTTAACCATGGTAGTGGGAGAATGATGATGGAGCAATATTCAAGCTAAGGTAATGATTGCTGAAGAGAACTACTTCATGCTTTTGTGGGTGATTGAGGGGGTAGTTAAAAAATAAAGATAAAAATAATAAAATAACATTATGCATGGGATCCGAGCATGGGAATGAATACTGCATTCTAGAAAATGGGCATACAACTGCACTAGCTAGAAAAAATTTGGGATTTTTTTTTGAAAGAGTGTATATTGGATAACAAACTTGTTGCAATTACCAGGCTGGAATGTAGCTTGTATATTGTTGAATTTTCTTGAATAAAATGCTTGTATTTGCTTTTAGAAATAATGATGGAAATCTAGAATTTACATGCAAGGAGAACTCAGTGTGTATATTATGAAGCTGGAATTGAAAGCTTGTTTGAAATTAGAAATGAAATCAGGATGCCCAACTTAGTGTTAAGATGGAAATGAAATTGTTCAATTGTATGAGTTTCATATGAATATTTTTGTGCAATTGTAAAATCTTGTTATGAGGTTGTAAAATATGTCTAGATGTATAATTTAAATTTTATTATTACTTATACATGAAAACTATTTGACTAAGTGAAATTTGTATGAATCCTTTGTGCAATTGGGAAATCTTGATATGATATTGGAAAAAAGCTTTCGAGACAGACAATTCGTTGATATAATTTTGAATATCTCGAAACAATGATTGGTGGTGAAATTATATGATGTTCAACAATAGGGTGAAATACTTGGCTATTGTTGTGTGTTTTATGCAAATGTGATGCATGTTAAAATAGTTACATTATTTAGGAATACATACAAGAAAGAATTGACTCTGATCCCCTTTCTCTACAAATTTCAAATATGATAACTCCGGTAACAGTGGAGTGACATGCAACAAGGGTGAAATATCTTCATATCTCTACCATCATGTTATGTTCTGGAAGGATGTGTGAACTAGATCAAGCATTTGAATTTTATATAAATTATATAATAAAGTATCCTCAATAGTAATTGTAACTCCACTTCCAAGTAATATTAGTTTGAGCTAAATTACCTATCAGATTGACATGTGTAATCTTAAGATAGTTTTCTGTGGATGATCGATAGATAACTTCAAGGGTTTATGTATTATCTTTTAGTTACTCAATGTAAAACTAGTGAATGTAGTCTGTTATAAATTGTACCTATTCCTTTCCATCGAATGTAATGGACTATTATTATATTGAATATAGTTCACTTTGCATGTTGTGTTTGTATTTTATAAATATAGAATAAGTTAAAAAAATGTATCATCATCACAAAAATATATGTACATGGATTTAATTATAAAGACATGCATAGTCATTGCTATAATGGGCAAAATAGTGAGGGGTAAATGCCAAAAAAGCATTGACTCAAACTACGATATTGGGAGGCATATTAAGAGTTTGTTTGTATTGTAAAACCTTTATTACTTCCAAAGATTATTATTTGGTCAACTCAATGGAATTTGTTGTAAACTGTAGCTTTCTTTTATATCTAAGGATATCATGAGCAGGCATATTCATGAAAAAAATATTGTATTCAGTGTGTAATCTTAAAAAATATTGTACAACCTTGGATTTCTATATGATTATTTTGAATAATGAAAAACTTGAGAGGTAAAGTCAATATATTATCATATTCTTGAATTTTATGACTATTACGTTTCCAAAATTGAAATGTACATTAGGTATGGCACCCAGGTGGGTGAAAAAAATATTTTTTAGTGAAATGTGATGATTAATCATGTAATTCTATTGTAAAAATAAATCCATAGCTAAGTTATATGTAAAACACTTCTACCAGCGAAGGTAGTATAAATACCTGGTTAAATAACTTTCATTTATTATATTAATGTCGGTGAATTGGGAATGGATTCCTGTAAGGGGACCACATTGGTCAACTAGTGATACATATTTAAGTATGTTGTAGGGGTGTCTTGCACAACTATATTATACCACACTTTAAATCTATGAAGAGTCATTTTATTGTTAGTCAATGGGGTGCACCTTTTTTTAATAAGGGAAAAGGTAATTTTAATTGTTACATTGATCCTTGCAAGTGCAATAGGTTATCGGGATGAAATAAGACTCACATTTGACAAAACAAAATTATGATATTGATCTAGACACTAGAAGAGTGAGTGAATAACCTACCCAATATCATTGCAAACTAAACTTTAGTTTAGCTAGCTATTTGGTAATTAGTGTATAAAATAGCAATGGTATCATGGTAACTATGATTAGTTTCCTTTTGAAGGATGCTACAATATTAAAGAGGTATATTATGAACATTTTTTAAGAAAATAGAAATATTAAATATAGGTAGTTTTTTAATGATCAGAATAGTTATTTAGTATTTTAGTAAATGAATAACTATATGAGTCCTTTTTTATAAGGATTGGAATTAAGTAATGTGTTTAATTACAAAAATATTTAGATATTTGTATACCTGATAAAATATGTTTAAAGATAATGGGATATTTAGATCTTGGGTAGAAATAGCATATGTAATCCTTTATTTCGTAACTTTGGAGATCTCTTACAAGAAGGAATCAACTTATCTAATAAAAACCATAAATCTTAGTATAACTTATACTATGAAGTGTATGAATTTATTCATCTAGAAGGATAAGTAACTAAATAATATGAACACTCACTACTGTTGAGGTACGTGTATGCACACAAATAGTCTTGAGAGCAACAATTTTTCTAACAAAAAATGTTAGAAAAAGTGACCTAGTTAGAAATAGTAACGAGGGATAGTATGGGATGTTACCTCTAGGTTGTTGCTCAGATAGTACCGTGATAAGTCTTATGTTCATTTGACTAAGCTAGTTCAACCATGGCATTTGGTATGGGATAAACGATCACGAGTCATAATGGGCATGAGTGATCAAGTCCAAGGTCAGGGTATTGACATGGCTCTAGTTGACTCCGGGTAGTGGACAATCAACTAGATACTGGGTATATGTACGCTAACCCCATTACATACACATATTAGAACAAGTCAACTACTTAGTTAAACGTTCAATATGATAAGGGAAAGGAAAGTATGCATCCACCCTGTAGGTGTTATGGGCCCTAGAGGATAACCCCAACCATGGTTTGATCCTCATGCCATAACAAGAGGATATTAAATGAGATAATTTGAATTTCATAAAATGGTATCGTTACAATATTTGACCAATCTCGTCCACTTCGGTGGCTATATACAGTAGTCTAGAGTAGTTTGATATACCTATACTGATTAAACATTATGACATTCATTCATTGGGTGTAACATAATTAATGTGAACCTGAAAGCACTTTTAGGAATAAACAATAAATATAAAACAAAACAAGTACTCTATAAAATTGCTTGGATATTTCTTGTTGTACAACTAGGTGAGTAGACTTGGGTTTTTACATATGGCATCAAAGCAAAAGAGATCTTAAGTTGTAGGACTCTGATTAAATTTTTTTTGTTGAACATATTTAAAGTTAGAAAATAAACTTACTTCTTTTCCCTACAGATATTATGGCATATATGTTTCATGGTGGAACTTTTGAGGATCACAGGAGAGTTGGGCAAGAGGAAGCCATCATAAGATGAAATCCAAGAGGACCATAAATAAAGAATAAAATAGAAGGTCCTCAAAGGGAAAGAAGAATGAAGTAAGTGAATGAACCTCCATTAAATGAATCTAGTAGAGAGGAAGGAAACTTAGCACAGGTAGTGCAACTATTACAAACTCATATGGATCAACAAAGAGAAGAAATGACCCAATAGAAAACTCACATGTCCCAACAACAAGAGTTGATAGTCCAACAATGGAAGGTTATAGAGGACTTAACTAGGGATAGGGAAACTATAGGCAGGATAGAGGAAGTGCCTAATAAGCCTGCAAGATCTAGCACTGGTAGGACCAAAGTTAGTATGGAGTTGGCTAAAGACCTAAAATTGCTAGTAATTTCTAAATTTAATGGAAAAGATGATGATAATGCAGTAGATAATTGGCTAAATTAATTGGAGTCATACTTTTCCTTGGTGGTTTTGTCATCAGAATCTAAAACTACCTTGGCTATCATGAACATGGTTGAAGTGGCCTTGGACTGGTGGAAAACCTTTAAGAGAGGGCTAGGTGTTGAAGCTACAGATGTCAAATGGAAAGTTTTTGATAAAGAATTCAAAAATATATTTGTAAGCAAGAAATATTATGTGGAAAAATTTGGAGAATTTACAAACCTATAGCAAGAATCCATGAAAGTCTAATATTATCATAAAAAATATGTTCAATTACTAAAATATGCAACCTAGTATGAGAGCAATGAAGAGATGAAAGTCCAAAAATTCATTTTGGGACTACATCCTAGGATCAAGACAATGGTGAATATGCAAAACCATGTAGATCTTCCTATTGCTTTTGATTTAGCTCGAAGAGACCATAAAGGTATACTTTAATTACCAAAAGTAGTCTAGAAGAGATACAAATGAGCTCAGGAAATGGAATAGAACTGGGTTTATGAAATGGGACAAAGAATAGAGTAAGAAGTCCAAATGAGAAGATTAAATTAGACAAGAAAGCAAAAAAAATAATAATTTCCAAGGCAATAGGTTCAGGAAGAATGGAAAGGGGTACCCTAGAAGGAATGATCAGAGACTAGTAGATCAAGATAAGTCTAGGGAAATTATGCCTTAAGTCAAGAATGAGAATAAAAAAATGGAAAATAGAGCTCCTCCAAGTGTATGTTATATATGCCAAAGAGCTCATTATGCTAATAAGTACCCCTACAGAGTTGGTCTTCGCTAGAAATCCCTAGAAGAAGCCAAACATAGGGACTTTGTGGTGACAGATAGTCCCATACTTGATGGTAAAGTTACTCCTTTATTATTAAATGGTAAATTTTATGATAAGGATGTGCACATTTGATAGATAGTGGATCAACTGATAGCTTTATATCCACTATATTATTGAGGGATATTCCTAAAATATTAGGATTTTTGGCTAATGGTTGAAAGGTGGAATATGTATCAGGATAAAATTACCAAGTAAACCAATGTCTATTTGACCCTCACATAATTTTGCCTCAAGGAAAAACTAATTGATATTTGTATGTAGCACCTTTATATGCATTTGATATCATTTTTGGTGTTGATTGGTTAAAAGCCCATAATGCTCTTTTGAATTTTGAGGAAATATGGGTGGATTTTATGGATGAGTCTAAGCAAAGGATCATATTTCATTGTGATCATGGTGCAATTAAGACAAATTTATTACCTGTAATGCAGATAAAGAAAGTCATTAGAAAGAGGAGAATGAATTTTGTAGTTAAAATGAATACGAAAGAAGAAATTAAAATAGAATCTGACCTCTTCCAAAAGCATCATGTCTTAGGAGAATTTAAGGATGGTTTTCTAAGGATCTTCTAGGGTTACCTCCTCAAAGAGAGTTTGATTTTTCTATTGAGTTGTTACCTGGAGCTACACCCATTGCTAGGGCACCATATAGGATGACTCCTATTGAGCTACAAAAGCTCAACATGTAATTTCAATATTTGTTGGAAAAAGGGCTTATCAAGCCCTGTGTGTTGCGATGGGTTACTCCTATATTGTTTGTTAAGAAGAAAGATGGTACCTTGAGGATATGCATAGATTACCAGATGTTGAATAAGTTTATTTTAAAAAATAGGTACTCATTACCTAGAATTGATGACCTCTTAGATCTATTGAAAGGAGAAACCATCTTCTCAAAGATAGACCTAAGGTCTAGTTATCATTAGTTAAGGATCTAAGAAGAATATACTTCTGAAATACTTTTAGAATAAGGTATGGATATAGTGAGTTTATAGTCCTATCCTTTGGGCTAAATAACACCTGTTAGTCAAAAAGTGACTAACTACAAAAAATGGCTAATGCACCTTTTTTGCATATTTTCAAAGAAGACCGAAGTAGCCCATATGCTAAAGAACAAAGAAAAAGCAAAATACACTAAGGAAGAAAAGTGTCGCGATCTCACGACATGTCGAGTTTTCATGAAAAAAAATAGTAAAGAGGGAAAGCAGAGGAAAAAGTCACGATTTCGCGACGTTGCCCATTTTCGCCAAGTCCATCAATAAAAGGGTAGAAGTCAGGGAGAATGTCACGATTTTGCGACATGGCTTATTTTCACCAGAAGAATAGCAAAACTGCTAAAGAGACTAAAAGTGTCACGATTTTGCGACATGTCCCTTTTTCGTGACATGTCCCTTTTTTATGACCAAAAGCAACAAGAGAGAGCAAGGAGGCGGAAGTGTCACGATTTCATGACATGTCACGTTTTTGCTGTCAAAACCACGAAAAATATCTAAGGAGGCGGAAGTGTCATGATTTCACGACATGTCACATTTTCACGGTCAAAACCAAGACAAAGAGCTAAGGAGGCGAAAGTGTCATGATTTCGTGACATGGTCAATTTTTGCGGTGCAAAAAGAAGAATCAGGCTGAAGACATAGAAATGTCACGATTTCATGACATGTTGCATTTTCACGACTCAAGAAGGGCAGACAAGAAGAGAAACAAGAGTGTCACGATTTCATGACATGTCTGGTTTTTGCTAAATAAAAAAGTAAAGAAGGCTTCACAAAGGTAGAATGTCATGATTTCGCGACATACACACTATAGAGAAACAGAGTATATTTTTGGCAACTAGGGCATGCACTGACATCATGTGCTGATTTTTGAAGAATGGTTAGTTGATTATAACATGGCAGGTCTACTGGATGATTGCAGAATAACAGGCTCATATGAATTTAGCCAGAAGGAAATCTATCTAATCTACGAGAAATCCATTGTATATTCTTAGAAACTACAGATAATTACTTGTAATTGATTGAGGAAATTAAATGTACATAGTAGAAGATACTCTTTTTAGGGTATAAATAGGAGTGAGTCGATCATGAAAAGAGGTCGGATCTTGGACGTTTACAGACTTGATGTACATGTTCTTGGATTACAAGCAATAAGAGATATTCTTCCTCCGGATTCTAAAATTTTGTATGCGAGTGTATGTATCTGGTTTTTAACTTTTATTCATTTTAAGTTTTATAATGTATCTGTTCTAAAATCTGAATTGTGCATGTATAAACCTTATCTCTAGAGTTGAATATTAAATATATTTACATGTATTTAGATGAACATTTAAAATCGCACTCAGGAATTCATGTTTTCTATAGGAAGATATAAAGAAACTCTGAAGATAGTAATCTGCATCATCATTTTTTAGTTGTTGTCTAATCTGTACCGTGAGAAAATTTCTAGCTTCGGCTATATTTCCATTATCTCTTGTTTCCATTTCCTCTAAAAAACTCAAAGGAACCAGCCTTCTCTGGAGATTAGATAGATGATCTCAAGCAAGGTCTATCTATTCAATGTTGGCAAAGTCTAAGGTGCAACACTATTAACCGAAGGCAGATTTTGTTCCAATAGTTTTTGGCACGCCCGATGGGACTAGTAAATCCCACAGTATTATATAAGTTTTGGTGTTTTACTTTAGAGCCTTTTGTTTGAAAATCTCAAGAAAAAACTACCTGGTGACTCCGTTGCAATAAAATTTAGACCATAAAAGAAAGACCTTGTCTAATTTTTTTTGGTTATACAACCATATGATAACCAGATCCCGAGCTAGAAACTCTGAAGAACCCATCAAGTTATTTGAGCTACATCTCGAAAGCCTAAAGGCACACCCTATGCTATCCGCATGATCAAATCCATCTGGCACCATTAGCACCTCTTTAACACCCATTGTAGGAGCATCTGCAAGCAATCCTATAGTAGTTGTAACTCCTTTAGCAACCATGGCAGCTGCCCCTGTCTCAGCACATCTTGTGTGGAATCAAACTGGTCCTTTGAACTTGGGAGCACAAAACCAAATTCCATAAGCTACACTAAAAGCATTGTCGACTTTTGATGGAACAGGCAAAACAACAGATGAGCACTATTTAGATGTATCATCGCTAGCATCTATTTACAATATCACTCAGGAAGATGTAATGGTCAGATTTTTGGTTATATATTTGAAAGGAAAGATGCTCTATTGGTACAGAGTGCTTCCCATTGGATCCATTACTTCTTGGGCAGTGCTTGTTGGCCGTCTGGTCGATGAATTTAATATACATGCGGATCCTTTCACATTGTTGAATCAATTCACTTTCATTGAGAGGCATCCACAAGAAGAAATCCAGGATTTCAACATCAGATTTACCGAACTCATGATAGAGTACCTCAGGGCATAAAACCCATGGAAGAACAAGCTATATGCTATTATTTAAGGGCTTTTGATTTAGATCTTAGTATGATAATAAGGCAATCCTGCGTAACCAATTTTCCTAAGATCTATCTAGAGGCAACAAAGGGCGAAGCTGATCTCATCGCTACAAAGAAATATCCATCAAAGAGTCTATTGCCAATTGTACCAAAACTTTCCCAAGCATCAATTTCTAAACTACCTATACTCCCATCAATGCAAGCTCTCCCAACTATAGTTGCACCTCCTACACTCCTTGCATTACCAACCCCACCCCTTGCATCAGCTCCCCCGAATGACCAGTACATGACCATAATTGATACAATGAAAACATTGTCAAATGAAATGGCATCCATGAAAAAGAGGGAAGCTGAATGAAATCTCCAAGCAAGAAGATTTCCATAGATACAAAAATATGGTGCTTCAACGAGTGGTAGAGGGCAAGATAGAAAAAATGTTGTGTATGCGAATGAGACAGGAGATAATGGAGAACCCACTAATTTTGATTACTGGTGTACCACTTGCAACGATCCTCATGGAGAAGATTCATGCATGATTCATCAACATCATGTGCAAGTGGTTATTAATGAGAGAGCCAAAGAAACCGGCAAGGGACAAGTGAACATAATCAGAGAAGTCCACCACAATTTGGCAATGCCATCCATGGAACAAGTCTCAGTCCTGACAAGATCAGGAAAAAAGTCATTACAAGTCGACCCTAAGGAACTCCAACCACTAAGTTTTCCTCCTGCCCCCAGGGTGACTCCGCAAAAAAACCAGTCTAATGAGAAAGGACGTTCTGACCCTCCTCAGACTTCTACGACTACACCAAGAAAATAATTTCCTCCTAGAAAAGGGAGCGAGACTCAAGAGCAAGCGAAGGAAAGACTCAGATTTCCTTCATTGACAAAAAGACAAAGAACAGAAGCCACACAGGTCTATAGAGATAGATATGACGCATCAACTAGTGGAAAGGAGAAAAGTGCTGAGGTATCCCTAGCTGCAACCCTTTCATTCAACATTGCAGAATAAATGAAGAGGACTCCTTCCAAAATAAGCATGTATGATGCACTACAAATTCCTGGTTAGATTGACCTCCTCCAAGAATCCCTAAATTTAAAGAATGATACCTCCTTCTCAAATGTTATACAAGCAAATGTTATGTCAACCTCTAGGAAAAATAGACCACCCCCATTCTATCTATCTTTGCAAATGGAGGGGTGGATAGTTCACAATTGCATGATTGATTCAAGGGCCACAACTACGGTGATGCCAAAAGTTGTATGTGACATAATGGGGATGGAATATACTCGGAGTCATCCTGGTGTGTTGCAATTAGATGGTACTCCAATAAAATCTATCGGGGTGATCAAAGATATCCCTATTCAACTCCACAGAATACCAGAAGTAGTCGTCATACAAGAGGTAGTCGTTGTAGACTTAGAACCATATTTCGGTATGTGTTTATCCAGAGAGTTCACAACCAAAATGGGTGGTTATCTGTCTCTAGATTATTCTCATTTGGAGGTACCTTTCAAAGGTAAAAGATTCAAGATCTACAATGAAAAACCATCTACTTTTCACGTAGAAAGACTGGAGGAAATAGCCACCGTCAACATGATGTCTGAGGAATTGGAAAATATCGATTTAATGGAAGAAACCCTGGAGGAACTCCAATATGAGGATCAGTTTTCAATGAAGAACTTCAATGCTATGGTAGAGACAGAAATGGGAAGCTATTCCATTGAGAAACCAAAAAATCTCCCTATTGTTGTCCCTAAAATAGGTGATTCGGCCAACCAGTTATGGAAATTGTACTTTGATGGGTCAAGGTGCAAAAATGGAGTAGGAGCTGGAATTGTTCTGATTTCACCTACTAGAAAAGAAAAAGTATTTTCATATAGGTTGACATGGAGTTGCACCAATAACACAGCTGAATACGAAGCTTTGTGTTTGGGACTTAGGAAAGCTGAAAAATTGGGTGCAAAATAGCTACTGATCTATGGAGATTTAGAGCTGATTGTTAAACAAGTTACTGGAAAATGCATTTGTAAGCAACATTACCTAAGGGCTTACAAAAATAAAGTGTTGGATCTATTGGAAAATTTTGAAGCACTAAACATGAAATCCATTTCCAGAGAGAAGAACACACATGCAGACCTGTTAGCATCAGTAGGATCCAATTTTTGCCCAGTCAGTAATGTTATTCAGAAGTCTAAAATAGTCAGACTTATATACAGGCCTTCTGTGCCCGACAAGGACATTTTTTGGCAAGTATTTGAGAACGATGAGCAGATCCTGGATTTTTTGATTCATGAGATGAATTGCTCTACAGATAGAGCGTTACAAGAAGAGGACGAAGAGAGCCTTATTCAACTAAAAAACAATCATATCCCCAGGGGACTGATCACCCTGGAGAGCCTTTTTGACAATAGAGATAGAGCTGTAGGTCGAAGGATCAAGGTAGATGAACGTTGGTATAAAGAAGTAGAACTAGAACCAGGCAAGATGATCAAAGTAGGGACCGATTGTATAGAAGTAGAACTAGAGAAAATAAAACGGTTATGTAGAGAGTATCTGGATATAATAGCCTGGACTTATAGTGATCTAAAAGTGTATAGGAAAGAGGTCATTCAACATACCATCGAACTAGAGGAAGGAGCTAAACCTTTTAGGCAGAAGCAGAGGCATGTGAATCCTAAAATTGAAGCCTTAATGAAATAGGAGTTGTTAAAACTCCTACAGGCTAAGATAGTATACCCAATCAAGCACTCTACCTGGGTGAAAAATTTGGTCCCAGTCCGCAAGAAAAATGGAGAAATAAGACTATGTGTCGATTTCAGAAATTTGAACAGAGCCTCTTTAAAAGATCACTATCCTTTACCCCAGATTGACCCAATCCTTCATACTGTGGTAGGAGCAAAAATGTTTTCTCTATTAGATGGCTTCTCTGGTTACAATCAAGTTTGGGTGAGAAATGAAGATCAATATAAGACTGCATTCACCACTAAGTGGGGAACATTTGCATACCAAAGGATGCCCTTTGGATTATCTAATGTAGGAGAAACTTTTCAAAGAGCCATGGACGTAGCTTTTGGGGAGCTTGCAAACAAAATTATTGTCGTCTATTTAGATGACATGACTATATTTTCTCACAACAAAAAAGACCATGCCACTCATATGTGGCAAGTATTTGAGAAATGTAGAGAATTTGGAATATCATTAAATCCTAAAAAGTCTATTTTTGTTGTGGAATAAGGAATACTCCTTGGGCATGTTATTTCTAAAGTTGGGCTTTCAATTGACCCTGATAGAGTGAAGGCACTTCTTGAGTTGTCACTTCCAGTTAACAAGAAAGGTTTGCAGTCCTTCTTTGGGCAAATAAATTTTGTCAGAAAATTCATTGCAGACTTTGCCCATATAGTTAAACCAATGACTGAATTATTGAAAAAGGATGCTCCTTTCAAATGGATAGAGCCAAGGAAAGAAGCTTTCCAAAAAATTCTAGAAGCCATCGCTCAAGCTCCTATGCTAGTTAACCCTGACTATTCCCGAGGTTTCATACTATATGCTATCGGAGAACAAGATAGTTATGCTACAGTTCTCACTTAGAAAGGAGCGGATGATGAAGAAATACCCATAGCATTTCTAAGTTCCACCATGCACAAACACGAGGAAAGGTACAACTTCATAGAAAAACAAGTATATGCAATTATGAAATCCTTGAATAAGCTAAAACACTTCTTATCCCAAAGTCGGACGATGGTTTATGTTATTCATCCCGATGTAAGGAACTTCATAATTCAAGGAGAACTGGGTGAAAAAAGAGCTGGATGGGTGACTCGCATCCAAGAGTATGATGTAGAAATACATCCTACTAAAATAGTCAGAGGGAGAGCTTTGTGCCAGGAATTGGCCAAGCAAGCTGCAAGTGGATATGGGGAGAGCCACCCCGTCATGGCAAACATTGAGCAACATCAAGACAGAGTAAGTTCAGGTTGGATCGACGACTTTGTGAGGTACTTTCAGACTGGGTCATGCCCTGAAGATATGAATGCTTCCCAGAGAAGGAGATTTAGAACCCAAGCATTAAAATATACCCTTCAAACATAGGGTTGTATAGGGTTAATATCGATGGTGTATTGTTGAAATGCATTCCCGATAATGAAAAGTAGAAAGTGTTAGATGAATTTCATGGGGGTCTCTCAGGGGGACATTATGCAGGCCGAACCACAACTTTGAAGATCCTTAGAGCTGGATGTTATTGGCCTTCCATATTCCTAGATGCATACAAAGTGACCCAGAGGTACGAACAGTGTCAGAGGTATGTGGGGAGGAACAAGAATGCGCCTATGCCCTTAAAAGCTATTCAAGTCGAGGAACCGTTCTAGTAGTGGGGGTTGGATTTCGTAGGTATAATAGAGCCAAATTCATCATCAGGCCACAAATACATTCTCACTGCCACGGACTACTTCACTAAGTGGGCAGAAGTAGTACCCATAAAGAAAGCTGATTCGAAAGTGGTGATAGAATTTGTCGAGAGTCTAATCACAAGGTTTGGCATACCAGACTCTTTGATTACAGACAACGGATCTCCTTTCACTAGTGCAAATATGATCGAATTTACCAGTCGATATGGAATTTACCTGAAGACTTCCTCTAATTATTACCCACAAGGTAATGGATTAGCCGAGTCTACTAATAAGAATATTTTAAGAATCCTGAAAAGAACATTAGAGGATAATAAGAAGAACTGGCACTCACTCCTGAATTAGGCCCTATGGGCTGACATAATTTCAATCAAGAAATCAATCAATACATCACCATATGCTTTGGTTTATGGCAAAGAGGCTATTTTTCCAATTCATATGGAGATACCCACGTTGAAATTGCTAAACCAAGTTAATGAAGATGAAGGCCATCCAATGGATGCCCGAATGATGCAACTTCTGTAGCTAGAAGAGTCTAGGGAATAGGCCTACAATCATCATCAAAAACATATGTTGAAAACAATCGGGTGGTTCGATAAGAAAACCACTTTCAAGAAATTCAAAACAGGTGACCTGGTGTTAAAATGGAACGTCAAGAAAGTGAAACCAGGACATCATGACAAGTTTGATGCATGTTCTGGGAGGGGCCATTTGAAATTATTTCAGAAAAGCAATTCAATGCCTTCCAGTTAAAATATCAATATGGATGGGTTCTACCCATCACGGTGAATGCATTTCACCTAAAATTATATTTCTAGTAAAAGGGACAGATCACCATTATATGTACAATATATTATAAGTTTTGATTTTTGTAAATATTCCCTTTTCGCGGCCTAATAAGAATCATTTTTGAGGACTATTAGAGTCCGACATTTTGAATAAAATCTGGAGGGAAAAGTCCGCCCTTGTTATTTTGCATTTTCAAATCTGGAGCTGCCGCGTGGTCGCCTGAGAGTCGGCAAGAGGGAATGAGTAAAATAATGTTTTGAAATATGTTATGTGTGCTTCTCAAAATATTTCTAAAGATCCATCGCCGAATGTTTCTAAGCAACCACGTGCCCGGGGTTCAGTGGAAGAAGATAATTAATCTGTCAGGTAGCATCTTTTTCGGCATGGGATAATTCCTAGTCCCCAAGTGGGTTTTTAATGAGCCAATGAGCATTTTTAGGAGTTTCCTAAGGATCCCAAAAACCCAAAGCTAGTAAAGGAAAAGAAATTGTAGAGGCTCAGAATCTTCCCCTTATTCAGACCAAACCTAGGACATCTAGGAAAATATCAATAGAAGAGGTTTTTATTGAAGAGCAAGGAAAATTATAGTTGAAGGCCGATGATGTTGAAAATGGGTTATGATGGAAAAGGGTTGGGCAAAAAAGACAGGGGAGAGTTGAACCTATTCTAGTAAAAAAGAGAAAGACAGCACTGGGGAAGATACTCTGACATCAAGACATCATTCCTCAAGAATTGTAAAATTCGTTCCACCTTTGAACTCGGGTACAAAATCTTATGAACCAATAGCAGAAAGAATGAGAAAATTGAAAATAATGGCTGATAGAAGAAAAGGCAAGAATATTATTCACACTTCTTCTAGTGATCAAGAGACTCAAAATATAGAAGACAACTCAGGGAAAAGGACTCAAGAAGGTGAACAAGACCATATGACTGAAGAAAACACTGATGCAGATGCTCAGGAAGTTGAGCATGAAAATTCACAGAAGGAAGTCTCATGCGGCCCACCCAGTTCGGCTCAAGAGAGCCAAAATAGTGAAAATAAAAAACAAATTTCGGTTAAAAAAGAAATCCTGACGGTAGGACAGCAGCAGGAGAAACAAATTATAAACTTGGACGAAAGTGATGAGGGAAATAAAACTCCTGATAAAGACAAAGCGCAGAGTGAAGAAATGATCATCAGTGAACATGAAGAAGAAGAAGAACACCAACAAAAAATCCAGCCAGAAACAGGTATGTTTTCTTTACTTTCTTCTTCTCATTCTCCTACTCATTCCCATTGTAATTCTCCCTCCTTTTCTAAAATCAACAAAAGTATAATGTTCTTGCCAAAAAATTACCTTGTTCTCCCAGAAATGGCAACATCTTCCCAGAATGTGCTAAATGTTGGATCCGTAGTTGCTCCCATTCCTTTTCTCCCCAACATTGACATCCCAACGGCTGGAGTTACAACTTCTCAAGGGACTGAGTCACACTCCACCATGGCCAAGATTGAAAATTTGAAAAAAGTAAGTAGGAATGCTTTAGATTGGTGGACTTCACATTCAGCTGAGGATTCTAAAGCACCGGCTACTGTAAGAGAAATCATTTCTTTAGACCCAGCTAGTATGCAGAGGAAGAAGTTGAAGTTAAATCCTATTACTAAGAAATCAAAGGGAGAAATGACTATGGAAGATTACCAAGTAGAAGAGATAAATGAAGATATATCTCAACTGCCTATGCAAGATGAGTGGGTGAAAGCCCAAGCACATTTTGGGACCATATACTTACAGGGAGGACATTATCAAGAAATGTTTTTAAAGGAAAAGGAGAAGAGGAAGGAATTAGAGACTATGGTGAAAGAACAAAAAATAGTAGAGAAGGCTCTTACTCTAGAAGCTAAAAAATGGGAGGGTAAATTTAGTGCTGCTACCAGTGAAGTGGAAAAATGTAAAGAAAAGTTGAGTGTGGCAGAAGCTCAGATTCAGGCGTTGAATACACAGATACAACAGCTACAACAACAGTTGGTAGAACAACAAAACGCTCCTTCCGGATTTTCAAAGGATAAAGTAAAGAAAATGAGGAAAGAATTGTTAAAAGATTTGTTATCTTTAGTATTAAAGGCTAGACCTTTATTATTGTATTTAGCTAAAGTAAAGGAAACTACTGAAGTAGTAAAATAGGAATTTGGAGCTGCCGAAGCATTTTTATTGAAAAGAGAAGATGCAGCTACTAAAATTCAGATTTTGTCAGAAAAGATGCCAGGAAGCATGGAAGCCAAGCTCAGAAGCGAAGCCTGGTCTCAAGCTAAAATCGCAGCAAAGAACTTCTTTAGAAAGTTTAAATTGATAGCACAGGGAAATAAGTTTTTGCAGGAGCTTGAAGATGAAGCGAAAGGGTTGCTCCAAAACCTTGATTTGGCTATCCATAATGGGCTTCCTTACCTCTGGGATGATGGTTCAAAAGTGTTGAAGGAAGAGGTCCTTTCAGCATCAATAAAAGATTTTGTTGAGGATGAAACAGACATAGACGATGGGCAGGAACCTATAGAAGAAACACAGGTCATGGAGATGATCCAGAGGCTGACACAGATTAAATCCTGTTTACAAGAACTAATTTTAAGGCAAAATATCATTTCTTATGATAAAGTGGAGGAGTTGCAGTATGTATATCAAATTTTCATTGATTCTTCTAATTTAGAAGATGAATACTGGAACCGAGTTTGCAAAACTTATCAAGAGGTAATTACAACAATGGACAAAATCAGAAGATCTAAACATCAGGGTCAAAAAATAGCAGCTAGAGCTGGGACCAGCTCTCAGAATTGAATCTTTTATGTTCCTAAAAAAAAAGTTAAGTCACTAAGCGGTAGAAATTTTTTTTGATAAGGTAAAGATCACTTATATTCCAAAGTGCATTCTTTTTCTTTTATCTTTGCTTTTTCACTTGAAATTTTACTTTCTGCAACTGTGTTGGTGACTTCGTTTCCCAATGGATGAAGGCCTGGTTTCTATTTATTTTTGCAAGCAAAAAATCCCCCGGAAGATGCCAAGAATGTTAGTCAAAAAGTGACTAACTAAAAAAAATGGCTGATGCACCTTTTTTGCATATTTTCAAAGAAGACCGAAGTAGCCCATATGCTAAAGAACAAAGAAAAAGCAAAATACACTAAGGAAGAAAAGTGTCGCGATTTCACGACATGTCGAGTTTTCATGACAAAAAACAGCAAAGAGGGAAAGCAGAGGAAAAAGTCACGATTTCGCGACGTTGCCCATTTTTGCCAAGTCCATCAATAAAAGGGTAGAAGTTAGGGAGAATGTCACGATTTTGTGACATGGCTTATTTTCGCCAGAAGAATAGCAAAACTGCTAAAGAGACTAAAAGTGTCGCGATTTCGTGACATGTCCCTTTTTCACGGCCAAAAGCAACAAGAGAGAGCAAGGAGGTGAAAGTGTCACGATTTTGTGACATGTCACGTTTTCGTTGTCAAAACCAAGACAAAGAGCTAAGGAGGCGAAAGTGTCACGATTTCGACATGTCACGTTTTCGCGGTCAAAACCAAGACAAAGAGCTAAGGAGGCGAAAGTGTCACGATTTTGCGACATGGTCAATTTTTGCGGTGCAAAAAGAAGAATCAGGCTGAAGACATAGAAATGTCATGATTTCGTGACATGTTGCATTTTCGCGACTCAAGAAGGGCAGACAAGTAGAGAAACAAGAGTGTCGCGATTTCGTGACATGTCTGGTTTTCTCTAAAGAAAAAAGTAAAGAAGGCTTCACAAAGGTAGAATGTCACGATTTCACGACATACACGTTGTAGAGAAACAAAGTATATTTTTGGCAACTGGGGCATGCATTGACATCATGTGCTGATTTCTGAAGAATGGTCGATTGATTATAACATGGCGAGTCCATTGGATGACTGCAGAAATAGGCTCATCTGAATTTAGCTAGAAGGAAATCTATCTAATCTATGGGAAATCCATTGTATATTCTTAGAAACTGTAGATAATTACTTGTAATTGATTGAGGAAATTAAATGTACATAGTAGAAGATACTCTTTTTAGGGTATAAATAGGAGTGAGTCGATCATGAAAAGAGGTCGGCTCTTGGATGTTTATAGACTTGATGTACATGTTACTGGATTACAAGCAATAAGAGATATTCTTCCTCTAGCTTCTAAAATTCTGTATGCGAGTGTATGTATCTGGTTTTTAACTTTTATTCATTTTAAGTTTTATAATGTATCTATTCTGAAATCTGAATTGTGCATGTATAAACCTTATCTCTAGAGTTGAATATTAAAGATATTTACATGTATTTAGATGAACATTTAAAATCGCACTCAAGAATTCATGTTTTCTATAGGAAGATATAAAGAAACTCTGAAGATAGTAATCTGCATCATCATTTTTTAGTTGTCTAATCTGTATCCGTGAGAAAAGTTCTAGCTTCGGCTATATTTCCCTTATCTCTTGTTTCCCTTTCCTCTAAAAAACTCAAAGGAACCACCCTTCTCTGGAGATTAGACAGATGATCTCAAGCAAGGTCTATCTATTCAATGTTGGCAAAGTCTAAGGCGCAACACTATTAACCGAAGGCAGATTTTGTTCCAAAAACACCCCAGCTACATTCATAAATCTCATGAATATCATTTTTAGAGAGAAATTGAATAGGTTTATACTTATGTTTCTAGATGACATATTGATCTATTCCATGAATAAGGAGGAACATGATCAACATATAAAAACTATACTTGAGATTATTAGAAACAATCACTTATATGGAAAGCTATCAAGGTGTGAATTATACACTCCACAAGTATAGTGTTTGGGACATATTGTCTTTGCTAAAGGGATTGTAGTCAGTCTTAAGAAAATAGAAGCAATTATTGACTAGCCTGCACTTACTAACATGACTAATATGATAAGTTTTATGGGGATTGTAGGCTATTATAGGTGATTTGTTAGAGGTTTCTCAATAATTACCCAACGTATTAAAAACCTTCAAAGAAAAGGTAGGCCTTTAAATGGATAAAGTAGTGTGAAAAGGTCTTTTAAATTTTAAAAGACAAGTTAACAACTGCACTAATTTTGTAATTACCTGATCCTAATAAGAATTTTACAGTGTGTACATATGCATCAATTGAAGAATTAGAAGGGGTTTTAACCCAATATTATGTAGTTATTACCTTCAAATCAAGGAAACATAAGAGGCATGAGGTGGATTATACCACTCATGACTTGGATTTGGAAGCTATTGTATATGCCCTTAAGATTTTGAGGTACAATTTGTTGGGAAAACCATTTGAACTGAAGATAGATCACCAAAGTTTAAGATACATATTTACTCAATCCTTATTGAATTTTAGGAAACGATGCTGGATTGAATTTATAGCTGAGCATGATTTTGATATTGAGTATATTAAGGGTAAAGAGAACAAGGTCACAAAAACTTTGAGTAAGAGAGGGTGCATTGCTCCAATGATAAAATATAATTATGATTTTGTTAGATCAGATTAAAGATATGTAACATAAATATGAATTTTGGTAGTCATGTAATGCTCAAAATCATCCAGATCTTGAAAAATATATAGGTTTTGTGTATAGATATGACTTGTTGTATTATTAGAACAAACTAGTTGTTCCAAATACGAGTGTATTGAGAAAACAATCCTTAAGGAGGCATACAATACTCCTTATTCGGTGCATCTTGGAGGGGTAAACATGCATGAGATTTTGAGAAAGGTCTACTATTGACCAGGTATGAAAAGGGATATCACTAATTATGTGGCTAGGTTCTTGGAGTGCTAAAAAGTGAAAGTAGAACATTTGCATCTAGCAGGTAGATTGTACCCACATGAGATACCTATGCAAAAATGGTAGGTGGTTTCAATGGAATTTATAGTGGGTTTGCCTAAAACAAGGTTTAGGCATGATGCAATCCTAGTGGTTGTGGATAAGTTAACCAAGGTTGCATATTTTATACCTGGTAATGTACAAGATGATGCACCTGCTATAGCGAGCAAGTTCACCAAGTAAGTGGTGATATTGCATAGATTTCTAGAAGTTATAATCTCTAGTAGAAATTCTCACTTTACCTAAGAATTTTGGTAGGCTTTGCATGAGGCTTTAGAAACCAAATTGAATATTAGTTTTTCTTATCATCCTGAGATAGATGGACAAACTGAGAGGGTGAATCAGGTATTGAAGGATATGATGAGAATGTGTTGTATGGATCAACATACAAAATGGAAATATTATTTATACCTAGTTGAGTTTACATACAATATAAATTATCATGCATAACTAGGTATGACACATTTTGAAGCGCTATATGGAAGAAGATGCAAGTTTCCCTTGTCTTATGATAATACAAAATATCGAGTAGTGATCAGACCTAAAACTATAAAAGAAATGGAAGATTAACTAAAAAGAATTCAGTTGAAGTTGAAGGAGGCCATAGATCACCAAAAGAGTTATGCGGACCTCAAAAGAACATCTAGAGAATATTTTGTGGTAGAAAAAGTATTCTTAAAGGTGAAGCCAACTAAAAGTTATATAAAATCTTCCAAAATTGGCCTAAGATATGTGGGTCCATTTGAGATTGTGGATAAAATAAGCCCTAATTTATACAAACTTGCTCTACCACCAAGCTTATCCAACATTCATAATGTCTTCCATGTGTCCCTCTTTAGGAAGTACATTCCTAATCCTACTCATATTTTAGATATATCTAATTTGCATATAACCAATCCACTAAAATTTGAAGTTTGACCTATTCATATACTTTATTTTAGGACCAAAAACCTCAAGAAGAGGAAAATAGAGCAATTACGGGTCCAATGAGACCTCTACTCGAACAAAAACACCATGTGGGAGAACGTAGTAGATATGCAACAATAATTTCTTTGTCTATTTGGGTAGACATAGATATTCTAAAATATTTTATATGGTGATGATGTAGATATATGCATATGGATATGAGACTTGACACTGAGTAGAGTAGCTTTATGTATGTATTGTGTTACTGAATAGAGTAGCTTTGCTTCTGTAATGATGTATGTTTTGGTTTGTATATGGATTTTTAGTTGAATGTAATATGAACCATTATGTGGATAAATTAAATTTTCAAGATTGAGTGAATTAATATTTAAAAATGATTTGTGACATAATGAACTATGTATGAATAATTAAATGGCATGATTAATATTGCTTATGTGAAAAGCTATATGTAAAATGTATTTGATCTACTTGACCATGCACTAAACATAGGGACTATATTTATTTATAGTGGAGGAGGATGTAACGACCCTCCTCACACAACTTTTGATAGCAAATTAATTAATGATATAAACTTTCAGTTTTCTCTGAAATATGGTACTGCTAATGGTTTTATCTATGTAGGACCAAGGAAATTCCTTCGATAGGCAAGATAAGTTAGTAGAAAAAGTTAAGTGGATAAGTGATGATTTAGTTCGTGAATACATGAAAGTTCACGCAGGTGAGTTTCATATAGGTGCATTAGGAGAGAAATGCATTATACATGTGCTTTGTTAAAATATTTGTTGGTTGTTGTTAGAAAGATATGTGTATTCATATATTGAAGGATGGCAATGAAAATGTCAAAGGTATGGGAGATGTGTCAAAATGACCACATCCATGGAAATAAGGAGTAGTCTTCTCAATATTTCACTAAGTATAAGAGAACAATTACAATGGTGGAACATTTTGAATGCTGAGGCAAAAATAAGAGCAGAAAGTCATGCTAGCATGAAATTTTGGAGCTAAGGGGTCAAGCCATGACCAAAATTTATGATGGTGCAACATTTTGAAGACATAGAGAGGAACCAATATGGAAAGTCATAATGGCACGATATTTTGAAGGCCTCAAGCAAAACCAAGGTGAAAAGTTGTGACGACATGAAATTTTGAAGACCAAGGGCCAAACCATGACCAAAAGTCATGATGACATGACATTTTGAAAGCCTAAGGTGGAACCAAGGTAGAAAATCATGATGGCACACAATTTTAAAGACCTAGGGTGGAACCAAGGTAGAAAGTCATGATGACATGACAATTTGAAGGCCAAGGGCCAAACCATGACCAAAAGTCACAATGATGTGATATTTTGAATGTCGACGATATAACTAAGGTAGAAATTTGTGATGACACAATATTTTGAAGGATGAGGGTAGAAATAAGGTAGAAATTCATGACAATGTGATATTTTGAAGGCCTAAGGTGGAACTAAGGTGAAAAGTCACGATGGCATGACATTTTGAAGGTTGGGTGGACCACGACATTTCTAAAGAGGTTAATGAATATCACCATAATAAGAAGATCTCAACCACTTCCATTTTAACAATTCATTATCTCTCAATTGATCCTAAACTAGAATTAGCCTATGGGTATGATGTAAAAACTTTCAATTTTTTTTTTATGTAAAACTCTTATATATCGAATGAGCAACCTAAAAAAATGGTTGGCTCTTAGGTGTTTATAAGGCTATGTATACAGACTTCTAAAATCTTAATAAAGATCATCCATTCTGGTTTCTAGCTCACTAGTGTTCTAAAACAAGTATGTATATATTGTTGATTGCTATATAAGTCTAAATTGAATGTAACTTGCATTAAATTCTTATTCTGAATTCTTGCAATAAAGTTCAGTTAGATCTGCAATTAACTTCATAGAAAATCTTGCACTTGAAATAGATTTTCACTAGAAGTTAAGTTTCTCTACTTTGGAAGTTCAGTTATATGCTTCTCTATAAAAGGCTATAATAGTTGTTTTTCTATTACCTAATATGTACTATTTAAACTCTATAGCAATAGCTATATTTACCTCTCTTTATGCATTTCCCTCTTTCCCCATTTGTATAAAAGAAACAAGGAACTAGCCTCCTCTAGAGATTGAACCAGGTTAACTCCTTATTAACCTGGTATTTCAATGTTGGCAAGGTCTTGGGTGTAAACATAACCAAAGGAAAATTTTGCTCCAACAATTTTTGGTACACCCGATGGACGTGAATCCCACACAGTATATAGATCAAAGCTCTGGTGAATAGCTTTGTATTGTTAATTATTTTTAATTACCTGGTGACTCTACATGGGAAAGGAACCCTATAAAAGCCTTTACCCAGCTTCTGGTTATGCACTGTCTTTTATGATAACAAAATCTAAAGCAAAAAAATTAGAATAACCCATAGAGTTCTTCGAACTACACCTTGGTAGCCTTTGAGCTAATCCTATTTTAGTTGCAAGAACAACTTCTGCATATACCCATAATATAGGATACACAAATCCTTCCCCTGAAGCCCTCCCTAGTACTATTGCTAGTGAAACTTTAACTCTAGCTACCCATATAATCATAATGGCCGTAAATCAGTTGATCATGCCTTACCATGTATGGAAACATACATGCCCATTGAATCTGGCAGCTCAACATCTGATTCTTGCAGTGGGACTAAAAGCTCTACCCTAGTATGACAGTACTGGAAAGATGACTTACATAAATTGTAAAGACATAGCTGCACTAGCACCAACACATAATATCAATGAGGAAGATGTTATGATAATATTTCTAGTCATTTCCCTAAAAGAAAAAATGATCTATTGGTACCAAGCTCTCAAAAATTAAACTATATCCTCTTGGGCATAGCTTGCTGGTAAACTAGTGGAAGAATTCAACGAGCAAGCAGACCCATTCTCCCTGTTGAATTAGTTTACTGTTATCCAAAAAAACCCTTAAGAGGAGATCATAGATTTTAATATCAAATTCAGTTAGACTTGACAGAGAGTACTATTGGTCAAAAATAAGGAGTAATCTTCTCAAGATTTTTCTAAGTATGGAGAGCAGTCACGATTGGGTGAATTTTTGAAGGCCTAAGGTAGGGCTAAGGTGGAGAGTCATGATTCCATGATATTTTGAAATCCAAAGACAAAGATAATGTGTAAAGTCATGATTCCATGACATTTTGAAGGTCGAAGATGAAGCTAAGGCAAAGAGTCATGATTCTATAACATTTTGAATGCCAAAGATGAAACTAAGGTGAAGAGTCACGATTCCATGAAATTTTGAAGGCCGAAGGTGAAGATAAGGTGAAGAGTGATGATTCTATGACATTTTGAAGGCCAAAGATAAAGCTAAGGTGGAGAGTCATGATTACATAACATTTTGAATGTCGAAGATGAAGTTGAGGTGAAGAGTCATGATTCTATGATATTTTGAAGGCCAAAGACGAAGCTAAGGTGAAGAGTCATGATTCCACAACATTTTGAAGGCCAAATATGAAGCTAAGGCAAAGAGTCATGATTCCATGATATTTTTAAGTACAAATATGAAGCTAATGTGAAGAGTCACAATTCCATGATATTTTGAAGGCCAGAGATGAAGCTAAGGTGAAGAGTCATTATTCCTCAAAATTTTGAACGACAAAGACAAAGCTAAGGTAGCGAGTTGTGATTCCATGAAATTTTGAAAACCAAGTAAACCATGATGTCTAAAGAGGTTAAGGAAGATCACTATAATAAGAAGATCTCTAACTACTCCCAGTTGAAGATCCCATGCTCCCTCAACAATTTTTGAACTATAATGAGACTACGGGTATGATGTTGTAAGAACTTTTAGTTTTTCTATTATGTAAAACTCATATAGAATGAGTGACCAAAATAAAAGGTCGACTCTTAGTCATTTACAAGGCTATGTATACAAACTTCTGAAATCTTAGTAAATATTATCCATTCTGGTTCTTGGGTCATTGGTATCTCAAATCAAGTATGTATGTGTTGTCTATTGCTATATAAATCTAAGTTGAATGTAACATTAATTCTTATTCTAGATTTCTGCATTAATGTTCAGTTAGATCTAAAATTTACTTCACGGATAAGCTATATTTAAATAAGACATTCACCAAGAGTTTTAGTTTCTATGTTTTGGTTCTATTATGCTTCTTTGCAAAAGGCTGTGGTAGTTGCTTTGCTATTGCTTAATATGTACCATTTTAATCCTCTAGCCATAGCTATATTTCCCTCTCCTTTTGTATTTTTGTATTTCTTCCTTTTCCTAAAGAAGCAAAGGAACCAACCTCCTCTAGATATTGAACTAGGTAGACTCTGTTCTGACTTGGTATTTCAATGTTGGCAAAGTCTTGGGTGCAAACGTAACCAAAGGCAAATTTTGCTCCAATAGTTTTTGGCACGCTCGGTGGGACACAAATCCCATGCAGTATATAGATCAAAGCCCTGGTGAATAGCTTTGCCCTATTAATCTTTTATAATAACCTAGAGACTCCATACTAAAAAGGATCCCTATAAAAGCCTTTACCCAACTTTTGGTTATGGACCATTTTTTATGATAACTAGATCTAAAGAAAAAAATTAAGAACCCATAGAGTTCTTTGAACTACACATTGATAGACTCTAAGCTAATATTGTTTTAGTGACAAAAATAGACTTTGCATATTCCCATAATACAAGATACATAAATACTTCCCTTGCAGCCCTCCCTAGTACGACTGCTAGTGGAGCTTTAACTCTAGCTACCCATATAATCGTAATGTCGTAAATCAACCAATCCTACCTTACCTTGTATGGAACCAGGCAGGTCCCTTAAACCTGGTAGCTCAACACCTAATTACTATGGTGCTCTTGAAAGCACTACCCCAGTATGATAGTATTAGGAAGACAAATTATGAACATTGTTAAGACATAGTCACACTAGCCCTAATTCATAACATCCATGAAGAAGATGTTATGATAAGATTGCTAGTAATTTTGTTGAAAGGAAAAATTCTCTATTGGTATAGATCTCTTGAAAATTAGACCATATCTACTTAGGCCCAACTAGATGGTAAACTAGTGGAAGAATTCAATGAGCAGACAAACCCTTTCTCCCTACCAAGTCATTTTACTATTATCCAAAAACACTCCCAAGAGGAGATTGTAGATTTCAATATCAAATTCAGTTGGACTTGGTAGAGAGTACCTGACAGTTTGAGACCAAATCATGAATAGGTGATGTATTTCTATTTGTGAGCTTTCAATTTTGATATAAGCATGGTGATTAGACAATCTCATGTGTTTACCTTCCTTGAGACTTATCAAGAAGCACAAAAGGTAGAGGGAGAATTGATCACTATTGGAAGATTCCCGACCTAAATGATGATGCCCATTTTTCCAGATCTACCTCAAGCATCAAGTGATGATTTTCCAACTCCTACTTTGAATCCTAACACCAATATTACCAAATGGACTAGACAACCTAACATCCTAGTAATATAGGCACCGCCTACTCTCCCAATGCTCTCTATAATTCCTACACTCCCTACAATAATAGTTCCATCAAATCTAGATCCCCAACTTGTCATCCTACAAGATCTACAAGCATCATTCAAAACTGGAAAATAAATTTACATCAATGGAATGAAGGGAAGCTGAAAAATATTTCACCCCAAGGAGATTCCTGCAAATAACAAATGATAAAGCATACACTAGTGGTAGAAGTTATGACAAATCCAACACTGTTTATGCCAACGAAGATAGCGAACCCAGTAATGCTTCAACATAGTCAAATTTTTGGTACTCCACATGCAATGATCCCCATGGTGAAACTTCTTGTATGATTCACCAAAATCAAGTACAAAAGGTAGCCATGGAGAAAGTTGAAATAAGACTTAAGGGTCAGGTAAATATGATCAGGGAAGAAAATCAGAATTTTATGATGCTTTCTATCGAACAATTAGATGTTCCCACCAGATCAAGAAATAAACCCTTACATGTTGATACCAAAGACCTCAAACCCCTAAAGGTGCCTTCACCTATAAGGAATACCATTAAGAAAATAACCTCTTATAAAAAACCTCTCTGACTTCAAGCCAGAAAGATGCAAAAATTCATAAGGAAGCACTGCGGTAGAAATATGGAGAAACATATGAAAAAGCTAGGGATAAACTGAGATATCCCTCACTTACTAAACATCAAAGGATTAACGCTACTCAAGGGTACAAAAAAAAGTATGATGCATCAACAAAGGAGAAAAGCGTTGAACCCCTTCCATTTAACATTGTCGAGGAAATTAATAAAACTCCCACTAAGGCAACTATGTATGAAGCTTTACAAATTCCAGGATAGATCGTCTTGTTGCAATAATACTTAAGGTCTATGAAAAATAAGAATAGGACCCCATATCATATGGATTCTACACAAGCTAGTCTGACATCCACTTCAAGAAAAAATAGATCCTCTCATTTTTATTTATCTCTCCAAATGGAAGGGTGAGTAGTTCACAACTGTATGATAGAATCTAGAGATACAACCACTGTGATGCCCAAAGAAATATATGATATCATGGGCATGGAATATACAATAATTATTCCAAAATCCAACAACTATATGGAACCCTCATGAAAAATATAGGGGTAATCAAGGATATCCCAATAATGCTCCATAGGCTACCCTAGATCACATTCATACAGGAAGTGGTAGTAGTGGACTTGGAGCCTTATTTTGGTATGTGTCTCTCCAAGGAGTTCAAAACTAATATAGGAGGATATTTTTTGCTAGATTTATCACATCTAGAAATCTCGTTCAAGGGCAAAAGAGTGAAAATATTCAATGAGAAACCATCAAATTTCCATATTGGAAGACTTGAAGAAGAAGATAAATAGTCCACAACTATAAATATGATGATAGAGTAACTAGGGAACCTAAAATTGATGGAAGAATCTCTAAATGTATTATAGGATGAAGACAAATTCTCTCTCCAAGAATTTGATGCCATGATCGAGACTGATATTGGAAGTTAAACAATTTTGAAAACTAAAAAAAGTAATCCTATTTCTCCCCCTCTGGTGAACCAACCCACTGATCAACTATGGAAGATTTTCTTTGATGGGGCTAGATGTAAAAATGAAGCTGAAGTAGGTATTGTCCTAATATATTCAACAAGTGAAGAGAAGGTTTTCTATTACTGGTTTACCTGGAGTTGCACTAACTATGCAACAGAGTATGAAGCACTTTGTTTGGATCTCAAAAAAGCTAAAAAGATGGGCATCAAACAACTATAGATATTCGATGACTCTGAGTTGATAGTGAATCAAATTACTAAAAAATGTGTAATCAAACAATATTATCTTAAGGCCTATCGAAATAAAGTCTAGGATTTACTGGAATCCTTTGAATATTTGAACATAAAGGCAATTGCCAGAGAGAAAAATACACATGCAAACTTGTTGGCTTTAGTAGGGGTAAAATTCTGCCCTATAAGAAATGTAATCCAAAAGTAAAAAATAGTTAGACTGATCTACAAACCTTCTGTGCCACATAGGAATACCTTCTGGAAAGTTTTTGAGAACGATTGGTAAATTGTGGACTTCCTTGTCTATGATATGAATAGTTCTAATAACAAGGTGGTTGAGGATGAAGAATATGTGAACATCATCCAGTTAAAAAATAATCATATCCCAAAAGGGTTGGTCACCCTGGAGAGCCTATTTGATAATAATGATAGGTTGAATAGACACAAAATGAAAGTCAACAAACATAGATACAAAGAATCTCAGATGGATCTCGATAAGGCCATAAAATTAGGAGTGAACACTCCAAAAGTAGAAATGGAGGAAATCAGGGAATTATACAAGGAATTCTTAGAAATCATTGCCTAGACCTACGGAGACCTAAAAGTCTTCTCAAAAGAGACAATCCAACACACTATTGAGCTTGAGGAAGGTGCAAAGCCATTTCGATAAAAACAATGGCTAATCAATCACAAAATCAAAGCCTTGATGAAGCAGGAGCTTCTAAATCTACTCAAAGCTAAAATCATTTACCCAATAAAGCATTCAACATGGGTTGCTAACCTGGTCCTAGTCAAGAAGAAGAATGAAGACATCTGGTTGTGTGTCGGCTTCTGTAATCTGAATAAAGCTTCATTGAAGAACCATTACCATCTCCCACAGATCGATCAAATCCTACATATAGTAGTAAGAGCAGAAAGGTTCTCACTCCTAGATAGTTTCTCGGGGTATAACCAAGTATGGGTAAAATATGAAGACCAATTCAAGACCACGTTCATGACTAAATGGGGATCGTTTACTTACCAGAGAATGCCCTTTGGGTTATCCAACACCAGAGAAACTTTTCAAAGAGCTATGGATGTGGCTTTCAAAAAACTCATCAATAAAATAATAGTGATATATCTAGATGACATAAAAATATTATCTCACCATAAAGGAGATCACATAGCACATCTCAGGAGTGTTTTCAAGAAGTATAGAGAGTTTGGCATCTCCATAAATCCCAAAAAATCTATCTTCACTATTTAAGAAGGACTTCTACTCAGCCATGTTGTCTCTAAATATGGCCTAGCCATAGACCCCAACAGGGTGAAAGCACTATTAGATATCCATATCCCCCTAACAAGAAGGGCTTGTAGTCATTCTTCAGCCAGATCAAATTTGTGCACAAATTCATAGCTGATTTTGCATAAATCATCAAGCCTATGATAAAATTACTAAAAATGGATGATGTTTTCAAATGGACATACATAATAAAGCAAGCCTTCTAGTAGATCAAAGAACAAATAGCTCAATCTCTCATCCTAGTGAACCCAGACTATTCTAGAGATTTTATATTATATGCTATAGGTGAACAAGGGAGCTACGTCTCAATGCTCACACAGAAAGGAACTAACATTGAATAAAGGTCCATAGCTTTCCTAAGTTAGACTATGTAGGAGCATGAAGAAAAATATAACTTCATCGAGAAGCATATCTAGCGATAATGAAATCTTTAAAAAAGTTTAGGTATTTCTTATGACAGAGCAGAATTATTGTCTATACAATTCACCCTGATGTGTAGAGCTTCATCATACAAGGGGAGCTCAATGATACAAGATCTAGTTGGATGACCAAAATACAAGAATATGATGTAGAGATACACCCAACCAAGATGGTAAGAGGTAGATCACTATGCCAAGAGCTCGCCAAGCAAGCCACAATAGATTATATAGCTTGTCATACTCAAGAAGCAGCAGTAGATGAGGATCAACCTATAGAACAACTTGACTAGGCAGATGATTTTATCAAGTATTTCCAAACTAGAAAATGCACAACCAACATGAATTCTTCACAAAGAATATGGTATAGGATCTAGGCCCTAAAATACACCCTACTCCCTAAGGGACTATATAGAAAGAATTTGGATGGAGTGTTGCTCCTATGTGAAAATGAAAATCAAAAGTAGAAGATCCTGGAGGAATTCCATGGTGGCTCATCTAGAGGACACTATTTAGGAAGGACCACTACCTTAAAGATCATCATAATTGGATGCTACTGGTCGACTATTTTCATAGACACCTTTAGAATAACAAGGAAATGCAAAGAATGCTAGAGATACGTTAGATGAAATAGGAATGCTTCGATGCCCCTGAAGTCCATTCAAGTTGAAGAAACTTTTCAACAATGGGGGTTGTATTTTGTGGGAATAATAGATCCCAAATCATCTGATGGACATAAATATGTTCTTAAGGATACTGACTACTTCACAAAGTGGGTAGAAGTAATACCTACCAAGAAAGTAGACCAGGAAGTCATAATAGAATTTGTGGAAATATTAATCACAATATTCGACATCCTAGATGCATTAGTCATGGATAATAGATTGTCCTTCATAGGTACCAATATGATTGAATTTGCATGTAAATACAAGATCTACCTAAAGACATCTTCAAACTATTATTCCTAGGGGAATGGACTAGTTGAGTCCACAAACAAAAACCTACTCAATATTTTGAAGCAAACTCGAAAATATAATAAGAGAAGTTGACACTCTCTGATAAATCAAGCACTTTGGGCTGATAGAATTACCATAAAAAATTCCATCAAAACATATCCCTACTCTCTGGTCTATGGCAAAGTAGTAGTCCTTCCGATATACATAGAGATACCAGCTCTGAAGCTGCTCAATCAAACTGGCACTGAAGAGGCAAAACCAATGGAAAATAGGCTAATCCAACTCTTGCATTTGGAGGAACAGAAGGAACTAGCCTACAACCACTACCAAAAGCATACAACTTCCACAAAAGAATGGTTTGATAAAAATACCACCCTGAGAAAATTTAAGGTGGGAGATTTAGTATTGATATGGAATGAGAAGAAGTCTAAACCTAGAAATCATGATGAATTTGATGCATTCTGAGAAGACCCTTTCAAAAAATAGAGGAAAAGAAACACAACTCCTTCTAGCTGAGAGATAAACAAGGCTAGGTTCAGTTTATCCCTGTCAATGACTTCCATTTGAAGTTGTACTACAAGTAACGGGTTCCTTTGCATTGTATGTATTTATGTAAATATTTTATTTCTTTCAAGATCCAAGGAAAAATGTCATGATGGTGTGAATTTTTGGAACTCAAAGGCTCCTTCCAACAAAAATATCATGATTTTGAAGCTTTTTGAAGTCGATGGTCACTTCAAGGAAAAATGTCACAATGGCACAACTTTTCGGCACTCAAAGACCCCTTCTAGGTAAAATGTTGTGTTTTCATGACTTTTTGATAGCTGATGGCTGCTTCAAGGGAAAATGTCATGATGGCATGACTTTTCGGCACTCAAAGGCCTCTTCTAGGTAAAATGTCATGTTTTCATGACTTTTTGGCAACCGATTGCCACTTCAAGGAAAACTATCATGATGGCACAACTTTTCGACACTCAAAGGCTCCTTCTAGGTAAAATGCCACGATTTCACGACTTTTTGGCAGCCAATGGCTACTTCAAGGAAAAATTTCATGATGGCATGAATTTTCGGCACTCAAAGGCCCCTTCTAGGTAAAATTTCATGATTTCACAACTTTTTGACACTCAAAGGCTCCTTTTAGGTAGAATGTTGCAATTTCATGACTTTTGGTAGCCAATGGCCGCTTCAAGGAAAAATGTCATTATGGTGTGACTTTTCAGCACTCAAAGGCATATTCAAGGAAAAATATCATGATTTCATGACTTTTTGGCACTTAAAGGCTCCTTCCAGGTAAAATGTTGCAATTTCATGACTTTTTGGCAGTCGACGACCACATTAGAGTGACCAAGAACTTTTGGCAAGAAAAGTAGTTTTCTCATTTAAAAAAAAAAAAGATCCTACTTTTTAAGGTATCCCTGTACCCTATGATTTGCCAATAGCAGAGGTGACACCATTTTATTGGCCCAAAATAGTAGCAAAGTAATATCATTGGCCCAACGGTAATACATGGTAGTTGGTTTGTTAATGAGGCACATGAACCAAAGAGCTTGATAATGTTCAAATTGAGCATAGGGATGTGTACCACCAACCATAGTTATTCCATGTCACCTAGATAGTTAATGCATGGCATCTTGGCATGTGCATGCACAACCAATTATATCACAAATATTTTGTTCATCATCCTTTTTATCTTTTGTTTCTTTCTTTTCAACTCACTGTGCTCCTTTCTCACTCAAAAAACTTTGCAACACACTGTTAAGCATGATAGAATAGGTTCTACCATAAAATATCAAAACATAACCATGACAGACACACTTATAGCTTCTTCTTCAAAGGAGAAACGAATGTCATCCCAAAAGGAGAGCAACTTTGTAGACCTTGACAAACACATCATAGATACGAAGCTGACATGGATGGGCCCATGACAAATTTGAAAAGATATAGTAGCTAGAATGGCCATGAAAGTCTCCCCATCAAGCTATAACACTTTTTATTACCACTCTTTGCTCTACTGGTACATATACCATCAAGTTCACCCCTGCCTTGAGTTGATCAGGGCCATGTTAGAGTTCTATGATGCCAAAAATAGGATAGTGAGAAATTCCAAGAATGAGGTCATCTTCACATTATATGCTGACTCGATTAGAGCCATATTCACCCATGTAAATAAGCCTATAGTTCCTCCCATTCAACTAGACCCTGCTAATTCTACAAAATATTACATTAATATCCCAAATATTTAGTTGTTATTGCAAGAACATCTAGCAGACTCTAATCCTGAGGGAGATGTGCCGAAATCCCTAATTCACCTGGATAAATTCAAAAACAAGGAGCTATTTTCCATGTTTAAAATGGTGGTGGGATTGGAAATAGACTCACAGGTCTACGGGTGGCAGATAGTAGTATCAAAGTGCATTTCCAATCCAAATTTCTATGACGCATCTTGTGTGTAGACCCAAGCAGAGTGCCAATATTCTTCGATTGGCCAAAATAGCTAGTCTAGAAATTGCATGCAAGGATTTTCAAGCTACATAAGGGTGTCCCAGATACCTTCAGGTTCTCCTCCTACCTGATAGATATTTTCTTTTAGTTCTAGGTAAAAATATTAAATTTTATCCCTACACACAAGTAGATCCAAAGGGAAATCTCTTGCTTGTATGTGAATGGACACCTCTCCTTTTGAATGTGAGTTTATATTATTATTTTAACATGGATTTTTTAGGACCTTATTTGAAAATTATGTATGGTGCCATGTCGATAATTCCTCAGCATATGTAATATACCTTAAGGCACCCCCATGCAGAAGAGGGGGATTGGTTTATTCTAACACAGGGAGTACTCGTCAGACTCTATGGCTTCACAGGGAAGTCTTTCTTGTTGCCCTATTTAATTACCAAGTGATTATTCTCCCTAGACTATGTAAGGTATATGGAGTTCATTAATAATATATTCAACACAACTGCACATTTGATAGGTACTTGTCTCATGCCATTTCAATACGAGGAAGTAACAGTGTCAAAAAAGGGTGATAATAAAAAAATTGCTCAAATTCTAAGAAGTTTAAAATTTATAGAGCTACCACAAAAATGGAAGTACAAACCTGAGAAAAATTCACCTAGAGGCAAGCCACCCTCAATAAATTCCATTTTAAGCAATTCCACTTATCTAATAGGCAAATCGATAAGCAGGATAGAAATAATGACGAATATCAACCATTAGAGTGGCATGTTGAGAAAATGTAGCCACTATCCTCGTGGCATGATTTCTATTTAAACTTATTAGATTGGTACCCTCAGGTGAACCCAACCCACAAGCTAAGTAACAATATGATAAAAAATACGAAGAAAAAAATGGAATACTGGGATCATGCCAAAATATTAGCTTTATGGCAAATGCAATACCACATACAAACCTTTTCTAGGTATGGGACAAAGATAGATAAAAAATTCTCTAAGAAGTACAATGAGCACTATGACAATTGGTCTAAGATATTAGTGGATAATGTTCCCATAGGAATTAATGACATCCCCCTCAAATAGATTGAAAGTGGTACTAAAAAGGATAAAGGGAAGCAAATTGCTATCGAACAAACATAGGTCACTAAAAGGAAACATCATAACTTCATTCCCCTTCCAGATCAAATACATAATATTATGATAGCACTCAACTTGAGCATAAGAAGCAAAGAATAGAATAAAGAAAAAGGAAAGCAAAATCAGAGAAGGGAGGAGACAAAAAGAAAAGGAAAAGAGAAGAAATGCCTTCTAAAAAATTAGAAGAAAATGAAGAATAAGAAGTTTCTAGGGAATTAGAGGAACACGAAGAAATGGGCGACCAAGAAGGAATAGGGGAAAGCTCTGAGTAAACTCCTGAGCATAAGGTTACAGGTAAACAAATAGTTGAGATATAAGAAGAGGCTCCCCTAAAATAAATCCTTAGAGTGGAGCAAACCCTGACAAATGTAACAACATATATTGATGACTCAGTGTTGAAGCAGATCACAAAGGATTACACTAAAAAATCATAATTAAATAGCAACACCATTTCACCAAAGGAATTAGGTATATCTCCTATCGATCTCATTACTCCTTTATCTCCTCATTCCTAGAATAATTCCCCTTCCCATTTTGAACATCGAGGTGATCCTTCTCCCACATCATCTCACAGCCTCCACCATCACCATCACCATCACCTTCTCGTCAGCTTCCACCATCACCACCATCAACTCAACAAACTCCACCAGAATCCTCCTCTAGTCATGTAGGTTATCCCATCAATAAATTGAGCATTAAAGCCCCTCTAGCCACCTCTCCTTTCCCTTATTCCACAAACCTGCTAAGTTTTCAAGTCATGCAGACCACTTCTTCAGTAAGAAAACCTACAGTTCTAAGTTCAAAAAATGAAAAAATCCACCCTAAAAACTGCTACATGGTTGGAGTCATAAATATCCCAAAGTTCTAATGATATAGCCCATGTCAGAGAAGGGCCAGTGCTGGATCCTATCAGCATGCAACATTCCACCATGAATATGGCCCCACTCATACAGAATCCAGAGAAAAGCATGACCCTGGAGGACTATAAAGCGGAGGTAACTATGAAAGACATAACTCAACTGCTAATGGATGAGGAGTGGGGCAAGGCCCAGACTCAAATGGGGACCATTTATTTAAACACTAAGTATTACAAAGAAAAGTACTTCCAGGCCGATCAAGTAAGAAAACATTTAGAGGAAGCTTTGCACCAACAAAAGGCAATAGAAAAGGCTTTAAAAAATGAAGCCAAAAAATAGAAGCAAATGTTCGATGAAGCGGTCCCCTACAAAGAGAAAGTAGCAAAGGTTGAAGAGCAAATTCAAGTATTATAGCAATAGGTCAAGGAACTTTAAAAATAGCTATCTAACAATGCTAATAAAGCCAATGGGATGTCCAAGGAAAAACAAATATAGTGAGAAGGAACATGCTTGAAAGTGTAAATAAGATGACTATGAAGGCTAGGCCCACAGTCTCATATCTTCTCAAAATCAAAGAAATGTTGGGCCAAGTAGAAGATGAATTAGATGCATCTGTTAAGCTCATAGAAACAAGGCTATCAATAGCAAACAAAATTCAAGTCCTAAAAGATAGCATGCAAGCCATAATCAGATACAAATCATGGGATAAAAATTGGTCCCAGGCTAAAATAGTTACCAAGAATTTATTCAAGAGGCACAATATAGTGACCAAAAGTGCCAAGCTCTATAGGAGATCAAAGCAGAGGTTAAAGCCATTTTAAAACATGTAAGCATAGCTAAAATTTTTGGCATGTCAAGCTTTTGGGACCAATATTCAAAACTTCTAACAAAAGATGAATTGAAATCCACCTAGAAGAAATTCATAGAAGATGAATAAAAAATTGATAACTGGGAAGAGCCTATTCAAGAAGACCAGATTTTCATCATGGGTCAAGATATTACCCAGATGAATGCTTACCTGCATGAGCTAAATATGAAATCAAAAGCTTTATCATTCGATAAGGTGGAAGAATTGGAATATCTATACAATATTTTCAAGGAAAAAATAGATATCGATGAGGAAACCTGGAGGAAATCCTGCATCACCTATAATGAAGTAGTCAAAGAAAAGGACAAATAGAAAAATGCTAATAAAGCTTCGTTAAGTAGTGCAACAGCTCCTGGCTAGGGCAAAGCCAAAAAATCTACTAAGGAATATACTCCAGAAGAATGAACGCCCCCAAAGTAGGAAGATTTTTGTACTTGGTATCATTCCTCTTCTTTTCTCTTTTTTTCTTAGGTTATTTTTGTTTACTCTGTTCTCCAATGGATAAAGGCTCTAGGTTTTGACATTCTACTAGCAGAATTACCTTAGGAGACACCAAGAATATTTGTCAAAATAACCACACCTAGGGAAAAAAGGAGTAATCTTCTCACGATTTTTCTAAGTATGGAGAGTAGTCACGATCGGGTGAATTTTTGAAGGCCTAAGGTAGGACTAAGGTGGAGAGTCATGATTCCCTAACATTTTGAAATTCGAAGACAAAGCTAAGGTGGAAATTCATGATTTTGTGACATTTTGAAGGCCGAAGATGAAGCTAAGGTAAAGAGTCGTGATTCCATGATATTTTGAAGGTCAAAGACAAATCTAAGGTGAAGAGTCATGATTCTATGACATTTTGAAGGCCAAAGATGAAGCTAATGCAAATATTCATTATTCCACGACATTTTGAAGGTAAAAGATAAAGCTAAGGTGGAGAGTCATGATTCCATGACATTTTGAAGGCCGAAGATGTATCTAAGGTGAAGAGTCATGATTTTGCGATATTATGAAGGCCAAATATGAAGCTAAGATGAACAATTATGATTCCATGACATTTTGAAGATTGAATATGAAGCTAAGGTGAAGAGTCATTATTTCATGACATTTTGAAGGTCAAATATGAAGCTAAGGTGAAGAGTCATAATTTCGTGACATTTTGAAGGTCGAAGATGAAGCTAAGGTGAAGAGTTGCGATTCTACAACATTTTGAAGGTCAAAGAAAAAGCTAAGGTAGAGAGTCATGATTCTATGATATTTTTAAGACCAAGTGAATCACGATGTCTAAAGAGGTTAAGGAAGATCGCCATAACAAGAATATCTCCAACTGCTCCGAGTTGAAGATCCAATTCTTCCTCAATATCTTATGAACCAGAATGAGCCTACGAGCATGATATTGTAACAAATTTTAGTTTTTCTGTTATGTAAACTCTTATATATAAAATGAGTGACCAAAAAAAAAGGTCAACTCTTAGGCATTTACAAGGCTATGTATATAGACTTCTGAAAGCCTAATAAATATTATCCATTATGGTTCTTGGCTCTTTGGTGTTTCAAATCAAGTATGTATGTGTTGTCTATTGCTATATAAATCTAAGTTGAATGTAACCTTCATTAATTCTTATTCTGGATTTTTGCATTAACGTTCAGTTAGATCTGCAATTTAATTCATGGATAAGATACGTTTAAATACGACATTCACCAAGAGTTTTATTTTCTATGTTTTGGTTCTGTTATGCTTCTCTGCAAAATGTTGTGGTAGTTGCTTTACTGTTGCTTAATATGTACTATTTTAATCCTCTATCCATAGCTATATTTCCCTCTATTTATGCATTTTTCTCTTTCTCTCTTTTCCTAAATAAGTAAAGGAACCAGCCTCCTCTGGAGATTGAACCAGGTAGACTTTGTTCTAACTTGGTATTTAAATGTTAGCAAAATCTTGGGTGCAAACATAGCCAAAGGTAGATTTTGCTCCAACAAGTACTTGATGGCTTGAGACCAACACATGAGCAGGTTATGTATTACTATCTAAGAGCTTTCAAATTATATATAAGTATAGCCATTAGGTAGTCCCACGTGTTTACCTTCCCCGATATTTATCAGGAAGCACATAAAGAAGAGAGATATCTGATCACCATTGAGAGATTCTTGACCAAAATGATGATGCCAATTTTCCTAAATCTGCCCCAAGCATCAAGTGCTGCTTTTCCAACCCCTACTTCAGCTTCTAACTATAGTATTTCCAAATGGTTTGGGTAGCCTAATATTTTGGTAATACAGACACCCCTTGTCCCTCCAATGCTTCCTTCCAGTCTTGCACTCCCTATGGAAATAATTCCATCAACTCTAGATCCTCAACTTGCAGTTATGCAAGATCTGCAAGCATCGTTCAAAACTCTAGAAAATAAATTTACATCAATGGAACGATGAGAAGTGGAAAGAAATTTCCAGCCAAGGATATTCCCACAAGTGAGAAAGGATCAAACCTCCACGAGTGGTATAAGCTATAATAAATCTAACACTATTTATGCCAATGAAGATAGCGAATCAAGTAATATTTAGACAGAGTCACTTTTTGGGTGCTCCATGTATAATGAACCCCATGGTAAAACTTCTTGCATAATTCACTAAAATCAGGTGCAAAAGATAGCCATTGAGAATGCCGAAAGAAGCCTCAAGGGTCATATTAATATGATCAAATAAGAGAACCAAAATTGTATGATGCCTTCGATGGAACAAGTGGTAGGACTAACCAGATCAGGGAAGAAGCCCTTGCAGGTTGATCCCCAAGAGCTTAACCCATTGAAGGTGCCTTTGCCTATAAGGAAACCTATCGAGAAAAGAACTTCTTATGATAAAGTTTCCTAGAGTTCAAACCAGAAAGAAATGAAAACCTGCAAGGAAGCACCTTGGCAGAAGGAAGCAGAAATGTAGGAACAAGTTAGAGATAAACTGAGATACCCCTCATTGAATAATCATGAAATAATTGACACTACTCAGGGGTACAAAAATAAGTACGACACAAGTGTAAAAGAGAAAAGTGTAGACCCCTCCATTTCAACATAGTTGAGGAAATGAAGAAAACACCTTCTAAAGCAACTATGTATGAATCTTTGTAGCTTTTAGGATAGATTGACTTGTTGTAGGAATATTTGAGATCCATGAAGAATAAAAATAAGACCCAAACTTAGTTAGATTCTACACAAGCTAGTTTGGAGTCCACTTCAAGAAAAAATATACCTCCCCCTTTCTATTTGTCCCTCCATATGGAAGGGTACCGTTCACAACTGTATGATAGATTCTAGAGCTGCAACCATTGTAACACCCAAAGCGGTATGTGATATCATGGGCATGGAATATACAAGGAGCACTCCTGGAGTCTTACAGTTATATGAAACCCCCATAAAAATTGTGGAAGTAATCAAATATATCCCAATAGTCCTTCACAGACTACCTCAACTCACGGTCATATAAGAGGTAGTAGTGGATTTGGAGCTTTATTTTGGTATGTGTCTCTCCAAGGAATTTACTACCAAAATAGGAGGATATCTATCACTAGATTTTTCACACCTTGAAATTCCATTCAAAGGAAAAAGAGTGAAAGTATTTAATGAGAAGCCTTCAACTTTTCATATTGAAAAACTAGAAGAGGAAGGCAAACATGCCACCACTATGAATATAATGATGAAAGAGCTGGGAGACCTAAAATTGATGGAAGAGACTCTAAACGTACTACAATAAGAAGACTAGTTCTCTCTTCAAGATTTCAATTCCATGATCGATACTGACATGGGGAGCTACATAGTTCTAAAACCTAAGAAAGGTAAGCTTATTTCTCCCCCTCTGGTTAACCAACCTACCAATCAACTATGGAAGCTTTTATTCGATGGTACCAGATGTAAAAATGGAGTTCGAGTAGGAAAAATTCTAATATCTCAAATAGGTCAAGAGAACATCTTCTATTACAAGTTAACTTGGAGTTGCACCAACAATGCTGCAAAATACAAGGCTCTCTACTTAGGCCTCAAGAAAGCTGAAAAGATGGGTATCAAGCAACTACAAAGTTTTGGAGACTCCAAATTGATAGTGAATCAAGTCATAAAAAGGTGTGTAAGAAAACAACATTACCTTAAAGCCTACAGGAATAAGGTCTAGGATTTACTGGAATATTTTGAATCCTTAAATATAAAAGCAATCCCAAGAGAGAAAAATACTCATGTAGACTTGTTGGCTTCAGTAGGGGTGAATTTCTACGCTATCAACAATGTCATACAAAAGTCAAAAATAGTTAGGCTAATCTATAGACCTTATATTCCAGAGAGGGATACCTTTTGGCAAGTTTTTAAGAATGATAAAGAGATAGTGGAATTCCTCATCCATGAAATGAACTACTCTAGAAACAAGACAGTCAAAGATGAAGAAGATGCAGACATGATCTAGTTAAAGAAAAACCATATCCCAAAAGGGTTGGTCACCCTTGAGAGCTTATTCGATAACAATGATAGGTCAACTGGCCATAAAATGAAAGTTGACAAGCACAAATATAGAGAAGCTCAAATGGGACCTGATAAATCTATTAAAGTAGGAGTGAACACTACATAAGTAGAAATGGATGATATCAAGGAATTATGCAAAGTATTTACAGAAATCATTACCTAGACCTATGGTGACCTGAAGGTCTATTCCAAAGAAATAATACAACATACGATCAAAATTGAGGAAGGTGCAAAGCTATTTCAGCAAAAGCAATGACTAGTGAATCCTAAAATTGAAGCTTTGATGAAGCAAGAGCTGCTAAAATTACTTGAAGCTAAAATTATTTACCCAATCAAGCATTCAACTTGGGTCACTAACCTAGTTTCTATTAGAAAGAAGAATGGATATATCCAACTGTGCATCAACTTCCATAACTTGAATAAAGCTTCATTGAAAGATTATTACCCTCTTCCATAGATCGACTAGATCCTACACATAGTAGTAGGAGCAGAAAGGTTCTAACTCCTAGATGATTTATCTGGGTACAATCAAGTATGGGTCAAATATGAATATCAATTCAAGATCGCGTTCACAACCAAGTGGGGAACATTTGCTTACCACAGAATGCCCTTCGGGTTATCCAATATCGAAGCAAATTTTCAAAGAGCTATGGATGTAGTGTTTAGAGAACTTGCCAATAAAATAATAGTGTTATATCTAGATGATATGATAGTGTTATCTAACCAAAAAGGAGACCATATAGTGCATCTCAAGAGTGTGTTCAAGAAATACAGAGAATTTGGTATCTCTATAAATCCTAAGAAATCTATCTTCACTGTAGAGGAAGGAATTTTACTCGACCATGTTGTTTCTAAGTTCAGGATGGCTATAGACCCTAATAGAGTGAAAGCACTATTATAACTCCCTCTCCCCCTAACAAAAAATGCTTGTAGTCCTTCGACCAGATCAAATTTGTACGCAAATTCATTTCTAATTTTATGCAAATCATCAAACCCATGACAAAGTTGTTGAAAAAGGATTTTGTGTTCAAGTGGACCAACTAAGGAAATAGGCTTTCCAACAGATCAAGCAACAAATAGCTCAAACCCCCATATTGGTGAATCTAGACTACTCTAGGGGTTTCATCTTGTATGCGGTAGGTGAACAAGAAATCTACGTTGCATTACTCACACATAAAAGAGCTGATAATGAAGAAAGGCCCATATCTATTCTGAGTCATACTATTTAAGAATATGAATAAAACTAACTTCATTGAGAAAAAAATCTATGCTATAATGAAGTCACTAAAAAAGTTTAGGAATTTCCTATCGTAGAGTAGGATTATAATTTATGTAATTCACCTTGACATATGAAACTTCATCAAACAAGGGGAGTTCAATGACAAAAGAGCTGGTTGGGTGAAAAAATACAAGAATATGACATAGAAATACACCCAACCAAGCTAGTAAGAGGCATAGAACTGTGCCAATATATCTCTAAGAAATCTCCATCAAAATACATAGATTTTGAAACTTAAGAGGCAACATTAGATGATGATCAACCATCAGAATAACTTGATTGGGTAGGTGAGTTAACTAGGTATTTCGAGACTAGAAAATACCCAGCAAGATTGAATGCTTTACAAAGAAGAAAGTACAAAATATAGGCTCTGAAGTACACCCTGGTACCTGAGGGGTTGTAAAAAAAAATTTAGATGGAGTATTGCTTCGATGCATAAATAAAAACCAAAAACAAAAGATCTTGGAGGAATTCCATGGTGGTTCATCTAAAGGACATTACTTAGGAAGGACCATTACCTTAAATATCATCAAAAATGGATGCTATTGGCCAACTATCTACACGGACACCTTTAGAATAACAAGAAAATGCAAGGAATGATAGAGATATGTTGGGAGAAACAGGAATGCTTTGATGCCCCTAAAGTTCATTCAAGTTGAAGAGCCTTTTCAACAATGGAGATTGGACTTTGTTGGAATAATAGATCTCAACTTATCCATTGGACATAAGTACATCCTACTGGTTACTGCCTACTTCACGAAGTGGCCAGAAGCAATATCCACTAAAAAGGTGGACCAAGAGGTTGTGATGGAATTTGGGGAAAGTCTGATCATGATATTTTGTATCCCAAACGCATTGTTCATAGACAACGGTTCATCCTTTGTAAGCACTAATATGATTGAATTTACATGTAAATATAGGATTTACTTAAAGACATCCTCAAACTATTATCCACAGGGAAATAGATTAGCCTAATCTACAAAAAAAAATTTGCTCAAGATTTTGAAGTGAACCCTATAAGACAATAAGAGAAGTTGGCACTCTCTAATAAATCAAGCATTGTGGATTGACATAATAACAATCAAGAAGTCCATAAACACATCTCCCTACTCTCTGGTCTATGGTAAAGAAGTAGTTCTCCCAATACACATAGAGAACCTAGCTCTAAAATTACTCAATCAGATTGGAATAGAGGAAGCTAAACCAATAGAGAATAGATTGATCCAACTCTTGCAGTTAGAAGAAAAAAATGAGCAAGCCTATGAACACTATAAAAAAATGTGGTTGCCACAAAAAATGGTTTGATAAAGATACCACTTTGATAAATTTCAAGGTAGAAGACTTGGTCCTAATATGGAATGAAAATAAGTCGAAACCTAAAAAATCATGACAAATTTAATGCATTCTAGAAAGGCCCTTTTGAGGTAATAGAAGAAAAACAACAAAACCCTTCCAAATAAGAAATGAATAGGGTCAGGTCCAACCTATCCCAGTCAACGAATTCCACCTAAAGTTGTACTACAAGTAAAAGGTTTCCCTCTGCCTTATGTATTTTATGTAAATATTTGTTTTCTTTCAATCTTCAACAAATATCACGATGGCATAACATTTCGGTGCCCAAAGGCCCCTTCAATAAAAATTGTCATGATTTCATGACTTTTTGGAAACCAATGGCCACTACAAGGAAATATTACATGATGGCGTGACATTTTGATGCCCAGAGGCGCCTTCAATAAAAATTATCACATTTTCATGAATTTTGAGAAACCGATGGCCACCTCAAAGTAGCTGGAAACTTTTGGGAGGAAAAGCAATTTTTTGATGTTATAAAAAGTACCACTTTTAAGGTACCACCGTATCCACTTATTTGCCTAGAGCATAGGTGATTCCAATTTATTTGTCCAGGACAACATCGAAGCAATATAATTGGCCCAAAAAAAAATAGTAATGTATGGTAGTTGGATTATTGAAGAGGCACATGAACTAAGGTACTTGACAGTGTTCAAAAATAGTATTGAAGTGTGTGCCACCAATTGCAGTTATTGCATGTCATCTAGGCACGCACATGCACAACCGATTATATCAAAACAAATTCATCACCCTTTCATCTTCTAATTTTTTCCCTTCTGCTCACTGTGCTCCTTGTTCTCTCAGAAAGCTTTGCAACACTTTGCTAAACTCATTTAAGGTATATTTTATGTATAAAAAACATTGGGCAACTATGACAACTTCTGCACCAGCTACTTCGAAGGGGAAACAAAAATCAACCACTAGGGTAAGCAGTTTCATGGATCCTGATAGCCACATCACCAATATTAAGCTAACATGGAAAGATATAGAGCAAATTTGAAGTGTCATAGTGGCCATGGTAGCCAAAAACATCACTCCTTTATGCCAAAGTATGTTTTCTTACCATGCTATGCTTTATTGGTATGTCTGCCCTCAATTTCACCCCTGCCCCACACTCATCAGAGCTATGGCAGAATTTTACAATGTCAAGCACAAAATTGTGAGGGACCAAGAGAGGAGTCATTTTTATGCTTGATACTAATGCAATTAGGGATTCCTTATGTTGTCGTAGAAAACCTGCAATAAACCCTATCCCCTTTGACCCAGTTAATTTAGTGAAGTTTTATACTAACACCAAAAATATTAGATGGTTCCTGCAAGAACATTTATCAGATCCTCTTCCTAAGGGAACTTTCCCAAAATCCTCAATTTTCCTATCCAAATTCAAGAACAAAGAGCTTTTATCTATGTTGGCTATGGTGGCAGGGTTAGAAATAGACACATAGTCTATGGATGGCAAGTTGTAATAGCGTAGTGCATATCCAATTCCAAATTCTATGATGCATCGTGCATGGAACCAAAAAAGGTGCCACTCTACTTTGACTGGTTAACATACTTAGTCCAGAAGCTACATGCAAACCTCTATTAGATCCATAGAGACAGCCCTAAAGCTTTAAATTTTTCTTCGTACCTAGTATGGCTATTTATTTCTTTCAGGAAAAAAATTAAGTTTTATTCCTACCATAATGAAAGACCAAAATGGAAACCTTCTGCTCGTATGTGAGTGGACAATGCTCATTTCAAAATCAGGATCATACTATCACTTCAATATGGAATTCTTGGGCCCTGTATTAAATGCATGTATGGCACCATGCTAAGAATACCCCAATAGATGCGGGATATTTAGGCTCTATGGATTCATAGAGAAGACTTTCTTATTGCATTATTATGTTACTAAGCGATTATTCACTCTAGAATATGTAAGCCAAATAGAATTCATCAACAATAAATTCAATATAGGAACCGATAGGATAGGTATCTACATCATGCCTTTTTAATTTTATGGAGTAACAGTGTCAGAAAAGGGAGATCATGAGCGGATTGCTTGAACTTTGAGAAATTTGAAACTGGTTGAGTTGCCCCAAAAATGGAAGTACGACCCTGTAGAAAAATTTGCTCAAAATAAAGCTGCCCTAAATAAATCCTCCTTCAAGAAATTCCATTCCTTAGGTTGAAAAAATGATGAAAAGAGTAGGAACATTGAAGAGAACCAACCTTTAGAATGGCACATTGAAAAATACAACCATTGGCTCCGTGGCACAATTTCTATTTGTACTTGTCAGATTGGTGCCCTGATGTGAACCCAATCCATGAGCTAAATAAGAAGACCATTGAAAGGATTAAGAAAATAGGGGAGAATTGGGAACATGCTAAGATATTAGCATGGCAGAAAATGAGATGCCACATACAAAAATTTTCCAGGTATGGGATAAATATTGACAAGGAGTTCTCTTAAAAGTATGATGCAAATCATGCAGAATGGTTCAAAACTCTTACAGATAAGTTCCCTCTAGGCATCAATGACATTACCATAAAAATAATCAAAGTTAAAGTAGATATTGAAAAAGGAAAATGGATCACCATAGAGCAAATAGAAGTCCCAAAACTAAACCTTAAATTTTCATTTCCCCTTCTAGATCAGACACAGAGTTTGATGAACAGCCTCTCATACATAGAAAATAGAGAGCAAAATCAAAGAAGCGGAAGGTAGAATCACTAAAAGAAAAGGGGTGAAAGAAAAGAAAAAAAGTAGAGTCACACTCTGAAAAAAAGAAAAAAAGGAATAAGAAGAGATAGGATATCAAGAAGAAATGAAGGACCAAGAGGAAACATGAGATCACCAAGAGCCAAAAAATAGGAAGATATAGAGGAATATTTTGAGCAGACCTCTAAGCACTTAGAGATAGATAGCTAGGAGTTGGTTGATACTATCGATAAATCCATCCTTACAGAAGAAAACCTTAGCAAAGGAGAAGATTCAACAAAATTTGCAACTGAGGCTAGAGATTCGAGCTTGAAGTAAATTGTAGAAATTTACATAGAAGCTCCTAAAAAACTCCAGAGAAGGAGGAAAAGAATCCTCCAAAAATATCAGGTATATCTCCTACCAATATTGATACTCCTCCTTCTTCTCCTCACTCCTAAAGGAATTCCCCCTCACATTTTTTAGGTCAAGGTAATACCTCTCCACTCTCCACTCATAAACATCCATCACCACCATTATCTCAGAAATATCCAAAAGCATCCTCCTCTACCCCCACATATTCCCCCACTGAATAATAAAACATAGAGGTCTCCCTATCCACTATCCCTTTTTCTTACTCCACTAATATACAAAGCTTCTAAACCATCCTTGCTTAGCTTATTCTTTCGAGAGTCACCCCACCATATCCAAATTAAAAAAATTAAAAAATGCAACATTAAACATTACTACATGGCTAAAGTCATGAAGCTCTCGAAGTTCTAAAGAAATAGCCCACGTCAGGCAATGATCAATATTGGATTTTATCAACATGCAACGTTCCACTATGAAAATGACTCCACTTGTCCAAAATACCGAGGGAGAAATAACTCTGGAAGACTACCAAGCTAAGAGAACAATAGATGATATAACTCAGCTACCAATGGAAGACGAGTGAGGGATAGTCCAAACCCATATGGGAACCATCTATGTAAGCACCGAATAATAGAAGGGAAAGTAAGCAAGAAATAAGTGTTTAGAAGAGGCATTTAACCAACATAAATTAATAAAAAAGGCTTTGAAAAATGAGGCTAAGAAATGGGAGCTGATGTTCAATGAAGTGGCCCCCTACAAAGAAAAAGTGGTGAAAGCCAAAGAGCAAATTCAAGTATTGCAGCAACAGGTCGAGGATCTTAAAACCTAGCTTTCTGACAGCACTGACAAAACCAATGGGCTGTTTAAGGAAAACCAAGAACAATCAGGAGATAAATGACTGGAAGCATCAACAAGATGACCATGAAGGCAAGGCCCACACTATCATATCTGGTCAAAATTAAAGATACGCTGGGACAAGTGGAAGATAAATTTGAAGTATCAATTAAAATCCTAACAATAAGGCTATTAGAAGCTACAAATATTCAAGTCTTTGCCGATAGCACACAAGCAATAACTGGATACAAAGCATGGGACAAGAATTTATCCTAGGCCAAGTTAGTTGTCATAAATTTCTTCAAAAGGTACAATATGGTAATAAAAAGCAATAAGATCATGTAGTAGCTCAAAAAAAAAGCTAATGTAATTCTAAAACATGTGAACATTGTTGAAAACTGTGGTATGCCTAGCTTTTGGGAAAAATATTCTAATCTCCTAACAGAAGATAAATTGAAAGATGTCTGGAAATTTTTTGTAGAAGATGAGTCATAAATTGATAGTTGGGATGAGCTTGTTGAAGAAGAACAAATTTTAGGTATGGCTCAGGATATTACCCAAATAAACTCTTGTCTACATGAGCTATACATGAAATCAAAAGCCCTATCATATCACAAGGTTGAAGAATTAGAATATCTATACACCAATTTCAAGAAAACATTAGATACAGATGAAGAGACCTGGAAGAAGACATGCGCCACTTATAATGAAGTCATATAGGAAAAATATAAATAAAAAAAGGCTAAGAAAGCCTCATCAAGCAGCGCAATAGCTCTTGGTCAGGGTGAAGCAGAGAAATATACTGAAGAAGATAATTTGGTAGAATAAACACTCAAATCAAGAAGCATTTTTTGTGCTTGGTATCATTCCCCTTTTATTTCCCTTTTTTTTCTTATTTAATTATTTTTACTTTGTTTCCCAATGGATAAAGGCTCTAGGTTCTAACATTATGTTGATAGAATTACCCCAGGAGGCACCAATAATATTGGTCAAAATGACCACATCCAAGGAAATAAGTAGTATTCTCAAGATTTTACTAAGTATAAGAGAACAATCGTGATGGCATGACATTTTGAAGGCTGAGGTGGAAATAAGAGCAGAAAGTCACAATGGCACAAAATTCTAGAGCTAAGGGGTCAAGCCATGACCAAAAGTCATGATGGCATGACATTTTGAAGACCTAGGGTGGAAAGTCATGATGGCATGATATTTTGAAGGCCTAAGGCAGAACCAAGGTGAAAAGTTGTGATGGTACGATATTTGAAGGCCAAAGGCCAAACCATGACCAAAAGTTGCGACAACACGATTTTTTGAAAGTCGAAGGCAGAACCAAGACAAAAAGTTAGATGGTGTGACATTTTAAATATCTAGGGCAAAACCAAAGCAAAAAATTGTAATAGTACAATATTTTGAAGGCCAACGGCCAAACCATGACCAAAAGTTGTGACGGTGCAACATTTTGAAGGCCGAGGACAAAACTAAGGTAGAAAATTATGATGGCATGACATTTTGAAGGCCGAGCATAGAACTAAGGTGGAAAGTCATGACGACGTAACATTTTGAAGGTCTAAGGTGGAACTAAGGTGGAAAGTCATGATGGCACGACATTTTGAAGGTCGGGTGGACCATGCCATTTCTAAAGAGGTTAATGAAGATTGCCGTAACAAGAATATCTCAAGCACTTCTAGTTGAAGACTCCATGATATCTCAACTGTTCCTAAACTAGAACGAGCCTACGGGCATGATGTTGTAACAACTTATAATTTTTTTGTTGTGTAAAAATATTATATATAGAATGAGCGACCTAAAAAAATGGTCGGCTCTTAGGTATTTATAAGGCTATATACACAGATTTTTGAAAGCTTAATAATGATCATCCATTCTGGTTTCTGGATCACTAGTGTTCTAGAAAAAGTATGTATGTATTATTGATTGTTATATAAGTCTAAATTTAATGTAACCTGCATTAAATTCTTATTCAAGATTCCTACAATAAAGATCAGCTAGATCTACAATTAACTTCACAGACAAGCATCCACTTGGAATAGATTTTCACCATAAGTTAAGTTTCTTTGCTTTGGCAATTCAATTATATGTTTCTCTATAAAAGGCTGTAATAGTTGTTTTGTTTTTACCTAATATGTACCATTTAAATTCTCTAGCAATAGCTATATTTCCCTCTCTTTATGTATTTCTCTCTTTCCTCATTTTCTTAAAAGAAGCAAGGAACCAACCTCCTTTGGAGATTGAACTAGGTAAACTCTATGTTAACTTGGTCTTTCAATGTTGGTAAAGTCTTGGGCGCAAACATAACCAAAGGCAAATTTTGTCTCAACATGAGCTTACCTTCATTAAGTGATTTTTGAAATGAAAATTGCTTGAGTTTATTGATTAAATTGATAAATTAAAAATATAATATAAGTGAAATACACATATATAATCATTAAATAAACATTTGGACTATATATATATATATATATATATATATATATATATATATATATATATATGTATCGCTCCAAATTTTTCGCACCCTTACCTTCAGGCTATAGGATCCGTGCCCGGAAGGAGGATGGGAAAAGGATGTTGCGGTACCTCAGACTGAGAGGACTTGCGAAGGTCCCATCTCTCAAGGGAGGTGTATATTGGTGATTTTTCGACGGATGGTGGGTTCACCAGGAAAAATTTAATGGCAGTTTCTATGCCTAGGTTTGGAATGTGTTTTAATGTGTTTGTTTTTAGCCTTAAGCATTCATATCCTAGGTTTGGCCAAATGAATCTAAATTAATCTAAATGAAAGTGCAGATTTAATGAATACAGAAAACAAATTTAAAGACAAAAAATAGAGAAATTACAGAATACAAATGAAGAATACCTGACCTGGATGTCTGATGGAGATTCTGATGTTGAAGCAGTCAGGATCGTCTAGAATTCGACAGAATCGTCTGAGATCAGACAAGATCGTATGAGATCTAACGAATTCGTCAGAGACCTGCAAACAGAAAGACAGATGCAAAATACAGAGAATACCCCTGTGATAACAAAGGGAAACACCACGAAACAACAATATGAATACTGAACAATAGTTATGAATAGAAATTCTAACAAATTATGATATTCTAGTGACAATCATGATCTTATTATGCAATCTAAGCTAAATGGGTGAACTCCAAATGCAAAATAATATAAAATACTGAATAAAATTGCTAGTTACAACATAAAACAGCAAAAAAGGGGAGAAGAAACGCAAACTTCAGGCACTGATTGCCTCAATATTGATTGCAGTCGAAATCGTCCCACATCGGTACGAAATTGTCTCTGATTCGACAGGATCGCCTCCGATTTGAACAGGTTCATCGACGACGATGAAATCTTGCTCCGACTGAAAAACACTAATGTACCTGCAAAAAAATTGATATAGGACTACTGCAAGTGTGAATTTAGGATAATTTAACGTGTATGAAGTTAAGTTACAGAGAATTTCAGCCAGGGGTTGGGAAGGGAAGGTCTTAATGATTAAATAGGCTTAGGGGAATAGTTAGGAGGTTGGAGATCATCACTATTTGGGAGATATCCAATGGGGGAGGGTCTCTAACAGCGCAGACATGCTTCTACCTGGATTAGAGGCCCGTTGGAACAGAAGCTAATTATGCAAAATCAGTTTTGCGACAAGATCGTCTAGACGTCCTAGCCTAGATGAAATCGTCAGATCTGGGGCGATATCGTCTGATCAGCGACGATATCGTCAAATGGTCAAAACAACCTCTAAAAATGGTGCAAAAAAGGGGGAAATGGATTACCCGATGGTTAACGGGCGATTTGGGAGGTTAAAATTTGAATTTAAATTATTTACTAAGGTGAATATAATTATTACAATTTCACTACGCCAATTTTAGGGGGCTACATTTTTCCCCCTCTTTAGCGAATTTTTTGAAGAAAATGCGTTAAAGATGAGTTCTTCTTGATCTATGAGAAAGAAAAAATTATTCCCATTTTTAGGCGACGATTCTTGGTCGAATCGTACGACAGCTTACTATGGTGCCCCCTCCGTGTTTTTACCCAAATCAAACGTTTGAGGTAAAAACGCGGAAAAGCAAAATTATTTTTGAATAAAATTAAGAAAAATAGGGTAAAACCCTAATTCATTTTTACTGTTCATTTTTACTGGTTTTTAGAGCTTTGAAGCAAAAATGGTGGAGATGATGCATAGATCAACAGAGGTCCAGCGCGGTCTACGAGTAAGAGTCTAGACTTAACTAGAATGCTTTAATTTGATTTTAGATGCTTTTTAGGTAGATTTTAGATGAATTTTGAGCATCACGGCCGTTTTTGGGCCGTCGACATCGTTGGGACGAAATCGTCCCAATTTCGACGAAATCGTCTCAATTTCGTCCAAGGGCAAAATCGACGAAAGGGGGACGATTTCGTCAAATTAGAGACGATTTCGGCTTGCGAAATCGGAGACGATTCTACTCAAATTTGGGACGATATCGTCCAATAGTGGGCGATATCATCAATTGCATAAAATTGAACTTTAACTTGCATTATTAATTACTTGAATTGTTTATTAATGATTGTTTGTTGTTTCATTGTTTATGTTGTAGAGAGGTTTGCTAAAGAGCAGGGAATGGAAGTATGGAGGTTTGAGAGATGACTTGGCCACTCTTACGTAGGTAGAGTGGAATCAGCTGGCACAGGCCAGCTTACAACATATGGCAGAGATGCCACAGGTGTCTACAGATATGGGGCTACTGACGACCCTAGCAGAGAGATGGTATTCGGGTTCCTCATGTTTTCAGCTACCGACAGGGGAGATGACTCCCACTCTAGAGGATGTATGGAGGATTCTAAGAATCCCCATACAAGGATGATTGATCACTCCTACAACCAACCAGGGCCATGCTATGGGACGATTGTGTGGTGACCCGAGCTTCGCCCTGAAGAAGGGCAGAGTTAATATTGAGGCACTGCGTCAGATGCCTGGGGCATCTAGACTCACACGGGTTCTAGCTAGAGTGGTTGGTGGACTTCTGCTGTGCCACCACAGCAGGTGCAGGGTGTCGTGGATGTTGGAAAATGTGATCTATGACATGTGAGACCATGGGTATAGGTTCTCTTGGGGAAGTTTTGTACTGTCGGTTATACAGGATCCTATATGGGGTCATGTATAAGGGCGGCCGATGTCTGGTGATGACATCTCTCCTACAGGTTTGGTGCTGGGAGCACATTGCAGTGCAGAGGCCGATAGGGCTTCCTCTGATAGGGGTTAACGGGGAGAGGCCCTGAGTTTTCTACTGGTGGCTCCAGAGAGGGTCATAGCGACGGATCGACCTTCCTATGTCCTAGAGACTATTAGATGACCTAGTCCCAGACCAGATTACCTGGAGGCCATGGAGGGAGAATCCAGGGTGGGCCAAGGACGAACAGGAGTTAGCTCGCATCAGGTGAGTTTTCTAGCTTTAGATGGAGAAGGGAGATGTGGAGCTCCATCACTATGACCAAGTTTTGAGACAGTTCGGTCTGCAGTAGGGGATCCCATCTCTCAGGGATTATCTGAGGTGACATAGCTCTGAGATGAGATTGCATGCCTCAAGGCACGGGGCGGAGGGGCAAGCACTGGGGAGCTAACATGGGCTATTGCCAAACTTACTTTCTACCAGACTTTGTACTATCATCTGGTGCCAGAGGTGGATAAACTACCCCTGCTAGCCAACATCACAGATCCGATCAGGATCGGGTCATCGAGGACCTCGTCCCGATCGAGGACTAGGACTCATAGTACTACTCAGACTGCGATGGGGCCACCTCGTCCACCTCAGGGCGGGGGAGGATATGAGACAGAGAGCTCGAGGGGATCTCGAGGCTAGAGGACTGCACAACTTTGTACAGATTGACATGATAGCATTGTATTATTATTTTTGTTTGTTGATAGAGGATTGAGTATGCCAAGGTACAGATTATGGCATACCAATCCAGTTTTGATGATATATATGTACTATTGACATATATATGATATGTTTTTGATCATATGACTTGTGTTATGTGTATGTGTATGATGCTTTTATGTTTGATTGGTTGATTTGATAATTGGATTGAGGATTCATGAAATTATGTCATTTTGAAAATTTATAATTTTGATGTCATGCGGTAATATTTTAAATGAAATAATCTGATGTAAGAAATTGATTGTTTATGATGTGATGTAATAAAAAATAAAAAGAGACTTCTAACAATAATTTCAAAGGACATTGTCGCTATTATAGACCATTTCATGGAGTCGTTGCTCACTCGATCGTCAAGCTAATCCCAGGATAGAAATATTGTTAAAAGTAAAAGAGTGCTTAAGAGATTGTCTTAAGACTTTGGTGCAACGGTGAAAATGATGGTGATGATGGTTTGTTTTTCAAATTTTCATGAAAATAGTATGCATGAAATAATGTTAAAATGATTTTTGCTAGGCATAAATTCCTAAGTGTGATAAATTTTTTGGATAATTCTTTAGGAATTATACCATCATTGCAAAATTGAAGGTTGATAGAATGAAATGAAATAATGATAATGTGCATGTTTTGTAAAAGCATGGTTTGTGTAACATAATGAATTAAGTCATATGGTTTTCATGATTTTTAATAAATGGAGAATACAAATTGTTACAATGATTTGCGCTAGGCATAGAATATGTAGGTATAGACTTATACCATCATCGCGAAAATCAAAAAGAGATAGTTTTATTGCATGGTTGATTTTTTAATAAATAGAAAATATGAAAATGAGGACTTGCACTAGGCATAAAATTCCAATTTTGGTTTTGGAACTATACCATCATCGCGAAAGTCAACCAGATATATATGTTTTGATTGTATATTTTGAAAGAAATTTTTGATTTTTCTATTATATAGTTGTCTTTATGGTAAACAACTGTACTTGATTTATTCCAAACAAGTTGCAAAAAGAATATTTCAAAGTATTTTGAAGACAAAAGTTAGATTTATAAGGAATCCCATGTGCAAATGTGAATTCATTTCTGATCTTGATTTATCATAATGATACACAAAATCTCTCAAATACAAATGTGTGTGCAATTGCTTTGTGCATTTACCAGTTTTGAGCAAGATAATATGATACAAGTGATTTGAAGAAACCAAATAAGTGTTCATTAACCATGATGTAGATGCATATAACCATACTAGACTACTATGTAGGTCGGATTATCAAGAGCTATCTAATCCATAAGCAGACATAGGTCTATACAAAAGAAGGTCGCTAATGTGACAGACATATCACCACGCTAGGAGTTACCCAAGGCCAAGCGGGTTGGGCACAAACCACCTGTTATGGGGCTTACCTCACAGTTTTCGAATAATTGAGAATTCCAGGGATTCAAGCTCATCAACCCTTCTTTTCTTTTCAAAGGGTAGGGAAAGGGATTTTATTGCTTTTGCTTTTGCTCATTTTGCTTTCTTTTGAACTTTGCTTCTTTTTCTTTTTGTATTTTTGTTTGCTTGATTTTTGAGATAATGCTTGAAATATTGCTGTAATGATATAAAATAACATTTTTCTTTTCTCTTTTTCTTGAACTTTTCTTTTCTTTTTCTTTGCTAGGGATACTTGCTCGGATTAGCTGTAGAGCAAGGGATTTTTATTTTGGGTAGGGGTGAGCTTGTCCTTTTGCCAATTCTCAAAGATTCTAGATCATGTGCATGATAGGATAGCAAGGGAAAATTTTCGCTCAAGAAATCACTTCTACTATGTAGCAAAACATGAAAATTACAAATATAATCATTTTATTGTGAAAAGATGTGCTTGGTTTAAGTAAATAACAAGATCAATTCTCTATGCTCAAACTTTATTTAATTGAATTTTGTGGACTTTGATATAAGAGAGATTAGTAATCATGCCAGATAAAATCAAGATATTTATTTTTGTGAGTGTGCAAGTGAGGGATTCCAAATAAATGCTAATTTATTCAAAATAATTTAAAACATATAACTACAACATTTGTAAGAAAATATATATACTTTGAGAAGATTTTGAGAATACTGACTCTTTCTTTCTTCTTTATTTTGTTTTGGTTTCGAAAGAGTCAAGCATATTGCTGTTTTTATATTATTATCATTATTTTGTTTTTTTTTAATTTTATTTTTAATTTTATTTTATTTTTTGTTTTTGAACAAAAATAATTTAACAAGTGCCATAAATAAATGCAACAAATAGTTTTGAAAATTTTGATGATTATGAATGTTTTTGGTGTTTTGAAATTTATAAATTTGAAAGAAATACAAGATAGTGATTTTGAACAAATATATACATGGATGAAGTGACCAAATTTATGCATAGTAACATTTGAGATGCAAAATATTCATGGGTTCTTTAAGTTCTTTACCATCTAAGGTAGATAATTTGTATGCTCCTGATTCAAATTTAGCAGTAATAATGTATGGTCCAAGCCAGTTGGGCTCAAATTTACCTTTAAAGTCCTTAGTTGCATTTGTATTTTTTTGATTTTCTTTTAAAACATGGTCGCCAATCTCGAAGGATCGATGAGGAACTTTTTTAGCATATGATCTTTTAAGCTTGTTTTGGTAAGCACAGAGATGTTCCAAAGCATTGATGCGTTTTTCATCTAGGAGTTCCAGCTGACTGAGTCTGCCAGCTCGATATTCATCTCCTACTTCGGTATCTTGAAGTAGCAGAGTAAAAGAAGGAACTTCTAATTCAAAGGGAAAAACTGCTTCAGCACCGTAAACCAAAACAAATGGTGAAGTTCCAGTGGGGGTTCGAACACTAGTTTGATAGGCCCACAAGGATGGATATAATTGAATGTGCCAGTCACGACCAGCTTTATTGACCAATATTTTGAGAATTTTGATTAAGGTTTTGTTAGATGCTTCTGCTTGACCATTACCCTAAGGATAATAGGGAGTGGACCAACGATGTTGAATCTTATATTTTTGGCATAATTTTTTAACATATTTATTTTTGAAACAAGTTCCATTGTCAGAGATGAGATTTGCAAGAATTTAAAACCTACAAATGATTTGATTAAAAATAAATTTAGAGACTTGTGTGCCAGTGCAGGAAGCTAAAGGCATAGCTTCGACCCATTTCATGAAATACTCAGTGGCGGTTATGATGAACTTGTGTCCATCAGATGACACAGGATTGATTTTTCCAATAATATCCAAGCCCCATTTAGAAAAGGGCCAAGGATATGAAATAGCCTGCAGCTCTTGTGCAGGTGCATGGACAAGGTCAGCATGTTTTTGGCACTTGTCGCAATGGCGCACATACTCATGTGCATCCGTTTCCATGGTAGGCCAAAAGTATCCTATCCGAAGGAGCTTTTTAGCAATGATGCTACCACTAAAGTGTCCTCCACAAGATCCATCGTGGGCTTCACTCAAGGCTAATTTAGACTCTTCTAAGTTTAAACATCTTAATAGGATACCTTCAAAAGATCTCCTATATAAAGTATTTCCAATTATTACAAATCGACTTGCTCGTCGACGTAATAACCGACACTGGTTTCTATTAGAATTGGCAGGGAAAGTCCCATTTTGGAGAAAATCAAATATGTCCATATACCAAGGTTCAGGAGTAGTTTCATTGATTAGAAACACATCCAAAGGCTTTAAGCAAGACTTATTTGAAGCGGGTTCCTGGAGTCGACGAATAATGATAGTGGCATATTCGTCATCTAACTCCAAGGACAGGAAAGATGCAGCTACGGCCATAGCATCAGCTGCACGGTTGCTAGTTCGAGGAATAGCTTCTAAGGTAGCTTGATCAAATAGAGACATTAATTATAAAACACAGGCCTTATATGGGAGTATCTTATCATCTCTAGTCTGATAAAATTCATTAACTTGGTTTATAACCAGTTGAGAATCACCAAAAACTAACATATGTTTAATTTTTAGCGCCAAGGCAGTTCGTAATCCAAGGATTAGAGCTTCATACTCAGTAGTATTATTGGTGCAAGCAAATGTCAATTTGCAGGACAAAGGAATAAGATGTTTTTGCAGGGATATTAAAATAATACCCGCACCAGCCCCACTCATGCATCGGGCTCCATCAAAGTATAAGGACCATTGTTCAGTATGGTCTGCCTCTAATTGAAGGCATTCATCGAGAAACTCAATGATGAGGGGATGGGTAGACTCTAAGGGTGCAACAACTAATTGATCTGCTATGATTTGACCCTTAATTTACTTCTGTCCTATGAATGTGAGATCAAAATCACTTAGAGCAAGAACCCACTTGGCTGTGCGACCTGATAAATAAGGTCGACTAATGAGATACCTTACGGATCGTATTTGGCAATGACACATTTTTTGACTAAGCATATAGTGTCGTAATTTTTGCATAGCAAACATGACTGCTAGACATAGTTTTTCTAATGTTGTATAGCGGGTTTCATAACTGATGAAGGTTCGGCTAATATAATAATTAGCACGTTCTCTCTTTTCATCATCAAGTTGAGCTAACATAGCCCCTAAGGCAGAATCTGAAGCTGAAATATATAGGAGAAATGGGCGATCAGGTTTAGGTGGTGAAAGCACAGGTGGATTAAGGAGGTATTGTTTGAGAAGTTCAAAAGCTTCTCTACATTCGACGTCCCAAGTAAAAAGGACATCCTTCTTAAGGAGTTTAAGAAAGGGACCAGTTTTATCCACCAGCTTATCAATGAAGCAACATATAGCTTGAAGTTTACCTTGTAAACTTTGTAACTCAGATATATTAGTAGGTGTGGGCATATCAGTGATGGCCGCAATCTTTAGAGGGTCGATTTCAATACCATGTAAATAAACTAAAACCCCTAATAGTTTATCGGACTTAACTCCGAATATACATTTTGCTGGATTTAATCGAATAAGATATTCTCGTAATCGATTAAAAACTTTTCTCAAATCATCTAAATGATTATCTTCAATAATAGAGCGAGCTATAATATCATCTACAAAATCATGTAGGACATCATGCATCATATCATGATAAATATAGGTCATAGCTCGTTGATAAGTTGCACCTGCGTTCTTTAAGCCAAATGGCATCACTTTCCAACAAAAGGTACCCAAGGGGGTGATAAAGGCTATTTTAGCCTGATCTTCAGGAGCTATCCTAATCTAATTATAATCGGAGAATCCATCCATTAAGGACATCATCCCATTCCCGACAGTAAAATCAATGATTTGATCCATGTTTGGAAGAGGAAAGTCATCTTTAGGGCATGCCGCGTTAATATCTCTAAAATCTGTGCAAACCCTAACTTTGGTAGCTTCTTTCTTGGTGACTGGAACTACATTTGAGATCCATTCAGAATAATCAATAGCTTGTATAAAGATAACATTCAAGAGTTTTTCTAACTCCCCTTTGACTAGCAGAGCCACTTTGGGATGCATTTTTCTAAGTTTTTGTTTAACAGGTTTAGCATCCGGATGGACCACTAGATGATGCATGACTATAGAAGGGTCTAGACCTGGCATATCTTCATATGTCCAAGCGAAGACATCTTCATACTCTTTAAGGAATGCAATGTATTGTTCTTGTTTTTCTTGACTTAATTCTGATCCAATATTGATTATGTGAGGATTGTCCTCAGTTCCAATATTAATTTTAATGACGTTTTCTACCTCCATGTGTAGATCTCTTTCAAAATTAGGTGGGGTGGGTGAAACACCCAATTCTTGTAATTCTTGTAAGGTTAATTTAGATAATTCATCTTGAGGATTAGTGGCCTCAAGTTGGGCTATAGTTGGTATAGAACCATCAAAATAAAATCCATTGTGTAACATTTCTTCAACAGAGACATCATGGAAGATATCTCCTTCCAACTCTTCATCGGGGTCAGCAATCATTTTAGGGTAAGCTATGGATAGCATGTTGCATGAAAACGACTGATTTTTAAGAGGCATATCATCACACCTATCCAAATAATCTTGATAACATATGAGATGATCATCATCCTCAAAAGGAAAAGGTTGACCCTTACTAGGAAATAGGCACACACCACAACGGGCAGGCCACGGTTCTACCTCGAAAGGTTCTTTCATGCCATTTTGGAAAGGTCCCAAGCCTTTCCCTTTATATCCCATTTTAAGCATCAAGGGTTTAGCTTTAATATAATCATTGGTAAAATAACACCGAGTGTATCCCTCATGATGAGTTTTGATATTTCGAGGGATTCTTCCCCAGTCATATCCTTTATAAATGAAGGCACAACTCCCGACTTGGTAAGTACTTCCCATAGGTTGTGGGAGGCCCAAAGTACGAGGAGATGGCGATAAATTATTCAAAAGAATTGAATCTTGCATGAAAGCATTTGGTTTTTTTGATATTAAGGTTGTGGATAAATCTGGTAAAAGTTCATCAGAAAGGGCATAAGATGTAGAAGGCTTATTCCCTATATCTTGAGATGTGGAAGGTATGATAGTTGTTTCTGTAGGTTTTGAAATTAAAGGGAGAGAAAATGAAGGATTGGTTTAGATTTAAGATCTTTTTAAGGTTCTAGAGTGATTTTTTTAGAGGGTTGTTGATGTATATAGGAGGATGAAATTACTGGAGGGGAAATAGGTAAAGTTATGGGTGTGTGTTTCGCAATTTTAGATGAAAAATAAGAACTAGGATGTGTGGATGACAGAGTAGGGCAAAATTGCACTCCAACGGGTTCTGCCAAAGCACACATATCAAAAGGTCTAGGGTCACCATGGATAGTGACCAACTGATTTTTAAACTCAAATTTAACACATTGGTGTAAGGTTGATGGGACCGCTCGCATGGCATTGATCCAAGGGAAACCCAAAAGTATATTGTACGATGCTGGGCAATGTACAATAAACACAATTGTTTCTAGGGTTCTAGGACCAACTTGCAATGGGAGGGTAATAACTCCACACGTTTCTTGTGTTTCGTCGTTAAAATATTTGATAATCATATCAGTTTTCTTCATTTCATCACTTCTAAAGACAAATTGTTGGTAGAAGTCAAAAGTGCAAATGTTTAGAGATGAGCCATTATCAATCAAGACTCGTTTGACAACTACATCTCCAATTAGAGCAATAATGTATAAGGGATTATCCTTATGTAAACTGTGTTGTGGGATATCTTTATCCCAGAAGTCAATATAATCAACCTCTCGAGTGATGATAGTATTGGCCATAGCTTCAGGTTGGATTTTTTGAGGTACCATCATTTGGCTCAATGTAAGCATCAACTCATCCCTATGGGTGGGAGAGGATCTTAATAAATCCAAAAGGGAAATTCTGGTTATAGTATTGGATAATTGCTCATTAATATTGTAATGGGGTTTAGGTTGAACAATAGGAGCATGATTCCATTTATTGGGGTTTTTCAAAACGAATGGAGCTGATCCATCGTTCTGGTTTGGTTCTTGTTGGGAATTTTGAGCTTGTTGTCGGGTAACGACTCCAATGGTACCTACAATATTATATTGAGGACGTTGAACTGGTCTCGGTCTAGCATTGATGGCTTGTTCATTAGAAAGGAATATATTAGAAGAAGGTCGAGTAGTAACTCTTCTAGGAAATGGTTCTTCTAGAACCATAGCATCTATGACGGGTTGAATAGGATCTGATTCGTTTTCAAAACTATTCGATTGGTTTGAAGTAATGTCTAGTTCACTTTCACTATCTGATTCTACATCACTAGAATCAGAAGTTTGAAAATTATGTAAAGGCCTGGTCATAACCAGGGATAAGGTTGTGTCAAATATTTGAGGATCATGAACAGGTAATTGTCTGCTAATGGTTCCTACATATCGGGTAGGAGGGGGAACATTATGATGTTCGATTTGATTGGCTATCTCTTTACCATGTCTTGGTAAAGGGTGTTGAAATATGTCTAGAGTTTGATTAGCATTTTGATTTTGATTTTGGGGAATGGTCTTTTGAGTATTATTAGGAGGGTTTTGTTTAGGTTGGAAGGCTTGCACTTCCATTTCATTATTGTCAATCAAATCTTGGATTTTATGTTTCAACCTTTTACAAGCGTTGGTAGAGTGTCCAGGTCCTCTATGGAAATCACAGTGTAAGTCAGCTCTGTATCCGGGTATAGTTGGATCAGGTTCCTGGATAGCTGGTAATTGGATCAAACCTCTTTCGAGTAATTGAGGTAAAATAGTTGATAAGGGTTGGTTTAATCTAGTGAATTCTCAAGGAGGCTTATCAGGAGGTTTCAATATAAATTTTTTTGTTGTCTTCATTGCATTGATATTAGCAACATTTATGCTGTCAGTGACTCCATCACCGACAACTTGTTTGTTTTTATATTGATTTCTGGATGTTTTCTCATCATCCTTCTTCCTAAGTTGGCCTCTCCTAATGAAGGCATCTTCTACTCTTCGAGCTAAATCTATAGCTTGATCAAAGGTAGTTAAAGTAGCAGTTGATAGCTCATAAGATATTTTTTCTTGTAAATTGTTAATAAAAATGTCCAACATTTCCCTATAAGGCAGCACAAAGTGCAGTTTTCCTGTCAATTGCCTCCATCTAGCTAAGAAATCAGCAAAACATTCATCTTTGTCTTGTTTTAAATTGTATAAATCTTTAATAGTTACATGCATCTCGATGTAGGCACTAAATTGATGGACAAATGATTCAGCTATTTCTTCGAAGTTTCTCAAAGAATGAGTGGGCAATTGATAGTACCACTCTAATGCCATTCCACCTAAAATTTTTGAGAACATTTTTAGTAATAGCAGGTCATCATGTGATATGTCATGACATGCTATCCTAAACATGTGAAGATGCTCTATGGGATCTTCGGTTCCTTTATATATAGGCAAGATAGGCATGGGAAAATTCTTAGGGTATGGTTGAGCTACAACTATGGGATCCAAAGGTTGACTACATATCTCTCGATAATTATATGAGGGACGATAGGGATCTATCTGGTCCATACGTGAAGCTAACTGTTTCACCATGGCTTCCAGATTACTAGTTTGCCCCCCATATTGGTTTGGTAGGGCATTGACATGGGTTTTATGGGCATATGATGGAGGAACATGAAGATTAGATGCCATGTTACTGTTGTGTAAATTATTGGTAGGAAAAGTATTATGAAGGAATTTTGAAGTTGTATTATGATGTATTTCAGATTGTTGAAAATTGGTATTTGGCTTCGTTTTAGGTTTTTGTTTACTTGAAGCATATTGCTCAATAGTTTGGTGGAATAAAGTGGTGAAGGAAGGTTTCTTTTGTGTGGGAGTGATTTTAGGTTGAATAACAGGTTCCTTAGGAGGTTGGATAGCCTGTTGTTTTGACATGTTTTGAATCATAGTGACCATGTCTGTATTGGATGGTCTAGCCTTATCACTTTCTTGATCAATGAAAGACAAGGGATTAGTGCGTACATCAAACGCATGTTCCAAGGCTGCTTGAGTGTTACTAATTTGACCTTTATCAATACGAACTGCCACATTAAGGGCATCAATGTTATCATTAAGAAAGTTCTTGAAATAATCTATGTTGTCAAAAGCAATAGTTCCATCTGGAGCTACTCTAGGGGATGAGGATCCATCCTCTTTAACACTTCCTTCTTGTTCATTATATTCACCTAGGTCATGTTCTGATTGAGCTAGAGTTTTTCCTTCCGAAGTTGGATCTTCAGGAAGGATATTTGGGTCTCTAGTTGTATCTTGTAACCAATCTTCTTCTTCTCCTAAAGTTTCTTTACCATTCCTAAGTTTAGGCATGGTGCTTTAATTTTGATTTCAGCAAATATATATATATTTATGTATATATATATGCAACAAGATTAAGAGGTATATATTTACTATATACCCACTACAATATTTGAAATGAAATGTTTAATTTTTTGCTATGTTTTTAGTTTTTTTTTTTATTTTTTGTTTGTTTTTAATTTTTAGTTTTTCTTTGTTTTTGAAATAATATTGTAAAGACAATCAACACAATAAATGCAGGAATAAGACTGAAAGTAATAATCTAGTTTTCTACAAACAATTTATAAATATCATTAATAGGCTCGAGTTTTTCAGGAGTCATGAAGTGTTCTTCTTCAAATTGAAATTTTTCTTTTAAAAATTTGATGAAAAGAGCTATAGTGATATTATCTGTCTCAGATGCTGGTTGATAGAAGTAAAGCTCGTGGCAATACTCTCAATATAACACAGCTCGAGGAACTCTATTCCATATTTCCCTATCTGTAAGAACAACCTCTTGGTCTTCTACACAACCTAGGAACTGGTGTACAATGGCTGCATTCTCGAGGTATTCCTCGAAGGTGAACAATTACGAAGATACTAGAGCTCTCCTATAAGCTAACCATCTATGGTAGGCTCTCTGAAGTTCATGATAAAAGACAAGTTGATGAGGATCCAGGATTCTATCTAGGACTAGCCTCTTGATCTGTTTAAGTTGTGTGGACCTAGATGAGATGACACTAAGTCTCCTATCAAGTTCGTTCCACAAGAGTTGATTTCTATCTATTTCAGGCACACTAAGTACAGAGTTGACTTCTATTGCTACCAATTGGTTTTCTACATTTATAGTAACTGCTAGTCTTTTCTTAGGAGCTACCATCTAAACATGATATTAAACTTAAATGATTTAAAATGCATCTATGTTTTAGTTGTTCTATTTTTTTTGTTTTGTTTTGATTTTGTTTTTGTTTTGTTTTCAAAATGTTATGATGCATTCACGTCGGGTTCACCAAAATGTATCGCTCCAAATTTTTTGCACCCTTACCTTCAGGCTATAGGATCTATGCCCGGAAGGAGGATGGGAAAAGGATGTCGCGGTACCTCGGACTGAGAGGACTTGCGAAGGTCTTGCCTCTCAAGGGAGGTGTATATTGGTGATTTTTTGATGGATGGTGGGTTCACCAAGAAACATTTAATGGCAGTTTCCACGCCTAGGTTTTGTTGCAAGTGTGAACAGGGATTCTCCATAAGTGGCTTAGAAAAAGCTCCTTCTAAGCCCTAAAGTGTGAAATCTCCCTCATTTTGTCGACAAATTTTGTCGGCAAGTTTGTTTTAGTTTTTCCTATATTCCCTCCTCCTTATCCCTCCGTTAATCCTTCTTTCCCCTTATCCCTCCAACTTCCTTATCCCTCCTTATCCCCTATTTCCCCTTATCTCTCCTTCGCCGACCTTTTTCCAACTCCCTTTCTCTATACATATATATATTTGATAATGTGTATTATTTTGAGGGTTGAAGGGAGTGCAATAAAATCAAAGTTTTGTCCACCGTGATTTATTTTGTGTAAGCTGCATTGTAGACCCTTTATTTTTTGCATCTGGTATCAGAGCCAGATTGTGCCAGTTCGGCCACGAATCTCGAGGCACATGACAAACGAGGTGACACCTGTAGGCACGGTTCCTAAGGTGAACACTGATAGGTGGACATAATTTTCAAGGCAAGCACGGAGGACGAGGATCGCGAGCAAGATTGGCTCGGATCCTGAGGCAGATCACTGACTGGATGTGACACATGGCAGCTTGGGGAAGTGACACATGGTGGCAGTAGAGCAGACATGGCAGCACGTGGATCAAGGTGGCTGACGTAGCAGCTGAGCTGGTGGAGGAGCTGGCAGCAACGTGGCAGCAGGTGATTGGACAAAATTTTGCCACGTGGCGATTCGGCATTGGTCGACGTGGCAGCGAGGTGTCAGTTTGTGATTGGTCGAAGCGGCGGTAAAAGGCAGCGGTTGAGGATCGACTGCCCGAAGGCAGTCGACGTTTATTGTGCGAGGTAAGGGTTAAAAACCCTTATCGCGCCCATCTCCGGGCGAATGTGGGATAAAACCCGCATTATTTTTTTTAAAAAAAATCGTGGCCCGTCGAATTCTATACGGGCCGCGTTCCCTTTTGTGCTCGACCGGACGCCTAGCGGAGGTGGCTAGGGTCGTTTGCTTGCCCAGAGGAGGTCCGGGGATCGAATTCCGCCGGAGACAATCGAACAAAGTTTTTTTTTTTTTAAATCGCGCCGCCAGAGAATTAAAGGGAAGGTGCTGCGCTTTGGTTCGCAGCGGAGCCGCGTGGTTGAGCGGCTAAGGAGCCTGCCTAGCGGATACAAGGTCGCGAGTTCGATTCGCGCCGAGGATAAAAAGGTAAATTTTTTGTTTTTGTTTTTTAAAGGTTTTAAATTTATTTAATAATTTTTTATATTATTGTTTTAAAATTATCTTTTTTAAATATATATTTTTTAAAAAGGGTAATTTAAAAATAATAAAAGGTTATTAAATTTATTTAAAAAAACCTTTATAAAACCTTTTTTGCAAACCTTTAAAGAGAATTTGTGAAAGGAGAAAATAATGTGCCCGTGCAAATGATAGATGTTCCGATCTGAAGGGTGCTATTATGCACTACTTTCAATTTTGAAGAGACAGACACCAGAATCCTTTGACCAAAGGGTTCAAAGTTTAGGACTACACACAGTGTTTTGTCAACTTGAGAATCAGGTGATAGCTCACCTAAGAAAGCCGAATTCAGGGTACGAGGCAAATTTAGAAGACAATATCTTCGGAAAGAGGATTGAAGAGTCCGAGACTGAGCAATTTGTTTCGGATGTGCGATCCAGTGCCAGTTACACACCAGGTGTACCGGTAGCTGCATCGAGTGAGAGCTATTCTCCACGCTCTCTAGAACCTGAACCAAAAGAAGAAGAGGAAGCAGAAGAGGAAGAAGAGGAAGAGGAAGAAGAGGAAGAGGAAGAAGAAGAAGATGAAGAAGAAGCAGCAACAGCAGAAGAAGAAGATCCTGTAGAGCCTGAAATCATCATCATCAACAGCAGTTTCGAAGCAGAACTTGAATGTACTAAAAAGGCGAGATTTGATTTAAATCATTAAATCATTTTGTACTGCTTTGTATTTCCAGTTTGCCTCAATAAAAGTTTGTTTTTTAGACATGGCTGCAAACACTAGTCTACCAATCCCTGAATTTAATGGTAGTGACTATGAATATTGGTCTATTAAAATGAAAACCCTTTTGATAGGAAAAGGTCTTTGGGATGTAGTCGAAGAAGGCTATACTGAACCAACTGCTGCTGAATGGGCAACTTTCTCTAATGCTGATAAAAAGGCGAGAAAAGAAGCACAAAAGAATAATGCTTTTGCCCTTTATCACATTCATGTTGCCTTAGATAAAAGTATCTTCCCTAGGGTTGCATCTTATGTAATTGCACAAGATGCATGGAATGCCCTAAAAGAAAGCTATAGAGGTAGTGACCAAGTGAAGCAGGTAAACTTTGAAACGAGATTTTGAGAATCTCAAGATGCAAGAGAATGAAAGAGTCGGAGATTACTGCGTGCGAGTGAAAGCCGTAGTCGACAAAATGGTCACACTAGGGGAGGATATTAAGCCAGAGATGATGGTGAAGAAAGTGTTGAGAACACTTCTTCCTAAATGGAATTTTGTTGCAATAATTATTGAAGAATCCAAAGACTTAACCACATTGTCTTTTGATGCATTAATTGGTTCACTTCTCTCACATGAAGAGAGGTTACAGGAAACTCCTACCACCAGTTATGGAGGAGATGACAAAGCTTTTGCCACACATGAAGGAAGAGGTAGAGGCCGTGGCAAAGGACAACAAAGAGGCAGAGGCAGGAATAATCAAAGAGGGGGAACTCCTAACAGAGGAGGATCATCCAACAGAGGCGAAAATAGAGGAGGACAGCAGCAATATAGAGGGAAACAATCTGGCAAAGGAAAAGGAGGAGATAAATCAAAACAAGTTTGCTACAATTGTGGCAAACCTGGCCATTATGCTCGAGATTGTTGGTCAAAGACTTCGCAAGGAAGCAGCAGCAACCAGAGCAGTCAGTTTGGGAATTTTGGAGAAGAGGAAGAGTCCTCAAATCTCTTTCTTTCTTATGGCCAGATAGAGCAAAATATGAATGATACATGGATTTTGGACACTGGGTGTTCAAATCACATGAGTGGCAAAGAAGAACTCTTTGCTAAGTTAGACTCCTCATACAAATCCAACATCCGGTTGGGAGATGACAAGTCATTGGCAGTTGAAGGCATTGGAGCCATGGAGGTTCCAACGAAAGAAGGCATCAAGCAAGTAAGTGATATCTATTACACACCTCATATTCAACACAATCTTCTAAGTGTTGGTCAAATGCTTGAAAAGAATTATAAGTTGATTTTTGATGAGGGTAAATGCACCATTTTTGACAAGAACAATAGTAATAGAATCATTACACAAGTGCCAATGTCAAAGAATAGATTATTCCCTTTGAAGTTTGGCCAGCCAGGAGGAAATAAGTTAGCAAATGTTGCAATTACCAATCCAAGTGTCCTATGGCACTTGAGATATGGTCACTTGAATTCATCAAGTTTGAAGATGCTAACTTCACAAGCAATGGTGACTGGACTTCCCAAAATTCAAGATAGTAAGGAAGTCTGTGAAGGGTGTGCCTTGGGCAAGCATGCCAGATCGAAATTTCCTCATGGACAAGCATGGAGGGCCAACTATCCTCTTCAGTTGGTACATTCAGACATCTGTGGTCCGATGCAGACCAAGAGTCTAGGTAATCACTCTTACTTCCTACTTTTCATTGATGATTGCACAAGAATGTGTTGGATATATTTTTTGAAGCATAAGGATGAAGCATTTGCATGCTTTGTTGATTTTAAAGCAAAAGTTGAAAGTGAGAGTGGATATTCTATAAAATGTCTTAGATCCGATAGAGGAGGAGAATACTCCTCTAATCAGTTTTTGAATTTTTGTAAACATCATGGCATCAAGAGGCAGTTCACAACTGCCTACACTCCATAGCAGAATGGTGTAGCAGAAAGGAAAAATCGCACCATTGTGGAGATGGCACGATCAATGCTTCAGACAAAGCATTTGAGTAATGCATATTGGGGAGATGCAACAAGGACTAGTGTTCACATCTTGAACAGAAGTCCTACTTCAAGTTTGAAAGGGAAGACACCTTACCAAGCCTGGTATGGTAAGAAACCAAATGTGAAGTATTTCAAAGTATTTGGTTCATTGGCATATGCTCACATTCCTGATGAGCTGAGAAAGAAGCTGGATCCAAAGAGTCAGGCATGCATTTTTGTAGGATATCGTGAAAACACAAAGGGTTATAGACTCTACAATCCTATGACTCGAAAGATAGTGGTTTCAAGGGATGTGATTTTTGATGAAGGGGGAGAGTGGGGTAAGCCCCAAATATACAGTGATGTTGAGTCACATGATACAAGTTCTCAGTAGGTGCAGCCGCAGATACCACAGAAAGGCAAGAAATCTCCACCTTTAAGTCCAAGTTCTTCTAGTTCATCTTCCTCACCAAGTCCTTCTCCACAGAGACCTGCAAGTTCCTCACCAATGGACATTGATGTTCCATCCAAAGGTAAGAGAACTTTACAGTATCATCCATCATCTCAGATGTTGGATAAAAAATTTTCAAGAAGATATACTAGGAGTCAAGCTAGTGAAATGGAATCTGTTTTACACAGATTAGAAAGTATGCACTTGTATGGTGATGATGAATCCCAACAGGAACCTAGGGGAGATCAAGTTAACTATGCTTTGTTAACTAGTGCACAGCTTGAACCTTCTAGTTATGAGAAGGCATGTACTCAGAAGATTTGGCAAGATGCCATGAAAGAGGAGATAACCTCTATAAAAAACAACGACACTTGGGAGCTCGTGAAGCTTCCTAAAGGAAAGAAATGTGTTGGCTGTAAATGGATCTTCAAGACCAAATTTAATGCTGATGGAAGCATTGAGAAGCACAAGGCAAGATTAGTGGCAAAGGGTTTTACTCAGAAATATGGAATAGATTATGAAGAGACTTTTGCTCCTGTAGCCAGACAAGAGACAATCGTAACAGTTCTTGCCTTAGCTGCACACAAAGGATGGAAAGTCCAACACATGGATGTCAAGAGTGCATTTCTCAATGGTTACTTGACAGAAGAAGTGTACGTTGAGCAACCACAGGGATTTGAAGTGCAAGGTAAGGAACACCTTGTTTATAGATTGAAGAAGGCACTCTATGGTCTTAAACAGGCACCAAGAGCTTGGTACTCACGTATTGATGGGTACTTCAAAGATTATGGGTTCACCAGGAGCAAAAATGAACCCACACTCTACTACCTAAAGCAAGGTAAAGACATCCTCATAGTTTGTTTGTATGTGGATGATCTTATTTTTATGGGTAGTAATGAAAAAATGAATATGGAGTTCAAACACTCCATGATGACGCAGTTTGAGATGAAGGATCTTGGCTTAATGCACTACTATCTTGGAATGGAGGTTCATCAGTCAGATACAGGGATCTTCATCTATCAACATAAGTATGCTCAGGATATGATCAAGAAGTTTGCTATGGAGCATTGCAAACCGATTGCAACTCCAGTTGGACATGGGATCCAATTAAGCAAAGATGATGGAGCACCAAAAGTTGACGTGACCACTTTCGAAAGCATGGTTGGGAGTTTGATGTTTCTCACCAACACCAGACCAGATATTCAGTATGCTGTATCTCTTGTTTCTAGATTTATGTCTAACCCCTTCGAGCTGCATCTGCAGGCAGCTAAAATAATTTTGAGATATGTGAAGGGTACATTGGATTTTGGAATCCAGTACCATAAATGTAACACTATCAAGCTTGTAGGCTTCAGTGATAGTGATTGGGGTAGCAATATTGATGATAGGAAGTCAACATCAGGAAACTATTTTAGTCTTGGATCAGGACTAATAACTTGGAGTTCAAAAAAGCAGACAGTAGTAGCGCTATCTTCAACAGAAGTAGAGTATATAGCGGTTACTTATGCAAGTACTCAAGCCTTGTGGCTAAGGAAAGTACTAGAAGAGATTGGAGAACAACAAAGTGGTCCGACCAGAATCTACTGCGACAACATCAGTGCCATTCAGTTGGCATATAATCCTGTCCACCATAGTAGAACAAAGCATTTTGATATGAAGTACCACTTCATCAGAGATATGGTGGAACATGAAATTGTTGAGCTTCAATACTGTCACACTTTGGAGAACGTCGCTGACATCTTCACCAAGGCGATGACAAAAGCTCAATTTGTAAAGCTGAGAGACTGTGTAGTCAGTCCTCTCAACTTTAAGGGGGAGAATGTTGCAAGTGTGAACAGGGATTCTCCATAAGTGGCTTAGAAAAAGCTCCTTCTAAGCCCTAAAGTGTGAAATCTCCCTCATTTTGTCGACAAATTTTGTCGGCAAGTTTGTTTTAGTTTTCTCCTATATTCCCTCCTCCTTATCCCTCCATTAATCCTTCTTTCCCCTTATCCCTCCAACTTCCTTATCCCTCCTTATCCCCTATTTCCCCTTATCTCTCCTTCACCGACCTTTTTCCAACTCCCTTTCTCTATACATATATATATTTGATAATGTGTATTATTTGAGGGTTGACGGGAGTGCAATAAAATCAAAGTTTTGTCCGCCGTGATTTCTTTTGTGTAAGCTGCGTTATAGACCCTTTATTTTCCATAGGTTTGGAATGTGTTTTAATGTGTTCATTTTTAGCCTTAAGCATTCATATCCTAGGTTTGGCAAAATGAATCTAAATTAATCTAAATGAAAGTGCAGATTTAATGAATACAGAAAATAGATTTAAAGACAAAAAATAGAGAAATTACAGAATACAAATGAAGAATACCTGATCTGGATGTCTGATGGAGATTCTGATGTTGAAGTAGTCAGGATCGTCTGGAATTCGACAAAATCGTCTAAGATCAGACAAGATCGTCTGAGATCTGACGAATTCGTCAAAGACCTGTAAACAAAAAGATAGATGCAAAATACAGAGAATACCCCTGTGATAACAAAGGGAAACAACACAAAACAACAATATGAATACTGATTAAAATGGGCATACGAATGCACTAGCTAGAATAGCTTAGGGGAAAAATAATTAAAAGAGTGTATATTGGTAAAAAAAACTTGCTCCAATTACCAGGTTGGAATGTAGCTTGTATATTGTTGGATTTGCTCGAATAAAACACTAGTCTTTGCTTTTAGAAATAATTATGGGAATATGGAATTTACACACTACGTGAACTCTGTGTGTATATTATGAAGTTGGAATTGAAAGCTTGTTTGAAATTAGAAATGAAATTAGGATGCCCAACTTAGTGTTAAGATTACTTGGAAATGAAATTGTTCAATTGTATGAGTTTCGTATGAATATTTTTGTGCAACTGTAAAATATTTTTATGAGGATGGAAAAGATGTTCGAATGTATAATTTAAAGTTTATTATTACTTATATATGAAAATTGTTTCACTGAGTGAAACTTGTATGAATCCTTTGTGCAATTGGGAAAGCTTGATATGATATTGGAAAAAAGCTTTCGAGATGCACAATTCATTGATATAATTTTGAATTCTTGGAAATAATCATTGGTAGTGAAATTATATGATGTTCAGTAATACGATGAAATATTTGGTTGTTTCTGTGTATTTTATGCAAATGTGGTGCATGTTAGAATAGTTGCATTATTTAGAAATGCATACAAGAAAGAACTGACTCTGATCCCATTTCACTACATATTTCAAATATGATTACTTCAGTAATAGTGGAGTGATTTTCAACGTGTGAAAGATCTCCATATCTCTAGCATCAAGTTACATTTTGGAAGGATGTGTGAACAAAATCGAGCATTTGAATTTTGTACAAAGGATATAACAAAGTATCCTCAACACTAATTATAACTCCACTTAAAAGTAAGATTAGTTTGAGCTAAATTACCTACTAGATTGGCTTGTGTAATCTTAATATAGTTAGTTATGTACAGATGGCAAGTAGAGAACTTCAAGGGTTTATGTATTATCTTTTAGTTACTCAATGTAAAACTAGTGAAGGATAGTCTGTTATAAATTGTACCTATTCCTTTCCCTCGAATGCAATGGACTATAATTATATTGAATATAGTTCACTCTACATATTGTGTTTGTATTTTATAAATATGGAATAAGCTAGAAAAATATATTTATTTTTTACCATAACAAAAATATATGTACGTGGATTTAATTCTAAAGATGCAGTCACTGTTGTATTGGGAAAATGAATTAGCGAGTGGTAAATACCAAAAAATCATTGACTTAAACTACGACATTGGAAGGCTTGTTAAGAGTTCATTTCCATTGGAAAACCTTTATTACTTCGAAATATTTTTATTTGGTCAACTCAATGGAATCTGTTGTTAACTGTAAATTTCTTTTATATCTGAGGATATTGTGAGTAGGCATATTCCTAAAAATAATATTAAGTCTCCAATGTGTAATCTTAAAATAGATTGTATGGCCCTAGATTTCTATATGGTTATTTTGAATAATGGAAAACTTGAGAGGTAAAGTCAATATATTATCATCTTATGGAATTTTATGGCTATTACGTTTCCAAAATTGAAATGTACATTAGGTATGGCATCCGTGTGGGTGACAAAAACCTTTGTTAGTGAAATGTGATGATTAATCATGTAATTATATTGTAAAAAGAAATTCATAGCTAAGTTATATGTAATGCACATCTACTAGTGAAGGTAGTATAAATACTTGGTTAAATACCTTTCATATATTATATTAATGTCGGGGAAATGGGAATGGATTCTTGTAAGGAGACCACACTAGTGAACTGGTGATACATATTTAGTATAATGTAGGGGTGGGCTTGCACAACTCTATTATACCACACTTTAAATCTATGAAGAGTCATTTTGTTGTTAGCCAATATCGTGGACCTTTTTGTAAGGGAAAATATAATTTAAATTGTTACAACGAACCTTGCAAGTGTAACAGGTTAGCTGGATGAAATAAGACTCACGCTTGACGAGAGAATTATGAAAGTGGTATAGAAATTAGAGTGAGTGAAGAAACTACCTAGTATCATTATACACTAAACTCTAGTTTAGTTTTCTATTTGGTACTTAGTGTATAAGTTTCCTAAACTAGAACGAGCGTACGGGCATGATGTTGTAACAAATTTCAATTTTTTTGTTATGTAAAACTCTTATATAGAATGAGCAACCTAAAAAAATGGTAGGCTCTTAGGTATTTACAAGGCTATGTACACAGACTTCTGAAAGCTTAATAATGATCATCCATTCTGGTTTTTGGCTCACTGGTGTTCTAAAACAAGTATGTATGTATTGTTGATTGCTATATAAGTCTAAATTGAATGTAACCTGCATTAAATTCTTATTATGAATTCCTCAATAAAGTTTAATTATATCTATAATTAACTTCACAGATAAGCTTGCACTTGAAATAGATTTTCACCATAAGTTAAGTTTCTCTGCTTTGGAAATTTAGTTATATGCTTCTCTATAAAAGCCTGTAATAGTTGTTTTGCTGTTACCTAATATGTACCATTTAAACTCTCTAGCAATAGCTATATTTCCATCTTTCCCCTTTTTCCTAAAATAATCAAGGAACTAGTCTCCTTTGGAGATTGAACCAGGTAAACTCCCTATTAACCTGGTATTTCAATTTTGGCAAAGTCTTGGGTGCAAACATAACCAAAGGTAGATTTTGTTCCAACAGAAGCCTACCTTCATTAAGTGATTTTTTAAACGAAAATTGCTTGAGTGTATTGGTTAAATTAATAAATTAAAAATATAATATAAGTGAAATACACATATAATAATTAAATAAACATGTGGAATATATATATATATATATACATGCTTACATTACAAACTAAAATAAAAAGGAAGTAAGAGCATAGCCTCTGTCACCCATGATTTAACAATGGTAGTGGGAGAATGATGATGGAGCAATATTCAAGCTAAGGTAATGATTTCTGAAGATAACTACTTCATGATTTTACGGGTTATTGAGGGTGTAGCTAAAACAAAAAGATAAAAATAATAAAATAACATTATGCATGGGATCCGAGCATGGGAATGAAAATTCTATTCTAGAAAATGCGCATACGAATGCACTAGCTAGAAAAACTTAGGGGAAAAAGAATTGAAAGTGTGTATATTGGATAAAAAAACTTTGTTCCAATTTCAGGTTGGAATGTAGCTTGTATATTGTTGGATTTGCTTGAATAAAATGCTTGTCTTTGCTTTTAGAAATAATGATGGAAATATGGAATTTATACACTACATGAACTCTGTGTGTATATTATGAAGCTGGAATTGAAAGCTTGTTTGAAATTAGAAATGAATTTAGGATGCCCAACTTAGTGTTAAGATTACTTGGAAATGAAACTGTTCAATTGTATGAGTTTCATATGAATATTTTGTGCAATTGTAAAATATTTTTATGTGGATGGAAAAAATGTCCAAATGTATAATTAAAGTTTACTATTACTTATATATGAAAACTACTTCAATGAGTAAAACTTGTATGAATCTTTTGTAAAATTGGAAAAGCATGATATGTTATTGAAAAAATATTTCGAGATGCACAATTCGTTGATATAATTTTGAATGCTTGGAAATAATCATTGGTAGTGAAATTATATGATGTTCAGTAATATGGTGAAATATTTGGTTGTTGCTGTGTATTTTATGCAAATGTGGTGCATGTTAGAATAGTTGCATTATTTAGAAATGCATACAAGAAAGAACTGACTCTGATCCTCTTTCACTACATATTTCAAAGATGATAACTCCGGTAACAATGGAGTGACATGCAAAAAGTGTGAAAGATATCCACATATCTAACATCAAGTTACATTTTATAAGGATGTGTGAACCAAATCGAGCATTTGAATTTTGTCCAAGGATATAACAAAGTATCCTCAACACTAACTATAACTCCACTTCCAAATAAGATTAGTTTGAGCCAAATTACCTACCATATTGGCCTATGTAATCTTAAGATAGTTAGTTATCTACAAATGGCAAGCATAGAACTTCAAGGGTTTATGTATTATATTTTAGTTACTCAATGTAAAACTAGTGAAGGATAGTCTGTTATAAATTGTACCTATTCCTTTCCCTCGAATGCAATGGACTATAATTATATTGAATATAGTTCACTCTACATATTGTGTTTGTATTTTATAAATATGGAATAAGATGGAAAAATATATTTATTTTTTAGCATAACAAAAATATATGTATGTGGATTTAATTTTGAAGATGCATAGTCACTATTGTATTGGGAAAATGAATTAGTGAGTGGTAAATACCAAAAAATCATTGACTCAAACTACGACATTGGGAGGCTTGTTAAGAGTTCATTTGCATTGTAAAACCTTTATTACTTCCAAAGATTATTATTTGGTCAAGTCAATGGACTCTGTTGTTAACTATAAATTTATTTTATATCTAAGGATGTCGTGAGTAGGCATATTCCTAAAAATAATATTAAGTTTCTAATGTGTAATCTTAAAAAATATTGTATGGCCGTAGATTTCTATATGGTTATTTTGAATAATGGAAAACATGAGAGGTAAAGTCAATATATTATCATCTTATGGAATTTTATGGCTATTACGTTTCCAAAATTGAAATGTACATTAGGTATGACATCCGTGTGGGTGACAAAAAACTTTGTCAGTGAAATGTGATGATTAATCATGTAATTCTATTGTAAAAAGAAATTCATAGCTATGTTATATGTAATGAACTTCTAGTAATGAAGGTAGTATAAATACCTGGTTAAATACCTTTTATATATTATATTAATATCGGTAAAATGGAAATGGATTCTTGTAAGGGGACCACACTAGTGAATTGGTGATACATCTTTAAGTATATTGTAGGGGTGGCTTGCACAACTCTATTATACCACACTTTAAATCTGTGAAGATTCATTTTGTTATTAGCCAATGTCGTGGACCTTTTTGTAAGGGAAAAGGTAATTTTAATTGTTACAATAAACCTTGCAAGTGTAACAGGTTAGCTGGATGAAATAAGACTCACACTTGAGAAAATTATGAGAGTGGTATAGAAATTAGAGTGAGTGAAGAACATACCTAGTATCATTATAGACTAAACTCTAGTTTAGCTGCCTATTTGATAATTAGTGTATATAATAGCTATGGTAGCAAGGTAGCTATGATTAGTATCCTTTTTAAGGAAGCTAAGATGTTAAAGAGGTATATTATGAACATTTTTTAAGAAAATGGAAATATTAAATATAGGTAGTTTTTAATGAGTAGAATAGTTATTTAGTTTTGTAGTAAATGAATAATTATATGAGTCATTTTTTATAAGGATTGGTATTATAAGTAATGTGTTTAATTATAGAAATATTTAGATATTTGTATACTTGATAAAATTTATTTAAAGAGAATGGGATAGTTAGAGCTTGGGTAGAAATAGCATATGTAATACTTTGTTTCATAATTTTGGAGATCTCTTACAAGAAGGAATAAAATTATCTAGTAAAAACTATAAATCCTAGTATAACTCATACTAAAAGAGTATGGATTTATTCATTGACAAGGATGAGTAATAAAATAATCTAAACATCCAATGCTATTGAGGTGTGGGTATGCACACAAATAGTCTTGAGAGCAACCATTTTTCTAATGAAAAAGGTTAGAAAACATTACTAGTCAAAAATAGTAATGAGGGGAGGTATGGGACACCACCTCTAGGTTGTTGCTTGGGTAGTACTATGATAAGTCCTATATTCATTTGACTGATCTAGTTTAACCACAATGTTTGGTATGGGATAAATTATAACGAGTCATAATAGACATGAGTGATTAAGTCTAAGGTTAGGGAATTGATATGGCTCTAGCTGACTCTAGGTAGTGGACAATTAGCTAGACATTGGGTATATGTATGCTAATCCCCTTACATACATATATTGGAACAAGTCAACCAATTAATCAAAGGTTCAAAATGATAAGGAAAGAAGAAGTATGCATTCACCCTATAGATATTATGGCCCTTAGAGGATAACCCCAATCGTGGTTTGATCATCATACCAAAACAAGAGGATATTAAATGAGACAAGTCTAATTCCACAAAATGACACCTTTACGATATTTGACCAATATTATCCACTTGGGTGGCTATCTGCAATAGTCTAGAAACCCAAAAATGGTATGATATGTCTGTACTGATTAAACATTATGACATTGATTCATTGGGTGTAACGTAATTATTGTGAATCTAAAAGCACTTTTAGGAATAAATAATAAATTTAAACAAAAAAAATGTACCCTGTAAAATTGCTTGGCTATTTATTGTGGTACAATCAAGTGAGTAGATTTAGATTGTTACAATTAATGATTGTATTTTATGATTTAATTCCCACATATAAGCACAATACATTGCATTGGATTGTTACTTGCATTATAGAAAAAATACCAAAGTGTGTTTCATTCAACATTCATATTCACTACCATGTTCACCATGTTATTGTGATCCTAGATTACTTGCATATTAGCTTGTTGGAAAACTAGATATTTGAATAAATATGAAATCCTTCTCTGTTATTAACCTATCATATTTTTACCATTTGTTAATAATAGTGTTAGACATGTCTCTCATGAGTGCAAATATTTTTTTCATGATTTTTTCAACCTTGTTTACCCTTCTTGATCTCATTTCATTTGATTTGGATAAACTAGAAAAGTAGGTAATGCTAATGGGTGGCTCTTGTCCAGTCATAAATGGGTTAACTCTATTGTAGTCTTGTTCTATAGAAATACAAGAGAGTGGAAGAATTGGAATGAGGTCAATACCTCTTTTTGACTAAATAATGGGAATAAGGACACTTTCAGTAGAATGTGTCCCCTTTGATATGGCTTATAAGATTGGGGTTAGGACTATGAGACCATGGTGGCAAGATTAGAGGTGGTATATGGACACTCCAATATTTAGATATAAGGGTAAACTATGTTATTTTTGTCTCTCTCCCTATTTGTCAATGGTAGACAATTAGATGAAAGGTTGTGTCTTAACTATATGTTATATAGTTTAGCTCAAAGGTTTTCTATAGTGTGATCATCTTATTTGGAGCTAAAACATACCTCCTTTGTGAGGGGAATTTTGTTCTAGGGCCTCACTCCTTATTAAAGATAGACTCAAGTATATGGGGTTTCAATCCATTGTTGCCCCTCCTATAACCAATGAAAGGATATCAAACACACTCCTTTGGATTCTCCCCAAGGCATAGCATGCTTGTAAATGGATTCATTCTTACTTTGAACACTTCCTGCCTAGTTACTTTACATGAAAACAATTAAAGACTATATGAACCTTGTGGAGTCTTTGTTAATGATACAACACACTTTTATAATTAACATACTATTTTTTACCTAAAAATATAAAAATAATATTACTTTTATTTAAAGTTCTACTACAAATTTACCTATCTAATGATAGAGTAAAAATTGTATATGGTCATTGGCTCTAGATTTTTATTCATGCTAAAAAAAAGTGGTCATGTAGGTGGTACACCTACAAACTCTAATCAACCATTGATAGAATACACCTTGCAATATCATTATTGTTTCTCCCAAGCCATTGCGCCATTACCCATATAGAAGCATAGACCTAAGAATTATTGTTGTTTATCATTATCTAGAAAACCCAATTCCACCCTTTGACCTAGGTTTCCTCTCAGTATTTCTTAGTGGAAAGGTTCTAACAAGTTTTCTTATTTGGATTGGGCAATTTTATCAAGTAGAAGGGATGAAGAAAACACTACCTAGAAGGCTTAGGCTCAAGATCTACCAATGGCTCAAGGGTTAGATGAAATATGCAGGCTGAAATAGAACCATAACAGATTGGTTGACTTAATGACTAGGCATCTAGTAGGGAGATTACTAGCAATGAATAGAAGGTGCCCATATCATAGGCTAGGGCGGAAGACTTTTGGAGATTTTAACTACCCGACTACTCCAAATGCACAACTAATAACAAAATAATATTTTTATTTTCTCACCATATATAAGATAAATGATCTTTAATCTTTGTTAAATCGGGACTTGATTATTCCTAAGATCTTGTAATTTGTCCTAAACATATACACTCATAATTTTCATTCATAACATTTTATTTTTCCGGCCTGGTATTATTAGGTATAATGTTGTTCACCATTTTTTTTATAAACTTATTCAAATTTATCAATAACTCCTATTTATAAAGTCCAGGGTTGAATTTAGAAGTTACACAGAATACATAATATTGGGTGGAGAAAACCCACTAAGGAATATCACTTTGAATGACAACGTTCAATAAGAGTAGGATTCTTATCTTTTTAATTGAAATGTTGAACATGTCAAACAAACACGCGTGATATGATAAAGGAAATTCACCAACATGGTTAACAATGGTAGGTGGCATGATAAGATCATGACCATATAAACAAATGTTTTCTTTCAAGGAAAAAGAAAACAAATGTGGCATGCAAGTTGAACAAAGCTCAAATTTAAATCAAAGTTTCCATCGTTAGCCCACGAGAGAGAATTCAATTGACAATTTGTGGCTGTTCATACTTTAAAGGTCACTTTTGCAGCTACCACAAAATCTTAAGGTTGAATTTGGAGAATCAAAGCCAATGCAATACTCATTCCTATTCAATGAATACTCATTCCTATTCAAAGATCCAAGTTATCCTCATTCCGATTTATCGCAATTATTGAACGAGGAAGTCTCAGTATAATTCCCATTTTCTGAGTATTAAACTAACAAGTAAGTCGTTTCTCGAGGCAAATGTGCCATTGGCTTGCTTGTCACGCTTGAAACTGATTTTTAAATATAGTGTGATAGTCATCCACGAGGAATGACTTCCACCTTGGTGAATTCACATTCAGAACATAGTGTTCCTCTTCCCTATATACATTGCTGCACATTTGCTGTTCACCCACTTCAATTCAAGTCAGATCTATTTGTTTCTTATTCTCTTGTGCCCATCCGTTAGAATTATTCCTGCTAGATATTTGGAGCTATTTTATTTTGTTCTGAAGACGGAGATCAATTGAAGATAATCAACCACTGTCATGGGTAGAAGTAGTTGTTTAATCATGAAGCCGGTATTGCTGCTTCTTATTTTGATAACAGTAGTACTGCATATTCAACTCGCCAATTCAAGTAGAATCCTGAAGCAAAAGCCAGAGAAGAATAAGCATTCCTCTGATCTCGTTATTCTCCGTGGAGAACGCCATGAGATTAAGAGTCATGGTGCCATATCAGGCTCCAAGCTGAATATACAGCTGGAGCAGCGCCTATCCAGATCGAAGCACAGCCCGGGAGTGGGTCACATGCAGCTCATACATCATCCTCTTGACAAAATCAGTATATTGAAGAATAAACTTCCTTCTGGCACAAGTCCAGGAGTAGGACATGCATATATCAACGCAGGGCCTCTGAAGGCTATTTGGAGGGCAAGCATACTCAAGAATAAACTGCCTTCTGGTCCGAGTCCGGGAGTAGGCCACAAATAAATTGAAGAACGTGTACAACAGGTGCTGAGATGCCAAACTTTGATTGAGATGTGTTGTGATTTCTTTGTAAAGGTGTCTTTGAGACAAAGACCAAATTCACCCCATGCTGGAGGAATAGAGAAACACCTTTTCTTTGTTTTTGTTTCTAAAGCGTAAAGCTTTTCACATTAAGTAATACTTTTTACAACATTCTTTCCATGCTTAAATAAAGCTTTTGTACATGCATTTGCACTCCTATCCATACACATTTACATATATTTAAACTGTTAATTGTTGGTTTTCTTTTCTTCTATAAAATATGGATGTGATTATGTGACTCAACTATTAGTGTCCTTATGATAACTTTCTTTTACTACCAGATTGTATGGATAATCAATCATTGAAACCATCAGGTATAATAAAGTAGATCATTGTTTATGAGATTCACTTTGTTCTTTCCCTCATTAATCACCCTTTCTCTTTTGGGGATGCTCCTCATGCTTCTATGTTTGTCAATTTTTTTAGTTTAGCTCTCATACCTTGTTAAATATAAGGACTAGCTAAGACTCGAATCTAGGACCTCCATGCATTAAGGTTGGTTACTCTACAAATAATCTTCTAACTCCTTGAACTAACCTAGATTTAGATATAGAATTCTTCTTCTCATTGCTCCAACATCCTCCTACGCAACTCCATAAATACTTAGGGTTCTTAGATTCAACTTCAACTTTGAACTTTAATATTCGATCTAATACCAATTGTCAATATCATATGCTTTGTATTGTATTGTGAAATATCGTGTATGTTGTGTATGAATGAATGTACATGGTTTCATTTTTGTGAATAAATTTATATGCTTCTACAATGCTTGACATAAGAGGAATTTGAATATCATAGTATTTTATTATAACAATTGGTATAAGAGCATATGATGTCGATAATTGGCATCAAAGTACTAGATATTGACAATTTGTGTTAGAGCTAGTGTTAAAGGATTTTAAACAACTAATAATGAATGAGTTTAAGATGAATAATCTTGGATTGTTGCCCTCTTTTCTTGGCATGGATATATATCAATCACATGATGATATATTTAATTGTCAATTTAAGTATATCCAAGACATATTGAGTTAATTTAGAATGGACAAGTGTAAGGAGGTGGCAACCCCAATAGCACAAGGTGAAAAGTTAAGCAAAGTAGATGAGAGTAGAATTATTAATAGGACATGGTTTTGAAGGGTGTTTGGTAGTCTAATTTATGTTACAACTACCATACTTAATATCACTCTTGTCGTATTGTTTCCATATTTATGACAAGTCCATATATAACTCATATAAGAGTAGTAAAAAAGTTCTTTAGTATATCAAAGGTACAATTGAAAGGTATAATGTATGGTTGGTTGCAAATGTGTATACAATTGCATCAATTGCTAGATTGGATACAATAAGAATAGTGATAGTGTTGGATGCCAAAATTTGATTGAGATATATTGTGGTAATTTATAAAGGTGTCAGTCACAAAAGACCAAATCTATCCCATGTTAAAGAAATGGAGCAAAACATCTTTATTTTAAGCACTAAGATTTTCTTTAATAGTAGTAAAATTCAATATATGATTTTCATTTTGTATTAAAAGCACCATTTCATTGGTCATAAAGGTGAATAAAAATGATTTTTATGTAAATAGATAAATAGAATGAGTTCTTATATATGTGATTAGGATCCTACTAAGGTTATCCTCAAACCTCAAGTTAATCTAGATTTCTTAATTTTTTTGGTAGTGGAGCAATTGTTATTGAAAATATAAGATACTTATTTTTGAAATAAAAGAAAGAAAGAAAAATCCAATTTGTATTATACTATAATATAACTTTGTAAAATGAATGAGATTTTTTAAATATCTTAAACATGCATGGGGCCATAATGATAAGTTGCTTGAAAAATGTAATAGAAGTATAAGGATCAAAACATGGGGTGATTTAATTTGGTCAAAACAAATCATTATTTTCATTTCTTAATGGAAAATCCACCTTAATTAAGCTTAACTTCACACTAACAATATCAACCTCAAAAAATCACTCTATTCCACTTCAATCCTCTTGAATCCTTAGTCCAAATACTTCAGTGAGATCCCCCCTTCTAGACTATATTTTCCATTTCTAGGGATATGCCTATATTCCTAGGGAAGTGCTAACTTGTAGATAATAAATTTTGTTAAAGGAGAGAAGAATCCTTCAAATAACCAACCATAGGAGAGGTACAAGCAAAAGTATATGAATACCAAGCAATATATTAGTGGTAATGACAAAGGGATCATCCCACTAAATGGACATGAGTATGATATCTACTATGTAAATTGTGGCCTAGCTTTATCCTTTGTAGCACCAATTCCCCATCAAAGGAATTGCACAATCATATAAGGAGCATTTTCCTAAGCATTCAATAAACTCACATAACTACTAAATCTTTTGGTATGCTTTGGTTGGTTTATAATCTAAAACATCATAGATAATAATATTTCAAGCTTTTTAATTCTAATAATGTACTATTTTAGCCTCATTTATGAAAAAGTGACATCTATATCTAATATTTCAAAATTATAAAATAATCTCCATGGAAAACATATTAAAGATTTAGGAAATCTTGGGCATAGAAACTAATATTAATAACAAAGTTTCATTGCAATAAAAAGTATTTGGGTAGTAGGGTTTGAAAAGTATCAAATCCATTTCCAATCATCTTGGGTTCCAAAGTAGTACCAAAATATGTTCTTGAGGAAATTTGGAAAGGAACAAGAGAAATAATGAAGTTGTTTTGTCTCTATATGAGCAAAATTTTATCCAATAGGCTAACCTTGATGGAGAAGGAACCATAAAAGGTGGATAACTATGGATTAAAGGGTTAAATATAGACATGATGAAGACATTTAAGATAAATATGCTAAAGAAATAGGCCTTCCATCTATGGTTTATTTTTCTCTATGATGTTTATATGTTTTCAATAAAGAAAATACAATGGACCTAAAGAATACTTGAAAACAGTAGTAAGCAATTCCACCACTAGTCTCTCCACTAGTTCATAGGGTAAAATCCGAAGCTTATCTAAATAGTTATTATATATACATCTTGTAATTTCTTGCAAAGTAGATCACTTCTAAAATGATGTATAAACAACCTTATGATACTTTCCTAGGAAATCAATGAGAAACCATGGCATAAGTATGTAATAGCCAAAATCACACCTTGATTATCCTAGTCATTGAATGAGGTGTGGACCATGTGATCAGGGCTTTCACACATTTCATGGAGTGATATAATAGGGAGAGTCCTAAGATCATAGGATTTTGATCAGTTACGTGCCTCTAAAATTTTGACAAAGACCAAATTCTTTACAAGATGTGATCTTAGGTGCACAGTTCCTAATCTAGCAGCTTGGGAGGAAAAGGGTTAGAGAATGAAAAAATATAATAGAAAGAAAAAAACCTAAGCTAACCAAAGGTCATGCACCAAATATCAAATAATATCCCCCTCCATAGCATCTCTAATCATAATGCATCAATGCATAAAGAGATAAAAATAAAAATAGCTCAAAAAAGAAAAGGGGTGGTGATACACCAAGAGACTCACTAAAATTATCTTGTAAAAATAAGCCTGAATGCTATGTGCCACTGATGATCACTTTCTCTTCTTAACATAGTGAAGCCTAGATGATATTTACTAGTTATATGCATGGATAAATAGGTATATCCCATCGGTGAGCCAACGATAGATGACTATTCTAAAAATAGACGTAGGCCTCTCACACATGCATATAGTTAATAAAACCCAAAACAGGCAAAAGGTCATAGATAAATACATACACACAAAAATAGGTCAATAGGAGGCCACATATGGCTATAAAAAAATGTAATATAGGCTCCTATGTATATATATAAATATATACAAGCAATATTTTACATAGATTGTGCCATAAGTGGGGGTTCAAGATTACACAGAAACCACTCAAGAGTTGACTACTTTTACAAAAAGAAATGAAGGAGAAGCCTACATGTGAATAAAATTACAAACTTATCAATCCTTTAAAAATTTAATGCTACTTCTATTTATAGATTACAAGGGGAGTATTTTTACTCCAAAACTCTGTTAGAATTCCCAAGAGTAGAACTACAAAGCATTACAAGATTTAAAGAAATAAAATAGAACTGATTGATTATTCCATGGATTAAATTTGTATAAATACCAAAGTTGATCATTGAGAGCTACTGGATTACAACAACTCATCAAATATGATGTAGACTTTAACTGAGAGTTCACCTGACTCATTCATGAGTGGAAACTCAAGTAAGTCTATCCTAGTGGAGCTTAAGAGAATAATTACTTATTCTAACACCCCCCCTTAAGTGATACTAGGGGTATTTTTGTGTAGATGAGTCTCGACAATAGATCCTGATGAGGTACTCATGTACAATGGATTCTTTTATGAAGATGGTAAAAAACCCCATGGGAAAAAACATCCATAAAAAAAAGCAAGAAGCTTGTCTTCGGTTTGCAAAGATTATCCTTTGAATAAAAAAACATGAGTCCTGGTAACATGGCCTGATGAGGTACTCATTTACAATATATATGAGAGATGGTGAAAAAAACACATGGAAAAAACCATCTTTATGAAATGACAAGGCTTATCTTCGGTTTGTGAAGATTATCCTCTGAACACAAAAAAAGGATGAGTCCTGACAACTTGGCCTGATGAGGTACTCATGTACATTATGTAAGGGAGAGATGATAAAAAAACCACATGGGAAAAAACCATCCTCCAAAGAATACAATAATAAAATGAGAGGTGAAAGACCTCTGTTTCAATGTAGCTGTAATACTCCAAGTTTCTCTCGTAATTGTATGTAATGCGGAGAAGGAAATGACTTGGTGAAGATGTCTGCAACTTGATTTTTAGTTGGAATATAGTCTAAGTATATGTCCTTGTTATGAATATGCTGTCGAATGAAGTGCATGTGTATCTCAATGTGTTTGGTGTGCTGATGCTCAACTGGATTGCATACAATATAAATTATGCTCTGATTGTCACACCAAAGTGTAATAGTTTTTCATTGAAAAATACAAATTATTTTAGAATTTGACATAGCCAAAGAGCTTCCTAACTTGCTAAAATTGTTGCCTTATATTCTTCCTCTGTAGATGATAAGGCCACTACTTGTTTTTTGCATAACCAAGAAATTGGTGAAGAACCAAGACAAAAAACATATCCAAAAGTTGAAAATCTATCTTCTACTAAACCTACCCAATATGAATCCATGTAGCCAATGATATCCATGGATTTTACCTCATATAAGATCCCAAAGTGAGTAGTTCCTTGCAAGTAGCAGAGGATCCTTTTTGCTGCTTGACAGTGATTGAAATGAGGTTGATGTGAGAATCTGGATATTAAGCCCACAACATATGAGATATCTGGATGAGTATGAGTAAGGTATAATAGAATTCCTACAAGCTTATGGTATAGAGTTATATCACATAGAGGGGATGTGCAGGAAGTACTTAGATTGATTCCAAAATGGAAAGGTGTAGGAGATAGTTTGCAATCTATCATTTCAAATCTTTGAAGAATATCTAGAGTGTATTTTTGTTGACACAATGTAATTCTTGCATTTATTTGATTTATTTGGATTCCAAGGAAGTAATGTGCTAGAATCAGATCAACCATATCAAATGTTTTAGAGAGGTAGTCTTTTATAGTCTGAATGTGAGCGAAGTCACTACCAATGAGTAGCAAATCATCAACATATAGAAAAAGTATGGTGATTTATCCTTCATCTCCACAAATGTAGACTATATTATAAGAATCACAATGAGAAAAACCTAAGGAAATAAGGAAGGAGTCAATTTTTTCATACCAATATCTAGGAGCTTTTTTCATACAAACAAGAGAGGAGTCTTGAGTGAAACCAACAAGTTGCTCCATGAATATCTCTTCCCTTAAGTCCCCATGTAAGAAATCACTTTTTAAATCCATTTGAAAGACAATCCACTTTCAGAAAGCAACTAGAGCAAGAACCAGTCCAACAGAATCCATTTTGGAAACTAGTGCAAAGGTTTCAGCATAAGAAATTCCTTTAGTTTGAGAGAAACCTTTGGCTACTAGGCGAGCTTTGTGTTTATCAATTTCTCCATTAGGTCCATATTTTATTATGTAAATCCATTTACAACAAACTAATTTTCTTCCTTTAGGTAGGGGAACTAAATCCCAAGTTTCATTTTTGATTAAGGAAGATAATTCTTTTTCCATGGTATCATCCCATTATTTAATACCAGTTGCTTCTTTGAAGGATTGAGGATAAGAGGAAATAGATTGATAGACAAGACCAGTTCCTATGGAGTTGGTTAATCTAGATGATGGAAATTTTTGGATGTAAGGAGTAGATTATTTAACAATGGTGTGAGCCCATTTTGGCATAGTGGAAGGAGAATAAGGAATGGAAAGACTTTGAGTTGGAGTTATAGGTTCCTCATCTTGATCATCAATCTCTAGATTAATATCTAAAGTTGGTTTTTCATTATATTGAGGTTCTACTTTAGGAGAGGGCTAAATAGGGGAAGAGGATGTTTGAGGATATGTCTAGGGGAATGTTTCATCAAATTGAAAATTCGTATGAAAAGAACCTCATGAGTTAAGGGATCAAGGAGCCTGTAAGATTTCATTTCCTCACAATAACCCAAAAAAGATGAGATTTTTGCTTTTCTTATCTAGAGCCTTCCTTTTCTTCTTTGGGATGTGTGCCCAAGCATTAAACCCAAAAATATTAAAGGAGATATTTGATTTTGAACCAATCTATGCTTCTTCAAGAGTTAAATGATCAAGAGATTTATGAGGTGTGTGGTTTTGAATATAGTTGGAATAGTTAATAGCTTCTGCCCAAAAAATATTTGGAAGATATCTTGAATGGAGCATACAATTTACCATTTCCTTCAAATTTATATTGTTCCTCTTTGCAATACCATTTTGCTATGGATTATGGGAGACAAAATGTTGATGAATGATGCCATGAATTGATATAAATATTGACAATTCATTACTGCAGTATCCCCCCCATTTATCTGTGCGAATTTGCTTCATGTTGTAAGAGGCCTTATTTTCAACTAAGGCTTTGAAGATTTAAAAGTGGGATAAAACATCACTTTTGTATTTTAGGAAGTAGATCCAAGTTCTTATGGAAAAGTCACCAATTAATATTAGAGCATATTTTTCTCCTTTGAAAGAAGGCTCTGGAAAAAACATAAAGTCACTATGGATTAACTCTAGAGGGGATGAGGCTTTTAGAGAACCACTTGGGTGAAAAGGATCTTGATGTTTCTTTCCAAGAGCACATCCAGGATATACTCCATCAATAGAAGAGACTTGAGGTAGACTTGTTACCATTTTATGGGTGTTCAATTCCTTTAGGTAGTTATAATTGAGATGACCAAACCTTTCATGCCAAATTTTACTTTCAAGATCTCCATGAGCCACAAAACAGGAGGCCCCTTATATATTTTTGAACCCTTTGAAGCTAAATAGGTGAGTGTTGTGATCAATATCTCCTTTAGCTATAAGAGAGTGGGGGTCTTGAAAGTCTCTTATCTCAAATCTTGTTGGAGAGAAGAGAACAAGTTTTCCATTTTCAAAAGTACAAATCTGATAGACGAAGAGGAGATTTATTGCAATGTTTGGAACATAGAGAACATTATTGATAGAGCCACCATCAATGGGTATGTCACCCTTTCCTTTGATTGGGATGAAGGAAGATTCACCAACTTTTATGATACATGTTGAACTTGAGGAGATAGAAGAGAATTCCTCATCTAAAGCAGTCATGTGATGAGTTTCTCCAGAATCTAAGACATAGTAATTAGATGAAGTATTGGTGGTATTCCCTTGAACATTTAGGGCTTTCCCTATATACTTTTTACTATCCATATTTTGATCCTTCATAGTTGCCTCTAGTTGTAATATTTTCTAGCATTTGTTTGTAGAATGACCGTTCTTTTTGCAGTGAGTAAAATTTATGGGATTTATTTATTTATTTTTGAATTTGTCTTTAGTAGAGGTGGAGGAAACTAAGTCTTTTGAGGAAGAGGAAAAGATATCATATCTTGCAAGTTTTGTTTTTTCCCTAGTTAGTATGTCACAAAATTTTTCTAAAGAGGGTATTTTAAAGGTTGCACCAAGAGCATCTTTGGTAGATAAAAATGTGGTTGTAAATATTTGAAATACACCATTTAGTTTAGAAAGAATTAGATAAATGCATTCTTATTAAGTTTTATTCTTCCCACTACCTTTGTATTGAGTGAGGACTTCTTTAAATTTGATGATATACAAAGGAAACACCAAGTGTGATTGCATTCAAAATTAAGTACGCTTAAGTCCTAGAAATGTAAATTGCATGAAATGGAAAAGAAACACATTGGAAGAGACACAAGCAAATAGAGAAAACACAGCCCTTTCATTAATATCCCTTGATATCTATTACAATGACGTCTCCTCCCTTTTCAGGGGCTAGGAGCGCAAATAGAGTTTGATTACAATCACTGAATGATTCCTCTTTCCACGTGCCCACAATTGCAATGGGCGGGCCAGGATGATGCCGCCGCTGATGTCGATGAGTTCTTCGCCTCTGCTGCTTCTCCTGCGAACAAAGAAATGACCAAGACGTCAGTAGCACCTGCTGCAAATGAAAAGCGTTTGCTCTCTAAAACTAACGAAATATGCATGTAAATATTTGCCTGAAACAGTGAATACAAGGAATCCAAATTGCTTCAAAACTTGACAGAAGGTAAGAAAAGTTACCAGAAGGCCACTGCCACTGAGGCAGCTGGCCAATCCACCTTCAACTAGAATTCATCCCTGGGCAGGATGATTTCTGACTGTAATTCGTCCCTGGGTGGGATGAATTCTTCTGTGTTGAAGAAACCGACCTGTTGCTGCTCCAATGTCGGATCTCGAGACCTACAAAACGCCTGCAAACAAGGGGGTTATGTAATTGGGGCCATTTTGGGAAGACCCAGATGGTCGGATTTTCCCAATTTGGCCTCCACCCTCGGGAATTTGACCTTGACACCTGCAAGTTAGCGAAACGACAAAGCAATACAAAACATCCTAGAATCTGACCAAAAGTTACAAAATTGCAGCTATGGATTAATCAGACCTAATAACACAAAATGCAATATAAAAAAATAATCTAAAATGCTCAAAAACTAAAAATAGGACTTGGGAGGTGCGGGGGTGCCCAAGTGGGCTTCCCACCGTTGGCCCTCGATTTTGGAGCCAATCCACCAGGGATGGGCCTAAAACCTTTTAGGATTGGGGGGTCGGCAAATTGGTTGGTTCGAGTGTCCATGCGTTGGATTTGGGTAAGGTTCGAGCTTCCAAAGGCCACCCAACAACCTCCCTTGCAAAAGAGATTGGTGGATGTGGGAAGGTGAACCAAAAGGGATGCAAGTGGGTCTTCAATTCGGCAACACTTCGTTGCTTGAAAACTCCTTCAACCTGTATATTTTGGGTGAGAAAAGTCCCACCTTTTATAGACCCATGGGGTCTCTTTTGGGAGGGAAGCACAAATGCCATGTGTTGGTCATAGGCGCCATGTGGCAGTCTTGTCTTCCCATGAGGGAGGGGAGTCCTCCATTGACTTGAGATTTGATAAATGCCTTTTGTGACAGTCTTCTAACGGCCCCTCTGTCCACCTACACACACGTGCAAGGCAGGAGTCATTAACTGACTGTTCTGGGCTGCCACTTGGCACCATTTGTCTTTTTTCCCGTTAAGCTTAGAATTCGTCCCACCCAGGGACGGATTCAGAATTCGTCCTGGGGTGGGACGGATTCTATTTTGAATTTGTCCCTGGGTGAGACGAATACTGGGCAAAGTGTCCAAGTGTGCCAAATTGCTTCTTGACCTTACAAAATTGCTATGAAAGTGGTTAAGACCACTGTTTAACATCTGAGGGCTGCCTTGGGGGCTGTGTTTGTCAAAGCGATCAGTGTTTGTAGTCACATAATCGGATTGGTGCTGTTTTGGTGTCTACAGATGCCCCTTTTTGGGAAGCACTGCGGGTGATGCAGTGCTGAGCAAAAATAGATAACCAAAGCACTAATGATTAGGGTTTCTTGGTAACCTAACCAAATTTTGATGCCCCAAGTATGGAAAGGGCATGCATTCTTGAATCCTTGCTTCTGACGAGCTAAGGAATTTGATTTCAAGTATTAACCTATTTTGGTGAGGTGTGACTTGAACTTAGACATTGATCAGTCATGAACAAGTGAAGGGCGTTTTTATCCTCAGGGGGAACCTTGTGTTCATGATTCACGAAATGCCAAGTGTTTGATTGATTTGATTGTTGCTTGTTTACTGCCCCAAGCAGGAGCATGATTGTCTTTGTCAATGATTCTTTGAATGCATGTCATTTTCCTTAATTGGGTGTGTGATTGTTGGTTGGTGACTAAGTGTGACTACCCCCTCAAGCGACGAATCGATGAGGGAATGACCTTCGTGAGAGAAGCGACGAGTCGCTTGACCCAAGATGACTTATGCAAGGGTGCATTTAGAGGGTTTACCATTAAGCGTGTGCAATTTTTCCAACATTTGGACCTGTTTTTGGTGGGTGTTAACCCTTTTGGTGATGCCGTAATGAGGTGAAATCATCAAAAATCTAACTTCCCGTGGAGCGGTCCGGCTATTGTAGCCTTCTTGGGGAAGTAGGAGAGCGATAATTAGGACCTTGACATCGAATTTTCTTGCCTAGAGGCTAAGTGCGAGAGCACTTGTGTCCGACATTGTTTTTGCTGTGTTTTTGTTGAATTTTGTACTGTTTTTGTTGTTTTTGTGACACCATTTGGTGATTGAATTGTCGGCAATCCGTCCTCCCGTGGAGCGGTCCGGCTATGTTAGCCTTCTTAGGGAGTAGGATAGTGATAATTTGTGACCCTGATGTCGATTTGCCATGCCAAGAGTTTAAGTGCAAGAGCACTTGTGTCTGGCAATGTTTATTTTGCTATGTTTTTGTGTTGCATTTTTGTGATGTTTTTGTTGTTTTGTTTTTTTTTTTTTTTTTTGTGTGACACCATTTGGGGATTAAATTGTCAAAAATCTGTCTTCCCGTGGAGCGGTCCGGCTATGGTAGCCTTCTTAGGGAGTAGGATAGTGATAATTTGTGACCCCGATGTCGATTTGCTATGCCAAGAGGTTAAGTGCAAGAGCACTTGTGTCTGGCAATGTTTATTGCTTGTTGTTTTTTTGTTGCATTTATTTGTTTTTTTTGTTGTTTTGATTTTCTTTGATCTTGTGCATGATGGTTGATGAATATGGATGTATGCATGTTGATTTATTTTGATGGATGCATATGCTATGATGAATGCAAATGGTTTTGATTTATATGTGATATGCAGATATGAAATGGATGAATGGGATTTGTGATGTTTGGCTATGGCACCAAGGACTGTTTAGAACTCTGTTATTTTGTTTTTAGGCGATTGCTATGATGCATGACTTTGTATGTGTACATGTCATTTTTTATTTTTTGTATTTTTTTTTTATGGTATTGTAAGGATTAAAAGTAGCGCAGTTGGTTTAGAAATGTAGCTAAGGTTTTCTGAGACTCAGACGGTTTTAACTTACTAGCCATAACTGTACTTTATCTTACAAGACTTTTGACCAAGGTATGAATCGGACTTGTTTTTGACCAAGTTATTTCACATCCTTTTGTGTGCAATTGAGTTCATTTAGTGGTATTTGTTAGGATACCGCCAGTGCCAGATGGGCTTTCAACCGAACCTGTATCGAGGATCACCTAATTAGCTCCACGAATTCCTTTGTTGTATGTACTATGATTAATCTGCGGTGTAATCCAGGATGCCATAAGCTAGCTCATCCACATGCAAAAATTGATCTGTACGCAAGTTAATGTGACAAATATATCATCATGCGGAAGGTTTACTTCTGTTACCGATAGGCCATCAACCAAATTGGTACTGAAGCTTGCCTTATGACCTATAGAATGCCGAGAGTTCCGAGGATTCAAGGTCAACTCCCTTCTTTTCTTCAATTGTATTGGGATTTCTGCTCATTGTAGTGATGAGATCACTGTTTATTTTGATTTGTTTTTCTTTCGAGCAAGGGATTGGGGATATGGAGTGATGAAAATCACTATTGTTTGTGCCTTTTGATGTTTGCACTGTAGTTTGTCAAATTTAGAGTTTTGACATTTTGCAACTTTTTGTGTTTTGCAACTATTGAGAACTTTAGGGATTCTTAGGGAATTGGGTAGGGAGGATGCTTGTCCTTTTGCCAACTCTCAGCATTCTAGGGGTCACTCGCATAGGGGGATGAGCAAGATAACCGTTTCGCTTGTGGTGACCTAGATTATTTTGCAGGTTTCGTCTTTCGTTCACACAATTTGGGAATTTTAGTGTTTTGATTTGTGTTGGGATGTTACGTAACAAGGTGTATTTCAAGTATGGCTCTACCTTCATAAAATCTGCTCGACTTGATACATTACATGGCTAAAGAGGAAAATGATGACTGAATTACTGAAACTCTTGGTACATTCCCGGACCACCTGATCGTAGTGTGGTAAAATTTATGCTTGGTGTTTTTGTTTTTTTGTAACATGAGACAATGCGGAACAAGATGGACTATCAGAGCTATTGCAGCCTATGGTGCCTTTGACCCGTATGACTACAAATATGCAATGTATGGATGCAATGCTTAATGCAGCTATGTATTTTTGTAATTTTTATGGATTGTTTTTGGTGAAGGTGAAGATGAGGTGCGAGAATATGAATTTTATGATGAATTTGAGTATGCCTAGAATTGAGATGCAAATATTTGTTGTTTTTGATGATTTTTGTTGTTTTGTTTTTTGAATTTCTTGATTTTTTGACCAAGCGATTGCGATAATCGTTGGAGCTTTTTGGGTGACCAAGAGATTGCGATAATCCTTGGAGATTTTTGGTGACCAAGAGATTGTGATAATCCTTGGAGCTTTTTGGGTGACCAAGAGATTGCGATAATCCTTGGAGCTTTTTAGGTGACCAAGAGATTGCGATAATCCTTGGAGCTTTTTGGGTGACCAAGAGATTGCGATAATCATTGGAGCTTTTTGGATGACCAAGAGATTGCGATAATCCTTGGAGCTTTTTGGGTGACCAAGAGATTGCGATAATCCTTGGAGCTTTTTGGTTTTGACCAAGTGATTGTGATAATCCTTGGAGCTTTTTGGGTTGACCAAGAGATTGCGATAATCCTTGGAGCTTTTTGGTGACCAAGAGATTGTGATAATCCTTGGAGCTTTTTGGGTGACCAAGAGATTGCGATAATCCTTGGAGCTTTTTGGTTTGGATTATGGTTCTTCAGGGGATAGAGGTACCCCCAGCTTGATGGTCTTTGCACTCCGGATCTGGCTCTAGAGGTATGGGCATGAATGGATCGGCCCTATGCATAGAGATGAGGACAGGGTCCGCCCGCGGCACTGATGTTGCTATGATGTCTCTTGGTGGAAGTTGCTCTCTGTGTGCCCAAAGTGGTGGATGTAATGCTTGGTCCCACTGTGGTGGGTTAACGCGCCACTCATGCCCTAGTATTATGTTTATCTGTTGACATGCTTCCTCAAATTTTATGGGATGCCGATGCTGTCGCATGTGATTGCTGTGGGCTATGTCTGTTTCATCCTCACCTTTGGACAATGTGTATAGCTCATCAGAATCTATAGATTCTGAGACATGGAGGACTGCATCATCAGGTAGCCCTATGGTTAAAGGTTGATCCTCTTCGAAAGGAGCCTTATGTAAGTTGGGCCTTGGGAGCTCCAAAATCTTGGCCTCTACCAACTCTAAGTGCTCTAGTGCTTTGCATGTATTGGGAGATTTGAACTCCTCCTCTTTGGTTGGTTCTTGTTGAGGAACTTGGGGCTTATGGAGGGGTGGCCAGATGGCACCCCCATGCCTTGGTAGGGCAGTTCATCCCGCTCTTCTTCGTGCTCTGATTCCTTAGAGGCTTCTTGATGAATTTCTAAGGGTGGCTCATAAGCCTGGGTGGATGTCTGAGGAAGGCACCTGTCATTGGTTATAGGAGCAACCTCCCATTCATGTCTAGGAGGCATCGGGGGTGGTGCTTTAGGAATCGGGAGAGTAGCTTCCCGCTCCTATCTAGGAGGTGTTGGGGGTAGCTTTTGATGAGGTCGCGATGACCTATCTTCCCCCCATGGGTTGTGCCACTCAAAATATTTTGTCTTATGCATGTGAGGGGTTGGAGTCTTCTCTTGTGGTGCTTCAGGAATCGAGGGAGTAGCCTCCCGCTCCTGTCTAGGAGGTGTTGGGGGTAGCATTTGATGAGGTCACGATGACCTGTCTTCCCCCCATGGGTTGTGCCACTCAAAATACTTTGTCTTATGCATGTGAGGGGTTGGAGTCCTTTCTTGCATAGTGTGTTGGAACAGCTCATCCTTCTGGCGCTGAAGGTGCTCTTCGTTAATATGGTACGGTTCCTCTAACGGTAGTCGTTCGAGCTCAAGTTGCGTGAGTTGCTTGAGATGTGTGATATATTCGATAGATTCTACGATAGTTAGTCCCACCGCCTCATGTCTAGAAGGCCTAGACGCCTCTCTTAGATAAAAATCTTGGTCATAGTGATCCAAGATCTCTATAGGACACATCCCTCTGTTAGGGGTAGCAGCATTCTCTCGGGGCTTTGGCCTCAGTGAGTGGTCCTGATAGATAGCAGGTGCGAAGGCGCATTGCTCCCGCACGGTATATTGCTCTCGAGGAAGGTAGGGATCTTCCTCTTGCTCTCTTTCATAAGTGAAAAAGGGACGGACGGAGTTAGTTCACCCCGCCTGAGGAGCCTTGTGCTCTGGATTTTTCTTTGTAGTCCTGACAACTAGAGGGGGTGAAGGAAGGATAGTGTAATCAATTGGTTCCTCCCATCGAACCCTATGTTGACCTAGCGCTTCATCGTGCAGTGACCACTCATAGCGAGCATCTAAGGGATATCTCCTATGACTGTACCCCTCATGGAAGGGTATGTGCTGAGTGCTTTGCTGAACAGGAGTGCCCTTAGAAGAGGTGCCCCTATAGTCCCTTTCCTTTAAGGTGTGGAGGGGACTGCCTTGTGTGTTAGGTCGCCAAGGTGGTATGACCAAATCCTTGGGATTGTAATGGAGATGACTTGTTCTTCCTTGGATATTCCCCATAGCATCCGCCCGTGATTGGGCTTGGCTATGGGTGAGCACCATGACGATGTCTCTCTAAAAAGCCCTAAAAGTTGAAATGAGTCAGATGGGGCCCAAAATTGGCGTGTGCATCCCTCTTATAGTAGATAAGACAAAAATGAAGTTTCAAGTCCTAGCTCTAAATACATTAGGATATATTGACATCCGAACAGCTCAAAAAGTGCATAGAATTGCGTGCCCAATTTTAAAACCTAATTTCGGGGCACTAGATGATGGAATTTGGCCCCGAAAATTGACTTTTCTGGCCCCAATTAATTTAGTGAATTTTTATACCAACACCAAAAATATTAGATGGTTCCTGCAAGAACATTTATCAGATCCTTTTCCTAAGGGAACTTTCCCAAAATCCTCAATTTTCCTGTCCAAATTCAAGAACAAAGAGCTTTTCTCTATGTTGGCTATAGTGGCAGGGTTAGAAATAGACACATAGTCTATGGATGGCAAGTTGCAATAGCGCAGTGCATATCCAATTCCAAATTCTATGATGCATCGTGCATGGAACCAAAAAAGGTGCCACTCTACTTTGACTGGTTAACATACTTAGTCCAAAAGCTACATGCAGACCTCTGCTATATCCATAGAGACAGCCCTGAAGCTTTAAATTTTTCTTCGTACCTAGTATGGCTGTTTATTTCTTTCAGGAAAAAAATTAAGTTTTATTCCTACCATAATGAAAGACCAAAATGGAAACCTCCTGCTTGTATGTGAGTGGACAATGCTCATTTCAAAATCAGGATCATACTATCACTTCAATATGGAATTCTTGGGCCCTGTATTAAACGCATGTATGGCACCATGCTAAGAATACCCCAATAGATGCGGGATATTTAGGCTCTATGGCTTCATAGAGAAGACTTTATTATTGCCTTATTATGTTACTAAGCGATTATTCGCTCTAGAATATGTAAGCCAAATAGAATTCATCAACAATAAATTCAATACAGGAACCGACAGGATAGGTATCTACATAATGCCTTTTTAATTTTATGGAGTAACAGTGTCAGAAAAGGGAGATCATGAGCGGATTTCTTGAACTTTGAGAAATTTGAAACTGGTTGAGTTGCCCCAAAAATGGAAGTACGACCCTGTAGAAAAATTTTCTCAAAAGAAAGCTGCCCTAAATAAATCCCCCTTCAAGAAATTCCATTCCTTAGGTTGAAAAAATGATGAAAAGAGTAGGAAAATTGAAGAGAACCAACCTTTAGAATGACACATTGAAAAATACAACCATTGGCTCTGTGGCACAATTTCTATTTGTACTTGTCAGATTGGTGCCCTGATGTGAACCCAATCCATGAGCTAAATAAGAAGACCATTGAAAGGATTAAGAAAATAGGGGAGAATTGGGAACATGCTAAGATATTAGCATGGCAGAAAATGAGATGCCACGTACAAAAATTTTCCAGGTATGGGATAAATATTGACAAGGAGTTCTCTTAAATGTATGATGCAAATCATGCAAAATGGTTCAAAACTCTTACAGATAAGTTCCCTCTAGGCATCAATGAAATTACCATAAAAATAATTAAAGGTAAAGCAGATATTGAAAAAGGAAAATGGATCACCATAGAGCAAATAGAAGTCCCAAAACTAAACCTTAAATTTTCATTTCCCCTTCTAGATCAGACACAGAGTTTGATGAAGAGCCTCTCATACATAGAAAATAGAGAGCAGAATCAAAGAAGCGAAAGGTAGAATCACTAAAAGAAAAGGGGTGAAAGAAAAGAAAAAAAGTAGAGTCACACTCTGAAAAAAAGAAAAAAAGGAATAAGAAGAGATAGGATATCAAGAAGAAATGAAGGACCAAGAGGAAACATGATATCACCAAGAGACAAAAAATAGGAAGAGATAGAGGAATATTTTGAGCAGACCTCTAAGAACTAGGAGATAGATAGCTAGGAGTTGGCTGATACTATCGATAAATCCATCCTTACAGAAGAAAACCTTAACAAAGGAGAAGATTCAAAAAAATCTGCAACTGAGGCTAGAGATTTGAGCTTGAAGTAAATTGTAGAAATTTACATAGAAGCTCCTAAAAAACTCCAGAGAAGGAGGAAAAAAATCCTCCAAAAATATCAGGTATATCTCCTACCAATCTTGATACTCCTCCTTCTTCTCCTCACTCCTAAAGGAATTCCCCCTCCCATTTTGTAGGTCAAGGTAATACCTCTCCACTCTCCACTCATAAACCTCCATCACCACCATTATCTCAGAAAGATCCAAAAGAATCCTCCTCTACCCCCACATATTCCCCCATTGAACAATCAAACATAGAGGTCTCCCTATCCACTATCCCTTTTCCTTACTCCACTAATCTACAAAGCTTCTAAACCATCCCTGCTTATTCTTTCGAGAGTCACCCCACCATATCCAAATTAAAAAAATTAAAAAATGCAACATTAAACATTACTACATGGCTAAAGTCGTGAAGCTCTCAAAGTTCTAAAGAAATATCCCATGTCAGGCAAGGATCAATACTGGATTCTATCAACATGCAACGTTCCACTATGAAAATGACTCCACTTGTCCAAAATACCGAGGGAGAAATAACTCTGGAAGACTACCAAGCTGAGAGAACAATAGATGATATAACTCAGATACCAATGGAAGACGAGTGAGGGATAGTCCAAACCCATATGGGAACCATCTATGTAAGCATCGAATAATACAAGGGAAAGTAAGCAAGAAATAAGTGTTTAGAAGAGGCCTTTAACCAACATAAATTAATAAAAAAGGCTTTGAAAAATGAGGCTAAGAAATGGGAGTTGATGTTCAATGAAGTGCCCCCCTACAAAGAAAAAGTGGTGAAATCCGAAGAGCAAATTCAAGTATTGTAGCAACAAGTCGAGGATCTTAAAACCTAGCTTTCTGATAGCACTGACAAAACCAATGGGCTGTTTAAGGAAAACCAAGAACAATCAGGAGATAAATGACTGGAAGCATCAACAAGATGACCATGAAGGCAAGGCCCACACTATCATATCTGGTCAAAATTAAAGATACGCTGGGACAAGTGGAAGATAAATTGGAAGTATCAATTAAAATCCTAACAATAAGGCTATTAGAAGCTACAAATATTCAAGTCTTTGCCGATAGCACACAAGCAATAACTGGATACAAATCACGGGACAAGAATTTATCCTAGGCCAAGTTAGTCGTCATAAATTTCTTCAAAAGGTACAAGATGGTAATAAAAAGCAATAAGATCATGTAGGAGCTCAAAAAAAAAGCTAATGTAATTCTAAAACATGTGAACATTGTTGAAAACTGTGGTATGCCTAGCTTCTGGGAAAAAGATTCTAATCTCCTGACAGAAGATAAATTGAAAGATGTCTGGAAATTTTTTGTAGAAGATGACTCATAAATTGATAGCTGGGATGAGCTTGTTGAAGAAGAAAAAATTTTAGGTATGGCTCAGGATATTACCCAAATAAACTCTTGTCTACATGAGCTATACATGAAATCAAAAGCCCTGTCATATCACAAGGTTGAAGAATTGGAATATCTATACACTAATTTCAAGAAAACATTAGATACAGATGAAGAGACCTGGAAGAAGACATGCGCCACTTATAATGAAGTCATATAGGAAAAATATAAATAAGAAAAGGATAAGAAAGCCTCATCAAGCAGCGCAATAGCTCTTGGTCAGGGTGAAGCAGAGAAATCTACTGAAGAAGATAATTTGGTAGAATAACCACTCAAATAAAGAAGCATTTTTTGTGCTTGGTATCATTCCCCTTTTATTTCCTTTTTTTTTCTTAATTAATTATTTTCACTTCGTTCCCCAATGGATAAAGGCTCTAGGTTCTAACATTATGTTGATAGAATTACCCCAAGAGGCACCAATAATATTGGTCAAAATGACCACATCCAAGGAAATAAGGAGTAGTATTCTCAAGATTTTACTAAGTATAAGAGAAAAATCGTGATGGCATGAAATTTTGAAGGCTGAGGTGGAAATAAGAGTAGAAAGTCACAATGGCACAACATTCTAGAGCTAAGGGGTCAAGCCATGACCAAAAGTCATGATGGCGTGACATTTTGAAGACCTGGGGTGGAAAGTCATGATGGCATGCTATTTTGAAGGCCTAAGGCAGAACCAAGGTGAAAAGTTGTGATGGTACGATATTTGAAGGTCAAAGGCCAAACCATGACCAAAAGTTGTGACAACACGATTTTTTGAAAGTCGAAGGCAGAACCAAGACAAAAAGTTAGATGGTGTGACATTTTAAATATCTAGGGCAAAACCAAAGCAAAAAATTGTAATAGTACAATATTTTGAAGGCCAACGGCCAAACCATGACCAAAAGTTGTGATGGTGCAACATTTTGAAGGCCGAGGACAAAACTAAGGTAGAAAGTTATGATGGCATGACATTTTGAAGGCCGAGGGTAGAACTAAGGTGGAAAGTCATGACGACGTAACATTTTTAAGGTCTAAGGTGGAACTAAGGTGGAAAGTCACGATGGCACGACATTTTGAAGGTCGGGTGGACCATGCCATTTCTAAAGAGGTTAATGAAGATTGCCGTAACAAGAATATCTCAAGCACTTCTAGTTGAAGACTCCATGATCTCTCAACTGTTCCTAAACTAGAATGTGCCTATGGGCATGATGTTGTAACAACTTTTAATTTTTTTGTTGTGTAAAAATCTTATATATAGAATGAGCGACCTAAAAAAATGGTCGGCTCTTAGGTATTTACAAGGCTATATACACAGACTTTTGAAAGCTTAATAATGATCATCCATTCTGGTTTCTGGATCACTAGTGTTCTAGAACAAGTATGTATGTATTGTTGATTGTTATATAAGTCTAAATTTAATGTAACCTGCATTAAATTCTTATTCAAGATTCCTACAATAAAGTTCAGCTAGATCTACAATTAACTTCACAGACAAGCATCCACTTGGAATATATTTTCACCATAAGTTAAGTTTCTTTGCTTTGGCAATTCAATTATATGTTTCTCTATAAAAGGCTGTAATAGTTGTTTTGTTGTTACCTAATATGTACCATTTAAACTCTCTAGCAATAGCTATATTTCCCTCTCTTTATGTATTTCTCTCTTTCCTCATTTTCTTAAAAGAAGCAAGGAACCAACCTCCTTTGGAGATTGAACTAGGTAAACTCTATGTTAACTTGGTCTTTCAATGTTGGTAAAGTCTTGGGCGCAAACATAACCAAAGGCAAATTTTGTCTCAACATGAGCTTACCTTCATTAAGTGATTTTTGAAATGAAAATTGCTTGAGTTTATTGATTAAATTGATAAATTAAAAATATAATATAAGTGAAATACACATATAATCATTAAATAAACATGTGGAATATATATATATATATATATATATATATATATATATATATATATAGATATAGATATGCTTGCATTACAAACTAAAATAAAAAGGAAGTAAGAGCATAGCCTCTTTCACCCATGATTAAACCATGGTAGTGAGATAATGATGATAGATAAATCTTCAATCTAAGGTAATTTGCTGAAGAGAACTACTTCATGCTTTTGCGAGTGATTGAGGGGGTAGTTAAAACAAAAAGATAAAACTATTAAAATAACATTATGCATGGGATCCAAGCATGGGAATGAAGATTGTATTCTAGAAAATGGTCATACGAATGCACTAGCTAGAATAGCTTAGGGGAAAAATAATTAAAAGAGTGTATATTGGATAAAAAAAAATTGCTCCAATTACCAGGTTGGAATGTAGCTTGTATATTGTTGGATTTGCTCGAATAAAACACTAGTATTTGCTTTTAGAAATAATGATGGGAATATGGAATTTACACACTACGTGAACTCTGTGTGTATATTATGAAGTTGGAATTGAAAGCTTGTTTGAAATTAGAAATGAAATTAAGATGCCCAACTTAGTGTTAAGATTACTTGGAAATGAAATTGTTCAATTGTATGAGTTTCGTATGAATATTTTTGTGCAATCGTAAAATATTTTTATGTGGATGGAAAAGATGTTTGAATGTATAATTAAAAGTTTACTATTACTTATATATGAAAATTGTTTCAATGAGTGAAACCATATGAATCTTTTGTGAAATTGGAAAAGCATGATATGATATTGGAAAAAAAGCTTTCGAGATGCACAATTCATTGATATAATTTTGAATTCTTGGAAATAATCATTGGTAGTGAAATTATATGATGTTCAATAATACGGTGAAATATTTGGTTGTTTCTGTGTATTTTATGCAAATGTGGTGCATGTTAGAATAGTTGCATTATTTAGAAATACATACAAGAAAGAACTGACTTTGATTCCATTTCACTACATATTTCAAAGATGATTACTTCGGTAATAGTGGAGTGATATTCAACAAGTGTGAAAGATCTCCATATCTCTAGCATCAAGTTACATTTTGGAAGGATGTGTGAACAAAATCGAGCATTTGAATTTTGTACAAAGGATATAACAAAGTATCCTCAACACTAACTATAACTCCACTTACAAGTAAGATTAGTTTGAGCTAAATTACCTACCAGATTGGCTTGTGTAATCTTAAGATAGTTAGTTATGTACAAATGGCAAGTAGAGAACTTCAAGGGTTTATGTATTATCTTTTAGTTACTCAATGTAAAACTAGTGAAGGATAGTCTGTTATAAATTGTACCTATTCCTTTCCCTCGAATGCAATGGACTATAATTATATTGAATATAGTTCACTCTACATATTGTGTTTGTATTTTATAAATATGGAATAAGCTAGAAAAATATATATATTTTTTACCATAACAAAAATATATGTACATGGATTTAATTCTGAAGATGCATAGTCATTGTTGTATTGGGAAAATGAATTAGCGAGTGGTAAATACCAAAAAATCATTGACTCAAACTATGACATTGGAAGGCTTGTTAAGAGTTCATTTGCATTGGAAAACCTTTATTACTTCAAAATATTTTTATTTGGTCAACTCAATGGAATCTGTTGTTAACTGTAACTTTCTTTTATATCTGAGGATATTGTGAGTAGGCATATTCCTAAAAATAATATTAATTTTCTAATGTGTAATCTTAAAATAGATTGTATGGACCTAGATTTCTATATGGTTATTTTGAATAATGGAAAACTTGAGAGGTAAAGTCAATATATTATCATCTTATGGAATTTTATGGCTATTACGTTTCCAAAATTGAAATGTACATTAGGTATGGCATCCGTGTGGGTGACGAAAACCTTTGTCAGTGAAATGTGATGATTAATCATGTAATTCTATTGTAAAAAGAAATTCATAGCTAAGTTATATGTAATGCACATCTACTAGTGAAGGTAGTATAAATACTTGGTTAAATACCTTTCATATATTATATTAATGTCGGGGAAATGGGAATGGATTCTTGTAAGGAGACCACACTAGTGAACTGGTGATACATATTTAGTATAATGTAGGGGTGGGCTTGCACAACTCTATTATACCACACTTTAAATCTATGAAGAGTCATTTTGTTGTTAGCCAATATCATGGACCTTTTTGTAAGGGAAAATATAATTTAAATTGTTACAACGAACCTTGCAAGTGTAACAGGTTAGCTGGATGAAATAAGACTCACGCTTGATTATGAAAGTGGTATAGAAATTAGAGTGAGTGAAGAACCTACCTAGTATCATTATAGACTAAACTCTAGTTTAGTTTTCTATTTGGTACTTAGTGTATAAGTTTCCTAAACTAGAACGAGCGTACGGGCATGATGTTGTAACAAATTTCAAATTTTTTGTTATGTAAAACTCTTATATAGAATGAGCAACCTAAAAAAATGGTAGGCTCTTAGGTATTTACAAGGCTATGTACACAAACTTTTGAAAGCTTAATAATGATCATCCATTCTGGTTTCTGGCTCACTGGTGTTCTAAAACAAGTATGTATGTATTGTTGATTGCTATATAAGTCTAAATTGAATGTAACCTGCATTAAATTCTTATTATGAATTCCTCAATAAAGTTTAATTATATCTATAATTAACTTCACAGATAATCTTGCACTTGAAATAGATTTTCACCATAAGTTAAGTTTCTCTGCTTTGGAAATTCAGTTATATGCTTCTCTATAAAAGCCTGTAATAGTTGTTTTGCTGTTACCTAATATGCACCATTTAAACTCTCTAGCAATAGCTATATTTCCATATTTCCCATTTTTCCTAAAATAAGCAAGGAACTAGTCTCCTTTGGAGATTGAACCAGGTAAACTCCCTATTAACTTGGTATTTCAATGTTGGCAAAGTCTTGGGTGCAAACATAACCAAAGGTAGATTTTGTTCCAATAGGAGCCTACCTTCATTAAGTGATTTTTTAAACGAAAATTGCTTGAGTGTATTGGTTAAATTGATAAATTAAAAATATACTATAAGTGAAATACACATATATAATCATTAAATAAACATGTGGAATATATATATATATATATATATACATGCTTACATTACAAACTAAAATAAAAAGGAAGTAAGAGCATAGCCTCTGTCACCCATGATTCAACCATGGTAGTGAGAGAATGATGATGGAACAATATTCAAGCTAAGGTAATGATTTCTGAAGACAACTACTTCATGATTTTACGGGTTATTGAGGGTGTAGCTAAAACAAAAAGATAAAAATAATAAAATAACATTATGCATGGGATCCGAGCATGGGAATGAAAATTCTATTCTAGAAAAAGCGCATACGAATGCACTAGCTAGAAAACCTTAGGGGAAAAAGAATTGAAAGAGTGTATATTGGATAAAAAAACTTTGTTCCAATTTTAGGTTGGAATGTAGCTTGTATATTTTTGGATTTGCTTGAATAAAATGCTTGTCTTTGCTTTTAGAAATAATAATGGAAATATGGAATTTACACACTACGTGAACTCTGTGTGTATATTATGAAGTTGGAATTGAAAGCTTGTTTGAAATTAGAAATGAAATTAGGATGCCCAACTTAGTGTTAAGATTACTTGGAAATGAAACTGTTCAATTGTATGAGTTTCATATGAATATTTTTGTGTAATTGTAAAATATTTTTATGTGGATGGAAAAAATGTCCAAATGTATAATTAAAGTTTACTATTACTTATATATGAAAACTACTTCAATGAGTAAAAATTGTATGAATCTTTTGTAAAATTGGAAAAGCATGATATGTTATTGAAAAAATATTTCGAGATGCACAATTCGTTGATATAATTTTGAATGCTTGGAAATAATCATTGGTAGTGAAATTATATGATGTTCAGTAATATGGTGAAATATTTGGTTGTTGCTGTGTATTTTATGCAAATGTGGTGCATGTTAGAATAGTTGCATTATTTAGAAATGCATACAAGAAATAACTGACTCTGATCCTCTTTCACTACATATTTCAAATATGATAACTCTGGTAACAATGGAGTGACATGCAAAAAGTGTGAAAGATATCCACATATCTAACATCAAGTTACATTTTATAAGGATGTGTGAACCAAATCGAGCATTTGAATTTTGTCCAAGGATATAACAAAGTATCCTCAACACTAACTATAACTCCACTTCCAAATAAGATTAGTTTGAGCCAAATTACCTACCAGATTGGCCTATGTAATCTTAAGATAGTTAGTTATCTACAAATGGCAAGCATAGAACTTCAAGGGTTTATGTATTATATTTTAGTTACTCAATGTAAAACTAGTGAAGGATAGTATGTTATAAATTGTACCTATTCCTTTCCCTCGAATGCATTGGACTATAATTATATTGAATATAGTTCACTCTACATATTGTGTTTGTATTTTATAAATATGGAATAAGATGGAAAAATATATTTATTTTTTAGCATAACAAAAATATATGTACGTGGATTTAATTCTGAAGATGTATAGTCACTATTGTATTGGGAAAATGAATTAGCGAGTGGTAAATACCAAAAAATCATTGACTCAAACTACGACATTGGGAGGCTTGTTAAGAGTTCATTTGCATTGTAAAACCTTTATTACTTCCAAAGATTATTATTTGGTCAACTCAATGGACTCTGTTGTTAACTATAAATTTCTTTTATATCTAAGGATGTCGTGAGTAGGCATATTCCTAAAAAGAATATTAAGTCTCCAATGTGTAATCTTAAAATATATTGTATGGCCCTAGATTTCTATATGGTTATTTTGAATAATGGAAAACATGAGAGGTAAAGTCAATATATTATCATCTTATGGAATTTTATGGCTATTACATTTCCAAAATTGAAATGTACATTAGGTATGACATCCGTGTGGGTGACAAAAACCTTTGTCAGTGAAATGTGATGATTAATCATGTAATTCTATTGTAAAAAGAAATTCATAGCTATGTTATATGTAATGAACTTCTACTAATGAAGGTAGTATAAATACCTGGTTAAATACCTTTTATATATTATATTAATATCGGTAAAATGGAAATGGATTCTTGTAAGGGGACCACACTAGTGAATTGGTGATACATATTTAAGTATAATGCAGGGGTGGCTTGCACAACTCTATTATACCACACTTTAAATCTATGAAGATTCATTTTGTTGCTAGCCAATGTCGTGGACCTTTTTGTAAGGGAAAATATAATTTAAATTTTTACAATAAACCTTGCAAGTGTAACAGGTTAGCTGGATGAAATAAGACTCACAATTGACGAGAAAATTATGAGAGTGGTATAGAAATTAGAGTGAGTGAAGAACATACTTAGTATCATTATAGACTAAACTCTAGTTTAGCTGCCTATTTGATAATTAGTGTATATAATAGCTATGGTAGCAAGGTAGCTATGATTAGTATCCTTTTTAAGGAAGCTAAGATGTTAAAGAGGTATATTATGAACATTTTTTAAGAAAATGGAAATATTAAATATAGGTAGTTTTTGAATGAGTAGAATAGTTATTTAGTTTTGTAGTAAATGAATAACTATATGAGTCCTTTTTTATAAGGATTGGAACTATAAGTAATGTGTTTAATTACATTAATATTTAGATATTTGTATACTTGATAAAATTTATTTAAAGAGAACGGGATAGTTAGAGCTTGGGTAGAAATAGCATATGTAATCCTTTGTTTCATAACTTTGGAATTCTCTTACAAGATGGAATAAACTTATCTAGTAAAAACCATAAATTCTAGTATAACTCATACTAAGAAGAGTATGGATTTATTCATCGAGAAGGATGAGTAACAAAATAATATAAACACCCAATGCTATTGAGGTGTGGGTATGCACACAACTAGTCTTGAGAGCAACCATTTTTCTAATGAAAAAGGTTAGAAAACATTACTAGTCAAAAATAGTAACGAGGGGAGGTATGGGACACCACCTCTAGGTTGTTGCTTGGGTAGTACTATGATAAGTCCTATATTCATTTGACTGATCTAGTTTAACCACAATGTTTGGTATGGGATAAATTATAACGAGTCATAATAGACATGAGTGATTAAGTCTAAGGTTAGGGAATTGATATGGCTCTAGCTGACTCTAGGTAGTGGACAATTAGGTAGACATTGGGTAGATGTATGCTAATCCCCTTACATACATATATTGGAACAAGTCAACCAATTAATCGAAGGTTCAAAATGATAAGGAAAGAAGAAGTATGCATTCACCCTCTAGATATTATGGCCCTTAGAGGATAACCCCAATCGTGGTTTGATCATCATACCAAAACAAGAAGATATTAAATGAGACAAATCTAATTCCACAAAATGACACCTTTACGATATTTGACCAATATTATCCACTTGGGTGGCTATCTGCAATAGTCTAGAAAACCAAAAATGGTATGATATGTCTGTACTGATTAAACATTATGACATTGATTCATTGGGTGTAACGTAATTATTGTGAATCTAAAAGCACTTTTAGGAATAAATAATAAATTTAAACCAAAAAAATGTACCCTATAAAATTGCTTGGCTATTTATTGTGGTACAATCAAGTGAGTAGATTTAGATTGTTACAATTAATGATTGTATTTTATGATTTAATTCCCACATATAACCACAATACATTGCATTGGATTGTTACTTGCATTATAGAAAAAATACCAAAGTGTGTTTCATTCAACATTCATATTCACTACCATGTTCACCATGTTATTGTGATCCTAGATTACTTGCATATTAGCTTGTTGGAAAACTAGATATTTGAATAAATATGAAATCCTTCTCTGTTATTAACCTATCATATTTTTACCATTTGTTAATAATAGTGTTAGACATGTCTCTCATGAGTGCAAATATTTTTTTCATGATTTTTTCAACCTTGTTTACCCTTCTTGATCTCATTTCATTTGATTTGGATAAACTAGAAAAGTAGGTAATGCTAATGGGTGGCTCTTGTCCAGTCATAGATGGGTTAACTCTATTGTAGTCTTGTTCTATAGACATACAAGAGAGTGGAAGAATTGGAATGAGGTCAATACCTCTTTTTGACTAAATAATGGGAATAAGGACACTTATAGTAGAATGTGTCCCCTATGATATGGCTTATAAGATTGGGGTTAGGACTATGAGACCATGGTGGCAAGATTAGAGGTGGTATATGGACACTCCAATATTTAGATATAAGGGTAAACTATGTTATTTTTGTCTCTCTCCCTATTTGTCAATGGTAGACAATTAGATGAAAGGTTGTGTCTTAACTATATGTTATATAGTTTAGCTCAAAGGTTTTCTATAGTGTGATAATCTTATTTGGAGCTAAAACATACCTCCTTTGCGAGGGGAATTTTGTTCTAGGGCCTCACTCCTTATTAAAGATAGACTCAAGTATATGGGGTTTCAATCCATTGTTGCCCCTCCTATAACCAATGAAAGGATATCAAACACACTCTTTTGGATTCTCCCCAAGGCATAGGATGCTTGTAAATGGATTCATTCTTACTTTGAACACTTCCTGCCTAGTTACTTTACATGAAAACAATTGAAGACTATATGAACCTTGTGGAGTCTTTGTTAATGATACAACACACTTTTATAATTAACATACTATTTTTTACCTAAAAATATAAAAATAATATTACTTTTATTTAAAGTTCTACTACAAATTTACCTATCTATTGATAGAGTAAAAATTGTATATGGTCATTGGCTCTAGATTTTTATTCATGCTAAAAAAAAGTGGTCATATAGGTGGTACACCTACAAACTCTAATCAACCATTGATAGAATACACCTTGCAATATCATTATTGTTTCTCCCAAGCCATTGCGCCATTACCCATATAGAAGCATAGACCTAAGAATTATTGTTGTTTATCATTATCTAGAAAACCCAATTCCACCCTTTGACCTAGGTTTCCTCTCAGTATTTCTTAGTGGAAAGGTTCTAACAAGTTTTCTTATTTGGATTGGGCAATTTTATCAAGTAGAAGGGATGAAGAAAACACTACCTAGAAGGCTTAGGCTCAAGATCTACCAATGGCTCAAGGGTTAGATGAAATATGCAGGCTGAAATAGAACCATAACAGATTGGTTGACTTAATGACTAGGCATCTAGTAGGGAGATTACTAGCAATGAAGTAGAAGGGATGAAGAAAACACTACCTAGAAGGCTTAGGCTCAAGATCTACCAATGGCTCAAGGGTTAGATGAAATAGGCAGGCTGAAATAGAACCATAACAGATTGGTTGACTTAATGACTAGGCATCTAGTAGGGAGATTACTAGCAATGAATATAAGGTGCCCATATCATAGGCTAGGGCGGAAGACTTTTGGAGATTTTAACTACCCGACTACTCCAAATGCACAACTAATAACAAAATAATATTTTTATTTTCTCACCATATATAAGATAAATGATCTTTAATCTTTGTTAAATCGGGACTTGATTATTCCTAAGATCTTGTAATTTGTCCTAAACATATACACTCATAATTTTCATTCATAACATTTTATTTTTCCGGCCTGGTATTATTAGGTATAATGTTGTTCACCATTTTTTTTATAAACTTATTCAAATTTATCAATAACTCCTATTTATAAAGTCCAGGGTTGAATTTAGAAGTTACACAGAATACATAATATTGGGTGGAGAAAACCCACTAAGGAATATCACTTTGAATGACAACGTTCAATAAGAGTAGGATTCTTATCTTTTTAATTGAAATGTTGAACATGTCAAACAAACACGCGTGATATGATAAAGGAAATTCACCAACATGGTTAACAATGGTAGGTGGCATGATAAGATCATGACCATATAAACAAATGTTTTCTTTCAAGGAAAAAGAAAACAAATGTGGCATGCAAGTTGAACAAAGCTCAAATTTAAATCAAAGTTTCCATCGTTAGCCCACGAGAGAGAATTCAATTGACAATTTGTGGCTGTTCATACTTTAAAGGTCACTTTTGCAGCTACCACAAAATCTTAAGGTTGAATTTGGAGAATCAAAGCCAATGCAATACTCATTCCTATTCAATGAATACTCATTCCTATTCAAAGATCCAAGTTATCCTCATTCCGATTTATCGCAATTATTGAACGAGGAAGTCTCAGTATAATTCCCATTTTCTGAGTATTAAACTAACAAGTAAGTCGTTTCTCGAGGCAAATGTGCCATTGGCTTGCTTGTCACGCTTGAAACTGATTTTTAAATATAGTGTGATAGTCATCCACGAGGAATGACTTCCACCTTGGTGAATTCACATTCAGAACATAGTGTTCCTCTTCCCTATATACATTGCCGCACATTTGCTGTTCACCCACTTCAATTCAAGTCAGATCTATTTGTTTCTTATTCTCTTGTGCCCATCCGTTAGAATTATTCCTGCTAGATATTTGGAGCTATTTTATTTTGTTCTGAAGACGGAGATCAATTGAAGATAATCAACCACTGTCATGGGTAGAAGTAGTTGTTTAATCATGAAGCCGGTATTGCTGCTTCTTATTTTGATAACAGTAGTACTGCATATTCAACTCGCCAATTCAAGTAGAATCCTGAAGCAAAAGCCAGAGAAGAATAAGCATTCCTCTGATCTCGTTATTCTCCGTGGAGAACGCCATGAGATTAAGAGTCATGGTGCCATATCAGGCTCCAAGCTGAATATACAGCTGGAGCAGCGCCTATCCAGATCGAAGCACAGCCCGGGAGTGGGTCACATGCAGCTCATACATCATCCTCTTGACAAAATCAGTATATTGAAGAATAAACTTCCTTCTGGCACAAGTCCAGGAGTAGGACATGCATATATCAACGCAGGGCCTCTGAAGGCTATTTGGAGGGCAAGCATACTCAAGAATAAACTGCCTTCTGGTCCGAGTCCGGGAGTAGGCCACAAATAAATTGAAGAACGTGTACAACAGGTGCTGAGATGCCAAACTTTGATTGAGATGTGTTGTGATTTCTTTGTAAAGGTGTCTTTGAGACAAAGACCAAATTCACCCCATGCTGGAGGAATAGAGAAACACCTTTTCTTTGTTTTTGTTTCTAAAGCGTAAAGCTTTTCACATTAAGTAATACTTTTTACAACATTCTTTCCATGCTTAAATAAAGCTTTTGTACATGCATTTGCACTCCTATCCATACACATTTACATATATTTAAACTGTTAATTGTTGGTTTTCTTTTCTTCTATAAAATATGGATGTGATTATGTGACTCAACTATTAGTGTCCTTATGATAACTTTCTTTTACTACCAGATTGTATGGATAATCAATCATTGAAACCATCAGGTATAATAAAGTAGATCATTGTTTATGAGATTCACTTTGTTCTTTCCCTCATTAATCACCCTTTCTCTTTTGGGGATGCTCCTCATGCTTCTATGTTTGTCAATTTTTTTAGTTTAGCTCTCATACCTTGTTAAATATAAGGACTAGCTAAGACTCGAATCTAGGACCTCCATGCATTAAGGTTGGTTACTCTACAAATAATCTTCTAACTCCTTGAACTAACCTAGATTTAGATATAGAATTCTTCTTCTCATTGCTCCAACATCCTCCTACGCAACTCCATAAATACTTAGGGTTCTTAGATTCAACTTCAACTTTGAACTTTAATATTCGATCTAATACCAATTGTCAATATCATATGCTTTGTATTGTATTGTGAAATATCGTGTATGTTGTGTATGAATGAATGTACATGGTTTCATTGTTGTGAATAAATTTATATGCTTCTACAATGCTTGACATAAGAGGAATTTGAATATCATAGTATTTTATTATAACAATTGGTATAAGAGCATATGATGTCGATAATTGGCATCAAAGTACTAGATATTGACAATTTGTGTTAGAGCTAGTGTTAAAGGATTTTAAAAAACTAATAATGAATGAGTTTAAGATGAATAATCTTGGATTGTTGCCCTCTTTTCTTGGCATGGATATATATCAATCACATGATGATATATTTAATTGTCAATTTAAGTATATCCAAGACATATTGAGTTAATTTAGAATGGACAAGTGTAAGGAGGTGGCAACCCCAATAGCACAAGGTGAAAAGTTAAGCAAAGTAGATGAGAGTAGAATTATTAATAGGACATGGTTTTGAAGGGTGTTTGGTAGTCTAATTTATGTTACAACTACCATACTTAATATCACTCTTGTCGTATTGTTTCCATATTTATGACAAGTCCATATATAACTCATATAAGAGTAGTAAAAAAGTTCTTTAGTATATCAAAGGTACAATTGAAAGGTATAATGTATGGTTGGTTGCAAATGTGTATACAATTGCATCAATTGCTAGATTGGATACAATAAGAATAGTGATAGTGTTGGATGCCAAAATTTGATTGAGATATATTGTGGTAATTTATAAAGGTGTCAGTCACAAAAGACCAAATCTATCCCATGTTAAAGAAATGGAGCAAAACATCTTTATTTTAAGCACTAAGATTTTCTTTAATAGTAGTAAAATTCAATATATGATTTTCATTTTGTATTAAAAGCACCATTTCATTGGTCATAAAGGTGAATAAAAATGATTTTTATGTAAATAGATAAATAGAATGAGTTCTTATATATGTGATTAGGATCCTACTAAGGTTATCCTCAAACCTCAAGTTAATCTAGATTTCTTAATTTTTTTGGTAGTGGAGCAATTGTTATTGAAAATATAAGATACTTATTTTTGAAATAAAAGAAAGAAAGAAAAATCCAATTTGTATTATACTATAATATAACTTTGTAAAATGAATGAGATTTTTTAAATATCTTAAACATGCATGGGGCCATAATGATAAGTTGCTTGAAAAATGTAATAGAAGTATAAGGATCAAAACATGGGGTGATTTAATTTGGTCAAAACAAATCATTATTTTCATTTCTTAATGGAAAATCCACCTTAATTAAGCTTAACTTCACACTAACAATATCAACCTCAAAAAATCACTCTATTCCACTTCAATCCTCTTGAATCCTTAGTCCAAATACTTCAGTGAGATCCCCCCTTCTAGACTATATTTTCCATTTCTAGGGATATGCCTATATTCCTAGGGAAGTGCTAACTTGTAGATAATAAATTTTGTTAAAGGAGAGAAGAATCCTTCAAATAACCAACCATAGGAGAGGTAAAAGCAAAAGTATATGAATACCAAGCAATATATTAGTGGTAATGACAAAGGGATCATCCCACTAAATGGACATGAGTATGATATCTACTATGTAAATTGTGGCCTAGCTTTATCCTTTGTAGCACCAATTCCCCATCAAAGGAATTGCACAATCATATAAGGAGCATTTTCCTAAGCATTCAATAAACTCACATAACTACTAAATCTTTTGGTATGCTTTGGTTGGTTTATAATCTAAAACATCATAGATAATAATATTTCAAGATTTTTAATTCTAATAATGTACTATTTTAGCCTCATTTATGAAAAAGTGACATCTATATCTAATATTTCAAAATTATAAAATAATCTCCATGGAAAACATATTAAAGATTTAGGAAATCTTGGGCATAGAAACTAATATTAATAACAAAGTTTCATTGCAATAAAAAGTATTTGGGTAGTAGGGTTTGAAAAGTATCAAATCCATTTCCAATCATCTTGGGTTCCAAAGTAGTACCAAAATATGTTCTTGAGGAAATTTGGGAAGGAAAAAGAGAAATAATGAAGTTGTTTTGTCTCTATATGAGCAAAATTTTATCCAATAGGCTAACCTTGATGGAGAAGGAACCATAAAAGGTGGATAACTATGGATTAAAGGGTTAAATATAGACATGATGAAGACATTTAAGATAAATATGCTAAAGAAATAGGCCTTCCATCTATGGTTTATTTTTCTCTATGATGTTTATATGTTTTCAATAAAGAAAATACAATGGACCTAAAGAATACTTGAAAACAGTAGTAAGCAATTCCACCACTAGTCTCTCCACTAGTTCATAGGGTAAAATCCTAAGCTTATCTAAATAGTTATTATATATACATCTTGTAATTTCTTGCAAAGTAGATCACTTCTAAAATGATGTATAAACAACCTTATGATACTTTCCTAGGAAATCAATGAGAAACCATGGCATAAGTATGTAATAGCCAAAATCACACCTTGATTATCCTAGTCATTGAATGAGGTGTGGACCATGTGATCAGGGCTTTCACACATTTCATGGAGTGATATAATAGGGAGAGTCCTAAGATCATAGGATTTTGATCAGTTACGGGCCTCTAAAATTTTGACAAAGACCAAATTCTTTACAAGATGTGATCTTAGGTGCACAGTTCCTAATCTAGCAGCTTGGGAGGAAAAGGGTTAGAGAATGAAAAAATATAATAGAAAGAAAAAAACCTAAGCTAACCAAAGGTCATGCACCAAATATCAAATAATATCCCCCTCCATAGCATCTCTAATCATAATGCATCAATGCATAAAGAGATAAAAATAAAAATAGCTCAAAAAAGAAAAGGGGTGGTGATACACCAAGAGACTCACTAAAATTATCTTGTAAAAATAAGCCTGAATGCTATGTGCCACTGATGATCACTTTCTCTTCTTAACATAGTGAAGCCTAGATGATATTTACTAGTTATATGCATGGATAAATAGGTATATCCCATCGGTGAGCCAACGATAGATGACTATTCTAAAAATAGATGTAGGCCTCTCACACATGCATATAGTTAATAAAACCCAAAACAGGCAAAAGGTCATAGATAAATACATACACACAAAAATAGGTCAATAGGAGGCCACATATGGCTATAAAAAAATGTAATATAGGCTCCTATGTATATATATAAATATATACAAGCAATATTTTACATAGATTGTGCCATAAGTGGGGGTTCAAGATTACACAGAAACCACTCAAGAGTTGACTACTTTTACAAAAAGAAATGAAGGAGAAGCCTACATGTGAATAAAATTACAAACTTATCAATCCTTTAAAAATTTAATGCTACTTCTATTTATAGATTACAAGGGGAGTATTTTTACTCCAAACCTCTGTTAGAATTCCCAAGAGTAGAACTACAAAGCATTACAAGATTTAAAGAAATAAAATAGAACTGATTGATTATTCCATGGATTAAATTTGTATAAATACCAAAGTTGATCATTGAGAGCTACTGGATTACAACAACTCATCAAATATGATGTAGACTTTAACTGAGAGTTCACTCGACTCATTCATGAGTGGAAACTCAAGTAAGTCTATCCTAGTGGAGCTTAAGAGAATAATTACTTATTCTAACACCCCCCTTAAGTGATACTAGGGGTATTTTTGTGTAGATGAGTCTCGACAATAGATCCTGATGAGGTACTCATGTACAATGGATTCTTTTATGAAGATGGTAAAAAACCCCGTGGGAAAAAACATCCATAAAAAAAAGCAAGAAGCTTGTCTTCGGTTTGCAAAGATTATCCTCTGAATAAAAAAACATGAGTCCTGGTAACATGGCCTGATGAGGTACTCATTTACAATATATATGAGAGATGGTGAAAAAAACACATGGAAAAAACCATCTTTATGAAATGACAAGGCTTATCTTCGGTTTGTGAAGATTATCCTCTGAACACAAAAAAAGGATGAGTCCTGACAACTTGGCCTGATGAGGTACTCATGTACATTATGAAAGGGAGAGATGATAAAAAAACCACATGGGAAAACACCATCCTCCAAAGAATACAATAATAAAATGAGAGGTGAAAGACCTCTGTTTCAATGTAGTCGTAATACTCCAAGTTTCTCTCGTAATTGTATGTATGCGGAGAAGGAAATGACTTGGTGAAGATGTCTGCAACTTGATTTTTAGTTGGAATATAGTCTAAGTATATGTCCTTGTTATGAATATGCTGTCGAATGAAGTGCATGTGTATCTCAATGTGTTTGGTGTGCTGATGCTCAACTGGATTGCGTACAATATAAATTATGCTCTGATTGTCACACCAAAGTGTAATAGTTTTTCATTGAAAAATACAAATTATTTTAGAATCTGACATAGCCAAAGAGCTTCCTAACTTGCTAAAATTGTTGCCTTATATTCTTCCTCTGTAGATGATAAGGCCACTACTTGTTTTTTGCATAACCAAGCAATTGGTGAAGAACCAAGACAAAAAACATATCCAAAAGTTGAAAATCTATCTTCTACTAAACCTACCCAATATGAATCCATGTAGCCAATGATATCCATGGATTTTACCTCATATAAGATCCCAAAGTGAGTAGTTCCTTGCAAGTAGCAGAGGATCCTTTTTGCTGCTTGACAGTGATTGAAATGAGAATCTAGATATTAAGCCCACAACATATGAGATATCTGGATGAGTATGAGTAAGGTATAATAGAATTCCTACAAGCTGATGGTATAGAGTTATATCACATAGAGGGGATGTGCAGGAAGTACTTAGATTGATTCCAAAATGGAAAGGTGTAGGAGACAGTTTGCAATCTATCATTTCAAATCTTTGAAGAATATCTAGAGTGTATTTTTGTTGACACAATGTAATTCTTGCATTTATTTGATTTATTTGGATTCCAAGGAAGTAATGTGCTAGAATCAGATCAACCATATCAAATTTTTTAGAGAGGTAGTCTTTTATAGTCTGAATGTGAGCGAAGTCACTACCAATGAGTAGAAAATCATCAACATATAGAAAAAGTATGGTGATTTATCCTTCATCTCCACAAATGTAGACTATATTATAAGAATCACAATGAGAAAAACCTGAGGAAATAAGGAAGGAGTCAATTTTTTCATACCAATATCTAGGAGCTTTTTTCATACAAACAAGAGAGGAGTCTTGAGTGAAACCAACAAGTTGCTCCATGAATATCTCTTCCCTTAAGTCCCCATGTAAGAAATCACTTTTTAAATCCATTTGAAAGACAATCCACTTTCAGAAAGCAACTAGAGCAAGAACCAGTCCAACAAAATCCATTTTGGAAACTAGTGCAAAGGTTTCAGCATAAGAAATTCCTTTAGTTTGAGAGAAACCTTTGGCTACTAGGCGAGCTTTGTGTTTATCAATTTCTCCATTAGGTCCATATTTTATTATGTAAATCCATTTACAACAAACTAATTTTCTTCCTTTAGGTAGGGGAACTAAATCCCAAGTTTCATTTTTGATTAAGGAAGATAATTCTTTTTCCATGGTATCATCCCATTATTTAATACCAGTTGCTTCTTTGAAGGAGTGAGGATAAGAGGAAATAGATTGACAGACAAGACCAGTTCCTATGGAGTTGGTTAATCTAGATGATGGAAATTTTTGGATGTAAGGAGTAGATTATTTAACAATGGTGTGAGCCCATTTTGGCATAGTGGAAGGAGAATAAGGAATGGAAAGACTTTGAGTTGGAGTTATAGGTTCCTCATCTTGATCATCAATCTCTAGATTAATATCTAAAGTTGGTTTTTCATTATATTGAGGTTCTACTTTAGGAGAGGGCTAAATAGGGGAAGAGGATGTTTGAGGATATGTCTAGGGGAATGTTTCATCAAATTGAAAATTCGTATGAAAAGAACCTCATGAGTTGAGGGATCAAGGAGCCTGTAAGATTTCATTTCCTCACAATAACCCAAAAAAGATGAGATTTTTGCTTTTCTTATCTAGAGCCTTCCTTTTCTTCTTTGGGATGTGTGCCCAAGCATTAAACCCAAAAATATTAAAGGAGATATTTGATTTTGAACCAATATATGCTTCTTCAAGAGTTAAATGATCAAGAGATTTATGAGGTGTGTGTTTTTGAATATAGTTGGAATAGTTAATAGCTTCTGCCCAAAAAATATTTGGAAGATATCTTGAATGGAGCATACAATTTACCATTTCCTTCAAATTTATATTGTTCCTCTTTGCAATACCATTTTGCTATGGATTATGGGAGAAAAAATGTTGATGAATGATGCCATGAATTGATATAAATATTGACAATTCATTACTGCAGTATTCCCCCCATTTATCTGTGCGAATTTGCTTCATGTTGTAAGAGGCCTTATTTTCAACTAAGGCTTTGAAGATTTAAAAGTGGGATAAAACATCACTTTTGTATTTTAGGAAGTAGATCCAAGTTCTTATGGAAAAGTCACCAATTAATATTAGAGCATATTTTTCTCCTTTGAAAGAAGGCTCTGGAAAAAACATAAAGTCACTATGGATTAACTCTAGAGGGGATGAGGCTTTTAGAGAACCACTTGGGTGAAAAGGATCTTGATGTTTCTTTCCAAGAGCACATCCAGGATATACTCCATCAATAGAAGAGACTTGAGGTAGACCTGTTACCATTTTATGGGTGTTCAATTCCTTTAGGTAGTTATAATTGAGATGACCAAACCTTTCATGCCAAATTTTACTTTCAAGATCTCCATGAGCCACAAAACAGGAGGCCCCTTATATATTTTTGAACCCTTTGAAGCTAAATAGGTGAGTGTTGTGATCAATATCTCCTTTAGCTATAAGAGAGTGGGGGTCTTGAAAGTCTCTTATCTCAAATCCTGTTGGAGAGAAGAGAACAAGTTTTCCATTTTCAAAAGTACAAATCTGATAGACGAAGAGGAGATTTATTGCAATGTTTGGAACATAGAGAACATTATTGATAGAGCCACCATCAATGGGTATGTCACCCTTTCCTTTGATTGGGATGAAGGAAGAGTCACCAACTTGTATGATACATGTTGAACTTGAGGAGATAGAAGAGAATTCCTCATCTAAAGCAGTCATGTGATGAGTTGCTCCAGAATCTAAGACATAGTAATTAGATGAAGTATTGGTGGTATTCCCTTGAACATTTAGGGCTTTCCCTATATACTTTTTACTATCCATATTTTGATCCTTCATAGCTGCCTCTAGTTTTTGTAATCTTTTCTAGCATTTGTTTGTAGAATGACCATTCTTTTTGCAGTGAGTACAATTTATGGGATTTATTTATTTATTTTTGAATTTGTCTTTAGTAGAGGTGGAGGAAACTAAGTCTTTTGAGGAAGAGGAAAAGATATCATATCTTGCAAGTTTTGTTTTTTCCCTAGTTAGTATGTCACAAAATTTTTCTAAAGAGGGTATTTTAAAGGTTGCACCAAGAGCATCTTTGGTAGATAAAAATGTGGTTGTAAATATTTGAAATACACCATTTAGTTTAGAAAGAATTAGATAAATGCATTCTTATTAAGTTTTATTCTTCCCACTACCTTTGTATTGAGTGAGGACTTCTTTAAATTTGATGATATACAAAGGAAACACCAAGTGCGATTGCATTCAAAATCAAGTACGCTTAAGTCCTAGAAATGTAAATTGCATGAAATGGAAAAGAAACACATTGGAAGAGACACAAGCAAATAGAGAAAACACAGCCCTTTCATTAATATCCCTTGATCTCTGTTACAATGACGTCTCCTCCCTTTTCAGGGGCTAGGAGCGCAAATAGAGTTTGATTACAATCACTGAATGATTCCTCTTTCCGCGTGCCCACGATTGCAATGGGCGGGCCAAGATGATGCCGCCGCTGATGTCGATGAGTTCTTCACCTCCGCTGCTTCTCCTGCGAACAAAGAAACAACCAAGATGTCAGTAGCACTCGCTGCAAATGAAAAGCGTTTGCTCTCTAAAACTAACGAAATATGCATGTAAATATTTGCTCGAAACAGATGAATACAAGTGAGTCCAAATGGCTTCAAAACTTGACAGAAGATAAGAAAAGTTACGGAAGGCCACTGCCATTGAGGCAGCTGGCCAATCTACCTTCAACTGGAATTCGTCCCTGGGCAGGACGAATTCGACTGTAATTCGTCCCTGGGTGGGACGAATTCTTTTGTGTTGAAGAAACCGACCTGTTGCTGCTCCAATGTCGGATCCCGAGACCTGCAAAACGCCTGCAAACAGGGGGGTTATGTAATTGGGGCCATTTTGGGACGACCCAGATGGTCGGATTCTCCCAATTTGGCCTCCACCCTCGGGAATTTGACCTCGACACCTGCAAGTTAGCGAAACGACAAAGCAACACAAAACATACTAGAATCTGACCAAAAGTTACAAAATTGCAGCTATGGATTAATCAAACCTAATAACACAAAATGCAATCTGAAAAATGATCTAAAATGCTCAAAAACTAAAAATAGGACTTGGGAGGTGCGGGGGTGCCCAAGTGGGCCTCCCACCGTTGGCACTTGATTTTGGAGCCAATCCACCGGGGATGGGCCCAAAACCTCTTAGGATTGGGGGGTCGGCGAATTGGTTGGTTCAGGTGTCCATGCGTTGGATTTGGGTCAGGTTCGAGCTTCCAAAGGCCACCCAACAACCTCCCTTGCAAAAGAGATTGGTGGATGTGGGAAGGTGAACCAAAAGGGATGCAAGTGGGTCTTCAACTCGGCAGCACTTCGTTGCTTGAAAACTCCTTCAACCTGTATATTTTGGGTGAGAAAAGTCCCACCTTTTATAGACCCATGGGGTCTCTTTTGGGAGGGAAGCACAAATGCCATGTGTTGGCCATAGGCGCCATGTGGCAGTCTTGTCTTCCCATGAGGGAGGGGAGTCCTCCATTGACTTGAGCTTTGATAAATGCCTTTTGTGACAGTCTTCTAACGGCCCCTCTGTCCACCTACACACGCGTGCAAGGCGGGAGTCCTTAACTGACTATTCTGGGCTGCCACTTGGCACCATTTGCCTTTTTGCCCGTTAAGCTTAGAATTCGTCCCACCCGGGGACGGATTCAGAATTCGTCCCGGGGTGGGACGGATTCTATTTTGAATTCGTCCCTGGGTGAGACGAATATCGGGCAAAGTGCCCAAGTGTGCCAAATTGCTTCTTGACCTTACAAAATTGCTATGAAAGTGGTTAAGACCACTTGTTTAACCTCTGAGGGCTGCCCTGGGGGCTGTGTTTGTCAAAGCGATCAGTGTTTGCAGTCACATAATCGGATTGGTGCTGTTTTGGTGTCTACAGATGCCCCTTTTTGGGAAGCGCTGCGGGTGACGCAGTGCTGAGCAAAAATAGATAACCAAAGCACTAATGATTAGGGTTTCTTGGTAACCTAACCAACTTTTGATGCCCCAAGTATGGAAAGGGCATGCATTCTTGAATCCTTGCTTCTGACGAGCTAAGGAATTTGATTTCAAGTATTAACCTGTTTTGGTGAGGTGTGACTTGAACTTAGACATTGATCAGTCATGAACAAGTGAAGGGCGTTTTTATCCTCAGGGGGAACCTTGTGTTCATGATTCACGAAATGCCAAGTGTTTGATTGATTTGATTGTTGCTTGTTTACCGCCCCAAGCGGGAGCGTGATTGTCTTTGTCAATGATTCTTTGAATGCATGTCGTTTTCCTTAATTGGGTGTGTGATTGTTGGTTGGTGACTAAGTGTGACTACCCCCTCAAGCGACGAATCGATGAGGGAATGACCTTCGTGAGAGAAGCGACGAGTCGCTTGACCCAAGATGACTTGTGCAAGGGTGCCTTTAGAGGGTTTACCGTTAAGCGTGTGCAATTTTTCCAACATTTGGACCTATTTTTGGTGGGTGTTAACCCTTTTGGTGATGTCGTAATGAGGTGAAATCATCGAAAATCTAACTTCCCGTGGAGCGGTCCGGCTATTGTAGCCTTCTTGGGGAAGTAGGAGAGCGATAATTTGGACCTCGACATCGATTTTCTTTGCCTAGAGGTTAAGTGCAAGAGCACTTATGTCCGACAATGTTTTTGCTGTTTGTTTTTGTTGAATTTTTTCTTGTTTTTGTTGTTTTTGTGACACCATTTGGTGATTAAATTGTCGAAAATCCGTCCTCCCGTGGAGCGGTCCGGCTATGGTAGCCTTCTTAGGGAGTAGGATAGTGACAATTTAAACCTCGACATCTATTTTTTTATGCCAAGAGGTTAAGTGCAAGAGCACCTGTGTCCGCAATGTTTATTCTTTTTGTGTTGCTTTTTTTTTTTGTTGTTTTTATTTTTTTTGTGACACCATTTGGGGATTAAATTGTCAAAAATCCGTCTTCCCGTGGAGCGGTCCGGCTATGGTAGCCTTCTTAGGGAGTAGGATAGTGACAATGTAGACCCCGACATCGATTTTTCTATGCCAAGAGGTTAAGTGCAAGAGCACTTGTGTCTGGCAATGTTTATTGCTTTTTGTTTTTGTGTTGCATTTATTTGTTGTTTTTGTTGTTTTGATTTTCTTTGATCTTGTGCATGATGGTTGATGAATATGGATGTATGCATGTTGATTTATTTTGATGGATGCATATGCTATGATGAATGCAAATGGTTTTGATTTATATGTGATATGCGAGATATGAAATGGTTGAATGGGGTTTGTGATGTTTGGCTATGGCACCAAGGACTTGTTTAGAACTCTGTTATTTTGTTTTTAGGTGATTGCTGTGATGTATGACTTTGTATGTATACATGTGGTTTTTCTATTTTTGTATTTTTTTGATGGTATTGTAAGGATGAAAAGTAGCGCAGTTGGTTTAGAAATGTAGCTAAGGTTTTCCGAGACTCAGACGGTTTTAACTCACTAGCCATGACTGTACTTTATCTTACAAGACTTTTGACCAAGGTATGAATCGGACTTGTTTTTGACCAAGTTATTTCACATCCCTGTGTGTGCAATTGAGTTCATTTATGTGGTATTTGTTAGGATACCGCCAAGTGTCAGGTGGGCTTTCAACCGAACTCGTATCGAGGATCACCTAATTAGCTCCACGAATTCCTTTGTTGTATGTACTAAGATTAATCTGCGGTGTAATCCAGGATGCCATAAGCTAGCTCATCCACATGCAAACATTGATCTGTACGCAAGTTAATGTGACAGATATATCGTCATGCGGGAGGTTTACTTCATTACCGATAGGCTATCAACCAAATTGGTACTAAAGCTTGCCTTATGACCTATAGAATGCTTGAGAGTTCCAGGGATTCAAGGTCAACTCCCTTCTTTTCTTCAATTGTATTGGGATACTTGCTCATTGTAGTGATGAGATCACTTTTTATTTTGATTTGTTTTTCTTTCGAGCAAGGGATTGGGGATATGGAGTGATGAAAATCACTATTGTTTGTGCCTTTTGATGTGTGCACTGTAGTTTGTCAAATTTGGAGTTTTGACATTTTGCAAATTTTTGTGTTTTGCAACTATTGAGAACTTTAGGGATTCTTAGGGAATTGGGTAGGGAGGATGCTTGTCCTTTTGCCAACTCTCGAGCATTCTAGGGGTCATTCGCATAGGGGGATGAGCAAGATAACCGTTTCGCTTGTGGTGACCTAGATTATTTTGCGAGGTTTCATCTTTCGTTCACACAATTTGGGAATTTTTATGTGTTTTGATTTGTGTTGGGATGTTACGTAACAAGGTGTATTTCAAGTATGACTCTACCTTCGTAAAATCTGTTCGACTTGATACACTACATGGCTAAAGAGGAAAATGATGACTGAATCACTGAAACTCTTGGTACATTCCCAGACCACTGACTGTAGTGTGGTAAAAGTTATGCATGGTGTTTTTGTTGTTTTTGTAAAATGAGACAATGTGGAACAAGATGGACTATCAGAGCTATTGCAGCCTATGGTGCCTTTGACCTGTATGACTACAAATATGCAATGTATGGATGCAATGCTTAATGCAACTACATATTTTTGTAATTTTGATGGATTGTTTTTGGTGAAGGTGAAGATGAGGTGCGAGAATATGAATTTTTTTGATGAATTTGAGTATGCCTAGAATTGAGATGCAAATCTTTGTTGTTTTTGATGATTTTTGTTGTTTTTTTTTTGAATTTCTTGATTTTTTTGACCAAGCGATTGCGATAATCCTTGGAGCTTTTTGGGTTGACCAAGAGATTGCGATAATCCTTGGAGCTTTTTGTTTGACCAAGAGATTGCGATAATCCTTGGAGCTTTTTGGGTGACCAAGAGATTGCGATAATCCTTGGAGCTTTTTGGGTGACCAAGAGATTGCGATAATCCTTGGAGCTTTTTGGGTGACCAAGAGATTGCGATAATCCTTGGAGCTTTTTGGATTGACCAAGAGATTGCGATAATCCTTGGAGCTTTTTGGGTGACCAAGAGATTGCGATAATCCTTGGAGCTTTTTGGTTTGACCAAGAGATTGCGATAATCCTTGGAGCTTTTTGGGTGACCAAGAGATTGCGATAATCCTTGGAGCTTTTTGGTTGACCAAGAGATTGCGATAATCCTTGGAGCTTTTTGGGTGACCAAGAGATTGCGATAATCCTTGGAGCTTTTTGGTTTGGATTATGGTTCTTCAGGGGATAGAGGTACCCCCAGCTTGATGGTCTTTGCACTCCGGATCTGGCTCTAGAGGTATGGGCATGAATGGATCGGCCCTATGCAGAGAGATGAGGACAGTGTCCGCCCGCGGCACCGATGTTGCTATGATGTCTCTTGGTGGAAGTTGCTCTTTGTGTTCCCAAAGTTGTGGATGTAATGCTTGGTCCCACTCGTGGTGGGTTAACGTGCCACTCATGCCCTAGTATTATGTTTATCTCGTTGACATGCTTCTTCAAATTTTATGGGATGTCGATGTCTGTCGCATGTGATTCTTGTGGGCTATGTCTGTTTCATCCTCACCTTCGAACAATGTGTATAGCTCATCAAAATCTGTAGATTCTGAGACATGGAGGACTGCATCATCAGGTAGCCCTACGGTTAAAGGTTGATCCTCTTCGAAAGGAGCCTTATGTAAGTTGGGCCTTGGGAGCTCCAAAATCTTGGTCTCTACCAACTCTAAGTGCTCTAGTGCTTTGCATGTATTGGGAGATTTGAACTCCTCCTCTTTGGTTGGTTCTTGTTGAGGAACTTGGGGCTTATGGAGGGGTGGCCGGATGGCACCCCCATGCCTTGGTAGGGCAGTTCATCCCGCTCTTCTTCGCGCTCTGATTCCTTAGAGGCTTCTTGATGAATTTCTAAGGGTGGCTCATAAGCCTGGGTGGATGTCTGAGGAAGGCACCCATCATTGGTTATAGGAGCGGCCTCCCATTCATGTCTAGGAGGCATCGGGGGTGGTGCTTCAGGAATCGGGAGAGTAGCTTCCCGCTCCTGTCTAGGAGGTGTTGGGGGTAGCTTTTGATGAGGTCGCGATGACCTATCTTCCCCCCATGGGTTGTGCCACTCAAAATATTTTGTCTTATGCATGTGAGGGGTTGGAGTCTTCTCTTGTGGTGCTTCAGGAATCGAGGGAGTAGCCTCCCGCTCCTGTCTAGGAGGTGTTGGGGGTAGCATTTGATGAGGTCGCGATGACCTGTCTTCCCCCCATGGGTTGTGCCACTCAAAATACTTTGTCTTATGCATGTGAGGGGTTGGAGTCCTTTCTTGCATAGTGTGTTGGAACAGCTCATCCTTCTGGCGCTGAAGGTGCTCTTCGTTAATATGGTACGGTTCCTCTAACGGTAGTCGTTCGAGCTCAAGTTGCGTGAGTTGCTTGAGATGTGTGATATATTCGACAGATTCTACGATAGTTGGTCCCACCGCCTCATGTCTAGAAGGCCTAGATGCCTCTCTTAGATAAAAATCTCGGTCGTAGTGATCCAAGATCTCTATAGGACACATCCCTCTCTTAGGGGTAGCAGCATTCTCTCGGGGCTTTGGCCTCAGTGAGTGGTCCTGATAGATAGCAGGTGCGAAGGCGTATTGCTCCCGCACGGTATATTGCTCTCGAGGAAGGTAGATGTCTTCCTCGTGCTCTCTTTCATAAGTGAAAAAGGGGTGGACGGAGCTATCTCGCCCTGCCCGAAGAGCCTTGTGCTCTGGATTTGTCTTTGTAGTCCTGACAACTAGTGGGGGTGGAGGGGGATAATGTAATCATGTGGTTCCTCCCATCGAACCCTATGTTGACCTAGCACTTCATCGTGCGATGACCACTCATAGCGAGCATCTAAGGGAGCTCTCTTACGACTATACCCCTCATGGAAGGGTGTGTGTTGAATGCTATGCTGAATAGGAGTGCCCTTAGAAGAGGTGCCCCTATAGTTCCTTTCCTTTAAGGTGTGGAGGGGACTGCCTTGTGTGTTAGGTCGCCAAGGTGGTATGACCAAATCCTTGGGATTGTAATGGAGGTGACTTGTTCTTCCTTGGATATTCCCCATAGCCTCCGCCCGTGATTGGGCTTGGCTATGGGTGAGCACCATGACGATGTCTCTCTAAAAACCCTAAAAATTGAAATGAGTCAGATGGGGCCCAAAATTGGCGTGTGCATCCCTCTTATAGTAGATAAGACAAAAATGAAGTTTCAAGTCCTAGCTCTAAATACATTAGGAGATATTGACATCCGAACAACTCAAAAAGTGCATAGAATTGCGTGCCCAATTTTAAAACCTAATTTCGGGGCACTAGATGATGGAATTTGGCCCCAAAAACTGACTTTTTTGGGCAAATAGGATTCTAGGGAATCATATTTGTTTAAAATTATCCCAACTAACTCCCTGTAAAATTTCAAGTCAATCGGAGCTACGGTTGAGAAGTTATGGCCCGGCAAGATGCACTAAAATTTAGGGAAAAATGTAAGATTTCCCATATTTTGTTGGATGGTCCTGCATCACTTATGGGCACATTTGGGGTGCTTTTGGGTTGACCAAAGGGTTCATGGACACCTTTGGGGCATTTTGGAGTGACCAAGCGATTACGGGAATCCTTGGAGCTTTTTGGAGAAAATGACAAAATGCGTAGATTTTTTTATCTTTGTTTTTAATGATTTTTTTTTTTGTCTACACTAAACAGAATTAAACACACACATTCACAAAACCGTGATTATCTCTTTTAAGGATTCTTGGTGTGCCCTAGACTGGTTTAGTGCATTTTGGTGTTTTGTTTTGTTTTTGTAGGTTTTGAAGGACGTTTAAATGCATAATGTAGGCTCTTATAACTCCAAAAATGGTCGCCCCTTCAATATACCAACCAGGGCGATATACCAACCTCTCTATATACCCGCCCTTACGAGAGGGAGACTATAGGTACGTGAGAGCTGAAGGTACGTGGTACATAGGCGGTACGAAAGGGGGATTGTCCTGTTAATGGCACCTACCATAGAAAACTTATCCTCGCGCGCATGGGAATCACCCCAACGACACTCGGTCTGTCTTCGTCAGGATTTACGCCTAACAACAGTTGACAATCGGGAAATGGATGCAAATCAAGCCAAGGTGGTGATGAAATCCACCAATGGTCTTGATCAAGGGCTGAGGTCTTACGACCAGCTCCTTGGTTTAAAATTGTTTCGTGATGTGTGTGGGATTCGTTTTATTCAACAAAAATGAAACAAGCATACATGAATTTTCCTTATGCAATGCAGGACAAGATGAAAACAATCAAAGGAACGAAACAAAAAAAAAAATATAACAGAGATCATGAAAATCCCTACCTCTTCTCTGCCTGCTCCAGTTGTCTCTGAATTTTTGCTCTGAAAATCTGCAGACAGGAATTCGTCCCTCCGGGAGACGAATTGCGAACGTAGTCGTCCCTCCCAGAGACGAATTTGAATTCGTCCCAGGGTCAGACGAATTGCAGAAAAGAATTCGTCCCTGTCAGAGACGAATAGCAGTCTGCAACAAAAAAAAAATGTACCTGTCAAGCACAAACACAAAACTTTGATCAGTTTCTATGATTTTAAAAACCAGGGAACAGAGTCCCACCGTGATCGCCACTGAAAGCACGAGATTCCGGGCAAAGGAAACACCAAGTGCGATTGCATTCAAAATCAAGTACGCTTAAGTCCTAGAAATGTAAATTGCATGAAATGGAAAAGAAACACATTGGAAGAGACACAAGCAAATAGAGAAAACACAGCCCTTTCATTAATATCCCTTGATCTCTGTTACAATGACGTCTCCTCCCTTTTCAGGGGCTAGGAGCGCAAATAGAGTTTGATTACAATCACTGAATGATTCCTCTTTCCGCGTGCCCACGATTGCAATGGGCGGGCCAAGATGATGCCGCCGCTGATGTCGATGAGTTCTTCACCTCTGCTGCTTCTCCTATGAACAAAGAAACAACCAAGATGTCAGTAGCACCTACCGCAAATGAAAAGCGTTTGCTCTCTAAAACTAACGAAATATGCATGTAAATATTTGCCTGAAACAGTGAATACAGTGAGTCCAAATGGCTTCAAAACTTGACAGAAGATAAGAAAAGTTACCCGAAGGCCACTGCCACTGAGACAGCTGGCCAATCTACCTTCAACTGGAATTCGTCCCTGGGCGGGACGAATTCTGATTGTAATTCGTCCCTGGGTGGGACGAATTCTTCTATGTTGAAGAAACTGACCTACTGTTGCTCCAATGTCGGATCCCGAGACCTGCAAAACGCCTGCAAATAGGGGGGTTATGTAATTGGGGCCATTTTGGGACGACCCAGATGGTCGGATTCTCCCAATTTGGCCTCCACCCTCGGGAATTTGACCTCGACACCTGCAAGTCAGCGAAACGACAAAGCAACACAAAACATACTAGAATCTGACCAAAAGTTACAAAATTGCAGCTATGGATTAATCAAACCTAATAACACAAAATGCAATCTAAAAAGTAATCTAAAATGCTCAAAAACTAAAAATAGGACTTGGGAGGTGCGGGGGTGCCCAAGTGGGCCTCCCACCGTTGGCACTTGATTTTGGAGCCAATCCACCAGGGATGGGCCCAAAACCTCTTAGGATTGGGGGTCGGCGAATTGGTTGGTTCAGGTGTCCATGCGTTGGATTTGGGTAAGGTTCGAGCTTCCAAAGGCCACCCAACAACCTCCCTTGCAAAAGAGATTGGTGGATGTGGGAAGGTGAACCAAAAGGGATGCAAGTGGGTCTTCAACTCGGCAGCACTTCGTTGCTTGAAAACTCCTTCAACCTGTATATTTTGGGTGAGAAAAGTCCCACCTTTTATAGACCCATGGGGTCTCTTTTGGGAGGGAAGCACAAATGCCATGTGTTGGCCATAGGCGCCATGTGGCAGTCTTGTCTTCCCATGAGGGAGGGGAGTCCTCCATTGACTTGAGCTTTGATAAATGCCTTTTGTGACAGTCTTCTAACGGCCCCTCTGTCCACCTACACACGCGTGCAAGGCAGGAGTCCTTAACTGACTGTTCTGGGCTGCCACTTGGCACCATTTGCCTTTTTGCCCGTTAAGCTTAGAATTCGTCCCACCCAGGGACGGATTCAGAATTCGTCCCGGGGTGGGACGGATTCTATTTTGAATTCGTCCCTGGGTGAGACGAATATCTGGGCAAAGTGTCCAAGTGTGCCAAATTGCTTCTTGACCTTACAAAATTGCTATGAAAGTGGTTAAGACCACTGTTTAACCTCCGAGGGCTGCCCTGGGGGCTGTGTTTGTCAAAGCGATCAGTGTTTGCAGTCACATAATCGGATTGGTGCTGTTTTGGTGTCTACAGATATAGTCAACAATATTGCTGATGTCTTTAGGAGATAATGTTGTTAATTATGCTTATAGCTGCATTGATCTTATTTGATCTACTTTCCAAAATAAGTTCTTTAGTTTCTCTAAACTTTCATGAGGAGTTTTACAATCTGTAATGTGAAACCAAAAAAATTCATTTACATTAGAGCTTATAATACCCATTGTTTCATACATCTTTCCTTTATGAACAAATATTTCATATTCTTTTTTAAACTCATGCTGCTTTTCTTCTAATAGGTGCGTGATCCCTTTTTGAGAAATGATATTTAAAATTTTGGGTTTCCATGTATGGTAGTTATGAGGAGTAATAGGATCAATTGTATTCATTGAATTCATTTTGAAGTTAACCCAAAGTTCCCCCCTTTAACTTTAATTTAGAGAATGCAATGGATATTATTTTAGGAACACCTGTAAGAAACACCAAATTTCTCAAAATACCCGCCCTAACGAGAGGGAAACTATAAGTAATTTGAGGAGATTTGATATTAATTTGAGGCTTAAAGAGAACAAATATGCCAGGCCTATATATCTTTTCTCGTCAAATACCCGCCATGACGAGAGGGAAACTATAAGTATTGATTAGATTTGATACTTGGAACATAGGATTTATATCATACAAACCTATATTGGTTATATTAATAACCTAACCTTACTTGAGGGAAACTATAAGTTATTTAAGATGCACAATATGGCGTAGTGGTGATATAATTTATTTGTCCTTTAGAAATATTTAATAAAGGATAAATAGATTAAAAAGATTTCCTTACTTGAATTTTAAACTTAAGTTACTTTGTAAAAAATTTAACCAAAATAAGTTCTTAATAGAGGAGAGATATATTGCAAGAAAGAAAAATAATATATATAATGATATGTTCTCACTTTCATTTATTAAGATATCTTTATATTATATTAAAGAACCTTTTGAAAAAAATCTTTTGAACAAAGTAAGATTATTAATAAGAGATTAGCTTTAGAAGATTATATGTTTATTTTATTTAGATATTTAGTATTTAAAGGATTGCTAAATGAAATAAAATACCTCACCTATATTATATTACCAAGATATATAAACAAAAGACTTATAATAAAGGTAATAAGGAAAAAATAAAGGAGGTAAAATTGACACAATAACAACCCCACCTGATGCTATGATAGGTGCATAAAAGGCACCTATAAAACCCCCAAAAAATTATATTATAGATTTACAACTATCCTTTATATCTCAGGCCAAAGGAGAGGCTAGAAAGAAAAGGATAAAATACCTATTTGTTTTAAGGCTATAACCATAAACAAATTACAGATGTATATTTAGTCTAAAAATAAGTATATATGAACAAAAAAAGTGACATCAGATAGAGGACAAAAGGTAGTGAAATCAGATGCGACATCTGTCAGCAAAAAAATATGCCAATAGGTAGTGAGGAAGGAGCGTAGAAAGTTTATAATTTGTTGCATTCTGGGAAAAAAATTAAAAAATCACAACGATACCTGAAGGGTTGGCATCCATGAAAGCCTAGTTGCAAGCTTCAAAAAATTGAACTTAATGGTTTGCTCCTTAACAATGCACCTAAAAGGTTAATAAAGGAAGGTAACCAAAAAAAATTAAAAAAAAATTTGAATACCAATGATATGTTGACGTAGATGGGGTGCTGAGAGGATAAAATCTTGAGAGATGCCACTATAGCCTTTTATTTCACTGGTAGCAGAGAGCTCTTATTGAATTCTTTACATAGGTAAGGCATCTTTGAGCAGAGAATGCGTTGAGCTAGTGGCTTCCTAGAAGAGGAAGGTAATGGTGCCACACACTTGAGGGGTCAGTGTTCATGCTAGTCTAGTTTGAGCTTCAAAAAATAGTGACTTGCTTTGGCATAGAGCTCTCTTGAATACGTCATGCAGGGAAGGTGCCTTAGTAGCAGAATACGAATGGCAAAGGGGATTCCTAGAAGAGTAAGGCAATGACGCCACACACCTACAAAGACATTGCTTAAAAAAAATACAAAGGGCATCAAGAAATTTAATACTTTTAGAGATTCCAAAGTACAAAATATGAAAGGCCCAATAAACCAAAGAATCATCAGTATAATGCTTAACACAACTCAAAACTAAATTATATTATTCAAGCATATTTAAGATGATTTTATAGCAAAAAAAACTTGAAGTTCTTCCTGAGTGCCAAAGGAGAGACAAATGAAAGAAGATCGAGTTGAAAGGAGATTGAATATCATGATATCTTCGAGCGATAAAACAAATTTAATTAAAGGAATTACTCGTTTATGATACGTAGTCTCTTTGTGTGCCAGTTTAAACGTTGGCCAAAAGCCACGTTTCATAAAAAAATAAATAGACAAAAAGTAATTCTATTTTTACACGAGGAGTGATGCTTCCATTAATTAAATATATTATGAATATTAAAATGAAATTCAAACTAAAAAAATAAAATATATATTGCCCACCAAAAGGAATACCTACGAATCCTTATTTGCACTTTTGAGTGATACGCAACGATGGCTATATGCAGTCGAACGTGCTACGTTTGAGATGGAGAAAAAAAGGTAATAGGTATACGAGGAGGGCATATAAACAAAGGGATAAGCCTTAAAATTTCACCTAGAATGGGACGTAGTTGTGTTCGTTATAAGGGGGAGATTTTATAGAGGTAAATGAGCGGAAAAAAATTCCAAGAATATTCAAGTTGCATATAAAGAGCAACGATTACTTTTAATAAAATAGGAGAGAAATGGCATCAATGGTAAAATGAAACTAGATAAACTATGAAGGTATTACCATAAACAAATGTCTCCAAAATAAATTTTCATATAAAAGCAATCTACAATATGTAAAAATCTCTTTCGTTTAAAAAAAATAAGAATAAGAGATTAATAACTAGTTCATGAAAAGATTCCTTCAAGAGAGAATGCTAGAAGAATCTATCCTGCTCTGGTACCATGTTAGAATTCCCAAGAGTAGAACTACAAAGCATTACAATATTTGAAGAAATAAAATAGAACTGATTGATTATTCCATGGATCAACTTTGTATAAATAACAAAGTTGATCATTGAGAGTCATTGAATTACAACTCATCAAATCTGATATGGACTTTAACTGAGAGTTCACCTGACTGATGAAGAAGTGGAAAATCAAGTAAGTCTATCCTAGTGGAACTTAAGAGAATAATTACTTATTCTAACAAACTCATGCAAAGTAGGGTCATGTATAGTGATGAATTAATATTAATTCACAAATATTAGCAATTTTGAAATTCAAAAATTGGCGAATATGGGGACCCTTGATTGGGGCTCATTTACCCAATTTTTTTGGGTGCAAATTTATTTTTGAGTTGGCTTGCCCCACTTTGATAATAATTTCACTTTTTTTTTTTTAAATCACCAACATTATTTCCTAAATTGTGGATATTTTTGCCTTGAAATTATAAAAAAAATTATTTACACCACTAAGTTTTTCTAATATACCATCAATATATATACCTAATGTGACAATGATAATCCTACATCTAAAACATTGATTCTCCTTGAAAAATGGCTTGTTATAAGTGAAAAATGATCTATAGTAGTGAAAAATCTATAGTAGCAAAAAATGACCCAATAGTAACAATAAAAAACCAATAACAACAAAAAATAATAGGCAAAAAGTAAATATAAGCAATAATAGGAACATACAATCAATAGTAGAGAAAAGCAGAGATGATTGATAGAAAGCAAATGCTATCAGTAGCAAAGAAAAGTAGAGATCATTAATAGTAGAGAAAACTAGAGATAATTAGTAGTAGATAAAAGTAGAGACTATGAGTAGTAGAGAAAAGTAGAGATGATCGACATAAATTAGAGACAATCAATAGTAGAGAAAACCAAAAATGATCGATAGAAAGTAAAGAATAGGCAACAAATGATAGATAGAAGAGAATAGCCGATGAATGATCGGTAGCAGAAATAGCTGATGGATATTAGGTACTAGATAAGATCCAATGAATAATAGGTATAATGGATGATCAATATTAGATAATAGCTAATGGATGATAGGTAGATAGATGATAGGTAGTAGAGACTAGATGATAGATGATAGGTAGAATAGACAATCGATAGCAAATAATAGTTGATGAATAATAGGTATCATGACATGTGTAAGTGATAATTATTATTAACCCCCAAGCACAAGAAAGGAGAAAGAAATGATAAAAGTACTACAATTACCTTCTCTTTATGAGTTGGAAGGTGATGATAATATGGACATGGCTTAATGGGGGTGTTGGATGTGGATCCAAATATAACATGATGTATAATTATAATGAATTAAGATGTAATAATGATGTGGTACAATAATGGTTGAAAGGACATTTGAACAAGACCGATTGGTATGTTGTAAATATTGCAAAAAATACTTTTTTCAATAAATATAAGAGGTAAATTAGTAATGCTTCAGATTTTTTTGGGATAAGTTGTAGATTTTATTGATGAAGTTTGAATTTTTTTTGTAAATAGGTTTTGGGGACCATATACAAAAGCCAGTATCTTTATTCACCTATTAGTAGTCCATTAGTTTTATACTTCTAGTTGTAGTTAGTATAATCTACTTTAGGTTAGAATACACATGTTTTAGATATTGGCATGGCTGTATTTTACCTCTATAGCTAGAGCTTAGGATTATTATATACAAAAATTCTTGTTTTAGTACCTTTTATTTAGAAATCATATATTAGATTTAAATTCAACATTATTTTATTCTACAACATAATTACAACTATATCTGTAGTAATAGGTTAAATGCCAAGACATAGCTTTCTATACCAAGTTATTTGAAATGAAGTAGTTAAACTCTTTTAAAATATGATTTCAATTCCTACATTTTTGGTTAGTTTTCCTTTTAATTTCATTGGGAATAGAAATAAATATACAAAACTAAAAATAAACTACCCCATAAAAACTTCCCTTTTATAAAGAACTTGCCTACTAGATGCAAACTAGACCATCTTAGGGTGTGCATGTATATACATTTTTGACACATGTAAAATCTTATGATCCTAGATTGATAAAGATAAAGTGGACCCTCAAACAATTCTTGAACCCAAGTTATAACACTTCATATTTGACAATGTTATATGTCCAATTGAATAGTAATTCACAAGAATACTCAAAATGCTCTCCTTATGGATAGGTAATTATTATTCCAACGCCTAAGTAATTCCTCTAGTTCAAAATCAATCGAAGTGTATAGTCCATGTTTCACAAGTATTCTAAACCCTTTTTGTTAGAGTTGACTTTACTTTTGGCTTGTTAAGAACTAGATAATTCTCCATGTTTGATTCTTTAAAATAATATTTAAAATAACTATCATCCTCTCATAAATTTCCTATTACCATATTTTCATTGTAGAATAATCCCTCCGCTAATGAATCATCATCAAATTATGGTAATTTATTCCAATTAGCTTCCCTAAACCCATCACATTTTTTTATTAGTTATATACACAATGGTTCAAATTGAATCTTAATATACTTATCTTGATATGGCACCTTCATATGTGTATAGTATAATGGGAGCTAACCCTCATTATACAACTTCTTTGTCTAATCTAGAGATGCTAACTTTCCTAAGAAGGGAGGTAGGTCAACTATGATCACTTCCTACACAACAATTAATTTAGGGTATGAGTGAGTAATTATAATTAAATATTTTAGATATATTACAATATTTACTCATGTACCATCTATTTGAATTGGTTCTCTTGTGGATTTGGTATAGGTAAGGTTCAACCTTTCACACATTACTATAAGCACAATCATTATCATTGCTATTGAGTGCATCATGCAATTACATGTTATAAACTCTTTGTTTCTCAAGGAAACATGGAATAGAGGTAGTTATAACATATTTGATCTATGAATATTTAAGTTATCTAAAGTGTTGACCTTTATATATAAGAGATATTCAACTATTACTTTTAGTATTAAAACAAATTAGATTATATTGGGTGATATTTACATTGGGTCAGTTTAATGATAACTTAATATTGTTCTTATTCCTTCAAGGATTCTTGTAATAGACCCTACTGCCCCAACAATGACAATGCTTCAAACATGTTAACTTCTACATATATTTTTCTTAATTTTTTACTTGGTTGAAGCTTAACTCAATCTTGTTTCCCTAATGCCATTGTTTAAACCACATAAACTATCTCACTATAGCTTTTCGGTCTTTCTTAATAAGTGATAAGTATCTCAAACTATGTTCAAAAACCTCCTATAACTTGTCTTGATTATTTTGCTTCTTAGGATTTTGGACCTTGTTTCAACTATTGTGGGTTCTTTTGCTTTAGATATCTATGATTGATTTTTTCTCTAAGGCAAGGATTTATCGTTGGTGCTTTGATCATTTGTTGAGCTGATACAACTACATTCTTATGTTTAATGTGCATTTGTGGTTGTACTCTTCTTAGCATTGTCATATCTATGTTGGATTCAACTTACATTTGTGGGGCTATTTGGGATGTGGTTAGTTTGATTTTGTTCTTTCAAAACTTTTCTCTTGCTTGAAGTTGAGATCCATTGTTGGTAAATGATATTGTCTTGAAAAGAAAACCCCTTATCCTCTTTTTTTTTTTAAGCGAAAAACCTCTTGCGGGACCGCTTGGTCTGAGATACCATGAACAGGGGGTTCTACACCATCAAAGTCACCCAAGAGTCGCACCCGACCTTGCCCGCACCAACATTATCAATTGGATTTTGGATACCCAATTCAATTTTTTTGGTAGGGTGGAGATTTGAACCTGGGACCTCCCTTGGAGGATTGCCCTCTCCTCTCCAACTCACCTACACCACCTAGGTATCCCTTATCCTCTTATTTTTGTAAATACAAATTGATTAATTATCACATTATTATATCTTATAACTATGTTATACTATCTTATTGTCAATTAGTTGACCATTGATTGATTTACCCCTAGTAGATTAACAATTTGTTGATTGACTATGATAAGTTGATTCACTAACTAAGGTATTGTTGATGATTATTAAACTACCTAAAATTAATGATTGTATATTATAATTGCATTCCCATGTATAGCCACAATATATAGCATTGAATAGTTACTTGTATTACAAAAGAAATACAAAAGTGTGTTTGACTCAACATTCATATTCACTACCCTATTCACCATGTTACTTTGATCCTAGAAAACTTACATATTAGCCTATTGGAAAACTAGATATTTTAATACATATGATGTACTTATTTGTTGTTAACATCTATCATGTTTTTATCATTTGTTGGTAAATACACGTCTCCCATAAGTGCAAAATATTTATTCATGAGTTGTTCAACTTTGTCTACCCTTCTTGACTCCCATTTTATTTGATTTAATTTCGATAAACTGGAGAAGTAGGTAAAGGCAATGGGCAGTTCTTGTCTAATCATAGGTGGGTTTACTCTTTTATAGAGTTTTTCTATAGATATACAAAAGAATGAAAGTATTATAATGAGGTAAATACGTCTTTTTTGACTAAACAATGGGAATAATGATACTTACAGTGGAATGTGTCCCCTTTGATATGGCCCATAAGATTGGTGTTAGGACTCTGAGACCATGGTGACAAGACTAGATATGGTATGTGAACACTCTAATATTCACATATAAGAGAAAAATATGTTATTTCTGGCTCTCTCCCTATTTGTCAATGGTTGAAAACTAGATGAAAACCAGTGCATTATCTAAATGTTGCACAATTCGGCTCAAAGGTTTTCTATAGTTTGAGTTTCTTACTAGAGCTAAAAAATACCTCTTTTGCCTAGGGTATTTTGTTCCAAGGTCTCCTTATTAAAGATAGGCTCATGAATATAAGAGTTCCAATCCCTTGTTACCCCTCCTATAACTAATGAAAGGATATCAATCACACTCTTCTGGATTCTTCCCCAGGCATAGGATGCTTGGAAATGGTATCGTTCACTCTTTGAAGACTTATTACCTAGTTACTTTAGATGAAAACACTTGGGGGACTATATGACCCTTGTCAAGTCTTTGCTAGGGACACAATACATTTTTAAAATTAGCATATAGTTTTTAATATAGAAATCTAAAAATGATAATATTTTTATTTAGAGTTCTTCAACTACAAATTCTCCTATATGTGGATAGAGGAAAAATTGTCTATAGTTATTGGTTCTAGATTTCCATTCAAGCTAAAAAAAAAAAAAATGGCCATTAAGGTGACACGCCTACATACTCTAATGGAACACTAAGAGAATGCACCTTACGCTATCATTCTTCTTCCTTATGAGCCATCGACCATGAAGAAGAACAAACCTAAGTATCATTATCATTTATCACTATCTAGAAGGCCCAATTCCACCCTATGACCTAGGTTTCATCTTGGTGTTTCTTAGTGAGGAGATTCTAATAAGTAACCCTCTTTGGATTGGGCAGTTTTGTCGAGTAGACAGGACTACCTACAAGGCTCAGGATCAAGATCTACCAATGGCTTAAGGGTTAGATGGAATACCCAGGAAAACCATAACAGATTGGTTGACTTAGTGACTAGTAGGGAGATTACTAGCCATGAATGGAAGGTGCCCATAGTGGGGAAGGATATAATAGGCTAGGGCGGAAGCCTTTTGGAGATAATGACTACCCAACTATTCTTAAGATACAACCAATAACAAAATAATATTTTTATTTTCTTACCCTCTCTATAAGATAAATGATTTGTAATCTTTTTTAAATCGGGATTTAATTATTCCTAAGAACTTGTAACTTATCCTAAACGTGTACACCTATAATTTTCATTCATAACAATTTTTTTTTTTCCGGCCTGGTATTACGAGGTATGATGTTATTCACCATTTTTTTAATAAATAACTTGTTTAAATTTATCAATAACTTATTAAGTCCAAGGTTGATTGTATAAGTTACACAGAATACATGATTTTGGGTTGAGGAAACCCACTAAGGGATATCACGTTGAATGTGAGCATTCAATAAGAGTAGGATTCTTATCCTTCTAATTGAAATGTTGCCCATGTCAAACACGCGTGATATGACAATGGAAATTCACCAACATGCTTAACAATGGTAGGTGGCATGATAAGATCATGACCATATAAACCAATGTTTTCTTTCAAGGAAAAAGAAAACAAATGTGGCATGCAAGTTGAACAAAGCTCAAATTTAAATCAAAGTTTCCATCGCTAGCCCACAAGAGATCATTCATTTGACAAATTTGTGGCTGTTCATACTATAAAGGTCACTTTTGCAGCTCCCACAAAATCTTAAGGTTGAATTTGGAGAATCAAAGGCAATGCCATAGTCACTTTTAACGCAATAAAAAAAAGTAAGCGTTTAAAAATTCTTTAGTCAAGCAGTTGAAATACTCATTCCTACTCAAAGATCCCAGCTATACTCATTCCTATTTCTGGGTATTAAACTAACAAGAGTCGTTTTTCGAGGCAAATGTGCCATTGGCTTGCTTGTCACGCTTATTGAGATCAAATAGTCAAGCTTGAAACGCATTTTTAAATATTGTGTGACAGTCATGCACGAGGAATGACTCCCACCTTGGTCAAATCACATTCAGAACATAGTGTTCCTCTTCCCTATATACATTGCTGCATATTTGCTGTTCACCCACTTCAATTCAAGTCAGATCTATTTATTTCGTGTCCTCTTGTGCCCATCCGTTAGATTTTTTCATGTTAGAGATTTGGACCAATTTTATTTTGTTCTGAAGATAATCAACCACTGTCATGGGTAGAAGTAGTTATTTAATTATGAAGCCGGTATTGCTGCTTCTCATTTTGATAACAGTAGTACTGCATATTCAAATTGCCAATTCAAGTCGAATCCTGAAGCAAAAACCAGAGCAGAATAAGCATTCCTCTGATCTCGTTCTTCTTCGTGGAGAACGCCATGAGATTAAGAGTCATGGTGCCAATTCAGGCTCCAAGCTGAATATACAGCTAGACCAGCGCCTATCCAGATCGAAGCACAGCCCGGGAGTGGGTCACATGCAGCTCATACATCATCCTCTTGACAAAATCAGTATATTGAAGAATAAACTTCCTTCTGGCCCGAGTCCGGGAGTAGGACATGCATATATCAACGCAGGACCTCTGAAGGCTATTTGGAGTAGACTGTCTTCTGGTCCGAGTCCGGGAGTAGGCCACAAATAAATTGAAGGCCGTGTACAAGAGGTGCTGAGAAGTTGAATGCATGAAACAAAAGCGGATTTGGAGAAATGTTGGATGCCAAACTTTGATTGAGATGTGTTGTGATTTTTTGTAAAGGTGTCTGTGAGACAAAGACCAAATTTACCCATGCTGGAGGAACAGAGAGACACCTCTTTTGTTTATGTTTTTAAAGCGTAAAGCTTTTCACATTAAGTAATTTTTTTTTACAACATCCTTTCCTTGCTTAAATAAAGCTTTTGTACATGCATTTTTACTGCTATCCTTACACATTCACATATATTCAAACTGTTAATTGTTGTTTTTTTTTTCTTTAATATGGGTGCGATGCTGTGCCTCAACTATAAGTGTCTTTATGATAACCTTCTTATGATACCAGATTATGTGGATAATCAATCATTGATACCATCAGGTATAATGGAGTAAATCATTGTTTATGAGGTTTACTTTATTCTTTCCCTCATCAGTCACCCTTTCTCTTTTCGAGATGCTCTTCCTACTTCTATGTTTGTCAATTTTATTACTTTAGCTCTCATACTTTGTTAAATGTAAGGACCAGTTAAGATTCAGATTATGTGGATAATCAATCATTGATACCATCAGGTATAATGGAGTAAATCATTGTTTATGAGGTTTACTTTATTCTTTCCCTCATCAGTCACCCTTTCTCTTTTCGAGATGCTCTTCCTACTTCTATGTTTGTCAATTTTATTACTTTAGCTCTCATACTTTGTTAAATGTAATGACCAGTTAAGATTTGAATCTAGGAAATCCATGCATTAAGGTTAATTACTCTACAAATAACTTTTGACTCCTTGAACTAGCCTACACTTTAGATATAAGATTACTTCCTCTCATTGTTCCAACATCCCCCGAAGCAACTCCATAATTAGGACTCCTAGTTTCATGACCAACTTTGAGCTTTAACTTTGGACCTAATACCAATTGTCAATATCATATGCCTTGTATTGTATTGTGAAATATCGTGTATGTTGTGTATGAATAAATGTACATGGTCTCCCTATTGTGAATACATTTATATGCTTCTACAATGCTTGTTATAAGATAAATTTGAATATCATAGTATTTGATTATAACAATTGGTATAAGAACATATGATATCGATAATTGGCATTAGAGCACTAGATATTGATAATTTATATTAGAGCTAGTGTTAAAGGATTTAAGCAACTAATAATTAATGAATTTAAGATTACTAATATTGGATTTTTGCCCTCTTTTATTGGTATGAAGATATATCAATCACATGATGATATCTTTATTTTTCAATCCAAGTATACCCAAGACATAATGAGATGATTTAGAATGGATAAATATAAGGAGGTGGCAACCCCAATAGCACAAGGTAAAAAGCTGAGCAAAGGAGGTGAGAGTAGAATTATTAATAGGAAATGGTTTTGAAGGGTGGTTGGTAGTCTAATTTATGTTACAACTACCATGCCGAATAGTATTATTTCCATATTTATGACAAGTCCATATATAACTCATATAAGAGTAGTAAAAAAGTTTCTTAGTATATCAAAGGTACAATTGAAAGGCATAAGGTAAGGTTAATCTCCAAAGGGTACACACAAGTCCACTAGTTATCATAGTGGAATTATTCTATAGTTGAGTCCTAGTCCTCATTGTCTACCCTTCAACCTAGTGGAAAGACCCTAGTTGAGTCCTAGCATTCACTGGTTATTCTATGACCTTGCAGAAAGACCCTAGCTTTATCTTACTTCATTTATTGTTGAGTCCTAGTCTTTACTAGTTGTTCTTGTAACTATGGAAAGACTCTAGCCTTTGTAACTTCTAAATAGAGTCCAAATATAACTCCCTTTAAAGTAGATAGACTCTAACCAATTTTTCACAATGGACACAAATTGATTTTCAAATCTTGTGCAAGCAATCTTGTTGAGGCTCGGGTACCACTATTAGCTTTTAAAGCTTTAATACTAATGTAAATTTCACAGTAAAATAATCACAAGATCAAATATAGTAAAGTTGCAATATAATGAATAAAATATAATAACATATAATATCAAATAGAATAACTCATAAGAATAGTCACAGAATAATCATATAAACCATAGTTGAGAAAATTAGAATCGGGTAGTAAATCGGTTAGTTTAAAAATTGGTAAAGATTCGGAATCGGCAAAAAATCGGGGAAAAATGTGGCAAAAAATTGGCATTTTTTATTGAAAAAACCGAAGAAAATGTAAATTTTCATTGAAAAAAATATTTTTTCATGCATATCAGAAATTTTTGGGAAAAAATCGGCAAAATCGACAAAAAATCGGCTAACCTGTGAATCGGAAAAATAACGGCAAAATCGGGATTTTTTGCAGATTTTCTCAACTATGATATAAAAAATGCTCACAATATTGCACATACAAGTACTAAGAATGCTATTGAATAAAGGTCTCCTAATACAAGCATAAACCTATTTATGTTTGATATTAATTACAATGTGTTATCACAAATATATAATTGTATGTGACTCTTCATGTGTTGCACTCTTGATCTTCACTCTTCTTTACAACTCTTCACTTCCCTCTTCTAAGGACACATGTGCACACTTACATATTAGGCACTTCATACAATGACTGACATTGTAGGTCATATACCACTTGTCTTGCATAAATATAATATCATTGAATCAAATTCTATCAACTCATTAAAATTGACAAGTCATTCAACAATAGACTTGGTGAAGCATAAATTTTGAATAAAATCAAATTTGAAATAAGTGGAACAGTGTGGTTTGTATATCAAGCATATAATCAAAGTATGACAATTATCATGTTTTAATTCACTAGTATACTATCTAATGGCTTGCATAATCAATGCACAAGTGGCATCACATGATTCTTCAATATGTTATTGTATTAGCACATGATTAGAATACCTTCATCCACTCACACAATGACATGCAGTGGCATCTCATTTGCTATAGGTACTATGTTTTTTAAATTTTCAACTATTTTTTAGGTATTTTATGTGATTTTAGGTCTAAAGTTTGTGAGGCCATATCTTCTGCATACAAAAGCATGTTGAGCTCTTTTTTCAAAATAAATAGTTTTCTAAGTTCTCTTCATTGGTTGTGATGTTTTTTACCACCACTATATATAAAATTTTATATTTTAGTAGGATAGTCATGGAACATCGTGTACCCTTGTTGAGTGGTCCATATTATATTATCTTGAAAATCAAGAATTGAACCTTTTCTCTGGAGCAAGGAGTTACTCAAGTATGTGAATGAGCATCCTTGTGATATTAATACTAAAGAAGTAAATCAACTCTATTTGGATATGAAGGATGAGGCTCATGGTTTCATAGCCCTTCATGTTGACAATGTCTATGTTTCACACATGTTAGCATCACCATGGATCCTAAAGTGTTATTTAACAAATTTTAGGTATTGTGTGATCATATTATTTCTACACAAATTAGTAGGTTGGAGGCTTAGCTTACAACTTTATCCATGGCCTCTTTTAACGCTATTGATGAGCACACTATTTTCTCAAAAAACTACAAGAAGATATTTGGACTATAAGAGGACTACCTAAGAAGAGCGGAGAAGGACATGAAGCTTTGGAGAAAGAAAAGTGTATTAAACTACTAAATAGCATATTGAAATTATTTTAGAGGCATATGAGTTTGTTGTTTTTTTTATTTAGATGATTCACATATACTTAACAATTTCTCTTGCACCACCAATTGACAATTAATGTCAACATACCTAAATATATTTTTTGTATTTTTGTTATCATTCAATGAATTACCAACCAATCGATATAGATTTTGACAAATCATCATGATGGTAGCTTAGGTTGAGCTATGTTGAAGGTCACTTCATTTATTAGCTCCTTTTTAATCGTGATTTAGGGCCTACATTATCCTTAGAAATACTTTGAATGATGTAAAATGAACCTTAGGAATTCATACATTTATCTGACCATAATATTCTATGTTGGGATGGGACTAAGGCACTTCCACATGATTAGTTCCAATTACCCTCTTTTAGTTTAATTTTAAATTAGACTATGAGATTTTTTCAATGGGTTCCCATAACCAAGGCACCTATCCCAAATCTTCAACCCTAATGTGTTTGGATTTGCCCACACTTGAATGGATAAAAATCAATTTTATCTCCCAATGATGGAAATTATAACTAGATAGAGGAGGATTTGAATATACATGAGGGTTGTAAAGTGTTTAAAAGGGTTATTTTAAATATAAATATGAGTATTTGGAGCATAATGTGAGGATTAAATCCAACCCAATATCATCTCTCTCACCATTAATTATGATTAAATCCCATTTTTGATTAAGATGATGCTATCTTTTCTTATTGTAAGACTGGATTCCCATACACACCATCCTTGCTAGTGTCATTGTGGTTTCACATGTATAGTAGGTAGACCCCTTTTTGTTGACTATGCAAATTCCACATTTATTACCATGCTAACTCAAAAGCTACACTTTGTTCACCATTATAAGATTTAGACCATGTGATTTAATCCTTACGATCAAATCATGTATGTTTTTACTTTTCTATATTATTCATCACACCCATAGATGATGTCATCATGATATCATACTTTTCCACACACCTTTTTCTATTTTAGATTCAACCAATTATCCTAAATGGTAGTATTTGATGCCACTAAAATTGAGAAATCATTATTCCATCAACTATATATTTCCTTACCTTCTACCAAATACTTATTGTTGTACATGTGATGTCAATAATATGTTTATTTAATAAATTAATGATTTATTGATGAATCTTCATATACATAAGTTGGTAAATCACCAAAATCAAGACTTGAACTTTGAAGAAAATGTCTTCGACATTTTTGCTTAACTAGCTAACTAGGAGGAAGATCAATTTGTTACTATGAAGAAATGGATAAAAGAGAAGTGGGAAAACTAGGCATCCTTGTTAGTATTTTTACTTGGGTAGGATGGGGAGATCTTATTTCATTTTTTGATTTTACCAATTTTTTTAATTTTTTTTAATTTTTTGTTTATTATTTCTTTTCTTGATTATTCTTCTTTTTGTATTTTTAAATAGAAAAGAAAAACAAGAAAATGAGAAATTAGAAAAAGGAAGGTACATACATTTTTTATAAATATTTGTAATAGTGACATCAATCTCAAACAAGAGATGCTTCAAATACTGCTCATTCACTAAATATAATTTTTTTTGTCATTTAGAGTTATTAATTATTAAAAATTGATATCTCACACCTCATGACTTGATACTAATTACTCCATAGTGAATCAAACCTAACATGCTTCCCTAGCTTAATCCAATATTCATCCCACTTCAGTATGATATCATTCATTTAAAAATCAACTCTTGTAACTTTTTTGAACCAATGCTTAGCTCCCATTTGATTTTGACTAAATTTATTAAAATCCTTATCATGTTATTCCATCGATAAGGTGTCAATATCTTCAAATTTCAGTCACCAAATATCCTAGGTGTTTGTTATCTAATATTTATGCTTTCTTATGAGTTGCCTATATATCACCTATAACTATCCTTAAAAATTTTAGACTATAAATATTTATGTCATGATTTATCCATATATATGTGTGTTTCTTGAATTTTATCGTATAAACTAGAATTAATGTTCAAGGGAAATTTTATTTATAACATAGGAAGTCCTATATTTTTTCAATTACATGCTCTTTGATGAATGCTCGATTGTGTTTGTAAATAGAAAGAGTTGTTGTGTTCCTGTTGCAGGGTATCTTGACCTTTTTCTTGTAGGAATTACTATGAAGATGCTCTAGAGCTGCTCCAAAAGGGTTTATCATGATGTTATTGCTATAGAAGAATTACCACTCTTGAATTCCTGCTAACATCATTAGATGGTTGCATATGTAGAAGGAATATATAGGGCAAAACCTTACCTACCCCAACTACCATGTATAATTCCAACATGGGTCCCAATATGATCAAACAACAAGTTGAGGACTAGGTTTATGTATTGCATTGGCACCTAGGTATGACTAGTAGTTTAAGCAAATGCCATGTTAATTGGAAATAAGATATACCATAGAGCTAGTTGTTGATTTACACCTCATCCTAAATAATGATGGCCATTGATGGTTGTTATACTATGACCTAGACATAAGAAACCATTATAATTGTGGAGATATGCCACCATGTTGGAGTGAGTGACATGTCATTTAGCTACATACCCAATTAGTGTAAAATAGTAAGTGCCTCACACCTAAATAAATGTGTACCCCCTGTGCATGTGAAAAGGTTAGGAAGTAGGATAATGTAGTGAAGATAAAGCAAATTATAGTTTATATTTCCTTTAACTTTTATTCAATCAAATGGATATTTATTTTGCATAGTTTACATTTAGAAGCTTCTATAATGGAAGCTCCAAGTCTTTATCTCCAAATAAAAGGGTCCACTTATGCTAAGTAAGAGTCAATGATTTCCTCCTATTTATTTTTGTACATGTTGATATATTATACATTATTCTATGTATGAACATTTATTTTTTTACTTGTTTATCTTTCTATAGCATCTATTTTTATTTTTCTACAACATTGCTTATTTTTTCTTTATAAAGAACTTCATTCTCATATTGTAAAATAAATTTATATTTATTTTCATTGTGTTGATAAATATCCTTCTTCCTTTGGACTATTGCTCATAATAATATTTTAACCGTAGATAATCTACAAAAAAGGGTTTTCCAATTTCCAAGTAGATGTATCTTATGCTACAAAGAAGAATAAATTGTGGATCATATTTTACTACACTGTAACTTTATGAGAACTATTTGGAGTAGATTGTGGAATAATTTGAGAATTCAATAGGTAATTTCAACCTCCTTGAAATACCTCCTAATCCAATGGAAAAAGAATTCAAGTAGGAATATATTAAATGAATTCTAAATCTTCATCCCTCCACATCCAATTTGGGTTGTGTGGAAGAAGAGGAATCTCCTAATTTTCCAAAATTAAAGTAAAACTGAAGTAGATGTGTATCAACTAGTGAAGGCCTATGTAAGAGAGAACTATTCAGTTTTTTGACCCTCAGACATAGAAAATGAGAAAGAAATGATAAAAGTACTACAATTACTTTCCCATGATGAGGTGGAAGGTGATGATGAGTTGGACATGGCTTAATGGGGGTGTTGGATATGGATCCCAATATAACATGATGTATAATGATGATGAATTAAGATGTAATAATAATGTGGTACCAGAACAGTTGAAAGGATATTTGAAAAAGACTGATTGTTATGTTGTGAATGGTATAAAAAAGACTTTTTTTCAAGAAGTAGAAGAGGTAAACTAGTAATGCTTTAGTTTTTTTGGGGATAAGTTTTAGATTTTTTTGATGAAATCTAAAATATTTTTGTAAATAGGTTTTAGGGGACTCTATACAAAAATCCTGCCTTTTTATTTACCTAATAAAAAATGATATATGTTTTATTATATTTAGTAGTCCATTTTAGATTTATGCTTCTAGTTGTAGTTAGTATAATCTACTTTAGGTTAGAATGCACATGTTTTAGATATTGGTATGGATTTATTTTACCTCTATAGGTAGAGCTTAGGTTTATTGTATACAACATTTCTTGTTTTAGTACCTTTCATTTTAGCAATCATATATTAGATTTAAATTAAACATTATTTTATTCTACAACATAATTAAAACTCTATCTATAATACTAGGTTAAATGCCAAGACATAGTTTTCTATAGCAAGTTATTTAAAATGAAGTAGTTAAATTCTTTTCAAATATGATTTTAATTCCTACATATTTGATTAGTTTTCCCTTTGATTTCATTGGGAGTAGAAATAGAAATACCCAAAGTCCCCTTTTATAAAGCACTTGACTAGTAGATGCAAATTGGACCATCTTAGGGTGTGCATGTATATACCTTGTTGACACATGTAAAATGTTATGACCCTAGATTGATAAAGATAAAGTGGACCCCAAAATGTTCTTGAACCAAAGTTATAACACTTCATATTCGATAATGTTATTTATCCAACTAAATAGTAATTGACAAGCATACTCAAAATGCTTTCCTTATGGATTGGTAATTCTTATTCCAACCCCTAAGTCATTCCTCTAGTTTGAAATCAATCAAATTGTATAGTCCATATTTCACAAGTATTCTAAAATTTTTTTTTTTAGAGTTGACTTTACTTTTGGCTTGTTAAAAACTAGATAATTCTCCGTGTTTGCTTCTTTAAAATAATATTTAGAATAACTATCATCCTCTTATAAATTTTATATTGCCATGTTTTCATTATAGAATAACCCCTCCTCTAATGACTCATCATCAAATTATTGTAATTTATTCCAATTAGCTTTCCTAAAATCATTACATTTTTCTATTAGTTAAATCGCAATGATTCAACTTGAATCCTAACATCCTTATCTTGATATGATACATTCATATGTGTATAGTATATTGGGAGGTAACCCTCATTAGACACATCTTTGTCTATTCTTGAGATGCCAACTTTCTTAATAAGGGAGGCAAGTCAACTATGGTCACTTCCTACACAACAATTAATTTATGGTATGAGTGAATAATTATAATTTAATCTTTTAAATATATTATAGTGTTTACTCATGTAGCATCTATTGGAATTGGTTCTCTTGAGGAGTTGGTATAGGTAAGGCCCATCGTTTCACACATAGCTATAAGCATGATCATTATCATTGCTCTTGTGTATATCATGAAATTACATGTTATATACCATTTGTTTCTCAAGGAAACATGGAATAGAGGTAGTTTTAGCATCTTTGGTCTACGAATATTCAAGTTATCTAAAGTGTTGACCTTTATATCTAGGGAATATTCAACCATCAATTTTATTTTCAAAATAGATTAGATTATATTGGGGGCTCTTTCCATTGGTTCAATTTAATGATAACTTAAGATTGCTCTTGTTCCTTCAAGAATTCTTGTAATAGACCCTACTATCCCAACAATGACAATATTTTGAACATGTTAACTTCTACATATATTTTTCTTACTTTTTTTACTAGGTTGAAAGCTTAACCCAATTTTGTTTCCTTCATGTCATTGTCTAAACCACATAAATATCTCATTAGAGCTTTTTAGACTTTCTTAGTAAGTGACATTATCTCAAACTATGTTCAAAAACCTCCTATAATTTCTCTTGATTATTTTGCTTCTTAGGATTTTGGACCTTGTTTCAACTAATGTGGGTGTTTTTGCTTTAAATATTTATGGTTGATTTTTTCTCTAAGACGTGGATTTATCGTTGGTGCTTGGGTCATTTGCTGAGATGATACAACTACATTCTTATCGTTAATCATTATTTTTCTCTTGCTTCAAGTTGTGATCCGTTGTTGGTAAAAGACATTGTCTTCAAATGAAAACCCCTTATCCTCTTGTTTGGTAAATAAAAAATAATTAATTATCATATTGTAATAGCTTATCACTATGTTATACTATCCTATTGTGAGTTAGTTAATCATTGATTGATTTACCCCTAGTAGATTGGTAATTTGTTGATTTATTACTAGATAAGGTATTGTTGATTATTATTAAGCTACCTAAAATTAACGATTGTATATTCTAATTTGATCCCCACGTATAGCCACAATATATAGCATTGAATTATTACTTTTTTTTGAAGAAATACGAAAGTGTGTTTGACCCAACATTCATATTCACTACCATGTTACTTTGATCCTAGAAAACTTACATATTAGCTTGTTGGAAGGCTAGATATTTGAATACATATAATGTCCTTCTTTCTTGGTAACCTCTATGATGTTTTTATCATTTGTTGGTAAAGACATGTCTCTTATAAGTGCAAAAAATTTATTCTTGATTTTTTCAACATTATCTACCCTTCTTACTCTCATTTCATTTGATTTCGATAAACTAGAGAAGTAAGTAAAGACAATGGGTGGCTCTTGTCCAATCATAGGTGGGTTTACTCTATTATAGAGTTGTTCTATAGATATACCAAAGAGTGAAAGTATTAGAATGAGTTGAATGCCTTTTTTTTCACTAAACAATGGAAATAAGGATACTTAAAATGGAATGTGTCCCCTTTGATATGGCCCATAAGATTGGGATTAGGACTCTGAGACCATACTCCAATATTCAGATATAAAGGAAAACTATGTTATTTGTGCCTCGCTCCTTATTTGTCAATGGTTGAAAATTAGATTTAAACCAATGCCTTATCTATATGTTGCACAATTCAGCTCAAAGGTTTTCTATTGTTTAAGCTTCTTAATAGAGCTAAAACATGTCTCTTTTTTCTAGAACATTTTGTTCCAGGATCTCCTTATTAAAGATAGGCTCAAGAATATAAGAGTTACAATTCCTTGTTGCCCCTCCCATAACTAATAAAAGGATATCAAGCACACTCTTTTATATTCTCCCCCAGGATGCTTGAAAATGGATTCATTCACTCTTTGAAGACTTCTTACTTCGTTACTTTAGATGAAAACAAGTGTTACTTGGGGATTATATAACCCTTTTCAAGTCTTTGCTAGCGACACAACACATTTCTAGAATTAGCATATAGTTTTTTATCTAGAAATCTAAAAATGATAATACTTTTATTTAGTGTTCTTCAACTACAAATTCTCCGATATGTGGATAGAGTAAAAATTGTCTATGGTCATTGGTTCTAGATTTCTATTCAAGCTTTTAAAAAAAAAAAAAAAGGCCATTAAGGTAAACAGACCTACATACTCTAATCAAATACTAAGAGAATGCACCTTGCGCTATCATTCTTCTTTCTCTTGAGCCATTGGCCATGCAAGAGAATAGACGTAAGGATCATTATCATTTATCACTATCTAATAGGCCCAATTCCACCGTGTGACCTAGGTCTCGCCCTTGGTGTTTCTTAGTGGGGAGATTACAACGAGTATACCTCTTTGGATTGGGTAATTTTATAGAGTAGACAGGACTACCTACAATGCTCAGGCTCAAGATCTGCCAAAAGGCTTAAGGGTTAGATGGAATACCCAGGCTGAACTAAAACCATAACAGACTGGTTGACTTAGTGACTAGTAGGGATATTACTAACCATGATGGGAGGTGCCCATAGTGGAGGAAGGATATAATAGGTTAGGGCGGAAGCCTTTTGGAGATAATGACTACCTAACTATTCCTAAGATACAAGCAATAACAAAATAATAATTTTATTTTCTTACCCTGGCTATAAGATAAATGATTTTGTATTTTTTTTTAAAATCCGGATTTAATTATTCCTAAGAACTTGTAACTTATCCTAAACGTGTACACTTGTTATTTTCATCCATAGCAGTTTTTTTTCCGGCCTGGTGTTACGAGATATGATGTTATTCACTCGTTTTTTTTAATAAATGACTTGTTTAAATTTATCAATAACTCCTATTTAAATAGGTCCAAGGTTGAATGTATAAGTTACACAGAATACATAATATTGGGTTGAGGAAACCCACTAAGGGATATCACGTTGAACGTCAACGTTCAATAAGATTAGGATTCTTATATTTGTAATCGAAATGTTGCTCATGTCAAACACGCATGATATGACAAGGGAAATCCACCAACATGTTTAACAATGGTAGGTGGCATGATAAGATCATGACCGTACAAACTGTTTTCTTTCAATGAAAAAGGAAACAAATGTGGCATGAAGTTGAATAAAGCTCAAATTTAAATCAAAGTTTCCATCGTTAGCCCAAGAGACATAATTCAGTTGACAATTTTGTGGCTGTTTCACTTTTGCAGCTCCCACGAGACATAATTCAGTTGACAATTTTGTGGCTGTTTCACTTTTGCAGCTCCCACAAAATATTAAGGTTGAATTTGGAGAATCAAAACCAATGCCATAGTCACTTTTAAAGCAATAAAAAAGTGAGCGTTTAAAACTTCTTTTGAAATACTCATTGATATTCAAAGATCCAAGCTATACTCATTCCTATTCAAAGATCCAAGTTAGTTGTCACGCTTATTGAGATCAAATAGTCAAGCTTGAAACTGATTTTTAAATATAATGTGACAGTCATGCACGAGGAATGACTCCCACCTTGGTCAATTCACATTCAGAACATAGTGTTCCTCTTCCCTATATACATTGCTGCACATTTGCTGTTCACCCACTTCAATTCAAGTCACATCTATTTGTTTCGTGTTCTCTTGTGCCCATCCGTTAGATTTTTTCTTGTTAGAGATTTGGCCCTATTTTATTTTGTTCTGAAGATAATCAGCCACTGTCATGCGTAGAAGCAGTTATTTAATCATGAAGCCGGTATTGCTGCTTCTTATTTTGATAACAGTAGTACTGCATATTCAACTTACCAATTCAAGTCGAATCCTGAAGCAAAAACCAGAGCAGAATAAGCATTTCTCTGATCTGGTTCTTGTCCGTGGAGAACGCCATGAGATTAAGAGTCACGGTGCCAATTCAGGCTCCAAGCTGAATATACAGCTGGACCAGCGCCTATCCAGATCGAAGCACAGCCCGGGAGTGGGTCACATGCAGCTCATACATCATCCTCTTGACAAAATCAGTATATTGAAGAACAAACTTCCTTCTGGCCCAAGTCCGAGAGTAGGTCATGCATATATCAACGCAGGACCTGTGAAGGCTATTTGGAGAGCAAGTATACTTATGAATAGACTGCCTTCTGGTCCGAGTCCGGGAGTAGGCCACAAATAAATTGAAGGCCGAGTACAACAGGTGCTGAGAAGTTGAATGCATGAAGCAAAAGCGGATTTGGAGAAATGTTGGATGGCAAACTTTGATTGAGATGTGTTGTGATTTTTTGTAAAGGTGTCTGTGAGACATTGACCAAGTTTACCCCATGCTGGAGGAACAGAGGGACACCTTTTATAGTTTTTGTTTTTAAAGCGTAAAGATTTTCAAATTAAGTAATACTTTTTACAACATTGCTTAAATAAAGATTTTGTACATGCATTTTGGCTGCTATCCATACACATTCATATATATTCAAATTGTTAATGGTTGGTTTTGGATGTAATTTTTTTGACTCTACAATAAGTATTCTTATGACAACTTTTTTATCTTACCAGATTGTATGGATAATTAATCATTGATACTTATAGGTATAATAGAGTAGATCATTGTTTTCGAGGTTCACTTTGGTCTTTCTCTTTGTTCTTTCTCTCATCAATCACTCTTTCTCTTTTGGGATGCTCCTCCTACTTCTATGTTTGTCAATTTTATTACTTTAGTTCTCATACCTTATTAAATGTAAGGATCAACTATTGTGAACCTTTATTCTCACAACCATAAATCATTCATATCAACATCCATCCATAAATAAATTAATTGCATAATAAATTGCTCAAATTAAAATAGAGATTGATTATACCCTTGAGGTAGGGCAACACCATACAATGCTCCTTTAAGAAGGATGTCACTTCACAATACCTCTAACTACACAAGCCAAGCCTTCTACAAGAATACATCATAGATACTTTTAAAATAGGGGTATATATTTCTTTATAAAAAAGTGTAATGGTTCACCTTCCATGAGTTACAAGATCACCCATGTGGTGGTTCAATGAAATACATATAATATTGAAAAATATTAATTATTATTTTACAATTGATTTCATCCTTAATAATGAAGACCATTCAATATGGGAGGCCAATGAAAAACAAAAATGAAACTTGTTATAAGAAGGAAAGAAAAAATAAATACAATGTTAAAATTTAGAGAGATGAAAAATAATGAACAAAGAAGGATGTTGGAATTCCAGTGCAGTAGCCTAAGTCACAAATAGAAGAGTTTCTAAATGCACTTCCATTCGTACTCAACTTCCATTTAAACCTCATCGATTTAATTGTTCAAGGTATCTATTATTTCCTAAATACATTTAATCCCTAAGAGATTATCTATTCATCAAAATATGATATTTGTTTATTTGTGTGATATTTTTTTTGATTGGTGGAAATATTTTTGAAAGGGTCCCTGAACCTTGTACATCATAAGACAACATCTAGAAGCAAGAAGCTCAAAGGACAACAACTAGAACAACTAACAAGAAGAAGCCTAGTCAAGTTGTTGGGAGAAACCCTAAACAATAGACCCTAACTATGGAGCATACACAACAGGAGAAGAAAACAAAACCCATCACAAAGGCTAATGCCAAAAATGTAAGAAGTACAGAGGAAATGGAGGGCCAGGTTGATGCACCACTGGAAACCCATAGACAAAGAAAAACAAAAACATGACAAAGACAGAAAACAACCCATCACCTTACTCCAGAGAGGGGTCCTCCATATCATTTTTTTTAGGAAGGGTGACCTTGTACGCTTCTATTTTACTGGCAGTGATGGCTTTGGAGATGCGGATCGCATGCTCAAGCCACGTTAAAGCCTTAGACTGGTTTTGGTAGATGTTCTGCAACATTTTAGTGAGGATTTCAGAAGGGTCACGCTTGGCTTTCATCATCATTCGAGCATCGATGATGGCCTGATCCAACGTAGGCGTAGTTTTAGAATTGATCTGGTCAAGGTTCTTTCTTTTGATCAACTCCCTCTGCGTGCCTTTGTGGTTGGTGGAGCTCTGGTTGTTCATGACCGCAGACTGATCTTCCTCAATGTAGAGGAAAGGGTTTACCTCCACCTTGCTCCCAATTTTCTACAACATATGGTCGTAAATGACTAAGAAAAGCCCCTGGTGTTTGATGTGAGGTGACACCTTCTAAAAAATTTCAATAGACACTTCCACCGAGCGTCGAAGGTATTCAGGAATATTCACCTCCTTGACATCTCTTAGGACATTGAGGAAGGTGAGGTGAAAGCTCCTCACCGGTTCATCAATTTTATCCACAATGATGTATTGCATCATAAGGACCAGAGCTCTACCCCACGGGTTAGGAAGCTTCTCACGGACAATCCCACCTTTTTCATCTCTGGCAAGCTTCTTCCCTCTGTCAGCAAAGTGTTTTAGCTCCTCTTGGATGGAGTGGTTGTCCCTGTGCAATTTAAAGCCATCATTGAAGAGCTCGATGATTTCTGCGAGCAGGTCAACAGAAACAGCAAAACTCATTCCCCTGACAAGGACATGGCCATCGACCCAAGAGGAAGCGAAATCATTAGTAATAGTGTTGTTGATGCCTCAAATTTTTTTAAGAAAAGGGAGGAATTCATGGTTACTGAGCATGGTCTGGATGTCAGATTGAAGGTTAAGGCTTTTAGGCTCAATGATGGCCATGGGTGTGGAGGAATGATGGTTGGTGATAGGTTTGGGCACTTTAAACCAGACCTCGAGTAGAGGAGAAATGCTACGCCAGAGGAGAAGGGTGGATCAGCCATAAATTAGATCAGAGCCGAGATCACATGAATTATTACCGCTTCTCTAGTTCCAAGACTTCCTCGGGAGTGAGTGGATGATGACTTTGGCATGGGTGGCATTGAAAATGAGGGGTCCCTGGGCAATGAGGTGGCTACTCAGGAGTGAATTATCTGAAAAGGCTTTACCGAGACTGGCATTAGGAAAGGTAGTAAATTTAACTGAACAACCTAAGAATTTCCATGATAGATCAACTCTGTGACAGCCTAAGAATTGTCATGATAGATCAACTCTGTGACAGATAAGATGATGATGAGAAAATGCGGATGGATTACTATGGTTCGTAATTTCTGCCTTAAAATGCTTACCTTTGGGAATAATATGTATGGTTCGCAGATTGATGCACATCATTGGTGTGATGCTATTAGTATAATGTTTATATGTTTTTGAGGGCTTCTAATTTTTAGATTTAGATGCAAACTAATCCATATTTTCCTTATTTTATTTATTAGAATCACATTGTAACTAATGCATGCATATGAATGTAAAAATATTAAAGGATATGTGTGATGTGTCATCGGTAGACTTCATAGATAAAGAAGAGAAAATATTTTATTTTTAAGATACTTTAATAGACAAAGCATACAACTAGAGGTATAACAAGGGTTGTCTTCCATATGATTCAAATTTGAGTCTCTATAATGTGAACCTAAAGACTTTACCTAATACAGATAGAAGGGGGAATCTTTGAAAAAATAATATTTATAATAAGCATAATAAATAAATTATAATCATGATCACAATGTTTAATTTAGATGTAAAAAAATATTTGTAAGTTTTAGATTTATATATTAAACAATGGCAGAATATTGATTTCTAAAATCTAAGAAGTGACCCTTAGAAAGAGATGGCATAATACACAAAAGGACACAAAAAAAGTAAATATTAGGGATAAATTTATGATAAATTTTGTAATGACAAAGGTGGAATATAGTATTGTAGATCGTCAAAGGATATTACTACATAGAAAAAATCATGTTTATTATGATAAGGAATTGATGACTTATTCTTGATAGCCACCATGGTGCATAGCAAAAATCATATTTGGAAAAATTAACACATATTAAACCAAAATAATATTATATTATAACTTAGAGTTGGGAGTAACAAATTGAAGCTCTTATCCTTCCCTTCTCTTGCATAACCTTCATATTTATCTTATTTTTTCCTCTAGAAAATAATCCCACTTTTAATGTAATTACATAGTTTTATTTAAAAGCTTATCACTCCTATATTTACTTTTTTTTTTAATGTTAAAGAGAACTATTATCTTATTGCCAAGAAATTTATTTTCTATTACCCCATTCAATCTCATCCATTGGATAAGTATTTTTAGAAATATCTACATGCATAACAATTAATTTTTTAAAATATTTTTTTAACAATAGTGTTTTCTACCTAGTGTGCCTAGTACAACAACATAGGATGTTTTAATTCATATCATCCAAATAAAACACTAATAGAAAAATCTATTTAAAATTTTTATGATATTTTTCACGTAAATTTTTTTGAAAGACTTTTATGATATCATGCATGTAGAAATTTTTGAAAGCCTGATAAAATGAGAGACATGAAAAATCCATATTAGAATAAATGTTGGACATTGATAAAAGTGTTTTCTTAAGCATTATAAAAAAATTAATATGAAAGTGGTAAACTTTCAAATAGAAGTTATATAATTGCATGGATGAAGGGGATGTTTTAAAAGAAGAAACAAAAAAATATTGCATAGATTAGTTGAGAGAAAGGAATAATTCAATCAAGAATGTTTTACTCTTAACTTCTAGATATATTAACTTATATTTTTAATTTAGTTAAAATATTTGTAAAAATAAAATAAAAATAAGTGTTTTATTTTTATTATATACTTTAGTGGCTATAAAAACTATCAAATACATGATTATTTTAAAATAATTAAAATCATATTATATAAAATTATAAAGGTAATTTTATAATTATATAAATAAATACCATTTTAAATGAAACATCAAGCAACTATATAGTAAAAAAATTATAATTAAAAAACTTGAGATAGATTTTGTTACCAAGTAACATCACAATATCTCATAGCTAGATCTTAAAAATTAAAAATAAAGTGATAATCTATTATAATTATTTAATTCTTAAAATATATGTTTATTTATTTATTTATTTTTTTGAATTTACATGGTGGAATCCGTAGCTGCCACGAATCGGGCAGGCTGTCCAGCTTTTATGGTCACCACAGAATTCTGCGTTGTCCGCCCTAGAAGCCGCCACACAGATCTTCACGCAGTCCGCACCTATAACCATCATGCCACAATCATTTTAAACCTTTTACGCTACTGAAAGCACTAGGAAAGGGACAAGCTTTCAGTCCAACGAGAATATATGTTTATTGTTAGGAGAGACTTTTGAAACCCAAATTATTAAAAGAAAGCTATGCATTATCATTTATTTAATAATTTTTTTTATTGTAAGATATTATATGTTAGGTTAAATAAACAATCAAAAGGTGAGAATCTATTATAATTATTTAATTTATAAAATATATGTTTAATTTTAGGAGAGACTTTTAAAACCCAAATTATTACGAGAAACCTATGCAATATTACTGAAGGTTAAACAACCAATCAAAACCTTTGAAACTTAGAAAAAATAATTTTAAAAAACTATTTTCTACATAAAATAATTTCACAATAAACCTTTATTCTTATCTATTTATCCAGTAAAGTTTCCTAGACAAGTTTATTATAAAATGAACTCAATGTATATGAATTGAATTCCATATTTTAAACTATATTATTACAATAACACTTAACTAAAAAAAAAATATTTTTAAATGTTTGATAACTAGTTTTTGAAGTATATTTTTTTCTCAACCATTTTGTAGATTATCTTCTCTTTTACCCATCATCAAGGTTGATTATCGACAATGTTATGCATATTATTTAAACACATAATAGAATGATAAATATGATAAACATATAAATAAAATTTAAAGTAATATTATAATGAATAATTTAGATCTAAACTATCTTACTATATTTTTACTTCACAAATTAAATATCAATAAAATATTGAATTTTACCAGTAAGGGTATATTTATATAAGAAAATAACATAGTGTGAAAAGTTAAGACTTATATGGAATGATCTTATTTATTTCAAAAAGGAAATAAAACAAACATATAATACATAAAGAAAAATTGAATATAAAACATATCATGTTGATGTTACATATATTTTAAAAATAAAAGTAAAGTTGAATTAATTTTTTATTCCAAAATCATTAGATAAAACATTGGATTTATTGAAAATTATGAACTAGATAGGTCTCAATCCAAAGATCTAGTAATTCAAATATTAAGATTAGCATTGAGTTATAAGATACACCCAATCTTATATCAAAGTCCACTTTAAATTCAATTCCAATTGCCCTTATAGTTTTATGAGGTATCACCCATAATATTAGAACCCTTGCTTAAGACGTAGAAATCCTCTTACCTCCAATCCATTAGATATTATTTTTTATATACTCTCTTTATACATAACTTTATTATTTTAATAAAATATTATATATATAGTTTTTTTTTTTTAAATATTAAGAAGAAGATTTTAAAGGGTCCCACAACCTAATATATATCTAAAACTTATTTATTATAATAATTATATTTTTATTCATATCATTTAAATTAATAAACAGTTAACGAGGTGTTATAGATTTTAGTTTATAGTGAAATGAAGACAACATAATAAGGTTGAACAACCCTCTTTTCACACATTAAAATTTTATACAAATCTTCACTATAAAAAACCTATTTTACTCATTCAAATTCAATTTAGTTCAATCTTAATTAATATATATTATTATTTAGTAATAGTTTATATATTAAAATTATTTATAAATACATTTATTTAAAATATGTATATCTCCTTAGCACAAGTACATAAAATTTTAACAAATAAATACTGTTTAGTGAATAAGTTAATAATTATAAATATTAAAACTTTAATCAATAATAAACCTATTGAAGAAAAATTGTAATAGAAAAACATATGTAGTAACTCAGTACTATCAAATAAATTCTAGTTTGTTAAAGTTTATTTCTCTTTACGTTTTTCTGAATCCAAAAACTTATACCTTAAAAAGTTAATCACTCCCTCCATTTCAAAAACTAAAGATAAAAAACAATTTTTATATCACCTTTCTATAGTCCATTTAATGCACAATGCAATAAATTGCATTTTTTATACTTGTAATCCAGTTGGATATAATGCCAAGAAATACAACATACGACTACCATACCTTTGTAATTTATTTTAAAAATTTTAAATAATCTAATTAAATCTTCACGGTACTATATATACATTAATTTTATTTACTCCATGTATACGTATCTAAATTAAGTTTCTCCATTGTTGACATATTTTGAATATAACATCAATCATTATCATAGATCTATAGTGTCAACCAGACCTGACATTGGTTTTATATATATCAAGATTTGAATGGAGAAGGATAAATAACGGTTGAATTGAAAGAGAACATATGATTGGGTTCAACTATGTAATAGTAGGTCATGGCTGACGATGGAAATTGATTATATATATATCCAGTTTTGAATAGGGAACCCTGAAATATTGATTGCTAAAGACAACATATGATTGTGTTCAACAATGTAATAGTAGGTTATGTCTGACTATGGAAATTGACTAAATATATGTATCAATTTTTGAAAAGAGAAGGATAATAACGATTGAATTTGTCCTATTGAAATCCTGATTGCTAAAGAGAACATATGATTGGATTCAACAAGATAATAGCAGGTTATGGCTGACAATGGAAATTGGCATTTTTAAGATAACGTATATATATTTTCCTCGTGGGGCAATTGGCATTTTTAAGATAACGTATATATATTTTCCTCGTGTAATCCATAATCAATACTACTTCTGAACTTCAAAATTCCACACGTTATTTTTCCTAGCTTGTCTCAAGTAAAGCCAACGTTATAGTCATTTAAAAACAAAATCTAAAAGTTAACGACTGTCGGGATTGAAACAGTCAAGACGTGGAAATAGACATTTTCTGAATAAAATTATCGATAGTAGAAGTTTTGATAAATTCAAAGTTCATGGCATGGCATTTTCCAGGCTCAGCAGGATAGTGAATGAATATAAGATAGCCAATGCAATCCACGCTTTTTCTTGGGATTGGAAGTTGGTAAATGTAATCACGTCTCTTCAAAAGAATGGGTCATATTTTGAAGTTTGAACAGTTCCTTTTCTTCATCCTGTAATTTGCGACTTCAATAGCCTAGTCAAATTCTACCGCTGAATTCCAACTTGGCACGAAGAAAACTTGGCCGTACAATGTTTCCTTTTCCTTTATATACAATATATGGTCGCTCAACTTAAACACGGCCCGAATTTTCTCTTTGTGTATTGCACTGTATATACACCATTGTTATTGTCGGTATTTTGATTTCTCTTGTCTCGAAAACGATATCAATACGTGCAATTGATCAGCTCTTCATTTTTCCGAACTGATAAACACAAGTTCTAATGGGGAAGAGTACTTGTTCGAGCATGAAGCCGACCTCGGCGCTGCTTATTTTTATCACAATAGCACTGGCTATTAAATCTGCGCATGCAACTCGAATCCTCGAGGAGAAACCGGTGCAGAACAAATATTTAGCTAATCTCAATCTTTTCGATGGAGAACACCACGAGATTCAAAATCAGGTGGCATGCTCAAACCTGAATATACAGCTAGACCAGCGCCTATTTAAAACCAAGAATAGTTCGGAAGCCGGTCAGTGACGCTCGTACGACCTTATATGAAAATCAGCACGTTGAAGAACAAACTCCCTTCTGGTCCAAGTCCTGGAGTAGGCCATGCATATGTTAATGCAGGACCTGTGAAGACTAGTTGGAAGGCAAGCATATTGAAGAATAAACTTCCTTCTGGTCCGAGTCCTGGAGTAGGCCACGCATATATCAACGCGGGGCCAGTGAAGATGAGAGACGCAGCAACAACAATACTAAAAAATAAGCTTTCCTCTGGCCCAAGTCCCGGTGTGGGTCATTAAGCCTCTTTACGCCATTGCAAAACATTTAAGTCCGTTAGCTAACTCCGTTCATATGTATTCGACTGAGGTGTGATTGGACGATGCCACTTGGTAAAGTCCCTACTGTAGTGCTCTAATACCAAACAAGAAAGATATGTGCAGAACATAAAATCATGTAAAAAGACACAATATATAAAATTTTATTAATTGATTTATTCTTTAATACATCTTGATATTTCTAATGATCAGTTTACATGTTTCTTGATGCCGGTGCACCATAATCACTATTTTATGTAATCTAATCTAACTATGGATGATGCATACCAATTGTAAACAATTGAGTGCTCTTATAGCAATTGTTAGTTTGTATAGAATAGAAAGTTATGTGCAGAACAGAAAAGAGAAGACACAAATTGCTTCTGTAGAAGACACAAATTGCTCGTGTAATACGTAGAATTTTGTTTATTGATTCATTGAATGCGTTTTTGTATTTCAAACCTTGTTTCTTAATGCATACAATATTCTTCAATACATCTTCATATTATAAACCTTGTTCTTATTGTTGTTGCACCACTTTGAAAATCATAATAATACAATCTAATCCAACTATTCATAGGTTGGATGATCCACTTGATGGATGATGAATGCACAGTTCAACAAATGTTGAATACAAGAATATATAGACTCATTACAAATGAATTATCATGTTTTTCAATATTTAGATTCAACGTTTTATCTTTGCACTCATATTTTTATTTTATCATTTGTCTTTCTATATCACAATTGTTTTTCTATTTTTTCAACTTATTTTCTTCTTCTTTAAGAAAAAACACTTTCATGTGCTCTTTCACATTAAGCATTATTTTAGTATTAGAGCACTCAATTAATTACATTTGGTATGCATCATCCATAGTTGTATTAGATTTTATAAAGTAGTGATTATGTATTTCTAAGTGGTGCACCAGAATCAAGAAAAAAGAGGATTCATCATTAGAAATATCAAGATGTATTAAAGAATACTATATTGTAATACAATGAATCAATGAATAAACTATTATGTATTGTAGTAGCAATTTGTGTCTTATAATTTTTGTTCAACACATATATGTTTCTTCTTTATAAGCTAATAATTGGTATCAAAGTTAGATTTGATTGCAAGAAAAGAGACAGGAAGCTTGTAGTAGAGAGGGCAACAGTGGAGGTAAAATAAAGAGTAGAGGTAAATATTGGATTAGATTTTTTTCAATCTAAACCTAGGTACATCCTTTTTATTGTGGAATGTCATGGTCTACAAAATTTTAAATTTAAAATTATGAAGAGAGGAGAATATAGTATTAGTAGTATTAGTTTGGATCTTATTATACTAGTAGTAGTAATAGTATCACTTTAATATGGCTACTAGCACTAGTAGTCCAAATATTACTCAAGATCAAATTCTCCTATTCAAGGGGGAACTATAATTTTTGGAGCATTAAGATGAAAATACGATTTATTTCTTAAGATTTATAGGATTTGGTTGAGAATGATTACACAAGACTTGTAGATGCACAAGTTCTTGCTACTTGGTCTCAAGTGCAATGAGACTAGCTAAAGGAGAATATAAAGAAATCAAATATCCATTTCTTTATTGAACAAGTAGTACATGAGTCATTTATTCCAAGAATTGCTACAATAACATAATTAAAATAGGTGAGGGATATATTGCAGAATACATATCAAGGAATAAAAAGGTAAAATTCATCAAACTTCAAACACTTAGAAGATATTTTGAATACATTTTAATGAAAGACTCTAAATCCATACAATATTTTTTTTAATTGTGTGATGGGCTTAGTAAATCAAATTAGACCTTATGGAGAGAATCTATCAAACAAAAAAAATGTATATTTTTTGAATCCTCCCTTCATATTTTGATTCCATTGTGATAGCTATTGAAGAATCTAAATATTTAACTCTGTTATTAGTTAATGAGCTTATGTGATCTCTTCAAAGTCACGAGTAGAGGATGAATATATATACTAAAAAATATATCGAACAAGCTTTTCAAACAAAGCCTAATATTTCAAGGAATAAGGGAAAATCATCATTTTATAAGGGAAGAGAAAATGTTAGAGTGCAACCATAGGAAGTAGCAGTGGGATGGGAAGAGGTAAAAAACAACAAAAAATAAAGAGGTAGTAGTCATTATGAAATAAGTAATCAAAACCAAATTATAAGTTCAATGTTAGTATTGTAAAAAGTTTGGTCGTTATAAATGTGATTGCTAGAAAAATCATAAGCAACATGTTAATGTTTCTAAAGGAATAGAATAACAAATCATATTTTTATTTGTGGTATTACAAAATAAATCTCTAAAGAAGTATGGTTTTTGGATAGTGGTTGTAGTAGTCACATGATAGGGAATAAAAACATCTTTGTAAGGATGAATTAATTTGTCAAATCTCAAGTATAGCTTGGAGATGACAAGAAAGATCAATTCAAAGGAAAAAGTACCATTGTAGTTAAGACAAAGCATAATGAGATAAGGTTTATTCATTATATTTTATATGTGCCTAGATTAACTCAATAATTTATTGAGTATAGGATAACTTATTGAAAGGGGATATTCTATCATTTTTAAAAATAATGAATATTTTATCTATGAGAAAAATGGTAGCATTAATATTGTAGTAAAATTAAGTATGCCATAAAATAGAATTTTCCCTCTTAGATTTACATATGAAGAAGCTTAAGCTTTGAATTCAGTCTTAAATGGTGAATCTTGGTTACGACATGTGAGGTATGGACATATAAATTTTTGAGGGCTAAAAATACTATATCAAAAGTAGAGGGTGAAAGAATTATCATTTATTCAACGAGATAATTACATATATGAAGGTTGTATTTTTGGTAAGCAACATTGATATTTTTTTGAGGAGGAAAGATATTGAGGGAAAAGACACTAGTTGAATTTGTACATGCTGGCATATGTGATGCAATGGAGAACTTATCACTCAATAAAAATAGGTTTTTTACTATTTTTGTTCATGGCTACAATAGAAGAACTTGGGTATATTTCATTAAAAAAAAGTCAGAAGATTTTTTTTTGTAATTTAAAGCTAATGTAGAAAAGTAAATCGGTTGTTTCTTGAAGATTCTATGTACAAATAGAGAGGGAGAATTTACATCTAAAGAATTTTAATATTTTTTAAGAAGTACGAGATTGAAATATAATTGACTACATGTTATACTCCTCAACAAAATAAGGTATCTAAACATGAGAATTATACAATTGTGGAGATGGATAGAAGCATGCTCAAGACCAAGGGTCTTCCAAATACTTTTTGGTCTAAAGTAGTAGCTATAGACACCAAAACAACACCAATCCGATTATGTGACTACAAACACTGATCGCATTGACACACACAGCCTTCAGGGCAGCCCTCAGAGGTCAAACAGTGGCCCTAGCCACTTACACAGCAGTTTTGGAAGGTACCAATCCGGTTACATGACAGTGCTTTGGTTATTTCCCATTGGCTTTCTTCGACCGTTCTGCCTTCCCTGGTGAGAAGACCCAACTATCAAATGTATCCTCCAAGTTCGGCTCAGGTTTTGAGCTTAGGCAAATGCTGCTTTTAAACACTTAGGCAAAATTGCTTTTAAACACTTAGGCAAAAATTGCTTTTAAAACACTTAAACAAATGCTACACTTAAACAAATGACTTAGGCAAATGTCGCGCTGTCGCGATATCGTGACGGTCACGATATCACGACGGTCACGACGTCATGCTATCACGACGTCGTGACTGTCATGATATCGCGATAGCTCCAGCCACTGCACCCTGTTCCCCTTTTGGTGTCGCGATATCGTGACGTCGCGATATCACGATGTCACGATATCATGACAAGAACTTCGCATGTATGCTTAAGCAAACATTAAAACATTCAAAAGCAAACATTAAAACCATTAAAGCAGACATTAAACGAGTGATAGTCAAAGACAGTCAATTATTGCCGCCTGCTGTGCATGCGCATGTAGGTGGGTAGATTGGCAATTAGAGGACTGTCACAAATGCAGTCATGTAAGCCCAAGTCAGGGAGGAGTCTCCGCCCTCTTCGAAAGGCATGGCCACCACGTGGCATCCCTACGTGCCCTTCCAAAGAGACCCCATGGGTCTATAAAATGGTGGACTTTCCAACCCAAAAAAAAGCACAAGTTGGTAGACATTTCAAGCAACGAAGTGCTACCAAATTAAACACCCGATTGCACTCCTTTTCAATTCATCTCTTCTACACCCATAATCTCTTTTGCAAGAGAGGTTATTGGGTGGCTGTTAGAAGCGTGGATCTGGACCTAAACCCAACATTTTACCACAATAATCCATCAATTCGATGACACCACATTCTCTGAGATTTTGAGCCCATCCCTAGTGGATTGGCATCAAAGCCAAGTTCTAACGAGGGCGGTCTGCTTGGGCACCCCACACCTTTTTGTTAGTTTTATTTTAATCTATTCGGTTATTATCTGTTTATCCTACATTACGCTTTTTGCTGTTTGAATAGTTCACAATCTAGATTTCAGAAGATATTTATCGAATATATCCTGCATTACATTCTATGTTGACCAGATAGTCACGTATTCAATTTCATAATATGCTAATTAGATTTTATCATATGTTTGTCATTTTTTTGTCGCTTTTCGTCGTCCCACTGACTTGCAGATATCAACGATAAATTCCCGCTGATGGAGGTGTGACATTTGAGCGACAACATTTCGGCATTTCATCACAGGCAAAGTTGTCTCACCTGGGGACAAATTACAGTAGACTTTCACCGACTGTTTTGCTGGCAGCAGCCTTTTGGTGATGTTTTCGGGTCTCTGTCAGAGTTGCAGATTAATCAATCTTTTGCATGCATTTCTTATTGATTTCTAAAGTCAAACACTCTATCCTTTCATTACAGGTGCTACTAACGCCTTTGTGTTTCTTTGATCGCAGGAGAAGCAGCAAGCAAGGAATCATCATCGCAAGCGACGACAATGCTTTGGCCCGCCTGTTTCAAATGTGGGCATGCAGAAAGAAGATCACTATTCACCTTTTGTAATGGAAACATGCTAACTCTCCTAGCCCCTAAAAATGGAGGAGATGTATTGTAACTGAGTTAGAATCACACTAATAAAAAAAAGGGCTGTGCTCCTGCTTTTTATTTTTATGTTTGGTTTTGATTCGATTATATCCGTTTTATTTTGTGCATCAAGCTAGTTAGTTTACATTGCAACAATTAGTGTTTCTTTTTATTTCCGGAATCTCATGCTTTCAGTGGCGATCACGGTGGGACGCTGTCCCCTATTTTTTTTTAGATTCAAAAACTGATTGAAATTTATGTTTTTGTGCTTAAAGGTACCGGGCTGAATCAGAAACAGCTGATTTGGGTGGAAAAGACAGTCGATTTGAGCAGAAAAGAGGTAAGGTTCCAAAACTATACCTGTCATTTTTTTATTTTATTTTTATTATTATTTTCTGTTTCTATTTTTCTGTCAACTTTTACTTGCTTAGGGAAAGTTGTTTATGCTTGTTTCATTTTCATTAAATAAAATGAACCCCACACACATCACGTGGTAAAATTAAACCAAGGAGTTGGTCGTAAAACCCCAGCCCTTGATCAAGACCATCGGTGGATTTCATCATCGCCTTGGCTTGATTTTGCATCCATCACCCCGATTGTCACTGTTGTTAGGCGTAAATCCTGACGAAAGATGACCGAGTGTTGCTGGGGTGATTCCAATGTGCGAGGATAAGTCTTCTATGGTAGGTGTCATTAACAAGACAATCCCCTCTTTTGTACCACCTATGTTCCACGTACCATCTGCTCTCATGTACCTATAGTTTTCCTCTCGTAAGGGCGGGTATATAGAGAGGTTGGTATATCGGTCCGAAAATGGTATATTGAAGGGGCGACCATTTATGGGAGTCATATGATCCAACATCATGCATTTAAACGTTCTTCAAAACTTGCAAAAACAAAACAAAATATCAAAATGCACTAAACCAGTTTAGGACACACTATTAATCTTTAAAAGAGATAATCATTGTTTGTGTATGTGTGTGTTCATTTCTGCTTAGTGTAACAAAAAAAATCATCATAAACGAGATAAAAATTTGCTTAGCTAGTAGAGAAGCACCACAATGGTGTACACCCATAGCCAAGCCCAATCAAGGGCGGACGCTATGGAAGGTACACAAAGAGAGGGCGCTGGTCGCCTTCACTTTAGCCCTAAGGACTTGGCCATACCGCCTTGGCGGTCTGGCCTACAAGAGAGTCCACATCAGGCCACATCAAGAAGGAATTATTGGGACCCTCCTCTATGGAGTTTGCCCATTCAACACAGCCCCTTTCGGGAAGAAGCTTTACATGTAGATCTCAATGTAAATAGACAACCGCATTTTGAGGCTAGATCTAAGTGGCCTCAGCGTGATGAAGCACTAGAGAGGCATAGTGTCCATGAGGAGAGACAACGTGAATACGGTACCTCTACTTTGCCTCCCATTAGAATAGAAAGACAAAAACCAGAGCGCAGGGCTCTCCACACAGGGCGAGCTCACTCCGCCCGCCCCTTTCACACCCATGAAAGGGAGTACAAGGAAGACCATCGCATTCCTCGAGAACAACATACAACGTGGGAACCTTGCGTTTTTGCACCTGCTAGATATCATGATCACCCATCGAGGCTAGAGCCTCAAGTAAATGCCGCCTACCTCGACAGAGGGAAGTGACCCATTGAAATTTTAGATCATCAAGATCGAGGCAAACACATAGGAGAAACATTCAAGCCTCCTGAGCAAAAGAGGGCGGACCAAATTGACCCGATAGTCGCCAGACATGCCACCCGCCAAGCCCGAATCACGTAGCTTGAGCAAGGTCATCAAGAGTTAGAGTACTTATACCGCCTTAATAAAGAGTGCATGCAGCGCGAAGTGGATGAGTTGCGCTATAAACTACCTGAGAGGGTGCCAACCCCTCGCACCCAAAAGGCAAAACAATATGAGAGGCACAATCCTTTGGTGCAGGACAGGTCTCTGCGACCTCCTCAAGCTTTGCCTCTGAGACCTTATAGACCCGAGAGGGAGGCCACTCACCGAAACAATGATGGGTACCCTCAGTGGGGACTCAATCAGCGTCATAGGTCTCGAATAGAGACTCCTCAAGAAGTTTATGAGGAGTATGAACCAAAAATAGAACGGGCCAAAATGCCCCATCAAGGTGGGAGGGCTGCCATTCGGCCACACCCCCATAGGCCTCCAGTCTCCCATAACTCACAACGGGAGCAAACAAAATAGGAAGAAATAAAATCTTCCGATGCATACAAAGCGCTATTATAGCATTTGGAGTCTATGGAGACAAAAGCTTCTGGGCATCAAAAGCCCACGTTACGTCAACTCCACAGTCATCCAGTGCATCCCTCAGTGCCCACACCTCTTTACCCCGAACATTTCAAGTTGCCTCAATTGGAAGTCTTTAAAGGTGAAGAGGACGCACAAGAACATGTCACAAGATTCCTGAGCCAATGCTTCGGCATTCAAGATAATGATGCATTGTTGCTTAGGAAATTCATAACCACATTCACAGGCCCTGCATCGGATTGGTTCACACAGTTACCAAAACACAGCATAAACAACCTAGATCAATTAGTAGATGCGTTTCTTAAACGCTTTGCCTTCAACACAAAGAAGAAGGCATCACTGAGTGATCTGGCTAGCCTTAGGCAATATGAGGAAGAGACAATGGCAGCATACAGGAATTGATGGAGAGATTTGCTTTCTAAGCTACCCTACCTTCCCCCTATGTCTGATCTCACACAGATGTTTACACGGAGTTGATTAAAATCAATCTCTAGGCTATTGCTGTTGCAGCAATATGCCAGCCTAGAAGAAGCTTTGGTGCAAGCCAGAGTTATAGAAGAGATCAAAATAGGCGAGGGCGCAATCACCAAGCCTAAAAAGAAAGAGTGGAACAAAACCACTACGACCGAGACTACGCAATCACAACCTGCTGTGGTTAACCAAGTTGCGATAAATGTTCCCAAGCCTGTACAAGAAATACAGCCCCAAAAGGCTAATTATCAGGCAGTGCCTCCTAGTTATGAAAGAAATAATAAAAAATAGGAGCAAAATCAGCAGCGTCGCCCTAGGCGACAATTCACCCCTTATGCGGAGTCCAGGGACTCCCTATTTGACTACTTGTTAGCGAAAAATTTAGTCACCCTTCCAGAAATCCAAACTGTAGATCCTAACGCTCCCAAGCCTAAGGGATACAAAGAGGAATTATATTGCAGATTCCATAGGCGAAGGGGACATGACCTGAATGGATGTTGGAAATTCAAGGGGTTAATCCAATATTTGATCGATAATAAAACATTGGTTGTGGACAACCCCATAGCACCAAATAATCAACAAATGGGGGTATTCAAGGACCCTTTGCCTACCCACGAGGCACAGGAAAAACCTCTTCAGGTCAATGAGGTGCGATAGAATCTTCCCATGCAAGGATTTGTGGGAATGATCAGCATAGTGACCAGGAACAAAAAGTACCCAGGAGTTGCCCCCGAGGTAGCTACAAGGGAAGTTCCAACAACGTCGCAGCCTCAACAACGCCCTGTGCAGTTGCCTCCACCTAGACCCGAGGTCATGATACGAACCAAAATCATGTAGAGTTTGCAGACCACATCGGCTAGGCTTTCCATTTACGAGCTTATTCAACAGTCAACACCCCACAGAGAATCTCTCATGGAAATTTTGAAAGCCATCGAGTTACAGCCTCATGAAGCGAATTCTTTCAACAACTTCATGGGACATGTGAAATGATGTACGGAGCTGGTCATTACCTTCAGAGAGGATGAAGTTAAAACAATATCGAATGACATGGCAGATCCACCCCTACACATTATCACGCGGGTCAACGAGATCCTATACAAGAGAGTGTTGGTAGATACTGGCTCGTCCAGTAACATCATTACCACTGCAACATTAAAACATCTAAAGCTACCAGCCTCTCATATCATGACTTCCACATACACACTGCGAGCATTCAACAATGCAATATGCTCGACAGTCGGCACAATTGTTCTGCCTGTCCAGGTAGGACAAAAGATAATACCTACATTGTGCCATGTTTTGGAAGGCGAGATGGCTTATAACATACTTCTAGGGCGGCCATGGATCAAGGACATGAAGTGTGTCCCTTCGATCGCTCACCAGTGTCTAAAGTATGCATTTGTAGTCCCGATGGACTTAGAACACTTCAAGTATTGCAATGCGGTACAATTAATGCCTCAATCAACCCTCCCTTCAACGCATTTGGATTTTTAGTTAAATCCATCTAAACAGGGTCCAATACTGCAGACACCACTGGTGACAAAAACATCAAAATCCCAGCCAGGTGAGTCTTCATCATCTGCTCCTTCACTACCAATGCCACCTGTCATGGCTAAATAGAAGGACAAGGGAAAATAGATCCTAGAAGAGGCTCAGCCCCTAGAAGAGGGGTTGCCAACAATATCAATAGTATCAATAGAAGAAACACCTAGCACAACGGAAGTTGAGACTCCTAACCTACCAAACATGGAATGGACTCAGGAAGTCCTCTTGTTCCCTCCCTCCCAAGCATCAACCATTACGGTTGAAATGGCCAGTACGGGCCTGGGGGAGTATCTAGTGCAGAATGTTGTGGCAATGCCCGCATTAGAATCAGTACAGGACATGGGGAGACCTCGCCTTCCCATAGGAACAATTGTTCCTCTAGGCTACCCACCAAACCAGACAAATTTTGTGTATGGGGGCCTTGATCATGGTATTGAACCATGCAAGAAAAAGGACGAAGACGAAGAGCCTTTTGCTAAAAATATCAACTATCTATCCAACCCAGACTTCGCTCTGAGATATCTTGGCCAATGCAATTGGCATGGATACGAGCTAGGCAGATATGAGCAAGGGGTGCGGGTCATTTGTCAACCAAGATACCAGATGCCATATGATAAGTCGGTAGTAGGGTTCAACCACCCCCTGCCCTTAGACATCTTGGTAGAAAACATGCAAGGCCTAGAAATAGGCAACAAGGGTGGATTGGCATCAGATCCTTATGCCAACCCAAATACAGAATATACATTGAGAGATTACCTCCCATGGTCAAAAAACACCCTTGGAAACATCAGTAATCCCTCTCCTTTGCTAGAGAGAGGTGAAAGTTCAGACACTAATCCCCAAAGAGAACATAAACGATGTCCGAACATCTTTTTGAAGCTGTTCCCTTTAGAGGTTCCAGTTGAGCCAATACAGTGTCAAGAGAATCAGGTCCCTCCACCAAGAGTGGAACAACCGCAATGGGACCAGATTAATTTGTTGAAATAAGGAGAACCCTCAACGTCGTAAACATTTGTTGAAGAAAATGAACATTTTTTGGTCTCCGACAATGATTCAGAAGATGAGACTGAGATGGACTATCTTCATCATGCGTGACGACACAATCGCCCTTTAACTCATGAAGATCTAATGGGACAATTAGGCATAAGGTTAGGGCATGAGTGGTATGTAGACCTAGTGGGGTGGGACCAAGTGTTGGATCCGTGGCTCCAAATCTACAATGAGCATTTTCCACCCCGAGACCCTATCATGACATCAGTGCCGAGAGAAGACCCTATCTTCCTATTAGCACATAGGTCCGATTCGTTCATGCTCGTTCCCTTAGAGCTAGATCCAGAGTATAGGAAGCATCCAGAAGATTCAAGTTATCATACTCGCGGTAATGGAGACCAAATTCATTCCATCCACATGATCTCCATTGATTTCACTGCACCCATCCGTAATCTGGCCGATCCAGCACGGTCATTGCATCTAGACAGATGCCATCGACTGGGATCACGTCAATTCACCTTTATCACCATCATAGTACTGGCATTTTGGTAAGATGCCTCATTTTACCCCAGGGACAACTCAAGATATTTTTCAGGCTGAAGAGGAACCCGAGGTTCCCAACGCAGATCTAAACTCAGCTAATGATATCCATTTGATCCTGACTCCACATCAATTGGAGGATGGATCCCACATGTCAGTCGAGGAGACGACTAACGTAGCTATCGACACAGATCCAATGAATCCACAGATTCTCAAACTAGGGGTAAGTCTTTCCCCTGAAGAGCAAGCCGACTACATTGCCCTTCTCAAAGAGAATAAGGAGGTTTTTGCATGGTCATACAGGGATATTCCAGGACTAGACTCATAGCTAGTCACGCATAATTTAACGCTTGATCCAACAATCAAGCTCGTAAAGCAAAAACTACGTAAGATGCACCCAACAGTAGCCTTGATGGTTAAAGACGAATTGCAAAAGATGTTGGATGCACAGTTTGTCATCTGCGTGGATTATTCGCCATGGCTGTACAACATGGTTCCCATCAAGAATCCCGATGGTAGGATTCGCATATGCATCAATTTTTAAGATTTAAACAAAGCGAGTCCTAAGGATGATTTCCCCTTGTCGAGCATCGATGTGTTGGTAGACGCTACAGCAAGTCACGAAATGCTTTCCCTCATGGATGGTTTCTCAAGATACAATCAGATTCGTATCAATCCTAAAGACCAACTAAAAATGGCGTTCACAATGCCTTGGGGGACATTTTGTTATAAGGTCATGCCTTTTGGCCTTAAAAATGCTGGTGCCACCTACCAACGTGCCATGACATATATCTTCCATGATTACATGCACAAAACTTTGGAAGATTACATGGATGATTTGTTAGCCAAGTCTCTTTTGCGCTCAAATCATATCGATGACTTAAGCAAGATCCTCGATCGCCTCATGGAGCATAAAGTTAGACTAAACCCCAAGAAGTGTGTATTTGGTGTCACATCTAGAAAACTCTTGGGTTTCATAGTCTCAAAGCGAGGAATCGAGGTGGACCCAAAGAAAGTCAAGGCAATCCTTGAAATGGTTCCCCTAACTACCATCAAGCAGCTCAGAAGTCTACAGGGAAAGGTCGCATCGATTAAACGCTTTATAGGGAAATTATCTGACAAGTGCCAACCCATGAACAAATTATTACACAAGGGGGTTACATTTCATTGGGATGACGAGTGCCAGTCAGCCTTTGACGAAATCAAACAATACATGGCTTCGCTGCTAGTATTGGCTCCACCTAGACCAGGAGTGCCGTTCTACTTGTACATCTCAGCTACTGAGGTGGCACTGGGTGCCATGTTAGCCCAAAAGAATGAACTTCACAAGGAATAAGCTACTTACTATCTTAGCCGCACCTTGGTCAGTTATGAACTTAACTATGCATACGTTGAGAAACTCTACTTGGCAGTGGTGTTTGCTACCAAAAAGCTACGCCACTACATGCTGAGAAAAACTACGTATGTTGTGTCTAAGGAGAATCCATTGCGATACATGATGAGTCATACTTATCATAGTAGTCACACGACAAAATGGATCATGTTGTTGACAAAATTTGACATAGAGTTTATTGGATAGAAATCTATCAAAGGACAAGTCATAGCTGATCAACTAGCAGAGGCTCCTCTTGAAGATGATCAGCCTCTAGTCATAGAACTACCCGATGATGGGGTCTTCCATGTCTCAGAATCACCAAATTTTTATGAGCCTGAGTCACAGGCTGACATAACCCTATTCTTTGATGGTTCTAAATGCGAGCAAGGTGGTGGCATGGGAATTGTATTCTTCACACCGCAGGGTGCTCCAATGCCCCTATCATTTAAATTAAACTTCCCGTGCACCAACAATAATGCAGAGTATGAATCCTTGCTCCTAGGTCTTCAGATAGCAATCGCCATAAACATCAAACGACTGAACATCTTTTGTGATTCACTGTTAATTGTCAATCAAGTCAAAGGGGTATATCAATGCAAATGCCCAGTTCTACAGGCATATAAAGCCCTTGTGGAAAAATTCCTGGCAAAACTTGAGTGGTATGACATCGAGGCACTCCCTCGATCATCGAATCATTTTGCGGACACAATGGCCTCCTTGGGGTCACTAATTCCGCAAGACCTTTTCAATGATATGACAACCATTCAAGTCAAAACCTTATCACAATCCGTGATGGAGCATGCAAGCTCAGACTTGACGCCAGGAATCCACATGATCCAGATTGAACCATCCTCGGATAAGTTCTCTCAAATCCAAGATCATCTAAAACGTGCCAACTAGGGGTCCTTGTTCTCCCCTACTCCCATTAATAGCAACACAATGCTATTCTTACAGGTTCTATCCCATTCATAGTTTGCTAGGGATGAACTTCAAGAGGGATTGGCTGTTCATACTGTCGAGGTTTCTCATCAACAGGACTGGTATTTACCCATTAGAGACTACCTCAAGTTAGGTAATCTCCCGCTTGGATTGACTCATGCCGCAAAATGAGCACTCAAGTAGAAAGCGACTAAGTATGTCTTGATAGGAGACATTTTGTATCGTCGCAACTATGAAGGAATCCTTCTTCGTTGCTTGGACCAGCAAGAGTCTACTTGGGCGATCGCCCAAGCGCAAGATGGTACATGTGGTGGCCACTTTAGTGGTATGGCCATTGCAAAGTGCATTCTTCGCATGGGCTATTATTGGCCATCTTTAGAGCGATATTGTTGCGCATATGTCAAGAAGTGCATGAAGTGTCAAAATCATGCCAATTTGATGCACGTACCTTCCCAGGCCTTGCAGACAGTCCAGTCTGCTTGTCAATTTTTGTAGTGGGGCTTCGATCTAATTGGAAAGATCTCCCCTACGTCGTCAGGCCATCACACGTTCATCATAACGGCCACGAGTATTTTACCAAGTGGGTGGAAGCAGTTCTGCTTACCTCTACGACAAGACCCCGCATTGTGGAGTTCATTTTACATAACATCATATGTCATTTTGGTATTCCATCCAAAATAGTCTCGGATAATGGGACGCCTTTCAAGAACAAAGACGTGCGTGCTTTGACCACAAAGTACAATATTCAGCATAGATTTTTGACACCCTATTATCCGTAGGTGAATGGGCAAGTAGAGGCATCAAACAAAATGCTAGTTGCCATCCTTAAAAAGATCGTCGCAGACAGTCATAAGGATTGGCACATTCAAATCCCACTTGCCCTATGGGCCTATTGCACTAGCATTCGGACACCCACTAGGGCCACTCCGTTTTCACTCGTGTATGGCTCCAAGGTAGTCATGCCTCTAGAGTTGGAGATTCCTTCCCTGCGCATATCAATGCAGGAGTTCATCGATGATGACACTGCATGGCAGGCCCGGCTAGACCAGCTTACGTTGCTTGACGAACGATGCGTTAATGCTCTCGAGCATTTACGTATTTATCAAGAGCGACTTAAGAAAGCTTACAACATGAAAGTTCACCTCAGAGACTTTCGGGTCAGTGATTTGGTTTTGAAGGAAAACTAGCAGAATTCTAGTTTGCCGTCCCACCTAAGGGACAAGTTTATGACAAATTGGTTAGGTCCATATGTCATTGATAGCAAAATAGGACCTGGGATGTACCGGATAGCTTCTCTTGATGGTATCAAGGAAACAGAACCCTTGAATATTAGTCATTTGCGACCATTTCATATCTAAGAGAGCCATATCCCAAAAATGCTCCAAGGATTATCGCAATCGCTTGGTCAAATCCCAAAAATGCTCCAAGGATCCCTAAAATCGCTTGGTCAATCCCAAAAATGCTCCAAGGATCCATAAAATCGCTTGGTCAAACCCAAAAATGCTCCAAGGATTATCGCAATCGCTTGGTCAAATCCCAAAAATGCTCCAAGGATTATCATAATCACTTGGTCAATCCCAAAAATGCTCCAAGGATCCATAAAATCGCTTGGTCAATCCCAAAAATGCTCCAAGGATTTTATAATCACTTGGTCAATCCAAAAAATGCTCCAAGGATTCTATAATCGCTTGGTCAATCCCAAAAATGCTCCAAGGATCCATAAAATCGCTTGGTCAATCCCAAAAATGCTCCAAGGATCCATAAAATCGCTTGGTCAATCCCAAAAATGCTCCAAGGATTCTATAATCGCTTGGTCAATCCCCAAAAATGCTCCAAGGATTCTATAATCGCTTGGTCAATCCCAAAAATGCTCCAAGGATTCTATAATCGCTTGGTCAATCCCAAAAATGCTCCAAGGATCCATAATATCGCTTGGTCAATCCCAAAAATGCTCCAAATATTCTATAATCGCTTGGTCAATCCCAAAAATTCTCCAAGGATTCTATAATCGCTTGGTCAATCCCAAAAATGCTCCAAGGATCCATAAAATCGCTTGGTCAATCCCAAAAATGCTCCAAGGATCCATAAAATCGCTTGGTCAATCCCAAAAAATGCTCCAAGGATTCTATAATCGCTTGGTCAATCCCAAAAATGCTCCAAGGATTCTATAATCGCTTGGTCAATCCCAAAAATGCTCCAAGGATTCTATAATCGCTTGGTCAAATCCCAAAAATGCTCCAAGGATCTCTAAAATTGCTTGGTCAATCCCAAAATGCTCCAAGGATTTCCACAATTGCTTGGTCAAAAATAAGAAAAGTTAAAATTCAAAAATCATCAAAAACAATTTTTTTTTTTTTTTTTGCATCTCATTTCTAGGCATACTCAAATTCATCAATAGAGAGCCCTTCTTGCACCTCATCTTCATATTCATAAAAATCAATTCATCAAAAATACAAAAATACATAGCTGCATTAAAGCATTGCATCCATACATTGCATATTTGTGGTCGTACAGGTCAAAGGCACCGTAGGCTGTAATTGCTCTGCTAGTCCATCTTGTTCCACACTGTTCCATTTTACAAAAACAACAAAACCACCATGCATTGCTTTTTACCACACTAGAGTCAGTAGTCTTTTAATGTAACAAGAGTTTTCATAATTCAGTCATCATTTTGCTCTTTAGCTACGTAATGTACTGAGTCAGACAGATTTTACGAAGGTAAAGTTACACTTGAAATACGCCTTGTTACGTAACATCCCAACACAAATTAAAACACATAAAAATTCCCAAGTTGTGTGAACGAAAGATGAAACCTGCGTAGTAATCCAGGTCACCATAAGTGAAACGGTTATCTTGCTCATCCCCCTGTGCGAATGGTTCTAGAATGCTGAGAATTGACAAAAGGACGAGCTCTTTCCTATCCATTCACCTTAATAAACAATGGTTTTTACCACTACCAAATCCCAATCATAGTTGGTTCCCAAAGTTGTAAGGATTTGTACTACATGTCCCTGCCAAGGATGGGTAGTCATCCCCAAGACCTAAAAGGATCAATGCCATTCACGAAAAAAATTCCAACAAATCATCATCCTAACACTTTCCATTCACCTTTGGTCTCCAAGTTGTAAGGATTCGTACTATCCGCCCCTAACCAGGATGGGTAGTCATCCCCAAGGCCTAACAGATAAATGCCCTTACTCCATAATCTCCATAACCACCTTGGTTCCCAATGTTGTAAGGATTCATACTACACGTCCCTGCAAAGGATGCGTAGTCGTCCCCAAGGCCACAAGGATCAAGGCCACTCACAATCCCAAACTCACAATACTCAAAGCACAAAATCAAATAATAGTGGTTATCACCACTATTCAAAATCCTTGCTCAAAAAGAATTAATAGAAAATAAATAGTGATTTTCATCACTATATAGACGAGCAACTTTCTAAATCATTCAGCCAACAAATATCCTGAACTTGAATCCTTGGAATTCTCAGCATTCGAAAACCATCTAGGTGATCCTCATTACAGGTTTGGTTGATAGCCTATCTGGCAATGGTGGTATCCTACCCACATGACGATATGTCTGTCACATTCGCTTTGCGTGTGTGCAGACCAATGTTTGCATAAGGATGAGCTAGCTTATGGTATCCTGGATAACACCGCAGATTAATCTAACTAAATACAACAAAGGAGTTAGTGGATCTAATTAGGTGATCCTCAATACAGAGTTCGGTTGAAAGCCCATCTGGCACTGGCGGTATCCTAACAAATACCACATAAATGAACTCAATTGCACACACAAGGATGTGAAATAGCTTGGTCAAAAACAAGTCCGATTCATACGTTGTTCAAAAGTCTTGTAAGATAAAGTACAGTCATGGCTAGTAAGTTAAAACCGTCTGAGTCTCAGAAAACCTTAGCTACATTTCTAAACCAACTACGCTACTTTTCATCTTTACAATACCATCAGAAAATACAAAAAAATAAAAACCACATGTATACATACAAAGTCATGCATCATAGCAATCGCCTAAAGACAAAATAACAGAGTTCTAAACAGTCTATGGTGCCATAGCCAAACATCACAAATTCTATCCATCCATTTCATTTCTGCATATCACATATAAATAAAAAACATTTGCATTCATCACAACATATGCATCCATAAAAATAAATCAACATACAACAATCGCATTTATCATACCATATGCATACATCAATATAAAGTAGCATGCATCCATCAACATCAATCATTGTGCATAACATAAAATAATGACATATACACAAAGCAAGAAAATCAAAACAACAAAAACATCACAAAAATGCAACACAAAAACATAGCAATAAGCATTGTCGGACACAAATGCTCTTGCACTTAACCTCTTGGCATAGAAAATCGATGTCGGGGCTCAAATTGTCATTCTCCTACTTCCCCAAGAAGGCTACCATAGTCGGACCGCTCCACGAGAAGATAGGTTTTCGACGATTTCACCCCATTATGGCATCACCAAAAGGGTTAACACCCACCAAAAATAGGTCCAAATGTCAGGAAATTGCACATGCTTAATGGTAAACCATCTAAATGCACCCTTGCACAAGTCATCTTGGGTCAAGCGACTCATTGCTTTTCTCATGAAGGTCATTCCCTCATCGATTCGTCGCTTGAGGGGGTAGTCACACGTAGTCACCAATCAACAAGCACATACCCAATCAAAGCAACGACATGCATTCAAAGAATCATTGAAAAAGACAATCATGCTCCTGCTTGGGGCATTAAACAAGCAACAATCAAATTGATCAAACACTTGGCATTCCCGAAGTATGAACACAAGGTTCCCCTATGGACAAAAGGTTGCGCCCTTTGCCTAATCATGACTGATCAATGTCCAAGCTCAAGTCACACCTCACCAAAATAGGTTAACACTTGAAATAAAATTCCTTAGCTCGTTAGAAGCAAGGATTCAAGAATGCATGCCCTTTCCATACTTGGGGCATCAAAAGTTGGTTAGGTTACCAAGAAACCCTAATCATTAGTGCTTTGGTTATCTATTTTTGCTCAACATTGCATCACCTATAGCGCTTCCCAAAAAGGGGCATCTATAGACACCAAAACAGCACCAATCTGATTATGTGACTACAAACACTGATCGCATTGACACACACAGCCTTCAGGGCAGCCCTCAGAGGTCAAACAGTGGCCCTAGCCACTTACACAACAGTTTTGGAAGGTACCAATCCGGTTACATGACAGTGCTTTGGTTATTTCCCATTTGCTTTCTTCGACCGTTCCGCCTTCCCTGGTGAGAAGACCCAACTATCGAATGTATCCTCCAAGTCGGGCTCAGGTTTTGAGCTTAGGCAAATGCTTCTTTTAAACACTTAGGCAAAATTGCTTTTAAACACTTGGGCAAAAATTGCTTTTAAAACACTTAAACAAATTCTACACTTAAACAAATGACTTAGGCAAATGCTGCTTGTCGCGATATCACGACGGTCGCGATATCGCGATAGTCGTGACAGTTGTGATATCATGACAGTCACGACGTCGTGCTGTCGCGATGTCGTGACTGTCGTGATATTGCGACAGCTCCGACCACTGCACCCTATTCCCCTTTTGGTGTCACGATATTGCGATGTCGCGATATCGCGACAAGAACTTTGCATGTATGCTTAAGCAAACATTAAAACATTCAAAAGCAAACATTAAAACATTTGAAAGCAAACATTAAAACCATTAAAGCAGACATTAAACGAGTGACAGCCGAAGACAGTCAATTATTGCCGCCTGCTATGCATGCACGCATAGGTGGGCAGATTGGCAGTTAGAGGACTGTCACAAAGGCAGTCATGTAAGCCCAAGTCAGGGAGGAGTCTCTGCCCTCTTGGGAAGGCATGGCCTCCATGTGGAATCCCTGCGTGCCCTTCCAAAGAGACCCCATGGGTCTATAAAATGGTGGACTTTCCCACCCAAAAAAAAGCACAAGTTGGTAGACATTTCAAGCAATGAAGTGCTGCCAAATTAAACACCCGATTGCACTCCTTTTCGATTCATCTCTTCTACACCCGTAATATCTTTCGCAAGAGAGGTTATTAGGTGGCTGTTAGAAGCGTGGATCTAGACCTAAACCCGACATTTTACCACAGTAATCCATCAATTCGACGACACCACATTCTCTGAGATTTTGAGCCCATCCCTAGTGGATTGGCGTCAAAGTCAAGTTCTAACGGGGGTGGCCCGCTTGGGCACCCCGCACATTTTTGTTAGTTTTATTTTAATCTATTCGGTTATTATCTGTTTATCCTACATTACGCTTTTTGCTGTTTGAATAGTTCACAATCTAGATTTCAGAAGATATTTATCGAATATATCCTGCATTACATTCTATGCTGACCAGATAGTCACGTATTCAATTTCATAATATGTTAATCAGATTTTATCATATGTTTGTTGTTTTTTTGTCGCTTTTCGTCATCCCACCGACTTGCAAATATCGACGATAAATTCCCGCTGATGGAGGTGTGACATTTGAGCGACAACATTTCGGCATTTCATCATAGGCAAAGTCGTCTCACCTGGGGACGAATTACAACAGACTTTCACCGACTGTTTTGCTGGCAACAGCCTTTTGGTGATGTTTTCGGGTCTCTATCAGAGTTGCAGATTAATCAATATTTTGCACACATTTCTTATTGATTTCTAAAGTCAAACGCTCTATCCTTTCGTTACAGGTGCTACTAACACCTTTGTGTTTCTTTGATTGCAGGAGAAGCAGCAAGCAAGGAATCATCATCACAAGCGACGACAATGCTTTGGCCCGCCCGTTTCAAATGTGGGCATGTGGAAAGATCACTATTCACCTTTTGTAATGGAAACATGCTAACTCTCCTAGCCCCTAAAAATGGAGGAGATGTATTGTAACCGAGTTAGAATCACACTAATAAAAAAAATGGCTATGCTCCTGCTTTTTCTTTTTACGTTTGGTTTTGATTCGATTATATCCTTTTTATTTTGTGCATCAAGCTAGTTAGTTTACATTGCAGCAATTAGTGTTTCTTTTTATTTTCGGAATCTCATGCTTTCAGTAGCTACATCTATTTAATTTCTTAATAGATGTCTAGTAAAAAGTGTAAAAATATAACTCCTTATGAGGCATGGAGTGGAAGAAATCCTAGTGTATCTCATCTTAAGGTGTGTGGTAGCATTGCATAGGTCGAAGAGAAAAGAAAAAATATTGATGATAAAATAAAAAATGTATTTTTATTGGCTATAGTGAGGAGAAAAAGGGTTACATTTTCTATAATCCAGTTATTGAAGCATGAAGTTTGGTGTAAAGCCACAAATGAGGAAATTGCTACCATAGAAAGGAATGAAACATGGGAGTTAGTAGATCCTTTGCTAGAAAATGATGTGATTAGACTACAGTTGGTCTACAAAATAAAATATAAATTATATGGATCCATTGAAAGACACAAAGCAAGATTGTTAGCTTAAGGCTTATCACAATGAGACCTATGCTCCTGTTGTAAGGTTGGATACCATAAGAACTATATTAGCATTGGCAACACAATTTAAGTTGTTCACATATCAAATTGATGTCAAACCAACTTTTTAAAATGATTTATTGGATGAAGAAGTATTTTTTAAAAAACCACTATATTATAAAGTTGTAGGACAAGTAAAAGTTACTTATAGGTTGGAAAAATCTCTTTATAAACTCAAGAAGGCACCAAGAGCATAGTATAGCAAAATATATGAGTATCTTAATAAAAATGGCTTGAGCAGGAATGAAAGTGAACCTACACTCTATCAAATATAGAGGTACAATTATTTTACTTATTTCCCACTAGCCCTACTCCATAAAGTTCAACATCTCCTTCATCTACTCCTCCTTCAAGACCGATTCCTCCTCCAAGAAACATAAAAATAATCAAAGAAATATTTGAAGAAATTATGATCTAGATCTGAATTTTGATTTATCATCTCATATTCACATAAAATCAAGATATTTTGAAGATGCAATGAAGCATGGAGTTTAGTGTAAAACCATGGATGAGGAGATTGATTCCATATGAAGGAATTCTCAAAGAATATTACATTATGTGGTACATACTAATATACCTATGATACAATGTGTTGAGTGATACTTTAGCCCAATTATAAAAACGCACTCATAGTTAGGATCCTATCAAAAATTCCTCTCTTGGAAAGAAATTTAAAACTTTCCCAAGTTTTTGTTTGTTTAATTTCTTAAATGTGCTTGTATGTTTGTAAAAATATAAAAATGTCGCGAAATGCCTCAAAGGTGCAAGTAACTATTAACAAGGGGCATGTGGTTTGGTTTTGATTTAAGTTGAGTAATGTTGTTGTTTCATAAAATTAATTGCCAAAATGTAAGATTTAATAATCAAATATTGTAAATAATAAAACTTGTGAAATGCAAATATTTGAATTTTAACCTTAGAAAATGATTTTAATTAAATTTATCCAAATAATTAATGTTTGAACTTTAATTATTATTATTTGGTAAATTTAATTAATTAAAACCCTAATGTTTATTTCAAATGTGAAATGCCGAGAATTTAATAAAATAAAATAAACATTTACCCTAATATGGAAAATTAAAATTGTGCATAAAATTATTAGGGTTTTGATTTTCTCATGCAATGAAATAAAATAAAATAAAATAAAAAGTCTTAGGGTTAGGAAAAATAAAAATGAAAATGAAATGAAAATAAAATGTAGGTTACTAAAAATTCAAAAATCCATCCAGAATATGCAAACAAAGATAATTTCCCGGTCGGAGGTTTCTCCCCTTTCATCTTATGCTCAGGTCATTTTGGGAGTTCCTCCTGATGAAGAGTTTCCCCCTTGTGTGGTTGATGGGAGCTCTTTCAAAGTCCTGATCCTGGATTTTACTGTCAATTCTTTGTTGAAGAAGGGGACATGGGATCTGGTGGGAAAGTTGGTTGGTGGTCATCTAGAGTTGGACTCTCTGAGGCATTGGGCCCTCTCTAAATGGTGACCAATTGGCTCCCTTGACATTGCGTCGCTTCCTCGTAATTTCTTCCTTATTAGGATTTCGTGTGAGGAGGATTCGAGGAAAATTTTAGAGGGTGGTCCCTGGTTCTTTGGTAAACGTGGTTTGTTTCTCTAGTGGTGGGGCCATGATTTCAACCCGCAGACCCAAAGAGTGAATGTGGTCCCGATTTGGGTCTGTCTTCTTGAATTCTCGACTTATCTATGGCATGAGAGTGTTTTTCGGGCTGTTGCTATGACTATTGGAGATTTTATCTCCTTTGAAAAAGTTTCTTTGTCCCACTCTCACCATAAATTTTTTAGGATGTGCTTACTGGTGGATATTGAGAAAGAACTTCCAAGTTTAGTGGAACTGGTGTCCTATTTGGGAACTTGGTCTCAATCTATATTTTATGAAAAACAAAGCCTCAATCTTGTCAATCTTGTGGTTTGGGAGGTCACCATCAAAGTTGGTGCCCTTAAAAGAAATGTGGGGTCCCTCCCAATACTCTTATGAGTTTTGGCCATGCACCAGAGAAACAGAATGAGTGGAAAAACCTAGCAAAGAAAAATTGAATTTGGAGAATAAAGACTCCTAATCATTATTTGGGCTCGAAAGGTAAACAAGTTATTTCTTCCCAACCTCACCATACTTATGGGAGTAGTTTTGTGAGTGTTTCTATGAAAGGGGCTTCTCCTCCCCTTCCAAGGTCCTAAAATATTGAGAGTACCTTTGAGGTGGTGGTTTCAGCAGATCCTATCGAGTCTGGCTTGGACATTCCTCTTTTGAATTATTTTCAAGGCTTGGACCTCCTCGGGGTTGAGGACTCTTTGGAGGCCCCTATGCTGGAGTCATCTCCTTTGAAGGTGGCTTCCCCCAAGGTTACGAGGTTTTCTATGATTGGGTGTGTCGCCAACCCATATGATTCCCCTAAACATGTTATGGAGAAAGGCTCTCCTGGCCCTAAAACAAGAAGCTTGCGCAAGAGACCAATAGACTATGGTGTATCAAAGAAAGTTGGTAGACCTTCGACTAAGTCTGGGAGGAAAAGGGCCATGGATGAGGCTGTGGTGAATGGTGGTCAAGCTCACTTGGTTGTGGAAGGTGATAATGGTGATAGATAGCTCAAGCTAGATGGGTTCAAATCTCCTCAATTGGAGGAATTGGTAAGAAGCTCTCCTTTTAATCCCAATGAAGGTTTGCTCTTGGAATATTAGAGGACTTAATAGTACCTCTAAAAAGCATCTTCTTGCTTCTTTGCGCATGGAGAAAGCCCCAAAATTTTTGTGTATTCAGGAATCTAAGTTGGATGCCTCTACTTGGGAAGATACTTAGAAGGTGGTCTGGAAAGACTCAGGTTTTATGGCTTCAGAAGCCTCTGGTTTGGTTGGTGGTCTTCTCTTTTTTGGGATTCGACTAAATTTGAAGGTCATGTTATCTCATCATCTAATAGGGTGATCAATATTATTTTTTGGTGCAAGTTGTCTCGCAGGCATTGGGTAATGTCCAATATTTATGCCTCGAATTCCTATTCTGATAGACGTAGATTCTGGGCACTTCTGTTGGAGATGAGGGCCACTTTTCAAAATGAGTCATGGATGGTTGTTGGTGACTTTAATTCTCCCTTGTTTCCCTCTAAAAAATGAGGTGGTAACATTGTTGATGACAGGAGTCTCTATGACTTTCATGAGTTTGTTAGTCAAGAGGTTCTCTATGACATAGATCTTATAGGTGCTAAATTTACCTGGAGTAACTGGAGAGGGGGCAATAGTCTTATCCTTAGTAGACTTGACAGGATATTTGTTTCCAACTCCTCCTTCGATATTTTTGGAGATGCTTCTTTATCTACCCTTCCTAGAATCGGGTCGGACCACAACCCTTTGTGGCTTGAAATTCCTGAGGGGCTTTCGTTTCTTCCCTGTCCCTTCCATTTTGAAGTGATGTGGTGTTCCCATAGGGATTTTGAGTCCTGCATCTCTGATTGGTGGCAAGAACCTATTCCAGGCGTAGGAATGTTCAAATTGTTAAACAAGCTGAAGAAACTTAGAGTCCACCTCAAGATTTGGAATAAATTTTCCTTTGGGAATATTTTTCAAGAAAAAGAGCATTTGAAATCTCTTTTGTCTTCTATTGAATCTCAGATTGAATCCCAAGGTTATTTGGAGGGTCTCCTTGCTGATGAAAAATCCACTCTTTGTGCCCTTCATAACATTCAGGCTGAAGAGGAGTTGTTTTGGAAACAGAAATCCAGAGAGCTTTGGCTTAAAGAAGGAGATCGTAATTCCCATTTTTTCCACTCTTCCACCTTGTGGAGGAGAGGTCAAAATCGAATTAGGGAAATTGTCAAATCGGATGGAGTGTGTACTTCAAATTTTTTGGAGATAAGGGAAGAAGTTGTGGATTTCTTTAGCTCACTTTTATGCTCTCCGCCGACCCAAGATAGAAATGTTGAATCTCGTATGTTGGAGGCAATCCCTTGCCTTGTTTCGGATGATATGAATGCTGCTCTTCTTGCTCCATTTTTTGATGATGATATTCTGGAAGTAGTGAAGTCTATGGGCCCTCTTAAGGCTCTCGGCCCTGATGGATTCCCTCTTATTTTTTTCTAGAAGTTTTGGCACATATGTGGAAGGGATGTTTGTGAAGCAATTCACCATTCACATAAGTCGTGTGTCTTCCCTAAGGCCTTGAATGCTACTTTTCTAGCTCTCATTCCTAAAAAGGACTCTGTGGCATCGTTCGGTGACTTCAGGCCCATAAGCTTATGTAACACTATCTACAAAATATTTTCTAAAGCTATGAAAATTAGAATGAGTCATATCCTTCTCGTTCTCATTAACTCGGTCCAAAGTGGATTTGTTCTAGGAAGATAAATTTTGGATGGTGCTATTGTTATCCATGAACTTATCCACTCAATGCAGAAAAGTGGGAGGGTGACCTTCTTTCTTAAGTTGGACATCAAAAAATCCTATGATAGAGTGTCATGGCCATTTTTGTTTATGGTCCTAAGAAAGTTTGGCTTTAGCAACTCTTGGGTTAACCTCATGGAGGCTACGATTTTGTCAGCTTGGTTTTTGGTGCTGATAAATGGTTCCTTGGTTGGATTTTTTAACTCATGTAGAGGGATTCATCAGGGTGATCCTATTTACCCCTTCCTTTTTATTATCATGGCGAAGGCTCTTGGTTGATCTATTAAAATATGTAGTATGGAATTTGGTTTAAGGTCGACCTTGCAGATAAATCCGATCTCTCATCAATAGTTCACAGATGACACTCTACTCTCCTGTGTGGCATTGGTTTTTCATGCTCGAGATGTTAAAATGATTCTTGATTCTATGAGAGGGTAGTGGTCTAGGTGATCAATTAACTTAAAAGCAACATATATTTATTAACACCCCTGAGATTCGACAGTAGAGAATTGCTTCAGTTTTGGGATGTCGGATTGTTTCTCTCCCAATTACTTACTTGGGCCTCCCTTTATTTGTGGGTCACTTGAAGGAGTCATTCTGGACTCCTATTCTGGAGCGGGTACAGAGAAAAATTTCCTCTTGGAAAGGAGCCCTCCTCAGTCAGGCCAAAAAAGTGGTGTTAGTCCAGAGTACGCTCCAAAGCATTCCTTTATATTTTATGTCTCTCTTCAATATTTCGTCCAGGGTGGCATCTAAGTTTGACAGCATTTGTAAGGCCTTTCTTTGGGTAGGCCCAAAGTTGAAGGGTAAGTTTCATCTTCTCTCGTGGGATCAAGTCTATAAAAGAAAAAAGGATGGAGGCCTAAACTTAAAAAGTGTGATTGGTATGAATAAAGCTCTGGTGTCCAAGCTGGCCCAACAGGTTGCTTCTGGCATTGATCGCCTTTGGTGTCACATTTTAAAATCTAAATACAATTTTAATAATTTCTTATCGAAACCTCTCACTTATAGAGGTTCTACTTTTTAGACCAAAGATTTTATTAAAAATAACAATTGCTGGGTAGTAAGGAATGGTAGGTCGATCTCCTTTTGGGATGACCTGTGGCTAAGAAACTGCCCCCTTGTAGAGGACCATCATTTTAGGAATGTTTGTGTGCTCTCCAAAGAGGTTGGCTTCATTAGGGTGGCAAATTTTTTTATCCTTCATAATAACTGCAGAGAATGGTCCCCATCTCCCCCCTTTCTCAGATCAACCCAGGATCGTTTGGAGTGGGAATCTATTCTTGCTAAATTGTGAAGGTACATTGTTCACTAGGAGGAGGTGATGGATCGGCTGGTTTGGGATGGAGATAGTGAGGGCTCTTATACTATTAAATTGGCTTACTCTCTCCTTTGCCATCGGGGTGGTGGTGATTTCCCATGGTCAAAGATCTGGATTAAAAATTTAACTCCAAAAATTAATATCTTCTTTTGGATGGTAGTGCAGAATAAGGTCCTTACGATTGAGAACTTACATAAGCAGGGTTTTAATCTACTCAATCGGTGCTTTATTTGTAAACAAGATTGGGAATCTGCTTCCCATTTGTTCCTCAAGTGTAAGGTATTCCAGGAGGTTTTTTATTCCTGTCTTCAGCATATTGGGCTTGCTTGGATGTTACCAGATTCTATCAATGATTTGATTCATCAATGGATGTCACCTTTTTCCTCACCCCATATTAAGTGTTTTTGGAAGTTTTGGCTTCCCCATCTTCTTTGGGGAGTGTGGAAGGAACGAAATGCGAGGGCATTTAAAAATAAGGAAGGAGATATCTTGCACTTAAGCCAAAAAATCTTGTGGAAAGTTGGTGAGAATGTGTCTGTTGCATTAAAGGACTCACTCCCTTCTATTCCTAGGGATCATCCTGATTTTGGGGTTGAGCATTCTCTCGATTTCTATCTAGATTTAAGACCACCTCCGACTTCGAACTTACGTACTTTCATCCGTTGGTCCCCGCCCCCTCCGAGGTGGTTCAAACTTAATTTTGATGGGGTGTCAAAAGGAAATCCAGGCTATGCGAGCACTGGGGGCATTATTTAGGATCAGTATAGCACTGCCATATTGGCCTTTGTGGAAGACATAGGTGTTCAATCATCTCACTTTGTCGAATCTTGGGCTGCCTTTATGGGGATTCAGATGCTTAAAGATCTTGGTATTCATAGGGCCATTATTGAAGGAGACTCGTTAAATATTATTAATATGCTCAAGGGTGATTGCAATCAAGGATGGTGAATATCCAATTTAATTACAGAATCGAGAGTGCATTTAATGTCTTTGGAGGAGCTGATCATCAGGCACAAGTTTAGAGAAGCGAATGCGGTGGCTGATTGCCTTGCAAATTTGGGTGTTTCTAGTTAGGGCTTAATGATATGGCACACTAAATTTCCTCCAGAGATTATCCACCTTATTAATGATGAGAAGATTTTATGATCTTTGGGGTATGTTTGGGCTTCTGACACAGCTCATTTTGCTTAGCGATTGTTGGTAGTTACTCTTCTCTGGGGTGATGACGGAGGGCCTTTACTTTGCTTGGTTACCTTGTACTTGGGAGCCCTCTTGGCTCTACGTTTGCTCTTTGAGAAGACAGGTGACCCCTTTCCCTCTCCCAATTTTTGAATTTCAAATTTTGAATCCCTTCCCAATGTCTTCTCAGGCCCTCGGGAGTTGGACCACCCTAGGTTATGTGTAGTCTCTAGAACATTCTAGGTGGGCACTCGTGTCTATGGTTCTGGGTCGTAGTGTCTATCAGAGTCTTGGGATGGTGTCTATATTGTGCAGGCCTAATTATGAATTTTCTTATCCTGGTGTAGTTGATGCCCTTCTCAATGCTCTCCTCTTTGCTTTGAGTTGGTGCTTATGTGGTTATTTTGTGATCAAGAGGTATTGGTAGAGCCTTACAAGTGGTGGGTTATTATTGTTATAGCAAATACCTGGTTCATTTTTGGAGTTTGTTAAAAATTACCCCACATGATTATCCTATCTGCTCTCTCTTGTTGTTTACATTGCTTCTCCCCATGATGGGTTTAGTCTTGCTACCCGTTGCATGGTTTTTTGCTTCTTGGTTCGAGGATGGTTAATTTATCTAGATGGCTAGTCCTAGGACCTTTTATTTTTCCTTGTTAGGGCCTCCCAAGCCCTTTTTTTAGTGTTAGTTTATTGAATTTGGGGGTGAGGATTCTATTTTTTAACTTTGTTATGGTCTGGGTTGCCCTTTTCCAGAGTTCTCTTGTTGTTGGGAGTTTTATTTTTTGGTTTTCTCCCTCCTCTCTGTCTCTGAGTTTTACTGGTTTATTGTTAGTATGGGTAAAGCGAAGATCTACCTGTCTAAGCTTAAATTGAGTAAACCCCATCTTGAGCCTGTGTCTATGTCCTTTGATGAGGAGGTCAAATCTATCCTGGCGGATGGGGGTCTTTTGGAATGCATTCAAAAGTTTCATGGTCATAGCCTAGTGCTTACTAACTGGATGGTTTCTTCTTGGAATGACGGTTGGGTCAGTATTGGCTCCTGGTCATTTCAAGTCTCGACGAAGCTCATCAATAGAACTATCGGCTTGGTGTTGGATGGTGCCTATCACAACCATGATAGACATTCTCTGTTGTAGGAGATTAGTTTATTTTTAGACAAGGAGGAATTATTCTTTGAAGATCCAGAATGGTTTCAGTGTTGCGGTGCTGCCTCCTCCTTGGGATAGGGTTGCTAGGGTTATCATGGACTATTTTACCCTCGATCCTTCCTATGAAATTATTAGGAGCTTTCATGCTATGTTTTTAAATCATTTGAGATGTAAATCTTGCATGAATATTCCTTTGTTTCTTTTCCATTCTATGAAGAAGTCCTTTCTGAGTGTTCAAGGTGGTCATGGTCAGGCCCCTATTCATCAAGGCCTTACGTTGCTGGTGTTTGAGTAGGCCACCTTTGAACATGGTTTAAATGTTGATGATTTGCTCAAGCCTTTTGTAGATATTCCTCATCCCATGGCTGGTGGTACTAAGAGGGTGGTGGAGTCTCCTAGCTCTCTTGGTGGTGGTTCCAGTTCATCCTCTGGGACGGATTCTGATGGCAGTGAAGATATCTATTCCTTTTCCTTTGGGAAGGGTTCTGAGAAAATTTCTAGGAAGATTCAAGTCTCTTCCAAAGGTGTTTGGGGGAAGGTCAGTTGTGGAAGCCCTTACTCCTTCGGTGGGTCCCACTGTGAAATTCGATTTACCTCCTAAAGTGATATTTGATGATCCTATGAATTTGGATATGGAGGCTTCTCCTCCTATTGCTGATTGTGGTCATCACAAATCTAAGCACTTGTGCTGCAAAGAGGGTGTGTCTCTTAATTCCCCCTTCCCCTTGCCCTCCCAGATTCTGACGTTCTTCCTAATGTGAGCATTCGGGAGAAATCCGTGGAGGAGGTCTATGCTCCAGAGGCCTCTGGGGAGCTCAAACATTCTATTTTTAGAGATTTAAAGCTAATTGATGTTAATCAAAGAAATATTTGGTGTTCATTGAAATCGGTGCTGGATATGTCTGAGAATATTTCGCGTTTAGCTGCTACTGTTGCTCAGGGTATGGAGAAGTTGGTGTAGAACTATCTCAGTTCCCCCCTTCTTCGGTGCCTTGTGCGCTTGTTGTTAGCAGTTTTTTTTATCTGCCTCATTTTGGTTTGGTGAGGTTTTGTTCTATTTTTTACTCTTGTGGCCTTTTTTGTAGTGGTTGTGGGACCCCGATAAAACCCTCTCCATTTTAATATTACCAAAAAAAATATAATTTGAAACATAACCTAATTTAATCCAACTAGAATTAACACAGTTCAAATTAAATTGGGTGCAATATTCAAAGGAATTTTTTCTTTTTTGGTAATTATTTTAACAGTGGGTTTTTATAGAGCATCCCAAAACCTTATGTACAAAAACAACCTTTCTAAATGATGTATCATGCCTCCTGGCTGAATGTATAAGCCTATTACAGAAATCGTAAACCCTAAACTAATTTCCCGGAGGCTACAAAAAGGCATTTATGCCTGATTAACTAGGTAACAAACCAAAATTTAAACAGGATAACAAAAAGTAACAGCCGAAGAAAATGAAACTTAGAGAGTAAAAACAAACCAGCTAAACACCAGACAAGGAAACAGATAATTCAGATCCTCCTGATCCTCAGATTTTAGTCATATCACAGCTACTTCGGATCATCTAGATCCTTCGAGTTCTGACTCTCCTGGGTCTGCTTCAGAATCATCTGGATAGTCTAAAGATCTTCTTGCCTCCATTACCATGATGGAAGGGAGGTTTAGGTACATGAGTATCACCCGTCTGAGTTTCAGAGTCATCTAAAAATAGTAGACATTGGGAGCCATTTGTGATGTCTGTCGCTGTCTCTTTGTCTCTTTTGTCTTTGTTGGGAGGTCGGCCCTGCTTCCTCACACTTCCATAATCCACATTTTGCTTTCATATCCTAGTGATTCGAGGGCTAATATGTCTGATCTGATTGACGCCCCTCCTTCCCAGGAGGTAATATTCTAGCAAGGTTTGGGACTGGCTGAAATTGAAATGGCCCAGGTCCTGGAGCCTGGGAGGCTCTGACTGAGTGGTGATTTGGGTGGGGTCACCTCTTTTTCCCAGTAGGTAATATTCCAACACATTTTGGGACTTGGAAGGGTTCTGGTACTAAAGTATGGGTTGGGGGGCGACTATTCCTTCTCCTCCCGAGGTCCTAGAAGGGTGCTAGCAACACACAGTTGAGAGTCCGGTTGGAGGGAGATTCCATCTACTGTGTGGGAGGATTCGAGAAGGTCTCTGGGTGGCCCTGGAGACTTATGGTCTTTCACAGCAGGGGGCTTTGTCTGACCATCATCGTGTTCCAAGGGGTTACAGGATTCCTGTTTCTTTTTCCCCAACTTTTGAAGAGGACAATTATGTTGGAGGTGCCCTTGAGAACTGCACTGGGGGCAAAAAGCTGGTCTGTTCTCATATGCAATGACTTGCTTGTGGAGAATGGAACCTCCGGATCGGAGAGTGATGGAGGAGGGGAGGTCCATCGCCAAGTCCACCAAAACACAAAAACGGGCTTGGACAAATCTTGTCCGAGCTCTAGTGGGAGGGTCAATGGTGACCAACTCCCCAATGGAGCGGGCAATACCTCTAATTACATTTTCATGCCAACAAAAAAGAGGGAGACTCGGGAGCCTGACCCATATTGGAGCAATGTTGATGTTCTAAGTATCAGGGTTGAAGTCCATACCCCACTTCCTTAGAAAGATACTCCTATGGCCTAGGAACCAAGGACCTCCAGATAGGATTTTGCAAAAGTCCTCATCGTTGTTCAGTCTAATCGTGAAAAAACCTTGGGTTAAGGCAGCCAACTCCATGTAACCAGAGGTTCTCCATTTTCCTGATGCCCATTTGCAAATGGTCTCCATATCTGGACGACCACCAATGAACTTTCCAATGAGGGTAAATTTTTTGAATTCCACGAAGCTTGAGAGAATTTTTGCCGGGATGTCCAAGTTGTCCTCGATCGAAAATAGCTCCTTGATGAAGATACCGCTTAGGGTTTTTGAAATCGCTGCCTAAGCAAATGACTTAGGGCTTCTATAACCGCTTAGGGTTTCTAAAGCCACTGCCTGAGCATACAAATTTCGATGTCCACATCCCCATTTATCTGGCGGATCCTTGCCATGGCTGACACCATCTTCCTTCGTGCCCCCGAACTCTGGTTGCTCTCCCTCCACCCTGCTGTGTCCATGGTTCGACCTGCTAGCACTACCGTTCTCTCCCGCAGAAGCCTTCTCGCCCACCGTCATCCCGTTTATACTCTTTGTAATGGAATATTAAATATCATTTTGCAGCAATTATTTTGCAATATTCAAAGGAATTAATTAATATATTCAATCATGTAAAATGAAAATGCCATTCACATGTATATTTTTCACCATAATAGGATTAATATATTATAAATGAACTTTTTTAGTAATACTTTTCTTTAGAATACCTCTGCCAATCAACTACAAAGATGAAATATTCTCTGACAAGCAACCTGGGAGGAAACCTTTGGCAATAACAATGTTCTATATTCACTTTTGCTCACTCCAAAAGTCTTACAGCAATTTTTAATGTCTCAATGACTTATTTATAATTTGAAAATTTTAGTTTGATTCAGTTTCAAAACAATTTCGGGAACATATTTCATAACTATTCATTCTCCTTGTATTTCCAAACTTGTTGTGGAAACATTATGAATCTTATCATTAATATTTCTTTTTCTTCCCTTGTATTACCTACATAATGACATATTCATCATAATATTAATACAAAACCAACTTTTATTTTATTTATTATTCATTTTCCTACGTAACTTTCCTTTTATCCAAAATTGAATCAAAATTTAAAGTTCTCATATTTTAATAAAAATTTCCATGCATCTAAATAGGCCAAAAGGGTACTCAAAATTATTGAGATCATCCAAAAATTTATCATGGTTCATGAGATATAATATTTTAAATTTCACAAGCTTCTATAGTAAACTGCTATTTTTGGGTGAAATTGACATCTGAAATCATGTAAGTTTGGTACCATTAGAAATAGAAAATCAATATATTTCTACCAAGTTTTGAATGAGCTCAAACAGATTTGTCTAGCTCAAGATATGTCCATTTCAATTTTGCATTAATTTTAGGGTAAAAAATGATAAAATTTTAATAACCCTAAAATGAAATTTAATTATTTAAACGTTTGAAAACCTTTGAAAATGATTTTACTTATTTTATTTGATTTGAGATAATGCAATTAAGATGCAAATAATAAAAAATATTCAATTCAAAGTATTGCAACTAAATTAAAACCTTCAAGATGCAAGGATGTCAACAATTTCAAAGCAAAAGCAAATTTTGAAAGACCTTGATACGAGCAAAATTGGATAAAAAAAGAATAAAAAATACCAAAATTTCAAGTGGGTCCCAAAATTGGAGTAAATTGTGCAATGGAAACAACAAATGGTGACTTTGTTGGGAAATTCTCCTGAGCATTTCAGATGAAGAACCCGATCTAAAACCAAAAAAAAACAAAGATCAAAGAAATAAAATTATTTAACAATATCCAGAGAAAGTGGGAGATACAAATTCAAATGAAAATAGATGAATCATTTGCCACTACTCAGTGTGTGAATTGTGATTCATTTTTCATTCTTGAAACAATTCAAATCCATCATTTTCTTTGCATTTAGGCTATAAAATATCACTCATTAAGATGTACCTCTACATTTCTCCACTACCCGTCAAGCATCCATAACTCTGATGGAGATGACCTTGATCTCTTCTAGACCTTGATATACTACCATCCATGCATATATAGCCCTAATAGACATTATCTAAATCACCTAGGTATTATATTAAATATGCATTTACTTATTTTATTTAATTTTCTTAATTTTCTTTTATTTATTTACTTGCTACTTGGGTTAAAAATCACTTAAGGCTAAAAATAGAATGTATTGGATTTTTACCTTATTTTGTAAACCAAAAATAATTTCATCCATCAATATTTCAAAGCATACCCTTTAATTTGATGTGCTACATGTGGAGCTTTAGAAAAATGTCTCGTTATTCTAAAGTTCACTATCTTAATCCAAAAGCATAAGAATACTTACTAAGCAATCTCATTTTTATTTTCTTAAATTCATTTGATTCCAAAATAGGTAATCCATCCTACATGACAAATGAACACGTATCAACCAAGAAACCATAAATTTTAAGTTACCACAAAACACTTACCCCAATCAGAGGAACCAACCCAAAACATGAAGATGTAAAAAGTGGAAAAATCAAAATGAAAGTAAACCAAAATTGTGAAAACTGACAAGCAAGTGAGAATCTATTTCTTTAAACTTGAAAATACTGATAAGAAAGCAGATAGCAAAACATCACAAAAAAATGATTATGTATAAAAGTGCAGAAAATAAAAGTTATGTGCAAAAGCATGAAAATTAAAAAGCTATATAACAAATGATTATTGTAGACACAAAAACAACACCAAATCGATTATGTGACTACAAACACTGATCACTTTAACACACACAACCCCAAGGGCAGCCCCCAGAGGTCAAACAGTTGTCCTAACCACTCTCACAGTAGTTTTGAAAGGTCAGAGATCAATTTGGCACATTTAGGCACTTTGCTCAGTATCCGTCCCACCCTAGGATGAATTCAAACTGGGATTCGCCCCACCCAGGGACGAATTCTGAATTCACTCCGGGGTGGGGCAAATTGTAGGTTTGACGGGCAAAAAGTCAAATCTTGACAAATGGCAGCTCAGATGCGCTACTCAATGCTTCCTTCATCGCATGGGAGTATGGGTGAGCATTTTTGAGCGTTAGGGGCATTTGCAATGTCAGTCATGGAGTCCTAATTCAGGGGGGAATCTACTTCCCCCTGCGAAGGCATGATTGCCAAGTGGTGCCTCTGCATGCCCATTTCAAGATACCTCCAGGTCTATAAATTGGTGAGTTTACTCACCCCAAAATATGGAGAGAAGTAGCATTTTAGAGAAACGAAGTGCTGTCATTTTATTTACACATCTCATACCTTTTGGATTTGCGCCTTTCACATCCTTGATCTCCTTTAGAAGGGAGGTCATTGGGTGACTATTGGGAGGAAAAATCTCTATTCCAAAACCTAACATTTGGCCACAATATCCCACCAAATTTTTTGACAATACCACACAAGAGGTTTTGAACCCATCCCAAGTGGATTGGTGTCAAAATCAAGCCTCAAACGGCAGGCGGCCTGCCCCATGGGCACCCCCTCCCACATTGCCATAATCCTAATCACCCCCTTTCGGAGCGATGGGAATTTCATGGAATATTTTATTTCTTTCATTTTTGCATTCAATTCTATGATGTTTAGATAGGTTGTCATTTGAATTTCGTCTCATTTTGAGCAATTTTGATCATATTTCTAGCTTTGTTCACTTTTACTAACCTACAGGTAGCATCATCAAATTCCTATTGATGGAGGCCAAATTGGGAAAATCTAACCATCTGGGTCTTCCAAAAATGACCCCAATTAGCTAATACCAAGTTTGCAGGTCTTTTGGAGCTTCAGAGGTAGGACATTGGGACATCTTTTCGGCATTTTGTTGTAGGTGAATTCGTCCCGCCCCGGAGTGAATTCAAATTGGTAAGGAATTTACCGAATATTATTTTTGTAGAACCTTCCTGGTGGTATCCTGATGCCCTTGTCAAAATTTCATAGCATTTGGATCTATTTTAATATCAGTTTAATTCTTTTTCTCATTCACTTATTGTAGGCTTGGGGATTGCATTCTTTGTTTCATCCACAGGTGCTCCTAATTGTTTCTTGTTCCTTTGAACATAGGGTTCGGACATTGGAGGAGCAGTGAGAAGTTGAGACTCATCATTCCAAGTGGTGGCGACATTTTGGTCTGCCCATTTTACATGTGGGCACGCGGAAGAAGGAAATGCGCCCATGGATGTAACAAGAGCTCATGCTTAAATGCTCCTAGCCCTTGGAAGGGGAGGATGCATATTGTAACCAAGTTTGAAACACATTAATAAAAAGGGCTGTATTATTTATTCCCATTGGTTTCATTTCAATTTTATCATGCTTTTCCCTCTTTTCATGCATTTTCAAGCTTTTAGGATTTAGCGCTAAGTTCGCTTTCTTCGTTTGCATTTCGCATATTCGCTTTCCTTTTTGCTTCTGTATCCTCGTGCTTTCAGTGGTGATCACGGTGGGACCTTGTAATATATTTTTAATATCATATATCTGATCCAAACTTGGTTTTTTGCTTGCAGGTACCATGTTTTCATACGCTGACTGCTATTTGTTCCAGCAAAGGGCGAATGCAGAGCTGTAATTCGTCTCACCCAGGGATGAATGGGAATTTGCCCCACCCTGTGATGAATACAGTACTGTAATTCATTCCACCCTGAGATGAATTCTAGCCTATGAGGTTTTTAGGTAGAAACTCAGAACCGACAGATGCGGGCAGAGAAGAGGTAAAGATTCTGCATTTTTCTCTATCATTTTCTGTTCAGTGTTTCTGTTTTGAATTACTTGTTTGCTTAGGGAAATTTTTCCTTTTGCTATTTGCTTGTTTCATTTTGCAAAATAAAAAGAACCCCACAGACCACATGGAAATTTAAACACCAAGCAGCTGGTCGTAAAACCCCAGCCCTTGATCAAGACCAACGGTAGATTTCATCACCACCTTAGCTTGAATTTTGCATTCATAAACCCCGATCACTACTATTGCTAGACGTAAATCCTGACGAAAGCTGACCGAGTGTAACTGGGCTGATTCCCAACATGCGAGGATAAATATTCTATGGTAGGTGTCATAAACAGAGCGATTCCCCTTTCGTACCACCTATGTTCCACGTACCATATGCTCTCACGTACCAATAGTTTCCCTCACGTAAGTGCGGGTATATAGAGAGGTTGGTATATCGGTCTGGCAATGGTATATCGAAGGGGCAACCAATTTTGGGAGCCATAAGAGCCTTCATTTTGCATTTAAACGTTCTTTACAAAAACCTTCAAAAACAACAACAAAACACACTAAACCAGTTTTAGGACACACTTTCAACCTTTAAACAAGATAATCACCATTTGTGTATGTGTGTGTTTTTTTTTGTTTAGTGTAGCATAAGAAATCTTAAAAGAGATAAAAATCTGCTTAGCTTGTAGAAGAGCAACACCATGGTGTACACCCGTAACCAAGCCCAATCAAGGGCAAAAGCTATGAAAAGTGTACAAGGAGGGGGCACAAGTCACCTCCGCTTTAGCCCTAAGGACTTGGCCATACCGCCTTGGTGGCCTGACCCACAAGAGAGTCCACATCATTCCATGTCAAGGTGGAATTATAGGGACACCCCTCTGGGGGACACACCCGTTCATCACAACCCCTTTCAGGAAGAATCCTTACACGTGGCACTCAACATAGACAAAAAATCTCCCTTAGAAGCTAGATATGAGTGGCCACCATGCGATGAAGCGCTAGAATGGTGGGGGGTCCATAAGGGGGGGCCACATGATTATGCCATCCCTCCTACACCTCGCATCACTGTTAGCAACAATCGGTCAAATCTAGAGCACACGACTCTTTAAGCAGGGTGATCTAACTCTGTCTGTACCTTTTTCACTTATGAAAGAGAGCACGAGGAAGACTCCTACCTTCCTCGAGAGCAATATACAACACAATAGAAATGCACTTCCGCACCTGCTAGCTATCAGGATCGCGTACTGAGGCCAAAGCCTTGAGGAAATGCTGCTCCCATCAACGAAGGGAGGCAACCTATAGAGATCTCGAATCGTCATGACTGAGATAGATATGCCAGAGAGGCATCTAGCCCTTATAGACATGAGATGACAGGACAAACTATCTTAGAATTTTCCAAACATGTCACCCGTCGGGCGCAACTCACGCAACTTGAGCTAGAGCGACTACAGTTAGAGGAACTATACCATATTAACAAAGAGTGCCTGCAGCGCCTGAAGGATGGGTTGTTCCAACATATTATGCATGAGAGGACTCCAACCCCTCACACGCATAATACAAAACATTATGAGAGGCACAACCCCTGGGTGCGAGACAAGTCTCTGCGACCTTATCAAGCACCGCCCCCGATGCATCCTAGAAATGAGCAGGAGGCCACTCCTATAACTAATGACAGGCACCTTCTTCAGGAACCCACCCAAGTTTATGGGCCACCCTTAGAAATTCCTCAAGAAGCCTCTAAGGAATCATAGCGAGAAGAAGAGTGGGATGAAATGCCCTACCAAGGCATGGGGGGCACCATCCGGCTACCCCTCCATGGGCCTCAAGTTCCCTACAAACCACAACAGGGACAAACCAACGAGGAGGAGCTTAAATCCCCCGATACATGCAATGCTCTGCTAGAGAACTTAGAGTCGGTAGAGACTAAGATTCTAGGGCCCTAAAAGCCTAACTTACATGAGGATCCTTTCGAAGGGGATCAACCTCTGATCATAGCGCTACCCAATGACGAAGTCTTCCATGTCTCAGAATTGTCATATTTTGATGAGCTTGACTCACTGGCTGAAGATGAGGATGAAACAAAGATGGCTGACATCAATCACATGCAACAACATCCACACCCATGGATACTGATGACGTGCTTCAATAGTAAAACATAAGGCTAGGGCATGAGTGGCACGTTAACCCAGCGTAATGGGACCAAGCATTACATCTGCCACTTTAGGCATACAAAGATCAACTTTCACCCAGAGATCCCATAGCAATATCAGTGCTGAAGGCGGACCTTGTCCTCCTCTCCATGCATAGGTCCAATCCATTCATGCCAATACCTCGAGAGCTAGATCTGGAGCATAAAGATCATCAAGCTGGGGGTACCTTTATCCCCTGAAGAGCCATAGTTCACCCAAAAAGCTCCAAGGATTCCCGTAATCACTTGGTCAACCCAAAAAGCTCCAAGGATTTTCGTAATCGCTTGGTCAACCCAAAAATCTCCAAGGATTCCTACAATCGCTTGGTCAATCCCAAAATGCTCCAAGGATTCCTACAATCACTTGGTCAATCCCAAAAAGCTCCAAGGATTCCTACAATCGCTTGGTCAATCCCAAAAAGCTCCAAGGATTCCTACAATCGCTTGGTCAATCCCAAAAAGCTCCAAGGATTCCTACAATCGCTTGGTCAATCCCAAAAAGCTCCAAGGATTCCTACAATCACTTGGTCAATCCCAAAAAGCTCCAAGGATTCCTACAATCGCTTGGTCAATCCCAAAATGCTCCAAGGATTCCTACAATCGCTTGGTCAATCCCAAAATGCTCCAAGGATTCCTACAATCGCTTGGTCAATCCCAAAATGCTCCAAGGATTCCTACAATCGCTTGGTCAATCCCAAAATGCTCCAAGGATTCCTACAATCGCTTGGTCAATCCCAAAATGCTCCAAGGATTCCTACAATCGCTTGGTCAATCCCAAAAAGCTCCAAGGATTCCTACAATCCTTTGCTCAATCCCAAAATGCTCCAAGGATTCCTACAATCGCTTGGTCAATCCCAAAATGCTCTAAGGATTCCTACAATCGCTTGGTCAATCCCAAAAAGCTCCAAGGATTCCCACAATCGCTTGGTCAAAAATAAAAAAATTCAAAAACAATAAAATCATCAAAAACAACAAAAATTTGCATCTCATTTCTAGGCATGCTCAAATTCATCAATAAAGAGCTCTTTTCACATCTCATATTCATATTCACAAAAATTAATCCATCATAAACACAAAAATATGTAGCTGCATTAAGCATCACATCCATACATTGCATATTTGTGATCATACAGGTCGAAGGCACCATAGACTGTAATTACTCCACCAATCCATCTTGTTCCACATTTCTCCATTCTATAAGCAGTCCACCAAAAATAAATGCCATTCACTTCTTTTTACCAAACCAGAGTCAGTGGTCTTCTAATGTATCAAGAGTTTTTGTCTTTCAGTCGTCATGTAGCTTTCTAGCCACGTACTGTACCAAGTCAGACAGATTTTACAAGGTAGAGTTCTACTTGGATCACACCTTGTTATGTAGCATCCCAACACAAATTAAAACACATAAAAATTCCCAAGTTGTGTGAATGAAAGATGAAACTTGCATAGCAATCCAGGTCACCATAAGTGAAATGGTTATCTTGCTCATCCCCCTGTGCGAATGACCCCAAGAATGCTGAGAGTTGGCAAAAGGACAAGCATCTTCCCTACCTAATTCCACAAGAATCCCTAGTTCTCAAACAAGTTGCAAACATCAAAATTTTGTAAAAATTCAAAACTCCAAAAATTTGACATCACCACCAGAGTGCATACATCAAAAGGCACATACAATAGTGATTCTTATCACTCAAAATTCAAATCCCTTGCTCAAAAGAAAAATATATAAAAATAAACAATGATTTTTATCACTACAACAAAGCAAGTATCCCAATACAATTGAATAAAATAAGGGAGTCGAACTTGAATCCCTGGAACTCTCAGCATTTCGACAGGTCATAAGGCAAACCTCAGTATCGGTTTGGTGGATAGCCTATCAGTCACTGGCGGTAAACCTCCTGCATGACGATATATCTGTCACATTAACTCGTGTACAGATCAATGTTTGCATGTGGATGAGCTAGCTTATGTTATCCTAGATAGCACCGCAGATTAATCTAACTAAATACAACAAAGGAGTTAGTGGAGCTAATTAGGTGATCCTCAGTATAGGTTTGGTTGGCAGCCTATCTGGCACTGGAGGTATCCTAACAAATACCACATAAATGAACTCAATTGCACACACAGGGATGTGAAATAGCTTGGTCAAAGACAAGTCCGATTCATACCTTGTTCAAAAGTCTTGTAAGATAAAGTACAGTCATGGCTAGTGAGTTACAACCATCTGAATCTTAGAAAACCTCAGCTACATTTCTAAACCAACTACGTTACCTTTCATCCTCACATTACCATAAGAAAATACAAAAACCACATGTATACATGAAAATTCATTTACCATAGCAATCGCCTAGGACAAAAAGCCACAAAGTTCTAAACAGTCTATGGTGCCCTCGCCAAACAACACAAATTCAATTCATCCATTCCAGTTTGCATATCACATATAAATCAAAAACATTTGCATTCATCATAACATATGCATCCATCAAAATAAATTAACATACATACATCCATACTCATCACTCATCATGCATAAAATCAAATCATCACTCGCATAAACAAAATAAAGTCATCTGTATATATCATCAAAAATGCCCGTAGGCTACAATGAATAAAAAAATTCAAAAACAAAAAAAAAAACAACAAAAATTGAACAAAAATGCACCAAAATAGCTAATAAACTTGCCCAATGAGAGTGTTTTGGCACTTGGAATTCTGGGCATGCAAAATAGATGTCGGGGTCACAAATCCTTGCTATCATATTCCCTAAGAAGGCTACCATATCCTGACCACTCCACGGGAAGACGGATTTTCAAGAATGTCATCCCCAAATGGCATCAGCAAAAGGGTCAAAAACCCACCCAAAAATAGTAATAACATTGCCGAACGAAGGCGCCTTCGTTCCTGACATTATTGGCATCCAAAAAAAATGTTGGGGTTACAAATTGTCACTATCCTACTCCCTAAGAAGGCTACCATAGCTGGACCGCTCCACAGGAGGACGAATTTTTGCCAATTTCAGCTCCAAAAAGCATCGCAAAATGGGTTACCACCCACCAAAAATAGGTCTAAATGCCATAAAACTGCACACTCTTAATGCTAAAACATCTAAGGGCACCCTCACACAAGTCATCTTGGGTCAAGCGACTCATCGATTTTCTCATGAAGGTCATTCCCTCATCGATTCGTTGCTTGATGGGGTAGTCACACTTAGTCACCAATCAACAAACACACACCCAATTAATGAAAACGACATGCATTCAAAGAATCATTGACAAAGACAATTACGCTCCCGCTTGGGGCAGTAAACAAGCAATAATCAAAACCTAATCAAATCACTTGGAATTTCGTGAATCATGAACTCAAGGTTCTCACAGACAAAAGGTTGCACCCTTTGCCTATTCATGACCGATCAATGTCCAAGATCAAGTAACACCTCACCGAAAAAGGTTAACACTTGAGTTGAGTGCCTTCGCTCGTCAGAAGCAAGGATTCAAGAATGCATGCCATTTTCATACTTGGGGCATCAAAATTTGGTTAGGTTAACCCTAATCATTAGTGCTTTGGTTATCTATTTTTGCAAGGCACTATGCCATGCACAACGCATCCCAAAAAGGGGCATCTGTAGACACCAAAACAGCACCAAACCGATTATGTGATTGCAAACACTGATCGCTTTGACACACACAGCCCCAAGGGCAGCCCCTAGAGGTCAAACAGTGGTCCTAACCACTCTCACAACAATTTTGAAAGGTCAAAGATCAATTTGGCACATTCAGGCACTTTGCTCAGTATCCATCCCACCCTGGGATGAATTCAAACTGGGATTTGCCCCACCCAGGGATGAATTCTGAATTCACTCTGGGGTGGGGCAAATTGCAGGTTTGACGGGCAAAAAGTCAAATCTTGACAAATGGCAGCTCAGATCTGCCACTCAACGCTTCCTTCATCGCATGGGAGTATGGGTGAGCATTTTCAAGCGTTAGGGGCATTTGCAAGGTCAGTCATGGAGGCTCAATTCAAGGAGGAATCTCCTTCCCCCTGGGAAGGCATGATTGCCAAGTGGTGCCTTTGCATGCCCATTTCAAGAGACCTCTAGGTCTATAAATTGGTGAGTTTCCTCACCCCAAAATATGGAGAGAAGTAGCATTTTAGAGCAATGAAGTGCTATCGTTTTATTTACACATCTCATACCTTTTGGATTTGTGCCTTTCACATCCTTGATCTCCTTTAGAAGGGAGGTCATTGGGTGACTATTGGAAGGACAAATCTCTATTCCAAAACCTGATATTTGGCCACAATATCCCACCAAATTTGCTGACAATACCACACAAGAGGTTTTGAACCCATCCCAAGTGGATTGGTGTCGAAATCAAGCTTCAAATGACGGACGACCTGCCCCATGGGCGCCCCCTCCCACATTGCCACAATCCTAATCACACCCTTTCTGAGTGATGGGAATTCCATGGCAGATTTGCTTTCTTTCATTTTTGCATTCAATTCTATGATGTTTAAATAGGTTGTCATTTGAATTTCATCTCCTTTTGAGCAATTTTGATCATATTTCTAGCTTTGCTTGCTTTTACTAACCTACAGGTAGCATTATCAAATTCCTATTGATGGAGGCCAAATTGGGAAAATATGACCATATGGGTCTTCCCAAAATGCCCCCAATTAGCTAATACCAAGTTTGTAGGTATTTTGGAGCTCCAGAGGTAGGACATTGGGATAGTATCTTTTTGGCATTTTGTTGTAGGTGAATTCGTCCCGCCCCGGAGCGAATTCAAATTGGTGAGGAATTTTTTGACTGTTCTTTTTGCAAAACCTTCTTGGTGATATCTTGATGCCCCTGTAAAATTTTCATAGCATTTGGATCTGTTTTGATATCAGTTTAATTCATTTTTCTTATTTACTTATCGTAGGCTTGGGGATTGCATGCTTTGTTTCATCCGTAGGTGCTACTGACCATTTATTGTTCCTTTGAATGTAGGGTTTGGACATCGGAGGAGCAGTGAGGAGTCAAGACTCATCATTCCAAGCAGCGACGATGTTTTAGTTTGCCCATTTTACATGTGGGCACACGAAAGAAGGAAAGGCGCCCATGGATGTTACAAGAGCTCATGCTTAAACGCTCCTAGCCCTTGGTAGGGGAGGATGCATATTGTAACCGAGTTTGAAACACATTAATAAAAAGGGTTGTCTTCTTTATTCTCATTTTTTTCATTTCGATTCGATCATGCTTTTCCCTCTTTTCATGCATTTTCAAGCTTTTAGGATTTAGTGCTAAGTTCAGTCTCTTCGTTTGCATTCCACATATTTGCTTTCCTTTTTGCTTCCGTATCCTCGTGCTTTCAACTATGAATTAAACATATTATTTTCTTGGATACCAAACATGATTACTACTATTTGATAGATATTTATCATGATAGGCATGCTAGGCCTTATAAGTATCATGCCATAATAAAATTAAGTCTGAAAGCTCAATGGCCTTTATTTTATCTCCACCAATTCAATTTAATTCCATCACTACCATATTTGAAATTTGACCTATTAAAATCATGAGTCCACAAATGGTTTCAAATTATTTTGTGTTTACTATGTGGGATGTTTATTATAGTTTCTCTCAGCATTGTGTGAGTTTCCATTATCCACTCCTTGCTCCAAATACTATCCTCACTATTATGAATAGACATGATATTTTCCAAGCTTGACCCTATTTCTAAAAATTTTATTGCTAAACCATTGTTCATAGTTTTAGACCAATCATAATTACGTAGCAGTTTACAAGCATCTACTATATAAGGAAAATTATAAGTTTGTATCTCAAGTTGACTAGTTAATCATTTATAAACTTGATTTAGTAACTCAAACACATCTACTTTTGTTTTTTTCAACATAGCAACCTTATCACTAGTGTGAGCAAGAATCAACTCTAATTATTTATTAATAGCAAGTGGTATTTTATTATCAACAACATTTAAATCCAACAGATAATCATGCAAATTTTTACCTAGAATTCAAATGGTTGAATAGAAAATCTAAGATTCTACCTTATGTGCATTTCCATTTACCAAGACTTGATGGGCCTTTGTGATTTCCTCATTTTCCTCATGGTCTTCATCATCATAATCTTATAGCTCTTCATCTTCATGGATCACCTATTTTACAAAAAGACAAAAAATAGTCATCCCATTAAACATATGCCCATCCTTTTCAAACCATAGGTCTCGCTGGTCAAGAGATGTGTTAAATAAAAAATCTCCCTTATAAATTACCTGAGTCATCTCAAATAGAGAAATACTTTTATCATATGGATGAATAAAAGTCGATTATAATTACTTGTTAACCACCAATGGTATTTGTTTATTTGAATATCCAAAACAATAATACGAATTTGTACCTGAATTTTTAGTATTAAAGGGTAAAAGAAGATTTTACCTCTCCCTCATTCATAACAAATGAGTCGTAAGAAAAATTTACCATTTCTTCCTTTTCAATTTTAGCAAGGTGTTCAATAAAATCATATTCAAAGTGATTGAATTTTAGAACCTTCTCTATTTCTGCAAGTAGCCTACCATTTTTTGATTGTATAGGAACTACATGATATTCACGTGAGATAGAGCTTTCAGTGTCTTGCATTTCAAGTGAAATAAAAATTTCATCAGTAGGAATGTGAGAAACCCATGTTTCCTCATACCTTCTCCAACCACTATAATAATTAGCTTCTAAAATCAAGAAATGAAATTCTATTGTGTCTTCAAACAATATGTGATTCTCTTATTGTACAAGAATTGTAGGCTATTCATGTAAGATAGTAAATTTAGTGTCCTACATATCATATGAAGAATTTTTTTATCAAAAGGCGTAAAAGAAACACATTCCTCATATTTCTTCCAAAAATTATAATATTTATCTTCTACAACTAAGGGGTGAAGTTCAACCATATCTTCTATGTAATATTCGAAAACATCTATAGATTCCTTTTCAAATTCAATTTCAACCTTTTTTTATGGCTCTATTTTTTGAAATTGAATCAATTCCAGCATTTATATTGACTTGATTATTCCAATCCTCATTTATGGATAGTGACTTTCAAACTTACATCTCATTTTCAAACCATAAATCTTGCTGGTCAAGGGATGTTTTTAATAACAAATCTTCCTAATCAAATTCTTGAGTTATCTCAAATAGATCAACATTTTACTTTGGGTTTTCGATGATAATATATCCAATATTTTCATACTCTGGAGTTTTCTCTATAAAATATGAGACAAAACTTTCAATTTCCTGCACATCAAGTGAGAATTTTTTTTAGTATTTGTGAAAGAAGTGAATGATTCTCCTTATTTGTCTTAAGTAGCATAATTATTATCTTTCTAAAACACTTGATGAGATTCCATTTCTTCTTTCATGCCATCTTCAGATTCTTCTTTAGATTCATCTTCCTCAATTTCTAAAAGTTTAGCTTCCTCGAGCAATAAGCTTTTACGATCACTCATTTGAACTATCTTCATTGAGGTACTCTTTTATTGTAGTTCATTATAGTCTTCAATGAAATCATATTCCAAGATCATTCAATCCTAGAGCTTTCTATGTTTGAAAATAATACTCATTATTTTCTTGGAATAAACGATGAAAATCTATCATTTCTTCTATGTAATCTTCAGATTCAATATCATTCAGGCTATAAACTTATTTAGATTCATCTTTCTCTATTTGTGAAGGTTCATATATTTCTAAAATAAACAAAAAATCTGCATTTTGATTAACTTTATTACCACAATCCTCATTGATGGATATTGAATCTAAAACTTTAACCTTATTTTGGATGATATCTAAGGTAGTTGTAACATCTAGACAGTCAATTTTATCCTATTGGTTATTCATATTAGACATCATTTGATTTAAGGGTTCCAGATTGGATGGTTGATATTGGTTGAAATCCATAACTCCTAAATTACAGTTCATCATGGGAGAAGGTTGTGCATCAACCTAACTCATTTGTGGTATATGATTGTGAGTCTTAGGTCTAAGTAATGATAACTGACCCGTATTAATACCTTTAAGAATCCACTGTTGTTCTTATGTTATTGCCTCACTATAGGCTCTAGGTAAGGATGGAATTTTAAGAAGTCTCCCGAGAAACATAGAAGTAAAGGGGTCTAAGGCTCCCATGTATATTTGAATGGCTTTTTCTTCTAAAAGGATGTAATGTATCACCAGTTTTGTATACAACCTATGGAACCTATAATTAAATAATATCTTAGATTCACTAGGTTCTTTATAGATAGAAACAAAATAATTTAATATCATAGCTAGGTCAACCAATTTTCTAAAATGGTTGAGAAATATTACTTCTAGTTGACCCCAAGAAGTGATAGAGCCTGTAGGTAAGTTCATATACCAATCATAAGCAAAATCATCTAATGTGAATGGAAACAATCTATATGCATCATCTTCATGTATAATTTGTAAATAAATTAAAGTGTTTCTGTATTCCTGAATATGTTCCTCAACTAATCTCATTCCATCATGCCTATAAGTGGTTAAATATTTTTTTGCATGTTCAAGAATTTCATGGGGTATTCCAGGAATGTTCAAAGGACTACAATAACCACCTATCTAGGATGCAATTCCTACCATTGAACCAGTTTCAACATGCAAATCTATGTATGAAAAATTCACAAAAATTTAACCATAACCATATTTTCAAATTTATAGCAAATCAATGCAGCATAAATTGGAAAATTTCATTTTTTTTTTAATTTGAACAATTTCAAATGCTAAAAATCAAATATGTTACCTCAGGCCCTCCTTCTAGCACCAATACTATTGAGTGATATTTTTTCTCAATTATGAAAACACACTCATAGTTATGATCCTATCAAAAATTCTTCTCTTAGAAAAAAATTTAAAAATTCTCCAAGGTTCTATTTTCTTAATTTCTTAAATGTGCTTGTATGTTTGTAAAAATGCGAAAATGTTACGGAATGCCTTAGAGGTACGGTTTGGTATTTTTATTTAATTTGAAAATGTTGTTTCATGAAATTAATTGCCAAAATGTAAGATTCAATAATTAAATATTGCAAATAATAAAACTTGTGAAATACAAATATTTGAACTTTAACCTTAGAAAATGATTTTAATTAAAATTAAAATCCAAATAATTAATGTTTAAACTTTAATTATTATTTTACAAATTTAATTAATTAAAATTTTAATGTTTATTTCAAATGTGAAATACTGAGAATTTAATAAAATGAAATAAACATTTACCCTAATCTAGAAAATTAAAATTGTGCATAAAATTATTAGGGTTTTGATTTTATCATGCAATGAAATAAAATAAAGTTATATAAAAATGCTTACGGTTAGGAAAAATAAAAATAAAAATGAAATGAAAATAAAATGCCTGTTACTAAAATTTTAAAACTCCATCCAAAATCTGCAAACAAAGATAATCTGAAATATAACCTAATTCAATCTAGCCATAATTAACATAGTTCAAATTAAATTAGGTGCAATATTCAAAGGAATTAATTATTATATTCTATCATGTAAAATAAAAATATCATCTACATTCATATTCTTCACCAAAATAAACTGAATATATTATAAATGAATTTTTCTATTAATGTTTTTCTTCAGAATACCTCTTTCAACCAACTACAATGATGAAATCTTCTCTGACAAGCAACCTAGGAGGAAATTTTTTGTAATAGAAATATTCTATCTTCACTTCTGCTCACTCCAAAAATATTCTGACCATTTTTCATGAGTCTCAATGACTTATTTATAATTTAAAAATTTTAGTTTGATTCAGATTCAAAATAGTTTCAGCAACAAATTTCGTAACTATTCATTTTACTTGTATTTTCAAACTTGTTGTGGAAACGTATCATTAAAAATTCTTTTGCTTCCCTTGTATTACCTGCATAAATGACATATTCATCATAAGATTAATAAAAATCCAACTTTTATTTTATTTATTATTTATTTGTCTTTGTATCTTTCCTTTTGCCCAAAATTGAATCAAAATTCAAAGTTCTCATATTTTAATGAAAATTTCCATGCATCTAAATAGGCCAAAGAGGTACTCAAAATCATTGAGATCATCCAAAAATTTATCACAGTTCATGAGATATAATATTTTTGGGAACAAATTTCGTAACTATTCATTTTCCTTGTATTTCCAAACTTGTTGTGGAAACGTATCATTAAAATTTATTTTCCTTCCCTTGTATTACCTGCATAATGATATATTCATCATAATATTAATAAAAAATACAAATTTTATTTTATTTATTATTCATTTTTCTTTGTAACTTTCCTTTTGCCCAAAATTGAATCAAAATTCAAAGTTCTCATATTTTAATGAAAATTTCCATGCATCGAAATAGGCCAAAGGGGTGCTAAAAATCATTGAGATAATCCAAAAAAAAATCATGGTTCATGAGATATAATATTTTAAAGTTCACAAGATTCTATATCAAACTGCTATTTTTGGGTGAAATTGACATCTAAAATCTTGTAAGTTTAGTATGATTAGAAAGAGGAAATCAATATCTTTTCTACCAAGTTTTGAATAAGCTCAAACAGATTTATCTAGCGTAAGATATGTCCATTTAAATTTTGCATTAACTTTAGGGTAAAAAATGATAAATTTTTAATAACCCTAAAATGAAATTTAATTATTTAAACCTTTGAAAACCTTTGAAAATGATATTAATTAAATTATTTGATTTTATATATTCAATTCAAAGCATTGCAACTAAATTCAAACCTTCAAGATGCAAATATGTCAACAATTTTAAAGTGAAAGTAAATTTTTAAAGACCTTGATACAAGCAAAATTGGATAAAACAAAGAACAAAAAATACCAAAATTTTGAGAGGGTCCCTAAATTGGGGTAAGTTGTGCAATTGTAACAACACAATGTGATTATTATAACAGAGTTTGAATCTATAGTTTAGGGATGAGATTTATATTTCCTCTTTATGTAAGTGTATATGTGTGAAATATGCACATGTGTCATGTAAGTAAGTGTGCAAGTGTGTAATAAGAGAAAGTGCACAAGTGTCATATAATTAAGTGTGAAAATATATAATGCGAGTATGTGCATAAGTGTCATTTATTAGGTGTGCATATATAAGTGTAAGTGTCATGTATAAGTGTACAAGTGTCATAGAGCTAAGTGTGCAAGTAAATAGAAAGTCAATATTCATGTATACAAATGGTAAGATGTGAAGCCAAAGGATATGTCAGAGTTATCTTATGAATGGAATAGAAAAATATGTATCTCCCAAACATGTGAGAAGAACAATAATTAGGTACTTGAATAGTCATATTTGTATGACTATATTATGGAGATAAAGCTCCATGTATTGTAGAAATAGAAGATGATCGCATTTAAGCATTAATAATATTTGAACTTGTTTACTTATTTTGAGCAATTTTACTATAAGTTCCTTCATGTTATTGCATGAATTATTTTGGCCATTTTATATTAATATTTAATATTTTCTTGAATGTTATTATAATTTATTTTGGCTAACTTATAGATTGATTGCTCTTATATTTGAGAGTACTCAAGATCTAGAATATTGGGACCTAAGATAATCTAGCTGAAAATCCAACAATGGTATTAGATATACTTTGAGTAGTCTTTATTTCTAACATTGGAGGAAGCATTTGGTGTGAATTTATATTTAGATTAATGTGAAGAAAATGTGGACTCAAATTGCTGTAAGTTTTGAAATTGTAGATTGATATATGATAAAGGTCCAATTATTATATGTTGGAGTCTTTCCACTCTAAAAATAACTAAAGACAAGGAATCAATAAAAATAATTGATTGAGGGGATAAATCAAAAGTCACTCTAAATTTTTGGATTCTCCATGAAGATAGAGAACCACATATTGAGTGGCAAAAAACCATCTAAAATAAAAATATAACACTTTAAATTTTGGGTATATTTGACCCTGACAAGGTAGAGCACATATAAGGCCACAGTCTCAAAAATGCTATAGAAAAATATAAAAGAGCTCGAGAAAATACCTGAGAATAATGCAAAGGAATGTAGGCAAGAACTTGAGAAAGAAGAAGAAGAATATAGAACTTAGGCAAGTACCTGAGAAGAAGATAGAACTCAAGTAAGTACTTGAGAAAAATATAGAAGAAATCACGTAATAACTTGAGAAAGAAGAAGAAACGATAGAATAACTCAATCTAGAACCTATGAAAAAGAAGAAAAAAATAGATGAAATCAGGCTAGAACTTGAGGAAAAGAAGAAAAAAATAGAATAAATTAGGCTAGAACATAAAAAAATAAGAAAAAGATAGAGCTCAAGATATAACTTGAGATAAAGGAAAAAAAGAGTTCAAGCAAGATATTGAGTAGAGAAGAAAATAAATAGGACAAAGTATTAAATATTTCCAAAGTATTTTTTAAAAATAAATGCAAAGCAACAAAGTAGAGAAAGGATAAGCAAGTTGAAGCACCTAAATGACATAAGCAAGCTAGAGTGTCTAAGTAAAATAAGAAAAATAGGGCCCTTAAGTACCGATATCATATTGGTAAAAATTCTAATCGTTTCAAGCTAGAGCATCAATATCTCCTAAGAGGATTAGTTTTTCCAAAGTGCAAGCTATATCATTAAAGAGCATTATCTCCTTGAGTAGCCTAGTTCAACCAGAGCATAAGCTAAGAGTGCCAAGAGTATTTTTCCTAAAGGAAGACATAAAAGAACAATTAAGCATATTTATCTATGATTATTTTGAATTCTTGTTGTTATAGTTAGAATGATTAACACAGGTGGAATCAATGGTATAAGGGAAGTGAAATATCTCCATGAACATTACACACTACTATTACACCGATTACAGTCTACTATTTTCATTTGCTACAACATGCATTTTCCAGAGTGGAACATTATTTGAGTGTAAGCATTTTAAAGTGGAGCATATATCAATGGAAATCTATGATAATATTCCAAGTGAAATATAAGATAAGCAATATTACCTTAATCAATGGAAACTTAGGAGCTTTAAATTAATATTTAAGAGGTAGTTAAAAGGAATTCAAATTTATAGGATATAATATTTAGGTGGGAGGTTAAGGACTTCAACATCATTTATGAAAGACTAAAATGATTGGAAATTAGTATTTTTTATATTTACAATTAATTTTGTAATCTATTTCAAAAATTTGATTTTTGAAATTTTGATATACAATGTTTTCTACTTCAAAAAGAAATTTGAAATATAATTTTGAAACTAGAAGAATTTAAAAGTTGCAAAGTTAATAAATTAGGGATATAAAAGGTTTGCTAATTCAAAGTATTTTAAAATTTTGAAATTTGCAAATTTATTTTTGAATTATTTTTTTAAATTTTGATTATTGAAATTTTTTAAAAAAGATTTCTGAAATTGCAATTGAAAACTTTTGAGTAAAAGAGATTTCAACTTCAATGGAATTAAGAGACTTGAAAATGGATAAATGGAAAAGAAGAATATGAGAATTGCATCATAGGAGAATACTTCAAAGTACATATAAATAACTATACTCCATGAGACAAATATTCAAAATCAAAAGTTTTATCAAAAATATTTTTTGAATTCAATGGGCCAAATCATGAAAGAGTTTTTAAAATTTCTTATCAAATATGTGAAACAAAATCATTTGAATCTCACTAGAACATACAAAGTGAGAAGGATGCTTTGTATATATATTCAAGTGTTAGTCGTCATATGACTAGAAATTTAATTTTATTTGATATTTGGAAATAAGAAATAATATTCCACTAAAAACTGCAGATGATCATTTTTATGATATTCAAGGAGTTGGAAAATTAATACCTAGCATACAATTTTTATATTTTGTGGTAGAATATTTTTTATATATTCCTAGATTATCAAATAATCTTATTTCAATTACTCAATTAGTTGAAAAAAGAAGAAAAATGAAATTCAAATAAACATAGAAAATGTATTATCAATAATAAAAACAAAACTAAAACTATAGGTTCCAACAAGAGTAAAATATTTGATTTAGACACAATGGTATTCTCTCAAGAAATCATAGAGCATATTTTAACTCATAAATAGATTAATGAAAAATTGCTTGATATTTAAGAAAGATAGAAAACAAGATTATGGATCAGGCATAGTCTAAGATTACTTTGCAAATATTATAGACATAGATAATGGATGAACACAAGATCAAATATTAAGACAAATATTTAAGACTAAAGTCCTCAATAACCCAATAATGTAATAGGGTGTTGTAGAATATTACATTATTTGGTGCATGCTAATGTGCCCCCGTTGTACCTATGGTACAATATAAATATTAGAATAGGGTTTGAGCCTATAGTTTAAGAGTGATATTTATATTTCCCATTTATGTAAGTGTATATGTGCAGGATATGTACAAGTATCATGTAAGTTACTATGAAAATATATAATGTGAGGATGTGCACAAGTGTCATGTATTAGGTGTGTATGTAGAAGTGTAAGTATCATGTAGAAGTGTGTAAATGTCATAGAGCTAAGTGTGCAAGTAAATGGAAATTCAATATTCATGTATACAAGTGGTAAGATGTGAAGCCAAAGGACGTGTGAGAGTTTTCTTACGTATGGAATAGAAAAAGATGTATATATTGGATATGTGAGAAGAGAAATTATCAAGTACTTGAAGAGTCATCTTTGTATGACTATATTATGGAGATAAAGACTTATATATTGTATAGAATAATATGATCACATTCAATCATTAATAATATTGAAGATTGTATGCATATTTTGAGCAATTCCATTGTAATTTTATTCATGTTATTGCATGAATTATTTTGGTTTTTTTATGTTCATTTTTTATATTTTATTGAATGTTATTATAATTTATACTGTCTAGCTTATATATTGATTGCTCTTATATTTGAGACTACTTAAGATCCAAAATATTGGGACCTAAGATAATCTACTTTAAAATCCAACAAGAATGAAGTGTGAGAGTTAGTATATCCTCAATTAGAAAAATATGTGAGAGGACTAAAGTAGGTCCACAAAATAAATTAAACAATTTATGGATCCATTGAAATATGCTAAGCAATATTGGTAGCTAAAGGCTTCTCACAATGGCTAGGTATATATTATAGTGATACACATGCTTATATTATAAGGTTGGATACCAAAAAATTATTTTGGCATTGACAATATAATTTTAGTAGCCAATATATCAATTTGAAGTCAAATCAGATTTTTTGAATGGTTTATTGGATGAATAAGTATTTTTTAAAATGCCACTAAGTTATAAATTTGTAGGACAATAATAAAAGGTTTATAGGTAGAACACAACTCTTTAAAAATTGAAATAAGCACTAAGAGCTTGGTATAGCAGAATATATGGATATCTTAAGAAAAATATCTTGATCAGGGGTGAAAATAAACCTGCATGATATGTCAAATACAAAGGTACTAATATTTTAATTATTCTGTTAGGACCCTCCTAACATACCCTAATACTTATATTATTTATTAATTATATTTTAGGGTCACAACCCTTCACTCTTACAACTATTAGACTAGGTATTTAAATGCAATCCAAATATGATAATAAGGCATCATTGAACAAATATATTAATTAAGTCTATTGTGGGTTTTTCTACCTTACAATCAAAAAGTGATTCAATATAAAAATGATTCCTCCTTCCGCACTATTTAGTTTCATACCATCTGGATCAGAGCTAGATCAAGGAGCAAATTCACCATTAAAATTTTTTCCCATCGCACATTTCAGCCAGTCCACATTCACGAGGACACAAATAACATTCACGCTTCACAGATCTATGTCATAATCCTCGCAAAAAATAAAACCTTCTCCTAAGGTATGAAATAAGTTGTCTTACACCCAAATTGCTCGACCTTTCACCTGCTGCCGTCTTGCTAGTCTGCCTTCTCGCCTACCACCCTATCAGTCGGCCTTCCACCTGCCACCCTGTCAACTGCCATGCACTATTGAACCTGATGCCTCTACAAGATACCTGTTAAATAATAGAGAGCACCAAATTCAAAAATTTTATAGGGCATTGCCCACCAAAATTTTTATTTATTTATTTATTTTTTTGCTCACCTGTACCAAGTCATATTGATCGTTACCTACACCAACCGCAATGAGGACGACGATCACTGGATTCCATTCATGAGAAACATGAAAGGCTCGTTGAAGAAGTTCAACAAGAAAGAGAGGAGAATACCCGTAACATAAGAGAACTCTTCGAGAAAATATTTGCAATGGATGTTAAACTTGATGCCATCAATCAAAATCGGGCAACACCACATGCAAATTCAACCAACAATGGGTCATCAAACCGAACAATGTTAGGAGGTCCACAAACTTCCATTCTACCATGGACGACCAAATTAGACTTCCCAAAATTTGAAGGAGGAGACCCTACAAAGTGGATCTACCGAGCAGAGCAATATTTCTCACTAAATCAAATTCTAGAAATGCAAAAAGTGCATATCGCGTCCTTCCACTTGGAAAACGATGCCATCCAATGGTACCAATGGTTATAGAAAACTAACGGCACTCCGACATGGTCAACCTTTACAAAGAATCTATTAGTGCGATTCAGCCCTAGCAAGTTTCAAAGCTTTATAGGGGCCCTCACTAAATTATGCCAAACCACTTCGGTAAGCGAATACCAATTAGAATTTGAAATGCTAGCTAATCAAACATTCGGATTAGACATTGCCTTCTTTCAAGAATGTTTTGTTAGTGGATTAAAATAAGAAATTCTAATAGAGGTGCAAATGTATAACCCTACAAACATGTTAGAGACCATCGGCTTGGCAAAATTAGTGGAGGACAAAATCAAGGCACAAAATCGGTTCACAAAACCAACTTGGTGGAAACCATCAAACACTTATACCAACCCCAAACCAATGCAAAATGGATGAAACCAAAAATCCTACACAGTCCCCAAAATTAACCTCTCTCTACCAATTAAGCATCTGAGTTTCAAGGAAATGAAGGAAAGACAAGCTAAGGGTCTTTGCTACCATTGCGATGAGAAATTTGACAGAAATCATAAATGTGCCTCATGGAAATTATATATTCTAGATGCCACAGAGGAAGGGAATTCTATTGAAGAGGAACCTGAAATCGAAGTAGAGGTATTATCCAACACACTTGAAAGTGACAAAGAAAATGCACCAAAGGTTTCCTTCAACGCCCTTGCCGGATTTTCTACCCCTCAAACAATGCGAGTTAAAGGGTATTTTAAGAAATAAAATCTTACGGTGCTCCTATATTTTGGTAGCACGCACAATTTTATTGATCCAAAGGTGGATAAACAAGAAAATTGTTTTATATACCCTTGCAATAAATTTGAAGTGATGATTGGAAATGGCAAAAAAATTGGATGCAAAGGAAAATGCAGAAATATAAAACTAACTATGGGAGTTTATAACATGAAATGCGACATGTACGTCCTACCCCTAGGTGGGTGCGACATTGTACTAGGCATACAATGGTTACGAACCTTGGGCGTAGTCCAATGGGAATTTGATGAACTATGGATGAAATTCATAGTAAAGAACCAAACCTATATTATCCAAGGCCTGAAATAAGGACCTTCCCAAATCGTCAGCTCGCATAGAATGGAGAAAATTATCGAAAAAGGAAACAAAGGAATGGTAACCCAATTATTTTCAATTCAACCTAGTCACAAAGAAGACGAGACACCAGAGTTACAAAATATTTTAGACCACCATAAGGCGTTATTCAATGAACCAAAAGGACTACCTGCACAACGAAGTCATGATCACACTATTCCACTATTTCCAGGGCATCAACCTCCTAATATTAGACCTTATCATTATCCATACCTCCAAAATACCAAAATAGAGAAATTAGTACAAGAGCTTCTTAAGGAAGGAGTCATTAGACCTAGAAAAAGCCCTTACTCCTCTCCAATTATTTTAGTTAGAAAAAAGGATGGCTCGTGGCGTTTATGTGTCAATTTTTGAGCACTTAATAAAATGGCCATCAAAAAATTTCCTATTTCGGTCATAGACAAGCTATTAGATGAACTCCATGGGGCAGCTTATTTTTCTAAGTTAGACTTACGGTCAGGCTACCACCAAATACGAGTCAATGAAAAGGATATTCCTAAGATGATGTTTCAAACTCACGAAGGGCACTACAAATTCTTGGTGATGCCATTTGGCCTGACCAACGCTCCTTCTACCTTTCAAAGTCTAATGAATAAGGTATTTCACCCTTTTCTTCATAAATTTATATTAGTTTTCTTTGACGACATTTTTATTTATAGAAAAACATGGGAAGAACATTTGGACCATGTTAGACAAGCATTCCAAATATTGAAGGAAAATCAACTTTATGCAAAAATATCAAAGTGTTCCTTTGGAAAATAAGAAATTGAATACTTAGGGCATATTGTCTCAAAGGAAGGAGTTATGGTAGATCCTTCCAAAATCGAGGAGGTGAAAAATTTGCCTATTCCAAAAACCTTAAAAGCTCTACGTGGGTTTCTTGGACTAAATGGATATTATAGAAAATTTATCCAAAATTATGGTAAAATCACTGATCCTCTAACAACATTACATAAGAAAAATGCTTTCAAATGGTCGTCTAAAGTGGATGAGGCCTTTATCACCTTGAAAACTGCAATGTGTACCACCCCTGTTCTAGCCATGCCCAACTTTTCTAAACCGTTCATCATTGAAAGTGACGCTTCAAGAATAGGAATGGGAGCCGTACTCATGAAGGATGAAAGGCCTCTAGCTTTTATAAGCAAACCATTTTCTCCTAAGAATTTAGCTCACTCTAAGTATGAAAAAGAGATGTTGGCGATTGTCCATGCTATTCAACATTGGAGGTCTTACCTTATTGGCCAACATTTCATTATACGCACTGACCATCATAGCTTGAAGTATTTTTTGGAACAAAGGACTAATACCCTGGAACAACAAAAATGGGTTACTAAACTCCTTGGCTATGATTATGACATTACATATAAAAAGGGAAAGGACAACATGGCATCTGATGCACTTTCTAAAAAAAATGAAGATATGCCTCAAGTCCATGCTCTTTCCTCCCTTATTCCTAAATGGGTAGATGAGGTGCATGAAGAATGGATAAATGATCCTACTATCCACACCTTAATTCAACAACTTCAACATAATCCTAGTAGCAAACCTCCATACACTTGGAAGGACAATATATTAAGATACAAAGGGAGGATGGTCCTCACCCCCAATTCAACTTATCATGAAAAAATTCTTCATGAGTTACATACCTCACCCACTGTAGTCCACTTAGGGTTCTTAAAAACCTATAAAAGAGCCACTACCTCCTTCTATTGGGTAGGAAGGAAAAATTACATCAAAATCTTTGTAAAAGAATGTGAAGTTTGCCAACGACAAAAGGGGGAGACCCTCGCTATTCCAAGATTACTTCAACCTCTTCCTATACCCACCAAAACATGGGTAAATATTTCTATGGACTTTATTGAAGGATTACCAAAATCAAGAGGAAAAACAACCATTTTCGTAGTCATTGATCATTTATCTAAATATGCCCATTTTTGTTCCTGGCTCATCCTTATACTGCTAGCACTATAGCCCACCTCTTCCTAGATAACATATTTAAATTACATGGTATGCCCTCCACAATTGTTAGTGACCGTGACCCAACTTTCACTAGCACATTTTGGAAGGAATTGTTCAAATTACAAGGTACTCAACTTCGTATGAGCTTCGCTTACCATCCTCAAACCAATGGCCAAAAAGAAGTTGTAAATAAATTCTTGGAAATATACCTTCGATGTTTTGTTTCCACTCAACCACTCCATTGGGTAATGTGGCTTTCACTAGTGGAATGGTGGTATAACACTTCATACCATACGTCCATCAAAATGACTCCTTATGAAGCACTATATGGTCAAACACCACCATTCCTCACTTCCTATATTCTAGGGACTACAAAAGTCCATGCGATGGAAACGAAACTTGCTAATAGAGATGGCATACTAAGGATCCTAAAAGAGAACCTACACACTACCCAGCATCGCATGAAGCAGCAAGCCGATCAACATAGAAGTGAACGTAGTTTCCACGAGGGTGATATGGTTTTCTTACGTCTCCAACCTTACCATCAATCCTCTCTTAAACAAAAATGTTCTCAAAAGTTAGCACCCAAATTTTATGAGCCATGTAAAGTTCTCCAATGTATTGGGACCATTGCTTACAAACTAGAGCTTCCTCCCTCTTCCAAACTTCACCTCGTATTTCATGTATCTTGCCTTAAGCTCGCAGTTGGAGCCCATATCACGACACAAACCACTCTCCCTGAACTCTATGATGATGGAGTACGTCTAGTCGAGATAGAAGCTATCTTGGATCGCCGCTCTCGTCACCTTCGTACTCACGATATCACATAAGTTTTAATCCATTGGAAAGGTCTACCTTTAGAAGACGCAATGTGGGAAAATTTTCAAGATATCCAACAACAATTTCCAAATTTCCAGCTTTGAGGACAAAGCTCCTTTAAGGGGGGTGGCATGTTAGGACCCTCCTAACATATCCTAATACTTATATTATTTATTAATTATATTTTAGGGTCACAACCCTTCACTCTTACAACTATTAGACTAGGTATTTAAATGCAATCCAAATATGATAATAAGGCATCATCGAAAAAATATATTAATTAATTCTATTGTGGGTTTTTCTACCTTACAATCAAAAAGTGATTCAATATAAAAATGATTCCTCCTTCCGCACTATTTAGTTTCATACCATATTCCCTACTTATATATTGATGATTTAATTTACACCACAAATAGCATAGTGTTAATAGATGAATTCAAAAATACCATAAAGAATTAATTTGAAATGATAGACTTGGGTTTGATGCATTACGTCCTTGTATTGGAAGTAAGAAATTGAATGATGGTATTTTTATCTCACAAGAAAATTATGCAAATGATTTACTTGACAAGTTTAGAATAAAAAGTTGCAAACCAATTAAAACGCCTTTGAATATAAGTAAAAAGTTAGTGAAGAATTATGGTAATAAAAATATAGATGTTACACTATACAGAATATTAGTTGGTAATATTCATATCATGTATGTTGTAAGTTTTATTTCATATATATTGTAAGTTTAATTTCAATATTTATGCAAGATCTAAGAGAGCTTCATTTTTTGTGACAAAAATAATACTTAGGTATGTTCATCGTACAAGTAGTTTTGGCATTTTGTATACATTAACTAATAACTTTAGATTGGTCGGATATATAGTCAATAATTAGAAAAGTAATTCAAGAAATGCATTTAGCTTAGGATTAAGTGTAATTTATTTGTACTAAAAGAAGCAAAAAAACATTGCACTATCAACAATAAAAGCAAAAAATATTGTAGCAACATTAGCTCCATGTCAAGCAATTTTCTTGAATAGGACTTTAGCAGATTTCAAGCATTAGCAAAATATGATAATTATTATACATTGTGATAATAATTCAATAATTGCTATAGCTAAGAATCTAGTCTCCCATTGTCTTACTAAGTATATCAATATCAAATACCTCTTTGTTAGAAATCTTCTAGTAGGTCATATTGAGCTAAAATTGTGCAAAACCAATAACTAATATGTCGATGTGTGAAGAGTGATAAAGATAATGTTTAATATTTACATGGAAATACAGAAGAGATAAAATTAGCACCATGAACAAATATCCATAGCTTTTCTAGTGCTTAGAATATCCACAACGTTTTATGTTCTATCCTTGTCTTACTCTATATTTATAGCAATATTATCTATTATGTGTGTTCCAACATAACCTTGTTTGTAGTCAATAAATAGACATGATATATTAATTTGCAATAAGCAAGTCTTTATTTATTAATGACTATATTAAAGATAAAAATAAAAATCAAGAAACCAAAAATAAAACAGAAATATTTATTATTATTGTAGCAACGAAAATGACACCCTAACAATCATTATATCAAAACAAGCACGTACAATGAAAAGTGAGATTTTGTATTTGTATTGATATATTGTAGCCTTGTTCTCCTTATAAAAAAAAATGCCTCTATATGCAGAGGTATGGTTACAAAAAGTGCTTGCTTTCTTCAAATTCAATGGAGAGGAGGAAAATCCCATTCACAAACCAAATGAAGATGGATGTCGATATCTTTGTACTGCAATTGAAAGAGTGTGGGTGGTCTTATGTATCCTTGTAGACCACCCTTGCTTCAACAACCTTCAAAACCTATCATCTGCACACAAATATTGTAAGTAAAAGAGGATTAATAGCATATGAGGTCCTTCACTGTGTAAGGTTTGTATGGATATAAGGAAAGCAATAAAATCCTAGAATAGATAATTGTAGATACTTGAAATATGTGTGGAAAAAAAATACAAATATGCCTTATTGCATCATCTGTGTTGATCTAGGTCTGAATATGGTCAACTAGTCCTGTGCAAATGCAACAAACTATGTTTGGGAAACACAGGCTATGTTTGGGACTGGGCAAATGTAGTAGACTATGTTTGGGAAACACAGGCTACGTTTGGGACTGAATAAATATAGCAGACTATATTTGAGGAAGTTCAACATAAAGTCTTGGTAGGTTTCTCCTTAGATCATGTGGCTCAAACCTTGGGTAAGATGTGATCTTCCTGGCACAAATTTTGTAGCATAATAATACCCATTTCATCTTCCTTTGGTCAATAGAATGGTGAGGTATTTATAAAATTTTGGGGAGGTGAGGGGTGTGAGGATAGGTGCCAAGATAGGGAAGTCAAGTGGTAGACTAGGGTAGCCATATGATAGGGGTAAGTGGAGTGGGACACTTGAGATGTCTCACTTAGAGGAGAGGTGAAATGTGAGGTAAGGGTGAGAGATATGGAAAGGAGAGGGGTAGTGGTAGGTAGATCATGTGGTAAATGGGGAGATAAGGGATCCTAGGGGATATTTTCTAGATTTTTATAAAATATAGGAAATAGAATAATGTGCATAAAATAACTTAAGTTAGGTCTTAGGCACATTTTTTCTTATGTGGGACTTAGGGTATGCAGCATGAATGGGTTTTGTAAGTGGTTAGGGTTTGGTGTCTACAATTATTATGAAGGATATCTATTTATTAGGTGCAAGTTACCTTTTGTACTGTAATTTAATTCAGTTGAGTCTAGTCGGATGTAATCAAGAAATTGAATAAATAAAATTTTGTTTATCCCAATAACAACTTGTGTTTAATATTTTATGTTATATGTTTATTCTTCATATTTTTTCCTTCTCTAAAAACCAATAGCTCCTCATATGAAAATTAGCACATTGAAAAACAAATTCCCTTTTGTAGACACCAAAATAGCACCAATCCGATTATGTGACTGCAAACACTGATCGCTTTGACTAACACAGCCCCCAGGGCAGCCCTCAGAGGTTAAACAGTGGTCTTAACCACTTTCATAGCAATTTTGTGAGGTCAAGAAGCAATTTGGCACACTTGGACACTTTGCCCGATATTCATCTCACCCAGGGATGAATTCAAAATAGAATTCGTCCCACCCCAGGACGAATTCTGAATCCGTCCCTAGGTGGGACGAATTCTAAGCTTAACGGGCAAAAAGGCAAATGGTGCCAAGTGGCAGCCCAAAACAGTCAGTTAAGGGCTCCTACCTTGCACGCATGTGTAAGTGGACAGAGGGGCCATTAGAGGACTGTTACAAGAAGCATTTATCAAAGTTCAAGTCAATGGAGGACTCCCCTCCCTCATGGGAAGACAAGACTGCCACATGGCGCCTATGGCCAACACTTGGCATTGGTGCTTCCCTCCCAAAAGATACCCCTTGGGTCTATAAAAGGTGGGACTTTTCTCACCCAAAAGGGACAGGTTGAAGGAGTGTTCAAGCAACGAAGTGCTACCGAATTGAAGACTCACTTGCATCCCCCTTTGTTCACCTTCCTACATCCATCAATCTCTTTTGCAAGGGAGGTTGTTGGGTGGCCTTTGGAAGCTCGAACCTTACTCAAATCCGACGCATGGACATCTGAACCTACCAATTCGCCGACCCCCAATCCTAAAAGGTTTTGGGCCCATCCCTCGGTGGATTGGCTCCAAAATCGAAGGCCAACGGTGGGAGGCCCACTTGGGCACCCCCGCACCTCCCAAGTCCTAATTTTAGTTTTTGAGCACTTTAGATTATTTTTTAGATTGCATTCTGTGTTACTAGGTCTGATTAGTCCATAATTGAAATTTTGTAACTTTTGGTCAGATTTTAGGGTGTTTTGTATTGCTTTGTCGTTTCGCTAACTTGCAGGTGTCAAGGTCAAATTCTCGAGGGTGGAGGCCAAATTGGGAAAATCCGACCATCTGGGTCGTCCCAAAATGGCCCCAATTACCTAACCCCCCTGTTTGTAGGAGTTTTGCAGGTCCCGGGATCCGACATTGGAGCAGCAGCAGGTTGGTTTCTCCTACTCAGAAGAATTCGTCCCACCCAGGGACGAATTACAGTCAGAATTCATCCCGCCAAGGACGAATTCCAGTTTAAGGTGGATTGGCCAGCTGCCTCAGTGGCAGTGGCCTTCTGGTAACTTTTCTCACCTTCTGTCGAGTTTTGAAGCAATTTGGATTCACTGTTTTCACTATTTTTTGAGCACTTTAGATTATTTTTTAGATTGCATTCTGTGTTACTAGGTCTGATTAGTCCATAATTGAAATTTTGTAACTTTTGGTCAGATTTTAGGGTGTTTTGTATTGCTTTGTCGTTTCACTAACTTGCAGGTGTCAAGGTCAAATTACCGAGGGTGGAGGCCAAATTGGGAAAATCCGACCATCTGGGTCGTCCCAAAATGGCCCCAATTACCTAACCCCCCTGTTTGCAGGAGTTTTGTAGGTCCCGGGAACCGACATTGGAGCAGCATAAGGTCGGTTTCTCCTACTCAGAAGAATTTGTCCCACCCGGGGACGAATTACGATCGAATTCGTTCCGCCTGTGGACGAATTCCAGTTTAAGGTGGATTGGCCAGTTGCCTCAGTGGCAGTGGCCTTCTGGTAACTTTTCTTACCTTCTGTCGAGTTTTGAAGCAATTTGGATTCACTGTTTTCACTGTTTCAGGCAAATACTCATATGCATATTTTGTTAGTTTTAGAGAGCAAACGCTTTTCATTTGCAGCAGGTGCTACTAACGTCTTGGTCATTTCTTTGTTCGCAGGAAAAGTAGCAGAGGCGAAGAACTCATCGACATCAGCGGCGGCATCATCCTGGCCCGCCCATTGCAATCGTGGGAACGCGGAAAGAGGAATCATTCACCGATTGTAATCAAACCCTATTTGCGCTCCTAGCCCCTGAAAATGGAGGAGGCATTATTGTAACAGAGATCAAAGGAAATCAATGAAAGGGCTGTGTTTTTCTTTATCTGATTACGTCTCTTCCAACATGTCTCTTTTTCGTTTCATGCAATTTACATCTCTAGGACTTAAGCGTGCTTAATTTTGAATGCAATTGCACTTGGTGTTTCCTTGGACCGGAATCTCGTGCTTTCAGTGGCGATCACGGTGGGACTCTATTCCCTGGTTTTTGAAATCACAGAAACTGATCAAAGTTTTGTGTTTGTGCTTGACAGGTACATTTTTTTTTGTTGCAGACTGCTATTCGTCTCTGACAGGGACGAATCCTTTTCTGAAATTCGTCTGACCCTGAGACGAATTCAAATTTGTCTCTGGGTGGGACGAATTCTGTTCTGCAATTTGTCTCCCAGAGGGACAAATTCCTGTCTGCGGATTTTCAGAGCAGAAATTCAGAGACAACAGGAGCAGGCAAAGAAGAGGTAGGGATTTTCATGATCTCTGTTAAAATTTTCTATTTCTGTTTCTGTTTCGTTAATTGTTTTCATTTAACCCTGCATTGCATTAGGGAAAATCATGTATGCTAGTTTCATTTTGTTGGATAAAACGAATCCCACACACATCACGAAACAACTTTAAACCAAGGAGCTGGTCGTAAGACCCCAGCCCTTGATCAAGACCATTGGTGGATTTAATCACCACCTTGGATTGATTTGCATCCATTTCCCGATTGTCAACTGTTGTTAGGCGTAAATCCTGACGAAGATAGACCGAGTGTAGCTGGGGTGATTCCCATGCGCGTGAGGATAAGTTTTCTATGGTAGGTGCCATTAACAGGACAATACCCCTTCCGTACCGCCTACGTACCACATACCTTCTGCTCTCACGTACCTATAGTCTCCCTCTCGTAAGGGCGGGTATATAGAGAGGTTGGTATATCGGCCTGACTGGTATATTGAAGGGGCAACCTTTTTGGAGTTATAAGAGCCTACATGATGCATTTAAATGTTCTACAAAACCTAAAAAAACAAAACAAAACATCAAAATGCACTAAACCAGTCTAGGGCACACCAAGAATCCTTAAAAGAGATAATCACGGTTTTGTGAATGTGTGTGTTTAATTCTGCTTAGTGTAGACAAAAAAAAAAAAGAGAAAATCATAAAACGAGATAAAAACTCATTTAGATAGCATAGAAGCACCGCAATGGTGTACACCCGCAGTCAAGCCCAATCAAGGGCAGAAGCTCCGGAAGGTACACAAAAAGCAGGCGCAAGTTGCCTTCACTTCAGTCCTGAGGATTTGGTTATACCGCCTTATCGGTCTAACCTACAAAAGAATCCAATTCAGAATCCTCGGTGGGGTATGCCTATTCAAAGCAGCCCCTTTCGGGAAGATGCCTTACATGTAGACCTTGACATAAATAGAGAATCACCTCTTGAAGGTAGGCATGAGTGGCCACCGTGCAATGAAGCACTAAACAGGCACACTGTTCATTTAGAGGGGCAACGTGGATATGGCGTCCCTTCTTTACCTATCATCAGAACAGAGAGACCAAATCTGGAGCGCAGGGCTCCTTACATAGGGCGACCTAACTCCGCCCATCCCATTTACACTCGTGAAAGGGAGTATGAGGAAAACCATCGCATTCCTCGAGGGCAACAAACAATGCGGGAACCTTGCATTTCCGCACCAGCAGGATATCATGATCACCCCTTGAGGCCAGAACCTCGAGCACATATCGCCTACCTCGACAGAGGGAAGCGACCCCTTGAGATTTTAGAGCATCAAAACCGAGGTAAACCCATGGGAGGAACATTTGAACCTTCCGAACAAAATAGGGTAGAACAAATTGATTCGGCTGTCGCCAGATATACCACCCGTCAAGCCCAAATCATGCGGCTTAAACAAAGTCAACAAGAGATAGAGTATCAATACCGCTTGGATAAAGAACGCATGCAACGCGAAGCGAATGAGTTACGCTATGAAATACCTGAGAGGGGGCCAACCCCTCGCATCCAAAGAGCTAAATAGTATGAGAGGCGTAATCCGTTGGTGCAAGAAAGGTCTCCATGGCCTCGTCAAGCTCTGCCTCCAAGACCCCATAGATTCGATAGGGAGGCAACTCCCCGAAACAATGATGGGTACCTTCAACAAGAACTTGATCAGGGTCATAGGTTTCGCCCTGAGACTCCTCAAGAATTTTACGAGGAGTATGAACCAGAAAAGGAGTATATCAAAACTCCCCATCAAGGCAGGAAGGATGCCATTCGGCCACCCCTCCATAGGCCTCCAGTTTATCGTAACTTGCAACAAGAGTGAACAAGAGAGGAAGAAATAAAATCTTCCGATGCATACCAAGCGCTATTGGAGCGTTTAGAGTCGGTGGAGACAAAAGCTGCTGGGCATCAAAAACCCACATTACGTCTACTCCACAATAATACGGTGCATCCCTCAGTGCCTACACCTCTTTACCCCGAACACTTTAAGTTGCCTCAATTGGCAGTTTTTAAAGGGGAAGAGGACGCACAGGAACATGTTACACGATTTCTAAGCCAATGCTTCGACATTCAAGATAATGACACATTATTGCTTAGAACATTCATAACCACATTCGCAGGCCCTGCCTCGGACTAGTTCACACAGCTACCCAAACACAGCATAAGCAGCTTAGATCAGCTAGTAGATGCGTTTCTTGAATGTTTCGCCTTCAACACAAGGAATAAGGCATCACTTAGTGATCTTGCTAGCCTTAAACAATTTGAGGAGGAAACAATGGCAGAGTACGGGAACCGATGGAGAGCTTTGCTTTCTAAGTTACCCTATCGTCCTCCCATGTCGGACCTGACGCAAATGTTCACGAAAAGTTGTTTAAAATCAATCTCCGGTCTATTGTTGCTGCGACAATACGACGGCTTAGAAGAAGCTTTGGCGCAAGCCAGAGTCATAGAAGAGATTAAGATAGGCGAAGGCGCAATTGCCAAGCCTAAGAAGAAGGAGTGGAATAAAACCACTAAAACTGGGACAACGCAACCACAACATGCTGCAATCAACCAAGTTGCGATAAATGTCCCCACGCTTGTGCAAGAAACGTAGCCTCAAAAGGCTAACTACCAGGCAGTGCCTCCTGCTTACGAAAGAGATAACAGGAGACAAGAACAGTATCAGCAGCATCGTCCTAGGTGACAATTCACCCCGTATGCGGAGTCTAGGGACTCCTTATTTGACCGCTTGTCAGCGGCAAATCTAGTTACTCTGCCAGAAATCCAAAATTTTGACCCTAACGTTCCCAAGCCTAGGGGGTATAGGGAGGAATTGTATTGCAGATTTCATAGACGCAGAGGACATGACCTAAATGGGTGCTTTGGAAATTCAAAGAACTAGTCCAGGATTTGATCGACAATCGAACATTGGTCGTGGACAACCCCATCGCACCTAACAACCAACAAATGGGGGTATTCAAGGACCCCTTGCCTGCTCACGAGGCGCAGACAAAACTGCTCCAAATAAACGAGGTGCGACAAGATCTTCCCGCACAAGGATTTGTGAGAATGATTAGCATTGTAACAAGGAACAGAAAATACCCAGCAGTTGCCCCCGAGGTACCTGCAAGGGAAGTTCCGTTGACATCGCAGCCTCAACAACGCCCAACGCAGTTACCTCCGCCTAGACCTGAGGTCACGATACGAACCAAACTCACGCAGAGTTTACGGACCACGTCAGCTAGGCTGTCCATCTACGAGCTTATTCAACAATCAGCTCCACATAGAGAAGCTCTTATGGACATCTTAAAAGCCATTGAAGTACAACCCCACGAAGCTAATTCTTTCAACGCCTTCGTGGGACATGTGAAACAATGTACGGAGCTTGTCATCACATTCAAAGAAAATGAGGTCAAAACAATATCGAATGACATGCCGGATCCACCCCTGCACGTTATCGCGTGGGTCAACGGGATCCCGTACAAGAGAGTGCTGATAGATACTGGCTCATCCAGTAACATCATAACCACTGCAGCGTTAAAGCATTTAAAACTGCCAGCCTCTCACATCACAGCTTCCATGTACACACTGCGAGCTTTTAACGATGCAATTTGCTCGACAGTCGGCACGGTTGTTCTGCCTATACAGGTAGGACAAAAGTCAATACCCACACTGTGCCATGTGTTGGAAGGTGAAATGGCTTATAACATACTGCTAGGGCGGCCTTGGATCAGGGACATGAAGTGTGTCCCCTCGATCGCACACCAGTGCTTGAAATATGCCTATGAAGGGCAAATACATGTAGTCCCAATGGACTTAGAGCCCTTCAAGTATTGCAATGCGGTACAATTCATACCTCAATCGACCCTCCCATCAATGCATTTGGATTTTCAATTAAATCCATCTAAACAGGGTCCGATACCGCAGGCACCACTGGTGGCAGATAAGGCAAAATCCCAGCCAGGTGAGACTTCATCATCGGCTCCTTCATCATCAACGCCACCTATCGTGGTCCAACAGAAGGACAAGGGAAAGCAAATCATGGAGGAGGTTAAGCCTCTAGAAGAGGGGTTTCCCACGATCTCAGCAATATCAACAGAGGAAGTGCCCAACGCAACGGAAACCAATATTCCTGAACAACCAAACATGGAATGGACTCAGGAAGGACTACCGTTTCCTCCTACCCAATCCTCAATAATCACTGTTGAGATGGCCAGTACAGGCCTGGGAGAATACATAGTACAAAATGTTGTTGCAACCCCCACACTGGAGTTAGTACAAGACATGGGAAGACCTCGCCTTCCCATTGGAACAATCGTCCCTCTAGGCTACCCACCGAACCAAACGAATTTTGTGTATGGGGGCCTTGATCATGGTTCTGAACCATGCGAACAAAAGGAAAAAGATGAAGAACATTTTGTCAAAAACATCAATTATCTGTCGAACCCAAAATTTGCCCTAAAATATCTCGAACAATGCAATTGGCATGGGTATGGGTTAGGCAGATATGAGCAAGGGATGCGGATCCTTTGCCAACCAAGATATCAGATGCCATATGACAAGTCGGGGGTAGGGTTCAACCATCCCCTGCCATTAGACATCTTGGTTGAAAACATGCAAGGCCTAGAAATAGGCAACAGGGGGGGATTGGCACAAGACCTATACGCCAATCCAAACACAAAATACACATTAGGGGATTATCTCCCATGGTCTACAAACACCCCTGGTAACAACAATAATCCCTCTCCTTTGCTAGAGAGAGGTGAAAGTTCAGAAAGCAATCATCAAAGAGAACAACAACGGCTTCTAGACATTTTTTTGAAACTGTTCCCCTTAGAGGTTCCAGACAAAATAACACAGTCTCAAAAGAATCAGGTCCCTCCACTAAGAGTGGAACAACCGCAATGGGATCAGATTAATTCACTGGAACAGGAAGAGTCCTCAATGTCGGAAGCAACAGATGCTGAAGAGGATGAACAATTTTGGATCTATGAAAGCGATTCAGAAGACGAGACTGAGATGGACTATCTCAGACATGCGCAACGACATCACCGTGCTCTAACCCATGAAGATCTAATGGGACAAATGGGTATACGGTTAGGACATGAATGGCATGTAGACCCAACGAGGTGGGACCAAGTGTTAGGCCTATGGCTCCAAATTCAAGTTGAGCATCGTCCACCTCGAGATCCCATCAGGACAACAGTATCGAGAGAAGACCCCGCCTTCCTTTTTGCACATAGAGACGAATTTGCACCTAGAGAAGATCCATTCGTGCCTGTTCCCGTAGAGCCAGATCCAGAGTATAGGGAACATCTGAAAGAATCAAGTCATCACACCCGTGGTTCTGGAGACCAAATTCATTCCATCCACATGATCTCCATTGATTTGACCACACCCATCCACAATCCGACCGATCCATCTCGATCATTGCATCTAAACATGGATGCCATTGACTGGGATCGCGTCAATTCACCATTGTCACCATCAGAGTACTGGCCTTTCGGTGAAATGTTTCATTTTACCCCAAGGACAACTCAAGATATTTTTCAAGCTAAAGAGGGACCCGAGGTCCCAAACACAGATATTAACTCAGCTGATGATATCCATTTAATCCAACTCCACATCAGTTGGAGGACGGATCTCACATGTCAGTCGAAGAGACGACTGACGTAGACATCGGCATAGATCCAATGAATCCAAGGATTCTCAAGCTGGGGTTAAGCCTTTCCCCCGAAGAGCAAGCCGATTACATTGCCCTTCTTAAAGAAAAGAAGGAGGTTTTTGCATGGTCGTACAAAGATATGCCAGGACTAGACCCGCAACTAGTCATGCACAACTTAACGCTTGATCCAAAAATCAAGCCTGTAAAGCAAAAACTAAGAAAGATGCACCCAACAGTGGCCTTGATGGTCAAAGATGAATTACAAAAGCTGTTGGATGCACAATTTGTCATCTGCATGGATTATCCACCATGGTTGTCCAACGTGGTTCTCGTCAAGAAGCCCGACGGGAGGATTCACATATGCACCGACTTTCAAGACCTAAAAAAAGTGAGTCCTAAGGATGATTTCCACTTGCCAAGCATCGACACATTGGTAGACGCTACAGCAGGTCACGAAATTCTCTCCCTAATGGATGGTTTCTCTTGATACAATCAAATTCGTATCAATCCTGAAGACCAGCTCAAAACGGCATTCACAATGCCTTGGGGGACATTTTGTTATAAGGTCATGCCTTTTGGCCTTAAAAACACTGGCACTACATACCAACGTGCTATGAATTATATCTTCCACGATTACATGCACAAAACTTTGGAAGATTATATGGATGATTTGTTAGCCAAGTCTATCTTGCGCTCAGATCATCTCGGTGACTTAAGCAAGATTCTCGATCGCCTCATAGAGCATAAGGTCAGACTGAATCCCAAGAAGTGCATGTTCGATATCACATCTGGAAAACTCTTGGGTTTTATAGTCTCCAAAAGAGGCATCAAAGTGGACCCAAACAAAGTCAAGGCAATCCTTGAAATGGCTCCCCCAACCACTATCAAGCAGCTCAGAAGTCTGCAAGGAAATGTCGCGTCAATTAAACGCTTCATAGTGCAATTATCCGACAAATGCCGACCAATGAACAAACTATTGCATAAGGGGGTCACATTTCATTGGGATGACGAGTGCCAGTCAGCCTTTGATGAAATCAAACAATACTTGGCTTTGCCACCAGTATTGGCACCGCCTAGACCAGTGTGTCTGTTCTACTTATACATCTCAGCTCATCGAGGTGGCATTGGGCGCAATGCTAGCCCGGAAGAATGAACTTCACAAAGAACAGAGCTACTTACTATCTTAGCCGCACCCCGGTCAATTACGAACTTAACTATGCATACGTTGAAAAACTCGCTGGCAGTGGTGTTTGCTACCAAAAGGCTACACCACTACATGCTGAGCAACACTACGTATGTTGTGTCTAAGGAAAATCCATTGCGATACATGATGAGTCGTACTTATCATAGTAGCCGCACAGTGAAATGGATCATGTTGTTGACAGAATTTGACATTGAGTTTATTGGGCAAAAATCTATAAAAGGACAAGTCATAGCCGATCAACTAGCAGAGGCTCCTCTTGAAGACGATCAGCCTCTGGTCATAGAACTACCCGATGATGAGGTCTTCCATGTCTCGTAATCGCCAGATTTTGAAGAGCCTGAGTCTCGGGCCGACATAACCTTATTTTTTGATGGTTCTAAATGCGAGCAAGGTGGTGGCGCAGGAATTGTATTCTTCACACCGCAGGGCGCTCCAATGCCCCTGTCATTTAAATTAAACTTCTAGTGCACCAACAACAATGCCGAATATGAAGCCTTGCTCCTAGGTCTTCAGACAGTAATCGCCATGAACATCAAAAGATTGAACATATTTGGCGATTCGCTGTTAATCATCAATCAAGTCAAAGGGGTATATCAATGCAAATGCCCAGTTCTGAAGGCCTATAAAGCCCTCGTGGATAAATTCCTAGAAAAACTTGAGTGGTATGACATCGAGGCACTCCCTCGATCATCGAATCATTTTGCGAACACAATGGCCTCCTTAGGGTCACTAATCCCGCAAGACCTTTTCGGTGATGTAACAACCATTCAGGTCAAAACCTTATCGCAACCCGCGATGGAGCGCGCAAGCTCAGACCTGACGCAAGGAATCCACATGATCCAGATCGAACCATCTTTGGATAAGTTCTTTCGAATCCGAGACTATTTGAAACATGCCAACTGGGGGTCCTTGTTCTCCCCCACTCCCATTAATAGCAACACAACGCTATTTTTACAAGTTCTATCCCAATCAACATTTGTTAGGGAAGAACTCCAAAAGGGATTAGCTGTTCAAACTGTCGAGGTATCCGATCAACAGGACTGGTATTTACCCATAAGAGATTACCTCAAGTTAGGTAATCTACCCTTTGGATTGACGCAAGCCGCAAAACGAACATTCAAACAGAAAGCGACAAAATATGTCTTGATAGGAGACATTTTGTATCGTCGCAGCTACGACGGAATTCTTCTTCGTTGCTTGGACCAACAAGAGTCCACTTGGGCAGTCACCCAAGCGCATGATGGTACATGTGGTGGCCACTTCAGTGGTATGGCCATTGCAAAGTGCATACTTCGCATGGGCTATTATTGGCCATCTTTAGAGCAAGATTGCTGCACGTATGTCAAGAGATGTGTAAAATGTCAACATCATGCCAATCTGATGCACGCACCTTCCTAGGCCCTACAGACAGTCCAGTCTGCTTGGCCATTTTTGCGATGGGGCCTCGATCTAATCGAAAAGATCTCCCTCGCATCGTCAAGGCCGTCACACGTTTATCATAACAGCCACAGAATATTTTACCAAATGGGTGGAAGCAATTTCGTTAACCTCTACGACAGGACCCCGCATTGCGGAGTTCATTTTGCATTACATCATATATCATTTTGGTATTCCATCCAAAATAATCTCGGATAATGGGCCATAATTCTAGAACAAAGACGTGCGTGCTTTAACCACAAAGTACAAAATTTAGCACAACTTTTCAACACCCTATTATCCGCAAGAAAATGGGCAAGCAGAGGCGTCAAACAAAACGCTAGTCACCATCCTTAAAAAGACCGTCGCAGACAGTCATAAGGATTGGCACATACAAATCCCACTTGCCCTTTGGGCCTATCACACTAGCATTCGGATGCCCACTGGGGAAACTCCGTTTTCACTAGTGTATGGCTCAGAGGCAGTAATGCCTCTCGAGTTGGAAATTCCTTCCCTCCGCATATCAATGCAAGAATTCATCGATGATGACACTGCACGGCAGGCCCGATTAGACCAACTTACGTTGCTTGATGAAAGACGCGTTAATGCTCTCGAGCACTTACGTATCTATCAAGAGCGGCTTAAGAGAGCTTACAACATGAAAGTTCACCTAAGAGACTTTCGGGTTGGTGATCTCGGTTCGAAGGAAAACCAACAAAACTCTAATTTTCCGTCCCATATGAGGGACAAATTCACAGACAAATTGGCTAGGTCCTTATGTCATTGATAGCAAAATAGGACCAGGAACGTACAGGCTAGCTTCTCTTGACGGTATCAAGGAAACAGAACCCTTGAATATCAGTCATTTGCGACCATTTCATATCTAAGAAAGCCATGTACCAAAAAAAAAAAAAAAAAAAAAATTTCAACAAAAACAAACAAACAAAAAGCTCCAAGGATTATCGCAATCTCTTGGTCAACCCAAAAAGCTCCAAGGATTATCGCAATCTCTTGGTCAACCAAAAAGCTCCAAGGATTATCGCAATCTCTTGGTCAACCCAAAAAGCTCCAAAGATTATCGCAATCTCTTGGTCAATACAAAAAGCTCCAAAGATTATCGCAATCTCTTGGTCAATACAAAAAGCTCCAAGGATTATCGCAATCTCTTGGTCAACCCAAAAATCTCCAAGGATTATCGCAATCTCTTGGTCAACCCAAAAAGCTCCAAGGATTATCGCAATCTCTTGGTCAAACAAATCAATAAATTCAACAAAAACAAAACAACAAAAATCAACAAAATCAACAAAGATTTGCATCTCAATTCTAGGCATAATCGAATTCATCAAAATCAATAAAAACACCATGCATAAATTTTACCACACTACAGTGCTGGTCCTGGGAATGTACTAAGAGTTTCAGTGATTCAGTCATCATTTTCCTCTTTAGCCATGTAGTGTACCAAGTCGAACGGATTTTACAAAGGTAGAGTCATACTTGAAATACACCTTGTTACATAACATCCCAATACAAATCAAACATTAAAATTCCCAAAATTGTGTGAACGAAAGACGAAACCCGCAAAATAATCTAGGTCACCACAAGCGAAACGGTTATCTTGCTCATCCCCCTGTGCGAATGACCCCTAGAATGCCGAGAGTTGGCAAAAGGACAAGCTTCCTCCCTACCCAATTCCCTAAGAATCCCTAAAGTTCTCAATAGTTGCAAAACACAAAAATTTGCAAAATGTCAAAACTCAAAAATTTGACAAACTATAGTGCACACATCAAAAGGCACAAACAACAGTGATTTTCGTCACTCCATATCCCCAATCCCTTGCTCAAAAGAAAAATCAATCAAAATAAATAGTGATCTTATCACTACAAAAGAGCAAGTATCCCAATACAATTGAAAAAAAGAAGGGAGTTGACCTTGAATCCCTGGAACTCTCAGCATTCTGTAGGTCATAAGGCAAGCTTCAATACCAATTCGGTAACAGAAGTAAACCTCCCGCATGACGATATATCTGTCACATTAACTTGCGTACAGATCAATGTTTGCATGTGGATGAGCTAGCTTATGACATCCTGGATTACACCACGGATTAATCTTAGTACATACAACAAAGGAATTCGTGGAGCTAATTAGGTGATCCTCAAGACAGGTTCGGTTGAAAGCCCATCTGGCACTGGCGGTATCCTAACAAATACCACTAAATGAACTCAATTGCACACACAGGGATGTTAAATAACTCGGTCAAAAATAGGTCCGATTCGTACCTTGTTCAAAAGTCCTGTAAGATAAAGTACAGTTATGGATAGTGAGTTAAAACTGTCTGAATCTCAAAAAATCTTACATTCATCCCAAAACCATCTGCGCTACTTATCATCCTTATGATACCATCAGAAAATACAAAAACAGCAAAGAAAAAGCAGATAAATAAAAATATCATTCATCCATTTCAATTTGCATATCACATAGACATATAAAACATTTCAATTCGTCATAACATCCGCATTCATCAAAATAAATAAACATGCATAACAAAAAACAATCACATCATCACATGTACAAATCCAAAAATAAAACCGGTATATATATATATATATCGTCAAAAAGATGCCCGCAGGCTACAAAACAGGTCCTCAGACCCCGCAATCATATCCAAAACCCAACCTAAGGCGTCGGCCACCATGATCACGCAGGATCGGTGCGACGGGAACTACCCCCGTGGTGTGGGTCCTCCGGGACCCTACAGGGCGGCTACTGCTAGCCCCCGCATCATGCCTACTACCACCCCCTCATCTAATCGCTTGCGGCGAGATGATGCTGATTGCTCAGTCAGACTATCCCTCGTCCGTCGAGAAGATCTATTGATCGAAGGCTCAGGGAGCCGCCCGCCAAGGTGGATGACCTCCCTCTCCAAGTCTATCCGGTACAGACACCACTCTGCCTCCCGTCGATGATAGATAGACAATGCATCATCACGCTGTGCCAAAACTCTATCCCGCTCTGCCAACTGAGCCCATAGAAGATCCCTCTCCAGATCCCGCATCCGCAGCAACTCTGTAAGATGCGCAACCTCATCACCTACATCCGACCCCACCCCCTCCATAGCTGCCGGACGCATAGGACTCACGGGGACAGTAGCCTGCTCAGGCTCAAACTGCTCCGCCACATCCTGCATGTCCGGCTGCTCCAGAACACCCAAGTCCACATCCTCATCTCCCACATCCACCATGTCTCGCATCATCCAACGGCCCTCCCCAATCACCCCCTCGCCGCCTCAAGCATCCTCCACTGCCGCCTTCGCGCCTCCCAGTGGACCCTCACCTCTCCAGTGCAGCAAAACCCACCACGAGTCATACTCAGTGGTAGTACCTATGTCATCCACATCCAACACCTCAATAACCGCATCCGACTCCTTGCCCAATGGCACGAGGACCGGTGGCTCCAGATCCCTCTCATCTCCCCGAAGGCGATAGCCAACGGGCTCACCAGGCAACCCCTGGCACACCCCAAACTGTCGTGTAACCCAACGGTACAGAAAGAACTCGTGCTCTGTCCCGTGTCGCCCAGTCAACCATCGCTCCCTCCGTACCCGTCGGAGCCACTCTCCGACCTCGAGCCAGCCGGGACGGTCCCGATAGGGACGCCAAAACACCTCCCCCGGAGTGAGCCATGAAAAGGCATCAATGTAGTGCTCAACTGCACCTGCCCATCGTCGACTCTGCCCCTGCTCCGCAGACCGTCGCCATAAAGCCGCATAACCAATCTCCTCATCCTCCATCACCGCCCGAGTCGTCCACGGTAACCCGGTAGGCCTCTCATCGCCTATGTGCTCGCCAACCCCAACGATCGCAACAAAAAGCTACAATCGACACCCTTCCGCCGTCGACGACGGACCCCACATAGCTCCCCGTAAAGCTGCGCCAACAAAGTCTCGTCCCCATCTCAGGATCAACGGTGCCTCTATCGGGCACTCTACCAACTGCCACACCAAATCCAAGCAGGTTCCACGGGAACCTCGCGCCTGACGAATCAGGGAGAAGAATATTAGAAATGAGGCCCATCAGGAATGCGTGCCTCACTCCTAACACCCCCCTCTCCTTCCACCAGCCAACCAAAATCCCGCCAGCCTGGCAATCCGCCTCGGCTGTCTCCACTGGGTCTGCTACACCCAGCTCCCCCCCATGCCCAAAACATCTCGTGAGTATAGCAGTCCGCTGATCGAACGGAGATGTCCTAATAGGCAGACCATCTATCGGAATTCGAAGCAACCGATAGACGTCCTCAAGAGTCATAGTCATCTCCCCTGTCGGGAGATGGAAAGTATTGGTCCGCGGATCCCAAAGCTTGATCAGGGCCGTCGATACGCCCGATCCGAAACCACGAGCTCCAGTCGAGCCACCTGCTTGAGCCCAAGGGCATCAAGCCATTCCCAGTCGTCATCAGTCAAGGCCAACCGTGCCTCAGTAAAGGCAGTGGGTACACGGTAGCGGCTCCTAACAACCTGCAAGCAAACAAAAAAAAAAATGATAAATAAAAAAATGAAAAAGTAAAAATTTCAATTCTAGGGTTTCTAACCTTAGTTGTTAAACAAAAACATCAAAAAAAATCTTAAAGTTTTGAAAAGCGTAACACAAAAACAATGCATTAAGTTAAAGAAAAACAAACCCTAGATTCACTTACAGGTCTCGCCTCGGCTCCGCCGCTCGAACCAGTTTGTGCACTCATGATGGCAGAGAGAATTCCAACAGCCGCTTCGCTCAGCAATTACCTCCTCCTCCCAGAGCTCCAAAATTGCAAGAAAAAAATGACACAAATGAGCCCAAAATCAAGTTTTGGCCCTTAAATAGGCCTTTTGCACTGGAATTCGTCCTTGAATGGGACGAGCACTCTGATCAGCGCTCGTCCCACCCAGGGACGAATTCTTCAGCTGGAATTCGTCCCACCCAGGGACGAATTCAGGCCAAGACAAAAAAAAATCAAGAAAAATGACTAAAAATGCACTAAAAACAGACAATAAACCTGCCTGACAGGATTGCAAATGCAACTGACAACATGGGAATACAAATTCGACATCGGGGTCACAAATTATTACTATCCTACTCCCTAAGAAGGCTACCATAGCCGGACCGCTCCACGGGAAGACAAATTTTGACAATTTAATCCCAAAATGGTGTCACAAAAAAACAACAAAACAACAAAAAAATGCAACACAAAACAAGCAATAAACATTGCCAGACACAAGTGCTCTTGCACTTAACCTCTTGGCATAGCAAAATTGATGTCGGGGTTTGCATTGTCACTATCCTACTCCCGAAGAAGGCTACCATAGCTGGACCGCTCCACGGGAGGACGGATTGCCGACAGTCTAATCACAAAATGGTGTCATAAGTGCAAAATTCAACAAAAACACAACAAAAACATTGCTGGGCATAAGTGCTCATGCACTTAACCTCTAGGCAAAGAAAATCGATGTCGAAGTCCAAATTATCTCTCTCTTAGTTCCCCAAGAAGGCTATCATAGCCGGACCGCTCCACGGGAAATAGGTTTTCGACGATTTCACCTCATTATGACATCACCAAAAGGGTTAACACCCACCAAAAATAGGTCCATATGTTGGAAAAATTGCACACGCTTAACGGTAAACCCTCTAAAGGCAACCTTGCACAAGTCATCTTGGGTCAAGCGACTCGTCGCTTCTCTCACGAAGGTCATTCCCTCATCGATTTGTCGCTTGAGGGGGTAGTCACACTTAGTCACCAATCAACAATCACACACCCAATTAAGGAAAACGACATGCATTCAAAGAATCATTGACAAAGACAACCACGCTCCTGCTTGGGGCAAGAAACAAGCAACAATCAAATCAATCAAACACTTGGCATTTCGTGAATCATGAACACAAGGTTCCCCCGAGGATAAAAACGCCCTTCACTTGTTCATGACTGATCAATGTCTAAGTTCAAGTCACACTTCACCAAAATAGTTTAATACTTGAAATCAAATTCCTTAGCTCATCAGAAGCAAGGATTCAAGAATGCATGCCCTTTCCATACTTGGGGCATCAAAAGTTGGTTAGGTTACCAAGAAACCCTAATCATTAGTGCTTTGGTTATCTATTTTTTCTCAGCACTGCGTCACCCGTAGCGCTTCCCAAAAAGGGGCATCTGTAGACACCAAAACAGTACCAATCTGATTATGTGACTGCAAACATTGATCGCTTTGACTAACATAGCCCCCAGGGCAGCCCTCAGAGGTTAAACAATGGTCTTAACCACTTTCATAGCAATTTTGTGAGGTCAAGAAGCAATTTGGCACACTTGGACACTTTGCCCAGTATTCGTCTCATCCAAGGACGAATTCAAAATAGAATCCGTCCCACCCCAGACGATTCCGAATCCGTCCCCGGGTGGGACGAATTATAAGCCTAACGGGCAAAAAGGCAAATGGTGCCAAGTGGCAGCCCGGAACGATCGGTTAAGGGCTCCTACCTTGCATGCATGTGTAAGTGGACAGAGGGGCCGTTAGAGGACTGTTACAAGAAGCATTTATCAAAGTTCAAGTCAATGGAGGACTCCCCTCCCTCATGGGAAGACAAGACTGCCACATGGCGCCTATGGCAAAAACTTGGCATTGGTGCTTCCCTCCCAAAAGAGACCCCTTGGGTCTATAAAAGGTGGTACTTTTCTCACCCAAAAGAGACAGGTTGAAGGAGTGTTCAAGCAACGAAGTGCTGCCGAATTGAAGACTCACTTGCATCCCCCTTTGTTCACCTTCCTACATCCATCAATCTCTTTTGCAAGGGAGGTTGTTGGGTGGCCTTTGGAAGCTCGAACCTTACTCAAATCCGACGCACGGACATCTTAACCTACCAATTCGCCGACCCCCCAATCCTAAAAGGTTTTGGGCCCATCCCCGGTGGATTGGCTCCAAAATCGAGGGCCAACGGTGGGAGGCCCACTTGGGCACCCCCGCACCTCCCAAGTCCTAATTTTAGTTTTTGAGCACTTTAGATTATTTTTTAGATTGCATTCCGTGTTACTAGGTCTGATTAGTCCATAATTGAAATTTTGTAACTTTTGGTTAGATTTTAGGGTGTTTTGTATTGCTTTGTCGTTTCGCTAACTTGCAGGTGTCAAGGTCAAATTCCCGAGGGTGGAGGCCAAATTGGGAAAATCCGACCATCTGGGTCGTCCCAAAATGGCCCCAATTACCTAACCCCCCTATTTGTAGGAGTTTTGCAGGTCCCGAGATCCGACATTGGAGCAGCAGCAGGTTGGTTTCTCCTACTCAGAAGAATTCGTCCCACCCAGGGACGAATTACAGTCAGAATTCATCCTACCCAGGGACGAATTCCAGTTTAAGGTGGATTGTCCATTGCCTCGATGGCGATGGCCTTCTGGTAACTTTTCTCACCTTCTGTCGAGTTTTGAAGCAATTTGGATTCACTGTTTTCACTGTTTCAGGCAAATACTCATATGCATATTTTGTTAGTTTTAGAGAGCAAACGCTTTTCATTTGCAGCAGGTGCTACTAACGTCTTGGTCATTTCTTTGTTCACAAGAAAAGCAGCAGAGGCGAAGAACTCATCGACATCAGCGGCGGTATCATCCTGGCCTGCCCATTGCAATCGTGGGCACGCGAAAAGAGGAATCATTCAGCGATTGTAATCAAACCCTATTTGCGCTCCTAGCCCCTGAAAAGGGAGGAGGCATTATTGTAACAGAGATCAAAGGAAATCAATGAAAGGGCTATGTTTTTCTTTATCTGATTGCGTCTCTTCCAACATGTCTCTTTTCCGTTTCATGCAATTTACATCTCTAGGACTTAAGCGTGCTTAATTTTGAATGCAATTGCACTTGGTGTTTCCTTGGACCGGAATCTCGTGCTTTCACCTTTAGGTCCAAATCTTGGAGTAGGCCATGCAAATATTAATGTAGGATTTGTGAAGACTAATTGAAAACAAGAATATTGAAGAATAAACTTCCTTTATATGCAAGTATTGAAGTCGACCATGCATCAATGTAGTGCCAATGAAGATGAGAGAGGCAACAAAAATAATACCTTAAAATAAGCTCCCTTCTGAGTGTGGGTTATGAATATTTGCTTATTGATGTGATGTTATTAATATAATGTGTAGATATTTTCACGGGCTTCTAAATTTTATATTTAAATGCAAATACATCCATATTTTCCTTATTTTGCCTAGTTTATTAGAATCAAATTGTAACTAATGCATGCATATGAATGCAAAAATATTAAAGAACACGTGTGATGTGTCATCGGTAGACTTCATAGATAAAGAATGTAGAGTATATTCTTTAAGATACTTTAACAACCAAAGCATACAACTAGAGGCACAAGGGTGGTCATATTCCCTCTAATTCAAACTTGAGTCTCTACAATGTGAACATAAATACTTTACTAATATAGTGTACTAAAGGGAAAATATTTGATAAAACTAATAATTATAGTAAGCATAATAAAGAAATTATAATCATGATCATGATGTTTAATTTAGGTGTTAATACTTTATTTGGAAACCGTCTCCTACCCCCTTTCAATTGTTGAATTGTCGTATTCATCATTTGTTGAATTGTACATCCATCTGAGTGGATCATTCAAACTATGAATAGTTGGATTAGATTATATCATTATAGTTTTCAGAGTGGTACAATAACATTGAAGAATATTCTATGAATTAAGAAACAAAATTTGAAATATCAAGATGTATTGAAGAATATTTTTATGAATCAAGAAACAAGGTTTAAAATATCAAGATGTATTGAAGAATATTTTTATGAATCAAGAAACAAGGTTTAAAATATCAAGTTGTATTGAAGAATATTGTATGAATCAAGAAAAAAAGGTTTGAAATATCAAGATGTATTATTGAAGAATATTGTATTGCAAGACAATGAATCAATAAACAAAATTCTATGTATTACGACAGCAATTTATGTCTTTTATAGGAGCAATTTGTGTCTTATCTTTTCTGTTCTACACATATCTTTTTCTATAAAGTAAACTAACAAATGATATCAAAACACTCAATTATTTACATTTCCTATGCATCATCCATAGGTGGTTTAGATTACATAGAATAGAATAGTGATTATGGATTTCAGAGTGGTGTGCCAGCATTAAGAAACAACTGGACTGGTCATTCAAAATATCAAGATGTATTAAAAAAATACTGTATTGTAATGCAATAAATCAATTAATAAAATTTTATATATTGCAGCTAATTCGTCTCTTTTACATAGCAATTTGTATCTTATCTTTTTTTTCTGCACATATCTTTCCGTTCTCTGTAAACAAACAATTGGTATTAGGGCATTGCAATAAGGACTTTACCAAGTGGTATCACAGACTTCAATCACACTTCAGACTGAATACATATGAATGGAGTTTGGTAAAGGATTTAAATGTTTTGTAATGGCTTAAAGAGACTTAATGACCCACACCGGGACTTGGGCCGGAGGGGAGCTTATTTTTCAATATTGTTGTTGCTGCTTCTCTCATCTTCACTGGCCCCGCGTTGATATATGCGTGGCCTACTCCAGGACTCGGACCAGAAGGAAATTTATTCTTCAATATGCTTGCCTTCCAACTAGTCTTCACAGGTCCCGCATTAATAAATGCATGGCCTACTCCAGGACTTGGACCAGAAGGGAGTTTGTTCTTCAACATGCTGATTTTCTTATGAGGTCGTACAAGCTTCATCTGACCGGCTTCCAAGTTATTCTTGGCTGTAAATAGGCCCTGGTCCAGCTGTATATTCAGGTTTGAGCATGGCACCTGATTTTGAATCTCGTGGTGTTCTCCATCGAAAAGATTGAGATTAGCTAAATATTTGTTCTGCACCGGTTTCTCCTCGAGGATTCGAGTTGCATGCGCAGATTTAATAGCCAGTGCTATTGTGATCAAAATAAGCAGCGCCCAGATCGAACAACTACTCTTCTCCATTAGAACTTGTGGTTATCAGTTCGGAAAAATGAAGAGCTGATCAATTCCACGTATTGATCTTGTTTTCGAGACAAGAGAAATCAAAATACCGACAATAACAATGGTGTATATACAGTGAAATACACAAAGAGAAAATTCGGGCCGTGTTTAAGTTGAGCGGCCATATATTGTATATAAAGGAAAAGGAAACATTGTACGGCCATGTTTTCTTCGTGCCAAGTTGGAATTCAGCCGTAGAATTTGACTAGGCTATTGAAGTCGCAAATTACAGGATGAAGAAAAGGAACTGTTCAAACTTCAAAATATGACCCATTCTTTTGAAGAGACGTGATTACCAAGCATTGGATTTACCGACTTCCAATCCCAAGAAAAAGCGTGGATTGCATTTGTTATTATGCGATCTTATATTCATTCACTATCCTTTCTAAGGCTGGAAAATGCCATGCCATGAGCTTTGACATTTATCAAAACTTCTACTATCGATAATTTTATTCAGAAAATGTCCATTTCCACGTCTTGACTGTTTCAATCCCGACAGTCGTTAACTTTTAGATCTTGCTTTTAAATGACTATAACGTTGGCTTTACTTGAGACAAAGGAAAAATAACATGTGGAATTTTGGAATTCAGATGAAGTAGTATTGGGTTATGGTTTGCACGAGGGAGGAAAAAAAAAAAATTAAATATATAAAAGAAATACGTTCACAACATCTTAAAAAATGCCAATTTCCATCGTCAGCCATGAGCTACTATTACATCGTTGAACCCTTTCATATGTTCTCTTTATTTTAGTAAATAATAAACTATTAGTAAATAATAATATATTAATTAAAATTTTATTAAATTGAGTTTGAATGGTTAAAATAGGTTTTCATAGCAAAGATTTGTATAAAATTTTAATGTGCGAGGAGGAAGTTGTTCTGTCTTGATTTCACTTTAAACTAAAATCCATAACTTATTAAATAGTATCTATTAATTTAAATGATATAAATAACAATATAATTATTATAATAAATAAGTGTTATCTAAATCAATATATATAATATTTTATTAAAATAGAATTATATATAAGGAGATTATATAAAGAACAATATCTAAGAGGATTTCCACGTTATAAGCCAGGGTTCTAATATTATGGGTGAGGACAATTGGAATTGAAATTAAGTGGACTTTGCCATAAGATTGGGTGTAACTTTTAACTCAATGCTAACCTTATCATTTTAATTACTAGATCTTTGGATTGAGTTTTATTTAGTTCATAATTTTTAATAAATCCAATGATTTTATCTAATACTTTTGAGATAAAAAATTAATTCAAATTTACTTTTATTTTTTAAACATCAACATAATATGTTTTATAATAAATGTTTCTCTATATATGTTTATTTTATTTTATAATAAGATCATTTCATATAAGTCTTAAATTTTTATTCTGTGTTATTTGTTTTATATAAATATACCCACACTCTTAAAATTCAATATTTTATTGATATTTGATTTGTGAAGTGAAAATATACAAGAAAATATAGTTTAGATCTACATTATTCATTAATATTGCTTTAAATTTTATTTATATGTTTACCATATGTGTCATTCTATTATATGTTTAAATAATATGCATAATACTCTATATAATAAACTTTGATGATGGGTAAAAGAGAAGATAGTCTACAAAATGGTTAAGAAAAATATATACGTCTAGTTATCAAAAATTTAAAATTTTAGAATAAAGGTTCATTGTAAAAAATAGTTTATAAAATTATTTTTTCAAGTTTCGAAGGTCTTGATTGGCTTTTTAACCTAATATATTAATAATAAGGTCAAACAAATATTAAATAAATGATATTGTATGTGTAGAAAAAAAAAAAAAAGATACAAATTTCTATGTAAAAGAGATGAATTAGCTGCAATATATAAAATTTTATTAATTGATTTATTGCATTACAATACAATATTTTTTTTAATACATCTTGATATTTCGAATGACCAATCTTCTTGTTTCTTGATGTTAGCACACCACTTCGAAATCCATAATCACTATTCTATTCTATGTAATCTAAACCACCTATGGATGATGCATAGGAAATGTAAATAATTGAGTGTTTTGATATCATTTGTTAGTTTACTTGATAGAAAAAGATATGTGTAGAACATAAAAGATAAGACATAAATTTCTCCTATAAAAGACATAAATTGCTGTCGTAATACATAGAATTTTGTTTATTGATTCATTGTCTTGCAATACAATATTCTTCAATAATACATCTTGATATTTCAAACCTTTTTTTATTGATTCATACAATATTCTTCAATACATCTTGATATTTTAAACCTTGTTTCTTGATTCATAAAAATATTCTTCAATACATCTTGATATTTTAAACCTTGTTTCTTGATTCATAAAAATATTCTTCAATACATCTTGATATTTCAAATTTTGTTTCTTAATTCATAGAATATTCTTCAATGTTATTGTACCATTCTGAAAACTATAATGATATAATCTAATCCAACTATTCATAGTTTGGATGATCCACTCAGATGGATGTACAATTCAACAAATGATGAATACGACAATTCAACAATTGATGTACTAAAATTAGTTTCTTGCTTTAGCACCATGATGCATCGCCTTTGAGACAAACAAAAATAACACTCTGCACATATAATTTTTTAGAGAATAAATGAAGCTCAATATCATAAGAAAATGACGTGAAAGGAAGATAACTAAATAGGAGGTAATGGGAGCCATTTGTAAATCTTCCAACCAAGAACAAATCCATAAATTGGTGTTAAATAAATGCTATTGTGACTTTAGGGGGCTCCTATAAATGTACACGAAGGAAAATTGCATGATATAACGGTATAAAATATTTTATCTTGCAACTGAAATGACGTGGCCTAAGAGTGCACTGAAAGAATAAAAAAAAATTGAAAGGATTTTATAATAGTTGAATTTATTGAGAGCTGCACCAAGCATCAAAAATAATGGAGAGCAAAGATTACAGATCTCTAGTGAAGGAGATATGGAAATCGATTAGAGAGGCATCACGAATAGAGACATTGACACCCAAAATTGGGTGCTCTGTGCAAGATTCGAGAGCCTCAATCATGATTCTCTGAGATCAATGATAAGGCAACAAACAAAGCCCTTTTTTTCTTGCAAAAATAGATACACTAAATATAGGAAATAAAATTCTCATTAATCAAGCTTTTATATAAAATTTTTAATAAAAAAAATTGTTTGAAAAAAAAACATTTACACTAAGAGTCAATGAATTTTCCCTTCCATTTTTTAACGTGAGAAGAAGATAAATAATATTCAAAATAACCCACATACATTTAAAAAATAATATAGCAAAAACTATATATAAAATCTTATTGAAGACTTAAATCCAAGAGAAGACAAGAAGCCAACAAAAGATCCAAAGAACTAGCTCCTAGAACCTTCAAGAGAGAATGCTAGAAAGATCTATCCTACTCTGGTACCATGTTAGAATTTCCCAGAATAGATATGCAAATCATTACACAAAATATGAAGAAAGAGTAGAATTGATTGATTATTCCATGGATCAAATTTGTATAAATAACAAAGTTGATCATTGAGAGTTGTTGGATTACTATAACTCATCAAATATGATGTAGAATTTAACTATGAGTTTACTTGACTCATGAAGGAGTGGAAACTCAAGTAAGTCTATCCTAGTAGAACTTAAGAGAATAATTACTTATTCTACCAAAAATAATTTTTTACAATAGTTTTTCTACATAAGGTGTCTAGTTCAAAATCATATTAGGGATTTTTTAATTCATATCATCCAAAAAATACTATTAGAAAATTTCTATTTTAAATTTCTATGATATCATCCATATAGATTTTTTTTTTGATTGGTAGAAATGGTTTTGAAAGGGACCCTGAACCTTGTACAAGATAACCTAAAAGATAAACCAGGATAGAAAGGAAACCTCCCACTAACACATGAGATTAATGAGAGTTAAACTGGAACAACAAAATACCAACTGACAAAGAGATGTTGATAAGGGAACCAAACAAATAAAAAAGAGACTGGATAAACCCAACTAGAGTAATAGATAAACAAGAGTGGCTGACCAACTTACTATAGTATGGACTCACAAACATTGATCTTCTCAATGGGGAGGATGACCTAAAAGGTCTCGGTCTTGCTGATCGTAATAGCTTTTGAAATCTTGATTGCATGATCAAGGCCGGTAAGAGCCTTGGACTAGTACAAGTAGATGTTTTCCAACATCTCCGTTAGAATATCAGAAGGGTCTCATTTGGAGGTGGCCATCACTCTTGCATCCGCTAAGGATTACTCCAAGACATGAATGGTGCTCTCAAAAGTGAGCTTCTCGATGGTCTTACATTTCCTACTAGATTTCCTCTTACTTCTCAACCTCGGTAAGCTCCTCGTCAGTACTCATGAAAGGATTTGAATCTAATTTGGTGATTATTTTCTACAACATGTGATTGTAAATGACCAAGAACAAACCTTGATGTTTAATTTGAGAGTCCTCCATTTTTGGTAGTTCTCAATCGATACCTATATGGACCGTCTTAGATACTCAGGAACATTGATATCTTTAACATACCGAAGCACGTTGAGAAAGGAAAGGTGGAAACTTCTCATCGGTTTGTCCACCTTGTCTATTGTAATGTACTACATGACAGGGATCAGAGCCCTACACCAGGTATTAGGAAGCCTTTCATGAATGATACCTTTGTCATCTCTCATCAGTTTCTTCCATATATCCACAAAATGTTTTAGCTCCTCTTGAATGGAATGGTTATCTTTGTGGAGCTTGAAGCCTTCATTGGGAAGCTCAGTAATTTCTACTAACAGCTTGGCAGAAACAAAGAATTTCATTCTCCATATAGAAAATTTTAAAAACCATATCCAATGGATAATGTGAGATATATGAAAAATCTATATTAAAATAAATTTGGGACATTGATAAAAATGTTTCCTTAAGCATTAAATTTTTTTTAATATAAAAGTGGTAAACTTTCAAATAGAAGTTATATAATTGCATAAGTGAAGGAGGGATGTTTCGAAGAAAGAAACAAAAAAAATTGAATAGGTTAAGTGATAGAAAGGAAGAATTAAATCAAGAATTTTTTACCCCTAACTTTTAGATATATTAACTTATATTTTTAATTTAGTTAAAATATTTGTAAAAATATTTTAAAAAATTAGTATTTTATTTTTTTATATAATTTAGTGGATATAAAGACCATCAAATATATGGTTAAAAAAAAAATGAAATTAAAATCATATTATATAAAATTAATTGTATAATTATATAAATAAATACCGTTTGAAATGGAACATCAAGAAACTATATAGTAAAAAAAAAAAAAAAAAAACTTGAGATAAATTTTATTACCATGTAACATCACAATATCTCATATCTAGATCCTAAAACTTGAAAATAAAGTGAGAACCTATTATAATTATTTAATTCATAAAATATATGCTTATTTTTAGGAGAGACTTTTGAAACCTAAGATAAACCTATGTAAATTATAATTTGTTTAATATGTTGTCATGTGAAGATATTAATATTTTAGGTTAAACATCCAATCAAGACCTTTGAAACTTTAAAAAATAATTTTATAAAATAATTTTCTAAATAAAATAATTTCATAATGAACCTCTATTCATATCTATTTATCCACAGTAAATTTTCTTAGTGAATTGCAAAATGAATTTAATGTATATGAATTGAATTCGATATTTTGAACTATATTATTGCAATAACACTTAACTAAAAAATTGCTTTTAAATTTTTTATAACTATTTTTTGACGTAAATTTTATTCTCAATCATTTTGTAAATTATATTCTATTTCAAGGTTGATTATCCATAGTTATGCATATTATTTAAAGACATAATAGAATGACAGTATGATAAACACATAAATAAAATTTAAAGCAATATTATAATGAATAATTTATATGTAAATTATTTTATTGTATATTTTCCCTTCACAAATCAAATATCAATAGAATATTAAACTATATATATATATATATATATATATATATATATATATATATATATATATATATATATATATATATATATGATCTTATTTATTTCAATAAGAAAATAAAACAAACATTAAAAATATAGAAAAAATTGGTTATAAAACATATCATGTTGATGTTACATATATTTTAAAAATAAAAATGAAGTTGGGCTTATTGCTTAGCATAAGATATAATAATTAGAATGATTGAAAATTATGAACTAAATAGTACTCAATCCAAAAATCTAGTAATTCAGATGTTAAGGTTAACATTGAGTTAGAAATTACAGGTAATCCTATGTCAAATTCTACTTAAGTTCAACTCTAATTGCCCGTATAGTTTTATGAGGTGTCACTCATAAGATTAGAACCTTGATTTATGATGTGGAATCTCAATACTTCCGGCTTATTAGATATCATTCTTTACATAATCTTTTTATAATTTTTTTTTATCATTCTAATAAAATATATAATATATATTGATTTAGAAAACACTTATTTATTATAATAATTATATTATTATTTGTATCATCTAAATTAATAGATATTTTATAATGGATTGTTATAAATTTTAGTTTATAATGAAATCAAGACAACATAATGAAGTTGAACAATCTCCTCCTCACCAATTAAAATTTTGTACAAAACCTTCTTTATAAAAACATATTTTAACTATACCAACTCAATTTAATACAATTTTAATTAATATATTATTATTTACTAATAATTTATATATTAAAATTATTTATGAATATGATATATGTATATATCCTTAGCACAAGTACGTGAAATTAAAAAATGAAAACTGTTTAATTTAATTATCAACTATAGATAAGTTCTTAATTATAAATATATTAATACTTAAATCAATAATAAACCTATTGAAGAAAAAGTGCAATGTAGTAAATCAGTTCCGTCAAATAAATTCTAATTTATTAAAGTTTATTTATTTTTACATTTTTCTCTATTCAAAAACATAAGATACCTTTACATAAAAAAAAGTTAATTACTACCTCCACTTCAGAAATTAAGAATAAAAAATAAAATTTAACTTTTTTATAAAAAACAATTTATATATCACCTTTCTATAAAGTAGAAAACACTATTTGAAATATGGATACCAAAAAAAGTCTATAGAATGCACAATGCAATAAATTACATTTTTTTTTTTAACTTTTAATCCACTTGGATATAATGCCAAGAAATACAACATACAACTATCATACCTTTATAAGTTAATTTAAAATTTTTAAATAATATCACCAAATTTTCACTGGTATAAGATGTAAATTAATTTTATTTATTGCATGTATACTTATCTAAATTAAGTTTCTCCAAGTTTCTCCATTGTTGACATATTTAGAATATAACATCAATCATTGTCACAGATCTATAGTGTCAACCAGACGTGACATTGATTTTATATATATCAAAATTTGAATAAAGAAGGATAAATAACGGTTGAATTGAAAGAGAACATATGGTTGGGTTCACCAATGTAATAGTAGGTCATCGCTGACGATCCATATATATATGGAAATTGAGTATATCAAGTTTTGAATAGGGAAGGATAAAAAACGGTTGAATTTATCCTATTGAAATCTTGATTGGTAAAGAGAACATATGATTGGGTTCAACAACCTCATGCCTGACGATGGAAATTGGCATTTTTTAAGATGTTGTGAACATATTTTCTTTTATATATATTTTTTATTTTTTTTCCCTCCCTCGTGCAAACCATAACCCAGTACTACTTCTGAACTTCAAAATTCCACACCTTATTTTTCCTAACTTGTCTCAAGTAAAGCCAACGTTATAGTCAAAAACAAAATCTAAAAGTTAACATACCGTGGGATTGAAACAATCAAGACGTGGAAATAGACATTTTCTGAATAAAATTATCGATAGTAGAAGTTTTGATAAATGTCAAAGTTCATGGCATGGCACGATAGTGAATGAATATAAGATCGCATAATAACAAATGCAATCCACGCTTTTTCTTGGGATTGGAAGTCGGTAAATCCAATGCTTGGTAATCACGTCTCTTCAAAAGAATGGGTCATATTTTGAAGTTTGAACAGTTCCTTTTCTTCATCCTGTAATTTGCGACTTCAATAACCTAGTCAAATTCTACCGCTGATTTCCAACTTGGCACGAAGAAAACATGGCCGTACAATGTTTCCTTTTCCTTTATATACAATATATGGCCGCTCAACTTAAACACGGCCCGAATTTTCTCTTTGTGTATTGCACTGTATTGTTATTGTCGGTATTTTGATTTCTCTTGTCTCGAAAACGAGATCAATACGTGGAATTGATCAGCTCTTCCTTTTTCGGAACTGATAACCACAAGTTCTAATGGAGAAGAGTAGTTGTTCGATCTCGGCGCTGCTTATTTTGATCACAATAGCACTGGCTATTAAATCTGCGCATGCATCTCGAATCCTCGAGGAGAAACCGGTGCAGAACAAATATTTAGTTAATATCAATCTTTTCGATGGAGAACACCACGAGATTCAAAATCAGGTGCCATGCTCAAACCTGAATATACAGCTGGACCAGGGCCTATTTACAGCCAAGAATAACTTGGAAGCCGGTCAGATGAAGCTTGTACGACCTCATAAGAAAATCAGCACGTTGAAGAACAAACTCCCTTCTGGTCCAAGTCCTGGAGTAGGCCATGCATTTATTAATGCGGGACCTGTGAAGACTAGTTGGAAGGCAAGCATATTGAAGAATAAATTTCCTTCTGGTCCGAGTCCTGGAGTAGGCCACGCATATATCAACGCGGGGCCAGTGAAGATGAGAGAAGCAGCAACAACAATATTGAAAAGTAAGCTCCCCTCCGGCCCAAGTCCCGGTGTGGGTCATTAAGTCTCTTTAAGCCATTGCAAAACATTTAAATCCTTTAGCTAACTCCATTCATATGTATTCAGTCTTAAGTGTGATTGAAGTCTGTGATTCCACTTGGTAAAGTCCTTATTGCAATGACCTAATACCAATTGTTTGTTTACAGAGAACGGAAAGATATGTGCATAACAAAAAGATAAGATACAAATTGCTATGTAAAAGAGACGAATTAGCTGCAATAAATAAAATTTTATTAATTGATTTATTGCATTACAATACAATATATTTTTAATACATCTTGATATTTTGAGTGACCAGTCCAGTTGTTTCTTAATGCTGGCACACCACTCTGAAATCCATAATCACTATTCTATTCTATGTAATCTAGTCCACCTATGGATGATGCATAGGAAATGTAAATAATTGAGTGTTTTGATATCAATTGTTAGTTTACTTGATAGAGAAAGATATGTGTAGAATAGAAAAGATAAGACAGAAATTGTTCTTGACATAAATTGCTGTCGTAATACATAAAATTTTGTTTATTGATTCATTGTCTTGCAATATAATATTCTTCAATAATACACCTTGATATTTTAAACCTTTTTTTTCTTGATTGATACAATATTCTTCAATAATACATCTTGATATTTTAAACCTTTTTTTCTTGATTGATACAATATTTTTCAATACATATTGATATTTTAAACATTGTTTCTTGATTCATAAAAATATTCTTCAATACATCTTGATATTTCAAACCTTGTTTCTTAATTCATAGAATATTCTCCAATGTTATTATACCACTCTGAAAACTATATCTAATCCAACTATTCATAGGTTGGATGATCCACTTAGATGGATGCACAATTCAACAAATAATGAATACAAGAATATATAGACTCATTACAAATGGTGTTTCTAAACTAATAGATCATATTTTTCAATCTTTAGATTCACCTTTTTTTATCTTTGCACCCACCTTTTTTATTTTGTCATCTATCTTTCTATATCACAATTGCTTTTCTATTTTTTCAACTTATTTTCTTCTTCTTTAAGAAAAGCACTTTCATGTGCTTTTTCATATTAAGCATTATGTTAGTATTAGAGCACTCAATTGTTTACATTTGATATGCATCATTCATAGTTCAATTAGATCTTATAAAGTAGTGATTATGTATTTCATAGTGGTGCACCAGAATCAAGAAACAAGAGAATTCACCATTCCAAATATCAATATGTAATAAAGAATATTCTATTGCAATGTAATGAATCAATGAGTTATCTATTATATATTGTAGTAGCAAGTTGTGTCTTATATTTTTTGTTCAACACATATATTTCTCTTTTGTAATAATCCTCCTCACATGGATAATTACAGTAATAATGATGCAATACCCTCTCTCAATGATGAACCACAAATGGAGGAAAGGAAGTTAAGAAAATTTAAAAATAAAAAAATTGTTAGAGGAAGAGTGATGCAGTGGAAAATATGAAAAGATCGGGAGCACCGAGAAGGAGCTTGGAAGAAAAAGAAACTATAAGGTGCTATGCATGGGACTCTAGGTAGATTTGTTTCAAAATATTTTCCTATTGCTTGATCGTGTTTACTTAAAAAAAAGTATGGAGACTTCGTTGAGTGATGCTTTGTATTTTATTTTATGTGTGATTAAACAATGTAAATTTTGGGTGGTTGAGTACTTGATATTGTTGTTCTTTGTGTGAAATAAATGGTTAGCAATATCATAGAGTATCCCTTGTGTTTGCTAAAATTTTTGCTTATTGTTGCTTCCAATGTAAAAAGATGGAAAACAAAATTTGTAGAGTGTTCCATGTGATTGCTTAGTGTGTCTCCAATTACTATTCTTTGTGTGAAAGAAATGGAAAATATAATTGAAGAGAATTTCCTTGTGACTGCTTTACGATTGCTTTTATTTGAACATGAACATGTTATCTTATGAATGTTACCATTATTCCAAAGGAAGATGGTATAAATAGATTATGCATGCAATGTAAATGTTGAATGTAGTGTGAATTTTTGTGAGTGCCTATGCATTGTGTGCTGCATAAATTATTAGGAAAACATACATATATTTGAGTCGTAATATGATCCCACCAAAACTCGAGATTTAATAAAAATCATCCATAGTAGAGCTTCAGCTACAACATGGAGCAACTGGACAGAGTAGATGTAGTTGAAGAGGAATTTTAGTAACCGCCACAGTACCAAAAGGAAAATGGTAATGCTAATATACCCGTGGATTCCATCAATGAAAAGTGTTGGGAAATTCTTCATCATATTGGGCATAAATTGCTGAGTGGAATAGTGCTATGTGTATCATCCAGTCTGGGGTTAATATTTTGTCGTGTAAATGAAAAAAATTGGGATTCAAAATTATTACCTAAGAATTATGCGTATTCTGTTGGTATCAGATAGTTTGGAAAGACATCAACCTAGCTCCTATGTGTAATGCTAATCCTACTTACAAAGGAGAGAATTGATTAGATTTGAAACACATTTGTTCTTTTAAAAGTTTACTAAATGTAATCTGTGTTGCTTATTCTGAAAATAAACTCTCGATAATTATGTATTTAGTTTCCTAGATTTAAGATGTAAATTTTAAGGAGCTTACGTATGTGCAATTATTTTCTATTGAAGCTTAGAGTATATTATGCTATTTCCTTGTTAAAAACAACCAAAATTTGGATAGTCATTATCTGTTGTGCTTTTAAAAGGTTGAATTCTGCATTAGAGATATGGTGAAGTAGCATATATTTAGTAGTCTTTGTAAACATTTGATTTTTTTAATTTAAAAAACATAGGAAGTTCAATGGATGTGAAGATTGCATGGATGAAATATTTATTTATGTTTGCATGTGTGGATATAACTTGTCTAAATTCATTTAATAGAGTACCAAGATGTTCTATTTGAAGATTCTATTTGTGGGTTTCTTCTTTGAGGTTGAAAAGTTTAGTTTTTCTACCATTGTGTTCTTAGTCAACGGGCTAGCACACCTCATCTATGGAAAAGTTATATATTCTGTATTTAGTTTAAAAATTATGTTCGCATTGAAAAATGTATACTTTGAGTTAGAATAACTCTAAAAATTGCATAATTATTTTAATAGGTGTTTGTTGGAATATCATGTTGGTTGCTAAGCTAGGAATATAAAGAAATTGGTATGCTTTTTTAGTAAATCATAAAAGAGTCCTTGCTTTGACCTTTGAAAGAAATACATAATCTAAATACTTTAAAATGGGAATAAAAGAATTAGAATTTGGTTGGAAATGAGTTAAATTATATTTTGATCTTATGTTGATTTTCTTTGCAAGTAAGTTTACTACTTCTCATCAAGCCCTAGAGTCGCAAGTTGGATGCATTATGTTGTTAATGGTCCTTTTTCAAACCTAAACTTATAAGGATGAATTGGAAAACTTAGTAAAAACTTAGGATTGTGAATGCAAAATAGTTCTTAGGGATGTGAGACCCTAAGTAAAAATTGGGGTATTCAGAGAATGCTCAAAAATTACCCAAAAATTGTTGACTTTTCAAAAATTAGTCTAAATGTTCAGAGTGATAAGGAATAGAGAAGCAAGCATCCATCCTCTATATGTATGGACCCTAGAGGATAACCATTGCCATAGTTTAACCCTCATGCCAAAATACAAGGACATAAATGAGATAAGTCAATTCCACCAAAGGTACCTTTATGATATATGGCCAATCTCATCCACTTGGGTGACTATGCTATAGTAGTCTTGAACCCAAAAGTGGTGTGTTATGCTTGTTCTAAAATGAATTTATGATAATAAAAAATTGGGTGAAAATATAATTGTTATGAAAATAAATGCAAAACTATATGTTGTGTGATGTTTTATAAAAAATGATGCTATGTTGGTGTTAAATGGTACAACCATGTGAGTAGAATTAGGATATTACATATGGTATCAGAGAAAAAGTAGTTCTAAGTTGTGTACTATGATTGTAAATTTGAATTAAACTAATAATTATCCCTTTCACCTTCAAGTCAGATGGTAAGAATGCTATGAGGTGGATCATAAAGAAATTTTGTAGGAGGTAGGGAGGAAGAAACCACCAAGAGACCACATAGAGGACCAAAGTCAGGATTTATATGAGAAGACTCTTAGCGTGAAATAAGGATAAAATAATTGAATGAAACTCCACCTAATGAACCTATCAGGGAATGGGAGAACCTTACAAAAATGGTTCAAATGTTGCAAACCCACATTGAGCAACAAAGAGAAGAAATGGTCCAAAAAAACACTTAAATAGACCAATAACAAGAACTTATTACCCAACAACAAAGGGTGATAGAGGAGTTATCTAGAGAAAGATACATTGGTTTAAGTAGGATTGAGGAAGTACCTAGAGAACCTAATGGAACCGTGTCAAAAGGGTCAGAGTAAGTAAGGAATTGGACAGGAACCTGAAAAAGGTTGTTATATCCAAGTTCACTAAAAGGGCGATGGAGATTTAGTAGAGAATTGGTTAAATGAATTGGATTCATATTTCTCTTTAGTAGTTTTATCCTATGAATCTAAGACTGCTTTGGTAGTCATGAATATGAATGAGATAGCCCTTGATTTGTGGAAATCATATAAGAGAGGGCATGAAATTGAAGCTTCAAACCTCAAGTGAAATTTTTTTATTAAGGAATGTAAATTTAGATTTTGAACTAACCACTTTTATGAAGTAAATCTTTCTAAGTACAATAAGATTAGGAACCAATTCATTAAAAAAGATCTTAAAAGGTTATGTCTATTAGAAAGAACAGAAAATATGGTAAGAGAATTAGAGTAAGGTAGTTAGGGTGGTAAAAATAAATCTAACTGCCTGAGTAATAGGTTCAAGCGATATGGTTAAAGAATTTTCCAAGAGGTAGGAAAAAAAACCAACAAGTTAAGATAATACCAAAGAAACAATAGTTTTTGACAAAAATAATAACAATAACAGATCGAATAGAGTTCCTTTAATTGAATGCTATGTGTGCAAAGGGGGTCACTATGCTAGTAAACGTTAGAATTCTCCAAATGGAGTCACTCATAGGATCTTTGTAACCATAGGTAACTCTAGACTTGATGGATAAATTACCCCTTCCTTGTTAAATGGGAAAACATTTAGTTAAAATGTGTAAATTTTGAGAGACAATGGTTCAAATTATAGTTTTATATCTATTAAAATAGTGAGGAACATGTCTGTTAGACCTAGCATTTTGGCCAATGATTGAAATGTAGAGTACGAGTTTGGGCAAATGTACCAAGTCATTCAATGTTTGTTTGATTCCCATATTTCATTACCATAAGGTACAACTAATTGCAATCTGTATGTGGCACCTCTGCATGCATTTGATATCATTATAGGAGTTGATTAGTTAAAGGTTCATAAGGACATTATAAATTTTAAAGATAGATGGGTAGAATTTATGGATGAATCAAATCAAAGGATTATAATTTGTTGTTAATAAAATGAAGTTAAACCACATTTATTGTTTGTAATGAATATAAAGAAAGTTATTAAGAAGAAGGGGATGGTATTTATAGTTAAAATGAATAAGAAAGAAGAGTTAGAAATGGAAACTGACCTTATCTACAAACATCCAGTATTGAGAGAATTTAAGGATGTATTTATTGAGGATTTACTAGGTTTACCTTCTCAAAGAGAATTTGATTTTTCCATATAATTTCTACCAGTGGCAGTGCATATTGAAATGTAACCATATAGGATGACTCCTACTATGCTACAAGAGCTCAAAATACAACTCCAAGATCTATTGGAAAAAGGGTTAATGAAACCTAGCGTATCACCATGGGGGGGCTCCTATTTTATTTGTTACAAAAGAATATGGCACCTTGATAATGTGCATTGATTACTGAATGTTAAATAAGGTAAATGTTAAAAATAGGTACTCGTTACCTAGAATTGATGATTTATTTGACCAACTAAGGGGAGCAACCGTATTTCCAAAACTAGTCTTGAAATATGGTTATCATCAGTTGTGAATACGAGAAGAAGACACCTCTAAAATGGTATTTAGAAAGAGGTATGGATATTTTGAGTTCATTGTTATACCTTTTGGGTTGACTAATACCCTATCCGCATTCATGAACCTTATGAATAATATCTTTAGAGAGCAGCTAGACTAGTTTGTGCTTGTATTTTTGGATGATATTTTGATCTATTCAAAGAGAAAGGTGGAACATGATCAACACATGAAAATTGTACTTGGGATTTTGAGAGAGAATCAAATTTATAGAAACTTATCAAAATGTGAGTTTTATACCCTGCAAGTGTAGTATTTGCGACATATTATATCTGCAGAAAGAATTGTAATAGAGCTTAAGAATATTGAATCTATAATTGAGTGGCCAACACCTACAAGTGTGATAGAGGTGTGAATTTTTATGGGTATTTCAAGGTATTATAGGTTATTTGTCAAATGTTTTTCAAGAATCACCCAACCAATTACTAATCTCCAATGAAAAGATAAAGTATGTAAGTGGATAGACCAATGTTAAAAAAAAATTCAAGCTTTGAAAAACTACTTGAAATCTGCACTGATCTTACAATTACCAAATCCTAATAAGCAATATACAGTGTGTACGAACACATCAGTTGAATGGTTAGGAGTAGTCTTGACCCAAGGTGATGCGGTCATTGCCTACGAGTCTAGAAAACTTAAAAGGAATGAGGTTAATTATGCTACTTATAACTTGGAGTTGGCAACAGTGGTCCATACCTTAAAATTTTTGAGATATTATTTTTTTTAAAAACCATTTGAATTGAAAATAGATCATCAGAGTCATAGATACATATTCATCCAACCCTTACTAAATTCCAGGCAAAGACACTAGATGGAATTTTTAGGAGAGAACAACTTTTGTATTGAGTATATAAAGGGTAAGGAGAATAAGGTAGAAGATGCTCTGAGTAGAAGATACACATTTCTACTTTGGCAAAATACCAATACGATCTGACAGACCAAATTAAATATTTACAAGAAAAAGGATAATTTTTTCAATCATGTAGGGCACAGGATGGCCTACTATTGTATAAGAATAGATTGGTAGTTCCAATATCATAAGGGTTAAAAGAAAAAATTATGAAAGAAGCACATAAAAAACCTTATTCGGTGCATCCTCGGTGAACAAAAAAGAACACAAATTTGAAGAAAACATATTTTTTGCTAGGTATGAAAAAATATATTACCAAATATGTAGCTAGATGTTTAGAGTGCCAAAATATGAAGGTGGAATATTTACATCCAACTAAAAAGCTATACCCAAATAAAATACCTAAGCAAAAATGGTAAGTGGTGTCAATGGATTTTATTGTGGGATTTCCAAAAACAAGGTTTAGGCATGATACAATATTGGTAGTAGTAGATAAACTAACCAAGGTAGCATATTTTATATGAAAAAATGTTCAAGATGATGCTCCAGCAATAGCGAGTAAGTTTACCAAATAAGTGATAAGATTGCATAATTTTCCATAAGTCATAATATTTGATAAAGATTCACATTTTACTTCATAATTTTAGCAAGCAATGCATGAGGTATTAGGAACCAAACTAAATATCAGTATTGCATACCATCTTGAGACTAATGGACAGACTAAAAAAGTAAACCAGGTGTTAGAAGATATGTTAAGAATGTATTGCATGGATCAACATGTAAAATGGGAAGATTATTTATACCTAGTGGAATTTACCTATAATAACATTTTTCATGCATAACTAGGAATGACAACTTTTAAATCTTTACATGGAAGGTGTTGAATCCCCTTGTCTTGGGATAATCCGAAGGATTAGGTAGTGATTGGTTGGTAAATGGTAAAATTAATGGAAGAACAATTGAAAGGAATTGAGCAGAAGCTGAAAGAGACTAAAGATCGACAAAAAAGTTACATGGAACTAAAAAGGTCATCAAGGGAATATTTTGTAGGAGATAGGGTATTCTTAAGGGTGAAACTAGCCAAAATTTCTATAAAATATTCTAAATTGGATTCTATGTTTGTAGGTCCATTTGAATTTATGGCTAAGATAAGCCTTGTTGCCTACAGAATTTATTTACCACCAAGCCTATCCAAGATTCACAATGTCTTCCATGTGTACCTATTTAAAAAATATGTCTCTGATCCCACTCATGTCTTGGATGTGTCTAAATTGCTGATGACTGACCCACTAAAATTGAAGTTCAACCTGTTCGCATACTTGGTTTTAGATCCAAGAACCTAAAAAATAGGAGCATTGATTAGTTTTGAGTCCAATGGGACCACTTTTATGATAGAAATGCCATGTGGGAAGATGTGTTAGATATGCAACAGTAGTTTACATACTTGTTTGAGTAGACTTAAAGTTTCAAAATTTTTATGAGATTTGATTATATGTATTTATTTGCATTGAATATGAAAACTGAATACTAAGCAGAATAGATTTTGTTGGTTTGAGTTACAAAGTAGAGTAACTTGTTTTTGGTTTGTGTTAAATACGCAAAGAAATTTTATACTCATGCTAGTACACACACACACACACACACACACACACACACACACACACACACACACACACACACAAACACACACACACATATATATATTCTAGATGAATACCATATGGAATTATGTATGATTGATATGTATGTCATGTTATAACAATCATAATTTTATGATGAATTGGATAGTATATCTATATTTTAAAAGGAAATCGTGATTTTGTTTAAATTACTTTGGCATTTATTAAATCCTTATGTAAAATTTTACTTTACTTAAGAAAGCATGAAACACAGGTACTGTGTTTGTCCTAAGTGTGGGAGGATGTAACGACCCTCCTCACATAGATAATTGTAAATGAGCAAATTAGTAATGACCTTACCTTTTCTTGTGAATTGTGGTACTGTTGATTACTATTGTGTCTGCATGATCATGTTCGAAGTCGATTAGAGAAGAGTAGTTGGTTGATAGGAAAAAGGTAAAGGGAAGTGATGATTCAGCTCGTGAGTACATGGATGTTTTCATGCTTAAATATTATGTAGATTTTATGTTTGTTTATTTGTTCCATTTGGTTGAGTGGCAATAATTATGGGAGCCACTAGTTATTTTATTCATTTCATAGTTTTAAACTAAAGGAAAAATAAAATAGAATTAATAAAAAATATGCATAAATGCATTTTTAAAAAGGTCCAAGAGTAAAAGTATTTGTGTGGATGTAAAATTGTTTAAAATTAAAGGTGAATGCTTTGCTTGAAATATTGCAATATGAAGTAAATTTAGCTATGGAATTTAGTAGCAAATATTTAATTTGGAAAATCTTATTTTCCTCATTATGGTATGGTATTCATGGAAGATTAAGCAACCAAATCAACTGTAGTGGAGTGTGATGTTATTTTTAGTAATAATTATGCAAAACCCTCTCTCACTGTGATGTTATTTTTAGTAATAATTATGCAAAACCCTCTCTCAATGGTGAATCATAAATAAATGAAAGGATGTTCAGAAAAATTGAAAACAAGAAAATTTTTAGAGGGAGGAGCAGCGAGACGAACATCGGAGAGAGGTTTAGTGGAAAATCTAAAAATATTGGGAGCACCAAAAAGGAGCTTGGAAGAAAAATAAACCAGAAGGTGCTATGCATAGGACTCTTGGTATATTTGTTTCAAAATAGTTTCCTATTTCTTGACCTTGTTTACTTGAATGAAAAGTATGAAAACTTCATTGAGTGATGCTTTGTAGTTAATTTTCTATGTGATTAAATAATGCAATGTTTGACTAGTTGAGTGATTTATATTGTTGTTATTTATGTGAAAGAAATGGTTAAAAATATCATAGAGTATCCCTTGTGTTTGCTCAAATGTTCACTTATTGTTGTTTCCTATGTAAAAGAGATGGAAAACAAAATTTATAGAGTGTTCTCTATGATTGCTTAACGTGTCTACAATTATTGTTCTTTGTATAAAATAAATTGAAAATATTATTGAAGAGAATTTCCTTATGAATAATCAATGATTGCTTTTATTTAGATGTGAACATGTTATCCTATGAATACTACCATTATTTGAAAGAGAGAAGGTGCAAATAGATTATGCATGCATTGGAAAAGTTGAATGCAGTGTGAATTTTTGTGAACACCTATGCATTATGTGCTACCAAAATTATTAGGAATGCATACATATGCTTTATCCGTAATTTTATCCCACCAAAATTTAATATTTAATAAAAATCATCCATAGCAGGGCTTCAACTACAACATGGAGTGGTTGGCCAGAGAAGATACAGTTGAAGAGGAATTTTGGTATCCACCATGATGTCAAAAGAAAAAATAACAGTGTTAATATGCCTACATATTCCACCGGTGAAAAGTGTTTGGAAATTCTTCATCATATTGGGTATAACTTGCCAAGTGGAATGGTGCTATGTGTGTCATCCAATCCAGAGTTAAAATTTTGTCATGTAAATGAGAAAAATTTTGGATTCAAAATTATTACCCAGGAATGATGTGTATTATGTTGGCATCAAATAGTTTGGAAAGACATCAACCCAAATCCTATGTGCAATGATAATCCTACTAATAGAGGAGAGAATCAATTATATTTGAAATATATTTGTGCTTTTAAAAGTTTACTAAATGTAATTTGTGTTGCATATTTAGAAAATAAACTCTTGCTAATTATGTATTTAGTTTCTCGGCTTTAAGATGTAAGTTTTAAGGACCTTAAGTTTGTGCAATTTTTTTTCTATTGACGCTTAGAGTATATTATGTTATTTCCTTGTTGAAAACAACTAGGATTTGGATAGTCATTCTCTATTGTATTTTTAAAATATTGAATGTCACATTAGAGGTATGAAGAAGTAGCATATATCTAGTAGTTTTTGTAAACCTCTGATTTTGTTTATTAAAAAAATAAGAAGTTTAATGGATGTGAAGATTACATGGAATACATATATATTCATGTTTACATGTGTGGATAGAACTTATCTAATTCCATTTAAAAGAGTGCGAAGATGTTTTGTGTGAAGATTATATTTGTGGATTTCTTCTTTGAGGTTGAAAAGTTTAGTTTTTCTACCATCGCATTCTTAGTCAAGTCGGGCTAGCACACCTCATCTATGGAAAGATTATGTATTTTTATTTGGTTTAAAAATTATGTTTGCATTGGAAAATGTATGCTTTGAGTTAGAATAACAATAGGTTTTGGTTGGAATATCATGTTGGTTTCTAAGCTAAGAATATAAAGAAATTGGTATGTTTTTTTTGTGAATCATAAAAGAGTCCTTGCTTTGATCTTTGAAAAAAATACATAATATGAATACTTTAATTTGGGAATAAAAGAATTATGATTATGGTTGGAAATGAGTTAAATTATATTTTGATATTATATTGATTTGTTTTACAAGTAAGTTTACTACTTCTCATCAAGCCTTAGAGTTACATGTTGGATGCATTGTGTTGTTAATGATTCTTTGTTAAATGGAAACCTGTAAGGAAGAAATGGAAACCTTAGTAAAATATTAGGAGTGTGAATGCAAAATAATTCTTAGGGGTGTGATACCCTAAGTAAAAATTGGGGCATTAAGAGAATGCTCAAAAATTACCCAAAAACTATTAGGGTGTGAGTAGACACAATAGTACCTAGAGCAACTGCAATCTGACGAGTATGGTCGATTTGAAAAGACTAGGTCAGATCTGGTACAAGAGGTGATATGGGATGTTTTCTCCATGTTACATCTAGGATAGTACTGTGATAGATTCCATGTGTCTTTGAATAAGCTAGTAAGGCCTTATTGTATGGTATGAGACATAATAATGAGAGTTTAAAATAACAAGAGTAATTAAGTCCAAGACCAATGTATTGGTATGCTCTAGCTGACCTCGTACAAAGGGCAATTGGTTAGATATTGGGTATAAGCACATTATTTTTCTTTCATTGAGTATAAGAACAAGTTCAATAATTAGTCAAAATATTTAGAGTGATAAGGAATAGGGAAGCAAGCATCCCCCCTAGGCATATGGACCCTAGAGTATAACCCTTTTTGTGGTTTGACCCTCATGCTAGAAAATGAGGACATACATGAGATAAGTCAATTCCACCAAAGGTACCTTTACAGGATATGGTCAATCTCGTCCACTTGGGTGATTGTGCAAAAAAGTATTGAACCTAAAAGTGGTGTGTTATGTTTGTGCTAAAATGAATTATGAAAAAGAAAAATTGGGTGAACATACAATTACTAAGAAAATGAAGGCAAAATTATATGTTATGTGATGCTTAAAAAAAATGATGTTATGTTGATGTTATTTGGTACAACCAGGTGAGTAGACTTGGGTTGTTACATATGGTATAAGAGAAAAAGTAGATCTGAGTTGTGTACTCTGATTGTGAATTTGAATTAAACTAATAATTATCCCTTTTACCTTTAGGTCAGATGAAAATAATGCTATGAGGTGGATCTTAAAGAAATTTTATAGGAGGTAGGGAGGAAGAAACCATTGAGAGACCACCTAGAGGACCAAGGTTAGGATTGAGATGAGAAGGACCACATTGTGAAATAAGGATGAAACAATTGAATGAACCTCCACCTAATAAACCTATCATAGAAGGGGAGAACCTTACAAAAATAGTTCAAATATTACACACACATGGAGAAACAAAGGGAAGAAATGACCCAATAGAAAAATCAAATGGCCTAGAAATAAGAACTTATTACCCAACAACAAAGGGTGATAAATTACTTAGCTAGAGAAAGATACATTGGTTTAAGTAGGATTGAGGAAGTATCTACAAAACCTTATGGAACCAGTATCAGAAGGACTAGAGTAAGGAATTAGATAGGAACCTGAGAAAGGTTGTTATATCCAAGTTCATTGAAAGGATGACAAAGATTCAACGAAGAATTCGTTAAATGAATTGAAGTCATATTTCTCTTTAGTAGTTTTATCCTCTAAATCTAATACTACTTTGGTAGTCATGAGTATGACTGAGGTAGCCCTTGATTTATGGAAATAATATAAAAGAGAGCATAAAATTGAAGCTTTAGAACTCAAGTGGGAAATATTTTTCAAGGAATTCAAAGTTAGATTTTGAACTAACTACTTTTATGAATAAAATCTTCCTGAGTATAATAGTATCAGGAACCAATTAATCAAAAAATAGCTTAAAAGATTGTGTCTCTTAGCAATAATGAAAAATGTGGCAAGAGAATTGGAGCAAAGTAGGTATGGTGGTAAAAATAAATCTAATTATCATAGTGGTAGGTTCAAGCGAGATGGTAAAGAAATTACCAAGAGGTAAGATAAAAAACTAGCAGTTTAAGATAGGACCAAAGAAATAACAATTTTTGAAAAAAATGATAACATTAATAGATCAAATAGAGTTCATTCAACTAGATTCTATGTGTGCAAAGGGGATCACTATGCTAGTAAATATCCCTATAGAGTTGATTTACGTCAGAATGCTCCAAATAAAGCCACTCACAAGATCTTTGCAGCCATAGGTAAATCTAAACTTAATGTACAAATTACCCCTTTTTTTTTAAATGGGAAAATGTTTGGAAAAAATATGGAAATTTTTATGGATAGTGGTTCAACCGATAGTTTTGTATCTACTAAAATAGTGAGGGACATGTTTTTTGAACCTGGAATTTTGTCCAAGGGTTGGATCATAGAGTACAAGTCTGGGTAGACATACCAAGTTAGCCAATATTTGTTGGACCCCACATTTTTTTTTTAAATTTGTGGAAAACATCCCAAAAGGGATGCCACTTTCGGGTAAGACCCAAGGAGGCGGGGGTATCCATTCCGCCAAAAATGCCCAGGACTCGGACCTAGCCTACCACCTTTGACATACTCAAGGAGCAAACAAACACACAAAACCAATTTAAAAATAAGTAAATAACAACAAAAATAATAAAATAAAATAAAAAACATGCTCCTTGAGTGTGTCAAAAACAAAAGCACAACCAAACACACACAATAAGATAAAAGAAACCACAACACAAACCACATAGAAAAACACAAGAACCACATAACAAAACACAAACAAGACAAAAACAATAGAACACTACAAAGACATAACCCAAAAAAACATGAAAAATAAACACAACCAAAACCTAAAAAAAAAAAAAAAAAAAAAAAAAAAACAACCAAAAATAGACAATAAACAAAAACAAAATACATAGAAAACACTCACACATAAAAACACAAAATAACACAAACAAAGAGAAACCCAAGAACAAGAACGAAAAAAACACAAGAACAATAACAACAAACATAAAAAAAAAAACAAAACAACAAAAACACAAGAACAAAAAAAAACAACACAAAGAACACAAAAACAAAACAAAACAAAAGAACCCACCCACCTTAAAAAACTAAACAAAAAAAAAAAAAAAAAGAAAAAAAAAATGAACAAAACAATGACCTATCTAGACCAGAAGACTATTAAGGCAAGAATCAATAGAGGAAACAAAATAAAGAATAGAATGAGCTAGGGAACTAAAAAAAACTGAATGAACCAAAGAGAAGCAAAAAAAAAAAAAAACAAGAAGAAACTAGGTACCTTCAGAAATGGAGCCATCCAAAGAAATGATAGAAAGAAGAGCTTCCCTAATTTGAGAAGCCCACCATATAGGAGGGTGGCCATAACAAGTAAGATCACCTTTGTCCAAAGCCCAATTAGCTAAAGCATCAGCACTCTTGTTTTGATCTCTAACCACATGATTGTAATCAACTTTCAAAAATCCCATCTGGATTAACTGAATCTTCTCAATAATTCTTTTTATTCTCCAATCCACCTTATGATTCTTAGAAGGAGTCTTCAAGAGATTAATCATAAGTTGAGAGTCAGACTCAACTAACACCTTTTCCCATCCAACCTTAGTAGCCTCATGAAGACCTCTGAGGATACCATACCCCTCAACAAGGTTATTGGAAAGAATACCCAAATTCTCAGCAAAAGTAAAAACCAGGGAGCCATCTAAAAGTCTACCAATTCCTCCCACACTGGCTTTTCCAGGGTTCCCTCTAGAGGCTCCATCAGTATTGAATTTTCCAAAATCCTTAGGAGGAGGTTGCCAATTTCTAGTCCTATCCATATTACTAATACTCACATTCCCTTTAAGTTGGTTGCCCTTAGAAGCTTTAATATTCAATCTTTGCATCACTTGATCCCATATTTGGTGGGAGTTTTTGGGGTGATTAAGGAGTTGATGGACTGATTCAACTAAGTTGGCTATGGTCTTTTGCCAAATATAGTGAATATCCTTCCTATCTTGATTAAAAATTCGGTTGTTCCTTTCATTCCAAATATTCCAAAGAAGAATGGTAGAACCCATCCAAACTAACTGCCTAATAAAATGATCAACACCCTCTTGATTAGGCCAATCCCTCCAAAGTTGTTCAAAAGTAAAAAATTGGACCACTATAAGCCAAGTAAAGTGGCCATTCTCCTCCATAGCTTAGAGGCTAAAGTACACTCAATAAAAATATGGTTGATATTTTCTACATTCTCTTCACACATTTCACATCTAAAAGGGCCATGAAAACCACGCTTCATAAGTTGCTCACCAGTAAGCACCCTACGATGCAATAAAAGCCAATTAAAGAACCTCACCTTAGGCCAAAGATTTTGAGCCCACAATCGAGAAAATATGTCAGAAGAATGGTTGGGATTATTATGGCATAAGGTCAAATAACCTTGAGCAACTAAATACTCACCCTTAGTAGTGTTGTTCCATCCAAAACAATATTTTTCATGGGACCAAGAGAGGGATCTCATATGAAGGATGCCTTGGATATCTTGTCTTTGCCTTTATGGGATTTGAATAGGCCAGTCCTCAATAGGGATCCAATATCTACCAACCTTTGAATTACCAGTATGGTATCGACAATAATTAGCCACCTTTATCCAATTAGCTCGGTGAAGCTCCTCCATCCAAGGCCTCCAATCGAGAAACTGAGTTATCAAAGGCTTGTGACCATCCCAAGAATCTGTCCAAAAATTTGCATGTTGACCATTATGAATGATCCAAAATAATTTTTTCTTTATCAAATCCTCACTAGTCTTAAGAACTGCTAAAATGGGAGAACCTTTGGTAGGAAGTTGATAGCAAACAAGGTCTTCAGGACTTTTGTTCTCAGCATATTTAGCACGGAGATTATTGGCCCAAAGAGCATTGGGGTTATGCAACATCCTCCAATATAATTTAGAAGCTAAAGATTTGTTGTTATTAATTGAAGAGCAAAATCCTAATCCCCCTTCACTCTTAGGAAGACATAAAGTATCCCATTTCACCAAGGCCCATTTTCTTTTCTCCTTAGTACCACTCCAAAGGAAATGATGACTGATTTGATCAAATTCTCGAAGAACATCCTTTGGGATATTCAAAACAAAAGAAACATAAATAGGAATATCTTGAAGGACTGATTTTACCAAGGTGATTCTACCCCTGAAGAAAGCCACTTGTTGGTCCACTTTTCAATTTTCTTCTTGACTTTGTCCAACAACCAATTCCAATATTTATTTTTTTGCATTTGAATATTTATGGGAATACCTAAATAAGTGATTGGAAGAGAGGTCTTCTTATATCTTAATTTATCCAAGACCATGGATTCCTATCTAGCATAGCAGTGAAAGAAAATAACTTTAGATTTGTCTTCATTGATCAACTGCCCAGTAGCCTTAGAAAAATAGCTAATGATTTGCTTAATATTAGAAGCTTCCTTAATTGTAGCTTTACCTAAAAGAGTAGAGTCATCCACAAATTGAATATGAGAGATAGGTCTAGCTCCATGAGCAATGGTAACTCCATCAAGGGTTTTTTTTTCCCTCTTTTTGGTTATAGTCCTACCCAAGCATTCAGCAAGAATGATGAATAAATAAGGGGATAGTGGGTCACCTTGCCTAATACCTCTAGAAGCTAGGAAATACTGAGAAGGCCTGCCATTGATAAGAACTGAGTAGGAAATTGAAGAGATACATCCCATAATCCAATCCATCCAATCCTTAGAGAAACCAAATTGCCTCAAAACTTTGATAAGGAAGTGCCAATCCACTCTGTCATAAGCTTTGGATAAGTCTAACCGAATGAACATGGAAGGAGAATTTTGCATATCCATGGAATGGATGGCTTCTTGAGAAAGAACTATCTCATCTACTATTTGACGTCCTTCCACATAACCCCCTTGCTCTGGGGAAATAATCTTATGCAAAAGAGGCTTCAACATTTTTGCCATGATTTTAGTAATGATTTTGAGAAGAACATTACATAAAGAAATAGGTCTAAAAGCTGAGATATGATCAACCTCTTGAGATTTTGGAACAAGAGTAATATAAGTTTTATTGATAACCTTCAAAATTTCTTTGGCCTTCCTGGCTTCTTCCACCACCTCTAATAAATCAACATGAAGGATATCCCAAAACTCTTGGTAGAACTCAATAGGAAAACCATCAGGACCTGGGGTTTTCCATTTTTGCATTTTAAAAACTACTTGTTGAAGCTCATTGATAGTAACAAGAGCAGTCAAAATAGAGTTCTCCTCATAAGTGATAAGAGAAGGGATTGCTTGAAGAACATTATGTTGAGAAGATGAGTCAAGAGGAGTAGCAGCAAAAATATTGGAAAAGTAATCAACAAAAATAGAGTTCATGCCATCCCAAGTATAAACAACATCTCCAAAATTTGATTTTAAGGAAGAAATAAATTTGTGAGATCTTAGGCTAGAAGATATTTGTGGAAGAAATTTGTGTTTCGATCTCCTTCTTTGAGCCATTGAATTCTAGATTTTTGCTTCCATAAGATTTCTTCTTTTTTTCCCATTCCTCTAACTGAGTTGTGAGTTTAATTTCATCTGCACTTCTCTTCTCTCGTGAGGCCATCTAAACGAATTTTCTTATTCAAATTTTCAATATGAGCAATAAATTCATGTTTTTTTTATGAACATCCCCAAACTCTTTCCAGTTCCAAGTCTTGATTTTGGATTTAATGTATTGCAGTGTTTTGGAAAAATAGAACATCTTAGTCCCATGCCTAGGTTTACCTTCCTTCCACCATTTTTGCACACGAGGTCTTAAGGAAATGTCTCTAAGCCACATTAATTGAAAATTAAAAGGAGAGAAACTCACATTGGTTTTCCACATTTCCACCATGACTAGCCAATGATTCGAACTAGCATTATTAAGAGTCTTCACTTTAGGAATGTGACCATGGATTAAGAAATTTTTAGAGAGCAAAAACCTATCCAATCTCTCCATTATACAAGCTAAGCCTTTCCTTCTGTTAGACCAAGTCATAAGGCCATTATCTGGTTGGATATCCACAAGATGGAGGTTTGCAATATATTCGCTCATGAGGTTAGTGCTTTTGTCCAAATTTCTATTTCCCCCCTTTTCTCATCTAGAGAGAGGATGGTATTGAAATCTCCTCCGATCAAGATCCAAGCTTTAGGAAAATGAGAGATAATATGAGTAATATCCTTCAACTGTCTTCTTTTTTCCTCCAAAGAAGTCAAAGCATAAACAGTAATGCAGAGCATAATTTGGTTGGAATGTCTACTTTGAATAGCTATAGCCAACAAACTCCAATTGCAAACCATATGGTGAATAACTACCTCTTTTGGGTCCCAAAGACAAGAAATGCCACCTAAAGTCCCTTGGGAACTGAGGGAAACCACTTTTCCAGCTGGGCAAATTTTACTGGCAATTAAGTCCATATCCTCCATTGACATCTTTGTTTCTTGAAGGAAAACAAGATGTGGATGATTTATCTGAATCATTCTTCTAATTTCATTTTGTTTTGAAAGACTCCCTTTGAGTCCTCTAATATTCCAAGTGATGATCTTCATTAATACCAGGGCTAATAAAGTTGGGAAGGGCATTAATATTACCTTCCTCTACAAGATTTTCACCTTCTTTTACCATATGATATTGATTGGTCTTGCGACCTACTTTTTGATTAGAATCCATCTTCAATTTTTTTTCCCTGTTTCTTGACTTATTCCAATTGAATCTGAGATGGCTTCTAACCTTGAAGAATGCTCGTACATAGCCAAAATTTTACTAGATGGTTCAATGGAGTCTATATTGGGACCTACATTATTTGAAGTTTTGACATTTGAAATATTGTTTTTCTTGTGTAAATTTTCTCTTTTTTTTTTTTGTTGAAAACCTTTGATTTGTTGGTTTGTCTCTGAGTTCTTCCCTTCATATTTAAATTGTGTTTCTAAGATTTCAGTTTCCATTATTTCCTCTTCCTCACTTGGGACATCATTTGTGGAAAGGATTTCAAACATATTAGTAGATGAATTTGATTGATCCTTCATAACTGGTTTTTTCTAAGTTTTCTTCTTCTTAGGTATTTGGAAACCTGCTGAGTTTATATCTTCTTTCATTTGATCAGGAATTTTATTTGGGCAAGCACTGGCCAAATGACCATATTCATGGAAAATTCTACAACGAAAAGGAATGTTCTCATAGTCCACTACTTGCTCCCAAGTGTCTTCCCCAAATTGTAATGTGATATTTTTAGGTAGGGGTTTGTCAAAATCTATTAAAACACAAATCCGAGCATAAATAATATGTTCAAAATTTTGAGTACAATCAGCAATCATCATAAAAGTTCCTAAAGAGTTTCCAATTGAAGAAAAAACAGTAGGATTCCAAAATTCAATAGGGATGCCAAAGACTCTAACCCACACGAGAGCTATAGAAGGCATCTCTTCTTCGGCTTTAAATTTAGTATGCCAGGGATTCATGAAAAGCCCTGCCCTTCCAAAAAACCAAGGACCCCATTGAAAAGTTTTCTCTCTATCTTCATTATTAGCAAATAAAACAAGAAAATAACCATTTGGATAAATAGAGATTTGTAACTCACCTTTAGTTTTCTAGCTTTTTGCAACCCAAAATTTGAAAGCAGATAGACTTAGACGAAAACCCATGAACCAAAAAATTAGTCCTCTTTTTTCCAAATCTTCAATGCCAGTCTGAATGTTACCCATATCAAGCTTAACAATAGGAGTTCCATTAGCTGCTTTAAGACATCTTGACTCCATTTTCTTGGGATCAATATTAGGCATTATTAGAGGTTTATGGGAAGCCCTAATATTGATATTAGCATTGGGCTGAGGCTGTCCACCATGAAGGGAATCCCTAAAATTTATTTTTGGGATTGAGTCTTCGAAATTATTATCCTTGACAGGGGTTTTCATAGTAGAATTATTTTTTGGGTGCACCTTAGCACTAGATTCACTTGAGATATGAGCTATTTTTTGATCAACTACTTGAAACTTGTTTCATGATCTCTTTAATCCTTGCCCTAGACACCATGGAAAGGTATGGTTTTCACTTTTCTTTTGTGCATCAAATTGAAAGTCGTTGTCACTCAAGTTCACAATATGATCTATTGAAAGACAAATTTCTAACCCATATTGTATCCCCTACAATATTTCCTATTAAAATATTGAGCATAAACCACAAAAATATTGGCTTCTAGGGCCTGAATGCCCTAAAAACCAACCTCTGGAGCTTCTTGCACTCAAACCAGATGAAACCCTCACATAGTCACTTGCAAAATATATCATTAACACATAGGGATGTGCTAGGAGACATTCTAGGGTTTTTTAGGCATCTACCCTCAAACTTTCAACTCAATCCGAGTCCAGATGAGTGAGATATGGCCGAAACAAGTTCGACAATTTGGGCAGTCCTACGGAAAAAAAAACAATCGAGTCAATCCCTAATCTATTGGACCCCACATTTACTTGCCATAAGGTACAACTAATTGGCATCTATGTGCGGTAGCTCTAAAGATATTTGATATCATTCTAGAAGTTGATTGGTTGAAGGTGTATAAGGCCATTTGAAATTTTGAAGATAGATGGGTAGAATTTATGGATGAATCAAATTAAAGCATTAGAGTTTGTTGTGGATGAAATGATGTTAAACCATATTTATTGTTTGCAATGCAAATAAGGAAAGTTATTAAAAATAAGGGGATGGTATTTTTAGTTAAAATGAATAATAAAGAAGAGTAAAAAATGAAAACTGACCTTCTCTACAAACATCCAGTATTGAGAGAATTTAAGGATGTGTTTCCTAAGAATTTACTAGGTTTACCTCCTCAAAGGGAATTTGATTTTTCCATAGAATTTATACTAGGGGTGGTGCCTATTGCAAGGATACCATATAGTATGACTGCTATTGAGCTACAAGGGCTCAAAATGCAACTCCAAGATCTATTGGAAAAAGGTTTAATCGAATCTAGTGTATCACCATGGGGGGTCCTATTTTTTTTTAAGAAAAAAGTTGGCACCTTGAGAATGTGCATTTATTACCTAATTTTAAATAAGGTAAATATTAAATTACCTATATTTGATGATTTATTTGACTAGCTAAGAGGAGCAATCATATTTTCAAAAATAGACTTGAGATCAATTTATCATTAGCTATAGATACAAGAAGAAGCACCTATAAAACAACATTTAGAACAAGGGATGGACATTTTGAGTTCACTATTATAAAATTTGGGTTGAACAATGCCCCAAATGCATTCATGAACCTTATGAATAGTGTCTTTAGAGAGCATTTGGACCCGTTTGTGCTTGTATTTTTAAATGATATTCAAATCTATTTCAAGATCAAGGTGGAACATGATCAGCATATGAGAATTGTAATTGGGATTTTAAAAGAGAAAAAAAATTATGAAAAGTTATCAAAATGTGAGTTTTATACGCTGTAAGTGAAGTATTTGGAACACATTATCTCTTATAAGGAATTGTAGTAGACCCCAAGAAGATTGAAGCTATAATTGAGTGATCAAAACCTACTAGTGTGACAGAGGTGTGAAGTTTTATGGGTATTGCAGGGTATTATAGGTGATTTGTAAAAGGTTTTTCAAGAATCATCCAACCTATTACTAATATTTGAAAGCACGAGGATACGGAAGCAAAAAGGAAAGCGAATATGCGATGCAAACGGAACCGGACTTAGCGCTAAATCCTAGAAACTTGAAAGTGCATGAAAAGAGGGAAAAGCATGAGTGAATCGAAATGAAACAAATGTGAATAAAGAAGACAACCCTTTTTATTGATATGTTTCAAACTCGGTTACAATGTGCATCCTCCCCTTCCAAGGGCTAGGAGCGTTTAAGCATGCGTTCTTGTTACATCCATGGGCGCCTTTCCTTCTTTCGCGTGCCCACATGTAAAATGGGCGGACCAAACATCACCGCCGCTCATGTTGATGAGTCTTGACTCCTCGCTGCTCCTCCGATGTCCAAACCCTACGTTCAAAGGAACAAGAAATGGTCAGTAGCACCTACGGATAAAACAAAGCATGCAATCCCCAAGCCTACGATAAGTAAATGAGAAAAATGAATTAAACTATGACTAAAACAGGTCCAAATGCTCTAAAAATTTGATAGGGGCATCAAGACACCACCAGGAAGGCCCTGCAAAAAGAACAGTTAGGAAATTCCTCACCGATTTGAATTCGCTCTGGGGCGGGACGAATTCACCTACAACAAAATGCCGAAAAGGTATTGTCCCAATGTCCTACCTAGGAAGCTCCAAAAGACCTGCAAACTTGGGGTTAGCTAATTGGGGGCATTTTGGGAAGACCCAGATGGTCAGATTTTCCCAATTTGGCCTCCATCAATGGGAATTTGATGATGCTACCTGTAGGTTAGTAGAAGCGAGCAAAGCTAGAAATATGATCAAAATTGTTCAAAACGAGACGAAATTCAAATGACAACCTATCTAAGCATCATAGAATTGAATGCAAAAATGAAAGAAAGAAAATCTGCCATGGAATTCCCATCACTTCGAAAGGGGGCGATTAGGATTGTGGCAGTGTGGGAGGGGGCGCCCATGGGGCAGGCCGCCCGCCATTTGAGGCCTGATTTCGGCACCAATCCACTTGGGATGGGTCCAAAACCTCTTGTGTGGTATTGTCGACAAATTTGGTGGGATATTGTGGCCAAATTTCAGGTTTTGGGATCGATATTCATCCTCCCAATAGTCACCCAATGACCTCCCCTCTAAAGGAGATCAAGGATGTGAAAGGCACAAATCCAAAAGGTGTGAGGTATGTAAATAAAATGACAGCACTTCATTGCTCTAAAATGCTCCCTCTCTCCCTATTTTTGGGGTGAGGAAACTCACCAATTTATAGACCTGGAGGTCTCTTGAAATGGGCATGCAGAGGCACCACTTGGCAATCATGCCTTCCCAGGGGGAAGGAGATTCCTCCCTGAATAGGGACTTCATGACTGACCTTGTAAATGCCTCTAACGCTCGAAAACGCTCACCCATACTCCCATGCGATGAAGGAAGCGTTGAGTGGCGGATCTGAGCTGCCATTTGTCAAGATTTGACTTTTTTCCCATCAAACCTGCAATTCGCCCCACCCTGGAGCGAATCCAAAATTCATCCCTGGGTGGGGCGAATCCCAGTTTGAATTCGTTCCAGGGTGGAACGGATATTGAGCAAAGTGCCTGAAGGTGCCAAATTGATCTTTGACCTTTCAAAAATACTGTGAGAGTGGTTAGGACCATTGTTTAACCTTTGGGGGCTGCCCTTGGGGCTGTGTGTGTCAAAGTGATCAGTGTTTGTAGTCACATAATCGGATTGGTGTTGTTTTGGTGTCTACAGATGCCCCTTTTTGGGATGCGCTGTGCATGGCGCAACACCGAGCAAAAATAGATAACCAAAGCACTAATGATTAGGGTTTCTCAGTAACCTAACCAAATTTTGATGCCCCAAGTATGGAAAGGGCATGCATTCTTGAATCCTTGCTTCTGACGAGCGAAGGAACTCAATTCAAGTGTTAACCTTTTTCGGTGAGGTGTTACTTGATCTTGGACATTGATCAGTCATGAATAGGCAAAGGGCGCAACCTTTTTTCTATGAGAACCTTGAGTTCATGATTCACGAAATGCCAAGTGATTTGATCAGGTTGTGATTATTGCTTGTTTACTGCCCCAAGCAGGAGCGTAATTGTCTTTGTCAATGATTCTTTGAATGCATGCCGTTTTCCTTAATTGGGTGTGTACTTGTTGGCTGGTGACTAAGTGTGACTACCCCCTCAAGCGACGAATCGATGAGGGAATGACCTTCATGAGAAAAGCGACGAGTCGCTTGACCCAAGATGACTTGTGCAAGGGTGCCTTTAGATTTTTTAGCGTTAAGTGTGTGCAATTTTCTGACATTTAGACCTATTTTTGGTGGGTGTTAACCCTTTTTACGACATGTTTTGGAGCTGAAATTGGCAGAAATCCGTCCTCCCGTGGAGCGGTCCAGCTATGGTAGCCTTCTTAGGGAGTAGGATAGTGAGAATTTGTAACCAAGCATCCTATCGAATGCAGTGCTGGATGAGGGGCAATAGCTTGCCTAAAGTGTATTCCTCGCAATCCTGCATTGTTATTCACCTAGCTTGGGGGTTTTTGAGATTTTGGATTTTGTTGCGGGGTCACAGGACCAGTTCATTGTAGCCTATGGGCATTTTTGATGATATATATAGATGACTTTATTTTGTTTATGCGAGTGATGATTTGATTTTATGCATGATGAGTGATGAGTATGGATGTATGCATGTTAATTTATTTTGATGGATGCATATGTTATGATAAATGCAAATGTTTCTAAATTTTAGGATATGCAAATGTAATGGATGAATTGAATTTGTGTTGTTTGGTGAGAGCACCATAGACTGTTTAGACCTTTGTGTTTTTTTTTTGGCGATTGCTGATGGCAATGCGAGGATGAAAGATAGCGCAATTGGTTTAGAAATGTAGCTAAGGTTTTCTGAGACTCATGGTTTTAACTCACTAGCCATGACTGTACTTTATCTTACAAGACTTTTGGACAAGGTATGAATCGGACTTGTCTTTGACCAAGTTATTTCACATCCCTGTGTGTGCAATTGAGTTCGTTTATGTGGTATTTGTCAGGATACCACCAGTTCCAGATAGGCTATCAACCAAACCTATACTGAGGATCACCTAATTAGCTCCACTAACTCCTTTGTTGTATTTAGTCAGATTAATCTACGGTGCTATCTAGGATACCATAAGCTAGCTCATCCACATGCAAACATTGATCTGTACACGAGTTAATGTGATAGATATATCGTCATGCGGGAGGTTTACCGCCAGTGACCGATAGGCTATCCACCAAACCGGTACTGAGGTTTGCCTCATGACCTGTCGAAATGCTAAGAGTTCCAGGGATTCAAGTTCGACTCCCTTCTTTTCTTCAATTGTATTGGGATACTTGCTCTTTTGTAGTGATAAAAATCACTGTTTATTTTTATATATTCTTCTTTTGAGCAAGGGATTTGAATTTTGAGTGATGAGAATCACTATTGTATGTGCCTTTTGATGTATGCACTTTGGTGGTGATGTCAAATTTTTGGAGTTTTGACTTTTTGCAAAATTTTGATGTTTGCAACTTTTGAGAACTTGGGATTCTTGGGGAATTGGGTAGGGAAGATGCTTGTCCTTTTGCCAACTCTCAGCATTCTTGGGGTCATTCGCATAGGGGGATGAGCAAGATAACCGTTTCGCTTATGGTGACCTGGATTGTTGTGCAAGTTTCATCTTTCATTCACACAACTTGGGAATTTTTATGTGTTTTAATTTGTGTTGGGATGCTACGTAACAAGGTGTGATCCAAGTAGAACTCTACCTTCATAAAATCTGTCTGACTTGGTACAGTACGTGGCTAGAAAGCAAAATGACGACTGAAGGGCGAAAACTCTTGATACATTAGAAGACCACTGACTTTGGTATGGTAAAAAGAAGTGAATGGCATTTATTTTTGATGGACTACTTATAGAATGGAGAAATGTGGAACAAGATGGATTGGCGGAGTAATTACAGTCTATGGTGCCTTTGACCTGTATGACCACAAATATGCAATGTATGGATGTGATGCTTAATGCAGCTACATATTTTTGTGTTTTTGATGGATTGATTTTTTTGTGAATATGGAGATGAGATGCGAGAAGAGCTCTCTATTGGTGTGATGAGTTTGAGCATGCCTGGAAATGAGATGCAAATTTTTGTTGTTTTTGATGATTTTACTATTTTTGAATTTTCTTATTTTTGACCAAGCGATTGTGGGAATCCTTGGAGCATTTTGGGATTGACCAAGTGATTGTAGGAATCCTTGGAGCATTTTGGGATTGACCAAGCGATTGTAGGAATCCTTGGAGCATTTTGGGATTGACCAAGTGATTGTAGGAATCCTTGGAGCATTTTGGGATTGACCAAGCAATTGTAGGAATCCTTGGAGCATTTTGGGATTGACCAAGAGATTAGGAATCCTTGGAGCATTTTGGGATTGACCAAGCGATTGTAGGAATCCTTGGAGCATTTTGGGATTGACCAAGTGATTGTAGGAATCCTTGGAGCATTTTGTTTGGGATATGGCTCTCTTAGATATGGAATGGTCGCAAATGACTGATGTTCAAGGGTTCTAGTTCCTTGATTCCATCAAGAGAGGCTAGCCGGTATGTCCTGGGTCCTATTTTGCTATCAATTACATATGGACCTAACCAATTTTCCGCGAACTTGTCCCTTATATGGGATGGCAAACTAGAGTTCTGTTGGTTTTCTTTTAAGACCAAGTCACCAACCTAAAAGTCCCTTAGGTGAACTTTCATGTTGTATGCTTTCTTAAGTCGCTCTTGATAGATACGTAAATGCTCGAGGGCATTAACGCGTCGTTCATCAAGCAACGTAAGCTGGTCTAACCGGGCTTGCCATGCAGTGTCATCATCGATGAACTCTTGCATTGATATGCGTAGGGAAGGAATTTCCAACTCGAGAGGCATGACAGCCTCGGAGCCATACACGAGCAAAAATGGAGTTGCCCCGGTGGGCATCCGAATGCTAGTGCGATAAGCCCATAGGGCAAGTGGGATTTGGATGTGCCAATCCTTATGACTGTCTATGACTATCTTTTTGAGGATGGCAACTAGCATTTTGTTTGACGCCTCTGCTTGCCCATTTGCCTGCGGATAATAGGGTGTCAAAAAACTATGCTGAATTTTGTACTTTGTGGTCAAAGCATGCACGTCTTTGTTCTTGAATGACGTCCCATTATCCGAGATTATTTTGGATGGAATACCAAAATGACATATGATGTTATGCAAAATGAACTCCACAATGCGGGGTCCTGTCGTAGAGGTAAGCGAAACTGCTTCCACCCACTTGGTGAAATACTCTGTGGCCATTATGATAAACATGTGATGACTTGACGATGCAGGGGAGATCTTTCTGATTAGATCTAAGCCCCACTACAAAAATGGCCAAGCTGACTGGATCGTCTGCAAGGCCTGGGAAGGTACATGTGTCAAATTGGCATGGTGTTGACACTTCACGCACTTCCTTACATATGCGCAACAATCTCGCTCTAAATATGGCCAATAATAGCCCATGCGAAGAATGCACTTTGCGATGGCCATACCACTGAAGTGGCCACCACACGTACCATCGTGCGCTTGGGCGATCGCCCAAGTGGACTCTTGTTGGTCCAAGCAACGAAGGAGGATTCCTTCATAGCTGCGATGGTACAAAATGTCTCCTAACAAGACATACTTAGCCACTTTCTGCTTGAATGCTCATTTTGTGGCATGCGTCAATCCAAGCGGGAGATTACCTAACTTGAGGTAGTCCCTTATGGGTGAATACCAATCCTGCTGATCGAAAGCCTCGACGGTATGAACAACCAATCCCTCTTGAAGTTCATCCCTAGAAAATGTTGAGTGGGAGAGAACTTGTAAGAATAGCATTGTGTTGCTATTAATGGGAGTAGGGGAGAACAAGGACCCCCAATTGGCATGTTTTAGATGATCGTGGATTCGAGAGAACTTATCCGAGGATGGTTCAATCTGGATCATGTGGATTCCTGGCATCAAGTCAGAGCTTGCACGCTCCATCACGGATTGCGATAGTGTTTTGACTTGAATGGTTGTCATATCACCAGAAAGGTCTTATGGGATTAGTGACCCCAAGGAGGCCATAGTGTCCACAAAATGATTTGATGACCGAGGGAGTGCCTCGATGTCATACCACTCAAGCTTCGCCAAGAATTTGTCCACAAGGGCTTTATAGGCCTGTAGAACTGGGCATTTGCATTGGAATACCCCTTTGACTTGGTTGACAATTAACAGCGAATCACCAAAGATGTTCAGTCATTTGATGTTCATGGTGATTGTTGTCTGAAGACCTATGAGCAAGGCTTCATACTCTGCATTATTGTTGGTGCATGGGAAGTCTAATTTAAAGGACAGAGGCATTGGATCCCCTTGCGATGTGAAGAATACTATTCCCATGCCACCACCTTGCTCACATTTAGAACCATCAAAAAATAGGGTTATGTCGGCCTGTGACTCAGGCTCATCAAAATATAGTGATTTTGAGACATGGAAGACCCCATCATCGGGTAGTTCTATGACCAGAGGCTGATCGTCTTCGAGAGGAGCCTCTGCTAGTTGATCGGCTATGACCTGTCCTTTGATGGATTTTTGTCCAATAAACTCTATGTCAAATTCCGTCAACAACATGATCCATTTCGCCGTGCGACTACTATGATAAGTATGACTCATCATGTATCGCAATGGATTCTCCTTAGACACAACATACGTAGTGTTTCTCAGCATGTAGTGGCATAGCTTTTTGGTAGCAAACACCACTGCCAAGCAGAGTTTCTTGACGTATGCATAGTTAAGTTCATAACTGACCAGGGTGTGGCTAAGATAGTAAGTAGCCTGTTCTTTGTGAAGTTCATTCTTCTAGGCTAGCATGGCACCCAGTGCCACCTCAGTAGCTGAGATGTATAAGTAGAATGACACTCCTGGTCTAGGTGGTGCCAATACTGGCGGTGAAGCCAAGTATCATTTGATGTCATCAAAGGCTGACTGGCACTCGTCATCCTAGTGAAATGCTACCCCCTTGTGCAATAATTTGTTCATGGGTCGGCACTTGTTAGATAGCTGTGCTATGAAGCGCTTAATTGACGTGACCTTTCCCTGTAGACTTCTGAGCTGCTTAATGGTAGTTGGGGGAACCATTTCAAGGATTGCCTTGACTTTGTTTGGGTCCACTTCGATGCCTCGCTTTGAGACTATGAAACCCAAGAGTTTTCTAGATGTGACGCCAAATACGCACTTCTTGGGATTCAGTCTGACTTTATGTTCCATGAGGCGATCGAGGATCTTGCTTAAGTCATCGAGATGATCTGGGCGCAAAAGAGATTTGGCCAACAAATCATCCATGTAATCTTCCAAAGTTTTATGCATGTAATCATGGAAGATGTACGTCATGGCACGTTGGTAGGTGGCACTAGCATTTTTAAGGCCAAAGGGCATGACCTTATAACAAAATGTCCCCCAAGGCATTGTGAACGCCATTTTTAGTTGGTCCTCGGGATTGATACAAATTTGATTGTATCCCAAGAAACCATCCATGAGGGATAGCATTTCGTGACCTGCTATAGCGTCTACCAATGCGTCGATGCTTGGCAAGGGGAAATCATCCTTAGGGCTCACTTTGTTTAGATCTCAAAAATCGATGCATATGTGAATCCTCCCGTTGGGCTTTTTGACGGGCACCATGTTGGACAGCCATGGCGGATAATCCACGTAGATGAAAAACTATGCATCCAACAACTTTTGCAATTCATCTTTGACCATCAAGGCCACTTTTGGGTGCATCTTACGTAGTTTTTTGCTTAGCTGGCTTGATTGTCGGATCAAGCGTTAGATTATGCGTGACTAGCTATGGATCTAGCCCCGACATGTCTCTGTATGACCATGCAAAAACCTCCTTCTTCTCTTTGAGAAGGGCAATGTAGTCGGCTTTCTCTTCAGGGGATAAGCTTACCCCTGACTTGATAATCTATGGATTCATTGGATCCAAGCCGATGTCTACGTCAGTCGTCTCCTCGATCGACATGTGGGATCCATCCTCCAACTGATGTGGAGTTGGGATCAAATGGATATCATTTGCTGAGTTTAAATCTACGTTGGGAACCTCGGGTTCCTCTTCGGCATGAAAGATATCCTGAGTTGTCCCTGGGGTAAAATGAAGCATTTTACCAAAAGGCCAGTACTCTAATGGGGATGGAGGTGAATTGACATGATCCCAATCAATGGCATCTATGTCTAGATGCAAGGACCATGTTGGATCATCCGGATTGTGGATGGGGGTGGTTAAGTCAATGGAGATCATGTTGATGAAATGATTTTGGTCTCCATTACCGTGGGTGTGATGACTCAAACATTCTGGATGTTCTCTGTGCTCTAGATCTAGCTCTAGAGGTATTGGCATGAATGGATCGGCCCTATGTGCTGATAGGAGGATAGGGTCTACCCTCGGCACTGATATCACCCTAGGGTCTTGGAGTGGAAGGTGCTCTTCGTATACCTAGAGCGGCGGATCCAACACTTGATCCCACCCCGCTGGGTCTACGTACCACTCGTGTCTTGGCACTATGCCCATCTATTCAAATATGTCATTAATCTCCAAGGGGTATGGTTGCGGCCTCTACCGCATGTGATTAAGATATGTCATTTCTATTTCATCTTCGTAATCACTATCGAAGATCCAAAAGCCCTCGTTGGCTCTGACAACTATTTGAGGCATTACAGGCTCATCCTGCTTGAGCAAATTAATCTAGCCCCATTGTGGTTGTTCCACTCTCCGTGGGGGGACCTGATTCTCTTGATGCGACACTGGCTCGCTTGGAGCCTCTAGAGGGAACATGGTCAAGAGGCTCTCTTGACAATCATTCATGGGGATCACTTGTGAGTGATCACTATCAGATTCGAAGGGATCATATGATGCTGGTTCATATTTTGATTCATCCTCTGAAGATCCCTCTTGACATTTTTTATACCTTCCTTGAAAGTGAGTCCCCGAACTTTCGCCTCTCTCTAGCAAAGGAGAAGGGTTATTGAGGTTAACAAGGGTGGTTGTTGACCATGGGAGGTAATCCCCCAATGTATACATTGTGTTTGGGTTGGCATAAGGATCTGATGCCAATCCACCCTTGTTGCCTATCCCTAGGCCTTGCATGTTTTCCACCAAGATGTCCAAGGGTAGGGGGTGGTTGAACCCTACTCCCGACTTGTCATAAGGCATTTGGTATCTTGGCTGGCAAAGGACACACACTCCTTGCTCATACCTACCTAGCTCGTATCCATGCCAATTGCATTGGCCAAGATATCTCAGAGCGAAGTCCGGGTTAGATAGATAGTTGACATCTTCTGCAAAGGGCTCTTCATCTTCGTCCTTTTGCATGCATGGCCTAGTACCATGATCAAGGCCCCCATACACAAAATTTTTCTGGTTTGGTGGGTAGCCTAAAGGAACAATTGTACCAATGGGGAGGCGAGGTCTCCCCATGTCTTGCATGGACTCTAGCGTGGTCGTTGCTACAACATTCCGCACTAGATACTCCCCCAGGCCCGTACTAGCCATTTCAACAATAATTTTTGGTGATTGAGAGGGAGGGAATGGAAGCTCTTCCTGAGTCCACTCCATGTTGGGTGAACTAGGAGCCTCAACTTCCATTGTGCTAGGCATCTCTTTGGTAGAGATGGTTGATACTATTGGTAGCACCTCTTCTAGGGGTTGAGCCTCTTCCAGGGTTTGCTTCCCTTTGTCCTTCTATTTAGCCATGATAGGTGGCATTGTTGGTGAAGGACCATACGATGAAGATGTACCTGGCTGGGGTTTTGATGGATTTATCACTAGTGGTGCTTGCAACATCGGACCCTGTCTAGATGGATTTAACTAAAAATCCAAGTGCGTCGATGGGAGGGTCGATTGTGGAATCAATTGCACCACATTGCAATATTTGAAGGGTTCTAAGTCCGTCGGGACTACATGTACTTCCCCTTAAAATGTATACTTCAAACACTAGTGAGCTATCGAAGGGACACACTTCATGTCCCTGATCCATGGCCGCCCTAGCAAGATGTTATAAGCCATCTCGCCTTCCAAAATATGGCACAATGTAGGTATCATTTTTTGTCCTACTTGAATGGGTAGGACAATTGTGCCAACTGTCGAGCATATCACATCATTGAATGCTTGCAATGTATAGGTGGAAGCCATGATGTGAGAGGCTGGCAACTTTAGATGTTTCAATGCTACTGTGGTAATGATGTTACTAGATGAGCCAATGTCTATCAACACCCTCTTATACGGGATCCTGTTGACCTGCACGATAATGTGCAGGGATGGATCTGCCATGTCATCAGACATTGATTTAACTTCATCCTCTCGAAAGGTGATGACTGGCTCCATGCATCGTTTGACATGTCCCATGAAATTGTTGAAGGAATTCACTTTGTGGGGCTACAACTCGATGGCTTTCAATATCTCCATTAGAGCCTCTCGATGGGGTGTTGATTGCTATATAAGCTCATATATGGAGAGCCTAGCCGACGTGGTCCTCAAACTCTGCATGAGTTTGGTCCGAATCATGGCCGCGGGTCTAGGCGGAGGTAGCTACATAGGGTGCTGTTGAGGTTGTGACATCGATGGAACCTCTCTTGTGGCTGCCTTGGGGGCAACTCCTGGGTATCTCTTGTTCCTAGTCACTATGCTTATCATTCCTACATACCCTTGCATGGGGCAATTCTGTTGCACCTCATTGACTTGAAGGGGTTTTGCCTATGCCTCATGGGTAGGCAAGGGGTCTTTGAAAACTCCCATTTGTTGGTTGTTTGGCACTACGGGGTTGTCCACTGCCAACATCTTATTGTCAATCAGGTCTTGTATCAATCCTTTGAACTTCCAACATGCATTTAGGTCATGTCCCTTTCACCTATGGAACCTACAATACAAGTCCTCTTGGTATCCCTTAGGCTTGGGAGCATTAGGATCTATGGTTTGAATCTCTGGAAGGTTGATCAAGTTTGCCGCTAACAAGTGGTCAAATAGGGAGTCCCTAGACTCCGTATAAGGTGTGTACTATTGCCTAGGGTGACGCTGCTGATTTTGCTCCTACTTCTGGTTTTCTCTTTCATAATTATTAGGAGGCACTGCCTGATAGTTAGCCTTTTGAGGTTGTATTTCTTGTGTAGGCTTAGGGACATTTATAGCAACTTGATTAACCGTAGCGGGTTTTTGTTGCGTAGTCCCTATTTTTGTGTTCTTGTTCCATTATTTCTTCTTAGGTTTGGCAATCTCGCCATCCTATATCTTGATCTCTTCAATAATTTTGGCTTGCACCAGAGCTTCCTCTAAGGTGGCATATTACTGTAGCTGCAATAGCATAGAGATCGATCTCAAACAACTTCATGAGAACATTTGTGTAAGGTCGGACATAGGAGGGAGGTAGGGTAGCTTGGAAAGCAAAGTCCTCCATCGATTCCCATAGGCCACCATGGTCTCTTCCTCATACTTCCTGAGGCTAGCCAGGTCACTTAGTGACACCTTCTTCTTGGTGTTGAAGGTGAAGCGTTCGAGGAACACATCCACTAACTGATCCAAGTTATTTATGTTGTGCTTCGACAACTGAGTGAACCAATCTAGGGCAGGGCCCACGAATGTGGTTATAAATGTCCTTAGCAACAACGCATCATTGTCTTGAATGCCAAAACATTGGCTTAGGAATCTGGTCACATGCTCTTGGGCATCCTCCTCACCCTTAAAGATTGCCAACTGAGGCAACTTAAAGTGTTCGGGGTAAGGGGGTGCAGGCACTGACGAATGCACAAGATGACTACAGAGTTGGCATAACATGGGATTTTGGGGCCCAGAAGCTTTGTTTTCCACAAACTCCAAATGCTCTAGTAGCGCTTTGTATGCATCAAAAGATTTAATCTCTTCCTATTTAGTTTGCTCCCATTGTGGGTTGTGGGAGACTTGAGGCCTATGGTGGGGTGGCCGGATAGCAACCCCTCTGCCTTGGTAGGGCATTTTGGCCCACTCTACTTCTTGTTCATACTCCTCGTAAACTTCCTGAGGAGTCTCTGGGTGAGACCTATGACCCTAGGTGGGTCCCCATGGAGGGTACTCATCGTTGTTCTGGGGAGTGGCCTCCATCTCAGGTCTAGGGGGTCTCGGAGGCAAAAATTGATAAGGTCTCGAAGACCTATATCACACCAAGGGATTATGCCTCTCATATGGTTCCGCTCTTTGGGTGCGAGGGGTTGGAACCCTCTCAGTTGGGATATGAAGTAGCTCATATGTTTGGTGCTGAATGCACTCCTTGCTAAGGTAGTATAGACGCTCTAGCTGCTGTTGATCTTGCTCAAGCTGCATGATTTGGGCTTGGCGGGTGGCATGTCTAGAGACTGCCAGGTCAATTTGTTCCACCATCTTGAGCCTAGGAGGTCTGGATGCCTCTCTTATGCATTTACCTCAGTCATAATGATACGAGATCTCAATGGGTCACTTCCCTTGGTCGAGGTTGGCAGAATTTACCCGAGGCTCTGGCCTCAATGGGTGACCATGGTACATAGCGGGTACGGAAGCGCATGGCTTCTGCACTGTGCATTGCTCTTGAGAAATGTAATGGTATTCCTTGTAATCCCTTTCGTATGTGTGAAAGGGTTGGGCAAATTTAGCTCACCCTGCTTGAAGAGCCCTACGCTCTAGGGTTTGTCTATTGGTTCTAATAGTGATGGGTGGCAAAGGAGGGATGCCATAGTCATGTGGCCTCTCCTCATGGACACTATGCCGCTCTAGCGCTTCATCGCACGATGGCCACTCATATCGAGCTTCTAAGGGAGCTTTCTTGTCTATGTTGAGTGCCACATGTAAGGATTCTTCCTGAAAGGGGCTATGATGAACGGGCGTGTCCCCCAAAGGGGTGTCCCTATAGTTCCACCTTGACATGGAATGACGCGGACTCTCTTGTGGGTCAGGCCGCCAAGGTGGTATGACCAAGTTCATAGGGCTTGTAGACACCAAAACAGCACCAATCCGATTATGTGACTGCAAACACTGATCGCTTTGACACACAAAGCCCCCAGGGCAGCCCTCAGAGGTTAAACAGTGGTCCTAACCACTTTTACAACAATTTTGGAAGGTCAGAAAGCAATTTGGCACCTTCAGGCACTTTGCTCCAAATCCGTCCCACCCTGGGATGAATTCAAAATGGGATTCGCCCCACCCAGGGATGAATTCTGAATTCGCTCTGGGGTAGGGCGAATTCCAGGTTCAACGGGCAAAAAGAGAAATTGTGCCAAATGGCAGCCAAGGACAGTCAATTAATGCCTCCTGCCTTGCATGCGCGTGTAGGTGAGCAAATTGAACGTTAGAGGACTATCACAAGGGCAGTCATGGAAGCCCAAGTCAGGGAGGAATCTCCTCCCTCTTGGGAAGGCATGGCCGCCAAGTGGCGCCCATGCATGCCCATCCAAAGAGACCCCTTGGGTCTATAAATTGGTGAGCTTCCTCACCCAAAAGAGGACAGGTTGGAAGCATTTTTAAGCAACGAAGTGCTGCCAAATTAATACCACGCTTTACCTTTGATTCACCTCTTCCACATCCTTGATCTCTTTCGCAAGGGAGGTCATTGGGTGGTTATTGGAAGTGTGAATCCGGATCCAAAACCCGACACTTGACCACATCGATCTACCAATTCATCGACAACACATTACAAGAGATTTTGGGCCCATCCCAAGTGGATTGGTGCCGAAATCAGGTTCCAACGGTGGGCGGCCCGCCCGGCGCGCCGCACTGCTGTGAGCCTAATCTTATTTTTTAAGAATGATTGGGAATTCATGGCAGATTGTTCTTTTTGTCATTTTTTTATTTTGCATTCCATCTTATGCTGCTTAAATAGCTTGTAATTCTGATTTCATAATGCTTTGATCAAATCTTATCATGTTTTATCGCTTTTGTTGTCCTCACTAACTTGCAGGTAGCAGCATCAAATTCCCATTGATGGAGGCCAAATTGGGGAAATCTGACCATCTGGGTCTTCCCAAAATGCCTCCAATTAGCTAACCCCAAGTTTGTAGGTCTTTTGGAGCTCCCTAGATGTGACATTTGGGGCAGTATCACTTCGGCGCTTTGTCGCAGGTGAATTCGTCCTACCCCGAAATGAATTACAGTCGAATCCGTCCCGCCTAGGAGCGAATTCAAATCGGTGAGGAATTTCTCGACTGTTTCATTTGCAGTGACCTTTTGGTGATGTTCCCTTGTTTCTATGAAATTTTCAGACTATTTTGATTCAGTTCACTTATCCTTTTATTCAGTTTCTGCATCCATCCTTCATTGTGGTTTGAGAGATCACATGCTTTGTCTTATTCATAGGTGCTACTAACGATTTTGTTGTTTCTTTGAATGCAGGAGCAGCAAGGATCAAAGATTCATTCACACCAGCGGTGGCAACACTTTGGCCCGCCCATTTTACATGTGGGCACGCGGAAGGAGGATCACTAGTCACTATTGTAACCGAAACATGTTAACGCTCCTAGCCCCTAAAAATGTGGGAGACGTCTTTGTAACCGATATTGAGAGAGTATAAATAAAAAGGGTTGTGCTTTCTATACTTCTTTCATTTCGTCTCAATTCGTCTCTTTTCCCTATTTCATGCATTTCAAATTTCTAGGATTAAAGCGTTACATTTCGTTTTGCATTGCATAGCTTTAGTGTTTCTTTTCAACTTTCGGAATCTCATGCTTTCAGTGGCGATCATGGTGGGACTCTGTCCCCTAATTTTTGAGATCAAGAAACTGATCAAAATTTGTGTTTTCTTGCTTACAGGTGCCATTTTTTGAACTCTGACTGTTGTTCATTCCAGCCTGTGGCGAATACAGTATTGGAATTCGTCTGACCCTGGGATGAATTCGAATTCATCTCAGCCTAGGATGAATTCTGTTCTGGTATTCATCTCACCCAGAGACGAATTTTTGTCTATGCAGTTTCAGAGCCGAGAGTCAGAGATAGCCGATTTGGGCGAAAAAGAGGTAACAGTTTTTAACAGTTCCTATCATTTTCTTGTTTTTATTTTCTATTTTTTGTCCATTCTTGCTTGCTTAGGTAAAGATGTTGTTGCTTGTTTCAATTTTCTTAAAATAAACCCCACACACATCACGTGGCACTTTTAAACCAAGGAGCTGGTCGTAAAACCCTAGCCCTTGATCAAGACCAACGGTGGATTTCATCACCACCTTGGCTTGAATATTTGCATACATTTACCCCGATTGTCACTGTTGCTAGACGTAAATCCTGATGAAAGCTGACCGAGTGTAGTTGGGGTGATTCCCAACATGCGAGGATAAGTCTTCTATGGTAGGTGTCATAAACAAGGCAATCCCCCTTTCGTACCACCTATGTTCCATGTACCATCTGCTCTCACGTACCTATAGTTTCCCTCACGTAAGGGCGGGTATATAGAGAGGTTGGTATATCGGTCTAGCAATGGTATATCGAAGGGGCGACCAATTTTGGGAGCCATAAGAGCCTTCATTTTGCATTTAAACGTTCTTTACAAAAACCTCAAAAACAACAACAAAACACACTAAACCAGTTTTAGGACACACTTTCAACCTTTAAACGAGATAATCACCATTTGTGTATGTGTGTGTTCTTTTTTATTTAAGTGTAGCATAAAAAATCATAAAAGAGATAAAAATCTGCTTAGCTTGTAGAAGAGCACCACCATGGTGTACACCCGTAGCCAAGCCCAATCAAGGGCAGAAGCTATGAAAAGTGTACAAGGAGCGGGCACAAGTCACCTCCGCTTTAGCCCTAAGGACTTGGCCATACCGCCTTGGTGGTCTGACCCACAAGAGAGTCCACATCATTCCATGTCAAGGTGGAATTATAGGGACACCCCTTTGGGGGACACGCCCATTCATCACAGCCCCTTTCGAGAAGAATCTTTACATGTGGCACTCAACATAGATAGAAAAGCTCCCTTAGAAGCTAGATATGAGTGGCCACCATGCGATGAAGTGCTAGAGAGGCATAGTGTCCATGAGGAGAGGCCACATGACTATGGCATCCCTCCTTTGCCTCCCATCACTGTTAGAACCAATAGACAAACCCCAGAGCGTAGGGCTCTCCAAACAGGGCGAGCTAACTCCACCCACCCCTTTCACACCTATGAAAGGGAGTACGAGGAAGACCATCACATTCCTCGAGAGCAATATATAGCATGGGAGCCTTGCGCTTCCGCACCTGCTAGATACCATGGTTACCCACTGAGGCCAGAGCCTCGGGTAAATGCCGCCAACCTCGACAGAGGGAAGCAACCCATTGAGATCTCGGATCATCACGATCGAGGCAAATGCATAGGAGAGGCATTCAGGCCTCCTAGGCCCAAGATGGTGGACCAAATTGACCTGGCAGTCGCTAGACATGCCACCCACCAAGCCCAGATCATGTGGCTTGAGCAAGATCAGCAATAGCTAGAGCGTCTATACCGCCTTAACAAGGAGCGCATTCAGTGCCAAATAGATGAGCTACTTTATAACCTACCTGAGAGGGTTCCAACCCCTCGCACCCAAAGAGTGGAACCATATGAGAGGCATAATCCCTTGGTGTGGGATAGGTCTCCGTGACCTCATCAAGTTTTGCCTTCGAGACCCCATAGACCTGAGAGGGAGGCCACTCCCCGAAACAATGATGGGTACCCTCCACGGGGACCCACTCAGGGTCATAGGTCTCACCCAGAGACTCCTCAAGAAGTTTACGAGGAGTATGAACAAGAAGTAGAGCGGGCCAAAATGCCCTACCAAGGCGGAGGGGTTGCTATCCGGCCACCCCCCATAGGCCTCAAGTCTCCCACAACCCACAATGGGAGCAAACTAAAGAGGAAGAGATTAAATCTTTCGATGCATACAAAGCGTTGTTAGAGCATTTGGAGTCTATGGAAACCAAAGCTTCTGGGCCCCAAAAGCCCATGTTATGCCAACTCCGTAGTCACCCTGTGCATCCGTCAGTGCCTGCACCTCCTTACCCCGAACACTTCAAGCTGCCTCAGTTGGCAGTCTTTAAGGGTGAAGAGGATGCCCAAGAGCATGTGACAAGATTCCTAAGCCAATGCTTTGGCATTCAGGATAATGATGCACTGTTGCTAAGGACATTTATAACCACATTCATGGGCCCTGCCTCGGATTGGTTCACCCAGTTGCCGAAGCACAACATCAATAACTTGGATCAATTAGTGGATGCGTTCCTTGAATGCTTCGCCTTCAACACCAAGAAGAAGGCATCACTGAGTGACCTGGCCAGCCTCAGGCAATATGAGGAGGAGACCATGGTGGCCTACGGGAATCGATGGAGGACTCTGCTTTCCAAGCTACCCTACCTTCCCCCTATGTCCGACCTTACACAAATGTTCTCACGAAGTTGTTTGAGATCGATCTCTATGCTATTGCAGCTGCAACAATATGCCACCTTAGAAGAAGCTCTGGCGCAAGCCAGAATTATCGAAGAGATCAAAATACAGGATGGCAAAATTGCCAAACCTAAGAAGAAAGAGTGGAACAAGAACACAAAGACAGGGACTACGCAACAAAAACCTGCTATGGTTAATCAAGTTGCTATAAATGTCCCTAAGCCTGCACAAGAAATACAGCCTCAAAAGGCTAATTATCAGGCAGTGCCTCCTAACAATTATGAAAGAGAAAATAAAAAACAGGAGCAAAATCAGCAGCATCACCCTAAGCGACAGTACACCCCTTATACGGAGTCTAGGGACTCCCTATTTGACCGCTTGTCAGCGGCGAACTTGATCACCCTTCCAGAGATTCAAACCATAGATCCTAACGCTCCCAAGCCTAAGGGATACAGAGAGGACTTGTATTGTAGGTTCCATAGGTGAAGGGGACATGACCTGAACGCATGTTGGAAGTTCAAAGGATTGATACAAGACCTGATTGACAATAAGACATTGGCAGTGGACAACCCCATAGCACCAAACAACTAGCAGATGGGGGTTTTCAAGGACCCCTTGCCTGCCCATGAGGCACAAGCAAAACCCCTTCAGGTCAATGAGGTGCAACAGAATTGCCCCATGCAAGGGTATGTGGGAATGATAAGCATAGTGACTAGGAACAAGAAATACCCAGGAGTTGCCCTCGAGGCAGCCACAAGAGAGGTTCCATCGATGTCACAACCTCAACAACACCCTGTGCAGCTACCTCCGCCTAGACCCACGGCCACGATACGGACCAAACTCACGCAGAGTTTGTGGACCACGTCGGCTAGGCTCTCCATATATGAGCTTATACAACAATCAGCGCCCCATCGGGAGGCTCTCATGGAGATTTTGAAAGCCATCGAGTTGCAGCCCCATGAAGCGAATTCCTTCAATAACTTCGTGGGACATGTAAAATGATGCATGGAGCCAGTCATTACCTTTCGAGAAGATGAAGTTAAATCGATGTCTGATGACATGGCAGATCCACCCCTGCACGTTATCGCGTGGGTCAACGGGATCCCGTATAAGAGGGTGTTGATAGACACTGGCTCGTCCAGTAACATCATTACTACAATAGCATTGAAACATCTGAAGTTGCCAGCCTCTCACATCATGGCTTCCACTTACACACTACGAGCATTCAATGATGCGATATGCTCGATAGTTGGCACAATTGTTCTACCCATTCAAGTAGGACAAAAGATGATACCTACATTGTGCCATATTTTGGAAGGCGAGATGGCATACAACATATTGCTAGGGCGGCCATGGATCAGGGACATGAAGTGTGTCCCTTCGATAGCTCACCAATGTTTGAAGTATGCATTTGAAGGGGAAGTACATGTAGTCCCGGCGGACTTAGAACCCTTCAAATATTGCAATGCGGTGCAGTTGATGCCGCAATCGACCCTCCCATCGACGCACTTGGATTTTTAGTTAAATCCATCTAGACAGGGTCCGATGCCGCAAGCACCACTGGTGATTAATCCATCAAAACCCCAGCCAGGTGCATCTTCATCGTCAGCTCCTTCACCACCAATGCCACCTATCATGGCTAAACAGAAGGACAAAGGGAAGCAAATCCTGGAAGAGGCTCAACCCCTGGAAGAGGCGCTGCCAACAATATCAACCATCTCAACCGAAGAGATGCCTAGCACAATGGAAGTTGAGGCTCCTAGTCCACCCAACATGGAATGGACTCAGGAAGAGCTTCCATTCCCTCCCTCTCAATCACCAACAATTACTATTGAAATGGCCAGTACGGGCCTAGGGGAGTATCTAGTGTGGAATGTCATAGCAACGACCGTGCTAGAGTCAATGCAAGACATGGGGAGACCTCGCCTCCCCATCGAGACAATTGTTCCTTTAGGCTACCCACCGAACCAGACCAATTTTGTGTATGGGGGCCTTGACCATGGTGCTGAGCCATGCATGCAAAAGGATGAGGATGAAGAGCCTTTTGCAGAAGATGTCAACTATCTATCTAACCTGGACTTCGCTCTGAGATATCTTGGCCAATGCAATTGGCATGGATACGAGCTAGGTAGGTATGAGCAAGGAGTGCATGTCCTTTGCCAGCCAAGATACCAAATGCCTTATGACAAGTCGGGAGTAGGGTTCAACCACCCCCTGCCCTTGGACATCTTGGTGGAAAACATGCAAGGCCTAGGAATAGGCAACAAGGGTGGATTGGCATCAGATCCTTATGCCAACCCAAACACAACATATACATTGGGAGATTACCTCCCATGGTCAACAACCACCCTTGTTAACATCAATAACCCTTCTCCTTTGCTAGAGAGAGGCGAAAGTTTGGGAACTCACTTTCAAGGAAGGTATAAGCAGTGTCTAGAAGGATCTTCGGAGGATGAATCAGAATATGAACCAGTGTCATATGATCCCTTCGAATCCGATAGTGATCACTCACGAGGGATTCCCATGAATAACTATCAAGAGATCCTTTTGACTCTGTTCCCTCTAGAGGCTCCAATCGAGCCAGTGCCGCGTCAAGAGAATCAGGTCCCCCCATGGAGCGTGGAACAACAACAATGGGACCAGATTAATTTGCTTGAACAAGATGAGCCTCATATGCCTCAAGCAATTGTCGGAGCCAATGAAGGCTTTTGGATCTTCGACAGTGATTCGAAAGATGAAACTGAGATGGCCTATCTCAACCACATGCGACAAATGCAACAACGATACCCCTTGGAGATTAATGACATATTTGCATAGATGGGCATAGTGCCAGGGCACGAGTGGTACGTAGACCCAGTAGGGTGGGATCAAGTGTTGGATCCGCTGCTCCAGGTACACGAAGAGCACCTTCCACTCCGAGACCCTAGGGTGATATCAGTGTCGAGGGTAGACCCTGTCCTCCTATTAGCACATAGGGCCGATCCATTCATGCCAGTACCTATAGAACCAGATCCAGAACATAGAGAACATCCAGAATGTTTGAGTCATCACACCCATGGTAATGGAGACCAAAATCATTTCATCCACATGATCTCCATTGACTTGACCGCACCCATCCACAATCCGGCCGATCCAGCATGGTCCTTGCATCTAGACATAGATGCCATTGACTGGGATCACGTCAATTCACCTCCATCCCCATCAGAGTATTGGCCTTTCGGTAAAATGCTTCATTTTACCCCAGGGACAACTCAGGATATCTTTCATGCTGAAGAGGAACCCGAGGTTCCCAACGCAGATTTAAACTCAGCTAATGATATCCATTTGATCCCAACTCCACATCAGTTGGAGGATGGATCCCACATGTCGATCGAGGAGATGACTGACGTAGACATCGGCTTGGATCCAATGAATCCATAGATTATCAAGCTGGGGGTAAGCTTATCCCCTGAAGAGCAAGCCGACTACATTGCCCTTCTCAAAGAGAAGAAGGAGGTTTTTGCATGGTCATACGAGAGACATGTCGGGGCTAGATCCATAGCTAGTCATGCATAATCTAATGCTTGATCCGAAAATCAAGCCAGTTAAGCAAAAACTACGTAAGATGCACCCAACAGTGGCCTTGATGGTCAAAGATGAATTGCAAAAGTTGTTGGATGCATAGTTTGTCATCTGCATGGATTATCCGCCATGGCTGTCCAACATGGTGCCCATCAAAAATCTCGATGGGAGGATTCGCATATGCACTAATTTTTGAGATCTAAACAAAGTGAGTCCTAAGGATGATTTCCCCTTGCCAAGCATCGACGCGTTGGTAGATGCTACAACAGGTCACGAAATGCTATCCCTCATGGATGGTTTCTCGGGATACAATCAGATTCGTATCAATCCCGAGGACCAACTAAAAATGGCGTTCACAATGCCTTGGGGGACATTTTGTTATAAGGTCATGCCCTTTGGCCTTAAAAATGCTGGCGCCACCTACCAACGTGCCATGACGTACATCTTCCATGATTACATGCATAAAACTTTGGAAGATTACATGGATGATTTGTTGGCCAAGTCTCTTTTGCACCCAGATCATCTCGATGACTTAAGCAAGATCCTCGATCGCCTCATGGAGCATAAAGTCAGACTGAATCCCAAGAAGTGCGTATTTGGCATCACATCTAGAAAACTCTTGGGTTTCATAGTCTCAAAGTGAGGCATCGAGGTGGACCCAAACAAAGTCAAGGCAATCCTTGAAATGGTTCCCCCAACTACCATTAAGCAGCTCAGAAGTCTGCAGGGAAAGGTCACATCAATTAAGCGCTTCATAGCGCAGCTATCTGACAAGTGCCGACCCATGAACAAATTATTGCACAAGGGGGTAGCATTTCACTGGGATGACGAGTGCCAATCAGCCTTTGATGACATCAAATGATACTTGGCTTCGTCGCCAGTATTGGCACCACCTAGACCAGGAGTGTCATTCTACTTATACATCTCAGCTACTGAGGTGGCATTGGGCGCCATGCTAGCCCAGAAGAATGAACTTCACAAAGAACAGGCTACTTACTATCTTAGCCGCACCCTGGTCAGTTATGAACTTAACTATGCATACGTCGAGAAACTCTACTTGGCGGTGGTGTTTGCTACCAAAAAGCTATGCCACTACATGTTGAGCAACACTACGTATGTTGTGTCTAAGGAGAATCCATTGCGATACATGATGAGTCATACTTATCATAGTAGTCGCACGGCGAAATGGATCATGTTGTTGACAGAATTTGACATAGAGTTTATTGGACAGAAATCCATCAAAGGACAGGTCATAGCCGATCAACTAGCAGAGGCTCCTCTCGAAGACGATCAGCCTCTAGTCATAGAACTACCCGATGATGGGGTCTTCCATGTCTCAGAATCGCCAGATTCTGATGAGCCTGAGTCACAAGCTGACATAACCCTATTTTTTGATGGTTCTAAATGTGAGCAAGGTGGTGGCATGGGAATAGTATTCTTCACACCACAGGGCGCTCCAATGCCCCTATCATTTAAATTAAATTTCCCATGCACCAACAATAATGCAGAGTATGAAGCCTTGCTCATAGGTCTTTAGACAACAATCACCATGAACATCAAATGACTGAACATCTTTGGTGATTCGTTGTTAATTGTCAATCAAGTCAAAGGGGTATTCCAATGCAAATGCCCAGTTCTATAGGCTTATAAAGCCCTTGTGGACAAATTCTTGGCAAAACTTGAGTGGTACGACATCGAGGCACTCCCTCGATCATCGAATCATTTTGCGGACACAATGGCCTCCTTGGGGTCACTAATCCCGCAAGACCTTTCTAGTGATATGACAACCATTCAAGTCAAAACCCTATCGCAATCCATGATGGAGCGTGCAAGCTCTGACTTGACGCCAGGAATCCACATGATCCAGATTGAACCATCCTCGGATAAGTTCTCTCGAATCCATGATCATCTGAAACATGCCAACTAGGGGTCCTTGTTCTCCCCTACTCCCATTAATAGCAACACAATGCTATTCTTACAAGTTCTCTCCCGCTCAGCATTTGCTAGGGATGAACTTCAAGAGGGATTGGTTGTTCATACCATCGAGGCTTTCGATCAGCAAGACTGGTATTTACCCATTAGAGACTACCTCAAGTTAGGTAATCTCCCGCTTGGATTGACGCATGCCACAAAATGAGCATTCAAGAAGAAAGCGGCTAAGTATGTCTTGATAGGAGACATTTTGTACCATCATAGCTATGAAGGAATCCTCCTTCATTGCTTGGACCAGCAAGAGTCCACTTGGGCGATCGCCCAAGCGCACGATGGTACATGTGGTGGCCACTTCAGTGGTATGGCCATCGCAAAGCGCATTCTTTGCATGGGCTATTATTGGCCATCTTTAGAGCGAGATTGTTGCGCATATGTCAGGAAGTGCATGAAGTGTCAACATCATGCCAATTTGATGCACGTACCTTCCCAGGCCTTGCAGACAGTCCAGTCCGCTTGGCCATTTTTGTAGTGGGGCTTCGATCTAATTGGAAAGATCTCCCCTATGTCGTCAGGCCATCACACGTTTATCATAACGGCCACAGAGTATTTCACCAAATGGGTGGAAGCAGTTCCGCTTACCTCTACGACAGGACCCCGCATTGTGGAGTTCATTTTGCATAACATCATATGTCATTTTGGTATTCCATCCAAAATAGTCTCGGATAATGGGATGTCATTCAAGAACAAAGACGTGCGTGCTTTGACCACAAAGTACAAAATTCAGCACAATTTTTTGACACCCTATTATCCGTAGGCAAATGGGCAAGCAGAGGCGTCAAACAAAATGCTAGTTGCCATCCTTAAAAATATGGTCGTAGATAGTCATAAGGATTGGCACATCCAAATCCCACTTGCCCTATGGGCTTATCGCACTAGCATTCGGATGCCCACTAGGGCAACTCCATTTTTGCTCGTGTATGGCTCCGAGGCAGTCATGCCTCTCGAGTTGGAAATTCCTTCCCTACGCATATCAATGCAAGAGTTCATCGATGATGACGCTGCATGGCAGGCCCGGTTAGACCAGCTTACGTTGCTTGATGAACGACGCGTTAATGCTCTCGAGCATTTACGTATCTATCAAGAGCGACTTAAGAAAGCTTACAACATGAAAGTTCACCTGAGGGACTTTCGGGTTGGTGATTTGGTCTTGAAGGAAAACCAACAGAACTCTAGTTTGTCGTCCCACCTAAGGGACAAGTTCATGGCAAATTGGTTAGGTCCATATGTAATTGATAGCAAAATAGGACCCGAGACATACCGGCTAGCCTCTCTTGATGGAATCAAGGAAACAGAACCCTTGAACATCAGTCATTTGTGACCATTCCATATCTAAGAGAGCCATATCCCAAAATGCTCCAAGGATTCCTATAATCGCTTGGTCAATCCCAAAATGCTCCAAGGATTCCTACAATCTCTCAATCCCAAAATCTCAGGATTCCTACAATCTTGTCAATCCCAAAATGCTCCAAGGATTCCTATAATCGCTTGGTCAATCCCAAAATGCTCCAAGGATTCCTATAATCACTTGGTCAATCCCAAAATGCTCCAAGGATTCCTATAATCGCTTGGTCAATCCCAAAATGCTCCAAGGATTCCTATAATCCTTGGTCAATCCCAAAATCTCCAAGGATTCCTATAATCCTTGGTCAATCCCAAAATGCTCCAAGGATTCCTATAATCGCTTGGTCAATCCCAAAATGCTCCAAGGATTCCCACAATCGCTTGGTCAAAAATAAGAAAATTCAAAAACATAAAATCATCAAAAACAACAAAAATTTGCATCTCATTTCCAGGCATGCTCAAATTCATCAATAAAAAGCTCTTCTCGCATCTCATCTTCATATTCACAAAAATCAATCCATCAAAAATACAAAAATATGTAGCTGCATTAAGCATCACACCCATACATTGCATATTTGTGGTCGTACAGGTCAAAGGCACCATAGACTGTAATTACTCTGCTAGTCCATCTTGTTCCACATTTTTCCATTTTATAAGCAGTCCAAAAAAAAAATGCCATTCACTGCTTTTTACCACACTAGAGTCAGTGGTCTTCTAATGTATCAAGAGTTTTCATCTTTCAGTCATCATTTTGCTTTCTAGCCACGTACTGTACCAAGTCAGACAGATTTTATGAAGGTAGAGTTCTACTTGGATCACACCTTGTTACGTAGCATCCCAACACAAATTAAAACACATAAAAATTCCCAAGTTGTGTGAATGAAAGATGAAACTTGCATAGTAATCCAGGTCACCATAAGCGAAATGGTTATCTTGCTCATCCCCCTATGTGAATGACCCCAAGAATGCTGAGAGTTGGCAAAAGGACAAGCATCTTCCCTACCCAATTCCCCAAGAATCCCAAGTTCTCAAAAAAAAGTTGCAAACATCAAAATTTTGCAAAAAGTCAAAACTCCAAAAATTTGACATCACCACCAGAGTGCATACATCAAAAGGCACATACAATAGTGATTCTTATCACTCGAAATCCAAATCCCTTGCTCAAAAGAAAAATATATAAAAATAAACAGTGATTTTTATCACTACAAACGAGCAAGTATCCCAATACAATTGAAGAAAAGAAGGGAGTCGAACTTGAATCCCTGGAACTCTCAGCATTCCGACAGGTCATGAGGCAAACCTCAGTACCGGTTTGGTGGATAGCCTATCGGTCACTGGCGGTAAACCTCCTGCATGACGATATATCTATCACATTAACTCGTGTACGGATCAATGTTTGCATGTGGATGAGCTAGCTTATGGTATCCTAGATAGCACCGTAGATTAATCTGACTAAATACAACAAAGGAGTTAGTGGAGCTAATTAGGTGATCCTCGAGTACGGGTTTGGTTGACGAGCCTATTCGGAGCTGGCGGTATCCTAACAAATACCACATAAATGAACTCAATTGCACACACGGGGATGTGAAATAGCTTGGTCAAAGACAAGTCCGATTCATACCTTGTTCAAAAGTCTTGTAAGATAAAGTACAGTCATGGCTAGTGAGTTAAAACCATCTGAGTCTCAGAAAACCTTAGCTACATTTCTAAACCAACTACGCTACTTTTCATCCTCACATTACCATCAAAAAATACAAAAAACCACATGTATACATGCAAAGTCATTTACCACAGCAATCGCCTAAAAACAAAATCACAAAGTCCTAAACAGTCTATGGTGCCCTAACCAAACAACACAAATTCATTTCATCCATTACATTTTGCATATCACATATACATCAAAAACATTTGCATTCATCATAACATATGCATCCATCAAAATAAATTAACATGCATACATCCATACTCATCACTCATCATGCATAAAATCAAATCATCACTCGCATAAACAAAATAAAGTCATCTATATATATATCATCAAAAATGCCCGTAGGCTACAATGAACCGGTCATCGACCCCGCACAATCCAAAAGCTCAAAAACCCCCAAGCCTAGGGCGTCGACCACCATGATCACGCAGGATCGGTGCGACGAGAACTACCCCCATGGTGTGGGTCCTATGGGACCCCTCAGGGTGGCTACTGCTAGCCCCCGCATCATGCCTGCTACCCCCTCCCTCATCTAGTCGCCTACGATGAGATGATGCTGACTGCTCAGTATCACTGCCCCTCGTTCGGCATGACGATCCACCTCCAGGAGGCTCAGGTATTCACCCACCAAGGTGGATAATCTCTCCCTCCATCTCCAACCGATGCCATCACCAATCTGATTCCCGTCGATCCCACTCTACCTCCCATCGATGGTAGTAAGATACTGCATTCATCACCCTATCTCCCTACTAGCACCCATAGGAGATCCCTCTCCCATGCAGCATCGATATCCCCCTCCTATCGAAGATGCCCCATGCACTCTCTCGCTCTGCCAACTGAGTCCGCAATAGATCTCTCTCCTACAAAGCCTCTCCCAGCTCCCCATCTCGCACCCATAGTAGGTCCTCCAATCATGCTATCTCAGCATTGAGCCTCGCCTCCACCTCCTCCAAACCTTCCTGAGGCATAGGCAAATCTCGGATAGCAGCCTTCTCTGGCTCCCACTACTCTAGGATGTCCTGCATCTTCGGCTGATCCGAAACCCCCAAATCCACATCCTCATCCTCCACCTCCACCATGTCTGCATCCTCCCGAGGAGCTCCCCAATCATCCCCTGGTGCCTCGACACCCTCCCCACCCACTGCTGCCACCTCTGTGCCTCCCAGTGGCCCCTCTCCCCATCATCGCCGTAGTACCCACCACTGGTCATACTCTACGGTAGTCCCGACGTCATCCACATCTGGGACATCGATCACCGCATCTGAATCCTCGCCTAGTGGTGCGATGACCGATCGGTCCAGAGTTCTCTCATCCCCGTGTCGATAGACCACGGGCTCACCAGGCAACCCCTGGCGCACCCCAAACTATCATGTCACCCGACTATAGGGGAAGAACTCATGCTCGGTCCCGTGTCGCCCAATCAGCCACCTCTCTACGTACCCATCGGAGCCACTCTCCACCTTCGACCAAGTGAGACGGTCCCGATAGGGGCACTAGAGCACCTCCCCTAGAGTAAGCCGAGCGAGGGCATCGACATAGTGCCCTACGACACCTGCCCACCATCGACTCTATCCCTGCTCCCTAGACCGCCACCATAGAACTGCATAGCCTATCTCCCTATCCTCCATCTTCGCCCGAGTCATCCATGGTAACCGAGTTGCCTCTCCACCGCTATGTGCTGCCAAGCCCAACTCTGCAATAGATAGCTACAGCTAATCCCCTTTTACTTTTGATAGTGGACCTCGTACAACTCACCATAGAGCTATGCCAACAGCGTCTGTCCCCATCTCATGATTAGCGGTGCCTCCATCGAGCACTCTACCAACCGCCAAACCAAATCCAGTAGGTTCCATGGGAACCTCGCACCTGACGAGTCAGGTAGCAGCATGTTGGAAATGAGGCCCATAAGGAATGCGTGCCTCACTCCCAACACCCCCCTCTCCAGCCACCATCGGACCAAAATCTTGCCAATCTGGCAGTCGCCCTCTGCCCTCTCCACTGGATCCTCCACACCTAGCTCCTCCCCATGCCCGAAGCATCGCATCAGTATTGTCCGTTGATCACGCGATGATGTCCTGATCGGCAATCCATCTATCAAAATCAGAAGTCGATAGATATCCTCCAAGGTCACGGTCATCTCCCCTATTGGGAGATGGAAGGTGTTGGTCCGGGGATCCCACAGATTGATCAGGGCCATCAAATAAGCCCGATCCGCGACCACAAGCTCCAGTCGAGCCACCTGCTTGAGCCCAAGGGCATCAAGCCACTCCCAGTCAGCCACAGTTAGCGCCCCTCATGCTTCAGCAAAAGCAGTAGGTACACGGTACCGGCTCTTAACAACCTGCAAAAGAAAACAATTCAAAAACATTAAAATCATGGAAAAAAAACTGTACAACAATAACATGAATATACAACATTGCCTACCAATGTACAACCAAAAACAAAAAATTCCAAAAATTCAAAAATTAATTTGTCAGTCCTAGGGTTTCTAATCCAACTAACGATAAATTCACAAAACAAAAAATCAAAATTCACAAAAATTAAATTTTCTTCTAGGGTTTCTAACTTTCTAAGCAATTTAATAAAAACAAAACAAAAATAAAAAATTAATTTGTCAGCCCTAGGGTTTTTAAACTCTAAACTGATTAATTAACAAAAACACAATAATTTGTCAGTCCTAGTTAGTCTTAGGATCTCTGTATTCTAAGTCTAAAAAGTCTGCACAAACAACATAAAATTAAAATAACAGTTTTAAACCTAGGGTTTTAACCTACGTTTTAAAATTGACCAGCTCAACCTAAGAACTAGGGTTTTACGTTCCGTTTATCCTAGGGTTTTAGTTATAAGAAAAATAACAATTCTTTACCTAGGTTTTCACTACATTTGTCATTTAGTTGTACACTAAGTCTTGGTTGTGTTCAGCTCAGTTTCAGGGTTTCAGTTTTAAAATTTTGAAAAACATCATCACAAAGAAAATTAAACAAAACACTTACAGTTTTAAACAAAAGTAATAACACTAGGGAGCACTTACTGGTCTCACTTCGGCTCCGCCGCTCGATCCGGTTTGTGCACTCATGATGTCAGGAGAAATTTGGTAGTGCTTCGCTTCGCAGAATTAACCTCCTCCTCCCCAGAGCTCCAAATCGCAAGAAAATTCAGATGCAAATGAGCCCAAACCCTAGTTTTGGCCTTTAAATAGGCCTTTTGAGCTTATATTCGTTCCCCCCTAGGATGAGCGCTCTGGTTAGCGCTCGTCCCACCCTGGGACGAATTCTAAGCTGGTATTCGTCCCACCCTGGGACGAATTCAGGGCAAAAATTTCAAAAAATAACAAAAATTGAACAAAAATGCACTAAAACAGCTAATAAACTTGCCCGATGAGAGTGTTGTTGCACTTGACATCCCGGGCATGCAAAACAGACGTTGGGGTCACAAATTGTCACTATCCTACTCCCTAAGAAGGCTACCATAGCCGGACCGCTCCACGGGAGGACGGATTTTTGCCAATTTTAGCTCCAAAAAGCGTCGCAAAAAGGGTTACCACCCACCAAAAATAGGTCTAAATGTCGAAAAACTGCACACACTTAACGCTAAACCATCTAAGGGCACCCTTGCACAAGTCATCTTGAGTCAAGCGACTCGTCGCTTTTCTCATGAAGGTCATTCCCTCATCGATTCGTCGCTTGAGGGGGTAGTCACACTTAGTCACCAATCAACAAACACACACCCAATTAAGGAAAATGGCATGCATTCAAAGAATCATTGACAAAGACAATTACGCTCCTGCTTGGGGCAGTAAACAAGCAATAATCACAATCTGATCAAATCACTTGGCATTTCATGAATCATGAACTCAAGGTTCTCACAGACAAAAGGTTGCGCCCTTTGCCTATTCATGACTGATCAATGTCCAAGGTCAAGTAACACCTCACCAAAAAAGGTTAACACTTGAATTGAGTGCCTTCGCTCGTCAGAAGCAAGGATTCAAGAATGCATGCCCTTTCCATGCTTGGGGCATCAAAAGTTGGTTAGGTTACCAAGAAATCCTAATCATTAGTGCTTTGGTTATCTATTTTTGCTCAACACTGCGTCACCTGCAGTGCTTTCCAAAAAGGGGCATCTGTAGACACCAAAACAGCACCAATCCGATTATGTGACTGCAAACACTGATCGCTTTGACACACACAGCCCCCAGGGCAGCCCTCAGAGGTTAAACAGTGGTCCTAACCACTTTTACAACAATTTTGGAAGGTCAGAAAGCAATTTGGCACCTTCAGACACTCTGCTCCAAATCCGTCCCACCCTGGGACGAATTCAAAATGGGATTCGCCCCACCCAGGGACGAATTCTGAATTCGTTCCTGGGTAGGGCGAATTCCAGGTTCAACGGGAAAAAGAGAAATCTTGCACCAAATGGCAGCCAAGGATAGTCAATTAATGCTCCCTGCCTTGCATGCGCGCGTAGGTGAGCAAATTGAACGTTAGAGGACTGTCACAAGGGCAGTCATGGAAGCCCAAGTCAGGGAGGAATCTCCTCCCTCTTGGGAAGGCATGGCCGCCAAGTGGCGCCCATGCATGCCCATCCAAAGAGACCCCTTGGGTCTATAAATTGGTGAGCTTCCTCACCCAAAAGAGGAGAGGTTGGAAGCATTTTTAAGCAACGAAGTGTTGCCAAATTGATACCACGCTTTACCTTTGATTCACCTCTTCCACATCCTTGATCTCTTTCGCAAGGGAGGTCATTGGGTGGTTATTGGAAGTGTGAATCCGGATCCAAAACCCGACACTTGACCACATCGATCTACCAATTCGTCGACAACACATTACAAGAGATTTTGGGCCCATCCCAAGTGGATTGGTGCCGAAATCAGGTTCCAACGGTGGGCGGCCCGCCCGGGCCCCCGCACTTCTGCGAGCCTAATCTTATTTTTTAAGAACGATTGGGAATTCATGGTAGATTGTTCTTTTTGTCATTTTTTTATTTTGCATTCCATCTTATGCTGCTTAAATAGCTTGTAATTCCGATTTCATAATGCTTTGATCAAATCTTATCATGTTTTATCGCTTTTGTTGTCCTCACTAACTTGCAGGTAGCAGCGTCAAATTCCCATTGATGGAGGCCAAATTGGGGAAATCTGACCATCTGGGTCTTCCCAAAATGCCTCCAATTAGCTAACCCCAAGTTTGCAGGTCTTTTGGAGCTCCCTAGATGCGACATTTGGGGCAGTATCACTTCGGCGCTTTGTCGCAGGTGAATTCGTCCTACCCCGGAACGAATTACAGTCGAATCCGTCCCCCAGGAGCGAATTCAAATCGGTGAGGAATTTCCTGATTGTTTCATTTGCAGTGACCTTCTGGTGATGTTCCCTTGTTTCTGTGAAATTTGCAGACTATTTTGATTCAGTTCACTTATCCTTTTATTCAGTTTCATGCATGCATCCTTCATTGTGTTTAGAGATCAAACGCTTCATTTTAGCCATAGGTGCTACTAACGATTTTGTTGTTTCTTTGAATGCAGGAGGAGCAGCAAGGATCAAAGATTCATTCACACCAGCGGTGGCAACACTTTGGCCCGCCCATTTTACATGTGGGCACGCGGAAGGAGGATCACTAGTCACTATTGTAACCGAAACATGTTAACGCTCCTAGCCCCTGAAAAGGCGGGAGACGTCTTTGTAACCGATATTGAGAGAGTATAAATAAAAAGGGTTGTGCTTTCTATACTTCTTTCATTTCGTCTCAATTCGTCTCTTTTCCCTATTTCATGCATTTCAAATTTCTAGGATTAAAGCGTTACATTTCGTTTTGCATTGCATAGCTTTAGTGTTTCTTTTCAACTTCTGGAATCTCGTGCTTTCAGGGCTGTAGCGGAGGCGACTTGTGCCCCCTTGTACACTTTTCGTAGCTTCTGCCCTTGATTGGGCTTGGCTATGGGTGTACACCATGGTGTTGCTTTTCTACAAGCTAAATATATTTTTATCTCTTTTTATGATTTTTTATGCTACACTAAACAGAAAAGAGCACACACATACACAAACAATAATTATCTCATTTAAATATTGAGGGTGTGTCCTAAACCTAGTTTAGTGTGTTTTTTTTTTTTTTTGTTTGTGAAGGTTTTTGTAAAGAACATTTAAATGCAAAATCAGGGCTCTTATGACTCCCAAAATTGGTCGCCCCTTTGATATTCCATTGCCAGGCCGATATACCAACCTCTCTATATACTCGCCCTTACTTGAGGGAAACTATAGGTACGTGAGAGCAGATGGTACGTGGAACATAGGCGGTATGGAAGGGGAATCACCCTATTTATGACACCTACCATAGAAGACTTATCCTCGTACACTGGGAATCACCCCAGCTACACTCGGTCAGCTTTCGTCATGATTTATGTCTAGCAACAGTAGCGATCGGGGTTTATGAATGCAAAATTCAAGCCAAGGTGGTGATGAAATCCACCGTTGGTCTTGATCAAGGGCTGGGGTTTTACGACCAGCTCCTTGGTGTTTAATTTTCCATGTGGTGCGTGGGGTTCTTTTTATTTTGCATGGAACAAAATAAGCATGCAACAAAACTTTATCTATGCACGCAAAAAAAAGAAACCAAAAAAACTGAAGACAGAAAATGACAGGAAAAGTGCAAAATTCTTACCTCTTCTCTGCTCGAATCTGTCGGTTCTGAGTTTTTGCCTGAAAACATCATAGACTGGAATTCATCCTAGGGGGGAATGAATTATAGGACTGTATTCGTCACAGGGTGGGGAAAATTCCATTCGTCCCTGGGTGAGACAAATTACAGCTCTGTATTCGCCCTCTGATGGAATGAACAACAGTCAGCGTATGAAAACGTGGTACCTGCAAGAAAAAATAACCAAGTTTGGATCAGATATCTGATCTTAAAAATATAGGACAAGGTCCCATCATGATCGCCACTGAAAGCACGAGGATACGAAAGCAAAAAGGAAAGCGAATACGTGATGCAAACGAAACCAGACTTAGCGCTAAATCCTAGAAACTTGAAAGTGCATGAAAAGAGGGAAAAGCATGAGTGAATCGAAATGAAAAAAATGTGAATAAAGAAGACAGCCCTTTTTATTGATATGTTTCAAACTCGGTTACAATGCGCATCCTCCCCTTCCAAGGGCTAGGAGCGTTTAAGCATGCGTTCTTGTTACATCCATGGGCGCATTTCATTCTTTCGCGTGCCCACATGTAAAATGGGCAGACAAAACATCATCATCGCTCACGTTGATGAGTCTTGACTCCTCTATGATCCTCTGATGTCCAAACCCTATGTTCAAAGGAACAAGAAATGGCCAGTAGCACCTACGGATAAAACAAAGCATGCAATCCCCAAGCCTATGATAAGTAAATGAGAGAAATGAATTAAAATATGAATAAAACAACTCCAAATGATCTTAAAATTTGACAGGGGCATCGAGACACCACCAGGAAGGCTTTGCAAAAATAACGGTCAAGAAATTCCTCACCGATTTGAATTTGCTCCGGGGCGGGACGAATTCACCTACAACAAAATGCTGAAAAGGTACTATCCAAATGTCCTACCTAGGAAGATCCAAAATACTTAAAAACTTGGGGTTAGCCAATTAGGGGAATTTTGGGAAGACCCAGATGGCCATATTTTCCCAATTTAGCCTTCATAAATGGGAATTTTATGATGCTACCTGTAGGTTAGTAGAATCGAGCAAAGCTAGAAATATGATCAAAATTGTTCAAAACGAGACGAAATTCAAATGAAAACCTATCTAAGCATCATAGAATTGAATGAAAAAATGAAATAAAGCAAATCTACAATGGAATTCCCATCACTATGAAAGGGGGTGATTAGGATTGTGGTAGTGTGGGAGGGAGCGCCCATGGGGCAGGTCGCCCATCGTTTGAGGGCTGATTGTGGCACAAATCCACTTGGGATGGGTCCAAAACCTCTTGTGTGGTATTGTTATAAAATGTAGTGGGATATTGCAGCCAAATGTTGGGTTTTGGGATCGAGATTTGTCCTCACAATAGTCACCCAATGACCTCCCCTCTAAAGGAGATCAACGATGTGAAAGGCGCAAATCCAAAAGGTGTGAGGTATGTAAATAAAATGATAACACTTTGTTTCTCTAAAATTCTCCCTCTCTCCCTATTTTTGGGTGAGGAAACTCACCAATTTATAGACCTGAAGGTCTCTTGAAATGGGCATGCAGAGGCGCCACTTGGCAATCATGCCTTCCTAGGGGGAAGGAGATTCCTCCCTAAATAGGGACTTCATGACTGACCTTGTAAATGCCTCTAATGCTCAAAAACGCTCACCCATACTCCCATGTGATGAAGGAAGCGTTGAGTGGTGGATCTGAGCTACCATTTGTCAAGATTTGACTTTTTGCCCATCAAACCTGCAATTCACCCCACCTTGGAGCGAATTCAGAATTCGTCCCTGGGTGGGGTGAATTCCAGTTTGAATTTGTTCCAGGGTGGAAATAATATTGAGAAAAGTGCCTGAAGGTGCCAAATTGATCTCTGACCTTTCAAAACTGCTGTGAGAGTGGTTAGGACCACTGTTTAACCTCTGAGGGCTGCCCTTGGGGCTGTGTGTGTCAAAGCGATCAATGTTTGCGGTCACATAATCAGATTGGTGTTGTTTTGGTGTCTACAATATCAAATGAAGAGGTAAAGTATATAAGTGGATAGACCAATGTGAAAAATATTTTCAAGCTTTAAAAACTCCTTAATATTTGCATCAAACTTGTAATTAACAAATCTTGATAAGAAATATATAATGTGCATAGATGCATCAATTGAAGGGTTAGGGAGAGTATTTATCCAAGGTGATGTGGTCATTGCATAAAAGTCTAGGAAACTTCTAAGGTATGATTCTAATTATGCTACTCATTATTTGGAGTTGGCAGTAGTGGTCAATGCCTTAAAAATTTAGAGATATTATTTTCTAGGAAAACCATTTGAATTGAAAACAAATAATCACAGTCTTAGATACATATTCACCCAACCCTTACAAAATTCCAAGCAAACATGTTGGATGGAATTTTTAGCAGAGTATAGATTTGGTATTGAGTATATAAAGGGTAAGAAAAATAAAGTAGCATATGCTCTGAGTAGAAGAGGGTACATTTCTATTATGGAAAAATGCCAATATGATCTGATAGACCAAATTAAAGCTTTGCAAGCAAAGAATGTATTTTTTCAATCATGTAGGGTACAAGATGAAAAATAATATGGAAATATTATAGATTTTGTGGTTAAATATGACCTACTACTCTATAAGAATAGATTAGTAGTTTCAATATCAGAAGGGTTAAAAGGAAAATAATGAAATAAGCACACAATATGCCTTATTAAGCGCATTCGGAGGAACATAAAAGTGCAAAATTTTGAAGAAAACATAATTTTTTCCAGGTATGAAAAAAATATTACCAACTATGTGGTTAGATGTTTAGAGTACCAAAAGGTGAAGGTGAAATATTTACATCCATCTAGAAAACTATACCCACATGAAATATGTAAGAAAAAATGGCAAGTGGTGTCAATGGATTTATTATAGGATTACCTAAAACAAGGTTTAGACATGATGTGATCTTGGTAGTAGTAGATAAGCTAATCAAGGTAGCACATTTTATAGTAGGTAATGTTCAATATGATGCTCTATTAGTAGCAAGTAAGTTTACCAGAGAAGTTGTAAGATTACATGATTTTTCAAAAGTCATAATATCTGATCGAGATTCACATTTTACTTCTAAATTTTAACAAGCAATGTATGAGGTATTAGGAACCAAACTAAATATTAGTATTGCATACCATCCTCAGACTAATGGATAAACTGAAAGAGTAAACTAGGTGTTAGAATTTATGTTAAGAATATATTGCATGGATCAGAATGCAAAATGGGAAGATTATTTATACCTAGTGGAATTCACCTGTAATAATAGTTTTCATGCATCACTAGGAATGAAACCTTTTGAATCTCTGTATGGAAGAAGGTATCAAATCCCCTTGTCTTGGGATAATCCATAGGATCAAGTATTCATCAGTTTAGAAAGAGTAAAATTAATGTAAGAATAATTTAAAGGAATTTAACAAAAGCTAAAAGAGGCCAAAGACTAATAGAAAAGTTACACGAAACTAAAAATATCATTGAAAGAATATTTTATGTAAGACATGGTATTATTAAGGGTGAAACCAACCAAATTTTCTATAAAATATTATAAACTGGATTCTATATTTGTAGCTCCATTTGAAAATATGGCTAAGATAAGCCCTGTTTCCTATAGACTTGCTTTACCACCAAGCATGTCCAAGATTCACAATATATACCATGTATTCCTCTTTAAAAAATATGTCTTTGATCCCACTCATATCTTGGATGTGTCTAAATTACACATGACCGACCCATCAAAATTGAAGTTTGACATGTTCAGATACTTGGTTTTAGAACCAAGAACCTAAGAAAGAGAAGCATTGATCAGTTTTGAGTCTAGTGGGACCACTTTTATGATAGAAACACCATGTGGGAAAATGTGGTAGATATGCAGTAGGATATTTCATACTTGTTTGAGTAGATTTAAAGTTTTAAAAACTTTTATGAGATTTGATGATATGTATTTATTTGCATCAAATATGAAAACTGATTATTAAGTAGAGTAGATTTTTTTGGCTTGAGTTACAAAGTAGAGTAACTTGTTTTTGGTTTATGTTAATTACACAAAGAAACTGTGTACTTATGTTGGTATATATATATATTCTAGATGAATACAATATGAAATTATGTATGACTGATTTTTATTTCATGGTAAAACAATCATAATTTTATGATGAATTGGATAGTATATCTATATTTGAAAAGGAAATCATGTTTTTTTTTTAATTTCTTTGGAATTTATTAAATCCTTATGTAAAAATTTACTTTACTCAAAAAATAATGAAACAAAGGGAAGTGTTTGTCCTAAGTGGAGGAGGATGTAATGACCCTCCTCACATGGATAATTAGAAATGAGCAAACTAGTAATAACCTTACCATTTTTTGTGAATCATGGTACTGCTAATTACAATTGTGTATGCAGGATCAGGCTCAAATTTGATGAGAGAAGAGTAGTTGGTCAATAGGAAAAAGGTAAATGAAAGTGATGATTCGAATCGTGAGTACATGGACACTCGCATGCTTACATATCATGTAGATTTTATGTTTATTTATTTATTAAATTTGGTTGAGTGGCAATGATGATGGGAGCCACTGATTATTTTATTGATTGCAAATAGTTTTAAACTAAAGAAAAAAAAAATATATATATATTAAGAAAGGATATGCATAAATGCATGGATAAAGAGATCCAAAAGTAAAAGTATTCGTGTGGATGTAAAATTATTTAAAAGTAAATGTGAATGATTTTCTTGAAATATTGTAATATGAAGTAAAGTTAACTATGGATTTTGGTAGCGAATATTTAATTTAGAAAACATTATTTTCCTCATGATGGGATGGTATTAAATGAAGATTAAGAAGCAAAACCAATTGTAGTAGAGTGAGGTGTTAGTTGTAGTAATAATGATGCAATACCCTCTCTCAAAGGTGAACTGCGAATGGAGGAAAGAAAGTTAAGAAAAATTAAAAACAATAAAATTGGTAGAGGGAGGAGCAACGAGATAGACATGGGAAAGCGGTGCAGTGGAAATATTTAAAATGATTAAAGGTGCTGAGAAGGATATTGGAAGAAAAATAAACTAGAATGTGCTACGCATGGGACTCAGGTAGATTTGTTTCAAAATATTTTCATATTTCTTGGAAGTTTTTACTTGAATGAAAAGTATGGAAACTTCATTGAGTGATGCTTTGTATTTTATTTTTTACATGATTAAACAATGCAACGTTTTGCTGATTGAGTGCTTGATATTGTTGTTCTTTGTATGAAATAAATGGTTAACAATATCATAGAGTATCCCTTGTTCTTGCTCAAATGTTTGTTTATTATTGTTTCCTATGTAAAACATATGGAAAATAAAATTTGTAGAGCATTCCTTGTGATTGCTTAGTGTGTCTCCAATTAATGTTCTTTGTGTAAAATAAATGGGAAATATAATTGAAGAAAATTTCCTTGTGATTGCTCTATGATTGATTTTATTTGGATGCAAACATGTTTTCCTATGAATTCTGAAACAAGTGTCTCAAATAAGTGGCAGCTAAAATATAATGCCACAAATAAACCTTGACGATACAATGAAATAATATAATATTTAAAAATATTAATTGTTATTTTATAATTAAATTCATCCTTAATAATTAAGACCTTTCAATATGGAAGGCCAATGGAAAATAAAAATAAAACTTGTAATAAAAAGGAAAGAAGAAATAAATACAATGTTAAAATTTAGAGAGATGAAAAATAATGAATAGAGAAGGATGTTGTAATTCCATTGAAGTAGCCTAAGTTACAACTAGAAGAGTTTCTAAATGCACTTCCATTCATACTCAACTTCCATTTAAACCTCCTGGATTTAATTGTTCAAGGCATCTATTATTTCCTAAATACTTTTATTCCCTAAGAGAGTATCTATTCATCAAAATATGATATTTTTTTATTGGTTTGATGTTATTAGTATAATGTTTAGATGTTTTCAAGGGCTTCTAATTTTTATATTTAAATGTAAACTAATTCATATTTTTCTTATTTTACCTTAGAATCACATTTTAACTAATGCATGCATATGAATGCAAAAATCTTAAAGGACATGTGTGATGTGTCATCTGTAGACATCATATATAAATAAGGAAGAATATTTTATTTTTAAGATACTTTAATGGTCAAATTGTATAACTAGAGGCACAACAGGGGTTGTCTTTCCTATGATTCAAATTTGAGTCTCTATAATGTAAACCCAAAGACTTTACCTAACATAGATAGAAGGGAAAATCTTTGATAAAAATAATAATTATAGTAAAATTAATAAATAAATTATAATCATGATCATGATGTTTAATTCAGGTGTATTTTTTTTTTTGTATGTTTTAGATTTATATATTAAATAATGATACAATATTGAATTCTAAAATTTAAAAAGTGACCCTTAAAAAGAGGTGGCATAATACACACAAGGACATATAAAAGTAAAGATTAGAGATAAATTTATGATAAATTTAGTAATTATAAAGGTGGAATATAGCATTGTATATTATCAAAGGATATTACTACATAGAACAAACCTTGTTTATTATGATAAGGAATTGATGAGTTATTCTTGATAGCCACCATGATACATAGCAAAAGTAACGTTGGGAAAAATTAACACATATTAAAACCAAACAATATTATGTTGTAACTTAGATTTTAAAGTAACAAATTGAAGCTCTTTTCCTTCCCTTCTCTTATATAACCTTTACATCCGTCTTATTTCTTCCTCTAGAAAATAATATCACTTTCAATGTAATTACATAGTTTTACGTAAAAGTTTATCACTCCTATATTTTTTTCAATGTTGAAGGAAACTATTATCTTATTACCAAGGAATTTATTTTTTATTACCCTATCCAATCTCATCCATTGGGTAAGTATTTTTAGAAATAACTACAAGCATGACCTATATTAATTTTTAGAAATATTTTTTTCAATAGTTTTTTCTACCTAGGATGTCTAATTCAATATTTTTAAGGATGTTTTAATTCATATCATCCAAAAAAATATTAAAAAAATCTATTTAAAATTTTTATGATATCATTCATGTAAAATTTTTAGAAAACCTTATCCACTCGATAATATGAGAACATGAAAAATCCATATTAGAATAGATGTTGGACATTGATAAAAGTATTTCCTTAAGCATTAAGAAAAAATAATATAAAAATGTTAAACTTTCACATAGAAGTTATATAAATGCATGGATGAAGGAGGATATTTTAAAGGAAGAAACAAAAGAGTTGCATAGATTAGGTGGGAGAAAGGAATAACTCAATCAAGAATGTTTTACTCCTAACTTATAATATATTAAATTATATTTTAAATTTAGTTAAAATATTTGAAAAGATATAAAAAAATCGTATTTTATTTTTATTATATGTTTTAGTGGTTATAAATACTAGTTATTAAAAAAATCTTAAAGTTTATTAGTCTATGTGGTTTCCTCGTTGTTTGTGTTTGGGTTGTTGGTGTTGTTCATAATCTTTAGGTAGTTTCTTTTAACACTTTCAAAAAGTTGTGGACATCCTTTCAAAACCTTTTTATTTATAATTAAAAAACTTAATATTAAATAATTGTATAATTATATAGATAAATACCATTTTAAATGACACATCAAGCATCTATATAATCAAAAATCTATAATTAGAAATCTTGAGATAGATTTTGTTACCAGTAACATCACAATATCTCATAGCTAGATCCAGAAACTTCAAAATAAAGTGATAACGTATTATCATTATTTAATTCATAAAATATATGTTTATTGTTAGGAGAGACTTTTAAAATCCAAATTACTAATATAAAGCTATGAAATATCATTTATTCAATATATTTTAGATCTTAAGATATTAATATTTTAGGTTAAATAAATAAAATCTATTATAATAATTATTTTTTGATTTATTTTTGTAACTTAAGTGGACACAAAGGTTGTGTTTTAAATTTAATCTTGTGGGTTGGTCATAGGGGTTTCTCACACTAACCTAAAAAAAATTGTCCAAGACTAACAACATAAATGAGGTCTAAGGTTCAAACCTTGGCTTGGGTGAGTAGGTGAGGAGAGGGTAGGTGTGTGATGACTTTGTGTTAAATTTCCTATTGATAAGTATAGTTCTTGTTGTGCAAGAAATCATGGTTGAGAGGAAACTTCTCAACCCCATGCATCAATCATAAATATTTTTACACTAACTAAATTAAATAATAATAATAAAATATATGTTTAATTTTAGGAGAGACATGAGAGACTTTTGAAACCCAAATTATTACGAGAAACCTATGCAAAATCCAAGGTGCAAATGGTGGTTGGGTGAGTATATGAGAAGAGGGTAGGTGTGTGATGACTGTGTGTTAAATTTCCTATTGATAAGCATAGTTTTCAGATTTACAAGAAATCATGGTTGAGAAGATATTTCTCAACCCTATGCATTAATCATAAAGATTTTTTACACTAACTAAACTAAAAAAAATTAATAAAATATGTTTAATTTTAGAAGAGACATGAGAGACTTTTAAAACCCAAATTATTATGAAAAACATATACAATATCATTTATTTAATATTTGTTTGACCTTATTATTAATATATTAGGTTAAAAAGCCAATCAAGACCTTCGAAACTTGAAAAAATAATTTTATAAACTATTTTTTACAATGAACCTTTATTCTAAAATTTTAAATTTTTGATAACTAGACGTATATATTTTTCTTAACCATTTTGTAGACTATCTTCTCTTTTACCCATCATCAAAGTATTAGGCATATTATTTAAACATATAATAGAATGACACATATGGTAAACATATAAATAAAATTTAAAGCAATATTAATGAATAATGTAGATCTAAACTATATTTTCTTGTATATTTTCACTTCACAAATCAAATATCAATAAAATATTGAATTTTAAGAGTGTGGGTATATTTATATAAAACAAATAACACAGAATCAAAATTTAAGACTTATATGAAATGATCTTATTATAAAATAAAATAAACATATATAGAGAAACATTTATTATAAAACATATTATGTTGATGTTTAAAAAATAAAAGTAAATTTGAATTAATTTTTTATCTCAAAAGTATTAGATAAAATCATTGGATTTATTAAAAATTATGAACTAAATAAAACTCAATCCAAAGATCTAGTAATTAAAATGATAAGGTTAGCATTGAGTTAAAAGTTACACCCAATCTTATGGCAAAGTCCACTTAATTTCAATTCCAATTGTCCTCACCCATAATATTAGAACCCTGGCTTATAATGTGGAAATCCTCTTACCTCCCATCCATTAGATATTGTTCTTTATATAATCTCCTTATATATAATTCTATTTTAATAAAATATTATATATATTGATTTAGATAACACTTATTTATTATAATAACTATATTGTTATTTATATCATTTAAATTAATAGATACTTTTTAATAAGTTATGGATTTTAGTTTAAAGTGAAATCAAGACAGAACAACTTCCTCCTCGCACATTAAAATTTTATACAAATCTTTGCTATGAAAACCTATTTTAACCATTCAAACTCAATTTAATAAAATTTTAATTAATATATTATTATTTACTAATAGTTTATTATTTACTAAAATAAAGAGAACATATGAAAGGGTTCAACGATGTAATAGTAGCTCATGGCTGACGATGGAAATTGGCATTTTTTAAGATGTTGTGAACGTATTTCTTTTATATATTTAATTTTTTTTTTTTCCTCCCTCGTGCAAACCCTAACCCAATACTACTTCATCTGAATTCCAAAATTCCACACGTTATTTTTCCTTTGTCTCAAGTAAAGCCAACGTTATAGTCATATAAAAGCAAGATCTAAAAGTTAACGACTGTCGGGATTGAAACAGTCAAGACGTGGAAATGGACATTTTCTGAATAAAATTATCGATAGTAGAAGTTTTGATAAATGTCAAAGCTCATGGCATGGCATTTTCCAGCCTTAGAAAGGATAGTGAATGAATATAAGATCGCATAATAACAAATGCAATCCACGCTTTTTCTTGGGATTGGAAGTCGGTAAATCCAATGCTTGGTAATGACGTCTCTTCAAAAGAATGGGTCATATTTTGAAGTTTGAACAGTTCCTTTTCTTCATCCTGTAATTTGCGACTTCATCCTTTTCTTCAAATTCTACCGCTGAATTCCAACTTGGCACGAAGAAAACATGGCCGTACAATGTTTCCTTTTCCTTTATATACAATATATGGCCGCTCAACTTAAACACGGCCCGAATTTTCTCTTTGTGTATTTCACTGTATATACACCATTGTTATTGTCGGTATTTTGATTTCTCTTGTCTCGAAAACAAGATCAATACGTGGAATTGATCAGCTCTTCATTTTTCCGAACTGATAACCACAAGTTCTAATGGGGAAGAGTACTTGTTCGAGCATGAAGCCGACCTCGGCGCTGCTTATTTTTATCACAATAGCACTGGCTATTAAATCTGCGCATGCAACTCGAATCCTCGAGGAGAAACCGGTGCAGAACAAATATTTAGCTAATCTCAATCTTTTCGATGGAGAACACCACGAGATTCAAAATCAGGTGCCATGCTCAAACCTGAATATACAGCTGGACCAGGGCCTATTTACAGCCAAGAATAACTTGGAAGCTGGTCAGATGAAGCTTGTACGACCTCATAAGAAAATCAGCATGTTGAAGAACAAACTCCCTTCTGGTCCAAGTCCTGGAGTAGGCCATGCATTTATTAATGCGGGACCTGTGAAGACTAGTTGGAAGGCAAGCATATTGAAGAATAAATTTCCTTCTGGTCCGAGTCCTGGAGTAGGCCACGCATATATCAACGCGGGGCCAGTGAAGATGAGAGAAGCAGCAACAACAATATTGAAAAATAAGCTCCCCTCCGGCCCAAGTCCCGGTGTGGGTCATTAAGTCTCTTTAAGCCATTACAAAACATTTAAATCCTTTACCAAACTCCATTCATATGTATTCAGTCTGAAGTGTGATTGAAGTCTGTGATACCACTTGGTAAAGTCCTTATTGCAATGCCCTAATACCAATTGTTTGTTTACAGAGAACGGAAAGATATGTGCAGAAAAAAAAGATAAGATACAAATTGCTATGTAAAAGAGACGAATTAGCTGCAATATATAAAATTTTATTAATTGATTTATTGCATTACAATACAGTATTTTTTTAATACATCTTGATATTTTGAATGACCAGTCCAGTTGTTTCTTAATGCTGGCACACCACTCTGAAATCCATAATCACTATTCTATTCTATGTAATCTAAACCACCTATGGATGATGCATAGGAAATGTAAATAATTGAGTGTTTTGATATCAATTGTTAGTTTACTTGATAGAAAAAGATATGTGTAGAACAGAAAAGATAAGACACAAATTGCTCCTATAAAAGACATAAATTGCTGTCGTAATACATAGAATTTTGTTTATTGATTCATTGTCTTACAATACAATATTCTTCAATAATACATCTTGATATTTCAAACCTTTTTTTCTTGATTCATACAATATTCTTCAATACATCTTGATATTTTAAACCTTGTTTCTTGATTCATAAAAATATTCTTCAATACATCTTGATATTTTAAACCTTGTTTCTTGATTCATAAAAATATTCTTCAATACATCTTGATATTTCAAATTTTGTTTCTTAATTCATAGAATATTCTTCAATGTTATTATACCACTCTGAAAACTATAATGATATAATCTAATCCAACTATTCATAGGTTGGATGATCCACTCAGATGGATGTACAATTCAACAAATGATGAATACAAGAATATATAGACTCATTACAAATGGCTTTTCTCATGTTTTTCAATATTTAGATTCACCTTTTTTTATCGTTGCACTCACATTTTTTATTTTGTCATCTATCTTTCTATAGCACAATTGCTTTTCTATTTTTTTCAACTTATTTTCTTCTTCTTTAAGAATAGCTCTTTCATGTGCTCTTTCATATTAAGCATTATGTTAGTATTAGAGCGCTTAATTATTTACATTTGATATGCATCATTCATAGTTCAATTAGATTTTATAAAGTAGTGATTATGTATTTCATAGTGGTGCACCAGAATCAAGAAACAAGAGAATTCACCATTCCAAATATCAAGATGTAATAAAGAATATTCTATTGCAATGTAATGAATCAATGAGTTATCTATTATATATTTAGTAGCAAGTTGTGTCTTATCTTTTTTGTTCAACACATATCTTTCTCCTTTGTAATAATCCTCCTCACATGGATAATTACAGTAATAATGATGCAATACCCTCTCTCAACGATGAACCACAAATGGAGGAAGTTAAGAAAACTTAAAAATAAAAAAATTGTTAGAGGGAGAGCGATGTAGTGGAAAATCTGAAAAGATCAAGAGCACCGAGAAGAAGCTTGGAAGAAAAAGAAACTAGAAGGTGCTATGCATGGGACTCCAGGTAGATTTGTTTCAAAATGTTTTCCTATTGCTTGATCATGTTTACTTGAACAAAAAGTATGGAGACTTCGTTGAGTGATGCTTTGTATTTTGTTTTATGTGTGATTAAACAATGCAAAGTTTGGCTGGTTGAGTGCTTGATATTGTTGTTCTTTGTGTGAAAGAAATGGTTAACAATATCATAGAGTATCCCTTGTGTTTGCTCAAATGTTCACTTATTGTTGTTTCCTATGTAAAAGAGATGGAAAAAAAAATTGTAGAGTGTTCCTTGTGATTGCTTAGTGTGTCTGCAATTACTATTCTTTGTGTGAAAGAAATGGAAAATATTATTGAAGAGAATTTCCTTGTGACTTCTCTATGATTGCTTTTATTTGGACATGAACATGTTATCCTATGAATGTTGCCATTATCCGGAATGGATATGGTGTAAATAGATTATGCATGCGTTGGAAAAGTTGAATGCAGTGTGAATTTTTGTGAATGCCTATGCATTGTGTGTTGCCTAAATTATTAGGAATACATACATATGTTTGAGTCATAATATGATCCCACCAAAACTCAAGATTTAATAAAACTCATCCATAGTAGAGCTTCAACTACAGCATGGAGCGGCCGGCCAGAGCAGACGCGGTTGAAGAGGAATTTTAGTATCCACCACGATATCAAAAGGAAAAATGGCAATGTTAATCTGTTCGTGGATTCCATCGATGAAAAGTGTTGGGAAATTCTTCATCATATTGGGCATAACTTGCCGAGTGGAATGGTGCTATGTGTGTCATCCAGTCCGGGGTTAAGATTTTTTTGTGTAAATGACAAAAATTTGGGAGTCAAAATTATTACCTAGGAATGATGTGTATTCTGTTGGCATCAGATAGTTTGGAAATACATCACCCTAGCTCCTATGTGTAATGCTAATCCTAATTACAAAGGAGAGAATTGATTACATTTGAAACACATTTGTTCTTTTAAAATTTTACTAAATGTAATCTATGTTGCTTATTCAAAAAATAAACTCTTGGTAATTATGTATTTAGTTCCCAGGCTTTAAGATGTAAGTTTTAAGGAGCTTACATTTGTGCAATTATTTTCTATTGAATCTTAGAGTAGATTATGTTGTTTCCTTGTTGAAAACAACCAAAATTTGGATAGTCATTCTCTGTTGTGCTTTTAAAAGGTTGAACTCTACATTAGAGGTGTGATGAAGTAGCATATATTTAGCAGTCTTTGTAAACATTTGAGTTTGTTTATTTAAAAAAATAGGAAGTTCAATGGATGTGAATATTGCATGGAAGAAATATTTATTCATGTTTGCATGTGTGGATAGAACTTGTCTAAATTCATTTAAAAGAGTACCAAGATATTCTGTGTGAAGATTCTATTTGTGGGTTTCTTCTTTGAGGTTGAAAAGTTTAGTTTTTCTACCATCGTGTTCTTAGTCAAGTCGGGCTAGCACACCTCATCTATGGAAAAGTTATGTATTCTATATTTGGTTTAAAAATTATGTTCGCATTGGAAAATGTATGCTTTGAGTTAGAATAACTCTGAAAATTGCATAACTCTTTTAATAGGTTTTGGTTGGAATATCATGTTGGTTGCTAAGCTAGGAATATAAAGAAAATGGTATGCTTTTTCAGTAAATCATAAAAGAGTCCTTGCTTTGACCTTTGAAAGAAATGCATAATATGAATACTTTAAATTGGGAATAAAAGAATTAGGATTATGGTTGGAAATGAGTTAAATTATATATTGTGCTTATGTTGATTTTCTTTGCAAGCAAGTTTACTACTTCTCATCAAGCCTTAGAGTCACAATTTGGATGCCATTGTGTTGTTAATGATCCTTTGTTAAACCTAAACCTATAAGGATGAATTGGAAACCTTAGTAAAATCTTAGGAGTGTGAATGCAAAACAGTTCTTAGGGGTGTGAGACCCTAAGTAAAAATTGGGGCATTGGGAGAATGCTCAAAAATCACCCAAAAACTGTTGGGGTGTGAGTAGACAAACAACAACACCTAGAGCAACTACCGGGGAGGATGGTTGATTTGAAAAGACTAGGGCGAAGAGGTGAGAGGGGGGGGGGAAGGTTTCCTCGGGGGGAGAGGGTAATGATAGATTCCATGTGTTTTTGACTAAGCCAGAAAGGCCTCATTGATTAGTGGAGGGAAAAACAAAGAGGGGTAAAAGAAAAGGAGGAATTAAGTTAAGCAGGCGGGGTATTGGCATGGCTCTAGCTAACCCCATGCGAAGGGCAAGGGACTAGGCAAGGGGAGTATGCTATTTTCTTTTTTTTTGGTGGGAGGACAAGTGTTCGAAAATTAGTCAAAAGGTTCAGAGTGATAAGGAATAGGGAAGAAAGCATCCCTCCTCTAGGTGTATGGACCCTAGAGGATAACCCTTGCCATGGTTTGACCCTCATGCCAAAAAATGAGGATGTAAATGAGATAAGTCAATTCCACCAAAGGTACCTTTACGAGATATGGCCAATCTCATCCACTTGGGTGACTATGCTACAATAATCTTGAACCCAAAAGTGGTGTGTTATGCTTATGCTAAAATAAATTTATGATAAAGAAAAATTGGGTGAAAATATAATTGCTATGAAAATGAAGGTAAAACTATATGTTGTGTGATGTTTTTAAAAAAAATGATGTTATGTTGATGTTAAATGGCACAACCAGGTGAGTAGACTTGGGTTGTTACATATGGTATCAGAGCAAAAGTAGATCTGAGTTGTGTACTCTGATTGTAAATTTAAATTAAACTAATAATTATCCCTTTCACCTTCAGGTTATATGGCAAGAATGCTATAAGGTGGATCTTCAAGAAATCCTACAGGAGGTAGGGAGGAAGAAACCATCGAGAGACCACCTAGAGGACCAAGGTCAAGATTGAGATAAGACCCTTAGCGTGAAATAAGGATGAAAAAATTGAATGAACCTCCACCTAATGAACCTATCAGGGAATGGGAGAACCTTGCAAAAGTGGTTCAAATGTTGCAAACCCACATGGAGAAACAAAGGGAAGAAATGGCCCAAAAAAAACTCAAATGGCCCAGCAACAAGAACTTATTACCCAACAACAAAGGGTGATAGAGGAGTTAGCTAGAGAAAGAGACATTGGTTTAAGTAGGACTGAGGAAGTATCTAGAGAACCTGATGGAACCAGTGTTGGAAGGGCCAGAGTAAGTAAGGAATTGGATAGGAACCTAAGAAAGGTTGTTATATCCAAGTTCACTAGAAAGGGTGATGGAGATTTAGTAGAGAATTGGTTAAATGAACTGGAGTCATATTTCTCTTTAGTAGTTTTATCCTCTGAATCTAAGACTACTTTGGTAGTCATGAATATGACTGAGGTAGCCCTTGATTGGTGGAAATCATATAAGAGAGGGCATAAAATTGAAGCTTCAGATCTCAAGTGGGAAAATTTTATCAAGGAATTCAGAGTTAGATTTTGAACTAACCACTTTTATGAAGAAAAGCTTCCTAAGTACAATAAGATCAGGAACCAATTCATCGAAAAAGAGCTTAAAAGGTTGTGTCTATTAGAAAGAATAGAAAATGTGGTAAGAGAATTAGAGCAAGGTAGGCAGGGTGGTAAAAACAAATCTAACTACCAGAGTGGTAGGTTCAAGTGATATGGTAAAGAATTTACCAAGAGGTAGGATCAAAAACCAACAAGTCAAGATAGGACCAAAGAAATAATAGTTTTTGACAAAAATGATAACAATAATAGATCGAATAGAGTTCCTTCAATTGGATGCTATGTGTGCAAAGGGGATCACTATGCTAGTAAATGTCCCCATAGAGCTGATTTACGTTAGAATTCTCCAGATGAAGTCACTCATAGGATATGTGTCCATAGGTAACTCTAAACTTGATGGATAAATTACCCCTTTCTTGTTAAATGGGAAAATATTTGTAAAAATGTGTAAATTTTGATAGACAGTGGTTCAACTGATAGTTTTGTATCTACTAAAATAGTGAGGGACATGTCTGTTAGACCTAGAATTTTGGCCAAGGGTTGGAAGGTAGAGTACGGGTCTGGGTAGACATACCAAGTCAACCAATGTTTGTTTGACCCCCACATTTCCTTGCCATAAGGTACAACTAATTGGCATCTGTATGTGGCACCTCTGCATGCATTTGATATCATTCTAGGAGTTGATTGGTTGAAGGTGCATAAGGCCATTTTGAATTTTGAAGATAGATGGGTAGAATTTATGGATGAATCAAATCAAAGGGTTAGAATTTGTTGTGGATGAAATGAAGTTAAACCACATTTACTATCTGCAATGTAGATAAGGAAAGTTATTAAGAAGAAGGGGATGGTATTTATAGTTAAAATGAATAAGAAAGAAGAGTTAAAAATGGAAACTGACCTTCTCTACAAACATCTAGTATTGAGAGAATTTAAGGATGTGTTTCCTGAGGATTTACTAGGTTTACCTCCTCAAAGGGAATTTGATTTTTCCATAGAATTTCTACCAGGGGTGGTGCCTATTGCAAGGGCACCATATAGGATGACTCCTATTGAGCTACAAGAGCTCAAAATACAACTCCAAGATCTATTGGAAAAAGGGTTAATCAAACCTAGTGTATCACCATGGGGGGCTCCTATTTTGTTTGTTAAGAAAAAATATGGCACCTTGAGAATGTGCATTGATTACCGAATGTTAAATAAGGTAACTGTTAAAAATAGGTATTCGTTACCTAGAATTGATGATTTGTTTGACCAACTAAGGGGAGCAACCATATTTTCAAAAATAGACTTGAGATCTGGTTATCATCAGTTGCGAATACGAGAAGAAGACACCTCTAAAATGATATTTAGAACAAGGTATGGATATTTTGAGTTCATTGTTCTACCTTTTGGGTTGACCAATGCCCCAACCGCATTCATGAACCTTATGAATAGTGTCTTTAGAGAGTAGTTGGACCAGTTTGTGCTTGTGTTTTTGGATGATATTATGATCTATTCCAAGAGCAAGGTGGAACATGATCAACATATGAGAATTGTACTTGGGATTTTGAGAGAGAATCAACTTTATGGAAAGTTATCAAAATGTGAGTTTTATACACCACAAGTGTAGTATTTGGGACACATTATCTCTTGAAGGAATTGTAGTAGACCCCAAGAAGATTGAAGCTATAATTGAGTGGCCAACACCTACTAGTGTGATAGAGGTGTGAATTTTTATGGGTATTGTAGGGTATTATAGGTGATTTGTCAAAGGTTTTTCAAGAATCACCCAACCAATTACTAATCTCCAATGAAAAGGTAAAGTCTTTAAGTGGATAGACCAATGTGAAAAATCTTTTCAAGCTTTGAAAAAATACTTGATATCTGCACCAATCTTACAATTACCAAATCCTGATAAGCAATATACAGTGTGTACGAATGCATCAATTGAAGGGTTAGGGGGAGTCTTGACCCAAGGTGATGTGGTCATTGCCTACGAGTCTAGAAAACTTAAAAGGCATGAGGTTAATTATGCTACTCATGATTTGGAGTTGGTAGCAGTGGTCTATGCCTTAAAAATTTGGAGATATTATTTGTTGGGAAAACCATTTGAATTGAAAATAGATCATCAGAGTCTTAGATACATATTCACCCAACCCTTACTAAATGCTAGGCAAAGACGTTGGATGGAATTTTTAGTAGAGTACAACTTTGGTATTGAGTATATAAAGGGTAAGGAGAATAAGGTAGCAGATGCTCTGAGTAGAAGAGGGCACATTTCTTCTATGGAAAAATGCCAATACGATCTGATAGACCAAATTAAATCTTTGCAAGAAAAGGATGAATTTTATCAATCATGTAGGGCACAGTGGACAAGATTCTAGAAGAGTTATAAATTTTGTGGTCAAATATGACCTACTACTCTATAAGAATAGATTGGTAGTTCCAAGCTCATAAGGGTTAAAAGAAATAATTATGAAAGAAGAGCATAATATGCCTTATTCGATGCATCTTGGGGGAACAAAAAAACACACAAAACTTAAATAAACTTATTTTGAAAAAATAAAAAAAAAAATAAAATTTTTAGAGTGCCAAAAGGTGAAGGTGGAATATTTACATCCAACTGGAAAGCTATACCCACATGAAATACCTAAGCAAAAATGGCAAGTGGTGTCAATGGATTTTATTGTGGGATTGCCTAAAACAAGGTTTAGGCATGATACAATATTGGTAGTAGTAGATAAACTAACCAAGGTAGCATATTTTATATGAGGAAATTTTCAAGATGATGCTCCAGCAATAGCAAGTAATTTTACCAAAGAAGTGATAATATTGCACAGTTTTCTAGAAGTCATAATATTTGATAAAGATTCACATTTTACTTCTTAATTTTGGCAAGCAATGCATGAGGTATTAGGAACCAAACTGAATATCAGTACTGCATACCATCCTGAGACTAATGGATAGACTGAAAGAGTAAACTAGGTGTTAGAAGATATGTTAAGAATGTATTGCATGGATCAACATGCAAAATGGGAAGATTATTTATACCTAGTGGAATTTACCTATAATAACAGTTTTCATGCATCACTAGGAATGGCACCTTTTGAATCTTTGTATGGAAGAAGGTGTCGAATCCCCTTGTCTTGGGATAATCTAGAGGATTAGGTAGTGATCGGTCCATAAATGGTAAAAGTAATGGAAGAACAATTGAAAGGAATTCAAGCAGAAGTTGAAAGAGGCTACAGACCGACAAAAAAGTTACATGGACCTAAAAATGTCACCGAGGAAATATTTTGTGGGAGATAGGGTATTCTTAAGGGTGAAACCAACCAAAATTTCTATAAAATCTTCTAAATTGGATTCTATATTTGTAGTTCCATTTGAAATTGTGGCTAAGATAAGCCCTGTTGCCTATAGACTTGCTTTACCACCAAGCCTATCCAAGATTCACAATGTCTTCCATGTGTCCCTATTTAGAAAATATGTCTCTGATCCCACTCATGTCTTGGATGTGTCTAAATTGTAGATGACCGACCCCCTCAAAATTGAAGTTTGACCTATTCGCATACTTGGTTTTAGAACCAAGAACCTAAGAAAGAGGAGCATTGATCAATGTCGAGTCCAATGGGACCACTTTTATGATAGAAATGCCATGTGGGAAGATGTGGTAGATATGCAACAGTAGTTTCCATACTTGTTTGAGTAGATTTAAAGTTTCAAAAACTTTTATGAGATTCGATGATATGTGTATATTTGCATTGAATATGAAAACTGAATACTGAGTAGAGTAGATTTTGTTGGCATGTGTTACAAAGTAGTGTAACTTGTTTTTGGTTTGTGTTAATTATGCAATAAATTTTGTACTTATGTTGGTACATATATATATTCTAGATGAATACAATATGGCATTATGTATGATTGATCTGTATGTCATGGTAAAAAAATCATGATTTTATGATGAATTGGATAGTATATCTATATTTGAAAAGGAAATCATGATTTTGTTTGAATTGCTTTGGCATTTATTAAATCCTTATGTAAAATTTTACTTTACTTAAGAAAGCATGAAACACAGGGACTGTGTTTGTCCTAAGTGGGGGAGGATGTAACGACCCTCCTCACATGGATAATTGCAAATGAGCAAATTAGTAATAACCTTACCTTTTCTTGTGAATCGTGGTACTATTGATTACTATTGTGTATGCAGGATCAGGTTCGAAGTCGATGAGAAAAGAGTAGTTGGTCGACAGGAAAAAGGTAAAGGGAAGTGATGATTTAGCTTGTGAGTACATGGATGCTCGCATGCTTGCATATCATGTAGATTTTATGTTTGTTTGTTTGTTGCATTTGGTTGAGTGGCGATGATGATGGGAGCCACTAGTTATTTTATTCATTGCAAATAGTTTTAAACTAAAGAAAAAATAAAATAGATATTAAGAAAGGATATGCATAAATGCATGGTTAAAGAGGTCCAAGAGTAAAAGTATTCATGTGGATGTAAAATTGTTTAAAATTAAAGGTGAATGCTTTGCTTGAAATATTGCAATATGAAGTAAATTTAACTATGGAGTTTGGTAGTGAATATTTAATTTGGAAAAGCTTATTTTCCTCATGATGGGATGGTATTCATGGAATATTAAGCGGCCAACCCAACTGTAGTGGAGTGAGGTGTTAGTTGCAGTAATAATGATGCAAAACCCTCTCTCAATGGTGAACCATGAATGGAGGAAAGGAAGTTAAGAAAAATTAAAAACAAGAAAATTGTTAGAGGGAGGAGCAGTGAGATGGACATGGGAGAGCGGTGTAGTGGAAAATATGAAAAATATTGGGAGCATCGAGAAGAAGCTTGGAAGAAAAAGAAACCAGAAGGTGCTACGCGTGGGACTCTAGGTAGATTTGTTTCAAAATGTTTTCCTATTGCTTGATCGTGTTTACTTGAATGAAAAGTATGGAGACTTCATTGAGTGATGCTTTGTATTTTATTTTCTACATGATTAAACAATGCAAAGTTTGGCTAGTTGAGTGCTTGATATTATTGTTATTTGTGTGAAATAAATGGTTAAAAATATCATAGAGTATCCCTTGTGTTTGCTCAAATGTTCGCTTATTGTTGTTTCTTGTGTAAAAGAGATGGAAAACAAAATTGTAGAGTGTTCCCTGTGATTGCTTAGTGTGTTTGTAATTATTGTTCTTTGTGTGAAAGAAATGGGAAATATTATTGAAGATAATTTCCTTGTGACTACTCTATGATTGCTTTTATTTGGACATGAACATGTTATCCTATGAATGCTGCCATTATCCGGAAGGGAGATGGTGTAAATAGATTATGCATGCATTGGAAAAGTTGAATGTAGTGTGAATTTTTGTGAATACCTATGCATTGTGTGCTGCCTGAATTATTAGGAATGCATACATATATTTGAGCCATAATATGATCCCACCAAAACTCAATATTTAATAAAACTCAGCCATAGTAGAGCTTCAACTATAGCATGGAGCGGTCAGCCAAAGAAGATGCAGTTGAAGAGGAATTTTGGTATCCACCATGACATCAAAAGGAAAAATGATAGTGTTAATATTTTCATGGATTCCACTAGTGAAAAGTGTTGGGAAATTCTTCATCATATTGGGCATAACTTGTCAAGTGGAATGGTGCTATGTGTGTCATCCAGTTCGGGGTTAATATTTTTGTCGTGTAAATGATGAAAATTTGGGAGTCAAAATTATTACCTAGGAATGATGTGTATTCTATTGGCATCAGATAGTTTGGAAAGTTATCAACCCAACTCCTATGTGTAATGCTAATCCTACTTACAGAGGAGAGAATTGATTATATTTGATACATGTTTATGCTTTTAAAATTTTACTAAATTTAATTTGTGTTGCTTATTTAGAAAATAAACTCTTGGTAATTATGTATTTAGTTCCCAGGCTTTAAGATGTAAGTTTTAAGGAGCTTACATTTGTGCAATTATTTTCTATTGAATCTTAGAGTAGATTATGTTGTTTCCTTGTTGAAAACAACCAAAATTTGGATAGTCATTCTCTATTGTGCTTTTAAAAGGTTGAACATCGCATTAGAGGTGCGGCGAAGTAGCGTATATCTAGTAGTCTTTGTAAACCTCTGAGTTTGTTTATTAAAAAAATAGGAAGTTCAATGGATGTGAAGATTGCATGGAAGAAATATTTATTCATGTTTGCATGTGTGGATAGAACTTGTCTAATTCCATTTAAAAGAGTGCCAAGATGTTCTGTGTGAAGATTCTATTTGTGGGTTTCTTCTTTGAGGTTGAAAAGTTTAGTTTTTCTACCATCGCATTCTTAGTCAAGTCGGGCTAGCACACCTCATCTATGGAAAATTTATGTATTTTGTATTTGGTTTAAAAATTATGTTTGCATTGGAAAATGTATGCTTTGAGTTAGAATAACTTCAAAAATTGCATAACTCTTTTAATAGGTTTTGGTTGGAATATCATGTTGGTTTCTAAGCTAGGAATATAAATAAAATGGTATGCTTTTTTAGCGAATCATAAAAGAGTCCTTGCTTTGACCTTTGAAAGAAATGCATAATCCAAATACTTTAAATTGGGAATAAAATAATTAGGATTATGGTTGGAAATGAGTTAAATTATATATTGTGCTTATGTTGATTTTCTTTGCAAGCAAGTTTACTACTTCTCATCAAGCCTTAGAGTCGCAAGTTGGATGCATTGTGTTGTTAATGATCCTTTGTTAAACCTAAACCTGTAAGGATTAATTGGAAACCTTAGTAAAATCTTAGGAGTGTGAATGCAAAACAATTCTTAGGGGTGTGAGACCCTAAGTAAAAATTGGGGCATTGAGAGAATGCTCGAAAATCACCCAAAAACTATTGGGGTGTGAGTAGACACACAATAGTACCTAGAGCAACTGCAAGCTGATGAGTATGGTTGATTTGAAAAGACTAGGTCAGAACTGGTACGAGAGGTGGTATGGGATGCTTTCTCCAGGTTGCATCTAGGATAGTACTGTGATAGATTCCATGTATCTTTGACTAAGCTAGTAAGGCCTCATTGTATGGTATGGGACATACTAATGGGAGTTTAAAATAACATGAGTAATTAAGTCCAAGGCCAGTGTATTGGCATGGCTCTAGTTGACCCCGTGTAGAGGGCAATTGGTTAGACACTAGGTATAAGTATACTATTTTCCTTTCATTCAGTATAGGAACAAGTTCAACAATTAGTCGAAAGGTTCAGAGTGATAAGGAATAGGGAAGCAAGCATCCCCCCTCTAGGTGTATGGGCCCTAGAGGATAACCCTTGTCATGGTTTGACCCTCATGCCAAAAAATGAGGACATAAATGAGATAAGTCAATTCCACCAAAGGCACCTTTATGGGATATGGTCAATCTCGTCCACTTGGGTGACTATGCTGCAATAGTCTTGAACCTAAAAGTGGTGTGTTATGTTTGTGCTAAAATGAATTTGTGACAAAATAAAATTGGGTGAAAATACAATTGCTATGAAAATGAAGGCAAAACTATATGTTGTGTGATGTTTAAAAAAATATACTATGTTTATGTTAAATGGCACAACCAGGTGAGTAGACTTGGGTTGTTACATATGGTATAAGAGCAAAAGTAGATCTGAATTGTGTACTCTGATTGTGAATTTGAATTAAACTAATTGAAATCACGAGATTTCGAGCGAAGGAAACACTAATTGCGATGCATTCAAAATCAAATACGCTTAAGTCCTAGAAATGTAAATTGCATGAAATGAAAGAAACGCATTGGAAGAGATACAAGCAAATGGAGAAAACACAGCCCTTTCATTAAACTTTCTTGATCTCTGTTACAAATACGCCTCCTCCCTTTTCAGGGGCTAGGAGCGTTAAAAGAATTTGACTACAATCGAGACTTAAGGTTCCTCTTTCCGCGTGCCCACACTTGAAATGGACGGGCCAAGATGATGCCGTCGCTGATGTCGATGAGTCCTTGACCTCTTCTGCTCCTCCTGCGAACAAAGAAACAACGAAGATGTCAGTAGCACCTGCTGCAAATAAGAAGTGTTTGTTCTCTAAAATCGCCAAAAGATGCATGCAAACATTTGTCCAAATCGATAGATAAAATGACTCTAAATGACCTGAAAACCTGACAGAGGACAGAAAACATCACCAGAAGGCCACTGCCACTGAGACAGTCGGCCAATCTACCTTCAACTGGAATTCGTCCCTAGGCAGGACGAATTCTGACTGCTATTCGTCCCTGGGTGGGACGAATTCTTCTGTGTTGGAAAAGCCGAAGTGGTACTGCTCCAATGTCGAATCTCGAGACCTCCAAAACGCCTGCAAACAGAGGGGTTATGTAATTGGGGCCATTTTGGGATGACCCAGATGGTCGGATTCTCCCAATTTGGCCTCTATCCTCGAGAATTCGATATCGCCACCTGCAAGTTAGTGAGACAACAAAGCGACAAAAAGCATGATAAAACCTGATCAAAATGTCATGAAATTGAAGCTATGAATTCACCAAACAGAATAACATGAGATGCAACCTGAAACAAGAATCTAGAATGCTTTTGGAATAAAACTTAGAAAGTGCGGGGGTGCCCAAGTGGGCCTCCCACCGTTGGCACTTGATCTTGGAGCCAATCCACTAGGGATGGGCCCAAAACCTCTTAGGATTGGGGGGTCGGCAAATTGGTTGATTCAGGTGTCCATATGTTGGATTTGGGTCAGATTCAAGCTTCCAAAAGCCACCCAACAACCTCCCTTGCAAAAGAGATTGGTGGATGTGAGAAGGTGAATCAAAGGGGATGCAAGTGGGTGTTCAACTCGACAGCACTTCGTTGCTTGAAATCTCCTTCAATCTGTCCCTTTGGGTGAGAAAAGTCCCACCTTTTATAGACCCATGGGGTCTCTTTTGAGAGGGAAGCACAAATGCCATGTGTTGGTCATAGGTGCCATGTGGCAGTCATGTCTTCCCATGAGGGAGGGGAGTCCTCCATGACTTGGGCTCTCATAATTGCCCTTGTGACAGTCCTCTAACGGCCTATCTGTCCACCCACACACGCGTGCGAGGCAAGAGTCATCAACTGACTGTCCTGGGCTGCCACTTGGCACCATTCTTCTTTTTGCCCGTTAAACTTGGAATTCGTCCCTGGGTGAGACGAATTCAGAATTCGTCCCTGGGTGAGACGAATCCCAGTTAGTATTCGTCCCTCGGGTGAGACGAATACTGAGCAAAGTGTCTAAATGTGCCAAATTGCTTCCTGACCTTACAAAATTGCTATGAAAGTGGTTAGGACCACCTGTTTGACCTCTGAGGGCTGCCCTGGGGGCTGTGTTTGTCAAAGCGATCAGTGTTTGCAGTCACATAATCGGATTGGTGCTGTTTTGGTGTCTACAGATGCCCCTTTTTGGGATGCGTTGTGCATAGCGCAGCATCGAGCAAAAATAGATAACCAAAGCACTAATGATTAGGGTTTCTTGGTAACCTAACCAACTTTTGATGCCCCAAGCATGGAAAGGGCATGCATTCTTGAATCCTTGCTTCTGACGAGCTAAGGAGTTTGATTTCAAGTGTTAACCTATTTTGGTGAGGTGTGACTTGAGCTTGGACATTGATCAGTCATGATTAGGCAAAGGGCGCAACCTTTTATCCTCGGGGGAACCTTGTGTTCATGATTCATGAAATGCCAAGTGTTTGATTGATTTGATTGTTGCTTGTTTACTGCCCCAAGCAGGAGCGTGATTGTCTTTGTCAATGATTCTTTGAATGCATGTCGTTTTCCTTAATTGGGTGTGTGATTGTTGATTGGTGACTAAGTGTGACTACCCCCTCAAGCGACGAATCGATGAGGGAATGACCTTCATGAGAAAAGCGACGAGTCGCTTGACCCAAGATGACTTGTGCAAGGGTGCCTTTAGATGGTTTATCGTTAAGCATGTGCAATTTTTCCAACATTTGGACCTATTTTTGGTGGGTGTTAACCCTTTTGGTGATGCCATAATGGGGTGAAATCGTCGAAAACCCATCTTCCCGTGGAGCGGTCCGGCTATGGTAGCCTTCTTGGGGAAGTAGGAGAGTGACAATTTGAACCCCGACATCGATTTTCTATGCCAAGAGGTTAAGTGCAAGAGCACTTGTGTCCGACAATGCTTATTGCTTTGTTTTTATGTTGCATTTTTTTGTTGTTTTTGTTGTTTTTTTGTGACACCATTTGGGGATTAAATTTTCGAAAATCCGTCTTCCCGTGGAGCGGTCCGGCTATGGTAGCCTTCTTAGGGAGTAGGATAGTGATAATTTGTGACCCCAATGTCTATTTTGTATGCCCTGGATGTCAAGTGCAGTAGCACTCCTATCGGGCATAATTTATTGTCTGTTTTTAGTGCATTTTTGATCATTTTTTGATGTTTTTGAAGTGCTGGTTTGAATTCGTCCCTGGGTGGGACGAATTCCAGCTGTAGAATTCGTCCCTGGGTGGGACGAGCGCTAACCTGAGCGCTCATCCCAGTCAAGGACGAATTCCAGCTCAAAAGGCCTATTTAAGGGCCAAAACTTGCATTTGGGCTCATTTGTGTCATTTTTTTCTTGCGATTTTGGAGCTCTGGGAGGAGGAGGTAATTCTGCGAAGCGAAGCTGCTTGGAATTCTCTCTGCCATCATGAGTGCACAAACTGGTTCGAGCGGCGGAGCCGAAGCGAAACCCGTAAGTGTCTTCTAGAGCTTATTTTTGTTTAAATTTCACTTGTTTTATTTAATTGTTTTTTTGTTGTTTTTTTTTTTATTTTTTTTTATAAAAAAATCCCCACACAACTTATGAGAAAAAAACAATTTTTTTAATTAAACGTAGTTAAACCTAGTCAAAGAATTTTGCTTACGACTAAACCCTAGGTTAACGAAACGTAAACCCTAAGACGTATATTTTTTATGTTTTTGAATTTCTTTTTATTCTATTTTTGAATTAATCAGTTAAGATTAGAAATATTGAACTGAAGATTTGTTTTTGTTTTGTTTATTTGATTTTTTTGCTTTTTTTATTGTTGTACAGTTCTTTTCCATGATTTTTAATTTTTTTTTGTTGAATTGTTTTCTTTTGCAGGTTAGGAGCCGGTACCGTGTACCTACCGCCTTTACTGAGGCGCGGGGTGCACTGACTGATGATGATTGGGAATGGCTTGATGCCCTTGGGCTCAAGTAGGTGTCTCGACTGGAGCCTGTGGTCCCGGATCAGGCCTATCTGATGGCCTTGATCAAACTTTGGGATCCGCGGACCAACACGTTCCATCTTCCGACAGGGGAGATGACTGTAACTTTGGAGGATGTCTATCGGTTGCTTCGGATTCCGATAGATGGACTGCCTATTAGGACATCGCCGCGTGATCAGCGGACTGCTGTACTTACGAGATGCTTTGGGCATGGGGAGCGGTTGGGTGTAACGAACCCAGTGGAGACAGCTGAGGTGGACTGCCAGGCTGGCGGGATTTTGGTTGGTTGGTGGCAGGAGAGGGGGGTGTTAGGAGTGAGGCACGCATTCTTGATGGGCCTTATTTCTAACATGCTTCTCCCTGATTCGTCAGGTGCGAGGTTCCCGTGGAACCTGCTGGATTTGGTATGGCAGTTGGTAGAGTGCCCGATAGAGGCACCACTGATTTTGAGATGGGGACAAACATTGTTGGCACAGCTCTACGGGGAGCTGTATGCGGTCCGTTGTCGACAACGGAAGGGCGTCAGTTGCAGTTATCTGCTGCGATGTTGGGGTTGGCAGCACATAGTAGTGGAGAGGCCGACCGGGTTACCGTGGATGACTCGGGCAGCGATGGATGACACGGAGATAGGCTATGCAGTTTTGTGGCGGCGGTCTACGGAGCAGGGGCAGAGTCGGCGATGGGCAAGTGCTGTAGAGCACTATACCGATGCCTTTTCTCGGCTCACTCTAGGGGAGGTGTTTTGGCACCCTTATCGGGACTGTCCAGCCTGGCCAGAGGCTGGAGAGTGGCTCCGTCGGGTACGCAGGGAGCGGTGGTTGACTGGGAGGCACGGGACGGAGCATGAGTTCTTTTCATACAGCCGGGTTACACGACAGTTTGGGGTGCGCCAGGGGTTTCCTGGTGAGCCCGTGGTCTATCGACGGTGGGGAGATGAGAGGGATTTAGATCCACCGGTCACCGTGCCATTGGGCGAGGAGTCAGATGTGGTTATTGACGTCCCGGACGTAGATGACGTCGGGACTACCACTGAGTATGACTCGTGGTGGGTACTACGGTGATGGAGAGGAGAGGGGCCACTGGGAGGCACGGAGGCGGTAGTGGAGGGTGCTGAGGCAGCAGGGGATGATTGGGGAGGTCCGTTGGATGATGCGGACATGTTGGATGTGGGGGATGAGGATGTAGACTTGGGCGCTCCGGATCAGCCGGACATGCAGGACGTGGAGGAGCAGTGGGAGCCAGAGCAGGCTACTGTTCCAGAGGGTCCTGTTCGTCAGGCAGACATAGAGGAGGTGGAGTCTGAGATACGTGCTGAAAATGCATGACTGACAGAGCTGCTACGGATACGGGATCTGGAGTTGGGGGATGCGAGGCGGGAGCTGGGGGACGCGCTGCGGGAGAGGGATCTCCTACGGGCTCAGCTGGCAGAGCGGGATAGGGTTCTGGCACAGCGTGACGATGCGGTGTCATACTATCATCGACGAGAGGCAGAGTGGTGTCGGCACCGGATAGAGTTGGAGAGGGAGGTCATCCGCCTTGGTGGGTGACTTCCTGAGCCCTCGGTCAGTGGATCTTCACGGCGGACGAGGGATAGTGCGAGCGAGCGATCAACATCATCTCGTCGTCGACGATTAGATGAGGGAGGCGGTAGCAGAGCATGATGCGGGGGTGGCAGTAGCCGCCTGCGAGGTCCCATAGGACCCACACCACGGGGGGTAGTTCCCGTCGCACCGATCCTGCGTGATCATGGTGGTCGACGCTTTAGGTTGGGTTTTTGGATATGATTGCGGGGATTGAGGACCAGTTTTGTAGCCTGCGGGCATTTTTTTGACGATATATATATATATATACCGGTTTTATTGTGGTTTCTTACATGTGATGATTTGATTTTTGTTATGCATGATGGCTAATGACTATGGATGTATGCATGTTTATTTATTTTGATGAATGCTTATGTTATGATGAATGCAAATGTTTTTTATTTCTTTTTGATATGCAAAGTGAAATTGATGAATGATATTTGTGGTGATTGGTTACGGCACCATAGGCTGTTTAAGACGCTCTTTAATTTGTTTTTAGGTGATTGCTATGATGTATGGCTCTTGTATGTATACATGTGGTTTTCTCTTTTTGTATTTTCTGATGGTATTGTAAGGATGAAAAGTAGCGCAGTTGGTTTATAAATGTAGCTAAGGTTTTCCGAGACTCGAGACGGTTTTAACTCACTAGCCACGATCGTATTTTATCTTACAAGACTTTTGAACAAGATATGAATCGGACTTGTTTTTGACCAAGCTATTTCACATCCCTGTGTGTGCAATTGAGTTCATTATTGTGGTATTTATCAAGATACCGCCAGTGCCAGATGGGCTTTCAACCGAACTCGTACTGAGGATCACCTAATTAGCTCCACTAACTCCTTTGTTGTATTTAGTTAGATTAATCTGCGGTGTTATCCAAGATGCCATAAGCTAGCTCATCCACATGCAAACATTGATCTGTACGCAAGTTAATGTGATAGATATATCGTCATGCGAGAGGTTTACCACCGATTATCGATAGGCTATCAACCAAATCGGTACTAAGGCTTGCCTCATGACCTTTTAGAATGCTGAGAGTTCCAGGGATTCAAGTTCCACTCCCTTCTTTTCTTCAATTGTATTGGGATACTTGCTCGTTTGTAGTGATAAGATCACTGTTTATTTTGATTTGTTTTTCTTTTGAGCAAGGGATTGGGGATATGGAGTGATGAAAATCACTATTGTTTGTGCCTTTGATTTTTGCACTGTAAGATGTCAAATATTTGATTTTTGACATTTTGCAAATTTTTGATGTTTTGCAACTATTGAGAACTAGGGATTCTTAGGGAATTGGGTAGGGAGGATGCTTGTCCTTTTGCCAACTCTCAGATTCTTGGGGTCATTCGCACGTGGGGATGAGCAAGATAACCGTTTCGCTTTTGGTGACTTGGATTATCTGTAGGTTTCATCTTTCGTTCACACAACTTAGGAATTGTTTTATGTGTTTTAATTTGTGTTGGGATGTTACGTAACAAGGTGTATTTCAAGTATGACTCTACCTTCGTAAAATCTGTCTGACTTGATACATTACATAGCTAAAGAGCAAAATGATGACTGAATCATGAAAACTCTTGATACATTAAAAGACCACTGACTCTAGTGTGGTAAAAGCAATGCATGGTGTTTTTGTTGTTTTTGTAAAATGGAACAGTGTGGAATAAGATGGACTAGTAGAGCAATTACAGCCTATGGTGCCTTTGACCTATACGACCACAAATATGCAATGTATGGATGCAATGCTTAATGCAACTACATATTTTTGTATTTTTGATGGATTGATTTTTGTGAATATGAATATGAGGTGCGAGAAGAGCTCTCGATTGATGAATTTGAGTATGCCTAGATATGAGATGCAAATTTTTGTTGTTTTTGATTATTTTTTATTTTTTTGACCAAGTGATTGTGGACATCCTTGGAGCATTTTGGTGACCAAGTGATTGCGATAATCCTTGGAGCTTTTTGGGTGACCAAGTGATTGCGATAATCCTTGGAGCTTTTTTGGGTTGACCAAGTGATTGCGATAATCCTTGGAGCTTTTTTGGGTGACCAAGTGATTGCGATAATCCTTGGAGCTTTTTGGTTTGACCAAGTGATTGCGATAATCCTTGGAGCTTTTTGGGTTGACCAAGTGATTGCGATAATCCTTGGAGCTTTTGGGTTGACCAAGTGATTGCGATAATCCTTGGAGCTTTTTGGGTTGACCAAGTGATTGCGATAATCCTTGGAGCTTTTTGGGTGACCAAGTGATTGCGATAATCCTTGGAGCTTTTTGGTTTGACCAAGTGATTGCGATAATCCTTGGAGCTTTTTGGGGTGACCAAGTGATTGCGATAATCCTTGGAGCTTTTTGGTTTGACCAAGTGATTGCGATAATCCTTGGAGCTTTTTGGTTTGACCAAGTGATTGCGATAATCCTTGGAGCTTTTTGGTTTGACCAAGTGATTGCGATAATCCTTGGAGCTTTTTGGTTTGACCAAGTGATTGCGATAATCCTTGGAGCTTTTTGGTTTGACCAAGTGATTGCGATAATCCTTGGAGCTTTTGTGGTTTTGACCAAGTGATTTTATGGATCCTTGGAGCATTTTTGGGATATGGCTCTCTTAGATATAAAATGGTCGTAAATGACTGATATTCAAGGGTTCTGTTTCCTTGATACCGTCAAGAGAAGCTAGCCGGTACGTCCCGGGTCCTATTTTGCTATCAATGACATATGGACCTAACCAATTTGCCGTGAACTTGTCCCTTAGGTGGGACGGCAAATTAGAGTTCTGTTGGTTTTCCTTCAAAACCAAATCACCAACCCGAAAGTCCCTTAGGTGAACTTTCATGTTGTAAGCTTTCTTAAGCCGCTCTTGATAGATACGTAAGTGCTCGAGAGCATTCACGCGTCGTTCGTCAAGCAACGTAAGTTGGTCTAACCGGGCCTGCCGCGCAGTGTCATCATCGATGAACTCCTGCATTGATATGCGAAGGGAAGGAATTTCCAACTCGAGAGGCATTACTGCCTCTGAGCCATACACGAGCGAAAACGGAGTTGCCCCAGTTGGCGTCCGAACGCTAGTGCGGTAAGCCCAAAGGGCAAGTGGGATTTGTATGTGCCAATCCTTATGACTGTCTGTGACTGTCTTTTTAAGGATGGCCACTAGTGTTTTGTTTGATGCTTCCGCTTGCCCGTTTGCTTGCGGATAATAGGGCGTTGAAAAGCTGTGCTGAATTTTGTACTTTGTGGTCAAAGCACGCACGTCTTTGTTCTTGAATGATGGCCCATTATCCGATATTATTTTGGATGGAATACCAAAATGACATATGATGTTATGCAAGATGAACTCCACAATGCGGGGTCCTTTCGTTGAGGTTAACGGAATTGCTTCCACCCATTTAGTAAAATACTCTGTGGCCGTTATGATAAACGTGTGACGGCCTGACGATGCAGGGGAGATCTTTTCGATTAGATCGAGGCCCCACTGTGAAAATGGCCAAGCAGATCGGACTGTCTGTAGGGCCTGGGAAGGTACGTGCATCAAATTGGCATGATGTTGACATTTCACGCACTTCTTGACATATTCGCAACAATCTCGCTCTAAAGATGGCCAATAATAGCCCATGCGGAGAATGCGCTTTGCAATGGCCATACCACTAAAGTGGCCACCACATGTACCGTCGTGCGCTTGGGCGATCGCCCAAGTGGACTCTTGCTTGTCCAAACAACGAAGAAGAATTCCGTCATAGCTGCGACGATACAAAATGTCTCCTATCAAGACATACTTAGCCGCTTTCTGCTTGAATGTTCGTTTTGCGGCGTGCGTCAATCCAAAGGGAAGATTACCTAACTTGAGGTAGTCTCTAATGGGTAAATACCAGTCCTGTTGATCGAAAACCTCGACAGTATGAATAGCCAATCCCTTTTGAAGTTCTTCCCTAACAAATGCTGAATGGGATAGAACTTGTAAGAATAGCGTTGTGTTGCTATTAATGGGAGTGGGGGAAAACAAGGACCCCCAGTTGGCACGTTTCAGACGGTCTCGGATTCGAAAGAACTTATCCGAGGATGGTTCGATCTGGATCATGTGGATTCCTGGTGTCAAGTCTGAGCTTGCACGCTCCATCACGGATTGCGATAAGGTTTTGACTTGAATGGTTGTCATATCACCGGAAAGGTCTTGCGGGATTAATGACCCCAAGGAGGCCATTGTGTCCGCAAAATGATTCGATGATCGAGGGAGTGCCTCGATGTCGTACCATTCAAGTTTTGCCAAGAATTTGTCCACGAGGGCTTTATAGGCCTTCAGAACTGGGCATTTGCATTGATATACCCCTTTGACTTGATTGACTATTAACAACGAATCACCAAAGATATTCAATCGTTTGATGTTCATGGCGATTGCTGTCTGAAGACCTAGGAGCAAGGCTTCATATTCTGCATTATTGTTGGTGCATTGGAAGTTTAATTTAAATGACAGGGGCATTGGAGCGCCCTGCGGTGTGAAGAATACAATTCCCGCGCCACCACCTTGCTCGCATTTAGAACCATCGAAGAATAGGGTTATGTCGGCTCGTGACTCTGGCTCATCAGAATATGGCGATTTTGAGACATGGAAGACCCCATCATCGAGTAGTTCTATGACCAGAGGCTGATCGTCTTCAAGAGGAGCCTCTGCTAGTTGATCGGCTATGACTTGTCCTTTGATAGATTTTTGCCCAATGAACTCTATGTCAAATTCCGTCAACAACATGATCCATTTCGCCGTGCGACTACTATGATAAGTACGACTCATCATGTATCGCAATGGATTCTCCTTAGACACAACATACGTAGTGTTGCTCAGAATGTAGTGGCGTAGCTTCTTGGTAGCAAACACCACCGCCAAGCAAAGTTTCTCAACGTATGCATAGTTAAGTTCGTAATCGACCAGGGTGCGGCTAAGATAGTAAGTAGCCTGTTCTTTGTGAAGTTCATTCTTCTGGGCTAGCATGGCTCCCAGTGCCACCTCAGTAGCTGAGATGTATAAGTAGAACGGCACTCCTGGTCTAGGTGGTGCCAATACTGGCGGCGAAGCCAAGTATTGTTTTATTTCGTCAAAGGTTGACTGGCACTCGTCATCCCAATGAAATGTGACCCCCTTGTGCAATAATTTGTTCATGGGTCGGCATTTGTCAGATAATTGCGCTATGAAGCGTTTAATCGACGTGACCTTTCCTTGCAGACTTTTGAGCTGCTTGATGGTAGTTGGGGGAGCCATTTCAAGGATTGCCTTGACTTTCTTTGGGTCCACTTCGATGCCTCATTTTGAGACTATAAAACCCAAGAGTTTTCCAGATGTGACGCCAAATACGCACTTCTTGGGATTCAATCTGACCTTATGCTCTATGAGGCGATCGAGGATCTTGCTTAAGTCACCGAGATGATCTGAGCGCAAAAGAGACTTGGCTAACAAATCATCCATGTAATCTTCCAAAGTTTTGTGCATGTAATCATGGAAGATATATGTCATGGCACGTTGGTAGGTAGCGCCAGCATTTTTAAGGCCAAAAGGCATGACCTTATAACAAAATGTCCCCCAAGGCGTTGTGAACGCCGTTTTAAGTTGGTCTTCAGGATTGATACGAATTTGGTTGTATCCTGAGAAGCCATCCATTAGGGAGAGCATTTCATGACCTGCTGTAGCGTCTACTAGCGCGTCGATGCTTGGCAAGGGGAAATCATCCTTAGGACTCGCTTTGTTTAGGTCTCGAAAATCGGTGCATATGCGAATCCTCCCGTCGGGCTTCTTGACGGGAACCATGTTGGACAGCCATGGCGGATAATCCACGCAGATGACAAACTATGCATCCAACAGCTTTTGTAATTCATCTTTGACCATCAAGGCCACTGTTGGGTGCATCTTTCGTAGTTTTTGCTTTACGGGCTTGATTGTCGGATCAAGCGTTAAATTATGCGTGACTAGCTGCGGGTCTAGTCCCGGCATGTCTCTGTATGACCATGCAAAAACTTCCTTCTTCGCTTTGAGAAGGGCGATGTATTCGGCTTGCTCTTCGGGGGAAAGACTTACCCCCAGCTTGATAATCTGTGGATTCGTTGGGTCTAAGCCGATGTCTACGTCAGTCGTTTCCTCGACTGACATGTGGGATCCGTCCTCCAACTGATGTGGAGTTGGGATCAAATGGATATCATTAGCTGAGTTTAGATCTGCGTTTGGAACCTCGGGTCCCTCTTCAGCCTGAAAAATATCCCGAGTTGTCCTTGGGGTGGAATGAAGCATTTCACCGAAAGGCCGATACTCTGATGGTGATAAAGGTGAATTGACGTGATCCCAGTCGATGGCATCTATGTCTAGGTGCAATGATTGTGATGGATCGGCCGGATTGCGGATGGGTGCGGTCAAATCAATGGAGATCATGTGGATGGAATGAATTTGGTCTCCATAACCGCGGGTGTGATAACTCGATTCTTTTAGATGCTCCCTATACTCTAGATCTGGCTCTACGGGAACGGGCACGAATGGATCTTCCCTAGGTGCGAATTCGTCCCTATTTGCGAAAAGGATGGCAGGGTCTTTTCTCGGCACTGATGTCATGATGGGATCTCGAGGTGGACGATGCTCATCTTGAATTTGGAGCCATGGATCCAATACTTGGTCCCACCTTGCAGGGTCTACCCACCATTCATGCCCTAGCAGTATGCCCATCTCGTCCCATTAGATCTTCATGAGTTAAAGGGCGGTGATGTCGTCGCGCATGTCCGAGATAGTCCATCTCGGCCTCATCTTCTGAATCACTTTCGGAGACCCAAAAATGTTCATTCTCTTCAAGCAACCGTTGCTTGCGACGTTGAGGACCCTCCTTGTTCCAAGTAAGTTAATCTGGTCCCGTTGTGGTTGTTCCACCCTTGGTGGAGGGACCTGATTCTCTTAACACCGTATTGTTTCATCCGGAACCTCTAAGGGGAACAACTTCAAAAAGATGTCCGGAAGTCGTTGATGTTCTCTTTGAGGATTAATCTCTGAACTTTCGCCTCTCTCTAGCAAAGGAGAGGGATTACTGCTGTTTCCAGGGGTGTTTGTTGACCATGGGAGGTAGTCTCCCAATGTGTATTCTGTATTTGGATTGGCATACGGATCTTGTGCCAATCCCCCCTTGTTGCCTATTTCTAGGCCTTGCATATTTTCAACCAAGATGTCTAAGGGCAGGGGGTGGTTGAACCCTACTCCTGACTTGTCATATGGCATCTGATATCTTGGTTGGCAAAGGACCCGCATCCCTTGCTCATATCCCGCCTAGCCCGTATCCATGCCAATTGCATTGGCCGAGATATTTTAGGGCAAAATCTGGGTTTGACAGATAGTTGATGTTTTCAACAAAAGGCTCTTCGTCTGCTTCCTTTTGTTGGCATGGTTCAAGACCATGATCAAGGCCCCCATACACGAAATTCGTCTGGTTTGGAGGGTAGCCTAGAGGAACAACTGTCCCTATGGGAAGGCGAGGTCTTCCCATGTCTTGTACTGACTCCAATGCTGGCGTCGCCACAACATTTTGCACTAAATATTCCCCTAGGCCCGTACTGGCCATTTCAACAGTGATTGTTGATGATTGGGTGGGAGGAAACGGGAGTCCTTCCTGAGTCCATTCCATGTTTGGTGGTTTAGGAGTCTTAGTTTCTGTTGTGCTTGGTGTTTCCTCCGTTGATACCGTTGAGATTGTGGGCAACCTTTCTTCTAAGGGTTTAACCTCTTCCATGATCTGTTTTCCCTTGTCCTTCTGTTGGGCCATGATAGGTGGCGTTGATGATGAAGGAGCAGGTGATGAAGTCTCACCTGGCTGGGATTTTGCCTTGTTGGTCACCAGTGGTGCCTGCGGTATTGGACCTTGTTTAGATGGATTTAACTGGAAATCCAAATGTGTTGAAGGGAGGGTCGATTGAGGCATGAATTGTACCGCATTGCAATACTTGAAGGGCTCTAAGTCCATTGGGACTACATGTATTTCTCCTTCATAAGCATACTTTAAGCACTGGTGGGCGATCGAAGGGACACACTTCATGTCCCTGATCCAAGGCCGCCCTAGCAGTATATTATAAGCCATCTCGCCTTCTAACACATGGCACAGTGTAGGTATTGACTTTTGTCCTACCTGGACAGGCAGAACAACTGTGCCGACTGTCGAGCATATTGCATCGTTGAAAGCTCGCAGTGTGTACGTGGAGGCTATGATGTGAGAGGCTGGCAGCTTCAAATGTTTTAAGGCTGCAGTGGTAATGATGTTACTGGACGAGCCAGTATCTACCAACACTCTCTTGTACGGAATCCCGTTGACCCGCGCGATAACGTGCAGGGGTGGATCTGCCATGTCATTCGATATCGTTTTGACCTCATCTTCTCTGAATGTGATGACCGGCTCCGTACATTGTTTCACATGTCCCACGAAGTTGTTGAAAGAATTTGCTTCGTGAGGTTGTAATTCAATGGCTTTTAAAATGTCCATAAGAGCTTCCCTATGGGGTGCTGACTGTTGAATAAGCTCGTAAATGGACAGCCTAGCCGATGTGGTCCGCAAACTCTGTGTGAGTTTGGTCCGTATCGTGACCTCGGGTCTAGGCGGAGGCAACTGCGTTGGGCGTTGTTGAGGCTGCGATGTTGTCGAAACTTCCCTCGTAGCTACCTCGGGGGCAACTCGTCGGGTACCTTCTGTTCCTTGTTACTATGCTAATCATTCCCACAAATCCTTGCATGGGAAGATTCTGTCGCACCTCGTTAATCTGGAGTGGTTTTGCCTGTGCCTCGTGGGCAGGCAAAGGGTCCTTGAATACCCCCATTTGTTGATTGTTTGGCGCTATGGGGTTGTCCACGGCCAATGTTCTATTGTCAATCAAATCTTGGATTAATTCTTTGAACTTCTAAGCATCCATTCAAGTCGTGTCCTCTCCGCCTATGGAATCTACAATACAATTCCTCTCTGTATCCCCTAGGCTTAGGAGCATTAGGGTCTATATTTTGGATTTTTGGCAGAGTGACTAAATTTGCCGCTGACAAGCGGTCAAATAGGGAGTCCCTGGACTCCGTGTAAGGGGTGAATTGTCGCCTAGGGCGACGCTGCTGATTCTGCTCCTGTCTTCTATTATCTCTTTCATAAGCAGGAGGCACTTGCTCGGTAATTAGCCTTTTGGGGCTGCATTTCTTGCACAGGCACGGGAACATTTATCGCAACTTGGTTGACCGTAGCATGTTGTGGTTGCGTTGTCCCGGTTTTAGTGGTTTTATTCCACTCTTTCTTTTTAGGCTTGGCGATTGCGCCTTCGCCTATCTTAATCTCTTCTATAACTCTGGCTTGCGCCAAAGCTTCTTCTAAGTCGGTCGTATTGTCGCAGCAACAATAGACCAGAGATTGATTTTAAGCAACTTTTTGCGAACATCCGTGTGAGATCAGACATAGGGGGACGGTAGGGTAACTTAGAAAGCAAAGCTCTCCATCGATTCCCATATGCTGCCATTGTTTCTTCCTCAAATTGCCTGAGGCTCGCCAGATCACTCAGTGATGCCTTCTTCCTTGTGTTGAAGGCAAAGCGTTCAAGAAACGCATCTACTAATTGATCTAAGTTGCTTATGCTGTGTTTAGGTAGTTGTGTGAACCAATCCGAGGCAGGGCCTCGCGAATGTGGTTATGAACGTTCTAAGCAACAATGCGTCATTATCTTGGATGCCGAAGCATTGGCTTAGAAATCTTGTAACGTGTTCTTGTGCGTCCTCTTCACCTTTAAAGATTGCCAATTGAGGCAACTTGAAGTGCTCGGGGTAAAGAGGTGTAGGCACTGAGGGATGCACCGGATTACTGCGGAGTTGACGTAATGTGGGTTTTTGATGCCCAGCAGCTTTTGTCTCCATAGACTCCAAACGCTCTAATAGCGCTTGGTATGCATCGGAAGATTTTATTTCTTCCTCTCTTGTTCGCTCCCGTTGTAAGTTATGGTAAACCGGGGGCCTATGGAGGGGTGGCCGAATGGCAATCCTCCCGCCTTGATGGGGAGTTTCAGCATATTCTATTTCTGGTTCGTACTCCTCATAAAGTTCTTGAGGAGTCTCTCGGGCGAGACCTATGACCTTGATCGAGTCCTCGCTCGAAGGTACCCATCATTGTTTCGGGGAGTGGCCTCCCTCTCGGGTCTGTAAGATCTCGGAGGCAAAGCTTGACGAGGTCGTGGAGACCTGTCCTGCACCAACGAATTGTGCCTCTCATATTGTTCGGCCCTTTGGATGCGAGGGGTTGGCTCCCTCTCAGGTAGTTCATAGCGTAACTCATCCGCTTCGCGTTGCATGCGCTCTCTATCCAAGCGGTGTCGATACTCTATCTCCTGATGACTTTGTTTAAGCCGCGTGATTTGGGCTTGACGGGTGGCCTGTCTAGCAACTATCGGGTCAATTTGGTCTACCCTATTTTGCTCAGGAGGTTCGAATGTTTCTCCTATGTGTTTGCCTCGAGTTTGCTGATCTAAAGTTTCAATGGGTCGCTTCCCTCTGTCGAGGTGGGCGACATGTACTCGAGGCTTCGGCCTTGATGTATGATCATGATACCTAGCAAGTGCGGAAACGCAAGGTTCCCACGTTGTTTTTTGTCCTCGAGGAATGCGATGGCTTTCCTCGTACTCTCTTTCATGGGTTTGGACGGGGCGGGCGGAGTTAGCTCGCCCTGTGTAAGGAGCCCTGCGCTCCGGATTTTGTCTTTCCGTCCTGATGGGAGGTAAAGAAGGGATGCCATATCCACGTTGTCCCTCCAAATGGATAGTGTGCCTCTCTAGCGCTCCATCGCGCTGTGGCCACTCATGTCTAACCTCGAAGGCGATTCTCTATTTACATCAAGGTCTACATGTAGGGCGTCTTCCCGAAAGGGGCTGCTTTGAATGGGCATACCCCACCGAGGATTCTGAATCGGATTCTTTTGTAGGCCGGACCGATAAGGCGGTATGACCAAGTCCTCAAGACCGAAGCGAAGGCGACTTGTGCTCGCTTCTTGTGTACCTTTCGGAGCTTCTGCCCTTGATTGGGCTTGGCTACGGGTGTACACCATTGCGTTGCTTCTATACTATCTAAGTAGATTTTTATCTCGTTTATGATGATTTTTCTTTTTGTCTACACTAAGCAGAAATAAACACACACATACACAAACCGTGATTATCTCTTTTAAGGATTATTGGTGTGCCCTAAACTGGTTTAGTGCATTTTGATGTTTTGTTTTGTTTTTGTAGGTTTTGAAGAACGTTTAAATGCATTATGAAGGCTCATATAACTCCCAAAATGGTAGCCCCTTCAATATACCAACCAGAGCCGATATACCAACCTCTCTATATACCCGCCCTTACGAGAGGGAGACTATAGGTACGTGAGAGCAGAAGGTACATGGTACGTAGGCGGTACGGAAGGGGGATTGTCCTGTTAATGGCACCTACCATAGAAGACTTATCCTCGCGCGCATGGGAATCACCCCAGCGACACTCGGTCAGCTTTCGTCAGGATTTACGCCTAACAACAGTTGACAATCGGGAAATGGATGCAAAGCTAAGCCAAGGTGGTGATGAACCCACCGTTGGTCTTGCTCAAGGGCTGGGGTCTTACGACCAGCTCCTTGGTTTAAAATTATTGCGTGAAGTGTGTGGGATTCATTTTATTTAACGAAAATGAAACAAGCATAAATGACTTTCCCTATGCAATGCAAGATAAAATGAAAACAATTAAAGAAACAGAAACAGAAACAGAAAATTTAACAGAGATTATGAAAATCCCTACCTCTTCTCTGCTTGGACCGGTTGCTTCTGAATTTCTGCTCTGAAAAGTTGCAGACAGAAATTCGTCCCTCGGTGAGACGAATTACAGAACATAATTCGTCCCTCCCAGAGACGAATTTGAATTCGTCTCAGGGTCAGACGAATTTCAGTAAAGCAATCGCCACAACCAAGGACGAATAATAGTCGAAACAAAAAAGGTACCTGTCAAACACAAAACACAAAAATTTGATCAGTTTTTGTGATCTTAAAAACCAGGGAACAGAGTCCCACCGTGATCGCCACTGAAAGCACGAGATTTCGGGCGAAGGAAACACTAATTGCGATGCATTCAAAATCAAATACGCTTAAGTCCTAGAAATGTAAATTGCATGAAATGAAAGAGACGCATTGGAAGAGACACAAGCAAATGGAGAAAACACAGCCCTTTCATTAAACTTTCTTGATCTCTTGTTACAAATACGCCTCCTCCCTTTTCAGGGGCTAGGAGCGTTAAAAGAATTTGACTACAATCGAGACTTAAGGTTCCTCTTTCCGCGTGCCCACACTTGAAATGGACGGGCCAAGATGATGCCGCCGCTGATGTCGATGAGTCCTTGACCTCTCGCTGCTCCTCCTGCGAACAAAGAAACAACGAAGATGTCGTAGCACTCGTTGCAAATAAGAAGTGTTTGTTCTCTAAAATCGCCAAAAGATGCATGTAAACATTTGTCTAAATCGATAGATAAAATGACTCTAAATGACCTAAAAATCTGACAGAGGACAGAAGACATCACCGGAGGGCCACTGCCATTGAGACAGTCAACCAATCTGCCTTCAACCGGAATTCGTCCCTGGGCAGGACGAATTCTGACTGCTATTCGTCCCTGGGTGGGACGAATTCTTCTGTGTTGGAAAAGCCGAACTGGTACTGCTCCAATGTCGAATCCCGAGACCTCCAAAACACCTGCAAATAGAGGGGTTATGTAATTGGGGCCATTTTGGGACGACCCAGATGGTCGGATTCTCCCAATTTGGCCTCTATCCTCGGGAATTCGATATCGCCACCTGCAAGTTAGTGGGACAACAAAGCGACAAAAGGCATGATAAAATCTGATCAAAATGTTATGAAATTGAAGCTATGAATTAACCAAATAGAATAACATGAGATGCAACCTGAAACAATAATCTAGAATGCTTTTGGAATAAAACTTAGAAAGTGCGGGGGTGCCCAAGTGGGCCTCCCACCGTTGGCACTTGATCTTGGCGCCAATCCACTAGGGATGGGCCCAAAACCTCTTAGGATTGGGAGGTCTGCAAATTGGTTGATTCAGGTGTCCATATGTTGGATTTGGGTCAGATTCAAGCTTCCAAAAGCCACCCAACAACCTCCCTTGCAAAAGAGATTGGTGGATGTGAGAAGGTGAATCAAAGGGGATGCAAGTGGGTGTTCAACTCGACAGAACTTCGTTGCTTGAAATCTCCTTCAATCTTTCCTTTTGGGTGAGAAAAGTCCCACCTTTTATAGACCCATGGGGTCTCTTTTGAGAGGGAAGCATAAGTGCCATGTGTTGGTCCTAGATGCCATGTGGCAATCATGTCTCCCCATGGGAGGGGAGAGTCCTTCATGACTTGGGCTCTCATAATTGCCCTTGTGACAGTCCTCTAACGGCCTATCTATCCACCCACACACGCGTGCGAGGCAGGAGTCATCAACTGACTGTCCTGGGCTGCCACTTGGCACCATTCTTCTTTTTGCCCGTTAAACTTGGAATTCGTCCCTGGGTGAGACGATTTCAGAATTCGTCCCCGGGTGAGACGAATCCCAGTTAGTATTCGTCCCCGGGTGAGACGAATAGCGAGCAAAGTGTCTAAATGTGCCAAATTGCTTCCTGACCTTACAAAATTGCTATGAAAGTTGTTAGGACCACTGTTTGACCTCTGAGGGCTGCCCTGGGGGCTGTGTTTGTCAAAGCGATCAATGTTTGCAGTCACATAATCGGATTGGTGTTGTTTTGGTGTCTACACTAATAATTATCCCTTTTACCTTTAGGTCAGATAAAAGAAATTCTACGAGGTGGATCTTAAAGAAATTGTATAGGAGGTAGGGAGGAAGAAACCACTGAGAGACCACCTAGAGGACCAAGGTTAGGATTGATATGAGAAGGACCACATTGTGAAAGAAGGATGAAAAAATTGAATGAACCTCCACTTAATAAACCTATCATAGAAGGGGAGAACCTTACAAAAATATTTCAAATGTTACAAACACACATGGAGCAAAAAAGGGAAGAAATGACCTAATAGAAAACTCAAATGGCCTAGCAATAAGAACTTATTACCCAAAAAAAAATGGTGATAAATTACTTAGCTAGAGAAAGATACATTGGTTTAAGTAGGACTGAGGAAGTATCTAGAGAACCTGATGGAACCAGTATCAGAAGGGCTGGAGTAAGGAATTGGATAGGAACCTAAGAAAGGTTGTTATATCCAAGTTCATTGAAAGGGTGACAAATATTTAGTGAAGAATTGGTTAAATTAATTGGAGTCATATTTCTCTTTAGTAGTTTTATCCTCTAAATCTAAAACTGCTTTGGTAGTCATGAGTATTACTGAGGTAGCCCTTGACTTATGGAAATAATATAAAAGAGATCATAAAATTGAAGCTTTAGACCTCAAGTGGGAAATAGTTTTCAAGGAATTCAAAGTTAGATTTTGAACTAACTACTTTTATGAATAAAATCTTCCTGAGTACAATAGTATCATGAACCAATTAATCAAAAAAGAGCTTAAAATATTGTGTCTTTTAGCAATAATGAAAAATGTGGCAAGAGAATTGGAGCAAAGTAGGTAGGGTGGTAAAAATAAATCTAACTATCATAGTGGTAGGTTCAAGCGAGATGGTAAAGAAATTACCAAGAGGTAAGATAAAAAAACTTGAAGTTTAAGATAGGACCAAGGAAATAACAGTTTTTGAAAAAAATGATAATATTAATAGATCAAATAGATTTCATTCAACTAGATGCTATGTGTACAAAGGGGATCACTATGCTAGTAAATATCCCTATAGAGTTGATTTACGTCAAAATGCTCCAAATAAAACCACTCACAAGATCTTTGCAGCCATAGGTAAATCTAAACTTGATGTACAAATTACCCCTTTTTTGTTAAATGGGAAAATGTTTGGCAAAAATATGGAAATTTTGATGGATAGTCGTTCAACCGATAGTTTTGTATCTACTAAAATAGTGAGGGACATGTTTTTTGGACCTAGAATTTTGGCCAAGGGTTGGAGCGTAGAGTACGGTTCTGGGTAGACATACCAAGTCAACCAATATTTGTTTGACCCCACATTTACTTGACATAAGGTACAACTAATTGGCATCTATGTGTGGTAGCTCTACAGATATTTTATATAATTCTATAAGTTGATTGGTTGAAGGTGCATAAGGCCATTTTAAATTTTGAAGATAGATGGGTAGAATTTATGGATGAATCAAATTAACGCATTAGAGTTTGTTGTGGATGAAATGATGTTAGACCATATTTATTGTTTGCAATGCAAATAAGGAAATTTATTAAGAAGAAGGGGATGGTATTTATAGTTAAAATGAATAAGAAAGAAAAGTAAAAAATGGAAACTGACCTTCTCTACAAACATCTAGTATTGAGAGAATTTAAGGATGTGTTTCCTAAGAATTTACCAGGTTTACCTCCTCAAAGGGAATTTGATTTTTCCATAGAATTTCTACTAGGGGCGGTGCCTATTGCAAGGACACCATATAGTATGACTGTTATTGAGCTATAAGGGCTCAAAATGTAACTCCAAGATCTATTGGAAAAAGGTTTAATAGAATCTAGTGTATCACTGTGGGGGATCCTATTTTTTTTTAAGAAAAAAGTTGGAACCTTGAGAATGTGCATTTATTACCTAATGTTAAATAAGGTAAATATTAAAAATAGGTACCCGTTACCTAGATTTGATGATTTATTTGACCAACTAAGGGGAGCAATCATATTTTCAAAAAAAGACTTGAGATCAATTTATCATTAGCTATAGATACAAGAAGAGAACACCTCTAAAACAAAATTTAGAACAAGGGATGGACATTTTGAGTTCACTATTCTAAAATTTGGGTTGACCAATGCCCCAACTGCGTTCATGAACCTTATGAATAGTGTCTTTAGAGAGAAGTTGGACCCGTTTGTGCTTGTATTTTTAAATGATATTCAAATCTATTCTAAGAGCAAGGTAGAACATGATCAGCATATGAGAATTGTACTTGAGAATTTAAAAGAAAAATAACTTTATGAAAATTTATCAAAATGTGAGTTTTATACCCTGTAAGTGAAGTATTTAGAACACATTATCTCTTCTAAGGAATTGTAGTAGACCCCAAAAATATTGAAGCTATAATTGAGTGGTAAAAAACTACTAGTGTGACAGAGGTGTGAATTTTTATGGTTATTGTAGGGTATTATAGGAAATTTGTAAAATGTTTATAGGGAGAGTCTTTATCCAAGGTGATGCGGTCATTGCCTAAAAGTATAGGAAAATTCTAAGGTATGATTCTAATTATGCTACTTATTATTTGGAGTTGGCAGTAGTGGTCCATGCCTTAAAAATTTAGAGATACTATTTTCTAGGAAAACCATTTGAATTAAAAACAAATAATCACAATCTTAGATACATATTCACCCAACCCTTACTAAATTTCAAGCAAAGATGTTGGATGGAATTTTTAGCAGAGTACAGATTTGGTATTGAGTATATGAAGGGTAAGAAAAATAAGGTAGCAGATGCTCTGAGTAGAAGAGGGTACATTTCTATTATGGAAAAATGACAATATGATCTTATAGACCAAATTAAAGCTTTGCAAGCAAAGGATGCATTTTTTCAATCATGTAGGGTACAAGATGAAAAATAATATGGAAACATTACAGATTTTGTGGTCAAATAAGACCTACTAATCTATAATAATAGATTAGTAGTTTCAATCTCAGAAGGGTTAAAAGAAAAATTATGAAAGAAGCACATAATATGCCTTATTAAGTGCATCCGAGGGAACAAAAAAGTGCAAAATTTTGAAGAAAACATATTTTTGGCCAGGTATGAAAAAATATTACCAACTATGTGGTTAGATGTTTAGAGTACCAAAAGGGTGAAGGTGAAATATTTACATCCATCTAGAAAACTATACCCACATCAAATACGTAAGCAAAAATGGCAAGTGGTGTCAATGGATTTATTATGGGATTATCTAAAACAAGGTTTAGACATGATGTAATCTTGGTAGTAGTAGATAAGCTAATCAAGGTAGCATATTTTATACTAGGTAATGTTCAATATGACGCTCTAGTAGTAGCAAGTAAGTTTACCAGAGAAGTGGTAAGATTACATGATTTTTCAAAAGTCATAATATCTGATAGAGATTCACGTTTTACTTCTAAATTTTAACAAGCAATGTATGAGGTATTAGGAACCAAAATGAATATCAATATTGCATACCATCCTCAGACTAATGGATAAATTGAAAGAGTAAACTAGGTGTTAGAATATATGTTAAGAATATATTGCATGGATCAGAATGCAAAATGGGAAGATTATTTATACCTAGTGAAATTCACCTATAATAATAGTTTTCATGCATAACTCGGAATGAAATATTTTGAAGCTCTATATGTAAGAAGGTATCAAATCCCCTTGTATTGGGATAATCAAAATTTCTATAAAATATTCTAAACTGGATTCTAGATTTGTAGGTCCATTTGAAATTGTGGCTAAGATAAGCTCTGTTGCCTATAGACTTGCTTTACCACCAAGCATGTCCAAGATTCATAATATCTACCATGTATCCCTCTTTAGAAAATATGTCTTTGATCCCACTCATATCTTGGATGTGTCTAAATTGCAGATGACTGACCCATCAAAATTGAAGTTTGACATGTTCAGATACTTGGTTTTAGAACCAAGAACATAAGAAAGAGAAGCGTTGATCATTTTCAAGTCTAGTGGGACCACTTTTATGATAGAAACACCACATGGGAAAATGTGGTAGATATGCAGTAGGATATTTCATACTTGTTTGAGTAGATTTAAAGTTTCAAAAACTTCTATGAGATTTGATGATATGTATTTATTTGCATCAAATATGAAAACTAAATATTAAGTAGAGTAGATTTTTTTGGCTTGAGTTACAAAGTAGAGTAACTTATTTTTGGTTTGTGTTAATTACACAAATAAATTTTGTACTTATGTTGGTTATATATATATATATATATATATATATATATATATATATATATATATATATATATATATATATATATATATATATATATTCTAGATGAATACAATATGGCATTATGTATGATTGATTTTTATTTCATGGTAAAACAATCATAATTTTATGATGAATTGGATAGTATATCTATATTTGAAAAGGAAATCATGTTTTTGTTTGAATTTCTTTGACAGTTATTAAATTCTTATGAAAAAATATACTTTACTTAAAAAATCATGAAACATAGGGAAGTGTTTGTCCTAAGTGGAGGAGGATGTAACGACCCTCGTCACATGGATAATTGGATATGAGCAAATTAGTAATAACCTTACCATTTTTGGTGAATTGTGGTACTGCTAATTACAATTGTGTATGCAGGATCAAGCTCAAATTTGATGAGATAAGAGTAGTTGGTTAATAGGAAAAAGGTAAAGGGAAGTGATGATTCAACTCGTGAGTACATGGACACTCACATTCTTACATATCATGTAGACTTTATGTTTATTTGTTTATTGCATTTGGTTGAGTTTATTGATTTCAAATAGTTTTAAACTAAAGAAAAAACAAAATATATATTAAGAAAGGATATGCATAAATGCATGGATAAAGAGATCCAAAAGTAAAAGTATTCCTGTGGACGTAAAATTATTTAAAAGCAAATGTGAATGCTTTGCTTGAAATATTTTAATATGAAGTAAATTTAACTATGGATTTTGGTAGCGAATATTTAATTTAGAAAATCTTATTTTCCTCATGATGGGATGGTATTCAAGGAAGATTAAGAAGCAAACCCAATTGTAGTACAGTGAGGTGTTATTTGTAGTAATAATGATGCAATACCCTCTCTCAATGGTGAACTGTGAATGGAGGAAAGGAAGTTAAGAAAAAATAAAAACAAGAAAATTGGTAGAGGGAGGAGCAACGAGATAGACATGGGAGAGCGGTGCAGTGGAAATATTTGAAATTATCAAAGGTGTTGAGAAGGATCTTGGAAGAAAAATAAACCAGAATGTGTTATGCGTGGGAATCTAGGTAGATTTATTTCAAAATATTTTCATATTGCTTGGAAGTGTTTACTTGAATGAAAAGTATGAAAACTTCGTTGAGTGATGCTTTGTATTTTATTTTTTACATGATTAAACAATGCAACGTTTGGATGATTGAGTGCTTGATATTGTTTTTCTTTGTATGAAATAAATGGTTAACAATATCATAGAGTATCCCTTGTTCTTCCTCAAATATTCGTTTATTTTTGTTTCCTGTGTAAAACATATGGAAAATAAAATTTGTAGAGCATTCCCTGTGATTGCTCAGTGTGTCTCCAATTAATGTTCTTTGTGTAAAAGAAATGGGAAATATAATTGAAGAAAATTTCCTTGTGATTGCTCTATGATTGATTTTATTTGGATGCAAACATGTTTTCCTATGAATTCTGAAACAAGTGTCTCAAATAAGTGGCAGCTAAAATATAATGCCATAAATAAACCTTGACGATACAATGAAATACATATAATATTTAAAAATATTAATTGTTCTTTTATAATTTATTTCGTCCTTAATAATGAAGACCATTCAATTGAGAGGCCAATGAAAAACAAAAATAAAACTTGTAATAAAAAGGAAAGAAGAAATAAATACAATGTTAAAATCTAGAGAGATGAAAAATAATGAATAGATAAGGATGTTGTAATTCCATTGAAGTAGCCTAACTTACAACTAGAAGAGTTTCTAAATGCATTTCCATTCATACTCAACTTCAATTTAAACCTCCTGGATTTAATTGTTCAAGGCATATATTACTTCCTAAATACTTTTATTCCCTAAGAGAGTATCTATTCATCAAAATATGATATTTTTTATTGGTTTGATGTTATTAGTATAATGTTTAGATGTTTTCAAGGGCTTCTAATTTTTATATTTAAATGCAAACTAATCCATATTTTCCTTATTTTACCTTAGAATCACATTTTAACTAATGCATGCGCATATGAATGCAAAAATATTAAAGGACATGTGTGATGTATCATCTGTAGACTTCATATATAAATAAGGGAGAATATTTTATTTTTAAGATACTTTAATAGTCAAATTATATAACTAGAGGCACAACAGGGGTTGTCTTTCCTATGATTCAAATTTGAGTCTCTATAATGTGAACCCAAAGAATTTACCTGACATAGATAGAAGGGAGAATCTTTGATAAAAATAATAACTATAGTAAGCTTAATAAATAAATTATAATCATGATCATGATGTTTAATTTAGGTGTAATTTTTTTTTGTATGTTTTAGATTTATATATTAAACAATGATACAATATTGAATTCTAAAATTTAAAAAGTGACCCTTAGAAAGAGGTGGCATAATACACACAAGGACATATAATAGTAAAGATTAGGGATAAATTTATGATAAATTTAGTAATTATAAAGGTGGAATATAGCATTGTAGATTATCAAAGGATATTACTACATAGAACAAATCTTGTTTATTATGATAAGGAATTGATGAGTTATTCTTGATAGCCACTATGATGCATAGTAAAAGTAATGTTGGAAAAAATTAACACATATTAAACCTAAACAATATGATGTTGTAACTTAGATTTTAAAGTAACAAATTGAAGCTCTTTTCCTTCCATTATTTTACATAACCTATACATTTGTCTTATTTCTTCCTCTAGAAAATAATATCACTTTCACTGTAATTACATAGTTTTATTTAAAAGTTTATCACTCCTATATTTTTTTCAATGTTGAAGGAAACTATTATCTTATTACCAAGGAATTTATTTTCTATTACCCCATCCAATCTCATCGATTGGATAAGTATTTTTAGAAATAACTACAAGCATGACCTAAATTAATTTTTAGAAATATTTTTTTGCAATAGTTTTTTCTACCTAGGATGTCTAATTCAATATTTTAAAGGATTTTTTAATTCATATCATCCAAAAAAAACTATTAAAAAATCTATTTAAAATTTTTATGATATCATCCATGTAAAATTTTTAGAAAACCTTATCCACTCGATAATACTAGGACATGAAAAATCCATATTAGAATAGATTTTGGACATTGATAAAAGTATTTCCTTAAGCATTAAGAAAAAAATAATATAAAAATGGTAAACTTTCACATAGAAGTTATATAATTGCATGGATGAAGGAGGATTTTTTAAAGGAAGAAACAAAAGAGTTGCATAGATTAGGTCGGAGAAAGGAATAATTCAATCAAGAATGTTTTACTCCTAACTTCTAATATATTAACTTATATTTTAAATTTAGTTAAAATATTTGAAATAATATAAAAAAATTAATATTTTATTTTTATTATATGTTTTAGTGGTTATAAATACTAGTTATTAAAAAAAACTTAAAGTTTATTAGTCTATGTGGTTTCCTCGTTGTTTGTGTTTGGGTTGTTGGTGTTGTTCATAGTCCTGAGGTAGTTTCTTTTAACACTTTCAAAAAATTGTGGACATCCTTTGAAAACATTTTTATTTATAATTAAAAAAATTATAATAGATAAATTATATAATTTTTATTTTTAATCAAAATTATTTTGATTAAGGATGAGGAAAGCTGCTTTGCTGGAATTTTTTTGAGACCTATCTGGTGGGCTCTGTAGGGATGGCAATAGTTTCTGGAGGAGGTATGAACAACTGGAGGAATGTAGTGATGGCATCAGGTCCGTCATAGAGTGTGCATGCTAGGGCTGGTATTTCTTTTAAAAATTATTGGAAGGAACAAGATTTCCCATTGCATGCCAGGAATCGCTTGTTAAAGAACAATGGATGTTTGGAATGATGTGAAGCCAGGCCGGTTCTAGTGGTTCAACCAGACTCGGTGGTAGAAGATGTGGAGTATTTAACCAAACATGCACTTATTGGTAAATTTATGGGCATCCGAATTTCTCTTCCCTTTGTGGAGGCTTGGGTTAGGAAGACTTGGAACCTTGAAGGTGATGTGGAGGTGATGCTGAGTGCAAACAACTATTTTATGGTGGTTTTTTCTTGTCTTGCGGATCATAACAAAGCATTTGAATGAGGTCCCTATTTTTGTAACCAAGCGGGACTCTTTCTTAAACCCTAGCATGTGGGTTTCAACCCATCAGAGGAGCAGCCGTCATGGGTTTCGGTGTGGGTTCGGCTTCCGTGGCTCCCATTGGAATTTTGGAGAAATGACATCTTGCATATGATTGCCCTTCTACTTGGGAAGCCGGTTGGGCCATCACGATAGACGCTAGATAAAATGGTAATCTTTTTTTCCCGTATCTGTGTTGAAATTAATTTAAACAATCCTATTCCAGATTCTATTGAAATACAGTTTGGATCAACCAAATGGGTTCAAAAACTTGACTATAAAGCTCTTCCATTTTGTTGTTGGATTTGCCATGAATATGGCCACTTACAAAGAAAATGCCCTAAGTTTGTCCTACCTGTGGCTTTAAATCCTAGGCCCTATCGAGCTGTACAAAATATGGATAAAGGAAAAGCCCCGATAAAGGAGGGGGATCAGGATAAGGAAGGCTTTGTTATGGTAAAACCTCGGAACAAAGGAAGAAAGGCAAAAAGAGACATTAAGGATAACCAGCTAGATGCTCAGCTCAACTGTTTTGAAATTCTAGAGAATCTTGATCAGTGCGTGGAGATACCTAAAACATCGCTACCTGTTATAGATATAATAGGACCAAATTAGTTGTCTCTTCATGAGGTGGAACCAAGGGAACCAGATATAGGGGGTTTAAATGAAGAAAAAAGGGCTTTGGTTTCGAGTATAGGTGATATGGTTGGCCCTAGCCCTGGGAGTGAAGTTATATTAGAAAATGGCACAGATTTAGATATGCCCTCTCCTACCCAGGCACTGATGCAGTCATCCATGGACTATAAAACTCCTACGGTGTTGGGATTGCAGCATAAAATAATTAAAAAAATGCTTCAGATAAGAATATGAAGGTGGGTCGAAAGAAAGACCAGGATAAAATTAAGTTAATGGGGGAGACTTTGGTAGAGTCAGGTTTGGTGAGAACATTGGACTCCCATTTTTATAACCCCCAAAAATAATTATACTTTCATGGAATGTAAGGGGGTTGAACAGCATCCCTAGACAAAAAGTTGTTCGTGATTTGATTCGTGTTCATTCTTCGGATGTGGTTTTTATTCAAGAGACTAAATTAGCTATTGATAGTTTGTTCAATATTGCTCCCAAGTTGTGGAGAAATGGGCAATGTCAGTGTATTGGTGCATGTGGATATGTTGGTGGCCTTGCTTGTTTATGGGATCCAGTTAAGATCTCTCCTCTTACCTGGATTTCCAACAGGTGGTCTATTTCGATGATCGGGCATGATAATGAATCTGGTGAGACCATCCTACTTACAAACATGTATGCTCCTATTGATTACAATGGTAAAGTGAATTTATGGGAGCACATTGGCTTTGTGAGAAGTCTGGCTCCCCTGTACCCATGGATTTTGGCTGGAGACTTCAATTCTATCACTTTTCTGGAAGAAAAACGTGGTGGGATTGATCTTCTTGAGCCTTTTTATTCTGTATTCAATGCTCATATCCGGGCCTTGAACTTGGTTGACATCAAGCTGGATAATGGGATATTTACTTGGCATAATAGAATATGTGGGGAATATTCCATTTCAGAGAGACTGGATAGGTTTCTGATCTCTAGTTTTTGGATTGGCAATAATAGAAGCGCTAGTTCTATGATTCTAGAGGGTAGATGATCTGATCATTGGCCTATCAAACTCTTTGCTCTGGAGTTAGGGCTAAAACAAAATCCCTCATTTAAGTTTCAACTTATGTGGCTGTGAGATCCTAAGCTTCATGATTTCATGCGAGGCTGGTGGACTAATGGCAAACCTCCTCATGGCACCGCTATGTACTCCTTTATGAAGTGACTTCAATTTGTTAAGCATAAATTGAAGAGATGGAATAGACTAAATTTTGGGAACCTTTCCTTGGCTAAGCTAGCAGCTCTTAGGAGGGTGGAAGAAGCCTCAAGGAAGATTAGAGATCAGGGACTCACAGAGGAGCTTCTTGTTGAGGAATCTGAGGCTATAAAAGACCTTGCTGAATGGGAACTGAGGGAAGAAATTTTTTGGAAACAAAAAACTCGAGTAGATTGGCTTCAGGAAGGGGATAGGAACACGGCCTTCTTTTATAACTCTGTTAAGGCTCGTTGTAATGCTAACCTGATTACCTCTCGTTAATTCTCAGGGTGCCCTGCTTTCTTCTTTCAGGGATATTTCAGAAGAGACTAAGAGGTATTTTTCCTCTCTCTTCAAGGAGGATGCCCTCTCAGATGATGAGGAAGAAAAACTTATTCTAAACTGTATTCCCTCGATTGTTTCTAGAGATATGAATGAGCACTTGATGGATCCAATTTCCCTTGAGGAGCTAAAAAGTGTTGTATTCAAGATGAAAAATGGGAAAGCCCCAGGTCCGGATGGATTCCCGATTGAGTTTTATCAAGAGTTTTGGGAGTTAATAAAATTTTACCTTTTGAAAGTGGTTCGTGAGTCCCAAAAGAACAAACAGATGCTAAGGGCCCTAAATGCTACCTTTGTGGTGCTTATTCCCAAGAAAGAGGGAGCTAATTCCTTGGATATGTTCAGATATATTGCTCTCTGTAATGTTGTATATAAGATCATCACAAAAATTATTGCTGAGAGGCTGAAGATATGGTTGAGCAAAATCATCTCTGAGGAGCAAGGTGGGTTTGTTACTGGCTGACAAATCATGGATGGGGTTCTTATTGCTATAGAAGCTATTCACTCAATGGAAACTTCTAAGGAGAAAACTATGTTCATTAAGTTGGACATGGCAAAAGCCTATGACAGAGTTAGATGGTCCTTTCTTCAAAAAGTTCTTATTGCTTTTGGCTTTGAGGAGGAATGGATTAGATGGGTGATGAGCTGTATTTCTTCTTCCTCATTCTCTGTTCTTGTTAATAACGAGACAACAAAGCTGTTTGAGGCCTCAAGGGGATTGAGGCAAGGAGATCCTCTATCTCCTTATTTGTTTATCATTATGGTAGAAGGGTTGGGCAGATTACTCAAGTCTCAGGTTAGGCATGGTCTCATTCAGGGGTGGAAGTGGGATAACAGTTTGCCACCTCTTTCCCACCTTCAATTTGTTGATGATACTACTTTTTTGGGAGTTGCCACTATCAAGGAAGCTGGAAACATTAGATAGTATCTTGACATATATCTTGGTGCTTCTGGATAGGTGATTAATGAGGACAAGTCCTTTATTTTCTTCTTCAATACCCCCCCTCTTATTCAAGCCAGGATTGCTCGCATTCTAAGATTCCAGGTCGGGACTCCCCCCTTCATTTATCTTGAGATCCCAATTTCATCTCATCCTATGCCTAGATATTCTTGGTAGTCTATACTTGATAAGTTTAGAAGGAAGGTAAATCACTAGACTGTCATATGGCTATCCTCTGTAGGTAGAGTATTGCTTTTAAAATCTGTTATTCAAGCTTTACCCATTTATAGATGTTTTTTGCAAACAGCTCCTTCTTGTTTCATCAAGGACATGGATGCTCTGTCAAGACAATTTTTGTGGTCTGGCAAACTTGATCAATATAAATGGAGTTTGGTTAGATGGGATTCCATTTGTAGGCCAGTTCAAGAGGGAGGCCTTGGGTTGCGACAGGCAACTCTTTCTAGGCAGGCTTTGGCTGCGAAACTTTATTGGAGATGGTGTACCTCTCAAGATCAGATTTGGGCTAAAATATTATCTTATAAATACTTGAGAGGTATTTCTGAGGTAGATATCCCTAGAGCCAGTTTGGTTGGGAAAGGTTCTGTTATCTGGGACACTCTAAAAAGAGGAGCTAATTTAATTAAGCAGGGTTTGTTCTGGATTTGCAATCGGGGATCAGATGTTCTTTTTTGGGAGGATTCTTGGGATGGCCACCCTCCTATCTTGACTCAATATCCCAGGTTACATTCCCTAAGCATTTTTTTCTTGGAAGCGGGCTGGTCTCATGTGGAGGACTTTAAAAAAATCTAGTATTTTGGAAATATGGAGATGTACAGATGGAAAGATCCATAGGAATGGCCCCAAGGGGGATTGGTTGAGGATAGAGAGGTGCTTGCTCTTATTCTTGCAGGGAGGTACTATTCTTCATTGAGGGATAAAGACATTCTGGCTTGGAACCCTAATCCCAATGGAACCTACTCTGTAGCCTATGGTTATCAAGTTCTTGATAAGCAAAGGTTTGGGAGTCTCCCTGTCACATGGTGGAAAAAGGTGTGGAATAGATTTGCTTGGCCGAAATGTAACTTTTTTCTCTTACTGGTAGCTCGTAATAAATGCCTCACTTGGGATAACTTGAGGAAGAGGGGATTTCAGGGTCCCTCTTTATGTGTCCTTTGTGGTAAGAATGAGGATTCCTCTTCTCATTTATTTTTCCAATGCTCCCTTTCCAGAGACATTTGGCACTGTTGGTGGAGTGCCTAGAACCATCCTTGTTTTCATGTGCTCTCCCTGGTGGAGTTTTGGAGTAGTCTGGGCAGACCTCCAGCCAAGGCCCCCTTCCTCCAAGTGGCTTGGAATTTGGGCCCTTCTTGCATCATCTGGCAGATTTGGCTCGAACGAAATCGACGCATTTTTGAGGGAAGTCATTTGGCTGTTCAACAGATCTGGAAAAGGATCCTATGTATGGTTCAAGAAACTATCCATAGTAAATGTTATGTGGACCCTCATTTGGACTCTAGGGAGGAGAAGGTACAACAGGCCCTTGGTTTGTTTGGGGTTGGTGTGAATTCTTCTAGCCCTAGTAGGATTCCTCAGCTTAGCAAGAAGGTTAGGAGAGAGGGTAGATGGAGACTACCCCCTAGAGGAGTTTTAAAAATTAATACTGATGGGTCGTCCAGGGGCAATCCTGGACATGCTGGAATTGGTGGTGTTGGGAGAGATTCTGCTGGTGTGGTCAATTTTTTCTTTTCCATTTATAAAGGTGTTCACTCCAACAATCTTATGGAAGCTTTGGAGATACTTGAGGCCTTGCAAAGGGGGTTTTCTCTTGGCTGGCACAGGATTCTTTGCGAGTCTGACTCTCAAATTTTGGTTAATATTTTAAACAACAAAAGAGTGGAGGATGTTAATTGGCAGTTGGCCTCTGTGACCATTCAGATTCTCAGAATGAGTGAAGAGTTTGAATTTATATCCTTTGTGCACATTCCAAGGGAATGGAATGGGGTTGCTGATTACCTGGCCAAAAGGGCTTCTGAGCTATTGGATACTCAGAGTATTGATAACTGGGAGAGTCTCCCGTCTGGGGATTCTCAACACCTACGGGAGTTGATCCATAAGGATGTTCAGACTTAATGTGGTTTGTTTTTTTTTTTCTTTGGGAGTTGACCTTGTATGGTGATTTAGCCTGTCTTGTTGCTTATTTGAGTCCTGGGTGGGGGCTTAGCTGTACTTTGTAATCCAAAATTTTTATCAATAAATTTTTACCCCTTTATTTAAAAAAAAAATTATTTTGATTAAATAATTGTATAATTATATAGATAAATACCATTTTAAACAAGCATCTATATAGTCAAAAATCTATAATTAGAAAGCTTGAGACAGATTTTGTTACCAGTAACATCACAATATCTCATAGCTAGATACTAAAACTTCAAAATAAAGTGATAATGTATTATCATTATTTAATTCATAAAATATATCTTTATTGTTAGGAGAGACTTTTGAAATCCAAATTAATAATATAAAGCTATGCAATATCATTTATTCAATATATTTTAGATCTTAAGATATTAATATTTTAGGTTAAATAAATAAAATATATTATAATAATTTTTATTTGTTTTATTTTTGTAACTTAAGTGGACACAAAGGTTGTGTTTTAAATTCAGTCTTGTGGGTTGGTCATAGGGGTTTCTCACACTAACCTAAAAAAAATTGTCCAAAACTAACAACATAAAGGAGGTTTAAGGTTCAAACCTTGGCTTGGGTGAGTATGTGAGGAGAGGGTAGGTGTGTGATGATTGTGTATTAAATTTCCTATTGATAAGCATAGTTCTCATTTGACAATAGCTCAACCCCATGCATCATTCATAAATATTTTTACACTAACTAAATTAAATAATAATAATAAAATATATGTTTAATTTTAGGAGAGACATGAGAGACTTTTGAAACCCAAATTATTACGAGAAACCTATGCAAGGTCTAAGGTGCAAATGGTGGTTGGGTGAGTGTGTGAGAAGAGGGTAGGTGTGTGATGACTATGTTTTAAATTTCCTATTGATAAGCATAGTTTTCAGATTTACTAGAAATCATGGTTGAGAGGAGATTTCTCAACCCTATGCATTAATCATAATTTTTTTTTTACATTAACTAAACTAAAAAAAATTAATAAAATATGTTTAATTTTAGGAGAGACATGAGAGACTTTTGAAACCCAAATTATTATGAAAAACCTATGCAATATCATTTATTTAATATTTTTTTGACCTTGTTATTAATATATTAGGTTAAACAACCAATCAAGACCTTTGAAACTTCAAAATATAATTTTATAAAAATATTTTTTACATAAAATAATTTATGTAATGAACCTTTATTCTAAAAATTTAAATTTTTTGATAACTAGAAGTATATTTTTTTCTTAACCATTTTTTAGATTATTTTCTCTTTTACCCATCATCAAAGTTTATTATCCAGAGTATTATGCATATTATTTAAACATATAATAGAATGACACATATGGTAAACATATAAATAAAATTTAAAGCAATATTAATGAATAATGTAGATCTAAACTATATTTTCTTGTATATTTTCACTTCACAAATCAAATATCAATAAAATATTGGATTTTAAAAGTGTGGGTATATTTATATAAAAAAAATAACAAAGAATCAAAATTTAAGATTTATATGAAATGATTTTATTTATTTTAATAAAAAAATAAAATAAACATATATAAAAAAATATTTATTATAAAACTATTGATGTTTAAAAAATAAAAGTAAAGTTGAATTAATTTTTTATCTCAAAAGTATTAAATAAAATTATTGGATTTATTAAATATTATGAACTAAATAGGACTCAATCCAAAGATCTAGCAATTCAAATGATAAGGTTAGAATTGAGTTAGAAGTTACACCCAATATTATGGCAAAGTCCACTTAAGTTCAATTCCAATTGTCCTCACCCATAATATTAGAACCGTGGCTTGGCTTATAATGTGGAAATCCTCTTACCTCCCATCCATTAGATATTGTTCTTTATATACTATCCTTATATATAGTTTTATTTTAATAAAATATTATATATATTGATTTAGATAACACTTATTTATTATAATAATTATATTGTTATTCATATCATTTAAATTAATAGATATTTTTTAATAAGTTATGGATTTTAGTTTAAAGTAAAATCAAGACAACATAATAAGGTTGAACAACCTACTCTTCACACATTAAAATTTTATACAAATCTTTGCTATGAAAAACCTATTTTAACCATTCAAACTCAAATTAATAAAATTTTAATTATATGATTATTTACTAATATTTTATTTATTAAAATTATTTATGACTACAATTATTTGATATATGTATATATTCTTAGTACAAGTAAATACAAAATTAACAAATGAAAACTGTTTAATTAAATTATCAATTATTGGTAAATTTATAATTATAAAAATATTAAAACTTTAATCAATAATAAACCTATTAAGAAAAAAAAATAATATAATAGAAAAACTTATGTAATAAATCAGTAATAAAATAAATTCCAGTTTATTAAAGTTTATTTCTTTTACATTTTCCTCTATCCAAAAACTTATACCTTTAAATAAAAATTTAATCACTCCCTCCACTTCAAAAACGAAGGATAAAAAACATAATTTAAAATTTTCATAAAACACAACTTTTATATCACCTTTCTATAAAAGACAACATTATTTGAAATGTGGATTAAAATAAAGTCCATAGAATGCACAATGCAATAAATTGCATTTTTTATACTTTTAATCCAGTTGGATATAATGCCAAGAAATACAACATACGACTTTCATACCTTTGTAATTTAATTTAAAATTTTTATAATAATCTCTATCACATTTTCACGGTATTATATATAAATTAATTTTATTTATTCTATGCATACGTATCTAAATTATGTTTCTCCATTGCTGACATACTAAAAATATAACATCCATCATTGTCACAGATCTGTAGTGTCAACCAGACGTGACATTGATTATATATATATCAAGATTTGAATAATGAAGGATAATTGAAAAATAACAAAGGATTGGGTTCAAGAATGTAATAGTAGGTCATCGCTGACGATGGAAATTGACTATATATATATATCAAGTTTTCAATAGCGAAGAATAAAAAGCGGTTGAATTTATCGTATTGAAATCTCGATTGCTAAAGAGAACATATGACTGGGTTCAACGATGTAATAGTAGCTCATGGCTGACGATGGAAATTGGCATTTTTTAAGATGTTGTGAACGTATTTCTTTTATATATTTAATTTTTTTTTCCTCCCTCGTGCAAACCATAACCCAATACTACTTCATCTGATTTCCAAAATTCCACACGTTATTTTTCCTTTGTCTCAAGTAAAGCCAACGTTATAGTCATTTAAAAGCAAGATCTAAAAGTTAACGACTGTCGGGATTGAAACAGTCAAGACGTGGAAATGGACATTTTCTGAATAAAATTATCGATAGTAGAAGTTTTGATAAATGTCAAAGCTCGTGGCATGGCATTTTCCAGCCTTAGAAAGGATAGTGAATGAATATAAGATAGCATAATAACAAATGCAATCCACGCTTTTTCTTGGGATTGGAAGTCAGTAAATCCAATTTTTGGTAATCACGTCTCTTCAAAAGAATGGGTCATATTTGGAAGTTTGAAAAGTTCCTTTCTTCATCCTGTAATTTGCGACTTCAATAGCCTAGTCAAATTCTACGGCTGAATTCCAACTTGGCACGAAGAAAACATGGCCGTACAATGTTTCCTTTTGCTTTATATACAATATATGGCCACTCAACTTAAACACGGCCCGAATTTTCTCTTTGTGTATTGCACTGTATATACACCATTGTTATTGTCGGTATTTTGATTTCTCTTGTCTCGAAAACGAGATCAATACGTGGAATTGATCAGCTCTTCCTTTTTCGGAACTGATAACCACAAGTTCTAATGGAGAAGAGTAATTGTTCGATCTCGGCGCTGCTTATTTTGATCACAATAGCACTGGCTATTGAATCTGCGCATGCAACTCGAATCCTCGAGGAGAAACCGGTGCAGAACAAATATTTAGCTAATCTCAAACTTTTCGATGGAGAACACCACGAGATTCAAAATCAGGTGGCATGCTCAAACATGAATATACAGCTGGACCAGCGCCTATTTACAGCCAAGAATAGCTCGGAAGCCGGTCAGATGAAGCTCGTACGACCTCATAAGAAAATCAGCACGTTGAAGATTAATAAACTCCCTTCTGGTCCAAGTCCTGGAGTAGGCCATGCATATATTCATGCGGGACCTGTGAAGACTAGTTGGAAGGCAAACATATTGAAGAATAAACTTCCTTCTGGTCCAAGCCCGGGAGTAGGCCACGCATATATCAACGCGGGGCCAGTAAAGACGAGAGAGGCTGGAACAACAATACTGAAAAATAAGCTCCCCTCCGGTCCAAGTCCCGGTGTGGGTCATTAAGTCTCTTTAGGTCATTGCAAAATATTTAAGTCCTTTAACTAACTCCTTTCATATGTATTCAGTCTGAAGTGTGATTGAAGTCTGTGATGCCATTTGGTAAAGTTCCTATTGCAATGCCCTAATACCAATTGTTTGTTTAAAGAGAACGGAAGGATATGTGCACAACAAAAAGATAAGATACAAATTGTTATGTAAAAGAGACGAATTCGCTGTAATATATAAAATTTTATTAATTGATTTATTGCATTACAATATAATATTTTTTAATACATCTTGATATTTTGAATGATCAGTCCAGTTGTTTCTTAATGCTGGTACACCACTCTGAAATGGATAATCACTATTCTATGTAATCTGATTCACCTATTGATGATGCATAGGAAATGTAAATAATTGAGTGCTTTGATACCAATTGTTAATTTACTTGAAAGAGAAAGATATATGTAGAATAGAAAAGATAAGACGCAAATTGCTCCTATAGAAGAAATAAATTGTTGTTGTAGTAAATAGAATTTTGTTTATTGATTAATTGTCTTGCAATACAATATTCTTCAATACATCTTGATATTTTAAACCTTATTTCTTGATTCATACAATATTCTTCAATACATCTTGATATTTCAAACATTGTTTCTTGATTCATAAAAATATTCTTCAATACATCTTGATATTTCAAACCTTATCTAACTATTCATAGGTTGGATGATCCACTTGACACAAGGTGGATGTACAATTCAACAAATGATGAATACAAGAATATATATACTGGTTACAAATGGTTTTTATAAACTAATAGATTATGTTTTTCAATCTTTAGATTCACCTTTTTTATCTTTGCACTCACATTTTTTTTTGTCATCTATCTTTCTATATCACAATTGCTTTTCTATTTTTTCAACCTATTTTCTTCTTCTTTAAGAATAGCACTTTCACATGCTCTTTCATATTAAGCATTATTTTAGTATTAGAGAACTCTATTTTTTACATTTGATATGCATCATTCATAGTTCAATTATATTTTATAAAGTAGTTATTATGTATTTCATAGTGGTGCACCATAATCAAGAAACAAGAGGATTCACCATTCAAAATATCAAGATGTATTAAAGAATATTCTATTGCAATGTAATGATTCAATGAGTTATCTATTATATATTGTAGTAGTAAGTTGTGTCTTATCCTGTTTGTTCAACAAATATCTTTCTATTTTGTAAAGACCCTCCTCACATAAATAATTGCAAATGAGAAAATTAGTAATAACCTTACATTTTCTTGTGAATCATGGTACTGTTGATTCGAAGTTGATGAGAGAAGAGTAGTTGGTCGACAATAAAAATGTAAGTAGAAGTGATGATTCAGTTTGCAAGCACATGGACGATCGCATGCTTACATATCATGTAGATTTTATGTTTGTTTGTTTGTTGCATTTGGTTGAGTGACAATGACGATGAGAGCCACTAGTTATTTTATTTGTTGCAAATAGTTTTAAACTAAAGGAAAAATAAAATAGATATTAATAAAGGATATGCATAAATGCATGGTTAAAGAGGTCCAAGTTTAAAAGTATTCGTGTGGATGTAAAATTATTTAAAAGTAAAGGCGAATAATTTTCTTGAAATATTGCAGTATATAGTAAATTTAACTATATAGTTTGGTAGTAAATATTTAACTTGGAAAAGCTTATTTTCCTCATGATGGGATGGTATTTATAGAATATTAAGTGGCCAACCCAACTATATTTGAGTGAGGTGTTATTTGTAGTAATAATGATGCAAAAAATTCTCTCAACAATGAACCGCGAATGGAGAAAAGGAAGTTAAGTTGTTAGAAGGAGAAATGTGCAATGGAAAATATGAAAATATCGAGAAAAAAAAAGGAGCTTGAAAGAAAAAGAAACTAGAAGGTGCTATGCGTGGGACTTCAGGTATATTTGTTTCAAAATGTTTTCCTATTGCTTGATCATGTCTACTTTAATAAAAAAGTATGGATACTTCATTGAGTGATGCTTTTTACTTTATTTTTATGTAATTAAACAATGCAAAGTTTGGTTGTTTGAGTGATTGATATTGTTGTTCTTTGTGTTAAATAAATGTTTAAAAATATATTAGATTATCCCTTGTGTTTGCACAAATGTTTGCTTATTGTTGTTTCCTATGTAAAAGAGATGGAAAAACAAAATTTGTAGAGTGTTCCCTGTGATTGCTTAGTGTGTCTCCAATTACTATTCTTTGTGTGAAAGAAATGGAAAATATAATTGAAGAGAATTTCCTTGTGACTGCTCTATGATTGCTTTTATTTGAACACGAACATGTTATCCTATGAATGTTACCATTATCCCGAAGAGAGATGGTATAAATAGATTATTCATGCATTAGAAAAGTTGAATGCAGTATGATTTTTTGTGAGTGCCTATGCATTGTGTGTTGCTTGAATTATTAGGAATACATATATATGTTTGAGCCGTAATTTGATCCCACCAAAACTCAATATTTAATAAAACTCATCCATAGTAGAGCTTCAACTACAACATGGATCAGCAGGCCAGAGCAGACGCAATTGAAGAGAAATTTTCATATCCACCATGATACCTAAAGGAAAAATGATAGTATTAATCTACCCATGGATTCCATCGATGAAAAGTGTTTGGAAATTATTCATCATATTGGAAATAACTTGTTTAGGGAAATAGTGCTATGTGTGTCATCCAGTATGAGGTTAAGATTTTTTCGTGTAAATGAAAAAAATTGGGATTCAAAATTATTACCTAGGAATGATGTGTATTATGTTGGCATCAGATAGTTTGGAAAGACATCAATCCAGCTCCCATGTGTAATACTAATACTACTTACAAAGGAGAGAATTGAATAGATCTGAAACATGTTTGTTCCTATAAAAGTTTACTAAATGTAATTTGTGTTGCTTATTTAGAAAATAAACTCTTGGTAATTATGTATTTAGTTCCCAAGATTTAAGATGTAAGTTTTAAGGAGCTTACATTTGTGCAATTGTTCTCTATTGAAGCTTAGTGGTAAGACCCCAAGGTATTACTGTAAAATTAATAAATAATTTAATATAAATGTAATCGCAAGCCACTCAAAAGGGGGTTCCCTTGTAATAACTTTGCCACTACAGGGGGCTCTCTCCTTTAAATAATTAATACTACTTTTATTATTCTTCTTTTGATTATTTGTGTGAATGGCCAACCTAATATATATCTTCCCTAAAGCTACATTTGTGAAGAGACGTGATGGTTCACGTTATTAAGAGACGTGATGGTTCACATCATGAAGAAATGCGGTGGTTCACTTTACGAGTTAATAATATAATAATTAAATGATTATTAATACTAACTGATACTAAATAATAATGTTCGGATGGAGGATCCTAACATGCCACCCTCCTTAAAAAGATTGTCCTCAAAGCTCAAAGTGAGGAGCTTTATCCTTTGTTTTCCAAGAAGGATTTATGTAATTTCTTTAAATATTTTAATGTCATCCTTTCGTAGGTAGGGATATCGAGAAGTATGAAGCATTAACAAGAGATTTCTAGAAATATTAGTAAATGTATGATGATGATATAAGGGCAATCCTTGGGGTTCTTTGAACATATTAGAATAATGCATAAAAAGAGGTGGTAAAACTTCTACATTTTCATGTTTTTCCTTAGGAGAGGCAATGGAGGAGTTTCTAGTCACCTTTCTGCCTTATTTTTGAATAGGTTTGACCCTATGGTGATAACTCACTATTGGAGAGGAAATTGAGTGTAATCTTGTAGAGTGCATGTTTGGCCATAATGGGTCACTTCAAGAATATCTACATAATCCTTGCCTAATGCATTGATCACTTCTAGTACATCAACTGTATTGCCTTCCTCATTGTGATTAGATGCTTGGAGTATTTATTTCTCATTATCCTCATTTTACACATCTTCATTATATTTCTTAGTTTTCTTAGCTTCCTCATCTTCCTTATCTTCCTCGTCTTCCTCATATTTAGTGCCATCATTAGGCGTATCTATCACTATGTCTATCTCAATTACATTTTTGTCATTGGGAGAGCTACAAGGAATAGTTGCATCTAAAATATATAGTGCAGGTGTAATACATTGATGATTGTAAACAAATTTCTCATCACAATGATAGCAGAGACCTTTTGCTTGTCGTTCTTTCATTTCTTCAAAACTAAGATGTTTAATTGGTAGGGTTGGATTAAGTTTGGGGGTTGTGTAAGTACTTTGTGCCTTTCCATTATGCATAGATTTGGGGGCAATGTAAGTGGTTTGAGATTTCCCTATAGGTGGTCTCCCTAATTGACATTGTGCATTGATTTTATCTTCTGCTAATTTGGTCAATCCAATGGTCTGTATCATGGTATAGGGTTTGAACTTCATCACCTTCATTTTAATTTCCTCTTTCAATCCATTGATGAAGCAATATATGAGAAATGCTTCATCCAACCATGTGTTGTGTTTGGTGATATCCTTAAATTGAATTTCATACTCACGCACAATAGTGTTCTGATGAAGATCTTTGAGCAATTCCCACATGACTGGGTCCCACATGGCTTTGATACCAAATGGTAAGACCCCAAGGTCTTACTATAAAATTAATAAATAATTTAATATAAATGTAATTGTAGGCCACTCAAAAGGTGGCTCCATTTTAATCACTTTGCCACTATAGGGGCTCCCTCCTTTAAATATTTAATACTACGTTTATTCTTCTTATTTTGATGATTTGTGTAAATGACCAACCTAATATATATCTTCCCTAAAGCGATGTTGGTGAAGAGACGTGATGGTTCATGTTATGAAGAGACTTGATGGTTCACGTTATGAAGAGATGTGACGGTTCACTTTATGAGTTAATAATATGATAATTAAATGATTAATAATACTAACTAATAATGTTAGGATGAAGAATCCTAATACTTACAGTAGATTATGCTATTTTATTATTGAAAACAACCAGAATTTGGATAGTCATTCTCTATTGTGCTTTTAAAAGGTTGAATGCCATGTTAGAGATGCAGTGAAGTAGTGTATATTTAGTAGTGTTTGTAAGTTTGTTTACTTAAAAAACATAAAAAGTTTAATGGATGTGAAGATTGCATGGATGAAATATTATTTATGTTTGCATGTGTGGATAGATCTTGTCTAATTTCATTTAATAGAGTGCCAAGATGTTCTGTGTGAAGCTTCTATTTGTGGGTTTCTTCTTTGAGGTTGAAAAGTTTAGTTTTTCTACCATTGTGTTCTTAGTCAAGTCGAGCTAGCTCACCTCATCTATGGAAAGGTTATATATTCTATATTTGGTTTAAAATTTATGTTCACATTAGAAAATGTATGCTTTGAGTTAGAATAAATCTAAAAAATGCATAATTATTTTAATAGGTTTTGGTTGGAATATCATGTTGGTTGCTAAGATAAGAATATAAATAAATTGGTATGCTTTTTCAGAGAATCATAAAATAATCCTTGCTTTGATATTTGAAATAAATACATAATATGAATACTTTAAAATGGGAATAAAAGAATTAGGATTTGGTTGAAAATGAGTTAAATTATATTTTGAGCTTATGTTGATTTTCTTTGCAAGTAAGTTTACTACTTCTCATCAAGCCCTAAAGTCACAAGTGGGATACATTATGTTGTTAATTGTCCTTTTTCAAAGCTAAACCTATAAGGATGAATTAGAAACCTTAGTAGAAGCTTAGGAGTGTGAATGTAAAACAATTCTTAAGGGTGTGATACCCTAAGTAAAAATTTGTGTATTCAGAGCATGCTTGAAAATCACTCAAAAATTAATGGGGTGTGAGTAGACACACAATAGTACCTAGAGTAATTGCAAGCTGATGAGTATGGTCGATTTGAAAAGACTAGGTCAGAACTGGTATGAGAGACAATATGGTATGCTTTCTCCAAGTTGCATATAGGATAGTACTATGATAGATTCCATGTGTCTTTGACTAAGCCTGTAAGGCCTCGTTGTATGGTAAAATATATACTAACAATAGTTTAAAATAACATGAGTAATTAAGTCCAAGGCTAGCGTATTGGCATGGCTCTATATGACCCTCTATAGAGGGCAATCAATTAGAAACTAGACATAAATATGCTATTTTAATTTTATTTAGTATAGGAACAATTTCAAAAATTAGTTTAAAGTTTCAGAGTGATAAGGAATAGGTAAGAAAGCATCCCTACTCTAGGTGTATGGACCCTAGAGGATAACCCTTGCCATAGTTTGACCCTATGTTGTGTGATGTTTTAAAAAACAAGGACATAAATGAGATAATTCAATTCTACCAAAGGTACCTTTATGAGATATGACCAATCTCATCCACTTGGGTGACTATGTTGTAGTAGTATTAAACCCAAAAGTGGTGTGTTATACTTGTTCTAAAATGAATTTTTGATAATGAAAAATTGGGTGAAAATACAATTGCTATGAAAAAAAATACCCTCCTATATGTTGCATGATGTTTAAAAAAAAATGATGCTATGTTGATATTAAATGGAACAACCATGAGAGTAGACTTGGGTTGTTACATATGGTATCAGAGTGAAAGTAGATCTGAATTGTGTACTATGATTGTAAATTTGAATTAAACTAATAATTATCCCTTTCACCTTCAAGTCATATGGCAAGAATGTTATGACGTGGATCTTCAATAAATTCTATAGGAGGTATGGAGGAAGAAACCACTGAGATACCACCTAGAGGACCAAGGTCATGATTGAGATGAGAAGACCCTCAGCGTGAAATAAGGATAAAATAATTGAATGAACCTCCACCTAATGAACCTCCACATAATGAACCTATCAGGGAAGGGGAGAACCTTGCAAAAATGGTTCAAATGTTGCAAACCCACATTGAGCAACAAAGGGATGAAATGGCCCAACAAAAAACTTAAATAACCCAACAAAAAGAACTTATTACCCAACAACAAAGGGTGATAGAGGAATATCTAGAGAAAGATATATTGGTTTAAGTAGGATCGAGGAAGTACCTAGAGAACCTGATGGAACCAATGCCAAAAGGGCCAAAGTAAGTAAGGAATTAGATAGGAACCTGAGAAAGGCTGTTATATCCAAGTTCACTGAAAGGGTGATGGAGATTCAATAGAGAATTGGTTAAATGAATTGGAGAGATATTTATCTTTAGTATTTTTATCCTCTAAATCTATGACTGCTTTGGTAGTCATGAATATGACTAAGATAGTCCTTTATTGGTGGAAATCATATAAGAGAGGGCATAAAATTGAAGCTTAATACCTCAAGTGGAAAAAGTTTGTTAAGGAATGTAGAGTTAGATTTTGAACTAACCACTTTTATGACGAAAAGCTTCCTAAGTACAATAAGATCAGGAACCAATTCATCGAAAAAGAGCTTAAAAGGTTGTGTCTTTTAGAAACAACATAAAAGGTGGTAAGAGAATTAGAGCAAGGTAGGTAGGGTGGTAAAAACAAATCTAACTACTAAAGTGGTAGGTTCAAGTGATATGGTAAAGAATTTTCCAAGAGGCAGGATAAAAAACCAGCAGGTCAAGATAAGACCAAAGAAACAATAGTTTTTGACAAAAAATAATAACAATAATAGATCGAATAAAGTTTCTTCAATTGGATGCTATGTGTGCAAAGGGGATCACTATGCTAGTAAATGTGCTCATAGAGCTGATTTACATCAGAATTCTCCAAATGAAGCCACTCACAGGATCTTTACAGCCATAGGTAACTCTAAACTTGATGAACGAATTACCACTTTCTTATTAAATGGGAAAATATTTGTCTAAAATGTACAAATTTTGATAGATATTGGTTCAACTGAAACTTTTGTATCTACTAAAATAGTGACAGACATGTTTTTTAGACCTAGAATTTTGATCAAGGGTTGGAAGGTAGAGTATAACTTTGTGTAGACATAGCAAGTCAACCAATATTTGTTTGATCCCATATTTCCTTACCACAAGGTACAACTAATTGAAATTTGTATGTGGCACCTCTTCATGCATTTTCTATCATTCTAGGAGCTAATTAGTTAAAGGTGCATAAGGCCATTTTGAATTTTGAAGATAGATGGGTAGAATTTATGGATGAATCAAATAAAAGGATGAAAATTTATTGTGGATAAAACGAAGTTAAACCACATTTACTGTTTGTAATGCAGATAAGGAAAGTTATTAAGAATAAGGAGATGGTCTTTATAGTTAAAATGAATAATAAATAAGAATTAGAAATGGAAACTGACCTTCTCTACAAACATCCAGTATTGAGCAAATGTAAGGATGTATTTCCTAAGGATTTACCTTCTCAAAGGGAATTTTATTTTTCCATAGAATTTCTACTAGGGACAGTGTCTATTTTAAGGGCACCATATAGGATTACTCCTATTGTGCTACAAGAGCTCAAAATGCAACTCCAAGATCTATTAAATAAAGGGTTAATGAAACCTAGTGTATCACCATGGGGGCTCCTATTTTATTTTTTAAGTTTATTTTTTAAGCAAAAATATGGTACCTGGAGAATGTGCATTGATTACTAAATATTAAATAAGGTAAATATTAAAAATAGGTACTCGTTACCTAGAATTGATGATTTTTTTGACTAGCTAAGGGGAGCAACCGTGTTTACAAAAATAGAATTGAAATATGGTTATCATCAGTTGTGAATACAAGAAGAAGACACCTCTAAAATGGTATTTAGAACAAGGTATGGATATTTTGAGTTCATTATTCTACATTTTTGGTTGACCAATGCCCCAACCACATTCATGAATCTTATGAATAGTTTCTTTAGAGAGCAGCTAGACTAGTTTGTGCTTATGTTTTTGGATGATATTTTGATCTATTCCAAGAGCAAGGTGGAACATGATCAACACATGAGAATTGAACTTGGGATTTTTAGAGAGAATAAAATTTATGGAAAATTATCAAAATATGAGTTTTATACCTTGCAAGTGTAGTATTTGGGACACATTATCTCTGTTGAAGGACAAAACCTATGAGTATGACAGAGGTGTGAATTTTTATGGGTATTGCAAGGTATTATAGGCGATTTGTCAAAGGTTTTTCAAAATTCTCCCAATAAATTACTAATATCCAATGAAAAGGTAAAATTTTTAAGTGGACAGAACAATGTTAAAAAGCTTTTCAAGATTTGAAAAACTACTTGATATCTACACTGATCTTACAATTACCAGATCCTAATAAGCAATATATATTATGTATGAATACATCAATTGAAGGGTTAGGAGTAGTCTTAACCCAAGGTGATGCGGTCATTACCTACAAGTCTAGAAAAATTAAAAGGCAATAGGTTAATTATGCTACTCATAACATAAAGTTGGCAACAATGGTCCATACCTTAAAATTTTTCAAATATTATTTTCTAGAAAAACTATTTGAATTGAAAATAGATCATCAAAATCTTAGATACATATTCATACAAACCTTACTAAATGCAAGGCAAAGACACTAGATGGAATTTTTAGGAGAATAAAACTTTGGTATTGAGTATATAAAGGGTAAGGAGAATAAGGTGGCAGATGCTCTAAGTAGAAGAGGACATATTTCTGCTATGGCAAAATGCCAATACGATATGATAGACCAAACTAAAGCTTTATAAGAAAAGGATAAAAAATTTCAATCATGTAGGGCACAGGATGGACAAGAATCTAGAAAACTTATTATGGTCGAATATGGCCTACTATTGTATAAGAATAGATTGGTAGTTCCAATCTCAGAAGGGTTAAAAGAAATAATTATGAATGAAGTGCATAAGAAGTGTATATTTTCACTTCACAAATCAAATATTAATAAAATATTAAATTTTAAGAGTGCAGGTATATTTATATAAGAAAATAACATAGTATCAAAATTTAAGATTTATATAAAATGATCTTATTTATTTTAATAAGGAAATAAAATAAATCATATCATGTTGATGTTTAAAAAATAAAAGTAAAGTTGAATTAATTTCTTATCCCAAAAGTATTAGATAAAATCATTGGATTTATTAAAAATTATGAGCTAGATAGAACTCGATCCAAAGATCTAGTAATTCAAATGATATGGTTAGCATTGGGTTAGAAGTTACACCAAATATTATGGTAAAGTCTACTTAAGTTCAATTTCAATTGCCCTTATAGTTTTATGAGGTGTCACCCATAATATTAGAACCCTCGCTTATGATGTGGAAATCCTTTTACCTCCAATCCATTAGATATTGTTATTTATATACTTTCCTTATATATAATTTTATTATTTTAATAAAATATTATATCTTGATATTGATAACATTTATTTATTATTATAATTATATTATTATTCATATCATTTAAATTAATAGATATTTTTTAGTAAGTTCTTATAGATTTTAGTTTAAAGTGAAATCAATACAACATAATGTTGAACAACCCGATCCTCACAAATTAAAATTTTATACAAATATTTGCTATAACAAACCTTTTTAACCATTCAAACTCAATTTAGTAAAATTTAAATTATTATATTTTTATTTACTAATAATTTATATATTAAAATTATTTATGAATACATTTATTTGATATATGTATATATTCTTAGCACACGTAAATAACAATTTAACAAATGAAAACTGTTTACTTAAATTATCAACTATAAGTAAATTTATAATTATAAAAATATTAAAACTTTAATCAAAATAAAAAATTATAATAGAAAAATACATGTAGTAAATCAGTACTATGAAATAAATACCAATTTGTTAAAATTTATTTCTCTTTACATTTTCCTCTATCCAAAACCTTATACCTTTAAATAAAAATTTAATCACTCCCTCCACTTAAAAACTAAGGATAAAAAACATAATTTAAAATTTTCTAAAAAACAAATTTTATATCATATTTCTATAAAATACAACATTATTTGAAATGTGGTTTAAAATAAAGTCCATAGAGTGCACAATGCAATAAATTGCATTTTTTAGATTGCCTCAATTTTGAAAAAGGATTTCGCCTCATCATTTAAGGATTTTAGACTAGTCAGTTTGTGCAATTCTTTATATAAATTCCTCTCTAAGGCTCTATATAATAGACTCAAGGAGTTGCTTCCGAATCTCATTGATATAGCTCAGAGCGCCTTTGTGTCGGGTAGACATATTAGATGGCGCTATTGTCATGCATGAGCTTCTTCATTCGGTCAAGTACAGTGGTAGAGAGGATTTCCTTTTAAAGCTCAACATCGATAAGGCTTATGACAAAGTGACGTGGCCATTCATACAAGGCTTCAGCGATCGGTGGGTCACCCTAATTTTGGCTTGCATTTCTTTAGTTTGGTGCTCCATTCTAGTGAATGGATCGGTGTCTGTCTTTTTTAAGTCTCGCCATGGTTTGAGGTAAGGCGATCCACTTTCCCCTTTCCTCTTCCTCTTTGTGGTGGAGGCTTTGGGGAGAGCGATTGGAAGGTTGAGCGGGGAGGTGGGTCTTCATCCAGCTCTCCCATGTCTGCATATATCTCATCACCAATTTGCTAACGATACTCTGATTTCTAGTGGTGCATCGATATTTTTCACCTGGGATATTAAAAAGATCTTATTGTATTATGAGAGGGCTGCTGGTCAAGAGATAAACTTTGCAAAGATCTTTCTCTACTTTGTTAACACTCTGGAAGCTAGATAATCAAATATTATGAATATACTCAATTATAGGATTGCCATGTTGCCAACGACCTATCCTGGTCTACCTCTCTTTGTGGGGAGAATGAAAGACACTGTGGGACCCTTTGATTGAAAGAATCCAATGTAAACTAGCCTCTTGGAAAGGGGTGTTGCTGAGCCAAGCAAGGAAGGCCATACTTGTTCAAAGCACGCTCTAGAGCATACCGATTTATTACATGTCCTTATTCATGCTCCATACTAAAGTAACGAATAAAATTAATCGTATTTGTAAAACGTTTCTTTGGGCTGGATCAAATTTAAAAGGCAAGTACCACTTGGTCGCTTAGGATATATTTACAAGAGGAGAAAGGACGAGGGACTTAATTTGAAAATAGCAACACTTATTAATAGAGCCCTAGTTGGTAAATCAAGGTAGTTGGTTGCCTCGAATGCCAAGAGACCTTGGTGTTCTATCTTTAAAGTGAAATACAAATTTAATTCTTTCTTTTCAGATGATCTCTCCTCGAGAGACTCCATTTTTTGGAGAAGCTAAACAAAGATCAGGGATTTTGTAAAGGCTAAAAGTAGGTGGATCATTGGTGATGGGAGAAATGTCAAGTTTTGGGAAGACCATTGGTTGAGGGAAGAGTCATTATTGGATGACCCAAATCTCAGGGCTCTTGCTTTGAAAGCGATGGAGGAAGGCAAAATTTGGGTTTCCCAATATATACCTATTGTCAATGGTAGGCGTTCGTGGAATTCTCATCCCTATTGGGTGTCCAACCAAAATGATTTGGTCAGTTAGCAGAATTTTAGTGGAACTTAATAGGTATGCGATCAGACAGGATGATTCCAGAGATCGTTTGATTTGGAGCGGGGAAGCTGAAGGTGACTTTACTATGAAATCAGATTATTCCTTCCTTCTCCTGAAACGTGAGGCTCTTTTTCTAGCGAATCTCATTTGGATTAAAAGACTAATCCCAAAGATCAATATTTATTTCTAGTTGACGACTCAAAATAAAATAGTTTTTTTGAAGAATCTTCAAAAGAGGGTCACATTATGGTGAACATATGCTATCTGTACAAATCGGACTGAGAATCCATGCAACATCTGCTCCTCAGGTATTTATGTTTATTTTAAATTAGTTTAACATTTATTGGGTGTTTCTAGGTACGTTTATGGACAACATCCTTCAATGGTATTCGTCGTTCGTGTCCCAATGACTATCTTGGTTATGGAAAATTATGCTTCCCCATGCATGGTGGGGGGTGTGAAAAGAACATAATACCCGTTCTTTTAATGACGTTGAGACCAATGCTATCAGGGTGGGTACTAAGATCATTAACAGAGCATCAAAGAATATCTTGGCTACCTTTATGGGTAAACGACCCAAGGCGCCCTCCTCCTCCGATGAAGTTGATTTGGAATTTAAATTGGGTTGGATCCCTCTTCCTCGCCCCCCAAACCTAATCCTAGAGCAGGAATTAAGTGGGCCCATCCGGCTCCCAATTGACTGAAATTAACTTCGATGGGGCCTCAAAGGGTAACCCCAGTAAGGCTGGAGCAGGCGGCGTTGTACGAAACGAGAATGGCGAAATCCTCATGGCATTTGCTAAACCCTTTGATTCCTAATATTCACACTCCGCAGAGGCTCGCGTAGCTTATATGGGGGTGAAATTGTTAGCGAATGCTGGATGTTAGAAGGTGGAAATCGAAGGCGACTCTTTGAACATAATCAAGATGCTCAAAGGGGAGTGTACACCTAGCTGGAACGTTCTCAATCTTATTGTCGAAGCTAGGAGATTGTTGTATGCTTTTGAACAGGTGAACATTCACCATGTGTTCCGTGAGGGGAATGCACTAACTGTGTTGCTTTTTTGGTGTAGAAAAGTGATGCCCCGAATGGTGTAGTCTTCCTTGCTAGGAAAGAGGCTCATGATGCTTTGTTTTTGTAAGGAGGAGTCAGACATCCTTTGGCTCTTGTTGGAAGGGGTGTTCGGTCTCGCTTTGCCCTAGAGTTTGTTAGAGTTTGTTTTGCCTTCAAAGCGTTGTGCTTTTCTAAGTTCTCTCCGAAATCATTATGGTTATTAGGAATTAAACTCTCTCGGTTATTCCTAATAGGTATAATATTTTGGAGATTGTTATTATGGTTGAAAGTTTGGCTCTATGTATAAAGTTGTGAAGACCTTTAAAAACCCTCTCTTTAAATTAATAAAAAAAACTGCAATTTTTATACTTTTAATCCAGTTGGATATAATGCCAAGAAATACAACATACGACTATCGTACCTTTGTGATTTAATTGAAAATTTTTAATTAATCTCATCACATTTTTACGGTACTATATATAAATTAATTTTATTTATTCTATGTATACGTATCTAAATTATATTTCTTCATTGCTGACATACTTAGAATATAACATCCATCATTGTCAAATCTATAGTGTCAACCAGACGTGACATTGATTTTATATATTTGAATAAAGGATAAATAACGGTTGAATTGAAAAAGAACATAATTGGGTTCAAGAATGTAATAGTAGGTCATCGCTGACGATGGAAATTGACTATATATATATATCAACGGTTGAATTTATCCTATTGAAATCTCGATTGCTAAAGAGAACATATGATTGGGTTCAACGATGTAATAGTAGGTCATGGCTGACGATGGAAATTGGCATTCATTAAGATGTTGTGAACGTGCAAACCATAAGATAGTGGAAATTGGCATTTTTTAGATATTTTTTAACATCTAAATATATAGATGTTATATATTTAATTTTATTTTCCTCCCTCGTGCAAACCATAACCCAATGTTACTTCATCTGAATTACAAAATTCCACACCGTTAACATACCGTGGGCATTGAAACAGTCAAGACGTGGAAATGGACATTTTCTGAATAAAATTATCGATAGTAGAAGTTTTGATAAATGTCAAAGTTCATGGCATGGCATTTTCTTGGGATAGTGAAATGATTATAAGATCGCATAATAACAAATGCAATCCACGCTTTTTCTTGGGATTGGAAGTCGGTAAATCCAATGCTTGGTAATCACGTCTCTTCAAAAGAATGTGTCATATTTTGAAGTTTGAACAGTTCCTTTTCTTCATCCTGTAATTTGCGACTTCAATAGCCTAGTCAAATTCTACCGCTGATTTCCAACCTGGCACGATAAAAAAACATGGCCGTACAATGTTTCCTTTGCCTTTATATACAATATATGGCCGCTCAACTTAAACACGACCCGAAATTTCACTTTGTGTGTTGCACTGTATATACACCATTGTTATTGTCGGTATTTTGGTTTCTTTTTTCTTTTAAACGAGATCAATACGTGCAATTGATCAGCTCCTCATTTTTCCGAACTGATAAACACAAGTTCTAATGGGGAAGAGTACTTGTTCGAGCATGAAGCCGACCTCGGCGCTGCTTATTTTTATCACAATAGCACTGGCTATTAAATCTGCGCATGCAACTCGAATCCTCGAGGAGAAACCGGTGCAGAACAAATATTTAGCTAATCTCAATCTTTTCGATGGAGAACACCACGAGATTCAAAATCAGGTGGCAAGCTCCAACCTGAATATACAGCAGGACCAGCGCCTATTTAAAACCAAGAATAATTCGGAAGCCGGTAAGATGAAGCTCGTACGACCTTATAGGAAAATCAGCACGTTGAAGAACAAACTCCCTTCTGATCCAAGTCCTGGAGTAGGCCATGCTTATATTAATGCAGGACCTGCGAAGACTAGTTGGAAGGCAAGCATATTGAAGAATAAACTTCCTTCTGGTCCGAGTCCTGGAGTAGGCCACGCATATATCAACGCGGGGCCAGTGAAGATGAGAGAGGCAGCAACAAAAAAACTGAAAAATAAGCTCCCCTCCGGCCCAAGTCCCGGTGTGGGTCATTAAGTCTCTTTAAGCCATTGCAAAACATTTAAGTCCTTTAGCTAACTCCATTCATATGTATTCAGTCTGAAGTGTGACTGAAGTCTGTGATGCCACTTGGTAAAGTACCTATTGTAGTGCTCTAATATCAATTGTTTGTTTACAGAGAAAGGAAATATATTTGCAGAACAGAAAAGATAAAGACACAAATTGTTGAGGCAATATATAAAATTTTATTCATTGATTACATTACAATATTTTTTAATACATGTTGACATTTCTAATGATCAGACCACTTGTTTCTTGATGTTGGTGCACCACTTTGAAATTGAAAATCACTACCCTATATAATCTAATCCAACTATGGATATGGTGAGGATGTGGTATTCTGAAGCGTCTAGTGAGGATGGGGAGGTGGAAGCATCTAAAATTAACCTGGATCCATTCTGGTTGGGTAATTTTGGTGCTTTGGGTACTTCTCCTTTGTGGGACCCTGGGAAGGTTTGCTCTCGGATGGTGGGTAAGGGGGTTTATTCCCCTTCACCATCCTATGCTAGGGTGGTGTCTTTCTCGGTTTGTGGAGAAGAGTTTGTTCCTTGCAAGGTTAACTCAGATTCTTTTCAAATTTGTGTTTCGGATAACATTGTTAACTTTTTATTGAAGAAAGCCTCGTGGGATCTTTATTGGCAGAAGACCGCCCCTTGACATTCTTAAAAATTGGGCGTTGCCAAATTGAATTTGCAGGGCTCTCTAGACCTTGCCACCCTCTCCCAAAACTTTTTCCTGAATAGGTTTTCCTTTGAGGAAGATTCCTGCAAGATTTTGGAGGGAGGTTTGTGGTTTTTTGGCAATCGTGGGCTCTTCCTTTGGAAATGGGGACCTGACTTCAACCCGACCCTACAGAGGGTTAATTTGGTGTCGGTATGGGTCCATCTGCCTGAGTTTCCAATGTTCCTATGGCAAGAAAGTATTTTTAGAGTTGTGGCGACCTCGATTGGGGACTTTGTTTCCTTCGATAAGGTTTCTTGGTTGGCTGCTCGCTGTTAATTTGTAAGAATGTGTATCATATTGGGTATTGAGAAAGAGTTTTTGAGTTCTGTGGAACTCATTTCTCACTTGGGAAGTTGGTATGTGGTTTATGAAAACAAGCCTCACACTTCTCAAATTTATGGGCTAGGTGATCACCATCAAAAATTTTACCCTCATAAGAAGCCTTTGAAGCCACATGTTCAATAGGCCCTGAGTGGGGGCAAATGCGTGAAATACCTTCCTAGGAGGAGCCCTTTTAAGAAGAAAAAACTATGGCATAGAAGGGCCCAGGAGACTTTTAAAGGCAAGGAAATTGTTCCTTCTCAACCTAAGAAAGGGGCCGATAGTGGGGCTCTTGTTTCTAGTCCACAGGGTTCAACCTTGGTTGTGAGTGGTTCTCCGAGACTAGAACTCCAAAATAATTTGGAAGTGGTTCTTCATTCAGATCCTCCGAGGCAAGTTGTTGACCATCCCATTTTGAATTCCTTTGAGTGTCTTGGTTCGTAAGGGAGTGAGGACAACCAAATGGTTGATGACTTGGATACTCTGACTCCTCGAGCTGTTAGAAATTCTTCTTCCCCAAAGAAGCTCAAAAATCCTAGAATTTCTAGGAAATATTCTTCTCTGAGGGAGCTTTATGCTTCCCCTAAGCATGGCTTAGACAGTCTGATGGTTTCTCCTAAGATAAACTTGGAGAAGGGTTTGCCCAGCATGAAAATGAGGATTCATCATAGAAAGGGTATTGATAATGGGATGGTAAATAAACCTAGTAGAATCCCAAGTAAATCTAGAAGGAAGAAAGCCATGGATGAGGTAGTTGCTAATGGTGGTTAGGCCCTCCTTGTGGTGAAGGAAGGAAATGGGGAAAGACAGTTGAAACTTGATGGTTTCAAATTTCCTCATAATGGGGGGGTTGGGAAGAAGCTTTCTTTTTAATTTTTAATGAAAGTGTGTTCATGGAATGTTAGAGGGCTTAATAGCTCTTCTAAAAAATGTTTGTTAGCTTCGCTAAGAAGGGAGAGATCTCCTGATATTTTATGTATTCAAGAATTTAGGTTGGAGACTTCCTTCTAGGAGTCGGTGCATAATATTATGTGGAAGGATTTGAGATTTATGGCCTGTGAAGAGTTTGGTTCTTCTGGAGGTTTACTTTTCTTCTAGGAATATTTGAAGATTAACGACCATGTAATCTCATCCCCTAATCGAGTGATTAATATTTTATTTTATGTAAAGTTTCTCAAAGGATATGGGTGATGTCTAATATCTATGCCCTGAATTCCTATACTGATAGGCATAAATTTTGGCTTTTGTTTCTAGATATGAGGGAAAGTTTTTGGAATGAATCGTGGGTGGTAGTAGAAGACTTTAATTCTCCTATATATCCGTCTAAGAAGCATGGTGGTAATATTGTGGATGATAGGAGTTTGCCGTATTTTATTGATTTCATTAATAAGGCAGAACTTTGGGATTTGGATTTAAAAGGGGAAAAGTTTACTTGGAGTAATAGGAGGTTGGGAAAAAAATCTTATTTTGAGCAGATTGGATATGATTTTTGTTTCTAATTCCAGGGTCAATCTATTTTGTAATGCATCATTGTCTACTCTTCCTAGGATTGGATCTGACCATGATCCCTTATGGTTTGAGTTCCCTAAAAGACTTCCATTTCTTCCTCAAACTTTTAGGTTTGAAGTTATGTGGCATTACCATCCTTATTTGGAAGCTCGTGTTAAGGAATGGTGGTAGGAAGACATTCTTGGTGAAGGGATGTTTAAATTTTCCAATAAACTAAGGAAGCTCATATTTAATCTCAAGATGTGGAACAAGTTTACCTTTGGTAATATTTTTAGATAAAAGGAGAGATTACGAATGTAATTGAAGGATATTGAATTCATGATGGATGCTAAAGGTATCTCTGATGAACTACACCAAAAATATAAGATCCATTCTTTTTTATTTTCATAATAAGCAGTCAGAGGAAGAGCTCTTTTGGAAATAAAAATCTAGAGAACTTTGGTTAAAAGAAGGTGACTATAACTCCTATAATTTCCATAGTTTTACATTGCATAGGAGGAGTCAAAATAGAATTAGAGAGATAGACAAGGTTGATGGTGGGGTATCGTCAAATGTGATGGAAATTAGGGAGGAAGCCGTTGATTTTTTTTAGTTTTTTGTTATGTTTCGCTCCTACTCATGATATCCAAGCAGAAGTTTTAATGTTAGAAGCCATTCCAAGGATTGTTTCTAAAGACTAGAATGATAGACTTTTCGCTCATTTTTGGGATGAGGAAATCCAAGTGGTTGTTAATTCTATTGGACCTCTTAAAGCTCCAAGGCCATATGGTTTCTACCCTATTATTTTTATAAGTTTTGGCATATTTGTGGTAAATATGTTTGCTCAACGATAAAAAATTCCTAGCATTCTCTAGTTATTCCAAAAGTGGTGAACTCAACTCTCTTGGCTCTCATCCCTAAGAAAGACTCTACGTGTTTCTTCAATTATTTTAGGTCGATAAGCTTATGCAATATAATTTACAAGATTCTTACCAAGGTTATGACTAACATACTCAAGCCGCTCTTGCCATTGTTGATTGATGCTACTCAGAGTGGGTTTGTCCTAGGGAGATAGATCTTGGACGGGGTGATTATAATTCATGAGTTAATGCATTCCATACAGAAGAGTGGTACAGCGATAATTTTTCTTAAGCTGGATGTTAGTAAGGCTTATGATCATATGCCCTGGCTATTTTTATTCAATATTAAGGAAATTTAATTTTTATGAAGCCTAGATTAAGTTGTTGGAGGCTTGCATTTCGACTGTTTGGTTCTCGGTCCTTGTAAATGGCTCTCATGTTGGGTTTTTCATTCTTTCCAAGGAATTCATTAAGGTGATCTGTTATCCCCTTTCATGTTCATCCTCATGGAAGAAGCTCTTGGAAGATCTATCTCTCGAAGACATGGTAAGTTTGGTCTATGTATGGTGTTACCTTACAATATAATTTCTCATTAGCAGTTTGCAGATGATACCCTTATTTCTTGTGTTACTTTGGTGGCACATGCCAGGGAAGTTAAGTCCCTTATGGATTGTTATGAGATAGTGACAGGTCAACAGATCAATTTTTAAAAAAGTAATATATACTTCATTAAAAATTTGGAGGCCAGGCAATGGAAAATTATTGATATTCTAAATTGTAGGATTGCTTCTCTTCTAGCCTCTTATCTGGGTTTTCCATTTTTTTGGTCATGTTAAAGAATTGTTTTGGACTCTGGTGTTTGAAAGAGTCCAATAGAAATTAGCTTCCTAGAAAGAGGCTCTTCTAAGTCAAGCTAGTAAGGTGGTGTTGGTCCAAAGTACATTACAGAGCATTTCTATTTACTTTTTATCCCTTTTTCATCTCCCTAGTAAAATTACAATGAAATTGGATAGTATTTGCAAGGCGTTTCTTTGGACTGGCCTTGAACTCAAAGTAAAATTCCACTTGGTGTCATGGGAGAAAATTTGCAGAAGAAAGAGGGATGGCGGTTTAAATTTGAAGAATTCAGGTCATATGAACAAGGCCTTGGTGGAAAAGCTTGGCTGGAAGGTTACCTCTAACGATGACCATATTTAGTGTTGTTGTAGACACCAAAAAAGCACCAAACCGATTATATGACCGCAAACACTAATCACTTTGACACACACAGCCCCAAGGGCAGCCCCCAGAGGTCAAATAGTGGTCCTAACCACTCTCATAATAGTTTTGAAATGTCAGAGATCAATTTGGCACATTCAAGCACTTTGCTCAGTATTCATCCCACCCTGGGATGAATTCAAAATGGGATTCATCCCACCTAGGGACGAATTATGAATTCACTTTGGGGTGGGACGAATTGTAGGTTTGACGGGCAAAAACTCAAATCTTGACAAATGGCAGCTCAAATCCACCACTCAATGCTTCCTTCATTGCATGGGAGTATGGGCGAATGTTTTCAAGCGTTAGGGGGCATTTGCAAGGTCAGTCATGGAGTCCCAATTCAGGGAGGAATATCCTTCCCCCTGGGAAGGCATGATTGCCAAGTGGCGCTTCTGCACGCCCATTTCAAGAGACCTCTAGGTCTATAAATTGGTGAGTTTCCTCACCCCAAAACATAGAGAGAAGTAGCATTTTAGAGCAATGAAGTGCTGTAATTTTATTTACACATCTCATACCTTTTGGATTTGTGCCTTTCAAATCCTTGATCTCCTTTAGAAGGGAGGTCATTGGGTGACTATTGGGAGGACAAATCTCGATTCCAAAACCTACCATTTTGACACAATATCCAACCAAATTTGTCAAAAATACCACACAAGAGGATTTGAACCCATCCCAAGTGGATTGGTGTCAAAATCAAGCTTCAAACGATGGGAGGCCTGCCCCATGGGTGCCCCCTCCCACATTGCCACAATCCTAATCGCACCCTTTCGGAGTGATGGGAATTTCGTGGTAGATTTTATTTATTTCATTTTTGAATTCAATTCTATGATGTTTAAATAGGTTTTCATTTGAATTTCATCTCCTTTTGAGAAATTTTGATCATATTTCTAGCTTTGCTTGTTTTTACTAACCTATAGGTAGCATTATGAAATTCCTATTTATGGAGGCTAAATTGGGAAAATCTGACCATCTGGGTCTTCCCAAAATTCCCCCAATTAGCTAATACCAAGTTTATAGGTCTTTTGAAGCTCCATAGGTATGACATTGGGATAGCATCTTTTCAGCGTTTTGTTGCACATGAATTCGTCCCGCCCCGAAGCGAATTCAAATTGGTGAGGAATTTTTTTACTGTTATTTTTGCAAAACCTTCCTGGTGATATCTTGATGCCCCTTTAAAATTTTCATAGCATTTGGATCTATTTTGATATCAGTTTAATTCATTTTTCTCATTCACTTATCGTAGGCTTGGGGATTGCATGCTTTGTTTCATCCGCAGGTGCTACTGACTATTTCTTGTTCATTTGAACGCAGGGTTCAGACATCAGAGGAGCAGCGAGGAGTCAAGACTCATCATTCCAAGTGGTGGAGATGTTTTGGTCCACCCATTTTACATGTGGGCACGCGAAAGAAGGAAAGGCGCCCATGGATGTAACAAGAATTCATGCTTAAATGCTCCTAGCCCTTGGAAGGGGAAGATGCGCATTGTAAATGAGTTTGAAAAATATTAATAAAAAGGGTTGTCTTCTTTATTCCCATTTGTTTCATTTCGATTCGCTCGTGCTTTTCCCTCTTTTTCATGCATTTTCAAGTTTTTAGGATTTAGCGCTAAGTTCGGTTTCTTCATTTGCATTTCGCATGTTAGCTTTTCCTTTTTGCTTCCATATCCTCGTGCTTTCAGTGGTGATAATTGTGGGACCTTGTACTCTATTTTTAAGATCAGAGATCTGATCCAAACTTGGTTTTTTGCTTGCAGGTACCACGTTTTCATATGTTGATTGTTGTTCGTTCTAGCAAAGGGCGAATGCAGAGATGTAATTCGTCTCACCCAGGTACAAATGGGAATTCACCCCACCCTATGATGAATACAGTACTATAATTCATTCCACCCAGGATGAATTCCAGTTTGTGAGGTTTTCGGGTAGAAGCTTAGAACCGATATGGGCATAGAAGAGGTAAGGATCCTGCATTTTTCTCTATCATTTTTTGTTCAGTGTTTCTATTTTGAATTACTTGTTTGCTTAGGGAAAGTTTTCCTTTTGTTGTTTTCTTATTTCCTTTTGCAAAATAAAAATAACCCCACACACCATGTGGCAACTTAAAAATGAAGGTGCTAGTTGTAAAACCCTAGCCCTTGATCAAGACCAATGGTGTATTTCATCACCATCTTGGCTTGAATTTTGCATTCATACACCCTGATTGCTACTGTTGCTAGACATAAATCCTGATGAAAGCTGAACGAGTGTAGCTGGGGTGATTCCCAGCACTCGACGATAATTCTTCTATGGTAGGTGTCATAAACAGGGTGATTCCCCTTCCGTATCGCCTATGTTCCACATACCATCTGCTCTCACGTACCTATAGTTTCCCTCACATAAGGGCGGGTATATAGAGAGGTTGGTATATCGGTCTTGCAATGGTATATCAAAGGGGCGACCAATTTTGGGAGCCATAAGAGTCTTCATTTTGCATTTAAACGTTCTTTACAAAAACCTTCAAAAACAACAAAACACACTAAACTAGTTTTAGGACACACTTTCAACCTTTAAATGAGATAATCATCGTTTGTGTATGTGTATTTTCTCTTTTTTTTAGTGTAGCATAAAAAATCATAAAAGAGATAAAAATCTGCTTAGCTTGTAGAAGAGCAGTACCATGGTGTACACTCGTAGCCAAGCCCGTTTAAGGGCAAAAGCTATGAAAAGTGTAAAAGGAGGGGGCACGAGTCACCTTCGCTTTAGCCTTAAGGACTTGGCCATACTGCCCTGGTGGCCTGACCCACAAGAGAGTCCACATCATTCCATGACAAGGTGGAATTATAGGGACACCCCTTTGGGAGACATGCCCATTTATCAAAGCCCATTTCAAGAAGAATCCTTACACGTGGCACTCAAAATAGACAAAAAAGCTCCCTTAGAGGCTAGATATAAGTGGCCACCGTGTGATGAAGCGCTAGAATGGTAGGGGGTCCATAAGGGGGGGCCACATGATTATGCCATCCCTCCTACACCCCGCATCACTGTTAGCAACAACCGATCAAATACAGAGCACACGACTCTTCAGGTAGGGCGATCCAACTTCGTTCATACCTTTTTCACTTATGAAAGAGAGCACGAGGAAGACCCATACCTTCCTCAAGAGCAATATACAGTGCAGGAGCAATGCGCTTCTGCACCTGCTAGCTATCAAGATCGTGTACTGAGGCCAAAACCTCAAGGAAATACTGCTCCCCTCAACGAAGGGAGGCGACCTATAGAGATATCATATCGTCATGACCGAGATAGATATGCCAGAGAGGCATCTAGCCCTTATAGACATGAGATGATGGGACAAACTATCTTAGAAATTTTCAAACATGTCACCCGTAGGGTGCAACTCATGCAACTCATGCAACTTGAGCTAGAGTGACTACAGTTAGAGGAACTGTATCATATTAACAAAGAGCGCTTGTAGTGCCTGAAGGATGAGTTGTTCCAACACACTATGCAAGAGAGGACTCCAACCCGTCACATGCATAATACAAAACATTATTAGAGGCACAACCCCTAGGTGCGAGACAAGTATCCGTGACCTTATCAAGCACCACCCCCGATGCCTCCTAGATATGAGTAGGAGGCCACTCCTATAACCAATGACGGGCACCTTCTTCAGGCACCCACCCAAGTTTATGGGCCACCCTTAGAAATTCCTCAAGAAGCCTTTGAAGAATCAGAGCAAGAAGAAGAGTGAGATGAAATGCCCTACCAAGGCCTGGGGACGCCATCCGACTACCCCTCCATGTGCCTCAAGTTCCCTATAAAATACAACAGGGACAAACCAATGAGGAGGAGCTCAAATCCCCCGATACATGCAATGCACTGCTAGAGCACTTAGAGTCACTAGATACCAATATTTTAGGGTCCCAAAAGCCCAACTTACATGAGGCTCCTTTCGAAGGGGATCAGCCTCTGATCATAGCACTACCCAATGACGGAGTCTTCCATGTATCAAAATCACCAGATTCTGATGAGCTTGACTCACTGGTTGAAGATGAGGATGAAACAGAGATGGCTGACATCAATCACATGCAACAGCATCCACACCCCATGGATACTAATGACACACTCCAAAAGTTAAACATAAGACTAGGGCATGAGTGGCGCATTAACCCAGCACAGTGGGACCAAGCGTTACATCCGCCACTTTGGGCATACAAAGATCAACTTCTGCCTAGAGATCCCATAGCAATATCAATGCCGAAGGTAGACCCTGCCATCCTCTTTGTGCATAGGGCTGATCCATTCATGCCAATACCTCGAGAGCCAGATCCGGAGCACAAAGATCATCAAGCTAGGGGTACCTTTATCCCCTAAAGAGCCATAGTTCAACCCAAAATGCTCCAAGGATTCCTACCATCGCTTGGTCAATCCCAAAATTCTCCAAGGATTCCTACAATCACTTGGTCAATCCCAAAATGCTCCAAGGATTCCTACAATCACAAAAATCAATCCATCAAAAATACAAAAATATGTAGCTGCATTAAGCATCGCATCCATACATTAAATATTTGTGGTCTTACAGGTCAAAGGCACCATAGACTGTAATTACTCCACTAGTCCATCTTGTTCCACATTTCTCCATTTTATAAGCAGTCCATCAAAATAAAATAAAAAATAATAAAATAATAAAAAATAAAAAACGCCATTCACTGCTTTTTACCACACCAGAGTCAGTGGTCTTCTAATGTATCAAGAGTTTTCATCTTTCAGTCGTCATGTAGCTTTCTAGCCACATACTATACCAATTCAGACAGATTTTATGAAGGTAGAGTTCTACTTGGATTACACCTTGTTACGTAGCATCCCAACACAAATTAAAACACATAAAAATTCCCAAGTTGTGTAAATGAAAGATGAAACCTGCACAGCAATCTGGGTCACCATAAGCGAAATGGTTATCTTTCTCATCCCCCTGTGCAAATGACCCCAAGAAAATTGAGAGTTGGCAAAATGACAAGCATCTTCCCTACCCAATTCCCCAAGAATCCCCAGTTCTCAAAAGTTGCAAACATCAAAATTTTGCAAAAAGTCAAAACTCCAAAAAATTGACATCACCACCAGAGTACATACATCAAAAGGCACATACAATAGTGATTCTCATCACTCAAAATTCAAATCCCTTACTCAAAAGAAAAATATATAACAATAAACAATGATTTTTATCACTACAAACGAGCAAGTATCCCAATACAATTGAAGAAAATAAGGGAGTCAAACTTGAATCCCTAGAACTCTCAGCATTCCGACAGGTCATGAGGCAAACCTCAGTACCGGTTTGGTGGATAGCCTATCGGTCACTGGTAGTAAACCTCTCGCATGATGATATATCTGTCACATTAACTTGTGTACAGATCAATGTTTACATGTGGATGAGCTAGCTTATGGTATCCTAGATAGCATCGTAGATTAATCTGACTAAATACAACAAAGGAGTTAGTGGAGCTAATTAGGTGATCCTCAATATAGGTTTGGTTGACAGCCTATCTGACACCACCAGTATCATGACAAATACCACATAAATGAACTCAATTGCACACACAGGGATGTGAAATAGCTTGGTCAAAGACAAGTCCAATTCATACCTTGTTCAAAAGTCTTGTAAGATAAAGTACAGTCATGGCTAGTGAGTTAAAATCATCTGAATCTCTGAAAACCTCAGCTACATTTCTAAACCAACTGCGCTATCTTTCATCCTCGTAGTACCATTAGAAAATACAAAAACCATATGTATACATGAAAAGTCATTTACCACAGCAATCCTAGGACAAAAAAAGCCATAAAATTCTAAACAATCTATGGTCCCCTCGCCAAACAACACAAATTCAATTCATCCATCCCAGTTTGCATATCACATATAAATAAAAAACATTTGCATTCATCATAACATATGCATCCATAAAAATAAATTAACATACATACATCCATACTCATCACTCATCATACATAAAATAAAATCATCAAAAAAATAAAGTCATCTGTATATATCATCAAAAGTGCCCGCAGGCTACAATGAACTGGTCCTGTGACCCCGCAACACAAAATAATCCAAAAGCTCAAAAACTCCCAAGCCTAGGGCATCAGCCACCATGATCACACAGGATCGATGCGACGAGAACTACCCCCCGTGGTGTGGGTCCTATGAGACCCCTCAGGGCGGTTGCTGCTAGCCCCTGCATCACTCCTACTCTCCCCCCCTCATCTAGTCGCCTGTGCCAAGAGGATTCTAACTGCTCAGTCTCACTCCCTCTCGAGCGACATGATGATCCACCTACGCTGAATGTAGGGACCCACCCACCAAGGTGGCTAATCTCTACCTCCAGCTCTAACCGTTGCTGCACCGAGTCCATCTCCCATTGGCGATATGTCACCAAGTTCTCACACCATGCCAAAGCCCTATCCCTCTTTGCTAGCTGCATCCATAGGAGATCCCTCTCCCATGCAACATCAGTATCCCCATCCTACCAGTGGTAAGCATCCAATGCATTCTCTCGCTCTACTAGCTGCATGCATAGGATATCCCTCTCCTGTAGCACATCCCCAAACTCCTCATTGTGCCTCCGCAATAGCCCCTCTAGTCATGCATTCTCAGTGCGTAACCTAGACTCCATGTCCTTCGCATACGCATGAGGCATGGGCATCTCTGGAACAACAGCCTGCTCTGGCTCCCACTGCTCTGTGATGTCCTGCATCTCCGGCTAATTCAAAACCCCCAAATCCACATCATCATCCTCCACCTCCACCATGTCTACATCCTCTCGAGGAGCTCCCCAATCATCTCTTGGTGCCTCAGCACCTTCCCCACCTGTTGCTACCACCTCTGTGCCTCCCAGTGGCCTCTCTCCCTACCATCGCCGTAGCACCCACCACTGGTCGCATCTGAATCCTCACCTAGTGGTGTGATGATCGATCGGTCCAAATTTCTCTCGTCCCCCCAACGCCGATAGACCATGGGCTCACCAGGAAACCCTTGGTGCATCCCAAACTATTGTGTCACCTAGCTGTGGGGGAAGAACTCATGCTCAGTCCCATGCCTCCCAATCAACCATCGCTCCCTACGTACCCATTTGAGCCACTCTCCAACCTTTGACCAGGCTGGATAGTCTCGATAAGGGCACCAGGGCACCTCCCTTGGAGTAAGCCTAGAGAGGGCATCGACATAGTGCCCTACGGCACCTGCCCACTGTCGACTCTGTCCCTGCTCCCCAGATCGCCACCACAGAACCACATAGCCTATCTCCCTATCCTCTATCTCCACCCGAGTCATCCACGGTAACCCGACTGGCCTCTCCATCGCTATGTGCTACCAAGCCTAGCTCTGCAATAGATAGCTATAGCTAATCCCCTTTCACTTCCAGTAGTGGACCTCGTACAGCTCCCCATAGAGCTGTGCCAGTAGTGTCTGTCCCCACCTCATGATTAGCGATGCCTCTGTCGAGCACTCTACCAACCGCCAAAACAAATCCAGTAGGTTCCATAGAAACCTCATGCTTGACGAGTCAGGTATTAGCATGTTGTAAATGATGCCCATAAGGAATGCATGCCTCACTCCTAACACCCTCATCTCTAGCCACAATGGGACCAGAATCCTACAAATCTAGCAGTCGTCCTCTGCCCTCTCCACTGGATCCTCCACACCCAGTTCCTCCCCATGCCCGAAGCATCGCATCAGTACAGTTGTTCGCTGATCACGCGACAACATCTTGATAGATAGTCCATCTATCAGAATCCACAAAAATTGATAGATATCCTCCAAGGTCATTGTCATCTCCCCTATTAGGAGATGGAAGGTGTTAGTCTGGGGATCCCATAGATTGATCAGGGCCATCAGATAAGCCCAATCCCTGACCATAGGCTCTAGTCGAGCCACCTGCTTGAGCCCAAGGGCATCAAGCCATACCCAGTTAGCCACAGTTAGCACCCCTCGCGCTTCAGCAAAAGCAGTAGGTACGCGGTATCGACTCTTAACAACCTACAAAAGAAAACAACACAAAAACATTAAAATCATAACAAAAAAAAAAAAATTGTATAGCAATAACATGAATATACAACATTGCCTACCAATGTACAGCGAAAACAAAAAATTCACACAAATCCATTTGTCAGTCCTAGGGTTTCTAATCCTAACTGATAAATTCAAAAACAAAACAAAAACTCAGAAAAGATTAATTTGTCAGCCCTAGGTTTTTTAAACTCTAAACTGATTAATTAACAAAAACACAAATATTTTGTCAGTCCTATTATCAGTCGTAGGATTTCGGTATTCTAAGTCTAAAAAGTCTACACAAACAAAATAAAATTAAAATAACAGTTTAAACCTAGGGTTTTAACCTACGTTCTAAAACTGACCAGCTCAACCTAAGAACTAGGGTTTTACGTTTCATTTATCCTAGGGTTTTAGTTACAAGAAAAATAAAAATTCTTTACCTAGGTTTTCACTATGTTTGTCATTCAGTTGTAAACTAAGTCTTGGTTGTGTTCAACTCAGTTTCAGGGTTTCAATTTTAAATTTTGGAAAACATCATCACAAAGAAAATTAAACAAAACACTTACAGTTTTAAAACATATAACAAAAGCAATAACACTAGGGAGCACTTACTGGTCTCGCTTCGACTCTGCCGCTTGATCCGGTTTGTGCACTCATTATGTCAAGAGAAATTTTGCAGTGCTTCGCTTCACAAAATTAACCTCCTCCTCTCCAGATCTCCAAATTGCAAGAAAATTCGAATGTAAATGAGCCCAAACCCTAGTTTTGACCTTTAAATAGGCCTTTTGAGCTTATATTCGTTCCCCCCTAGGACGAGCACTCTGGTTAGCATTTGTCCCACCTTGGTACGAATACTAAGCTGGTATTCGTCCCACCCTGGGATGAATTTAGGGCAAAAATTTCAAAAAACAACAAAAATTGAACAAAAATGCACTAAAACAACTCATAAACTTGCGCGATGAGAGTGTTTTTGCACTTGACATTATGAGCATGCAAAATAGATGTTGGGGTCACAAATTGTCACTATCCTACACCCTAAGAAGTCTACCATAGCCGGACCGCTCCACGGGAGGATGGAGTTTTGCCAATTTCAGCTCCAAAAAGCATCGTAAAAAGGGTTACCACCCACCAAAAATAGGTCTAAATGTCGAAAAACTGCACACGCTTAATGCTACACCATCTAAAGGCACCCTTGCACAAATCATATTGGGTCAAGCGACTCGTCGCTTTTCTCATGAAGGTCATTCCCTCATCGATTCGTCGCTTGAGGGGGTAGTCACACTTAGTCACCAATCAGCAAGCACACACCCAATTAAGGAAAATGACATGCATTCAAAGAATCATTGATAAAGACAATTACGCTCCTGCTTGGGGCAGTAAACAAGAAATAATCACAATCTGATCAAATCACTTGGCATTTCATGAATCATGAACTCAAGGTTCTCACAGACAAAAGGTTGTGCCCTTTGCCTATTCATGACCGATCAATGTCCAAGATCAAGTAACACCTCACCAAAAAATGTTAACACTTGAATTGAGTTCCTTCACTCATCAGAAGCAAGGATTCAAGAATGCATGCCCTTTCCATACTTGGGGCATCAAAATTTGGTTAGGTTACTTAGAAACCCTAATCATTAGTGCTTGGTTATCTATTTTTGCTCGGTGTTGCGCCATGCACAACGCATCCCAAAAAGGGGCATCTGTAGACACCAAAACAACACCAATCCGATTATGTGACTACAAACACTGATCGCTTTGACACACACAGCCCCAAGGGCAGCCCCTAGAGGTCAAACAGTGGTCCTAACCACTCTCACAATAGTTTTGAAAGGTCAGAGATCAATTTGGCACATTCAGGAACTTTGCTCAGTATCCATCCCACCCTGGGATGAATTCAAAATGGGATTCACCCCACCCAGGGACGAATTTTGAATTCGCTCCGGGGTGGGGCGAATTGCAGGTTTGACGGGAAAAAAGTCAAATCTTGACAAATGGTAGCTCAAGTCCGCCACCCAATGCTTCCTTCATCGCATGGGAGTATGGGTGAGTGTTTTCAAGCGTTAGAGGCATCTGTAAGGTCAGTCATGGAGTCCCAATTCAGGGAGGAATCTCCTTCCCCCTGGGAAGGCATGATTGCCAAGTGGCGCCTCTGCATGCCCATTTCAAGAGACCTCCAGGTCTATAAATTGGTGAGTTTCCTCACCCCAAAATATGGAGAGAAGTAGCATTTTAGAGCAACGAAGTGCTGTCATTTTATTTACACATCTCATACCTTTTGGATTTGTGCCTTTCACATCCTTGATCTCCTTTAGAAGGGAGGTCATTGGGTGACTATTGGGAGGACAAATCTTGATTCCAAAACCTGACATTTGGCCACAATATCCCACCAAATTTTTTGACAATACCACACAAGAGGTTTTGAACCCATCCCAAGTGGATTGGTGTCGAAATCAAGCTTCAAACGGTGGGCGGCCTGCCCCATGGGCGCCCCCTCCCACATTGCCACAATCCTAATCGCACCCTTTCGGAGCGATGGGAATTCCATGGTAGATTTGCTTTATTTCATTTTTTCATTCAATTCTATGATGTTTAAATAGGTTTTCATTTGAATTTCGTCTCCTTTTGAGCAATTTTGATCATATTTCTAGCTTTGCTTGCTTTTACTAACCTACAGGTAGCATTATCAAATTCCCATTGATGGAGGCCAAATTGGGAAAATCTGACCATCTGGGTCTTCCCAAAATGCCCCCAATTAGCTAATACCAAGTTTTTAGGTCTTTTGGAGCTCCAGAGGTAGGACATTGGGATAGTATCTTTTCGGCATTTTGTTGCAAGTGAATTCGTCCCGCCCCGGAGCGAATTCAAATTGGTGAGGAATTTTTTGACTATTCTTTTTGCAGAACCTTCCTGGTGATATCTTGATGCCCCTATCAAATTTTCATAGCATTTGGATCTATTTTGATATCGGTTTAATTCATTTTTCTCATTCACTTATCGTAGGCTTGGGGATTGCATGCTTTGTTTCATCCGCAGGTGCTACTGACCGTTTCTTGTTCCTTTGAACGCAGGGTTCGGACATTGGAGGAGCAATGAGGAGTCAAGACTCATCATTCCAAGTGGTGGCAATGTTTTGGTCCACCCATTTTACATGTGGGCACGTGGAAGAAGGAAAGGCGCCCATGGATGTAACAAGAACTCATGCTTAAATGCTCCTAGCCCTTGGAAGGGGAGGATGCATATTGTAACCGAGTTTGAAACACATTAATAAAAAGGGTTGTCTTATTTATTCTCATTTGTTTCATTTCGATTCGATCATGTTTTTCCCTCTTTTCATGCATTTTCAAGTTTTTAGGATTTAGCGCTAAGTTCGGTTTCTTCGCTTGCATTTTGCATATTCGCTTTCCTTTTTGCTTTCGTATCCTCGTGCTTTCAGTGGCGATCATGGTGGGACCTTGTCCTCTATTTTTAAGATCAGATATCTGATCCAAACTTGGTTTTTTGCTTGTAGGTACCGCATTTTCATACGCTGACTGCTGTTCGTTCCAGCAAAGGGCGAATGCAAAGCTGTAATTCGTCTCACCCAGGGATGAATGGGAATTCACCCCACCCTATGATGAATACAGTACTGTAATTCGTTCCACCCCGGGATGAATTCTAGCCTGTGAGGTTTTCGGGCAGAAACTCAGAACCGACAGATGCGGGCAGAGAAGAGGTAAGGATTCTGCATTTTTCTCTGTCATTTTTTGTTCAGTGTTTCTATTTTGAATTACTTGTTTTCTTAGGGAAATTTTTCCTTTTGTTGTTTGCTTGTTTCCTTTTGCAAAATAAAAAGAACCCCACACACCACGTGGCAACTTAAAAACCAAGGCGCTGGTCATAAAACCCTAGCCCTTGATCAAGACCAACGGTGGATTTCATCACCACCTTGGCTTGAATTTTGCATTCATACACCCCGATCGCTACTGTTGCTAGACGTAAATCCTGATGAAAGCTGATCGAGTGTAGCTGGGGTGATTCCCAGCACGCGAGGATAAGTCTTCTATGGTAGGTGTCATAAACAGGGTGATTCCCCTTCCGTACCGCCTATGTTCCACGTACCATCTGCTCTCATGTACCTATAGTTTCCCTCACGTAAGGGCGGGTATATAGAGAGGTTGGTATATCGATCTGGCAATGGTATATCGAAGGGGCGACCAATTTTGGGAGCCATAAGAGCCTTCATTTTGCATTTAAACGTTCTTTACAAAAACCTTCAAAAACAACAACAAAACACACTAAACCAGTTTTAGGACACACTTTCAACCTTTAAATGAGATAATCACCGTTTGTGTATGTGTGTGTTCTTTTTTTTTTAGTGTAGCATAAAAAAAATCATAAAAGAGATAAAAATCTTCTTAGCTTGTAGAAGAGCAACACCATGGTGTACACCCGTAGCCAAGCCCAATCAAGGGCAGAAGCTGCAAAAAGTGTACAAGGGGGCACAAGTCACCTTCGCTTTAGCCCTAAGGACTTGGCCATACCGCCTTGGTGGCCTGACCCACAAGAGAGTCCACATCATTCCATGACAAGGTGGAATTATAGGGACACCCCTTTGGGGGACACGCCCGTTCATCACAGCCCCTTTCAGGAAGAATCCTTACATGTGGCACTCAACATAGATAGAAAAGCTCCCTTAGAGGCTAGATATAAGTGGCCACCGTGTGATGAAGCGCTAGAATGGTAGGGGGTCCATAAGGGGGGGCCACATGATTATGCCATCCCTCCTACACCCCGCATCACTGTTAGCAACAACCGATCAAATCCAGAGCACACGACTCTTCAGGCAGGGCGATCCAACTCTGTTCGTCCCTTTTTCACTTATGAAAGAGAGCACGAGGAAGACCCCTACCTTCCTCGAGAGCAATATACAGTGTGGGAGCAATGCGCTTCCGCACCTGCTAGCTATCAGGATCACATACTGAGGCCAAAGCCTCGAGGAAATGCTGCTCCCCTCAACGAAGGGAGGTGGCCTATAGAGATCTCGGATCATCACGACCGAGATAGATATGCCAGAGAGGCATCTAGCCCTTCTAGACATGAGATGACGGGACAAACTATCTTAGAATTTTCCAAACATGTCACCCGTCGGGCGCAACTCACGCAACTTGAGCTAGAGCGACTACAGTTAGAGGAACTATACCATATTAACAAAGAGCGCCTGTAGTGCCTGAAGGATGAGTTGTTCCAACACACTATGCAGGAGAGGACTCCAACCCCTCACATGCATAATACAAAACATTATGAGAGGCACAACCCCTGGGTGCGAGACAAGTCTCCGTGACCTTATCAAGCACCGCCCTCGATGCCTCCTAGACATGAGCGGGAGGCCACTCCTATAACCAATGATGGGCGCCTTCTTCAGGAACCCACCCAAGTTTATGGGCCACCCTTAGAAATTCCTCAAGAAGCCTCTGAGGAATCAGAGCGAGAAGAAGAGCGGGATGAAATGCCCTACCAAGGCATGGGGGGTGCCATCCGGCTACCCCTCCATGGGCCTCAAGTTCCCTACAAACCGCAACAGGGACAAACCAACGAGGAGGAGCTCAAATCCCTCGATACATGCAATGCACTGCTAGAGCACTTAGAGTCGATAGAGACCAAGATTTTGGGGCCCCAAAAGCCCAACTTACATGAGGCTCCTTTCGAATGGGATCATCCTCTGATCATAGCGCTACCCAATGACGGAGTCTTCCATGTCTCAGAATCGCCAGATTCTGATGAGCTTGACTCACTGGCCGAAGATGAGGATGAAACAGAGATGGCTGACATCAATCACATGCAACAACATCCACACCCCATGGATACTGATGATGCACTTCAACAGTTAAACATAAGGCTAGGGCATGAGTGGCACATTAACCCAGCGCAGTGGGACCAAGCGTTACATCCACCACTTTGGGCATACAGAGATCAACTTCCGCCCAGAGATCCCATAGCAATATCAGTGCCGAAGGTGGACCTTGTCCTCCTCTCCGTGCATAGGGCCGATCCATTCATGCCAATACCTCAAGAGCCAGATCCGGAGCACAAAGATCATCAAGCTGGGGGTACCTTTATCCCCTGAAGAGCCATAGTTCAACCCAAAAAGCTCCAAGGATTCCTACAATCGCTTGGTCAACCCCAAAAGCTCCAAGGATTCCTGCAATCACTTGGTCAACCCCAAAATGCTCCAAGGATTCCTGCAATCGCTTGGTCAACCCAAAAGCTCCAAGGATTCCCAATCACTTGGTCAATCCCAAAATGCTCCAAGGATTCCTACAATCGCTTGGTCAATCCCAAAATGCTCCAAGGATTCCTACAATCGCTTGGTCAATCCCAAAATGCTCCAAGGATTCCTACAATCGCTTGGTCAATCCCAAAATGCTCCAAGGATTCCTACAATCGCTTGGTCAATCCCAAAATGCTCCAAGGATTCCTACAATCGCTTGGTCAATCCCAAAATGCTCCAAGGATTCCTACAATCACTTGGTCAATCCCAAAATGCTCCAAGGATTCCTACAATCACTTGGTCAATCCCAAAATGCTCCAAGGATTCCTACAATCGCTTGGTCAATCCCAAAAAGCTCCAAGGATTCCCACAATCGCTTGGTCAAAAATAAGAAAATTAAAAAAAATAGTAAAATCATCAAAAACAACAAAAATTTGCATCTCATTTTCAGGCATGCTCAAATTCATCAATAGAGAGCTCTTCTCGCATCTCATCTTCATATTCACAAAAATCAATCCATCAAAAATACAAAAATATGTAGCTGCATTAAGCATCGCATCCATACATTGCATATTTGTGGTCTTACAGGTCAAAGGCACCATAGACTGTAATTACTCCGCTAGTCCATCTTGTTCCACATTTCTCCATTTTATAAGCAGTCCAAAAATAAAAAATAATAAAAAATAATAAAAAATAAAAACGCCATTCACTACTTTTTACCACACCAGAGTCAGTGGTCTTCTAATGTATCAAGAGTTTTCATCTTTCAGTCGTCATTTTGCTTTCTAGCCACATACTGTACCAAGTCAGATAGATTTTATGAAGGTAGAGTTCTACTTGGATCACACCTTGTTACGTAGCATCCCAACACAAATTAAAACACATAAAAATTCCCAAGTTGTGTGAATGAAAGATGAAACCTGCACAACAATCCAGGTCACCATAAGCGAAATGGTTATCTTGCTCATCCCCCTGTGCGAATGACCCCAAGAATGCTGAGAGTTGGCAAAAGGACAAGCATCTTCCCTACCCAATTCCCCAAGAATCCCCAGTTCTCAAAAAAAGTTGCAAACATCAAAATTTTGCAAAAAGTCAAAACTCCAAAAATTTGACATCACCACCAGAGTGCATACATCAAAAGGCACATACAATAGTGATTCTTATCACTCGAAATCCAAATCCCTTGCTCAAAAGAAAAATATATAAAAATAAACAGTGATTTTTATCACTACAAACGAGCAAGTATCCCAATACAATTGAAGAAAAGAAGGGAGTCAAACTTGAATCCCTGGAACTCTCAGCATTTCGATAGGTCATGAGGCAAACCTCAGTACCGGTTTGGTGGATAGCCTATCGGTCACTGGCGGTAAACCTCTCGCATGATGATATATCTGTCACATTAACTCGTGTACAGATCAATGTTTGCATGTGGATGAGCTAGCTTATGGTATCCTAGATAGCACCATAGATTAATCCGACTAAATACAACAAAGGAGTTAGTGGAGCTAATTAGGTGATCCTCAGTATAGGTTTGGTTGACGACCTATCTGGCACCAGTGGTATCCTGACAAATACCACATAAATGAACTCAATTGCACACACAGGGATGTGAAATAGCTTGGTCAAAGACAAGTCCGATTCATACCTTGTTCAAAAGTCTTGTAAGATAAAGTACAGTCATGGCTAGTGAGTTAAAACCATCTGAGTCTCAGAAAACCTTAGCTACATTTCTAAACCAACTGCGCTACCTTTCATCCTCACATTACCATCAAAAAATACAAAAACCACATGTATACATGAAAAGTCATTTACCACAACAATCGCCTAGGACAAAAAGCCACAAAATTCTAAATAGTCTATGGTGCCCTCGCCAAACAACACAAATTCAATTCATCCATTCCATTTTGCATATCACATATAAATCAAAAACATTTGCATTCATCATAACATATGCATCCATCAAAATAAATTAACATGCATACATCCATACTCATCACTCATCATACATAAAATCAAATCATCACTCGCATAAACAAAATAAAGTCATCTGTATATATCATCAAAAATGCCCGTAGGCTACAATAACCGGTCATCTGACCCCGCAAAAATCCAAAAGCTCAAAAACCCCCAAGCCTAGGGCGTCGGCCACCATGATCACGCAGGATCGATGCGATGGGAACTACCCCCGTGGTGTGGGTCCTATGGGACCCCTCAGGGCGGCTACTGCTAGCCCCCGCATCACTCCTACTCGCCCCCCCCTCATCCAGTCGCCTATGTCGAGAGGATGCTGACTGCTCAGTCTCACTCCCTCTCGAGTGGCACGACGATCCACCTACGCTGAATGTAGGGACCCACCCACCAAGGTGGCTAATCTCTACCTCTAGCTCTAACCGCTACCGCATCGAGTCCATCTCCCATTGGCGATACGTCACCAAGTTCTCCTCGCACCGCACCAAAGCCCTATCCCTCTCTGCCAGCTGCATCCATAGGAGATCCCTCTCCCGTGCAACATCAGTATCCCCATCCTGCTAGTGGTAAGCATCCAATGCATTCTCTCGCTCCGCCAACTACATGCATAGGAGATCCCTCTCCTGTAGCGCATCCCCCAACTCCTCATCATGCCTCCGTAATAGCCCCTCCAATCATGCATTCTCAGTGCGTAACCTGGACTCCATGTCCTTTGCATCCGCCTGAGGCATGGGCATCTCTGGAATAGCAGCCTGCTCGGGCTCCCACTGCTCCGTGATGTCCTGCATCTCCGGCTGATCCGAAACCCCCAAATCCACATCCTCATCCTCCACCTCCACCATGTCTGCATCCTCCCGAGGAGCTCCCCAATCATCTCCTGGTGCCTCAGCACCCTCCCCGCCCATCGCTACCACCTCCGCGCCTCCCAGTGGCCCCTCTCCCTGCCATCATCGTAGTACCCACCACTGGTCGTACTCTGTGGTAGTCCCGACGTCATCCACGTTCGGGATGTCGATCATCGCATCTGAATCCTCGCCCAGTGGTGCGATGACCGATCGGTCCAGAGTTCTCTCATCCCCCCGACGTCGATAGACCATGGGCTCACCAGGAAACCCCTGGTGCACCCCAAACTATTGTGTCACCCGGCTGTAGGGGAAGAACTCATGCTCGGTCCCATGCCGCCCAATCAGCCACCGCTCTCTACGTACCCGTCGGAGCCACTCTCCAGCCTTCGGCCAGGCTGGACAGTCTCGATAAGGGTGCCAGAGCACCTCCCCTAGAGTAAGCCGAGCGAGGGCATCGACATAGTGCCCTACGACACCTGCCCACCGTCGACTCTATCCCTGCTCCCTAGACTGCCACCATAGAACCGCATAGCCTATCTCCCTATCCTCCATCTCCGCCCGAGTCATCCACGGTAACCCGGTTGGCCTCTCCATCGCTATGTGCTGCCAAGCCCAGCTCTGCAATAGATAGTTGTAGCTAATCCCATTTCACTTCTAGCAGTGGACCTCGTACAGCTCCCCATAGAGCTATGCCAGTAGCGTCTGTCCCCACCTCATGATTAGCGGTGCCTCCGTCGGGCACTCTACCAACCACCAAACCAAATCTAGTAGGTTCCATGGGAACCTCATGCCTGACGAGTTAGGCAGCAACATGTTGGAAATGAGGCCCATAAGGAATGCGTGCCTCACTCCCAACACCCCCCTCTCTAGCCACCATCGGACCAAAATCCTGCCAATCTGGCAGTCGCCCTCTGCCCTCTCCACTGGATCCTCCACACCCAGCTCCTCCCCATGCCCGAAGCATCGCATCAGTACAGCTGTCCGCTGATCACGCGATGATGTCCTGATCGGTAGTCCATCTATCAGAATCCACAGAAGCCGATAGACATCCTCCAAGGTCATTGTCATCTCCCCTATTGGGAGATGGAAGGTGTTGGTCCGGGGATCCCATAGATTGATCAGGGCCATCAGATAAGCCCGATCCCCGACCATAGGCTCTAGTCGAGCCACCTGCTTGAGCCCAAGGGCATCAAGCCACTCCCAGTCAGCCATAGTTAGTGCCCCTCATGCTTCAGCAAAAGCAGTAGGTACACGGTACCGGCTCTTAACAACCTGCAAAAGAAAACAACACAAAAACATTAAAATCATAAAAAAAAAAATTGTACAACAATAACATGAATATACAACATTGCCTACCAATGTACAACCAAAACAAAAAATTCACACAAATCCATTTGTCAGTCCTAGGGTTTCTAATCCTAACTGATAAATTCAAAAACAAAACAAAAATTCAAAAAAATTAATTTGTCAGCCCTAGGGTTTTTAAACTCTAAACTGATTAATTAACAAAAACACAAATATTTTGTCAGTCCTATTGTCAGTCATAGGATTTCGGTATTCTAAGTCTAAAAAGTCTGCACAAACAAAATAAAATTAAAATAACAGTTTTAAACCTAGGGTTGTAACCTACGTTTTAAAACTGACCAGCTCAACCTAAGAACTAGGGTTTTACGTTCCGTTTATCCTAGGGTTTTAGTTAAAAGCAAAATAACAATTCTTTACCTAGGTTTTAACTATGTTTGTCATTCAGTTGTAAACTAAGTCTTGGTTGTGTTCAACTCAGTTTCAGGGTTTCAATTTTAAATTTTGGAAAACATCATCACAAAGAAAATTAAACAAAACACTTGCAGTTTTAAAACATATAACAAAAGCAATAACACTAGGGAGCACTTATTGGTCTCGCTTCGGCTTCGCCGCTCGATCCGGTTTGTGCACTCATGATGTTAGGAGAAATTCGGTAGTGCTTCGCTTCGCAGAATTAACCTCCTCCTCCCCAGAGCTCCAAATCGCAAGAAAATTCAGATGCAAATGAGCCCAAACCCTAGTTTTGACCTTTAAATAGGCCTTTTGAGCTTATATTCGTTCCCCCTAGGACGAGCACTCTGGTTAGCACTCGTCCCACCCTGGGATGAATACTAAGCTGGTATTCGTCCCACCCTGGGATGAATTCAGGGCAAAAATTTCAAAAAACAACAAAAATTGAACAAAAATGCACTAAAACAACTAATAAACTTGCCCGATGAGAGTGTTGTTGCACTTGACATCCCGAGCATGCAAAATAGACGTTGGGGTCACAAATTGTCACTATCCTACTCCCTAAGAAGGCTACCATAGCCGGACCGCTCCACGGGAGGATGGATTTTCGCCAATTTTAGCTCCAAAAAGCGTCGCAAAAAGGGTTACCACCCACCAAAAATAGGTCTAAATGTTAGAAAACTGCACACGCTTAACGCTACACCATCTAAAGGCACCCTTGCACAAGTCATCTTGGGTCAAGCGACTCGTCACTTTTCTCATGAAGGTCATTCCCTCATCGATTCGTCGCTTGAGGGGGTAGTCACACTTAGTCACCAATCAACAAGCACACACCCAATTAAGGAAAACGACATGCATTCAAAGAATCATTGATAAAGACAATTACGCTCCTGCTTGGGGTAGTAAACAAGCAATAATCACAATCTGATCAAATCACTTGGCATTTCGTGAATCATGAACTCAAGGTTCTCACAGACAAAAGGTTGCGCCCTTTGCCTATTCATGACCGATCAATGTCCAAGGTCAAGTAACACCTCATCGAAAAAGGTTAACACTTGAATTGAGTTCCTTCGCTCGTCAGAAGCAAGGATTCAAGAATGCATGCCCTTTCCATACTTGGGGCATCAAAATTTGGTTAGGTTACTAAGAAACCCTAATCATTAATGCTTTGGTTATCTATTTTTGCTCGGCGCTGCGCCATGCACAACGCATCCCAAAAAGGGGCATCTATAGACACCAAAACAACACCAATCCGATTATGTGACTACAAACACTGATCGCTTTGACACACACAGCCCCAAGGGCAGCCCCCAGAGGTCAAACAGTGGTCCTAACCACTCTCACAGTAGTTTTGAAAGGTCAGAGATCAATTTGGCACATTCAGGCACTTTGCTCAGTATCCGTCCCACCCTGGGACGAATTCAAAATGGGATTCGCCCCACCCAGGGACGAATTCTGAATTCGCTCCGGGGTGGGGCGAATTGCAGGTTTGACGGGAAAAAAGTCAAATCTTGACAAATGGCAGCTCAGGTCCGCCACCCAATGCTTCCTTCATCGCATGGGAGTATGGGTGAGCGTTTTCAAGCGTTAGAGGCATCTGTAAGGTCAGTCATGGAGTCCCTATTCAGGGAGGAATCTCCTTCCCCCTGGGAAGGCATGATTGCCAAGTGGTGCCTCTGCATGCCCATTTCAAGAGACCTCTAGGTCTATAAATTGGTGAGTTTCCTCACCCCAAAATATGGAGAGAAGTAGCATTTTAGAGCAACAAAGTGCTGTCGTTTTATTTACACATCTCATACCTTTTGGATTTGCGCCTTTCACATCCTTGATCTCCTTTAGAAGGGAGGTCATTGGGTGACTATTGGGAGGACAAATATTGATTCCAAAACCCGACATTTGGCCACAATATCCCACCAAATTTTCCGACAATACCACACAAGAGGTTTTGAACCCATCCCAAGTGGATTGGTGTCGAAATCAAGCTTCAAATGGTGGGCGGCCTGCCCCATGGGCGCCCCCTCCCACATTGCCACAATCCTAATCGCACCCTTTCGGAGCGATGGGAATTCCATGGTAGATTTGCTTTCTTTCATTTTTGCATTCAATTCTATGATGTTTAAATAGGTTGTCATTTGAATTTCGTCTCCTTTTGAGCAATTTTGATCATATTTCTAGCTTTGCTTGCTTTTACTAACCTACAAGTAGCATTATCAAATTCCTATTGATGGAGGCCAAATTGGGAAAATCTGACCATCTGGGTCTTCCCAAAATTCCCCCAATTAGCTAATCCCAAGTTTGCAGGTCTTTTGGAGCTCCAGAGGTAGGACATTGGGACAGTATCTTTTCGGCATTTTGTTGTAGGTGAATTCGTCCCGCCCCAGAGCGAATTCAAATTGGTGAGGAATTTTCTGACTATTCTTTTTGCAGAACCTTCCTGGTGATATCCTGATGCCCCTATCAAATTTTCATAGCATTTGGATCTATTTTGATATCATTTTAATTCATTTTTCTCATTCACTTATTGTAGGCTTGGGGATTGCATGCTTTGTTTCATCCGCAGGTGCTACTGACCATTTCTTGTTCCTTTGAACGCAGGGTTCAGACATCGGAGGAGCAGCGAGGAGTCAAGACTCATCATTCCAAGCGGCGGTGATGTTTTGGTCCGCCCATTTTACATGTGGGCACGCGAAAGAAGGAAAGGCGCCCATGGATGTAACAAGAGCTCATGCTTAAACGCTCCTAGCCCTTGGAAGGGGAGGATGCATATTGTAACCGAGTTTGAAACACATTAATAAAAAGGGCTGTCTTCTTTATTCCCATTTGTTTCATTTCGATTCGATCATGCTTTTCCCTCTTTTCATGCATTTTCAAGTTTTTAGGATTTAGCGCTAAGTTCGGTTTCTTCGTTTGCATTTCGCATATTCGCTTTTCCTTTTTGCTTCCGTATCCTCGTGCTTTTAGTTGTATCCTAAAAGCTAAGTAAAATTTTGAATCCTTCATTTCAGATTTCCTCCCCACTTGTGGTTTAGCATTTTAGAATAGCCTTGTTAAGTCCCATGATTTTATTAAAATTAATTATAGATGGATTGTTTGAAATGGCAGGGTTGTTAATTTTTGGGAAGACTTATGGTTAAGATATCATCCTCTGATAGAGGATATGCATTTTAGAGACCTGATTCAAATATCTAGTTTAGCCGGATTAATTAAAGTGGTTGATTTTACGATGGTTTATGATGGTAGAAAAGTTTGGTCTAATCCCCATCCTATTATGAGGAATGCCATTGATTTTCAGTTTTGGAATATTTTGTTGAAGGAGCTTCATATCCATGTTGTACGACAAGAGAACATTGAGGATCGATTGGTTTGAAATGGAGATAGTGCAAGGTCATACTCTATTAAGTCAACATATAAGCTTCTTAGCACTGATTGGAATGGGCAATTCCTTATTAGCTTGACTTGATTAAAGAATTTAATCCCCAAGGTTAATATATTTTTCTAATTTGTGATACAAAATAAGATTTTGATAGTTGAAAATATCCTTAAGAGAGGCCAAAATCTGGTTAATATATGTTTTTTATGCAAAGCTAACTGGGAATCATCTTCTCATCTATTACTCAACTGTCGGGTCTTTTAGGAAGTGCTTTCATCCATACTTAGTTGACTTGGAGTGTCTTGCGTGATTCCTAATTTAATTTTTGACTGTGTCTCTCAATGGTCTTCTCCTTTTTCCTCTCCTAGAATTAGGTGTTTCTAGAGGTTCCTTCTACCTCATGTGATATGGGGTATTTGGAAGGAGTGGAATGCCAGAGTTTTAAAAGACAAAAAAAGGGTGGTCCTCCAATTAAGTTCTAGAATTATTTGGAGGACGGTTGAGAATGTGTTGTCTACCTTAAAGGAGTTGTATTTTTCAACGATAATCATCTTGTATGAAATATTTCTTGAGGATAGACTTGGTTTTAAGTATGTGGATGATCCTCTGCCACCTCGTGATACTAGAAGTGCTATTAGTTGGGACCCTCCTCCTATTGGGTGGTTTAAATTAAATTTTTATGGGGCATGAAAAGGAAACCCTATATTGGTCGATGCTGGGAGGGTCAACTATGACAGTAGTGTGATTCTAATTATCGTGCTTGTAGAAAACCTTGGATTAAAGTCCTCTCAATTTATGAAATCAAGAGAAGCATTCTCAAGTGTTTCTTTTATTAAATAATTGAGAATTCAAAATGCTATCATCAAAGGTGACTATTTAAATATCATTAATATGCTCAACAGGACCTATCAGGTTAGTTGGAAGGTGTCCAAACTGATCAATGAAGTAGTATGGACTATCTGATCTTTGGATAATATTTTGATAGCGCATGTTTTTAGGGAAGGTAATGTAGTGGTGGATTTAATGATAAATCTCAGATCTTCTCATCTGGGATTCTTTGTTTGATAGAGGGACTTCCCTCTAGAGGTTATTCTTTGTTCTAATGATAAGGTACCTTAATTATTTTTAGAAGGCTATTCTTCTGCTGTTTTGGTGGAAGATGATTTGGCACAGTAGGAGGTGTTGGTTAGAGTGTAGAGTGGTTGCATATGAATTGGTGGTGGCAATTATTTATTTTTTGTGTCAAACGGGGTATTTTATCTTTCAAATTTTGAAGTTTGAAAGTTTTTACCCCCCTGGTGCTTGCAATTTTGTCCTTCTCAAAGTTTCTTTGGCTTTCGTTGGAAGCCTTTTCCTTGTCAATCCTCCTTCCTTGTCCCTTTATTTTTAGTTTTGATGTACGCCCTTGGGTTGTGGATTTTTCCTTTGTAAAACTTGAATTCTACCCACTTGGTTGTCCATTCACCCCAAGTCTACCAACTTGGTTGTCGAACATCAGAGACTTCGATTTTGATAAAAAAAACTCTATTTTTTTTGTCTTATAATATTTTCTAGTATGAGCATGTTATTTCATATTCATGAGTGTCATTCTGTTGCAATCAAAATAATCATGAGATCGAGATTGGCCAAATCCCGTATAGTTACATCTTTTGAACTTCACTCTCCTCCCGATATTCCAAGTTCAGGTAGTGGGTTTCTTTTCCTCTAGTGCCCATAACACATAGAGGTATGATGCATACATTTCCCATATCTTAACATGAATTTATGAACTTGCATTTTTATGTCATGTAAGACTTAGCGCATACATGCTCGAGCTAGATGATCATCCATTATTTTTGGAGCATCGACTAAGGTCTTACCAATACCCGATAAGAAGTTGGTGTCTTGTGTAGATTAATCAACATGATATCCCATACCATCATACTGTCATATTCACCTCGTCTAACACAATTCACCACTCATCACTAGTAGGGATAACCTAGAAGAGATGCCCATACAACCCTTCATTACCTCCCATTCTAATCATTTTCCCTTAGTGCCTTGATCTATGATAATGCCTACTTGATTCATCATTAAAACCTATTTTCCATGGTGATTGCCTACTTGCAACACCATTTATTTTTTTTCCCATGGTGATTGCCTACTTTCAACACCATTTATTTATTTTTTTTCCATGGTGATTGCCAACCCGCAACACCATTTAATTTATCTTCACAAGACTGTCCTCCCCGCAATATTGACTTTTATCAATGTTTTCCTACTCATAACCTTAGGTTACGTTTAAAGTTTATTTAATCCATAATTTTGAAATTCACTTTTCATAAATTTAGCTATAGTTGCAATTGTCTATAAAGGTTTGACTATTTAAATGTTTAATAATTACCACTATCTCTTGGCTTGAAACTCAATAAGCAACCATACATTTTCTAGTTTCCAATTTTCTAGAATGCATTTAAGTCTGATCATAATTTTAAAGACCTTGAAAGTATAGTAAATAAATTAAGAAATCCCAAATCCATGTTACTATTTTATTTCAATATTACTATTTAATTATTTTCTTTAACTAATATAAACTACCTCTAAAATTAATAAAAAGAAAGACATATTGTCTTATCTTATGGTTCTATAAAACTTGCGCTACACAAATAAGTGATTAAGTGGTTTGCTCTCAATGGACTATGTATTTGGTAAAAGCTCCATAATGAATTTTTAGAAAGAACATTTTAAATGAAATCTCATTTCTATTTTTTAAATTAGAAAAACTAACACCATACATGAATCTTGCTAGACTCCATTCATTATCCTTTTCTATATTGACTAAAATATCAATGATCAACGATTTTCACACTAAGGTATCCGTCTATTGTCTCGATTTAGCTTTTGCTTGATTTCAATCTGCAAATGTTTTCCTATAAAATCGTATACTCAACCTTTGTTTGAATTGGATATCCTTCTACAAGGAATAAAGTTTTCATGATTTACTATGTTGAAGCTTCCCTACTAATTATTTCAACAATTCCTATGCTTTAACCCATACTTTAATCTTATTATAAGGGTTTCAAATAAAAATGTGGTAAAACTATAATTCAAATGTCAAAACTAAACCTGTTATGCACACCCAAATGTTTACTTGTTTTATCAATCCATTGTAGAATATTAAGGACTATTTAGGGTGCTTTAAAAACTAGATCAATTCATTTTCAATTTGAACTGGTGTAAGCTAGAACCAAGTATACTATCGTGGATTCTAGACATGTTACGTTTCATTTTAGGAAAGAAAAATAGACATCATTTACTATGTGCTAAATTAAGTTTCCAAGACTATATTAATCATCAGATCTAAAAACAAGAGGTTTTTCCCATTGATAGAGACTTTTACCTCTAAACTATAAATTGTGTATTAATAATCACATCATTGCATCAAGTCTTCATAATATTTGACCATATTATAATTAAAAATCTTACAAATCTAAAAAACTACACACAACACTGATGTATACAAGTTCAACATGTCAATTGAAGAATGAAACACACTGTAATTTTTCTTATAAAAATACGAATTGCTCTTATCTTCAATAATATTTATGTTTAAAAATAAAATAATATAAACATTTGAGAGTATAATGTTTTTACATCATATTTCTGAGTCCAACCATGCACTTCTTTCTGGACTATATGTTCAATATCAATACATAATCTACAACCTTTGCACTGTTTCTCATCCAAGAGCCACATTTTCCAATACTAAAGTATGAAATGGGTTATCTACAACCCTATATGACTCAGGCATCAATATTTCCCTAAGTGGAATTTCTAGATACCCAAAAGGAATAACACAACATTATTCTCACCTCTTTATATACAAATCTTGACACTTGAATGCTAAAGAAGTCTTAAAAGAAACATCATGCACAATTTTTTGTAATGTTACACATAAATATTTCTTCTCTCCCAATTACTCGATGGATTCAAGGGTTAGAACGGTCATTCTCCCATGTAATACATCTAATTATACATGCATCCATCATTTTCAGAACACAAATCAACATGCAATAGTTTTAATATTTATTCAACACTATATACACTTCACGACAACATTTACACAACATGAAGCCTCAATATATATTTTAGAGAAGGAAAAATATTCTTGGTTCTCATCCAATCATTCACACAACAACTTGTTTTTGCTCAAATCATCACAACATGTAGCAACAACAATTCAAGAAGATTTAATTTGGTTTTAGTTTTCAACCAACCAGACTTATAGCCATTCACCACCACATAAAAAATAATAATGTAGTATATCTTCAAGAACACATGCATTATAGACATCACACAAATTGATTGATTTTTTCTTATTGCATATCTTGAATTTTTAATTCAAACATAGGTGATTTTTTCCATTAAAATTTCTTTTAAATTTTATTATCAAGAGCACTTACTATTTTTTCCTCGCCTACCACTATTTTTCTTCTTTTCCTGTACTCTATTACCTTCTCCTTTATTCTACGATTTGCTTCACCCTTCACTGGAAACCATACCTCACCACCACCACACTCTTTCTTCTTTTCTATCTGCCATCTAGATGATGGTTTTTCTCCACCATCCTTCATACGTAAAAACTGGTGGTAGTTTATATCTTGTCTAATCTAAAACATTGTCAGGTGGTCTCCACTACTCCATTTTTTAACAACCATCTTAACCTTTGTAGATATACCGACAAGTCCTTGATTGTCTTTTGCAAATAATACCCAACCAATACTCTTTGATATTTGAATTATTATTATATTCATTTCATTTCATTTTTTATTTATTTTAATATAACACTTTCTTAAATTCCTATATTACCTTGCCTCCAAAGCATCCATAGAAAAAATATTATTATTTTTTTCTATTATACTTATATATATATTAATAAATCCATTCCTTAAAATAACACACCTATTTTCACCTTAAATCTCAAAACACTTTTAATCCTATTCCATTTGTTTCATTAATTTTTAACTATGTCTCCCATGCATTAAAAATTTTCATTGTCATTCATCATCATAATTTCATAAAATATCATACATCAAACACTCCTATAAATATAGCTACATGATATGCATACTATATGGACCACTGGTGAATGCATTGACCATAAGGTTCCTTGCCCCTATCAACTAACAAATACAACACCGCTCATCATCTCCCTTGACTTACCTTACACAAGAATAATCCTTTTGCCCTGTTGAGGAGACCACTTTCCTTTGCATTGTCTTACCAGTAATGAAACTTGTCTTCTGCAACCACATATACATTAGCAGTATCTCATCCTTACAAATAAATTAGGAATATACAAGAATAGAGTTTTGGAGGGTTGTTACATAATCCCACTCTAAGATTAAACACATTTCCTGTGTTTGCATTCATCATTATAAAAATTAATAAAGAAGAAATTAATACCATGATCATATAAAATCAATCCAACACCTCATAAAATTTACATTATTCCAATGCGATTCATCATTCATTATCAAAACATGCATAAATACTAAATACATGTATTATTTTTCACAAAACAAGATAAGATAATACTAAAGACAAAACTATGTCATGTAATTGTTAGTCATCAAATCTGCCTAGGAAAGAATTTGGGTGAATGTATGTGCCCTAGACCTGGACCAACATTGAAAGGCCGAAGGGAAGAGATGTCCCTCATGCCAATATCTAGAGAAAGGCTAGATCCTATGCTAAACTACTTTGGTGTTTTTAGATAAGGGATGCAAGAAAGAGATAAAAGGAGTTAGAGTTAGAGAAAGAGAATAAAAAAGGGGTAAGGGAAGAGAGATCGGTGATTTAAGGTGGGAGAGAATAGGAAGCACGATCACTAACTAACAACTTGAATAGCAGTAAGGAACACCAAGAATAATCGAAGGAAATGCCACATTAACCTTCCTATGTATCCTCTGAGAGAGTTCCAGGATTCTCCTTCTCCCTTTCGTCGAAATTCAAGGTTTAGAGTAATGATGATTAGGACAAGCGAATATAATAGAAACCACAACCCACAAGGCAGCATAAAATAAAACCAATATAGCATTTTTCCTCTCCTATGTATCCTTCAGGAAAGTTTCAGGGTACAGTCCCCAATCACACACCGGATTCAAGATTCAGAGTCACAGTATGCAAATGAAGAAAGACAAAAGAATCAAACACAGAAGGCATCATAAAAGAGATAAACCGAGCCTAAATCTCTTTAGTATTAATCATAGGACATCAAGTTATAGTAGCTTTCTAGTAGATAGTTCCCCCCCCTTCTTACATTATAATGCCTAGGTTTTTATAGAGGACCCAACCCTTTGAGTCATTATTACACAGAATGACAAAGAATACTCTTGAGATCGGTGAAGTCGGCTCCTCGTGGCCCTCATGACTGAGCTTTCAAATCCATTACCAAAATTGGCAACTATGATCGAGTCAACCATAGAAAGATGCATTAATGAGCCACCTGGATGTCCTTGGTCCCCGGGTGTGGTGCTCGAGTGGCCGCCATGCTCGCCAATTTCTTCATCATGAACTGATACTTCATTTTTGATTGCTAAAAATGAACAACGGGCTTACCGGGCACAAAAAAGTGTATTTATGAGGCACTTGATTGCCTCGAGAAAATACCCATCTCGGAGCACATGCATTTGAAGTGCTTTGCTAGTTTTTAACTTCGCTTCACAACGGACTTATGTCGAAGCAGATTCTCCTTGGTTTGCACTTCGCATGGTGAAACTTCGCAAGACATCTTCGGGGGTGATGGAAGGCCGAAGCGTATCTCCTTCACAAAATAGGCTCTTCATTATTGCTTCGCTGTAAAATATGCCAAAACTACTTCATCCAGGCCTTCTACCTGAAGTATATACTTCATTGGTGAGTTAAAAAATGCTTCACCATGAACCTTCTTCAAAACTGTGGTTTGGGAGTATTTCAGCCGAAGTGCATCCCTGCCTTCAAAATGCATCCTCTACTTCGGGTGAAAGTACTTCACATGAAAGTTTACTGAAGATGATGCTTCGCAATGATTTTTGATGAAGTAGAAATGGTTCGCTAACGCAGGGCCCAAAGTAGATGCTTTGGCGGCTTTTTGGCGAAGTGTTTTCAGTACTACGCTCCTTCAAATCCTACTTCACAAAACTTTTGCCCAAAGTAGCTTTTTGAAATGCTTCGGGTGCGAAGTATTTTCATTCTTCTTCATTTGTATTTTACTTCCGCAACACCGCTTTGCAAAAATCTCACCTGAAGTAGCTGCTGGAAATGCTTCAGGCCCGAAGTAGTTTTCTTGCCTTAGCCAATTTGGACCGTGGTCTGGACTTTCCTTCTTTGATGAAGTTGTTCTTTTGAATGCCACTTCGCACAACTTTCGCCTGAAGTAATGGTTTGAAGTGTTTCGGGCCCAAATTTCTTTTAATCGCTTCCCTTGTTATTCTTCTTCGGTAACACTACTTCACAAAATTTTTACCTGAATTAGTGCTGGAAATGCCTTGGGTGTGAAGCTCTTCTCGTTTTCTTTCTACGAAGCTCTTTCCCTTAGCTTGTTCGGCAGCGAAGCTCTTTCTTTTTCATTTTATGTACAAGGGGGTGGAAGGGAAAGCCATAATCGTTGCAACTTTGTAAATAAAAAACAACAAAGAAATACTTTACAAAAACACTGTACAAAAATTTGATTTATTTTTCGACCCCTTGAGTAATGTGACAAAATTGTCAACATTCTTGGCGGCTTGCGGGGAATTTAGCTTGTCTGAATGCAGAGATCTCAGGCCTTTATCCATTGGGAAACAGAGTCATTCCCATTGTCCTCTTCTCTACCTATCCACTGACAACATTTTTTTTTTTTTTTTTGTGCTTGAGCTCCTAAGCAACACTTAGCGCTTTCGGCACTTATTTACTATCTGGGATATTTACAGTATTTACACAAAATTTTATGACATGATTGGCATGTCGCTACCATAAACCCAGCTTCGGGTGTCTATCCGATGAACCTACAATGTCCGTACCATATCTGATTGAACTTTAGTTGATCCTTGAAGTTTGGATAACCTCTTCCCAAAGTTGTCCATGTTGTGAACAGGGAGCAATGTAGTGAGTTGTCGCTCCTACTAGTACCCGGACCGTTGATAAAATATGTGGTGAAGAAGTTCATCGTATGAGGGGCCTCATGGGAAATTGGTCATAGTGGGGGCTGGAACCAATACTAGAATATCGAAGAATCTATTAATTGTGGGCTGGGTACAGGTTCTTCCATCCTCCTGCTATGGTAACAGGGTTCCTCCGATACAGAGTAATCTTCCAAGATCTCTTCAAGTTTAGCTTGATGAGACATGCTTAATGTATTCTAGATGAGTACTTGCGTGCCATCCTTTGGGATACAAAAAGGGTGAAAAAATGTGCCCTCTTCATTCTCAGGCTCTACCACTTGAGCCTATTCTTCTCCTCGGCCCATCTTCTGATGGGAACTGCAAGCAACCATATTGTTCATTGCTAGATCATGGCTTGTATATTCCCATTGTTGGACTTGGATGAAACCTGCCTCTTGAGATTCAAACGACTGCATCTCAGGCCTCTGCTCAGTATGAGGAGTCTACCATGATGAATACTACGTTGGATAAATAGGAGAAGTAATTATTGGGTAGGGTGATGGGGCTGCTCCCCTGATCATAGTAAGAGGAGGCCCATGTCTGGGTGAAAATCCCGAACATAGAAGAGGTGGGCTTGGGCGGGCGTTGGTTGGATATCCCCTAGAATTCTCTTCCAACTACAGAATCAGACATTGAAGTCTGTAATGCTCTCCAAAGGTGCTCTCCTAATGGTGGAGAGGTACGTCAAAATCTAGAAGGGGTCTTGAGAGCCATCCAATGTTCTGAATAGTGCTCCTGCTAAGTCATCCCATGAGAAGATGCTTTTACGCCCGAGCAATTTGTACCACTATAGCGCCATTCCTTCCAAAGATAGAACCAGGAGTCTGATCATGACATCTTCATGGATTATGTCATGGAGGAACGCTAAATTCACAACATCTTCAAGGTGCTCTCAAGCCATTCCCTTAGTGCCATTGTATTTTGTCAATGTCTCCAAGGCACTTTCAGGAATTTCATGGTAAATTTGAATATTTAGTGGGTGACGATCATCCCAGATAGGATAAAATACCCTCTCCATTATAGTAGTGGCCTACAGATATCATGGTTCTCACCACTAAGTCGAAGTCACCAGGTGAACATTCTTTTCTTTGCTTGTGAGGTCAAGGCTGCTCATCAAAACTTGATTCCTCCGGGGTATCTTCTTTCAGCTTTAAAATGCACCTACGATCAAGAAATATGGATCTTTAGCTCAGTCATAGTTGCCAGGTGATTTTTCCAGATGGAGGCAATCCAGAGATTCACCAAATTTGGGCTTCCTTAAAACATGGGACCAGTGTCCCACCAAGCGTGCCAAAAACTATTGGTCATCAAATCTTTCTAGGAAAGAATTTGGGTGAGTGTATGCACCCTAGACCTAGACAAACATTGAAAGGCCGAAGGGAAGAGATGGCCCTCATGCCAATCTTCGAAGAAATTCTAGCTCCTATGCTAAACTACTTTGGTGTTTTGAGATAAGGGATGCAGGAAAGAGATAAAAGGAGTTAGAGTTAGAGAAAGAGAATAAAAAAGGGGTAAGGGAAGAGAGATCGATGATTTAAGGTGGGAGAGAACAGGAAGCACGATCACTAACTAACAACTTGAATAGAAGTAAGGAACACCAAGAATAATCGAAGGAAATGCCACATTAACTTTCCTATGTATCCTTTGAGAGAGTTCTAGGATTCTCCTTCTCCCTTTCATCAAAATTCAGGGTTAAGAGTAACGACGATTAGGACAAGCGAATATAACAGAAACCACAACCCACAGGGTAGCATAAAAGAAAACCAATATAGCATTTTTCCTCTCCTATGTATCCTTTAGGCAAGTTTTAGGGTACAGTCCCCAATCACACACTAGATTCAGGATTCAGAGTCACAGTATGCAAATGAATAAAGACAAAAGAATCAAACATAGAAGGCAGCATAAAAGAGAGAAATTGAGCCTAAAGCTCTTTAGTATTAATCACAGGACATCAAGTTACAGCAGCTTTCTAGCAGATAGTTCCCCCCTTTCTTACATTACAATGCTTGGGTTTTTATAGAGGACCCGACCCTTTGAGTCATTATTACATAGAATGGCGAAGTATACTCTTGAGATTGGTGAAGTCGACTCCTTGCGGCCCTCGTGACTGAGCTTTCAAATCCATTACCAAAACTGGCAACTGTGATTGATTCAACCATGAAAAGATGCATTAATGAGCCGCCTGGATGTCCTTGGTCCCCGGGTGTAGTGCTCGAGTGGCCCCATGCTCGCCGGTTTCTTCATCATGAACTGATACTTCATTTTCAATTTCTAAAAATGAACAACGGGGTTACTGGGCATGAAAAAGTGTATTTATGAGGCACTTGATCACATCGGTAAAATACCTGGCTTGGAGCACATGCCTTTGAAGTGCTTCGCTAGTTTTCAACTTCGCTTCGCAACGGACTTGTGTTGAAGTAGATTCTCCTTGGTTTGCACTTTGCATGGTGAAGCTTCGCAAGATAGCTTCAGGGGTGATGGAGGTCGAAGCATATCTCCTTCGCAAAATGGGCTCTTCATAATTGCTTCGCTAGAAAATGTGTCGAAACTACTTTGGCCAGGCGTTCTATCCAAAGTATATACTTCGCTAGTGAGTTAAAAAATGCTTCGCCAAGAATCTTCTTCAAAACTACGGTTCGGGAGTAATTTAGCCGAAGTGCATCCCTGCCTTCAAAATGCATCCTCTACTTCGGGTGAAAGTAATTCACATGAAATTTTGTCGAAGTAGATGCTTCACAATGATTTTTGACGAAGTAGAAATGGTTCGCTGATGCAGGGCCCGAAGTGTATGCTTCGGCAGCTTTTTGGCGAAGTGTTTTCAGTACTGCACTCCTTCAAATCCTACTTCGCAAAAATTTTGCCCAAAGTAGATTTTTGAAATGCTTCAGGTGCGAAGTAGTTTCATTCTTCTTCATTTGTATTTTACTTCGGCAACACCGCTTCGCAAAAATCTTGCCCGAAGTAGCTACTGGAAATGCTTCAGGATCGAAGTAGTTTTCTTGCCTTAGCCAATTTGGACCGTGGTCTAGACTTTCCTTCTTCGAAAAAGTTATTCTTTTGAATGCCACTTCACAAAAATTTCACCCGAAGTAATGGTTTGAAGCATTTTGGGCCCAAAGTTATTTTAATCGCTTCCCTTGTTATTCTTCTTCGGCAACACTACTTCACAAAATTTTTACTCGAAGTAGTGCTGGAAATGCCTCAAGCGCAAAGCTCTTCTCATTTTCTTTTGGTGAAGCTCTTTCCCTTATCTTGTTCGGCAGTGAAGCTCTTTCTTTTTCATTTTATGTACAAGGGGGTGGTAGGGAAAGCCAAAATCATTGCAACTTTGCAAATAAAAAACAACAAAGAAATACTTTACAAAAAAACTGTACAAAACTTTGATTTATTTTTCTACCCCTTGAGTAACATGATAAAATTGTCAATAGTAATATGCACAAATACCATATATATGTATCATACTTCATAAAACAATATATGATACTGTTATTGCTTAATAAAAATAAACCTATGTCATGATGATCATAATGTTCAAATTCTACTCAACCAAGAACAAAAATTGTCTCTTCATGATAGCCACATCTTCGCACGTGGCACTATTTTCAAAATACTAGTCCCATTAGACCTTGCACTGCTCAATGTTTATCTTTCTCAACTGTTTGGTATGATATCCAAGGATCCTAACTGGTCGCACCTCAATACGTAGGGGATCATACATATGTAATTGATCAATATTCCAAACATGTGAGGGATTAGGAACATATTTATTAATAAGGGACACATGGAATGTATCATGATTTTTTGAAAAATTGGGTGGCAAGTATAATTTGTAGGTAACTAGGTTCAATTTTTCAACAATTTCAAAAGGCCCTACAAATTGTGGACTAATATTAGAGGATTTGATAGAACTTTTAGTATGTTTTAATCTTAGGAATACTCTATCTCCCATAGATAATTCTCGTGGTGTTATTTTTAGGTCTACATAACTCTTTTGTTGATCTGAGGCTTCCTTAAGCTTTTGACGAATTTCATTAAGTTGATTTTCCATTTTTCTGACTATATCCGGTCTGATAATCACCCAATCCTCTGGATTACTCCATGAAAATGGTGTTCTGCACCTCCTTTCGTAAAAATCCTCAAATGGAGCCATACCTAAAGAAGTATGATAACTATTATTATAGGTAAACTCAACTAGAAAAATATAATCTTCCCATTTCATTTGATGGTCCATAAAATACATGCAGAGCATATCCTCTAAGACTTGATTCACCCTTTCAATTTTTCCATCTGTTTATGGGTGATAGGCAGTACTAATATTGAGTTTTGTTCCCCAATCGTGGTGCAATATCTACCAAAATCCAGATGTGAAATGATAATTTCTATATGATATAATTATTTTAGGGAATCCATGTAGTCGTACCACTTCCCTAGAAAATTTTTGGGCTACAACAAGAGCTCCATATTTTATATTTCCTAGCAAAAAATGTGCCACTTTAGTCAATTTTTCTACTATTACCATAATGGCATCATGCTAAAAATAATTTTTAGGTAGTCCAACTATCAAATCCATAGCTACCACTTGTCATTTTTATTGTGGAATTTCATGTGAAAATAAGCGTCCAGTTGGATGTAAATGATCTACTTTCACCTTTTGACATTCTAAATATTTAGCCACAAATACAACAATGTCCTTTTTCATTCTTGGCCAATAATACTCTATTTTCAAATTTTCATACATTTTTACATAGCCTGGGTGAGTAGAATATGGTACTCTATGTACCTCATGCATTATTGTATCTCTCAAGTTCTGGTTACTTGGTACCACCACCCTATTTTTAAATAATAATGTATCTTCCTAGATTCTAAATCCCTTTGCCTAATCAAAATTTTTCTAAACCAATTCCCAATACTTCTGAGAATATTCATCTTGAATCTGTAATTGTCTGATTTGATCAGTTATAATAGATTGATAATGTTACATAGCATTGATATGCTTTATTCTACTTAAAGCATCTGCTAATTTATTCTATTTTCCTTTAATATATTCTATGCAAAAATAATATTCCACCAGAAATTCCATCTAGCACCTTTGTCTAGCATTAAGCATTGGCTAAGTAAAAATATATCTTAGGATTTAATAATATATTCTAAGCTCAAAAGGTTTACCAAGTAGATAATGTCACCATATTTTCAAAGCATGCACAACCGCAGCCAATTCTAAGTCATATGTGGCATAGTTTAATTCATATTTCTTAATTTTCTAGGACTCATAGACAATAATGTCATCCTCTTGCATGAGAACCCCACCTAATACCTCAAAAGAATCATCAGTACATACAACAAATGGTTGCTTAGGATCAGCTATTTTTATAATTGGTGATGATGTCAACTTTTCTTTAAGTATTTTGAAAGCTTCTTCACATCGTCCTATCCATTTAAAATATTTTCCTTTCTTTTGGAGGTTGGTTATTGGATAGGTTATTTTAGAAAAAAATTGGATAAAGTGGCGATAGTATCTAGCCATACCCATAAAACTTCACACTTTAGAAACATTTGTGGGAGTAGGCCAATCAACAATAGCCTCTATTTTATTTGGATCAAAAGACACACCCTCTACAAAAATTATATGACCTAAATATTGTACCTAAGTCGCATAAAACTCACACTTAGACATATTTCCATATAATTGATTCCTTATAAGTATTTTGAGAATAGTTCTCATATGATGGTCATGTTCTTCTTTGCTTCTAGATAATATCAGTATGTCATCCATTAATACCAACACAAATTGATCAAATTGTTCTCGAAATACACTATTCATCAAATTCATAAAATTTTCTAGAGCATTGGTCAAACCAAAAGGTAACACAGTGAATTCATAATGACCATATCTAGTTCAAAAATTAGTTTTATGAGTATCTTATTCCTGGATCCTCAATTGATGATAACCAGATCTAAGATCAGTTTTGGAGAAAATCATGGATCCTTTTAGTTGATTAAACAAATAATCTATTCTAGGTAGAGAGTACTTATTCTTAATAGTAATTTTGTTTAACATTTTGTAATCAATACATAACTTTAATGTCTCATCTTTCTTTTTCACAAATAACACTAGTGTACCCCATGGTGAAATATTGGGTTTAATATGTCCTTTTTTCTAGAAGTTCCTAAAGTTGATTTTTAAGTTATTGCAGTTCTATTGTGGTCATCCGATAAGGTGCTCGAGCTACTGGCATTACTCCTGGTAAAATTTCTATAGTAAAGTTGAACTCCATATAGGGTGGAAGACTAAGTAATTCTTTAGGAAAAACATTATGAAATTCATTTAACATCGGATATGTTTGGAATAGACTCGCTCCAGATTCATTTTCCTTATTTTTATTAAGTTTAATCATAAAGACTCTACTACCCTTTTTCATAGCTCTTTTACATTGCATTGCAGTCATAAGATGTGGTTCCACTGATTCACGTCCATAGTGTACCCGAATCCTTGCTTAGTATCATCAAAAAATCCATATTTCTTCAAAATTTAACAATGCTTTATGTGCCTTGAGACAATCCATACATAAAATTATATCAAATGCATGCAAAGGAGCTACGTATAAATGCCATCGGGTTTTTCCCTAAGGTAGCATTATTTGAGTATCAAATATACATTGGTTAATGGTATAGGTTTTCCCAAACCCATACTCGACATTCCATCCATTAGCCATAAATCCAGGTGTTTTCAAAATATCCCTCAAAATATTTGGTGAAACAAAACTATCAGTTGCTCTAGAATAAACCAAAATATAAAAATTTCTATTGTAAATTTTACCCTTCAATAAGAAATGTATTGTTTGACCATTGAGTTTAGAGTTACCTATTACTGCATATATCTTATGAGTAGGTTCCATAGGTTCTTTCTTCTAATCTGCTCGTAAAGGGTATTTATCAACATAATGAGGTTCTTTAAAAATATAGGAACCTGTCAGTTGTGCCCTCTCTTTCATATTTCCCTCATTATCTTTGTGTGTGCCAGTATTTGGTGCATTAATTATTTGCTCATACCTATCCCTGAAATTTATCTGGCCACCCTGATATTTTTTATTTCCCATGTTTCCTTGGTATCTACTCTTATTTTTATCAAACTTGTTTTTATTCTCATTTCCACGATTCTTGTGCCGACCTCTATCTCCTTTGGTTGGACCTACGTTTTTCTTTTTTTGTGGTTCTTCCTTTTTTGAAGATTGTTGATAATAATATTTCATGGCCTTAAAATTATCTTCTTCTTGTCGAGCCAAGTCACAAGCAGCAATTAGGGTAGAAGGTTTTAACATAAGTATCAAGTGCCCAATTTTTGGATGTAACCCGAGGAGAAATTTCTGAATTTTAATCTCAATTCTCTACTCATATTTAGGCATGTATTTGAGCAATTGCACAAATCGTTGATAGTACTCAATTACAGATATACTGCCCTATGTTAACCTTAAAAAATTTGTAGTCCTTTCAAGGTAAGATTGTTGTGTTAGAAACCTATCCTTAAATGCCAATACAAATGTATCCCAAGGTACATCGGTAGCCTCTAAATTATGAGTTTTCCTATATGTATCCCACTAATCAGAAAAAAATCCAATCAATCAAAATACTACCCTCAAGGTTTTTGATTTAGATAAAAGGGTCTTAACCGCAAAGTATGCTTCTACACTATTCAGCCACCTTTCAACTTCTTCTCCATCACTTTTACCATCAAATTTAGCTATATCAATTCTTCGTATATCCTTGTCCAATTTTGAATCTACTTGTTTTATTCTTCGTTCAATAGTTGTCTCATACTCAACTATTACCATTTCTTTTCCTTTGGATAAATTTTCTATTGTTTTCTATTGACAGGATATCATTTCTCGTAGTTGAGCCAACTAAGATTTTTGCTGCTACATATGCTCTATCATTTGGGCATAATGTTGTACCATGTGTTCAACCATTTGAGCATTTTGATGCTCCTTTTGTTCTTTCTGTTGGATCCTTTGCTCTCGCAATAGTTGTACCATCGAAAACATTTTATCCTCCTTATTAACTGGTTCTTTTTCCTTCCTAACTAGTTCTTTTTCATTCATCTTTTCTCGAGGATTTTCTACGGCTTATTATGATGCCAAAATCCGCATAAATTTTTGAATGACCCTTCTAGGGTTCTCGGTCAACCCTTCGTGCTGAACCACCATAGTTCTTTTTGAGGAACTAGATTTTTATCTAGATGCCATTGCTTCTCCAAAAAAAATAAGAGCCTTGTCAACTTATCAAGTCTTAGGTGAACACATTGATAATATCAAGTTATATTTGACATGGGTTTTCTAAAATTTTATTATTTAAAAGATTTGCAACCTTGGCTCTGATACCAAATGTAACACCCCAAGTCTTCCCACTTGGTTTTCCAACATCAGAGACTTCAATTTTGATACAAATTCTCTATTTCTTTTTTATTTTGAAATATTATAACATTTTATAGTATGAGCATATTATTTCATCTTCGTGGGTGTTATTCTGCTACACTTGGCTGTCCAACATTAGAGACTTCAATTTTGATAAAAAATCTCTATTTTTTTATTTTGAAATATTATAACATTTTCTAGTATGAGCATGTTATTTCATATTCATGAGTCTCATGTCGTTGTAGTCGAAATACTCATGAGATCGATATTGGCCAAATATCATATAGTTGCCTCTTTTTAACTTCACTCTCCTCTCGAGATTCCAAGTTTAGGTAGTGGGTTTCTTTTCCTCTAGGGCACATAACACCTAGAGGTGTGACACATAACTTTCCCGTGTCTTAACATGAATTTATGAACTTGTATTTTTATGTCATGTAAGACTTAGCGCATACATGCTCAAGCTAGATGATCATCCATTATTTTTGGAGCATCAAATAAGGTCTTACCAATACCCAATAAGCACCTGATGTCTTATGTAGATTAACCAACATGATGTCCCATACGATCATGCTGTCAAATTTACCTAGTCTAACATAATTCACCACTCATCACTAGAAGGGATAACCTAGAAGAGATGCCCATAAAACCCTTCATTACCTCTTGTTCTGACCTTTTTTCGTCAAAAGTACGGTTAGTGCCCTGATCTATGATGAATGCCTACCCACTTCATCATTAAAACTTGTTTTCCATGGTGATTGCCTACCCACAACACCATTTAATTTATCTTCACAAGATTTTCCTCCCCGTAATCTTAATTTTTATCAAGGTTGTCCTACCCACAACCTTAGGTTGCATTTAAAGTTTATTTAATCCATAATTCTGAAATTCACTTTTCATAAATTTAGCTATAGTTGGAATTTTATATAAAGGTTTGACTATTTAAAGGTTTAATAATCACCATTATCTATTGGCTTGAAACTCAATAAGATGCCATACGTTTTCTAGTTTCCAACTTTCTCTAATGCAGTTAAGGCTGATCATAAATTAAAAGACCTTGAAAGTATAGTAAATAAATTAAGAAATCCCAAATCCACATTACTATTATATTTTAATATTACTATTTAATTATTTTCTTTAACTAATATAAACTATGTCTAAAATTAATAAAAAGAAAAACATCTTCTCTTCTCTTATGGTTCTATAACAATTGCACTACACAAATAAGTGATTAAACGGTTTTCTCTCAATGAACTATGTATTGGGTAAAAGCTCCATAATGAATGTGCATTTTAAAGGAAATCTCATTTCTACTGTTTAAATTAGAAAAACTAACACCATACATGAATCTTGCTAGACTCCATTCACTATTCTTTGTTGTCTTGACCGAAATATCAATGATCAACGATTTTAACACTAAGGTATCTGTCTATTGTCTCTATTTAGCTTATGCTTGGTTTCAATTTGAAAAGCTTTTCCTATAAACTCTTATACCCGACCTTTGTTTGAAATGGATATCATTCTACAAGGAATAAATTTTTCATGATTTACTATGTTGAAGCTTCCCTACTAATTATTTCAGAAATTCCTATGCTTTAACCCATACTTTAATCTTGTTATAAGGCTTTCAAATAAAAACGTGGTAAAACTGTAATTCAAATGTCAAAACTAAACCTATTATGTGCACCCAAAGTTTTACTTGTTTTCTCAATCCATCATAGAATATTAAGGACTATTTAGGGTGCTTTAAAAACTAGATCAATTTATTTTCAATTTGAACTGGTGTAAGCTAGAACGAAGTATACTATCACGAATTCCAGACATCTTACATATCAGATGAGGAAAGAGAAATATACATCATTTACTGTGTGCTAAATTAAATTTCCAAGACTATATTAAGCATCAAATCAAAAAAAAAAGGTTTTTCCCATTGATAGAGACTTTTACCTCTAAATTATAAATTGTGTTTTAAGAATCATGTCCTTGCATCAAGTCTTCATAACATTTGATCATATTATAATTAAAAATAGTATAAATTTAAACAGCTACACACAACACTGATGTATACAAGCTCAACATGTCAATTGAAGAATGAAACACAATGTACTTTGTCTTATAAAAACACGAATTGCTCTTCTATTCAATAATATTTATGTTTAAAAATAAAACAATATAAACATCAATACTACTAGATCCATTGCAAGGAACTTAATACATTAACTCCAATTCAGCTACGTTCAGGTTGAATTTATCATGTTCAATTTCTTAACGATACAGAGAAGTTATGTTGTTGGGCGGAGAAAGAGCAAGGCCGCATGAAGTTGAATGTCAACGTTCAAACCAGTGGCATTCAAATGAAGATGAATGTCAACGTTCAAAACAGTGGCATTTTCATCTATTGAATTATAACATGTTTATATAAGTACAAGTGGTGTCACAAGGAATATACCAAAAAAACGAATATTGGTTTTCGCTTAGAGGTAGACGGTGGCAGGATAAAATCCTCTATGTAGAATCAAACTCTTGTCGTAAGAGTTTTTAAGAAACAGTTATAGCATGGAACGTAATCAAAGCATAAGTTTCAACCGAAATGTCCAATGTCAATAGAAGAGACGCTATCCAATTCATAAGTTTGGTGGCTGTGAAATTCATGAAGGTGAGGTGCCTTTGGAACGATGACCACAGGTGCAGGGATTTGAATTTGAATAATCAAAGGCAATCCCCCAGTCGGTTCTCACTTAAAAGGTAAATGAAGTAGATTTCAAATGGTCAAACAAGCCGAAATCAACAAATTGTGTTAAAAACGTCTTCTTATACAGGCTGCTGTTTTGACATGGACTACCATAAATATGTTTTCAAGTCCTTTTAGTATAATGTTCCCCACTTTTTGTGTATTAAACTTTGGAACCTGAAAATTTTGTATGATTAAAGTATAGCCTTTCGGAAGCTTTCTGGTCATGAATATTGAAACTATTTGGTCAGATTTGGAGCGCTTCCGTTGTTAACTCAGTGAATTCGATCTCACATGTTTTGCTGCACTAATTATTGTTGAAAATGAACGTGGTATATGTGTAAAAGTCAAAGTCAACTCACAGAATCAACATTCGCAATGTTGTTGGATAGGGTAGATTAGGAGGAGCCTGAGGCGTTTATTTATGGTTTAAGCTTCAAAAAATCTTCGAGCCCAATGTTTTATCTTATATGTTTATGACATAGGGTATATTAAGACGAGCCTAAGGCGTTTATTTATGTTTTAATATTACAAAAATCTTGGAGCGCAATGGTTTATCTTATATGTTTATGAGAGCTAGTCATTGCATTTAATTGCGGTTTATAATAATTTTTTTATAAAAGTTAAAAATTATTTATTTTATTTTATTAGTTTTAATTATATTTTAAAATAATGCTATTTAACTAATGTTTTATGAATTTTTATAGTATTTTTAATATTGTTTGGTTAGAAAATGTATTAAAATTTTAAATCCATAATTATATCAATTTTATATGTTATTATATGACCTATTGTAAATGATTATGATGATTGATTGAATGTAAGATTTTTTAGAAAATAAAAATCTAATATCATCAAGAATTTGTAAAATTTTATTATAAGTTCTTAAATCATTTTGAACAAATGAGTAATTTAGATGGTCTATCTCTCAATATATGCCTAGCATAAGAAAGAGTAAAGGAATTAGTAGCTTATTATGAAAATTTTGGTAATTCCTAAAATTGAAATGATTTTGTATATTTTGATAGCAAATTTTACAATAATATATATATATTTTAAAATGGGTAAAAATTTATTGATAAGACGACAAGATTATAGAGTACAACGAAGCCCCCAACCAGGAATCAAATAAACAACAAAATAGGCTAAAACCACCAGATAGGTTCGACAACCCGAAAGCTCAGAAGACCTTTTGGCCAAATAATCAACAACCCTATTCCATTCCCTTGGTATGTGCACAAAGGAGATAAATTTGAACTCTTCACTAATTCTAAGAATCTGAATGACCACAAAGGCCAATTTCCAATTAACATCCTCCAGCCTTTTGTTGTTTACAATAGTAACCAAAATTTGAGTTGGACTCACATATGCTCCTGTTCCAACCAAGAGAAAACCCCCACTACAAGGCCTCAAGAATCATAAGAGCTTCCATAAAATTATTGGAGTGAACACCTTTATAAATGGAAAAGGAAAATCTGACCACGCTAACAAAGTCTCTGCCAACACTGCCAATTATAGCATATCCAAGATTACCCATGGATGACCCATCAGTATTAACTTTTAAAACTCCTCCAGGGGGTTGTCTCCACCTACCATCTCTCTAAAATTTCTTGCTGAGATGGGCAACCCTGCTAGGGCAAGAAGATTCTGCACCAACCCCAAAGAGACCAAGGGCCTATTGTACCTTCTCCTCCCTAGAGTCCAAAATAGGATCCACATCACATTTGCTATGGACAGTTTCCTAAACCACACACAAGATCCTTTGCCAGATCTGTTGAACATCCAAATATCTACCCTGAAATATGTGACAATTTTGTTCAAGCCAAATCTGTCAGATGATGCAATAGGGGCCTAAATTCCAAGCCACCTAGAGGAAGGGGGTATTGGCTAGAGGTCTGTCCATACAGCTCCAAAACTCCACCAGGAAGAGCACATGAAAATAAGGATGGTTCCAGGAACTCCACCAACATTGCAAAATATCTCTGATAAGGGATAATTAAAAAAATAAATGAGAAGATTCATCCTCATTATTACCACAAAGGACACAAAAAGAGGGACCCTAAAATCCCCTCTTCCAACCGTTATTCCAAGTGAGGCATTTATTATGAGCAACCAGCTAGAGAAAGAAGTTACATTTAGGCCAAGCAAATATGTTCCACACCTTTTTACACCATGTGACAGGGAGGCTCCCAAAATTTTTATAACAAGAACCTGGTAACCATAGAGTAGGTTCCCTTGGGATTAGGGTTCCATACAAAAATATCTTTACCCCTCAATGAAGAGTAGGGTCTCCCTGCAAGAATAAGAGTAAGCAAATATTTGTCTTAGGCCAATTCCTCTAGGGTCATTCCTATAGATATTTCCATTTTTACATATCAAGATTACCAAAATATTGGATTCTTTTAAAGTCCTCCACATGAGACCAGCCCGCTTCTAAGAAAAAAATGCTTAGGGAACATAACCTGGGATATTGAGTCAAGATAGAAGGGTGGGCATCCCAAGAATCCTCCTAAAAAAGAGCATCTGATCCTCGATTACAAATTCAAAACAAACCTTGCTTAATAAAATTAGCTCCTCATTTCAAAGTTTCCTAGATAACCAAACCTTTCCCAATCAAGCTGACTCTAGGGATCTCAACCTCAAAAACAACTCTCAAGTACTTACAAGATAATATTATAGACCAAATATGATCTTGAGAAGTACACCATCTCTAATAGAGTATCACAACCAAAGCCTACCCAGAAAGAGCCGCCTATCACAACCCAAGGCCTCCCTCTTGAACTGACCTATAAATATAATCCCACCTAACCAAAATTTATTTTTATTTAGCAAGTTTTCCAGACCACAAAAGCTATCTTGATAAAGCATCCATGTTCTTTATTAAACGATAGGGAGTTGTTTGCATAAAACAATTGTAAATGGGTAAAGCTTGAACAAAATATTTTAAAAGCAACACTCTTCCCATAAAGGAGAGCCATATGATGGACCAGTTATTCACCTTCCCTATAAAATTATCACCCATATATTTCTAAGAATATGTAGCCAAAGGATGAGATAAAATTGAAATACCAATATAAATGAAGGGGGAGTTACGACCTGGAATCTTAGAATTTTAGCAATCCTAGCTTGAATAAGAGGAGGGGTATTGAAGAAAAAAATAGAATACTTATTCTCATTAATCAGCTACCCATAAGAACCAAGATATATGTCAAGAGACCATCTAATTTTTCCAACTTCCCTGGTAGTGATAACTCCTAAAAAATTTGTATCATGAAAAAATTAAAGGTGGGAAAGAGGCGGCAAACTACTATCCCACTTCCAATAGTGAATGATACCATTCCTAATTTGATATTTGAGTAGTCTTCCCATGCCTTCTGCCATAATGATAAAAAAATAAGGAGATAGAGGATCTCCTTGCCTCAATCCCCTTGAGGCCTCAAACAACTCCGACGACTCATTATTAACAATAATAGAGAAAAAGGAAGAAGAAACACAACTCATCACACATATAATCTATTCCTCCTCAAAGCCAAAAGTAGAAATAAATTTATGAAGAAAGGACCATTTGACCCGATCATAGGTTTTGGCCATGTCCAACTTAATGAACATATATTTGTCCTTAAAATTTTCCATCGAGTGAATAGATTTCTTAGAAATAACAACCCCATCCAGTATTTACCAATTAGAAACAAGACAACTTTGCTCCTCAGAGATGATTCTACTCAACCATATCTTCACCCTCTCATAAATAATTTTTATAATGATATTATACATAACATTGCAAAGAGCAATATGAATGAACATATCCAGAGAATGTGCTCCCTACGTTTTGGGAATAAGCATCACAAAGGTAGCATTTAGGGTCCTTAGCATATATTTATTCTTTTGGGACTCATGGACCACTTCCAGAAGATCAAATTTTATTAAATCCCAAAAATATTGATAAAAATCAATTAGGAATCCATCCGGGCCTGGGGATTTCCTTTTTTAATCTTGAATACAACATTTTCCAACTCCTCAAGGGAAATTGGGCCCATCAAATGCTCATTCATCTCTCTAGAAATAATCAAGGGAATACAATTTAGAATAATCTTTTCATCCTCATCATCTGAGAGGGAGTCCTTGAAGAGAGAGAAAAAATACCTCGTAGTCTCTTCTAAAATCTCCTTGAAAGAAGAGAGAAGGGCACCCTAAGAATTCATATGAGATAAAATTAGGTTACCATTATGACGAGCCTTAATTGAGTTAAAAATTAAGGTCATTTTCCTATCCCCTTTCTGAATCCAATCCACTCAAGATTTTTGTTTCCAAAAAAAATCTTCCCTCAGATCCCATCCAACAAGTTCTTTCCTAGCCTCTAATTCCTCAAAGAGAAGCTCCTATGTGAGTCCATGATATCTAATCTTCCTTGAAGCTTCTTCCACCTTCTTAAGAGACATAAACTTATCCAAAGTAAGGTTCCAAAAATTTAGAATATTCCACCTCTCCAGTTTATGCTTAAAAAATTGTAGCCACTTCATAAAGGAATACATAGCATTACCATGATAAGGTTTGCCATTGGTCGACCAACCTCATATTAAATTATGAATATTAGGATTCTGAAGCCACATAAGTTGAAACTGAAATGAAGGATTCTTATTTAACCCAAAATAAAGAGCAAAGAGTTTGATACGCCAATGATCAGATCCCCTACCCTCCAAATCATAGGACTAGAGGCTTTACTATTACCAATCCAAAAACTAGAGATCATAAACCTATCTAATCTCTCTGCAATGGACTCTTCCCCACATATTCTATTGTTCCAGGTAAATATTCAATTATATTTATTGATTTCAACCAAGTTTAGGGCCCAAATATGAGCACTGAAGATAGAAGAAAAAGGCTCAATACGATCAACTCCACCACATTTTTTCTCTTGATAAGTGATAGAATTAAAATATCCAACCGAAATCCATGGGTACAAGGGAACCAGACTTCTCACAAAGCCAATTTGCTTCCATAAATTTAATTTACCATTTTAATCAACAGTAGCATACACATTTATAAGTATGATGGTTTCACCAGATTCATTATCATGCCTTGTAATCAAAATAGAACATCTACTAAAAATCTAAGTAAGAGGAGAGATCTTAACTGAATCCTATAAATATGTAATGCCACTAGCATATCCACATGCACCAATAAACTAGCATTGAACCCTTATACACAACTTGGTAGTAATACTGAACTTACTATTAGTATCCAATTTAGACTCTTGAATAAACACCACATCAAAAGAATGTACACGAATCAAATCATGATCAAAATTTTATTTGGGGATGTTGTTCAACCCCCTTAAATTCCATAAGAGGATAATCATTTATAGGGGTTATAAAAATGGTATTCCAATAGTATCACCAAGACTGACTCCACCAAAGTCTCCCCCATTAACTTAATTTTATCTTGGTATTTCTTTCAACCCACCTTCATATTCTTATTTGAAGCCCCTTTTTTTATTATTTTCTATTGCAATCCCAACACTATAGGATTTTTGTAGTTCAAGGATGACTGCATAAGTTCTTGAGTAGGAGAGAGCACAACTCTATATATTCCACTTTCCAAAATAGTTTTCCTTCCAGGGCTAGAGCCAACCATATCACCTGTACTCATTTTCAAAGCCATATGTTCTTCATTTAAACCCACTATATCTGATTCAACCTTGTTATATCTACATCAAGTAGCGATGTTTCATGTAACTCCATACATTGATCAAGATCATCTAGTATCTAAAAATGGTTGAGAAAAGCATTTGGATGGCTATCCTTAAGGGCTCTTTTAACCCTTCTTCCTATAGTTTGGAGTTTTATAGGAATAAAGTCTTCCTTATCTCGACCCCCTTCCTTTATCGAGGTTTTTTTTGTATCCATATTTTGTGCAGATCGAGAGGGCCCAAGATTTGAATCCACAAGAAGGACAAACTAAGGATATTTTATTTGCAAGTGGTTGTATTCATGACAGATCCAATAATGAATTGGAAGAGCTTCATAGTCAAGTTGTTGAACCCATGTAGACGATCCAAACTATATTTTAATAGAATCTAGAATAGGATTGTTTATATCAATTTCAACACAAATATGGGTAACATAAATTATATTTTTCTCCACAATCTATTGTGATGGTCCAACTAGCTTCCAAAGAAGAAGGGCAATCATGTGCAAGATGTCATTTATCTAGAATCCAATGGGAGCCATGGGAGCCAAACCCACACTGGAACCCGTGATGACTGCTCCTCTAACAGGTTGAAACCCACATACCAAGGTTTAAGAAAGAGTCCAACTTTATTACATAAATAGTGATTTACTTCAAATGCTTTGTTACAATCCATAATACAATAGAAAACCTCCATAAAATAGTTATTCACACTCAATATTACCTCCATGTCATAGTCAGGGTTCCAAGTCTTATCAAACCAAGCCTCCACAAAGGGAAGAGAAATTTGGATTCCCATAAATTTACCAATAAGCGCGTGCTTGGTTAAATAATCCACATCTTCCTCCATCGAGTCCGGTTGAACCACTAGAACCGGACTAGCTTCACATTGTTTCAAACATCTATTATTCTTTAATAAATGACTCCTAATATGCATTGGAAAATATTGTTCCTTCCAATAATTTTTAGATAAAAAAACATCATTAGCATGCACGCCATATGATGGGCCCGATGCCATTGTAGCATTCCTCTAGTCCATATCAACCAACCCATACTCCTACTATTACTGTGCTAAACCCTAGCTCCTTTACAATACTATTATCAGCAATAATATTATATAATTTTTTAGAATGATGCTTGTTGTATAGTATATTGTCATTTATATTTTATATCTTAAAATATATTTGTTACAAATAGTTTAATTCATTTACTAACTTGATTAATTTGTATACAATGAAGATAGTATGTTTTAATAACATAATTACTTGATATGATGTCATTTTATAAGGTTAAAATTCATTCGTGGAATTGAAACTTTGATTTAGGGTGTGAAGCTCCTCACTTCCAACAATTTAATTCAAATCATTTAAACTTAAAATAATATAAAATAAATATTTTTAATTTTAACTAAAATGTTAAAATAAAAGTGAAATAATAAATTCCTTTCTAGGTATGGATTAAATTTTTAAAGTTTAGGTGGAAATGCTATATGTTTTGGATCTATAGAATCTGACTATCTCAGATGCTAGATCAATATTTGTTGGACACTGAATCAATTTTTCCTTAGGGATGCAATCTCATTTGTGATATTCTTTGGTGTGTTTTTGAATAAATTTATGGTTTGTAAAGGTTGGGCGACCCTCCCAAAATCCCTATGTAAAATATTTTTCCTTAGGGATGCAATCTCATTTGTGATCTTCTTTGGTGTGTTTTGAATATCTTTGTGGTTTGTAAAGGTTGGGGGACCCTCCCAAAACCCCTATGTAAAATGTTTGGGGACCCTTCCAAAACCCCTTCTTATACCAAATCATATATATATATATATATATATATATATATATATATATATATATATATATATATATATATATAAAATAAAAAATTAACTAATATAACCATATATTTTACTTTTAAATGCTTTGAAATATCTATTGTCTTATTAAATTAAGATTAATTAGATACTTATTTATTTTTCCTTTCATCAATATTAATAATTTGTTTAAATCTATGAGTGTTTTGGGATCAACATTGTCAAATTAATTTCTATATATTTAATGATTTATTATCTATTAAATAGTATACTCTAAATAAATTTTAAAGTTAAAAAAAATGTCTTAAAATGTTTATTATATAGATTTAAATCAATATGAAAAGTAAGAGTGGAGATTCTTCAATTATTCTAACAAGTGAGTATGAGAAAATATTATTTTTCAATGAAGATTATAGAAGAATAAAATATTATATTTATAATGAATTTTAAATAATTAGTTGTGGATAAATTCACTCTTGAATATATTGTTGAATATAGCTCTAATTTTTATGAACATATATATATATATATATATATATATATATACATATATATATATATATATATATATATATATATATATATATATACTTATTAAAATTTATAAATGTAGTGGTTAAAATCCTTGAAAAGTAAGATTTTTTTCGTACTCACTTTAATTATTAGAACGTCTTTTTTACAACAACAAGAAAAGAATGCAAGATAAAATTTTGTTAATTTTTTTATTATTACTATCTTGATACTTAATATGTGATACATTGAATCATAAATAGAGATATACTAGGCATACAAATTATTTACGATATAAATATAATTAAGACAAGAAAAATCATACAAATAGTAAGCTAAGTTTCTCTCTTTTTTTCTATAAAAATTGAGAAATATTTTAATATCATTACATAACTTAATGCTTAAAATCAAGATATACAAAAAGGGATGTGCCAAGGTTTTAGGTTTCCAATGGAATAAATATGAAAACTTGGAGTAGACGAAGGTTTAGGATTAAATAGATTAAAAGATATAATAAGTATACTATAATCCCAACTACTTCAATTATAATTCAAGTAGCAACATGCTATATTGATGTACTCTAGTTGGTGGGGCTACGATGCTTATGAATTATGATAAGTCAATATTTAAAATAGTCTTACCTTTGTAATTCTTCTACCAATTATAATTAATTTATTCTCCTCTTTTATTTCCTAGGCATTAATTTTAAATATTTATGATTTGCACATTTTCCTTTTATAATTTTGATGTCTATTTTTCTCTAAATATGTTATTTAGCCACCAACTTGGTTGCATATTGCTATTCAAATTATTTATTAAGTTGCTTGACATAGTTGTAGCTCAATTCTTAAGTGTTTATTGATAATTTTGGAATTTAAAGGAAATTGAATGTATGAGTTCAAGATAATTCTTTGGGTTGGATATATTTGATTTGCTAGTTTGGCTTGCTCCCTTTATGATGTCTCTTATGCCCTTAAGAAATTTAAAAAGACAAGTTGTTTGGAAAGTCTTGGTTTCTTTATTTGACATGTTCTTATCCTTAAACTAATCTAGACTAAACAATTTGAAAACTTGCATTCCAAAAATAAATTAGCACCTCCAAATTCACTTAATATCTACAAGAAAATTATGTGCATCAACCTTGAAATTTGTATCAACCTTGAAATTTGTTTCTACTCATTTTGGTTATGCTTGATTAATTTGAAAGAACTTTACTACTACTAAAATCATAATTTATGAGGGTATGCTTAGTTCTACAAGAACCACAACATTTTCATGCAAGTTGTGAGGCTTATATTCTTGTTGGGATAAATGATTTAGAATTCTATATTCAGCCAATTTTTGTCATTACACTCCCAATTTTTAAGTTTGCTTTCCTTAGTAGCTCCAAAATAGCATAAAGATTTTATCACCCCCTAAATGTTTTTCTCAAAATAAACTTTTTGTTAATATAAGAATGGAGCAAACTAGAAATGTGATGCTTGACTTATACTCTTTGAAAGATAACATTGTCAAACTTTAGAACATTTCATTCTCATTGTTATATCAAAATAAAGATAATAAATAAAATTCACCACAATCCATCAACAAAGATTAAACGTATGGTCAATAATATATGAGAACAAGTCATTCTCATAAATTTTGACTTACTAGTTGCATTAACTACACTAATTGTCTATACAAGTTTATCTATGAGATATACCACTTAATATATCAAAACCTAGACATACGTAACACTTAATAATAATAATGATATTTATACAATATACCTTGAAATTCATCCTCATATTTCTATTTAGGCACATATTTATAGAGGGAATATAATATGTTTTATAGTAGATAGGTTTTTCCACATTCTCTTCTAATTAGTAAAGGAATGTTACATTTTTAGTAATTTTTAGGTAAATTTACAATACTATTATGTGCAATGATATATTGTTTGAACTAACTTAATATTTTTCTTCTTTACTAGCATATACCCTCCTAAAATGTGCTTTTGGGTATGGATTTAAATTTATTTGCTAGAAACTATTAGTTTACCATGGAAATATGTGAAAGGTTGTACTTAAGAGGATTAGGAAATGTTTTTATGTATGAAATTATAATCTTAAAATATTATCAATGTTTTGGAGTATATTACATTATTTGGTACATGCTAATGTATAACCTTGGGTACGTCATTGTAAATATTAGATTATATGTGAGTCCTAGATTAGAGTGTGAGTAAATAGTTCATGTAATATAATAATGTGTAGGATATACATGTGTGTCATGCAATTAAGTGTGCAAGTTTTGTGAGTGTAAATATGTACAAGTGTCAATTATATAAGAGTGCACGTGTCCTTAGAATAGGAAAGTGGAGAGTTTTAAAGAAGAGTGAAGGTAAAGAGTGATTCATTTAAAGAGTCACATTCTATTATATATTTATGACCAAGAATTGTAATGGAGAGAGTGTGTGTGACCTTTTTTATATATCATTTTACTATTTTTGTGAGCATTCATTAGTATCCATTTTATGAGTTATTTCTAAATAAATTTGTGAGTTATATTTGAATAAACTATTTCCATTATTGAGTATTTTATATTGCAAATTTATATTTGATTTTGTGGTTATTTACATTAAGAGTTAAGCATAAAAAGCTAACAATGGTATCAAAGCTACATAAATATTTTCTTGCCCAAGTTTTTCAAAAGTCATAAAAAAGGCTAAGGATATTTCCTTTGGTCAAGGATAAACTAGTGTATTACCTTTGGATAAGAAAAACTAGAGAAGATAGTATTTCCACTATGTTGAAGAAAAACCAATGAAGGCAAGAAATTAATACCACTAGGTTGAAGGACAACCAATGAAGATTAAAGATTCAATATTGGAAAATTTTAGATAGATTGAGTTTACCTATTCCAAGAATAAATTTAGAATAGAAGGCAATCTACAACATAGTTTTAGGTCTTGAAGATAGACCTTGACATTGACAAGATTAAGAGACCCAAGAAAGAGGTCCTATTGGAAATTTTGATAGAGAAAGTAAATTTGAAGGTAGAAGAATATTCCAAGTTGCATTTGGCTAGAGTCTTTCCATAGGGTTGTAGAATAACTTATGAATACTAGGACTCAACATAGTTTTTTACCACTATATTGGAAAAAATCTAGTGAAGTTAATTTCTTTCAATTTTTTGTAGATTTGGATATATTTGATTATTTCTATATAAGTTTTTATTGTATAAAAATAATAGACATTGAAGATTAAGGAGACCCAAGAAAGGAAGCCCATATGATATTGGGAAATTTAAGAAAGAGGAGACCCAAGGGAAGAGGTCCCATATAATATTGAAGAAAGAAGAAAGAAGAAGGAGACTAGAGAAGACCTTTTGGATAATTGGAGAATGAGGAGAACCAATATAACAGGTTCCATATCAGATTGAAGGGATAATAAATAAAGATGTTGGACAAGCCCTATTGGGGAATTGTAGAAGTGGCCATTGAAGATTTTTTTCAAGAATGTTCAAGTTAGAAAATTGCAAGAAGAATAAGCTCCTAAAGAGAGGTAATCACATAAAATTTGGGATAATCATCACTATCCAATGACAAATTTGTGAAACTGTTTTAAGAAGGAAATATTTTTCAAGAAGTTTGTCAAATTTTGAGAAGGAATTTTGAAGACTTCAAGACATAGAGAATCTTGAATAATAGGCTAGAAAATAAGGCCAATATTGAAGATAAAAATTAGAAACATAGGAGAAGAAATTTGAGAAATAAAAGGCCACCATATGATAGATTTTGTAATCAGCTATTAAATTTGTGAAAGGCTGAAATTTGAAGACTTTTTGGCAGCATTCACAGGAGATAAAGAGATGTGAATTTCTGGATAACAATTGAAAGGATAAAGAGAAAAAAATTTGGACAGAATTTGCAGGTATTTTTTGGCAGCATTTGGAGGAAATAGTAGAGCTATGAATTTCAGTATTTCTAGATAGAAAATTGATGAAGAAGACAAAAAATATGGAGCAACATTCGGAGAAGGAGTAAAGCTGTAAATTTTAGAAATTTTAGACAACAAGGTGAAGGATAAAAGAGCATATTTTTGGGAAGCATTTTGAGGAAAATAAGAGCTATCAATTTTAGAGTTTTGTTTCATAAAGTTGAAAGTATATCCAGAGTAAGAAAGTTTGAGAATAAGATTTAAAAGAGTCATTAAAGAAAGACTCTTATGAGAAGTTTATGATTGTAAAATAATATTCTATCAAGGTGAAGTCCATTGAAAGCAAAGAGAATGCTATTTTAGCCAGTGAATAAGTTTTTGAGGCTCTTATTTGAGAAATAAAGAAGAGGCCATATAAGTCCCATATTGCAAAAGTGAAAGTAGGCTCATGGTAAATAGTTGATGAGAAAGTAGGTCAAAAAAATCAAAGAACAAATATTTAGAGAAGATCAGATATCGAAGGCTCTAGAAAGAAGCCTCAAAGATATAACCATCTTCATTACATGGAATAATATTAAAGAAGTACAAAAAATAAATAAGACAACAATGAATCAGAAGTGGTTTTAAGAATAAAGTCTTATTGCATCTATGTTGAAGCATGAGTCTACATGTGTGTTAAAGGAATATAAGGAATATATTCAAACAAGTGCAAAGATTTTTTCAAGTTCAAATGCCATTGATTTCCTATACATACACCTAAAGATAATACACATATTTGTAAGCCATTGCAATGTTGCACTCAAAAGAAGTAGTATCGAGTAAGAAAAAAGGATGAAAATTTTTAAAGAATACAAGTAGGAAAAGATATTACACATAGGAGCATTACACATATACAAGTGAAGCATCATCTAGAAATAGTAGGAATGCATAAGGCAAATGCAAGTGAAGTATCATCAAGTTGTGAGCAAGGAAGAACCATCGAGCAAAGGAGAGAAACCACCAAAATTGAAGAAGAGCCACTATGCTTGAGGAAGAACCACTATGCAAGGTAGAATAACCACTAAGCTTAAGGAGGAACCACCATAAAAATATAGAATATCACAGCAAGAATATAGAGTGACATTGAACAGAGATAGAGCATTATTTGAGCCATGGAGAAGTGTGTTATTTGGTGTAGCCTTTGAAGGAAGCACAAGTGTCATTTAGAGGAAACCAAACTACCATTTACATTAGAATTTACACCAATACTAAGTGCGACATAAAATTAGTTGAAGTTATATTGGAAGGATTCTAAGTGACGTGGATGAAGAGCCATAAGGGAGGCCAAATATCTAAGTTTATAATAGTTGTGCAACAAGGAGTAATACAAAGAGGGAATTGGAAGAGCAATATTAAAAGGTTTGGAATATTAATATTTGGAGTATTAGTTTGAAACACTTTGGAGAGAAGATCCATCATTCAAAAAATACTTGTAAAAGACTATTCATGGTATTTTTGGTGAAAGGAATCAATTAGCAATGTTCAAGTTAGAGAGCGCCATTTGAAGTTGAAAATACCAAGTGCCACATGTCATGATGGAAGGAGGAGCACCAACCACCTTTATGGAAGAATGAAACATCTCTTAAATGCCATAAATGCATGGGATCCAAGTCTCATATGACAGGTATTCATGACACTTGAAGAGAAGGAGTTGAGTACGTTAGTTTATTGAATATTCACTAGGAAGATTTTTTTTTGAAAGTTGAATGTTTAAGTGACCATAATTTTTGCATGCCTCATAAGGGATGTAATAAATTTAATTAATGCAAATGTTTAGGAGGAATAAGGTGTGTTCAATTTAATTTTTCTAAGTTTAGGGGTAATTAATCTAATTCACCATAGATAATTAATTTTTTTTAGAAATAAGGTATCTGAAGAACACAAGATTATACTGAGAGGATGGTGAACAATATAAGATAAAAAATTTCTCTTTTATTTCCAAAGCAGTAACCTCAAATAATATCAATACAATAATGAAACAATGCCCAAATCAACATACACATAAGAGACAAATATTTTACATGGAAACACCCTCTTTGGAGGAAAACAAAAAGAAATATTGCTTATATTTTTGTTCAATAAAGTTTGTGGGAACCTACCCATAGGAGACACCAATCCCCTCTACAAGTCCATGGACACCAATACATATGAGACACAAATCCCCTATACAAGTTTGTGGACACCAATCCACATGAGACACCAATCCCCTTGCTCAAGTTTATGGACACCAATCCATAAGTGACACCAATCCCCTTTCTCGAGTTTATGGACATCAATCCACTTGCTCGGCTTTATGGAAACCAATCCCCTTGCTCAGGTTCATGGACACCAGTCCATAAGATACATCAATCCCCTTGCTCAGGCTCATGGACATCAATCCATAGGAGACACCAATCCCCTTACTCTGGTTTATGGACACCAATCCATAGGAGTCACTGTAGCACCCTAAAATTGGCATGGTTAAACCTTAGTAAAAAGATAAAAATTTGAATTTTAACCCCAAACTGCCCGTTAACCACCTGTTACCCGCTTTCCCCATTTTTCGTGCCATTTTTAGGATTTGTTTTGACCGTTGGACGATATCATCGCAGATTAGACGAAATCGTCCCCGATCTGACGAATTCATCTGGAACAGAACGTCCAGACGATTTCGTCCCAAAACCAAATTTTCATAATTAGCTTCTGTTTCAATAGCCTCTCCAACTTGGGCAGAAATGCGTCTACGCAGTTGGAGATTTCCCTGTTGGAGATCTCCCAGATTGGGATGATCCCCAACCTCCTAACCTCCTCCTAATCCTATATAAACTAGGATTTTTCTAGTTTATCCCCCTGAACCCCTTAGCTGATGGATTTCCCTGTAGATTTAGTTCCTTATTCACTAGAGCATCCTCGCACTACTGTCTGCATTCTGTATTTTGCATTTTCTTGCAGGAACTCTACTATTTTTTAGTCGAAGCTAGCTCGGATCGTCGCAAGCGATCCCGGACGATTTCGGACGATCTTGTCGAGGAGAGCGAGATGATCTCGTACGATTGGAGGCGATCCCGATTGTAGTCCAGATTGGGGGCAATCAGAGTCTAGAGTTTGCATTTCCTTAGCTTTTTTGCATTTTCCTATTGTATTTCTGCACTGTCTTAAATTATTATGTTTATGCATCTTGGAGTTCACCTCATTTAGCATAACCGCATGATAAAGTTAAGAACAAGCATTTAAATTTACTGCATTTTCCTTATTTTGTTATTTGAATCTATGATTTAGGCATGTTTGTTGTTATTGCTATCATTTTCCTTTGCTTTTGTAGTTGCATATTCGGTATTTTGTACCTATTTCTGTGATTGCAGGTTTCTGATGAATTCGTCTCATGAATTCATCAGATTTTAGATGATTCTGTCTGATCTCAGATGACCGTCTATGATTTGAGATGATCCTATGAAATATCAGATGATTACGTATGAATTGAGGCGATCTGGACTATTACAAAACTCAGAATCTTCATCAGACATCCGAAATCAGGTATGATACATTTTAGCTAGCATATTCTCTATGATTAGCATTCATTCCTATTTTTTGTATTCATTTAAATCAGCATTGGCATATAGAATAGTTTAGATTCATCTTGGCCAAACCTAGGAGTTGAATGATTAAAGTGCAAAATGAACACATCAAACTCATTGTCAACCTAGGCATGGAAACTGCCATTCAAAAGTTTCCTGGTGAACCCACCATCCATCAAAAATTCACCCTTATACCCCTCCCCCGAGAGGCGGGACCTTCAAAGGGCCTCTCAGTCCGAGGTATTGTCCCATCCTTCTCGCATCCCCCTTCCGGGCGCGGATCCTATAGCCTGAGGGTAAGGATGCAAAAATTTTGGAGCGATACATTTTGGTGAACCCGACGTGAAAACTAAAAACCTTTTGAAAAAATAAAAATAATAAAATAAAAACATAAATGCATTTAGAATCAAAGATTGCATATCATATTTAGATGGTAGATTATAATAAAAGACGAGTTGTCACCATTAATGTTGAAAATCAATTAGCAGCCATAGAGATTAACTCTTTACTTAGAGTAGCTCCAACATATAGAGTCCCACCTTTATGGGACGAGCTTAATAGGAGATTGAATCTCATTTCATCTAGAGCAACCGAACTTAGGCAAATCAAGAGGTTTGTCCTAGATAGAATCCTGGATCCCGATCAAGTGACTTTGTACCATGAGCTTCAGAGAGCTTGCCATAGGTGGTTAGCAGATAAAAGAGCCCTTGTGTCTTCTGAATTATATACCTTTGAGGAATACCTCGATAATGCAGTTATAGTACATAAATTTCTGTCTCGTATAGAGGACCAAGAGGTCGTTCTTACGGATAGACAGAGATGGAATAGAGTTCCCAGAGCTGTGTTATATCGAGAGTATTGCCATGAGATTTATTTTTACAAGATAGAGTCTGAAACCGATAATATCACTATAGCACACTTTATCAAGTTCTTGAAAAACCACTTCCAATTTGAAGAGGAGCATTTCATGACTCCTGATGAACTTGATCCTATCAATGATATCTATAAACTATTTATAGAGAACTAAGCTATTATTTTATTATTGCTATTTCTTGCATTTAGTGTGTTGTTTATTGTCTTTATAAGCAAAAATAAAATAAAACAAAAACAAAACAAAATCATAACAAAAATCAAAACATTTTATTTTTAAGCATTATAGTAGGTATATAATTAAAATATATACCTCCCCAAAATATATTGCAAATATATTAATATATATTTGCTAAAATCTAAATTTAGACATAATGACTAGACTCAGGAATGGAAAACAAATTGAAGTAGAAGAAGATTGGTTAAGAAAACCAGAAAATAACCCAGATGTCCTTCCTGAAGATCCAATTTAGGAAGAAGGAACCTTCGACCAACAAGAAGAAGAATTTGTTGTAGGAAATGAACAAAAAGAAAATGATAGAGAGGAAGGATCCTCATCCCCTAAAATATCTCCAGAAGGAGTTGTTACTTTTGAGAACATGGAACATTTTTGGAAGTTCCTCAATACTAATATTGGCACTCTTAATAGAGCAGTCCATATGGACAAAGATCAAATTAGTGACACTCAAGCAACCCTAGAAGACATCTATCACACACGCACTAATCCCCTGTCCTTCGTTGATCAAGAGAGTGATCAAGCTGGACCGTCCAATTTGGACATGGCTACTATAATTCAAAACACGCAACAACAACAGGTTACCCAACCACCTAGAGTGCTTGTTACCAAGCCAAGGGTTATCACCACACAAAAGAAACCTTCATTCACTGCTCTATTTCGCCAAGCTATTGATCAATATACCTCAAATCAACAAAAGCCTAAAACAAAACCAAATACCAATTTCCAACAATCGGGGATACAACATAATGCTACAACCAATCTTCTTCATAATACTCTTCCTACCAACCATTTGCATAACAACAATATAGCATCTAATCCTTACATCGTGCCATCCTACGCTCACAAATCCCATACTCATGTACCACCGAACCAATATGGTGGACAAACTGGTAATCTGGAAGCCATGGTGAAACAGTTAGTCTCCCGCATGGACCAGATAGATCCCTACCATCCCTCGTACAATTATCGAGAGATGTGTAGTCAGCCTCTAGATCCTATAGTTGTAGCACAACCATATCCCAAACACTTTCCTATGCCTGTCCTACCTATATACAAAGGAACTGAAGATCCCATAGAGCATCTTCGTATGTTTAGGATAGCATGTCATGATATATCACATGATGACTTGTTGTTACTAAAAATGTTCCCAAAAAGTTTAGGGGGGATGGCATTGGAGTGGTATTATCAACTACCCACTCATTCTTTGAGGAATTTCGAAGAAACCGCCGAATCTTTTGTGCATCAATTTAGTGCCTATATCGAAAGGCATGTAACCATTAAATATTTGTACAACCTAAAACAAGACAAAGATGAGTGTTTTGCTGACTTCTTAGCTCGATGGAGGCGGTTGATAGGAAAATTACACTTTGTGTTACCTTATCGGGAAATGTTGGATATTTTTATCAATAATTTACAAGAACAACTATCCTATGAATTATCAACTGCTACCTTGACCACCTTCGATCAAGCTATAGATTTAGCTCGAAGAGTGGAAGATGCTCTCATTAGAAGAGGTCAGCTCAAAAGGAAAGATGATGAGAAAACATCCAGAAATCAATATAAAAATAAACAAGTTGTGGGTGATGGAGTCACTGATAGCAGAAACATTGCCAATGTTAATACTATGAAAACAACAGAGAAGTTTATACTAAAACCTCCTGATAAACCACCCCGAGAATTTACTAGGTTAAATCAACCTTTATCAACTATTCTCCCGCAACTATTAGCACGAGGTTTGATCCAATTACCAAACATCCGGGAACCTGATCCAACCATACCCGGATACAGAGCTGATTTACATTGTGATTTCCATAGAGGACCTGGACACGCTACCAACTCTTGTAAAATATTAAAACATAAAATACAAGACCTGATTGATAACAATGAGATGGAGGTGCAAGCCTTTCAACCTAAACAAAATCCTTCTAATAATGCTCAAAAGAACATCCCCCAAAATCAGAATCAGAATGCCAATCAATCATTGGACATATTTCAACATCCTTTACCAAAGCATGGTAAAGAGGTGGCTAATCAAATTGAGCATCATAATGTTCCCCCTCCTACCCGATATGTAGGAACTATTAGTGGACAATTACCTGTTCACGATCCGCAAGTCTTTGACACAACTTTATCCATGGTTACGGCCAGACCTCTACATAATATTCGGACACTTGATCTTAGTGATACCGAATATGAGACTGAAAGTGACATGGAAATCACCTCAAATCAATCGAATAGTTCTGAAGATGAATCAGATCCTGTTCAACCCATCACAAGTTCTATGGTTCCAGAAGAACCATTTCCTAGAAGAATCACCACTAGACCATCTTCTCACCAAATACTTTCTAATGAACAAGCCATAAATGCTAGACCAAGACCTATTCATCACCCGTAAAATAATATTGTAGGAACCATCGGAGCCGTTACCAGACAACAGGCTCAAAACTCTCAACAGGATCAAACTCAGAACGATGGATCAGCTCCATTTGTTTTGAAAAATCCCAATAAAGGGAATTATGCGCCTAATGTTCAACATAAGCCTCCTTATAATATTAATGAACAATTATCAAATACTACAACTAGAATTTCCCTTTTGGATCTCTTAAGATCTTCTCCTACCCATAGGGATGAATTAATGCTCACATTAAGCCAAATGATGGTACCACAAAATATTCAACCTGAAGCCATGTCCAATACTATCATAACTCGAGAAGTCGATTGTATTGACTTTCGGGATAGAGATATCCCGCAACATAGTCTACATAAGGATAACCCCTTATATATTACTACCCTAATTGGGGATGTAGCAGTTAAACGAGTCTTGATTGATAATGGTTCATCTTTAAACATATGCACTTTTGACTTCTACCAAAGATTTGGGTTTAGAAGTGATGAAATGAAAAGAACTGATATGATTATAAAAGCCTTCAATGACGAAACACAAGAAACGTGTGGAGTTATTACTATACCCTTGCAAGTTGGTCCTAGAACCTTAGATACGACCGTGTTTATTGTACATTGCCCTGCATCGTACAATATACTTTTGGGTCGCCCTTGGATCAACGCGATGCGAGCGGTTCCATCCACTTTACATCAGTGTGTTAAATTCGAATTTAAAAATCAGTTGGTTACCATTCATGGTGATCCTAGACCCTTTGATATGTGTGCTTTGGCAGAACCTGTTGGAGTTCAATTTTGCCCTGCCCTGTCATCCACACATCCTAATTCTCATCATCCACCCAAACGTGTGAAACACACACCCATAACATCATCTACTCTTTCAACTACACCTCTACATATAGCTCAACCATCTTCTGAACAAACTACATTAGGACCTCGAAAAGATCCTAAAACTACAACCAATGCTTCCTGTTTTACTCCTATAACTTCCATACCTATAGACTCATCCATCGATATCCCTATAACATCTACATCCACTACAGGCATCCTTTCCACATCCGATGATGTAGGAAATGTTCCTTCTACCTCTTATGCTCTTACTGATGAGCTCTTACCCGATTTATCTAAAATTCTTATATCAGAAGAAACCAACACTGCCATGCAAGCTTCCCTTATTTTAAATAAACTCCCACCCTCTCCTCGTACCTTGGGCCTCCCACAGCCTATGGGAAGTATCTACCAAGTCGGGAGTTGTGCTTTTATTTATAAGGGATATGATTGGGGAAGAATACCCAGAAACATCAAGACACATTGTGATGGATATGCTAGATGCTATTTTGCTAATGAGTATATTAAAGCTAAGCCTATAATGCTTAAATTGGGATATAAAGGGAAAGGTTTGGGACCTTTCTAGAATGGTATGAAAGAACCTTTTGAGGTCGAACCATGGCCTCGCCCGATGTGGTGTGGGCCTATTTCCTAGTAAAGGTCAGCCCTTCCCATTTGAGGATGATGACCATCTTGTGTGTTACCAAGATTATTTGGATAAACGAGATGTCTTGCATTTAATGAATAAGCCTCTTACATGCAATATGCTATCCATAGCTTACCCTGAGATGATTTTCGAATCCGACGATGAGTTGGAGGGGGATATCTTTCATGATGTCTCCATTGAGGAATTGTTATATAATGGATTTTATTTCGATGGCTCTATACCTAGTATAGCCCAGCTTGAAGCTACGACTCCTCAAGACGAATTATCCAAGCTAACCTTGGAAGAATTACAAGAATTAGGCATTTCACCCGCCCCACCTAATTTTGAGAGAGATCTACATATGGAAGTAGAAAACATCATAAAAATTAACATTGGAACCAAAGACAACCCTCACATAATCAACATTGGATCAGAATTGAGTCAGGAAAAACAAGATAAATACATTGCATTCCTTAAACAATATGAAGACGTCTTTGCTTGGACATATGAAGATATGCCAGGATTAGACCCTTCTGTAGTTATGCATCACCTAGTAGTCCATCCAGATGCTAAACCTGTTAAACAGAAACTTAGAAAAATGCATCCTAAAGTGGCCTTACTAGTCAAAGGGGAATTAGAAAAACTCTTAAATGTTATTTTTATACAAGCCATTGATTATGCTGAATGGATTTCAAATGTAGTTCCAAGTAACTAAGAAAGAAGCCACTAAAGTTAGGGTTTGCACAGACTTCAGAGATATTAATGTTGCATGCCCTAAAGATGATTTTCCTCTTCCCAACATGGATCAGATCATTGACTTTACTGCTGGAAGTGGAATGATATCCCTAATGGATGGATTTTTTGGTTATTGGATCGGCAAGATAGCTCCTCGAAGATCAGGCTAAAACAACCTTTATTACCCCTTGGGGAACCTTTTGTTGGAAAGTGATGCCATTTGGTTTAAAGAATGCAGGTGCAACCTATCAACGAGCCATGACTTATATCTTTCACGATATGATGCATGATATTCTACATGATTATGTAGATGATATTATAGCTCGTTCTATCAAAGAAGATGATCATTTAAATGACTTGAGAAAAGTATTTGATCGGTTAAGGGAATATCTTATCCGACTAAATCCAACCAAATGCATATTCGGAGTTAAGTTCGGTAAATTATTAGGGGTTATAGTTTCTTTACGTGGCATTGAAATTGACCCTCTCAAGATCATGACTATCACAGATATGCCCGCACCCACCAATATATCAGAATTATGAAGTTTACAAGGTAAGCTTCAAGCTATTCATCGCTTCATCGATAAGTTGGCAGACAAAACTGGACCCTTTCTTAGGCTTCTTAAGAAAGATGTCTCTTTTCATTGGGATGACGAATGTCAGGAAGCATTTGAACTCCTTAAGCAATATCTCCTTAAACCACCGGTGCTTTCCCCACCTAAATCTGATCGTCCATTTATTTTATACATTTTTGCTTTCGATTTTGCCTTAGGAGCTATGTTAGCTCAGCTTGACGATGAGAAGAAAGAACGTGCTAATTATTACATTAGCAGGACCTTAATCAATTATGAAACTCGCTATACCATATTAGAGAAATTATGTCTAGCAGTTGTATTTTCTACATAGAAACTACGACATTATATGCTCAATCAAAAAACGTATGTTATTGCCAAATTCGACCCTTTGCGATATCTCATGAGTCGACCGTACTTATCTGGTCGTACAACAAAGTGGGTTCTTGCGCTAAGCGAGTTTGAACTCACATTTATAGGACAAAAGTCTATTAAAGGTCAAATCATAGCAGATCAATTAGTTGCTGCACCTTTAGAGTCTACCCGTCCCCTCATCATTGAGTTTCCTGATGAATGCCTTAAACTAGAGGCAGACCATTCAAAGCAATGGTCCCTATACTTTGACGGAGCCCGATGTATGAGTGGGGCTAGTGCAGGTATTATTTTAATATCTCCGTAGAAACATCTTATACCTTTGTCCTTCAAATTAACATTTGCTTGCACCAATAACACTGCTGAATATGAAGCTCTTATCCTTGGATTACGAGCTGCCTTGGCACTAAAAATTAAAAATTTATTGGTTTTTGATGATTCTCAACTTGTCATAAATCAAATCAATGATGTTTATCAGACCAGAGATGATAAATTACGCCCATACAAAGCATATGTTTTACAATTATTATCCTTGTTTGATCAAGTTACCTTGGAAGCTATTCCTCGAACTAGCAATCGTGCGGCTGACGCTATGGCTGCAGCCGCATCTCTTTTGCCCTTGGAGTTAGATGACAAATATGCTACCATCATTATTCATCGACTCTAGGAACCCACTTCAAGAAAATCATGCCTAGAACCTTTGGATGTGTTTCTAATCAACGAAACTACTCCTGAACATTGGTACACTGATATCTTTAATTTTCTCCAAAATGGGACCTTCCCTGATGGTTGTACTAGCAACCAGCGTAGGTTATTACGTAGACGAGCAAGTCGCTTCATGATTATTGGTAATACCTTGTATAGGAGATCTTTTGAAGGCATCTTACTAAGATGTTTGAATCTAGAAGAATCTAGATCAGCTTTGAATGAAGCCCACAATGGATCTTGTGGGGGACATTTTAGTGGTAGCGCCATTGCTAAGAAACTCCTTAGGATAGGATATTTTTGGCCTACCATGGAAAATGATGCACATAATTATGTGCGACATTGCGACAAGTGCCAGAAACATGCTGACCTTGTCCATGCACCTGCACAAGAACTGCAGGCTATTTCATCTCCTTGGCCCTTTTCAAAATGGGGCTTAGACATCATTGGAAAAATCAACCCTGTGTCATCCGATGGACACAAATTCATCATAACCGCCACTGAGTATTTCACGAAGTGGGTTGAAGCTATGCCATTAGCTTCTTGCACTGGAACCCAAGTTTCCAAGTTTATTTTTAATCAAATTATTTGTAGGTTTGGAATTCTTGCAAATCTCATTTCAGATAATGGAACTTGTTTTAAAAATAAAGATGTTAAGAAATTATGTCAAAAATATAAAATTCAACATCGTTGGTCCACTCCCTATTATCCTCAGGGTAATGGCCAAGCAGAAGCCTCTAATAAAACATTAATCAAAATCCTCAAAAAATTGGTCAATAAATCGGCCGCGATTGGCACATCCAATTATATCCTGCTTTGTGGGCTTATCGAACTAGCGTTCGTACCCCCACAGGCACTTCACCTTTTGTTTTGGTTTATGGTGTTGAAGCCATTTTTCCCTTTGAATTAGAAGTTCCTTCTTTAGCTCTACTACTTCAAGATACTGAAGTAGGAGATGAATATCATGCTGGCAGACTTAGTCAGCTAGAACTTCTAGATGAAAAGTGCATCAATGCTTTGGAGCATCTTCGTGCCTACCACAACAAGCTTAAACGAGCATACCTTAAGAAAGTTCACCAGCGATCCTTCAAGATCGGTGACCTTGTCTTAAAAGAAAATCAAAAAAATACTAATGCAACTAAAGACCTTAAAGGTAAGTTTGAGCCCAACTGGCTCGGACCATATGTCATCACTGCTAAATTTGGATCGGGCGCATATCGATTAGCTACCTTAGACGGTAAAGATCTTAAAGAACCTATGAACATTATGCATCTCAAACGTTATTATGCATAACATTGGGTCATTTCATCATTTGTATATATTGTATTTTTTTGCATATTGTTTCATTTTGCCATTTTTATCAAAATATTTTTCAAAAACAGTAACAATTTTTATTCTTTCTTTTCATCAATCAAAATCACAAATATAAAAATATAAAACATCAAAATCAAAATATTCAAAAACATATTTTATTTTCGTACTTGTCAAATCATGAAGTATTGCAGTTATATTTTTAGTTATTTTGGATAAATTAGCATTTATTTGGAATCCCGCACTTTCACATTCACATGAATAAATATCTTGATTTTATTTTTGATTATTAATCTCTCATATATCAAAGTCCACAGTTGAATTAAATAAAGTTTTGAGCATAGAGAATTGATCTTGTTATTTACTTGAACCAAGTATATCTCCTCACATTAAAATGATTTCATTGCAAATTCGATATGATGCTACATAGTAGAAATGGTGTCTTGAGCGAAAAGTTTCCCCTGCTATCCTATCATGCACATGGTCTAGGATCTTTGAGAATTGACAAAAGGACAAGCTCACCCCTACCCAGAATAAAAATCCCTTGCTCTACAACTAATCCGAGCAAGTATCCCTAGCATAGAAAGCAAAGAAAAGTTCAAAGAAAAAGAGAAAAAGAAAAATGTTATTTTGTATCATCACGGCAATATTTCAGCATTATCTCAAATATCAAGCAAAAATACAAAAAAAAAAAAAAAACAAAAAAAAAAGAGAGAAAAGCAAAAGCAAAAGCAAAATGCAATAAAATCCTTTCCCTACCCCTTGAAAAGAAAAGAAGGGTGAATGAGCTTGAATCCCTGGAATTCTCAATTATTCAAAAACTGTGAGGTAAGCCCCATAACAGGTGGTTTGTGCCCAACCCACTTGGCCTTGGGTAATTCCTAGCATGGTGATATGTCTGTCACATTAGCGACCTTCTTTTGTATAGACCTATGTCGGCTTATGGATTAGCTAGCTCTTGATAACCTAACTTACACAGTAGTCTGGTACGGTTACATGCATATAAATCATGGTCAACGAACATTCATTTGGTTAAGACAAATTACTTGTATCAAATTATCTTGCTCAAAATTGGTGAATGAACAATACAATTGCACACACATTTGTATTTGAGAGATTCTCTATCATTATGATAAATCAAGATCGGCAATGAACTCACATATGCACATGAGGGTTCCTTATAAATCTACATTTTTCTTTGAAATAATTTAAAATATTTCTGCAACTCTTTTGGAATAAATTTTATTCTTATTTTCAGAACATCTGTTTAGTATACTCACAATTACATACATTGTTTTCAAAAATCCAAAATTATTTTACACAACCTATTGCAAAATCTAGCGAAATAAAGTCAAGTTTATATTATTATTTTTTGTTTATCAAAAATCAACAATCAATCATGCAATAAAACCAAAATATCAAATTCTCTTTGGATTTCGCGATGATGGTATAAGTCTATACCTATAATTCTATGCCTAGCGCAAACCATTGTTCTAATTTTATTTTCCATTTATTTTAAAAACAAATTCATAAAAACATATGACTTGCATCATTATGTTACACAATTGTGCTTTACAAACGAACGAACACTTATTCTATTTCATGTCATTATGTCAACATTCAATCTTGCAACCATGGTATAATTTCTAAGGAATTGTTCAAAATTTTATCACACTTAGGAATTTATGCCTAGCAAAATCATATTTCTTTTAGTATCTCATGCATACTATTTTTATGAAAATCTGAAAACAAATCATCAAACCATCATTATTTCCATCATCACAACACAAAGTCTTAAGACAGTCTCTTAAGCATTCTTTTACTTTTAGCAATATTTCTATACTGGGATTAGCTTGACGACCGAGCGAGCGGTGACTCCATGAAATGGTCTATAACAATGACAATGTCCTTTGAAATTATTGTTAGAAGTCCCTTTTATTTTTTCATCAAATCACACCAAAACAACCAATTGTTTACATCAGATTATTTCATTTAAATTTTACAGCATGACATCAAATTATAATATTTCCAAATGACATAATTACATGAATCATCAATCAAACAAACAAACAATTCAAACATTGAAGCATCATAAAAACATATGGACAAGTTATATTACAAAAATATCATATATATATCTCAAAAATATCTGTACATCATATCACAATTGGATTGGTATGCCACAATCTATATCCTGGCATACTCAATCCTCTCAAAAAATATATAATAATACATATACAATCCATCTATAGCAGCTAGCCTCGAGAAGCCCTCGAGCTCTCAGCCTCGTCTCCTCTCCCACCCTGAGGTGGAGGAGGAGGCCCCATAGGAGTCTGCCCTGTGTCGTGGGTCCTCGACGTCGATCGTGACGATGTCCTCGATGACCCCATCCTGATCGGCCCCGCAATGTCAGCTGGTAGCTGTAATCTCTGGCTCTCTGGAACCATCTGGTAGTATGCTCCCCGGTAGAATGTAGTCTGAGCCATAGACCATGCCAACTCCTGCATACTCGCTCCTCCACCCCGAGCTCTGAGCCATGTAGCCTCATCCTGTAGTGTCTGCACCTGAGCCCGAAGGCGGGCAACCTCAGCCCGGAGAGCCATCGTCTCGTTGCTCTCTCCCACCTCGACACCCTTGCCCTTATCGGGCGATGGTGGTCTCTCCCTCTGTTGAGGAGGTAGTCCCTCCTCCCTCCTCCCTAGCTGTTGTGGTCTCTAGGGAGCCCGTGCCATCCTCTGGCATCTCTCCTATGGAGACCATCGTTGCTCTACCCCGTCGTGACCCCGTGCTGCCTCAATCATAGCCTATCGCCACCTCCCCATCCGGTGCACCACGACGTGCACTGGACCCTGCACCCTCATCATCCGAGGAGGGTGGATGCCTACGTACCAGGCATCATACCCGTCGACAACCCTAGCATCATCACCATCCACTGGCTGGATGGGGGCATCATCCGCGTCCTGGCTCCAGAACCGCTGCATGTCTGGAGCCCCGCTCAGTGTAGTACTATCCCGAATAGTCTGGGAGTACTCGTAATCCCTGAGAGAAGGGATCCCCTACTGAAGACCAAACTACCGTAGTACCCGATCATAGCGGTGGAGCTCTACCTCTCCCCACTCCATCCTCAGCCAGTAGACTCGCCTGATGCGAGCCAGCTCCTGCCCATCCTCTGCCCACCCGGGGTGCTCTCGCCATGGCCTCCAGGTGATCTGGTCCGGGATGAGGTCATCCAACAACCTCCGTGACATCGGTAGATCTATCCGCCACTGTGACCCCCTCTGTAGCCACCAGTAGAAAACCCGGGGCCTCTCCCGGTCAACCCCTATCAATGGGAGCCCTATCGGCCTCCGCACCGCAATGTGCTCCCAACACCAAACCTATAGCAGTGATGTCAAGACCAGACATCGACCTCCCTTGTATACGACCCCATGCAGGATCCTATACAAGCGGCATAGAACAAAGCTGCCCCATGCAAACCTATACCCGTGGTCTCTCATGTCGCAAACTATGTCTGAGAGCACCCACGGTAGTCTGCACCCACTCTGGTGGCACAACAGTAAGCCACCGACCACCCCTACCAAAACTTGAGTCAGCCTAGATGCCCCAGGCATCTACCGTAGAGACTCGATGTTCACTCCGCCCTTCTCCAGGGTGAAGCTCGGATCTCCTATCAGTCTCATCATCGCCTGGCCCTGATTGGCCGTAGGCGTCATCAGCCGTCCCTGTATGGGGATCCTCATGATCCTCCATACGTCCTCTAGAGTGGGAGCCATCTCCCCTATCGATAATCAGAAGCAGGATGACCCCGGATACCACCTCTCTGCTAGGGCTGTCAGTAGCCCCATATCCGTCGGTACTTGTGGCATCTCTGCCACATGTCGTAGCCCGACCTATGCTAGTTGGTCATGCTCTGCCTGGTCGAGAGCGGCCAAGTCATCTCTCAGCCCATCGTATTTCCATTCCTGGCTCTTTAGTAATCCTTTCTGCAAAACAAACAATAAAACAACAAAATTCATTAATAAACCAATCATTAAAATAAAATTAAACACATTTTAATCAAGCTTAAAGATGATATCGTCCACCATTGGATGATATCATCCCAAATTGGGCAAAATCATCCTTTGTTAGGATGAAATCATCTTAGATTTCGCAACTTGGGGATCGCCCCTTGTTGGACGAGATCGCCCCTAGTTCGCCGATTTCGCCCTCAGACGAAATCGACGATCTAGAGACGATTTCGATGAAATAGGGACGATTTCATCCCGACGTCGTCGATGGCCTAAAAACGGCCGCGATGCCCCAAACAATCAAAATTTAAATCCAAAAATTGCACAAAGTTAATTCAAACCTAATCTACTAGGATTAGATCCTTACCCGTAGCCCGCGTCGGACCTCTGTCGCTCTGTGCACTGTCTCCACCATTTTTCTCTCTGTAGAGCTCTGGAACAGTAAAAATGAATAGTAAAAAAAAATGAATTAGGGTTTTACCCTATTTTCTTAATTTTATTTAAAAATCAACATTTTAATTTTGCTTTTCCGTGTTTTTACCTCAAACGTTCGATTTGGGTAAAAACACGGAGGGGGCACCATAGCCAGCAGTCGTACGATTCGACCTAGAATCGTCGTCTAAAAAATTGAGTATATTTTTGCTTTCTCGTAAAACGGGAAAAACTCGTCTTTAACGCATTTTCTTCAGAAAATTCGCTAAAGAGGGGGCAAAATGTAGCACCCTAAAATTGGCACGGTTAAACCTTAGTAAAAAGATAAAAATTTGAATTTTAACCCCAAATTGCCCGTTAACCGCCTGTTACCCGCTTTCCCCATTTTTCATGCCATTTTTAGGATTTGTTTTGACCGTTGGACGATATCGTCGTAGATTAGATGAAATCATCCCTGATTCGACGAATTCATCTGGAACAGAACGTCCAGACGATTTCATCCCAAAACCAAATTTTCATAATTAGCTTCTATTTCAATGACCTCTCCAACTTGGGCAGAAACGCGTCTGTGCGGTTGGAGATTTCCCTGTTGGAGATCTCCCAGATTGGGATGATCCCCAACCTCCTAACCTCTCCCTAATCCTATATAAACTAGGATTTTTCTAGTTTATCCCCATGAACCCCTTAGCTGATGGATTTCCCTGTAGATTTAGTTCCTTATTCACTAGAGCATCCTCGCACTATTGTCTGCATTCTGTATTTTACATTTTCTTGCAGGAACTCTACTATTTTTCAGTCGAAGCTAGCTCGGATCGTCGCAAGCGATTTCGAATGATTTCGGACGATCTTGTCGAGGAGAGCAGATGATCTCGTACGATTGGAGGCGATCTCGACTGTAGTCCAGATTGGGGGCAATCAGAGTCTAGAGTTTGCATTTCCTTAGCTTTTCTGCATTTTCCTATTGTATTTCTGCATTGTCTTAAATTATTATGTTTATGCATCTTGGAGTTCACCTCATTTAGCATAACCGCATGATAAAGTTAAGAACAAGCATTTAAATTTACTGCATTTTCCTTATTTTGTTATTTGAATCTATGATTTAGGCATGTTTGTTATTATTGCTATCATTTTCCTTTGCTTCTGTAGTTGCATATTCGGTATTTTGTACCTATTTCTGTGATTGCAGGTTTTTGATGAATTCGTCTCACGAATTCATCAGATTTTAGATGATTCTGTCTGATCTCAGATGACCGTCTATGATTTGAGATGATCCTATGAAATATCAGACGATTACGTATGAATTGAGGCGATCTGGACTGTTACAAAACTCAGAATCTTCATCAGACATCCGGAATCAGGTATGATACATTTTAGCTAGCATATTCTCTGTGATTAGCATTCATTCCTATTTTTTGTATTCATTTAAATCAGCATTGGCATATAGAATAGTTTAGATTCATCTTGGCCAAACCTAGGAGTTGAATGATTAAAGTGCAAAATGAACACATCAAACTCACTATCAACCTAGGCGTGGAAACTGCCATTCAAAAGTTTCCTGGTGAACCCACCATCCATCAAAAATTCACCCTTATACCCCTCCCCCGAGAGGCGGGACCTTCAAAGGGCCTCTCAGTCCGAGGTATTGTCCCATCCTTCTCGCATCCCCCTTCTGGGCATGGATCCTATAGCCTGAGGGTAAGGATGCAAAAATTTTGGAGCGATACTGAGACCCCAATCCCCTTGGTTAGGTTCATGGACACCAATACACAAGAGACACCAATCCCATTACTTAGGTTCATGAACACCAATCCACAAGAGGCACCAATTCCCTTGCTCAATTTTGTGGACACAAATCCATAAAAGATACCAATCCCCTTCTGATCATAAATCTGATCTAAAACTTTTCTCAGGTCTATCCTCAAATCTTACTCACAAACATTGCTCAAATATGCTTCAAAATCTGCTCACAAAACCTTCTCAAATCTACTTCAAAACCTACTCACAAATATTAATCAAATTTTATCTATAATTTTATCAATAACGGCATCAAGTTATTCATATTTTCTTGAGTTTAATTTCTTCAACTAAAAGCAATTTAGACTTATTCTACCCATAATTCTTTTAACTTCTTGAACATATAGAGGATGATATTCACTAGTGTAGAAAGCTTCAAATGGTCAATATGTTCTTTACATTCATTTAGTTTGTCCCTTCTTCATATCTCACATTTATTACATTTTAAATGTAACTCATAACTAGCATTAGATAACTTACTTGTGTGTTGAATTGGAGATGCTAATACCTTGCTCATCTTCCACTATCATGTGCACCTTTTTTTTTTCTTGAAATGGTTTAATTGTCCTTCCCTATTAATTGAATACTTGGTTGAATATGTTACCTCAATCCTCTTATTCTATTATTTGAAGTCTTGACTTGTTTTAAATTTTTACACTCCAAATTTACCTCAATAATGATGATCTTCCTTTTGCATGAGCTTTCCAAATCTACCTTGACAAAATAATTTTCCTTTTGTATATGCCTTCCAAATCTGCCTTAATAATAATGATCTTATTTTGAAACTTATAAAATAAAACTTTATAACAACAACATGACTCCTTATATCTCTCTTTTAAAACTTGTAAAATAAAACTTTATAATACCAAAATGACTCCTTATATATCCCTTTTATGACTTGCAGAATAAAACTTTATAGAAAACAAACTGACTCCTTATATCTCATTTTAATATATTTCAAAATAAACTTTATAATAACAACATGACACCTTATATCTCCCTTTTATCAAATTTAATTAAAATTTTTACCCTTACCTTGCATAGTAAAACTTAGAAAGTGGCAGATGATATTTGACATTTTAACCTCTAGTTGCATAGCTTCATAATGTGGGCTTGTGACTAACTTGGCTAACCCAGTGGATGAAACCAAAAGTGCACAATAGAATAATTAACTCATTTTTTGCACTATCTCAAAAAATAAACACTTTAGCAAAATAGGTGTCGACGAGATTCGGCCCATGAACCTTCTACATCGTAGCACCCTAACACAGGTTAGACAACAAATTGGGATAACCCAATAGATAAAACCAAAGGGGCACAATAAAATACTTAATTCCTTTGTTGCGCTATCTCGAACACCAAATGCTTGAGAAAAATATGCATCAAGCAGATTTGACCTTTGAATCTTCTAAACCATAGTGCTGTAACATGGGCTTAGACAACCAATTGTGCTACCAGTGGATGAAATCAAAGTGGCACAATAAAATACTTAACTCTTTGTTGCATTGTCTTAGAACACCAAAAGATTTAGTAAAATAGGTGTCGAGGAGATTCGACTATTGAACCTTCTGCACCACAACACCCTAACACGAGATAGTAAACTGACTAGGCTACCCCAATGGATAAAACCAAATGGGAACAATAGAATACTTAACTCATTTGGATCTCTACTATGCCATCGAACTTGCACTCCTCTCCTCCCTTGTATTATACTTGTTGCTCGCTCTCCTCTCTTATCTTCTACTCACTACTTGCACTCATCATGAAGGATATTCGATCTTATTACTTCTTTGCAAAATGAATTATTGCCTCATATTAACATGATTTTCATTTTTATTTCATGCCCAAGGAGGTCAACCCATCATTTAAACATTTGAATTTTAATTTCACTTTTGTATGGTGCGCTCAAGGAGGTTGGCCCATGCATATTTAAGTTTTTTGAATTTCAAACTCACTTCAAGTTGGCCCACTCTTTTTACCTTTATATTATAATATTAAATCTATGATTTAAGTATTATAATATTTTAATATCTATTTAAATATTTTAATTTAAATATAAACCCTCCACTTTAATATTTAAATATTTTATTTAAATATTAAATCACCCTTGAATATATTTGTCTTGACATCAATGACAACTCATATGATTAAATCACCCTTGAATATATCTACCTTGACATCAATAACAACTCAATAATTCTAACAGTCTCTCCCTTTGTCATTGATGGTAACCCTACAAAGAAATTATCCTTTACTAAAACAAGATCACAAGTTGCTCCCCCTAACAAGCTGCTCCCCCTTACTAAAATTTTCCTCCTTTGACATCAATGGCAAAGGCTCCTCGAGGCTGTAATATAAGACACTTGACAATGCCCCCTTACTCCCTGCTATTATTGAGATAATCAATGATGAGATGGGAGTAAAACTCCCATATTACAATGCTCCTCTTCTTGTTCTATTTTATTTATCCAAACTTTGGAGGACATACCCTTTTGAATATTTTTGACCATCCTCTTTTTTGCTTGACTTTGAAAGTTCAAGGAACACTGTTCTGCACCATCTTGGTGTATGCCAAAAATTATTATATCTGAAACATATGACGTTGTAGTCCATGAGAGGTGTAAATGAATTAAAATTCCTCTTGGTGAAGCCAAAATTATTCTTAGAACAAACCTTACAATTTATATATTTATCACCAATTTTATGATATGAAAAGCAATAACCATGGAAGAAATATTGAAACCTATCATATTGCCTTAGAGGATATTGCCACATGGTTCTCTTATTGTTGTTTCTATGACATACTTAGTTCCTTGATGATGTTTTATTTTCTTCCTCCTTGATGCTTCCGCTTCTCAACACATCAACATAGGTCGTAGGCTCTTCTTTAATTATTTTCTTTGATGCCTCTCTTCCTTTTGATCTTGAATCCCACTTTTGTTTCTTTTGACCTTATCCAAAACTAAGTTCGGTCTTTATAACCAAATATCTTTGTGTTTTGATAATATCATCCAAGATTTTTGTGCTTTTCTCAAACCTGATATTTTTTTTTAGCTTATCATTATATTTTTTTAACTTCCTTCCTCATAGAGACAACCTCATGTTCCATTTTTTGACATTCCAAATATTTTGCCTTTAACTACTCAACCATACCTTCTTCAATTTGCTTTGCCTCTTCGATTTTCACTTCTAAGTCAATGCGATTTTATGAAATTTTTGCCTTTGTCCCCTCATCCTCTTGTAATTGAACCTTCAATCTTAAGTTTATCTTTCTAAGATTTTTCAAATCTTAAATAGCAACAACAAGTTCCCTTTCTATTTCATCTATGGCTTCTTCTTCATCTTTTGAATCTTTCTTTTCTTCTTGGTTTTCTATAACAAGAGCATCTTCTTCCTCCTCTATGGCCAAAAATAGGATTTCTTCTCTTTCACTATCTGAGAGACTTTCATCACTACTGGAATAACTGCTTGCTTCCTCAACATAGAAACTCTTCTTGTGTCTTTGAAATATTTTCTTCTCATGCTTGCCTTGATCGTGTCTATTTTTCTTTTCATGATAAAATTTTCTTTCTTTATTTTTCTTATATTCTTTTTCTTCTTTACTGCTACTACTTCTAGCTTGTGGGCAATTAGATGCATAGTGACCAAGGTTACCACAATTAAAATATTTCATAGATTGCATATCTTTATGTTTTATTAGACTCTTCTTATTCCTTCGTACAAAGTTAGCTTCTTCTCTGCTGCTTGATTCTTCACTTGATTTTGGTTCCTAATTTTTTGTCTTCTTTGAAGATTTAAATATTGGTTCCCATTTGGATGTTTGATCATATTCAGTCCTCATCTCATAGGATGTGAGAATTCCATGTAGCTCATCCATGCTTAAGGTTTTAATATCCTTCATTTTTTCAATCGCCAAAACATTTGCATAAAATATCATAGGAAGTGACCTGAAGATTTTTTGAACAATCTTAGAGTCTTCAATATTTTCTCCAAGTCCACAAATGGTGTTGAAAACTTCATCAATGCAGAGTAGATATTTTGCAATATCTTCCTCATATTTCATCTTCAAATATTCAAACTTCCTCTTGTGGGTTTGAAGTTTTACCATTTTAACCTTGTCATATCTTTCATATGTTCTTTCTAAATTGTTCCATATTTCTTTTTCTGAGGTGCATTGCATGACTTTCACAAACTCTGATTTATATAACCCACTTAATATTGTATTCATTGCCTTGGCATTATTTTCAAATGGTTTTTCCCATCTCGATCCATGGGAGGATTTTTAGGTGGTATGAATCCATCCTAAATAGATTTCCATATATCATATCCATGTGCCATCAAATAATTTTGCATCCATATGCTCTAGAAAGCATAGTTAGTCACATCATATAATGGAGCTCTATTTGAAAAAAAATCTTCTTGGAAAGCCATGTGTGTTCTTGTAAGATCTTACTTCAAGCTATTAGTCTTTCATGAAGGAACCTACTCTGATACCAATTGAAGAACACAAGCTTATACTAAGAGGAATTGGTGAATAGTATAAGATAAGACTTTTCTCTTGTATTTCCAAAGCAATAACCTCAAATAATATCAATGCAATAATGAAACAATGCATAAATCACCATACACCTAAGAGATAAATATTTTACGTGGAAACACCATATTGAGAGAAAACCATGGTAAAATATTGCTTATTTTGTTCTTCAATAAATTTTATGGGCACCTACCCATAGGAGACACCAATCCCCTATACAAGTTCATGGACACCAATCCACTTGAAACATCGATATCCTATACAAGTTTATGGAAATCAATCCATAGGAGACACCAATACCCATGCTCAAGTTTATGGACACCAATCTATAAGAGATATCAATCCACAGGATACACCAATACCCTTGCTCAGGTTCATGGACACGAATCCACAGGAGACACCAATACCCTTTCTTAGGTTCATGTACAACAATCCACATGAGACACCAATCCCCTTGCTTAGGTTCATGGACACCAATTCATAGGAGATACAAATCCCCTTGCTCAGGTTTATGGACACCAATCCATAGGAGACATCAATCCTCTTGCTTAGGTTCATGGATACCAATCCAAACGAGACACCAATTCCCTTGCTCAGGTTCATGAAAATAAATCCATATGAGACACAAATACCCTTTTTCTCACAAATATGATCTAAAAATATGCTCAGGTCTATCCTCAAACCTTGCTCACAAACACTGCTCAAATCTTCTTCAAAACTTGCTCATAAATATTGCTCAAATTTGCTCCAAAACCTACTCATAAATACTGCTCAAATCTACTCCAAAACCTTCTCACAAATACTTCTCAAATCTGCTTCAAAACATGTTCACAAATACTTATCAAATCTACTCTAGAACTTGATCAATAATAGCATCAAATTCTTCACCTTTTCTTGAGTTTACTTTCTTCAACTAAAAGCAATTCAGACATATTCTACCCATAATTCTTTTAACTTCATGAACCTATATAGGATGATATGCACTAGTGTAGAAAGCTTTAAATGGTCAATATTTTCTTTACATTCATTTAGTCTATCACTTCCACATATCTCATATTTATTATATTTTAAAAGTATCTCAAATCTAGCATTATATAACTTATGTGTTGAATTGGAGGTGCTAATACCTTGCTCTTTTTCCACTATCATGTGCATCTTTTCTTCTTATTGAAATGGTTGAATTGTCCTTTTTAATTGAATGCTTGGGTGAATATGTGACCTCAATCCTTGTCCTTGTTAATTTTCTTAGTGGATTAAACCAAAGGGGTACGGTAAAATACTTAATTCTTGTGCTATATCGAACACTAAATGCTTCAGAAAAACATGCATCGAGGAGATTCGACCCTCAAACCTTCTACATCACAACACCCTAACATGAACTTAGACAATAAAATAGGCTATCCCAATGGATGAAATCAAAGTGGTAAAATAAAATACTTAACTCTTTGTTGCACTATCTTCAAACACCAAAAGATTCAACAAAATGGGGGTCAAAGAGATTCGATCCTCGAACCTTCTACACCGCATTGCCCTAACACAGGCTAGTCAACCGACTGGGCTACCCTAGTGGATGAAACCAAAGAGCCACAATAGAATACTTAACTCCTTCAGATCACTGCTATGCCACCAAACTTACACTCCTCTCCTCCCTTGTCTTCTACTCGTTGCTTGCTCTCCTCTCTTATCTTCTACTCACGACTTGCACTGCTCATGAAGGATGTTTGATTTTCTTATTATTTACAAAATGAATTATTGCCTTATATTAATATATTTTTCCTTTGTATTTCATGCCCAAGGAGGTCGACCCATCATTTAAACATTTGAATTTTAATTTCACTTTTGTATGGTGCGCTCAAGGAGGTCGGCCCATGCATATTTATTTATTTTTAATTTCAAACTCACTTCAAGTCAGCCCACTCTTTTTTCCTTTATATTATAATATTAAATCTATGATTTTAATATTATAATATTTGAATATCTATTTAAATATTTTGATTTAAATATAAACCTTTCACTTTAATATTAAAATATTTTATTTAAATATTAAATCACCCTTGAAGATATTTGTCTTGACATCAATGACAACTCATATTATTAAATCACCCTTAAAGACATCTGCCTTGACATCAATGACAACTCAATAATTCTAATAGTATCAAATTGAAGAATTAATACCTTAGAAATCTTATTAAACTATTTTGGAATGTTTTGAAGAATTTTGAAGGTTGAATTACAAGTTTTGTGATTATTTTATTTAATTTTGTAATTCAAATTATAATATTTGCAAATAATTTAATTTTGGATAAATAAGGTTTTCTACATCAATTTGAAATATTAGATTTGCAAATATCATTTTCTAAATTGATAAATTTCTAATTTGGGAGTCATACGGTATTCAACATCAAAATACATATTTTGAAATTTAGAATCATACATTCAAAACTTGGGAGATACAAGGTATTCAACATCAAATTGTTTTTTGAAATTAGAAATTTGTTATTCAAAAATCTAGGAGATATAAAGTAGTCAACTACAAAGGTTTTTGAAATTTAGAAATTTGAAATAATTATCTAGGGAGCTATAAGGTAGACTACATCAAAGGTATTCATGGATGAAATTGTTAAGAATGTGTTTAATGAATATAGTGAAGGAATTTTGCATGCACTTAGATTTTACTCACACAACGCAATACACAACTTAGATGGAGATCAAAAATTTGATGTTCTAAAAGATAAATTGGCTTTATTTTTTAAAGAATCAAAAGAGGGAAATTTTACCACTCTTATAGGATATCTCCATGAAAGAATTTTAGGTCATGGTGGGATTCTCAAAACATCATTATATGTACTTCAGAAGAATGTCTAATGATGCATCAAGAAGATACAAGTTGAAAGAAATGATTCATATAATTGGCTCAAATAAGAATCATAAAAATAAAGTCATATTATTGTGATAAATTTACTAACTCATTGCATTAAAGATATACCATTAGTGAAAGTACATAAATATAAAAGAAAACAAATCAAGAAAAGAAATAAGGTTAATAGAAGCAAGATAAATATTAAATCAAAACCCAAATATGACACTTACATGATGGATCTAGATTAATCTATTGGAGGTAAATTGAAGACTAAAAATGAAGATCACTTTAAAGACTAAAGTCTTCAATAACCAAATAATGTAATATAGGGGGTTTTGGAGTATATTACATTATTTGGTATATGCTAATGTACCACCTTGGGTACATCATTGTAAATATTATATTAGGTGTATGTCCTAGATTAGAGTGTGAGTAAATATTTCATGTAATGTAATAATGTGTAGTAAATGCACAAGTTTCATGTAATTAAGTGTGCAAGTTTTATGAGTGTAAATGTGCACAAGTGTCAATTATGTAAGAGTGCACATATGTACATAGAATAGGAAAGTGAAGAGTTTCAAAGAAGAGTGAAGGTCAAGAGTACTCCATATGAAGAGTCACATTCTATTATATATTTGTGACTAAGCATTGTAATAGAGAGAGTGTGTGACCTTTATTCTATATCATTTTACTATTTTTATGAGCATTTATTAGTGTCCATTTTATGAGTTATTTATGAAGTTATTTGTGAGTTATATTTGAATAAACTATTACCATTATTGAGTATTTTATATTGCAACTTTATATTTAATTTTATGGTTAATCACATTAAAAGTATGAAAAGCTAACAAATTTGGTAATTTAATTTATTCATTCTCATATTTTTTGTATTATAAAAATCTATTTATGAACTATTATTATATGTACACAAATAACTAAAAAAAAAGGATACCTTAACTTGGTCTCAATATTAGGTTTTTGATTATGTATTCAAAGTTTTTTTCCCATGTAGTTGATCTATGAAATAAGAATAGATTTCCTATTAAAATTTCAAGGTGTTCCTCTAATATTTCCAATGCATTTTAAAGAAATCAAGAAATATTCCCAAGCACAAATCTATACCCCTAGTATTGTGGTTAGGATTAAAACATAGATTCAAACAATATTTTTTAGCGTAAAGACTTACCACAAAAGGTCACATGCCTAGATCATTCATACTCCCTTGAAAATTAATGGTCTCCATTGCATCAAATTTTAAAATAAATTGTAAAAATATTTATTTATTTGATATTTTGTGAGCCATTCTCCTTGGTGACCAAGTTGTCTTGATTTTATTAGTCTAGGCATCTAACTGGATTGCCTTCTAGTGGTCTTGGTACATGTGACAATAATTTGTTTCTCCTCCACTAGTTTCAAACTATCTGAATTGTGTTCTTCCAGATTCAACTATTCTACTACTATGGAAGTGTCCAACAAAGTGGATAATAGGGCCTATGAAGTTCAAAATTGAATATTCAATGCAAACAAATATGAAATAAAAAAGTTAATTCAAAGGTATTTTTTCCATCATTTTATTGATGATGTATGGTCCATAGTGAAGAGGTATAATATTCCTATGGGGACCTATAAGTCTCTCTTTCTAAATTTATGACTTCACCTTATATCTAACCTTGAATTGATGAGAGAATCAATGTTGGCCATAGTATTGCTTGTATATATAATTATCTTTTTGAAGAGGTCATGGAGCTATTATTGGATGTGTTAAACGTATTAAAAAAAATATGCTACATTTTTTGCTTCTTTTTTTCCATGATTTTAGTACTTTGTGGATTGCACAAGTAAAGTAACATCAATGGATGCCAAGGACTAGAATCCATAATAAACATAAAATAGTTTATTTTTGGTAGAGATATGTATAACTCAATTGTACCCACGCTAAATGTAGGGAAATATCTCATCCCATGTGTGTGGATGTTTGGAATTCTACATTCAAATAAGATGTATAATAAATTAATTAATAACTTATGTTTGACCATGATTTTGAGGATGGAAAGCTATGGACATAGTCAACTTTTGAAGTATTTCCAAAGTTTTTATACCAAAGTGACCCACTACTTTATTGAAATGTATTGCTCAAATAATATTTAAGATCTCACTAGCTAGTACACAAACATGCCTGCATGGCAAGGGAGGCTATATTGGAAATAAAAATTAGAAACATGCTTATCTAGACAAAGATCTTGATAAGTATTTGTAAAATCATATTATACTTGACACTTATGGAATAAATGGAAGCATCATACCCATAGTAATTGTAACAACCCAAGTCTACTCGCCTAGTTGCACCACAAAAATAATTCAAGCATTTCCTCAAGATAATATATTTTCATTTTCAAATAATAGTTTTGTTCATAAGAGTGCTTTTAGGTTCATAGCACATTTGTTCATCCAATAAATTAATAGTATTATTTTTAATTAGTATAGACATATAAAACACTTTGGGCTCAAGCCTCTTGTAGACAACCACCCAAGTGGATGATATTGGCCAAATCCTATAGAGGTTCCATTCTATAGAATTGACTTGTATTATTTATCAACCTCTGGTTTTGGAATGTAGGTTGATCCACGACTGGGTTTATCCTCTAGGGCCCATAACACCTAGAGGGAGATGTTTTCTTTCCCCATCCCTTTGCTTTTGTGAATACCCAACCTAACTGGTCGACTTAGTCTGAACGCACGACCTAACTGGTTGACTTGTTCAATATTTGAGAATCCATGACCTAATTGGTCGATTTAAAATCCATGATATAACTGGTCAGCTTAATTAAAATATAAAATATGCAAGGGATTAACATAAATATGCCTCCATGATTAACTGATTATCCCCTACCTAGATTAAATTAGTGACATATCAATACCTTGGCATTGGACTTCATCACTCATGCCCATTGTGACTCATGATCAGTTATCCCATACCAAACATCATGGCCAAAATATCTAAGTCAAATAAACATGGGACTTATCACAATACTACCCATATAGCAACTTAGATATGACATCCTATACCACCCCTCATTACTAGATCTAATTGAGTCTTTTACCTAGACCAATTCTATTAGACTACAGTTGATTTGAGACTTGCTCTTTGTAAAAGTTACACCTTAGCAACATTGGGTGTATCAATATCTTAATAATCTTTCTTGATGAATAAGGTCAGTATATTTACCAGTGTAAGGTCAAATTTACAGTTGGGATTTTTTTTTTAATAAGTAACATTTATATACAAAAGTGGGTTTTTCTAGAGGATCCCAAAAACCTTATTACAAAAACGGGGTGAACCCATTACAGCCGCGAGGTTGAGGTCTCAAAGCGAGCCTCAGACCTGAACAGAAAGACAGAAAAAAGAAAGACAGAAAAAAGAAACTGTCATAGCATAGAAAAGAGAAGCTGCCTTAGCTCAAAAACCCAACCGACCAAGAAGCGTCAGCACCCTTAATTGGCAGTAGGATTCTCCGGGATCCCAGAGGGTCCTTCAAAATGTGCCTTGAGATTATGGAGGCAGAGGATTGTCGAATCAGTAGCCCTGGAGATGTTTCCCATAGCGTCGATGGCCAGATCGATGAGCATGCTGAGGGGAATTTTTTGCTGCTCCTTCTTCTACACTGACTCAGAGTCCGAGCTCAGGTGGAGAGGGGGTTCGTTCTCAACTTTGGCCTTGGCTTTCTTGAGCCGCCTGGAGGATCTGCCACTCGGAGGAGTGGCCTTGGCCCGCCTGCGACAGCGACTGCAACTGGGGGTAGCCTGGTCAGGAGGAGTGGGAGACTCGGCCTTGGGAGCGTCTGCGTCCGGGGAAGCAGGTGGGTTGGAAGAGAGGGGAGGGACAATCTAGGGGGGGCCCTGTTAGAGATACAATGGCATAAAATAACGCCCATAAGCCCCTGGTGCCGTGGCATGGCCTTGTTCTTCCGAGCAGCCTCAATGGAACACCCGAGGGAGTAGTTGAGGAAGTCCGGGAAGCACAGCTTCTTGGACGCCCGCAAGTGGTTCACGAGAGTGATGTGGTATCTACGAAGAGGCTTATCCGGATTGTCACAGCAAATGAACTGCATCAACGGCTTTAAAGCCCAGCTCCATGGTTCTTCCAGCTCCTCTCTGAAGAGGGAGGACTTGTCCCAGCCCAAGCTTTTCCCTTTGTCGGGAAACTGGTCCAATTCCTCCTGCCAGTTGTGCTTGTCCCGTTGGATGAAACGCCCAGTGCCTGGAATTCCAGTAATCTTGAGCAAGAGATCAAAGGTGACCTTCAGGTGGACACCTTTCACCCGGACCTCCCCATCTTGCCAAGTCTTCATGAAATCGGATGTGATTTCATCATCCGGGCCCTGAAACTTATTGAGGAAATGGATTAGCCCAAGGGCTTTCATGAAGATTTTCTCCTCCTCAGACAGGGAGGAGAGTTCTGGCTCAATGTAAGGAATAGCCATGGGAGGAGCCATGGGAGGAGTAGGGGATCTACAAAAGAGGGCCTGAAGGCAAGAGAACGCAGTGGAGAAAACACCCGTATCACCACCCTGGAATAAAAAGATAGGGAGCTTGTGTCGGAAGGACGACGGATCGCGTAAGTCGCATGCATGGGAAATAGGAAAAAAGAGGGGAGCCGTCAGATAGGAAGAAGATAGGCTCGCGCGGTCCCGAAGACGAACGAAAGTCATGCCTAGCAATGCGTTAGGAGCAGAAAAAGAGCTGATAGCCAGCTTGGGACTGCCGCCCACGTCAGGGGTGCTGGCGGGTAAGCCGGGGAATGACTCACCGCAGGCAGTAATTGGATGCCGCAAGAAACCCAACCGCAAAGTAATGTCCCCCTTTCCAAGAACGCTTGACGTGTCCCACCTCGCTGATCTGGCGAGACTCATTGACCTTTTTGGAATTCTGATGCAGCCACGTCAGCAACATCTTGAGGGATTTCAAGATCCCATGTGGTGAGTCTGTCGGAGGAAGATCCTCTGTTGGCTAGGAGGTCAGCCAAATAATTTCCTTCCCTAAAGATGTGCTGGCATCTGTAGGTCTTGCTGCAGAGAATCCTTCAAATTTCTCTGATGGTGTTATGGACCCTCCAGGTAGGGGTCTTATCCTTGTTCAAGTAGTTTATGATGTTCATGGAGTCACCTTCAATGATGATAGCTTTGGGGTCCTCCGAAATGAGGACTAAACCTCTCCAAAGGGCTCTGGCTTCCGCGACATGGTTGGTCTGAACCCCAAGATCTTCAGATAAAGCGAGGATAACCATGCCTTGATGGTCCCTGACTGCGCCACCAGCCCCCGCTACTCCTGGGTTCCCTTTGGAAGCCCCATCAAAGTTTAGCTTGATCCATCCCGAAGGGGGAGGGCTCCACTTGGCAAGGATACGGGGATGAGGCAGAGGGTTCCCAAGGGGGGACAAACAGAAATATTGAGAGAAGAGAGGATACGCCCTTCCCGATACAGAGGAGAGGGGCTGGAACAGTGAATGAGATTAGCATTTTCGAAAGTGAAAGCCATAGCCCTGATGGCCACCGAATGAGGATCTCGGGAAGAGGTCCCAAAGATCCTACAGTTTCTCTCAAGCCAGACTTGCCAGATCAGGTGGTGAAGGCAGATGTCCCAGAGAAAACGAAGCTTAAGATTAGCAAAGGGTTGGGGCCACTGGTAGAAGGCACCACACAAAGACTTGGGAGGAGCCCATTGGATCTGGAAGGTAGACAGGGTGAACCCAAACATAGCCGAGGTGAACTCACAGTGGAGGAACAAGTGATCGATGGATTCCCACTGGACGAGCACGAGTAACATCTGTTGGGAAGGGGAATGCCTCTTTTGATGAGGTTCTCAATGGTGAGGGGTTTGTTTTGGAATGCAATCCACGAGAAGAAGGCCACTTTCGAAATGAGGTTCTTCTTCCAAACAATATGGGAAGGGGAGACAGGGTGGTCCTTCAGGAGGGAGAAGGCAGACTTAACAGTGTACGACCCTTTGTCAGAACCAGCCCAAGCAGGCTTGTCAACTTTCTGCTCAGTGGGAATGGTAGTTGCTTGGAGTAAAAGGTTGAGAGCAGCAACCTCAGGAGAGGAGCCCGCGAGGAGCCTCCAACAGGGATGACCATCCTCCCAAACTATGAAGTCAGAAACTTTCATTCCCAACCGAGAGTCCAGGACCATTTGAAGCATGGTGAGGTCCGCTCTGCCGCTTAGGGGTTCATCCAACAACCATCTGTCACTCCAGAAATCAATGCTCCGATCATCCCCTAGAACCCATCTGAGGCCTTTCTGGATGAGCGCTTTGGCCTGAGTCACAGCCTTCCAGAAGGTAGATCCATTGGGGTGGTTTCCAGAATCAAGGAAGGAATGGTTTCCCATATATTTCTTACACACCAGCATGGTCCACTCTGCAGGGTCTTTCGAGATAATCCTCCAAGCCTGCTTGCCTAGCAAGGCCGTGTTCATGTCCGATAGTTTTCCGAAGCCCACCCTCCTTGCTTCTTACTTCGCAGACAGTGTCCCAAGCCACCGGGGGAATCTTAGCTTTGTCTTCGGATCCTGACCATAGAAACTTTTTCTGGATGCGTTCAATGAGCTTGCACACTGACTTGGGAAGAGGGAACACTGACATGAAGTAGATGGGGATGCTCTGGAGGGTTGAACTAGATAGGGTTGCTTTTTCCGCTTCGGAAAGAAGTTTACCTTTCCAAGCTGCCAGCTTTCGTTGGAATATTTCAAAAACATTGTTCCACATACTCCCTTTAGGTCTTCCCCAGAAAAATGGGAGCCCCAAATAGGAGGAAGGGAGGGCTCCAGCAGAGCACCCAAGGATCCGCCCAATCCTGCCCTGACGGTCCAGGGGGGTGTGAACAAAAAATAGCTTGCTTTTGGAGAAGTTCACCTACTGCCCAGCCACTTTCTCATAGAGGGAGAGGATATGCTTGATGTTCCTAGCTTGGAAGACAGATGCCTGCGTAGAAAGGATGGTGTCATCAAAAAATTGCTGGTGAGTAGTGGGAGTGGAGTTGGACGTCACTGGGATGCCAGAGATCTTCCCCACCACTCTGGCCGTAGAAAGGGTTCTGCCAAGGGATTCCACCGTAATGATGAACAAAAGAGGGGATAGCGGGTCTCCTTGACGGAGTCCTCTAACGCTCGGGAAAAACCCAGCTGGGGGAGCCATTGACCAAAGATCGAGAACCGAGGCCGAGGAGAAGCAATTATGGATTAGCTGAACCCAACTGGGGTGGAAGCCGAACTTCAAGAGGACGTCCCGAAGAAACTCCCAACTAACCCGATCAAAAGCTTTGGTCATATCAAGCTTGAGAAAGAGACCTGCTTTTTTGTTCCGGACCGCAGAATGGAGGGTTTCATGAATGGAAATGACTCCGTCCAGAATGTTTCTGCCTTTGACCGAGCTTCCTTGGCAGGGGTCAATAATGATGGGGAGGATGGGCTTCATCCTGGATGCCATGGCTTTGGAGAGGATCTTGAAGAGAACGTTGCAGAGACTAATGGGGCAGAAATCAGCCATAGACCGCTAATCAGGGGACTTGGGGATCAAAGCAATGAAGGTGGAGTTAACAGCTCGGGGGATGGGGTGAGATTGGAGATCACGAATGGCAGCGAGACGTCCGGTCCTACCAGGTCCCAGCAAGCTTGGTAGAACCGGGGAGGAAAATCGTCCGGCTTGGGGGCTTTATTGGGTTGCATGGAGAAGACCACCTCCTTAATTTTTGAGTCGAAGAAGGGCTTGAGGAGGGAAGAATTGAAGTCGCCATAAACCAGACTGGGGATGTTCTCCAGAAGGGCGGCCTTGGCAGAGGCAGAGCTTTCTAGGGAGGTTCCTAGGAGGTTTTGAAAGAAAGAGACAGCCTCAGATCTGATCTCGTTGATATCTTCAGTGCTGGAACCATCGCTGCATTGAATTTTACTAATCTTATTGGAGCCTCTGTGTCTCATGGTTGTAGCATGGAAGAATCTGGTATTGGAGTCTCCCGCTTTGATCCATAGTTCTCTCGGATTTCTGCCTCCAGAAGGATTCCTCACTGGCAAGAATGGAGTGGAATTCAGCAAGAAGTTTCCCTTCCTCCTTCCTCACGGCATCCCCGGATTCCCCTTCTTCGATCCTTCTCTCAATGGCTCGGAGTTGGTCAGAAATAAGCTTCTTCTGGCTGAAAATGTTACCAAAAACCTCTCTGTTCCACCTCCGCAAGTTATCCTTGGTGAACTTGAGCTTCTGAGTTATCCTGAATATGGGAGATCCATGGACATGTTGGCTCCACCACTGACTCATCATCTCAAGGAAGTCCTTGTGTTTGAGCCACATAGCCTGAAACTGAAAGGGGGTTTGAAACACAGGAGACTTGCCCACCTGGAGGATAATGGGATTATGGTCCGAACCAATCTTAGGGAGGGCCAAAATGGAAGAAGCACCAACGAGAGAAATAGCTTCCTGGGAGATCAGGAACCTATCCAATTTGACCTGAATCAGGCTACCTCCAATTCTCCTGTTGCTCCACGTATAGCGAGTCCCTTTGAGAGGAATTTCAATGAGCTCGTTTGAGTCCACAAAATCCTTTAGATCCTCGGTAGAATGGTGAGTGGTAGCCAACCCTCCATTTTTCTCCGTCGGATATAGGGGGCTGTTGAAATCCCCTGCAGCCACCCAAGGGATATTGCTGAAAGAGTCCCTCATCCGTGAGATGGACTTCCAAAATTCTGTTCTCTCGAGAGGGGAATTAGGAGCGTACAGGTTGGACAGGATCCAAGACTGATTACTGGAGATGCAATGAAAGAGAATATTAATGACTCTGCTGGAGGATGATAGGAGCCTACCTTCCACTTGGGACGGGTCCCAGAAGCAAATAAGTCCACCGCAGGAACCATGAGCAGGGCTGTGAAGAGCTTCACCTTGAGACCAGATGGACCTAGCAGCTTTCCTGGAGGACTTCTCATCACATTTGGTTTCTTGCATAATAAATATGGAGGGTTTGATATCCTTACGCATATTAGCAGCCAGTCTAAGCTTGGTTGCACTGTTGAGCCCTCTCGCATTCCAGGAGAGGATTTTCATCTAGAAGATCTGAGAGGTTTCTTGCCTCCCTTCGCCTGCTGGAAGGGGGGTTTAGATACTTTAGGATCATCGGATATGGATGCGTCAGAGTTTAGGAACAGGGTTCGCTGGGAGCCGTTAGCTAGGTCATCCTCCGTTGCCCTGATACGCTGTTCAGCTGTAGAAGGTCGACCTCTTTTTCTCTCGGCTCCAGAGTCCATGGTTTGCCCTTTGCTTCTGGTGTTGATTGGACTGAACTTCCCAGACGAAGACTGGTGGGGTAGGAAGTTCTCAATTTCCTGGAGGATGGGGTTTAAGGATTCTGAATTGGAAGCAGAGGCTTTGAGGAGGGGCTTCGAGGTTGGCGCTAGGGTTTGAAGCAGAATCCAGAGATTTGCCTATGAGAAGCCCCTCCTGGCTCAGACCTTGGACTTCTGAAGGGACGATGGGGGTTTCCCCCTCCGGGACTGGGACTTCCCTGCCACGACTAGGAACATTGAACTCGCCTTTACCAAGAGGGCCCTGTGAAGGAGGCTTCAAAACTCAAGCTTGGGGACATTGGTTGATGAGATGCCCTTGGGTATTGCATGCAGAGCAGAAAGCGGGTTTGTTTTCATAAACAATGGGTTGCTTTTTGATGAGAATGGAATCCTTGAACAGGTTAACAAAGGAAGGAAGGGCGGTTTCCAAATTGGCATTGACACACAGGCGAGCGTGGATCATGCGGGAGCGTACCTTAGTAGACGAATCTACAGCAACGAGATCTCCAATAGTGCGGGCAATTCCTCTCAGGACTTCTTCTTGCCAGCAGTGGAAGGGTAGGTTTGGAAGCCGAATCCAAATAGGTGCCACATTGATATTCTGCGTGTCTGGGTTGAAGTCCTCTCCCCACCTACGGAGGAAAAGGCTTCGCCTACCTAGGAACCAGGGCCCCCAGCAAGGATATTGCATGAATCTTCTGCATTATTTAATCTGATCGCAAAAAAACCCCTGGACAGGGCTATAAGCTGCAAGCTCCCACTAGTGCGCCATTTGCTGCTCGCCCATTTACGAATTGTTTCCATATCTGGTCTACCTCCGATGAACTTGCCGATGAGGGTGAATTTGTCCTGAGCCACAAAGCTATCCAGAAATGCCCCTGGGAACACCAGGTCAGAGTCATTGGGAAGCAAGGTTTGAGAGGGAAGAGGGATTGGGGTCCCTTTAGAAACTGCATGCGCATACGATCCCTGGGATGGTGAAGAGGGATCGGGGGGTTTCTGAGGGGGAATCTCCCCTTCCTCAGGTGGATCAGGCTCTGGACCGCCGGGTCCAAAAACCAGGGAGGTGGATCCCGGAGGGCTCCCAGAGTGCCTCCCGCTTGCGGTCCCGCTTGCGATTCCGCTCTCTGCCATTTTTTTTCATTTTTTTTTTTCTTTGGGATTTTAACCCTAACTATTATCACTAATTAATCATGACTATTTTATATTGACCATTACGTCCCTTCATTCATAACTCATAGCATAGGTATATAGATCCAATTTCTAGGATGTAAATAAGCATCAAGGAATAAGATGAATATAAATATATTATTTATCCATTGGTAGGGTTTTCCTCTCTAGTAAAAAGGTGATTCTCTTAGTTAGATTTATTTTTGCACCCATTCCAATTGTTGTCTATCCTACCAGGCTACAAGGAACTAGGTTCCTACCATATGGTATCAGAGTCAGAAACTTCCACACCATAATACACCCTAACCCATATACATTTTTATCTCTCAGACCATAACACTTTCGTACCATCGACTTGAACTACAACTAACAGATATCTACCTAGCAGAAACACACTACAACCCAACAAAACAATTGAAAAGAGAATGAATTTAATTCTCCAGCCTAAGAGAACATTGAAAAAAACCCAGATCCAACATAGAATAAAATAAAATTAAGAAAAATGGTTCGGGCCTCTCCGTGACATTTTTTGATGGACCAAGCACAGGAAAAAAAATTCAGCAAATGAAAATAACTAAAAACGTGTCAAAAATTTTTAAGAAGGTTTTTATTAAAGCGCCCCAATACTAGAGGAGGAAAAAAATCAGCAAAAAATTTAAAGTCGTCCCAAAATTTTGTCTGTAGTAAGTCATATGATTTTTTCGATAGCCACCACAAGAAACCAGCAGTGAAATATAAGTTATAACAAAGTTTTTAATTTTTTTTACGTTACAAAATTATAAATTATTTTGCAGACATCAGAAGGCAGAAATCAAAGGTGAAATATGAGTTATAAAATGAATTTTTTAACTACCCAGGTGTTGTAGGTGAGTTGGAGAGGAGAGGGCAATCCTCCAAGGGAGGTCCCAAGTTCGAATCTCCACCCTACCTAAAAGCTGAATTGGGTACCCAAAATCCAATTGATAATGTTGGTGCGGGCAAGGTCGGGTGCAATCCCCGGGTGACTTTGACGGTGTAGAACCCCCTGTTTGTGGTCTCTTAGACCAATGCGGCCCTGCAAGGGGTTTTTAATTTAAAAAAAAAAAAATGAAGTTTTTAATTTCTATCATGTAGGAAAATGATAAATTATTTCACGGACGTCAGAAGGCAAAAAATAGTGTATTTTTTAATTTGTCGGGATACTAATATCCCACATAGGGCAATCAGGAAGAAGGTGCGTTCCTTAAAAATAATCATGCACCCTCAAGTAGGTGTGACTACCGCTAGTAGCCCCATGTACGCATGATATTCATCTAAAAATACTTCACATTAGTCATTGTGATTCGTCATCGAAACCATTGGTTCTTTGCCTCCTTCTGATTCGTCGCTCGCATAGACCATTGACTCTCTATCTCCTTCTGATTCGTCGCTCGCATAGACCAAACCACCGCTCATCCTTACCGCTGACACACTGCACTATGATGCATGCACAACTAGTCCCCGCATAAATCATAATGGTTGATAAAAAACCCAATTTTTTTGGGTTGACAAGAATTATCAAAATTGTGATGATTTTTATACGATGATTTTTATGCCCAAATTTGACAACAAAAATTTGACAAAAAATTTGCTTAAGGTTGCACAACCAAAAGTGATGAAAAGTTGTTTTTTGCACAATGAAAGACACTTGCAATAAAATGTTGACCACCAATTTTGCAAAAGAAACATACAACCCATTTTTTTAAAACACACCAATGGCTGACAATAAATTTTGCCAAAGATAAATTGTAGACAAATTCTTGATAATTTTTATAATTTGATAGCAAAAAAAGTCTTGACAAAACATTCTTGATGGTAAATTGCGACAACTTTTGTTGCACAAATTGACGATGACTTTTGACAAGACATTGATGATTTTTTGACAAGAAATCATCGATGACTTTTTGACAAGAAATTGATGACTTTTTTTAGCAACTTTTATTGACATCTTTTACAAAACTTTTATCGATAATTTTCTTTTCCAAATTTTGACAATGATTTTTTGGCACAATTTATCGATGACTTTTTACAATGATTTTTTTGATATTTTTTGGTAAATTTAGACACAAATTCCAATGATGACTACATAAATGGCTCACACCACTCAAAAAATTATGCAACTTTGACCCATTAAATGTATTCACCCCATGAAAATGAAAGCACGATGTGAAAAGTGCCTTTGTTTTCATTGCAATGAGAAATTTGTTCATAGTCATGAATGTATTACACCTACACTATATATTTTAGATGCAACTATTTATTTTAGTTCTCTCAACGATGAAAATACAATTAAGGTAGCCGTAGTGATGGATACACTTGAATATGACACTTAAGATGGGGATGATGAGGAAGGTAAGGAAGATGAGGAAGCCATGAAAGATATGAAAGAAAAGGAAGATGTGGAAAACAAGGACAACGAGCAAGAAATACCCAAAATTCTTGATCCCACCAATGACAACAAAAGGTTTGATATGTCAAAAGTGATTGATGCACCAAGAAAGGATGAGGTAGACATACCCAAAGTGATCAATATCGATTAAACATGCACTCTACAAGACCTACACACACCTTCCCCACCAATAGTGAGTTCTCACCACATGACCAAACCTATTCAAAACCAATGTAGAGTGACTACACACTCCTCCATTGGCTCTACCCAAAAACCACAAAAGTATTTTGAAGCGTTACCACCACTTTTGATGCATCATTCTAAAGTGTTTGAGGGACCACAAGGGTTGCCTTCCCATCATCATCACGATTATCTAAAGAAATATTCTACTATTTTTCCTGGCAACCCTCTACTAATACTCTGACCTTTAAGATATCCCTGACTTTGAAAAAGTGACATCAAGATAGTACAAGAACTTGCACAAATTTTACTTGGAAAACAAGCAATGAAGCTCCTTACTTTCATATTTGAGGACAAAGCTCTTTTTGAGGGTGGCATGTTAGGATTCTAATCCTAACTATTATCACTAATTAATCATGACTAATTTATATGGACCATTACGTCCCTTCATTCATAACTCATAGCATAGGTATATAGATTCAATTGCTAGGGTGTAAATAGACATCAAGGAATAAGAAGAATATAAATATATTATTTATCCATTGGAAGGGTTTTCTTCTCTAGTGAAAAGGTGATTCTCTTGGTTAGATTCATTTCTACACCCATTCCAATTTTTGTCTATCCTCCCAGGCTGTTAGGAACTAGGTTCCTACAATTTACAATTTAACTATAAGACTTGTGTGCATGCCTGCACATCAATTAGTTTTCTCATCCTTCCCGATGAATTATACCAAGAAAATAGCTGCATTTATAGCTATCATTCATCACTAAGACTTTAGATATCATACAATAAAAGGATTCACATAATTTATTTTATTATCACCCAATTTCCAGGCTAGGCTTTATACTATGACCAAGTCCTTATTTATAAGGATTACTTTTTTGTTAACTTGGCTCTCAAATTACATCTTTCCAAGTCGATGGATTCAATAGTCTCATAGCCATATTTTCCAATAAAGCTATACTTTATTTGCATAAATCCAATGTTTGAGCTTTATTTTAAACTATCTACCCAACATAACACTTTCATCCTTCTCGATGAGTCATAAAGGTAGTAAAAATAGGTTCCAATTTAAGGATGACAAATTGAACTCTAAACTAATTATTTCCAAGGCAATTTTTATGAAAATACTCTACTAAGAAAATATGTATTATTTTAATTTTTATCTGAACATGAACCACAATTAGAATGATCATATCATCAACATGTTGAACATCTAAATCAATATTGATTCATGGGTGATTTCACCCGATTAATAAATTACTCGAGAAACTATCTTAGATAGATTAAAACCACATTGAAACCACTTTCACATAAATAATATCTATCATTCCAGTTTCCAATTGAAATTCTAATTAATGAAAAACTCCATCATTGGTTGGAGGAGAAATGCAGTAACACTATTTTTTTGAATTTATATGGTGGAATTAGTAGTCACCATGAATCCGGGTAGGTGGTCCAGATTTTATGGCTGCCACAGTATTCTGTGTTGTCCATTCTGGAAACTACCACACAGATCTTCGCATAGTCCGCCCCTATAACCACGATGCCACAATCATTTTAAACCTTTAAAGAATTACATCTACCAATTAAATTTAACAATATAATATCAAGTATTATTTTACTTATTCCAAAAAAAAAATTATGTTTGATAGATTGTCACAAACACATGCATTTCATTTTCCACTATAGCTAGGTGTACTTGAACTAACTCCTAATGCACACCATACTTTCTTATTTTTTTACCACGTTTCAATATTTAGGTAGTGCAGTGTTCAACATCAACAGGCATTCTAGTAAGCCACAAGCCTACTATTTTTTATTCATGGTAGTCAAATCCAACCATGCACATAAATATAAATCAAACAATTCATTCTATAGCAATAAATGTTTCACATTTTACCAATTGGACATCAAATTAATTCCATTCATAGCAAGGCACACTTGTAGTATCGTTGAAACTTCTCTTGACTTTAAGTATCTCCTTTTTACATTTCCAAAGAGGATGCACAACGACACTAAATTGGAAAAATACATGTGCTCTCTAATACTATGAGTGGCTGAGAGATATCAACTTCATTATCACACCTACTAATAGTTTCAAGAGAAATGCATTTGAGTACTATATCAGACCATGCAACGTTGCAAAGAAAAGTATACACATGAATACAAGTTTGGAACTTTTATCCTTTGTAGATTAATAACTTGAATATCCACAAATTGGTTAGCTCCAGTAACAATATCACAATATTTCCCAACTGGTTTATACACTAAGTACATAAACCATATTCAATCTGGTCATTCTTTAACCAATAAATTCAACGATACATAATGTACATTTTTTGGGTTACCATCATATAACATTAAACGAGTTTTGCTTTAAGTACTAATTTTCTTTATAGTTAACTTAATCCAGTTTTTAAGAGAGCTAATGCATTAATAATTATATATATAATTTGGATGTAGTTTATCAACAACTCCCTATAAAAATGAAAACACTTTCATTATCCTTAACCTATGTCTTCATGAGGAAAGACAACATTGCAACTTATCAAGCATTTTCATAAAGAATTAAATTCCTCTATTACTCAACAAGGACAATTTCCAACATACAATCAGAAGGTTTTTTTTACATTTAAGTCTTCATTCGGTTGTCCATCCTAATAAGTTATCCATTTTTTTCCAAATGCAATACAAGTCTCCCTCGCTTACAAAATTTAACATATTGGAATAATACATCCTCCCATGACAATAGAATGACATGACATAATACTTTGTAGAAGTAGATTAACAAAAATCATATAAAATAGCTTCCAATATTTCATTCACAGTTTATCTTTCCATTGGAACACTTCAGTGCAAAACATATCATTTCAATACATTAAACAACACAACATATTGCAAAAGTAATTCCCATTAATTCTATTAAATTCTATTTATCAATTAACCTCTCCGCATTGTTTTTATGGAGGTTTGATTTAGACGCTTATTTCTATGGTTTCTACATGTAAATTTTGCACATACTCAACATGCATTACCATTCATGAAAGCATACATAGCATAGCATCAAAGCACATTTATTTACTCACTCTATTGCAACCATGTTATTATTAGCATAACATCAAAGAATATTTATTTACTCGCTCTATTGCAACCATGCTACCGTTAACAAAAATATTTCTAGGAAGTTCTTGACCTATTTCATGCTCATAATATATGTAATCAAGGTAAACTCTATTGGCTTCATGACATACGGTTGAAACGAGACCTGGTTTAGCCATTTCCAAAATTAATAATCTCCCATTTTTACGTTCACCGCCTAGGTGCTTGGGTCACAACACGGGGATCAAATATGGCTCATATTTGTATGATATGCATATTATTAAGCATACAAGATTTATTTTGCTAAAACATCATTTGTTATTTCTTTACTCAATTAAACATGCAAGCCCAACTTCAAACATTTCCTTCCCATATAAGCTTGTCTCTATGTTTGAAGTTTCTATTTTCAAGTCAGCATCTCTCTCTACTAGAATCCAACAAGGATTTTTAGAACATCATAACAATACATACAACGTATGCACTTCCACAAACAAATTCTTACCTGAATATGGTATTCATTTCCTACCATTCTCTTTCCAAAAACATATAGGACCTTTCCACTATGGCTAGATTATACTTTTCTTTTCTAAAATAAAAGAATAATTGTACCATTTTCACACAACACGGAAAAATTTCAAAGGTACTAAACAAATTCAACCATCCAGTTCACTTTCACATAATTAAAATCCAACTAAGCAAACATATAAATATATATTTATTCTTTTCCATTCAATGAATAAGATCAATTTCAGCAAACAATTCATATATTAATCTTTTAGTGTTTCATGTCAAATGAAATCACTCCAACCTATAAGTTTTATTGCGTTGACACGAACTTGCTCGCCAATAGTGCATTTCACCTTGTGCTACCATCTTTTCTAGAAAATTACACCGTTCAGTCACTCCTCATTATTTTTTCCCCTTCTCTTTTTTTAACTATATTCTTCCTTAACATCCACAAGAACATGAAGGAATCAAAGCATCATCATTACCATTATTAACTACTCCACACATTACTCCTCCACCACCTCTCCACATGATCCGTTAGTTTGTGGGTGACAAGGAGCTTAACATTTACATTTCAATGATCTTCCTATCATTATCTCTATCAGCATATGCTAATGTTACTAGCATTCAATATCTCAAAAATATATTTATATTAACAACAACATTTCATGCAAGTCTCTTTTGCTATATTTATGCATGTAAGTTTCATTTGCTTTCAATTTTAATAATCAAGCATACAAACAATCTTCACTTTCAATTACTTGCTAAAGGTAGGCTTCATGCACTTGGTACTTCATTGCCACCCAAATTTCTAAATATTTCACCATTCATCAACCAACAACCATATTTCCAAAACAAAACAAACATAAGTACACAATAGATAAATCATTCATGCAATCCTACATGAAGTGCAAATATGGGGCTTTCATGTACCCCTGATCCAAATCATCACTTTCCAGCTCACCTTTTCCAATGAGGAACTTATCCATCCTGTGCACATACTTGGTCCTACATATACAAATGATATTAGTAGTACCATGCTCCAAAAAATAAAGGTAACTTTAATTCATTAATATATCCATAACCAATGGCTATGTGGGGTTGGTCGTTACATCCTCACCAACTTAGAAAAAACACAATTATTTTTTTTTTTCTAGGATAAAGAAAAATAGATAATATTATATGCAATCATATCATAACCAAAAATATTCATTTGTTTCTCATACATCATGTATACATATTCATTTACAATCTTCACTCACATAGTTCAATCACATGATGCTTCATATTGTATTAATCACATATGCATACATCAAATAAAAACATATATAATCATAAAAGCAAGCTACTCTACTTAGTAACTCAAACATACACAAAGATATTTTTTCTTAGTTTCCAGTCACATGATCATATACATACATATATATTTTCATTCGTAAATCCATACAATAACCAAAATGGTTCATGCATGTTCAAAAAGGATAGGAAACTGTTTTCTTTCCTTAAGCAATAAAATGTGAGAAACAATTAAACATTGGTTAACTTGGTAGGTATATCCTAACTCAAACTCTACCTTCCAACCATTTTCCAAAACCCTAAGGTTTTCAAACATGTCCCTTACTAACTAGTGGAAATAAACCATCATTAAATCCACTATTTATTAAAATATGTGCCATTATACCATAAATTTTACCATTTAACAAAGGAAAAGGGGAACTTTTCCCTCAAGTATGGTAACTACCCATCACCGCAAAGATCTTGTGGGTGAATTCTTCTGGATATTTCTAATGGAGATCAACTTTGTGGGGGCACTTACTATCAAAGTGGGACCCTCTTGTATACATATAAACCTTTGCAGGAGTTCTACTACCCTTGTTGTTATCCTCATTTCCACTTTAAGGTGCAATTTTCCTAGATCTTTCCTAATTCCATAGTTCTCTGATCATTTCTTCTAGGGTATTCTTTGCCATCTTGCTCAATTTTGATCTCCTACTTTAGTCTTTTTTTACTTTACTCCATAACCCACTTCATAAATTTCTAGTAATAGGATCAGACTATCAATAATCCTTTGTTGTAAAATAGTGAATTCCTAAAGTTTCCTATTGTATTATCATTACTTATACCATTAAACTTGGGAATCATGACCTTATTTAGGTCCTTGGACAACTCCTCACTCACTTTGGCCCTTCTAGAACTAATTCTTGAAGGCTCATTAGGCATCCTCTCTAACCTACCTTCAATTTCATTTTCTTGGGTTAAGTCCTCCATTACTTACCATTGTTGGACTATTAATCATTTGTTATTGTGTTATGTGGGTTTTCCTGTTGGGTCATTCCCTCTTTTAGCTACTCCAAAATAGTTTGTAAAAATTGCACTACTTGTGCTAAATTTCCTTCCTCCTTTCTAGGCTCATTTAAAGGAGGTGCATTCATTTTCTTCAACTTTCTTTCCTTTTGAGGACCTTATCTTCGATTTTCTATTTGTGGTTATTTTATATTTTGTCTTATAATGACTTCCTCTTGCCCACCTCCCATGAAAACCTTGAAAGTTCCGCCTTGTAACATATGTGCCATAAGGATTTTTTCAATTTTGAATTTGTTCAATATAAAGTTCTAACCATATTCCTACAAATTAACATCTCTTATTCTTTGATACCATATGTAACAACCCATGTATACTCGCCTGGTTGCACAACAAAAATAAGTTAAGCATTTCCTTAGGGTAATTTTTTTCATTTTCAAACAACAATTTTGTTCATAAGAGTGCTTTCAGGTTCATAGCATATTTTTTCACCCAATAAATCAATAGTATTATTTTGAATCAATATAGGTATATCAAACCAATTTTGGTTTCAATATTACTGCACATAGCCACTCAAGTGGATGATATTGGAAAAATCCCATAGAGGTGTCATTTTGTAGAATGAAATTATCTTGTTTATTGTCCTCTAGTTCTATGAATAACACAAGCTTATACTGAGATGGGGGTGAACAATATAAGACAACTTTTTACATTTCTTTCCCAAATAGTATTATCCAATATAATCAATGGAAATATCAATAGTAGTAACCAAAGCAATGCATAAATCATCACACACAATAGAGACACCAATTTAACGTGGTTCACCTAATGTGGCTAATCCACGGAGAAAATATTTCACTAATATTTTATCAACAAATCTCTTGGGAATCCTTTCCCTATTACAATGTTTATGGACCTCTATCCAAATGAGATACCAATCCTCTAATAAAGATCATGGATCTCTATCCACAGGATACATTGATCTCCTATGATATGGTTGGTGATCTTCTATAAGAACTGCTACCTCCACTACATTGGCTTATGGATCTCAATATATTAAAGAATCCTATCGTCACTCATAAGACCTATCCTCACTGCCTTGACTAATGGATCTCTATCCACTAGAGACTGTCATCCTCTATACTCTATCACTTCCAAATCTCGCTCTTATATCCATATCAAATATACACTAAACACAGTCCTTCGGTCTAGCACAAATCTACTCAATATATGTCTCTAGTCTGAAATAAATTGGTCCTCAAATTTACACCAAAATATGTCCTTAAATTTTCACTAAACATAGTCCTTTGGTCTAGTACAAATCTGCTCAATATCTATCTCTGGTCTGGCACAAACCTATCCTCAAATATGCACCAAACTCTATCCTCAAATATGCACTAAACACAGTCCTTCAGTATAGCATAAATCTATCCTCAATCTTTGTTCTCAAGCCTTAACACAAGGATTGACTTAATAAAAAATCAACTCTACTGGATATACCCCAAACCTTAACTCAATTTTTGAACAAATCAATCAATCAACTCTACTCACAAGTCTTCTCAAATACTTATCTCAAATCTGCCTTGTAAGCTTCCACAAAATCTCACACCAATATGTCCACAAGTCTTCTCAAAGACTTACCTCAAATATTCTCAACAAGTCCTTGGTAGAACGTTTCTAATCTCCTCTCAATCTCTATCCTCAAACTCTGTATTGTAAGCTTTCAAAAAAGGTCACACAAATCTGTCCACAAGTCTTCTCTATTACTTACCTCAAATCTGCTCAACAAGTCCCCACTAGAACTTGTCCACTCTCACAGAAAAATATAGAGAATTGTTAGAGATTCAAAATGCTTCACATTCACCATAATGCTTAATCAATTTCAATCTCTCTTTTTGCCACAGAAACATATAGATAATTGATAGAGACTCAATATGTTTCACATTCACAAACACTCAACCTCTTTTTCAAATCAATTTAGAATATCTAATAATTTTTTCATAGAACTTGAATTATCACTTCAGCACATCCACTTGACTAGGCTCAACCAACTCTACTCAACCAATCACTCAATGAAATAATCCCTACTCACAAACCCTAGTCCAAGCATATGAACACTCTCTTACTTATTTCCAACAATGTTTATCAAATAATCTCACATAACAATGATACTCATGATCTTTCACAAACTCTAGTTCAAGATAGTTCACAACTTCACATAACAATGATACTCATGTTCTTTCACAACTTCACATAACAATGATACTCATGTTATTTGCACAAACCCTAGATCAAGAATATGAAACCTTTACTCAATCAATCACTTCAACAACGACACTAATCAAACAATTCTTTTCACTCCAACTTAGCATTCACAACATTCAACAATCACTCACTAGGAAGATGTGCCCATACCTTTTTTTGTGGAAAATATCTCAAAAGAGATGTCACTTTTGGGTAAGACCCAAGGAGGCAGGGGTATCCATTCCACCAAAATTGCCTAGGACTCGAACCCGACCTACCACCTTTGACATACTCAAGGAGAAAACAAACACACAATAAGATTATAAATAAATAAATAAAAATAATAATAATAAAATAAAATAAAAAAAATTCTCCTTGAGTGTCAAAAATATAAAGCACAACCAAACACACACATAATAAGGTAAAAAATAAAAATAAAAACACAACACAAACCATATAGAAAAAATAGAAGAACAACATAACAAAACACAAACATGACAAAAACAAGAGAACACTACAAAGACATAACCAACAAAAACATGAAAAACCGAAACAACCAAAACCTAAAATATAAAAAAATGAAAATAAAAATAAAAAACATCCAACAATAGACAATAAAATAAAAAACAAAAAAAAACATAGAAAACTCTCACACACAAAAACATGAATTAACACAAACATACATAAACACAAGAAAAAGAACATTAAAAAAACACATTAAAAAACATAAAATAACAAAAACACAAGAACAAAAAAAAACAACACAAAGAACACAAAAACAAAAAAAAATAAAAAAACACACACACCTCAAAAACAAAACAAAAAAAGAAAAACAAAATGAACATAACAATGACCTTTCTAGACCAAAATACTTTTAAGGCAAGAATCAGTAGAGGAAATAAAATAAATAATATTTTGAGCTAGGTAAATAAAATACCCCGACCAAACCAAAGAGAAGCAAAAAAAAAACAAGAAGAAACTAGGTACCTTCAAAACTGGAGCCATCCAAAGAAATGATAGAAATAAGATCTTCCCTTATTTGCAAAGCCCACCATATAGGAGGGTGGCCATAACAAGAAAGTTCAACGTTGTCCAAATCCCAATTAGCTAAAGCATCAACACTCTTGTTTTTATCTCTAAACACATGATTGTAATCAACTTTCAAAAATCCCATCTAGATTAATCGAATCTTCTCAATAATTCTTTTTATTTTCCAATCAACCTTATGATTCTTAGGAGTCTTCAAATTAATCATGAGTTGTGAGTCATACTCAACTAACATATTTTCTCATACAACCTTAGTAACATCTTGAAGGCCTCTAAGGATACCATACACCTCAGCAAGGGTATTGGAAAGAATACCTAAATCCTTAGCAAAAATAAAAACCAGGGAGCCATCTGAAAGTCTACCAATTTCTCCCACACTAGATTTTCTAGGGTTCCCTATAGAGGCTCCATCAGTATTGACTTTACCAAAATCCTTAGGATGAGGTTGCCAATTTCTTGTCCTATCCATATTACAAATACTCACATTACCTTTAAGTTGTTTGCCCTTAGAATATTTAATCTTCAATGTTTGCATCACTTGATCCCATCTATGGTGGAACTTCTAGGGGTGATTAAGGAGATGATGGACTGATTCAACCAAGTTGGCTATGGTATTTTGCCAAATATAGTGAATATCCTTCCTATCTTGATTAAAAATTTAGTTGTTCCTTTCATTCTAGATATTCCAAAGAAGAATGGTAGAACCCATCCAAACCAACTGCCTAATAAAATTATCAAAACCCTCTTGTTTAGGCCAATCCCTCCAAAATTGTTCCAAAGTAAAAAAATTGGACCATTGTAAGCCAAGTAAAGTGGTCATTCTCCTCCATAGCTTAGAGGCTAAAGTACACTCAATAAAAATATGCTTGGGATTTTCTACATTCTCTCCACACATTTCACATTTAAAAGGGCTATCATGCTTCATAAGTTGCTCACCAGTAAGCACCCTACAATGCAATAAAATCCAAGTAAAGAACCTCACCTTATGCCAAAGCTTTTGAGCCCACAACTGAGAAAACATGTCAAAATATTGGTTGGGATTATTATGGAATAAGTTCAAATAACCCTGAGCAGTTGAATACTCACCCTTAGTAGTGTTGTTCCATACAAAAAAATATTTTTCATGGGACCAAGAGAGAGATCTCATATGAAGGATGCCTTGGATATCTTGTCTTTAACTTTCTAGTATTTTAATAGGCTAGTCCTAAATAGGGATCAAATATCTACCAACCTTTGAATTACCAATATGGTACCAACAATAATTAGCCACCTTTATCCAGTTAGTTATCAAAGGCCTCCAATAAAGAAACTGAGTTATCAAAGGCTTGTGATAATCCCAAGAATCTATCCAAAAATTTGCTTTTTGACCATTATGAATGATCCAAAATATATTTTTCTTTATCAATTCATCACCAATATTAAGAACTGCTAAAATGGAATAACCTTTGATAGGAATTTGATAGTGAACAAGGTCTTCAGGACTTTTGTTCTCAGAATATTTAGCACAAATATTATTGGTCCAAAGATCATTGGGATTATGCAACATCCTATAATATAATTCAGTAGATAAAGATTTGTTGTTATTAATAGAAGATTGTAATCCTAACCCCCCTTAATTATTAGGAAGACATAAAGTGTCCCAATTCACCAAGGCCCATTTTATTTTTTCCTTAGTACCACTCCAGAGGAAACAATGAATGATTTGATCTAGTTCTCGAAGAATAGCCTTTGGAATATTCAACATGGAAGAAACATAAATAGGAATAGCTTGAAGGACTGATTTTACCAAGGTGATTCTACCCCCAGAAGAAAGCCACTTGTTGGTCCACTTTCTAATTTTCTACTTGATTTTGTCCAATGACCAATTCCAATATTTTCTTTTGCCTTTGAATATTGATGAGAATACCTAAATAAGTGATCGTTAGGGAGGACTTCTTATATATTAATTTATCCAAGACCATTGATTCTTGTCTAGCAGAGCAGTGAAAGAAAATAGCTTTAGATTTATCTTCATTGATTAATTGCCTAGTAGCCTTAGAAAAATAGCTAATGATTTGCTTAATATTAGAAGCTTCCTTAACTATAGCTTTACCTAAAAGAGTAGAGTCATAAAAATTTTGAATATGAGAGATAGTTATAGCTCCATGAGCAATGGTAAATCCCTCAAGGATATTGTTTCCCTCTTTTTGGTTATAGTACTACCTAAGAATTCAACAAGAATGATGAATAAATAATGGGATAGCGGGTCACCTTCCCTAATACCTCTAGAAGATGGGAACGACTGAGAAGGCCTGCCATTGATAAGAACTAAGTAGAAAACTGAAGAGATACATCCCATAATCCAATCCATACAATCCTTAGAGAAACCAAATTGCCTCAAAACTTTGATAAGGAAGTGCTAATCCAATATGTCATAAGCTTTGGATAAGTCTAACCGAATAAACATGGAAGGAGATTTTTGCATATCCATGGAATGGATGGCTTCCTGAGCAAGAAATATCTCATCTACTATTTGACGCCCTTCCATATAACACCATTATTCAAAGTAAATAATCTTATGCAAAGGAGGCTTCAACCTTTCTGCCATGATCTTAGTAATAATTTTGATAAGAAAATTACATAAAGCAATAGGTCTAAAAGCTAAGATATGATAAATCTCTTGAGCTTTTGGAACAAGAGTAATATAAGTTTTATTGATAACCTTTAAAACATATTTGGCTTTCTTGGCTTCTTCTACCACCTCTAATAAATTAGCATGAAGGACATCCCAAAACTCTTGGTAGAACTCAATGTGAAAACCATAAAGACTTGGGGTTTTCCCTTTTTACATTTTAAAAACTACCTATTGAAGCTCATTGATAGTAACAAGAGCAGTCAAAATAGAGTTCTCCTTAGAAGTGATAAGAGAGGGGATTTCTTGAAGACAATTTTGTTGAGAATTTGAGTCAAGAGGAGTAGCAACAAAAATATTGGAAATGTAATCGACCACAATAGAGTTCATTTCATCCCAAGTATAGACAACATATCCAGAATCTGATTTCAAGGGAGAAATAAAGTTATGAGATTTTCAATATAGAAGAGATTTATGGAATAAATTTGTGTTTTGATCTCATTTGTTTGAGCCATTAAATTCTATATTTTTGCGTCCATAAGAGTTATTCTTTTTTTTCCCATTCCTCTAACTGAGTTGTGAGTTTAATTTCATCTGCACTTCTATTCTCTCTGAGTCCATCTAAATGGATTTTCTTATTCAAAATTTTAATTTGAGTAATAAATTCATGTTTTTTCTTATGAACATCCCCAAAATCCTAGTTCCAAGTCTTGATTTTGGATTTAATGTATTGCATTATTTTGACAAAACTGAACATATTAGTCCCATACCTAGGCTTACCTTCCTTCCACCATTGTTGCACACGAGGTGGAACTATCTCTGAGCCACATTAATTGAAAATGAAAAGGAGAGAAAATCACATTGATTTTCCATATTTCCACCATGACTGACCATTGATCTTAACTAGTATTATTAAGAGTATTCACTTTAGAAATGTGACCATGGATTAAGAAATTTTTAGAGAGAAAAAACCTATATAATCTCTCCATTATACAAGATAAGCCTTACATTATGTTAGACCAAGTCATAAGGCTATTATCTGGTTGGATGTCCACAAGATGGAGGTTTGAAATATATTCGCTCATGAGGTTAGTTCTTTTGTCCAAATTTCTATTTCCCCCCATTTTCTCATCCAGAGAGAGGATGGTATTGAAATCTCCTCCAATAAAAATCCAAGATTCAAGAAAATGAGAGATAATATGAGTTATATCCTTCCATTATTTTATTTTTTCTCCAAATCAGTCAGAGCATAAATAGTAATGTAGAGTATAATTTTGTTGGAATGTCTACTTTGAATAGCTATAGCCAAAATACCCAAACTGCCAACCATATGGTGAATAACTACCTCTTTTGGGTCCCAAAGACAAGCAATTCCACCAGAAGTCCCTTGGAGCTAAGGGAAACCACTTTTCTAGCTGGCCAAATTTTACTAGCAGTTGAGTCCATATCCTCCATTAACATCTTTGTTTCTTGAAGAAAAATAAGATGTGGATGATTTATCTGAATCATTCTTCGAATTTCATTTTGTTTTGAAAGACTCCCTTTGATTTCTCTAATATTCCAAGTGATTATCTTAATTAATACCAGGACTAAAAAAGTTGGGAAGGACATTAATATTACCTTCCTCTACAAGTTTTTCACCTTATTTTACAATATGATATTGATTGGTCTTGCAACCTGCCTTTTAATTAGAATCCATATTCAGGTTTTCTCCATGTTTCTTGACTTACTCCAATTGAATCTAATATGGATTCTAACCTTCAAGAATACTCGTACACAACCAAAAATTTACTAAAGGGTTCAACAGAGTCCCAATTGGGACCTATATTATTTGAATTTTTGACATTTAGAAGATTGTTTTTCTTGTGTAAATTTTCTCACTTTTTTTCTGTTGAAAACCTTTGATTTTTTGGTTTATCTCTGAGTTCTTCCCTTCATATTTAAATTGTGTTTCTAATATTTCTATTTCTATTATTTCCCCTTCCTCACTTGGTACATCATTTGTGGAAATTATTTCAAACACATTAGCAGATGATATTGATTGATCTTTCATAACTAGTTTTTTCTGAGTGTTCTTATTCTTAGGCATTTGGAAACCTCATTGAGTTTATATCTTATTTCTTTTGATCGGGAATTTTATTTGGACAAGCACTATCCAAATGACCATATTCATGGTAAATTCTACAATGAAAAGGGATGTTCTCATAGTCCACTACTTGCTCCCAAGTGTCTTCCCCAAATTGTAATATGATATTTTTAGGTAGGGGTTTGTCAAAATCCATTAAAACACAAATATGAGCATAAATAATATGTTCAAAATTTTGAGTACAATCAACAGTCATCATAAAATTTCTTAAAGAGTTTCCAATTGAATAAAAAATAGTAGGATTCCAAAATTCAATAGGGAGGTAAAAAATTCTAACCCACATGGGAGATGTAGAAGGCATCTCTTCTTTGGATTTAAATTTAGTGTGCCAAGGCTTCATGAAAAGCTCTACCCTTCCAAAAAACCAGGGATCCCCTTGAAAATTTTTCTCTATATTCATTATTATAAAATAAAACAAGAAAATAACGATTTGGATAAATAGAGATTCGTAACTCACCTTTAGTTTTCCAACTTTTTGCAGCCCAGACTTGGAAAGCAAATAGGCTCGAAAAAAAACCCATGAACCGATAAATTATTCATTTTTTTCCCAGATCTTCAATGCTAGTCTAAATGTTACCCATATCAAGCTTAGCAATAGGAGTTCCATCAGATGCTTTAAGACATATTGAATCTATTTTAATGGGGTTAATTTTAGGTATTCTCAGAGGTTTATGGGAAGCCCTAATATTACTATTAGCATTGGGCTGAGGTTGTCCGCAATGGAGGGCATCCCTAAAATTCATTTTTGGAGTTGAGTATACGAAATTCTTACCCTTGACAAGCGTTTGCATATTAGATTTATTTTGTGGGTGCACCTTAGCACTAGATTTACTTGAGATATAAGCCATTTTTTGATCATTTTCTTGAAACTTTTTTTGTGAACTCTTTAATCATTGCCCTAGACACCGTAGAAAGGTATGGTTTTCACTTTCACATAGTCACTTGCCAAAAATCTTGTTCATACATAGGGATGCAATGGGATCTGTGTTGCTCCAAATGATATGAAATTTGGTGGAGATGGTCTATGGTATTTTAGGCATCTACCCACAAACTTTTAGCATAATTCAAGTTTGGATGAGTGAAATATGACCAAAACAAGTTTGATAGTTTGGGCAGCATTACAAAAAATGACCCTCCACAATCCTTACACATACCTTTTTGTTTGATGTAGAAGTGCCCTTAAAAACCCGTTTCAATCACAATTTTCTTCTTTTCCAATTTCAATGGTTAGATGAAAAAATATCACACTAACACTCTCTCAAAAATAATCAAACTCAAATACACCTTATTACTCCTTGAAATTAGCAATCATCAAAACATACATAAACATAAATACTAAATTACTCCTTATAATCTACAACTTTAATTAATCAACCTCAAAAAATTAAAATTTCAAAGATAATATTGCCTACCATTTTATATCCCAAAAATACTCAATATCCAAATTAATTTAGGTAAAAATAAAATTTTATAAACCATCAAAAATATTTTATTTTTTCAACCTTAGCACATCCGAAATAATCAAGCGACCAAGAAAAATGACATCAATGCATATATTTTACACTTTCCAAAAAGCCTCAGTGGGTTTCGAATGCAAGACCACTCCTAGTCGAGTGCCTTATCAAGGTGCTAGCCCACCATGTGGGCTAAGCACTTCCACGGGGAAGGGAAGGCACAAGCTTCCCTTTATTCCCTTCGTTCGGTGCTACTCAAAATGAAAATGCCCTCTCTACCTTACAAAATGAACTTCGATAGGATTTGAACCTTGCACTCCTTTCCTGCCACAATAATTAGAACCTTTCGTTGTTGTCAACTATGTTACACAACGTTGTACGAGGTAAGAGGAGCCTTGCTCCTATTTATCTAATCTTCTACCGTTGGAGACCTTTCAAAAGGCAAAAAACTCTTTCTCTTTTTGTGCATAATACTTTGGATCTTAGGAATTCAATCAATAGTTTTTGTGTAGAGTAAGGTAAAGGTTTTTGCCACCTTTTATATATGAAGGCCTTGTGCCATAGAACGTCGACGCTTTAAATCGAATTTCAAATTTGATTTTATTTAAACTTTATAACCCTCTTTAGGGTTATTCAAATTAATATAAATTAATTTATAATTAAATTATAATTAACTTAAATAAATTTGGCAGTTAATTAAATTAATTAGTAAAAACATTATATTAATTAATTTAAATTCCCTTTTTAATATTATAATAAAATATGATAATATTATTTTCTTGGGCCTCTTCCTTGCATTTTGGACCACATATGACTACCTGGAACCGGATCTAACCAATTGGAAGTAGACTCTCTTTTTTGCACTGATTGTGGACCTACTTCTCCTTGCACTACTCACTGAAACTGACTTTTGAAATCAATGACCACTCACTCTTGACATCAATGACAACTCATCTACTCAAAATATCCAAAATTTTGGTATGTAGGTCGATCCACGATTGAGTTTATCCTCTAGTGTCCATAACACCTAGAGAGGGACACTTCTTTCCCCATTCCTTTGCATTTGTGAACCCACGATCTAACATGTCAATTTTTTTTGAACCAATGACCTAACTAGTCAACTTGTTCAATATTTGAGAATCCACGACCTAACCGGTCAATTTAGAATCAATGACCTAATTGGTCAAATTAATTAAAACTTAAAATATGCAAGGGATCAACATACATATGCCTCTATAAAACTGATTTTCCCCTACCTGGAGTTAGTGCCATATCAATATTCTGATATTAGACTTCATCACTCATGCCCATTGTGACTCATGATCATTTATCCCATACCAAACATCATTGTTGAACTACCTAAGTCAAATGAACATGAGACTTATCATAGTACTACCTAGATAACAACCTAGATATAACGTCCCATACCACCCCTCATTACTAGATCTGACTGAGTATTTTAACTAGGCCAATTCTATCAAACTACAGTTGCTCCAATACATGCTCTATGCAATATCTACACCTTAATAGCATTGGGTGTATCAATATCTTAATCATATTTCTTGATGAATAAGGTTAGTACCTTTACTAGAGTAATGTCAAATTTATAATTTAACTATAATAATTATGTGCATGTTCACACATCAATTAGTTTTATCATCCTTCCCGATGAATTATACCAATAACATAGATGTATTTATAGTTATCATTCATCACTAAGACTCTAGATATGATCTAATAAAAGGATTCACATAATTTATTTTATTATCACCCAATTTCCAAGCTAGGATTTATACTACAATCAATTCCTTATTTATAAGGATTGCTTTTTTATTTAACTTGGTTCTCAAATTACATCTTCCCAAGTTGATGGGTTCAATAGTCTCATAGCCATATTTTCCAATAAAGCTATACTTTATTTAAATAAATCCAATGTTTAAGCTTTGTCTTAAACTATCTACTCAACATAACACCTTCATCCTTTTGGATGAGTCATAAAGGTAGTCAAAAATGGGTTCAAGTTTAAGGATGACAAATTGAACTCTAGACTAATTATTTCCAAGGAAAATTCTATGAAAAGACTCTACTAAGAAAAGATGTATTATTTTAATTTTTATCTCAACATGAATCATAATCAAAATGATCATAGCATCAACATTTTGAACGTCTAAATTAATATTTATTGATGGGAAATTTTTGCCAAGTAATAAATTACTCCAGATACTATCTTTAACATATTAAAACCACATTAGGTCCGAGGTGTAGACCAATTGGTTCATCCAAACCCCATAAGGGGGCGAAGGTCCAAGGTTAAAATCTCGGGCCTCACCGGACTGAACGCTTGTCCCTTTCCTAGTGCTTTCTATGGCGTAAAAGGTTTAAAATTATTATGGCATGGTGGTTATAAGGGTGAACTATGTGAAGATCTATGTGGCAGCTTTCAGGGTGGACAGCGCATAATATTATGGTGGCCATAAAAGCTGGACAGCATGCCCGGATTCGTGGCCACTACAGATTTCACCATGTAAATACAAAAAAAAAACATATTAAAACCACATTGAAACCACTTTCATAGAAATAATATCTATCATTCTAATTTTCAACTGAAAGTATAATTAATGATAAACTCTGGTATTGGTTGGAGGAGAAATGCAGTGTCATTATTAAAAGAATTGCATCTACCAATTGAGTTTTGGTGAGGCCTAGAAATGCCTCATTAGTACACTATGTTTGACATATAAAAAACTGCCATATTACCAAACATGACAAAGTTAATTGTCAAATAGTTGATTAGAATATATTATTTGTTAAGTATTTGCATGATTTTATGTTAGGAACACTATACCCCTATTTTGACTAATTTTCAACATTTGATGACTGTTTTGACATGATTTTGTTGATGAAAATAACATAGAAAAATAAAATAGACAATCATGTTCAGATCTATGGATAACTCTAGCATTTTTGAAGTGTCATCCCATTTTAAAACCAAAGTTGTCAAGTGATTTGGTATGAAAATTATCTCAGCTGCAAAACAGATCAATGACATGTTTTATGCAGCATACAAAAAATAGCCATCTGTCACATTAAATGAACACTTTAAAATTGTCAGACAAAGCAAGAAAAAATGTATGGAATGTGTTCACAGAGACTAAAGAATAATTTTGACCTACTTGTATCCATTTCCACATGGTCTAAATGGACAACAAGACATCACAAAATAACAAACTGTCAACTGTAGAAAAAATAGCCATATAAAAAACAAGCTGTCATTTTATTGATGACTTGGAATTTGTCAAATAAAGAGGAGGAAAATGCTTGGAAATAGTTTAGGGAGGATAGGAATGACTCTTTCTCCACATGGAAGCATTATCACATAGTAAAAATGGCAGAAACAAGACAAAAATATTGAAAAGCAGTAACAGTTGGAAATGCATATAAAAATTAGAATTATGCAATTATAAAGGAAGTCATAGAAATTGTCAATATAAATGGACGACAACAGTTGGAAATAATTCCTGAGGGATAGGATAAACATCCTATCTAGTTACAACCACATTGGCAGCTAATTTAGTCACATCTGAGCATAAAGTTGTTTCACATCCAGATATTCTGAGGATGCTCCAGAATAAGGGGGAAAAAGAACCAGTTTTGGTCAAATGAATGATTTAGTGCCCAAATTGGTAGGGAAAGGATATTCTAAGGTGGAGATAGACTAGTTCTCACTATTTCCAACTCATGCCCACCATTGAAGATACATCTTAAGAAAGCACCCACTGAAGCAGCTTGTCCTATCCTGAAATAAACCCAGACAGTTGCAAAATATTTGGCAAATCACTATAAAATAGCAATTAGGCTAATATGAGCATGAGATGCATTGTAATATTTTATTATAAATAAAATCTCCCTTAGTTGGTTGAGCTAAGTAGAATAGAGGAGATAATTAGAATAGACTGTAATTAATTTTTAGCAATTAGCATTGCAACATTGTAATGTTATGCAAAAATTAATAAAAGTGTAGTTATTTTGTTAATTAATGTTCATGAGTGAGTGTGAGTGTTAATTACTTAAAGATAATGTTTCCCACATTATTATATATCAGGAATCCTGGGCCCACTTTCATGCCTAGAAGGAGGACTGATATGACATATTTTTCTGTAATTTTGTTGTAGCAGAATTAACAGATTGCTTGTCAGATTTCCTTTTCTTGTTTTAAGTTTGTGTGATGTTTTTCATGTGTTCAATTGTGTTTTTTTTGTGCAACCAATGTGTGTGTGTCAACTGACAAATTATATTAGACCCGTGTTTTATCTTGTTTTCTCTGCTTTCCATGTTCCCCTGTTTTCATTTATCAACAACTTTTACCAAATTTTTAACATATTTTATTTTGTTTTCAATTCCTATAGTAGAAGCTTGACAACATTCTGGAGGACATTGATAGGTGTTTTTAGAATAATTTTTATTTCCAAGCATCATTTCAATTCTACAAGAGTAAACTAGGTTTCAATTATGCAAGTGTAAGTTAGAATTTCAATATAGCAATATTTTAATTTTGTTATTTCAATTCTGCAAAAGTAAATTAGATTTCAATTCAGTTTTTTTAAGTTCTTGCAATTGTAGTCAATTGTCAATTTCTACAACTTAGAATTAGTTTTCAATTCTTGCAAGTTTCCATTCTATAGACTAGGGTTAGTGTGACACCAAAAGGCTAAACCAACATCTATTTCACCCAGTGAATGCTTGAATTTGAATGCCTAGATTTTACTCTGCCCTAACCTTCTATCGTAGACAACCTTGGACATCATCCCGGATTGATAAATCATAAGATTAAATGATGTGATTGATGATACTCATCAAGTTTAAGAATATAATACTAGGTATTATTTTACTTATTCCATAAACTTGTTGCTTGTTGGTGTAGATACTAAAATCACATCAATTTTATTAGACTATCAAGACACGTTGTGTTGAGATATAAGTTATCCTGAGGAAAATTTGCAAGAAGGAGGACAAATTTGCCACTTCCTTTATTTGACCTCATGGGTCCCGAAAACTTCTTCTTCTTATTTTGAATTCTGTTTTCTATTTCTACGCATCTATCATCCACGAACTCTTTCTCTGAAATACTCTCCTCATCAGAAACTCTCTTCTTTCTGAAATCTCTTACTAGATTCCCCAACCTATTCCTTGTGCAGCTTAACAAAACCAAGGCCTGTTTTATCTGTTGGTTTTCTTTGACCTTTTATGAGTGACTTAACTTTTTTGGAGCTATCTTGAAACCTGTAAAGCTTATCCTTGTACTCTCTAGTTTCCTCTTTCAAAGAAGCCATTTTCTATTCTAACTCACTATACTCAATAATCTTAGACTCTAACTCGTCCTTGAGTTCTTGTGTCTTAGCCATAGAGAAGTCAAGACTTTCTGTAAGATCATCTCTCTCCATATAACATTCATCTAACTTATCCTTGAGTCTAGCATTCTTATTTCTTTCCTTTTTTAAAGAACTAAGAGCATTAGTAAGTTCACTTTCAAGATCCTTTATTTGTTTGCTTTCAGAATCATCAAAGCCTTTTTCAGATTTCTTCTCACTAAAGGTGCTACATTTTTCAAAAACCATACATGCATCTTCCTTATAGTTTTCTGAAGCATCCTCATACATACTAGTAACCAATTCATTATTTGTGCAATAATCCTCAAGGTGACCAAAATTTCCACATCTAAAACATTTCATGATAATGAATCTATGTTTCGGTTCTTCCTCTTTTTATGATATGAACATCTCATTTTCACAATCACTTGAAGAACTTTCACTATCACTACTAGAACACTTACTTGCTTTGTCTAGGTAGAAACTCTTCTTGTGCTTGTGAGAATACCTCTTTTCATGATTGTTGTGCTCATCTTTGTTCTTCCTATGATACTTGTGCTTTTCAGAATCCTTGCTCTTAGAATCCTGTTTCTCTTCATCACTTTCATTCTTGGAAATAGTACAGTCAGTATCATAATGACCAAACTTTCCATAATTGAAACATCTTATATTTTTCATGCTTTTGTGCTTTCTAGAGAACTTGCCTTTCTTGTCGTAATATGCCTCTTCATCACTAGAAGACTCATCACTCTCTTGAAGTCGTTTACCCTTGGATTTCTTGGTAGCCTTGAAAGCTGCCTCTTTCTTGACATCAACCTTCACTTGAATTCTCAACTCAAATGCTGCAAGTATACTATGGAGCTCATCCTTTTTCAATTTATCCAAATCTTTAACTTCCTCAATAGCAGAAATATTTTCACTAAATCTATTAGGAAGAGATCTTAAAATCTTATCACAAACATCATTTTCAGCAAGCTCAAGACCTAAGTCTTTCATGGAGTTAGCAACCTCATCCATACGAAGCATGTAGTCACTAATATTTTCATCATCATTCATCTTGAGTTGTTCAAACATACCTTTGAAATGTCTCAACTTGGCCTTTCTGACATTAGTATCACCTGTATGAACCACCCGCAACTGTTTCAACATTTCACTAGCTATTTTGCAGTGAATCACTGTGGTGAGATCTGCTTTCTGTAAGCCTTTCAGGATTGCATTCATTTGTTTTGAATTGCTGTGATGTAGAAGCCTTTCTTCTTTAGTAAAATGACCATGTACAGGAATAGTGTACTCATCTTCAATTACTTCCCATACCTCATTACCAAGTGCCATTAGATGAACCTTCATTTTTGCACTCCAAAGACCAAAATCTGATCCATCAAGAATAGGTGCTGCATTGCCACTTGAATAGTCCATTGTGTTCTTTGTAAGCTTTTCCTTCAAGCTGTTAAAATTTTTGAAGGCACCCGCTCTGATACCAATTGAAGAACACAAGCTTATACTGAGAGGGGGGGTGAACAGTATAAGACCACTTTTTACTTTTTCCTTCAATTCAACTTTCAATTCAATATTATGCAGTGTATAGATAGCAGTATCAATAGCAATAATCAAAGCAATGCACAAAACACCATCCACAATAGAGACACAACAATTTACGTGGTTCACCCAAAGTGGGCTACTCCACGGATAAAATCTTTCACTAAATTTTATCAATCCAACTTCTGGGAATACCTTTCCCAATTACAATGTTTATGGGCACCAACCCAAAGGAGACACCAATCCCCTAACCTCGAGTTCGTGGGCACCAACCCACAGGAGACACCAATCCCCTAGCTCGCTCTGGTCGGTGATCCTCTAGAAGACCTCTCGCCTCCGCTGCCCTTAGCAAATGGAACTCTATCCATAGAAGACCTCTGTCCTCCCTGCTCTGGTTGGAGACCTCTGTCCTCAACTCTATCACCTCCAAAGATGGTCCTCGAATTTGCACTAAACACAGTCCTTCGGTCTAGCACAAATGTCCTCGTTCGTCTTTGCCTGTTGCGCTCTACGCCCTCTGCTCTCTCTATGCAAACACAACAGCACCATCTTCGTGCACTCTGATTCCTTGCGATCTCTCTCACTTAGACGATTCGACAAAATGCACTCTGTACACTGCTATCGAATTTTGCACTCTGATCTTTGCGATCGAACTTCTTCTCTTCGCACTATTTCTATGAACGTCGCACTTCAACCACGCATTCGATACTCACTCAACTCTCCAAATAGCCCTCCTTTTATAACAGAGTTTTCATGAATAAAAACTTTGATCTTAGTCGGCTGTTATGCAAATGCAAACCCTAATCTCCGTTGGTTGCAAGCCCTAATCTTCGTCGGCTAAAATTTGACTCTGTCGGCTTCACTGCCTCTATAACCCTTCTGAGCTTCTACCGTGAAAATACAACATGTCACGATATCGTGACACTTTTCGCTTTCTTAACCCCTTCTCGGCTTGCACCCGTGAAAGCAGAACATGTCACGAAATCGTGACACTTTCGCTTCCTTGCACTTTGCTCTGCTTGCACTAGCGAAAATGGAACATGTCACGAAATCGTGACACTTTCGTTGCCTTGTGCTTTTCTCTCCTTTACGCCTACGAAAATGGAACATGTCACAAAATCGTGACACTTTCGCCTCTACAAACTTTGTCTTCACTTATGTCACGAAATCGTGACACTTTTGTCTTCATGGCCTTCCTCTCTGCTTTTGTCATGAAATTGCGACACTTCACCTATGGAATACATGCTTTCAGGTTCTGTCATGAAATCATGACACTTCTACTTCCGTCTGCTTTCTTTTTTTCCTGTCATGAAATCGTGACACTTTCTGCATCCGTACGCTTTTCTTTCATCCTATCGTGAAATCATGACAGTTCTCATTTCAAACTCTTCCTTTTGCTGCATGTCATGAAATCACGACAGTTCTCACTTCGAGTTCTGCAACATGTCATGAAATCGAGACAGTTCTCACTTCATCTTTTGTAGCATGTCATAAAATCGTGACACTTTTTGAGTTACTTTCTCTCTCTTTGAACTTGTCGCGAAATCATGACAGTTCACATTGTGGACTCTCTCTTCTGGATCATGTCATGAAATCGCGATAGTTTTTCCACTTGCCTTTTTCTCTGCCAACATGTCACGAAATCATGACAGTTTTTCCTACTTCTTCTCTCTCTTCCAACATGTCGTGAAATCACGATAGTTTTTCTAGCTTCTTCTCTCTCTTCTAACATGTCATGAAATCATGATAGTTTTGCCAACACTTTCTCTCTCCTCTAACATGTCGCGAAATCGTGACTATTTTTCTTGCCTGCTGCATACTTTTTCTTACTTGTCTTTTTCTTTGATCTTTTGCAAATGGGCTACTATGATCTTCTTGGAAACTCACTGTCCATGCTCTGAATAATCTTCTTGGAAACTCACTGTCCATGTCTGCAAATTATTTGACATTAAATCAAATTCCTTCAAGAGCTTCTTGACATCAATGACAACTTATACACTTGAGCAAAGGCAATGTACCCAAGGTACCCAAAATTGCCAACAATCTCCCCCTTTGTCATTGATGGCAAACCTTTATGAAAACACATCTCAAGAGCCAAAACTGAAACCAACTGAGTTAACAACCGAGAATCTTCCTTTGAAGTTTTGCTCCCCCGAACTTGAAGCTTTCCTCTTCACTTGAAGCTCTCCCCCTTACTCATATCTCTCCCCCTTTGTCATCAATGGCAAAGGGTCACCTTTGGGGCTCGGGACTAAGAATGAGCCTCTTAGCTTAGTCCCTCCCCCACCTCCTGATGAGGTGATTAAAATAGGGGTGGGAGTAAAACTCCCATTAGGCACTGATCATCATCAGCGTCTAAAACTTCCTTGCCGGGCCTTCTCTTGAACTCTTTGTCCATATTCCTGTTCTTGTCACTGTTCTTGCTCTTGTTCTCATCCTTGTTCTTGTCCATGCCTTGATCCTTGGACCTGTTCATACCACTATTCCTATTCTTGTACCTTGGAAGTTCAGCTCTACACTATCTAGTTGTGTGACCATCATTGTTGCACTTATAACAAGTAACAATGTTATTTCTTTTAGGCATACCTGTTCTTTGAAACCACCAGTTCTGACCAAACCTGTTCCTGTTATTTGTCTTGCAATAAACTGCCTTGTGTCCAAACTGTTGACAAGAGTAGCAATACCCTTGAAAGAAACTAGCACTTCTAAAATTGTTGTTTACCTTCTTTATTTGAGCCATGCAATGTGCAGCCATGTGACCAAACTTGTGACACGCAAAACATCTATCATGAAATTTTCCTTTATTTGACCTCATGGGTCCCGAAAACTTCTTCTTCTTATTCTGAATTCTGTTTTCTGTTTCTGCGCATCTATCATCCATGGACTCTTTCTCTGAAATACTCTCCTCATCAGAACTCTCTTCTTTTTGAAATCTCTTACTAGATTCCCCAACCTGTTCCTTGTGCGGCTTAACAAAACCAAGGCCTGTTTTATCTGTTGGTTTTCTTTGACCTTTTATGAGTGACTTAACCTTTTTGGAGCTATCTTGAAACCTGTAAAGCTTATCCTTGTACTCTTTAGTTTCCTCTTTCAAAGAAGCCATTTTCTGTTCTAACTCACTATACTCAAGAACCTTAGACTCTAACTCATCCTTGAGTTCTTGTGTCTTAGCCATAGAGAAGTCAAGACTTTCTGTAAGATCATCTCTCTCCATACAACATTCATCTAACTTATCCTTGAGTCTAGCATTCTTCTTTCTTTCCTTTTTCAAAGCACTAAGAGCATTAGTAAGTTCACTTTCAAGATCCTTTATTTGTTTGCTTTCAGAATCATCAAAGCCTTTTTCAGATTTCTTATCACTAGAGGTGCTACCTTTTTCAAAAACCATACATGCATCTTCCTTATAGTTTTCTCAAGCATCCTCATACATACTAGTAACCAATTCATTATTTGTGCAATCATCCTCAAGGTGACCAAAATTTCCACATCTAAGACATTTCATGATAATGAATCTATGTTTCGGTTCTTCCTCTTTTTTGATATGAACAACATCTCATTTTCACAATCACTTGAAGAACTTTCACTATCACTACTAGAACACTTACTTGCTTTGTCTAGGTAGAAACTCTTCTTGTGCTTGTGAGAATACCTCTTTCCATGATTGCTGTGCTCATCTTTGTTCTTCCTATGATACTTGTGCTTTTCAGAATCCTTGCTCTTAGAATCTTGTTTCTCTTCATCACTTTCATTCTTGGAAACAAAGACAGTCAGTAGCATAATGACCAAACTTTCCACAATTGAAACATCTTATATTTTTCATGCTTTTGTGCTTTCTAGAGAACTTGCCTTTCTTGTTGTAATATGCCTCTTCATCACTAGAAGACTCATCACTCTCTTGAAGTCGTTTACCCTTGGATTTCTTGGTAGCCTTGAAAGTTGCCTCTTTCTTGACATCAACCTTCACTTGAGTTCTCAACTCAAATGCTGCAAGTATACTATGGAGCTCATCCTTTTTCAATTTATCCAAATCTTTAGCTTCCTCAATAGCAAAAATATTTTCACTAAATCTATTAGGAAGAGATCTTAAAATCTTATCACAAACATCATTTTCAGCAAGCTCAAGACCTAAGTCTTTCATGGAGTTAACAACCTCATCCATACGAAGCATGTAGTCACTAATATTTTCATCATCATTCATCTTGAGTTGTTCAAACATACCTTTGAAATGTCTCAACTTGGCATTTCTGACATTTGTATCACCTGTATGAACCACCTGCAACTGTTTCCACATTTCACTAGTTGTTTTGCAGTGAATCACTTTGGTGAGATCTCGTTATGTAAGGCCTTTCAAGATTGCATTCATTGCTTTTGAATTGCTGTGATGTAGGAGCCTTTCTTCTTTAGTAAATGGACCATGTACAGGAATAGTGTACTCATCTTCAATTACTTCCCATACCTCATTACCAAGTGCCATTAGATGAACCTTCATTCTTGCACTCCAAAGACCAAAATCTGATCCATCAAGAATAGGTGCTGCATTGCCACTTGAATAATCCATTGTGTTCTTTACTAGCTTTTCCTTCAAGCTGTTAAACTTTTCGAAGGCACCCACTCTGATACCAATTGAAGAACACAAGCTTATACTGAGAGGGGGGTGAACAATATAAGACCACTTTTTTACTTTTTCCTTCAATTCAACTTTCAATTCAATATTATGCAGTGTATAGATAGCAATATCAATAGTAGTAATCAAAGCAATGCACAAAACACCATCCACAATAGAGACACAACAATTTACGTGGTTCACCCAAAGTGGGCTACTCCACGGATAAAATATTTCACTAAATTTTATCAATCCAACTTCTGGGAATACCTTTCCCGATTACAATGTTTATGGGCACCAACCCAAAGGAGACACCAATCCCCTAACCTCGAGTTCGTGGGCACCAACCCACAGGAGACACCAATCCCCTAGCTCTGCTCTGGCTGGTGATCCTCTAGAAGACCTCTACCTCCACTGCCCTTAGCAAATGGAACTCTATCCATAGAAGACACCTGTCCTCCCTGCTCTGGTTGGAGACCTCTGTCCTCAACTCTATCACCTCCAAAGCTGGTCCTCAAATTTGCACTAAACACAGTCCTTCGGTCTAGCACAAATGTCCTCATTCGTCTTTGCCTGTTGCACTCTACGCCCTCTACTCTCTCTACGCAAACACAACAACACCGTCTTTGCACACTCTGATTCCTTGCGATCTCTCTCACTTAGACGATTCGACAAAATGCACTCTATACACTGCTATCGAATTTTGCACTCTACTCTCGACGATCGAACTTCTTCTCTTCGCACTATTTCTATGAACGTCGCACTTCAACCACGCATTCGATACTCACTCAACTCTCCAAAATAGCCCTCCTTTTATAACAGAGTTTTCATGAATAAAAACTTTGATCTTAGTCGACTGTTATGCAAATGCAAACCCTAATCTCTGTCGGTTGTAAGCCCTAATCTTCGTCGGCTAAAATTTGACTCTATCGGCTTCACTGCCTCTATAACCCTTCTGAGCTTCTGCCATGAAAATACAACATGTCGCGATATCGTGACACTTTTCGCTTTCTTAACCCCTTCTCGGCTTGCACCCGCGAAAGCAGAACATGTCACGAAATCGTGACACTTTCGCTTCCTTGCACTCTGCTCTACTTGCACTAGCAAAAATGGAACATGTCACAAAATCGTGACACTTTCGCTGCCTTGTGCTTTTCTCTCCTTTACGCCCGTGAAAATGGAACATGTCACAAAATCATGACACTTTTCGCCTTTGAGCACTTCGTATTCACTTTTGTCACGAAATCATGACACTTTTGTCTTCATGGCCTTCCTCTCTGCTTTTGTCATGAAATTACGACACTTCACCTATGGAAGACATGCTTTCAGGTTCTGTCATGAAATCGTGACACTTCTGCTTTCGTCTGCTTTCTTTTCTATCTATCGCAAAATCGTGACACTTTCTGCATCCGTACGCTTTTCTTTCATCCTGTTGTGAAATCATGACAGCTTCTCATTTCAAACTCTTCCTTTTGCTGCATGTCACGAAATCATGACAGTTCTCATTTCGAGTTCTACAGCATGTCATGAAATCGTGACAGTTCTCACTTCATCTTTTGTAGCATGTCGCGAAATTGTGACACTTTTCGAGTTACTTTCTCTCTCTTCGAACTTGTCGTGAAATCGTGACAGTTCACACTGCAGACTCTCTCTTCTGCATCATGTCATGAAATCGTGACACTTTTTTGTCTGTACAACCTTCCTTGCAATATGTCATGAAATCGTGACACTTTTCCTTCTTTGCCTTCCTGCACTTTTCAAGTCGCGAAAATGCGACATGTCACGAAATCGTGACACTTTCCACCTTGCTCTCTTTCTCTACCAACATGTCGCGAAATCGCGACAGTTTTTCCACTTGCCTTTTTCTCTGCCAACATGTCACGAAATCGCGACAGTTTTTCCTGCTTCTTCTTTCTCTTCCAACATGTCGTGAAATCACGACAGTTTTGCCAGCTTCTTCTCTCTCTTCCAACATGTCACGAAATCGTGACAGTTTTGCCAGCACTTTCTCTCTCCTCTAACATGTCACGAAATCGTGACTATTTTTCTTGCCTGTTGCATACTTTTTCTAACTTGTCTTTTTCTTTGATCTTTTGCAAATGGGCTACTATGATCTTCTTGGAAACTCACTGTCCATGCTCTGAATAATCTTCTTGGAAACTCACTGTCCATGTCTGCAAATTATTTGACATTAAATCAAATTCCTTCAAGAGCTTCTTGACATCAATGACAACTTCTACACTTGAGCAAAGGCAATGTACCCAAGGTACCCAAAATTGCCAATAGAAGCTGAGGTAGCAGAGGGAAAAATTTACCTGCACCAATTACCCCTGACAGTAGGTTAGAGGGGAAAAGCAGATTGTTTGGAGAACTTCAGCAGTTGAGCTCAAGTGAGAGCCAATTTCATCTTTTGCATGAAATGATTTTTATAAAATATTAATATTTTATTAATATTTTATTAAAGAAAAAATTGAGTCCACTCTTACTCAACTAAAATATTGCATTAATTTAATGCATGAAAATATTTTTATAAAATATTAATATTTTATTTTAAAAAAAAGTGCATGAAAATTATTAGGCTTTTATCTTGACTTCGAAGTGCACAGTGACCCCTTGGTGGGCCATCGCATGAACAGGGCAACAACTACCGGTGGCAACCACCTACACAACAACTGACCAGCCAGTTCTAGCCACATCGGCCAGCTGGTGCTAGCCACCCAACGACCCCCCCGATCGGCCAACGCCAGCCAACCTTCAGCCAATGGGCCAGTTCCAGCACATCACCCAGCCGACCACTAGCCAAGCCAGCACTGATAGGCTAAAGATCGACCTCCTCCTGGCACACACTAGTCGACGACCACCCCGACCAGCACCGACTGTAGCATCTCTAGCCGACAGTAACTGACCCGCAGGCCAATCACACTAGTGTTGGTTGGTTCCTCAACATCTGACAATGGTAGTCCCTATCGACGATTCCTCCCGATATCCACCACACAAAAGAAGACACCGACCACATAGAAAAACCCTACCGATAGCGACGATGTCTGGTGACCACCACCATTCTCGATGATGTCATGATTTCTTAGTAGAAAGACTACATAGCGGTGATGAGTTGTATCTCTGGCGACACATTAGCAGTTCTCAATGATTCTCTAGCAGATTGCATGATGGCTAATAGCCACCACGAGCTCGAATTTTTGACGAGGAGACTAATTCCAGTGAAAAATTAAAAAATTTAGCGATTTTCGATGAGTTCTTGCAATTTTTGGCATGTTGAAACATTTCCTGGTGATTGTAACACCTTTCGACAGATCACAGACATTCCAGCAAGCAAAGAAGTTTTTGGCAATAATTATTTTTTGCCTCCTAAGGTTTATAATTGTCGACGACCATAGAAAGTCACCTCCGACGACCACTGAGTGGGAAGCGTCAAGGGGTTTTGGGTGTTTATCCCACATTGGTCCCGTAGGGAGACCAAGCAGGTTTTATTAACCCAAAATGGATCCCTCTAGAGTGTCTAGCTTATGCTAGACACTTTGCACAGTGTGCCCACACACGAGCATAGTGGAAAGGTGCATAGTGGACATTGACGTCCACGTGTCACAGTGTAGCACGTTCGTCTTATGGTTTCAAAATCGTTCAAATTCTTGATCTGTTGTTGCCCGTTGACCTACCCATCTTGCAGCTTTGAAATCATTCAAATTCTTGACCTGTCTTGTGGTTTCAAAATCATTCAAATTCTTGACCTGTTGTTGCCCGTTGACCTACCCATCTTGCAGCTTCGAAATCATTCAAATTCTTGACCTGTTGCTGCCATTTGACCAGAGCAGAGGAATTTTTTCCAAACAGTTGACCAGAGCAGAGGAATTTTTTCTTTGGAAAACCTTGAAGGGAGAAAATTTCAAATTTGAAATTCAAATTTTGGTGCCTAAACCAACAAAAAGGAGAAGCAAACTTCAAAAGGTGATAACTTCTTCGTTATTCGTGCTTTTTCTTAGTGCACTTTCAACATTTTCTTAGTGCACTTTCAACATTTTCTTAGTTGACCAAAGCAGAGGAATTTTTTCTTTGGAAAACCTTGAAGGGAGAAAATTTCAAATTTGAAATTCAAATTTTGGTGCCTAAACCAACAAAAAGGAGAAGCAAACTTCAAAAGGTGATAACTTCTTCGTTATTCGTGCATTTTCTTAGTGCACTTTCAACATTTTCTTAGTGCACTTTGTAATTGCAAAATTGAAATCCATTTTATAAAAGCACTAAAATAGCCCTATTTGTGAGAGCAAAAATTGTAAATCTAGGCATTTGCTGCATAGGAAACTAAAATTGTTCCTAAGCCTAAATTAAGTTCCTACAAGACCATTTTGTATTCCTCCTAGTCTGGCATATACAAGAAACCAAATGGCTCATGACCTTAGAACAAACATGGAAAACCTCACTGAAGCAGTAGATGTATGATGTATGATGGATCTAGGGATCTCGATGTGAGGTTAAGATGTATGATGGATTTAGGGATCCCGATGTCTTATCTGCATGGATTTTGGATATGCAAATTTGGTTTTCTTATGTTAAAATTATTGAGGATGAATAAGCTATATGTGCTACACTCAAACTCATAGGTTTATCAAAATTCCTCATTGTAGAAATATAGAGCCATAATGCCACCATGACTTGGAAATAATTAACTCAAATTCTGAAAAACACCTTATTTCCACCAAACTACCAAAGTGACCTCACTACCAAGTGGTATAGATTGAGGTAAACCTATGGGATGTCAGTTTCTGATTTCATATTCCAATTCAATAGGTTAAGGGTATTGCTTGGTGTGAAAAATTTAGAATAGGAGTTGATTAATAAATTCACTCATGGCTTGCAAGATCAGATTTTTAGGGAGATCAAATTCAATGTCTTCCTCACCTTGTATGTGGTATTCAATTATGCCATTCTTGCAGAGGAGAATTTTGGTGCATATCAAAAATCTCATTCATCACATGAGGGCTCTTCCAAATGCGGGAATCAACATCAACAGAAGGTGAAGAACAATTATCATTCTTCCCCTCATTCTTCTTCTCCTCCCACTTCTCCTAAAGCATATTCTTCTTCCTTTCATGCTAAAGATTCTTCTTCATTGTATTGTGACTTTTATAAAAAGCATGGACATGTAAAATCCAAATGCTATACTTTTGAGAAGTTTAAGAAGAAGAAATCTCTAATTATACAACCTACAAATGAGGAACCACAAGATGGTCCTATTTTGGCTACAGGGATAGAATAAGAATATCCTACTTTAAAGTGTAAACTGAACAAAGTTACTCTAATGTCCAATGTATTTGCTCAAGGGGGGCGTGACCATTTTTTTGTCACTAGAGCCCACTTGACGCATTATTTCTATGTTGATTTTATTATTGATAATGTATCGTAAAAGAACCTCATTGCGAAGTCTGTTGTGGAGAAGTTTAAACTTCCCATCAAACCACATCACCAACATTATGCACTTGGGTGGAAATATGTAGACTCCACATCCAATATCACACATACTTGCACCTTGAATTTTTTTTTGGTGACAATTTTGTGGATAAAGTTAGGTGTGATGTCACATATATAGATTGTTGTGGACTCTTGCTAGGTAAACCCTATCAATTTTATAGGAATTCTATTTATCATGCTAAAAATAACACCTACACATTGGAGTTATATGGTAAAACCTACTTGATACAAAGCACTACACCTAATTCCAATTTGATGTTGATTTGTAGGCAAGTAAGGAAGTCATTAAGTCAAGAACTCATTTTGGCTCCTGCTAGCATTTTTCCCACACAAATGAAGAAGAATCACCACCTACGAAACATGCAAAGGAAGAAGTCTCACTACCACATAATGAACAATCATAAGAGCAAGTGGTTAAGGAACCCACCATTCTCACTCATGATAAAGATGCCACACACTCCATTGGCATAATTTTGGGTACTCCTATAGCTACTGAACCACTTGTTCCACAGAAGTTACCTTTGGCTTTACCCACTTCAACCATTGCACACATGGAGGAGCAAGCTAAGATTACTTCCCTTACTGAGCACCGACAAAGCCCTCTAGGCAAGATACCATAGGAATTGTAGGAGAATCCATAGGAAATGGTGTGTAAGCATCACAATCCTCACTCACCATAGGTTGGAGGTAGAGTTTGGGTTCCTTTGGATGAGCGCCGCTTTCCAGAGACACCATTTTAGGACCCTCTTTTGGTACCTGATCCTATGTTTAGCCCTATAGCAGCAGTGGCACCTGATCATCAGCTTCCACTCATCTTAGATAGAGTTTTCGAGATGAAGACTCATCATTCTAGATAGGGTTCTTCCACTACTTACCTTGTCACTCGTCGCGATCACTTTCCACACATGGCTCGTTGGATTCCTCACCATGAGATGGCCTATGAATTTCCACATTTGTTGAGAGAATTGGGGTCCAATGCTTATATCGTTGGGAGGAGTGTTGAGGATAATTAGGCTTATCCCATTAAGCTTAAGTTTATATTGCATTATTATTATTGTCCACATAAGACAAAGTTGTTAGGTGTTAGTTAACTGCTAGAGATCTTGTTTGTCTCCTAGCAAGTTAGTTGCATCCTAGGTTAGCAATTAGTTAACCATTAGTTAAGTGGTTGGCCATTTGAGGCAACTTGTTGCAACCACTTAACCTACGTAACATCTCATTGTATTCCTATATATACTTGCATATTTCATGAATAAAATAGCTTCATATTAGAATCTAAATCACGTTGTAATCGATATCATATGGCCTTCTTGGGGAACCCTTAGAGGTTAAATAGTGGTCCTAACCACTTTTGGGATGTTCTACCCCACTTTTCGAAAGTTTTGGTCCATGTAGACATGGTCATACCACCCTAGGACAACCATAGTTCATGGTCATCACACCCAGGGATGACCACTAGAAACTATCCTTGGGTAGGACAAACATGGCCTTGGACCCTTAAAAAGTCAAAGGTGAGATAAATGGCACCAAAATTCTGCTATTTATCCCACCCATTGAAGCATACCAGTCTGAGGGTGCATAAATCTCATGCCAAGTTGCAAATTGGAGGCTCAATTTAGAGATCCTTCCCCCTCCAATGCATGGCAAGGTTTGGATAGTTGGCGGCACCTGCATCGCATGGCCAAGCATTCCCATTTGATGATATGCTCACTTGAGCTATAAAGTGGAGCTATTCCACCCAATTTTAGAGACGAGTCTTTACAATATTTCACCATGAAGTGTTGCTGATATATATCCCCAATTCACCACGTGTTTTCCCTTGAGATCTCCATCGAGCAAAGGATATTTTCAAGTGATTCTAATATATACAATCCATTTACAAAACTAACCCATTTGAGAACATCAGATCCCAAAATTTGACAACACCCCTAGAAATATCTTAGATTAAATCCCAGAGGAATTGGTGGCAAAAAACACCAAATTTGGTGGTCATTCCACCCGAATACAACCCCAAAATTATGATAGTCCTAAATAGCTCACCCCAGGATGACCATGAATATGAGCACGATTTTCTTTCTATTTTTGCATAGATCAATTATATATTATATTTTATACTTTATGTCATGTTTTTGTGTAATTTTGAGTTGTTTTGCACCTATTATTATGTATTTCTTATTTTATAGTCCTAAATGGTACATCCCAGGACAACCATAAATCTATGTGCAATTTTATTTTTGTTCTTACTTAGATCATTTCCAAAGCACATTATATGCATGATCCTAAGTTTTGGTAGCATTTGGAATAGTTTTGCATCATTGATTATACATTTCCTCTTTTAAGCTAATTATTGCATATATCTCTTTGATTGCCTTTCAATCCACACATGCTATTAAAAAATCTGATTTCTTTGTGTGTAGATCTAGGTATCACAACATGCAAGGAATGAGAAACAAGTTAGAACATCAATAGAACATTGCGAAAACATCAAAATCCCGCTCTTGAATGATTTATGAGTGCGAGGAAGATGCTAGAGAGCACCTTAGTTTCTAAAAGGATTTACTCCTTTGGCACATATGTAATGATTGTATCAATTCAGAGCCCTCAAGGGGATGTTTTGTAACCGTGAATGTGACAAATCAAATAATACAAAGAGGACCCCCATTTCTTTTACTTATTTGTATTTCATGCTTACTTAAAATGTCACTTTTGTAGTGTTTAGATCAATAGATGAATAGATATATTTCATTTTCCATTGTTAGGTGCTATTTTTTTTCCACTCTACAATGGCGATCATGGTGGGACCCCTATCCACTTTATTTAGCTAAGTCTTGACCCTATTTTTGCTTTTGAAATATTACAAGTTTTGGCCTAAAACAACCCTTTATTTCCTAATTAGAACACCCAGGGATGACCATAGCAGCCATCCCACCTAGGGACAACCCCCAAATTTGCAATCATACCACCCCAATATGGCCACAAAATAGAGGTTCTACAATTCAAATTTCTAGAAATAGCAACATCTTAGGCTTTCAAGTTAAGTAACTACACCTTTAATTTACATTTTTTCTATTCAAAAAAGGTCAAATTTAGTATTTATTTCTTTCCTTTTTTTCTTGAAAGATAGATTTCACTTTTCTTTAATCGCAAAAATAACAAAAACAAAGAAAAAGAGAAAAATAATCCAATAGGAATGCATATGTGTGGTTTTATTGCTTATGACCTACTAATGGGTAGGTTGCCATTCGGGGCATGCATTTTGTAGGTTCAATTTCTATTTAATACTTCTAAAAGTGAAATGTCAATTTTGCATTTAGTGAAATATCATTGAGTGCTCTATTGTTTTACTTTATTTAAGTATAAAATAAACCACACACACCACACCCCATTTTGAACATTAGTGAGTTGGATTTCATCCCCAACCACTAATAGAGACTAATGATGGTGGGCTTCATCTCCACTAGTTGGCTCACATGATTGATATGAACCCTGTTTTATTGTCCAAGGGCGGATCCAAGGACCATCTTAGCCATGGAAAATAGCATGTATTCCTCTTTGGAGGGTGTATCACTACCCACGATCAATATGGATGAGGACTGGTAGGACCTGGGCTCCCTGATCGGGTATGGGCTTCACCTCCATAATTTTTTTGGTACATGTGACTGGACTTTCATTGTCGGTTGTTGAGCTACAAGTATACAGGTGAAATCCCTTTTAATATAAGAATATCATCCAATAAAAGTGAAACACATGACAAAAGGTCTCCTTGTAAACAAAAAATCAAAACACACAAAATAATTTTAGGGAACACACATAAATATTTAAAAGAGATAAACACTTTTTTTATTGCGTGTTTCCATTCTTATGTGCTGCATCATTAAAACTTGTAAAGGAGATAATCATGTAGGATATAGTAGGAAATATCTATGGTGTGCACCCACATCCAAGCCCATTCAAAGGTCAACGTTGTGGAGAGTAGACAAGGAGATACAAGTCATCTCATATTTTGCCCAAAGGATATGTTTATACCTCCTTGGCGGTCTCCACCTTGCCTAAATTCCAAAATATCTAGTTAGGAACTTCACCTATAAGGGACCCCTATAGGATTTGGTCATAATAAGAGAATGTACCTCCCATATTCAGACACTTCACATGCCTTCTTTCGAGAATAGAAATTGCACATTGAGGTGTTAATAGATAGATCAATACGACACATTTGCATACCTTCTAGGTCTACCATACCCACTTATGGGTAAGATCAAGATTACACATATTGGGTGGGGCCAAATTAGGTGAGAAAACTTAGCTCCACCCTTCCTCATCAATGAAAGAAGGCATGAGAAATTTTTTGATTATCCTTAGGTCCATTATGCCATGCAAGAATGATGTGCCTCTACACCATTTGAGTAAAAAGAACACTTGTCTAGGACTAAAACTCAAGTGAATGTGACTTCCCTCAATCTAGTGAAGCTCATAGTCAAAATTTAAAATCATCCTAAATGATATAGACCCTAGGGTGATACTACTATGGCTCATAGGCCCCACATGACATAATATATAAATCAAGTGGTCAATAGATAAATCGAGTTCTAAGTGCAATTCAATAAACTTTGGTAGGATAAAGAATCCTTTGACCACCAACATCAATTATAAAATAAAATAATTGAGTAGCAAACCAATGAGTTGTTTCAAGAGAATTTACATGATAGTGTCCCTACCCCAAGTACTCATAGATAGGGGGTTCATCAGAGACAACCTACCTTCATTAAATATAGGCCTCTTAGGCCTAACTAAGCATTACCTCATCGATCTCCTAGGCCTAACTGTGACTTACCTCCTAGTCCAAACATATATCGCCATCCACAAGCACTTACTCCTCCTTGTAGTCCAGTTTAAGATACACCTTATGGGGCCCACACTAAGATTGAACCAAAATATGAATATCCTATAACACCTTATGGAGGTAGGGTGGATGAAATTTAACCACCATGCAATAGGCTTAATATTCCTTGCCATTCCCCATAGGGTTGAAGAAAATAAGAGTACATCAAATCCTTTGATGCATACAAAGCATTGTTAGAATGCATAGAATCGATAAAAAATAAGACCTCAGGATCTGGGCCTCAGAAGCCTACTCTGCACTAGCTTTGCAGTCAACTTATTCACATGTTAGTACCTTCCCCTCCCTATCTAGAGCATTTTAAAATACCCAAGCTGGATAAATTTAAAGGAGAGGAAGATGCAGACGAGCATGTCACAAAAGTTTTGAACCATTTCTTTTATATACAAGATAATAATACCTTAATATTAATAACATTTTTTATTACCCTCTCGGGCCCTACCATAGAGTGGTACAATCAACTCCCAAAGTATATTGTCTATACTTTTGAACAATTTGTAGTTGCATTCCTAGAATGCTTCGTCTTTAACACTAAGCGAAAGGTGAACTTAATAGACTTCATAGGGTTGAAGTAGTATGACGATGAGTCAATTAGAACTATGATAATAGGTGGTGAACACTTCTTTCTAAGCTACCATACTTACTCCCCCTGCCATTGAGATAGTGTAAAATATGGGTTGACCTCATCTCCCCATAGGTGCCATCGTACCTATAGACTTACCTCCTAATCAAATGAACTTCATTTATGGGGTATTGACTATGGCATAGAACCATATCAACAACAAGAAGAGGACAAAGAGCCCTTTTTTGAGGATATTAATTACATGTCCAATCCTGACTTTGCCATGAGATATTTGTATTTTTGCAATTGGCATGGCTATGGTTTGGGATTGTATGAACAAGGTCCTCATATTCCTTACCAGTCGCAATATCAAATTTCATATGATAAATTTGGTTTAGGACACAATAAGCCTATGCCTATCGATGTTCTCACTGATAGTTTAGATTACCTGATACTAAACTATATGGATGAGCTTACGTGTGATCCTTACACCAATTTCAATAATATCCATTATTTGGAGGACTACTTTCCTATAACTATGATAGATGTAGAGATATATCACAATTTCACCTGATCCTATGAAGTAGGTGAAAGTTTACACACCCTTCCATATGATAGTGAGGAAGAATATCAAGGTCCCCCTTATGAATGGATGACTGATGATGAGTCATATTACGGAGTAGCACCTATCGACTCTTCTAGTTCAAATAGGGAATACATGTATATCATCCCTTTGGATGATGAAGATATGTTCTATCTGCATGTGTTCCCGTTACTACATACCATTTAGCAACAACTTCTACCCTTAGAAGAGCAAGATCACCCCCTTCCACATTGACCACCTTTGGTCATGCCACTTCCACCAAAACCACCTCCATGATTCTTGCGACAACCTATTATCAATAGACCCCATCAACCACCTAGCTAAGATTATCTGCCCATCAACATGATTTATATAAATATTTTCACACCCTTGCATGAACTAAATAATCCATCAAAGCCATTGCACCTTGACTTGAAGGTAATTGACTTTAATCAAGGAGATTATCCATTGTCCCTTCTGAGTATTGGCCTTGCGATGAGATTTTATAGTCGTTTAATTTCTCTCCAAGGTAAACTCAAAATGTCTTTCATGTTGAGGTTGAGCCAAAATTTCTAATTGATGACATAAACCCATCTAATGACATTCATTTGATCCCTACTCTGCACCAATTGGAATAGGGATATCATATTTAAATTAAGCCAATAATTGATAGTGATATCAACATAGATCCTAAAAATAACTAATTCATCAAGTTAGGGGAAGGCTTATCCCTCACTGAGCAAGCCATTTCACAACTCTTCTCAAAGATAAGAAGGAACACTTTGCATGGTCCTATAAAGATATGCCAATACTAGATCCAAATATTTTCATGCATAATCTTGTTATTGATCCAAATGTAAAACTAGTTAAGCAAAATCTGCACAAAATGCATCCAACATTAGCCTTAATGGTGAAATATAATCTAAAAACGTTGTTAGATGTCAATTTCATTATATCAATTTATTATCCACCATGGCTTTCCAATATGATGCCTATCAAGAAACCTGATTGGATGATTCATATTTACACTGACTTTCATGATCTAAAAAAAGTGAGTCCTAAGGATGAATTCCCTTTGCCAAACATTGATGCCCTCATAGACACCATGGTAGGCCATGAGATATTATCCCTAATGGATGGTTTCTTTGTATGCGACCAAATTCATATTAATATAGAGGACCAACTCAAAATGACATTCATAATACCTTGGGGGACATTTTTATAAGATCATACCTTTTGGCCTAAAAAATTTTGGTGCTACCTACTACGAGCTATGGCTTAAATATTCCATGACTACATGCAAAATTTTTTAGAATATTACATGAATGAATTATTGGCTAAATCCTTACTATACCATGAGCACCTCAATGTATTGCACAAATTTCTTGATCACCTCATCAAACACAACATTAGACTAGAACCCAAGAAGTGTGTCTTCAGCATCACATCTAGAAAACTCTTGGGATTCATAGTCTTTAAACGAGACATCAAATTTGATCTAAACAAAGTCAAGGTAATCCTTGAGATGCCTCCTCATACTACCATCAAGTAGCTGCATAGTTTGTAAGGTAATCTCACATCCATCAAGTGCTTCATACCACAATTCTCGAATAAGTGCCACCCTATGAACACATTGTTACATAAGGGGGTCACATTCAATTGGGATGACGAGTGTCAATCCACCTTTGATGAAATCAAACAATATTTGGCTTTGTCACCAATATTGGCTCCTCTATGACTAGAATTGATGTTCTATTTATACATATCAGCTACTAAGATTGCATTGGGTATCATGTTTATCCAAAAAGAATAAATTGCATAAAGAACATGCTACTTACTATATTAGCTACACCTTGGTTAGTTACGAAATAAAATATGCATACATTGAGAAGCTATGCTTAGCAGTGGTTTTTACCACTAAAAATCTATGCCATTACATGCTCAATCATACCATGTATGTAGTATCTAAAGTAATCCATTGTGATATATAACGAGTCATACTTACCATAATATTTGCACAAAAAAAAGGATCATGTTGATGGAATTTGACCTCGAATTAATTGAACAAAAGTCAATTAAAGGTCAGGTCATTGTCAATCAAATTATAGAAGCTCCTCTCCAAGATGATCAATCTCTTAGCATAGATATCCCTAATGATGGAGTATTTCAAGTGTCAAAATCACCTGATATTGAAGAGCCTGACTCACAGGCTGACATGATTCTATTTTTTTATGGCTCTAAGTGCGAGCAAGGAGGTGGTACGAGAATTGTATTTTTCACACCTCAAGGGGCTCCAATACCCCTATCTTTCAAACTCGATTTCCCATGCACAAATAATAATTCTGAGTATGAGGATCTTCTCATAGGCCTTCAAATGACAATCACCATGAAAATAACCAAGCTCAACATTTTTGGTGATTCCTTTCTCATAGTGAATCAAGTCAATTGAATATTCCAATGCAAATGTCCAATATTACAAGCCTACAAAGCCCTTGTGGATAAACTTATAGCAAAATTTGAATGGTATGATATTGATGCACTCCCTCATTCATCTAAACATTTTATGGATACAATGGACTCCTTAGGGTATTTAATATTGCAAAACCCATCTGATGATATCACAACCATTCAAGTCAAAATGCTACCACAATCTGCAATTGAGCATGAGAACATCTACTCCACACTAGAAGTTCAAATGATTCAAATTTAACCTTCTCATAAAAAATTATCACAAATTCACAATTTCCCAAATAATTCCACTTGGTGGTGAAATCACGAGGATACGAAATCCAAATGGCATACCGGGTGCGATGGAAACAAAAGCAAAATGTAACGCTAAGTCCTACGAACAAGGATGCATGAAAAAGGGGAAAACAAGCGAACTGAAATGATATGTAAAGCAAATGTAAATTTCAGCCCTTTATTTTATTAATTTTCTCAAGATCAGGTTACAATACATCTCCTCCCTTTTCAGGGGCTAGGAGCGTTAAACATAGTTCTATCACACCACGGATGGTACACTTTCTTTCGCGTGCCCACATGTGAAATGGGTGGGCCAAAATTCACTGCCACTTGTGTGAATGCATCTATACCTCCTTGTTGTCCCTTCAATGTCAAGATCCTATGTTCAAAAAAATAGAAAAAGAATAAAAGCACCCGTGGATGGAGGGAACGTGCGATCCCCAAGGCCTCCAATTAATGCATGCATAAAATAATTAAAACTATAATCAAAACATATTAGAATGAGCTAAAATTTGGACAAAGGCATGGAAACATTACCAAGAACACACTGCAAAATGAATAGTCAAAAAATCTACCACAAATTTCTAATCGCTCCGGGGTGGGACGATTAGGACTGTCACAAAATGTCAGAAAGTGATCTCCTAAGTGTACCATCTAGGGGCCTCCAAAACACCTGCAAAGTTGGGGTTAGGAAAAATTGGGCATTTTGAGACAACCCAAAAGGTCAAAATTTGAAAATTCTGCCTTGATCACCCTGCATACGATGACGCTCCCAGTATGTTAATGAAAGCGAAAAAAACTGAAAACACAACCAATATTTATTAGAATGACATGAAATTTGAATGGAAGCCTATATGAGTGACCTAAAATGAAATTCAAATGAAATAGTAAAGAAATCTACTACAAATTTCTAATCACTCTGGGGTGGGGCAATTAGGACTGCAGTAGTGCAAGGGGCACCTGGGGGCAAGATGCCCATCATTTGGGGCTTTGTTTTGGCACCAATCCACTTGGGATGGGTCCAAAACCTCCTAGGTGGTTGTGTCAAAAAATTGGGTGGGGTATTGTGGCCAAATTTTTGGGTTTTGGGTCCGGATTGCGCTTCCAATGATCACCCAATAACCTCCCTTCCAAAAGAGAGATCAAGGATGTAAGAAGCACAAGCGATGGGTGAGGATGTAATTCGACAGCACTCCATTGCTCCAAATGCTCCTGCTCTATCCTTTTTTTGGGGTGAGAAGACTCACCATTTTATGGAACTGATGGTATCTTATGAATGAGCATGCAGAGGTGCCACTTGGCCATCATGCCTTCTCAGGGGAGAGAATATTCCTCCCTGATTAAGGGCTCCATGACTGCCTCTATGACTGCCTCTTTGAGCTCAAAAATGCTCACTCGTACTCCCATGCATTGAAGGTGGATTTGAGTGGTGTATCTAAGATGCCATTTGTCAAGGTTTGAACTTTTTCCTATCAAAATTGCTATTCACCCCACCCTAGAGTGAATGCTACTAATCGTCTCGGGGTAGGACGAATACCAGTTTGTAATCATCCCAGGGTGGAATGAGTAGGGAGCAGAGTTCCTAAAAGGTGCCAAATTGACCTCTGACCTTCAAAAACTATTGTGGGAGTGTTTAGGACCACTGTTTAACCTCTGGGGGATACCCTAGGGGCTATGTATGTCAATTTGATCAATGCTTGTTGTCACATAATCTGATTGGTGTTGTTTTGGTGTCTATAGATGCCCCTTTTTGGGATGCACTATGCATGGCACAGTGCTGAGAAAAAATAGATAACCAAAGCACTAATGATTAGGGTTTCTTAGTAACCTAACCAAATTTTGATGCCCCAATTATGGGAAAGTGTACGCATTATTGAATCCTTGCTTCTGACGAGCTAAGGAGCTTAATTCAAGTGTTAACCTTTTTTGATGAGGTGTTACTTGATCTTGGACATTGTTCAGTCATGAATAGGCAAAGGGCGCAACCTTTTTTCTATGGGAACATTGAGTTCATAATTATAGAATGCCAAGTGTTTGATTAGATTGTTATAATTGAATGTTTGCTACCCCAAGCAGGAGCGTTATTGTCTTTGTCAATAATTCTTTGAATGCATGCCATTTCCATAATTGGGTATGTATTTGTTGGTTGGTGACTAAGTGTGACTACCCCCTCAAGCGATGAATCGATGAAGGAATCACCAAAATGAGAAAAGCAATAAGTCACTTTACCCAATATGATTTTTGTAAGGGTGCCTTCATTGTTTTTCATTGAATTCTTATGCAGTTTCCCATCAATATGACCTATTTTTGGCAGGTTTTAACCCTTTTGTGATGCATTTTGGAGCTGAAATTGTCAAAAATCCGTCCTCCCATGGAGTGGTCCAACTATGGTGACCTTATTAGTGAGTAGGATAGTGAAAATTTGTGACCCCAACATTGGTTTTGTATGCCAAGAATGTCAGGCGCAAAGGCACCTTTGTTCGACAATGTTATTGCTATTTTTGGGTGGGTTTGGACCCTTTTTGTGACATCGTTTGGGGATGAAATTCTTGAAAATCCGTCCTCCCATGGAGTGGTACGGATATGGTAGCCTTCTTAGGGAGTAGGATAGTGAGGATTTGTGACCCCAAAGTCTATTTTGTATGCCAAGAACATTAGGAGCAAAGGTGCCTTTGTTCGAAAATTTTATTGTTATTTTTGGGTGGGTTTGGACCATTTTTGTGACGTCATTTGGGGATGAAATTCTTGAAAATCCGCCCTCCTGTGGAGTGTTCCAGCTATGGTAGCCTTATTAGGGAGTAGGATAGTGAGGATTTGTTACCCAAATGTCTATTTTGTATGCCAATAACGTTAGGCACAAATGCACCTTTGTTTGGAAATTTTATTGCTATTTTTGGTGGGTTTTGACCCTTTTTGTGACGTCATTTAGGGATGAAATTCTTGAAAATTTGTCCTCTCGTTAAGCATTACGGATATCATAGAATTATTAGGGAGTAGGATAGTGAGGATTTGTGACCCCAACATCAGTTTTGTATGCCAATAATATCAAGCGCAAAGGCGCCTTTGTTCGGCAAGTTTATTGCTATTTTTGGTGCATTTTGAATATAGTTTTTGCTATTTTTGATTTTCTTGCTCTGTACTCATCCCAAGGTGGTATGAATACTAGTTTAGTAATATTCCCAAGGTGGGACGAGTTCTAACTAGAGTGCTCATCCCAGGGTGGAACGATTACAGGCCTAAAATCCTATTTAAGGGCCAAAACTAGGTTTTGGGCTCATTTGCAATCTGTTTTTCTGACGATTTGTAGCTGAGGAGGATTTCAAGTCTACGTAGCGAAGCGCTATCGAGATTTCATGGACACAATGAGTTCATGGACCGGATAATCCAGTTTCAGAGCTGAGGTGAGACTCGTGAGTGCTCCTTCTCTTTATTTTGCATGTTTTATTGTATAGTAAAAAATCGTAATTTATTGTGTGTTTGTATTCTGTTTTTGCGTTTAAACTAAGTTTAAACCCTAGTTTAATTTTTTTTTTGGTTTTTTGTATTATACGTTTTAAACTAAGATTAAACCCTTGTTTAAATTTTTATTGTTATTTGTGTTTTTTTTGTTTTTTTGTTGTTTAAACTAGAGTTAAAAACCCTAGGTTTATTGTTTTGTTTTTGTTTAAGCTAGAGTTAAAAAAAAACCCTAGATTTAAATTTTGTTTTTTTGTTGTTTAGACTAGAGTTAAAAACCCTAGGTTTACTTTTTGTTTTTTTAAACTAGAGTTAAAAAAAACCTAGATTTAAATTTTGTTTTTTGTTGTTTAGACTAGAGTTAAAAACCCTAGGTTTATAGTTTGTTTTTTGTTGTTTAAATTAGAGTTAAAAACCCTAGGTTTAAAGTTTTGTTTTTGTTTAAACTAGAGTTAAAAAAACCCTAGATTTAAATTTTGTTTTGTTGTTGTCTAGACTAATGTTAAAAACCCTAGGTTTACAATTTTGTTTTTGTTTAAACTAGAGTTAAAAAAAAAACCATAGATTTATATTTTGTTTTTTTTGTTGTTTAGACTAGAGTTAAAAACCCTAGGTTTACAGTTTTGTTGTTTTGATTTTGTCTAGACCGTTTATTTGAATTGTAGAATGTTTTTGCTATACATTTTGTTAATGTATTTAATGTTTTTGTGTTGTTTTTGGATTTTCAGGGGGTGAATAGCTGGTACTGTCAGCTGACAAAGTTTTTGGATGCACGGGAGGCACTGACTATGGCGGACTGGGAGTGGCTTGATGCCCTTAGGCTCAAACAGGTGACTCAGGTAGAGCCTGTGGTGGGTGATCAGGCATATTTGACTACCTTGATCAACTTGTGGGATCCCCACACCAACGCCTTTCATCTCCCAACAGGGGAGATGATAGTGACTCTTGAGGACGTCTATCAGATTCTATGGATTTCGATAGATGGATTTCCCATTCAGACTACTCCTTGTGATCAGCAAACGACGGTGCTAACACAGTGCTTTGGGCATTGGGTGGAGATGGGGGTCGATAGTTCAGTGGAGAGGGCAGAGGGGGACTACCTGATTGGCAAGATTTTGGTGCAGTGGTGGCTGGAGAAGGGCATGTTGTGGGTGAGGCATGCACTGCTCATGACCCTCATCTCCAACATGCTGCTACCCGACTCATCTGGTGCGAGGTTCCCTTGGAATATTTTGGAGGTAGTTTTTATACTAGTTGAGTGTCAAACCTTAGAGCCACTGATTATGAGGTGGGGTCAGACACTATTGGCACAACTTTATGATGAGCTATACGAGGTCCGTTGTCGAAGGTGAAAGGGGATTGGGTGTAGCTACCTATTGCAGTGCTGGGGTTGTCAGCACATAGCTATGGAGTCGCCACAGGGTTTTTTGTGGACCACTTGGGTAGAGATGGTGGATAGGGAGATTGGGTATGTTGCTCTATGGCAAAGGTTAGAGGAGTAGGGGCAAAGTCGGTGGTGGGCAGGTGCCATGGGGTACTATGCTGATGCTTTCTCATGCCTTGCTCTAGGGGAGGTGTTCTGGCAGCCATATCGGTACTGTCTAGCCTAGCCTGAGGCTAGGGAGTGGCTTCGACGAGCGTGTAGGGGGGAGGTAGCTAATCGTATGACATGGGACTGAGTAGGAGTACTTCTCGTACATTCGAGTGACTCAAAATTTTGGGTTCCACCAAGGATTTTTTTGGTGAGCTTTTGATCTATTGGCATTGGGGCAAAAAGAGGACTCTAGCCTGGCCGATCATTGAGCCGTTGGATGAGGAGTTGGATGCAGTGATTGATGTCCCTGATGTGGACAATGTCGGGGTGACTACCGAGTACAACCAGTGGTGGACGATGTGGCGATGGCAAGGTGAGGGGCCTCTAGGAGGTTCGGATGCGACAACAGCCGGTGGTGAGGATGCCAAGGCATTAGGGGAGGGTTGGGGTGATCTGCATAATGATGCAAATATGGTGGAGGTTGATGACTTGATTTGGGATGACCTAGGGGTTTCGAAGCAGCTAGATATATAGGACATTCCAGAGCAGTGGGTGTCAAAGCAACCCACCATCTCAGAGATGCCCATGCCTCAAGTAGTCTTAGGGGACATGGAGGCTAGGTATCGAGTTGAGATAGCGCGATTGGAGGATCTACTATGGAGACGAGATGAGGAGCATAGGGAGGTTTTGTAAGAGAGGGATATCCTATAGAATTAGTTGGCAGATTAGGAGAATGCATTGCCAGTATACCACTAACGAGGTGGGAACATAGATGCTTTGTAGGAGAGGGATCTCCTACGGACTCAGTTGGCACAACATGATGATGCATTGGCTACGTATCGATGATGAGAAATGGATTTGGTTCGCCATTGGTTGGAGTTGGAGGCAAAGATTATCTACCTTTGTGGTCAGTTACCTGAGCTCAGTAAAGGTGGATCTTTGCACAGAATGAGGGATAATGAGACTGAGCAGTTTACTTTCTCTTATCGCAGGCGGGTGGGTGAGGGCAGTGCTAGTGGGCGTGATGCAAGGGCTGGTAACAACCACCCTGAGAGGTCCCATAGGACCCACACCACTGGGGGTAGTTCCATTCACACCGATCCTGCTTGATCATGGTGGCCGACTCCCTAGGCTTGGGGTTTTTGATTTTTTTGCGAGGTCAGAGGACCGACTTATTGTAGCCTACGGGAATTTTGGCGATATATATACATGAATTTCTTTTTGGATTATTTCTTTGTTATGGTTTGTGGTTTATTCATGTAGATTTATTTATGTTTATGGATGCATATGTAATTATTAATGCAAATGTTTCTAATTATATGATGTATGCATATGGAATGGATGAAATTATTTATTGATAACTTGTCGGTGGCACCATAGACTGTATAGGATTTACTGGATTTTTGTACTTATGTGATTACTTTTGTGTGTATATTTTTTTGTTTGTATTTTCTGATGGTGATGTAAGAATGGACATGTACAACATTTGTTTTAGAATGTAGTTAAAGTTTTTCTGAGATTCAGATGTTTTAACTAACTAGCCAAGACTGTACATTTATCTCACAAGACTTTTGAATAAGATACGAATCAGACTTGAGTTTGACCAAGTTATGTCACATCCTTGTGTGTGCGATTGAGTTCATTTATGTGGTATTTTTTAGGATACTGCCAGTGCCAGGTAGGCTGTCCACCAAACCTGTATTGAGGATCACCTAATTAGCTCCACTAACTCCTTTTTTGTATTTAGTAAGATTAATCCGTAGGACAATCTAAGGTACCATAAGCTAGCTCATCCACATGCAAACATTTTTTTGTTCACACACAAAGCTAATGTGATAGACATATTGTCATGCATTTAGGATTTCGCAATTTCTAGGTAGGCTATCCACCAAACCCGTAATGAGGATCACCTAGATGATTTTTTGAATGCTGACAATTCCAGGGATTTGGGCTCAAGTGTTTTTTTTTTGTTACTCAACTTGTTGGGATACTTGCGCTCATACATAGTGATGAAAATCATTGTTTATTTTTCTCTTTTGTTTTTCTTTTTGAGCAAGGAGTTTGAATAGTGGTGATAACCACTGTTATTTGATTTTGCATTTTAGGTTTCAAAGTTGAGCTCATAGGTTTTTGGCTTGCGAATGGAATTGATCCCTTTTGGCTTTGGGGATGACTACCCATCCTGTTGAGGGACGTGTAGTACGAATCCTTATGAATTTGGGGACCAAAGGTGATTGGGGATGTTACTATGTAATGGCATTGATATTTTAGGCCTTGGGGATGACTACCCATCCTTTTCAAGAACTTGTAGTACAAATCCTTACGAATTTGGGGATCAAAGGTGATTGGGGATGTTACTATATAATGACATTGATATTTTAGGCCTTGGGGATGACTACCCATCATTATCATGGATATGTAGTACAAATCCTTATGAATTTGGGGATCAAAGTTGATTGTGGATGTTACTATGTAATGGCATTGATCTTTTAGGCCTTGGGGATGACTACCCATCCTTGTCAGGGACATGTAGTACGAATACTTACGACTTTGGGGATCAAAGGTGTGTTGTGATTCTTGTCAGTGGTGAAGACCACTATTTATTACGGGGAATTGGATGGGGAAGAGCTTGCCCTTTTGTCAATTCTTAGCATTATCGAACCATTCACATAGGGGGATGAGCAGGCTAACCTTTTACCTATGGTACCCTAGACTGCTTTGTAGGTTTCTCTTGCGTTCACACAACTTGGGAATTTTTATGTGTTTTAACTTGTGTGGGATGCTATGTAACAAGGTGTGATCCAAGTAAAACTCTACCTTTGTAAAAATATGTTTGACTTTGTACAGTTCTTGGCTAGAAATCTAATGACAACTGAATGACGAAAACCCTAGATGCATTAGAAGACAACTGACTATGATATGGTGTAAAATGTGAATGGTGTTTATTCTTGATATACTATTTACAAAGTGGAAAAATATGGAAAATTATGGAGTTTCTGAGTAATTACAGTCTATGGTGCATTTGACCTGTATGACCAACAAATATGCAATGTATGTTTGCGATGCCTAATGCAACTTATTTTTTTGTGTTTTGATTTTTAAGAGTATGCATGGAAGTGAGATGCAATTTTTTTGTGATTTTTGATTATTTTATTGTTTTGTTTGTTTTTGAATATTTGTTTTTGACCAAGCAATTGTGGGAACCCTTGGAGCTTTGGTTTGACCAAAGAGTTTAAGGATACCTTTTGGCGTTTTAGGTTGACCAAGCGATTGTGGGAATCCTTGGTGCTTTTGGTTTGACCAAAGGGATTATGGGCACCTTTGGGGAATTTTGGGGTTTGACCAAGTGATTGTGGGAATCCTTGGAGCATTTGGGGTTGACCAAGCAATTATGGGAATCCTTGGAGCATTTTTGGGTTGACCAAGCGATTGTGGGAATCCTTGGAGCATTTGGGGTGACCAAAGGGTTTATAGATACATTTGGGGCATTTTTGGGGTTGACCAAGTGATTTTTGGAATCCTTGGAGCTTTTGGCTTGACCAAAGGGATTATGGGCACCTTTGGGGTTGACCAAGCGATGGTGGGAATCTTTGGAGCTTTTGGGGTTTGACCAAAGGGATTATGGGCACCTTTGGGCCATTTTTAGGTTGACCAAGTGATTGTGGGAATCCTTGGAGTTTTTGGCTTGACCAAAGGGATTATGGGCACCTTTGGGGAATTTTTGGGGTTGACCAAGCAATTGCTGGAATCCTTGGAGATTTTGGGGTTTGACCAAAGGGATTATGGGCACCTTTGGGGTGTTTTAGGTTGACCAAGTGATGATGGTAATCCTTGGAGCTTTTAGGGTGGGCTATGGCTCTCTCTAAATGTGGAATGGCATCAAATGACTGATTTTCAAGGGTTCTAGTTCCTTGATTCTATCAAGAGAGGTGAGCCGGTATGTTCCAGGTCCTATTTTACTATCAATTACATAGGGACCTAACCAATTTGCCATGAAATTTTCCCTTAAATGGGGTGGCAAGTTAGAGTTTTTTTGGTTCTATTTTAAGACCAAGTCACCAACCTGAAAGTCAGGTGAAATTTCATGTTGTATGCTTTCTTAAGTCGCTCTTGATAGATACGTAAATGCTCGAGAGCATCGATTCATCATTCATCGAGTAATGTAAGCTAGTCTAACCAGGCCTACCATATAGTGTCATCATCGATGAACTCTTGCATTGATATGCGTAGGGAAGGTATTTCCAACTCGAGAGGCATGACTACCTCGGAGCCATACACCAAAAAAAATAGAGTTGCCCTAGTGGGCTTCCGAATGCTGCTGCAATAAGCCCACAAGGAAAGTAGGATTTGAATGTGCCAATCCTTATGACTATCTATGACCGTATTTTTAAGGATGGCAACTAGAATTTTGTTTGATGCCTCTGCTTGCCCATTTGCCTGTGGATAATAGGGTGTTGAAAAACTATGTTGAATTTTGTACTTTGTTGTCAAAGCACACACATATTTGTTCTTAAATGATGTCCCATTATCCAAGATGATCTTGGATGGAATACCAAAATGACATATGATGTTATGTAAAATAAACTCCGTAATGCGGGTCCTAGTCGTAGAGGTAAGCGAAATTGCTTCCACCCACTTGGTGAAGTACTTTGTGGCCATTATGATAAATGTGTGATGACCTGATGATGTAGGGGAGATTTTTTCGATTAGATCTAAGACCTACTATGAAAATGGCCAAGATGATTGGATTGGCTACAAGGCCTGAGAAGGTACATGTGTCAAATTGGCATGGTGTTGACACTTCATGCACTTCATTACATACGCACAAAAATCTCGCTCTAAAGATGGCCAATAATAGCCCATGTGAAGAATACACTTTGCGATGGCCATACCGCTGAAGTGGCCATCACATGTACCATTGTGCGCTTGGGTGATCACCCAAGTGGACTCCTGCTAGTCCAAGCAACGAAGGAGGATTCCTTCGTAGCTTTGACGGTACAAAATATCTCCTAGCAAGACATGTTTTGCTGCTTTTTGTTTGAATGATATTTTTGTGGCATGCGTCAATCCAAGTGGGAGGTTACCTAGCTTGAGGTAGTCTCTTATGGGTGTGTACAAATCCTGTTGATTAGAAACCTTGATGGTATGAACTGCGAATCCCTCTTGAATTTTGTCCCTAGCAAAAGTTGAGCGAGAATGTACTTGTAAAAATAGCGTTGTGTTGCTATTAAGGGGAGTCAGGGAGAACAAGTACCCCTAGTTGGCATGATTCAAAATATTGTGTATTCGAGAGAACTTATCTTGAGATGGTTCAATCTGGATCATGTGGACTCCTGGCATTAGGTCAGATCTTACATGCTCTATCACGGATTGCGATAGTGTTTTGACTTGAATGGTTGTCATCTCACCAGAAGGGTCTTCCGAGATTAGTGGCCAAGGAGGCCATAGTGTCTACAAAATTATTCGATGATCGAGGGAGTTCCTCGATGTCGTACCATTCAATATTTGCCAGGAATTTGTCCACAAGGGCATTGTAGGCCTCCAAAAATAGGCATTTACTTTGGAATATCCCTTTTACTTGGTTGACAATTAATAGCGACTCACCAAAGATTTTCAGTCATTTTATGTTCATGGTGATGGTTGTTTGAAGACCTATGAGCAAGGATTCATATTTGGCATTATTATTGGTGCACAGGAAATCAAGTTTAAATGATAGAGGTATTGGAGCCCCTTGCAATGTGAAGAATAAACTTCCTATGCCACCCCCTTGCTCACATTTAGAACCATCAAAGAATAAGGTTATGTCGGCCTATGACTTAGGCTCATCAAAATCTGGTGATTCTAAGACATGGAAGACCCCATCATTGTGTCGGTCTATGGTCAGAGGTTGATCATCTTAGAGAGGAGCCTCTGCTAGTTGATCAGTGATGACTTGACCTTTTATGGAATTTTGTCCAATGAATTCTATGTCAAACTCCATCAACAACATGATCCATTTTGTCATGCAACTACTATGATAAGTATGAATCATCATGTACCGCAATGGATTCTCCTTAGACACAACATACGTCGTATTGCTTAGCATGTAATGGCATAGATTTTTGGTAGCAAATACCACTGCTAAGCATAGCTTCTCAACGTATGCATAGTTAAGTTCATAACTAACTAGGGTGCGGATGAGATAGTAAGTAGCCTGATCTTTATGAAGTTTATTTTTTAGGCTAGCATGGCACCCAGTGCCACCTCAGTAGCTGAGATGTACAAATAGAACGACACTTCGGGTCTAGGTGGTGCCAATAATTGCGATGAAGCCAAGTATTGTTTAATGTCATCAACGACTGACTGGAACTCGTCATCCCAGTGAAATGCTACCCCCTTGTGTAATAATTTATTCATGGATCGACACTTGTCAGATAACTGCGCTATGAAACACTTGATTGATGCGACCTTTCCTTGTAGGCTTCTAAGCTGCTTGATGGTGGTTGGGGGAAGCATTTCAAGGATTGCCTTGACTTTATGCAAATCCACCTTAATGCCTCATTTTGAGACTATGAAACCCAAGAGTTTTCTAGATGTGATGCCAAATATGCACTTCTTGGGGTTTAGTATGACTTTGTGTTTGATAAGGCGATCGAGGATCTTGCTTAAGTCATCGAGATGATCTGGGCATAAAAGAGATTTGGCCAATAGATCATCCATATAGTCTTCAAAATTTTTATGCATGTGATCATGGAAGATGTATTTCATAGCACGTTGGTAGGTGGCGCCAACATTTTTAAGGCCAAAAGGCATGACCTTATAACAAAATGTCCCCCAAGGCATTGTGAATGCCGTTTTGAGTTGATTTTCGGGATTGATATGAATCTGGTTCTATCTTGAGAAACCATCCATGAGGGAAAGAATTTCATGGCCTATTGTAGCATCTACCAATGCATCGATTCTAGGCAAGGGGAAATTATCCTTGGGACTCGCTTTGTTTAGATCTTGAAAATCGATGCATATGTGAATCCTCCTATCAGGCTTCTTGACGAGTACCATGTTGGACAACCATGGTGGGTAATCCACACAGATGACAAACTATGCATCCAATAGCTTTTGTAGCTCATATTTGACCATTAAGGCTATTTTTGGGTGCATCTTACATAGTTTTTGCTTGACTGGCTTGACTATCGGATCAAGCATTAGATTATGCGTGACTAGCTGTGGGTATAGCACCGACATGTCTTTGTAGGACCATGAAAAAAACTCCTTCTTATCTTTGATAAGGGCAATGTAATCAGCTTGCTCTTTGGGGGATAGACTTACCCCCAGCTTGATGATTTTTGGATTCATTGGATTAGAGCCGATGTCTACGTCAGTCGTCTCTTTGAATGACATGTGGGACCCATCCTCAAAGTGGTGTGGAGTTGGGATTAGGTGGATATCAGTTGCTGAATTTAGATCTGTGTTTGGAACATCAGGTTCCTCTTCAACGTGGAAGATATCCTGAGTTGGTCTTGGGGTGAAATAAAGCATCTCACTACAAGGCTAGTACTTTGATGGAGATGGTGGTGAGTTAGCGCTATCCCAATCTATGCATCTAGGTTTAGATATAATGGTCATGTTGGATCGGTTGGATTGCAGATGGGAGCGGTTAAGTCAATAGAGATCATGTTGATGAAATGATTTTGTTCTTCATTACTACATGGGTGGTGACTCGATCATCCTTGGTGATATTTGTGTTTCAAATCTATCTCTATAGGTATTGGCACAAATGGATCAGCCCTATGTGCAGATAAAAGGATAGGGTCTACCCTTGGCACTGATGGCTCTATAGGGTCTTTGGGAAAAAAGTGCTCTTTGTATGCCCAAAGTGGCGAATGCAGCACTTGGTCCAATTGTGCGGGGTTTAGGTGCCACCTATGCCTTGGCCCCATGTTTAGTTTTTGAAAAATGTCGTAAATGTCCATGGGGTATTGCTACTATTGCATATGATTGAGATATGCCATCTTAGTCTCATCTTCATAATCACTATCAGATATCCATAGACCTTCGTTGGCTTCAAAAACTACTTGTGACATGTAAGAATTGTATTGCTTGAGAAAATTTATCTAGTCCCATCAGGGTTGTTCCACTCTCTATGAGAGGACCTAATTTTCTTGAGGTGGCCCTTGCTCGACTAGAGCATTCAAGGGGAATATTACCAATAAGCTTTCTTGATGGTCATCCATGAGGGTCACTTGTGAATGATTGCTATCGAAATCGAAAGGGTCCCAAGGTGCTACCTCATACTCTGAATCATCTTCTGAAGATCCTTCTTGACCTGGTCTATATCCCTATTATAGGTGAGTCCTCGAACTTTCTCCTTTCTCGATCAATGGGAAAGGGTTGTTGAGGTCAACAAGGTCAGTTGTTAACAATGGGAGATAATCCCCCAATGTGTATATTGTGTTAGGATTGGCATATGGACCTTGTGCCAACCCATCCTTGTTGCCTATCCTCAACAAAGGGATCTTCATATTCTTCATCCTACAGGTAAGGTTCAATGCCATTATCGAGGCCCCCATATACACAATTTTTCTAGTTTTGCAGGTAGCCTAGATGAACAATAGTGCCGATGGGGAGGCGAGGTCTCCCCATGTCCTGCATAGACTCAAGTGCGGGTGTTGCTACAATGTTCAGCATTAGGTACTCCCCCAGGCCCGTATTGGCCATCTCAATGGTGATCATTGGTGGTTGAGGGAGAGGGAATGGGAGTTCTTCCTGAGTCCACTCCATGTCGGGTGAACTAGGCATCTCGACTTCCACTCAGCTAGGCATATCATCGGTAGAGATGGTTGATATTGATGGCGGTGCCTCTTCCAGGGGTTTCTTCCCATTGTCCTTCAATGTGGCCATTGTAGGTGGTCATTAGTGAAGAACAAAATGATGAATATGGACCCGATTGGGGATTTGAGGGACTTAACAGTGGGGATGCATGCAAAATAAAATCCTTTTTAGATGGATTCAACTAAAAATCCAAATGTTTTGATGGAAGGGTTTATTGTGGCATCAGCTGCATCACATTACAATACTTGAAGGGCTCTAAGTCTGTCGAGACTACATGCACCTACCCTTCAAATGTGTACTTTAGGCACTCATGAGCTATCAAAGGGACACACTTCATGTCCATGATCCAAGGCTGGCCCAGCAAGATATTATAGGCCATATCACCTTCCAAGATGTGGCACAACGTAGGAGTAGTCTTTTGCCCTACTTGGATGGGCACGACAATTGTGCCAACCATCGAGCATTTTACAACATTAAATTCTCAAAGAGTATAGGTGGAGGCCACGATGTGAGATGCTGGCAACTTGAGGTGTTTCAGAGTCGCTATTGTGATTATATTACTAGACGAGCCAGTGTCCACCAATACCCTCTTATATGGAATCCTTTTGACCTGCATAATGACGTGTAGGGGTGGATCTACCATATCACCAGTCACCAATTTTAGCTCATCTTCTCTAAATGTGATGACTGGCTCGGTGCATCGTTTTACATGTCCCACAAAGTTATTAAAATAATTTTCTTCATGGGGTTGTAACTCGATGGATTTAAGTATCTCCATAAGAGCCTCCTGATGGGACGGTGATTGTTGTATGAGCTCATAGATGGAGAGCCTAGCCGATGTGGTCCTCAGACTTTAGGTAAGTTTGGTCTGAATTGTGGCCATTGGTCTAGGTAGAGGAGGTTGTGTAGGGTGTTTTTGAGGTTGTGACGTTGATGGAACCTCTCCTGTAGCTTTCACAGGGGCAGCTGTGCTTGGGTACCTCTTGTTTCGAGTCACTGTGCTTATCATCCCTACATACCCCTACATGGAGTAGTTTTGTGTCACCTCATTGACTTGAAGGATCTTTGCCTACACATCATGGGCAGGTAGGGGGTCTTTGAAGACATCCATCTATTGGTTGTTTGGTGCAACGAGATTATCCATCACTAGCATCTTATTGTCTATTAGGTCTTGCACTAAGCTTTTGAACTTCTAATATGCGTAAAGGTCATGTCCTTTCTATCGGTGAAATCTACAGTATAAGTCTTCCATATAGCCCTTGGGTTTTGGCACATTGGTGTCTACGAGTCAACTTTTTGGTAGGTTTATCAAGTTTTCCACAAACAAGCGGTCAAACAAGGAGTCTTTAGACTCTATGAAGGATGTGAATTGTTTCCTAGGATGATGCTGTTGATTTTTATCTTGCCTATGATTTTCCTTTTCATAGGTGTCAAGAGGAACTACCTGGTAATTAGCCTTTCAGGGCTATGTTGCTTGTGCAGGCTTAGGTATGTTTATAGCAACCTGATTGACCGCGGTGGGTTTTGGTTGTGTTGACCCAATTTTGGCATTCTTGGGCCACTCTTTCTTTCATGGCTTGGTAATCTCGCCATCTTGTATCTTGATCTCCTCTATGATTCTGGCTTACACCAGGGCTTCCTCGAGAGTGGCATATTACTGTAGCTATAATAGCATGGAGATCAATCTTAGGCAAATTTTTGAGAAAATTTGGGTCAGGTCGGCCATGGGAGGGAGGTAGGGCAGCTTTGAAAGCAACGTCCTCCACCGATTTCCATAAGCCACCATGGTCTCTTCCTCATACTGCCTAAGGCTAGCTAGGTCGCTTAATGATGCCTTCTTATTGGTGTTGAAGGCAAAGCATTTGAGGAACGCGTCCACTAGCTGGTCTAGGTTACTGATGCTATGTTTTGGCAACTGAGTGAACCAATCCGAGGTAGGGCTTGAGAACGTGGTTATAAATGTTCTTAGAAGTAAAGCATCGTTGTCCTGAATGCCAAAGCATTGGCTCAAGAATCTCATCACATGCTCTTGGGCATCCTACTCCCCTCTAAATATTGCCAATTGAGGCATTTTAAAGTGTTTAGGGTATGGGGGTGCAGGCACTAAAGGATGCATAGGGTGATTGCAAAGCTAGCGTAAAGTGGGCTTTTGGGGCCTAGAAGTCTTGTTCTCCATAGACTCTAAGTGTTATAGTAGTGCTTTGTATGCATTGAAAGACTTGATATCTTCCTCCCTAGTTTGTTCCCATCACAGATTGTAGGGAACTTGAGGCTTATGGAGGGGTAGTCGAGTAGCACCCCCCTGCCTTGGTAGGGCATTTTAGCCCACTCTTCTTCTTTCTCAAACTCCTCATAGGCCTCTTGAGGAGTTCTTGGGCATGACCTATAAGCATGGGTGGGTGCCCATGGAGGGTGCCCATCATTGGCTCTAGGGGTGGTCTCTCGCTCAGATCTAGGAGGTCTTGTAGGAAAAAATTGATAAGGTCATGGAGACCTATCTCACACCAAGGGGTTGTGCCTCTCATACAACTCTGTCCTATGTGTGTGAGGGGTTGGGACCCTCTCAGGCATAGTGTTCTGGAGCAACTCATCTATCTAACGTCAAATGCACTCTTTGCTAAGGTGATACAAGTGCTCTAACTATTGTTGATATTGCTCAAGCTATGTGATTTGTGCTTGGTGGATGACATGTTTGGCAAATTCCAAGTCAATTTGTTTCACTATCTTGAGTCTAGGAGGTCTAGATGCCTCCCCTACACATCTATCTTGGTCGTGGTGATTCGATATCTCTATAGGTCGCTTCCCTCTATCGAGGTCACCCAAGGCTCTAGCCTCAGTAGGTGATCCTCATAAATAGTAGGTGCGGAAGTGCATTGTTCCCACACTATGTATTGCTCTTGAGGAATGTAATGGTCTTCCTCATGCTCTATTTCATTTAAGTGAAATGTGCGGGCAGAGTTGGCTCACCCTTTCTAAAGAGCCTTATGCTCTGGATTTGGCCTATTGTATCTAATAGTAATAAGGGGTAGAGGAGGGATGATGTAATCATGTGACCCCTCATTATGGACCCTATGTTGCCCTAGTGCTTCATTGCATGGTGGCCACTCATAACGAGTGTCTAAGGGAGCCTTCCCATTTATGTTGAGTGCCACGTCTAAGGACTCCTCCTAAAAGGGTCTATGTTTAATGGGAGTGCCCCTCGAAGGGGTGCCTCTATAGTCCCATCCCGTCATGGTATGATGTGGACTATTTTGTGGGTTAGGCTACGAAGGTGGTATGACCAAGTCCTTGGGGCTATAGCGGAGGCGACTTGTCCCCCCTTGTACACTTTTTGTAGCTTTTGCCCATGATTGGGCTTGGCTACGGGTGTACACCATGGTGGTGTTTCTCTAAATGATGCATATATTTTTATCTTCTTTACAATTTTTTATGCTACACTAAACAATTAGGAGCCACACAAACAAAGAAGTGATTAACTTGTTTATAGATTAGAGGTGTGCCCTAGATCTAGTTCAGTGTGTTTTTATTTTTGTTTGAAAACCTTGTAACAAAAATTTTGTTGTACATGCAATATGAGGGCTCTTATGTCTCCCAAAATGGTCGCCCCTTCAATATACCACTGCCAGGCTATTATAACAAACCTCTAAATATACTCACCCTTACATGAGGGAAACTATTTGTATGCGAGAGCATAACAGTACATGGAACATAGGTGGTACGAAAGGGGAATCACTCTATTTTTGATAGCTACCATAGAAGACTTATCCTCATGCAATGGGAATCACCCCAACTACACTTGGTTAGATTTCGTTAGGATTTACGTCTAGCAACAATAGTGATTAGGGTTATATATGCAAAATTCAAGCCAAGGTGGTGATGAAATCCACCATTGGTCTTGATCAAGTGTTGGGGTTTTACGATCAATACCTTGATTATTAGATTATATTGTGGTGTGTGGGTTTATTTTTGCTTGTGAAAATAAAGAAATCATGTAGTAAAATTTCCTATGCAAGCAAAGAAATAGAAAAATCATAGAAACAGAGACAAAAAATTACAGAGAGTGTTCAGACAACCTACCTCTTCTCTATCCACACCAGATGCCCCTGAGTTTCTACTCAAAACTGCATAGAGAACTAATCATCCCAATATGGTATGAATAGAAGATCTATATTTTTCACAGGGTGGGATGAATGCCTTATTTGTCCTTGGGTGACATGAATTCCAATCTATATTTGTCACAGGGTGGCATGAGCAGCAGTCCAACGCTTGAAGGATTAACACCTAAAAGCAAAAACACACAATTTTGATCAAAAATTTGATCTCAAAATCAGGGGATAGTGTCCCACCATGATATCCACTGAAAGCACGAGGATATGGAAGCAAAATGGCGTACTGGGTGCGATGCAAACAAATCAAAACATAACGCTAAGTCCTACGAATGAGGATGCATGAAAAAGGGGAAAACAAGAAAATAGAAATGAGATGTAAAGCAAATGTAAAGTGCAGCCATTTATTTTATTAATTTTCTTGATATCAGGTTACAATACGTCTCCTCCATTTTCAGGGGCTAGGAGCGTTAAACATAGTTCTGTCACACCTTAAATGGTACACTTTCTTTCGTGTGCCCACATGTGAAATGGGTGGGCTAAAAATTATCACCACTTGTGTGAATGCATTTGTGCCTCCTTGCTATCCCTATGGTGTTGAGATCTTGCATTCAAAAAAATAGCAAATGATTAAAAGCAACTGTGGATGGAGGGAAACATGCGATCCCCAAGGCCTCCGGTTAATGCATGCATAAAATAATTAAAACTATAATAAAAACATATCAGAATGAGCTAAAATTTGGACAGAGGCATGGAAACATTACCAAGAACACATTACAAAAGTAACAGTCAAGAAATATAGTATAGATTTCTAATCGCTCTAGGGTGGGACGATTAGGATTGTCACAAAATGTTAGAAAGTGATCTCCTAAATGTCCCATATAGGGGCCTCCAAAACACCTACAAATTTTGGGTTAGGCAAAACGGGGAATTTTGAGACGACCTAGAAGGTCGGATTTTGCAAATTCTACCTTGATCACCTTGTATCTGATGACACTCCCGACATGTTAATGAAAGCAAAAAACACTAAAAACATAGCCAATATTTATCAGAATAACATGAAATTTGAATGGCAGACTATATGAGTGACCTAAAATGAAATTCAAATGAAATAGTAAAGAAATATACTACATATTTCTAATCACTCTAGGGTGGGGCGATTAGGACTATAGTAGTGCGGGGGCACCCGGGGGTAGGACGCCCACCATTTGGGGACTTTTTTGGCACCAATACACTTGGGATGGGTCCAAAACCTCCTAGGGGGTTGTGTCAGCAAATTGGGTGTGGTATTGTGGCCAAATGTTTGAGTTTTGGGTCCGAATTGCATTTCCAATGATCACCCAATAACCTCCCTTTCAAAAGAGAGATCAAGGATGTAAGAAGCACAAGTGATGGGTGAGGATGTAATTCAATAGAACTCCATTGCTCCAAATTATCTTGCTCTATCCTTTATTTTGGGTGAGAAGACTCATCATTTTATAGACCTGATGGTCTCTTGTGAATGAGCATGCAGAGGCACCACTTGGCCATCATGCCTTCCCAGGGGAGAGAAGATTCCTCCTTGATTAAGGGCTCCATGAATACCTATATGACTACCTATTTGAGCTCAAAAACACTCACTCACACTCCCATGCATTGAAGGTGGAGTTGATTGGTGGATCTGAGCTACCATTTGTCAAGGTTTGACATTTTGCCCGTCAAACCTGCTATTCACCCCACCCTAGATTGAATGCTGCTAATCATCCCGGGGTGGGATGAATACCAGTTTGTAATCATCCCAAGGTGGAACGAGTAGGGAGAAGAGTGCCTGAAAGGTGCCAAATTGACCTCTGACCTTCCAAAACTATTGTGGGAGTGGTTAGGACCATTGTTTAACCTCTAGGGGCTGCCCTAGGGGCTATGTATGTCAATTCGATCAGTGCTTGTCGTCACATAATCAGATTGGTGTTTTTTTGGTGTGAACATGGGGACTTTATTCCCTCAAACTCATTTTGATAGTAGCACAATGCTATATTTACAATTTCTCTCCCAATCAACATTCACAAGAGATGAACTTCAAAATGATAAAGCGATTCATGCAATTGAGGGTTCTTAAAACCAAGATTGGTCCACTCAGATAAAAGATTACCTGAAGCTTGGTAATATCCCTTTTGGACTATTGCATGTTGCCAAATAGATGTTCAAGAAAAAAGTGGTAAGATATATCTTACTTGGAGATATTTTATATCATCAGAGCTACGAGGGTATCCTCCTTTGCTGCTTAGAACCTCAGGAGTCAGTTTGGGCAATCGTCCAAGCACACAATAGTACATGTGATGACCATTTAATTGGCATGGCCATCACAAAGTGAATTATCTACATGGGATATTATTGGCCAACTTTAGATAAAGATTTTTGTCCTTATGTTAAGTGAGCAAAGTGTAAACACCATGCCAATTTGACACACGCACGCTCTCAGGCCTTACAACTGATTCAAGTGGTTTGGCCTTTCTTGCAATGGGTGTTTACCCTAGTTGGGAATATATCACCCCCTTTATTGGGCCATCACACATTCATCAATATGACCACCAAGTATTTCACAAAATGGGTGGAATCAATTCCCCTTACCACTATGATTGGACCTCGCATTGAAGAGTTCATGTTATATAATATCATTTATCAATTTAGTATTCCATCCAATATCATTTTATATAATGGGCAATATTTAAATAATAAATATGTGTGAGCTTTAATAGACAAATATAACATCCAACATAGCTTTTCTATGCCCTATTATCCATAAGCTAAGGTATAAAAAAAAATAGTAATTGTCATTTTAAAGAAAATAATTAATGATAATCACAAATATTGGTATACTTAATTACCCCTTTCCATATGGGCCTACCACACTAGTGTTTGGACACCCACTAAACCACTAGAGCAACTCTATTTTCACTAGTGTATGGTGCTGAGACAGTTATGCCATTAGATCTAGAAATCTCATCGTTGTGCATATCCATGCAAGAGTTAATCGATGAGGACACCGTGTGGTAGGTTCACCTAGATCAACTAACATTTCTTGATGAACGATTTTTTAATATTCTTGAGCACCTACGTGTTTATCAAGAGTGGCTTCAGAATGTCTATAATATGAAAGTCCATCCTCGATATTTTTAGGTTGGTGAACTTGTTATAAAAGATAACCAACAAAATTATAACTTGCTACCCCACTTGTAGGATAATTTTATGGTAAATTGGCTTATAACTAGTCATATTGGACCTATAACTTATCACTTAGCCTCCATTGAAGGAATTGAGGAACCCAAACCCTTGAATATCCTTCATCTATGATATTTTCACTCTTAAAAGCATCACACCCAAAAAATCCGCAAAGGTATTCATAAACCCTTTGGTCACCCAAAAGCCCCAAATGTATCCATAAATACTTTGATCACTCAGAAAGCCCCAAAGGTATCCATAAACCCTTTGGTCAACCAAAAATCCCAAAAGGTATCCATAAACCCTTTGGTCACCCAAAAAGCCCCAAAGGTATCCATAAACCCTTTGGTCACCCAAATTGCCCCAACGACATCCAATAAGCCCATTGTTAAAATGTATATACATATATATTAATCAAAACCTAAAATATTATTAAAATGAAAAAAATACAAAAACATTGTATCACATTTCCTATCATTGCATTATACAATCACTTGCATTACGTATACCCATCATTGCATTTTGCATTCTAGAGTTGCTCATAAATGTTTAGCACTAGGTATGTATACTAGACATCCTTCAGATTCAAATTTTTCAAAAGTCATCATTCACACCTATCTACATCGCAATTCTCATTTACATTTCCAAACTTTCGTATTTGTGTCTATTTTACTTCACCTAGTCATTTATTATAGGATGTTTTTAGAGTTTTCGGTCACTCAAGTGTCTCTAGTTTTCTTTTTATATTTTATAGAAAGTTATTCCTAATTTTTAGAAGGTAGAGTCTTGCTCTGATTAAACCTTGTATACATCAAAACCACAATACATTTTCACATTAAATTTAAGTTTATGAAAAGTTTACCTTGCTCATGCCCCTGTGTGCATGGTTCAAAAATGCTAAGAATAGACAAAAGGACAAAATCATACCTACCCAAATATAAAATAAATACTTGTTTCCACCACTATAAAAAGTAAAAATAAAAATAAATAGTGGTTATCACCACTCCCAAAATACCTTGCTCACCAAACAACAATGAGAAAATCTCTGGAGCAATTCAAAAATAAAAAAAAAGAAGGGAAAATTGAACTTGAATCCTTGGAATTCTTAGTATTTGACAAACCATGAGGTGATCCTCATTACATGTTAGGTGGAATTAAGCTTTCTTAGCAATGGTGGTATCCTTACGCATGATGATACATTTGTCACATTAGCATCCTACTTTTGTACAGACCAATATTTGCATGTAGATGAGCTAGATTTTGGTAGCCTATATTACCTAGTAGTCTAATCCAAATACGTAAAAAACTCATGATCATGATACTCTAGGGGTGATATTTAGTATAGATGAACTAAATAAATCATGTTTGGCATTGGGGCAACTTTATGCGTTATCATAACAATGAACTCACATGCACACACAGGGATAGTGAATATTTGGGTCATCCTAGCATATTTGTACCTTGTTAAAAAGTATTGCATGGTTAGTATATTTGACTAGTTGATTAGAGTGCTTGAGTCTCATTAAAACCTCAAGAACATTCTATAATGTATTACTACTTATTACATGCCATACTATTTTGTCACATTTTTGTTAGTTTATATTTTCACAAACCCATCACATAGTCTCATGACAACATCACAAATGAATCGATGAATTTTATACAGTCTATGGTGCTAACATAGTGTGTCAAATAGTATTCATATTTCATCATACATATCAACAAATCATCCATATCATTAGGCATACACATATATTAATTTCATAAAAAACATCATATTACAATACATGCATCCATCAAAACATCAGTAAATCAAACATAAGCATTGCATACATCCACTAAAGCAATAAGGAAACACATGATCACAATCACACCAACTCATATATATGTATATGTATGGGATAAAAAAGATACATCATCATCCAAAAACTGCCCGTAGGCTACAATCAAGTGGGTCCTCAGAACTCATGATCCCAAAAACAAAAATAACCATAGAGTCTCAAAATCCATGGTCACATAGGATTGACACCATGAATCTCACCCCCACCCTTAGTCGGTGCTCATTGAGAGCTCCCAAATCCACTCTCCCTAGACCTATCTGCTCTCCTCACGGAGCTAGGAGCTCCCATCCTTTTAGATGACTACCTTGTACAACTCCTTCTACTCTGATGTGATCCACTAGTATAAGAGTGAGCTAGTAAGCACCCTCTAAGGTGCATTATTTCATCCTCCAAATCCTATGTGTATGTTGTATTCTCTTGACAATGTACCTGGTAGTTACTCAGTAAATTTTGGAGTTGTGTAACATCTACCCATATCTAAGATACCTTGTCACTACTCCTTACCTCCTATCCCGAGCTCTCAATCCTAACCTATGACCAAAGTGCAATGATCTTTGTCGCTTATCTATCGATCACTACCACCTACCCATCCATCACTAGTACCTATCAATCAATATTTGCCTATGCAATCAACACATATGCCTATAGGAGAGCCCTCTCCTCTACGTAATCCATCCACTCCTGTCTCCCTTAGATCAAATCACCTGTAGCTTAACAATGGTAGCATCATGAGCTACCAACTATACTTGCACCCCATGCTCATCCAAGTCATCCTCATAGTCCCCCAACTAGAAATTTGTATATATGCTGTCCATCTACTCATCATATATCTAGAGACACACATGTTTCTCCCTTAAGTCTAACCTCTTTTCAGGTCACTCACCTAAGTCTAGATCCTCCTTAGCTGGAGCCTCATTTGGAGCCTCCCCATGAGCATCCTCTATCCCTACAAAAATAACATCTCCTAGAGATCCATCCCTGTGCCACTGATGCATCATCCACTAGGATTAATACTCTATTATGGTCTTGATATAATCTCTCTTAGAGGTAGTATCCACAAGATCTACCTCCTCCCCAACTACCTCCACTATAGGCCAAGCTAGTGTCCTCTCATATCCATGACATCAATAGATAATTGGATCACTAGGTAACCCATGGCATAGTCCAAACTATCATAGTACTCTAGCATATGGCAAGTAGTCTCACTCGATCTCGCATTGACCAAATATCCACCTCCATAGCCATACCCACCAAAGCTATGCCTCAACCTTAGACAATGTTGGAAAATCTCTGTATGTTCTCTAGATAACTGCATCTACCCTGAGCCATGCAAATAAATATGTATAATTCTCAATAAAACCTATATTAGGATTGCTATAACCCCTCTCTTGATAATGTTGCCATAGGATCCCATATTCTATCTCCTTATCTATGAGTTGTACCTGCATCATCCAAGGTAGCACCCATGGTCGATCCATAATAATATGCTACCATCCCCACACCTGCAATAGAATTTTTTAGCCAAATCCTTTCCACCCTCAAAAATGGATATCGTAGATCTCGTCATAGAGCTATGCTAATAATATAGTATCCCACACCATCACTAAAGGTCTCTCTATGGTGCACTCCACCAATATAAACACTAACTCCAAAAGGTTCCATGGAAACCTGGCTCCTAATGAGTCTGGTAGTAGCATGTTAGAACTAAGCGTCATCAACAGGGTATGTATCATCATCAAGACCTATACATCATACCATATATCCATAAGGATAACTCCACTAGGAAAATATCACAACGTCTTAGGCCAGTCATATCTGAAGTATCATCACAAAATTGTATCTCTAAGATCCTGATGAGTAGATATAATCGGTCGTTTCTCTAGCAAAATGTAAATTTTTTTTAGACATCCTCTAGGGTCATTGTCATATCCCTAGTCGGTAAGTGGAAGGTTTTGGTGCAAGGGTCCCACAAATCTATCAATGCATTCAGGTAGGCTCTATATCCCATCACTGGCTCTAGCTGTGTCACTTGCTTGAGGCTAATGGCATCAATCCATTCCTATTTCTCCTCTATTAGTAGGCCATTAGTGGTTCTAAATAGATTCAAAAATTGATACCGACTCTTAATCACCTACCAGGGGCAAGCAAGATTAAAAAAAAACAAATAAAAGGAAACCCAAACACAACTAAAAAAGGGTACTTTTACTTGCAAAATCATGACCATTCCACCCAAGGATGGCCCCGAAAATTTTGGACATCCCACCCATAGAAGGCCCCCAAATTGTTGGACATCCCACCCATGGATGGCCCCCAAACAGATCAGGGTAGTCGTCCCTCCCAGGGACGACATTCAAAATTGCCCAAAAATGGCCTTCCTAGCCACCAAAAACAAGCCAAAAAACATTCCCAAAACACCAAAAATGGAACAAAAGTGCACAAAAACATAAAATAAAGTAAAAAATAACAAATTTCAACACTAACGAGATTCATTTATTGAGATTTAGTGTGTTTCATTTGCAAAAAATAAAAATAATTACACTTCCAAAAGTAACAAAGTGCAGTAGAAAATTTAGCCCTTACCCATCTCTCATCGGATCCACCACTTGACGAGTACACAGGCTGACTCATGGTGATTTTGGGATAGTTTAAATAGTGCTCTACTTTATAAAATCACTCTCCTTCCACACGATCCATTAGTTTGTGGGTGACGAGGAGCTTAACATTTACATTTCAATGATCTTCCTATAATTTATCTATCAAAATATGCTAATGTTTTATTTTGGTAAATAAGATACTATAGCATTAATACCAGGTTTTAAAGGTTGAACCAAAACCTTTTATAAAAATAAGCCCATGGTTGTTGATGAACATGTCCTTATTAAGGATCCTATATATGTAAAATCTACATGCCGCCAAAGCCATTACATCTAGTAAGGCACATAGCCTGTTATCAAAAAGAAACTTCCCATATAATATTTTGGGTCTACTCTGAGAAAACACACCTGCATCATAATTACAAAAAAATAAATAGACACAGATCCCTTCCTTGAAACAATGGAGAAACAAAAAGCTATAGACACACATAGCAGAGTACTGAAAAAACTCCCACAAGCTCTGTATTGATAATTACTCTTAATATTTATTTGGTAATTGATTTCTTCTGTATATGACATGCTTTGGGACCACATCTCGTATTGGCCAATCAGCCTTGGAGAAGTGAACCTGCTGGCTAGATTTATGGTGGTGGCTATCTGGTGGTCCATGTGGCTCTGGTTCGAAGTCTTATATTGTCATTTATTTCCTGCCCTGTGATTATAAAACAACCTCAAATTACTAAGATGACTAGGAGCCATGTTATCTGACATGTGACTTCCCCCATTAGTCTTTGTGGTGTTTCCAAGAAACATCCACCAAAATTGATAGCTTGAATAATTTTTATTGTGAGTCCATTTCAAAAAAGAGACGAGAATACTCATAGCCTTCAAACTTACAGTGCCTTCCCTGTTGGTAAATTAGACTATCATTCTTGGAATTCTTTTTGAATAAGCTCCTCTACTTCACTCGGGACACCATGTTCCCATGTGAAAATTCTATCACCATTGACATCCAAATTGGCCAGCTTATCTACAACTTTGTTAGCTTCTCAAAAGACATGTTGGGATTTTATGTCTTGTCTTCCCTAGAAAAGGATCCTAGCCTCTTAAACAATTGTTTTAATCCTCCAAAGAGGTGTTTTGCAATTACTGAGGAGATTTATAACATGCATAGAGTCTCCTTCTATGATCAAGTTTACTTCTACGTCTTGAGTAATTTGAAGGCCTCTCCACATAGCTCTAGATTTAGCTTCGTTGTTCGTCCTTGTTCCCAAATATTTGGAAAATACAAGCATCATATTCATATTATGATCTTGCACAATACCGCCAGTGCCTACTCTTCCAGGATTGTCCTTAGCCACTCCATCAAAATTAAGCTTAAACCAACCCATAGGAGGTGGGGACCACTTAAAATTGGCTCTAGGGTTGACTACCCTAGGCACAAACTCATCTAACAAGGTTAAGCTTAAATATTGAGCAATTGTGGTCTCCTGTAGATGAGGTTTATGACTATCAAAAGGGATAAGGTTCACATTCTCATTGGTAAAGTATAGGATCCTGGAAATGATAGTTTTATGATCATGGATAGACTCATTAAAGACTCTATGGTTCCTTTCTAACCACACCTGCCAAATATAGTGATTGAGACAAATTTTCCACATGTATCTAAGTATTTGGCTTGAAAATGGGTAAGGCCACTGGACAAACAAATCAAGTACGATGGTTGGTTTAAACCAAGAAATATTGAAGGCCTAAAAAACCCCACTTAGGACAGTCAAGGAAAAAGGGCACTCAAGGAAAATATGATAAATGGTCTCCCAATTAGCCCTGCACAAATAACAATGATTAGTGATACAAATACCTTTACACATCATATTATCAATGGTTAGAATTCTTCCTTGGATAACCAACCATGAAAAGACTACAATTTTTGGAATTAAATTTTTTATCCAAACTAAGTCCTTTTGGAGGATAAAATCCTTGTCATCAAGCAGAATCTTGTAAGTTGATTTAATAGTGAACTACCTATTTTTCGTAGGAGCCCAGGTCACTTGATATTCCTTGGGTCTCATGGGGATAAACTATTTCCTAAGAATGTTACAAAGATTATTTGATTCCGTTTGAAATCCCTAAATCCTTATTTATTTCTACTTCATTCCACCTCTATCCTCAACTATATAATCAAAGACTTTTCTTCCAATGAGTTCTTCCGTGATATCTCAAATTCGGGCTAAGTTAGGATATTGCGTTAGTGTTTCATCCTTAGCCCACCTATCATTCCAATAATTTATCCTCTCACCATTGACTAAAACCCATCTTAAAACTTATTTTATGATTTCCTTATAATTGAGAATTGCTTTCCAAAAATCAAAACCTCTAATTGGAACTGAGTCACTTAGAAATTCCATATTTTGAAGATACTTTCATTTGATGATAGTTGTCCATTCATTTTCTTCACCAGAAATGAGGTGCCATGCCTACTTAGCTAGTAAATATAAATTCATATGAGCAATTCTCCTCAGACCTAAGCCCTAATTTTCCCTTGATTTGCACACTTTGGTCCATCCTACAAGGTGTATCATTTTTTTCTCCTCTAATCCAATCCATAAAAATTCTTTTTGGATTTTCTCATTTTTTTTTGAAAACCTTCATAGGGGATTTGAGAACGGAGAGGAAATAGACTGGAATGCTCTGAAGAGAGGCCTTAGTGAGGGTTAGATTTCCTGCTTGAGATAGAAGATGACCTTTCCATCCAACAAGTTTTTTTTGAATTATTTCAATAACCCTGTCCCACATTGACTCTCTCAGAGAACCAATGAAAAGAGGGAGACCAAGATACGAAGTGGGGAGGTTTGCTATATCACACCCTAAAATTTTTGCAATCCTTCCTTACCTCTAAATGGGGATGTTCAAAAAATATAACTTGCTTTTACTAAAATTAACTTTCTGACCAACAACATCCTCGTAGAGTATGTATTTAATTCTTTTGGACTCAACCACCAATGCCTTAGTCAATAGAAGGTTATCATCAATGAATTATTGGTGAGAAACAACTATAGTGAGAGATATTGCCTTTATTCCTAATATTAGCCTTGAAATACAAGCATTTTTGATGGTTTTGCCTAAATCTTCTACCACAATGATGAATAACATGGGGCTGATAGGGTCCCCCTGACAAATTCCTCTATGAATTTGAAAGTAACTAGTAGTTGTTCCATTAACCAGAATTGATAACCATGTTTTAGAAATGCATTCTTTGATAAAATTAACCCATTGGTGGAGAAAACCAAAGTTAAGGAGGACAACAATCAGAAAGTCCTAATTTAGCCTGTCAAATGCTTTGTTCATATCAAGATTGAGGGCAAAAATAGACCTGTTAGTATTATGAGCAGAGTGCAAAGCTTCATGAATTGTGATAACTCCATCCAATATTGACCTACCCTAGATAGAGATTCCCTGACACAAATCTATGAGGTAGGGTAGAACATCTCTCATTCTATTTACAATGGCTTTAGTTAGGATCTTGTAAGAAATATTACATAGACTGATTGGCCTAAAGTTAGCCATAGAATTAGGGGTTTGCTTCCTAGGAATTAGAGAAATAAAAGTAGATTTGATACCTTTTGGGATATGATTGCTTGCTTGAAATTCTCTAAAAGTAGAAATTACATCCTCACTTACGATGTCCCAAAAAACTCTATAGAAATGAGGGGAAAGCCATCGAGTCCCAAGGCATTGTCTTGCTCCATGCTAAACAAGGCTTCCTTAATTTCCTCATCAAAAAAGGGAGCTAGAAGCTTAAGGTTTATATACTCATTTATTATGCTAGGAATGGATTATAAGAGAATATATTTGGCCTCCTCATTACACTGCAATTCTTGACCAAGGATAGAATTGAAATAAGTTACTGCCTCCTTTCTAATTTCTGTTAAGTCTTGAGTAATAGAACCATCTGCTTTTTTAAAAACATTTATCTTGTTATTGCTTCTGTTTCTAAGTGTGGTGACATGAAAAAAATTAGAATTTGAATCTCCATATTTCAACCAAAGATCCCTTGATTTTTACCTCCAATAGATTTCCTCATAGGCCAAAATGTTATGAAACTCTGCTAGTTTTATTCATTCCTCCTGCCTAGTAGTTTCATCAACATCAACATGTTGAATCCTTCAATAAATATCTTCAAAATTTCAACAACCTATTTTTTATTTTCAAATAGGTTCCCAAAGACCTCTTTGTTACAAGTTTGAAGCTTTTCCTTAACAAAATTTAATTTGCCAACAAGTTTAAAAGTTGCACTACCCCTGACAGGCTGCTGCCACCACTGAATTAAGTTATCTTTAAAACTAGAATGTTTGATCCACATAGATTGAAATCTAAAAGGTTTATTGAAGGACAAAGAGTTAGGGATATCCAATAAAATGAGATTATGATCATAGGCAATTTTAGGAAGGGCTTGTAGGGTAGAATCATCGAACAGAGTTGTAGCCTCCTTTGATAGAAAAAACCTGTCAAGCCTTTCTTGAATGAGATGACACCCTATCCGACGATTGCTCCAAGTATAATTCACTCCTCTAAGTTTTACATCCATTAACATGTTGGAGTTCACAAAGTCATTGAACTCATCCATGCTCCTAATAGGTGGTCCATTTCCACCAATTTTATTTGAAGGGTAAAAAAGAGTGTTAAAATACCCAGCCAAAATACAGGGGACATTATGGAAGATTTCACTCAGATTGCCTAAGTACTCCCACAGTAGATCTCTTCCCTGAATTGAAGTTGGGGCATAAATATTTGAAAGGATCCACGAGCTTTTGCTATTTATTTCCTTAAATAAAACACTAAGAATGCTATAATATTTCTAAATAATGGTGCATTCTACTATCTAGGGATCCCAAAAAGTTATAAGGCCTCTAGACGCTCCTATGGCTGATTTGCAAACCATCTCCCCTTGATTCCAGATCTTTTTTGCTAATTTTTTTGATTGAATCTCATTAGTTTTTGTTTCTTTCAATATGATAATAGTTGGATTCACTTGATTTCTTATTGGACTAACTTCCCTATGTTTGGGTACGCCATTGAGGCCTCTCACGTTCCATGAGACAAACTTCATTTAGATTGTTTGGGATTTCTTCCTCTCCACCTCCCTTGAGGGGGTTTTCCTAATTTGTTGTGTTCAGAACCCAAAATAACCCGTTGAAACAAGGTTCTCTATTTTCCATTGGCAATGTCATTATCAGTTTTAATTTTTTAATGCTCAGCATTTGATATTCTACCTCTTCTTTTTTCACTGCCAAAATCTATAGGAGACTTCATAGTGCTCCTGGTTTGTTTAGGACTAAATTTGGGGGAGGCAATTTGTTGCAGAATCGACTGCCATATTCCTCATTCTGAAGATTTTCACATATCTCCATCCCTACATCCAAATTTTATTCTTTTTTCCTATATTCCATTGGTCTATGGGACAACTCCTTAGTAGGATTCACCTAGATCCTAGTGATGATGTTAGAGATATGAGATTTTTTATTTTCCAATGCCTCAAATTTCTTCCTAAGTTATTTAGCATTAGGGTTTGGCTTTGGGATGCCCACTGGGCTTGAAGTATTTTTAGCATTAGGGTTTAAGGATACTAACTTGGATGGGGATTCTATATATCAGGCATTAGGGTTTGGATTTGTGATGCCCATGGGGCTTACAGTAATTTCAGCAATAGGATTTGAGGATCCTGACTTGGATGGGGAATCTAGAGAGTCAAAAAGGTTAGCCTGAAGGTTCTGGGCTTCCATGTCTTTTGATAATCCTCCTACTCCCATATAGGATAGAATTGAAAATTTATTTGAAACTAGAGGATTGGAACTTACCTGAGTGTTTTGGTTGCTAACAAGATGTTGTTTTCCTTTGTCTTGTTGGGACCCTGCACCGTCTCTTTTATTTCTTTGATAGACATAGTTTACCTAATTGAAATAACCTCTTCTAGGGAAACTCCTCAAATTTTCATTGTCTAGCATTCCTTGCTTCTGCTTTTCTCTATTCATTTCCAAGTTAGGGCACTGATTGCATATATGTCCTTGATTTTTGCATTCTACACATAATACCAATTTGTTCTTGTATTCTATCGACTGTTTTCGATAGTATTCTCCATACTCTAGCTCCACAAACCTTGGAAATTCATTATCCAAATTAGCATTTACATAGATTCATGCATGAGTCATCCTTGTCCTGGCCAAGGTTGCATGGTCAATGGAGATCAAGTCCCCTATAGTTTTGGCTATGCCCTGCAACCAATATTCATTGAAGAACTAGGCAAGTAGACTCGGAATATGAGTCCAAATAGGGGTAATGTTAATATTTTGCTTTTCAGGGTCAAAATATTCACCTCATCATCTGAGAAAAAGGCTCATTTTTCCCAAAAACCAAGGACCTCCTATTAAAATGTAGTTAGCATACTCCATATTATTAAAATGGATAATGAAGAACCCTTGAGTTAGAGCTACCAACTCCAAGCTGCCTATCGGTCGCCATTTACCCATCGCCAAGCCCTGATAGTCTCCAACTAGCATTCAATACCTCAAATATATATTTATATTAATAACAACATTTCATGTGAGTCTCTTTTGCTATATTTATGCATGTAATTATCCTTTGCTTTTAATTTTAATAATCAAGCATTTAAACAATATTCACTTTCAATTACTTGCTAAAGGTAGGCTTCATGAACTTGGCACTTCATTGCCACCCAAATTTTATAATATTTCACCATTCATCAACCAACAACCATATTTTCAAAAAAAATAAACATAAGTACACAACAGATAAATCATTCATGCAATCTTACGTGAAGTGCAAATATGGGGCTTTCATGTACCCCTTAGTTGAATCATCACTTCCCAAATCATATTTTCCACTAAGCAACTTATCCATCCTATGCACATACTTGGTACTACACATACAAAGGATATCAGTAGTACCATGCTCCAAAATATAAAGGTAAGTTTAATTTATTAATCTATCCATAACCAATGGTCGTGTGGGGTGGGTAATTATAGTAAACAAGAATGGTGGTGAATACTATGACTGGTGGTTAGTTTAAACAATTTGTTGTTGAATTAACAATAGATTTCTTATGTTTAATGATGAGAAGAAATTGTTGTAGATATGTGGCCCAATTTTTATGTATTTTATTAGCTTTGACTATGTGTAAATGAGCTCTAGAGGTTTGTATTCTATGTGGATGTTGCTTTTCTTTTCTGAGAGATTGTGCTTCCAATATTTATATGTGTGTAAAATGAAATATATCTCTTTGTCATAAATGGGGTATTTTTAGGGTTATGCATAGTGGCTATTTATTGCCAAATTGGCTAAAATTAGGATTTTCAAAATTTAAAATTGGCTAATATTTGGGACCCTTGACTAGGGCCCATTAGACAAAAATTTATGGGTGCAAATATTTTTTTGGGTCAATTCACCCAATTTTATAATAATTTGACAATTTTAAGTTTAAATTTCCAATATTTTCCCTAATAATAGTGAACCTTCTACATGTGGTTGAACACTATTCACCTAGATTTCAAAACTGATTTCCCAAATTTTTATAAATATATTTTGGGGATGACCCCTTACGCATAACCCTAGGTATTTTAAAACTATTTCATTAAAATTTTTATTATGATACAAAATTAGATACCCATGCTATATGAGAATAGCTCCCAATGTGTACTTTGATGCAATGGTCATTATCTTAAAATGTTTATGTATATTATGTAGGGAAATAATAAGAGAAAACATGATTGGTCTTTCAACCTCTAAAATACCCTCTATTATGTATTTCCCCAATGGCACTTGGATTTGGTACCTCCTTTGGTCACTTGTTGTATTGGCCTAGGTGTGTGATAATACCAATATAGATCTTCAATAGAAATTGGCAAGACCCCAAAAGTTTTGAAATATTAGAGTCTTTGGAGTAGGCCAATCTCTAATTACCTAAACATTCTTACAATCAACATGGACTCCCTCTTTGTCAACAATATACCTAAGGTATTAAATATTTGTTATTCCAATGACCACTTACCCAAATTAGCATATAACATGTATTTGAAGAATTTGAAGTACATATCAAATTTCTTGTAGATGTTCCTCCCATATATTACTATAAATGAGAATGTCATATAAGTAGAAAACCACAAATGAGTTGGTATAGGAACACAATATGTCATCCATCATACTCATGAATGTGGTGGGTATAATGGTGAAGCCAAAATACATAACCATCCATTTAAATAAATCCTACTTGCATTTAAATGTAATATTCCATATTTTATTGGGATTCATCGATATTTGATGATAGATAAATTTGAGATAAATTATAGTGAATATATTTCCACCATGGAGCTAGTCCAATAAATCATCTATTTGAGAGATTAGATAACAATTGTTTATAATGATTTTATTCAAATATCTATAGTGAATATAAATTCTTCATGTTCTATGCTTCTTTGAAGTAAAGATAATTAGACTACCACAAGGTGAAGCACTTGGTATAATATACCCCATTTGAATCAATTTTTGGATGTCTTCTAATTTTATCATTTTCAAGAACTAATTTGTGATAAATAGGTGCATTAGAGAAAGAATGACTAGGAACTAAATTCTTTAAATTTTTTTTTCTAATAATGAAGTAGAATACCAATTTTTGACTTGAACAAGTCATGTTATTTTGCTACAATTTTGTCCATGTACTTCTATTGTGTAGGGACTACAATTGGTGCAATGATGGTCCTCCTTCTACTTTACGAGTTGACCATCAATAGAATGAATTCTATTATTCTAGATATCATCTTTGTGCATTGTTTAACACCGATTAAGGAAGGAATGGTAGGGGGAGATATATATATAGGATCATAAAGTATTAACCTTTGATAGTTATGATGACATTTTAGGGCCTAGATACATATGCACTATTCCTCTTCCATATAAAAGGTTGGATTAAAATCACAACACACATATCAAAGGGCACAACATCACACAAAATTTATTTTTAAAATTATTGATGGTATAAGAGAGATGCATTTGTTGAGTGGCACAAATGTCTCTCCCCTATTGTAACCATACAACATTATATGGTTTTGGGTATGGTGTAATAGACATATTCAAATCCTTCATCATCTAAGAAAAAAATAGATTCTTTTGAATCTCACTATCAATAATGAAATATAAAAAACTTACCTTTGACCCTATATTTATGAGTGTAATAGGTGTTCCTCCTCCCATGAATACTCTATTATAGCTTGTGTGGTCGTACTTGTCACATTTGGTTTAACTTCTATGATTCACCTCCCTTTATCTCTAGCATGTGTGTAATGACCCAAAAACTAGCTAAAATGATCTAAGGATTTTTTTTAGTGAACGGAGAGGTATCCATAAATCCTTAACTATCATAATAGTTTAAGTTAATATATTTCTTAGGTTTACCAAAATACCGAAATATACAAATAATCATGTCACACTTAATACCCTACACAAGTTCATTTGTGTAGGTATATCATGCATACCATAGATAAGCTATCCATATCATCTTTCTAGATGAGATAACTTATCACCTTCAATATAGTTGAAGTTTTACATCCATATCCATACCATGAACAAGTCTATTTATGCTGGTATGCTACACGTACTACATGTTAAGTCATCCATATCATCTTCCCGATGAGCTAACTTAATCCATTTGTATATTATCAAGTTGTTTCATAGCTTAAATCACCCTAAGAGGTCTTAATCTCTTAGGTCTATTCCTATATTCACCCTAAGAAATCCTAATCTCTTAGGTCTATTCTATATTCACCCTAAGATATCCTAATATCTTAGGTCTATTCTATGTTCACCCTAAGAGATCCTAATATCTTAGGTCTATTCTATGCTCTTTAGAAAGACAAGGCTAACTTAATTTATTTAATCTAACTAAGAACAATATCTACTCAACATTTAATAGGCACCTTAAATAAAACATTATGCAAAATAACATTAAAGCAAAGGAAAGCTAAGTATCCACAATATCTACATATTCAAATACAATAATTTAGAGATACATTCCTTATTCATTTATTAAATCATTACATAAATCCAAGTATGGTAAAACCTCCATACTTTAAAATAATAAAGTAATACATTCATGTCCATCTAGGGATTTATCCCTAAAAGTCTAATCTACTTGAACATAAATAAATTATTGCAATTAAAATCAAAGTCAGTGCATTGGTTCCAATTGTCCTCTTTGGTCCTCCTTGTCTTCCCATAATTCTTTTGAGGGTAGTAGGGGATCAGGGTAGCTAATGATTCTATGAAAGACATGCATCTAAATGCATCTAATTGTAACATGAAACCATTGCATATATTGTATACTTTCCCAAATTGCAACTATATAAATTTAATTAAAGCATTCAACTGTCTATCTAGTTGATCTCATGAGAATATTCTCATTTTCATTCTTATCTCTCATTTATCCAAAGAGAGTCATTTTAACAATTATAGGTGGATCGCAAATCTTCCTTTAGTCAAATTATATCAAAAAGCCTTTATTGCAAATAACCAGGGTCTCTTTCCTTAATTAAGAAAATAATCCATTTTACTTTTATTTAAATTAATCAAAGTATCATTATTTTAATTAACCAAATAAACTATGATTCTTTTATTTAAATTAATCAAAGTCCCATTCCTTTAATTAATCAAATAAACTATAATTCCTTTATTTAAATTAATCAAAGTCCCATTCCTTCAATTAACCAAATAAACTATAATTCCTTTATTTAAATTAATCAAAGTCCCATTCCTTCAATTAATCAAATAATCAAAATAAACCATATTATTTCATTAACTAAAGCCCCATTTCTTTAATTAACCAAATAATCAAAATAAACCATATTATTTCATTAAATAAAGTCCAAGTCCTTTAATTAACCAAATAATCAAAATAAACCATATTTATGCAGGAGCCTATATTTATAAGGTTTTTTTAAAAGAATTTTTAAAGTAAATTTTTATTACTCAAAATGGAATTATTTGACGTAAAATATAATTTTTCGTAAATGGTAATTATTAAAAAAAGAATTTTTTTATGAAAGACTAATTTGTCGAAAATAGTAATTATTTAAAAAGGTATTTTTTGGTAGAAAAATAAATTTTCTGAAAATAGTAATTTTTTTTATTTTTAGGGTTTTAAGCTTTAGGGTTTTATTTTAGGGTTTCTTTTAGGGCTTCAAGTTTTAGGGTTTCTTTAGGGATATATATTCCTTTGGTATTGCATTGTAAAAGGGGAAGTGAATCCACGAATTAGAAAAAAATTATTTATTAGTTTATTTCCATGTACTATAGTTTTTATGTGAATGTAGGGTTTTACATATTATTTTCATTTACCGCAATTTTTATGTAATAGGGGGTATTTTGTTTTGACCTCTTGCAGATGGATTTACATCATTTGGTATCAGAGCAAGTTGGATCTTGTTGGGAGGGGAAAAAAAAAGACAAGAAAAGAGAAAATGAGAGGAAAGCAAAGAGGCTCAAAAAAAAAAATGGCACTTTGTGCAGTGCTTACAGAAGGTTTGTAAAACCTTGGAGACAGAAATTGACACTCTGTGTAAGTGCTTGCAGGAGGTTTTTTATGTAAAATCCTTAGATAAAGAGATTGGCACTTTGTGTAGTGCTTGTAGAAGGTTTGTAAAACCTTAGAGAAAGAAATTGGCACTCTGTATAAGTGCTTGCAGGAGGTTTTTTTATATCAAACCTCAGAAGAAGAAATTGACACTTTGTGTAGTGCTTACAGAAGGTTTGTAAAACCTTAAAGAAATAAATTAGCACTCTATGTAGTGCTTGTAGGAGGTTTTTTATTCATTAAAAATCTCAGAGGGAAGAATTGACACTTTGTGTAGTGCTTGCAAGAGGTTTTCTATTTTAAAACCTAAAAGGAATAAATTGGCACTATGTGTAGTGCTTGTAGGAGGTTTAAGATATAAAATATCAGAAGGAGATTGGTACTTTAAGGAGTACTTGTAGATGTATGGTACTATATAGAGAGTGATTATGAGTTTGATCAGAGTAACTCACAGGAGCAGAGTTATTTTCAACCAAAGGAGAATGATGCAGGAGCCTATCTTTAGAGAGTTTTTTTTAAAGAAGTTTTAAAGTAATTTTTTATTACTCAAAATGGAAATATTTGACACAAAATATAATTTGCCGAAAATGGTAATTATTAAAAAAAGCAAAATTTTCTGAAAAAATAATTTGCCGAAAATAGTAATTACTTAAAAAGTTACTTTTTGGTGGAAAAATCAAATTTCTGAAAATAATAATATTTTTATTTTTAGGGTTTTAAGCTTTAGGGTTTTCTTTTAGGGCTTCAAGTTTTAGGGTTTTCTTTTAGGGTTTCTTTGGGCATATATATTCCCTTGGTATTACATTGTAAAAGGGAAAGTGAATCCAAGAATTAGAAAAGAAATTATTTATTAGTTTATTTCTGTGTACTGTAGTTTTTTTATGTGAATGAAGGGTTTTACTGATTATTTTCATTTATTGCATTTTTTATGTAAATGGAGGGTTTACGTATTATTTTCATTTACCATAGTTTTTATGTAATGGGAGGTATTTTGTTTTGACCTCATGCAAGAGCTAGCAAGAGCCAACTACGAAAGACCTCATGCAAAATCTAGCAAGAGCCAACTACGAAAGACCTCATGCAAAAGCTAGATTTTTAGAAAAAAAATGTATTTTTAGAAAAAAGCTAGAAACTTCATGCGAATAAAGAATGGATAAGAATGCTTAGCTATCAGATAGATAAGAATTCTTAGTTGGAAATTCATTGCCCATGTTTATAAATAAGAAGTGGATGTGGAGCGTGAGAGGGGAGCAAGGGGCTCCAAAGTAATTAGCACTCGATGCAATGCTTGTAGGAGGTTTTTGTTGTGAAGCCTCAGGGGAAGGAAATTGGCACTTGGTGTAGTGCTTGTAGGAGGTTTGTGGTGTAAAATATCAGAGGAAATAATTTGGTACTCTATGTAGTGCTTGCAGGAGGTTTGAGATGTAAAACCTCGAATGGAAGAAGGAGATTGGTACTCTGAGGAGTGCATGCAGATATGAAGCTCTATAGAAAGTAATTATGTAATGTTGATGTGGTAGCTAAAATATAATAAAAACAATATTATGTTTTTTTATGTTTCATGGGTTATGTTGTTATGTTTTTATTTTATGTGTGGTGCATGAAGATGTCTGAGCATCTAGGAGAGGTTGTTGTTCAATTGACCCCCTCTCCACCGTTGCATCATAATGGTATCAGAGCCAGAAGATCGATGGGGTTGTGTATGATGCAGGAGCTTTGTGAGCAGGAGCTCATAATTTTTTTGTTACCCGGTGAGTTTGATGCAGGAGCATCTAGCTGGCAAGAGCCAACTATGAAGGACCTCATGCAAAAGCTAGATTTTTAGAAAAAAGATGTATTTTTAGAAAAAAACTAGAAACTTCATGCGAATAAAGAATGGATAAGAATGCTTAGCTGTCAGATGGATAAGAATGCTTAGTTGGCAACTCATTGCCCATGTTTATAAATAAGAAGTGGATGTGGAGCGTGAGAGGGGAGCAAGGGGCTCCAAAGTAATTGGCACTTAGTGTAGTGCTTGTAGGAGGTTTTTTTGTGAAGCCTCAAGGGAAGAAAATTGGCACTCGATGTAGTGTTTCTAGGAGGTTTGTGGTGTAAAAATTTAGAGGAAGGAATTTGGCACTCTGTGTAGTGCTTGCAAGAGGTTTGAGATGTAAAAACTTGGATGGAAGAAGGAGAGTGGTACTCTGAGGAGTGCATGTAGATATGAAGCTCTATAGAGAATAATTATGTAATGTTGACGTGGTAGCTGAAATATAATAAAAACAATATTGTGTTTTTTTTGTGTTTCATGGGTTATGTTATATTTTTCTTTTATGTGTGGTACATGAAGATATCTAAGCAGCTAGGAGAGATTGTTGTTTAATTGACCTCCTCTTCGCCATTGCATCACATATAATTTTATTAACTAAAGTCACATTCCTTTAATTAACCAAATAATCAAAATAAACCATATTATTTCATTAACTAAAGTCCAATTCCTATAATTAACCAAATAATCAAAATAAACCATATTATTTTATTAACTAAAGTATCATTCCTTTAATTAACCAAATAATCAAAATAAACCATATTATTACATTAACTAAAGTCCCTTTCCTTTAATTAACCAAATAATCAAAATAATCCATATTATCTCTTATTTAAAGATAAGGAAGCAACTGATTATTTCATAAAATTATGACCTTACTTAAATAAAACAAAGAGTTCATTTAAACAAAACTTAAATCCAAAGGAACCATAATAATTCTATTGGAGTAGATGACCATGCTTATTGTTTGGATAAGAGAGACAACCAAGGACTTTAAATGCCCACATGGCACCCTATAGCGGTCTGCTATGAGCGACCCCACTATGGCTAAGCAAAACAAGAAATCCTTAATAAGGGGTAATTAAACTCCTAGGTAGACGTAGAACACGACATGGCATATTTCACAATGGTTGATACCCTCAGACAACCAAGTGCTAGTCATATTATGTCAACATGCTACTAGATTTAAATGGGTAGTTAGCCCAGTTAGAAGGTTTGAAATGATGTAGTATCATCAACTAAACCCTAAGAGGAAGGGGACCAGTCAGATGATTATATGTACAAATAGTTTATAATGTTGAATGAAGGATGGGTGAACCAATAACAACCAACACAAAAACAGTAAGAGGTCTCTCTATACCAACAAGATATCACCTCCAACACTGACAACATACATCATATGGTTTAGACTATTGGACAATAGGAGTTAAGGTTAAAGAAATAGTTCAATCAGGTACAATCCCTTGTTACTAAATCTTAATAAAAAAAAATAGCGAAACCTAAGGTCACTCAATGCAGCACTTCAACCATCATAGAGCTCAATACGAATATCTTCTAAGCAAAATAGTTAGATACAACTTTCTATCTACGAATGGGAGATTGTATTAGGTACTATGATTCAAATGCTCATTGAGTGTCTCGAAGGATCTCAAGATAAAAATGAGATACAAATACCCCCATCAAGCTAGAGAACTCATAACCAAAAGAGGTGACACCACAATTGCATGGAAATATAAAAGTAAAGTAATTTCTAATGAATATGAGATCAAGCAACAAACTATGTTGTCATAATTCAAATGATAACCATAATAAAATATTCATGAGGATTTCACAAAGGTTAGAAAGGAGGATAGATACATTTAACCAACCTATAATTTTCTAAGATAATTTCATTTTCCTTCTCAAGTGTTGTTTTCATAGTAAGCCTAGTCCTCTTTTTTTTTTTGTTCTTTCATTCTTTCTGGTCCTCCTTTTTGTGAGGTCCCCTCCTTTCCTTACTATTTTTTTTAAAGAATGGAGTTCTCTTCTTCCATGCTTCTAGACTCTGCCCAAATATTAAATCTACCTACCCTCCTTTAATTCCTTCTCATCTAACTTGTGGTATAAGCATATCTTGTTTTCTAAATCATTCTTTCCTAACTTCAAAAATTTACCATAGATGAAGCTCCTTTTTCTTAGTCAGCACAAAGCTTCTTATCTAAGTTTATTTTAAATATTATTCCTCTTTTTAAAAGAGAAACTCTTATCAAAATATTTATATGCTTAAGACCATATGAGCATGTAAAGCTCCTTTAATTTTCTTGAGTGAGACTTAATTTCCTAGTTCTAAATAAATTTCTTTCATTATTTAAATTAAGATCCTTACTAATATTTTAAATGAGAATAGATTTTGATTATCTATTTCAATCAAATTCTACTATTATTTAAAATAGATTCTTCTATACCCACACACACACATATACATATACATATATATATATGTGTGTGTATGTATATTTATGTGTGTGTGTCCTCTCATCATAAACTAGCAATATGCTATTCTTACAATAATTTGGTGAATTATTAAGGCAACCAAACTTATGCACACAAAACCAATAATGCAACAAAGTGATGAAGTGAAAGATAATAGATTATATACGACAAGCAAGGAGGGAGTCTTTCCATCAATCCAGTTATCTATCTCAGTCGAAGAATGTATGATAGCTACTAGGTTATCAATTGTAGCTCTAGGTGGTTGGCTAGTTGATGATTATCCCTAAAATAATAATGCATACCTATATGAGGGTAGCCATCAATGTTACCTTGAGTCACCGTAATCATCATTTTCCCCATTTCAAGCACCTTGTTTCTAGTGGACAATTCTATTTCTTCCAGCCATGAGTATACTTGATCCTGCATGTGGATAATATGTTAGCAATTACATGTTCTTCAAATATGAATAAATCTAAATATTGTATAATCATTCATTTGCAATAAAACTAAGTATCAAATTAGCATTGATCATCATATAGTATTTCATGCCAAAAGTCCCACTAGGGAGGATAATGAAAATGTGGATGTGTTTCTAGTGGGACAATTAGTGTAAAGGGTTAGTATTCAACAAATAATGACTAAATTGCTTGATACTCCTCTCTTGAATTTCAATTTATAGTGTCATAATTACACCATTTAACACTCATGTACTTTAAGGGATTTTTTTGAAGTCTTTATTCTACATCTAATTTTGATTTTGGGGCTAACCTCCTTTATCCTAATTCTTTGGAGAATCACTCTTATATTTCTTTGGCTAGTACTTTTTTTTTTTAGAATTTTTTTATTTGATCCTCCTTTTCTATTTTAGTTTATGTACTTTTATTCTAATTTGACAACAAGTTTATATGCCAATCCCAGTGTCTTGAATTCAAAAAGGTCCATGTCCTATCTAATGTACCATTGTAGCCCATTATGGTAATTAAAGATTTGACATCTTTTAGTATCTTGATTACCTAGCTTTACTACTATCGAGTGAAAAATATTAATATAATCATAAATAGTTTCGTCTTTAATTTGAGCTATTTCTTGATATTGCATGTAATGCTCTTCATAGAATTCCATAGAATAATATTCTTCCATGGTAGTGTCCATAAAATTATCCCATGTTAATTCTAAGTCATCTTAATTATCTTGTGTAAACCTATCATAATATGTTTCCCATCAAGTTTGAATAGGTAATGAAGCCTTCAAAAATATAAAAATGATTTTCTCATTATTCACAAATTAATTTATAGATAAATATGAAGATAACTAATCCAATCAATTTTCAAGGGCATTAGTGTTATTTTTTGCTTCAAATATAGAAATATCAAAATCCACCTATACCTTAAAAGGTGTTTGAGCACTAAATGGTGCTAGTGAGAGGTTATGTATAGGATGTTGCAACATCTATAGCAAGGAGTCGTTAAAGAATTTGAGAAAATTGATTTATCATCTAATTTTTGTGTTTCATGAGGGTTTCATTTAACATCATCTTGAAAGGATCGAATTGACTATGTTGATGTTTTCTATTCTACTTCTTCCCTATGACTATTTGAAATTATAAGAGGGGTAATCATGGATATTACATCTAATACCCAAACATTCAATATCTTGATCTCATGTTTATGGATATACACTCAAAATATAGACCATTTTGATACCACTAATTTAATAATTAGGAGTTCAGCTCTTCAAAAACTCAAAACTTTGAGATAAGAAAGATCAAGAAAGAATTTAAGTCAAAATTAATAGAGTATAAAAACCATAACACAAGAGTATATAAGTAAAACATCTGCTTGTTGTGGTACAGTGGTAAATGCTCTGGGTGTTGGTCGAGGCTGACCCAGTTTCCATTCCCCTTGTCTCCATCCTGCAGATATATGGTATAGTTAGGAATGTCCTATGTGCTGGTAGAGGCCGACAAGGCTTATTTCCTCCTATGCCCAACCTGTTGAGAGTGGCACCTCGAAAGGGGTGTTTTCCACTATAAATTAGTTTTATCCAGGTGTTGTAGGTGAGTTGGAGAGGAGAGGGCAATCCTCCAAGGGAGGTCCCAGGTTCAAATCTCCATCCTACCAAAAAGCTGAATTGAGTATCTAAAATCCAATTAAAAATGTTGGTGCAGGCAGGGTCGGGTGCAACACCCGGGTGACTTTGATGGTGTAGAACCCCCTGTTCATGGTCTCTTAGAACAAAACGACTCCGCAAAGGGTTTTTCGCTTAAAAAAAAAGTATATAAGTAAAATAGCAAACTTATTTTAGTGCTCAAAAAATAGTGTACAATGTAAGAAATCTCCAAAAGGAGATGTGAGGCTATAATATTTCATCAAATACTCATACTTTTTATAGTTAGGATGCATATCTCTTTATACAATAATTGGTCTATTGTAAATCCACTAGATTGAGTATGAAAGATCACCTATATAAAAATGTGGTGGTTCACCTTGCATGAGTTAGAAGGTCACCCATATGGTATGGAAATGTGGTGATTCACTTTTCATGAGTTATAAAATTTATGTTAAATGAAAATTAGATATATAAAACTTGTCTTTTGTATTTTAGCAAAAAAAAAAAATATATAAAATAAAAAACTACTCTTTTTAGTAACTATTTTTTCTTTCATTTTTAAAGGCCTTTGAAGCATTTTTCATGTAATTGGTCTATCTAGACATAGATTTACTATAAAATGTTATAGATATTCCTCTAAGCATTTGAACATATTTTGTCAAAATAAAGTCCAAAGTATAAAGTTATGTTCCAAACAATGTTATTAAAATTAAAAGAAAAATAATTTAGAATTTTTTGAGCATAAATCCATGCGAGAAAAAGGTTACATGCCGATCACCAAAACTCCTGCTCTTATTTTCTTGTTATTTGCTATTTTTGTTATTCATATGGTGATCTTCTTGATATCTTTCCTGTATTATCTACATGTTGATAAGCTTAATGTTCATCAATGATATTACACAAAATAGTAAGAAATTACACTATAAGTTTGTTTCGATGGTTGTGAATAGTATTTCAAAGTAGGGAACACTTATATAAAAATTGTTTAAATTAAAGTTTATTTATTTACATGTTTTAGAGAAAAATAAATAAGCGAGGAAATCTACATAAATATAACTCACGAGTTTACTCGCACAGTGGGAAAATCAATAATATTTCGTAGTAGAAAACATTTATATACAAATTACTTAAATTATAAGTTCACTTATTTACATATTTAAGAGAAAATAGATAATTAGGAAATCTACATATAATTATAAAGCACAAGTTCATTCAGTCATTGAGAAAAATCAAAATGAAAGGAAAAAAAAAAGATTTTTTTAATAATTTCATAAATTTAAAATTTTAACCAAAAAAACTAAAGAAAACAATTTATTTAAAATCTCATTTGACTGGTTCAAAGGTTAAAGTCTTTTACTGATAATAAAAGCGTGCTGGATGGCTATGGGAGTGATGAATTTTATAGGATTTCATTCCTTTTTCTAAACTTCAACATTTTGCATTCTGTGCTGAGTTTAAGTGATTAAAATGAATCATTCCTTCAAATTTTAAATTTAAATTGTAGAGTATTAAAACCTTAAATCTTACCTATAATAAGATAAATATTTGATCTTTCCTGACCCTTATTTTATTAAAAATAAGAATAATACTAAAATCTAGTCGACTTGACACGAAAGAGAATGACCGGCTTACTGTTGCTTCTAATACTACTAGTTCCATTGCAAGGAACTTAATGCATTAACTTCAATTCAGCAAGGTCCAGGTTGAATTTATCATGTTCAATTTCTTAACGATACAGAGAAGTCGTGTTGCTGGGCGGAGAAAGAGCAAGGCCGCATGAAGTTGAATGTCAACGTTCAAACCAGTAGCATTCAAATGAAAGATGAATGTCAACGTTCAAAACAGTGGCGTTTTCATATTTTGAATTAAAACATGTTTAAATTAACTACAAGTGGTGTCACAAGGAAGATACCAAAAACGAATATTGGTTTTCGCTTAGAGGCAGATGGTGGCAGGATAAAATCCTCTATGTAGAATCAAACTCTTGTCGTAAGAGATTTTAAGAAACAGTTATAGCATGGAACGTAATCAAAGCATAAGTTTCAACCGAAATGTCCAATGTCAATAGAAGAGACGCTATCCAATTCATAAGTTTGGTGGCTGTGAAATTCACGAAGGTGAGGTGCCTTTGGAACGATGACCACAGGTGCAGGGCTTTGAATTTGAACAATCAAAGGCAATCGCACAGTCGGTTCTCACTTAAAAGGTAAATAAAGTAGGTTTCAAATGGTCAAACAAGCAGAAATCAACAATTTGTGTTAAAAAAGTCTTCTTATACAAACTGTTGTTTTGACATGGAGTGCCATAAATAAACATAAATGTTTTCAAGTCCTTTTAGTATAATGTTCCCCACTTTTTGTGTATTAGACTTGGGAACCTGACAATTTTGTAGATGATTAAAATGTAGGCTTTCCCAAGCTTTCTGGTCATGAATATTGAAATGTGGAGCGCTGATTAATTTAAATGTACTGTTTGGTCAACCATGAGGAATGACTTCGACCATGCTGAATGCACATGCTAAATTCCATGCTAAATTCCAGCAACTTGAAGAATATAATTTTCCTCTTCCTCTTTCTTAAATATATACATTGGAACCCATTTCCATTTCGTCCACTTCAATTCAGGTCAGAGCTAATTGTCTTTTCCTCTCATGTGCCTGTTACAAGTGTGAATAGGGTTGTTTCGAAACTGGCTTAGAAAAATCTCTTTTCTAAGCTTCAGTGTGAATTCTCCCTCATTATGTCGGCAAATTTTGTCGGCAAGTTTGTTTTTATTTATTCCCTAATTTCCTCCTATCTTCCTCCTATTTTCCCTCCGTTAATTCTTCTTCCCCCTTATCCCTTCTTTTCCTCCATTTTCCCCTTATCTCTCCTTTGCCGACTTTCTTCCTATTTCCTTCTTATTTATACTCGTGAATTTGTAATGGTCAAGGTTGACGAGGGATGCAAATAAAGTTCTTGAATTTTTCAGTGATTAATATTTTGTTTTTTATTGCATCTAATTGGCCCTCGGTCTACACTGGTATCAGAGCGGGCACGGATCCCGAGGAGAGGTGAGGTCAGCATGGGCACGATTCCCGAGGCGTGACCAGGAGGGCACGTAGTCCGAGGCAGGAGTCAGCCGGCTCGGATCCCGAGGTGGATCACGAGCAGACTCAGACACAGTCCCCGAGGCAGGTTGGGCACGGATCCCGAGGCGGATCGTGCACAGTCAAGTTGACACGTGGCAGCGGCGTGGCAGTCGAGGCAGAGGTGACTGGACGACACGTGGCGGCACGTGGACGTGACATGTGGCAGCGGCACATCTGGTCAAAATATTGCCACGTGGCATCTGGCGAGTGCACATTGGTCGAGGTGGCAAGTGACGTGTCATTTTGCAATTGGAGGAAGTGGTGGCAAACTGGCAGCGATTGACGATCGACTGCCCGATGACAATCGATTATTTCATTGCCTTTTCGGGTTCATAAACCCTCCCGCAGGCTTTACCCGCTGCATGTGGGATAAAGGCGATTTGTTTTGTTTTGTTTTTTTTTAAACTTGCTTGGCGGTGACTTCATTTATCACCTCCTTCCCTTTCCTTTCACGTCTGAGCGACGTGGTGCAGCGGTCAACGCTGTCCGCTATCCGGGAGTTGGACACGGGATCGATTCCCGTCAAGAATTTTTTTTTTTTTAAACATTTGCCGCCGCCGGGAGATGACATAGTGCAGCCCGTTCGCTTTGCTTCCAAGCGGAGCCGCTTGGCGCAGCAGCGAAGACCTTTGCTGGCTGTGCGGAGGTTCGGGGTACGAGTTCCGTCGGAGGTAACCAAACAATTTTTTGTTTTAAATCGCGCCGCCTGGAAGAGTTAAAAGGCAGATCGTTCACCTTTTGTTTCAAGGCAGCCTTGTGGCGGATCGGCTGGTGTGCTCGCCTGTATCCGCGAGGTCGCGGGATCAAGTCGCGGCAAGGTAAAAAAAAATTTAAAATTTTTATAAGGTTTTAGTTTTTTTTTTAAGTTTTAAAAATTATTTAATAAATTTCAATTATATATTTATTTAATATTATCTTTTTAATAATAAATTTAAAAGATAATTTAAATAAAATATAAAAATTTATTAAATTTTTTTTTTAAAAACTTTAGAAAAATTTTAAAGCCTTATTTGAAGAGTTTTTTGTGGTCAATTAAAACTCGCCCAAGGGGGCTTGAAAATTTGCATATTGTGAATCTGGAAAAGTGACGGGAAGTCTTCCGGAGCACCCGTTTAGCACCTCCAAAATTTTTTGGACTCCCCGTCTCGTGACGGGGGTGGCACGCCGAGGCGCCGCCCTTGGAACCCCGTTTAAGGGTTCAATATTGAAGTGGAGCCAAAGCCAGTAAATCCAGAGCTAGTAGAGCCAGAGCCAGCGGAGCCAGAGCCAGTGGAGCCAGAGCAGAGCCAGAGCTAGAGCTAGAGCCAGTATTGGGAGTCTCACAACAAGCAATCAGTAAGAGAATTACTTTGCTTTGTAATTGCTTATTTCAGTGAAATCAAAGTTTGTTTTTTTGGAATGGCTGAAGTAATAGTCTACCAATCCCTAAATTTAATGGTAGCGACTATGATTACTGGTCTATAAAAATGAAGACTTTGTTGATAGGAAAAGGCCTTTGGGATGTTGTAGAAGAAGGCTATGAAGAACCAACTGCTGCAGAATGGGCAGCTTTTTCAACTGCTGATAGAAGGGCTAAAAAGGAAGCCCAAAAAAATAACTCATTTGCCCTTTATCATATTCATGCTGCCTTAGATAAAAGTATCTTCCCTAGGGTTGCATCATATGTAATTGCACAAGATGCATGGAATGCCCTAAAAGAAAGCTATAGAGGTAGTGACCAAGTGAAGCAGGTAAAACTGCAAACTTTGAAACGAGATTTTGAGAATCTCAAGATGCAAGAGAATGAAAGAGTCGGTGATTACTGCATGCGAGTGAAAGTAGTAGTCGACAAAATGGTCACACTAGGGGAGGATATTAAGCTAGAGATGATGGTGAAGAAAGTGTTGAGAACACTTCTTCCAAAATGGAATTCTGTTGCAATAATTATTGAAGAATCAAAAGACTTAACCACATTGTCTTTTGATGCATTAACTGGTTCACTTCTCTCACATGAAGAGAGGTTGCAGGAAACTCCTACCACCAGCTATGGAGGAGATGACAAAGCTTTTGCCACACATGAAGGAAGAGGTAGAGGCCGTGGCAGAGGTCAACAAAGAGGCAGAGGCAGGAATAATCAAAGAGGGGGAACTCCTAATAGAGGAGGATCATCCAACAGAGGTGGAAACCAGAATAGAGGAGGACAGCAGCAAAATAGAGGGAAACAATCTGGTAAAGGAAAAGGAGGAGACAAATCAAAGCAAGTTTGCTACAATTGTGGCAAACCTGGCCATTATGCTCGTGATTGTTGGTCAAAGACTTCGCAAGGAAGCAGCAGCAACCAGAGCAGTCAGTTTGGGAATTTTGGAGAAGAGGAAGAGTCCTCAAATCTCTTTCTTTCTTATGGCCAGACAGAGCAAAATATGAATGATACATGGATTTTGGACACTGGGTGTTCAAATCACATGAGTGGCAAAGAAGAACTCTTTGCTAAGTTAGACTCCTCATACAAATCCAGCATCCGGTTGGGAGATGACAAGTCATTGGCAGTTGAAGGCATTGGAGCCATGGAGGTTCCAACGAAAGAAGGCATCAAGCAAGTAAGTGATATCTATTACACTCCTCATCTTCAACACAATCTCTTAAGTGTTGGTCAAATGCTTGAAAAGAATTATAAGTTGATTTTTGATGAGGGTAAATGCACCATTTTTGACAAAAACAATAGTAATAGAATCATTACACAAGTGCCAATGTCAAAGAATAGATTATTCCCTTTGAAGTTTGGCCAGCCAGGAGGAAATAAGTTAGCAAATGTTGCAATTACCAATCCAAGTGTCCTATGGCACTTGAGATATGGTCATTTGAATTCAGCAAGTTTGAAGATGCTAACTTCACAAGCAATGGTGACTGGACTTCCCAAAGTTCAAGACTAGTAAGGAAGTCTGTGAAGGGTGTGCCTTGGGCAAGCATGCCAGATCGAAATTTCCTCATGGACAAGCATGGAGGGCCAGCTATCCTCTTCAATTGGTACATTCAGACATCTGTGGTCCGATGCAGACCAAGAGTCTAGGTAATCACTCTTACTTCCTACTTTTCATTGATGATTGCACAAGAATGTGTTGGATATACTTTTTGAAGCATAAGGATGAAGCATTTGCATGCTTTGTTGATTTTAAAGCAAAAGTTGAAAGTGAGAGTGGATATTCTATAAAATGTCTTAGATCAGATAGAGGAGGAGAATACTCCTCTAATCAGTTTTTGAATTTTTGTAAACATCATGGCATCAAGAGGCAGTTCACAACTGCCTACACTCCACAACAGAATGGTGTAGCAGAAAGAAAGAATCGCACCATTGTGGAGATGGCAAGATCAATGCTTCAGACAAAGCATTTGAGTAATGCATATTGGGGAGATGCAACAAGGACTAGTGTTCACATATTGAACAGAAGTCCTACTTCAAGTTTGAAAGGGAAGACACCTTACCAAGCCTGGTATGGTAAGAAACCAAATGTGAAGTATTTCAGAGTATTTGGTTCATTGGCATATGCTCACATTCCTGATGAGCTGAGAAAGAAGTTAGATCCAAAGAGTCAGGCTTGCATTTTTGTAGGATACTGTGAAAACACAAAAGGGTATAGACTCTACAATCCTACAACTCGAAAGATAGTGGTTTCAAGGGATGTGATTTTTGATGAAGGGGGAGAGTGGGGTAAGCCCCAAATATTCAGTGATGTTGAAGCCACTGATGTAGTAGCTCAGCAAGTGCAACCACAACTACCACAGAAAGGAAAGCAGTCTCCGCCCACACATCCACCAAGTCCATCTTCTGATTCAACTGCTTCACCAAGTCCTTCTCCACAGCGATCAGTAAGTTCCTCACCAATGGATATTGATGTTCCATCCAAAGGTAAGAGAACTTTACAGTATCATCCATCATCTCAGATGTTGGATAAGAATTTTTCAAGAAGATATACTAGGAGTCAAGCTAGTGAAATGGAATCTGTTTTACACAGATTAGAAAGTATGCACTTGTATGGTGATGATGAATCCCAACAAGAACCCAGAGGAGATCAAGTTAACTATGCTTTGTTAACTAGTGCACAACTTGAACCTTCTAGTTATGAGAAGGCATGTACTCAGAAGATTTGGCAAGATGCCATGAAAGAGGAGATAACCTCTATAAAAAACAATGACACTTGGGAGCTCGTGAAGCTTCCGAAAGGAAAGAAATGTGTTGGCTGTAAATGGATCTTCAAGACCAAGTTTAATGCTGATGGAAGCATTGAGAAGCATAAGGCAAGATTAGTGGCAAAGGGTTTTACTCAGAAATATGGAATAGATTATGAAGAGACTTTTGCTCCTGTAGCCAGATAGGAGACAATCAGAACAGTTCTTGCCTTAGCTGCACACAAAGGATGGAAAGTCCAACACATGGATGTGAAGAGTGCATTTCTCAATGGTTACTTGACAGAAGAAGTGTATGTTGAGCAACCACATGGATTTGAAGTGCAAGGTAAGGAACACCTTGTTTACAGATTGAAGAAGGCACTCTATGGCCTCAAACAGGCACCAAGAGCTTGGTACTCACGCATTGATGGGTACTTCAAAGAATATGGGTTCACCAGGAGCAAAAATGAACCCACACTCTACTACCTAAAGCAAGGTAATGACATCCTCATAGTTTGTTTGTATGTGGATGATCTCATTTTTATGGGTAGTAATGAGAAAATGAATATGGAGTTCAAACACTCCATGATGACGCGGTTTGAGATGAAGGATCTTGGATTAATGCACTACTACCTTGGAATGGAGGTTCATCAATCAGATAAAGGGATCTTCATCTGTCAACATAAGTATGCTCAGGACATGATCAAGAAGTTTGCTATGGAACATTGCAAACCAGTTGCAACTCCAGTTGGACTTGGGATCCAATTAAGCAAAGATGATGGAGCACCGAAAGTTGATGTGACCACTTTCGAAGCATGGTTGGGAGTTTGATGTTTCTAGCCAACACCAGACCAAATATTCAGTATGCTGTATCTCTTGTTTCTAGATTTATGTCTAACCCTTCTGAGCTGCATTTGCAGGAAGCTAAAAGAATTTTGAGATATGTGAAGGGTACATTGGATTTTGGAATCCAGTACCATAAATGTAACACTATCAAGCTTGTAGGCTTCAATGATAGTGATTGGGGTAGCAATATTGATGACAGGAAGTCAACATCAGGAAACTGTTTTAGTCTTGGATCAGGACTAATAACTTGGAGTTCAAAAAAGTAGACAGTAGTAGCGCTATCTTCAACAGAAGCGGAGTATATAGCGGTTACTTATGCAAGTACTCAAGCCTTGTGGCTAAGGAAAGTACTAGAAGAGATTGGAGAACAACAAAGTGGTCCGACCAGAATCTACTGTGACAACATCAGTGCCATTCAGTTGGCATATAATCCTATCCACCATAGCAGAACCAAGCATTTTGATATGAAGTACCACTTCATCAGAGATATGGTGGAACATGAAATTGTTGAGCTTCAATACTGTCACACTTTGGAGAACGTCGCTGACATCTTCACCAAGGCGATGACAAAAGCTCAATTTGTAAAGCTGAGAGACTGTGTAGTCAGTCCTCTCAACTTTAAGGGGGAGAATGTTACAAGTGTGAATAGGGTTGTTTCGAAACTGGCTTAGAAAAATCTCTTTTCTAAGCTTCAGTGTGAATTCTCCCTCATTATGTCGGCAAATTTTGTCGGCAAGTTTGTTTTTATTTATTCCCTAATTTCCTCCTATCTTCCTCCTATTTTCCCTCCTCCTTATCCCTCCGTTAATCCTTCTTCCCCCTTATCCCTCCAACTCCCTTATCCCTTCTTATCCTCCATTTTCCCCTTATCTCTCCTTTGCCGACTTTCTTCCTATTCCCTTCTTATTTATACTCGTGAATTTGTAATGGTCAAGGTTGACGAGGGATGCAAATAAAGTTCTTGAATTTTTCAGTGATTAATATTTTGTTTTTTATTGCATCTAATTGGCCCTCGATCTACAGTGCCCATCAATTCTCCCTAGAATTATCATAGATTATTACTGTTAGAAATTTAGGGCTATTTTGTGATGAGAACTACACCAGTTGAAGATAATCAACTATTGTCATGGGTAGAAGTAGTTGTTTAATCATGAAGCCGGCCTTGCTGCTGCTTATTTTGAGCACAGTTGTATTGCATATTCAGCCGACGGATGCAAGTCGAATCCTTAAGCGAAAATCAGAGCTGAATATGCGTTTCTCTGATATTGTTTCTCTCTATGGAGACTGCAATGAGATTAAAAGTGACGTGGCCCATCCAGGCCCCAAGCCTAATATACAGCTGGTCCATCGCCTATCCAGATCTAAGTACAATCCCGAATTCGGTCACATGCAGCTGATACGTCCTCGTGAGAATATCACTACATTGAAGAAAAAACTCCCTTCTGGCCCAAGTCCGGGAGTAGGTCACGCATATATTAACGCAGAACCTGTGAAGGCTATTTGGAGGGCAAGCATACTCAAGAATAAACTGCCTTCTGGTCCGAGTCCGGGAGTAGGCCACAAATAATGTGCTGAGAAGGTGAATGTATGAAACGGAAGCGGATTGGGAGCAGTGTTGCATGCCAAAGTTCGATTGATATGTGTTGTGTTTTTTTTCAAAAGGTGTGGCCGAGACAACGAACAGATCTCTGCAATATAGATACTAAAACCTCCAGAGTTAAATGAATATTTTCCATTTCATTTTGATTTGAGCGCCTCCGCTGTTAACTCAGTGAATTAACAGCGAATTCGATCTCACATGTTGGCTGCACTAATTATTGTTGAAAATGAACGTGGTATATTTGTAAAAGTCAAAATAAAATAAAATCAATAAATAAAAATCAAATTCATATTCTATAAATTTGAAAAATATACAAACCATAAAACAATTTTATAATTAAAAGTTGCAACTAGAAAGCTTAAGATAAAGCTATGTAGCACTTTTATGTATACCTTATAAGCAAGGTCATAACATCTGACATTAAGTTACAAGAAACTATCAAGACTTTTTAATGGTATATTTATTAGTCATTTCATAAATCTAAAATATTTTTAGGAGGGGATTTTTGATACTCATGTTAAATACACCCTTAATACCTTAAGACCTTATCTTCTGTTTATTTATCTATGGTGAAATTTCCAATATAAATATACTATAAAATGAGTGAAATCAATATTTATATTATATTATATTAATACATTTACGAATAGAAATATTTCATCTTAAATGTTATTTACCCTTTATTTGCTCTTATTCACAAAAGCTCCTTTTCATAACAATGAAGAATTAATGTGATCAATATGACATTTTTGAAAGAACTATATTTATTGAGGACAATTTTCGATGAATTCCTTGCTCCTTTAATTTAATATTTATATTTTATATCTATTTTATATATACACCCATGCGCATACTTAAATATTAGTTTTACTATATTTATTAAATAATAAATAATAGATTACTTTATAAGTCCAGTATGTCTTTTTAGATTTTAAATTCATTTTGACTACTATGAAATGATTGTATTACTTTTTTTATTAGATATAGAAGGGGTTTTGAAAGGGTTCATGGGCCTTTTACAATAAGAAAAGTCTTTTAAAACTTAGCTTAAGACCATGAGGAACAAGAACAACTATAAAGCCTTACAATTGACTACCCATCACTAAGTGAATCAGCTATAACTTGATATAAGAAATAAAATTAGAATAACGTTGGTGAGATTTAGGAAAACCAACCACTAGGTATACATCCAAAGGCCACAAAAAATTTTCCTACCGAATTCCACATCTTTAAAATTTGAAATAGCAACCAATAGCACATATACTACACTAAAACATCACTAAATCTACCAATTCTGAGAGAAGATACCTCCTCTAAAGTTAATAACTAAGAAGAAAACTCCAATCCTCCCCAACTCAGAATAAATACATTTTAATATTTGCAAAATCTAAAAAGCTTCTAGATCTACAAAATGATCCACATTTAAATAAAACTATAAATACTCCAAATTTAATAATTGAGATAGAAAATCCAACCCTTCCAGTATAGAATAAATAAACTTCAACATCTGTAAAATCTAAGAATATTTTGGATCCACAAAATGACCCAATATTTGAATAAAACTAGAAATACTCCAAAGTTAATATCATTTTGGAATTTTTTGTGAGCATAGCTATGTCAAAATGTTTTTCCTTTTGGGTGTTTTAGGAGATTTTTTATTTGTCTGCAGCATATTGAGTTGGCTTGGGCGTTACCTGATTCCTTCCTTGATTTGATTCAACAATGGATGTCTCCTTTTTCCTCACCCCATCTCAAGTGTTTTGGAAGTTTTTGCTTCCCCATATTCTTTGGGGAGTGTGGAAGGAATGTATGCGAGGGAATTTAAAGATAAGGAGGGATATTTCGTGCTTCTATGTCATAATATTTTGGAAATTCTATGAAAATGTGTCCTCTTTGCTAAAGGATTCAATATTCTCCATTCCTAGGGATTACCCTGATTATGTGGTTAAGCGTGCTCTTGGTTTTTACCCTGATTTAAGATCACCTTTGACTCCCAATTTACGTACTTCTATCTGTTGGTCCCCACCCCCTTTGGGGTGGTTCAAATTTAATTTTGATGGGGCATCAAAAGGAAATCCGGACAAGGTTGGTGCTGGTGGCATCATTTAGGATCATTTTTATAATGTCATTCTAGCCTTTACAGAAAACTTAGAAGTGTAAACATTTCACTTTGCAAAATATCGGGCTTTCATTTATTGGGATTAAAATGCTTAAAGATCTAGGTATTCATAGGGTGATAATTGAAGGAGACTCATCCTATATCATTAACATGCTTAAAAGTGTTTGCAGACCTGGATGGTGTATTTCAAACTTGATTGATGAGTCAAGAGATCATTTATCTTCCCTAGAAGATTCGGTCATCAGGCACAAGTTTAGATAATGGAATGTGGTTGCTAATTGCCTTGCTAACATAGGTGTGACTAGCTAGGGCCTTATGGTTTGGTGCACTGGATTTCCTTTGGAGTTATTACACCTCATTAATTATGATAAGCCTTAATATTTTTTGGGTTGTGTATGGGTTTCTGGTGCTGCTCCTTTCTCTCTGTAGGTGCAGGTAGTTATTTGTTTATGGAATGATAGTGGAGTGCCTTTACTTTGTTCATTTTCCTTGTCCTTTCATCCCTACTCAATCCAAAACTTGCTTATTGAGATGTTAGGATTTCCCCCTTATAATTTTTAAATTTCAAAATTTGAACTTCATTCCAACATCTTGTCAGAATCTTGGGAGATGGACCACCCTGGCTCTTTTACAATCTCTAGAACATTCTTGGTGGGTGCTCACATCTATGGTGTTTGGTAGTAGTGCCTGTTAGTCTCCTCTTGGGAAGGTTGCTTTGTTGCATGGACTAAGATATGGCATTTATTTTCCCAAAAATGGTGTTGCTCCTTCCAATACCCCCTCACATATTTTGATATAATGCCCATATGATAATTTTTTGGTTGGGATGTATAGGTGGAACTTCACCCTTGTTACTTTCTTGTCCTTCGTGCGAACACTTGGTTCCTTTCGAGAGTCCTTTAAGGCTTTCCCATTTTGGAATTTGGGGGTTTTTCCTTTGCCTTTTGGGCACTTGCTTGGTAATATTGGTCTCACTTTCTTGTTGGTTATGATGCTTACTACTGTGATGGATTTTGTATTCTTGCTCGTAACTTGGTTTTCTGGTTACTATCTTGAGGATGATCAGTTTTCCTTGGTGTTTACTCTCGGAACACTTTGTTTTCCCCCGTTTGTGCCTCCCAAGCCCTTATTTGGTGCTCAAATGTTGAATTATATGTCGAGGCTTCTATTTATATATAGTGTTAAGTTTGGGGCTGTCCCTAATTGGTTTTTATTACTATTGGGAGTGCTATTGTTTAGTTATTTTCCCTCTATTTTGAGTATGAGTTTACTTAGTGTCTTGTTACTATGGGTAAAGCTAAGATCTATTTGGTTAAACTTAAATTGAGCAAACCCCATCTTGAGACAACGTCTATTTCATTTTATGAGGAGGTTAAGGCAATCCTGGCGAAGGGGGGTCTTTTGGAGAGTATCCAAAAGTTTCATGGTCATAGCCTAGTGCTCACTAACTAGATGGTTTCTTCATAGAATGATGGTTGGGTTAGTGTGGGCTCTTGGCCCTTTCAGGTTACGACGAAGTTCCTAAGTAGGACTATTGGCTTGGTGCTTTATGGAGCCTATCACAATCAAGATGGACATTATTTGTTGTAGGAGATCAATATTTTTCTAGATAAGGAGGAATTTTTTCCCAAGATCCAAAATGGTTTTAGCACTATAGCTCTACCTCCTCACTGGAATCAGTTTGTTAGGGTTATTATGGACTATTTTACTCTTGACCCTTCTTATGAAAATATTAGGAGTTTTCATGCTATGTTTTTAAATCATTTGAGACACAAAGCTTGTACGGATATTCCTCTATTTCTTTTCCATTTCGTGAAGAAATCCTTCCTAAACATTCATAGGGGTCATGGTCAAGCCCCTATTCACCAAGGTCTGGCATTGCTGGTGTTTGAATAGGCTACCTCTAAATGTGGTTTAAATGCTAATGATTTTCTTAAGTCTTTTACAGATCTTCCTAGTCCCTTGGATGGTGGTACCAAGGTGTTGATGGAGTCCCTTTGCTCTCTCGGTGGTGGCTCTCGTCTGATCTCTGGGATAAATTTGGATTGTAGTGAAGAAATTTATTCCTTTACCTTCAGCTTTGGTTCTGGGAAGGTCTTCAAAAATATTCAAGTCTCTTCCAAAGGAGTTTGGTAGAAATATTCAGATGAGGAAGTCGTCGCTCCTTCATTAGGTTCTAGTATCAAATTTGACCTACCACATAAAGTGATTTTGGAAGACTCTGTGGAACCAGACCTGAAGCCCTCTCATTCTATCATTTATGGAGGACATCATAAATCCAAGTGGCTATAGTGTAAATGTGACAAAAGTCACAATTCCCTCCATATCTTTGCTCTCTCGTATTTTTATGTTCTTCCTCAATATTGCACCCATGAGAAATCTATGGAGGAGGTTTATGCGTCGAAGGCCTCTGAGATGTTAAAATATTTAGTTTTTCATGATTTTAAATTAATTTATGTTAATCAACGTAAATTTTTGTGCTTATTGAAGTCTATTTTGGATCTGATTGACTATGTCTCATGTTTAGATGCTTCTATCACTCAATGGTTGGATAAGCTAGTGTAGAACTATCTCAGATCTTCCTTCTTAGGTGCCTTGAGGGTTGGGTGTTTGTTATTATTTTATTTACATCATGTCTATCTTCTGAGGTTTTATTCTATTTTCCTCACCCCTTTGGCCTTATTTGTAGTGGTTGTGGGATCCCATTAAAACCCTCTCCTTTTTTAATCTTACCAAAAAAAATGCTTTTTCTTTTGTGCTTCCTTTTTTGTCTCGATGCGGGAAGTTGTACATTTTTCATATTAATTTTTGGAAGCATTTTGACAATGATTTTCCTATGTTATGTGGGAAGACTTTTCGTGCCTTATATCTTTGAGTAAGAGTGCTTCCATGGCAATGTTTTATTTCGCTTTTGTCTGCTTGTCCTAACACTTGTTGAAGGGTCTTATGTATCGGTAACAAGTGGTTTTTGTTGGACTGGCCTTCATTCGAAGGTAGTCGAGGAATTTTGGTCTTCCCTATTGTTGTTTAGGGTGATTTTTAGTTGTTTTCATTGTTTGGTCTAGGTTTTTAGTCTTTGTGCCCTCATGTGTGGGTTTAGTGTGTTACCCCTTGCATTGGATTTTGTCCACCTGCTCAGGTTTAGCTTGTTTTTCTTCTTTATGGTTCCTAGTAATCCTTGGTTTCTTTATATGGTGAGTTCAAATTATTTCTCTTATGACTGAGCTTTGACCTTTAATGTGGAGATCATGTATTTATTTCATGCTCCATTATGGGGCCTCCTCTGTCTGTATTATTCTTTTAGTCTGGGCTCTATTATTTTTGTTCTATTTTTCCAGATTGATTTTGGGAGGAGTTGGTTTGTTGCATTGTTGGGTAAGGCTAAGATTTTTTCTCCCAAACCAACTTTTTTAAAGTCTCGGTTGGAACCCACTTCCATCACCCTTGATGATGAGGTTAAATCTATTTTAGCGGATGGGGGCCTTCTAGAGTGTATACAAAAATTTCACAGGTACAATCCTATGCTTTCCAATTGGATGGTAGCTACTTGGAATGATGGTTGGATAAGGATCAGGTCGTGGTCATTCTAGGTAATGACAAAATTGATCAGTAGGATGACGGGTCTCATTCTAGAAGGAGCTTACCATAATCATGATAAGAACTCTCTATTGAAAGAGATCAATTTATTTTTGGATAAAGAGGAATTTCTTCCTAAAGCCTAGAAAGGTTTCAGTGCCTTGGTGCTATCACCTCCATAGGATAGGGTGGTGAGAGTTTTTATGGATTACTTTGCTTTAGATTCCACTTATGATATTTTTAGAAGTTTCCATGCAATGTTATTTAATCATTTATGTAGACATATTCACATACATATTCTATTATTTATGTTACAATCAATGAAGAATCTCTTTGAGGATGTGCAAGGTGATCAGGGCTAGGCTCCCCTACATAAAGACCTTGCTATACTTGTGTTTTAACATGTAACTTTGAAGCATAGACTATCTATTCATGAGATTCTTAAACCGTTCACAAATTTATTCTTCCCTATTGCTAGTGGTTCTTAGATGGCCTCAAAGGATTCTAATGACATTAGTGACAATATTTATTGTTCACCTTTGGTTCTAGCCACGAGAAGGTTTCAAGAAAGATTCAGGTTTCTACTAGAGGTGTTCATGACAAGGCTTCTGGGGATGGCAGTCGTGCTTTTGTGCTCGGTCCTTTCCTTAAGTTTGATTCACCTCCTATAGGGGTTGACTCTGAGTTTGTGGACGTGGACCTTACGTCGAATAGTATGATGAAAGGTAGTGGTACCTGTAAGTCCAAACACATACGTAATAAAATGCATGAGGATGGTGGCTCCTCCCCTCTATTTCCCCATCCTTATTTAGATGGCCAGCCAAGATATTATCATAGGGATAAATCTGTCAATGATGTTTATACTCTACAGGATATCCTCAAGAAGAAGAGCTTTGTATTTCACAATCTGAAACTTATTGACATCAATCAGAGGAATATTTAGAGCTCGATAAAGAGTGTGTTGGATTTATTCAAGGATGTTTCATGTCTGGCTACCATTGTTTCTCAAGATGTGGGTAAGTTGGGGCAGAACCATATCAATTCTAGCCTCTCTGCTTTTTCTTGGATCTTGGATTTAGTACAATGTTTTTCTATTTTATCCCTTTTTGTTCGGTGGGGTGTAGAGTTTGGTGTTGCTCGCTTAGGTGGAATTTTGATTGTATAGGTTGTGGGATTCCTATAAAAACCCTCTTTTCTATTAATAGTACCAAAAAAATAATATTTTTCTATTTTTAGATTTTTTGTACCCAAAATGCATCTCTAGTCATGTTTACACACTAGTAGAACACAAAACACAAAATAAAAGTCATATGTATATAATTTTAATGAAGTACACTTGGTAACTCATGGAAGGTGAATCACCACATTTTTATATGGGGGACTTCTAACTTAAGGAAGTTGAAACACCACATTTCCATGTGGGTGACCTTCCATATTTGATACAGTTGAATTATAGCACACCAAAAATATTGTATAAAGAGAGATGAACCTTGACTATAAAGACATAAGTAATGGATGCTATATTGAGCCTCACATTTCTTCTCAAATATTTCTTGCATTGTACTCTATTTTTTGAGCATTAAAATTATTATGCTATTTTGCTTATATACTAATATGCACCTATTTGTTATACGATATATTTTTAGTCATGATGTTTCTTCATATTTTTTAACTTGATATTCTAAGTTTTAAACCGGTCAAAATTATGAGTTTGGGATAAGTGATATCAAAGTGGTCTACTTTTTGAGTGTATGTACATAAACATGAGATAAGAATATTAAACATTTGGATATTAAATAATAAATTTATTTCATTACTTACCTTGTCATTCCAAACAATCTTAGATGATAAATAGAATGAAAAACATCAAGATGATTGATCCTTTCAAGGAATGAGATGATGGACAAATTTGCTCATATTTGTTAGAAACTCCCTACTACAAAATTTACAACTTTTCACTATCCCAGCACCATTCAATACTCAGGTTTTTTGTTCTTCTAGCAAATGATGCCTTGAGAAACGTGCTTGAGCTCTCTCTTATTTGTTCATTTTCAAATATTGGAGAAATAGTATTGTAGACACCAAAACAGCACCAATCCGATTATGTGACTACAAACACTGATCGCATTGACACACATAGCCTTCAGGGCAGCCCTCAGAGGTCAAACAGTGGCCCTAGCCACTTACACAACAGTTTTGGAAGGTACCAATCCGGTTACATGACAGTGCTTTGGTTATTTCCCGTTTGCTTTCTTCGACCGTTTCGCCTTCCCTGGTGAGAAGGCCCAACTATCGAATGTATCCTCCAAGTCTGGCTCAGGTTTTGAGCTTAGGCAAAAGCTGCTTTTAAACACTTAGGCAAAAATGCTACACTTAAACAAATGATACACTTAAACAAATGCACTTAGGCAAATGCTGCCTATCGCGATATCATGACGGTCGTGATATCGTGACAGTCGTGACGTCGCACTATCATGATATCACGACAGTCGTGATATCGCGACAGTCACGATGTCTCGCTGTCGTGATATCGTGACAGTCATAATTTTGCGATAGTCGTGATGTCGGGATATCACGACAGTCACGACGTCGCACTGTCATGATGTCACGACTGTCGTGATATCACGACTGTCATGATATTACGATAGCTTCGGCCACTACACCTTGTTTCCCTTTTGGTGTCGTGATATCACGATAGAAACTTCGCATTTATGCCTAAGAAAACATTAAAACATTCAAAAGCAAACATTAAAACATTCAAAAGCAAACATTAAACAATTAAAAGCAAACATTAAAACATTTGAAAGCAAACATTAAACCATTAAAAGTAGACATTAAATGAGTGGCAGTCGAAGACAGTCAATTATTGCCACCTGCTGTGCATGCGCGCGTAGGTGGGCAGATTGGTAGTTAGAGGACTATCACAAGGGCAGTCATGTAAGCCCAAGTCAGGGAGGAGTCTCCTCCCCTTTGGGAAGGCATGGCCACCATGTGGCATCCCTGCATGCCCCTCCAAAGAGACCCCATGGGTCTATAAAATGGTGGACTTTTCCCACCCAAAAAAGACAAGTTGGTAGACATTTTTAAAAGCAACGAAGTGCTGCCAAATTAAACACCCGATTGCACTCCTTTTCGATTCATCTCTTCTACACCCTTAATCTCTTTCACAAGAGAGGTTATTGGGTGGCTTTTAGAAGCGTGGATCCGGACCTAAACCCGACATTTTACCACATTTGATCCATCAATTCGATGACACCACATTCTAAGAGATTTTGAGCCCATCCCTAGTGGATTGGCGTCAAAGTCAAGTCTCAATGGCGGGCGGCCCGCTCGGGCCCCCCACACTTTTTAGTTTCATGTTAATTTTTTTCTGTCATTTTATTAATTTCTCAGTTCATTTTATGCTGATCAGATAGCTTATGTATTTGATGTCATAATGTCCTAATTAAATATTATCATGCTCTCGCGGCTTATGTTATCCCACTAACTTGTAGGTAACGATGTTTAATTTGAATGTATATTAATTCATGTTTAAATTATATTTCCACCATTCTCTCATAGATTTTGCTATCCCACTAATTGTACGAATCTACATTGAAAGCAAATCAGCCGACTGTTTTAATGGCAGCGGCCCGTTGGTAAGGTTTTTCGATTTCTATCAAAGTTGCAGGTTGCTTAGAGTTGTTTTATTCACTGGTTTAATCAATATTTTGCATGCATTTCTCATTGATTTCTAAAGTCAAACGCTTTATCTTTTTTTGTCATAGGTGCTACTAACGCCTTTGCTGTTTCTTTGATCGCAGGAGAAGCAACAAGAACCAAGGATTCATCATCGTGAGCGGTGGCAACACTTTGGCCCGCCCATTTCAAATGTGGGCATGCGGAAGAGGGATTACTAATCATGATTGTAACTAAAAACATGCTAACACTCCTAGCCCCTAAAATGGGAGGAAGTGGATTGTAACCGAGTTTGGAATCACATTAATATAAAAAGGGCTGTGCTCTTACTTTCTCCTTTATGTTTGGTTGATTCGATTACATGCGTCCTATTTCATGCATATTCGTTTAGCATCTAGTTAGTTTTGTTTTCATTGCATCTTAGTATTTCTTTCTTTCGAAATCTCATGCTTTCAGTGGCGATCACGGTGGGACCCTGTCCCTTGTTTTTTTTTAGATTCAAAAACTGATTGAAATTTATGTTTTTGTGCTTAAAGGTACCGGGCCGAATCAGAAACAACCGATTTGGGCAGAAAAGACAGCCGATTTGAGCAGAAAAGAGGTAAGGTTCCAAAATTGTACCTGTCATTTTTTTATTTTATTTTTATTATTATTTTCTGTTTCTATTTTTCTGTCAACTTTTACTTGCTTAGGGAAAGTTGTTTATGCTTGTTTCATTTTCATTAAATAAAATGAACCCCACACACATCACGTGGTAAAATTAAACCAAGGAGCTGGTCGTAAAACCCTAGCCCTTGATCAAGACCATCGGTGGATTTCATCACCACCTTGGCTTGATTTTGCATCCATCACCCCGATTGTCACTGTTGTTAGGCGTAAATCCTGACGAAAGCTGACCGAGTGTCGCTGGGGTGATTCCCATGCGTGCACGAGGATAAGTCTTCTATGGTAGGTGTCATTAACAGGACAATCCCCCTTTCGTACCGCCTATGTTCCACGTACCATCTGCTCTCACGTACCTATAGTTTCCCTCTCGTAAGGGCGGGTATATAGAGAGGTTGGTATATCGGTCCGACAATGGTATATTGAAGGGGCGACCATTTATGGGAGTCATATGAGCCAACATTCTGCATTTAAACGTTCTTCAAAACTTGCAAAAACAAAACAAAACATCAAAATGCACTAAACCAGTTTAGGACACACTATTAAATCTTTAAAAGAGATAATCACCGTTTGTGTATGTGTGTGTTCATTTCTGCTTAGTGTAACAAAAAAAAATCATCATAAACGAGATAAAAATCTGCTTAGCTAGTAGAAGAGCACCACAATGGTGCTCACCCGTAGCCAAGCCCAATCACGGGCGGATGCTGTGGGGAATATCCAAGGAGGCACAAGTCGCCTCCGGTATAGCCCCAAGGATTTGGTCATACCACCTTGGCGGCCTGACACACAAGGCAGTCCCCTCCGTGCCCCGACGGAATGGGACTATAGGGGCACCTCTTCGAGGAGCACTCCTGTTCAGCATAGCACTCAGCACACACCCTTCCATGAGGGGTACAGTCATAGGAGAGCTCCCTTAGATGCTCGCTATGAGCGGTCACCATGCGATGAAGCGCTAGGTCAACATAGGGTTCAACGGGAGGAACCACATCATTACACTATCCCTCCTTCACCCCCTCTAGTTGTCAGGACTACAAAGACAAATCCAGAGCACAAGGCTCCTCAAGCGGGGCGAGCCAACTCCACCCGTTCCTTTTTCACTTATGACAAAGAGCAAGAGGAAAACCCTTACCTTCCTCAAGAACAATATACATCGCGGGAGCAAGACGCCTCCGCAAATGCTAGCTATCAGGATCACCTACTGAGGCCAGAGCCTCGGATAAATGCCACTACCTCCAATAGAGGGAGGCGGCCTATAGAGATCTTGGATCACTACGACCGAGATAGATATCTAGGAGAGGCATCTAGGCCTTCTAGACATGAGGCGGTAAGACCAACTATCTTAGAATCTGTCAAGCATTTCGCACATCGGATGCAACTCACGCAACTTGAGCTAGAACGACAATAGTTAGAGCAATGGTATCTTCTAAATAAAGAGCACCTTCAGCACCAGAAGGATGAGTTGTTCCAACACACTATGCAGGAGAGGACTCCAACCCCTCACACACATAAGACAAAACATTATGAGAGGCACAACCCTCGGGTGCGAGACAAGTCTCCATGACCTTATCAAGCATCACCCCCGATGCCTCCTAGACATGAGCGGGAGGCTAATCCTATAACCAATGATGGGCGCCTTCCTCAGGAACCCACTCAGGTTTATGGGCCACCTTTAGAAATTCATCAAGAAGCCTCTAAGGAATCGGAGCGAGAAGAAGAGCGGGATGAACTGCCCTACCAAGGCATGGGGGGTGCTATCTGGCCACCCCTCCATAAGCCCCAAGTTCCTCAACAAGAACCAACCAAAGAGGAGGAGCTCAAATCTCCCGATACATGCAAAGCGCTAGAGCACTTAGAGTCGGTAGAGACCAAGATTTTGGAGCTCCCAAGGCCCAACTTACATGAGGCTCCTTTCGAAGAGGATCAACCTTTAACCGTAGGGCTACCCGATGATGCGAGTCCTCCATGTCTCGGAATCTCCAGATTATGATGAGTCTGTACTCACTGGTCGAAGGTGAGGATAAAACAGAGATAGCCCACAGCAATCACATGCGACTAGCATCGACATCCCATAAATATCGAGGAAGCATGTCAACGAGATAAACATAATACTAGGGCATGAGTGGCGCGTTAACCCACCGCGGTGGGACCAAGCGTTACATCTGCCACTTTGGGCATACAGATATCAATTTCCGCCCAGAGATCCCATAGCAATATCAGTACCGAGGGTAGACCCTGTCCTCCTATCCGTGCATAGGGACGATCCATTCGTGCCCATCCCTCCAGAGCCAGATCCGGAGCGCAAAGACCATCAAGCTGGGGGTACCTCTATCCCCTGAAGAGCCATAATCCAAACCAAAAAGCTCCAAGGATCCCTAAAATCGCTTGGTCAATCCCAAAATGCTCCAAGGATCCCTAAAATCGCTTGGTCAATCCCAAAATGCTCCAAGGATTCCTAAAATCACTTGGTCACCCCAAAATGCTCCAAGGATTATCGCAATCGCTTGGTCAATCCCAAAAATGCTCCAAGGATTATCGCAATCGCTTGGTCAATCCCAAAATGCTCCAAGGATTATCACAATCACTTGGTCAATCCCAAAAATGCTCCAAGGATCCTATCCAATCACTTGGTCAATCCCAAAAATGCTCCAAGGATTATAGCAATCGCTTGGTCAATCCCAAAATGCTCCAAGGATTCTATAATCGCTTGGTCAATCCCAAAAATGCTCCAAGGATTCTATAATCGCTTGGTCAATCCCAAAATGCTCCAAGGATTTCCACAATCGCTTGGTCAAAAATAAGAAAAGTTAAAATTCAAAAATCATCAAAAACAACAAAAAATTTTTTTGCATCTCATTTCTAGGCATACTCAAATTCATCAATAGAGAGCTCTTCTCGCACCTCATCTTCATATTCACAAAAATCAATCCATCAAAAATACAAAAATACATAGCTGCATTAAAGCATTGCATCCATACATTGCATATTTGTGGTCGTACGAGGTCAAAGGCACCATAGGTCTGTAATTGCTCTGCTAGTCCATCTTGTTCCACACTGTTCCATTTTACAAAAACAACAAAAACACCATGCATTGCTTTTTACCACACTAGAGTCAGTGGTCTTTTAATGTATCAAGAGTTTTCGTGATTCGGTCATCATTTTGCTCTTTAGCTACGTAATGTACCGAGTCAGACAGATTTTACGAAGGTAGAGTTACACTTGAAATACGCCTTGTTACGTAACATCCCAACACAAATTAAAACACATAAAAATTCCCAAGTTGTGTGAACGAAAGATGAAACCTGCGCAGTAATCCAGGTCACCATAAGTGAAACGGTTATCTTGCTCATCCCCCTGTGCGAATGGTTCCAGAATGCTGAGAATTGACAAAAGGACGAGCTCTTTCCTATCCATTCACCTCCATAAACAGTGGTTTTTACCACTACCAAATCCCAATCATAGTTGGTTCCCAAAGTTGTAAGGATTTGTACTACACGTCCCTGCAAAGGATGGGTAGTCATCCCCAAGACCCAAAAGGGATCAACGCCATTCACAAACAAAATTCCAACAAATCATCATCCTAACACTTTCCATTCACCTTTGGTCTCCAAGTTGTAAGGATTCGTACTATCCGCCCCTAACCGGGATGGGTAGTCATCCCCAAGGCCTAAAAGATCAATGCCCTTACTCCATAATCTCCATCACCCCCTTGGTTCCCAACGTCGTAAGGATTCGTACTACACGTCCCTGCAAAGGATGCGTAGTCGTCCCCAAGGCCACAAGGATCAAGGCCACTCACCAGCCCAAACTCACAATACTCAAAACACAAAATCAAATAACAGTGGTTATCACCACTATTCAAAATCCTCGCTCAAAAAGAATTAATAGAAAATAAACAGTGATTTTCATCACTATATAGACGAGCAACTTTCTAAATCATTCAGCCAACAAATATCCCGAACTTGAATCCCTGGAATTCTCAGCATTCGAAAACCATCTAGGTGATCCTCATTACAGGTCTGGTTGATAGCCTATCTGGCAATGGTGGTATCCTACCCGCATGACGATATGTCTGTCACATTCGCTTTGCGTGTGTGCAGACCAATGTTTGCATAAGGATGAGCTAGCTTATGGTATCCTGGATAACACCATAGATTAATCTAACTAAATACAACAAAGGAGTTAGTGGAGCTAATTAGGTGATCCTCGGTACGAGTTCGGTTGAAAGCCCATCCGGCATCGGCGGTATCCTGACAAATACCACATAAATGAACTCAATTGCACACACAAGGATGTGAAATAGCTTGGTCAAAAACAAGTCCGATTCATACCTTGTTCAAAAGTCTTGTAAGATAAAGTACAATCATGGCTAGTAAGTTAAAACCGTCTGAGTCTCAGAAAACCTTAGCTACATTTCTAAACCAAGCTGCGCTACTTTTCATCCTTACAATACCATCAGAAAATACAAAAAAAAAAAAAAACCACATGTATACATACAAAGTCATGCATCACAGCAATCGCCTAAAGACAAAATAACAGAGTTCTAAACAGTCTATGGTGCCATAGCCAAACATCACAAATTCTATTCATCCATTTCATTTTTGCATATCACATATAAATCAAAAACATTTGCATTCATCATAACATATGCATCCATCAAAATAAATCAACATACAACAATCGCATTTATCATACCATGTGCATACATCAATATAAAGTAGCATGCATCCATTAACATCAATCATTGTGCATAACATAAAATCATGACATATACACAAAGCAAGAAAATCAAAACAACAAAAACATCACAAAAATGCAACACAAAAACATAGCAATAAGCATTGCCGGACACAAGTGCTCTTGCACTTAACCTCTTGGCATAGAAAATCGATGTCGGGGCTCAAATTGTCACTCTCCTACTTCCCCAAGAAGGCTACCATAGCCGGACCGCTCCACGGGAAGACGGGTTTTTCGACGATTTCACCCCATTATGGCATCACCAAAAGGGTTAACACCCACCAAAAATAGGTCCAAATGTCGGGAAATTGCACATGCTTAACGGTAAACCATCTAAAGGCACCCTTGCACAAGTCATCTTGGGTCAAGCGACTCGTCGCTTTTCTCATGAAGGTCATTCCCTCATCGATTCGTCGCTTGAGGGGGTAGTCACACTTAGTCACCAATCAACAAGCACACACCCAATCAAAGCAATGACATGCATTCAAAGAATCATTGACAAAGACAATCACGCTCCTGCTTGGGGCGAGTAAACAAGCAACAATCAAATTGATCAAACACTTGGCATTCCCGAAGCATGAACACAAGGTTCCCCTGTGGACAAAAGGTTGCGCCCTTTGCCTAATCATGACTGATCAATGTCCAAGCTCAAGTCACACCTCACCAAAATAGGTTAACACTTGAAATCAAATTCCTTAGCTCGTCAGAAGCAAGGATTCAAGAATGCATGCCCTTTCCATACTTGGGGCATCAAGAGTTGGTTAGGTTACCAAGAAACCCTAATCATTAGTGCTTTGGTTATCTATTTTTGCTCAACACTGCGTCACCCACAGTGCTTCCCAAAAAGGGGCATCTGTAGACACCAAAATAGCACCAATCCGATTATGTGACTACAAACACTGATCGCATTGACACACACAACCTTCAGGGCAGCCCTCAGAGGTCAAACAGTGGCCCTAGCCACTTACACAGCAATTTTGGAAGGTACCAATCCGGTTACATGACAGTGCTTTGGTTATTTCCCGTTTGCTTTCTTCGACCGTTTCGCCTTCCCTGGTGAGAAGGCCCAACTATCGAATGTATCCTCCAAGTCCGGCTCAAGTTTTGAGCTTAGGCAAAACTATTTTTAAACACTTAGGCAAATGCTACACTTAAACAAATGCTACACTTAAACAAATGACTTAGGCAAATTCTCTTTAAACTCCTGTCGCGATATCATGATGGTCGCGATCATCCCTGTCACGATATCACGACGATCATGACGTCCTTTTGATATCACGACATCATGATATCATGACATCGCGACATCCGTTCATATCACGATATCGCGATTTATATCACGACTCATTCCTCTCGCATATCACTATATCACAATATCCATCATGATATCGTGATAGTCATGATGTCACTATCGCGATGTCGTGACTATCGCGATATCGCGATAGCTCCTACCACTATGCCCTGTTTCCCTTTTGGTGTCGCGATATCGCGACGTCGTGATATCGCGACAAAAACTTCGCATTTATGCCTAAGCAAACATTAAACCAATCAAAAGCAAACATTAAAACAATCAAAAGCAAACATTAAACCATTTAAAAGCAAACATTAAAACATTTAAAAGCAAACATTAAACCATTAAAGCAGACATTAAACGAGTGGCAGCCGAAGACAGTCAATTATTGCCGCTGCTGTGCATGCGCGCGTAGGTGGGCAGATTGGCAGTTAGAGGACTGTCACAAGGGCAGTCATGTAAGCCCAAGTCAGGGAGGAGTCTCCTCCCTCTTGGGAAGGCATGGCCGCCACGTGGCATCCCTGCGTGCCCCTCCAAAGAGACCCCATGGGTCTATAAAATGGTGGACTTTTCCCACCCAAAAAAGACAAGTTGGTAGGCATTTTGAAAGCAACGAAGTGCTGCCAAATTAAACACCCGATTGCACTCCTTTTCGATTCATTTCTTCTACACCCGTAATCTCTTTCGCAAGAGAGGTTAGTGGGTGGCTTTTAGAAGCGTGGATCCGGACCTAAACCCGACATTTTACCACATTTGATCCATCAATTCGACGACACCACATTCTATGAGATTTTGGGCCCATCCCTAGTGGATTGGCGCCAAAGTCAAGTCTTAACGGGGGCGGCCCGCTTGGGCACCCCACACTTTTTAGTTTCATTTTAATTCATTTTTTGTCATTTTATTAATTTCTCATTTCATTCTATGTTGATTGGATAGCTTACGTATTCGATTTCAAAATGTTTATCAAATATCATCATGCTTTTGCGGTTTTTGTTGTCCCACTAACTTGCAGGTAGCAACATTGATTGAATGTATTCGATTTCATAATGTTTTAATTAGATTTCACCATGCTCTCATGGCTTTTGCTATCCCACTAACTTGCAGGTAGTGACGTCTAATTTGAAAGCAAATCAGCCAACTGTTTTAATGGCAGCGGCCCTCTGGTAAGGTTTTTCGATTTATGTCAAAGTTGCAGGTTGCTTAGAGTTATTTTGTTCACCGATTTAATCAATCTTTTGCATGCATTTCTCATTGATTTCTAAAGTCAAACGCTTTATCTTTTTTTGTCACAGGTGCTACTAACGCCTTGGTTGTTTCTTTGATCGCAGGAGAAGCAACAAGAACCAAGGATTCATCATCGCGAGCGGCGGCAACACTTTGGCCCGCCCATTTCAAATGTGGGCATGCGGAAGAGGGATTACTAATCATGATTGTAACTAAAAACATGCTAATACTCCTAGCCCCTAAAATGGGAGGAAGTGGATTGTAACCGAGTTTGGAATCACATTAATATAAAAAGGGTTGTGCTCTTACTTTCTCCTTTATGTTTGGTTGATTCGATTACATGCGTCCTATTTCATGCATATTCGTTTAGCATCTAGTTAGTTTTGTTTTCATTGCATCTTAGTATTTCTTTCTTCCGGAATCTCATGCTTTCAAGTATATGTACCAATTCCAAGATCTTTGATAAAATTGCAGTTTTCCAGCTTCAAAATAAGAGGATTTTTTTTTTTGGTTCCATTCCTGCGTGCTGCTCGCTCTAAAAATCTAGCCAAAAGTGAAGGCCTACCATCAAATTTAACTTTCTTAAAAAAAGGTAGGAGAAAATTAATTTGATATCCCCTAGCTCTGAGTCTATTAAAAAATTTATTATAACAAAAATAGATCCATCCTTGGAGCTTTCTCTAACCAAAATTTTGTTGAGTTCGCTCATAATAAAGGCCTTTTGTTGATGAATTGGATGATGAGAGGAAGCAAGGATGTATTGATAGACATTCATCATATTCTGCAACAATTTGGTGTAAAAAATTTCAGTCTAAGCAAAATCAAGCCCCTTAAAAAATATAATATCTAAAATTATTGCTTCAAAATAAAAATAAAAAATTAATTTTAATACTGTTATAGAAGGAACCATGGGCAACAAGAAAACCATTAAGACCATTAAGACCCTTCTTAGAGTCATGCCAAACTCCAATAACATCATTAATACACTTTTATAAAATATATTTTTTTCATAACAGCATTAAATATTTATTTTTCTAAATGATAAAAAATAACAAAACTTAAACCACAACAAAATTACTTCAATGACTGTTCCTGTATATTTTTCCTTTGAACTCCAATGACTGTTCCTGTATATTTTTCCTTTGAACTCCAAGTAGTAGTGTTGTGTTAACAACTTATTCTAAAAACTCATTTGACGTTCAAAGGTTAAAGTCTTTTAGTCGTGTTGGACGCCTATGGGAGTGATGAATTTAACAGGATTTCATTCCCTTTTTAAACTTTAACATTTTGCATTCTCTTCTGAGTTTAAATGAATAAAATGAACCATCCCTTCTAAAAGTTTAAATTTAAATTGTAGAGTATTATAACCTTAAATCTTATGTATAATAGGTAAATATTTGATCTTTACTGAATCTTATTTTATTAAAATAAAGAATAATACTAAAATCTAGTAGACTCGACACTAAAGAGAATGACCGGTTTACTGTTGCTTCTACTACTACTAGTTCCATTGCAAGGAACTTAACGAAACAGAGAAGTTATGTGGTTGGGCGGAGAAAGAATAAGGACGAATGAAGTTGAATATCAATGTTCAAACCAGTGTCATTCAAATGAAGATGAATATCAACGTTCAAAACAGTGGCATTTTCCTCTTTTGAATTAAAACATGTTTATATAACTACAAGTGGTGTCACAAAGAATATACCAAAAACGAATATTGATTTTCGCTTAGAGGTAGATTGTGGCAGGATAAAATCCTCTATGTAGAATTAAACTCTTGTCGTAAGAGTTTTTAAGAAACAGTTATAGCATGGAACGTAATCAAAGCATAAGTTTCAACCGAAATGTCCATTGTCAATAGAAGAGACGCTATCCAATTCATAAGTTTGGTGGCTGTGAAATTCATGAAGGTGAGGTGCCTTTGGAACGATGACCACAGGTGCAGGGCTTTGAATTTGAATAATCAAAGGCAATCCCACAGTCATTTATCACTTAAAAGGTAAACGATGTATATTTCAAATGGTCAAACAAGCCGAAATCAACAATTTGCGTTATAAAAGTCTTCTTATACAAGCTACTGTTTTGGCATGGACTACCATAAATAAATATCAATGTTCTCAAGTCCTTTTTGTGTATTAAACGTGGGAACCTGAAAATTTTGTAGATGATAAAAATATAGGCTTTCCGAAGCTTTCTGGTCATGAATATTGAAACTTCTTGGTCAAATTTGGAGAGCTGATATTTAAATGTACTGTTTGGTCAACCATGAGGAATGACTTCGACCATGCTGAATGCACATGCTAAATTCCCGTAACTTGAAGAATATAATTTTCCTCTTTCTTACATATATACATTTGCACCCATTTGCATTTCATCCACTTCAATTCAGGTCAAAACTAATTGTCTTTTCCTCTCTTGTGCCCATCAATTCTCCCTAGAATTATCATAGATTGTCACTGTTAGAAATTTAGAGGTATTTTGTGCTGAAAACCAGACCAGTTGAAGATAATCAACTATTGTCATGGGTAGAAGTAGTTGTTCAATCATGAAGCCGGCCTTGCTGCTGCTTATTTTTGAAGAAATTAACTTAATCCCCAGATCGCTCGCGCTTGGAGCGATATCGGGAAAAACTTGCTTGCCGGCGAGATTAAAAAAATAATAATGTGCCCAGAAGCGCTGGTAGTTCCAGCGAAATAGAGAAAAGCGAAAAAGGGAAAAATCATGCAACGCTAGCGATATGGGGAATAGAAAAACTTTGATACGCAAATCCCTAAATAAAACAGCGACGGAGGGATTTTAACGTTTTAGTGAGCGACGAAGGGAACGAAATAAATATTGGCAAAATATTCTTATGATCTCCAAATCGCTAAATAAAAGTAAAAAGGCATCGGGCGAACTTGGGTTTTTAGCTGGAGTTAGCTAAAAGACAAAATAGACAAAATACAAATTAGGGACCTTGTGCCCTAAATCGCTAGTCTAACATGCAAATGACGCAAATCGCTCATCTCATGAGCGCTAAAGGGAATTATTTGGAATTTCAAGTGATGGAGGGAATGTGGAATGAAACGAAAGCTAATAAGACAAACCACAATAAGACAAAGGTATAAAATACGAAATAGGATCCCTTCTAGTGGTAAAGTCTAAAAATGCCTCACTCAAATCATGAGTGCCAAAGGGGGAAGACAAACCCAAATGAGCGATATGGAGGAAAGGTCAAAATCTCCTCTCAGTATTCGGAGACCTCAGACTCGCTCGTTTGATGAGATCGAAATGGAGCAAACCAAGAGTATTGAAAATGCAGAACTCATGGATAAATAGAACTACATTTTATTTATAATAGCAAAGAAATTACAATCAAACCTTCGTAGAGGGATAGCAGACATCTACGTTAAAGCAAGGTAAACAAAGATTTCAGGAGCACTCTGAATTTGTTGTTCGGGGCTACAAACTGATCTGCTCTCTTCCTTTTGCTGCTAATATGCACCTCCTATTCTGCACCCAATGTCACACAACATTCCCTCTACTATTTCTCAAAATCGAACTACATTTTATAGCCTGCGAAAGGGAGGATAGGGATTACCTTCTGACAGGCTTATCTTTTGACACGCTTAGGGTTTCTGACAATCGAAGTAGGGTTACTTACCAATCGCCAAACTGTAACAACCGAAATTAATGTGGCGATCAGATTTGCAGTTGTCAGACATCAAATCACTCTTGACTGAGTGATCCCTAGATCACCGTCGTAGATATGTTTTTCATGGCTTTGAAGCTTGTTTCGAGCGATAGCAAGATGGGGGTCAGGTTTAATAATTTTAACACCCTCCTTTAAACCTAAACTCACAAGTCCTTTGACACCTAACTGCCACGCAACTTGCTGAAGTCCTCCTCCTTCAAAGGCTTGGTAAAAATGTCAGCTATCTGCTCCTTCGAACTGTAGAATTGTAGCTGAACCTCGTCTGACTTCACTAGCTCTCTAATGAAGTGATACCGAATGTCGATATGCTTCGTCCGCCCATGGAACATTGGATCCTTCGAAAGTGCAATGGCGAAATTGTTGTCACAAAATACTGTTGTTGCGCCTTTTGGAGGATGGTCCAATTCTCCTAGAACACTTCATAGCCAGACTGCCTGGCATGCGATTGATGTGGTATCGACATACTCTACTTTAGTAGTGGAAAACACAAAAATTTGTTGCTTCTTGGATGCCCATGACACTGCGCCCGAATCAAGATGAAATGCATAATCAAAACTGCTCTTTCGATCATTAGTGCTGCCAGCCTAGTCACTATCTATGTAACCCACCAATTTCAACTAGTCTTTTATGGCATAGAAAATACCATTGTTCCTTGTCCCATTTACATAGTGTAAAATGCGCTTGTCAACTTGCCAATGCGAATCCTTTGGAGTCTCCATAAACTGACTGATGAGACTAAATCCAAACATCAAATCTGGTCGAGTTGTAGTCAAGTACATCAAACTGCCAACTAGCCACTTGAACAAAGTTATATTGATGCTTCTCTTAGAGTCCAACTTGCTCAACTTTAGTCTCATGGCAACAAGTGTGATGGCAGGTTTGCTGTCCTCCATCTTGTACTGCTTTAGGACATCCTTCGCATACTTACCATGAGAAATGAAGATGCCATTTGCTGACTGGTCAACTTCAATGCCAAGGAAATACTTCATCAGCCCTAAGTTTGTCATCTCGAACTCCTTCTTCATGGATGTTCTAAACTGGTAAAACAGGGCATTGTTGTTGCCAATGTAAATCAAATTATCCATATACATGCAGATGATTATGAGCTCCCCTACTTCATTTGCCTTTAGGTACAGGTTGTGCTCATATGGGTATTTTATGAATCCATTTTATTGAAAATAGCCATCAATTCGGTTGTACCATGTCCTAGGTGCCTAATTCAACTCATACAGGGCCTTCTTCAATTTGAAGACCTTGCCCTCCTGTCCTTCGATCTCGTAATCGAGTGGCTGGTCTATGTAGACCTCTTCCTCCAAAACACCATTGAGGAAGGCTGACTTGACATCCATCTGGAACACCTTCCAACCCTGCTGGGCTGCCAATGCCAGGATCATCCTGACTGTGTCAAGTCAAGATACAGGGGCATATACTTCATGATAGTCGATACTAGACTTCTTCTTGTAGCCCTTCACCACCAATCTGACCTTATGTTGATCAACTTCACCTTGGGCGTTGAACTTGGTCTTATATACCCATTTGACCCTAATGGTCTTCTTCCCTGCTAGGAGATCTGTAAGTTGCCATGTGTCATTCTTCTCAATGGCTTCTATATCCTCATCCATCACATTTATCCACTTCTAATTTTAACTTGCCTCTTCAAACTCAACTGGATCACACTCAGTAAATAAGGCGAAGTCAGAATTTTCCTCATCTTCATGAATGTAGGTTGCCTCGTAAATGTCTTGTAAGTTGCTCGTCTTCGTTGGGGTTCTTAGATTTTGAATCCTGCTTGCAATTGGAGGTCACCGGGATGGTGAGGTCGTGCTGGTGCTGGCACCACTACTGTTGCTAGAGGATACATGTGACTACACACTATTCTTCTCCAAGTCAATAGCCTCAACAACTACTGGGTCAGGTTGGCTAGTCTTAGACTTCCAGTTCTAGGATTCACCCTCCAGGAACTTCACATTACGGCTGATGATGAGCTTCTTCATCACAATATTATACAACCTATACGTCTTTGCTTCCTCACTGTATCCTATGAAGATACATTTATCCCCTCTATCATCCAACTTCTCCCACTTCTCTTCTAAAACATGTGCATATGCAATGCACCTGAACATGTGCAAATGAGCCACACATGGCTTCTGACCACTCTAGGCCTCCTAAGGAATATTATCCCTCAAACTCTTTGTGGTACACCTGTTTAGCAAATAGACTACACAGGTTACAACCTCTACCAAAAATTCATGTGGTAGCCCCTTCACCTTCATCATGCTGCGTGCCATCTCCATGATGGTCTGGTTCTTCCTCTCAGCTACGTCGTTCTGCTGTGGCATGTATCTAGTAGAGAGCTACCTCCAAATTCCATTTGCCTTGCAAAAATTCTAGAATTCATTGGAGATGTATTCTCCTCCACCATCAATTATGAGGGTTTTGACCTGGTAACTGATTTGTTTCTCCACTAGATCCTTGAACTCCTTGAACTTGTCAAAATCCTTTGACTTTATGCTTAATGGCATAGATCCAGGTCTTCCAACTGAAGTCATCAATGAAGTTCAAAAAATACTTGTTATCGGAAAATGTGGTGGTTTGCATCGGACCGCAAATGTCTAAGTGCACCAGCTCCAATGCCTGTGATGCTCTCCAAGACTGCCCAAAAGGGAATGAATCCTTATGTTGTTTATTGACTAAGAAGCCCTCACAAACTTGGTTCGGCTGCTCAATAAGGGATAAACCCTTCAACATTAGCTTATTGTGTAGTAGATTCAGGCCACTAAAACTTAGGTGATCAAACCTGAGATGCCAGAACCAGGTAGTATCCTTCACGACTGCACTTAGGGACATCAGAGACTCATTATAAATCTGCAGTGGAAAAAACTTGTTCTTCATCATGGACATCATTGAAATTTGTCCATGCACTTTGTCTCCTATGGTACAAGTTTTATATTTGAACTGGACAATGTGTCCCTTCTACATGAGCTGTACCACACTCAACAGGTTTTGCTTCAACCCAGGCACATAGTACACATCATAGATTTGCTTCATTTTGCCATGCCTAGTGTAGATGAGGATCCTGCCTTTCCCCATAACGAGAACCTTGTTGTTTTTCCCCATCTTGACCTTGGACTGGACTATTTCATCCAGTTGGAAGAACATTTCCTTTTTCCTTGTCGGGTGATTGTTGCACCCATTGTCCAAATACCAAACGTTCTTCTAGCACTCCTCCTCAATGTTGCAAGTCAGCAGCATGTTTCCTCCTGTCGCATTTTTGATTTCATTCATGTAATGGGCTTGTTGCTGGTTCTCTTTGGCCATCCTCTTTCTGCACTGTGATATGTAATGGTCATATTTCTTGCAATAATAGCATTGGACCTTTGACATGTCCTTTTTTTGACCAAAACCACCTTGTTTGTTCTTCATTCCACCTATTCCACCCTGTTGATGGAAATTGCAATTGGTCTCTCCCTCGCTAGGGTACCGTCCTCCTTTTCCTTTCCCACGACTGCCTCTGCCTCTTCCTCGAGAACTAGAGGTGCCATGGTGGGAATCTTGCTTGCCACTATCTTAGAATGAGACTTGTGCCTTAAATGCCTATTCTAGAGAGGACTGAGATGAGTGGCTCAGCATATGCTCATGCGTTTGCAATGAACCCATGAGATCGTCCACTGAGAGGGTCGTTAGATCCCTCGACTCCTCAATTGCTATCACAACGAAGTCAAATTTAGTAGGCAGGCTTTTGAGAATCTTCTCCATGATTCTCTGGCTCTACATGATTTTTCCATTCAACCATATATGGTTGACTATGTCTATCGTTCGGATAAAGAAGTCACCCATGGAATCTATCTCGTTCATCTGTAGGTTCTCGAACTCCCTCCTCAACATCTACAACTTCACGAGCTTGACTTTGTTGGTGCCTTGATACAAGCTGGCCAGAATCTCCAAGGCCTGCTTTGCCTTGGTGGTCGATGCGATCCATGGGAATATAGTCTCTTCGACCGCTTGCATGATGTAAAATAGGGTCTTTTGGTCCTTCTTGGTGTTATACTTCAATAGGTTCCTATCTACTTGGGAGAGGACAACCAGTGCTGCTGCATCTGCCGATTCTAGGTAGCCATTCTCAACTAGGTCCCATAGCTCCTAAGATCCGAACAAGATCTTCATTTGGATGCTCCAGTAGTCATAGTTCTTGCCATTGAAGCATGGGATCTGCAACTACAAGTTGTTACTCCCAGAAGCCATGCTTCAACCTTCGCATCAAGGCATTGAACCTCCGATACCAATTTTAAGAAATTAAGTAACTTAATCCCTGGATCGCTCGCGCTTGGAGCAATATCGGGAAAAACTTGCTAGTGCCGGCAAGATTAAAAAAACAATGTATCCAAAAGCGATGTTAGTTCCAGTGAAATAGAGAAAATCATGCAGCACAGAAGATATGGGGAATAGAAAACCTTTGAGACGCAAATCGCTAAATAAAACAGCGACGAAGGGATTTTAACATTTTAGCGAGTGACAAAGGGAACGAAGCAAATATTGGCATTCAAAGTCTTATGATCTCCAAATTGCTAAATAAAAGTAAAAGGGCATTGGGCGAACTTGGGTTTTAGCGATTTTGAGAGTTAGCTAAAAGATAAAATAGACAAAGGACAAATTAGGGACCTTGTGCCCTAAATCGCTAGTCTAACATGCAAATGATGCAAATCGCTCATCTCATGAGCGCTAAAGGGAATTATGAGGAATTTCAAGCGATGGAGGGAATGTGGAATGAGATGAAAGCTAATAAGACAAACCACAATAAGACAAAGGTATAAAAGATGAAATAGGATCCCTTCTAGTGGTAAAGTCTAAAAATGCTGAAGATCACTCAAATCATGAGCGCCAAAGGGGGAAGACGAACCCAAATGAGTGATATGGAGGAAAGGTCGAAATTTGCTCTCAGTATTCGGAGACCTCAGACTCGCTCGTTTGATGAGATCGAAATGGAGAAAACCAAGAGTATTGAAAATGCAGAACTCAAGGATAAATAAAACTAGATTTTATTTATAATAGTAAAGAAACTACAATCAAACCTCCGTAGAGGGATAACATACATCTGCATTAAAGCAGGGTAAACAAATATTTTAGGAGCACTTAGAATCTGCTGTTCGGGACTGCAAACTGATCTGCTCTCTTCCTTCTGCTGCTAATCTACACCTCCTATTCTGCACCCAATGTCACACAACATTCCCTCTACTATTTATCAAAACCGAATTGCCTTTTATAGCCTGCGAAAGGGAGGATAAGGATTGCCTTCTGACAGGCTTATCTTCTGACACGCTTAGGGTTTCTGACAGCCGAAGTAGGGTTACTGACCAATCGCCAAACTGCAACAACCGAAATTAATGCGGCGATCAAATTTGTGGTTGTCCATGTTGGCAGACATCAAATCATTCCTGACTGATTGATCCCTAGATGGCCATCGCAGATGTGTTTTTCATGACTTTGAAGCTTGTTTCGAGCAATAAGGAGATGGGGTCACATTTAATAATTTTAACAATTTTGAGCACAGTTGTATTACATATTCAACCTGCGGATGCAAGTCGAATCCTTAAGCGAAAACCAGAGCCGAATATGCGTTTCTCTGATATTGCTTCTCTCTATGGAGACTGTAATGAGATTAAAAGTGACGGGGCCCATCCAGGCCCCAAGCCTAATATACAGCTGGTCTAGCGCCTATCCAGATCTAAGCACATCTTCGAATTCGGTCACATGCAGCTGATACGTCCTCGTGACATTATCATTACATTGAAGAACAAACTCCCTTCTGGCCCAAGTCCGGGAGTAGGTCACGCATATATTAACGCAGGACCTGTGAAGGCTGTTTGGAGGGCAAGCATACTCAAGAATAAACTGCCTTCTGGTCCGAGTCCGGGTGTAGGCCACAAATAATGTGCTGAGAAGGTGAATGTATGAAACGGAAGCGGATTGGGAGCAGTGTTGCATGCCAAAGTTCGATTGAGATGTGTTGTGATATTTTGTAAAGGTGTCACCGAGAAAACGAACAGATCTCTGCAATATAGATACTACAACCTCCGGAGTTAAATATATATTTTCTATTTTATTTTGATTTGAGCGCCTCCGTTGTTAACTCAGTGAATTCGATCTCACGTGTTTGCTTCACTAATTATTGTTGAAAATGAACGTGGTATATTTGTAAAAGTCAAAATAAAATAAAAAACAATAAATAAAAATCAAATTTATATTCTATAAATTTAAAAAATATACAAAACATAAAACAATTATATAATCTAGCTACAACTAGAAATCTTAAGATAAAACTATGTAGCACTTTTATGTATACCTTATAAGCAACATCATAACATCTCACATTAAGTTGCCCAACCTTCTAAGTGAAACAAGAAACTATCCAGACTTTTTAATGGTATATTTATTTGTGAATACATAAAGGAGAGGGATTTTTGATACTCATGTGAAATACACCCTTAATACTTTAAGATAGTTCTTTATAATTAACCTTATCTTCTGTCTATTTATCTATGGTAAAATTTCCTAAATAAATAAACTATGAACGAAATCAAAATTTTATGTTTATATTATATTATGTTATATTATATTAATATATTTACCAATATATCATCTTAAATGTGATTTTTATTTTATTTATTCTTATTCACCAAAGCTTATTTTCATAACAAAGAGGAATTAATGTGATCAATATAACATTGTTGAAAGAACTATATATATTGAGGAATTTTTTTGATGAATTCCATACTCCTTTAATTTTTTTTTGGTATTATTAATAAGAAAAAATATTTTATAGGATTCCCATAATCTGTACAATCAAAACGTCACCCCGATGAACAAGACCAGAATTAAACACCCCTACAAACAAAGAGGAATAGACCAAAAAGAAATTGCACAAAACCAAGACCCAAGAATAAGTACAGAGTGGAGAATTGAGAATTTTCTACCCCAACATACCCACCTCTTGAACAACAGTAGCAGCTAGACAAGAAATATCCTCTAAGTAGTCCAACATCATGTTTAGAGAACCCAAATTTTTCTTTGATTGATGTCAATGAGATTTAGACTATGAAAAACAAAGCATTTTTATGCTAGGTGTCCTCTAGGGCATAAACCTCATCAACAAATTTTTCCCTATGGCAATCTCTTGGGAGAACATCAAAATATAGAGGGGGAGAGAGAGGGGAGGAACCATCACCCTTGTGCTTCTTATTTCACAGTTGTTTAGACTTGCAGGTACCACTACCCTCCACACTGTTCGGCCCAAGGTCCACATCCACCAGCCCAGAATCAACCATCATAGGATACATAATATTCCTAAGAGAGGGATCAGATATAGGAACATGACTACTATCATAAAAAGCCTTAATACAAACACTTTTTTTTGAAACCTGAATCTTCCTTGAATCCTTTTCCGAGCTAAAGCTAAAGGTGAACAAGTAATTATCGTCACTATATTTAGTAGTCTCCTCTGATGCCACCTTAGAACCACCAACAATAGGGCATGAAAGATCTACAAACGGTTTAAGGATTTAATTTGCAGATAAACTATGCTCCAAAGCTACCTATTCAAACACCATTAGAGCAAGACCTTTATGGAGGGAGACCTACCTACGACCGCTTTGCACATCCATAAAGGACTTTTTCATCGAATGGAATAGAAACAAAGGAATATTCATGCATTTATGATGACATAAATTATTTAGGAATATAGCATGAAAACTCCTAATGATATCATAGGAAGGATCTAAAGTGAAATAATCCATAATAACCCTTGTAACACGATCCTAAGGAGAGACAACACCGTAGCACTAAATCCATTTTTGGATTTTGGAAGAAATTCCTCTTTATCTAGGAATAGAATGATCTCCTTCAATAGAGAGTGTCTATCGTGATAATGATGAGCTCTATAAAGAATTAAACCAATGGTCCTACTTATTAGCTCTGCGAAAACCTGGAATGACTATGAGCCAATCCTAACCCAATTGTCATTCCAAGTAGCCACCATCCAATTAGTGAGCACATGGTTGTGTCCATAAAATTTTTGAATTCACTCCAAATGACCCCCCTCCGCTAGGATAGATTTGACTTCATCATCAAAGGTAATGGAAGCAGGTTGCAATCAAGACTTAATAAACTTCTATTTGGGAGAAAATATCTTAGCTTTACCCATCAGCACATCAAACCAATTCTACCCAAACACAAAAATAAGAAAAGGAACCTGAACAACTGAGCTCGAACCAACATGAAAACACAAGTGGAAGAGACCCCATGATGAAGCAAGAAAGAAATGCATGATGTCCATCGCTAAAGTCAAAGCTCAAACACCAGAGTTGGGACTAACCAAAGAGAGATACCAAGGAATCTCGAGAACTAGCAAGAGGAAAAATAGGCTAAACCTAAGCATGAAGATTGAATCCAAAATGAGGAGTAGAACCAAAATCCATTCATGAGGAGACATAAACTCAACATCAGAACCAAATAGTGAAAACCACAAAAATTACCCCAGGCAACAAGGGGGAGGACCAAAAAGCCTCAATAACCATCGATAAAGGGCCAACCCCGCAAAAGCCACTTGTCACCACCTCATAAAAACCTCCAATAGGTGTGAGGACAAACCATAAAAGATAATAAAACTATTTCTTACCTCCTAAATCCACTAAGGCTTACTAACAAAATTATTATATTTTAAGCTGGTTATCTCCCACATCTTTTTCTATCTGTACTTTTAGGATTCCGTAGAACGCAACCTTCTTCTCAACTCCAACGTGGACCTAGCATTTCCTCGAGCTACGAGTTTTGAGACCTAGAGATCCATTAACCAGATTTATTTTTGGAGAAACCTAAGCATATTTGATTTAATTACTTCAAAAACTATATAACCATGTATCATAAAGAATTTTTTCAGAAGATAAAATGAATCCACTAAATAAAATTTAGAACAAAGGTGTCATAATTTTTTAAATAAGAGCATACAAGTTTAAACTAGCATTTTGGAGAAGGAAAGGTAAAAATAAATAAATACGTAAATATAAAAGAAGAGTTTACAATCCAAATTTTTGGACATGACACGATGAGAATTACTACATTTATGAGCTAAATTTTATTATCTTACATTATAGTTTTAATGGGAAAAGAGAATTATATTAATGATACATTAAAAGCTCCAATGTGTATGTTGGATGTAATGGTTTAATATGTAAATCCTAAAAAAGATAAAATTTAAACATTTTATAGGATTTTTTGATAAAATTAAAAGCAAGTTAAGTTGAATCCACTATTGATAAAATAATATTAGGTCAAAAAAACCCCTCTACATGTAGAAAATATTTTATTCAATAAACCTTGTGAGTTCTATGACCACATTATAGTTCCAATGTTATGAGAAAATTATATAGATCATAATATCTTAAAAAATGCATAAAATCATATGAATATTATATGAATGATCTCCTCGTAAACCAAAGTCCCCTATGGCATTTTTCTACCTTCTTCTAGAGGATACCTTGCTGAGGCTTCCATAGGAATTGATGCACCTAACTATGGATGAAGGATCCTTCAACAAGGTAGGTAAATTCATAGGAACTTATCCTAATATTGATTCGATTAGAAAATGGGCTTCCCTTAAATTATCTCCTATGGGTTTCATGGAGTTGATCGCTCTTCAGAAAGGATATTTCCTCATAAATATTGATGAGGAGGAATAATATTTGCACATCTTGGAAGAAGGTCCATATTTCTATGGATGGAGTAGTATGTTCTTAGCAAACGAAGGATGGATTTTGACCCTGATTTGTAGAATATTAACAAAACCTCTCTTTGTATTAGACTCCCTGGACTTCCTTTCCAATTGTGGCATAAGGATATTCTAAGAGGAATTGCTAAGATTTTGGGAGAGCTAGTTTTGAATGACATTTCCACAAGATATAACTCTAGAATGGTGTACACCAGGATGAGAATGAACATGGACTTAACAACTAATATCCTAAACATAGTAAAGCTTATTTTAGATTTTGGGACCAAAAATCAACCTATGGAATATGAAAATATACCTTCTATTTTGCTATGTTTGCAATATAATGGGGCATGTGGACATCCACTTACCTAATAAGATGGTCAAACCCCTTAAGGTGGCCCAACACAATAAGGTGGACCAACCCAATAAGGTGAGTCAGCCTAAGAATCAATCTTGGATAGAAAAGAAAAATTTGGACTCATAGACCCTTGGGAAAGGAAAATATGTAGTCTCAGACAAGTTTTAAAGTTCTTTTATAGAGATATCCTATGCCAAGAGATTCACATTGGTAGAGGAACTGAAATCATTGGTAGATCTTATTATTCATGTAAGTAATCCAATACGCTCTCATATTCCTCTCTCTTTTAATCCTTTGGTGGATAATCCATTTGAATGTCTAGCCTTGGAGCAATAATGTTTTGTTAGGGAGATTGATTTCTCTAATTTGGTTGACTTGAATTTGTAAGTCTTGATGATGGAATCCTCCATGTTTAGGAAGGATATGTCAGATTTAGTTATGATATACCCTCCATAAATTTTGGTGGGGGATTCCTCTTTCAAGTAGACTAAAAGTCTAGTCTCCAAAATTATTTTGGGACCCTCTTCCAAGGGTAAAAATTGTATTAAGGAAAATGGGTCACATAGACCTATCAAAAGCAATCAAAAGAAAGATATTGTGGATGTGGAATCTAAAAATAAAGTTGGAAAAACTCCAAATAGAGAAATTAGGAAATGGGCCACTAAGATATTGTGAATGGAATTCAACAAACTTTAAAGCTAGAGATCAAGAGTGATCTAGTTTACCATGAAAGAACAAAGAGAAAAGTAGCAAACCAAGTTGGGGTTAGAAATTATTCTAAAGTGTCTAAGTGGCATACACTATTCAAAATATGGCTAGATCAAGGATGCAAGTGTTAAAGATGCAATAATTAGGCTTTAAAATAAGGCTGATAGAAAACTCAAATTGGGGATAACGAGTGATGCCCTCCTAGCAAAGAGGCTAAGACCTAAAGCCAAACTGATGATCCCTCCTAATATTGTAAATTTTTTTCTTCCATGAAGAAAAACTTAATATGAGGTAAAAAATCTTAAGGTAAATATTTGAATCATAGCTATCAAACTTATCAACCTACTTAAGCCACTACCATGACCACCAACATTGGAATAAATTCAAAAATTCATCCAACTAGTAGTGGCATTCCAATTGGTTCTCAATTTCTTCTTTCATCCTCTAATATCAACACTCTTTCTTCTATTCCACCATAAGTAAATCTTCCATTCTCATAGGCGCCATCTATAACAACAACATTCACACATTCAACCTAATTCAAGTGAATTAGGGGAACATATATAATAATTTAGAAATACAGAAATTGATAAATGTTGTGAATAAACTGGTTTCAAGAATGGATATGATTCAACCATCAGGGTCTACATACAACTATAAGGAAATGTGTAGTCAACCATTAGATCCTATTGTTGCTACTAGACCTTATCCTAAGCATTTTCCCATGCTAGTATTTCCAATATATAAAGGGATTTAAGATCCAATAGAGCATTTGAGAGGGTTCATAATAGCTTGTCATGATCTTGTTTATGATGGTATGCTTTTATTGAAAATATTTCCAAAGAGTCTTTTTGGAGTGGAATTAGAATGGTATTATCAGTTACCCAACTATTCCTTGAAATTTTTTAATAAAATTCTAGAGATGTTTGTTCATAATTTTAGTGCTTATATTGAAAAGGAAGTAACAATGAGAGATTTATATGATTTAAAGAAAAGTAAAGAGGAATTTTTTTCAAAAATTTTAGCTCGTTTAAGGAGTTTAGTTGGCCGATTAAGACAACCTGTGTCTCAGAAATATATGCTTGATATATTTACAAGAAATTTACAAGAACAATTATCTTATGCTTTAGAAACTACTATTGTCACATCTTTATATCAAGCAATTGAGTTAGTAAGAAAAGTGGAAAAACTCTCATCAGGAGAGGTCAAATCAAGATTAAAGAGGATAGGCCAACTATGTTTCAACCTAAGAACAAATATATAGGAGGTAATAGTGATAGTAGATTTGTTAATAATGATAATAACATCATAGAAAATATTGTGCTTAAGAAACCTCCTCAAAGGAATTTTATAAGACTTAATATCCCTATGGAAGTAGTTTTAAAATAACTGCTAGATGCTAAGACAATAGAATTACCTCCAGTAAGATAGTCAAATACTACAACTCATTGGTATAAAGTAGATCCGTAGTGTGCATATCATAGAGTAGAAGGACACTAGACTAATTCTTGTAAAATATTAAAACATTTGGTTCAAGACTTAATTGATGTAGTTTTCAGTCTTCTAATAGCCAATCAAATCAGAGTAGAACAAGATAAGCCAATCAAGTGTCTTATAACAATGTACCACATCAATATAATAACAACATGGTTGGGATGATAACATCTACTTCAGTAAAAATAGTACAAAAGATGGATGACTTGGTAAAAATTCCAATCTTAGAACTTTTACAAAATTCTCAAGCCCATAAGGAAGCTATGATAAATGTTTTGGAACAATAGACATTACCCCAGGATATCTCTCTTGGTGACATGAAAAAAGTTATAGACTCTCTCTAGAAGCCTTGTTTAATATTTTCATAACATCCAATAACATCACTAAGACTTTCAGAAATGATTCTTAAGAATATTTAATTACATCCAATAACATCGCTAAGACTTTCAGAAATAATTCTTAAGAAGCATGTGGCACTATATTACTCCCCCTTAGGGTTTGACCAAAAATTTTAAACACAAATTTTTATGTGGTGTCTTGTCCTTCTTCTTTTAATCTCCTTCTTGGATGACCATGGATTCATGCAATGAAGGTCGTCCCTTCTACCTTTCATCAATGCATAAAATTTGAATTTGAAAATCAAATCATTTCTATTATGGGCGATCCTCATCTATTCAAATTTTGCTCACCAAAAGATCTTGCTCAAATTAATTAATCATAGTCTCCCTCCAAAAATATTTCTACAAATGTTTCATCAAAAGATCAAGATGACTCTTCTTTTTTAGATCTTCTCTTTTATGAATCTCATCAGGGTTTAGAGTAGAGTGCTAAGGATGAGGACCCACCCTGTCCTAAGGTTTTAACCCTAGAGTCATATGTTATAGATGAGGCTTTATCTTAGAATGACATTGGATTTGACAGGTTTGTCCCTTGCGCATCGCAGGTTGAGTCTTCTAGTTCTCAAGTGGAATTTGGTTCTATGTCTCCTAAGGATCTTGAGCAATTAGGAGTGATTCTTGCCCTGCACCCTCTTGAGGATGAGTTATCCATTATCATTTATGAGACCATAGATGTGAACATAGGTTCCGAGGAAACTCCTAGAATCCTTAAGCTAGGTAAAGCCTTGACCATGATTGAGCAGGAACAGTTGACCAATTTATTGAAAGAATATCAAGATATTTTTGCTTGGTCATATGGTGATATGCCAAGGCTTGATACCTCCCTTGTCATGCATAATTTGGTAGTTAAACCTAGTGCTAATCCTGATAAGAAAACAATTCGAAAGATGCATCCGAATGTCACCTTTTCAATCAACGAGGAGCTCCAAAAATTGCTTAACATCAGTTTTATAAAATCCATCAACTATTCTAATTGGATCTCTAATATCGTTCTTGTGGCTAAGAAGGAAGGAACAGTAATACTATGTACCGAATTTCAAGACATTAACTTAGCATGTCCCAAGGACACTTTTCATTTTCCCAACATAGATCAGATTGTAGATTTTACTACCAAATGTGGAATACTTTCACTCATGGATGGTTTCTTTGGTTACAATCAAATCATGGTTACTCCTGAGGACCAGGCCAAGATAGTATTCACCACCCCTTGGGGTACCTTCTACTAGAAGGTCATGCCTTTCAGGTTTTAGAATGCAATAGCTACCTATTAGAGAGCCATGACTTACATTTTCCCAGACATGATGTATGATATTCTCCAAAACAATGTGGATGACCTTTTGGCTCATTCCTTAGAATAAAAGGATCATTTCCATGATCTAAGATGAATATTTGAAAGGCTTTGACAATATAAAGTTCACATTAAACCTTCTAAGTGTGTTTTTGGGGTCACATCTGGCAAGTTGTTAGGTTTTATAGTGTCTAGGTGAGACATTGAAGTGGACCCTACCAAAGTAGCATCTAGCATTGATATACCTCCTCCTCACACCCTAACTGAGCTCCGTAGTTTGCAAGATAATTTGTAGTCTATTCATTGGTTCATTGCTCAGTTAGCTGATAAGTTTCAGCATTTTCTTAGACTTCTTAAGAAGGATGTGGTTTTTTTGTGGGATTTCGAGTGTCAAAAATATTTTGATGATATCAAGAGGTATCTTACCTCCCCACCTATTTTAGTTCCCTTTGTACCTGGTAAGCATCTATTTCTTTACATAGCAGCTACCGCTTAGGCTTTGGGAGCCATGTTGGCTCAACATGATGATAAAAATAAAGAAAGAGCTATCTACTATATTAGTAGAACCCTAGTTAACTATGAAAATAGGTACACTTCCTTAGAGAAGCTTTACCTTACTGTAGTGTTTGCTTCTCAAAATTTAAGACACTACATGCTCAGCCACAAGACACTAGTAATCACAAATTTTGATCCCTTGCATTACTTAATGTCTAAGACTCGCCTATAAAATCAGCTACTAAATGGGTTTTGGACCTTAGTGAGTTTGATTTGACTTTCATAGGTCAGAAGGCTATTAAGGGTTAGGTTAATGTTGATCAGTTAGCCTTCACTCCCCTAGAATCTTCCCATCCTATAATTATGGAGTTTCTTGATGAGTGCTTCAATGTTTAAATTGAAGAGTCTATGTCTTGGACTTTGTTTTTTGATGGGGCCCGATGCATGAAGGGCGATGGAGATGGAGTTATTATAGTTACACCACAAAAACAACTCATCCCTTTGTCCTTCAAGCTTCATTTCTCTTGTACAAATAATGCTATAGAATACAAATCATTGATCATTGGTCTTAGAGCAACCTTAGCTTTGCAAGTTAAGGTTCTTTTGATATTGAGTGAATCTCAACTTGTGGTTAATCAGTTTAATGATATTTATTAGACTTGGTATGATAATATTAAACCTATAAGAAGATAGTTACCAAATTTTATCTTATTTTGAGTAGGTGACCATAGATTCTATTCCTAGATCCTCAAACCGCCATGTGGATGCCATGGCAGCTGTTGCATATTTGTTTCCTTTGGAGTTAGAAGATGATCAAGCTTGGATTATCATCTGACAACTCCAAGAACCTACATCTTTGAGTTCTTATTTGGATCTCCTAGAGTGTTTTTCCATCGAAGATTCCCCATCTAAACCATGGTATAATGAAATATTTAATTTTCTTAAAGATGACTTGATGCCTAATGGTTTAGATCAAAATAAGTGTAATCTATTGTGCAAGAGAGCATGTCGATTTGTTATAATCAGTAAATATTTATATCGAGATTATTTTGAAGGTGTTATTTTATGATGCCTTAACTCGATGAAGCCCAAATTTATCTTAGTGATGCTCATGAAGGTTCATGTGGAGGTTATTTTAGTGGAAATGCTATTACCAAAAATCTCCTTCAGATGGGTATTATTGGCCTTCCATGGAGAAATATGCATGCAATTATATTTAGTGCTACGACAAGTATCAATGCCATGATCATTTTATCCATGCCCCTTCTTAAGACCTTTGGGTGATATCTTCCCCTTGGCCTTTTTCCATGTGGGGATTGGAAATTATTGAAAAATTTAACCCAGTGTCATTTGATGGTCACAAGTTTATCATCACTATGACTGAGTACTTCACTAAATAGGTTGAAGCCATACCTCTAGTTATGGTGACTAGAACTCAAGTTGCTAAGTTCATCTTCAACCAGATTCTTTGTAGGTTTGGGATTCCTTTGGTGATTATTTCTAACAATGGCACTCCTTTCAAGAACAAGGATGTCCATAATATTTATGTTAAGTACAAGATTCAACACATATGGTCAACTCCTTATTATCCCCAAGGTAATGGACAAGCTAAGGCATCCAACAAGTCCTTGATCAGGATTTTGAAGAAGTTGATTAATAAGTCGTGACTAGCATACTCATATTTACCATATCCTATGGGCTTACCGTACTAGTGTTCGTACTCCCATAGGGGCCTCCCCATATGTCTTGGTCTATGGGTCTAAGGTAGTATTCCATTTTGAGCTAGAGATCCCTTTTTTTCGCATCTTGTTATAAGACACCGAGGTTGGTGATGAGTAATTGGAGTTGCTAGATGAAAAGTGTATCCATGAATTAGATCGTTTGTGAGCCTAGGATCCTGTTATTTTATTCTAAATTTTTTTGCAACCGTTCTTTTGAAATTTGGGACCTTTTTCTCAAAGAAAACCAACGGAACACTAATACTCGTGTTGATCTTCAAGGTAAATTTCAGCCCAATTGGCTAGGGCCTTTTTTTGTACCAACTAAATTTTTTTCTAGTTCTTTTAAGTTAGCTTCCATGGATGGTAAATAACTTAAAGAACCTATGAATATAATATATTTAAAAAGATATTATTCTTGATCTGTTGTTTCATTTTGCATATGCATTTAGTTAGATCATATTGCATGTTTTCCTCACATGCACATATGCCTGTCATATTATGCATGATTGCTTGCCATTCTATTCTTGAATATTGCTTGTAATATTTGCATTGTTGCATGTTCATGACTGTCGGATCATATAATTTTTGGGAATTCATGATAATAGCAAGTGATGATACCTAGTTAGATCATAACTCACATGCATTTCACTATTCATTAGGGTTCTGATGCTTAGTGAAGCCCCAACCTATGGCCCATGCATTTTCATCCCTTTTTCTCTTTCTTGCTTATCTTTCTCTTTCTTCTCTTCTCTCTTCTTCTTATATTACTTGACTTTGAAATTTTTTACAATGATCATCATCTCTCTCCAAAGTCAAGGAATGCAATCATATTTTGGTATATCCTTGTCCTGTTGCATGATTCTTATTTCTCCTTTATCTTATTTGTTCAGATAAGGATATACATTCTTCTCTCTTTTGTTTGTACATTTCATCCCTCTTTATTTTTTACTAGATGAAACATCAAGCTGCGGTTACACACGCATAATTCTATTATTTTCATATTCTTTATATTATTTCTTCTAGCACATGCACACACACTCGTCATGCTATGCTCATATTGATTAGTCCATACATACATATGCATACACCCTCTCAGGTAGTACTGGTATACACACATAATTTTTACATTGACATACATTATAACACCCCTATCGGGTTATGTCTCTCTTTGACTCAGCAGGCCCAACACCCTATTATAGGATCAGCTCCTTGGCAATTGATAGTAGGCCTCAACATACATCATAGTGGGTAACTGCCTCATAATAGTCACTAGTGAGAAACCACCCGTAGTGGGTTATGTTAGAGTTACTATGTTAGTAACTATGATTATTACCTCATTTAGGTAATATTTAAGTTTCACCTAGGTAGATATAATTTACCACATGGTAAAAAGTAATTTCTTACTTTTTACCACTAGTAGTTACTATTACCGATTACCTAGGTTAGTAGTCTATCTTACCGTCATTTCCCTTTGGACGACAGATAGGTTAGTTGTTAGTAGGTTAAAGCGCTTTTATCTCATAGTGTGTTAGTTTTTAGCGTAGACATAGGATCTATTGTTAAATACTCTATTTTGTAACCTACTTAATACTATAGCTATCCTATGCTATAGTTGATGACATTAATCAATTATTATTTGATCAGACTTACCTTGCATCATTGGTATCATCGTAGCCGGGTGGCCTAATACGAGCTTCACTCGTTCCACCCGACCTGGACCTAGCACGATCTTTGAGGGCCCTACTGGCCCTCAGGACCTACATAGATCCCTAGGCAGGCCCATAGGCCCACATCATCGAGCGACCATGGGAGAGGGCCTACAGGCCCACATCACCGGGCCGCCATGGGAGACGGCCCGCAGGCCTAGACAGATCTGACAGCATTATGCTGTCTGACCTGTTAGGCCTGACAAGCTGACACAGGAGGGTCGACGATTGACCCAACCCATGGGGTGACACGTGGCAAACCCAAATGAGAGTGCCTAGAGGGCAGGAGCACCCTCACACTCCTGACCAAGCCCACTAATAGGGGGAAAACCCTGTCAAGACTCTGTCCCACCGTCGACAACTGGTGACCGGACACCTAAGGAGGGTAGGTGCGCCCTCCCCCAGGTGGCGACAAGACCGACCCACCGTTCAGCGATCAAAATCCAAGAGGGTAGGCAGCCCTTCGATTTTTTGCGACCAGTAAGGCGACCACCGACTAGATCCAGAGTAGGAGCGTCCTAGATCAAAATAGGTGCCATGTGGCACATGCATCTAACATACCATGTAGACCAGAAGGACCCACTCGCACCCAAGAATAGATCTCAAGGCACTGACATAGACCCATAATCTGGAAACATGTGGTGGCCATACATGACCTCAGGCACAGATCCTGAGGTGCTGACATGGCACTGCCACTAGACGTAACTCGACACATGGCGAACAACCACTGGACGATGGACCAGAATGGACACGTGGTGAATAACCACTGGACTGGACACATGGAGGACAACCATTGGATGATAGACTGGACTGGACATGTGGCGAATAGCCACTAGACTGGACACATGGCGGATAGCCACTGGACGATGGACTGGACATGTGGTGGCCACATGGCGGACAACCACGTGTGCCACCTGACATGTGGACCCCTCCGGCCGCACCACATGGGCGACAGCAAAAGGGGTCCGACAGACCCTGATTGCCCGTAGGCAATCAAAGAGCACTATGTGCTCTGTTGCTTTTAAGCAACATAAAATCACCCACGTGGGCGATGTGGGATAAATCCCACAGTTTTCCCTGCCCATGCAAGGAGTGAAGGGAAAGGGAATATCCTTTCCTTCCCTTCATGTCGTGCCAGCTAGCCCAACCAGACCGGAGGGGCTAGCGCTAAGGCGCTGGCCGATGGGAGGTCGGGAGTTCAACTCCCGTCGGCCCCAAAACGTCTATTTTTTTGCTAAAAAAAAGCGGGCGGTGAAATGGACCAAAAAAAAAAAAGGTAAGATTTTTTTTATTTTTTTAATTAATTTTTAGTTAATTTTATTAATAATTTATTTATTTTATATGAAAATCATTTTACATTTGTTTTAAGTGATTTTTTTATGAAACTAATTTTATTATTAATTTAAATTAGCTAGAATTAATTAGATTAATATATTAAAAATCAATTTTGGGGGAATTTTTTTTTTGCAAATTTACAAATTTTAGAGTGCTTTTGTTTTCTCACAAACAAGGAGATATAAGACATATAAGAGCCTCATTTTTTTTTGCAAATAAGAAAACCCTAAACTCTTCTCAAACCTTGTTAATTTAGCATACAATAAAGGTTCAAACATGAATTATTTTTTGCCAAATTGTAACACAAGGAGACACAATTTTTTTTGTAAATTTCAAAGGCAAAGTGTGCATTTGTTTTCTCCAAGGGGGGATATAAGACATAAAATTGCACATTCTTTTTTACAAACATTTGAGAAGAAATTGTAACCTTGGGTCCATCAAAAACTAATTCGTGTGTCAAATAAATTAGGAAGCCTTCCAAATGCGGGTCGTGTGTCGACTTGTCTTGGAAGGAGTGCTCAAAATTGTAAATTTTGCAAAATTTAGGGGAGAAGACAACATTGTATTATTTTGCAAAATTGGAAAACAAAGTAGGAGACATAAAAATATCATTTTTTGCACAACACAAAACACACATTTTGTTGCAAAAATTAAAAGGTGCATTTTCGATTTTACTCGACACATTTATTGGCAAATTAGGTGCATTTTCAGTTGCATCCGACACCTATGTGATAAGGATTTTGTGGGCATTCTTGTTTTATTATTGCATTATTTCTTTTACAATTATAAGTCATAGAATCAAGAACACACTCAACTCCAAAATTTCACAAATTTGTGTAAATCCTTGCACAGATTTAAAGCCAAAATTACTTGATATTCTCTCCTAAATCATCAAAACCCCTAATTCACTCTTATTTGTTTGGCTTATTTTCCTCAAACTTTTCATCCTTCTTGAAGGGAGTTAAGGCAGGTGCCATTAAATATCTGCTTGAGTGAATTATATTTTGGTACTCTTTTAGGGTAATCAAAAGAAAGAACAAGTTTTTTTGAAAATAAGGAACCTTAAAAGTTGCAATCCTTTGCACTAAGGGGGGATAATTCCTTTCTTCCTTCAAACATAGATTTTGATAAGAGGGAAATAAAACTTGTAAAGGCAATCAAAAAATTCCAAGTCATCAACATTAAAACTTTTCTTTTAGACTTCATAATAGCAATCATGCTTGAAGTACTTACAATAAGAAAGGACAAATTGGTGAACTTTTTTGATCAATTTGCTTAGAAAGCATAGTTTTGCACAAATTGTAAAAATGAAAACCATGACACCATTCAGTGTTGGTTTCAAAACAAGCAAAACTAAAATGGCAAAGGCACATCACAGAAGCCATCTTTTTAGTGAAGTGTCTCATTCTGATTTTGGTTCAAATATAGCACAAGGAGTGCTAAAATTTCTAAAGACATTATTGTAGAGGGAAAACACAAGTGTCCCTTGGGAAAAAGCACCATTTTCTCTCACTCTTCTTTTAGGCTTCATAAATAGCATAAGTTTTTTGTTTGAAGACCTTGCAATAAGGGGTGCTTGTACCTCTTTTAGGCTTCATAAACAACAAATTTTAGGTGTTTGAAGTACTTGTAACAAGAGGAGTGATTTTTTGTGGTGTACAATTGTCTAGGAGGCAATATTTGTAAAATCCTTCACAACACTCTTGACTTGCACACTTTTTGCAATTGAGGGGGGATATCCATTTCTTTTCTTCACTGATTTTTGTAAATAGGGAAGATGACTTATAAGGGTACATTTTTTGCTTTGACCGACACCTTAGTCACACTTCCTTCAGAAATTAATTACACTATGTTTTGTAATAAGAAGGGGGGAACTTATAATGGTTAATTTTCAGAAGCAACCAACACCTTAGCTACCTTATCTTTCACAAATTCATATTGTAAATAAATGAACCTTGTATGAAGTGATCTATTCTACTAAACCTAGTGATTGTAGCGATTGGTTACCCATGCAAATCGGTTGGATGATGTGATTACCATAAGGACATTCGTTGGTGTGAAGACAAAGTGAGGAATGACCCACTTTTTGCTTAGAAGCAGCCATAGCACTGTGACAGAGCAAAGAACCAGTAGATCAACATCTTCTTCACTGTATTGGGACAACTATATACTTTACCCAAATATTGTTGTATAGAGGGATATGTATGTATTACCCAAATAATGTAATAAGGGGGGATGTTAGAGTTACTATGTTAGTAACTATGATTATTACCTCATTTAGGTAATATTTAAGTTTCACCTAGGTAGATATAATTTACCACATGGTAAAAATTAATTTCTTACTTTTTACCACTAGTAGTTACTATTACCAGTTACCTTGGTTAGTAGTCTATCTTACCGTCATTTCCCTTTGGATGACAGATAGGTTAGTTGTTAGTAGGTTAAGCACTTTTATCTCATAGCATGTTAGTTTTTAGCGTAGACATAGGATCTATTGTTAAATACTCTATTTTGTAACCTACTTAATCCTATAGCTATCCTATGCTATAGTTGATGACATTAATCAATTATTATTTGATCAGACTTACACTTCACTCACTGGTCCATACTTAATGAGTACTACACCCATAGCGGGTTCTCCACTCCATACACAAACCATATTTTAATAATAATACCCTCTAGTCAGGGTTATGGTTTATCTTCCTTCTTGATTTTAGATGGTTGACCTTTGGAGTTTTATCATTGTCTTTTTTTTCTTCTTCCACTTCATAGTTTTCTGTCTCCTCTCTTCTTTATCCCTTTTACCTTCTTCTATATTTCCTCTTATTCTATTTATCCATGTATTTATGATAGCTGCATTAGGATCATGTTGTACCCAATTCTCTTTATTATATTGTTTATTTGATTACTTTGTTTCTATAATTTATGTTTTATTTCTTTTGACCTTTTCAAGTTTCTTATGAGGCGTTAATGGTAGTAATATCTCACCCTTTTCCCCAAATATGGCTACCCTATTCCTTGTACTTTTTGTGTGCTTGTTGTATGCTTTCCCGTAGGAGTCTACATACTTTCTTTGACACATTTAATAGGCCATAAATGCATCAAATAGGGGGAAAAATGTAGACACGGAAAATTGAACCACTTTGAGTGGGCAATCTTCCTTAGTTCCCCTAAGAGGCCCTCAATCCTTACCAAGAGCAAAGGAAGACCTCTTTGCCTCTATTTTTTAATGTGTTTACCTTTTTAGCAAAATCGTACCCTATATTTTTGAGGCATGACTTCGTGCCAACAATATTGCGCCCCATTAGGATGGGGCACAACTTCACTGTTTAACCTAGTGTTTTAAATTTATTTTGTTTTATTATTTTTAAACCTGCTTAGACCCAGGTTTAAACCCTCTCACATGTTTTGGCATTTATTGTGAGTTTATTTATGCCCACTTTCTTTCTCCAATTTTTTCTATAAAAGGAATTTTTTTACTTAATCATAACAAGAATAAGTGCAAGTGTGATATGCAAACTTCTGTGTGATATCTATGCCAGTTGATTAAGCTCAAAATTTATAGTTTATTCTTATTTATTTTCTTAGCTGCAAGCTAACCCCTGAAGTGCAAATTTTGAATTGATCTTCTATTGCGTGGATTGGATTGATTTGTTTGTGTGACTTGGTGGATATGTGGTGTAGCTTAGAGAGACAAATTACCCATATGGATACTTAGCTCTCTTATGCCTACTTTTGTGATGTCCATTAAGGTTTTATTACTTTTTTATCTGTATTTATTTCATCTTCTGCATTCATTTCTTATTTTTATTTAGTCGACAGCAAAATTATGCTTGGCATAAGTGAGGCATGACTTTGCCTACCCTAATTAGGATAAATTTATTCACATAAGTGAAATCATGACCCATACAGATAGGGTGTGAATTTGTTGTTGCGTTATTCCACCCACTCTAGGTGAGGCACAATTTTTCCCTAGGGTACACCAAGGGCAATTTCTAGATTCTAAATTCACTATTGCATTCCATTATGTTTCTATATCATACTGTTGTACTTTTCTTTCTTCTTTTTGCTACTATATTTTTTATTTATGATTAATTATCCAAAGTTTAATTTTTGCTTTTATATTAAAATATCATCTTAAAGGACCTAGGGTACTTGACTGCTCCTATATCTGTCATACAAGGGCATAGGCAGACCCCTTAATACTAATTCTATTTTTCAGTGTTCATGAGTGATCTTGCAGAAATAGGAATTCTTGATATCATTGGACAAGAGGCAGAAAATGCTAAGTCAACCAACAGTCTAGAGTTCTCTATCAATTCCTTTGGTTGAAAATCTAGTTTCATTGTTGATTCTTAGGTGTCTGAAATAAAGAGGCATTTAGCTTACATCTAGGGATAATTTCTACTCAATTGTCTAGTGTATTTCTATTTTAAAGGTTTTCTAAAATAAAACCCTAGGTTAATGAGCATTCAAAAGAAGGAATAATTCTAGGATAGCTCTTGTATACCTACATTTTATTTTCAAATGTCTTATTCTATTTTTTTGCATTCTTTTATAGCTTAAATATAGAAAGGCTAAACTTAGGTGTTTTATCAAATCTAAATACATCAAATAATCATGAATATCCTGAGGACTTGGAGCGAGTCCTTAGACTGTTCCTGGTGAACCCTTACCCCTAGCACCAAGTTTAGAGTACAACATACCCTCGTGGTTCACCCCATAAAGGTTCCCTCTCTGTGGATCCAACTTTTTTTAGGATTTGTATGCGGTATGGAAGTTTTACCCCTCTACATTTAGAGTATGTGTAAATGAACTCTAGAGGTTTATGATCTATGTGGATTTTGCTTTTCTTATTTGAGATATAGTGCTTTCACTATTTATATGCTTGTAAAATGGTATAGATATCTTTATCATAAATGGGGTATTTTCAAACTAATTCATTCAATGTTTTACTATGATAGTAAATTAGATACCCATGCTATGTGAGAATAGCTCCTAATATGTACTTTGATGCAATGGTCATTATATCAAAAGGTTTATGTAGATTAGATAGGGAAATAATGATATCTAAACATGATTGGTCCTTCAACCCCTAAAATACCCTCTATTATGTATTTCTTCAATGGCACTTGGATTTGGCACCTCCTTTGCTCACTTGGTTTATTGGCCAAGTAATGTGTGATAACACCAATATAGATCTTCAATAGAAATTGGTAAGACCGCAAAAGTTGTGAAACTTTATTAGAGTCTTTGTGGTAGGCCAATCTCTAATTACCTAAACCTTATTAAGATCAACATGGACTCCCTCTTTATCACAATATACCTAATGTATTAAATATTTATTATTTCAATGACCACTTGCCCAAATTAGCATGTAACATGTATTTGAAGAATTTGAAGTACATATCAAATATATTGTATATGTTCCTCCTATATCTTACTATAAATAAAAGTTTCATCTAAGTAGAAAACCACAAATGAGTTGGTATAGGGACACAAGATGTCATCCATCATCGTCATGAATGTGGTGCGTGCATTGGTCAAGCCAAAATGCATAACCATCCATTTAAATAAATCCTACTTGTATTTAAATGTAATCTTCCATATTTTATTGGTCTTCATAAGTATTTGATGATAGAAAAATTTGAGAGTAACTATACTGAAGATATTTTCACCATGGAGCTAATCCAACAAATCATCTATTTGAGAGATTGGATAACAAATTTTTAAAGTGATTTTATTCAAATCTCTATAGTAAATATAAAGTCTTCATGTTCTATGTTTTTTTGAATCAAATATAATTATACTACCACAAGGTGAAGTACTTGGTCTAATATACCCCATTTGAATCAATTTTTGGATGTATTCTAATTTTATCATTTTCAAGGACTAATTTGTGATAAATAGGTGCATTAGATAAATAATGACTAGGAACTAAATTTATGAAATGCTTTATCTTGTAATGAAGTGGAATCCCAATGGTTGAATTAATAAAGTCATGATATTTTGCTACAACTGGTCCCTGTAATTATATTATGTAGGGCCGATAATTGGTGCAATGATGGTCATCCTTCTACTTTATTAGTTGATCATCAATAAAATGAATTTTATTATTTTGGATATCATATTTGTGTATTATTTAGCACTAATTACAGAAAGAATGGTAGGAGGAGATATATCTAGGATCATGAAGTATTAACCTTTGATAATGATGATGAGATTTTAGGTCCTATAAACATATGCATGATGCCTATTCCATATAAATGGTTGGCTTAAAATCACAACACAAATATCAAAAGGCACAACACCACAAAAAATTCATCTTTAAAAGGATTTATGTTATAAGAGAGAAGAATTTGTTGAGTGACACAAATTTTTCTTCCCTATTGTAACCATCCAACATTAAATGGTTTTGGATGTGGTTTAATAGAAATATTCAAATCCTTCACCATCTGAGCAAAAATTAGATTCTTTTGACTCTCACTATCAACAATGAACTATAAAAACTTACCTTTGATCCATATTTATGAGTGAAATAAGTGTTCCTCCTCTCATGAATACTCTATTATACTCTATTATATCTTGAGTGACACAAATGTTTCTTCCCTATTGTAACCATCCAACATTACGTGGTTTTGGGTGTGGTTTAATAGACATATTCAAATCCTTCACCATCTGAGCAAAAATCAGATTCTTTTGACTCTCACTGTCAACAATGAAATATAAAAACATACCTTTGATCCATATTTATGAGTGAAATAAGTGTTCCTCCTCTCATGAATAGTCTATTATAGCTTATGTGGTGGTAATTGTCATATTTGGTTTAACTTATCTAATTCACTTCCCTTTATCTCTAGCATGTCGATGTGTTTCTAGTGGGGAAATTGGTGTAGAGGGTTTCTATTCAACAAATAATGACTAAATTGCTTGATACTCCTCCCTTGAATTTCAATTAATATTGTTATAATTACACAATTTGATACTCATGGACTTTGAAAGATTATTTTCTTGGGAGTATTTTATCTATTTCTAATTTTGATTTTGGGGCTAACCCCATTTATCCTAATTATTTGGAGAGTCATTCTTACATTTCTTTGGCCAGTACTTTTTTTTTTCTTTATTTGCTCCTCATTTTCTATTTTAGTTTATGTTCTTTTATTCTAATTTGACAACAATTTTGTATGCTAATCCTAGTATCTTAAATTCAAAGAGGCCCATCTCCTCTCTAGTGTACCATTGTAGCCCATTATGGTACTTGAAGATTTTAGGTCTTTCAATATACTGATTACCTAGTTTTACTACCATCGAGTGGAAAGGATTAGTATAATCCTAAATAGTTTTATCTTAAACTTGAGGTATTTCTTGATGTTTCAAGTAATGGTATTCATAGGATTACATAGAATAATATTCTTCCATGGTATTTTCCATAAAATTATCCCATGTAAATGCTATTTTATCTTCACTCTCTTGTGTAAACCTATTATAATATGTTTCCCATCAATTTTGAATAGGTAATAAAGCCTTCAAAAAATACAAAAACGATTTTCTCATTATTGACAAATTTATTTATAGATAAATATGAAGATAACTAATCCAATTAATTTTTTAGGGCATTAGTGTTATTTTTTGCTTCAAATATAGAAATATCAATATCCACCTATACCTTAAAAGGTGTTTGAGCACTATATGCTAGTGAGAGCCTATTCAAAGGATGTTGTAACATCTGGAGTAAGGAGTCATTAATAAAGTTGAGCAAATTGATTCATCATCTAATTTTTGTGTTTCATTAGAGTTTAATTTAACATCGCCTTGAAAGGATTGAATCTATCGATGTTTTCCATTCTCCTTCTTCCTTGAGACTATTTGAAATTATAATATGGGTAATTTGATGGATCTTACATCTAATACCTAAATTTTTGATATATTGATCTTATGTTTATGGATATACACTATGTAATGACCCTCCTCACACGATCGTTGATAGTAAATTAATTAATGATGTAAAACTTACCATTTTCTTTGGAATGTGGTGCTGCTAATGGTTTTATGTATGTAAGACCAGGAAAATTTCTTTGGATAGACAAGAGAAGTCCTTGGAAAAAGTAAAGTGGGAAAATGATGATTCGGTTCATTAACACATGGATGTTCACATTGAGATGTTTCATGTAGGTGCATAATAAATGGACTACATTAGGCATGTGTCTTGTTTTAATGCTTGCATATTATTTTTGAAGAATTAGTTTACCATTATATTTTATTTATTTTATGTGACAATGAATATGCTACGACAAGGGATCCACCTTTTAAAAATTTGTGGTGAATTGAAAACATTATTTATATATTACCTTTGGAAAATTATAATTATTAAGATAGAGAGGTATGTTATAAAAAAAATCATTAAAAAAAAGAAGAAAAATGAATGTGACTGGATTAGAGTAATTACAATATAAACTAAAATATGTGATTATGTAGTGGTTACTTTGTGATAAAAATTACAGTGAAATAAAGTAAAGTTAATTCAAAATTTATCTCTTAATGACTTGTCACGATGATGGTGAACGTGTGTTTACAGGTGGTATTAACTCCTTTTCAATTGGGTGCTATGCATATTTTCTATTTTGGATAAGGGATTTGAGGTTTTTAGAGTTATAGAAAAAAATGAGATAATTTATTTTTGCTCAAACATGTCTGTATGAAAAATTAGATTGGGAGGAATAGATAATTTACATCTTTTATGTTCATGGAGTTGATCAAACACTAGAATAAAGGACTAAGCTAGTTAATTTGGAAAGTACAATGGGTAAGAGTTTGCGCATCAATATCTAGGTTGGATTTTTGTTCCTTTGTTTTGTATTACTTGAGAACGATGGTGTGCTTTCTTCTATAAATTATCTGTTTCTAAAAGAAAATACTATTTCTATAAACATTGAATGATTCAATATTACTTATGTGAATGATTTTTTGAAAACTTTGTTTTGAATTGCTTGAGAATGATGGTGTGCTTCATTCTAGAAATTATAGAATGTCATTTGCAAGTACATTGAATAATTCAATATTGCTTCTGAGAATACTTGTTTGAAAATTAAAAATGAATTCAAGATGTGTGCTTCATTGGTTTTATTTATATATTGATCTTTGCTTGAGTAAATGAAGGAAATATGGGTGTTATATTATAAAATTTGTTTACCTAAGCAGAATGCTTGATTCATTGATAATAGCTTGAATGCTTGGATGTTGAGAATGGTGAAGAGGATATCTACATGTAGCCTATTTCGTTATGTGGTTTTGTTTATCTATTATTGTGAATATTTATTGTATGGTATATTAAATTAGTTGCGTAAATATAATGCATTCATGATATAGCCGATTTTGATCCCATTCTCTATTTATTTTGTGCTAGCAAAAATGGGGACTATTGAAACTAAGTTTGAAGCCTTGTGCATATTTTGACGAGCATAGATAACATTCAATTGAGGCAAGAAGAAGGTCAACAATAGAAAATATATTTAAATACACTACACTTATTTTAAAATAAGTTATTATGTTGTCCGAATGTGATTGCCATAGTAAGTAAAGTTTCTATGTTTAGGTTATTGCAATAGAAAGAGTTGTCTATTTATAGATTAAGTCCATGCAGGAATAGACTCTGTGAGTTGGATTGTTAGTTATGGTGGAAGTTGTTTGAAGTAAAACTAATCTGATCATATCGTGCATGTGTTTGTCAACTAAATGTAACAATTATGGAATAACCTATAATAGAGACTTCTAATGTTTAGTTGTATTGATTTAAAAAACATTTACAAATCCTTTGTATTGAAGTTTGTTACCTCTATGTGTAACATGTTTACTTTGGAAGAACTCTACCTCTAACATTGGTAAGCAACCAAAATATGACATTTGAATATCGTTTGCCTTGCACCCACTAGGGGATTAGGGAAATATGATGTTGAGCAAAATTGACTAAAATATATCTTAGAAATAAGTTACTGAGTAGTATAATGTAAGATTTTACACTCATTTGTAATAATAAATAAGAACACACTTTTATTTTAGTAAAATTAGTGTTGGTTGTTCATTTTTTTTAGTAGAGAACATATAAAAGATACTTCTAAGAATTATAATTATAAGCAAGATGGACCTTATAGCAAGGAAGCATTTTAAGAGTAGAATGTATGTTGAAGAAAACTCTATTATAGTTATCTCTATAACCTTCACTGTGGATTACTATTCTATCATGGTTTGGTAGTAAATATTAAAATTATAATTATATGGTCACTTGGAAATAATTAAACAGTAGACCTAAAAAGAGTTAGAGCATCTTTATTTGAGCTTATTTACTAGATATAAAATATCTAGTTGATCGGATAATAATGACAGTGCACATATAGATAAAGTCTATATTCAAAATAGTAGTAAATCGATTAACTTTAGATAAAAGTAAATGAGTTAGGTATATATAAACATAGGTAACTTATATACCTTAATTAATAAAGTGATAATTATGTTTATTAAATTATTTTCAAAATATTGGTTGTCTATTGTTTAAGAACCTTACTTTTATAGGATAAGGAGACTTCCTTGTAAGTGATTAATATGTTGATCAAAGTAGAAAAATTGGACATTCTAAAAGAACAAACTCTGTGGATATTGCCTTATCTAAAATAATGTGTATACTTAGAGAAAATTTATTGTAAGCTTTGGATTATGGAAGATGTAATTTGAAATTATATGGAAAAATGTAATTATTATCCATAAGTTGGTGGGTATTTTATTAAGTATAGTATGTTCTAGAGTGCAAAATAACATGAGACAAATAGTTATGCTTGATTTATTTCTAGAGACTTGGTTTAAACTGACTAATTAGTTATACCTAAAGTTAAACCTCTATTATTGGATTTTAAACATTAAACTTGACTCTAAATCTACAAAAAATAAATAAAATAGAATTCATTTGGAAAGGATGATCAACTAAATACATCCAATGTCATTGAGGTGCGAGTATGCACACAATGTATCTTGAGAGCAATCGTAGTCTAAAAAAATTGGTCAGAATTAGAGACTTGGTTAGAATTGGTAATGAGTGGTATGGGATGCCACCTTTAGGTTGCTAATAAGGTAGTACTATGATAAGTCCTAAGTTCATTTGACTTAGCTAGTTCAACCATGACGTTTGGAATGGTATAAACGATTGTGAGTCATAATGAGCATGAGTGATCAAGTCCAAGGTCAGGGTATTGACATGGCTCTAGCTAACTTCGGGTAGTGGATAATTAGCTAGACACTAGGTATATGTACACTAACCCCCTTACATACACAAGTTGAACAAGTCAACCAATTTTTTGAAGGTTCAATATGAAAAGATATCGGTAAGTATGCATCCATCCTCTAGGTGTTATGGGCCCTAGAGGATAATCCCAGTTATTCTTTAATCCTCATGCCATAACAAGAGGATGCTAAATATGATAAGTCAAATTCCATAAAATGGCACCTTTATGAGATTTGGCCAATCTCCTCCACTTGAATGAATTTTTGCAACAGTCCTAAATCAAAAAGTGGCTTGATATACCTGTACTAATTAAATCTATATTTTAAAGATTCATTGGGTGGAAAAAAATTCTATGACCCTAAAAGCATTTATTATGAACATGAAATCACTTTTAGAATGTTAAAACATTAAAATTAGAAAAAAATTATCCTGAGAAATTGCTTGGCTTATTTTTGTGATGCAACTAGGTGGGTAGACTTGGGTTGTTACATATGGTATAAGAGTAGAAGAGATATTAAGTTGTAGAAATCCGATTAACTATTTTTATTAGATAAAATAAAAACATACTTTAATTATAAAAAGCTATCTAAAAAGGAAAAATATGAGTTCAAGAAGTAGAATAGTGTTGGGTTCATGAAGTGGAAAAAAGAGCAAAACGAGAAAACTAAAGAAGGAGATTGGAATAGATAGGGAGGCAAAAATAGAGCTAGCTTTTAGCACAATAATTTCAGGAGGGATGGCAAAAAGTTTTCCAAAATATATGATCAAATATCAGTAAACTAGGAGAGGATAAGGTAAACTGTGCCTCAGGGCAAGAATGAGAACAATAATGGAGGGAACAAATCTCCACCAAGAGAATGTTATATATGCCAAGGAACTCATTATGCCAACAAGTACCCTCATAGAGCTGATATTGGATATAAATCTCCAAAAGAAGCCACTTATAGTATCTTTACAGCAATAGGTAGTCCCATACTTGATGTCCAAGTTACTCCATTTTTCTTAATGGTAAAATTTTTGATAACTATATGCATATTTTGATAGATAGTGGATCAACTTATATCTTTATTTCCACTAGATTGGTAAGGGACATACCTGAAAGACTTGGGATTTTGGCTAATGGTTGGAAGGTAAAGTACATGTCTGGACAAACCTACCAAGTCAACCAATATCTGTTTGACCCTCACATCATTTTGCCACATGGAAAAAATAACTAGCATTTGTATATGGCACCTTTGCATGCATTCAATATCATACTTGGTGTTGATTGGTTAAAATCCTGTAAGGCTCTTCTAAATTTAGAAGAAAAATGGGTGGAGTTTACGGATTCATTGTGGTCATGGTGAAATTAAGCCACATATATTGTCTACAATGCAAATAAAGAAAGTCATTAGAAATAAAGGAATGATTTTTGTAGTAAAAATAAATAAGAAAGAAGAGACTGAAGTGGAATCTGACCTCTTCCAAAAGCATCCTATTTTGGGAGAATTCAAGGATGTGTTTTTGGAGGACCTTCTAGGGTTACCTCCTCAAAGGAAATTTTATTTTTCTATTGAGTTATTACCTGGAGCTATGCCTATAGTAAGGGCACCATATAGGATGACTCCTATTGAGCTCAAGAGCTCAAAATATAACTTCAATATTTGTTGGAAAAATGGCTAATTAAGACCAGTGTGTCTCCTTGGGGGGCTCCTATCTTGTTTGTTAAGAAGAAAGATGGTACCTTGAGGATGTGCATATATTATAAGATGTTTAATAAGGTTACCATAAAAAATAGGTTTTCATTACCTAGAATTGATGATCTCTTTGATCAGTTGAAAGGAGCAACCATCTTTTCAAATATTGACCTAAGGTCTGGTTATCACCAGTTAAGAATATGAGAATAAGACACTTATAAAACAATTTTTAGAACAAGGTATGAAAATTTTGAGTACACAGTCCTACCTTTTGGGCTCAGTAATGTCGTATACACATTCATGAATCTCATTAATAGTATTTTTAGAGAGTATTTGGATAGATTTGTGCTTGTATTTCTAGATGACACATTGATCTATTCCAAGAACGAGGAACATGATAGGTATATGTAAATTGTACTTGATATTATTAGATAGAATTGATTATATGGAAAACTATAAAAGTGTGAATTCTACACTCCACAAGTACAATATTTAGGACATATTGTCTTTGCTGAGGGGATTTTAGTTGATCATAAGAAAATATAAGTAATTGTTGAATGGCCTACACCTACTAACATGATTGAGGTGTGAAGTTGTATGGTGATTGTAGGCTATTATAGGCAATTTGTTAGAGGGTTCTCAAGATTTTCCCAACCCACGACAAACCTCCAAAGGAAATGTAAAGCCTTAAAATAGACAGAGCAATATCAAGAGGCTTTTTGAATTTTGAAAGAAAGGTTAAGAACTGCATTGATTTAGTAATTACCTGACCCTAATAAGTAATTTATAGAATGTACTACAACAATTGAAGGATTGGATGGGGATTTGACCTAAGATGGTGTAATTATTACCTATGATTCTAGGAAATGTAAGAAGTATGAGGTGAATTATTCCACTCATGAATTGGAGTTGGAAGCTATTTTACATGACCTTAATATTTGGAGGTACTATTTATTTGAATTGAAGACAGATCACCAGAGTCTTAGATACATATTTACTCAAACCTTATTAAATGCTAGACAATGATTGTGGATGGAGTTTCTAGACGAGTATGATTTTGGAATCGAGTATATTATGAGTAAGGAGAACAAGGTTTCTAATACTCTGAGTAGGAGAGAGCGTATTGTTGTATTGACAAGATGTCAATATGATTTGCTAGATCAAATTACAAATTAGTAGCAAAAATATGAATTTTTCCAATTGTGCAATGCTCAAATGGAGGAAGAATTTGGAAAGGATACATGATTTGTATATAAAGATGATTTGTTGTTTTATAAAAATAGGTTGGTAGCTCTAAATATAGGTGGATTAAGAGAAAAAATCCCCAAGAAATCACATAAAACCCCTTATTCTGTGTACTCAAGAGGGGTAAATATGTGCAAGAGTTTGATAAAGTTCTATTATTGGTCATGTATCAAAAAGGACATCACAGACTATGTGGCTAATTGTATGGAGTTCGAAAAAGTGAAAGAAAAATATTTGCATCGGGTGGGTAAACTGTACCCATATGAGATACCTATGCAAGAATGGTAGGTAGTATTAGTGGACTTTATAGTGGGCTTACATAAAACAAGGTTTAGGTATGATGTAATCTTGGTAGTTGTGGATAAGCTAACCAAGGTTATACACTTTATACCTAGTAATTTGTAAGATGATGCACCTGCTATAGTAAGCAAGTTCACTAGGGAAGTGGTGAGAGTACATGGATTCCTAGAAATCATAATATCTAATAGAGATTCTCATTTTACCTCTAAATTTTTGTAGGCTTTGCATAAAGTATTGAGAACCAAATTGAATGTTAGTACCACATATCACCCTAAGGTAAATGGGTATATTGAGAGGGTAAACTAAGTATTGGAAGATATGTTAAGAATGTATTGCATTGATCAAAATACATGTTAGAATAAATCATTATTCTCTTAAGTTCTACTAGGATAGACTTACTTGAGTTACCACTCTTTCATGAGTTAGGTGAACTCTCAGTTTATCCTAGTTCATATTTGATGAGTTGTTATAATCCAACGACTCTCAATGATCAACTTTGCTATTTATACAAAGTTGATCCATGAAATAAATCAATGAAGTATTTCATTTTCTAACATGCTATCAGAGAGGGAGGGATAACAATGCAGATTAGACGAAATCAAAAAAATGGAGCTCTGGCGATTTGGCGGGAAAATTTTTGAGCAGGCGACAGGCGATGCTCTAGGGTTTCTGGAGTGTTGGAAAATCCAGGGCCTTTGGTGAATTGACGTAGTGGTACTCTGAAGGATTGTCTGCTGCCCCAGGAGGGCCCAATGGGGTCTCCTCCAGACCCTCTCTCTGGGAGAAAGAGCTCATATGCTGAGATGTTAAAAGAAAATGCTTCATCTTCCAATGTCGAAGCCCAGAGGAATGCGTTTCAATCGCTCTTCAAGAATGCTGGCAAGAACTCAACTGCACACCGAGTTAATGGATGCCTCCCACAATCCGCTTCCAGACCTAAGATTGTCATTGAACCAAAGATGGTCGAGGACACAGTCATCTATCGCGCTAACCATGATCTGATTTGTAAATTCATGGGTATCCGACCTACCCTGAATTTTTTGCACACCTGGGTCAGACAGAACTGGGAGCCTCACGGTGAGTACTCCTTATGGTTCATAAGCAATGGGTATTTCATCATTAGTTTCTCTTCTTTAGCCGACAGAAATAGAGCATTTGAATCAAAAAAAAGGAACCACGGTCCAGCAGGGTTATTTGTTCAACCCTGGAGAGTGGGTTTCGATCCTCGTATCGAACCCACGGCTGTCCCGGTCTGGATCCGGTTATACGCTCTCCCGATGGAGTTCTGGGGTGAGCAGGTTTTGGAGATGATTGGTAATTCCCTTGGCAGACATCTGGGCGTCTCTAAAGATACCATAGAGGGTAATGCAGCTGTTTTTGCAAGAATCTGTGTAGAAATGGATATTAGCCAGCCTCTCCCGACAGAGGTGGAACTTGAGTTGGCAGGACTATCATGGATACAACAGTTAGATTATGAGGCCCTGCCCTTTAGATGCAGAGTCTGCCATAAGCATGGCCATTTGGCAAGGTTTTGTCCAAGCCTTGTGAACACAAAAGAGGAGGCTCCGCTGGGCGCGCCAAATCGCCCCAGGGAAGGTAAGTCTACTCTTGTCAAAGATCCTTCTAATATTCCGTAGGGTAATGATGTTCAGAAGGATGGATTTGAACAGCCCAAACGGAGGAGAAAGCAAAAGAAAACTGGCAAGGAGCAAGCACAACTCAAGCCAGCCAATCGGTATGAAATTTTTAAGTCACTAGTAGATCAAGAGGACCAAGTCATGGAAGGAATGGATGGGAATACTGAGGATAATAATACCCACACTCACTCTTCTCCTTCATCTCCTCCTATCTTAGAACAGGCGATTGAGTCCACTGAGATATTGCAACCAGAGAATCCAGGGGCATTGATAATACATTCCCAAGTACAGCCAAAAAGTAAGGATGTCAGTATGGGAAGTGCAGAAAAGAACAGAGAAAGGCCAGCCCTGGGGATTACTCAGGTGGAAAAGCGATCCAAGAATAATAATTCTCAAGGAGCAGGCAGGAAGTCTAATAAGGATCTAATAGCAACGCAAGGAGACAAGCTGATCACTGGAGGATCGGTGAGGACAATTGATTCTTACTGCTCTCAAGGTTTTCAATGATTATTCAATCTTGGAATGTTAGGGGTTTAAACAGTAGAACCCATCAATCTGCTGTTCAAAGACTCTTAGGAAAATGCAAAACAGACTTTTTGCTCATCCAGGAGACAAAAATGTCTTTAGATCTTATGTGTAAAACAGTTAGTAGAATATGGAGGGGCGTTGGTTATATGGATGTGGCTGCTCAAGGTGCCTCAGGGGGAATTGTCACTTTTTGGAACCCTCTGGAATGGACTGCATTAGAACATATAGCCTGGAGGGGTGTTCTCACATCTCATTTTAGGAATAATGTCACAGCTGAACATGTTTTAATTACAAATTTTTATGGGGCTCAAAGCATTGATAGCCAGAGGCTCCAATGGAAAGCTGTACACAACATGAGGTCCTCAAGACAAGATTTAGACTGGATTATTGCTGGGGATTTTAATGCTAAATTATCTGCTCGGGATCAGGAAGGTGGAACCCCAGTTTTGGATCCAGGGGACCGGCTTCTGATTGCCCAGGTCCAGGCCTTTCACCTAGTGGATATCCAAGGCCCTGGAACATACTTTACTTGGACTAACAAGAGGAGGGAGCCACACAGCAGGAAGGTAAAGTTAGACCATTTTCTGGTCTCAGAGGAGGCATTTGTTAAGTGGAATGTTAAATTCCAGATTTTGGAAGGCCCAGTTTCCGATCACTCTCCCATTCTGATGGAGGGAGGGACTATGACAGGGCAGCACCACAAACCGTTTAGATTTGAGAATTTTTGGTTACAAAAGGAGGATCTTCGAGAGAAAATTCTGCAATGGTGGGAAGATGGCCGTCTACCTTTTGGGACAACAATGTTTAAATTCCACAAACAGCTTCATTTTGTCAAAGTTAAATTGAAACAGTGGAGGCAAGCTAATAAGTCTGATTTCCAGCTACAAAGAGCTCCCTTGGTGGCTCGCTGGGAGGAGGTGCAAAAACACTTCAGGGAAGGAACAATTACTGAACAGCTTAAAACCGAGGATGATGCCTTGCGCAAAGCAGTTGAGGACATTGATAACCAAGAGGAAACTTACTGGAAACAGAGAGCAAGAAACTCTTGGTTATTGGAAGGAGATAGAAATACAAAATTTTTCCATCGATCAGCCTGTGCTAGAAGACAGATGAATAACATGGAAGTCCTTCAAGATGAGAATGGACACTCCTTTGATACTCTTCCTGGTATGCACTCCCACTCAGTGGATTATTTCTCTAAACTTTTTAAGGAAAATAGGGAGCAAGATGTGGAGGCTCAAAATGAAGTTATTGATGTTATTCCCTCTATTATCTCTCAAGAAGAAAATCAGGCCCTTCTTAGACCCATTGATAGAGATGAACTGAAGAATGTGGTCTTTGGAATGAGCACGAGCAAATCTCCAGGTCCAGATGGTTTTCCTATTGAGTTTTTTAGGCCTTTTGGGATACCTTGGAGGAGGACGTTTTGGCTGTAACAGAGGAGTCCAGAACTAATAAAAGAATGCTTAAGGCAATAAATCATACCTTCATCACTTTAATTCCAAAGGGAGAGGAAGGGGTTCATATCTCTGACTTCAGACCTATTGCCTTATGCAACGTGATTTATAAAATAATCACAAAGATAATGGCTGAACGGCTTAAACCTCTCCTTCATAACATCATTTCCTCAGAGCAAGGGGGATTTGTAGAAGGTAGACAGATCTTGGATGGGGTGGTTCTCGCCCAGGAGGCTATCCATACAATGCAAAAATCTGGTAACAAAGGAATGTTCATTAAACTGGATATGTCCAAGGCTTATGATAGGGTGGAGTGGGGCTTCCTGTCAAAGATGTTGGCAGCCTTTGGTTTCTCCCAGGACTGGATAGACTGGGTTATGAGTTGTGTTTCTACACCTTCTTATTTTGTTCTAATTAAGGGGCTTCCCTCGCCTCCTTTTGGAGCCACTCGTGGTCTCCGTCAAGGGGACCCTTGCTCTCCCTATCTCTTCCTTATCTTGGCTGAAGGATTAGGTAGACTCTTCTTGAGGAGAAGACATCAAGGCCTGATAACAGGTATCAAGGTAGGTGAAGAAATTTTGACTCATTTACAGTTTGTGGATGATACAGGCCTGGTTGGAGTGGCCAGTCTCAGGGAAGCCAGAGGAATCAGAGATTCTCTTAATGTTTACCTTAGGGCCTCCAATCAAGTTATCAATGACAAAAAATCCAAAGTGGTCTTCTTCAACCTTGACCAAAGGCTACAGGACAGAGTTATAGAGATCTTGGGTTTCACTAGAACCTCTCTTCCTGTAGTTTACTTGGGGGTTCCTTTGCATTTCAAGAAATTAAAAAAAGATATCTGGAAGGATCTTTTGGATGGCATCAAAGATAGAATGAACCATTGGTCTCATAAATGGTTAAGCTACGGGGGCCGATTAACTTTCTTACAGCTCGTTATTCAGGCCATGCCAATCTATAAATTCTCTATCCTGGCTGCCCCACATTCTATTTGGAAAGAGCTGGACAAAATGGCTAGAAGATTCTTATGGGAAGGAGCAAAAGGTGAGAGGAAATGGGCCTTGGTTGGCTGGGATAAAGTTACCCAGCCCAAGGAAAAAGGAGGGCTGGGACTGAGAAGCTCCAAGCTTAACAACAAAGCTTTGGCAGGTAAATTGTATTGGAGGTGGATTTCCCAGCCAACATCCTTATTCAGTAGAATCTTAACCAGTAAGTATCTGGGCCATGTTCACCCCAATGAAGTGAGCCGTTTCCCTTTGGATGGTAATGGATCCTTAGTGTGGCAGGCTCTTAAGCTGGGATCTCAAGTTATTAAAGACCAATTGTTTTGGAAAGTGGGAAGAGGGGAGAAGGCACGTTTCTGGACTGATTCATGGGACCAGTTCCCACCCATCATTGCTGAGTACCCCGAATTGCAACCAATTAAATCAGCCATAGAATCCAAGGGCTGGGTCAATATTGAGAATTACTTCAACACTAGCCAATTGGGTGAGTATAAATTCAAGAAGTTTAAGCGGTTGGAGGAGTGGCCAATCACTATCCCTCCGGAGCTGGCACCCATTTTGACCAACATCTTGACAGCAAGGTTTCTCACGGGGAGAGACGAGGAGGATGAGTTAGCTTGGGGCTATGGGAACCTTGGGGTATATACAGTGAAGGCTGGATACGATCAGATTCTCCCAGAGCCTCCCCCGCATTTATTTTTGGTTCAAGATTGGAGGAAGATTTGGCATTCCAAGGGCTGGCCGAAAGTGAACTTCTTCGCCTGGCAGTTTATGCACAATGGCATTCTCACCTTTGACAATCTCAGAAACAGAGGAATCATCGGTCCATCTCAGTGTGTTTTATGCCATAAGAATGAGGAGACTGCCGATCATCTGATGTTTGAGTGCCCTTTCACGTGTCAGATTTGGAAGCGTTGGTTCTCTCATTATAAACTCCAGACTAATGGTGCTCTGACTCGGAACAATATTTGGGAAAGATGGAAGAGAGGCAGATTTAAATCTAAAGCTCTTCGACTTGGTTGGGAACTTGGCTTATTCTTCATCTGGTGGCAGGTGTGGCTGGAGAGAAATGCTCGTATTTTTAGAGAAACCTTCTCCTCGCTAGATGGAATTTGGCAGGTTATCTGGAGCAAAGTCGCGGAAACGGTTGCCATATATGCTGAAGAGGAAAATCCGGTTGATCCTGGACCACAGGAAGAGGGAGCTGTTGAGCAAGTGAGAAAGGACACAGCCAGCTGGAAACCTCCCCCAGAAGGTTGGGTTAAAATCAATACAGATGGAGCTGCAAAAGGCAATCCGGGCTGTGCTGGAATTGGTGTTGTGTGCCGAGATCATGCTGGGTCTGTGCTTTACTGGGAATTGCAAGGTCTGGGAAGAGCCACAAACAATGAAGCAGAAGCCTATGCTATCAAAACTGCTTCCATCTGGGCTGTTAATCAGGGACACAGGAAGATAATCCTTGAGTCAGATTCTCAAATTCTGGTTGGCGCTCTAGACTGCATGAGGAACTTTGCTTCGAAAGCTTGGAGGTTACAGATTTTAGTCTCTCAAATCAAGGACCTATGGAGGGAATTAGAAGATGTGATCCCCGTCTATGTGAGTAGAGATTTAAATTCGGCGGTCGATTTCCTTGCAAAGATGGGTGCGGAGAAAGAGGTAGGGGTACAGCTGCACAGTGACATGCCTGTGGAGGATGCTGTGATTAGGCAGGGACTTGCACAATTCTTGAGTCAATGAGCAAAATTTTTGCTAAGGGTGGTTTTTGTCGCGATATCGCGACCTGTTGTGCCGTCGCGGCCCTTGGTGGGAAACTGTCGTGATATCGCGACAGGTTGCGCCGTCGCGGCCTTTGGAGGGAACCTGTCATGATATCGTGACATGTCGCGCTGTCGCGGCCCTTGGCGAGATGCTGTCACGATTTCGTGACCCGTTGTGCTGTCGCGGCTGTTGGTTGGAAGTTGTCGCGATTTCGTGACCTGTTGCGCCGTCGCGGCCTTTGGCAGGAAGCTGCAGCGATTTCGCGATGCTTTTGGAGCAGGGGCGCCAAGGAGGAAAATCGTCGCGATATCGCGACAGTTTTGGTGAATCGGAGAAAAGGGGAAAAACCGTCGCGATTTCGCGACATTTTTGAAGACTGGGAGCCAGAAGGAAAAACTGTCGCGATTTCGTGACACTTTTGGCGGACTGGCGACTTTGGGAAAAGACGTCGCGATTTCGCGACCCTTTTGGAGCTTGTGCGTCAAGAGGAAAAGTCGTCGCGATTTCGCGACACTTTTGGCGTTTCGGTGCCAAGGCGAAATGTGGTCGCGATTTCGCGACAGTTCTGGAGAATTGGCACAAAAAGGAAAAACCGTCGCGATTTCGCGACACTTTTGAAGAATGGGCACCAAAGGGACAACTCGTCGCGATTTCGCGACACTTTTGAGGACTGGGCCCCGAGGAGAAAACACGTCGCGATATCGCGACACTTTTGGCGAACTGGCGCTATTTGGAAAACTCGTCGCGATTTCGTGACACTTTTGATGAATGGTCGCCAAGTGGATAACTCGTCGCGATATCGCGACACTTGTGAGGATTTGCTGCCGAAGGGAAAACTTGTCGCGATTTCGCGACACTTTTGGCGTAGAGGTGGCATGGGGAAAACTCGTCGCGATATCGCGACAATTTTGAGGACTGGATGCCAAGTGGAGAACTCGTCGCGATTTCGCGACACTTTTGGTGTTCAGGTGCTGCTGGCTTTGGCTGTCGTGATTTCGTGAACGTTTCGCGCCTTTTTCGTTTCCGCTGTCACGTTTCGGGTTGCTCGCGGGCCTCGCTGGTTTGACATGTCGCGATTTCGCGACATGTCGCGTTTTCGCGCCTTGTTGTCTTTTAGTGCTCTGCGGTGGAAAGTGTTGTCTTTTTGCACTTTGTGCTTGTAATCTTGCTTCTTGGTTCTTGGTAGGGATGTTTTTTCTCCCTTTTGTATCTGCTCTTTGTATTAATACAAGTTTTTCAATTTTTTCAAAAAAAAACATGGTATCAGAGAGGGCCTTACCTGCCCTATGAGCCTAAGGAGATTTTCCTCATGGGGGGATTTCCCTCATGGAAATTCCCCCCTCATTTTTTTTCTCTCAATTTTTTTCCTTTGGCCAAATCATTTTTTTTTAGAAAACTAAGGGAGTATGCTCTCAATATTTTGATGGATCACAAACTAGATAGTTCAATGGAAAAATGAATGGCTAATTTTTTTTTGTTTTAGGGTATAATTTTTTCTGAGAAGAAATTTGTTCAAGCCTCACAACTATTTTTTTTGGAGATATTTTCTTTCAGTGGCTATGGTATTTTTCTACTGCTCCTTTGTTTAGTTGATCACCACTGCAATATTTTAAGGGTTCACCACTTTCTCCAGCACTCTCAACAACCACACCTTTAGGTTCACCTAGCTTTGGCTCTTGTTGTTTTGTGATTTGTGGTATCTTCCTTTGCTTTTGCTGCAATGGCAGATTTGATGCCCTACGATATTGAAGGAGTCTGCATGAAGTGATGTCATTGTGAGATTCATTCACCACCTGCATATGAAAATGGACAAGCAGCGTATGAATTAATTTGGGCGGTGGTTTTTTTTAACCGCCTATGATTTGCTGCTTATGTTTCCTTTTGATGGAGTATAAAGTTTTTTTTACATAGGTACACCACCATCCATAGCTATGATTTGTGCAACATTTTCTTTGGTGGTGTATCCCAATTTATTTTTTTCCTCGATCGTGGTGAGGCTACCCGTGTTGATAATATCTTGAAATAAGCTAGATTTGCTATGTGAAATAAAATGAAATATTATGCTTGTATGGCCTTTTTGTACAACTTAGCCTAAGAAATATTGTAGAGAATATTCTTTAGATCTAGATTCTCATCGATGACATCAATGATTTAATCTTTGGTGTCATATACAAAATAATATGTTTCAAGATTTCTGTGAAGGAGCACAGTCTGTCTAACACGATCCAAAAGGGTGGAGGTTCTAATTTTTTCTAAAGAGTTTACCGCCATAAATTATTTTTTGTGACATTTTTTAGTCATCGATGAAGAAATTGGAGAGTAATTATTTATTTGGCTTGCGAGGAGGTGAAAGCACGAGGATACGAAAGCAAAAAGGAAAGCGAATATGCGATGCAAACAGAACCGGACTTAGCGCTAAATCCTAGAAACTTGAAAGTGCATGAAAAGAGGGAAAAGCATGAGCGAATCGAAATGAAACAAATGTGAATAAAGAAGACAACCCTTTTTATTGATATGTTTCACAACTCGGTTACAATGCGCATCCTCCCCTTCCAAGGGCTAGGAGCGTTTAAGCATGCGTTCTTGTTACATCCATGGGTGCCTTTCCTTCTTCCGCGTGCCCACATGTAAAATGGGCGGACCAAACGTCGCCGCCGCTTGCGTTGATGAGTCTTGACTCCTCGCTGCTCCTCCGATGTCCAAACCCTACGTTCAAAGGAACAAGAAATGGTCAGTAGCACTTGCGGATAAAACAAAGCATGCAATCCCCAAGCCTACGATAAGTAAATGAGAAAAATGAATTAAACTATGACTAAAACAGGTCCAAATGCTCTAAAAATTTGACAGGGGCATCAAGACACCACCAGGAAGGCCTTGCAAAAAGAACAGTCAGGAAATTCCTCACCGATTTGAATTCGCTCCGGGGCGGGACGAATTCACCTACAACAAAATGCCGAAAAGGTATTGTCCCAATGTCCTACCTAGGAAGCTCCAAAAGACCTGCAAACTTGGGGTTAGCTAATTGGGGGCATTTTGGGAAGACCCAGATGGTCAGATTTTCCCAATTTAGCCTCCATCAATGGGAATTTGATGATGCTACCTGTAGGTTAGTGGAAGCGAGCAAAGCTAGAAATATGATCAAAATTGTTCAAAATGAGACGAAATTCAAATGACAACCTATCTAAGCATCATAGAATTGAATGCAAAAATGAAAGAAAGCAAATCTGCCATGGAATTCCCATCGCTTCGAAAGGGGGCGATTAGGATTGTGGCAGTGTGGGAGGGGGCGCCCATGGGGCAGGCCGCCCGTCGTTTGAGGCTTGATTTCGGCACCAATCCACTTGGGATGGGTCCAAAACCTCTTGTGTGGTATTGTCGGAAAATTTGGTGGGATATTGTGGCCAAATGTCGGGTTTTGGGATCGAGATTCATCCTCCCAATAGTCACCCAATGACCTCCCCTCTAAAGGAGATCAAGGATGTGAAAGGCGCAAATCCAAAAGGTGTGAGGTATGTAAATAAAATGACAGCACTTCGTTGCTCTAAAATGCTCCTTCTCTCTCTATTTTGGGGTGAGGAAACTCACCAATTTATAGACCTGGAGGTCTCTTGAAATGGGCATGCAGAGGCGCCACTTGGCAATCATGCCTCCCCAGGGGGAAGGAGATTCCTCCCTGAATAGGGACTTCATGACTGACCTTGCAAATGCCTCTAACGCTCGAAAACGCTCACCCATACTCCCATGCGATGAAGGAAGCGTTGAGTGGCGGATCCGAGCTGCCATTTGTCAAGATTTGACTTTTTGCCCATCAAACCTGCAATTCGCCCCACCCCGGAGCGAATTCAGAATTCGTCCCTGGGTGGGGCGAATCCTAGTTTGAATTCGTTCCAGGGTGGAACGGATATTGAGCAAAGTGCCTGAAGGTGCCAAATTGATCTCTGACCTTTCAAAACTATTGTGAGAGTGGTTAGGACCACTGTTTAACCTCTAGGGGCTGCCCTTGGGGCTGTGTGTGTCAAAGCGATCAGTGTTTGCAGTCACATAATCGGATTGGTGCTGTTTTGGTGTCTACAGATGCCCCTTTTTGGGATGCGCTTGTGCATGGCGCAGCGTCGAGCAAAAATAGATAACCAAAGCACTAATGATTAGGGTTTCTCAGTAACCTAACCAACTTTTGATGCCCCAAGTATGGAAAGGGCATGCATTCTTGAATCCTTGCTTTTGACGAGCGAAGGAACTCAATTCAAGTATTTAACCTTTTTCGGTGAGGTGTTACTTGATCTTGGACATTGATCGGTCATGAATAGGCAAAGGGCGCAACCTTTTGTCTGTGAGAACCTTGAGTTCATGATTCACGAAATGCCAAGTGATTTGATCAGAGTTGAGATTACTGCTTGTTTACTGCCCCAAGCAGGAGCGTAATTGTCTTTGTCAATGATTCTTTGAATGCATGTCATTTTCCTTAATTGGGTGTGTACTTGTTGGTTGGTGACTAAGTGTGACTACCCCCTCAAGCGACGAATCGATGAGGGAATGACCTTCATGAGAAAAGCGACGAGTCGCTTGACCCAAGATGACTTGTGCAAGGGTGCCCTTAGATGTTTTAGCATTAAGTGTGTGCAGTTTTCTGACATTTAGACCTATTTTTGGTGGGTGTTAACCCTTTTTGCGACGCTTTTTGGAGCTGAAATTGGTAGAAATTCGTCCTCCCGTGGAGCGGTCCGGCTATGGTAGCCTTCTTAGGGAGTAGGATAGTGACAATTTGTAACCCCAACGTCTATTTTGGATGCCAAGAATGTCAGGCATGAAGGCGCCTTCGTTCGGCAATGTTATTACTATTTTTGGGTGGGTTTTGACCCTTTTGGGGAAAACAACTTTGGGAGAAAGAAATCTGTTTTGCATGCCGGAATGTCAAGTGCAAAAGCACTCTCATCGGGCAAGTTTATTAGCTGTTTTGGTGCATTTTTGTTCAATTTTTGTTGTTTTTTGAAATTTTTGCCCTGAATTCGTTCCGGGGTGGGACGAATACCAGATTAGTATTCGTCCCAGGGTGGGACGAGTGCTAACCAGAGTGCTCATCCCAGGGAGGAATGAATATAAGCTCAAAAGGCCTATTTAAAGGCCAAAACTAGGGTTTGGGCTCATTTGCATTCAAATTTTCTTATGATTTGGAGCTCTGGGGAGGAGGAGGTTAATTCTACGAAGCGAAGCGCTACCAAATTTCTCTTGACATCATGAGTGCACAAACCGGATCGAGCGGTAGAGCCGAAGCGAGACCAGTAAGTGCTCCTTAGTGTTATTGCTTTTGTTATATGTTTTAAAACTGCAAGTGATTTGTTTAATTTTCTTTGTGATGTTGTTTTCCCAAAATTAAAATTGAAACCCTAAAACTGAGCTGAACACAAACCAAGACTTAGCTTAAAACTGAACGAAAAACGTAGTTAAAACCTAGGTGAAATTTTTTATTTTGCTTTTAACTAAAACCCTAGGATAAACGGAACGTAAAACCCTAGTTTTTTAGGTTGAGCTTGTCAGTTTTAAAACGTAGGTGAAAACCCTAGGTTAAAAACTTGTTATTTTAATTTTGTTTGTGCAGACTTTGTCAATTTTAAACTTAGAATACATAAATCCTAAGACTGACAACTATTTTTTTTTTTTTTTTTTTTTATAATTATAAAAACCTAGGGAAACAAATTAATTTTTTGAATTTTTGTTTTTTTTTGAATTTATCAGTTAGGATTAGAAACCCTAGGACTGAAATTTTTTTTTTTTTGTTTTTTTTTTTGAATTTTGTTTTGTTTTTGGCTATACTGGTTTAATGCAGTCCTGTATATATATGTTAGGGTTGTACAATTTTTCATTGTTTTTAATGTTTTTGTGTTGTTTTCTTTTGCAGGTTGTGAAGAGCCGGTATCGTGTACCCACTGCTTTTGCTGAAGCACGGGGGGCGCTAACTATGGCTGACTGGGAGTGGCTTGATGCCCTTGGGCTCAAGCAGGTGGCTCGACTGGAGCCTATGGTCGGGGATCGGGCCTATCTGATGGCCCTGATCAACCTGTGGGATCCCCGGACCAACACCTTCCATCTCCCAACAAGGGAGATGATAGTGACCTTGGAGGATGTCTATCGACTTCTACGGATTTCGATAGATGGACTGCCGATCAGAACGTCACCGCGTGATCAGTGGACAACTATACTGATACGATGCTTCGGGCATGGGGAGGAGCTGGGTGTGGAGAGCCCAGTGGAGAGGGCAGAGGGTGATTGCGCATTGGCGAGATTCTGGTCCGATGGTGGCTGGAGAGAGGGGTGTTGGGAGTGAGGCATGCAGTACTCATGGGCCTCATTTCCAACATGCTGCTACCTGACTCGTCAGGTGCGAGGTTCCCGTGGAACCTATTGGATGTGGTCTGATGGCTGGTAGAGTGCCCGACGGAGGCACCGCTGATCATGAGGTGGGGACAGACACTGCTGGCATAGCTCTATGGTGAGTTGTACGAGGTCCGCTATCGAAGGTGGAAGGGGATTAGCTGTAGCTATCTGTTGTAGAGCTGGGCTTGGCAACACATAGCGGTGGAGAGGCCAGCCAGGTTACCATGGATGACTCGGATGGAGATGGAGGATAAGGATATAGGCTATGCGGTTCTATGGTGGTGGTCTGAGGAGCAGGGATAGAGTCGATGGTGGGCAGGTGTCGTAGGGCACTATGTCGATGCCCTCGCTCGGCTTACTCCAGGGGAGGTGTTCTGGCACCCTTATCGGGACTGTCCAGCCTGGCGAAGGCTGGAGAGTGGCTTCGATGGGTACGCAAGGAGCGGTGGCTGATTGGGTGGCATGGGACCGAGCATGAGTTCTTCCCTTACAGCCGGGTGACATGATAGTTTGGGGTGCACCAGGGGTTGCCTGGTGAGCCCGTGGTCTATCGGTTAGGGGGACGAGAGGACTCTGGATCGACCGGTCATCATGCCACTAGGTGAGGATTCAGACGTAGTGATCGACGTCCCGGACATGGATGACGTTGGGACTACCGTAGAGTACGACCAGTGGTGGGTACTACGGTGATGGCGGGGAGAGGGGCCACTGGGAGGCACGGAGGTAGCAGTGGGCGGGGAGGGTGCCGAGGCACCAGGAGATGATTGGGGAGCTCCTCGGGAGGATGTAGACATGGTGGAGGTGGAGGATGAGGATGTGGATTTGGGGGTTCCAGATCAGCCGGAGATGCAGGACATCACGGAGCAGTGGGAGCCGAGAGGCTGCTATTCTAGAGATGCCTATGCCTCAGGTGGAAGCGAAGGATGAGTCTAGGCTATGCACTGAGATTGCATGGTTGGAGGGGTTATTGCGGAGGCACGATGAGGAGCTGGGGGATGCACTGTAGGAGAGGGATCTCCTATGCATGTAGCTGGCGGAGCGAGAGAATGCATTGGCTGCCTACCACCGGTAGGATGGGGGTACCGATGCTGCACAGGAGAGGGATCTCCTACGGATGTAGCTGGCAAAGAGGGATAGGGCTTTGGCGTAGTGCGAGGAGAACTTGGTGACGTATCGCCAGTGGGAGATGGACTCGATGCAGTAGCGGTTGGAGCTAGAGGCAGAGATTAGCCACCTTGGTGGGTGGGTCCCTACATTCAGTGGAGGTGGATCATCACGCCGCTCGAGAGGGAGTGAGACTGAGCAATCAGCATCCTCTCGACGTAGGTGACTGGATGAGGGGGGCGAGTAGGCATGATGCGGGGGCTAGCAGCAACCACCCTGAGGGGTCTCATAGGACCCACACCACGGGGGGTAGTTCCCATCGCACCGATCCTACATGATCATGGTGGCCGATGCCCTAGGCTTGGGGGTTTTTGAGCTTTTGGATTTTGTTGCGGGGTCACAAGACCAGTTCATTGTAGCCTACGGGCATTTTTGATGATATATACAGATGACTTTATTTTGTTTATGTGAGTGATGATTTGATTTTATGCATGATGAGTGATGAGTATGGATGTATGCATGTTAATTTATTTTGATGGATGCATATGTTATGATAAATGCAAATGTTTTTAAATTTATATGTGATATGCAAATGGAATGGATGAATTGAATTTGTGTTGTTTGGCGAGAGCACCATAGACTGTTTAGACCTTTGTGGTTTTTTTTTTTGGTGATTGTTGATGGCAATGTGAGGATGAAAGATAGCGTAGTTGGTTTAGAAATGTAGCTAAGGTTTTCTGAGACTCAAACGGTTTTAACTCACTAGCCATGACTGTACTTTATCTTACAAGACTTTTGGACAAGGTATGAATCGGACTTGTCTTTGACCAAGTTATTTCACATCCTTGTGTGTGCAATTGAGTTCATTTATGTGGTATTTGTCAGGATACCACCAGTGCTAGATAGGCTGTCAACCAAACCTATACTGAGGATCACCTAATTAGCTCCACTAACTCCTTTGTTGTATTTAGCTAGATTAATCTACGGTGCTATCTAGGATACCATAAGCTAGCTCATCCACATGCAAACATTGATCTGTACACGAGTTAATGTGACAGATATATCGTCATGCGGGAGGTTTACCACCAGTGACCGATAGGCTATCCACCAAACCGGTATTGAGGTTTGCCTCATGACCTGTCGGAATGTTGAGAGTTCCAGGGATTCAAGTTCGACTCCCTTCTTTTCTTCAATTGTATTGGGATACTTGCTCTTTTGTAGTGATAAAAATCACTGTTTATTTTTATATATTCTTCTTTTGAGCAAGGGATTTGAATTTTGAGTGATGAGAATCACTATTGTATGTGCCTTTTGATGTATGCACTCTGGTGGTGATGTCAAATTTTTGGAGTTTTGACTTTTTGCAAAATTTTATGATGTTTGCAACTTTTGAGAACTTGGGATTCTTGGGGAATTGGGTAGGGAAGATGCTTGTCCTTTTGCCAACTCTCAGCATTCTTGGGGTCATTCGCACAGGGGGATGAGCAAGATAACCATTTCGCTTATGGTGACCTGGATTGTTGTGCGGGTTTCATCTTTCATTCACACAACTTGGGAATTTTTATGTGTTTTAATTTGTGTTGGGATGCTACGTAACAAGGTGTGATCCAAGTAGAACTCTACCTTCGTAAAATCTGTCTGACTTGGTACAGTACGTGGCTAGAAAGCTATATGACGACTGAAGGGCGAAAACTCTTGATACATTAGAAGACCACTGACTCTGGTATGGTAAAAAGAAGTGAATGGCATTTATGTTTGATGGACTACTTATAGAATGGAGAAATGTGGAACAAGATGGATTGCCGGAGTAATTACAGTCTATGGTGCCTTTGACCTGTATGACCACAAATATGCAATGTATGGATGTGATGCTTAATGCAGCTACATATTTTTGTGTTTTTGATGGATTGATTTTTTGTGAATATGAAGATGAGATGTGAAAAGAGCTCTTTATTGGTGTGATGAGTTTGAGCATGCCTGGAAATGAGATGCAAATTTTTGTTATTTTTGATGATTTTACTATTTTTGAATTTTCTTATTTTTGACCAAGCGATTGTGGGAATCCTTGGAGCATTTTGGGATTGACCAAGCGATTGTAGGAATCCTTGGAGCATTTTGGGATTGACCAAGCGATTGTAGGAATCCTTGGAGCATTTTGGGATTGACCAAGCGATTGTAGGAATCCTTGGAGCATTTTGGGATTGACCAAGCGATTGTAGGAATCCTTGGAGCATTTTGGGATATGGCTCTCTTAGATATGGAATGGCCACAAATGACTGATGTTCAAGGGTTCTAGTTCCTTGATTCCATCAAGAGAGGCTAGCCGGTATGTCCCGGGTCCTATTTTGCTATCAATTACATATGGACCTAACCAATTTTCCATGAACTTGTCCCTTAGATGGGATGACAAACTAGAGTTCTATTGGTTTTCTTTTAAGACCAAGTCACCAACCTGAAAATCCCTCAGGTGAACTTTCATGTTGTAAGCTTTCTTAAGTCGCTCTTGATAGATACGTAAATGCTCGAGAGCATTAACGCATCATTCATCAAGCAACGTAAGCTGGTCTAACCAGGCCTACCGCACAGTGTCATCATCGATGAACTCTTGCATTGATATGCGTAGGGAAGGAATTTCCAACTCGAGAGGCATGACTGCCTCGGAGCCATACACGAGCAAAAATGGAGTTGCCCCAGTGGGCATCCGAATGCTAGTGCGATAAGCCCATAGGGCAAGTGGGATTTGGATGTGCCAATCCTTATGACTGTCTACGATGATCTTTTTGAGGATAGCAACTAGCATTTTGTTTGACGCCTCTGCTTGCCCATTTGCCTACGGATAATAGGGTGTCAAAAAACTATGCTGAATTTTGTACTTTGTGGTCAAAGCACGCACGTCTTTGTTCTTGAATGACGTCCCATTATCCGAGATTATTTTGGATGGAATACCAAAATGACATATGATGTTATGCAAAATGAACTCCACAATGCGGGGTCCTGTCGTAGAGGTAAGCGGAACTGCTTCCACCCACTTGGTGAAATACTCTGTGGCCATTATGATAAACGTGTGATGACTTGACGATGCAGGGGAGATCTTTTCGATTAGATCTAAGCCCCACTACGAAAATGGCCAAGCCGACTGGATCGTATGCAAGGCCTGGGAAGGTACATGTGTCAAATTAGCATGGTGTTGACACTTCACGCACTTCCTTACATATGCGCAACAATCTCGCTCTAAATATGGCCAATAATAGCCCATGCGAAGAATGCGCTTTGCGATGGCCATACCACTGAAGTGGCCACCACATGTACCATCGTGCGCTTGGGCGATCGCCCAAGTGGACTCTTGTTGGTCCAAGCAACGAAGGAGGATTCCTTCATAGCTACGATGGTACAAAATGTCTCCTAACAAGACATACTTAGCCGCTTTCTGCTTGAATGCTCATTTTGCGGCATGCGTCAATCCAAGCGGGAGATTACCTAACTTGAGGTAGTCCCTTACGGGTGAATACCAATCCTGCTGATCGGAAGCCTCGACGGTATGAACAACCAATCCCTCTTGAAGTTCATCCCTAGAAAACGTTGAGTGGGAGAGAACTTGTAAGAATAGCATTGTGTTGCTATTAATGGGAGTAGGGGAGAACAAGGACCCCCAGTTGGCATGTTTCAGATGATCATGGATTCGAGAGAACTTATCCGAGGATGGTTCAATCTGGATCATGTGGATTCCTGGCATCAAGTCAGAGCTTGCATGCTCCATCATGGATTGTGATAGTGTTTTGACTTGAATGGTTGTCATATCACCGGAAAGGTCTTGCGGGATTAGTGACCCCAAGGAGGCCATAGTGTCCGCAAAATGATTCGATGACCGAGGGAGTGCCTCGATGTCGTACCACTCAAGCTTCACCAGGAATTTGTCCACAAGGGCTTTATAGGCCTACAGAACTGGGCATTTGCATTGGAATACCCCTTTGACTTGGTTGACAATTAACAACGAATCACCAAAGATGTTCAGTCATTTGATGTTCATGGTGATTGTTGTCTGAAGACCTATGAGCAAGGCTTCATACTCTGCATTATTGTTGGTGCATGGGAAGTCTAATTTAAATGACAGAGGCATTGGAGCCCCTTGCGGTGTGAAGAATACAATTCCCATGCCACCACCTTGCTCACATTTAGAACCATCAAAAAATAGGGTTATGTCGGCTTGTGACTCAGGCTCATCAGAATCTGGTGATTCTGAGACATGGAAGACCCCATCATCGGGTAGTTCTATGACCAGAGGCTGATCATCTTTGAGAGGAGCCTCTGCTAGTTGATCGGCTATGACCTATCCTTTGATGGATTTCTATCCAATAAACTCTATGTCAAATTCTATCAACAACATGATCCATTTCGTCATGCGACTACTATGATAAGTATGACTCATCATGTACCGCAATGGATTCTCCTTAGACACAACATACGTAGTGTTGCTCAGCATGTAGTGGCATAGCTTTTTGGTAGCAAACACCACTGCCAAGCAGAGTTTCTCGACGTATGCATAGTTAAGTTCATAACTGACCAAGGTGCGGCTAAGATAGTAAGTAGCCTATTCTTTGTGAAGTTCATTCTTTTGGGCTAGCATGGCACCCAGTGCCACCTCAGTAGCTGAGATGTATAAGTAGAATGACACTCCTGGTCTAGGTGGTGCCAATACTGGCGGTGAAGCCAAGTATCATTTGATGTCATCAAAGGCTGACTGGCACTCGTCATCCCAGTGAAATGCTACCCCCTTGTGCAATAATTTGTTCATGGGTCGGCACTTGTCAGATAGCTGTGCTATGAAGCGCTTAATTGATGTGACCTTTCCCTGTAGACTTCTGAGCTGCTTAATGGTAGTTGGGGGAACCATTTCAAGGATTGCCTTGACTTTGTTTGGGTCCACTTCGATGCCTCGCTTTGAGACTATGAAACCCAAGAGTTTTCTAGATGTGATGCCAAATACGCACTTCTTGGGATTCAGTCTGACTTTATGTTCCATGAGGTGATCGAGGATCTTGCTTAAGTCATCGAGATGATCTGGGCGCAAAAGAGATTTGGCCAACAAATCATCCATGTAATCTTCCAAAGTTTTATGCATGTAATCATGGAAGATGTACGTCATGGCATGTTGGTAGGTGGCGCCAGCATTTTTAAGGCCAAAGGGCATGACCTTATAACAAAATGTCCCCCAAGGCATTGTGAACGCCATTTTTAGTTGGTCCTCGAGATTGATACGAATTTGATTGTATCCCGAGAAACCATCCATGAGGGATAGCATTTCGTGACCTGTTGTAGCATCTACCAATGCGTCGATGCTTGGCAAGGGGAAATCATCCTTAGGACTCGCTTTGTTTAGATCTCAAAAATTAGTGCATATGCGAATCCTCCCATCGAGATTTTTGATGGGCACCATGTTGGACAACCATGGCGGATAATCCACGCAGATGACAAACTGTGCATCCAACAGCTTTTGCAATTCATCTTTGACCATCAAGGCCATTGTTGGGTGCATCTTACATAGTTTTTGCTTAACTGGCTTGATTGTCGGATCAAGCGTTAGATTATGCATGACTAGCTATGGATCTAGCCCCGACATGTCTCTGTATGACCATGCAAAAACCTCCTTCTTCTCTTTGAGAAGGGCAATGTAGTCGGCTTGCTCTTCAGGGGATAAGCTTACCCCCAGCTTGATAATCTATGGATTCATTGGATCCAAGCCGATGTCTACGTCAGTCGTCTCCTCGATCGACATGTGGGATCCGTCCTCCAACTGATGTGGAGTTGGGATCAAATGGATATCATTTGTTGAGTTTAAATCTGCATTGGGAACCTCGGGTTCCTCTTCGGCATGAAAGATATCCTGAGTTGTCCCTAGGGTAAAATGAAGCATTTTACCGAAAGGCCAGTACTCTGATGGGGATGGAGGTGAATTGACGTGATCCCAGTCAATGGCATCTATGTCTAGATGCAAGGACCATGCTGGATCGGTCGGATTGTGGATGGGGGTGGTTAAGTCAATGGAGATCATGTTGATGAAATGATTTTGGTCTCCATTACCATGGGTGTGATGACTCGAACATTCTGGATGTTCTCTGTGCTCCGGATCTAGCTCTAGAGGTATTGGCATGAATGGATCGGCCCTATGTGCTGATAGGAGGATAGGGTCTACCCTCGACACTGATATCACCCTAGGGTCTCGGAGTGGAAGGTGCTCTTCGTATACCTGGAGTGGTGGATCCAACACTTGATCCCACCCTATTGGGTCTACGTACCACTCGTGTCCTGGCACTATGCCCATCTATTCAAATATGTCATTAATCTCCAAGGGGTATGGTTGCGGCCTCTATCGCATGTGATTAAGATATGTCATTTCTGTTTCATCTTCGTAATCACTATCGGAGATCCAAAAGCCCTCGTTGGCTCCGACAACTATTTGAGGCATTACAAGCTCATCCTGCTCGAGCAAATTAATCTGGCCCCATTGTGGTTGTTCCACTCTCCGTGGGGGGACCTGATTCTCTTGACGCGGCACTGGCTCGCTTGGAGCCTCTAGAGGGAACATTGTCAAGAGGCTCTCTTGACAGTCATTCATGGGGATCACTTGTGAGTGATCACTATCAGATTCGAAGGGATCATATGATGTTGGTTCATATTCTGATTCATCCTCCGAAGATCCCTCTTGACACTATTTATACCTTCCTTGAAAGTGAGTCCCCAAACTTTCGCCTCTCTCTAGCAAAGGAGAAGGGTTATTGAGGTTAACAAGGGTGGTTGTTGACCATGGGAGGTAATCTCCCAATGTATACGTTGTGTTTGGGTTGGCATAAGGATCTGATGCCAATCCACCCTTGTTGCCTATCCCTAGGCCTTGCATGTTTTCCACCAAGATGTCCAAGGGTAGGGGGTGGTTGAACCCTACTCCCGACTTGTCATAAGGCATTTGGTATCTTGGTTGGCAAAGGACATGCACTCCTTGCTCATACCTGCCTAGCCCGTATCCATGCCAATTGCATTGGCCAAGATATCTCAGAGTGAAGTTCGGGTTAGACAGATAGTTGACATCTTCTGCAAAAGGCTCTTCATCTTCGTCCTCTTGCATGCATGGCTCAGTACCATGATCAAGGCCCCCATACACAAAATTTGTCTGGTTTGGTGGGTAGCCTAAAGGAACAATTGTACCGATGGGGAGGCGAGGTCTCCCCATGTCTTGCATGGACTCTAGCATGGTCGTTGCTACAACATTCCACACTAGATACTCCCCCAAGCCCGTACTGGCCATTTCAACAGTAATTGTTGGTGATTGAGAGGGAGGGAATGGAAGCTCTTCCTGAGTCCACTCCATGTTGGGTGAACTAGGAGCCTCAACTTCCATTGTGCTAGGCATCTCTTCGGTAGAGATGGTTGATACTATTGGTAGTGCCTCTTCTAGGGGTTGAGCCTCTTCCAGGGTTTGCTTCCCTTTGTCCTTCTATTTAGCCATGATAGGTGGCATTGTTGGTGAAGGACCGGATGATGAAGATGTACCTGGCTGGGGTTTTGATGGATTTATCACCAGTGGTGCTTGCGACATCGGACCCTGTCTAGATGGATTTAACTAAAAATCCAAGTGCATCGATGGGAGGGTCGATTGCGGCATCAGCTGCACCGCATTGCAATATTTGAAGGGTTCTAAGTCCGTCGGGACTACATGTACTTCCCCTTCAAATGTATACTTCAAACACTGATGAGCTATCGAAGGGACACACTTCATGTCCCTGATCCATGGCCGCCCTAGCAAGATGTTATAAGCCATCTCGCCTTCCAAAATATGGCACAATGTAGGTATCATCTTTTGTCCTACTTGAATGGGTAGGACAATTGTGCCAACTATCGAGCATATCGCATCATTGAATGCTCGCAGTGTATAGGTGGAAGCCGTGATGTGAGAGGCTGGCAACTTTAGATGTTTCAATGCTGCTGTGGTAATGATGTTATTGGATGAGCCAGTGTCTATCAACACCCTCTTATACGGGATCCCGTTGACCCGCACGATAACGTGCAGGGGTGGATCTGCCATGTCATCAGACACTGATTTAACTTCATCCTCTCGAAAGGTGATGATTGGCTCCGTGCATCATTTGACATGTCCCACGAAATTGTTGAAGGAATTCGCTTCATGGGGCTGCAACTCGATGGCTTTCAATATCTCCATTAGAGCCTCCCGATGGGGTGTTGATTGTTGTATAAGCTCGTATATGGAGAGCCTAGCCGACGTGGTCCTCAAACTCTGCGTGAGTTTGGTCTGAATCATGGCCGTGGGTCTAGGTGGAGGTAGCTGCATAGGGTGTTATTGAGGTTGTGACGTCGATGGAACCTCTCTTGTGGCTACCTCGGGGGCAACTCCTGGGTATCTCTTGTTCCTAGTCACTATGCTTATCATTCCTACATACCCTTGCATGGGGCAATTTTATTGCACCTCATTGACTTGAAGGGGTTTTGCCTGTGCCTCATGGGCAGGCAAGGGGTCTTTGAAAACTCCCATCTGTTGGTTGTTTGGCGCTACGGGGTTGTCCACTGCCAATGTCTTATTGTCAATCAGGTCTTGTATCAATCCTTTGAACTTCCAACATGCATTCAGGTCATGTCCCTTCCGCCTGTGGAACCTACAATACAAGTCCTCCCGGTATCCCTTAGGCTTGGGAGCATTAGGATCTATGGTTTGAATCTCTGGAAGGTTGATCAAGTTCGCCGCTGACAAGCGGTCAAATAGGGAGTCCCTAGACTCCGTATAAGGTGTGTACTATCACCTAGGGTGACGCTGCTGATTTTGCTCCTGCTTCTGGTTTTCTCTTTCATAATTATTAGGAGGCACTGCCTGATAGTTAGCCTTTTGAGGCTGTATTTCTTGTGTAGGCTTAGGGACATTTATAGCAACTTGATTAACCGCAGCGGGTTTTTGTTGCGTAGTCCCTATTTTTGTGTTCTTGTTCCATTCTTTCTTCTTAGGTTTGGCAATCTCGCCATCCTGTATCTTGATCTCTTCGATAATTCTGGCTTGTGCCAGAGCTTCCTCTAAGGTGGCATATTGCTGCAGCTGCAATAGCACAGAGATCGATCTCAAACAACTTCGTGAGAACATTTGTGTAAGGTCGGACATAGGAGGGAGGTAGGGTAGCTTGGAAAGTAGAGTCCTCCATCGATTCCCATAGGCCGCCATGGTCTCTTCCTCATACTGCTTGAGGCTGGCCAGGTCACTTAGTGATGCCTTCTTCTTGGTGTTGAAGGTGAAGCGTTCGAGGAATGCATCCACTAACTGATCCAAGTTATTGATGTTGTGCTTCGAAAACTGAGTGAACCAATCCGAGGTAGGGCCCACGAATGTGGTTATAAATGTCCTTAGCAACAATGCATCATTGTCCTGAATGCCAAAACATTGGCTCAGGAATCTAGTCACATGCTCTTGGGCATCCTCTTCACCCTTAAATATTGCCAACTGAGGCAGCTTAAAGTGTTCGGGGTAAGGGGGTGCAGGCACTGACGGATGCACAGGATGACTACGGAGTTGGCGTAACATGGGCTTTTGGGGCCCAGAAGCTTTGGTTTCCATAGACTCCAAATGCTCTAGCAGCGCTTTGTATGCATCGGAAGATTTAATCTCTTCCTCTTTAGTTTGCTCCCATTGTGGGTTGTGGGAGACTTGAGGCCTATGGGGGGGTGGCCGGATAGCAACCCCTCCACCTTGGTAGGGCATTTTGGCCCGCTCTGCTTCTTGTTCATACTCCTCATAAACTTCCTGAGGAGTCTCTGGGCGAGACCTATGACCCTGGGTGGGTCCCCGTGGAGGGTACCCATCGTTGTTCTAGGGAGTGGCCTCCCTCTCAGGTCTAGGGGGTCTCGGAGGCAAAACTTGATAAGGTCATGGAGACCTATCTCGCACCAAGGGATTATGCCTCTCATATGGTTTCGCTCTTTGGGTGTGAGGGGTTGGAACCCTCTCAGCTAGGTTATGAAGCAGCTCATCTATTTGGCACTGAATGCGCTCCTTGCTAAGGTGGTATAGATGCTCTAGCTACTGCTGATCTTGCTCAAGCCACATGATCTAGGCTTGGTGGGTGGCATGTCTGGTGACTGCCAAGTCAATTTGTTCCACCATCTTGAGCCTAGGAGGCCTGGATGCCTCTCCTATGCATTTACCTCGATCATAATGATCCGAGATCTCAATGGGTCGCTTCCCTCTATCGAGGTTGGTGGCATTTACCCGAGGCTCTAGCCTCAGTGGGTGACCATGGTACATAGCGGGTGTGGAAGCGCATGGCTCCCATGTTGTACATTGCTCTCGAGGAATGTAATGGTCTTCCTCGTGCTCCCTTTCGTATGTGTGAAAGGGGTGGGCGGAGTTAGCTCGCCCTGCTTGAAGAGCCCTGTGCTCTGGGTTTTGTCTATTGGTTCTAACAGTGATGGGGGGCAAAGGAGGGATGCCATAGTCATGTGGCCTCTCCTCATGGACACTATGCCGCTCTAGCGCTTCATCATGCGGTGGCCACTCATATCGAGCTTCTAAGGGAGCTTTCTTGTCTATGTTGAGTGCCACGTGTAAGGATTCTTCCTGAAAGGGGCTATGATGAATGGGCGTGTCCCCCAAAGGGGTGTCCCTATAGTTCCACCTTGACATGGAATGATGCGGACTCTCTTGTGGGTCAGGCCGCCAAGGCGGTATGACCAAGTCCTTAGGGCTATAGCGGAGGTGACTTGTGCCCCCTTGTACACTTTTCGTAGCTTTTGCCCTTGATTGGGCTTGGCTACGGGTGTACACCATGGTGTTGCTCTTCTACAAGCTAAATAGATTTTTATCTCTTTTTATGATTTTTTTATGCTACACTAAACAGAAAAGAGCACACACATACACAAACAGTGATTATCTCATTTAAAGATTGAGAGTGTGTCCTAAACCTGGTTTAGTGTGTTTTGTTTTTTTTATTTTTTTTTTTTGAAGGTTTTTGTAAAGAATGTTTAAATGCAAAATGAGGGCTCTTATGACTCCCAAAATTGGTCGCCCCTTCGATATACCATTGTCAGGCCGATATACCAACCTCTCTATATACCCGCCCTTACGTGAGGGAAACTATAGGTACGTGAGAGCAGATGGTACGTGGAACATAGGCGGTACGGAAGGGGAATCACCCTATTTATGACACCTACCATAGAAGACTTATCCTCGTGCATTGGGAATCACCCCAGATACACTCGGTCAGCTTTCATCAGGATTTACGTCTAGCAACAATAGCGATCGGGGTTTATGAATGCAAAATTCAAGCCAAGGTGGTGATGAAATCCACCGTTGGTCTTGATCAAGGGTTGGGGTTTTACGACCAGCTCCTTGGTGTTTAATTTTCCACGTGGTGTGTGGGGTTCTTTTTATTTTGCATGGAACAAAATAAACATGCAGCAAAACTTTTCCTAAGCATGCAAAAAGAAACCAGAAAAATAGAAAAATAAAGACAGAAAATGACAGGAAAAGTGCAGGATTCTTACCTCTTCTCTGCCCGAATCTGTCGGTTCTGAGTTTCTACCGAAAACTTCATAGACTAGAATTCATCCTAGGGGGAATGAATTATAGGACTGTATTCATCACAGGGTGGGGCGAATTCCCATTCGTCCCTGGGTGAGACGAATTACAGCTCTGTATTCGCCCTCTGATGGAACGAACAATAGTCAACGTATGAAAACGTGGTACCTGCAAGCAAAAACAACCAAGTTTGGATCAGATATCTGATCTTAAAAATAGAGGACAAGGTCCCACCATGATCGCCACTGAAAGCATGAGGATACGGAAGCAAAAAGGAAAGCGAATATGCGATGCAAACAGAACCGGACTTAGCGCTAAATCCTAGAAACTTGAAAGTGCATGAAAAGAGGGAAAAGCATGAGTGAATCAAAATGAAACAAATGTGAATAAAGAAGACAGCCCTTTTTATTGATATGTTTCAAACTCGGTTACAATGTGCATCCTCCCCTTCCAAGGGCTAGGAGCGTTTAAGCATGCGTTCTTGTTACATCCATGGGTGCCTTTCCTTCTTTCGCGTGCCCACATGTAAAATGGGTGGACCAAACATCGCCGCCACTTGCGTTGATGAGTCTTGACTCCTCGCTGCTCCTCCGATGTCCAAACCCTACGTTCAAAGGAACAAGAAATGGTCAGTAGCACCTGCGGATAAAACAAAGCATGCAATCCCCAAGCCTACGATAAGTGAATGAGAAAAATGAATTAAACTATGACTAAAATAGGTCCAAATGCTCTAAAAATTTGATAGGGGCATCAAGACACCACCAGGAAGGCCCTGCAAAAATAACAGTCAAGAAATTCCTCACCGATTTGAATTCGCTCTAGGGTGGGACGAATTCACCTACAACAAAATGCCGAAAAGGTACTGTCCCAAATGTCCTACCTAGGAAGCTCCAAAAGACCTACAAACTTGGGGTTAGCTAATTGGGGGCATTTTGGGAAGACCCAGATGGTCATATTTTCCCAATTTAGCCTCCATCAATGGGAATTTGATGATGCTACCTGTAGGTTAGTGGAAGCGAGCAAAGATAGAAATATGATCAAAATTGTTCAAAACGAGACGAAATTCAAATGACAACCTATCTAAGCATCATAGAATTGAATGCAAAAATGAAAGAAAGCAAGTCTACCATGGAATTCCCATCGCTCCGAAAGGGGGCGATTAGGATTGTGGCAGTGTGGGAGGGGGCGCCCATGGGGCAGGCCGCCCATCGTTTGAGGCTTGATTTTGGCACCAATCCACTTGGGATGGGTCCAAAACCTCTTGTGTGGTATTGTCGAAAAATTTGGTGGGATATTGTGGCCAAATGTCAGGTTTTGGGATCAAGATTCGTCCTCCCAATAGTCACCCAATGACCTCCCCTCTAAAGGAGATCAAGGATGTGAAAGGCGCAAATCCAAAAGGTGTGAGGTATGTAAATAAAATGACAGCACTTCGTTGCTCTAAAATGCTCCTTCTCTATATATTTTGGGGTGAGGAAACTCACCAATTTATAGACCTGGAGGTCTCTTGAAATGGGCATGCAGAGGCGCCACTTGGCAATCATGCCTTCCCAGGGGGAAGGAGATTCCTCCCTGAATAGGGACTTCATGACTGACCTTGCAAATGCCTCTAACGCTCAAAAACGCTCACCCATACTCCCATGCGATGAAGGAAGCGTTGAGTGGCGGATCTGAGCTGCCATTTGTCAAGATTTGACTTTTTGCCCGTCAAACCTGCAATTCGCCCCACCCTGGAGCGAATCCAGAATTCGTCCCTGGGTGGGGCGAATCCCAGTTTGAATTCGTTCCAGGGTGGAACGGATATTGAGCAAAGTTCCTGAAGGTGCCAAATTGATCTCTGACCTTCCAAAACTATTGTGAGAGTGGTTAGGACCACTGTTTAACCTCTGGGGGCTGCCCTTGGGGCTGTGTGTGTCAAAGCGATCAGTGTTTGCAGTCACATAATCGGATTGGTGCTGTTTTGGTGTCTACAGAAGGCACCCTCAGTTCACTACGTGTTTTTTTTCTTTGGCTATTTTTTGCCGTTGACAGGCAAGCTGCATACTATTTTTCTCTCTGCTCAGGAAAGTGTGATCAGGGCTAAAACTGCCAAAGATCTAGAAAATAGTAAAGGTTATCTAATGAAAATTGTGAAACCTGGGTGTATTTCCACTTCATAAATCTATAGCCTGCATCAGTTCCACTATTTTAGACTGTAACGAACTCTGGTTTTTGGCTGCACGTTGCCTAAGATCTCATTTTTTTCTATGGAGGTTTGAAAGCATGGTGCATGAATAGCAGTGCACTCGTATTTTTGGTTGTTTAGCCACATCACCCAGATTTGTAACAAGAGGAAGATCTATGTAGCACAAATGTTTATTATTATTTTTCTTTGTAGGTTCATTTAAATGAAAGTGGTGATTACTACTCTCACAAGTGAAGAAGGAAGAAAAAAATCTTGTTCACGGTCAAGGCTGAGATGAAAGAGTGGTTGGACATCATGAACAATGTTATGGTGGAGCTTTTCTTCATGCAATAAGATTTTGGTTGTGGGAAGAAGCAGTATATTAGAGGAAGGAAATAGGAGAAGATGCATCCGTCATTAAATTTTTCATCATCATCACCTCTGCCATTGAGCGTGAATGACAACAACGTAGAGAACAATCACATTGTTAAAACTTCACCTCCATTAAAGGATGATGCTTTTTTGACATCTTTCCCATTGGCTCCTAGTGTTGTTGGACATGGCCTCAGAACCTGGTAAGGAAAATAGCCAGCAAACAAGATCCATGAGTGAAAAAGGAGTTTTCAAAGTTTATGGTTCATTCTTCCTTGAAATTATCATCTGCCAATTATTGAAAACAACTATATGATGTCCAATTGAATGTCATGCATGGAGGATGATTCATAATTTGCACAAAGGTGTGAGTAATGAAAATTTAACTCAACCACTGACAAATCCACGATAGCCATGCCAAGATCTAATGTTCGACAATTATCTAGAAGTATGGAAGACACATTGAGCTTCAACGGTTCTCTTTGGTTACCTGATATGTTGCCAGAGACCGGATGATACGATGCACTCTAGTCGACTTCAATATGCCAAATCGTCAGAGCTCATAGTAATAGTTATTAAACTGTGCCTGCGATTGCTCTAGAAGATATTCTAGAAACTACATTGGTGGCTTCAGTCACAGTTATTAAACTGTGCCTGCAATTTCTCCAGAAGATATTCTAGAAATTACATTGGTGGCTTCCTGGAGTCACCTGAGTCGAGGAACGTATATCCACTACGTGAGGTAGATTGACAAGCATAAGACAACTTAGTGGACATTGTCAGGAAATATACACCAAAAATGCTCTATAGATTTTGAAGGGAGATTTTCTTACATGGTCGCATGATTTATTGTCTACATCAAGAGTGTGGACAACATCTAGTGGGTCCTCGAGATGAGTTTCTACCCGTGCTAAGGAGAGTAACATTGAGTTTAAAATTTTGTAATGAAACAATTTGTTCCCTATTGATGTCATGGATGCACACTCAATTGGTGTTTCCCACTGCTTATCATTTAGAGAAGGGCTTTACAACTTCAGCACCATGCGTAGGAGGTGGAGTGTGGTGTTGACAAATATTAGTCTACTATTTGAAATAGGTCCCTAGACAGGGGCATCAAGCAATTTCATGTAATATTACAAAGTTTTTTTTGTGGGGCTTCATTGATAGACGCCATGTAATCCGAAATCCTGGGAGGTTCTGTTTGGAGGCGGCAGACACATGATCATGGAGACTATTTTTTCCTAGTTTAAACCTTCATGATTGACATTATGATGATGAAGTATTTATTTTAGCAGTCACATGCAGTCCACATCTTTGGAAGGCATGCACTATTTTCTGACATCTTTGCCCTGGAGTATTTTTTTTCGAGGAAGCAAAAAATTTATCCATTTTTCATTGCCTTATTTGTCATTGAGTACCAAACGGAATCCTCATGGAGGTAGTAGGAATGTTTATGATAACAAAGAGTTCGAGCGCCCGAAAAGCTCATGATTTTTTATCTAGCTGTATCACAAAATTACCAAATAATTTAACCATTTTTTTGCATAGTGAACGACGTGGCATTTTTGCTGTGTGGTCTCTTCTAGAATATTTTAAACACAAAGGATGTGTGGAGGGGGACTTGCTTGCTTGCAGTGTTTTTGGGGCCTATGAATTGGTTATGGGAGACCACGAAGGAAGTTTATGATGATTGGCAACTATTTTTTTCTACGGCAACTATTTTCTATTAACATTTGGTTGCCCTTTGTTTGAAAACCTTGCTAGAAAATTTAATTTCTTATTCTCATCGAAGTCCGGACGAGTGAAGTGTGAACAACACATAATGTTTCACCGAAGTCTGAAAGTTAAGGGTGAAGTGTGGACTTCGCTCAGCCGATGACATAGTGCAAACTACGGGGGTGAAGTGCAGGCTTCGTTCACCAAAGGGCACAGTGTGAACTGCAGGGGCGAAGTGTGGACTTCGCTCACCAAAGGGCGCAGTGCAGACTGTGGGGGTGAAGTGCGGACTTCGTTCACCAAAGGGCACAGTGCGGACTACAGGGGAAAAGTGTGGACTTCGCTCAACAGATAGCAAAGTGTAGACTACACCCAACTTCAAGCTTCGCTTGCGCACTCAGGCTGCGCTCGGATCTCGGGTGCAGTCAGGTTGCGGGAGCGAACTTGGAAAACTTCTTCCGAATTAGCCAACTTTGGCTCAACAATGTTTTCTGCTTGAAAGGCTTGCGTAGATGCGGCAACTGCTTGCTTGGCTGGGAGGAGAGAAACACCAAAACTAATAGCTAAGTTTCAGATCTGAGTTCTAACTTATAGAACCCGAATGAAATCACTCTGAGGTGATTTGTATAGAGAGCAAGAAACTTTAACACATAAAATAACTGTAAACCCTAAATATGCCTAAAACAACAACAAAATTTATTCATATGAAACTAGGGTTACAGAAGTCCTCAACTGAGGAAAATAATAACATCTACAGACAAAGCTACAGGATAAACTAAGAGGAGAAATGTCGAGACGACTGCTCGGACATTAATCAGATGAGCCACACTGCTCACTGAAACGTTCTCCTTTCTCTGCTCTATTCTTCGCTCTTCTTCTCCACTAACTACCTCAACTGTCTGAAGGCCCGAATTTCCTTATATAGCCATAGAGAGAGGAGGATAGGGTTTGTCCTCTAACAGGTTTTGACAGGCCCTCAACTAGGGTTTCTGACCAATCATCATACTGGCATTAAATAGCCAAACTGGCATTAACTTCTGTGATGATCGGATCTGTCAGATGTCACATCTGTCAGAGGGTAGGTGCGACATCATGTCAAACCTTTTTTCCAGGATCCCCAACTGCACGAGTGTAGTTCGGCTTCACCCAAGTTCGGAGTGTAGTCTGGCGAAGGCATGAAATCTAGGTTAATATTTCTAACACCTTTTAGCAAAGATGTGATTAGAGCTTGCGGGTCTAATTTGTAATATTATCATAATTTGGAGCGTAGATTCATCTTGGTTTAGTCAACTCTACTGTGTAGATCTCATCTCGAGGGTGATAAGGGGTTTTTTGAGTTTCATGTTGCACACTAGGAGTTTTTCATTCATTTTAGGTTGCATCGTTGTGCTAAGAAGTTTCTATTGCTGCAACACAATATCGATCAACAGTTTACAATTTTTTTGGGAAAACATTCTTTTGTTGCCTGCTGAATCTCCTCCATGTGAAACTCCGTTCTCTTGACTTCAAAATTTGGGGTGTCCGCCACTCACGATCTCCGCTGATGAGAAATTGCACTTAATTGATTTTTTCAAAAGTCATAATTCTTTTTTAAAAAATGATGCATTCTATTCGTAAAGGGGTTCAAAGGGTTTTTTATTTAAAATAATGGGACCATATATTTTTTTTAAGAAGGGATGAACATATATTATTAAAGAGATAATGGGCTCATGTAAAACAAATGGGGGCTTGGAATTTGTTGTAAAAAGGATATGGGTCCACGTATATGTTTCCCTAAAATAAAAAAAAGGGGACCTCTTCACCCACTAAAAAAAAAATATCCTAAAGACTTTATTTAATTTATTGTAAAGGATGAAGAAGGGATATAACCATTCTCCACATGACTTTTTTCATATATTTTCAACGAAAAAGGTTTAAAAAAAACCATTTTTATTCCATTTTTTTGGAATATTTCCTTGTGAAGAAAAGAAGACTTGTTATTTTTCCTACAGATAAAGGCCACATTTACACCCAATAATTGGGTATTTATAGTCATCAAAAATGTTTTTCCAAGATAGACACAATGATGATGTCCATTGTCAATTTTGAGGCACTTTAACCTATTTTTTAGTCTCAAAGATATTGTATCATGGAGTGCATTCTCGGTTGAAACCAACACTCCCAGCAATGATGCCCTTCTTTTGTTTTTTGTCTTTTTTTGGACCTTGTTAACAGCCCATTGCGTTCATATATATGTAAACAACTTCTTATGCTTATGGAGTTACTTTGGACTACCCTTCAATTTTTGTGGTTCTTTCTCCATCCTATCTTCACACTCTTTTTGTGAGACACTTTGGTTTCAAGGATGTTTTCTTTGGTGACCCTTTTTCATAGTTCACATGCAGTAGTCTAGGAGTATAATTTTATTTCTACGACGAGTCTCTAATTTTTTGAGACATTTGATGGGTCCTTTGCAAGTTTATTGAAGAAATTTATCCTTGGGAGGATTGAAGACGACATCTTCCTTCCTCTCAATCCTCCATGCACATATTCATTTTTCTTCTTCTATTCAAGCAGGTGGTTTTCTCCCTTCATTCAACAAATATTTTTTTACCACATATTGTACATGAGTACCTTATCAGGCCTTGTTGCCGGGACTCATACTTGTGGATATGCCACTTCTTTTGTTGTTTGTCCATAAATTTTGGACCTTTTTATCAACCCATTGTGTTCATATAGGTGGAAACCACATACTCATGCTTGTGGAGTCATTTTTGGACTACCCTTACAATTTTTATGGTTCTTTCTCCATCTTATCTTCACACTCCTTTTTTGTGAAACACTTTGATTTTATGGGAATTTTTATTTAGTGATATTTATTCCTTTTGATCACATAATGTACATGAGTACATTATCAGGCCTTGCTGTCGAGACTCATTTATATGGCTTACCATCTCTATTGTACATGAGTACCTTATCAGACCTTGTTGTCGGGACTCATCTTCTATAAATATGCCACGTCTTGTTTATTCCTTTTTTCACTTACCCCTACTATCACTTAAGGGGGGTGTTAGAGTATCTTGATGCATAGAGGTTATCAAATCTCTTTTATTTTTATTATTCTTTTTCTTCTTGGAAGATGGTTTTTTTCCAAACGGTTTTTTACCATCTCTCATATATAGAGTACATTGTACATGAGTACCTCATTAGGCCCAGTTGTCAGGACTCATTTCTTTTTTGTTCAATGAGGACAATCTTCACCATTCGAAGACATACCTCTTCCTTTTTTAAATATGGTTTTTCCCATGTGTTTTTTTCACCATATCTCATTTATGTAATAACATAGCACATGAGTACCTCATCAAGCCCAATTACCAGGACTCATATTTTTTGTGGACAATATTTACCATACGAAGACATGCCTATTCTTTTTTCTTTTTTGATAGATGTTTTTTTCCCATGGGGTTTTACCATCTCTTCAAAAATAATCATTGTATATGAGTACCTCATCAGGCCCTGTTGTCGGGACTCATTTGTTAAATTCACCCCTAGTATCACTTAAGGGGGGATTTATTTTTTGTTCAATGAGGACAATCTTCGCCATCCGAAGACATGCCTCTTCCTATTTGAAATATGGTTTTTCCCATGTGGTTTTTTCACCATCTCTCATATATGTAATAACATAGCACATGAGTACCTCATCAAACCCAATTGTCGGGACTCATTTTTATTTTAGGATAATCTTTGCCATACGAAGACATGCCTCTTCTTTTTTATTTTTGGATAGATGGTTTTTTCCCATGGGGTTTTACCATTTCTTCAAAAATAAACATTGTACATGAGTACCTCATTAGGCCCAGTTGTCGGGACTCATTTTTCTTTGAGGACAATATTCACCATATGAAGACATGCCTCTTATTTTTTATTTTTTGATAGATGGTTTTTTCCCATGGGGTTTTACCATCTCTTCAAAAAGAAACATTGTACATGAGTACCTCATCAAGCCCTATTGCTGGGACTCATTTGTTAAATTAACCCCTAGTATCAGTTAAGGGGGGTTGTTATATTAAATAATTATTCTCTTAAGTTCTAATAGGATAGACTTACTTGAGTTACCACTCTTCTATGAGTCAGATGAACTCTTAGTTTATCCTTGTTTAGATTTGATGATTTGTTGTAATCCAACGACTCTCAATGATCAACTTTGCTATTTATACAAAGTTAATCCATGAAATAAATCAATAAAACATTTCATTTTCTAACAATACAAAGTGGAAAGACTATTTACACCTAGTAGAATTTGCATACAATAAAATTTATCATGCATAACTAGGTATGATATATTTTGAAGCCCTATATGAAAGAAGGTGCAAAATTTTATTATCTTAGGATAATTTGGAAGATAAGGTAGTGATCGGGATGGAAACTATAAAATAAATGAAATATTAATTAAAACTAATCTAGCGGAAGCTAAAAGAACCTACAAATCACCAAAAGATCTATGTAGACCTCAAAAGAACATCGAGAGAATATTCTGTATGAGATAGAGTGTTTTTCAGGGTGAAGCCAAATAAAATTCTATAAAATATTCTAAACTTGATTCAGATATGTGGGTCCATTTGAGATTGTGGGTATTATAAGCCTTGTTGCATATAAACTTGCTCTGCCACCAACCTTATCCAAAATCTGTAAACATTACCTTTGTAAAATGATAATTATTAAGATAGAGATATATGTTATAAAAAATAATTAAAAAATGAAAAAAAAGAATATAAGAGTAATTAAAATATAAACTAAAATATTTGATTATGTAGTGGTTATTTCGTGATAAAAGTTACAATGGAATAAAGTAAAGTTAAGTCAAAATTTATCTCTCAATGACTTGTCATGATGATGGTGCATGTGTGTTTATGGGTGGCATTAACTCCTTTTGACTGGGTGTTATGCATATTTTCTATTTTGGATAATGGGTCCCGGGTTTTCGGAGTTATGGAAAAAAAAAAAAAGATAATTTACTTTTGCTAAAACAAGTTTGTATGAAAAAGTAGATTGGGAGAATGGATAATTTTCATCTTTTCTATTTATGGATTTGATCAAAAATTAGAAAAAGGGACTAAGGTGGTTAATTGAGAAATTACAGTGGATAAGGTTTACGCGTCAATATCCAAATTGGATTTGTGTTCCTTTGTTTTAAATTGCTTGAGGAGGATGGTGTACTTTGTTCTAGAAATTATCGATTTCTAAAAGAGAATACCATCTGTAAATACATTGAATGATTCAATATTGCTTATGTGAATACTTGTTTAAAAACTTTGTTTTGAATTGCTTGAGAATGATGGTGTGCTTCCTTCTAGAAATTATCCATTTCTAAAAGAGAATATCATTTGTAAATACATTGAATGATTGAATATTACTTCTGAGAATACTTGGTTGAAAATTGAAAACGAATTCAAGATGTGTGCTTCGCTGGTTTTATTTATAGCTTAAAATTTGCTTGAGAAAATGAAGCAAATATGGGTGTTGTATTTTAAAATTTGTTTGCCTAAGCAGAATGCTTCATTCATTGATAATAGCTTGGATGCTGAGAATGGTGAACAAGATATTTGCATGTGGACTATTGAATTACATAATTTAGTTTTTCTATTATTATGAATCTTTATCTCGTGGCATGTTAAATTAGTTGCATAAGTAAAATGCATTCATGATAGAGCCAATTCTAATCACATTCTCTATTAATTCTGTGTTGGTAGAAATGGCGACTATTATCAACGTTCAAAACAATGGCATTTTCATCTTTTGAATTAAGACATGTTTATATAACTACAAGTGGTATCACAAGGAATATACCAAAAACGAATAATGGTTTTCGCTTAGAGGTAGATAGTGGCAGGATAAAATCCTCTATGTAGAATTAAACTCTTGTCGTAAGAGTTTTTAAGAAACAATTATAGCATGGAACGTCATCAAAGCATAAGTTTCGACCGAAATGTCCATTGTCAATAGAAGAGACGCTATCCAACTCATAAGTTTGAAGGTGAGGTGCCTTTGGAACGATGACCACAGGTGCAGGGCTTTGAATTTGAACAATCAAAGGCAATCCCACAGTCGGTTCTCACTTAAAAGGTAAATAAAATAGGTTTCAAATGGTCAAACAATTTGTGTTAAAAAAGACTTATACAAGCTGCTGTTTTGACATGGACTACCATAAATAAATATCAATGTTTTCAAGTCCTTTGAGTATAATGTTCCCCACTTTTTGTGTATTAAACTTGGGAACCTGAAAATTTTGTGTATTAAACAATTATAGCATGGAACGTCATCAAAGCATAAGTTTCAACTGAAATGTCCATTGTCAATAGAAGAGACGCCCAATTCATAAGTTTGGTGGCTGTGAAATTCATGAAGGTGAGGTGCCTTTGGAACGATGACCACAGGTGCAGGGCTTTGAATTTGAATAATCAAAGGCAATCCCACAGGCATTTCTCACTTAAAAGGTAAACGAATTAGATATCAAATGGTCAAACAAGCCGAAATCAAAATTTTGTGTTAAAAAGTCTTCTTGTACAAGCTGCTGTTTTGACATGGACTATCATAAATAAATATCAATGTTTTCAAGTCCTTTTAGTGTAGTGTTGCCTAATTTTTTTGTGTATTAAACTTGGGAACCTGAAAATATTGTAGATGATACAAGTATAGGCTTTCCGAAGCTTTTTGGTCATGAATATTGAAACTACTTGGTCAAATTTGGAACGCTGATTAATTTAAATGTACTGTTTCGTCAACCATGAGGAATGACTTCGACCATGCTGAATGCACATGCTAAATTCCAGCAATTTGAAGAATATAATTTTCCTCTTCCACTTTCTTATATATATACATTGGCACCCATTTGCATTTCATCCACTTCAATTCAGGTCAGAACTAATTGTCTTTTCCTCTCTTGTGCCCATCAATTCTCCCTAGAATTATCATAGAGCTATTTTGTGCTGAAAACTAGACGAGTTGAAGATAATCAACTATTGTCCTGGGTAGAAGTAGTTGTTTAATCATGAAGCCGGCCTTGCTGCTGCTTATTTTGAGCACAGTTGTATTACATATTCAACCTGCGGATGCAAGTCGAATCCTTAAGCGAAAACCAGAGCCGAATATGCATTTCTCTGATCTTGTTTTTCTCTATGGAGACTGCAATGAGATTAAAAGTGACGTGGCCCATCCGGACCCCAAGCCTAATATACAGCTTGTCCAACGCCTATCCAGATCTAAGCAGAACCCGGAAATCGGTCACATGGAGCCTATACGTCTTCCTGACAAAATCACTACATTGAAGAACAAACTCCCTTCTGGGCCAAGTCCGGGAGTAGGTCACGCATATATTAACGCAGGACCTGTGAAGGCTATTTGGAGGGCAAGCATACTCAAGAATAAACTGCCTTCTGGTCCGAGTCCGGGAGTGAGCCACAAATAATGTGCTGAGAAGGTGAATGTATGAAACGGAAGAAGATTTGGAGCAATGTTGGATGCCAAAGTTCAATTGAGATGTGTTGTGATATTTTGTAAAGGTGTCGCCGAGACAACGAACATATCTCTGCAATATAGATACAAAAACCTCGGGAGTTAAATGTATATTTTCCATTTCATTTTGATTTGAGCGCTTCCGCTGTGAACGCAGTGAATTCGATCTCACATGTTTGCTGCACTAGTTATTGTTGAAAATGAACGTGGTATATTTGTAAAAGTCAAAATAAAATAAAATTAATAAATAAAAATCAAATTCATATTCTATAAATTTGAAAAATATTTTGTAAGTTTAAAAAAAACAACAAACCATAAAACAATTATATAATCAAAAGTTACAACTAGGAAGCTTAAGATAAAGTTATGTAGCACTTTTATGGTTACTTTATAAGCAACATCATAAAATCTCAATTCATAAATGTAAAAATATTTTTAGGAGAGTGATTTTTGATACATTTATGTATATCTTATTAGTCAATTCATAAATGTAATTTTTTTTTTAGGAAAGGGCTTTTTGATACTCATGTTAAATACACCCTTAAAACCTTTTAAGATAATTATTTATAACTAATCTTATCTTTTGTCTATTAATCTATGGTGAAATTTCCTAAATAAATACATTTTAAAATGAATATAACACATAATTTGAAATCACTATTTTTTCTTTTATAGATAGAGATATAGATATATCTTAATACTTTTATCAATATAAATATTGCATCTTAAATGATATTTATACTTTATTTGCTCTTATCCACAAAAGTTTCTTTTCATAATAAAGAAGAATTAATGTGATCAATATAACATTGTTGAAAGAACTATATTTATTGCATGAACATTTTCATCTCCTGAATTCCATGCTCCTTCAATTTAGTATTTATATTTTATACCCATTTTATATATACACCCATGCACATACTTAAATACTAGTTTTACTATATTCATTAAATATTAAATAAGAGATTACTTTATAAGTTCAATGTTCCTTTTTAAATTTTTAATTCATTTTGACTACTATTATTTGATTGCATTACTTTTTTTAATTATTATTAGATATAGAAGGGGTTTTGAAATGGTCCCTGAACCTTTTACAATATGAGAAGCCCTACAAAACTTGACTTAAGACCAGGAATACAGGGACAAGAATAACTATAAAGCACTACAACTAACTACCCATCACTAAGTGAACTAGCTACAACTTATGTAAGAAATAAAATTAGAACAACATTGGTGAGCTTTAGAAAAAACAAACACTGGGTATACATCCCAAGTCCACAAAAACATTAAATACCAAAAACCACATACTTAAAATTTGAAATAGCAACCAATAGCACATATACTACACTGAAACACCACATTATTAAAATTTGAAATAGCAACCGATAACACATATACTACACTAAAACACCACCGACTCTACCAATTTTGAGAGAAGAGCTATAGAGATAATAGAGAAGAAAACTCCAACCCTCCCTAGCTCAGAATAAATAAAATTCGATATTTGCAAAATCTAAAAATCTTCTACATCCACAAAATGATCTAAAATTTGAATAAAACTAGAAATAATCCAAAGTTAATCATTGAGAAGGAAAATCCAACCCTTCCCGACTTAGAATAAATAAACTCCAACATTTACAAAATCAAAAAATCTTTTAGATCAACAAAATGACCCAACATTCGAATAAAAATAGAAATACTCCAAAGTTAATAACTGAGAAGGAAAATCCAACCCTCCATGGATCATAATAAATGAACTCCAACATTTGTAAAATCTAAAAAAAAAATGGATCCACAAAATGATCCAACATCTTAATAAAACTAGAAATACTACAAAATTAATAACTGAGAAGGAAACTTCAACCCTCCTTGACTCATAATAAATAAAATCCAACGTATACAAAGTTTAAAAATATTTTTGATCCACAAAATGACCCAATATTTAAATAAAACTAGAAATATTCCAAAGTTAATAACTGAGAAGGAAACTCCAACCCTCCCTGGCTCATAATCAACAAACTTGAGCATCTACAAAGTCTAAAAAACTTTTGGATCCACAAAATGATCCAACATCTGAATAAATCTAGAAATACTCCAAATTTAATAATTGAGAAGTAAACTCCAACCCTCCCTGGCTTAGAAAAAATAAACTCCAACATCTACAAATCTAAAACCTTTTGGATCAATAAAATGATGCAACGTCTGAATAAAACTAGAAATAATCCAAAGTTAATAACTACGAAGGAAACTCCAACCTTCCCCATATCAGAATAGATAAAATTTAACATTTACAAAATATAAAAAACTTATAGATCCAAAAAATGATCCAACATCTGACAAAGTTAATAATTGAGAAGGAAAATCCAACCCTCTATGGCTGAGAATAAATAAACATCAACATCTACAAAACCATAAAAAGAGTTTAAGTTATGGGTTTTGGTGACATATTTCTTACCTCCTAAAGCCACTAAGGTTTGTTGGAAAAATACTTCTATTTTAAGTTGATTAACTCCCACATATTTTCCCATCTCTTATTTTAGGATTGTTTAGGATCCATCAACAATTTTTGAAGAACACAAGCTTATACTGATAGGAGGGGTGAATAGTATAAAAAAACTTGTTGCTTTTCTTTCCCAATCAATATTATGCAATGTATCAATAGCAATATAAACAACAATAGTCAAAGCAATACATAAATAACCACATACAATAGAGACACCAATTTAACGTGGTTCACCCAATGTGGGCTACTCCACGGAGAAAATCTTTCACTAAATTTTTTTCAATCAATATCTTGGGAATCCTTTCCCTATTAAAATATTTATGAACCTCTGTCCAAAGGATATACCAATATCCTAATCAAGTTTATGGATCTCTATGCACAAGAGAACTCCTTTCTCCTCTGCTCTGGCTAGTGATCTTCTAGAATAACTGCTACCTCCATTGTACTGGCTAATGGATCTCTATCCACTGAAGACTCATATCCTCGTGCAGAAGACTTGTCCTCACTACCCTGGCTAATGGATCTATATCCACTAGAGACTGTCATCCTCTATACTCTGTCACCTCCAAAGCTTGCTTTTTGCTCTGTCTCAAATCTACACTAAACACAATCCTCTAGTCTAGAATAAATATTCTTAATCTCTATTTTTGGTCTCACACAAACCTATCCTCAAATTTCCACCAAACTCTATCCTCAAATATGCACTAAACATAGTCCTTCAGTCTAGCACAAATTTATTCTCAATATCCGTCCTCAAGCCTTAACACAAAGCTTAACAATCACAAATCAACTCTTCTAGATCTGCCCCAAACCTTAACTCAAGGTTCAAACAAATAAATCAATCAACTCTACTCTCAAGTCTTCTCAAAGACTTATCTTAAATTTTCCTTTTAAGCTCCCACAAAAGCTCACACTAACTGTCCAAAAGCTTTCTCTAGAACTTATTCAATCTGCTCAACAATATTTATCCTCAAATCTGTGTTGTAAGCTTCCACAAAAGCTCACATTAATCTATCCACAAGTCTTCTCAAATACTTACCTCAAATCTGCTCAACAAGTCCTCACTAGAACTTGTCTAATCTGCTCAATAATATCTGTCCTCAAATTTGTATTGTAAGCTTCCACAAAATCTCACACAAATCTATCCAGAATTCTTCTCAAATACTTACCTCAAAAATACTCAACAAGTCCTCACTATAACTTGTCCAATCTCATAGAAACATATAGAGAATTGTTAGAGACTCAATATGCTTCACACTCACCACAATGCTCAATTACTTTCAATATTTATTTTTACCACAAAACATATAGAGAATTGTTAGAGACTCAATATGCTTCACACTCACCACAATGCTCAATTACTTTTAATCTTTATTTTTACCACAGAAACATATAGAGAATTATTAGAGACTCAAAATGCTTCACACTCACCACAATGCTCAATTACTTTCAATATTTATTTTTACCACATAAACATATAGAGAATTGTTAGAGACTCAATATGCTTCACACTCACAACAATGCTCAATTACTTTTAATCTTTATTTTTACCATAGAAATATATAGAGAATTGTTAGAGACTCAATATGCTTCACACTCACCACAATGCTCAATTACTTTCAATATTTATTTTTACCACATAAACATATAGAGAATTTTTAGAGACTCAATATGTTTCACATTCACCACAACACTCAACCTCTTTCTCAAATCAATTTAGAATATAGAACAATTTATTTCACAGAACTTGAACTATCACTTCAACACATCCACTTGACTATGCTCAACCAACTCTACTTAACCAATCACTCAATGAAATAATCCTTGCTCACAAACCCTAGTATAAACATATGAACACTCACTCAATTATTTCCAACAATGCTTATCAAATAATCTCACATAACAATGATACTCGTGATATTTACAAATCCTAGTTCAAGTTATTCACTCAACCAATCACTTCAACAAAATTTTTTATCAAGTGATCCTCACATAAAAATTATACTCATGATCTTTTACAACTTCACATAACAATGACATTCACATACTTTCACAAACCCTGGCTCAAGATAGCTCAATATTTCCAACAATTCTTATAAAATAAGGTTTTTATCATTAATTCTTACTCAAAAAATTCTTCAATAATCAACCTCAACAATGCTTATCAAACAATCCTTTTCACTCCAAATTAGCATTCACAAAATCCAACAATCACTCACTAGGAATATGTGCCCATACCTTTTTACTTGATGTTGAAGTGCCCTTCAAAACCTGTCTGAATCACATTTTTCTTCTTTGCCAATTTTAATGGTTAGATGACAAAATATCACCTTAACACTCTCCAAATATTTCCTCAATTACAAAATAATCAAACTCAAATACACCTTATTACTCCTTCTTGAAATTAGCAATCATCCAGTCACACATAAAAATAATTACTCAATTACTCCTTATAATATCCAATTTTAATTAATCAATCTCATAAATTAACCTTTTAAAATAATATTTGCCTACCCTTTTATCTCCCTCAAAATACTCAATATCCAAATTAATTCAAGAAAAAATTAAACTTTATAACCATAAAAAATATTTTATTTTTCTCAACCTTAGCACATCTGAAATAATAAAGTGACCAACACAAATGACATCATTGCATACCTTAATATTATCAAAAGGCCTCGATGGGTTTTGAACGTGAGACCACTCCCCGTTGAGCACCTTATCAAGGTGCATGCCCACCATGTGGGCTAGGTGATTCCACAGGGAATAGAAGGCACAAGCCTCCCTTTATCTCTTCGTTCGGTGTTACTCAAAAAATAAACACTTCCCTCTCTTGCTTGTAAAATGAACCCAACGGAATTCGAACCCTGCACACCTTGCCTACCACATGACTTAGAACTATCCACCATTACCAACTATGCTATACAACACTGTACGAGGTAAGAGAATCCTCACTCCTATTTATTCATGCTTTTGCCATCAAAGATATTTCAAACACATGCAGTGACTTGCAGTCCATGTCTTTGGAAGGCGTGCTGTGTTTTTTGGTGTCTTTGCCCTGGAGTATTCTTTTCGAGGAAGCAAGAAATTTATCCATTTTTTCATTACCTTATTTGTCATTGAGTACCAAACGAAATCCTCATGGAGGTAGCAGGAATTTTGATGATAACGGAGAGTTTGAGCACCCGAAAAGCTCATGATTTTTTATCTAGCTATATCACAAAATTACCAAATACTTTAACCATTTTTTGCATACTGAACGACGTGGCATTTGTTGCTACGTGTAGTCTCTACTAGAATATTTTAAACATAGAGGATGTGTGGAAGGGGACTTGCTTGCTTGCAGTGTTGTTGAGGCCTATGGATTGGTTGTGGGAGACCATGAAGGAAGTTTATGATGATTGGCAACTATTTTTTTTTTGCGGCCACTATTTTATATTAACATTTGGTTGCCTTTTGTTTGAAAACCTTGCTAGAAAATTTGATTTACGTTGCCTTTTAGCAACCCTGTGATTAGAGCTTGCGGGTCTAATTTGTAATATTCTCATAATTTGGAGCATAGATTAATCCCGATTCAGTCAACTCTACCGCACAGATCTCAGCCCGAGGGTGGCAAGGGTTTTTTAAGTTTCATGTTGCACACTAGGAGTTTTTCATTCATTTTAGTTAGCATCGTTGTGCTAAGAAATTTTTGTTGCTACAGCGCAATATCGATCAATAGTTTGAATTTTTTTTGGCAAAACATTCTTTTGTTTCCTGTTGAATATCCTCCATGTGAAACTCCGTTCGTTCGGCTTCGAAATTTGGGGCATCCACCACTCGTGATCTCCATTGATGAGAAATTGCACTTAATTGATTTTCTCAAAAATCATAATTCTTTTTTAAAAAATGATGCATTCTATTCTTAAATGGGGTCAAAGGGTTTTTTATTTAAATAGTGGGCCCATATATATTTTTTTAAGAAGGGATGAACATATATTACTAAAGAGAGAATGGGCTCATGTAAAACAAAGGGGGGCTTGGACTTTTTTTTAAAAAGGATATGGGTCCACGTATATGTTTCCCTAAAATAAAAAAAGGGGACCTCTTCACCCACTAAAAAAAAAAATCTTCTAAAGCCTTTATTTAATTTATTGTAAAGGGTGAAGAAGGGATATAACCATTCTCCACATGATTTTTTCAATATATTTTCAATGGAAAAGGTTTAAAAAAAACCATTTTTATTCCAATTTTTTTGGAATATTTCTTTGTGAAGAAAATAAGACTTGTTATTTTCCTACAAAAAAGGCCACATTTACACCCAATAATTGGGTATTTATAGTCGTAAGAATTTGTTTTCCAAGATAGACACAATGATGATGTCCATTGTTGTTTTTGAGGCACTTTAACCTATTTTTTAGTCTCAAAGATATTGTATCATGGAGTGCATTCTCGGTTGAAACCGACACTCCCAACAATGATGCCCTTATTTTGTTGTTTGTCCTTTTTTGGACCTTGTTAACAACACATTGTGTTCATATAGGTGTAAACCACTACTTATGCTTGTGGAATTACTTTGGACTACCCTTCAATTTTTGTGGTTCTTTCTCCATCCTATCTTTGCACTCTTTTTTGTGAGAAACTTTGGTTCAAGGGTGTTTTCTTTGGTGAACCTTTTTCATAGTTCACATGCAGTAGTCTCAGAGTATAATTTAATTTCTATGATGAGTCTCTAATTTTTTGAGACATTTGATGGGTCCTTTGCAGGATTATTGAAGAAATTTATCTTTGGGGGGTTGAAGATGACATCTTCATTCCTCTCAATCCTCCATGCACATATTCCTTCTTCTTTTATTCAAGCAGGTGGTTTTCTCCCTTCATTCAACAAATATTTTTTACCACATATTGTACATGAGTACCTTATCAAGCCTTGTTACCATGACTCATACTTGTGGATATACCACTTATTTTGTTGTTTTTCCATAAATTTTGGACCTTGTTATCAACCCATTGTGTTCATATAGGTGGAAACCACATACTCATGTTTGTGGAGTCATTTTTGGACTAAACTTGAATTTTTATGGTTCTTTCTCCATTTTATCTTCACACTCTTTTTTTGTGAAACACTTTGGTTTTATGGGAATTTTTATTTAGTGATATTTATTCCTTTTGATCACACAATGTACATGAGTACCTTATCAGGACTTGCTGTCGAGACTCATTTCTATGGCTATACCATCTCTATTGTACATGAGTACCTTATCAAGCCTTATTGTCGGGACTCATCTTCTATAAATATGCCACGTCTTGTTTATTCCTTTTTTCACTTACCCCTACTATCACTTAAGGGGGATGTTAGAGTATCTTGATGCATAGAGGTTATCAAATCTCTCTTATCACGTCTTGTCTTCTTGGAAGATGGTATTTTCCCAAATGTTTTTTTACCATCTCTCATATATAGATTACATTGTACATGAGTACCTCATCAGGCTCAGTTGTCGGGACTCATTTCTTTTATGTTCAATGAGGACAATCTTCACCATTCGAAGACATACCTCTTCATTTTTTAAATATGTTTTTTCCCATATGGTTTTTCACCATATATCATTTATGTAATAACATAGCACATGAGTACCTCATCAAGCCCAATTACCAGGACTCATATTTTTTTAGGATAATCTTCACCATATGAAGACATGCCTATTCTTTTTTATTTTTTGATAGATTTTTTTTTTCAATGGGGTTTTACCATCTCTTCAAAAATAATCATTGTATATGAGTACCTTATCAGGCCCTGTTGTCGGGACTCATTTGTTAAATTCACCCCTAGTATCATTTAAGGGGGATTTCTTTTTTGTTCAATGAGGACAATCTTCACCATCTGAAGACATGCCTCTTCCTATTTCAAATATAGTTTTTCCCATGCGTACCTCATCAAGACCTCATCAAGCCCAATTTTCGAGACTCATTTTTCTTTTAGGACAATCTTCGCCATACGAAGACATGCCTCTTCTTTTTTATTTTTTGATAGATGGTTTTTTCCCATGGGGTTTTACCATCTCTTCAAAAAGAAACATTGTACATGAGTACCTCATTAGGCCCGATTTTGGGACTCATTTTTCTTTGAGGACAATATTCACCATACGAAGACATGTCTCTTATTTTTTCTTTTTTCATAGATGGTTTTTTCCCATGGGGTTTTACCATCTCTTCAAAAAGAAACATTGTACATGAGTATCTCATCAGGCCCTATTGCTGGGACTCATTTGTTAAATTAAACCCTAGTATAACTTAAGGGGGGTTTTCAGAATAAATAATTATTCTCTTAAGTTCTACTAGGATAGACTTACTTGAGTTACCACTCTTCTATGAGTCAGGTGAACTCTCAATGATTTTATGATTTATTGTAATCCAACGACTCTCAATGATCAACTTTACTATTTATACAAAGTTAATCCATGAAATAAATCAATGAAGCATTTCATTTTATAACAACACAAAGTGGAAAGACTATTTACACCTAGTAGAATTTGCATACAATAATAGTTATCATGCATAACTAGGTATGATATATTTTGAAGCCCTATATGAAATAAGGTGCAAAATTTTATTATCTTAGGATAATATGGAAGATAAGGTAGTGATCGAGATGGAAAATATAAAATAAATGAAATATTAATTAAAAAGAATTTAGTGAAAGCTGAAAGAACCTACAGATCACCAAAAGAGCTATGTGGACCTCAAAATAACATCGAGAGAATATTATCTAGGGGACATAGTGTTCTTAAGGGTGAAGCCAAATAAAATTCTATAAAATCTTCTAAACTTGATCCAAGATATGTGGGTCCATTTGAGATTGTGGGTAATATAAGCCTTGTTGCATATAAACTTGCTCTGCCACCAACCTTATCCAAAATCCATAGTATCTTCCATGTGTCCTTATTTAGGAAATACATTCATGATCTAACTCATGTTTTAGATATTTCTTAATTACAGATGATCTATCCACTCAAAATTGAAGTTTGGTCTATTCATATAATTGGTTTTAGGACCAAGAATATGAGGAAGAGAAATATAGAGCAATGCAGGGTCTAATGAGACCTCTACTTGAATAGAAACACCACGTGGGAGGATATGGCAGATATGTAGCAGTAGTTATGAGTAGATATGTATATTTAAAAAAAAAAATTATATAATTGATGATGTATATATGGATATGAGACTTGAAATTTAGTAGAGTAGCTTTGTATATGCTTTGGTATACTGAGTAGAGTAACTTACTTATGTGATGATGTATATTTTGTGGTTATGCATGAATATTTAGTTTAAAGCATTATACAACATCATGTAAATGGTTATGTAGATAATATTGCACTACTAATACGATTTGTATATGCATTTTTACATGATGTATGGGTTATGAATGTTTTCCTTTATTATAATTATTGGATACATTAAGGAATATATTTTAAGTTTTATTAACCATGCATGAAACACAAGGACTGTATTTATTTCTAGTGGGGGAGGATGTAATGACCCTCCTCACATGACCATTGATAGTAAATTACTTAATGATGTGAAACTTACATTTTTATTCAAAATGTGGTATTGCTAATGGTTTTATGTATGTAGGATAGGAATATTCCTTTTGACAGACAAGAGAAGTCGTTGAAAAAAGGTAAAGTAGAGAAATGTTGATTCAACTCATGAACACATGGAAGTTCACACTGAGATGTTTCATGTAGGTGCATAAGAAATTGATTACATTACGCATCTGTCTTATTTTAATGCTTGCATATTGTTTGTGAAGAATTGGTTCATCATTATATTTTGTTTATTATATGTGGTAATGAAGATGCCATGATATGGGAGCCACATTTTACGAAGTTATGGTGAATTAAAAATATTATGCATACATTACCTTTGTAAAATGACAATTATTAATATAGAGATTTATGTTATAAAAAAATAATTAAAAAAATAAAGAGAAAGGAATGCGACTATATAAGAGTAATTAGAATATAAACTAAAATATGTGATTATGTAGTGGTTATTTTGTGATAAAAGTTACAATGGAATAAAGTAAAGTTAAGTCAAAATGTATCTCTCAATGACTTGTCATGATGATGGTGCATGTGTGTTTATGGGTGGCATTAACTCCTTTTCTACTGAGTGTTATACATATTTTCTATTTTGGATAATGTGTCCCGGGTTTTTGGAGTTATGGAAAAAAAAAATGATAATTTACTTTTGCTAAAACAAGTTTGTATGAAAAAGTAGATTGGAAGAATAGATAATTTACATCTTTTCTATCTATGGAGTTGATCAAAAACTAGAAAAAGGATTAAGGTGGTTAATTGGGAAATTACAGTGGATAAGGTTTACGCGTCAATATCCTGGTTGGATTTTTGTTCATTTGTTTTAAATTGCTTGAGAACAATGGTGTACTTTGTTCTAGAAATTATCCATTTCTAAAAGAGAATACCATTTGTAAATACATTGAATGATTCAATATTGCTTATGTGAATACTTGTTTGAAAACTTTGTTTTGAATTGCTTGAGAATGATGGTGTGCTTCATTCTAGAAATTATCCATTTCTAAAAGAGAATATCATTTGTAAATACGTTGAGTGATTTAATATTACTTCTGAGAATACTTGGTTGGAAATTGAAAACGAATTCAAGATGATGTGTGCTTCACTGGTTTTATTTATAGCTTAAAATTTGCTTGAGAAAATGAAGCAAATATGGGTGTTATATTTTAAATTTGTTTGGCTAAGCAGAATGCTTGATTCATTGATAATAGCTTGAATGCTTGGATGCCAAGAATGGTGAACAAGATATTTACATGTGGACTATTGAATTACATAATTTAGTTTTTCTATTATTATGAATCTTTATTGTGTGGCATGTTAAATTAGTTGCATAAGTAAAATGCATTCATGATAGAGCCAATTCTAATCACATTCTCTATTAATTCTGTGTTGGTAGAAATGGGGACTATTATCAACGTGCAAAACAATGGCATTTTCACCTTTTGAATTAAGACATGTTTATATAACTACAAGTGGTGTCGCAAGGAATATACCAAAAACGAATAATGGTTTTCGCTTAGAGGTAGATAGTGGCAGGATAAAATCCTCTATGTAGAATTAAACTCTTGTCGTAAGAGTTTTTACAAAGAAACAATTACAGCATGGAACGTCATTAAAGCATAAGTTTCAACCGAAATGTCCATCTTCAATAGAAGAGACGCTATCCAATTCATAAGTTTGGTGGCTGTAAAATTCATGAAGGTGAGGTACCTTTGGAACGATGACCACAGGTGCAGGGATTTGAATTTGAACAATCAAAGGCAATCCCACAGTCGGTTCTCACTTAAAAGGTAAATAAAGTAGGTTTCAAATGGTCAAACAATTTGTGTTAAAAAAGTCTTATACAAGCTGCTGTTTTGACATGGACTACCATAAATAAATATCAATGTTTTCAAGTCCTTTTAGTATAATGTTCCCCACTTTTTGTGTATTAAACTTGGGAACCTGAAAATTTTATGTATTAAACAATTATAGCATGGAACGTCATCAAAGCATAAGTTTCAACTGAAATGTCCATTGTCAATAGAAGAGACGCCCAATTCATAAGTTTGGTGGCTGTGAAATTCATGAAGGTGAGGTGCCTTTGGAACGATGACCACAGGTGCAGGGCTTTGAATTTGAATAATCAAAGGCAATCCCACAGGCATTTCTCACTTAAAAGGTAAACGAATTAGATATCAAATGGTCAAACAAGCCGAAATCAAAATTTTGTGTTAAAAAGTCTTCTTGTACAAGCTGCTGTTTTGACATGGACTATCATAAATAAATATCAATGTTTTCAAGTCCTTTTAGTATAGTGTTGCCTACTCTTTTTGTGTATTAAACTTGGGAACCTGAAAATTTTGTAGGTGATACAAGTATAGGCTTTCCGAAGCTTTTTGGTCATGAATATTGAAACTACTTGGTCAAATTTGGAACGCTGATTAATTTAAATGTACCGTTTCGTCAACCACGAGGAATGACTTCGACCATGCTGAATGCACATGCTAAATTCCAGCAACTTGAAGAATATAATTTTTCTCTTCCACTTTCTTATATATATACATTGGCACCCATTTGCATTTCATCCACTTCAATTCAGGTCAGAACTAATTGTCTTTTCCTCTCTTGTGCCCATCAATTCTCCCTAGAATTATCATAGATTCTTACTGTTAGAAATTTAGAGCTATTTTGTGCTGAAAACTAGACCAGTTGAGATTAATCAACTATTGTCATGGGTAGAAGTAGTTGTTTAATCAAGAAGCCGGCCTTGCTGCTGCTTATTTTGAGCACAGTTGTATTACATATTCAACCTGCGGATGCAAGTCGAATCCTTAAGCGAAAACCAGAGCCGAATATGCATTTCTCTGACCTTGTTTTTCTCTATGGAGACTGCAATGAGATTAAAAGTGACGTGGCCCATCCAGGCCCCAAACCTAATATACAGTTGGTCCAGCGCCTATCCAGATCTAAGCACAATCCCGAATTTGGTCACATGCAGCTCATACGTCCTCGTGAGAATATCACTACATTGAAGAACAAACTCCCTTCTGGCCCAAGTCCCGGAGTAGGTCACGCATATATTAACGCAGGACCTGTGAAGGCTATTTGGAGGGCAAGCATACTCAAGAATAAACTGCCTTCTGGTCCGAGTCCGGGAGTATGCCACAAATAATGTGCTGAGAAGGTGAATGTATGAAACGGAAGCGGATTTGGAGCAATGTTGGATGCCAAAGTTCAATTGAGATGTGTTGTGATATTTTGTAAAGGTGTCGCCGAAACAATGAACAGATCTCTGCAATATAGATACAAAAACCTCCGGAGTTAAACGTATATTTTCCATTTCATTTTGATTTGAGCGCTTCCGCTGTTAACTCAGTGAATTCGATCTCACATGTTTGCTGCACTAAATTGTTGAAAATGAACGTGGTATATTTGTAAAAGTCAAAATAAAATAAAATTAATAAATAAAAATCAAATTCATATTCTATAAATTTGAAAAATATTTTGTAACTTAAAAAAAAACAACGTTTTTAGAACAAACCATAAAACAGTTATATAATCAAAAGTTACAACTAGGAAGCTTAAGATAAAGTTATGTAGCACTTTTATGTATACTTTATAAGCAATATCATAAAATCTCAATTCATAAATGTAAAAATATTTTTAGGAGAGGGATTTTTGATACATTTATGTATATCTTATTAGTCAATTCATAAATGTAATTTTTTTTAGGAGAGGGCTTTTTGATACTCATGTTAAATACACCCTTAAAACCTTTTAAGATAATTATTTATAACTAATCTTATCTTTTGTCTATTAATCTATGGTAAAATTTTTTAAATAAATAAATTTTAAAATGAATATAACACATAATTTGAAATCAATATTTTTTCTTTTATATATAGAGATATAGATATATGTTAATACTTTTATCAATATAAATATTGCATCTTAAATGATATTTACACTTTATTTGCTCTTATCTATAAAAGTTTCTTTTCATAATAAAGAAGAATTAATGTGATCAATATAACATTGTTGAAAGAACTATATTTATTGCATGAACATTTTCATCTCATGAATTCCATGCTCCTTCAATTTAGTATTTATATTTTATACCCATTTTATATATACACCCATGCACATACTTAAATACTAGTTTTACTATATTCATTAAATATTAAATAAGAGATTACTTTATAAGTTCAATGTTCCTTTTTAGATTTTAAATTCATTTTGACTACTATTATTTGATTGCATTACTTTTTTTTAATTATTATTAGATATAGAAGGGGTTTTGAAATGGTCCTTGAACATTTTACAATATGAGAAGCCCTGCAAAACTTGACTTAAGACCAGGAATACAGAGACAAGAATAACTATAAAGCACTACAACTAACTACCCATCACTAAGTGAACGAGCTAAAACTTATGTAAGAAATAAAATTAGAACAACATTGGTGAGCTTTAGAAAAACCAAACGTATACATCCCAAGGCCAAAAAAACATTTAATACCAAAAACCACATACTTAAAATTTGAAATAGCAACAAATAGCACATATACTACACTGAAACACCATATTCTTAAAATTTGAAATAGCAACTGATAAAACATATACTACACTAAAACACCACTGAATCTACCAATTTTGAGAGAAGAAAACTACAACCCTCCCTAGCTCAGAATAAATAAAATTCAATATTTGTAAAACCTAAAAAGCTTCTACATCCAAAAAATGATCTAAAATTTGAATAAAACTATAAATACTCCAAATTTAATCATTGAGAAGGAAAATCCAACCCTTCCCGACTTAGAATAAATAAACTCCAACATCTACAAAATCAAAAAATATTTTGGATCCACAAAATGACCCAACATTCGAATAAAAATAGAAATACTCCAAAGTTAATAACTGAGAAGGAAAATCCAACCCTCCAAGGATCATAATAAATGAACTCTAACATTTGTAAAATATAAAAAAAATGGATCCACAAAACGACCCAACATCTTAATAAAACTATAAATACTCCAAAATTAATAACGGAGAAGGAAAATTCAACCCTCCTTGACTCATAATAAATAAACTCCAACATCTACAAAGTTTAAAAATATTTTAGATCCACAAAATGACCCAATATTTAAATAAAACTAGAAATATTCCAAAGTTAATAACTGAGAAGGAAACTCCAATCCTCCCTGGCTCGTAATAAATAAACTTGAGCATCTACAAAGTCTAAAAAACTTTTGGATCCACAAAATGATCCAACATCTGAATAAAACTAGAAATACTCCAAATTTAATAATTGAGAAGTAAACTCCAACCCTCATTGGCTTAGAAAAAATAAACCCCAACATCTACAAATATAAAAAACTTTTGGATCCTTAAAATGATGCAACATCTGAATAAAACTAGAAATACTCCAAAATTAATAACTAAGAAGGAAACTCCAACCTTCCCCATATCAGAATAGATAAAATTTAACATTTACAAAATCTAAAAAACTTATAGATCCACAAAATGATCCAAAATCTGAATAAAACTAGAAATAATCCAAATTTAATAATTGAGAAGGAAAATCCAACCCTCTATGGCTGAGAATAAAAAAACATCAACATCTACAAAACCATGAGAAGAGTTTCAGTTATGGGCTTTAGGGACATATTTCTTACCTCCAAAAGCCACTAAGGTTTGTTGAAAAAATAATTCTATTTTAAGTTGATTAACTCCCACATATTTTCCCATCTCTTATTTTAGGATTGTTTAGGATCCATCAACAATTTTTGAAGAACACAAGCTTATACTGAGAGGAGGGGTGAACAGTATAACACAACTTTTTGCTTTTCTTTCTCAATCAATATTATGCAATGTATCAATAGCAATATCAACAAAAATAGTCAAATCAATGCACAAATCACCACATGCAATTGAGACACCAATTTAACGTGGTTCACCCAATATGGGCTACTCCACGGAGAAAATATTTCAATAATTTTTTTTAGTCAATCTCTTGGGAATCCTTTCCCTATTAAAATATTTATGAACCTCTATCCAAAGGGTATACCAATCTCTTAATCAAGTTTATGGATATCTATGCACAAGAGAACTCCTTTCTCCTCTGCTCTAGCTAGTGATATTCTAGAAGAACTGCCTCCATTGTATTGGCTAATGGATCTCTATCCACTGAAGACTCATATTCTCACTCAGAAGACTTGTCCTCACTACCATGGCTAATGGATATATATCCATTGGAGAGTTTCATCCTCTATAATCTATCACATCCAAATCTTACTTTTTGCCCTGTCTCAAATCTACACTAAACACAGTCCTGTGGTCTAGAATAAATCTTATTAATCTCTATTTTTTGTCTGACACAAACCTATCCTCAAATTTGCACCAAACTCTATCCTCAAATATGCACTAAACATAGTCCTTTAGTCTAGCACAAATTTGTTTTCAATCTCTATCATCAAGCCTTAAAACAAAGCTTAACAATCACAAATAAACTCTTCTAGATCTTCCCCAAACCTTAACTCAAGGTTCAAACAAATAAATCAATCAAATATGCTCTCAAGTCTTCTCAAAGACTTATCTCAAATCTGCCTTTTAAGCTCCCACAAAAGCTCACACTAACTATCCATAAGTTTTCTCTAGAACTTATTCAATCCGCTCAACAATATTTATCCTCAAATCTGTGTTGTAAGCTTCCACAAAAGCTCACATTAATCTATCCACAAGTCTTCTCAAAGACTTACCTCAAATCTGCTCAACAAGTCCTCACTATAACTTGTCCAATCTACTCAACAATCTCTGTCTTCAAATCTGTATTGTAAGCTTCCACAAAATCTCACACAAATCTATCCATAATTCTTCTCAAATGCTTACCTCAAAATTACTCAAAAATTCCTCACTAGAACTTGTCCAATCTCATAGAAACATATAGAGAATTTTTAGAGACTCAATATGCTTCACACTCACCACAATGCTCAATTACTTTCAATATTTCTTTTTACCACAAAAACATATAGAGAATTGTTAGAGACTCAATATGCTTCACACTCACCACAATGCTCAATTACTTTCAATCTTTATTTTTACCACAAAAACATATAGAGAATTGTTAGAGACTCAATATGCTTCACACTCACCACAATGCTCAATTAATTTCAATCTTTATTTTTACCACATAAACATATAGAGAATTGTTAGAGACTCAATATGTTTCACACTCACCACAATGCTCAATTACTTTTAATCTTTATTTTTACCTTATAGATATATAGAGAATTGTTAGAGACTCAATATGCTTCACACTCACCACAATGCTCAATTACTTTCAATATTTCTTTTTACCATAGAAACATATAGAGAATTGTTAGAGACTAAATATGCTTCACATTCACCACAACACTCAACCTCTTTCTCAAATCAATTTAGAATATAGAACAATTTGTTTCACAAAACTTGAACTATCACTTCAACACATCCACTTGACTATGCTCAACCAACTCTACTTAACCAATCACTCAATGAAATAATCCTTGCTCACAAACCCTAGTATAAACATATGAACACTCACTCAATTATTTCCAACAATGCTTATAAAATAATCTCACATAACAATGATACTCATGATATTTGCAAATCCTAGTTCAAGTTATTCACTCAACCAATCAATTCAACAACAATTTTTATCAAGTGATCGTATAACAATGATACTCATGATCTTTCACAACTTCACATAACAATGATACTCACGTTATTTCACAAATCCTAGCTCAAGATAGCTCAATATTTCCAAATTATAAAATAAGGTTTTTATTATGAATTCTTACTTAGAAAATTCTTCAACAATCAAACTCAACAAATGCTTATCAAACAATCCTTTTCACTCCAAATTAGCATTCACAAAATCCAAAAATCACTCACTAGGAAGATGTGCATAGACATTTTTACTTGATGTAGAAGTGTCCTTTAAAACCTGTCTCAATCTCATTTTTCTTCTTTTCCAATTTTAATAATTAGATGACAAAATATCACCCTAACACTCTCAAAATATTTCATCAATTAGAAAAATAATCAAACTCAAATACACCTTATTACTCCTTCTTGAAATTAGCAATTACTCAATTAATCCTTATAATCTCCAATTTTAATTAATCAATCTCCAAAAATTAACCTTTCAAAATAATATTTGCCTACCATTTTATCTCCCTCAAAATACTCAATATCCAAATTAATTCAGGCAAAAATAAAACTTTATAACCATAAAAAATATTTTATTTTTCTCAACCTGAACACATCTGAAATAATAAAGCGACAAACACAAATGACATCAGTGCATACCTTAATATTATCAAAAGGCCTCGATGGGTTTTGAACAAGATACCACTCACTTTCGAGCACCTTATCAAGGTGCTAGCCCACCACGTGGGCTAAGTGCTTCCATAGGGAAGAGAAGGTACAAGCCTCCCTTTATCTCTTCATTCGGTGCTGCTCAAAAAATAAAAACTTCCCTCTCTTGCTTGTAAAATGAACCTGATGGAATTCGAACCTTGAACACCTTGCCTGCCACATGACTTAGAACTATCCACCATTACCAACTGTGCTACACAACACTACATGAAGTAAGAGAATCCTTGGTCCTATTTATTCATGCTTTTGCCATCAAAGATATTTCAAAAACATGCAGTCACATGCAATCCACGTCTTTGGAAGACGTGCAGTGTTTTCTGGCATCTTTGCCCTGGAGTATTTTTTTCGAGGAAGCAAGAAATTTATCTATTTTTTCATTGCCTTATTTGTCATTGAGTACCAAATGGAATCCTCATGGAGGTATCAGGAATGTTGATGATAACGGAGAGTTCGAGCACCCGAAAAGCTCATAATAATTTATCTAGCTGTATCACAAAATTACCAAATACTTTAACCATTTTTTGCATTGTGAACGACGTGGTATTTGTTGCTATGTGTGGTCTATTATGGAATATTTTAAACATAAAGGATGTATGGAGGGGGACTTGCTTGCTTGCAGTGTTGTTGAGGCCTATGAATTAGTTGTGGGAGACAACAAAGGAAGTTTATGATGATTGGCAACTATTTTTTTCTGTGGCCACTATTTTCTATTAACATTTTTTTGCCCTTTGTTTGAAAACCTTGCTAGAAAATTTGATCTACGCAGCCTTTTAGTAACGCTGTGATTAGAGCTTGTGGGTCTAATTTATAATATTCTCATAATTTGGAGCATAGATTCATCCCGATTCAGTCAAATCTACTGTACAGATCTCAGCCTGAGGGTGAAAATGGGTTTTTTGAGTTTCGTGTTGCACACTAGGAGTTTTTCATTTATTTTAGTTGGCATCCTTGTGCTAAGAAATTTTTGTTGCTGCAGCGCAATATCGATCAATAGTTTGAAATTTTTTTGGCAAAACATTCTTTTGTTTCCTGTTGAATATCCTCCATGTGAAACTCTGTTCGTCTGGCATAGAAATTTGGGGTGTCCACCACTCGCGATCTCCGTTGATGAGAAATTGCACTTAATTGATTTTCTCAAAAATCATAATTCTTTTTAAAAAAATGATGCATTCTATTCTTAAATGGGGTCAAAGGGTTTTTTATTTAAAATAGTGGGCCCATATATATTTTTTAAGAAGGGATGAACATATATTATTAAAGAAATAATGGGCTCATGTAAAACAAAGGGGGGCTTGGACTTTGTTTTAAAAAGGATATGGGTCCACATATATGTTTCCCTAAAATAAAAAAAAGGGGACCTCTTCAACCACTAAAAGAAATATCTTCTAAAGCCTTTATTTAATTTATTGTAAGGGGTGAAGAAGGGATATAACCATTCTCCACATGATTTTCTCAATATATTTTCAACGGATAATGTTTAAAAAAACTATTTTTATTCCAATTGTTTTGGAATATTTCCTTGTGAAGAAAATAAGACTTGTTATTTTCCTACAGATAAAGGCCACATTTACACCCAATAATTGGGTATTTATAGTCATTAGAATTTTTTTTCCAAGATAGACACAATGATGATGTCCATTGTCGATTTTGAGGTACTTTAACCTATTTTTTAGTCTCAAAGATATTGTATCATGAAGTGCATTCTCGGTTGAAACCGACACTCCAAGCAATGATGCCCTTATTTTGTTGTTTTTCCTTTTTTGGACCTTGTTAACAACCCATTGTGTTCATATATGTGTAAACCACTACTTATGCTTGTGGATTTACTTTGGACTACCATTCAATTTTTTTGGTTCTTTATCCATCCTATCTTCACACTCTATTTTGTGAGACACTTTGGTTTCAAGGGTGTTTTCTTTGGTGACCCTTTTCATAGTTCACATGCAGTAGTCTCAGAGTATAATTTCATTTCTACGATGAGTCTCTAATTTTTTGAGACATTTGATGGGTCCTTTGCAGGATTATTGAAGAAATTTATCTTTGGGAGGGTTGAAGAGGACATCTTCCTTCCTCTCAATCCTCCATGCACATATTCCTTCTTCTTCTATTCAAGTAGGTGGTTTTCTCCCTTCATTGAACAAATATTTTTTACCACATATTGTACATGAGTACCTTATCAGGCCTTTTTGCCACGACTCATACTTGTGGATATGCCACTTCGTTTGTTGTTTTTCCATAAATTTTGGACCTTGTTATCAACCCATTGTGTTCATATAGGTGGAAACCACATACTCATGTTTGTGGAGTCATTTTTGGACTACCCTTGCAATTTTTATGGTTCTTTCTCCATTCTATCTTCACACTCTTTTTTTGTGAAACACTTTGGTTTTAGGGGAATTTTTATTTAGTGATATTTATTCCTTTTGATCACATAATGTACATGAGTACGTTATTATGCCTTGCTATCGAGACTCATTTCTATATCTTACCATCTCTATTGTACATGAGTACCTTATCAGGCCTTGTTACTGGGACTCATCTTCCATAAATATGCCACGTCTTTTTTATTCCTTTTTTCACTTACCCCTACTATAAGTTAACGGGGATGTTAGAGTATCTTGATGCATATAGGTTATCAAATATATCTTATTTTTATTATTCTTTTTCTTCTTGGAAGATGGTATTTTCCCAAATGATTTTTTACCATCTCTCATATATAGAGTACATTGTACATGAGTACCTATTTTTTAAATATGGTTTTTCCCATGTGGTTTTTCACCATATCTCATTTATGTAATAACATAGCACATGAGTACCTCATCAAGCCCAATTACCAGGACTCATATTTTTTGAGGATAATCTTCACCATACAAAGACATGCCTATTATTTTTTGATAGATATTTTTTTCCCATGGGGTTTTACCATCTATTCAAAAATAATAATTGTATATGAGTACCTCATCAAGCGCTGTTGTTGGGACTCGTTTGTTAAATTCACCTCTAGTATCACTTAAGGGAGATTTTTTTTTTTTTCAATGAGGACAATCTTCGCCATCCGAAGACATGCCTCTTCCTATTTCAAATATAGTTTTTCCATGTGATTTTTTCACCATATCTCATTTATGTAATAACATAGCACATGAATACCTCATCAGGACCAATTTTTGGGACTCATTTTTATTGTAGGACAATCTTCGCCATACGAAGACATGCCTCTTCTTTTTTATTTTTGGATAGATGTTTTTTTCCCATGGGGTTTTACCATCTCTTCAAAAATAAATATTGTACATGAGTACCTCATTAGGCCCAGTTTTTAGGACTCATTTTTCTTTGAGGACAATATTCACCATATGAAGACATGCCTCTTCTTTTTTCTTTTTTTATAGATGGTTTTTTCCCATGGGGTTTTACCATCTCTTCAAAAAGAAACATTTTACATGAGTACCTCATGAGACCCTATTGCTAGGACTCATTTGTTAAATTAAACCCTAGTATAACATAAGGGGGGTTGTCAGAATAAATAATTATTCTCTTAAGTTCTACTAGGATAGACTTACTTGAGTTACCACTCTTCTATGAGTCAGGTGAACTCTCAGTTTATCCTAGTTCAAATTTTATGATTTTTTGTAATCCAACGGCTCTCAATTATCAACTTTGCTATTTATACAAAGTTAATCAATGAAATAAATCAATGAAGCATTTCATTTTCTAATAATACAAAGTGGGAAGAATATTTACACCTATTAGAATTTGCATACAATAATAGTTATCATGCATAACTAGGTATGATATATTTTGAAGCCCTATACAAAAGAAGGTGCAAAGTTTTATTATCTTAGGATAATCTAGAATATAAGGTAGTGATCGAGATGGAAAATATAAAATAAATGAAATATTAATTAAAAAGAGTTTAGTGAAAGCTGAAAGAACCTGCAAATCACCAAAAGAGCTATGTGGACCTCAAAATAACATCGAGAGAATATTATGTAGGAGACATAGTGTTCTTAAGGGTGAACCCAAATAAAATTCTATAAAATCTTCTAAAATTGATCCAAGATATGTGGTTCCATTTGAGATTGTGGGTAATATAAGCCTTGTTGCATATAAACTTGCTCTACCACAAACCTTATCCAAAATCTATAGTATCTTCAATGTGTCCTTATTTAGGAAATACATTCATGATCTAACTCATGTTTTAGATGTTTCTAAATTATAGATGATTGATCCACTCAAAATTGAAGTTTGGTCTATTCATATAATTGGTTTTAGGACCAAGAATCTAAGGAAGAGAAATATAGAGTAATGCAGGGTCTAATGAGACCTCTACTTGAATAAAAACACCACGTGGTAGGATATGGCAGATATGTAGCAGTAGTTATGAGTAGAAATAAATATTTCAAAAAAAAATTATATGATTGATGATGTATATATATGTATATGAGACTTGACATTGAGTAGAGTAGCTTTGTATATGCTTTGGTATACTGAGTAGAGTAACTTACTTATGTGATGATGTATATTTTGCGGTTATGCATGAATATTTGGTTTAAAGCATTATACAACATCATGTAAATGGTTATGTAAATAATATTGCACTACTGATAGGATTTGTATATTCATGTTTACATGATGTATGGGTTATGAATATTTTTCTTTATTATAATTTTTGGATACATTAAGGAATATATTTTAAGTTTTATTAACCATCCACGAAACATAAGGACTGTATTTGTTTCTAGTGGGGGAGGATGTAATGACCCTCTTCATATGACAATTGATAGTAAATTAATTAATGATGTGAAACTTACCTTTTTATTCAAAATATGGCATTACTAATGGTTTTATGTACGTAGGATAGGAATATTCCTTTTGACAGACAAGAGAAGTCGTTGAAAAAAGGTAAAGTAGAGAAATGTTGATTCAGCTCATGAACACATGGATGTTCACACTGAGATGTTTCATGTAGGTGCATAAGAAATGGACTACATTAGGCATCTGTCTTATTTTAATGCTTGCATATTGTTTGTGAAGAATTGGTTCATCATTATATTTTGTTTATTATATGTGGTAATGAAGATGCCATGATATGGGAGCCACATTTTACAACGTTATGGTGAATTAAAAATATTATGTATACATTACCTTTGTAAAATGACAATTATTAATATAGAGATATATGTTATAAAAAATAATTAAAAAATAAAGAAAAAGGAATGCGACTATATAAGAGTAATTAGAATATAAACTAAAATATGTGATTATGTAGTGGATATTTTGTGATAAAAGTTAAAATGGAATAAATTAAAGATAAGTCAAAATTTATCTCTCAATGACTTGCCATGATGATGGTACATGTGTGTTTATGGGTGGCATTAACTCCTTTTCTACTGGGTGTTATACATATTTTCTATTTTGTATAATGGGTCCCAGGTTTTCGGATTTATGGAAAAAAAATGATAATTTACTTTTTCTAAAACAAGTTTGTATGAAAAAGTAGACTGGGAGAATAGATAATTTACATCTTTTCTATTTATGGAGTTGATCAAAAACTAGAAAAAGGGACTAAGGTGGTTAACTGGGAAATTACAGTGGATAAAGTTTACGTGTTAATATCCAGGTTGGATTTTTGTTCCTTTGTTTTAAATTGCTTGAAAAAAATGGTGTACTTTTTTCTAGAAATTATCCATTTCTAAAAGAAAATACCATTTGTAAATACATTGAATGATTCAATATTGCTTATGTGAATACTTGTTTGAAAACTTTGTTTTGAATTGCTTGAGAATGATGGTGTGCTTCATTCTAGAAATTATCCATTTCTAAAACATTTGTAAATACATTGAATGATTTAATATTACTTCTGAGAATACTTGGTTGGAAATTGAAAACGAATTCAAGATGATGTGTGCTTCATTGTTTTTATTTATAGCTTAAAATTTTCTTGAGAAACTGAAGCAAATATGAGTGTTATATTTTAAATTTGTTTTCCTAAGCAGAATGGTTGATTTATTGAGAATAGCTTAAATGCTTGGATGCTAAGAATGGTGAACAAGATATTTACATGTGGACTATTGAATTACATAATTTAGTTTTTCTATTATTATGAATCTTTATTGTGTGGCATGTTAAATTAGTTGCATAAGTAAAATGCATTCATGATAGAGCCAATTCTAATCACATTCTCTATTAATTCTGTGTTGGTAGAAATGGGGACTATTATCAACGTTCAAAACAATGGCATTTTCACCTTTTGAATTAAGACATGTTTATATAAATACAAGTGGTGTCACAAGAAATATACCAAAAATGAATAATGGTTTTTTGCTTAAAGGTAGATAGTGGCAGGATAAAATCCTCTATGTATAATTAAACTCTTGTCTTAGGAGTTTTTAAGAAACAATTTTAGCATGGAACGTCATCAAAGCATAAGTTTCAACCTAAATGTCCATTGTCAATAGAAGAGATGCTATCCAATTCATAAGTTTGGTGGTTGTAAAATTAATGAAGGTAATGTGCCTTTGGAATGATGACCATAGGTGCAGAGCTTTGAATTTGAACAATCAAAGGCAATCCCACAGTCGGTTCTTGCTTAAAAGGTAAATAAAATAGGTTTCAAATGGTCAAACAATTTGTGTTAAAAAAGTCTTATACAAGCTGTTGTTTTGACATGGACTACCATAAATAAATATCAATGTTTTCAAGTCCCTTTAGTATAATTTTTCCCACTTTTTGTGTATTAAACTTGGGAACCTGAAAATTTTGTGTATTAAACAATTATAGCATGGAACGTCATCAAAGCATAACTTTCAACTGAAATGTCCATTGTCAATAGAAGAGACACCCAATTCATAAATTTGGAGGCTGTAAAATTCATGAAGTGTTGGAGTTTGATTGATTTCTATTATTAGTGAGTTTTTTTATTTTCATGGGGTAATATTCCCCACGAATATCTCCAGTTGTAATAGGTAATATTTAGGTGGTTTGGTGTGATGTTGAGAACATTTGATTCTCGTATATTTGTTTTATTTACCCACTTGGAAGATTTGTTCTGTATTTTACTAACTTGGGATATTCTTCAATTACATTTCCAAGCTATATATTATAATGACTTATCATGAATAAAATAGTTCAGACTAATTCTGGCTCACATGTGGTATCAGATTCAAGTTTGAGAGAAATCTTACTAAAAAAAAATTAAGAATTTTTTTGTGTTGTTTTAGGACGACGTGAGCGAGGGTATTTGCAAGCTCGTGGAGCCAAATTCGGTGCCCGAACCGTCCTCGATCACTTTCTTGCTAGATAATTTGAAGAGTGACGAGGTACTCTCCTAGAACCTGTCGCTGGATGAGAAAGGGGCGCATTCACAGTCATTATTGAATAATTAGTGGAGGCAGTATTCCTTCAGGTATGGCATCAGACACATGGCCTTAGTGACGTATCTAGTCACTAGATTGAGCTTCAAATTGCTCAAATTTGAAAGTTGGGCATACCTCCACTTCTAGGTCACATTATAACATTGCAAAGTTGTTTAAATGTCCGTCTGGAAAAAAATTGGCAATGAGTCATGAGATGTGGTGAATGTAGATCAAGAACAATGGAACCCTCCAAAGTGGCCAATGCATCTGGGTTAGCGGGTAACCCAGTCTTCATTGGTGCATCATTTCTGTTACTTGACGAAAACCGCCTAGCAAGAAATTTTAATTATTTTTTAATGCAAAAAAACAACTGTAAGGGAAATATTCGGACTTTGGTGGACACATTATTCATGATGTTGTTAAGGTTGCATACAAACTTGCCTTCTGGAGCAGGTCGGGACACAGGAAAATATTCAAGACTTCTAAAAAATAAATAAATACAACTGGCGATCTCATTCACAGTGGAGTTAGTTGGAGTTGATAGGATTGTCGTGTTTATTTTCAAATTTTATAAACATTGCCATTACATAAAAATCTCCAATAAGTGTTTGAGGAGCTAATTTCATATTATGAGGAAAGCGAAGAATCCCATGGATGAGGTTGCATTCCCAGTGTGTGGTACTCGTAGGCAAGAGAAGGTTGTGTTTGGAGATCTGCCCACGCAATGAAAAATAAAACTGTGCCAATGTATGTGAAAGCATAGAGGAGACCGACGTACGTGAAGGAGACATGTGTGTCGACATTCATCAAAGAGTCAATGGTGACATGGAATTTTGTGGTGAAAAAATATTTAATTTATTTTGGGGACCATTCTCTTTAGCATTTGGGATGTCAAATTACGGGATTAACTTTGATTAATAATTTTAATGGACACCATGTTTGAAGGCTTGGAGGTGCCCAAATTTGATGGGTGCCACTATTATTTCTAGAGTAATAAAATGAAGCACTGGCTCATTGCAAAAGGACTTTGGAAGATCGTTAAATAAGGATACGAAGAACCTACAAATTGGAGCTCTCTTGAAGGAGAGGAGAAAAGATCGAAGAAAAAAGAGCATCAATATCAAAATTGTTTAGCTCTCATGGATTTGAGGAGAGGTATGAAAGAGACAACTTTCCCTCTCATTGCAAAATGTAGAACAACCCAAATGGCTTGGAAAGCATTGCAAGATGCTTATGAAGGAGATATGTGTAACAATCCCCAAAGCAAGGAGGAGCCTTGTTTCTTTGAAGAAATTTTTGAAGTCTTATTGTGAAGACATATGTGAAGACATGTCTTATGAAGAAGGCATGCATGATGAATTATTCCTTATGAAGGAAGATAATTATGAATTTCTTCTTGAAGAAAAGAGAGAAGAAGATGAATATTTGACATGTTTGACAAGCATGTACATGAATCAGAAATACCTCATGGAGAAGCCATATTGTGAAGAATGTCTCATAGAGGAGACATATCAAGAAGAGTGTCTTATGAAGAAGACACCAAATCAACTATTTGTTGAAGAGTGCTTCATGGAGGAGGCACAAAATTTTGATGAAACCATTCTCATGGAGGTGAATCATGAAGACAGGCCATGGCAAGATAAATATGATGGAGAAACACTCATCATGGAGTGTTGCATAGCTAAATACCACTCAAATGGAGTGGAGACAAATGAATATGCAAAGGATAAAGCTCACTCATATGGAGTGAACATTGTCAAGGCTCAAGTTATGTGGGATGTTGATCCACATGAAAATATTGATGAAGAGGATATGGAGGCTATAAGCTCCATGTTTCAAGATCACTCATCAAGAGTGAAAACTATTTTGTATGAGGAAGACTATCTCAAAGGGGAGATAGAAAATAGTGAGATAGTCATTGATGGACTTCATGGTGTAATAGAGGCAATTGTGGATGGATATCACTCACATGGATTGACTACAATGAAGGATGATGGTTGTCTTGAAGAGGCAACATTGTGTGAAGAATCATCATTGCAGCAATATGACATCTTGGCAAAAACAAAGGGAGGCTTGTGGATATCTACTCAACAAATCATTGGAGGTGATACTTTTTTGTTATTTTATTAATTTTTTATTGATTTCTTTAATAGATGTTTTGTGGATAGTTTTGGAGTTATTTTGAAGGAGAAATATGGAGAATGTCTTATCAAGACATCATATGAAAACTTGCATTGTTTGCAAGAGGTAAAAATCTCATGGAGAGCACAATTAGCAAGTTTTAAGACTTGCCTTATGAAGATATCTTTGAAAATAGAGTTTGGGAGCTTGAGTCCCTTGGACTCAAATGAAGGCAAAGAAAATGATGTGTTCAAAATTCCTTGGAAGGAGGAATATTGTAAAGACATTGTGAGGTGTGATTTTTTGAGTGATGATATGTGTGAGGTCGCATATGTAATAGTGTATTTCATGGCCATGTTTGTTTTGATTTTTTGTGTGGATATTTGTGAGAGAGTAGTTTGGTATAATCATCAGTATGAGATGATTAACACATACTCATGTGAAGAATGGTATTGTAATGATGAAAGAGATGATGATTTGCAAGAATGGTTTAAAGACCATAATGAAGATTAGAGAAAGTGGTTGAAGATCAAAATTGAAGGAGCTTTTGATGAAGGAGGAGCTGATCATCAAAAGGCACCCAATTTTATTTTGTTGAAGAAAGCAAACTTAATGGATAGCCCACAAGAATAATGGAAGTGTGGTGGGTGCCAACAATAATTTTTTGAGTTATTAAAATTTCTACATTAGAATTGGAAGAAGCATAAACGAAGATAAATTCAGTTCATCACAGTAGGTCAAAGCATTTTGATATGAAGTATCACTTCATCCAAGACATGATCAAGAAGAAGGTGATTGAATTGCATCATTGCAACACTGAAGAAAACATTACAGATTTGTCACCAAGGGAGTTGTCAAAGCTCAATTTTTGAAGCTGAGGAACTTCCTTATCAGTCCCTTCAACTTCAAGGGGGAGTATGTTGGAGTTTGATTGATTTCTATTATTAGTGTGCTTTTCTCTTTTCATGGGGAAATATTCCCTACGAATATCTTCAGTTGTAATAGGTAATATTTAGGTAGTTTGGTGTGATGTTGAGAATATTTGATTCTCATATATATTTTTTCTTTACCCACTTGGAAGATTTTTTCTGTATTTTACTAACTTGGGAGATTCTTCGATTACATTCCGAAGCTATATATTATAATAACTTATCATGAATAAAATAGTTCCAACTAATTCAGGCTCACATGAAGGTGAGGTTCCTTTGGAACGATTACCACAGGTGCAGGGATTTGAATTTGAATAATCAAAGGCAATCCCACAGGAATTTCTCACTTAAAAGGTAAACAAATTAGATATCAAATGGTCAAACAAGCCGAAATCAAAATTTTGTGTTAAAAAGTCTTCTTGTACAAGCTGCTATTTTGACATGGACTATCATAAATAAATATTAATGTTTTCAAGTCCTTTTAGTATAGTGTTGCCTACTTTTTTTGTGTATTAAACTTGGGAGCCTAAAAATTTTGTAGATCATACAAGTATAGGCTTTCCGAAGCTTTTTGGTCATGAATATTGAAACTACTTGGTCAAATTTGGAACATTGATTAATTTAAATGTTCTGTTTCCTCAACCATGAGGAATGACTTCGACCATACTGAATGCACATGCTAAATTCCAGCAACTTGAACAATATAATTTTCCTCTTCCACTTTCTTATATATATACATTGGCACCCATTTGCATTTCATCCACTTCAATTCAGGTCAGAACTAATTGTCTTTTCCTCTCTTGTGCCCATCAATTCTCCCTATAATTATCATAGATTATTACTGTTAGAAATTTAGAGCTATTTTGTGTTGAAAACTAGACCAGTTGAAGATAATCAAATATTATCATGGGTAGAAGTAGTTGTTTAATCATGAATCCTGCCTTGCTGCTGCTTATTTTGAGCACAGTTTTATTACATATTCAACCTACGAATGCAAGTCGAATCCTTAAGCGAAAACTAGAGCCGAATATGCATTTCTCTGATCTTGTTTTTCTCTATGGAGACTGTAATGAGATTAAAAGTTATGTGGCCCATCCAGACCCCAAGCCTAATATACAGCTGGTCCAGCGCCTATCCAGATCTAAGCACAACCCAAAAATTAGTCACATGGAACCTATATGTCCTGAATTAATCACTATAGACACCAAAATAGCACCAATCCGATTAAGTGACTACAAACACTGATCGCATTGACATACACAGCTTTCAGGGCAGCCCTCAGAGGTCAAACAGTGGTCCTAGCCACTTACATAGCAGTTCAGAAGGTCGAAAAGTAAACAAAGCCTTGATCAAAACAAAGTCTCAATCAAAGTCAAAAGCAAGCCTTTATCAAAACAAAGCCTTCATCAAAGCAAGCCTTTATCAAAACAAAGCCTTCATCAAAGCAAGCCTTTATCAAAACAAAGCCTTCATCAAAACAAAGCCTTCATCAAAACAAAGCCTTCATCAAGACAAAGTCTTAATCAAAATAAGGGCCTCGGCCGAAGTGTCGCGATATCGCGACGTCGTGATATCGTGACACTTCGGCGCCCAAAGCAAAGCTTTGCCTGAAGTGTCGCGATATCGTGACACTTCGGTGCCCAAGGCCTTGCCTTGGCCGAAGTGTCGCGATATCATGACACTTCGATGCCCAAGGCCTTGCCTTGGCCGAAGTGTCACGATTTCGTGACACTTCGGCGCCCAAGGCTTTGCCTTGGCCGAAGTGTCACGATTTCGCGACACTTCGGTGCCCAAGGCTTTGCCTTGGCCAAAGTGTCATGATATCGTGATTTCGCGATATCGCGACGTCGCGATATCGCGACACTTCGGCGCCCAAGGCAAGGCCTTGGCCGAAGTGTCGCGATATCGCGACGTCGCGATATCGCGACACTTCGGAACTCAAGGAAAGGCCTTGGCCGAAGTGTCGCGATATCGCGACGTCGCGATATCGTGACACTTCGGCATTTGCGCTGGGCGGATTTTTAAACATTCAAAGGCGACACGTCAGCATTCAAAGGCAAAATTCAAACAATTAAAGGCAAACATTAAAACATTTAAAAAATGATTTAAGGTGGGCTTTAGACAACTGGCAGTGACACCATAGTCAGTTGCGTGGGCCGTTGAAGGACTGTCACGGTGGCATTAACGGAAGCCCGAGTCGTGGAGGACTTTCCTCTCTCGAGGAGACACGACCGCCACATGGCACCTTTGACCAACGCATGGCGCTTATGCACGACATTCAAGGAGACCCCCTGGGTCTATAAAATGGTGGATTTTTCCACCCAAATAGAGGTTGGCAAGCATTTTGAACGCAACGAAGTGCTGCAGAACCAGAGGCCCGATTGCTTCCTTTCGATTCATTTCTTCTACACTCTTGATCTCTTTCGCACCAGAGGTTAGTGAGTGGTGTCTAGAAGCGTGGATCTGAACCTTAGAACCCGACAGTGGACAACAGTATTCTATCCATTCGACGACAACGCAACCTGAAAGATTTTGGGCCCTTCCTTAGTGGATTGGCGCCGAAATCAAGTTTTAACGGGGCGGCCCGCTTGGGCACCCCGCACCTTTTCGTCAGCTCTTAATTTTCAATTTAATTCATTCTGTTAGCATGCGTTTATTTCACTATTAAATAAACAGGAAAACATAAATTTAAATCGAGTTAATTCACAGCCGATTTATCGATGTGAAAACAATCGATTTAACTGTGAAATAAACAGTCGATTTAACGTGTTTCGGGTTTATACTCTGGTTTATTTATGTTTCAGTTCTATTTTTATTAATCTGTTTCTTTTGCTTTGCAAAATACCAACATGCATGTTTTATGTCATTTTACTCTCACGAATGTTTCATTTTAACGCAGGTGCTACTAAACAGTTTTCTGTTTCTTTGAATGCAGGAAGAACAGCAAGCAACAAGGATTCATCAGGCATAAACGGCGGCAACACTTTGGCCCGCCCATTTCAAATGTGGGCATGCGAAAGAAGATCACTATTCATTTATTGTGATGGAAACATGCTAACTCTCCCAGCCCTTGAAAAGGGAGGAGACGTATTGTAACCGAGTTGGAACTACATGAATAAAGAGGGTTGTGCTCATACTTTTGATGTGATTACATTCGTGTTATTTCATGCATCAAGCTAGTTGTTTTCATTGTAATTAGTGTTTCTTTTTCCGGAATCTCATGCTTTCAATGGCGATCACGGTGGGACCGTTCCCTGATTTTTAAATCACAGAAACTAATCTGATTTGTTGTGTTTTGTGCTTAGCAGGTACCTTTTTTTAGCCGAAGATCAGAAACAACAAGTTTGGGCAGAGAAAGGTAAGGGTTTTAAAACTGTTCCCGTTGTTTTTTGTTCATTTTTCTGTTCCTGCTTCCTGTTAATTTTACCTTCTTAGGGAAAGCTTAATCTAAAAAAAAAAAAATCAAGGAAAATGAATTTTTTTTTTTTAATTGTTTAAAGGGTAGGAAAATGATTCGTCAATTTTCTTACTTTATTTTTTTTTAAAAAAAAAAAAAATTTTTTTTTTTTTTTTTGAAGTTTTATTTTTTTGTTGCTTGTTTCATTTTTTTAAATAAAAAGAACCACACACACTTCACGTGGTAAAATTAAACCAAGGAGCTGGTCGTAAAACCCCAGCCCTTGATCAAGACCATCGGTGGATTTCATCACCACCTTGGCTTGATTTGCATCCATTACCCCGATTGTCACTGTTGTTAGGCGTAAATCCTGACGAAAGCTGACCGAGTGTCGCTCGGGTGATTCCCATGCGTGCGAGGATAAGTCTTCTATGGTAGGTGCCATTAACGGGACAATCCCCCTTCCGTACCGCCTACGTACCACGTACCATCTGCTCTCACGTACCTATAGTCTCCCTCTCGTAAGGGCGGGTATATAGAGAGGTTGGTATATCGGCCTGGTTGGTATATTGAAGGGGCGACCATTTTGGGAGTTATATGAGCCTACATTATGCATTTAAACGTTCTTCAAAAACATTCAAAAACAAAACAAAACATCAAAATGCACTAAACCAGTTTAGGACACACTATTAATCCTTAAAAGAGATAATCACAGTTTGTGTATGTGTGTGTTCATTTCTGCTTAGTGTAGACAAAAAGAAAAATCATCATAAACGAGATAAAAATCTGCTTAGATAGTAGAGAAGCACCGCAATGGTGTACACCCGTAGCCAAGCCCAATCAAGGGCAGAAGCTCCGAAAGGTACACAAGAAGCGGGCACAAGTCGCCTTCGCTTTAGTCCTGAGGACTTAGTCATACCCCCTTGGCGGTCTGGCCCACAAGAAGGTCCTCGTCAGACCACATCAAGAAAGAATTATTGGGATCCCCCTTTGTGGGGTATGCCCATTCAACACAGCCCCTTTTGGGAAGACGCTTTACATGTAGACCTTGACGTAAATAGAGAATCGCCTTTTGAGGTTAGACATGAGTGGCCACAGCACGATGAAGCGCTAGAGAGGCACACTGTCCATTTGGAGAGACAACGTGGATATGGCATCCCTCCTTTACCTCCCATCAGAATAGAAAGACAAAATCCAGAGCGCAGGGCTCTTTACACAGGGCGAGCTAACTCCGCCCGCCCCTTTCAAACCCATGAAAGGGAGTACGAGGAAAGCCATCGCATTCCTCAAGGACAACAAACAGTGCGGGAACCTTGCATTTTTGCACCTGCTAGGTATCATGATCACACATCGAGGCCAGAGCCTCAAGTGAATGTCGCCTACCTCGACAGAGGGAAGCAACCCATTGAAATTTTAGATCATCAAGATCGAGGCAAACACATAGGAAAAACATTCAAGCCTCCTGAGCAAAATAGGGCAGACCAAATTGACCCGACAGTCGCCAGACATGCCACCCGTCAAGCCCAAATCACGCGGCTTGAACAAGGTCATCAGGAGTTAGAGTACCTATACCGCCCGAATAAAGAGCGCATGCAATGCGAAGCGAATGAGTTGTGCTATAAACTACCTGAGAGGGTGCCAACCCCTCGCACCCAAAGAGCAGAACAATATGTGAGGCACAACCCTTTGGTGCAGGACAAGTCTCCGTGACCTCGTCAAGCTTTGCCTCCGAGACCTTATAGACCCGAGAGGGAGGCCACTCCCCGAAACAATGATGGGTACCCTCAACGGGGACTCAATCGGGGTCATAGGTCTCGCCCAGAGACTCCTCAAGAAGTTTATGAGGAGTATGAACCAGAAATAGAATGGGCTGAAACTCCCCATCAAGGCGGGAGGGCTGCCACTCGGCCACCCCCCCATAGGCCTCCAGTCTCCCATAACTCACAACGGGAGCAAACAAAAGAGGAAGAAATAAAATCTTCAGATGCATACAAAGCGCTATTAGAGCGTTTGGAGTCCGTGGAGACAAAAGCTGCTGGGCATCAAAAACCCACATTACGTCAACTCCGTAGTCATCCAGTGCATCCCTCAGTGCCCACACCTCTTTACCCCGAACATTTCAAGTTGCCTCAATTGGCGGTCTTTAAAGGTGAAGAGGACGCACAAGAACATGTCACAAGGTTCCTGAGTCAATGCTTCGGCATCCAAGATAATGACGCATTGTTGCTTAGGACATTCATAACCACATTCGTAGGTCCTACCTCGGATTGGTTCACACAATTACCAAAACACAGCATAAACAACCTAGATCAATTAGTAGATGCGTTTCTTGAACGTTTTGCTTTCAACACAAGGAAGAAGGCATCACTGAGTGATCTGGCCAGCCTCAGGCAATATGAGGAAGAAATAATGGCGGCATACGGGAATCGATGGAGGGCTTTGCTTTCTAAGCTACCCTACCGTCCCCCTATGTCTGATCTCACATAGATGTTTGCACGGAGTTGCTTAAAATCAATCTCTGGGCTTTTGTTGCTGCAGCAATACGACAGTTTAGAAGAAGCTTTGGCGCAAGCCAGAGTTATAGAAGAGATCAAAATAGGCGAAGGCGCAATCGCCAAGCCTAAAAAGAAAGAGTGGAATAAGACCACTAAGATCGGGACTACGCAATCACAACCCGCTGTGGTTAACCAAGTTGCGATAAATGTCCCCAAGCCTGTGCAAGAAATGCAGCCCCAAAAGGCTAATTACCAGGCAGTGCCTCCTAGTTATGAGAGAGAAAATACAAGACAGGAGCAGAATCAGCAGCGTCGCCCTAGGCGACAATTCACCCCTTATACGGAGTCCAGGGACTCCTTATTTGACCGCTTGTCAGCGGAAAATTTAGTCACCCTGCCGGAGATCCAAACTGTAGACCCTAACGCTCCCAAGCCTAAAGGATACAGAGAGGAATTATATTGTAGATTCCATAGGCGAAGGGGACATGACTTAAATGGATGCTTGGAAATTCAAAGGATTAATCCAAGATCTGATCGACAATAAAACATTGGCCGTGGACAACCCCATAGCGCCAAATAATCAACAAATGAGGGTATTCAAGGACCCTTTGCCTACCCATGAGGCACAGGAAAAACCTCTCCAGATTAATGAGGTGCGACAGAATCTTCCCATGCAAGGATTTGTGGGAATGATTAGCATAGTGACCAGGAACAAAAAGTACCCAACAGTTGCCCCCGAGGTAGCTACAAGGGAAGTTCCAACAACATCGCAGCCTCAACAACGCCCTGTGCAGTTGCCTCCGCCTAGACCCGAGGTCACGATACGAACCAAACTCACGTAGAGTTTGCGGACCACATCGGCTAGGCTTTCCATCTACGAGCTTATTCAACAATCAACACCTCATAGGGAAGCTCTTATGGAAATTTTAAAAGCCATCGAATTACAACCTCACGAAGCAAATTCTTTCAACAACTTCGTGGGACATGTGAAACGATGTACGGAGCCGGTCATTACCTTCAGAGAAGATGAAGTCAAAACAATATCGAATGACATGGCAGATCCACCCCTGCACGTTATCGCGCGGGTCAACGGGATCCCGTACAAGAGAGTGTTGGTAGATACCGGCTCGTCCAGTAACATCATTACCACTGCAGCACTAAAACATTTGAAGCCGCCGACCTCTCACATCACAGACCTCCACATACACACTACAAGCTTTCAACGATGCAATATGCTCAACAGTCGACACAGTTGTTCTGCTTGTCCAGGTAGGACAAAATACAATACCTACATTGTGCCATGTGTTGGAAGGCGATATGGCTTACAATATACTGCTAGGGCGGCCTTGGATCAGGGACATGAAGTGTGTCCCTTCGATCGCTCACCAGTGCTTAAAGTATGCTTTTGAAGGAGAAATACATGTAGTCCCGATGGACTTAGAGCCCTTCAAGTATTGCAATGCGATACATTTAATGCCTCAATCGACCCTCCCTTCAACGCATTTGGATTTCCAGTTAAATCCATCTAAACAGGGTCCGATACCGCAGGCACCACTGGTGACCAAATCAACAAAATCCCAGCCAGGTGAGTCTTCATCATCTGCTCCTTCATTATCAACGCCACCTGTCATGGCCAAACAGAAGGACAAGGGAAAACAGATCATGGAAGAGGCTCAGCCCCTAGAAGAGGGGTTGCCCACAATATCAACTATATCAATAGAGGAAATACCTAGCACAACGGAACCTGAGACTCCTAAAACACTAAACATGGAATGGACTCAGGAAGGACTACCGTTCCCTCCCTCCCAAGCAACAACAATCACTGTTGAAATGGCCAAAACGGGCCTGGGGGAGTATTTAGTGCAGAATGTTGTGGCAACGCCCGCATTGGAATCGGTACAGGACATGGGGAGACCCCGCCTTCCCATAGGAACAGTTGTTCCTCTAGGCTACCCACCAAACCAGACAAATTTTGTGTATGGGGGCCTTGATCATGGTCTTGAACCATGCAAGCAAAAGGACGAAGACGAAGAACCTTTTGCTGAAAACATCAACTATCTGTCAAACCCGGACTTCGCTCTAAGATATCTCGGCCAATGCAATTGGCATGGATACGGGCTAGGCAGATATGAGCAAGGGATACGTGTCCTTTGCCAACCAAGATATCAGATGCCATATGATAAGTCGGGAGTAGGGTTCAACCACCCCCGCCCTTAGACATCTTGGTAGAAAATATGCAAGGCCTAGAAATAGGCAACAAGGGGGGATTGGCACCAGATCTTTACGCCAACCCAAATACAGAATATACATTGGGAGATTACCTCCCATGGTCAACAAACACCCTTGGCAACAATAGTAATCCCTCTCCTTTGCTAGAGAGAGGTGAAAGTTCGGACATTAATCACCAAAGAGAACATCAACGGTGTTCGGACATCTTTTTGAAGCTGTTCCCCTTAGAGGTTCCAGTTGAATCAACACAGTGTCAAGAGAATCAGGTCCCTCCACCAAGAGTGGAACAACCGCAATGGGACCAGATTAACTTGCTAGAACAAGGAGAACCTTCAATGTCGCAAGTAATAGTTGCTGAAGAGAATGAACATTTTTGGATCTCCGAAAGTGATTCAGAAGATGAGACTGAGATGATCTATCTCAGACATGCGCGACGGAACAATCGCCCTTTAACTCATGAAGATCTAATGGGACAGATGGGCATAAGGTTAGGGCATGAATGGTGGGTAGACCCAGCAAGGTGGGACCAAGTGTTGGATCCATGGCTCCAAATTCAAGATGAGCACCGTCCACCACGAGACCCTATCATGACATCGAGTCGAGAGAAGACCCTGTCTTCCTACCAACACATAGGGCCGATCCGTTCATACCCGTCCCTACAGAACCAGATCCAGAGCATAGGGAGCATCCAGAATGTTTGAGTTATAACACCCGCGGTAATGGAGACCAAACTCATTTCATCCACATGATCTCCATTGACTTGACCGCACCCATTCGCAATCCGGCCGATCCAGCAAGGTCATTGCATCTAGACATAGATGCCATCGACTGGGATCACGTCAATTCACCTTTATCACCATCGAAGTACTGGCCTTTCGGTGAAATGCCTCATTTTACCCTAGGGACAACTCAAGATATTTTTCAAGCTGAAGAGGGACCCGAGGTTCCAAACGTAGATCTAAACTCAGCTAATGATATCCATTTGATCCCGACTCCACATCAGTTGGAGGACGGATCCCACATGTCAGTCGAGGAGACGACTGACGTAGATATCGGCACAGATCCAATGAATCCACAGATTCTCAAGTTGGGGGTAAGTTTATCCCCCGAAGAGCAAGCCGACTACATTGCCCTTCTCAAAGAGAAGAAGGAGGTTTTTGCATGGTCGTACAAGGATATGCCAGGACTAGACCCGTAGCTAGTCACGCATAATTTAACGCTTGATCCGACAATCAAGCCTGTAAAGCAAAAACTACGTAAGATGCACCCAACAGTGGCCTTGATGGTCAAAGACGAATTGCAAAAGCTGTTGGATGCACAGTTTGTCATCTACGTGGATTATCCGCCATGGTTGTCCAACATGGTTCCCATCAAAAATCCCGATGGGAGGATTCGCATATGCACTAATTTTTGAGATCTAAACAAAGCGAGTCCTAAGGATGATTTCCCCTTGCCAAGCATCGACGCATTGGTAGACGCTACAGCAGGTCACGAAATGCTATCCCTCATGGATGGTTTCTCAGGATACAATCAGATTCGTATCAATCCTGAGGATCAACTCAAAACGGCGTTCACAACGCCTTGGGGGACATTTTGTTATAAGGTCATGCCTTTTGGCCTTAAAAATGTTGGCGCCACCTACCAACGTGCCATGACGTACATCTTCCATGATTACATGCATAAAACTTTGGAAGATTACATGGATGATTTGTTAGCCAAGTCTCTTTTGCGCTCAGATCATCTCGATGACTTAAGCAAGATCCTCGATCGCCTCATAGAGCATAAGGTTAGACTAAATCCCAAGAAGTGCGTATTCGGCGTCACATCTGGAAAACTCTTGGGTTTTATAGTCTCAAAGCGAGGCATCGAAGTGGACCCAAAGAAAGTCAAGGCAATCCTTGAAATGGCTCCCCCAACCACTATCAAGCAGCTCAGAAGTCTGCAAGGAAAGGTCGCGTCGATTAAACGCTTCATAGCGCAATTATCTGACAAATGCCGACCCATGAACAAATTATTGCACAAGGGGGTTACATTTCATTGGGATGACGAGTGCCAGTCAACCTTTGACGAAATCAAACAATACTTGGCTTCGTCGCCAGTGTTGGCACCACCTAGACCAGGAGTGTCATTCTACTTATACATCTCAGCTACTGAGGTGGCATTGGGCGCCATGCTAGCCCAGAAGAATGAACTTCACAAAGAACAAGGCTACTTACTATCTTAGCCGCACCCTGGTCAGTTATGAACTTAACTATGCATACGTTGAGAAACTCTGCTTGGCAGTGGTGTTTGCTACCAAAAAGCTACGCCACTACATGCTGAGCAACACTACGTATGTTGTGTCTAAGGAGAATCCATTGCGATACATGATGAGTCGTACTTATCATAGTAGTCGCACGACGAAATGGATCATGTTGTTGACGGAATTTGACATTGAGTTCATTGGACAAAAATCTATCAAAGGACAAGTCATAGCCGATCAACTAGCAGAGGCTCCTCTTGAAGACGATCAACCTCTAGTCATAGAACTACCCGATGATGGGGTCTTCCATGTCTCAGAATCGCCAGATTTTGATGAGCCTGAGTCACAGGCCGACATAACCCTATTCTTCGATGGTTCTAAATGTGAGCAAGGTGGTGGCGTGGGAATTGTATTCTTCACACCGCAGGGTGCTCCAATGCCCTTGTCATTTAAATTAAACTTCCAAGTGCACCAACAATAATGCAGAATATGAAGCCTTGCTCCTAGGTCTTCAGACAGCAATCGCCATGAACATCAAACGACTGAACATCTTTGGTGATTCGTTGTTAATAGTCAATCAAGTCAAAGGGGTATATAAATGCAAATGCCCAGTTTTGTAGGCTTATAAAGCCCTTGTGGACAAATTCTTGGCAAAACTTGAGTGGTATGACATCGAGGCACTCCCTCGATCATCGAATCATTTTGCGGACACAATGGCCTCCTTGGGGTCACTAATTCCGCAAGACCTTTCCGGTGATATGACAACCATTCAAGTCAAAACCTTATCGCAATCCGCGATGGAGCGTGCAAGCTCAGACTTGACGCCAGGAATCCACATGATCCAGATCGAACCATCCTCGGATAAGTTCTTTCGAATCCGAGATCGTCTGAAACGTGCCAACTGGGGGTCCTTGTTTTCCCCTACTCCCATTAATAGCAACACAACGCTATTCTTGCAAGTTCTATCCCATTCAGCGTTTGTTAGGGAAGAACTTCAAAAGGGATTGGTTGTTCATACTGTCGAGGTTTCCGATCAACAAGACTGGTATTTACCCATCAGAGACTACCTCAAGTTAGGTACTCTTCCCCTTGGATTGACGCATGCCGCAAAACGAACATTCAAGCAGAAAGCGGCTAAATATGTCTTAATAGGAGACATTTTGTATCGTCGTAGCTATGAAGGGATCCTCCTTCGTTGCTTGGACCAGCAAGAGTCCACTTGGGCAGTCGCCCAAGCGCACGATGGTACATGTGGTGGCCATTTTAGTGGTATGGCCATTGCAAAGCGCATTCTTCGCATGGGTTATTATTGGCCATCTTTAGAGCGAGATTGTTGCGCATATGTCAAGAAGTGCATGAAGTGTCAACATCATGCCAATTTGATGCACGTACCTTCCCAGGCCTTGCAGACAGTCCAGTCTGCTTGGCCATTTTTGCAATGGGGCTTCGATCTAATTGGAAAGATCTCCCCTGCATCGTCAGGCCATCACACGTTTATCATAACGGCCACAGAGTATTTTACCAAGTGGGTGGAAGCAATTCCGCTGACCTCTACGACAGGACCCCGCATTGTGGAGTTCATTTTGCATAACATCATATGTCATTTTGGTATTCCATCCAAAATAATCTCGGATAATGGGCCATCATTCAAGAACAAAGACGTGCGTGCTTTGACCACAAAGTACAAAATTCAGCACAGTTTTTCGACACCCTATTATCCACAGGCAAATGGGCAAGCAGAGGCGTCAAACAAAATGCTAGTTGCCATCCTTAAAAAGATGGTCGCAGAAAGTCATAAGGATTGGCACATCCAAATCCCACTTGCCCTTTGGGCTTATCGCACTAGCATTCGAACGCCAACTGGGGCAACTCTGTTTTTGCTCGTGTATGGCTCAGAGGCAGTAATGCCTCTCGAGTTGGAGATTCCTTCCCTCCGCATATCAATGCAGGAGTTCATCGATGATGACGCTGCGTGGCAGGCCCGGTTAGACCAACTTACGTTGCTTGACGAACGACGCGTTAATGCTCTCGAGCACTTACGTATATATCAAGAGCGGCTTAAGAAAGCTTACAACATGAAAGTTCACCTAAGGGACTTTCGGGTTGGTGATTTGGTTTTGAAGGAAAACCAACAGAACTCTAATTTGCCGTCCCACCTAAGGGACAAGTTCACGAAAAATTGGTTAGGTCCATATGTCATTGATAGCAAAATAGGACCTGGGACGTACCGGCTAGCTTCTCTCGACGGTATTAAGGAAACAGAACCCTTGAATATCAGTCATTTACGACCATTTCATATCTAAGAGAGCCATATCCCAAAAATGCTCCAAGGATTATCGCAATCACTTGGTCACCCCAAAATGCTCCAAGGATTATGGAAATATTGGTCACCCCAAATGCTCCAAGGATTATCGCAATCACTTGGTCACCCCAAAATGCTCCAAGGATTATCGCAATCACTTGGTCACCCCAAATGCTAAGATAGAATCACTTGGTCACCCCAAAATGCTCCAAGGATTATCGCAATCACTTGGTCACCCCAAATGCTCCAAGGATTATCGCAATCACTTGGTCACCCCAAAATGCTCCAAGGATTATCGCAATCGCTTGGTCACCCCAAAGGCTCCAAGGATTCTTGCAATCGCTTGGTCAATCCCAAAAATGCCCCAAGGATTATCAAAATCGCTTGGTCAATCCCAAAAATGCCCCAAGGATTATCAAAATCGCTTGGTCAATCCCAAAATGCTCCAAGGATTTCCACAATCGCTTGGTCAATCCCAAAAAAAAAAGCTCCAAAGATCTCTAAAATTGCTTGGTCAATTCCAAAATGCTCCAAGGATTTCCATAATCGCTTGGTCAAAAATCAAGAAATTTCAAAAACAACAAAAATCATCAAAAACAACAAAAATTTGCATTTTTAGGCATACTTAAATTCATCAATAGAGAGATCTTCTCGCACCTCATCTTCATATTCACCAAAATCAATCCATCAAAAATACAAAAATATGTAGCTGCATTAAGCATTGCATCCATACATTGCATATTTGTGGTCATACAAGTCAAAGGCACCATAGGTTGTAATTGTTCTACTAGTCCATCTTGTTCCACACTATTCCATTTCACAAAAACAGCAAAAAAACCACGCATTGCTTTTTACCACACTAGAGTCAGTGGTCTTTTAATGTATCAAGAGTTTTCGTGATTCAGTCATCATTTTGCTCTTTAGCCATGAAATGTATCAAGTCAAACAGATTTTACGAAGGTAGAGTTACACTTGAAATACACCTTGTTACGTAACATCCCAACACAAATTAAAACACATAAAAATTCCCAAGTTGTGTGAACGAAAGATGAAACCTGCACGATAATCCAGGTCACCATAAGCGAAACGGTTATCTTGCTCATCCCCCCATGCGAATGGTTCTAGAATGCTGAGAATTGACAAAAGGACGAGCTCTTTCATATCCATTCACCTCCACATACAGTGGTTTTCACCACTACCAAATCCCAATCATAGTTGATTCCCAAAGTTGTAAGGATTTGTACTACACGTCCCTGCCAAGGATGGGTAGTCATCCCCAAAACCTAAAGGGATCAACACCATTCAAAAACAAAATTCCAACAAATCATCATCCTAACACTTTCCATTCACCTTTGGTCTCCAAGTTGTAAGGATTCGTACTATCCGCCCCTAACCAGGATGGGTAGTCATCCCCAAGACCTAACAGATCAATGCCCTTGCTCCATAATCTCCATCATCCCCTTGGTCCCCAACGTCGTAAGGATTCGTACTATCTGCCCCTAACCAGAATGGGTAGTCATCCCCAAGGCCACAAGGATCAAAGCCATTCACAAGCTCAAATTCAAAATACACAAAACCAAAATCAAATAACAGTGGTTATCACCACTATTCAAAATCCTTGCTCAAAAAGAATTAATAAACAGTGATCTTCATCACTATATAGACGAGCAACTTTCTCAACCATTAACCCAACAAATATCCTGAACTTGAATCCCTGGAAATCTCAGCATTCGAAAACCATCTAAGTGATCCTCATTACAGGTTTGGTTGATAGCCTATCCGGCAATGGTGGTATCCTACCCGCATGACGATATGTCTGTCACATTCGCTTTGCGTATGTGCGGACCAATGTTTGCATAAGGATGAGCTAGCTTATGGTATCCTGGATAACATCGCAGATTAATCTAACTAAATACAACAAAGGAGTTAGTGGAGCTAATTAGGTGATCCTCAAGTACAGAGTTCGGTTGAAAGCCCATCTGCACTCGGCGGTATCCCGACAAATACCACATAAATGAACTCAATTACACACAGGGATGTGAAATAACTTGGTCAAAAATAAGTTCGATTCATACCTTGTTCAAAAGTCTTGTAAGATAAAGTACAAGTCATGGCTAGTAAGTTAAAACCGTCTGAGTCTCAGAAAACCTTGGCTACATTTCTAAACCATTTTCATCCTTACAATACCATCAGAAAATACAAAAAAAGAAAAACCACATGTATACATACAAAGTCATGCATCACAGCAATCGCCTAAAAAGACAAAATAATGGAACTCTAAAAAGTCTATGGTGCCATAGCCAAACATCACAAAGTCCATACATCCATTTCATTTCTGCATATCACATATAAATCACAAACATTTGCATTCATCAAAATCCATCAAAGTAAATCAACATACAACAACCAAATTTATCATACCATATGCATCCATCAATATAAAGTAGCATGCATCCATCAACATCAATCATTGTGCATAACATAAAATCATGACATATACACAAAGAAAAAAAAATCAAAACAACAAAAACATCACAAAAATGTAACACAAAAACATAAGCCATAAGTTGTCGGACACGAGTGCTCTTGCACTTAACCTCTTGGCATAGAAAATCGATGTCGGGGCTCAAATTGTCATTTTCCCACTTCCCCAAGAAGGCTACCATAGCTGGACCGCTCCACGGGAAGACGGGTTTTTGATGATTTCACCTCATTATGGCATCACCAAAAGGGTTAACACCCACCAAAAATAGGTCCAAATGTCGGGAAATTGCACGTGCTTAAACGGTAAAACATCTAAAGGCACCCTAACCTAAGTCATCTTGGGTCAAGCGACTCGTCGCTTTTCTCATGAAGGTCATTCCCTCATCGATTCGTCGCTTGAGGGGGTAGTCACACTTAGTCACCAATCAACAAGCACACACCCAATCAAGGCAATGGCATGCATTCAAAGAATCATTGACAAAGACAATCACGCTCCTGCTTGGGGCAGTAAACAAGCAATCATCAAATTGATCAAACACTTGGCATTCGTGAATCATGAACACAAGGTTCCCCTATGGATAAAAGGTTGTGCCCTTTGCCTAATCATGACTGATCAATGTCCAAGCTCAAGTCACACCTCACCAAAATAGGTTAACACTTGAAATCAAATTCCTTAGCTCGTCAGAAGCAAGGATTCAAGAATGCATGCCCTTTCCATACTTGGGGCATCAAAAGTTGGTTAGGTTACCAAGAAACCCTAATCATTAGTGCTTTGGTTATCTATTTTTGCTCAAGCATCGCATCACCCGCAGCGCTTCCCAAAAAGGGGCATCTGTAGACACCAAAACAACACCAATCCGATTAAGTGACTACAAACACTGATCGCATTGACATACACAGCTTTCAGGGCAGCCCTCAGAGGTCAAACAGTGGTCCTAGCCACTTACATAGCAGTTCAGAAGGTCGAAAAGTAAACAAAGCCTTGATCAAAACAAAGTCTCAATCAAAGTCAAAAGCAAGCCTTTATCAAAACAAAGCCTTCATCAAAGCAAGCCTTTATCAAAACAAAGCCTTCATCAAAGCAAGCCTTTATCAAAACAAAGCCTTCATCAAAGCAAGCCTTTATCAAAACAAAGCCTTCATCAAAACAAAGCCTTCATCAAGACAAAGTCTTAATCAAAAGAAGGGCCTCGGCCGAAGTGTCACGATATCGCGACGTCACGACACTTCGGCGCCCAAAGCAAAGCTTTGCCTGAAGTGTCGCGATATCGCGACGTCGCGATATCGTGATGTCACGATATCGCGACACTTCGGCGCCCAAGGCCTTGCCTTGGCCGAAGTGTCACGATATCGTGACACTTTGACGCCCAAGGCCTTGCCTTGGCCGAAGTGTCACGATTTCGTGACACTTCGATGCCCAAGGCCTTGCCTTGGCCGAAGTGTCATGATTTCGTGACACTTCGGCACCCAAGGCCTTGCCTTGGCCGAAGTGTCATGATATCGCGACTGCTTCGGTGCCCAAGGCAAGGCCTTGGCCGAAGTGTCGCGATATCGCGACGTCGCGATATCGCGACACTTCGAAACTCAAGGAAAGGCCTTGGCTGAAGTGTCGCGATATCGCGACGTCGCGATATCGCGACACTTCGACATTTGCGCTGGGCAGATTTTTAAACATTCAAAGGCGACACGTCAGCATTCAAAGGCGGAATTCAAACAATTAAAGGCAAACATTAAAACATTTAAAAAATGATTTAAGGTGGGCTTTAGACAACTGGCAGTGACACCACAGTCAGTTGCATGGGCCGTTGAAGGATTTTCACAGTGGCATTAACAGAAGCCCGAGTCGTGGAGGACTTTCCTCTCTCGAGGAGACACGACCGCCACATGGCACCTTTGACCAACGCGTGGCGCTTATGCACGACATTCAAGGAGACCCCCGGGTCTATAAAATGGTGGATTTTTCCACCCAAACGAGAGGTTGACAAGCATTTTGAACGCAACGAAGTGCTGCAGAACCAGAGGCCCGATTGCTTCCTTTCGATTCATTTCTTCTACACTCTTGATCTCTTTCGCACCAGAGGTTAGTGAGTGGTGTCTAGAAGCGTGGATCTGAACCTTAGAACCCGACAGTGGACAACAATATTCTATCCATTCGACGACAACGCAACCTGAAAGATTTTGGGCCCTTCCTTAGTGGATTGGCGCCGAAATCAAGTTTTAACGGGGCGGCCCGCTTGGGCACCCCGCACCTTTTCGTCAGCTCTTAATTTTCAATTTAATTCATTCTGTTAGCATGCATTTATTTCACTATTAAATAAACAGGAAAACATAAATTTAAATCGAGTTAATTCACAGCCGATTTATCGATGTGAAAACAACCAATTTAACTGTGAAATAAACATTCGATTTAACGTGTTTCGGGTTTATACTCTGGTTTATTTATGTTTCAGTTCTATTTTTATTAATCTGTTTCTTTTGCTTTGCAAAATACCAACATGCATGTTTTATGTCATTTTACTCTCACGAATGTTTCATTTTAACGCAGGTGCTACTAAACAGTTTTTTGTTTCTTTGAATGCAGGAAGAACAACAAGCAGCAAGGATTCATCAGGCATAAACGACGGCAACACTTTGGCCCGCCCGTTTCAAATGTGGGCATGCGGAAGAAGATCACTATTCATTTATTGTGATGGAAACATGCTAACTCCCACCCTGAAAAGGGAGGAGATGTATTGTAACCGAGTTGGAACTACATTAATAAAGAGGGTTGTGCTCATACTTTTGATGTGATTACATTCGTGTTATTTCATGCATCAAGCTAGTTGTTTTCATTGTAATTAGTGTTTCTTTTGCCAGAATCTCATGCTTTCAATCACTACATTGAAGAAAAAACTCCCTTCTGGCCCAAGTCCGGGAGTAGGTCACACGTATATTAATGCAAGATCCGTGAAGGCTATTTGGAGGGAAAACATACTCAAAAATAAACTGCCTTCTGGTCCTAGTCTAGGAGTAGGCCACAAATAATATGTTGAGAAGGCGAATATATGAAACAAAAGCGGATTTGGAGCACTGTTGGATGCCAAAGTTAAATGTATATTTTCCATTTTATTTTGATTACTATTATTTGATTGCATTACTTTTTTAATTATTATTATATATAGAAGGGGTTTTGAAATGGTCCCTGAACCTTTTAAAATATGAGAATCCCTGTAAAACTTGACTTAAGACCAGGAATACAGGGACAAGAATAACTATAAAGCACTACAACTAACTACCCATCACTAAGTGAACCAGCTACAACTTATATAAGAAATAAAATTAGAACAACATTGGTGAGCTTTAGAAAAACCAAACACTGGGTATAGGAAAACATTTAATACCAAAAACCACATACTTAAAATTTGAAAAAGCAACCAATAGCACATATACTACACTGAAACACCACATTATTAAAATTTGAAATAGCAACCGATAACACATATACTACACTAAAACACCATTGAATCTACCAATTTTGAGAGAAGAGCTATAGAGATAATAGAGAAGAAAAATCCAACCCTCCCTAGCTCAGAATAAATAAAATTAAATATTTGCAAAATCTAAAAATCTTCTACATCCACAAAATGATCTAAAATTTGAATAAAACGAGAAATACTCCAAATTTAATCATTGAGAAGGAAAATCCAACCCTCCCCGACTTAGAATAAATAAACTCCAACATCTACGAAATCAAAAAATATTTTGGATCCACAAAATGACCCAACATTCGAATAAAACTAGAAATACTCCAAAGTTAGTATCTGAGAAGGAAAATCCAACCCTCCATGGATCATAATAAATGAACTCCAACATTTGTAAAATATAAAAAAAATGGATCCACAAAATGACCCAACATCTTAATAAAACTAGAAATACTCCAAAATTAATAACTGAGAAGGAAACATCAACCCTCCTTGACTCATAATAAATAAACTCCAACATCTACAAAGTTTAAAAATATTTTAGATCCACAAAATTACCCAATATTTAAATAAAACTATAAATTTTCTAAATTTAATAACTGAGAAGGAAAATCCGACCCTTCTTGGATCATAATAAATAAACTCGAGTATCTAGAAAGTCTAAAAAAATTTTGGATCCACAAAATGATCCAACATCTGAATAAAACTAGAAATACTCCAAATTTAATAATTGAGAAGTAAATTCCAACCCTCCCTGGCTTAGAAAAATAAAATCCAACATCTACAAACATACAAAAATTCTAGATCCATAAAATGATGCAACATCTGAATAAAACTGGAAATACTCCAAAGTTAATAACTAAGAAGGAAACTCCAACCTTCCCCATATCGGAATAGATAAAATTTAACATTTACAAAATCTTAAAAACTTATATATCCACAATATGATCCAACATCTGAATAAAACTAGAAATACTCCAAAGTTAGTAATTGAGAAGGAATATCGAACCCTCTATGGCTGAGAATAAATAAACATCAACATCTATAAAACCACGAGAAGAGTTTTAGTTATGGGTTTTGGGGACCTATTTCTTACCTCCTAAAGCCACTAAGGTTTTTTCGAAAATTAATTCTATTTTAAGTTGATTAACTCCCACATATTTTCCCATCTCTTATTTTAGGACTGTTTAGGATCCATCAACAATATTTGAAGAACACAAGCTTATACTGAGAGTAGGGGTTAACAGTATAAGACAAATTTTTGCTTTTCTTTTCCAATCAATATAATGCAATGTATCAATAGCAATATCAACAACAATAGTCAAAACAATGCACAAATCACCACATGTAATAGAGACACCAATTTAACGTGGTTCACCCAATGTGGGCTACTCCACGGAGAAAATCTTTCAGTAAATTTTTTTCAATCAATCTCTTGGGAATCCTTTCCCTATTAAAATTTTTATGAACCTCTATCCAAAGGATATACCAATATCCTAATAAATTTTGTGGATCTCTAAGCACAAGAGAACTCCTTTCTCCAATGCTCTGGCTAGTGATCTTCTAGAAGAACTGCTACCTCCACTGTACTGGCTAATGTATCTCTATCCACTGAATACTCATATCCTCACTCAGAATACTTGTCCTCACTACCCTATCTAATGGATCTATATCCACTGGATACTGTCATCCTCTATACTCTATCACCTCCAAATATTATTTGTTTTTGTGTCTCAAATCTACACTAAACACAGTCCTCTGGTCTAAGAACAAATATTTTCAGTCTCTATTTTTGGCCTGACACAAACCTATCCTCAAATTTGTACCAAACGCTATCCTCAAATATGCACTAAATATAGTCCTTTAGTCTAGAACAAATTTGTCCTCGATCTCTGTCCTTAAGCCTTAACACAAAGCTCAACAATCATAAATCAACTCTTCTAGATCTACCACAAACCTTAACTCAAGGTTTGAACAAATAAATCAATCAACTCTGCTCTCAAGTCTTCTCAAATACTTGTCTCAAATTTGACTTTTAAGTTTCCACAAAATCTCACACTAACTGTCCATAAGTTTTCTCTAGAACTTATTCAATCCGCTCAGCAATCTCTATCCTCAAATCTATGTTGTAAGCTTCCACAAAAGCTCACATTAATCTATCCATAAGTATTCTCAAAGACTTACCTCAAATCTGCTCAAAAATTCCTCACTAGAACTTGTCCAATCTGCTCAACAATCTCTGTCCTTAAATTTGTATTGTAAGATTCCACAAAAGCTCACACAAATCTATCCATAATTCTTCTCAAAGGCTTACCTCAAAATTACTCAACAAGTCCTCACTAGAACTTGTCCAATCTCATAGAAACATATAGAGAATTGTTAGAGACTCAATATGCTTCACACTCACCACAATGCTTAATTACTTTCAATCTTTATTTTTACCACAAAAACATATAGATAATTCTTAGAGACTCAATATGCTTTACACTCACCACAATGCTCAATTAATTTTAATATTTATTTTTACCACAAAAAAATATAGAGAATTGTTAGAGACTCAATATGCTTCACACTCAACACAATGTTCAATTACTTTCAATCTTTATTTTTACCACATAAACATATAGAGAATTGATAGAGACTCAATGTGCTTCACACTCACCACAATGCTCAATTATTTTTAATCTTTATTTTTACCCTAGAAATATATAGAGAATTGTTAGAGACTCAATATGCTTCACACTCACCACAATGCTCAATTACTCTCAATATTTATTTTTACCACATAAACATATAGAGAATTGTTAAAAACTCAATATGCTTCACACTCACCACAACACTCAACCTCTTTTTCAAATCAATTTAGAATATAGAACAATTTGTTTCACATAACTTGAACCATCACTTCAACACATCCACTTGACTAGGCTCAACCAACTCTACTTAACCAATCACTCAATGAAATAATCCTTGCTCACCAACCCTAGTCTAAAAATATGAACAATCACTCAATTATTTCCAACAATTCTTATCAAATAATCTCACATAACAATGATAATCATGATATTTGCAAATTCTAGTTCAAGTTCTTCACTCAACCAATCACTTCAACAACAATGTTTATCAAGTGATCCTCACATAACAATGATACTCATGATCTTTTACAACTTCACATAACAATGATACTCATGTACTTTCACAAACCCTAGCTCAAGATAGCTCAATATTTCCAACAATTCTTATAAAATAAGGTTTTTATCATCAATTCTTACTCAGAAAATTCTTCAATAATCAAACTCAACAATGCTTATCAAACAATCCTTTTCACTCCAAATTAGCATTCACAAAATCTGAAAATCACTCACTAGGAATATGTGCCCATACCTTTTTACTTGATGTAGAAGTGCCCTTCAAAACATGTCTCAATCACATTTTTCTTCTTTGCCAATTTTAACAGTTAGATGACAAAATATCACCCTAACACTCTCAAAATATTTCCTCAATTACAAAAATAATAAAACTCAATTACACCTTATTAATCCTTCTTGAAATTAGCAATCATCCAATCACACATAAAAATAATTACTCAATTACTCCTTATAATCTTCAATTTTAATTAATCAATCTCCAAAAATTAACCTTTCAAAATAATATTTGCCTACCCTTTTATCTCCCTCAAAATACTCAATATACGAATTAATTTAGGCAAAAAATAAACTTTATAACCATCAAAAATATTTTATTTTTCTCAATCTGAGCATATCCAAAATAATAAAGTGACTGACACAAATGACATCAGTGCATACCTTAATATTATCAAAAGGCCTCGATGGATTTTGAACGTGAGACCGCTCCCCATCGAGCACCTTATCAAGGTGCTAGCCCACCACGTGGGCTAAGTGCTTCCATAGAAAAGAGAAGGCACAAGCCTCCCTTTATCCCTTCATTTGATGTTGCTCAAAAAATAAAAACTTCCCTCTCTTGCTTGCAAAATGAACCCGACGGAATTTGAACCCTGCACACCTTGCCTACCACATGACTTAGAACTATCTACCATTGCCAATTGTGCTACACAACACTGTACGAGGTAAGAGGATCTTCGCTCCTATTCACGCTTCTGCCATCAAAGATCTTTCAAACACAAAAAACTTTGTGTCCTTTTTGCACATAATTCTTGGAGCATATGAATTCAATCGATAGCATTGGAGGATGTAAGGCAAAGGTCTTTACCACCACCTATACACGATGCTTTATGCCATAACAAGTCGATGCTATTAAATCAAATTTCAAATTTGATTTTTGACTTAGCCTTATAACCCTCTTTAGGGTTTATTAAATTAATAAAAATTAATTTATAATTAAATTAAAACTAAATTATAATTAACTTAAATAAATTTGGAAGTTAATTAAATTAATTAATAAATTAATTTATAATAAAATTATGTTAATTAATTTATAATTAATTTGAATTTTCATTTTTAATATTATAATAAAATATTATAATATTATTTTCTTGGGCCTCTTATTTGCACTTTGGACCACATCTAACTACCTGGAACCAAATATGACCAAACTCTCCTTTTTGCATTGATTGTGTAATTGCTTCTCCTTACACTACTATTTGAAACTGACTTTTGACATCAATTACCACTCACTCTTGACATCAATGACAACTCATCTACTCAAAATGTCCTACAATCTCCCCCTTTATCATTGATGGTAACCCAATTCTCTTTTTAAATTTCCTTAACCTTTTTCTATCCTACTCCCTCTAGGAAACTACTCCCCCTGACTTAATGCTCTCTTATTAAATCAAATCTCTCCCCCTTACTCAAATATATCCCCTTTTGACATCAATGGCAAAGGGTCAACTTTGGCGATCAGGGCTATGAATGAGTCTCTTAGCTTAGCCCCTCCCTCACCTCCTCTTGAGGTGGTTAATTTTGGGGTGGGAGTATTTCTACTCCCAGCATGCACTAATATTTATCTTTATCCACTTTTCTTCTCATTTGATCCTTATGATTCCTCTGATTATTCCTGTTCTTGCTTGTCTCTAGAATTTATGTTCTACACCACTTTGTTGTATGCCCATCATTATTATAATTGTAACACTTAATATTGTTATTCCTTGAAGGTGTAAATGTATTGGGATTTCTTCTAGTGAGGCCATATCTATTCCTATCATGGACCCTGCAGTTCATTGCCTTGTGATAAAACTGATTACATGAGTAGCAATACCCATGAAAAAGTTGCATGTTTCTGAAGTTTCCATATTCCTTTCTTTCATGTGTCCTGCACTGTGAAGCCTTGTGCCCAAATCTGTGACATGAGAAACATCGCCCATTAAAATTTCATTGCCTTGACCTCATTGGTCTCTTAGTCTCTTTTACCCTATGTTGTTTCCTATTCCATATGTTCCTCTTTTGTGCATTATTATTTTCCTTGTTGAACTTTCTATTGTTCAACTCATCCTCATAAGTTTTACTTTCTCTCACACTATCTTCTTCTGAAGTTTTTTTTCGTAGAAATTGATGTTGACTTCTCTTCTTTGTTTGTTTTGTACATTTTCAAAACCAAGACAAGGAAGAACAATAAATAATGTAATTAATAAATAATATAGTATGATAAACCATAACACAAGAGTATATTAGTAAAATAGTAGAAACATTTTAGTAATAAAAAAATAGAGTGCAAATTTTGGATGGTGCTATTGTTATTCATGAGCTTCTCCATTCAGTACAGAAAAGTGGAAGGGCGGCCTTCTTTCTCAAATTGTATGTTAAAAAATCTTATGACAAGGTTTCATGGCCCTTACTATTCTTAGTCCTAAGGAAGTTTGACTTTAGTGATTCTTGACTTAATATTATGGAGGTTGCTGTTTCTTCTACTTGGTTCTTGGTGTTGATTAATGGTTCCCCAGATAGTTTTTTAGATCGTGTAGAGGGTTATAGTAGGGTGATCCTATATCCTATTTTATCTTAATTATCATGGTGGAGGCTCTTGGGTGTTCTATCAAAACCCATGGCATGGAGTTTGGTTTAAGGCCAGCTTTATAGATATCCCCTATCTCTCATCAACAGTTTGTTGATGAAACTTTGCTCTCTTGCTTGACATAGATTTTTCATGCCCATGATGTTAAGTTAATTTTGGACTGTTACGGGAGAGCATCGGGTCAATTGATCAATTTTATTAAAATTAGTATATATTTTTTTAATACTCCAGAGATCCGATAACATAAAATTACTTCAATTTTGGGGTGCCGAATTATTTCTCTTCCTATTACGTATTTGGGCCTTTCGTTATTCGTGGATAATTTAAAAGAGGATTTTTGGACTCCTATTCTGGAACGGATTCAGAGAAAGCTATCTTCATGGAAAGGTGTCCTCCTTAGTTATGTTGGTAAATCGGTTTTAGTTCAAAGCATGCCCCAAAGTATTTTATTATATTTTCTATCACTTTTCAATGTTCCTGCCAAGGTGGCATCCAAATTTGATCGTATTTGTAAGGCTTTCTCTGGGTGGGTCCGGAGCTAAATAGTAAATTTCTTTCTACTCCTTGGAGTAATTTTGAACAAGAAAAATGGATGGTGGTCTTAACTAATAGAATGCAACTGTTATGAATAAGGCCTTGGTATCTAAGATTACTTGGAAGGTAGCATCCGGTGTTGACCATATTTTGTATCATATATTAATTGCTAAATATAATTTTAACCACTTCTTGTCAAATTCGCTATCCTCTGAAGGCTCTATGTTTTGGAAAAGTCTTATCAAATGCAGGGATTTTATCAAGATTAACTGTTGTTGGGTGATATGAAATGGTAGATCGGTCTCCTTCTGGGATGACCCTTGCCTCAGAGACCACCCTCTTGCAGAGGATCTATATTTTAGAGATTTTTTTTTCTCTCCAAGGAGGCTGGGTTTGTTAAAGTGGCGGACTTCGTCATTATTTAGAATAATCATAAAGTATGGTTGCAGTCCCCTCCCTTTCTCAGGTCTACTGAAGATCAGTTGGTTTAGGATATTATTCTTGGGGAGTTGCATCAGTATGTTATTCTTCAAGAGGATGTGGTGGACCGACTTGTCTAGGATGGTGATAGAGAGGGAATTTTTACTGTTAAATCTGCTTACTCTCTCCTTTTTTCCCATGGTGGTGGTGACTGGCCCTGGTCTAAAATATGGATTAAAAATATTACTCCAAAAATCAATATCTTTTTTTGTCTTGCGATGCAGAATAAGGTATTAACGATTGAGAACTTGCATAAACGAGGTTTTAATTTACTCAATCATTGTTTTCTTTGTAAACAAGACTAGGAATCTGTGTCCCATTTGTTCCTTAATTGTAAGGTGTTTCAGAAAATTTTTTATTCTTGTCTTTAACATATCGGGCTAGTCTGGATGTTACCTAATTCTATCCATAATATCATTCTCCAATGGACATCACCATTTTCCTCGCCTCACCTAAAGTGCTTTTGGAAGTTTTGGCTGCCCCATATTCTTTGGGGAGTGTGGAAGGAACGAAATGTGAGGGCTTTTAAAAATAAAGAGGGAGATCTTGTTCACCTAAGTCAAAAAATCCTATGGAAATTTGGTGAGAATGTGTCCTCTGCATTGAAGGATTCACTTCCCTCTATACCTAGGGATCACCCTGATTATGTGGTGGAGCATGCTCTTGGCTTCTATCTAGATTTAAGACCTCCTTTGGCTCCCAATATTCATACATCTATTCTTTGGTCACCGCCTCCTCCAAGGTGGTTCAAATTTAATTTTGATGAGTCTTTGAAAGGAAATACAGGTAATGTTGGTGTAGGTGGTATCATTCGATATCACTCTGATGATGTCTTCCTAGCCTTTGTAGAATATTTGGATGTGCAATCATCTCATTTTGCCAAATATTGAGCCTCTTTTATTGGGATTCAGATGCTAAAAGATCTCGACATTAAAAGGGCTATCATTGAAGGTGACTCATTAAATATTATCAATATGCTTAAAGGTGTTTGCAGACCTGGATGGCGGATCTCTAACCTAATTGATGAATCAAGATCTCATCTGTCTTCCCTAGAGGATTTCATAATCAGGCACATGTTTAGAGAAGGTAACGCAATGGTTGATTGCCTTGCTAACTTGGACGTATTTAGTCAGGGACATAAGGTATGGTGTACTGAATTTCCTTTAGAATTAATCTACCTCATTATTGATGAGAAACTTTAATATTCCTTGGTTTTTTATGGGGCTTTTAATGCTACTTCTTTCTCTTTGTTGGTGCATGCAATTATTTGAATATGGATTGAGGTTGGAGTGCCTTAACTTTGATGGGTTTCTTTGTCTTTTCATTCTGGTTGGGTGCAATGGATGCTTTATGAATAGCCAGGGTGTCCATTTCCCTCTCCTATTTTTTAAATTCAAATTTTAAACTTTATTCCTACGTCATTTCAAAATCTTGGGAGATGGAACACACTAGTTTCCTTTCAACCTCCAAAATATTCTTGGGGGGCGCTTGTGTCTAAGGTTATTTGGAATAGTGCCTATCAGTATCTCCTTAGGAAGGTTACTATGTTGCACGATCTAGATGATGGTACTTCCTTTCTTAATGATGGTGGTGCTCCTTCCAATACAATGAGGTGGCGATCGAGTGGCAACTTTCTGGTTGGTTTTTATTGGTGGAGTTGTACACCTATGTCTTCTTTACCTTTCTTACTACCACCTGGTTCTTCCCTAGATTTCTTTGAGGTCTTCTCATTTTGGGATTTGCACGGGATATGGTGTGGCATTTATTTTCCAAAAGTTGGTGAAGTTCCTTTCTATACTCTCTTTGGTGCTTTGTGCTAGCATTCGGGTGGCTACTCTATGGCTGGTTTGTATTGGTGGAGCATTACACCTGTTTGTTTCCTGCCTTGGTTGAGGACTCTTGTTTCCCTTCCAGTTTTCTTTAAGGTTTTCCCTTCTTGGGCTTTGAGGGTTTTTCCTTTGTATTTTGGGTACCTTTTTGGTATAATTGCTCGTGTTCTCTTGCTGTTTATGTTGTTTGTCTCCGTGATGGGTCTTATTTTCCTACCCGTGGCATGGGTTTTTGCTCACTTTTTTTGGTTGGGAAATTTTTCTTGGAGTCTTTTCCTGGGGCTCTTTTTTTTCCATGTTTGTGCCTCCCAAGCCCCTTTTTGGTGTTCTTTGGTTGACTTATGAGTTGAGGCTTCTATTTATGTTCGTTGTGATGCTCGGGTTTGTTCTTCATTGGTATTTTATTGCTTTAGGGAGTGCTTTGGCTTGGGTCTTCTCCATCTATTTTGTGTCTGAGTTTTTTTGGAGTGTTGGTAGTATGGGTAAAGCTAAGATATACCCAACCAAGCTCAAATTGAGTAAACCTCATCTTGAACCTGTGTCTATTTCTTTTGATGAGGAGGTTAAAACTATCTTAGCGGATGGGGGTCTCTTGGAATGCATCCAAAATTTTCATGGGCATAGCCCGATGCTCACCAACTAGATGGTCTCTTATTGGAATGATGGTTGGGTTAGTATTGGCTCTTGGTAATTTCAAGTTACGATAGATAGAACCACTGGCCTGGTCTTAGATAGAGACTATCATAACTGTGATAAACATTCTCTATTGCAAGATATCAATCTCTTTCTTGACAAGGAGGAATATCTACCTAGAGTTCAGAATGGTTTTAGTGTTGCGGCTTTGCCTCCTCCTTGGAATAGGGTTGCTAGGGTTATCATGGACTATTTTACCCTTGATCCTTCTTATGAAATTATTAGGAGCTTTCATGCTATGTTTTTAAACCATATGAGATGCAAAGCTTGTATGAATATTCCTTTGTTTCTTTTCCATTCCATGAAGAAATCCTTTCTGAATGTTCAAGGTGGTCATGGTGAAGCCCCTATTCACCAAGGTCTGGCTTTGTTGGTGTTTGAACAGGCTACTTTTGAGCATGGTCTTAATGCTAATGATTTTCTAAAGCCTTTTGTAGATCTTCCTAGTCCCTTGGAGGGTGGTACCAAGTTGATGGTGGAGTCCCCTTCTCTTGGTGGTGGCTCTCATTTGGCTTCTGGGACGGATTCTGATGGTAGTGAAGATACTTATTCCTTCACCTTTGGTACTGGCCCAAAGCAGATCTCCAAAAAGATTCAAGTCTCTTCCAAAGGAGTTTAGGGAAGTCATTTCCCAATCGACTGGTCCTACTATAAAATTTGACCTACCGCCTAAAGTAATTATGGAAGAGATTATTGAATCGGATTTGAAGCCTTCCTATTCTATCATTGTTGGTGATCGATGTAAATCCAAATAGTTACGTGGAAAAGTGGAAAGAGTGACAATCCCCCACTTTCTTATGCCCTTTCTGATTTTGATATTCTCCCTAGGGATCACTCTCGAGAGAAATATGTGGAGGAAGTTTTCACTTTGGTTGCTCCTGAGGATTTTAAACATGTTGTTTTTCGTGACTTAAAACTTATTGATATCAATCAACATAATATCTGGTGTTCTTTGAAGTCGGTCTTGGATTGGTCTGAGAATGTAACACATTTAGCTGCTGATATTGCTCAGGGTTTGGATAAGCTAGTGTAGAACTATCTCAGTTCTCCCTTTTTATGGGCCTTGAGGAATGGGTGTTTGCAGCTCCTTTTGTCTACCTCTGGTCTGTCTTTCAAGGTTTTATTTTGTCTTTCTCACCTTTGTGGATTTCTTTGTAGTGGTTGTGGGATCCCCTTAATACCCTCTTCCCTATTAATCTTACCAAATAAAAAATAGAATAAAAAGCAAGTAATCTCTAGAAAGAGATGTTACACTACAACATTTGATCCACTAATCATGTTTTTATAGTCATGGTGGATATCTCTTTATACAAAAATAGTGTATTGTAAGTTCTATATATTTAGTATGAAATATCACCTATATAGAAACATGGTGGTTCACCATCTATGAGTTAAGGGTCACCCATATGAATATGCGGTCCTTCACCTTCCATGAGTTAGAAGGTCACCAATATAGAATTATGGTGATTCACTTTCCATGATTTATAAAGTTTATATTGGATGAAAATCGCATACATGTGACTTGCACTTTTGTATTTTATCTTCTACTAATAGCTAGAGATGTATTTTGGCTACAAAAATATAAAAATAAAAAATTACTCTTTTTGGTAACTATTTCATCTTTCATTTTTAAGGGTCTTTAAAGTTGTTTACCATGTGATTAGTCATGAATTTACTATCAAAAGTTATAGATCTTCCTCTAAGCTATTGAACATGTTGAAAAAAAATCAAAATGGAGTCCGAAGCATAAATTTATGTTGGTAACGATGTTATTAGAATAAAAAAATATTTAATGTTTTTTTTAATCATAAAACCATGCCACAAAAAAATTATATACCTAGATCACCCAAACCCTTTATGGTAAGTATTATAATGAATAAGTATCCTTACAAATCTCTTACTCTTATTTTCTTGTTCATTTTTTATTTGTGTTATGGTACTTGGCTTGATGTCTTTTCTATGTTATCTACATGTTAATAAGCTTGAATGATCATCAACAATATTACACAAAATAAAAGGAAATTACAGTATAAGTTGTTTTTATGGTTATTAATAATATTTCATGGTAGAGAGAATTTATAAAAAAATCATATAAATTATAAGTTCACTCATTTAGTCAATTAAGAGAAAAAAAGACAAGTATAAATTGCAAGTTCATTTGCTCAGTGAAAAAATCAATAATATTTCATAGTAGAGAACATTTATGTGCAAATTATAAGTTCTTATATATTTTGAGAGAAAAAAATGGATAAATATAAGTCACAATTTCATTCGTTCACAGGGAAAATAAAAATGAAAAGAAGATATTTTTTTAAAACACGCTCACACCTTTAGTTTGAATTTGATTTTTTTAAGAATTTAATATCTTATTACTATAATATTTTAAAAACTATAATATCCAATATAAAAGAAAAAAAAAACAATTTAAAAAACTTATTTGAGCGGTTAATGAAAAGGTTGAAGTCTTTTAGTGGTAGGGAAAGTGTGTTGGATGCCTATGATTCGTGAATGTAAGAGCGATAAATTTTACTTAGGATTTCAATCCCTTCTTTAAACTTTAATATTTTGCGATTGAAATAAATATTTTTTGAAGTTTAAATTTAAATTTTAGAATAGAAAAATAAGAAAATTAAATATTCAATCTTTTCTAAGCTGCTATAAAATAAAATCTACAATACAATATTTTATTTTAAGTAAGAATATTACTAAAATATAACCGAATTGACACTAAAGAGAATGACCGGCTTACTGTTGCTTCTAATACTACTAGATCCATTGCAAGGAACTTAACTCCAATTCAGCTACCTCCAGGTTGAATTTATCATGTTCAATTTCTTAACGATACAGAGAAGTCGTCTTGTTGGGCGGATAAAGAGCAAGGCCGCATAAAGTTGAATGTCATAAAGTTGAATGTCAACGTTCAAACCAGTGGCATTTCAATGAAAGATGAATGTCAACGTTCAAAACAGTGGCGTTTAAATTAACTACAAGTGGTGTCACAAGGAAGATACCAAAAACGAATATTGGTTTTCGCTTAGAGGTAGATGGTGGCAGGATAAAATCCTCTATGTAGAATAAAAACTCTTGTCGTAAGAGATTTTAAGAAACAATTATAGCATGAAACGTAATCAAAGCATAAGTTTCAACCGAAATGTGCATTGTCAATAGAAGAGACGCTACCCAATTCATAAGTTTGGTGGCTGTGAAATTCATGAAGGTGAGGTGCCTTCGGAACGATGACCACAGGTGCAGGACTTTGAATTTGAACAATCAAAGGCAATCCCAGAGTCGGTTCTCACTTAAAAGGTAAATAAAGTAGGTTTCAAATGGTCAAACAAGCAGAAATCAACAATTTGTGTTAAAAAAGTCTTCTTATACAAGCTGCTGTTTTGACATGGACTACCATAAATAAATATCAATGTTTTCAAGTCCTTTTAGTATGGTGTTCCCCACTTTTTGTGTATTAAACTTGGGAACCTGAAAATTTCGTAGATGATTAAAGTATAGGCTTTCCGAAGCTTTCTGGTCATAAATATTGAAACTACTTGGTCAAATTTGGAACGCTGATTAATTTAAATGTACTGTTTCGTCAACCATGAGGAATGACTTCGACCATGCTGAATGCACATGCTAAATTCCAGCAACATGAAGAATATAATTTTCCTCTTCCTCTTTCTTATATATATACATTGGCACCCATTTGCATTTCATCCACTTCAATTCAGGTCAGAACTAATTGTCTTTTCCTCTCTTGTGCCCATCAATTCTCCCTAGAATTATCATAGATTACTACTGTGAGAAATTTAGAGCTACTTTGTGCTGAAAACTAGACCAGTTGAAGATAATCAACTATTTTCATGGGTAGAAGTAGTTGTTTAATCATGAAGCCCGCATTGCTGCTTCTTATTTTGAGCACAGTTGTATTGCATATTCAACCTGCGGATGCAAGTCGAATCCTTAAGGGAAAGCCAAAGACGGATAAACATTTCTCTGTTCTCGATTTTCTCTATGGAGACTGCAATGAGATTAAAAGTGACGTGGCCCATCCAGGCCCCAAGCCTAATATACAGCTGGTCCAGCGCCTATCCAGGTCTAAGCACAACCCCAAAATCCGTCACATGCAGCTCATACGTCCTCGTGACAAAATTTCTACATTGAAGAACAAACTCCCTTCTGGCCCAAGTCCGGGAGTAGGTCACGCATATATTAACGCAGGACCTGTGAAGGCTATTTGGAGGGCAAGCATACTCAAGAATAAACTGCCTTCTGGTCCGAGTCCGGGAGTAGGCCACAAATAATGTGCTGAGAAGGTGAATGTATGAAACGGAAGCGGATTTGGAGCAGTGTTGGATGCCAAAGTTCAATTCAGATGTGTTGTGATATTTTGTATATTTGTTATCAAAGTTTTTGACAAAGTCGTGTGTGTCAAAGTCAACTCACAGAATCAACATTCCTAATGTTGTTGGATAGGGTAGATTAAGACGATCCTGAGGCGTTTATTTATGGTCCAGGATTACAAAAATCATGGAGCCCAATGGTTTATCTTATATGTTTATGACAGCTAGTCATTGCATTTAATTGCCGTTTATAATAAAAAAATAATAAAAGTTAAAAATTATTTTTTTAGATTATTAATTTTAATTATATTTTAAAATAATGCTATTAAACTAATGTCTTATGAATTTTATCATATTTTTAATATTGTTTTAGTAGAAATGTATTCAAATTTTAAATCCATAACTATATCAACTTTATATGTTATATGACCTATTGTAGATGATTGATTGAATGTAAGATTATTTAGAAAATAAAAATCTAATATCCTTGGGAATTTGTAAAAGTTTATTATAAGTTTTTAAATTATATTTGAACAAATGAAGAATTTAGATGTTCTATCTCTCAATATATATGCCTAGCATAAGAAAGAGTACATAAATTAGTAGTTTATTATGAAAAAAACAAATTCCTATATTGAAATGATTTTGTGCATTTTGATAGCAAATTTTAGAATACTATTATTTACAATAATATTATATAATTTTTTAGAATGATGCTTGTTGTATAGAATATTTTCACTTATATTTTATATTTTAAAAGATATTTATTACAAATAGTTTAATTCATTTACTAACTTGATTATTTCTTATGCAATGAAGATATAATATTTTAATAACATAATTACTTGATCTCATGTCATTTGATGAGGTTAAATTAATATATTTTAATAACATAATTACATTTAAATGCTTTCAAATATTTATTTGTCTTATTAAATTAATATTAATTAGATATTTATTTGTTTTTCATTTTATCAATATTAATATGAGTATTTTGGGATCAATACTGTCAAATTAGTTTTTATATATTTAATGATTTATTATTTATTAAAAATTATACTCCAAATAAATTTTAAAATAAAAAACAAAATGTCTTGACATGTTTACTATATAAATTTAACTCAATATGAAAGCGACAAGTGTAGATTCTCCAAATATTCTAACAAGTGAGTATGAGAAAAGAAAGGTTTTCAATGAAGATTATAGAAGAACAAAATATTGTCTTTATAATTTATTATAAATAGTTAGTTGTGGTTAAATTCACTCTTGAATATATTGTTGAATATAGCTCTACTTTTTGTGAAAAAAAAAATTACATTACAAAATTTATAATTGTAGTGGTGAAAATCCTTGAAAAGTAAGATAATGTTTTTCTTGCACACTATTAGAACAACTTTTTTACAACAACAAAAAAAGATAGTAAGATAAAATTTTGTTACATTTTGCTATAATTAATATGTGAGATAAATGGAGATATGCTACCCGTACAAATTGTTTAAGATATAAATATAATTAAGACAAGAAAAATAATACAAATAATAAGCTAATTTTATATCATTTGTATTGTAAAATTTAAGAAATATTTCAATATCATTACATAACTTAATGCTTAAAATCAATATATACAAAAGGGAATGTACCAATGTTTTAGGTTTCAAAAGGAATAAATTAGAAAGCTTGTAGTAGATGAAGATTTAGGATAAAATAGATACAAAGAATCAATAACCATACTACAAGCCCAACTACTTCAATTACAATTCAAATACCAACATGCTATATTGATGCACAAAATCACCACAACCTATTTTTTATAATAGTATTTCAAAAATAAAATATAATATGGTAATAACAATTTTTATATTTATACTTATGCACATTAAAGTACCGTGTGTGTTATAGGACTTATAAAGATATGTATTTTTAATATTTATTGTAAGCTAACTAAATGTTTATATATTAAAAAAAATTTGATGAAATGTTAGAATATATATATATATATAGAGAGAGAGAGAGAGAGAGAGAATGAAATAAGCTATATTATATTGAAAATATAACTTAATCATACAAAAATTGGGTGGATATGCACACCCCAATAGGTTCCTAAAAATTACACTAACCGCATATGGTTAGGATAAACCAAATAGTAAATACAAAGACTTTAGCTGTCTAACACAAAAAATAGGGAATTAAAATCATCCTCTTAGCCAACAATTAAATAAAAGCATGCATCCATAGAATATAAATCATTTCCAGATATTATGAGGGATAAAATTATTCACATTGTCATCATGATGCCAGGAGAGGTGGCAACACAAGCATTTTAGCCATTATCATCAGTATCAGTACCACCTATATCAACAACATCATTAATATCTTATCCATTTATATCCTAAGGGTGAGGGGTTTATCCATCATCGTGCCAACCTAGAGAATTAACTAGTACCAGCACGACCGCATCTCCCCAACCTACAACCTAGTTTGAAGGTTATAGACAAACATCTCATCCACTCATCAACCACGAATTACTAACACCATGAAAGTAATGGCATTTGGTCACCGATGGAGGTTGAGACCAATGTCTCCCTGTCTATGACAATGACCTACATTCTTGATGAAATCAAGAATGAGAGTCAGCACGATGTTGTGATATCAAATCTAGGGGGACCCAACTAATAGTGCATGACACATTGGTCGAATGGTCCAAGAGATTCCTAAGGTATTGAATATCAATATGATTTTTTTTCAATTGAACCTACATATGAAGCCAAGAGGTAAAAAATATAACATACTTATCTGCTAAAGAAATGGAATCAGAAGCTATATCTCTAGAAAAAGCTATATTGTTTCTGGTCTTTCATAAGTGAAAAATGATATTGACTCTAAAAATATTCTAGATAGACATAAGAAGAATAGAAAAATTAGGAGCATCACCTTGCAAGGAATGGTGCCAAGAAAAAGAAGTGGCCACTTCCAAGGCATTTGAGGTTTACAGCATGACCAAAAAATATGAGTACAATATTTACGTTCATTGCAAAATTAGCATTTGGGATTAGCCATGCCCAAGTATTTCAATCATTGCCCTATAGGTAAATCTTGAAAAAGCATACTCCAAGAAAGAAACAGCTAGCTTTGGTTCAAGATAAGAAGCCTAGACCATGTTAAAATGCAATTTCCACTATGAAGACCTAGAGATTAAGTCCTAGCACTCATTCAAATTACCCACCATGGGAAAATGTGGAGAAAGCTAGGAATATCCCAAATAGGCCTTTTACTAAATTAACGAGATGTTCTTTAGCTAGGTTCTATCCGACCACCAAGGTTTTCAGAAATGCCTGGTAATTTTTTACCAAAAAGAGAAGGGAATGCTATCTAATACAATATCATACGTGGTCTTATATTCTAGTTTTAAATTATGAAGTCATCTAAACACTCCCAAGGAATCCAATATTTGGTATGAGAAGAGAAGAAATAAAAAGTGGTAGTAATTCCCTTCTTGAAAAATTTCTAAGCATGAATCCATTGAAATGAGGCCAAAGGGGAGCCTCTGTAAGTAATGAAAGATGACCACCATACATTAAGAGAGGCTATGAAAGCCCTTTTTTTTCCCATCACTAGACTAACAAAGCTAGGGTTTAAGAGCCTCCCAATATTGCAAAATTCTCTGCATCGCAAAGAAGCCTAAAATTTTAATAAACATGGGGGTTTTAACAATAGAGGGGAGAGACATCCCCCACAAACATTTCTTACCCAAAGGAAGGCCTGTAGAAATATAGTGTCTAGTTAGGAACTTCCAGGCTTCTAGGTCGTCAATAGCTCTACCAACCCACTTTGCACATAGCAAATCCTTGGCATTGATAGTTAAACATACCCATCTCGCCAAAGGACTTAGGATGATAGCCAATTTCCCAAACTACTCTATAAAATATCTTCTTATGGGAAGAGCTAGCCCAAAGAAAATATTTCAATAACTTCTCTAGATTTTGGTAATAGGCCTAGGATAGAGTCCAGCAAGAAGAAAAATACACATGAGTGATAGCCAAAATCTTGGAGTAAACTTGGAATTTTACTGTAAGGGAGAGTTTCTTGGTAATCCAATAAGAAAGCTTCTTCTCAACTCTAGAGCACATGATTCCATATTTGAGCATAGGTACTCTAAAAAGCAAAAGGAATACCCAAAAACTTAAAAACTTTTCCAAATTGAATCCATTTCCATAGATATTAAGAAAGACAACATGGGCAAGGATTATTAGATTATCAAAAGCAGGAAGTCTTATGCCACTGAATGCTAGAGCTTGAAGCTACACAAAAGATATCAAGGTAATGCAAAGTATTAAATACAGATTGCTAATATTCTCTAATGGTCAGGAAAGAATCATCAGTAAAGTGTCCCTTAACCAACTAAGGTAGTGAATTAGGAAGAGTAATTCCCCAAATATTTCCCTGAGATACTTGGATAGCCAGGAGGTATCCAAAGGCTTATGCAGCTAGTATAAATAGAGAAGTAGCAAGCATGAAGCCTTACCTCATCAAAAGGAATAAGCCCAAGATATCAAACTAAGTGTTATTTATAGTGAGAACCATTAAAGCATCCTGGAAGAGCATACTAACAAACTTAACAAAGTTTAGACCAAAGCCAAGTGCTTGTAACATGGTAAGAATAAAATTCTACTCAATTTTATCATAAGCTTTCTCAAAATCATTTTTTATGAATAAAGCATCCTATTGAGACTGTCTAACCCATTCCATACCTTCCCATATTGCAAAAGTATTATCTAGGATATATCAACCTTGAACAAACCCAGTTTGTTTAGGCCTAATAATTAAAGGTAGAATGGGATGCAAATTTAAAGCCAGATATTTGGGAATGATCTTATAGCTAAAATTCAAAAGAATGATCAACCTCCAATCGATAATAATTTTAGGATCCCCAGTCTTGGGTATGAATTGAATATTTCCTTTATTTACTAGAGAACCCAAGGAACCTATGATCATTGCTTCTTGATAGACCTTAAGCAAGTTTGGGCCAATGAAATCCCAAAGCTCTTTAAAGAATTCACAAGGGAATCCATCCAACCCAGGGGCCTTATAATTCTTCATTTGAGAAATAGCCTGAGTAAGTTTGTCAAGAGATAGGCTTTTTGCTTGAAATAAAGTTTTTTTGGTACCACTACACAACACTCAACCAAGGCCTTCTATCGGGTGAGGGTGAGTGGTTGAGAAGATTTTTTTATAATAGTAGATAAAGGAAGTTATTATATCAGGAAGCTCAGTGAGACTACCCTCATTGATTTGAAGAGCTTGAAATTGCATAATCGATGAAGAGGGGCGTAAATGTTTGAAGAATTATTTATACATCTTGTCCCTAATATTGAGCCAATGCATTCAAGCACGAAGCTAGGCTCCTTTGACCTCATAAAGCTATGATTTCTTCAGCTCATGATGAATTATAACAACATGAACTTGTAAATATTGGTTGAACAAGAGATTTTCAAGTCTCACAAAGACCTTTGATAATTATTTTTTGAGGGTAAAATTTCCAAATCTCATGCGCTTTGCAACTTAAACCCCAAGAGATTGAAGCATATAAATTGTACATCGAATAGCCTTATTCCACCAAACAATCCAGCCAACTAAGCCAGAGGATCTTGGGAGAATATTCCAGCATTAGGTTATATGAGCCCTCATAGCATCATTTTGAAGAAATAAAATATTTAGATAAAATTGGGATTGAAAGCTTCGAGGAGGAGAGGCTCGGGTGGTAATGTCAAAAATAATCAAGAAGTGATCAGAGAGGGTAGTGTCTAGAATAGCTTGAAAAAAAGGGTAGGATAGAGAAATATTATTAAATAAGAAGTTGTGGGAATATGCAAGCATTGCTCGGTCCAAGTGCTTCAAAACCCTCAAAAATTCTATTTGGAAATTAGACCAGGTGAACCAAACATTCTCAGGGAAATCAAACTGAGATAAATAGTAATTAGGATCTGACAACCCTAGTTTATTCTTCATGAAAAATCATGCTTCTTTTTATCAAATACTCCATCGCATTGGCATGTGCCCAACCTTATCCTGGGGTTTCTCAATCATGTTAAAGTCACCAAAAAGCACCCAAATAGCATGCGACAAAGGAAAAACTAGCCATCACCACAAACTATATCGATTAAAAGTATCATTAGATGCATACATATTAATTATTCCAAAAGGTTGACCTTGAAACTCAAATAGAGTCCAAACAACTTGATTTGAGAGGTCCATCCCCCAAGAAACCATATTCCTCATCCACTTGGAAGAGACAAAAGTAAAATATCCTCCCTTACCATGAGTATGATAGGTTGCATGAAAGAAACCACGCGGCCACAAAAAATTATAGGTGCAATCCAGATTAAAACCAAAAATTTTAACTTCTTGTAGATAAATAAAGTTAAGATTATCAAACGTGTGAGAGACCTTAGTTAGCTCATCGCGGACTAGGTATTTTTGGAATAGATTTGTCAGTCCTCTTACATTCTATGAGAGAAAAAGTATTAAGTCTGATCAAGGTGCATACTAACCTCAAAAACCTCAGAGTCCCCAAGCTTCCAAAGAGCCCCAAATGTATTTACGGTGAAGTGTTCTGGGTGGCCTTGAGCCTCAATGAACTATTGATGCACATCATCTATCTAGTGCCTCTTATTAAAATTATACTCCTCGATGAACTGACAAAGTACATCATCTATATGGTACCTCTTATCAATATTATGTGCCTCCCTTTTGTGAGGAGGGTTGTGTGAGCGACGTGTCTTATAAGTTTGAGAGCTTGCTAGACCAACGACTTCTGGAGAGGAAGAATTTTGGGGAGCCGAGGGGGCATATCTAATCAAAAATACATCTGTAAATGAAGGCCCAACCCATGTTTTAGGATTATATTGAGGTTGTTAAATGACCATAGTTCTTGAGGACCTTGAGCCGTAGCTGAAGAACTAGGTGCTATATGTTATGCTTGATTATTAGGGTTTTTTTTTCACTGATTATGGGATACAGTAACCCACTCTTATCCATTCTTATCCCCTTAAGGTTGCACCACCAAGGTGGTGGTAGGAGGAGGAGGTACTAAAATACTGGTCTAAGCTGGATTGGTCATAAGTGGGAAATCTCTAATTTTATGGGAAGATGACAGTCACTGATAGTAGGTATTGGGTAAGTTGATATACACAACATGTTGTCGATAGGTTTTTCCATCCAGTGTGATATCAATATGTTCAAAAAAATCCTTGAAAAGGTCAAATTTCATGCAAACTCTTAGTAGGATGAGGACAAAAAAAATTATCAGTTTCTAGGTAAACAAATTTCCTCAAAGGAGCAACTAGGGTTTTCAAAAAATACCAATACAAAATGGGGATACCAGGAAACTCAACCCAAACTGAGACTTCCAGTGAGGCTTCCTTGATGATGGAGAAGGTGTGGTAATATTGTTGTAGGACTAACAGGGTGCTAAGAACAGAACAAAGTCCTATATTAAGCACTTTCTTAGCATGCTTCGCTTTAGCAAAATAAAAAAGGAAGAAACCCTTGGTAAGGTTTTGCACATTAACACATTGAATACTATAGGGTTTCTAGACTTGTTGGACCCAGTGATAAATCAAGGATTCACTAGGAATATATCCAATGAAATAGCCTATTAAATGGGTGTTCTCATACCACTCACATGATTTGTTAAACTCAACATCAGGAATGATAACATGAGGGATAGAGTCATTACGTCATGGTACACTTTCACTACCATCCTGCAAGGACGTTTCTTGACCACCATTTTACGCTCCAAAAGTTCTAGTAGTAATTGAAGTTACCATATGAGTAACATCCATTAAAAAGGACCAAACCCCAGATGAAGGTGAATTTTATGCAGATATGTGGCAAAAAATCTGTAGGCTCAAAATTAATGAGGCAGTTTGAAACATCAAGCACACATGCAGACCTCGACTCACATCTTTGCTTTCAATATTTTTTATCAATAGCAATATTCATACCTTTATCCGCCATTATCTACTTTTACCAATAACAAAATTTTATTTAAATATTATTTACACTTTCTTTGCTCTTATCCATAAAGGCTTCTTTTCATAACAAAGAGGAATTAATGTGATCAATAATATGCATTGTTGAAAGAACTATAATTATTGGAGGAATATTTTCATTTGATGAATTCTATGCTACTTTAATTTAATATTTTTTTGACCATTTTATATATACACCCATGTGCATACTTAAATATTAGTTTTACTATATTTATTAAATATATATATATTTTTTGAATTTACATGGTGGAATCGGTAGCCGCCATGAATCCGGGCAGGCTGTCTAGCTTTTTATGGCCACCACAGTATTTTGTGTTGTCCGCCCCAGAAGTCACCACACAAATCTTCGCACAGTCTGCCCCTATAACCATCATGCCACAATCATTTTAAACCTTGTACGCCGCTAAAAGCACCAGGAAAGGGACAAGCGTTCAGTCTGGTGAGGCCTAATATTTGAACCTTGGACCTTCGCCCCCCTATGGGGTTTCGATGAACCAATTGATCTACACCTTGGACCTCATATTTATTAAATATTAAATAATTTATTACTTTATAAGTTCAATGTCCCTTTTATATTTTAAATTCATTTTGACTACTATGATTTGATTGCATTACTTTTTTCTTATTAAATATAAAATAAGTTTTGAAAAGGTCCCTAAACCTTTTAAAATAGGAGAAACCCTACAAAAATTGGCTTAAGATAAACTATAAATAACTACAAAGTGAACTAGCTATCACTTTATACAAGAAATAAAATTAGAACAATGTTGGTGAGATATAGAAAAATCCAAAAAAAATTCTATCTCACCAAGAGATCTCCACCAATCACTGGGTATACAACCTAAGGCCATAAGAAATTTTACTACCATGTCCTTAAAATTTTTTAATAGCAATCAATAGCACATACACTACATTGAAACACCATTTAATCAACCAATTCTGAGAGAAGAGCCATAGATACCTCGTCTAAAGTTAATAACTAAAAAGGAAACTCCAACCCTCTCAAGATCTAAATAAATAAACTACAACATCTACAAAATCTAAAAAGCTTCTAGATCCACAAAATGATTCAAAATTTGAATAAAACTATAAATACTCCAAAGTTAATCACTTGAAAAGGAAACTCCAACCCTACCCAACTCAAAATAAATAATCTCCAACATTTTGAAAATCCAAAACAACTTTGGATCCACAAAATGACCTAAAATCTAAATAAAACTAAAAATAATCCAAAGCTAAGAAACTCCAACCCTTACTAGCTTAGAATAAATAAACTCTAATATCTGTAAAATCTAGAAAACTTTTGGATCCACAAAATGATCCAACATATGAATAAAACTGGAAATACTCCAAAGTTAATAACTAATAAGGAAACTTCAACCCTCCTTGGCTTAGAATAAATAAACTCCAACATCTATAAAGTCTAAAAATATTTTAAATCCACAAAATGAACCAACATCTGAATAAAATTAGAAATACTCTAAAGTTAATAACTGAGAAGGAAACTCCAACCCTCTCTAGATCATAATAAATAAACTCCAACATTCACAAAATCTAAAAGAAAATGGATCCACAAAATGACCCAACATCTGTATAAAACTAGAAATACTTCAATTATAAAATACTCCAAAGTTAATAATTGAGAATTAAATTCCAACCCTCCCTGGCTCAAAATAAATAAACTCCAACATTTACAAAATCTAAAAAACTTTTGGAGCATTCATTCATTCATTCTGTGATTTTGGCAGGAAATGAGCTCTGGCGATTTTCTCCTCTGAAATAGGGTTTTTGGAACTTCAAAAAATCTAGGGCATCAACTGGATTGCAGAAGTGCTTTCGGGGTATGGTGGATCTGAAGGCTAGATTGGTGCCCCAGGAGGGTCCAATGGGGACTTCTCCGGCTCCTTTTCTAGGGAGTAGCAGCTCATACGCAATTTTTTTTAAAGAAAATTCTCCTCCAAAGAATGACGAAGCTCAAAAAATGGCATATAAAATGCTCTTCACGGCTGCTGGGAATAGGTCGACAGCACATCGTGTGAATGGATGTTTTCCGCAGGCCGAATCCAGGCCAAAAATTGTCATCGAGCCAAGTATGGTTGAAGAATTAGTCATTTATGGAGCTAATCATGATTTAATCTACAAGTTCATGGGCATATGTCCTTCCTTGAATTTTTTGCACTCTTGGATCTGCCAAAACTGGGAGCCTCATGGTGAGTATTCATTGTGGTTTATTAACAATAGATATTTTATTGTTAGCTTTTCATCTTTGGCCGATAGAAATAGGGCTTTCGAGTCAGAGAATAAAAATCATGGCCCGGTAGGGCTATTTGTTCAACCATGGAGAGTGGGATTCGATCCCCGAGTTGAACCTACTGTTGTCCCAATATGGACCCAACTATATGCTCTTCCAATGGAATTCTGGAGTGAGCAGGTGTTGGCAAGGATTGGCAATTCTATTGGAATACATCTAGGTGTTGTCAAAGACACCATTGAAAGGAGCATGGCGGTGTATGCAAGAATATGTGTGGAGATGGATCTCAGCCAGCCTTTGCCGGTAGATATGGAAATTGAATTGGCAGGACTCTCCTGGATTGAACACCTGGACTATGAGGCCCTACCCTTTAGATGTAGGGTTTGTCACAAACATGGATATTTTGCCTGTTTATGCCCTAATAATATGAATGCTAAAATGGAGGCCCCTTTAGGAATGCCAAACCTGCCTAAAGAGGATAAGGCAACACTTAATAAAGATTCTAATAGCACTGTTCAAGGCCAAGAAGCTCAGAGAGAGGGTTTTGAACAACCCAGAAGAAAAATACGGACAAAGAAAAAAGAAGGAAAGGAGCAATCCCATCTCAGACCTGCCAATAGGTATGACATGTTTAATTCACTGGTTGACAAAGAGGAACAATCTATGGAGAGAATGGAGGGTAATAAGGAAAATTCTAATATTCTCGGGAAACTCCCTCTCTCATCTCCTCCCGTCATACAACAGGTAGTTGAACTCTGTGAGGTATCATAGCCAGTGTGTTCAGGGGCTTTAGTAGTGCATAACCGGGAGCGAGACAGTATCTCGGGATGTCAGCATGGGAATACCAGAGAAGAACAATGAAAGGCCAACTTTGGGGATAACCCAAGTAGAAAAAATATCAAAAAACAACAATTCTCAGGGAGTAGGTAGAAGATCCAATAAGGAGTTGCTAGCAGCCCAAGGAGACAAACTGATCACGGGAGGATCGGTGAGGACAATAGACTCTTATTGCTCCCAGGGTAACCAATGATTATACAATCATGGAATGTGAGGGGTTTAAACTGCAGAACCCATCAATATACTGTTCGAAGACTTTTAGAGAATTGTAATACTGATTTTTTGCTTTTACAGGAGACTAAGATGTCATTAGATCTTATGTCCAAAACAGTCAACATAATTTGTAGGGGTGCTGGTCATATGGATGTGGCTGCCCAAGGTGCCTTAGGGGGGATTGTTACTCTATGTAACTCTCTTGAATGGTTTGCAATAGAACATCTTGCCTGGAGGGGTGTTCTCACTTCTCTTTTTAGGAATAATGTCACTGCGGAACACGTTCTAATCACAAACTTTTATGGGTCTCAAAACCTAGATGGTCAGAGGTGGCAGTGGAAGGTTGTGCATAACATGCGAACCTCAAGGGAAGATCTAGACTGGATTATAGCGGGGGACTTTAATGCTAAATTATCTTCTAGAGACCAGGAAGGGGGAACACCATTTTTGGACCCAGGGGACCGTTTCATGATTGCCCAAGTCCAGGCTTTGCACTTAGTGGACATTAAATGTCTTGGCATTAACTACACTTGGACTAATAAAAGGTGGGAGCCATATAGCAGGAAGGTTAAGCTAGATCATTTTCTGGTTTCAGAGGAGGTGTTTGTAAAATGGAATATAAATTTTTAGGTTTTAGAAGGCCCAGTTTCAGATCACTGTCCCATTCTGTTGGTAGGTAGGACTAGGATGGGGCAGCATCACAAACCTTTCAGATTTGAGAATTTTTGGCTTCAAAAGGAAGAACTTCAGGAGAAAATTCCATAGTGGTGGGAAGAAAGCCGCCCAGCTTATGGGAGAGCAATGTTCAGAATCCAAAAACAACTATAATATGTCAAAACTCAGTTGAAGTATTGGAGGCATGCTAATAAAATAGACTTCTAGGCCCAAAGAGCTCCATTGGTGGCCAGATGGGATGAGGTCTAAAAACATTTCAGAGAAGGAGTAATTACAGACCAACTCAAAGCTGAGGATGATGCCTTGCGTACAGCAGTTGAGGACATTGACAACTAGGAGGAGACTTATTGGAAGTAGAGAGCAAGAACCACCTGGTTATTAGAAGGGAACAAAAATACAAAATTCTTTCATCGGACTGCTTGTGCTCGAAGACAAAAGAATAATATGGAGGCCTTTCAAGATGAGAACGGTCATTCCTTTGATACACTTCCAGGTATGCATTCCCATGCTATGGATTATTTTTCTAAGATTTTTAAAGAAAGTGTGGTACGAGATGTAGAGGCCCAAAATGAAGTTATTTCTATCATACCTGCTATTATTTTTGAGGATGAAAATTAGGCCCTCCTCAAACCCATTTATAGAGATGAATTGAAAACCGTGGTCTTTGGAATGAGCACTGGTAAAACTCCTGGTCCAGACGAATTCCCAATTGAGTTTTTTCAAGATTTCTAGGACTACTTAGAGGAAGATGTAAGGGCTGTTGTAGAAGAGTCCAGAGAAAATAAGAGAATGCTTAAAGCTATAAACCACACTTTCATTACCTTAATTCCAAAATGGGAGGAGGGGGTTCATATTTCAGGTTATAGGCCTATTGCCTTATGTAATGTGTTGTACAAAATAATCACAAAGGTAATGGTTGAGCGCCTAAAACCTCTTCTTCACAACATTGTCTCCTCTGAGCAAGGGGGTTTTGTTGAGGGACGACAGATTCTGGATGGGGTGGTTGTGGCCCAGGAAGCAATCCATTCAATGCACACTTTTGGTAATAAAGGGATGTTCATAAAACTAGACATGTCAAAGGCTTATGACAGGGTTGAATGGAGTTTCCTAGCTAAAATGATGGCAGCCTTTGGTTTCTCTCAGGACTGGATAGAGTGGGTCATGAGCTGTGTCTCTACCCCAACTTTCTCTATGCTAATCAAGGGCCTTCCTTCGCAACCATTTGGAGCTACTCGGGGACTACTCTAGGGGGATCCATGTTCTCCTTATCTTTTTCTCATTTTGGTTGAAGGTCTTGGCAGACTTTTCTTGAGGAGAAGACATCAAGGTAGATTATTGGGTATTAGGGTGGGTGACAAAGTTTTAACGCACCTACAGTTTGTGGATGACACTGGTTTGGTGGGAGTGGCCAGCTTCAGGGAAGCAAGAATGATTAGGGATACTCTTAATGTCTATCTCAGGGCTACTCAACAAGTCATTAATGACAAGAAATCCAAATAGGTTTTTTTTAATCTAGAGCAAAGGCTTCAGAACAGAATTTTAGAAATCCTAGGATTCACAAGGACTTCTCTCCTAGTGGTTTACTTGGGGGTCCCCTTGCATTTTAAGAAGCTGAAACTAGACACATGGAGGAATTTGTTGGAGTGTATCAAGGACATAATTAATCACTAGTATCACAAGTGGTTAAGTTATAGTGGCAGATTAACGTTCTTACAGTCAGTCATTCAAGCCATGCCAATTTACAAATTCTCTATCCTGGTTGCCCCAATTACAATATGGAAATAGTTGGACAGGATGGCTAGAAAGTTTTTATGGGAAGGAGCAAAGGGAGAGAGAAAGTGGGCCATAGTGGGCTGGGACAAAGTTACCCAGCCCAAGGTTAAAGTGTAGACACCAAAACAGCACCAATCCGATTATGTGATTGCAAACACTGATCGCTTTGACAAACACAGCCCCCAGGGCAGCCCTCAGAGGTTAAACAGTGGTCTTAACCACTTTCATAGCAATTTTGTAGGGTCAAGAAGCAATTTGGCACACTTGGACACTTTGCCCAGTACTCGTCTCACCCTGGGACGAATTCAAAATAGAATCCGTCCCACCCCGGGACGAATTCTAAATCCGTCCCTGGGTGGGACGAATTCTAAGCAACGGGCAAAAAGGCAAATGGTGCCAAGTGGCAGCCCAGAACGAGTCAGTTAAGGGCTCCTGCCTTGCACGCATGTGTAAGTGGACGAGAGGGCCGTTAGAGGACTATTACAAAAAGCATTTATCAAAGTTCAAGTCAATGGAGGACTCCCCCCCCTCATGGGAAGACAAGGCGCCACATGGCGCCTATGGCCAACACTTGGCATTTGTGCTTCCCTCCCAAAAGAGACCCCTTGGGTCTATAAAAGGTGGGACTTTTCTCACCCAAAACATACGAGGTTGAAGGAGTGTTCAAGCAACGAAGTCTTTGCCGAATTGAAGACTCACTTGCATCCCCCTTTGTTCACCTTCCCACATCCACCAATCTCTTTTGCAAGGGAGGTTGTTGGGTGGCCTTTGGAAGCTCGAACCTTACTCAAATCCGACGCATGGACATCTGAACCTACCAATTCGCCGACCCCCAATCCTAAAAGGTTTTGGGCCCATCCCTGGTGGATTGGCTCCAAAATCGAGGGCCAACGGTGGGAGGCCCACTTGGGCACCCCCGCACCTCCCAAGTCCTAATTTTAGTTTTTGAGCACTTTAGATTATTTTTTAGATTGCATTCGTATGTTACTAGGTCCGATTAGTCCATAATTGCAATTTTGTAACTTTTGGTCAGATTTTAGGATGTTTTGTATTGCTTTGTCGTTTCGCTAACTTGCAGGTGTCAAGGTCAAATTCCCGAGGGTGGAGGCCAAATTGGGAAAATCCGACCATGCGGGTCGTCCCAAAATGGCCCCAATTACCTAACCCCCTATTTGCGAGGCGTTTTGCGGGGTCCCGGGATCCGACATTGGAGCGGCGACGGGTCGGTTTCTCCAACTCGGAAGAATTCGTCCCACCCGGGGACGAATTACGATCGAAGTCGTCCGCCCGGGGACGAATTCCAGTTTAAGGTGGATTGGCCAGTTGCCTCGGTGGCGATGGCCTTCAGTAACTTTTCTTACCTTATATCAAGTTTTGAAGCAATTTGGATTCCTTGTTTACTGTTTCAGGCAAATATTCATATGCATATTTCGTTGGTTTTAGAGAGAGAATGCTTTTCATTTGCAGCAGGTGCTACTAACGTCTTGGTCATTTCTTTGTTCGCAGGAGAAGCAGAGAGGCGAAGAACTCATCGACATCAGCGGCGGCATCATCTTGGCCCGCCCATTGCAATCGTGGGCACGCGGAAAGAGGAATCATTCAGCGATTGTAATCAAACCCTATTTGCGCTCCTAGCCCCTGAAAAGGGAGGAGGCATCATTGTAATGGAGATCAAAGGAAATTAATGAAAGGGCTATGTTTTCTTTATCTGATTGTGTCTCTTCCAATGTGTCTCTTTTTCGTTTCATGCAATTTACATTTCTAGGACTTAAGCGTACTTAATTTTGAATGCAATCGCACTTGGTGTTTCCTTTGACCGGAATCTCGTGCTTTCAGTGGCGATCACGGTGGGACCACTGTTCCCTGGTTTTTGAAATCATAGAAAGCGATCAAAGTTTTGTGTTTGTGCTTGACGAGTACATTTTTTTTGTTGCGGCTGCTATTCGTCTCACGGGGACGAATCCTTTTACAATTCGTCGACCACGAGACGAATTCAAATTCGTCTCTGGGAGGGACGAATTCTATTATGCAATTCGTCTCCCAGAGGGACGAATTCCTGTCTACGGATTTTCAGAGCAGAAATTCAGAGACAACAGGAGCAGGCAGAGAAGAGGTAGGGATTTTCATGATCTCTATTATATTTTTTATTTATTTTTATTTCTTTAATTGTTTTCATTTAATCCTGCATTGCATTAGGGAAAGTCATGTATGCTAGTTTCATTTTGTTGGATAAAACGAATCCCACACACATCACGAAACAACTTTAAACCAAGGAGCTGGTCGTAAGACCCCAGCCCTTGATCAAGACCATTGGTGGATTTAATCACCACCTTGGCTTGATTTGCATCCATTTCCCGATTGTCAACTGTTGTTAGGCGTAAATCCTGACGAAGACAGACCGAGCGTAGCTGGGGTGATTCCCATGCGCGCGAGGATAAGTTTTCTATGGTAGGTGCCATTAACGGGACAATCCCCCTTCCGTACCGCCTACGTACCACGTACCTTACTGCTCTCACGTACCTATAGTCTCCCTCTCGTAAGGGCGGGTATATAGAGAGGTTGGTATATCGGCTTTGGTTGGTATATTGAAGGGGCGACCTTTTTGGAGTTATAAGAGCCTACATGATGCATTTAAACGTTCTACAAAACCTACAAAAACAAAACAAAACATCAAAATGCACTAAACCAGTCTAGGGCACACCAAGAATCCTTAAAAGAGATAATCACGGTTTTGTGAATGTGTGTGTTTAATTCTGCTTAGTGTAGACAAAAAAAAAGAAAATCATAAAACGAGATAAAAACTTATTTAGATAGCATAGAAGCACCGCAATGGTGTACACCCGTAGTCAAGCCCAATCAAGGGCAGAAGCTCCGGAAGGTACACAAAAAGCAGGCGCAAGTTGCCTTCACTTCAATCCTGAGGATTTGGTCATACCGCCTTATAGGTCAAACCTACAAAAGAATCCAATTTAGAATCCTCGGTGGGGTATGCCTATTCAAAGCAGCCCCTTTCGGGAAGATGCCTTACATGTAGACCTTGACATAAATAGAGAATCACCTCTTGAAGCTAGGCATGAGTGGCCACCGTGCGATGAAGCGCTAAACGGGCACGCTTGTCCATTTGGAGGGGCAACGTGGATATGGCGTCCCTTCTTTACCTATCATCGGAACGAGAGAGACCAAATCCGGAGCGCGGGGCTCCTTACATAGGGCGACCTAACTCCGCCCATCCCATTTACACCCGTGAAAGGGAGTATGAGGAAAACCATCGCATTCCTCGAGAGCAACAAACAATGCGGGAACCTTGCATTTCCGCACCAACAGGATATCATGATCACCCCTTGAGGCCAGAACCTCGAGCACATACTGCCTACCTCGACAGAGGGAAGCGACCCCTTGAGATTTTAGAGCATCAAAATCGAGGTAAACCCATAGGAGGAACATTTGAACCTTATGAACAAAATAGGGTAGATCAAATTGATCCGGTTGTCGCCAGATATACCACCCGTCAAGCCCAAATCATGCGGCTTAAACAAAGTCAACAAGAGATAGAGTATCAATACCGCTTGGATAAAGAACGCATGCAACGTGAAGCGGATGAGTTACGCTATGAAATACCTGAGAGGGGGCCAACCCCTCGCATCCAAAGAGCTGAACAGTATGAGAGGCGTAATCCGTTGGCGCAAGACAGGTCTCCACGACCTCGTCAAGCTCTGCCTCCAAGACCCCATAGATTCGAGAGGGAGGCAACTCCCCGAAACAATGATGGGTACCTTCAGCAAGAACTTGATCGGGGTCATAGGTTTCGCCACGAGACTCCTCAAGAATTTTACGAGGAGTATGAACCGGAAGAGGAGTATATCGAAACTCCCCATCAAGGCGGGGAAGGATGCCATTCGGCCACCCCTCCATAGGCCTCCGGTTTACCGTAACTTGCAACAAGAGCGAACAAGAGAGGAAGAAATAAAATCTTTCGATGCATACCAAGCGCTATTGGAGCGTTTAGAGTCGGTGGAGACAAAAGCTGTTGGGCATCAAAAACCCACATTACGTCTACTCCGCAATAATCCGGTGCATCCCTCAGTGCCTACACCTCTTTACCCCGAACACTTCAAGTTGCCTCAATTGGCAGTTTTTAAAGGTGAAGAGGACGCACAGGAACATGTTACACGGTTTCTAAGCCAATGCTTCGGCATTCAAGATAATGACGCATTATTGCTTAGAACATTCATAACCACATTCGTAGGCCCTGCCTCGGATTGGTTCACACAGCTGCCCAAACACAGCATAAGCAGCTTAGATCAGCTAGTAGATGCGTTTCTTGAACGTTTCGCCTTCAACACAAGGAAGAAGGCATCACTTAGTGATCTTGCTAGCCTTAAACAATTTGAGGAGGAAACAATGGCAGCGTACGGGAACCGATGGAGAGCTTTGCTTTCTAAGTTACCCTACCGTCCTCCCATGTCGGACCTCACGCAAATGTTCGCGAAAAGTTGTTTAAAATCAATCTCTGGTCTATTGTTGCTGCGACAATACGACAGCTTAGAAGAAGCTTTGGCGCAAGCCAGAGTCATAGAAGAGATTAAGATAGGCGAAGGCGCAATTGCCAAGCCTAAGAAGAAAGAGTGGAATAAAACCACTAAAGCCGGGATAACGCAACCACAACACGCTGCGATCAACCAAGTTGCGATAAATGTCCCCGCGCATGTGCAAGAAACGCGGCCTCAAAAGGCTAACTACCGGGCGGTGCCTCACCGCTACGAAAGAGATAACGGGAGACGGGAGCGAGTATCGGCGGCGTCGCCCTAGGCGACAATTCACCCCGTATGCGGAGTCTAGGGACTCCTTATTTGACCGCTTGTCAGCGGCAAATTTAGTTACTCTGCGAGAAATCCAAATTTTTGACCCTAACGTTCCCAAGCCTAGGGGGTATAGGGAGGAATTGTATTGCGAGATTTCATAGACGCGAGAGGACATGACCTAAATGGGTGCTTGGAAATTCAAAGAACTAGTCCGAGGATTTGATCGACAATCGAACATTGGTCGTGGACAACCCCATCGCACCTAACAACCAACAAATGGGGGTATTCAAGGACCCCTTGCATGCCCACGAGGCGCAGACAAAACCGCTCCAAATTAACGAGGTGCGACAAGATCTTCCCGTGCAAGGATTTGTGGGAATGATTAGCATTGTAACAAGGAACAGAAAATACCCAGCAGTTGCCCCCGAGGTACCTGCGAGGGAAGTTCCGTCGACATCGTAGCCTCAACAACGCCCAACGCAGTTACCTCCGCCTAGACATGAGGTCACGATACGAACCAAACTCACGCGAGTTTGCGGACCACGTCGGCTAAGGTTGTCCATCTACGAGCTTATTCAACAATCGGCTCCACATAGAGAAGCTCTTATGGACATCTTAAAAGCCATTGAAGTACAACCCCACGAAGCTAATTCTTTCAACGCCTTCGTGGGACATGTGAAACAATGTACGGAGCCTGTCATCACATTCAAAGAAAATGAGGTCAAAACAATATCGAATGACATGCCGGATCCACCCCTGCACGTTATCGCGTGGGTCAACGGGATCCCGTACAAGAGAGTGTTGATAGATACTGGCTCGTCCAGTAACATCATAACCACTGCGAGCGTTAAAGCATTTAAAACTGCCAGCCTCTCACATCACGGCTTCCACGTACACACTGCGAGCTTTTAACGATGTAATTTGCTCGACGATCGGCACGGTTGTTCTGCCTATACAGGTAGGACAAAAGTCAATACCCACACTGTGCCATGTGTTGGAAGGCGAAATGGCTTATAACATATTGCTAGGGCGGCCTTGGATCAGGGACATGAAGTGTGTCCCCTCGATCGCACACCGGTGCTTGAAGTATGCCTATGAAGGGCAAATACATGTAGTCCCAATGGACTTAGAGCCCTTCAAGTATTGCAATGCGGTACAATTCATACCTCAATCGACCCTCCCATCAACGCATTTGGATTTTCAATTAAATCCATCTAAACAGAGTCCGATACCGCAGGCACCATGGTGGCAAATAAGGCAAAATCCCGACCGGGTGAGACTTCATCATTGGCTCCTTCATCATCAATGCCACCTATCGTGGCCCAACAGAAGGACAAGGGAAAGCAAATCATGGAGGAGGTTAAGCCTCTAGAAGAGGGGTTGCCCACGATCTCAGCAATATCAACAGAGGAAGCGCCCAACGCAACGGAAACCAAGATTCCTGAACAACCAAACATGGAATGGACTCAGGAAGGACTACCGTTTCCTCCTACCCAATCATCAACAATCACTGTTGAGATGGCCAGTACAGGCATGGGAGAGTACATAGTGCAAAATGTTGTGGCAACCCCCACACTGGAGTCAGTACAAGACATGGGAAGACCTCGCCTTCCCATTGGAACAATCGTCCCTCTAGGCTACCCACAGAACCAAACGAATTTTGTGTATGGGGGCCTTGATCATGGTTTTGAACCATGCGAACAAAAGGAAACAGATGAAGAACCTTTTGTCGAAAACATCAATTATCTGTCGAACCCAGAATTTGCCCTAAAATATCTCGAACAATGCAATTGGCATGGGTATGGGCTAGGCAGATATGAGCAAGGGATGCGGATCCTTTGCCAACCAAGGTATCAGATGCCATATGACAAGTCGGGGGTAGGGTTCAACCATCCCCTGCCATTAGACATCTTGGTTGAAAACATGCAAGGCCTAGAAATAGGCAACAGGGGGGGATTGGCACAAGACCCGTACGCCAATCCAAACACAGAATACACATTGGGGGATTATCTCCCATGGTCTACAAACACCCCTGGAAATAGCAATAATCCCTCTCCTTTGCTAGAGAGAGGTGAAAGTTCAGAGAACAGTCATCAAAGAGAACAACAACGGCTTCCAGACATTTTTTTGAAACTATTCCCCTTAGAGGTTCCAGACGAAATAACACAGTCTCAAAAGAATCGGGTCCCTCCACTAAGAGTGGAACAACCGCAATGGGACCAGATTAATTCATTGGAGCAGGGAAGAGTCCTCAATGTCACAAGCAATAGATCTTTGAAGAGGATGAACAATTTTGGATCTATGAAAGCGATTCAGAAGACGAGACTGAGATGGACTATCTCAGACATGCGTGATGACATCACCGTGCTCTAACCCATGAAGATCTAATGGGACAAATGGGTATACGGTTAGGACATGAATGGCACGTAGACCCAACGAGGTGGGACCAAGTGTTAGGCCTATGGCTCCAAATTCAAGATGAGCATCGTCCACCTCGAGATCCCATCAGGACAACGAGTACCGAGGGAAGACCCCGCCTTCCTTTTCGCACATAGAGGCAATTTGCACCTAGAGAGGATCCATTCGTGCCTGTTCCCGTAGAGCCAGATCCAGAGTATAGGGAACATCTGAAAGAATCAAGTCATCACACCCGTGGTTCTGGAGACCAAATTCATTCCATCCACATGATCTCCATTGATTTGACCACACCCATCCGCAATCCGACCGATCCATCACGGTCATTGCATCTAAACATGGATGCCATTGGCTGGGATCGCGTCAATTCACCATTGTCACCATCGAGTCCTGGCCTTTCGGTGAAATGCTTCATTTTACCCCAAGGACAACTCAAGATATTTTTCAAGCTGAAGAGGGACCCGAGGTCCCAAACGCAGATCTTAACTCGGTTGATGATATCCATTTAATCCCAACTCCACATCGGTTGGAGGACGGATCTCACATGTCGATCGAAGAGACGAGCGCGTAGACATCGGCACGAGATCCAATGAATCCAAGGATTCTCAAGGCTGGGGTAAGCCTTTCCCCGAAGAGCAAGCCGATTACATTGCCCTTCTTAAAGAGAAGAAGGAGGTTTTTGCATGGTCATACAAAGATATGCCGGGACTAGACCCATGACTAGTCATGCACAATTTAACGCTTGATCCGAAAATCAAGCCGGTAAAGCAAAAACTAAGAAAGATGCACCCAACGGTGGCCTTGATGGTCAAAGACGAATTGCAAAAGCTGTTGGATGCACAATTTGTCATCTGCGTGGATTATCCGCCATGGTTGTCCAACATGGTTCCCGTCAAGAAGCCCGACGGGAGGATTCGCATATGCACCGACTTTCGAGACCTAAACAAAGCGAGTCCTAAGGATGATTTCCCCTTGCCAAGCATCGACGCATTGGTAGACGCTACGACGAGGTCACGAAATGCTCTCCCTAATGGACGGTTTCTCAGGATACAATCAAATTCGTATCAATCCTGAAGACCAACTCAAAACGGCATTCACAACGCCTTGGGGGACATTTTGTTATAAGGTCATGCCTTTTGGCCTTAAAAATGTTGGCGCTACATACCAACGTGCTATGACGTATATCTTCCACGATTACATGCACAAAACTTTGGAAGATTACATGGATGATTTGTTAGCCAAGTCTAAATTGCGCTCAGATCATCTCGGTGACTTAAGCAAGATTCTCGATCGCCTCATAGAGCATAAGGTCGAGCTGAATCCCAAGAAGTGCGTGTTCGGCGTCACATCCGGAAAACTCTTGGGTTTTATAGTCTCCAAAAGAGGCATCGAAGTGGACCCAAACAAAGTCAAGGCAATCCTTGAAATGGCTCCCCCAACCACTATCAAGCGGCTCGGAAGTACGCAAGGAAAGGTCACGTCGATTAAACGCTTCATAGCGCAATTATCTGACAAATGCCGACCAATGAACAAACTATTGCACAAAGGGGTCACATTTCATTGGGATGACGAGTGCCGATCAACCTTTGACGAAATCAAACAATACTTGGCTTCGCCGCCAGTATTGGCACCGCCTAGACCAGGTGTGCCGTTCTACTTATACATCTCGGCCTGCGAGGTGGCATGGCGCAATGCTAGCCCGGAAGAATGAACTTCACAAAGAACGAGGCTACTTACTATCTTAGCCGCACCACAGTCGATTACGAACTTAACTATGCATACGTTGAAAAACTACGCTTGGCAGTGGTGTTTGCTACCAAAAGGCTACGCCACTACATGTTGAGCAACACGACGTATGTTGTGTCTAAGGAGAATCCATTGCGATACATGATGAGTCGTACTTATCATAGTAGCCGCACGGCGAAATGGATCATGTTGTTGACGGAATTTGACATTGAGTTTATTGGGCAAAAATCTATAAAAGGACAAGTCATAGCCGATCAACTAGCGGAGGCTCCTCTTGAAGACGATCAGCCTCTGGTCATAGAACTACCCGATGATGAGGTCTTCCATGTCTCGGAATCGCCGGATTCTGAAGAGCACGAGTCTCGAGCCGACATAACCTTATTTTTTGATGGTTCTAAATGCGAGCAAGGTGGTGGCGCGGGAATTGTATTCTTCACACCGCGGGGCGCTCCAATGCCCCTGTCATTTAAATTAAACTTCCGGTGCACCAACAACAATGCGAGAATATGAAGCCTTGCTCCTAGGTCTTGAGACAGCAATCGCCATGAACATCAAAAGATTGAACATCTTTGGCGATTCGCTGTTAATCGTCAATCAAGTCAAAGGGGTATATCAATGCAAATGCCCAGTTATGAAGGCCTATAAAGCCCTCGTGGATAAATTCCTGGAAAAACTTGAGTGGTATGACATCGAGGCACTCCCTCGATCATCGAATCATTTTGCGGACACAATGGCCTCCTTAGGGTCACTAATCCCGCAAGACCTTTCCGGTGATGTAACAACCATTCAGGTCAAAACCTTATCGCAACCCGCGATGGAGCGCGCAAGCTCGGACTTGGCGCCGAGGAATCCACATGATCCGGATCGAACCATCTTCGGATAAGTTCTTTCGAATCCGAGACTATTTGAAACATGCCAAGCTGGGGGTCTTTGTTCTCCCCCACTCCCATTAATAGCAACACAACGCTATTCTTACAAGTTCTATCCCAATCGGCATTTGTTAGGGAAGAACTCCAAAAGGGATTGGCTGTTCAAGCGTCGAGGTATCCGATCAACGGGACTGGTATTTACCCATAAGAGACTACCTCAAGTTAGGTAATCTACCCTTTGGATTGACGCAAGCCGCAAAACGAACATTCAAACAGAAAGCGGCAAAATATGTCTTGATAGGAGACATTTTGTATCGTCGCAACTACGACGGAATTCTTCTTCGTTGCTTGGACCGGCAAGAGTCCACTTGGGCGATCACCCAAGCGCATGACGGTACATGTGGCGGCCACTTCGGTGGTATGGCCATTGCAAAGCGCATTCTTCGCATGGGCTATTATTGGCCATCTTTAGAGCGAGATTGCTGCGCGTATGTCAAGAGGTGTGTAAAATGTCAACATCATGCCAATCTGATGCACGCACCTTCCCAGGCCCTACAGACAGTCCAGTCTGCTTGGCCATTTTCGCAGTGGGGCCTCGATCTAATCGGAAAGATCTCCCCTGCATCGTCAGGCCGTCACACGTTTATCATAACGACCACAAAATATTTTACCAAATGGGTGGAAGCAATTCCGTTAACCTCTACGACGGGGACCCCGCATTGCGGAGTTCATTTTGCATTACATCATATGTCGTTTTGGTATTCCATCCAAAATAATCTCGGATAATGGGCCATCATTCAAGAACAAAGACGTGCGTGCTTTAACCACAAAGTACAAAATTCAGCATGGCTTTTCAACACCCTATTATCCGCAAGCAAATGGGCAAGCGGAGGCGTCAAACAAAACGCTAGTCGCCATCCTTAAAAAGACCGTCGCGAGACGAGTCATAAGGATTGGCACATACAAATCCCACTTGCCCTTTGGGCCTATCGCACTAGCATTCGGACGCCCATGGGGCAACTCCGTTCTCACTAGTGTATGGCTCAGAGGCAGTAATGCCTCTCGAGTTGGAAATTCCTTCCCTCCGCATATCAATGCAAAAATTCATCGATGATGACACTGCACGGCAGGCCGGTTAGACCAACTTACGTTGCTTGATGAAAGACGCGTTAATGCTCTCGAGCACTTACGTATCTATCAAGAGCGGCTTAAGAGAGCTTACAACATGAAAGTTCACCTAAGAGACTTTCGGGTTGGTGATATGGTTATGAAGGAAAACCAACAAAACTCTAATTTGCCGTCCCATATGAGAGACAAATTCATGGCAAATTGGCTAGGTCCTTATGTCATTGATAGCAAAATAGGACCGGGAACGTACGAGCTAGCTTCTCTTGACGGTATCAAGGAAACAGAACCCTTGAATATCGGTCATTTGCGACCATTTCATATCTAAGAAAGCCATGTACCAAAAAAAAAAAAAAAACAACAAAAACAAACAAACAAAAAGCTCCAAGGATTATCGCAATCTCTTGGTCAACCCAAAAAGCTCCAAGGATTATCGCAATCTCTTGGTCACCCAAAAAGCTCCAAGGATTATCGCAATCTCTTGGTCAACCCAAAAAGCTCCAAGGATTATCGCAATCTCTTGGTCAACCCAAAAAGCTCCAAGGATTATCGCAATCTCTTGGTCAACCCAAAAAGCTCCAAGGATTATCGCAATCTCTTGGTCACCAAAAAGCTCCAAGGATTATCGCAATCTCTTGGTCACCAAAAAGCTCCAAGGATTATCGCAATCTCTTGGTCAACCCAAAAAGCTCCAAGGATTATCGCAATCTCTTGGTCAAACAAATCAATAAATTCAACAAAAACAAAACAACAAAAATCATCAAAAACAACAAAGATTTGCATCTCAATTCTAGGCATACTCGAATTCATCAAAATCAACAAAAACACCATGCATAAATTTTACCACACTACAGTCAGTGGTCTGGGAATGTACTAAGAGTTTCAGTAATTCAGTCATCATTTTCCTCTTTAGCCATGTAGTGTACCAAGTCGAACAGATTTTACAAAGGTAGAGTCATACTTGAAATACACCTTGTTACGTAACATCCCAACACAAATCAAACATTAAAATTCCCAAAATTGTGTGAACGAAAGATGAAACCTGCAAAATAATCTAGGTCACCACAAGCGAAACGGTTATCTTGCTCATCCCCCTATGCGAATGACCCCTAGAATGCTGAGAGTTGGCAAAAGGACAAGCTTCCTCCCTACCCAATTCCCTAAGAATCCCTAAAGTTCTCAATAGTTGCAAAACACAAAAATTTGCAAAATGTCAAAACTCAAAAATTTGACAAACTATAGTGCACACATCAAAAGGCACAAACAACTGTGATTTTCATCACTCCATATCCCCAATCCCTTGCTCAAAAAAAAAAAAAAATCAAAATAAACAGTGATCTTATCACTACAAAAGAGCAAGTATCCCAATACAATTGAAAAAAAGAAGGGAGTTGACCTTGAATCCCTGGAACTCTCAGCATTCTGTAGGTCATAAGGCAAGCTTCAATACCAATTCGGTAACAGAAGTAAACCTCCCGCATGACGATATATCTGTCACATTAACTTGCGTACAGATCAATGTTTGCATGTGGATGAGCTAGCTTATGGCATCCTGGATTACACGCATATTAATCTTAGTACATACAACAAAGGAATTCATGGAGCTAATTAGGAGATCCTCAATACAGGTTCGGTTGAAAGCCCATCGCAGCGGGTATCCTAACAAATACCACTAAATGAACTCAATTGCACACACAGGGATGTTAAATAACTCGGTCAAAAATAAGTCCGATTCATACCTTGTTCAAAAGTCTTGTAAGATAAAGTACAGTCATGGATAGTGAGTTAAAACTATCTGAATCTCAGAAAATCTTACATTCATCCCAAAACCATCTACGCTACTTATCATCCTTATGATACCATCAGAAAATACAAAAAAAACAAAGAAAAACCAGATAAATAAAAAATATCATTCATCCATTTCATTTGCATATCACATAGACATCTAAAACAATTCAATTCATCATAACATCTGCATTCATCAAATAAATAAACATGCATAACAAAAATCACATCATCACATGTACAAATCCAAAAATAAAACCGGTATATATATATATATCGTCAAAAAGATGCCCGCAGGCTACAAAACAGGTCCTCAGACCCCGCAATCATATCCAAAACCCAACCTAAGGCGTCGGCCACCATGATCACGCAGGATCGGTGCGACGGGAACTACCCCCGTGGTGTGGGTCCTACGGGACCCTGCAGGGCGGCTCCTGCTAGCCCCCGCATCATGCCTACTACCACCTCCCTCATCTAACCGCCTGCGGCGAGATGATCTTGCTGCTCAGTTAGACTATCCCTCGTCCGTCGAGAAGATCTGCGGATCGAAGGCTCAGGGAGCCGCCCGCCAAGGCGGATGACCTCCCTCTCCAAGTCTATCCAGTAGAGACACCACTCTGCCTCCCGTCGATGATAGATAGACAATGCATCATCGCGCTGCGCCAAAACTCTATCCCGCTACTGCCAGCGAGCCCGTAGAAGATCCCTCTCCAGATCCGCATCCGTAGTAGCTTCGTAAGTCGTGCAACCTCATCGCCTACATCCGACCCCACCCCCTCCGTATCTGTCGGATGCATAGGACTCACGGGGACAGTAGCCTGCTCAGGCTCCAACTGCTCCTCCACATCCTGCATGTCCGGCTGCTCTGGAACACCCAAGTCCACATCCTCATCTCCCACATCCACCATGTCTGCATCATCCAACGGCCCTCCCCAATCACCCCCTGCCGCCTCAGCATCCTCCACTGCCGCCTCCGTGCCTCCCAGTGGACCCTCTCCTCTCCAGCGCCGCAATACCCACCACGAGTCATACTCAGTGGTAGTACCTACGTCATCCACATCCAACACCTCAATCACCGCATCCGACTCCTCGCCCAATGGCACGAGGACCGGTGGCTCCAGATCCCTCTCATCTCCCCGACGGCGATAGCCTACGGGCTCACCAGGCAACCCCTGGCGCACCCCAAACTGTCGTGTAACCCGACGGTACGGAAAGAACTCATGCTCCGTCCCGTGCCGCCCAGTCAACCATCGCTCCCTCCGTACCCGTCGGAGCCACTCTCCGACCTCAGGCCAGGCTGGACAGTCCGAATAGGGACGCCAAAACACCTCCCCTGGAGTGAGCCGCGAAAAGGCATCAATGTAGTGCTCACGCACCTGCCCATCGCCGACTACGCACTGCTCCGAGACCGTCGCCACAAAGCTGCATAACCAATCTCATCATCCTCCATCGCCGCCCGAGTCATCCACGGTAACCCGGTAAGCCTCTCAACGACTATGTCTTGCCAACCCGACTCGCAACAAAAAGCTGCAAGCGACACCCTTCCGTTGTCGACAGCGGACCCGTACTGACTCCCGTAAAGCTACGCCAACAAAGTCTGTCCCCATCTCAGGATCAACGGTGCCTCTATCGGGCACTCTGCCAACTGCCACACCAAATCCAGCAGGTTCCACGGGAACCTCGCGCCTGACGAATCAGGGAGAAGAATGTTAGAAATGAGGCCCATCAGGAATGCGTGCCTCACTCCTAACACCCCCCTCTCCTTCCACCAGCCAACCAAAATCCTGCTGACCTGGCAATCCGCCTCGGTTGTCTCCACTGGGTCTGCTACACCCAGCTCCCCCATATGCCCAAAACATCTCGTGAGTATAGCGATCCAGTGATCAAACGGAGATGTCCTAATAAGCGAGACCATCTATCGAAATCCGAAGCAACCGATAGACGTCCTCAAGAGTCACGGTCATCTCCCCTGTCGGGAGATGGAAAGTATTGGTCCGCGGATCCCAAAGCTTGATCAGGGCCGTCAGATAGGCCTGATCCGAAACCACAGGCTCCAGTCGAGCCACCTGCTTGAGCCCAAGGGCATCAAGCCATTCCCAGTCATCATCAGTCAAGGCCAACCGCGCCTCAGTAAAGGCGGCGGGTACACGGTAGCGGCTCCTAACAACTATGCAAGCAAACAAAAAAAAAAATAAATAAATAAATGAAAAAGATAAAATTTTCAGTTCTAGGGTTTCTAACCTTAGTTGTTAAACAAAAACATCACAAAAAATCTTAAAGTTTTGAAAAGCGCAACACAAAAACAATGCATTAAATTAAAGCAAAATAAACCCTAGGGTCACTTACAGGTCTCGCCTCGGCTCCGCCGCTCGAACCAGTTTGTGCACTCATGATGGCAGAGAGAATTCCAGCAGCGCTTCGCTTCGCAGAATTACCTCCTCCTCCCGAAGCTCCAAAATCGCAAGAAAAAATGACACAAATGAGCCCAAAATCAAGTTTTGGCCCTTAAATAAGCCTTTTGCCTTGGAATTCATCCTTGAGTGGGACGAGCGCTACGATCAGCGCTCGTCCCACCCGAGGACGAATTCTCCAGTGAATTCGTCCCACCCAGGGACGAATTCAGGCCAGCACAAAAAAAATCAAGAAAAATGACTAAAAATGCACTAAAAACAGACAATAAAGCTGCATGACAGGATTGCAAATGCAACTGACAACATGGGCATACAAAATCGACATCGGGGTCACAAATTATCACTATCCTACTCCCTAAGAAGGCTACCATAGCCGGACCGCTCCAGGGGAAGACAGATTTTGACAATTTAATCCCAAAATGGTGTCACAAAAAACAACAAAACAACAAAAAATGCAACACAAAACAAGCAATAAACATTTTCAGACACAAGTACTCTTGCACTTAACCTCTTGGCATAGCAAAATTGATGTCGGGGTTTGCATTGTCACTATCCTACTCCCGAAGAAGGCTACCATAGCCGGACCGCTCCACGGGAGGACGGATTGCCGACAATTCAATCACCAAATGGTGTCACAAAAACAACAAAAACAGTACAAAATTCAACAAAAACACAACAAAAACATTGCCGGGCATAAGTGCTCATGCACTTAACCTCTAGGCAAAGAAAATCGATGTCGAGGTCCAAATTATCGCTCTCCTAATTCCCCAAGAAGGCTATCATAGCCGGACCGCTCCACGGGAAATAGGTTTTCGACGATTTCACCTCATTATGACATCACCAAAAGGGTTAACACCCACCAAAAATAGGTCCATATGTTGGAAAAATTGCACACGCTTAACGGTAAACCCTCTAAAGGCAACCTTGCACAAGTCATCTTGGGTCAAGCGACTCGTCGCTTCTCTCACGAAGGTCATTCCCTCATCGATTCGTCGCTTGAGGGGGTAGTCACACTTAGTCACCAATCAACAATCACACACCCAATTAAGGAAAATGACATGCATTCAAAGAATCATTGACAAAGACAATCACGCTCCTGCTTGGGGCAATAAACAAGCAACAATCAAATCAATCAAACACTTGGCATTTCGTGAATCATGAACACAAGGTTCCCCATAAGGATAAAAACGCCCTTCACTTGTTCATGGCTGATCAATGTCTAAGTTCAAGTCACACCTCACCAAAACAGGTTAATACTTGAAATCAAATTCCTTAGCTCGTCAGAAGCAAGGATTCAAGAATGCATGCCCTTTCCATACTTGGGGCATCAAAAGTTGGTTAGGTTACCAAGAAACCCTAATCATTAGTGCTTTGGTTATCTATTTTTGCTCAGCACTGCGTCACCCGTAGCGCTTCCCAAAAAGGGGCATCTGTAGACACCAAAACAGCACCAATCCGATTATGTGATTGCAAACACTGATCGCTTTGACAAACACAGCCCCCAGGGCAGCCCTCAGAGGTTAAACGGTGGTCTTAACCACTTTCATAGCAATTTTGTAAGGTCAAGAAGCAATTTGGCACACTTGGAAACTTTGCCCGGGTACTCGTCTCACCCGGGACGAATTCAAAATAGAATCCGTCCCACCTCGGGACGAATTCTAAATCCGTCCCTGGGTGGGACGAATTCTAAGCTTAACGGGCAAAAAGGCAAATGGTGCCAAGTGGCAGCCTAGAACAGTCAATTAAGGGCTCCTGCCTTGCACGCATGTGTAAGTGGACAGAGGGGCCGTTAGAGGACTATTACAAAAAGCATTTATCAAAGTTCAAGTCAATGGAGGACTCCCCTCCCTCATGGGAAGACAATACTGCCACATGGCGCCTATGGCCAACACTTGGCATTTGTGCTTCCCTCCCAAAAGAGACCCCTTGGGTCTATAAAAGGTGGGACTTTTCTCACCCAAAACATACGAGGTTGAAGGAGTGTTCAAGCAACGAAGTCCCTGCCGAATTGAAGACTCACTTGCATCCCCCTTTGTTCACCTTCCCACATCCACCAATCTCTTTTGCAAGGGAGGTTGTTGGGTGGCCTTTGGAAGCTCGAACCTTACTCAAATCCGACGCATGGACATCTGAACCTACCAATTCGCCGACCCCCAATCCTAAAAGGTTTTGGGCCCATCCCTGGTGGATTGGCTCCAAAATCGAGGGCCAACGGTGGGAGGCCCACTTGGGCACCCCCGCACCTCCCAAGTCCTAATTTTAGTTTTTGAGCACTTTAGATTATTTTTTAGATTGCATTATGTATGTTACTAGGTCCGATTAGTCCATAATTGCAATTTTGTAACTTTTGGTCGGATTTTAGGATGTTTTGTATTGCTTTGTCGTTTCGCTAACTTGCAGGTGTCAAGGTCAAATTCCCGAGGGTGGAGGCCAAATTGGGAAAATCCGACCATCTGGGTCGTCCCAAAATGGCCCCAATTACCTAACCCCCTGTTTGCGGGCGTTTTGCGAGGTCCGGGATCCGACATTGGAGCGACGGCGAGTCGGTTTCTCCTACTCGGAAGAATTCGTCCCACCCGGGGACGAATTACGATCGAAATCGTCCTGCCCGGGGACGAATTCCGGTTTAAGGTGGATTGGCCAGTTGCCTCGGTGGCGGTGGCCTTACGGTAACTTTTCTTACCTTATGTCAAGTTTTGAAGCAATTTGGATTCACTGTTTTCACTGTTTCAGGCAAATATTCATATGCATATTTCGTTGGTTTTAGAGAGAGAATGCTTTTCATTTGCAGCAGGTGCTACTAACGTCTTGGTCATTTCTTTGTTCGTAGGAGAAGCAGCGAGAGGCGAAGAACTCATCGACATCAGCGGCGGCATCATCTTGGCCCGCCCATTGCAATCGTGGGCACGCGGAAAGAGGAATCATTCAGCGATTGTAATCAAACCCTATTTGCGCTCCTAGCCCTTGAAAAGGGAGGAGGCATTATTGTAACAGAGATCAAAGGAAATTAATGAAAGGGCTGTGTTTTTCTCTATCTGATTGTGTCTCTTCCAATATGTCTCTTTTTCGTTTCATGCAATTTACATTTCTAGGACTTAAGCGTGCTTAATTTTGAATGCAATCGCACTTGGTGTTTCCTTTGACTTGGAGGTCTGGGTTTGAGAAAATCTAAGCTAAATAATAAAGCTTTGGCTGGAAAGCTATACTGGAGATGGATCTCCCAACCCACCTCCCTTTTCAGTAGAATCCTAACTAGCAAATACTTGGGACAGGCCAACCCAATCGATGTAGCTTGCATCCCCTTGGATGGTACTGGGTCCCTAGTTTGGCAAGCTCTCAAGTTAGGGTCTCAGGTTGTTAAAGACCACTTATTTTGGCAAGTGGGAAGAGGGGAGAAGGCTCGTTTCTGGATAGATTCTTGGGATTAGTTCCCACCCATCATTTCTGAATTTCTAGAATTACAGCCAATAAAAGCAACCACTGAAGCCAAGGGATGGATCCATATTGAAAGTTATTTCACAACTACTCAGCTGGGGGAGTGTAAGTTTAAGTAGTTCAAGAAGTTGGATGAGTGGCCCATTTCAATCCCTCCGGATTTGACTCCCATCATGACTAAAATTTTGATAGAAATATTTCTTACAGGGGGATACGTGGAGGATGAATTAGCCTGGGGCTTTGGGAGTCTTTGTGTCTATATAGTAAAGTATGGATATGACAGCATTCTCCCAGAGCCCCCCCTCATACTTTTTAGGTTGAGTACTGGAGGAAAATTTGGCACTCTAAAGGCTACCGAAAGTTAACTTTTTTTCCTGGTAGTGCATCCACAATGGAATCCTCACTTTTGATAATATCAGATCAAAAGGTATCATTGGCCCTTTTCAATGTGTACTATGCTACAAGAGCGAGGAAATTGTTGACCATTTGCTATTTGGTTGCCCTTTCACCCGATAGATTTGGCTGCGTTGGTTTGCTTACTTTAAAATTCAAGTAAGTGGTGACCTGAACCGAATGAATATCTGGGCAAAATGGAAGAAAGGTAGATTCAAATCTAAAGCTCTTCATTTTGGCTGGGAGCTCGGTTTAAGCTTTATCTGATGGCAAGTATGGCTGGAAAGAAATGCCAAAATTTTTAGAGAAACTTTTATCGCTCTAGACAGGGTTTGGTAGACCATTTGGAGCAAGGTTACCAAAACTGTGGTTGTTCATGCTGAGGAGGAAGCTCAAATTGGCATTGGAGCTTTGGAAGAACGCCTTGAACTACAAGAGGGATAGGACAAAAATTGTTGGAAACCTCCTCCTGAAGGTTAGATTAAAATCAATACTGATGAAGCTTCAAAAGGTAATCCAGGTAGAGCTGGAATTGGAGTGGTGTGCCAGAACCATGTTGGGACTATGCTCTATTGGGAATTGCAAGGCCTGGGAAGATCCACTAACAATGAAGACGAAGCCATTGCCATCAAGTCTGCTTCTGTTTGGGTATTGAAACATGACCACTGCAGGATTATTCTTGAATCAGACTCGCAAATAATGGTTGGAGCTCTAGACTGCATGAGGAACTTTGATCTGAAATCTTGGAGGTTGAGGGTTCTTGTTACCTAAATTAAAGAATTATGGAAGGAATTGGAGGATGTGATCCCAGTTTATGCGAGTAGATATTTGAACAAAGCGGCTGACTTTCTGGCTAATATGGGTGCAGAAAAGGAGGTTGGAGTTTAGTTGCACAGTGACATGGATATTGAGGATGAGGTGATTAGACAGGGTCTAGAAAGGTCCTTAAGCCAATGATCAAAGAAAAATCAAAGGGAGGAAGGTTGTCGCGGCATCGCGACATGTTATGCCATCGCAGTCACTGGAGGAAAGTTGTCATGATATCGTGACATGTTGCATCGTCGCGGTCACTGGAGGAAAGTTGTCATGATATTGCGACATGATGCATCATCGCAGTCATGGGTAGAAAGTTGTCATGATATCACGACATGTCACTTCGTCGCTACCAAGGGAGGAAATTTGTCACGATATTGTGACATGTTGCTTTGTCACAACCAAGGGTGGAAAGTTGTCGTGATATCGTGACATTCTGCTTCGTTGCGGCCAGGGGTGGAGAGTTGCCATGATATCATGACATGTTGCTTCGTCGTGGCCAAGGGTGGAAAGTTGTCGCGATATTGCGACATGTTGCTTCGTTGTGGCCAAGGGTGGAAAGTTGTCACGATATCACGACATGTTGCTTTGTTAGGGCCAAGGGTGGAAATTTTTCATGATATCGCGACATGTTGCTTCGTCGCAGCTAGGGGTGGACAGTTGTCGCGATATCACGACATGTTGCTTTGTCGCGGCCAAGGGTGGAAAGTTGTCACGATATTGCAACATGTTACTTCGTCATGGCCAAGGGTGGAAATTTGTCACGATATCACAACATGTTGCTTCGTCAGGGCCATGGGTGGAAAGTTATCGCGATATCATGACATGTTGCTTCATCGGGGCCATGGGTGGAAAGGTGTCATGATATCGCGACATGTTGCATTTTCGTGGCCAAGGGAGGAAAGGTGTCACGATATCGTGACATGTTTCATTTTCATGGCTAAGGGAGGAAATGTGTCGCGATATCACGACATGTTGCATTTTCGCGGCCAAAGGAGAAAAGGTGTTGCGATATCACGACATGTTGCATTTTCATGGCCAAGAGAGAAAATGTGTCGCGATATCGTGACATGTTGCATTTTCACGGCCAAAGGAGAAAAGGTGTCACGATATCGCGACATGTTGCATTTTTGCGACCAAAGGAGAAATGGTGTCGCGATATCATGACATGTTGCATTTTCGTGGCCAAAGGAGAAAAGGTGTCGCGATATCGTGACATGTTGCTTCATCGTGGCCGAGAGAGAAAAAGTGTCACGATATCGTGACATGTTGCACTTTCGTGCCCAAAGGAGAAAAGTGTCACGATATCGTGACTTGTTGAATTTTCATGGCCAAAGGAGGAAAATGTCGCGATATCACGACATGTTGCTTTTTCGTGGCCAAAGGGGAAAGGTGTCATGATATCGTGACATGTTTCTTGTTCACGGCCTAAGGAGAAGAATAGTTTCGTGATTTCGTGACAAGCTGCATCAACTGTCCATGCCAACCCCCTGCTAGCTAGTTAATGGTTCAGGAGATTTGGCTCCATTGCAAATCTTCTTCTACTATTGTAAGCTTGTGTTCTCTCTAAATTCGGCTGGGAAGAGTCTCTTCCCATATTGTAATTGATCTTTGTTTTAATACAAGTTTTTTCAAAATTTTCAAAAAAAAAACTTTTTGTTGGACATTTTGAGTGGATGAGTTCTCATTGATGTCAAGAATGAATGGTCATTGATGTTGACCATCATTTTTAGTGAGCAGTACAAATGGAAGCAGTTCTACAATTTGTGCAAAAAGAAGAGTCTGCCTTTAGTTGGTCAAGACCCGGTTTCAAGAAGTTAGATATGGTCCAAAGTGCAAATAAGAGGCCCAAGCAAATAATATTATAGAATTTTATTATAATATTAAAGAGGGAAATTTAAATTAATTATAAATTAATTTAATTAACTTCAAAGTTATTAAAGTTAATTATATTATAATTTTAATTTTATTATAAATTAATTTTTAATAATTTAATAAACCTTAAAGAGGTTTATAAGGCTAAGTAAATAATCAAATTGGAAATTTGATTTGATGCATTGACGTCATATGGCATGGAACATTGTGTATAAATGGTGGTAAAGTTTTGTGCCTTACATCCCTTATGCTAATGATTGAATATCCTATGCTCTATAATTTTTGTGCAAAGACGTGGTGTCAGCAAAATATATTTCTTGGAATAAACTGCATGGAATTGTGATGGTAGAATGAGGAGATGGCCTCTCATCTAGGATATCCATATCGATGTATTCTTTCAATGACTGTGTAGGAATTGGTGTGGAATGTAGAGAGATCTTGGAGTTCATCTGTGAGCATATGAATGACTATAGGGTGATAACCTAGGCCGAATTTGTCTATGTGTGATTGAACATGAGGGTTGATAGGCGTGCATAACCCTTGATCATAGTGACCTAGTCCAAATCCATACCAATAAAAATACCGAACATAGTTTAAGGTGAATTGAAAGTTGGCCATGTGGTCAAGAGTGTCGTAGAAACTAAATTGTAGTGGCGGTATCTTAGTATCTGAGAGCGATGAGCCTAGACCTACACACATGAAATTGTTTTTATTTTTGGATGGACCAAGTGGTATGACAGTACCAATTTTTAGTAGAAAAGCTGAAATATGACCAAAATCATGCGTACAATAGATTGTCGGGGGTAATACACAAGCATCATGAATATTATAATCACTGAACCCAAAATTTGTCATGAAAATTGACACTCAAGATGTCATACATGTTGGGTAATGAGATGGTGATTTAGAATCAGAGAAAGATGATGCCATTTAGGAATCATGAATGATAGCAGGAGAAGAATGAAGTAATTAGATGTCTAAGTAGGAGGCTCATGGTTCCCAATCATGGCATTCAGTCATGGTGGATGAAATAATATAGTTCACATATGGGAACTATGTGGTGATAGAATGAGGTGTAGGTGTCAAGCTAGGAGAAGATGTAAAAGACTGTGTTCGTAGAAAAAAGGGAAGAAAGGGTATTTGAGGAATGGGAAGGAGAGGAGGTTCTATAGAGGAAGATGCATGAGATATAACATGATTCCATGATTAGGGTGGTGAAAAATGTGTAGGTGTAGGAGGTATATCCATGGAAGAAGACAACTAAGAAGGAGAGGGATACCATAAGGAAGATGGTAAGAAAGGTATGGTAGTAGGATGAGGTTTCAAGGTAGAGGATGAGAGTGGTGTGGATACAGATGAAAAGGAATGTGTATGTGTCCTTGATAATTATTGTTGTTATGAGGTTGATGTAGAATAAGATGTAGATGCTCCCACTAAATGATGAGAAGGAATGGGGAGAACCTCAGTAGAGAATGAGAAGGGTCCTGGTGGAAGGTCAAAAATGTTGTAGAATTTAAAGGGGTCCTCATTGGTAGGAACACAATGAACAATACCATCATAGACATACTTGATACAATGATGTAAGATAGAAGGAACACATTGCATGTCTCTAATCCATGGATGTCAAGCAAGATATTGTATTGCATCTCATCCGAAATAATAGGTAATAAAATAGATATGGTACATATACCTACGTAGATAGATAGGAAAATGGAACCTACCGTGGATCATGTTGAACCATCGAATGCATGAATGTCAACCGATGGGGTCGTGAGGTGAGTGGATGTAATATGAAGGTGATATAGGGAGGTAGTAGAAATGATACTATGATGCAGGAGCATCTAGAGGTGGAAAAAAAATCTTGCATCACCCAAAAATATTTTTTTCTTTAAGTGCCAAAGTGTCACGATATCGCGATAGCTTTGGCACTTAAAGAAAAAAATATTTTTGGGTGATGCAAGATTGCTTTTCCACCTCCGGATGCTCCTGCATCAGACACCCGGGGTGAATTGAGAAGTGACCTTCACTTCTGATCTGTCTGAGGTAGACCCAGGCGGTCAACCTCTGCCTTCGACAACCAAGTCGCATCTTCGATGGGCCTGCCCTTCCACTTGATCAAATACTCAGAATAACATCTGTTTCGAGTACTTCGGCCCTCACGCGTATCAAGGACTTCTTCTATCTCATCTGCGACTGGAGTAACCGTGGGAATGCTCCACAAATCTGGGCTTGGTGTTGCACTGCTATCTCCTTCATGAAACTCGACCAAATCCAAAATGTTAAAAACCGGTGAGATGTTAAGTTCACTCGGCAACTCCACCTCATATGCATTACCCGAATCCCATTTCCCAATGATCCTGCATGGCCCAAATTTCTTCATCTTCAGCTTGTTATAGGTCTTGGCAGGAAACCTCTCTTTTCTTAGATGGACCATGACGAAATCTCCTACTTCAAACTCCTTAGCCCGGTGCTTCTGGTCTGCCCTGGCTTTATACTGAGTATTCATCTTAGCAATGTGCCTTGTCACCTCCTCATGCACTCCCTTCAGGTGTTCAACAAAGTCTTCTGCCTCAACACTGCATTTTTCTCTTGTATCTATTCTTCTCAACTCTGAAGCATTTCTTGGGCTGCTCCCATAGATTATCTGGAATGGCGATTTATTGGTACTCCTATTGACTGAGCTGTTATAAGCGAATTCTGCCTACGACAAAACTAGATCCCATCCCTTGGGCTTGTCTCCGACCAAGCATCTCAGTAGATTGCCCAAACTCCTATTCACCACCTCTGTTTGGCCATCTGTTTGGGGGTGGTATGCAGAACTGAATTTTAAATCCGTCTTCAGTTTCTTCCATAGGGTTCTCCAGAAATACCCTACAAACTTGGTATCCCTGTCCGACACAATGCTCCTTGGCAGCCCATGAAGGCGTACCACTTCCTTGAAGAATAAACCAGCCACATGGACCGCATCGCTAGTCTTCTGGCATGGAATGAAATGAGCCATTTTTGAAAACCTATCCACTACCACAAATATGGAGTCGTGCCCCCTCTGCGTCCTGGGCAAACCAAGAACAAAATCCATACTAATATCCTCCCATGGCCTTTCGGGTATAGGTAGTGGTTGATATAAACCAGTAGGCTGCCTCACACCTTTTGCCATCTGGCATATCCTACAACTTTGCACAAATTTTGCCACATCTTGTTGCAATTACGGCTAGTAGTAATTTTCACTAACAAGGGAGATGGTCTTGTCTCGACCAAAGTGTCCAGCTAAACCTCCACTGTGCTTTTCCTTGATGAGATTCTCCCTCATTGAGCTCCTCGAAATGCATAATTGGTTCCCCCTGAACAACATTCCATCTTGAATCAAAAAATTTAACCACTTAGTCCTGTCCAATGTAACAGGCGCAGTGCAGGCTTTCCAAGCTTCTGCGAAGTCGGGGTCTGCAGGGTATAAACCCTTGAGCTCAGCAAACCCTACAACCTCCACCTTCATCTCCATCAATAGACATTGCCTCCTACTCAAGGCATCCGCCACTCTATTGGACCTTCCACTCCGATGCTTCAAAGACAAAGGTATAGCTCTGCAGGAACTCAACCCATTTCAGGTGCCTCTGATTTAATTTCCCTTGACTGTTAATATACTGTAGTGCCTGATGATCAGTATAAAGAACAAACTCCTTTGGCAACAAATAATGCCTCCATTTCTTCAGAGCCTGAACTATGGCATAGAACTCCTGATCATATACCGAATACTTCCTTCTGGCATCATTGAGCTTCTCACTAAAATAAGCAACAGGCTTACCCTCTTGGCTCAATACGGCCCCTATGGCACTACCACTCGCATCACAGTCTACCTGAAACACCTTGTTAAAATCTGGAAGTGCTAAGACAGGTTGCTCCGTGACCTTCTTCAGCATGGCAAAGCTTTTGTCTGCTCCAACTGTCCACTTGAATTCCTTCTTGTTCCCCCTCATTGTCTCCGTAAGGGATGCACAAATACTGCTGAAGTTTCTAATGAACTTTCTGTAGAAACTGGCCAGACCATGAAACGATCTCACCTCAGTCACGCTTCTTGGAGCAGGCCATTCTATGATAGCCCTCACCTTTTTGGGGTCCATTTTGAGACCATCTGCTGAGATAACAAATCCCAGGTATACTAGCTCCCTCTTCACGAAGTTGCACTTCTTCAGATTGATCAGCAACTGCTCCTCCCGTAGTTTCTCAAAAACCCTCCTGATGTGCATCAGGTGTTCCTCCAGGGTTCTGCTAAAAATCAAGATATCATCCAAGTAGACAATAACAAATTTGCCTAGAAATTCCTTCAGGACTTCATTCATTAACCGCATGAAGGTACTCGGTGCATTGGTTAGCCCAAATGGCATGACCAACCACTCATACAACCCCTCTCTGGTTTTAAAGGTTGTCTTCCACTCATCCCCTTCTCTAATGCGGATCTGATGGTAACCACTTTTTAGGTCAATCTTCGTGAAGTACTCAGCTCCACTTAAGCAGTCCATGATATCATCCATCCTGGGCAATGGGAATCTGTATTTGATAGTGATCTTGTTAATTGCCCGAGAGTCTATGCACATTCTCCATTCCCCATCCTTCTTGGGTGCTAGCACTGCAGGTACTGCACATGGACTAAGACTCTCCCTAATCAATCCCTTCTTTAGCAGATCTTGAACCTGCCGGTTTAACTCCTCAGTTTCTACAGGCGTCATTCTGTGTGCAGCCTTATTTGGCAAGCTCGATCCAGGCACCAAATCTATGTGGTGACTGATCTTCCTAACAGGTGGTAAACCTTCAGGAACATTATCAAAAATGATATCTGGAAACTCCTCCAACAGTCCCATGACTTCCACTGGAGTTTCCTTGCATTCTTCTTCCCTAACCCTAGGGATTATTGCATAGCACATATGATCTGGCTTCAGGCCATCCAAAAATCTTCTTCCATCAACTAGACAGACTCGTGCACTGCTGCATACCTTCTCATCCGCCTCCTTCAGGGGTTTCAACTTATGTCAAACTCCATTTTTTGACAAGGAATATGTATTAGCTCGACCATCATGTACAACACTTCGATCAAACTGCCATGGTCTCCCCAGCAACAAGTGACATGCATCCATAGGCAAGATGTCACATAAGACCTCATCTCGATAAGTTCCAATGTTGAACTTCACCAGGCATTGCTCACTGACCAACACCCGATGGTCCTTTTGCAACCATGCAATCCGATAAGGGTGCGGGTGTTTTCTCCTCTCCAACTGTAGCTTGGCAACCATCTCCTCAGAAACCAAGTTGTCAGTGCTTCCATTATCGATGATGATGTTACAGACCTTGCCTATGCACTTGCATCTTGTTCAAAATAGGCTGTTCCTCTGGTCTGCCTTCTTTTCTTCATTCAACAAGACTCTTCTGATGATCATCGCTTCTCCTCTTTCTGCCTCCTCAGAGTGCTCAGATTCTACACCTTCGTCTGCTATAGCAGCTCGGGCCTGACCCTCAGGTCTTCGATTTGGCCTTTCTTGATGTTGCGGGCAGTTGTATGCCCGATGTCCTTCTTCTTCGTAGTTGAAGTAGGTTCCTCGAAAGACACCTCTTCCAAACCCTCGCCCAGGCCTACCTCTTCCCCTCGGGTAGTTGTTGTTCTGATTGCGTGGGCATTGGGTATTCTCCTCTTTCTCCTCTTTCTATTTTTGGCTACTGCTTGCTTCACCAGTCTTCCCCAAATCTCTGTATCTTCCTCCATTGGTTCTTCCACCAGCTCTTCCACCCCTGTCCTTTCCTCTCTGCTTACCATCAAATCTCCTATTCGGTTTCTCTTCCACTTTTAATGCAAACTGGTATGCATCCTCCACCGTGCTCATCCTAACCAGCCCTAGTTCTTCTTGAATGTTGGTTCGCAATCCATTGATGTATCGTGCGACTTTCTCCTTATTCGCCTCAAAATGGCCGGTTCTAATCGAGATCTGATAGAACTCCTCCGTGTACTCCTTGACAGATTTACTTGCCTGTCTAAGACTCTCGCATCTTTCTCAACAAATCCAACTCATAATCCGCAGGGATGAATTGCCTTTTCAACTTCTCTACCATCCTATCCCACCTGGTGATCTTTTCCTTTCCCCTCCTGTTCCTTTCTAGCTGTACTCCTTTCCACCAGATGCTAGCATGTCCTTTCAGCTTTGTTTTCGTGAACCTGATCCGATTTGGGTCTGAGATCTCTTCATACTCGAAATACTCCTCCATGTCGTTGATCCAATCTATCAACTCCTCGGGGTTGAGATTCCTAGAATAAGTAGAGACATCGAACTTTGGCTTCTTTCCAATCTGGGATATGGCCCTATACAGCCTAGCCTCTGCTGGATCCAATGCTTCTTCCTCATCAGATGGACCCTCTTCTTCCCAAACTTCATCTTCACCGGGTTCCTCCCTTCTTGGCTCAACTCCTCTTCTGATTTCCTCCTCGCAGGGCTTCAACTTGCCTCTGCAAGGCTCTAAGATCGACCTCTGCTTGTCTTGTTCCTCACACCACCATGGTTCCTACGCGGGGGCATCCTGTTCGCTTCCTCACACCCACAACCACAATCTTGGCGCAAACTGCCTCACTGTCGACGATCGGTTTGCGCACTCAAAACCTTCTAGCTCTGATACCACTTGAAGCAGAACTAAGATAACACACAAAAAATTCACACAAATTTCATTAACAGAGGTCAAAAATACAGCAGTTCTATTCAAAATGGCCAAGAGTCCTTTTACAATGCATGCATGGCCTTTTATAACAGACCCGACCCTCTTCGGACATCATTACATAGAATGTGGGATTCCCTATAACCACCCGCACGAATGTTCTGCCACCGCCTGCAAGATGCTGCCAGGTGCCCCGAATCATCATGGCCTGTAATGGCGGAGTGCGCTGCAGCCGCCTGTCCATCCACCCGCCGAGTCATCATTCATATGAGTGCCCTATAGCCATCTGTAGTCTGTTGCCACGTGTCCTTCTGCCAGGGTCTCTGTAACTGCTTAATACTCCATGGCCACCTGTAATTTGCTGTCACGTGTCCTTCGGCTATGGCCTCTGCAACCGTCGGCCTGTCTGGAGTCGTGAGCGTTTTGTCGCGATATCGCGACGTGTTTGCTTCCTTACGCCCTCTCTCCTCTTCGGTCGCGATATCGTGACGTTTTGGTCGTTCGGCCTCTATTTTCTCCTTCGGGCCGTGAAACCGTGACATGTCACGATTTCGCGACCATTTTACCCCTTGGTGCCTTTGCCCCAAAAGTGTCACGATTTCGCGACCACTTTGCACCCTGTCACCTTGCTTCCGAAAGTGTCGCGATTTCGTGACCACTTTGCGCCTTCGAGTCCAGATTCCAAAAGTGTCGTGATTTCGCGACCACTTTGCGCCTTCGAGCCTAGCTTTCGAAAGTGTCACGATTTTGTGACCACTTTGCGCCTTCGAGTCTTGCCTCCGAAAGTGTCACGATTTCGCGACCACTTTGCGCCTTCGAGCCCAGCTTTCGAAAGTGTCACGATTTCGCGACCACTTTGCGCCTTCGAGTCTTGCCTCCGAAAGTGTCACGATTTTGCGACCACTTTGTGCCTTAGAGCTTTGCCTCCGAAGGTGTCACGATTTTGCGACCATTTTGCGCCTTGGCTCCATTGCTTCGAAAATGTCGCGATTTCGTGACCATTTTGTGCCTTGGCCTCTTTGCTTTGAAAATGTCACGATTTCACGACCATTTTGCGCCTTGGCTTCTTTGCTTTGAAAATGTCACGATTTCGCGACCATTTTGCGTCCAGGCTGCTTTGCTTCGAAAATGTCACGATTTCGCGACCATTTTGCGTCCAGGCTGCTTTGCTTTGAAAATGTCATGATTTCATGACCATTTTGCGTCCGAGCTGCTTTGCTTCGAAAATGTCATGATTTCGCGACCATTTTGCGTCCAGGCTGCTTTGCTTCGGAAATGTCACGATTTCACGACCATTTTGCGTCCAGGCTGCTTTGCTTCGAAAATGTCACGATTTCGTGACCATTTTGCGAAGAAAAGAAGCCTGGACGCAAAATGGTTGTGAAATCACGACATTTCTGAAGCAAAGCAGCCTGGACGCAAAATGGTCGTGAAATCATGACATTTCTGAAGCTAAGCAGCCTGGACGCAAAATGGTCGCAAAATCGTGACATTTTTGAAGCAAAGCAGCCTGGACACAAAATGGTCATGAAATCATGAAATTTTCAAAGCAAAGAAGCCAAGGCGCCAAATGGTCGTGAAATCGTGACATTTTCAAAGCAAAGAGGCCAAGGCACAAAATGGTCGTGAAATCGTGACATTTTCGAAGCAATGGAGCCAAGGCGCAAAATGGTCGCGAAATCGTGACACCTTCAGAGGCAAAGATCTAAGGCACAAAGTGGTCACAAAATCGTGACACTTCCGAAGGTAAGGCTCGAAGACGCAAAGTGGTCACGAAATCGTGACACTTTCGGAAGCTGGGCTCGAAGGCACAAAGTGATCACAAAATCGTGACACTTTTGGAGGCAAGACTCGAAGGCGCAAAGTGGTCACAAAATCATGACACTTTCAGAAGCTAGGCTCGAAGGCGCAAAGTGGTCGTGAAATCGTGACACTTTCGAAAGCTGGACTCGAAGGCGCAAAGTGGTCGTGAAATCGTGACACTTTCGGAAGCAAGGTGATAGGGTGCAAAGTGGTCGCGAAATCACGACACTTTTGGGGCAAAGGCACCAAGGGGTAAAATGGTCGCGAAATCGTGATGTGTCATGGTTTTGCGGCTTGAAGGAGAAAACAAAGGTCGAACGCCAAAACGTTATGATATCGTGACCGAAGATGAGAGAGGGCGTAAGGAAGCAAACACGTCGCGATATCGTGACAAAACGCTCATGACTCCAGACCATCCGGCAATTGCATAGGCCATTGCAGAAGGGAACGTGGCATCAAATTACAAGTGGCCATAGAGCACTAGGCGGTTACAGATGCCATTGTAGAAGGGCACGTGGTAGCAGATTACAGATGACTATGGCACATTCCTATGAATGATGACTAGGCGGGTGGATGGACAGGCAGTTGTAGGGCACTCCGCCATCCCATGCCATGATGATGGAAGATACCTGGCCACAACATGCATGCGGCGATAGAACACTCGTGCAGGCGGTTACAGGGAATCCCGCATTCTGTGTAATGATGTCCGAAGGGGGTCGGGTCTGTTATAAGAGAAATGCATACATTGTAAAAGGGAATTTTTGGCCATTTGAAGAAAACTACTGTATTTCTGAATTGGAGACCTCTGTTAATGAAATTTGCATGAATTTTTTTGTGTGTTATCTTAGTTCTGCTTCATACTAATGGATGAATTGGTCTCAAAAAGGACATGCTTATAGGTGATGTCATTGATGGTTGCTTATATGTGGAGAGGAGGGTCATCTCCTTCACCTACGAGATTTATAATCTTGTGGTCATAAAAACTAATAGAAGGCTAAAGGTAGCATGGTATGTTCTTGATAAAGTTCACAAATGTGTTCGTATCATGGGTTTCAAAGTCAATGGATCAAAGGATGTCATTCAATACCTTGCAAATGGGGTTGAGATTGTTGTAAAAGGTAAAAAAATGATAGCCTAGTTGGGGCATTATGTAACTGATGTGTAAGGATATCATGGATAGTGATGATGTTTTGAGGTAGCTATGGAAAAATGTTTGAGGTTGTAGGAGGTTGCAATGAAGTAAATAGTCATGGAGGGGATACACTGGGTGCATCCTAGCATGGTAGATAGTGCTAAATAAGATTTGTAAGGTTGATCATGCAAACTATACCATATGAGTGGAGGTATCATTGAATATTATTAACCTGTCTAGGTTACCCTTGGGGATTGGATTGGGCTCCTTGGGGATTAATCCTCTTGTTTTCAAGTAGCAAGTATTAATAGATGTCCAAATTTTGATTTTGTGGCATAAGGAAGTTTAAGACCTAAATGGTACCCTAGTCAATGAGGTATTGGACAAGACCATAGAATGAGTAACAAGATTCTATATCATGGTTGTTTTATCGATGGTATGCACAAAATGCCTACTCAATATACCCTCAAGGATTGGGTTGTTTTGGGTCAATACATAAAATATTCGGTAGGTTAATATGATAAGCATCCTATAATCTTTGGAATAGAGTATTTAAGGGTTCAGAGAGTGGAGTTAAATTGTGTTGTGGAAGCTATGTACAAATGCCATGAGTTTGTTGCAATTTAGGTGGAAGGATGTGTTAGTTTGAAATAACTACTACTATGAAGGAGAAGGTTGTGATATGGATGAAGAAGCTAGAGAAGCTATTGCTACCTAATTAGCTTGTGGCGGTCTAGAAAATGGTTGATTTGATGTATTTTGGTTGAAATGAAAGTTGGAGTTGTAAGATGGTTTTTTCCTAAGCTTGATCTTGGAATATTGAAATTTTATATCCTTGATAACCTTGGCTTGAGTGATGGATTCCTCAAATATGTGTCTTTGATGAAGCTACAAGGTAGTATAGATATATTTACGATAACTCTTTGGGAATATTGTAACTAGTTCAATAGATGGGAGGCTATGGGCTAGGTCGTGGATGATCAATCTCCATCGAGAGATAAATTTTGTAATAGGCTTGTTGTTGGCCTATCATAATGTGTAGACATCGAATAAGTTGGTTTTCATTTTGATATTTATGGAAAAATATTCTAGGAATGAACTAGCCAACTACTCAAAGGTGAATAGGCTATGGCACAGGAGCATGTTGTACTAATCAAGGGCTTGTCCCCCAAGTGAGAGAAAAAAGGTATGTAACATGAGGGGATCACTACTATAAAGTTGATAGCAAGCAAAGCGATAATTGTTGATGTGTTCATGGGGGTCCTATTTACCTTTATACTTATCAAATTTTAGAATCTCAAAGCAGTATGGGTAAGGAGGAATGGAAAGTAATGGATGAACTGAATCATTGCACAACTTAGTGTATGTGGATTTTTGTGGCCCATAACCAGTTGTACAAATATTTATAATCTTAACTTCCTCTTGCAATATTTGGAGCTTGGGTGGTAGAGGTGTAAAGGATTATGCTGATATGGTTGTAGTCTGAGAATGGGGTGGGTATTGGAGTTGTTGTTCTTCCTTGTGTGGAGGAGTGTATTGCAACTATGCCGATAGATGTGGCTACTGAATGGTGTAATATGTTGAAGTGAATGGGATACTTTGTGATGGGGTAGACATCTACTAGGGATAGTAATATTTTAGTTGCATGGATTACAGTTGTTGCATAGGGATATGCTGTAGAGAGGCCTAATATAATGGTTGGGCAATAGGGGATGATGACCAAGAAGGAGGTGGTGTGAAAAATGTAGGTGCAGTAGATGGTGGTGGAGGTAGTGGTGTCTAGATAGATGGTGCAAATGGTGGGTGAGATGAGGTATCAAAATATGGTACTTGCATCTGACCATAAGAGTGATAAGTGAAGAATATTGACTGAGTAGAATAGCATGGAGTATTAATGGGATAGGATGGGTGTTGTGGATCATAGGTAGAAATGGGACTGGAATATGGAGACTAAAATGGAGTAGGTAGAGGGGGTCAAAAAATAGGAGTAGATGCATATGGTAGTGGAATAGAATATGGCATACCATACATTCCAAGAGGGTGGGTTTTAGGTGGAGATAATGATGAGAAATAAGTGTAGGCTTCAAAGGTAAGAATCTGAGAAGATGATATGGTGAAAGTGTTCACACATGATTGAGGAGATGGGGTCTACTGATGTTGTTGATACTGGAATTGTTGTGAGGGAGGAGGTAGTTGTGATACTACATCGAAGGATAGGAAGAAGGACTATTGGTAATGTGGTGGTTACGACACTTGAGAAGTATACTGATTGATGATGTAGGTGGTGAATATTGTTGCTATAATGAAGACTATTATGGGGAGATTTGAGATGAGGGTGTCTACGTGCTCAGAGTGAAACATGAGGGATCTAAGTCATCCCTATGATAGGGGTGAATGATGCAACCTTGGAGCAAGTATGATTGAGCAAGGAGTTATTCTCGAAGAGGGACTGAGATAGGCTCTAAAAGAAAATATGTGCAAAGGTAGTTGATGAAGGTGGATTTTCCTCATTGATAGTGCATAAGGAAGGTGGATGTCTTGGAGCAGTACAAATTATGTGGTCACAAAATGTGGAAGGCATATTAGGTGAAGGTGAGCGAGGAAGAAGTGGATGATCTTCGGTGGATGAGGTGGTGATGGTATCGCTACAGGTAGAAATCTCACCATGAGATATAGTGCATATGTAAAGTGAGTCAGAACCTATAAGGAGATCTATAGTGAGTGTGGATTTACCCTTTATGATTGAAGGGATATAGATAGACTGATTGGAAGTGGCATAAGAATCCTCCTCCTCAAGATGTGCTTGCTCGCACGTTTGGCTATGAGTGACAATAGGTATGATGTTGTAAACTATGAATTGGTGCTCAAAACTACCTAGAAATAGAAATATGAGGTTCTAGGTGTGCTTTGTGTGATATTTTTTGGTAACCCTATGAAATTTGGTAGGTTTCTATGTATCAAAACAAATTTCCCATGCTACTATGTAAAATAGGGGCTAGTTCATAAGGTGACCTGCAAACAGTCAACAGGTGGGTTGCTAACAAGTGAATGTGCTCACACCAATTTTGTGAGCATGCCAACAAAGTGTAACCAAAATTAGTGCTAAAAATAGAAAAAAAATGTTCATTTGTTTTGTGTGTTTTGATGTTGAAATATACCTCTAGAAAATATCATAGGAAGTGGGTGAAATTATAGAAATAATAGGAAATTCGTCAGCACGGAACCTCCTACAAAACCCAAGGGTGCACAAAATAGAACAATTTCTCAATAGGCAAATGGTGACCTAATGTAAAGGTATAGTAAAATGATAATCAAATAGGAGGGAACTCATAATGCTCTTATGAGTCCAAAAGTCTCTCATGAGAAGAGGTGGCACTGTCTAAGACCTACTACAGGTATACCCATGCTTTCGCTTCACCCTCAGGAAGACTTAATCAAGAATGAAAGTTACCTATTCACTAATTATATGAGCCTCATTAACAAATGCATCTAACCCTATCCTAATCTAGAGGTCCCTTTCGATGATGAATTTTAGAAAACCAATCTCAAGAGTAAAGGATTTTTTGGTGATCAAGTCTATAAAACTACTCTTGGGGGATACTACGATGTCTAGGGGGTGAGCTAGTGGAAGGAGATGAATTCTAATGTCATCAATATCAAGCAATGGATTGGGGATGAAGTCCATTATCACCACTGTGTATACCATATGAGTGTATTATGGTGTGTTTATTACTACTAGGGGTGAAAGCAACACAACTAACTAGATACCTTTTCAAAATGAAACTAACCCTAGATGCATTTTTGAAATAAAACTATCCTAGATGTATTTTTTTAAAGAAAAAACTAACCTAGATGTATTTAAAAAAAATGAAATCTGATCTAGAAAGCACAAAGGCAAGCAAGGAGAAAAGGGATGTGAAATCCTAATGTAAATAACTTGAAAAGGAATTGCAAAAATAACCTTAATACGATTTTGTGAAAGATGTTAGAAATATTACTCTAATGACATGGAAAAGATTAAAATGTGATTTTGAAATTTGAAAGGAATTAAAATGTAGCCTATGGATTTAAAAAAAAAAATTTAAGTTCTAATTAGATAACATGAAAGGAAAGTAAAATTTGAATTACAAAATTTGAATGAAATTGAAATGTATCCTAAGGATTTTGGAAAGAGATTTGAAGTTCTAATTAAATGACATGAAAGAAAATTGAAATTTGAACCTACTCCAATTGAGTTTGAAAAGATATTTGAAATGGAATTTGGAATGACAATGGAAGAGATTGCAAAATCCTAATCTAATTCAAATTTGAAAATAGATTTGAAAAAGAATTTTGAAATGACATGAAAGAGATTGCAAAACTCTAATCTAATGCAAATTTGAAAAGAGATTTAAAATGAGAATGTAAATGATGTGAAAGGAATTTAAAACCTATTCTAGATGTAAGTTTGAAAAGAAATTTGGAATACCTTTTTGAAAAGAAAAAAAAGGTGAAGGAATACCTTTTTGAAAAGAAAAAAATGTCAAAAGTCTTATTTACATGCAAACTGGGAAAGAGATTTTAAAGATCTATCTAATGCATGAAAATATGATTTGAAAGAAACAATTTGCAAAAGTTGGAAATAAATGAAAATCTATTTTAATGGCTTGAAAAAGTAATGTAACCTTAATCTAAAGGACAAAAAGGAAATATGAGATGATTTAAGATAATTGATTCTAAAATAACATGATAACCCTAATTGATATGTTTGAAATAAAATTTCACAAAATGACATGATGCATTTGATGGTGAAACTTCTTTGCAAAGGAATAACAAAAATAGGAGGTTCTAAGGGAAATACCCGACTCCTGTATTTTCAGGTGAACTACTTGATGTCTCTCCTATAAACCCCTATAGTTTTAGATTTTTCTGAAAGAGTTTAGAAGAGTTCACAAGCCTGTGAACTAGACTATTGGTTTGTAGGTCAGGGGGAAAACTAGATTTAGGGGCCTAAAATTCCTATGCTGTTAACTTGAGTTGTATATCAAGGTTTTTAAGGGTTTCGTTCTATGTTTAGAGTACCTGAAACAACATAATAAAACCATAAATTGAGTCAAATTAGTGAAAACAACTATTCAAACATAACTATTGTGGTGGTCCCACTAGGTGTGCCAGAATGAAGTGAAAAAAATACAACCAATTTATTAAACTGGTAGAAAATGTTCAAAGTGTTGCTTTATTCATTTTCAAGTAGGGTTACAAAAATAAGTCTCTCTTTCAATAGAGATATGTATTCCCTATTTTTATCATAAATTTTAAGCATTTGATGGTGTTTTTTGGATCTCCTTAGTGAAGGTGGGATTCTATGCACATGTACCATCAATATTCTGCTTGTATGTGTTATTTTGTACCTATTTGGACTACAAAAGGGTGTTAGTGTATTTGGGAACCTGTGTTGGTCATGTCCTGTAGTTATGAAGACAAATCGATTCAAATATACAATAAAAACATGATGAATTTTTTTGGAAATGTCACTGAAGCTACTAAAAACTGGTTTATACCTGATATGATGTTGTAGATGTGTTGTACGATCAATTCATAGGTTGGTCTATGAACTAGATCCCAAGTTCGTAAGCTGGGGGGAAAACAGGGCTGTAGTTGACTTCTGATGAAGATTTCATGTCTAGATGGGGTCTTAAAGTTGTTTGATGTTGTTTGTTAGAAGTAAAATGGTAGAAGATAATTTTGGTGTGATTTTGATAGAGTCTAGGTAGGTGGACTGAAAATGTGATAAAGGTAAAATGAGGGAAAATACCCTCTATATATAGGAATAACCAAGGTCACGGGGGGTAGTTAAGTATACCAGACCCAAGAGTCAATTTCTAGCATGGTTAGATTAGGGTTTATGATGTGGAGAGCTTAGTCATCTTATCACATGTCCTAAAGGAAATATATCATCCTCACACATGTGTCAGGAAGGATTAGATTTAACTAGGGTTAGCTGTAGACACCAAAACAGCACCAATCCGATTATGTGACTGCAAACACTGATCGCATTGACACACACAGCCCCAAGGGCAGCCCCTAGAGGTTAAACAGTGGTCCTAACCACTATGACAGTAGTTTTGGAAGGTCAGAAATCAATTTGGCACCTTCAGGCACTTTGCTCAATATCCGTCCCACCCAGGGATGAATTCAAACTGGGATTCGCCCCACCCCGGGACGAATTCCAAATTCGCTCCAGGGTGGGGCGAATTGCAGGTTTGATGGGCAAAAAGTCAAATCTTGACAAATGGCAGCTCAGATCCACCACTTAATGCTTCCTTCATCACATGGGAGTGTGGGTAAGCATTTTTGAGCATTAGAGGATGTTACAAGGGCAGTCATGAAGTCCCTATTCAGGGAGGAATCTCCTCCCCCCTTGGGAAGGCATGATTGCCAAGTGGCGCCTCTGCATGCCCAATTCAAGAGACCTCCAGGTCTATAAATTGGTGAGTTTCCTCACCCCAAATAGGAGAAAAAGGAGCATTTTGGAGCAACGAAGTGCTATCATTTTATTTTCACACCTATTCCCCTTTGAGTTGTGCCTTTCACATCCTTGATCTCTTTTGGAGAAGAGGTCATAGGGTGGTTATTGGAAGCACAAATCCAGAACCAAACCTGAAATTTGGTCACAATATCCCACCCAATTTGCTGAAAATACCCCACAAGAGGTTTTGGGACCCATCCCAAGTGGATTGGTACCAAAATCAGGCCCTAAACGGTGGGTGGCCTGCCCCATGGGTGCCCCCTCCCACACTGTTACAGTCCTAATCGCCCCTCTTCGAAGTGATGGGAAATCTATGATAGATCTACTTTCTTTCATTTTTGCATTCAGTTCTATGATGCTTAGATAGGTTGTCGTTTAAATTTCACCTTGTTTTGAGCAACTTTGATCATGTTTCCATCTTCGTTCGCCTTCACTAACTTGCAGGTAGCATCATCAAATTCCCATTGATGGAGGCTGAATTGGGAAAATATGACCATCTGGGTCTTCCCAAAATTCCCCCAATTAGCTAACCCCAAGTTTTTAGGTCTTTTGGAGCTTCCTAGGCAGGACATTTGGGACAGTACCATTTCGGCGTTTTGTTGCAGGTGAATTCGTCCCTCCCAGAGCGAATTCAAATCGGTGAGGAATTTCCGGACTATTTTTTTTGCAGTGCCCTCCTGGTGATGTCTTGATGTCCCTGTAAAATTTTTAGAGCATTTGGATTCATTTTAGTCATAGTTTAATTTAGTTTTCTCATTCGCTTATCGTAGGCTTGGGGATTGCATGCTTTATTTCATCCGCAGGTGCTATTGACCGCTCCTTGTTTCTTTGAATGTAGGATCTAGACCTCAGAGGAGCAGCAAGGAGCCAAGACTCATCCATGTGAGTGGTGGCAATGTTTGGTCTGCCCATTTTTACATGTGGGCACGCGGAAGAAGGAACGACACACATGGATGTGACTAGAACGCATGTTTAACGCTCCTAGCCCTTGGAAAGGGAGGAAGCGCATTGTAACCGAATCTTGAAACAATATCAATAAAAAGGGTTGTCTTATTTATTGGATTTTGTTCAAAGTTTTTGATTCGTTCATGCTTTCCCTCTTTTCAAGCACTTTTAATTTGTAGGATTTAGCATTCATTCTAAGTTCGATTCGCATCGCTTATTTGCTTTCCTTTTTGCTTCCGTATCCTCATGCTTTCAGTGGCGATCATGGTGGGACCTAGTCCTCTATTTTTTAAGATCAGGGATCTAATCGAAACTTGGTTGTTTTTGCTTGCAGGTGCCGAGTTTCATACGTTGACTGTTGTTCGTTCCATCAAGGGGCGGATACAGAGCTGTAATTCGTCTTACCCTGGGATGAATGGGAATTCGCCCCACCCTGTGACGAATATAGTCCTGTAATTCGTTCCCCCTCGGGATGAATTTTTGTCTGTGCGGTTTTCGGGTAGAAACTCAGAACCGGAAGATTTGGGCAGAGAAGAGGTAAGGATTCTAAACTTTCCCTGTCAATTTTTGTCTTCAATTTTTTTGTTTTTGGATTACTTGCTTGCTTAGGGAAAGTTTTCCTTTACTGCTTGCTTGTTTCCATTTTGCAAAATAAAAAGAACCCCACACACCATGTCGCAACATAAACACCAAGGAGCTGGTCGTAAAACCCCAACCCTTGATCAAGACCAACGATGGATTTCATCACCACCTTGGCTTGAATTTTGCATTCATAAACCCCGATCGCTACTATTGCTAGACGTAAATCCTGATGAAAGCTGACCGAGTGTAGCTAGGGTGATTCCCAGTGCACGAGGATAAGTCTTCTATGGTAGGTGTCAAAAATAGGGTGATCCCCCTTTCATACCGCCTACGTTCCATGTACCATCTGCTCTCACGTACCTATAGTTTCCCTCACGTAAGGGCGGGTATATAGAGAGGTTGGTATATCGGCCTGGCAATGGTATATCGAAGGGGCGACCATTTGTGGGAGCCATAAGAACCATCATATTGCATTTAAATGTTCTTTACAAAAGCTTTCAAAACAAAATCAAAACACACTAAACCAGGTCTAGGACACACTTTCAATATTTAAACGAGATAATCACTGCTTGTGTGTGTGTGTGATCTTTTCTGTTTAGTGTAGCAAAAAAAAATCATAAAAGAGATAAAAACCTACATAGCTTGTAGAGAGATACCACCATGGTGTACACCCATAGCCAAGCCCAAGCAAGGGCGGAAGCTACGGAGAGTGTACAAGGGGGCACAAGTCACCTCCGCTATAGTCCCAAGGACTTGGCCATTCCACCTTGGTGGCCGGGCCCACAAGAGAGTCCACATCATGGCATCTCAGAATGGGACTATAGGGGCACCCCTTCGAGGGGCACTCCCATCTAGCATAGACCCTTTCAGGAGGAGTCCTTACACGTGGCACTCAACATAAATGGGAAATCTCCCTTAGAATCTCGATACGAGTGGCCACCGCACGATGAAGCGCTAGAACATAGGGTCCATGAGGCGAGGCCGCAGGAGTATGTCATCCCTCCATTGCCCCCTCTCATTGTCAGAAACAATAGGACAAATCCGGAGCACAAAGCTCCTCTGGCAGGGCGAGCCAACTCTGCCCGCCCCTTTCACACTTATGAAAGGGAAAATGAGGAAGACCCCTACCTTCCTCAAGAGCAATATACAATGTGGGAGCAATGCACTTTCACACCTGCTATTTACCAAAATCATCTTCCAAGGCCAGAGCCTCGAGTGAATGCCGCTAACCTCGATAGGGGGAAGTGACCTATAGAGATCTCAGGTCACCACAATCAAGAAAAATGTGTAGGAGAGGCATCTAGGCCTCCTAGGCTCAATATGGCGAAACAGATCGACCTGGCAGTCGCCAGACATGCCGCCTACCAAGCATAGATTACGCAGCTTGAGCAAGATCAACAGTAGCTAGAGCATCTATACCGCCTTAGCAAGGAGCGCATTCAGTGCCAAATAGATGAGCTACTCCACAACACGGTGCCTGAGAGGCTTCCAACCCCTCGCACCCAAAGGGTAGAACCATATTAGAGGCACAATCCCTTGGTACAAGACAGGTCCCCATGACCCTACCAAGTGCTGCCTCCAAGACCTCCTAGACCTGAACGGGAGGCCACTCCCTGGAACAACGATGGGTTCCCTCCACGGGGACCCACCCATGGTCATAGGTCTCACCCAAAAACTCCTCGAGAAGCCTATGAGGAGTATGAACAAGAAGAGGAGCGGGCTGAAACGCCCTATCAAGGCGGAGGGGCTGCTATCCGGCCACCCCTCCATAGGCCTCAAGTCTCCCACAACCCACAATGGGAGAAAACTAAAGAGGAAGAGATTAAGTCTTTCGATGCATATAAAGCGCTTCTAGAGCATTTGGAGTCTATGGAAACCAAAGCTTCTGGGCCCCAAAAGCCCACATTACGCCAACTCCATAGTCATCCTATGCATCCGTCAGTGCCTGCACCCCCTTACCCTGAACACTTTAAGCTGCCTCAGTTGGCAATCTTCAAGGGTGAGGAGGATGCCCAAGAGCATGTGACGAGGTTCCTGAGCCAATGCTTTGGCATTCAGGACAATGATGCTTTGTTGCTGAGAACCTTTATAACTACATTCATGGGCCCTACCTCGGATTGGTTCATGCAATTACCAAAACACAACATCAGTAACTTGGATCAGTTAGTGGATGCATTCCTCGAATGCTTCACCTTCAACACCAAGAAGAAGGCATCACTAAGTGACCTGGCCAGCCTCAAGCAGTATGAGGAAGAGACTATGGTGGCCTACGAGAATCGATGGAGGACTCTGCTTTCCAAGCTACCCTACCTCCCTCCTATGTCCGACCTGACACAAATGTTCTCAAGAAGTTGTTTGAGATCGATCTCTGTGCTATTGTAGCTACAACAATATGCCACCTTAGAAGAAGCTCTGGCACAAGCCAAAATTATCGAAGAGATCAAGATACAGGATGGCAAGATTGCCAAACCTAAGAAGAAAGAATGGAACAAGAACACAAAAATAGGGACTATGCAACAAAAACCCACCACGGTAAATCAAGTTGCTATAAATGTCCCTAAGCCTGCATAAGAAATATAGCCTCAAAAGGCTAACTATCAGCAAGTGCCTCCTAATAATTATGAAAGAGAAAACTAGAAGCAGGAGCAAAATCAGCAGCGTCACCCTCGATGATAGTACACACCTTATACGGAGTCTAGGGACTCCCTATTTGACCGCTTGTCAGCGGCGAACTTGATCAACCTTCCAAAAATTCAAACCATAGATCCCAATGCGCCGAAGCCTAAGGGATACCGGGAGGACTTGTATTGTAGGTTCCACAGGCGGAGAGGACATGACCTCAATGCATGCTGGAAGTTCAAGGGTTTGATACAAGACTTAATTGACAACAAGACGTTGGTAGTGGACAACCCCATAGCACCAAACAACTAGCAGATGGGAGTCTTCAAAGACCCCTTGCCTACCCATGAGGCATAGGAAAAACCCCTTCAAGTCAATGAGGTGCAACAGAATTGCCCCATGCAAGGGTATGTAGGAATGATAAGCATAGTGACGAGGAACAAGAGATACCCAAGAGTTGCTCCCGAGGCAGCCACAAGAGAGGTTCCATCGACGTCACAACCTCAACAACACCCTACGCAACTTCCTTCGCCTAGACCCGTGACCATGATTCGGACCAAACTCACTCAGAGTTTGAGGACCACGTCGGCTAGGCTCTCCATATATGAGCTTATACAACAATCAACGCCCCATCGGGAGGCTCTAATGGAGATATTGAAAGCCATCGAGTTGCAGCCCCAGGAAGCGAATTCCTTCAACAACTTTGTGGGGCATGTAAAATGATGCACCGAGCCTGTCATCACCTTTCGAGAGGATGAAGTGAAATCGGTAGCTGATGACATGGCGGATCCACCCCTGCACGTTATCGCATGGGTCAATGGGATCCCGTATAAGAGGGTGTTGGTAGACACTGGCTCGTCCAGTAACATCATTACTACAGCGGCATTGAAACATCTGAAGTTGTCGGCATCTCATATCACGACCTCCACATATACACTACGAGCATTCAACGATGCAATCTGCTCGATAGTTGGCACAATCGTCCTACCTATTCAAGTAGGACAAAATACGATACCTACATTGTGCCATATTTTGGAGGGTGAGATGGCTTACAACATCTTGCTGGGGCGGTCGTGGATCAGGGACATGAAGTGTGTCCCTTCAATAGCTCATCAGTGTTTGAAATATACATTTGAAGGGGAAGTACATGTAGTCCCGGTGGACCTGGAACCCTTCAAATATTGCAATGCGGTGCAGCTGATGCCACAATCGACCCTTCCATCGACGCATTTGGATTTTTAGTTAAATCCATCTAGACAAGGTCCGATCCCGCAAGCATCCCCGATGACAAATCCACCAAGACCCCAGTTAGGTACATCTTCAGCATCAGGTCCTTCACCAAAGATGCCACCTATCATGGCCAAACAGAAGGACAAAGGGAAGAGACCCATGGAGGAGGTGCAACCTCTGGAAGAGGCACTGCCAACAGTATCAACCATCTCTACTAAAGAGATGCCTAGTCAAATGGAAGTGGAAGCTCCTAATTCACCCAACATGGAGTGGATTCAAGAAGAGCTTTCGTTCCCTCCCCCTCAATCACCAACAATCATTGTTGAAATGGCCAATACGGGCCTGGGGGAGTATCTAGTGTAGCATGTTGTAGCAATGCCCACACTAGAGTCCATGCAGGACATGGGGAGACCTCGCCTCCCCATCGGTACAATTGTTCCTTTAGGCTGCCCACCAAACCAGACCAACTTCATGTATGGGGGCCTTGATCATGGTACGGAGCCATGCATGCAAGAGGACAAAGATGAAGAGCCCTTTGCAGAAGATGTCAACTATCTGTCTAACCCGAACTTCGCTCTGAGATATCTCGGCCAATGCAATTGGCATGGATATGGGTTAGGTAGGTATGAGCAAGGAGTGCGTGTCCTTTTCCAACCAAGATACCAAATGCCTTATGACAATTCAGGAGTAGGGTTCAATCACCCCCTGCCCTTAGACATCTTGGTAGAGGACATGCAAGGCCTAGGGATAGGCAACAAGGGTGGATTGGCATCAGATCCTTATGCCAACCCTAACACAATGTATAAGTTGGGGGATTACCTCCCATGGTCAACAACCACCCTTGTTAACCTCAATAACCCTTTCCCTTTGCTAGAGAGAGGCAAAAGTTCGGGGACTCACTTTCAAGGAGGTTATAGACAGTGTCAAGAGGGATCTTCGAAGGATAAATTAGAGTATGAACCAACATCATATGACCCCTTCGAATCAGATAGTAATCAATCTCAAGTGATCCCCATGGATGACTATCAAGAGAGCCTCTTGACAATGTTCCCTCTAGAGGCTCCAATCGAGCCAGTGCCACGTCAAGAGAATCAGGTCCCCCCATGGAGAGTGGAACAACCACAATGGGGCCAGATTAATTTGCTCGAACAAGACGAGCCTGTAATGCCTCAAATAGTTATCGGAGCCAACGAGGGCTTTTGGATCTCCGATAGTGATTACGAAGATGAGATAGAAATGGCATATCTTAATCACATGCGATAGATGCAGCATCGATACCCCTTGGATATTAACGACATATTTGAACAGATGAACATAGTGCTAGGGCATGAGTGGTATGTAGACCCAATGGGGTGGGACCAAGTGTTGGATCCACCACTCCAGGTATATGAAGAGCACCTTCCACCCCGAGACCCTAGAGTGATATCAGTGCCGAGGGTAGACCCTATCCTCCTATCAGCACATAGGGATGATCCATTCGTGCCAATACCCACAGAGCCAGATCCAGAGCACAGGAGTCATCTAGGATGTTCAAGTCACCATATCCATGGTAATGGAGATCAAAATCATCTCATCAACATGATCTCCATTGACTTAACCGCCCCCATCCACAATCCGGCCGATCCAGCATGGTCATTGCATCTAGACATAGATGCCATAGACTAGGATCACGTCAATTCACCTCCATCCCCATCAGAGTACTGGCATTTTGGTGAGATGCTTCATTTTACCCTAGGGCCAACTCAGGATATCTTCCATGCTAAAGAGGAACCCGAGGTTCCCAAAGTATATTTGAACTCAGCAAATGATATCCATTTGATCTCGACTCCACACCAGTTGGAAGACGGATCCCACATGTCGATCGAGGAGACGACTAACATAGACATCGGCTCAGATCCAATGAATCCATAGGTGATCAAGCTGGGGGTAAGTTTATCCCTCGAAGAGCAAGTACGACTACATTGCCCTTCTCAAAGAGAAGAAGGAGGTTTTTGCATGGTCATATAGAGACATGTCGGGGCTAGATCCATAGCTAGTCACGCATAATCTAACACTTGATCCGACAGTCAAGCCAGTTAAGAAAAAACTATGCAAGATGCACCCAACAGTGGCCTTGATGGTCAAAGACGAATTGCAAAAGCTGTTGGATGCACAGTTTGTCATCTGCATGGATTATCCACCATGGTTGTCCAACATGGTGCCTATCAAAAAGCCTAACGGGAGGATTCGCATATGCATGGATTTTTGAGATCTAAACAAAGCGAGTCCTAAGGATGATTTTCCCTTGCCTAGCATCGACGCATTGGTAGACGCTACAGTAGGCCACAAAATGCTATCCCTCATGGATGGTTTCTTGGGATACAATCAGATTTGTATCAATCCCGAGGACCAACTAAAAATGGCGTTCACAATGCCTTGGGGGAAATTTTGTTATAAGGTCATGCCTTTTGGCCTTAAAAATGCTGGTGCCACCTACCAACGTGCCATGACGTACATCTTCCATGATTACATGCATAAAACTTTGGAAGATTACATGGATGATTTGTTGGCCAAATCTCTTTTGTGCCTAGATCATCTCGATGACTTAAGCAAGATCCTCGATCGCCTCATGGAGCATAAAGTCAGACTGAATCCCAAGAAGTGCGTCTTTGGCATCACATCTGGAAAACTCTTGGGTTTCATAGTCTCAAAGCAAGGCATCGAGGTGGACCCCAATAAAGTCAAGGCAATCCTTGAAATGCTTCCCCCAACTACCATCAAGAAGCTCAGAAGCCTACAGGGAAAGGTCACATCAATCAAGCGCTTCATAGTGTAGCTATCTAACAAGTGTCGACCCATGAACAAATTATTGCACAAGGGGGTAGCATTTCACTGGGATGATGAGTGCCAGTCAGCCTTCGATGACATTAAACAATACTTGGCTTCACCGCCAATTTTGGCACCACCGAGACCGAGAGTGTCGTTCTACTTATACATCTCAGCTACTGAGGTGGCATTGGGCGCCATGCTAGCCCAAAAAAATGAACTTCACAAAGAGCAAGCTACTTACTATCTTAGCCACACCCTGGTCAGTTATGAACTTAACTATGCATACGTTGAGAAAATCTTCTTGGCAGTGGTGTTTGCTACCAAAAAGCTATGCCACTACATGCTGAGCAACACTACGTATGTTGTGTCTAAGGAGAATCCATTGCGATACATGATGAGTCATACTTATCATAGTAGCCGCACGATGAAATGGATCATGTTGTTGACAGAATTTGACATAGAGTTTATTGGACAAAAATCCATCAAAGGATAGGTCATAGCCGATCAACTAGCAGAGGCTCCTCTTGAAGACGATCAGCCTCTAGTCATAGAACTACCCGATGATGGGGTCTTCCATGTCTCAGAATCACTAGATTCTGATGAGCCTGAGTCACAGGCCGACATAACCTTATTTTTTGATGGTTCTAAATGTGAGCAAGGTGGTGGTGTGGGAATTGTATTCTTCACATCGCAAGGGGCTCCAATGCCTCTGTCATTTAAATTAGACTTCCCGTGCACCAACAATAATGCAAAATATGAAGCCTTGCTCATAGGTCTTCAGACAACAATCACCATGAACATCAAGCGATTAAACATTTTTGGTGATTCGCTGTTAATTGTCAACCAAGTCAAAGGGGTATTCCAATGTAAATGCCTAGTTCTGCAGGCCTACAAAGCCCTTGTGGACAAATTCTTGGTAAATCTTGAATGGTACGACATCGAGGCACTCCCTCGATCATCGAATCATTTTGCAGACACTATGGCCTCCTTGGGGTCACTAATCTCGTAAGACCTTTTTGGTGATATGACAACCATTCAAGTCAAAACACTATCGCAATCCGTGATGGAGCGTGCAAGCTCTGATTTAATGCCAGGAATCCACATGATCCAGATTGAACCACCTCAAGATAGGTTCTCTCGAATCCACGATTGTCTAAAGCACGCCAACTGGGGGTCCTTGTTCTCCCCTACTCCCCTTAATAGCAACACAATGCTATTCTTACAAGTTCTTTCCCGCTCAAATTTTGCTAGGGATGAACTTCAAGAGGGATTGGCTGTTCATACCATCGAGGCTTCTGATCAGCAGGATTGGTATTCACCCATCAGGGACTACCTCAAGTTAGGTAACCTCCCACTTGGATTGACGCATGCCGCAAAATGAGCATTCAAGCAAAAAGTGGCAAAACATGTCTTGTTAGGAGACATTTTGTACCATCGCAGCTATGAAGGGATCCTCCTTCGATGCTTGGACTAGCAAGAGTCCACTTGGGTGATCGCCCAAGCACACGATGGTACATGTGGTGGCCACTTCAGTGGTATGGCTATCGCAAAGCGCATTCTTTGCATGGGCTATTATTGGCCATCTTTAGAGCGATATTGTAGTGCATATGTAAGGAAGTGCGTGAAGTGTCAACATCATGCTAATTTGACACACGTACCTTCCCAGGCCTTGCAGTCGATCCAGTAGGCTTGGCCATTTTCATAGTGGGGCTTAGACCTAATTGGAAATATTTCCCTTGCATTGTCAGGCCATCACACGTTCATCGTAACGGCCATAGAGTACTTCACCAAGTGGGTGGAAGCAGTTTCGCTTACCTCTACGATAGGAACCCGCATTGCGGAGTTCATTTTGCATAACATCATATGTCATTTTGGTATTCCATCCAAGATAATCTCGGATAATGGGACGTCATTCAAGAACAAAGGTGTGTGCTTTGACCACAAAGTACAAAATCTAGCACAGTTTTTTGACACCCTATTATCCACAGGAAAATGGGCAAGTAGAGGCATCGAACAAAATGCTAGTCACCATCCTCAAAAAGACAGTCGTAGATAGTCATAAATATTGGCACATTCAGATCCCACTTGCCCTATGGGCTTATCGCACTAGCATTCGGACACCCACTGGGGCAACTCCATTTTCGCTCGTGTATGGCTCTGAGGCTGTCATGCCTCTTGAGTTGGAGATTCCTTCCCTATGCATTTCAATGCAAGAGTTCATCGATGATGACACTACGCGGTAGGCCCGGTTAGACCAGCTTACGTTGCTCGATGAACGACGCGTTAATGCTCTCGAGCATTTACGTATCTATCAAGAGCAACTGAAGAAAGCATACAACATGAAAGTTCACCTGAGGGGCTTTCAGGTTGGTGACTTGGTCTTAAAAGAGAACCAACAGAACTCTAGCTTGCCGCCCCATCTAAGGGACAAGTTCACGGCAAACTGGTTAAGTCCCTATGTAATTGACAGTAAAATAGGACCTGGAACATACCGGCTAGCCTCTCTTGATGGAATCAAGGAACTAGAACCCTTGAACATCAGTCATTTGTGCCCATTCCATATCTAGAAGAGCCATAGCCCAACCAAAAGGCTCCAAGGATTCCCATAATCACTTGGTCATCCCAAAAAGCTCCAAGGATTCCCCTAATCGCTTGGTCATCCCCAAAATGCCCCAAAGGTGCCCATTACCCCTTTGGTCAAACCAAAAGGCTCCAAGGGTTCTCATAATCGCTTGGTCATCCCAAAAGGCTCCAAGGATTCCCATAATCGCTTGGTCATCCCAAAAATCTCCAAGGATTCCCCTAATCGCTTGGTCATCCCCAAAATGCCCCAAAGGTGCCCATTACCCCTTTGGTCAAACCAAAAGGCTCCAAGGGTTCTCATAATCGCTTGGTCATCCCAAAAGGCTCCAAGGGTTCTCATAATCACTTGGTCATCCCAAAAAGCTCCAAGGATTCCCCTAATCGCTTGGTCATCCCAAAAATACCCCAAAGGTGCCCATTACCCCTTTGGTCAAACCAAAACGCTCCAAGGATTCCCATAATCGCTTGGTCAAAAAAAAAAAAAAAAAATAGAAAAATCATCAAAAATAACAAAAATTTGCATCTCATTTCCATGCATGCTCAAAATCACCACAAAGATAAAAAGTTCTCTTTGCATCTCATCTCCATCCTCATGAAAATCAATCCATCAAAAACACAAACATATAGTTGCATTAGGCATCGCATACATACATTGCATATTTGTGGTCATCCAAGTCAGGGCACCATAGACTGTAATTACTTGGCAAAGCCATCTTGTTCCATATTTCTCCGCTTTATAACAGTACACCACAAATAAATGCCATTCACATCTTTTCACCATACCATAGTCAGTTGAATTTTAATGTATCAAGAGTTTCTATCATTCAGCTGTCAATAGCTTTTTAGCCAAATACTGTACAAAGTCAAACAGATTTTACGAAGGTAGAGTTCTACTTGGATCACACCTTGTTACGTAGCATCCCAACACAAATTAAAACACATAAAAATTCCCAAGTTGTGTGAACGAAATATGAAACCTGCAAAGCGATCCAGGTCACCATAAGCAAAATGGTTATCTTGCTCATCCCCCTGTGCGAATGACCCCAAGAATGCTGAGAGTTGGCAAAAGGACAAGAATCTTCCCTACCCAATTCCCCAAGAATCCCAAGTTCTCAAAAGAAGTTGCAAACATCATAAAAATTTGCAAAAATGTCAAAACTCCAAAACTTTGACATCCCAACCAAAGTGCATACATCAAAAGGCACAATAGTGATCCTCATCACTCATTATTCAAATCCCTTGCTCAAAAAAAAAAATGTAACAAAAATAAACAGTGATTTTTTTATCACTACAAAAGAGCAAGTATCCCCACACAATTGAAGAAAATAAGGGAGTCAAACTTGAATCCCTGGAACTCTCAGCATTCAAAAGGTCATGAGATAAACCTCAGTACCAGTTTGGTTGATAGCCTATTGGTCACTCGTGGCAAATATCCCGCATGACGATATATCTATCGCATTAACTTGTGTACAGATCAATGTTTGCATGTGGATGAGCTAGCTTACAGTAGCCTAGATCACACCGTAGATTAATTTGACTAAATACAACAAAGGAGTTAGTGGAGCTAATTAGGTGATCCTTAGTACAGGTTTGGTTGACAGCCTATCTAGCACTGGCGGTATCTTGACAAATACCACATAAACGAACTCAATTGCACACACAGGGATGTGAAATAACTTGGTTAAAAACAAGTCCGATTCATACCTTGTTAAAAGTCTTGTAAGATAATAGTACAGTCTTGGCTAGTTAGTTAAAACATCTGAGTCTCAGACAGCCTAACTACATTCTAAACCAACTGTAATATCTTTCAACTTTGCTTCACCATCAGAAAATACAAAATACCATACCCAAAAATTCATTTACCACAGCAATCGCCTAGGACAAGAAGCCACAGGTTCTAGACAGTTTATGGTGCCACCGCCAAAGATCACAAATTCCATTCATTCATGTTCATTTGCATCTCAGATACATTAAGCAACCATTGCATTCATCATAACACATGCATCCATCAATGTAAATCAACATGCATACCCACACATTCATCAATCATTAAGGCATAACATCAAATCATGACATGCGTAACAAAAATAAAGTCATCTGTATATATCATCAAAAATTCTTGCAGGCTACAATAACCGGTCATCTGACCCCGCAAGAATCCAAGAGCTCAAAATCTCCCAAGCCTAGGGCGTTGGCCACCATGATCATGCAGGATCTATGCGATAGGAACTACCCCCCATGTTGTGGGTCCTATGGGACCCCACAAGGCAGCTACTACTAGCCCTTGCATGACACCTACTTGATCCCCCCTCATCCAGTCGCCTATGTCGATAGGATGCTGACTACTCAGTATCGCTCCCTCTCGAGCGATGTGATGATCCACCTCCATTGAATGTAGGGACCCGCCCATTGAGGTGGCTAATCTCTACCTACAACTCCAACTACTTCCGCACTAAGTACATCTCCCACTGGCGATACGTAGCCAAGTTCTCATCGCACTATGCTAGTGCCATCTCCCTCTCTGCCATATGTGTTTGTAGGAGATCCCTCTCCCATGTAGCATCGGTATCCCCATCCTGCTAATGGTAGGTAGCCAATGCATTCTCCTGCTCTGCTAGCTGCATGTGTAAGAGATCCCTCTCCCGCAGCGCATCCACCAGCTCCTCATCGTGCTTCCACAGCAGCCCCTCTAATTACGCATTCTAAGTGCATAACCTTGACTCCATGTCCTCTAAATTTGCTTGAGGCATGGGCATCTCTGGAACAGCAGCCTGCTCTGGCTCCCACTACTCTGTGATGTCCTACGTCTCTGGCTGATCTAAAACCCCAAGATTCGCATCCATACCATCTACCTCCACCATGTCAGCATCCTCTAGCGGAGCTCCCCAATCATCTCCTGGTGCCTCTGCACCCTCCCCGCCTACTGTTGCTGCCTTTGTGCCTCCCAGTGGCCCCTCGCCTCACCATCACCGTAGTGTCCACCACTGGTCATACTCTGCAGTAGTCTCGACGTCGTCCACATCTAGGACGTCAATCACCACATCTGAATCCTTGCCAAGTGGCACGATGACTACCCAGTCCAAAGTCCTCTCGTCCCCCTGACGTCGATAGACCATGGGTTCACCAAGAAACCCCTGGAGCACCCTAAAATGTTGTGTCACTTGGCTGTAAGGGAAGAACTCATGCTCGATCCCATGCCGCCCAATCAACCACCACCCCAAAAGGGGCATATGTAGACACCAAAAGAGCACCAATCTGATTATGTGACTGCAAACACTGATCGCATTGACACACATAGCCCCAAGGGTAGCCCCCAGAGGTTAAACAATGGTCCTAACCACTCTAAAAATAGTTTTGGAAGGTTAGAAATCAATTTGGCACCTTCAGGCACTTTGCTCAATATTCGTCCCACCCAAGGAAGAATTCAAACTGGGATTCGCCCCACCCCTGGATGAATTCCAAATTTGCTCTAGGGTGGGGTGAATTGCAAGTTTGATGGGAAAAAAGTCAAATCTTAAAAAATGGTAGCTTAGATCTGCCACTTAACGCTTCCTTCATCGCATGGGAGTGTGGGTAAGCATTTTCGATCATTAGAGGATGTTACAAGGGCAGTCATGAAGTCCCTATTCAGGGAGGAATCTCGTCCCCCCTGGGAAGGCATGATTGCCAAGTGGCGCCTCTGCATGCCCAATTCAAGAGACCTCCAAGTCTATAAATTAGTGAGTTTCCTCACCCCAAAGAGGAGAAAAAGGAGCATTTTGGAGCAACAAAGTGCTATCATTTTATTTTCACACCTATTCCCCTTTGAGTTGTGCCTTTCACATCCTTGATCTCTTTTGGAGAAGAGGTCATAGGGTGGTTATTGGAAGCACAAATCCAGAACCCAACCTGAAATTTGGTCACAATATCCCACCCAATTCGCCGAAAATACCCCATAAGAGGTTTTGGTACCCATCCCAAGTGGATTGGTACCGAAATCAGACCCTAAATGACGGGCGGCCTGCCCCATGGGAACCCCCTCCCACACTGTTACAGTCCTAATCGCCCCTCTTCGGAGTGATGGGAAATATATGACAGATTTGCTTTCTTTTATTTTTGCATTTAGTTCTATGATGCTTAGATAGGTTGTCATTTAAATTTCACCTTGTTTTGAGCAACTTTGATCATGTTTCCATCTTCGTTCGCCTTCACTAACTTGCAGGTAGCATCATAAAATTCCCATTGATGGAGGCTGAATTGGGAAAATATGACCATCTGGGTCTTCCAAAAATGCCCCCAATTAACTAACCCCAAGTTTGTAGGTATTTTGGAGCTTCCTAGGTAGGACATTTGGGACAGTACCACTTCAGCATTTTGTTGCAGGTGAATTCGTCCCTCCCCGGAGCAAATTCAAATCGGTGAGGAATTTCCAGACTATTTTTTTTGTAGTGCCGTCCTGGTGATTTCTTGATGTCCCTGTCAAATTTTCAGAGCATTTGGATTCATTTTAGTCATAGTTTAATTTAGTTTTCTCATTCGCTTATCGTAGGCTTGGGGATTGCATGCTTTATTTCATCCACAGGTGCTATTGACCGCTCCTTGTTTCTTTGAATGCAGCATCTGCACCTCAAAGGAGCAGCAAGGAGCCATGACTCATCCACGTGAGTGACAGTGATGTTTGGTCTGCCAATTTTTACATGTGGGCACGCGAAAGAAGGAACGACACACATGGATGTGACTAGAATGCATGTTTAATGCTCCTAGCCCTTGGAAAGGGAGGAAGCGCATTGTAACCGAATCTTGAAACAATATCAATAAAAAGGGCTGTCTTCTTTATTGGCTTTTGTTCAAAGTTTTTGATTCGTTCATGCTTTCCCTCTTTTCAAGCACTTTTAATTTGTAGGATTTAGCATTCATTCTAAGTTCGATTCGCATCGCATCTTCGCTTTCCTTTTTGCTTTCGTATCCTCGTGCTTGCATTAGTTAACTCCTAGGTTAGATGAGGGTTGAGTTAGGGTTTCTAGGAAATATCCTAACCAACTTAGGGTGCACACATGTGTGAGGATATGTTTAGGACTAATTTTATTATTAACCCTAATTAAACCTAATTTAATGATAAAGTACAACTTAAGTGAAATTTAACCACAAATTAGAATCCAAATTAGTCTAATTAGGGTTTTTTGTGGGGAATGGTCCCATGGGGACCCTAATTAGACATAGAAAAAGGGCTTAGGTGACCTTAGGAAGCTAGCAGGTGATCCTCTTGTGGGTAGAAGGTGTTTTGGGTGCACTTTATATAGTTGTGTAGGTTTTGGGCCTACAGATAATCATGGTGGCCTATGATGGCCTATGACGGCCTACAATAGCCTATGATAACCTAAGATGGCCTATGCAAGCCTACAAGTATCTCTGTAGATCTAAGTATCTAGGAATGAGCATGTGAGACTTTTACGTGTTTTGACATGGAGTACCATAAATAAATATCAATGTTTTCAAGTCCTTTTAGTATAATGTTCCCCACTTTTTGTGTATTAGACTGGGGAACCTGACAATTTTGTAGATGATTAAAATGTAGGCTTTCTGAAGCTTTCTGGTCATGAATATTGAAACTACTTGGTCAAATTTGGAGCGCTGATTAATTTTAATGTACTGTTTGGTCAACCATGAGGAATGACTTCGACCATGCTGAATGCACATGCTAAATTCCAGCAACTTGAAGAATATAATTTTCCTCTTCCTCTTTCTTAAATATATACATTGGAACCCATTTGCATTTCATCCACTTCAATTCAGGTCAGAACTAATTGTCTTTTCCTCTCTTGTGCCCATCAATTCTCCCTAGAATTATCATAGATTATTACCGTTAGAAATTTAGGGCTATTTTGTGCTGAGAACTAGACCAGTTGAAGATAATCAACTATTGTCATGGGTAGAAGTAGTTGTTTAATCATGAAGTCGGCCTTGCTGCTGCTTATTTTGAGCACAGTTGTATTACATATTCAACCTGCGGATGCAAGTCGAATCCTTAAGCGAAAATCAGAGCCGAATAGGCGTTTTTCTGATATTATTTCTCTCTATGGAGACTGCAATGAGACTAAAAGTGACGTGGCCCATCCAGGCCCCAAACCTAATATACAGTTGGTCCAGCGCCTATCCAGATCTAAGCACAATCCCGAATTTGGTCACATGCAGCTCATACGTCCTCGTGAGAATATCACTACATTGAAGAACAAACTCCCTTCTGGCCCAAGTCCGGGAGTAGGTCACGCATATATTAACGCAGGACCTGTGAAGGCTATTTGGAGGGCAAGCATACTCAAGAATAAACTGCCTTCTGGTCCGAGTCCGAGAGTAGGCCAAAAATAATGTGCTCAGAAGGTGAATGTATGAAACGGAAGCGGATTGGGAGCAGTGTTGCATGCCAAAGTTCGATTGATATGTTTTGTGATATTTTGTAAAGGTGTCGCCGAGACAACGAACAGATCTCTGCAATATAGATACTAAAACCTCCGGAGTTAAATGAATATTTTCCATTTCATTTTGATTTGAGCGCCTCCGCTGTTAACTCAGTGAATTCGATCTCACATGTTGGCTGCACTAATTATTGTTGAAAATGAACGTGGTATATTTGTAAAAGTCAAAATAAAATAAAATCAATAAATAAAAATCAAATTCATATTCTATAAATTTGAAAAATATACAAACCATAAAACAATTTTATAATTAAAAGTTACAACTAGAAAGCTTAAGATAAAGCTATGTAGCACTTTTATGTATACCTCATAACCAAGGTCATAACATCTCACATTAAGTTACAAGACACTATCAAGACTTTTTAATGGTATATTTATTATTCATTTCATAAATCTAAAATATTTTAGGAGGGGGATTTTTGATACTTATATTAAATACACCCTTAATACCTTAAGATAGTTCTTTATAATTAACCTTATCTTCTGTTTATTTATCTATGGTGAAATTTCCAATATAAATATACTATAAAAATGAATGAAATCAATATTTATATTATATTATATTAATACATTTACCAATAGAAATATTTCATCTTAAATGTTATTTACCCTTTATTTGCTCTTATCCACGAAAGCTCCTTTTCATAACAATGAGGAATTAATGTGATCAATATAACATTGTTGAAAGAACTATATTTATTGAGGAAAATTTTCGATGAATTCCTTGTTCCTTTAATTTAATATTTATATTTTATATCCATTTTATATATACACCTATGCACATATTTAAATATTAGTTTTATTATATTTATTAAATAGTAAATAATAGATTACTTTATAAGTTCAGTGTGTTTTTTTAGATTTTAAATTCATTTTGACTTCTATGAATTGATTGTATTACTTTTTTTATTAGATATAGAAGGGGTTTTGAAAGGGTTCATGGACCTTTTACCTTAAGAAAAATCCTTTAAAACTTAGCTTAAGATTAGGAGGAACACGAACAACTATAAAGCCTTACAATTGACTACCCATCACTAAGTGAATCAGCTACAACTTGATATAAGAAATAAAATTAGAATAACGTTGGTGAGATTTAGGAAAACCAACCACTAGGTATACATCCAAATGCCACAAAAACTTTTACTACCGAATTCCACATCTTTAAAATTTGAAATAGCAACCAATAGCACATATACTACACTGAAACATCATTGAATCTACCAATTCTAAGAGAATATCCATAGAGACCTCCTCTAAAGTTAATAACTAAGAAGAAAACTCCAATCCTCCCCAACTCAGAATAAATACATTTTAATATTTGCAAAATCTAAAAAGCTTCTAGATCCACAAAATGATCCACATTTAAATAAAACTATAAATACTCCAAAGTTAATAATTGAGAAAGAAAATCCAACCCTTCCAGCATAGAATAAATAAAATTCAACATCTGTAAAATCTAAGAATATTTTGGATCCAGAAAATGACCCAATATTTGAATAAAATTAGAAATTCTCCAAAGTTAATATCTAAGAAGGAAACTCAAAATGTTGGATTCTAGAAATTTTTGTGAGCATAGCTATGTCAAAATGTTTTTCCTTTTGGGTGTTTCAGGAGATTTTTTTATTTTTGTCTGCAGCATATCGGGTTGGCTTGGGCATTACCAGATGCTATCCTCGATTTGATTCAACAATGGACGTCTCCTTTTTCCTCACCCCATCTCAAGTATTTTTGGAAGTTTTGGCTTCCCCATCTTCTTTGGGGAGTGTGGAAGGAATGTAATGCAAGGGAATTTAAGGATAAGGAGGGATATTTCATGCTTCTAAGTTAGAAAATATTGTGGAAATTTTATGAAAATGTGTCCTTTGCATTGAAGGATTCGATATTCTCCATTCCTAGGGATCACCCTGATTATGTGGTTAAGCGTGCTCTTGGTTTTTACCCTGATTTAAGATCACCTTTGGCTCCTAATTTGTGTACTTTTATCTGTTGGTCCCCACCCCCTCTGGGGTGGTTGAAATTTAATTTTGATGGGGCATCAAAAGGAAATCCGGACAAGGTTGGTGCTGGTGGCATCATTCAGGATTATTTTTATAATGTCATTCTAGCCTTTACAAAAAAATTAGAAGTGTAAACATTTCACTTTGTAGAATATCGGGCTTCATTTATTGAGATTAAAATGCTTAAATATCTAGGTATTCATAGGGCGATAATCAAAGGAGACTCATCCAATATCATTAACATGCTTAAAGGTGTTTGCGGACTTGGATGGTGTATTTCCAACTTGATTGATGAGTCAAGAGCTCATTTATCTTCCCTGAAATATTCGGTCATTAGGCACAAGTTTAGAGAATGGAATGTGGTTGCTAATTGCCTTGCTAACATAGGTGTGACTAGCTAGGGTCTTATGGTTTGGCACATTGGCTTTCCTTTGGAGTTATTACACCTCATTAATTATGATAAGCCTTAATATTTTTTGGGTTGTGTATGGATTTCTGGTGCCGCTCCTTTATCTCTGTAGGTGCAGGCAGTTATTTGTTTATGGAATGACGGTGGAGTGCCTTTACTTTGCTCAGTTTCCTTGTCCTTTCATCCCTACTCAATCCAACACTTGATTATTGAGATGTTAGGATTTCCCCCTCATATTTTTTAAATTTCAAATTTTCAACTTCATTCCAACATCTTGTCAGACTCTTGGGAGATGGACCACCCTAGCTCTTTTACAGTCTCTAGAATATTCTTGGTGGGTGCTCACATCTATGGTGTTTGGTAGTAGTTCCTGTCAATCTCCTCTTGGGAAGGTTGCTTTGTTGCACGGACTGAGATATGGCATTTATTTTTCCAAGTATGGTGTTGCTTCTTCCAATACCCCCTCACATGTTTTGATATAATGCACATATGATAATTTTTTGGTTGGGATGTATAGGTGGAACTTCACCCGTGTTACCTTCTTGTCCTTCGTGTGAGCACTTGGTTCCTTCCAAGAGTCCTTTAAGGATTTTCGTTTTGGTATGTGGGGGTTTTTCCTTTACCTTTTGGGCACCTGCTTGGTAATATTGGTCTCGCTTTCTTGCTGGTTACGATGCTTACTACTATGATGGATTTTGTCTTCTTGCCTGTAACTTGGTTTTTTGCTTATTATATTGAGGGTGGTCAATTTTCCTTGGTGTTTACTCCTAAAACACTTTTTTTTCCCCTATTTATTCCTCCAAAGCCCTTATTTTGTGCTCGAATGTTGACTTATGCGTCGAGACTTCTGTTTATATACAATGTTAAGTTTGGGGCTGTCTCTCATTGGTTTTTACTATTGTTGGGAGTGCTATTGTTTAGGCCTTTTCCCTCTATTTTGAGTCTGAGTTTACCTAGTGTGTTGTTACTATGGGTAAAGCTAAGATCTATCTAGTTAAACTTAAATTGAGCAAACCCCATCTTGAGCCTACGTCTATTTCCTTTGATGAGGAGGTTAAGGCAATCCTGGCGAAGGGGGGTCTTTTGGAGGGTATTCAAAAGTTTCATGGTCATAGCCTAGTGCTCACTAACTAGATGGTTTCTTTGTGGAATTATGGTTGGGTTAGTGTTGTCTCTTGGTCGTTTTAGGTTACGATGGAGCTCCTAAGCAGGACTACTGGCTTGGTGCTTTATGGAGCCTATCACAATCAAGATAGACATTCTTTGTTGTAGGAGATCAATATTTTTCTGGACAAGGAGGAATTTTTTCCCAAGATCCAGAATGGTTTTAGCACTGCGGCTCTACCTCCTCCCTGGAATTAGGTTGTTAGGGTTATTATGGACTATTTTACTCTTGACCCTTCTTATGAAAATATTATGATTTTTCATGCTATGTTTTTAAATCATTTGAGACACAAAGCTTGTATGTATATTCCTCTATTTCTTTTCCATTCCATGAAGAAATCCTTCCTAAAAATTCAAGGTGGTCATGGTAAAGCCCCTATCCATCAAGGTCTGGCATTGCTAGTGTTTGAATAGACTACCTCTAAACATGGTTTAAATGCTAATAATTTTATTAAGTCTTTTACAGATCTTCCTAGTCCCTTGGATGGTGGTACCAAGGTGTTGATGGAGTCCCTTTGCTCTCTCGGTGATGGCTCTCATCCAATCTCTAGGACAAATTCAAATTGTAGTGAAGACATTTATTCCTTTACCTTCAGCTCTGGTTCTGGGAAGGTCTCCAAAAATATTCAAGTCTCTTCCAAAGGAGTTTGGTAGAAATATTTGGATGAGGAAGTCGTTGCTTTTCGTTAGGTCCTAGTATCAAATTTGACCTACTACATAAAGTGATTTTGGAAGACTCTGTGGAACCAAACCTAAAGCCCTCTCATTCTATCATTCATGGAGGACGTTGTAAATCCAAGTGGCTATGGTGTAAAGGTGAAAAAAGTCACAATTCCCCCCATATCTCTTTTTTATCGTATTTTTATTTTCTTCCTTAGGATTGCACCCATGAGAAATATATGGAGGAGGTTTATGCGTCGGAGGCCTCTGAGATGTTAAAATATTTAGTTTTTCATGATTTGAAATTAAATTATGTTAATCAACATAAATTTTGGTGCTCATTGAAGTCTATTTTGGATCTTATTGACTATGTCTCACGTTTATATGCTTCTACCACTCAATGGTTGGATAATATGGTGTAGAACTATCTCAGTTCTCCCTTCTTAGGTGCCTTGAGGGTTGGGTGTTTGTTGTTCTTTTGTTTACCTCATGTCTATCTTCTGAGGTTTTATTCTATTTTCCTCACCCCTTTGGCCTTCTTTGTAGTTATTGTGGGATCCCATTAAAACCCTCTACTTTTTTAATATTACCAAAAAAATGCTTTTTCTTTTGTGCTTCCTTTTTTGTCTCGATGCGGGAAGTTGTACATTTTTCATCTTAATTTTTGGAAGCACTCTGACAATGATTTTCCTATGTTAGGTGGGAATACTTTTCGTGCCTTCTATCTTTGAGTAGGAGTTCTTCCGTGGTAATGTTTTATTTTGCTTTCGTCTGCTTGTCCTAACACTTGTCGGAGGGTCTTATGTATCGATAACAAGTGGTTTTTGTTGGACTGGCCTTCATTCGAAGGTAGTCGAGGACTTTTGGTATTTTCTCTTGTTGTTCAGGGTGATTTTTAGTTGTTTTCATTGTTTGGTCTAGGCATTTGGTCTTTGTGCCCTCGCGTGTGGGTTTAGTGTGTTACCCCTTGCGTTAGATTTTTTCTACCTGCTTAGGTTTAGCTTGTTTTTCTTCTTTATGGTTCCTGTTAATCCTTGGTTTCTTTATTTGGTGAGTTCAAATTATTTCTCTTATGACTGGGCTTTGACCTTTAAGGTGGAGATCATGTATTTATTTCATGCTCCATTATGGGGCCTCCTCTATCTGTGTTATTCTTTTGGTCCGAGCTCTATTGTTTTTATTCCATTTTTCTAGATTGAGTGGGTTTGTTGAATTGATGGGTAAGGCTAAGATTTTTTCTCCCAAACCAAAAATTTTCAAGTCTCGGTTGAAACCCGCTTCCATCACCCTTGATGATGAGGTTAAGTCTATTTTAGTGGATGGGGGCCTTCTGGAGTGTATACAAAAATTTCACGGGTACAATCCTATGCTTTCTAATTGGATGGTAGCTACTTGGAATGATGGTTGAATAAGGATCGAGTCGTGGTCATTCCAGGTAATGACAGAACTGATCAGTAGGATGACGGGTCTCATTCTGGAAGGAGCTTACCATAATCATGATAAGAACTCTCTACTGAAAGAGATCAATTAATTTTTGGATAAAGAGGAATTTCTTCCTAAAGCCTAGAATGGTTTCAGTGCCTTGGTGCTATCACCTCCATAGGATAGAGTGGTGAGAGTTTTTATGGATTACTTTGCTTTATATTCCACTTATGATATTATTAGAAGTTTCCATGCTATGTTCCTTAATCATTTACGTAGACATATTCGCATACATATTCTATTGTTTTTGTTCCAATCAATGAATAAGCCCTTTGAGGATGTGCAAGGTGACCAAGGCTAGGCTCTCCTCCATCAATACCTTGCTATGCTTGTGTTTGAACATGTGACTTTGTAGCATAGACTATCTATTGATGAGATTCTTAAACCATTCACATATTTGCTCTTCCATGTTTCTACTAGAGGTGTTCATGGCAAGGCTTCTGGGGATGGCAGTCGTGCTCTTATACCTGGTCCTTCCCTTAAGTTTGATTCACCTCCTATAGGGGTTGACTCTGGGTTTGTGGACGTGGATATTACGTCGAATAGCATGACAAAAGGTAGTGGTACCTGCAAGTCCAAACACTTACGTAATAAAATGCGTGAGGATGGTGGATCCTCCCCTCTCTTTCCCCCTCATGATTTAGATGGCCAGCCAAGAGATTATCATAGGGATAAATATATCAATGATGTTTATACTCTACGGGATATCCTCGAGAAGAAGAGCTTCGTATTTCACAATCTAAAACTTATTGACATCAATCAGAGGAATATTTAGAGCTTGCTAAAGAGTGTGTTGGATTTATTCAAGGATATTTCATGTTTGGCTGCCATTGTTGCTCAAGATGTGGGTAATTTAGGGGAGAACCATCTCAATTCTAGCCTCCCTGCTTATTCTTGGATCTTGGATTTAGTACAATGTTTTTCTATTTTATCCCTTTTTGTTCGGTGGGGTGTATAGTTTGGTGTTGCTCTCTCAGGTGGCATTTTGATTGTATAGGTTGTGGGATTCCTATCAAAACCCTCTTTTCTATTAATAGTACCAATAAAATAGTATTTTTCTATTTTTAGATTTTTTGTACCCAAAATGCATCTCTAGTCATGTTTACACACTAGTAGAACACAAAACACAAATTAAAAGTCATACGTATATAATTTTTAATGAAGTACACTTGGTAACTCATGGAAGGTGAATCACCACATTTTTATATGGGGTACTTCTAACTTATGGAAGTTGAAACACCACATTTTCATGTGGGTGACCTTCCATATTTGATACAGTTGAATTATAGCACACCAAAAATATTGTATAAAGAGAGATGAACCTTGACTATAAAGACATAAGTAATGGATGCTATATTGAGCCTCACATTTCTTCTCAAATATTGCTTGCATTGTACTCTATTTTTTGAGCATTAAAATTATGATTCTATTTTGCTTATATACTAATATGCACCTATTTTTTATATGATATATTTTTAGTCATGATCTTTCTTCATATTTTTTAACTTGATATTCTAAGTTTTAAACCAGTCAAAATTATGAGTTTGGGATAAGTGATATCAAAGTGGTCTACTTTTTGAGTGTATATACATAAACATGAGATAAGAATATTAAACATTTGGATATTAGATAATAAATTTATTTTATTACTTCCCTTGTCATTCCAAACAATCTCAAGTGATAAATATAATGAAAAACATCAAGATGATTGATCCTTTCAAGGAATGAGATGATGGATGAATTTGCTCATATTTTTTAGAAACTCCCTACTACAAAATTTACAAGTTTCCACTATCCTAGCACCATTCAGTACTCAAGTTTTTTGTTCTTCTAGCAAATGATGCCTTGAGCAATGTGCTTGAGCTCTCTATTATTTGTTCATTTTAAAATATTGGAGAAATAATATATGTACCAGTTCCAAGATCTTTGATAAAATTGCAGTTTTCCAGCTTCAAAATAAGAGGATTTTTTTTTTTGGTTTCATTCCTGCGTGCTGCTCGCTCTAAAAATCTAGCCACAAGTGAAGGCCTACCATCAAATTTAACTTTCTTAAAAAAATGTAGGAGAAAATTAATTTGATATCCCCTAGCTCTGAGTCTGTTAAAAAATTTATTATAACAAAAATAGATCCATCCTTGGAGCTTTCTCTAACCAAAATTCTATTGAGTTCGCTCATAATAAAGGCCTTTTGTTGATGAATTGGATGATGAGAGGAAGCAAGGATGTATTGATAGAAATTCATCATATTCTGCAATAATTTGGTGTAGAAAATTCTATTCTGAACAAAATCAAGCCCATTAAAAAATATAATATCTAAAAGTATTGCTTCAAAATCGAAAAAAAATTAATTTTATTACTGTCATAGAAGGAACCATGGGCAACAAGAAAACCATTAAGACCCTTCTTAGAGCCATGCCAAACTCCAATAACATCATTAATACACCTTTTATAATTTTTTTTTTTGATTGGTTGAAAGGGTGTTGAAAGGTCCCTGAACCTTGTACAAGTATTTTTTACATGTTTTCCAAACCGACCGAAGAGACCCAAGAGCTAAAGATCAAAGAAAAATCCAAACACCACAAGAAGAAAAGTGTCGCGATATCGCGACATGTTGCATTTTCGCGGTCCAAAGCATGGAGAAAAAGCAAGGAGAAAAAGGTGTCGCGATATCGCGACATGTTGCACCATCGCGGCCAAGGGAGGAAAAGGTGTCGCGATATCGCGACATGTTGCACCATCGCGGCCAAGGGAGGAAAAGGTGTTGCGATATCGCGACATGTTGCACCATCGCGGACAAGGGAGGAAAAGGTGTCGCGATATCACGACATGTTGCAACGTCGCTGCTAGAATAGAAGAAGTGTCGTGATATCGTGACAAGTTGCGTCGTCGCGGCCAGAGGAGGAAAGGTGTCATGATATCGCGACAAGTTACATCGTCAAGGCCAAAGAAGAAAATATATTGTGATATCGTGACATGTTGCATTGTCGCGACCACAGGCGAAAAAGTGTCATGATATCGCGACATATTGCACCATCGCGGCTACAAGAGAAAAGGTGTCACGATATCACGACATGTCGTATTGTCGCGGCCAAAGGAGGAAAAGTGTCACGATATTGCGACATGTTACAATGTCGCGATATGAAAATAATTTTTTTTTCATAACAACATTATTAAATATTTATTTTTCTAAATGATAAAAAATAACAAAACTTAAACCACAACAAAATTACTTCAACGACTGTTCGTGTATATTTTTCCTTTGAACTCCAAGTAGTAGTGTTGTGTTAATGACTTATTCTAAAAACTCATTTGACGTTCAAATGTTAGTCTTTTAGTCGTGTTGGACGCCTATGGGAGTGATGAATTTAACAGGATTTCATTCCCTTTTTAAACTTTAACATTTTGCATTCTCTTATGAGTTTAAATGAATAAAATGAACCATCCCTTCTAAAAGGTTAAATTTAAATTGTAGTATTATAACCTTAAATCTTATATATAATAGGTAAATGTTTGATCTTTACTGAATCTTATTTTATTAAAAATAAGAATAATACTAAAATCTAGTAGACTCGACACTAAAGAGAATGACCGGTTTACTGTTGCTTCTAATACTACTAGTTCCATTGCAAGGAACTTAACGAAACAGAGAAGTTGTGTGGATGGGCGGAGAAATAACAAGGACGAATGAAGTTAAATATCAACGTTCAAACCAGTGGCATTCAAATGAAGATGAATATCAACGTTCAAAACAGTGGCATTTTCCTCTTTTGAATTAAAACATGTTTATATAACTACAAGTGGTGTCACAAAGAATATACCAACAACGAATATTGATTTTCTCTTAGAGGTAGATTGTAGCAGGATAAAATCCTCTATGTAGAATTAAACTCTTGTCGTAAGAGTTTTTAAGAAACAGTTATAGCATGGAACGTAATCAAAGCATAAGTTTCAATCGAAATGTCCATTGTCAATAGAAATGTCCAATGTCAATAGAAGAGACGCTATCCAATTCATAAGTTTGGTGGCTGTGAAATTCATGAAGGTGAGGTACCTTTTGAACGATGACCACAGGTGTAGGGCTTTGAATTTGAATAATAAAAGGAAATCCCACAGTCATTTATCACTTAAAAGGTAAACGAAGGATATTTCAAATGGTCAAACAAGCCGAAATCAACAATTTGTGTTAAAAAAGTCTTCTTATACAAGCTGTTGTTTTGGCATGGACTTCCATAAATAAATATCAATGTTCTCAAGTCCTTTTAGTATAATGTACCTTATTTTTTGTGTATGAACCTGAAAATTTTGTAGATGATAAAAGTGTAGGCTTTCCAAAGCTTTCTGGTCATGAATATTGAAACTACTTGGTCAAATTTGGAGCGCTGATATTTAAATGTACTGTTTCGTCAACCATGAGGAATGACTTCGACCATGCTGAATGCACATGCTAAATTCCCATAACTCGAAGAATATAATTTTCCTCTTTCTTATATATATACATTTGCACCCATTTGCATTTCATCCACTTCAATTCAGGTCAGAACTAATTGTCTTTTCCTCTCTAGTGCCCATCAATTCTCCCTAGAATTATCATAGATTGTTACTGCTAGAAATGTAGAGATATTTTGTGCTGAAAACTAGACCAGTTGAAGATAATCAACTATTGTCATGGGTAGAAGTAGTTGTTCAATCATGAAGCCGGCCTTCCTGCTGCTTATTTTTAAGAAATTAAGTAACTTAATCCCCGGATCGCTTGAGCTAGGAGCGATATCGGGAAAAACTTGCTACCGCCGGCGAGATTAAAAAAAAAAAAATAATGTGCTCAGAAGCACTGTTAGTTCCAGTGAGATAGAGAAAAATCATGCAGTGCCGGCGATATGGGGAATAGAAAACTTTGAGCCGCAAATCGCTAAATAAAACAGCGACGGAGGGATTTTAATGTTTTAGCGAGCGACGGAGGGAACGAAACAAATATTGGCAAAATATTCAAAGTCTTATGATCTCCAAATCGCTAAATAAAATAAAAAGGCATCGGGTGAACTTGGGTTTTAGCGGGAGTTAGCTAAAAGATAAAATAGACAAAGGACAAATTAGGGACCTTGTGTCCTAAATCGCTAGTCTAACATGCAAATGACACAAATCGCTCATCTCATGAGCACTAAAGGGAATTATGAGGAATTTCAAGCGATGGAGGGAATGTGGAATGAGACGAAAGCTAATAAGACAAACCATAATAAGACAAAGGTATAAAAGACGAAATAGGATCCCTTCTAGTGGTAAAGTCTAAAAATACCGAAGATCGCTCAAATCATGAGTGCCAAAGGGGGAAGACGAACCCAAATGAGTGATATGGAGGAAAGGTTTAAATCTGCTCTTAGTATTCAGAGACCTTAGACTCACTTGTTTGATGAGATCAAAATGGAGCAAACCAAAAGTATTGAAAATGCAGAACTCATGGATAAATAAAACTAGATTTTATTTATAATAGCAGAGAAATTACATTCAAACCTCCATAGAGGGATAACAGACATCTGCGTTAAAGTAGGGTAAACAAAGATTTCAGGAGCACTCTGAATCTGTTGTTTGGGGCTACAAAATGGTCTGCTCTCTTCCTTTTGCTGCTAATCTGCACCTCCTATTCTGCACCCAATGTCACACAACATTCCCTCTACTATTTCTCAAAACTGAACTACCTTTTATAGCCTGTGAAAATGAGGATAGAGATTGCCTTCTGACAGGATTATCTTCTGACACACTTAGGGTTTTTGACAGCCGAAGTAGGTTTACTTACCAATCATGAAAATGCAACAACCTAAATTAATGCGTTGATCAGATTTGCGGTTGTCCATGTTGTCAGACATCAAATCACTCCTGACTGAGTGATCCCTAGATTACCATCGCAGATGTGTTTTTCATGGCTTTGAAGCTTATTTCGAGCGATAGCGAGATGGGGGTCAGGTTTAATAATTTTAACACCCTCCTTTAAACCTAAACTCACAAGCCCTTTGACACCTAACTGCTCACGCAATCTGTTGAAGTCCTCCTCCTTCAAAGGCTTGGTAAAAATATCAGCTATTTGCTCCTTCGATCTGTAGAACTATAGCTAAACCTCGTCTGACTTGACCATCTCTCTAATGAAGTGATACTGAATGTCGATATGCTTCGTCTACCAATGGAACACTAGATCCTTTGAAAGTGCAATGGCAGAATTGTTGTCACAGAACACTGTTGTCGCGCCTTCCAGAGGATGGTTCAATTCTCCTAGAACCCTTTGTAGCCATATTGTATGGCATGCGACTGATGTGGTAGCAACATACTCTGCTTCAATAGTGGACAACACAACAATTTATTGCTTCTTGGATGCCCATGACACTGCACCTGAACCAAGATGAAATGCATAACCAAAATTGCTCTTTCGATCATCAGTGCTACCAGCATAGTCACTGTCTATGTACCCCACTAGTTCCAGTTGGTCTTTTTTGGCATAGAAAATACCATTGTTCCTCGTCCTGTTGACATAGTGCAAAATGCACTTTCCGGATTTCCAATGCAAATCCTTTAGAATCTTCATAAACTGACTGATGATACTGACTTCAAACATCAAATCTAGTTGATTTGCAATCAAGTACATCAGACTGCCAACTAGTCACTTGAACAAAGTTGGATCGATGCTTCTCTCGGAGTTCAAGTTGATCAACTTTAGTCTTGTTGCAACAAGTGTGATGGTAGGTTTGCTGTCCTTCATCTTGAACCACTTTAGGACATCCTTCGCATACTTACCCTAAGAAATGAATATGTCATCTGATGATTGGTCAACTTCAATATCGAGGAAATACTTCATCAACCCTAAGTCTGTCATATCGAACTCCTTCATGGTTGTTCTAAATTGGTCAAACAGGGCATTGTTGTTTCCAGTGTAAATCAAATCATCAACATACAAGAAGATGATTATGAGCTCCCCTGCTTCATTTACATTTAGGTATAGGGTGTGCTCATATGGGTATTTGATGAATCTATTTTCTTGAAAATAGCCATCAATTCGGTTGTACCATGCCCTAGGTGCCTGATTCAACCCATACAGGGCCTTATTTAGTTTGATGACCTTGCCCTCCTGTCCTTCGATCTCGTAATCGGATGGTTGGTCTATGTAGACCTCTTCCTCCAAAACACCATTGAGAAAGGCTGACTTGACATCCATCTGGAACACCTTCCAACCCTACTGGGCTGCCAATGCTAGGATCATCCTGACTATGTCAAGTCGGACTACACGAACATATACTTCATGATAGTCGATACCAGACTTCTGTTTGTAGCCCTTCACCACCAATCTGGCCTTATGTCGATCAACTTCACCTTGGGCATTGAACTTGGTCTTATACACCCATTTGACCCCAATGGTCTTTTTCCCTGCTGGGAGATCCACAAATTGCCATGTGTCATTCTTCTCAATGGCTTCTCAATGGCTTCTATCTCCTCATCCATCGCCTTTACCCACTTCTAATTCTAACTTGCCTATTCAAACTCAACTGGATTACACTCAATAAAGAAGGCGAAGTCTAAATATTCCTCATCTTCATGAATGTGGGTTGCCTCGTAAATTTCTTGCAAGCTTTTCGTCTTCATTGGGGTTCTTAGATTTTGAATCCTGCTTGCAATTGGAGGTGATCGGTATGGTGAGATCATGCTAGGACTGGCACCGCTGCTGCTACTAGAGGATACAGGTGAATGCACACTATTATTCTCCAAGTCAATAGCCTCAACAACTACTGGATCAGGTTGGCCATTCTTAGACTTCTAGTTATAGGCTTCATCCTCCAGGAACTTCACATCATGACTAATGATGAGCTTCTTCATCACAAGATTATACAACCTGTACATCTTTGCTTCCTCACTGTATCCTATGAAGATACACTTATCCGCTCTATCATCCAACTTTTGTCTCTTCTCTTCTGGAACATGTGCATATGCAATGCACCCGAACACGTGCAAATGAGCCACACATGGCTTTTGACCGCTCCAGGACTCTTGAGGAATCTTGTCCCTCACACTCTTGGTGGAACACTTGTTTAGAAAATAGACTGCACAGGTTACAGCCTCTACCCAGAATTCATGTGGTAGCCCCTTTGCCTTCATCATGCTGCGTGTCATATCCATGATGGTCTGGTTCTTCCTCTTAGCTATGTCATTTTTCTATGATGTGTATCTAGCAAAGAGCTGCCTCCAAATTCCATTTGCCTTACAAAAATTTAGGAATTCATTGGAGATGTATTCTCCTCCACCATCGGTTATGAGGGTTTTGATCTGGTAACCGATTTGTTTCTCCACCAGAGCCTTGAACTTGCCAAAATCCTCTAACTTTTGCTTAATGGTATAGATCCAGGTCTTCCTATTGAAGTCATCAATGAAGGTCAAAAAAAATTTGTTATCGGCAAATGTGGTGGTTTGCATCGGACCACAAATGTCTGAGTGCACCAGCTCCAATGGCTGTGATGCTCTCCAAGACTGCCCAAAAGGGAATGAATCCCTATTTGTTTACTGACTAAGTAGCCCTCACAAAATTGGTTCGACTACTCAATAAGGGGTAAACCCTTCATCATATGCTTATTGTGCAGCAGATTCAGGCCACTGAAACTTAGGTGACCAAACCTAATATCCCACAACTAGGTAGCATCCTTCATGACCACACTTAGGGACATCAAAGACTTATTTTGAATCTGTAATGGAAACATCTTGTTCTTCATAATGGACATCATTGCAATTTGTCCATGCGCTTTGTCTTCGATGATGTAGGTTCTATATTTAAACTGGATAGTGTGTCCCTTCTACACGAGTTGTATCACACTCAACAGGTTGTGCTTCAACCTAGGAACATAGTACACATCACAGATTTGCTTCCTTTCGCCATTCCTAGTGCATATGAGGATATTGCCTTTCGCCATCATGGGAACCTTGCTGTTGTTCCCCATATTGACCTTGGGCTACACTATTTCATCTAGTTGGAAGAACATCTCCTTGTTCCCCATCATGAGATTGCTGCACCCACTGTCCAAATACCAAATGTTATTCTAGCACTCCTCCTCAATGTTGCAAGTCAGTAGCACGTTTCCTCCTGAAACATTTTTGGTTTCATCCGTGTAATAGGGTTGCTACCAGTTCTCTTTGGCCATCCTCTTTCTGCACTATGAGATGTAATAGTCATATTTATTGCAATAATATCATTGGACCTTTGACATGCCATTTTTCTGACCGGACCCACCTTGTTGGTTCTTCGCTCCACCTCTTCCACCTTGCTGATGGAAATTGCAATTGGTCTCTCCCTCGCTAGGGTTTGATCGTCCTCTTTTCCCCTTCCTACAACTACCTCTGCCTCTTCCTCCTTGAGAACTAGAGGCACCATGGTGGGAATCTTTCCTGCTACTGTCTCGAAATGAAACTTGTACCTTAAATGCCTACTCTAGAGAGGACTGAGATGAGTGGCTTAGCCTTCACTCATGCATCTGCAATGAATCCATGATATCATCCATCGAGAGGTTTTTTAGACCCCTCGACTCCTTAATTGCTATCACAACAGAGTCAAATTTATCAAGCAGGCTTTTGAGAATTTTCTCCACGATTCTTTGGCTCTACACCCATAGAATCCATCTCATTCATCTACAAGTTCTCGAACTCTCTCCTCAGCATCTGCAGCTTCACAAGCTTGACTTTGTTTGTGCCTTGATACAAGCTAGCCAGAATCTCCTAGGCTTGCTTTACCTTGGTGGCCGATACGATTCACTAGAATATAGTCTCTTTGACCACTTGCATGATGTAAAACAGGGCCTTCTGGTCCTTCTTGGTGTTCTCCTTCAACAGGTCCCTGTCTACTTGGGAGAGGGAGGCCAATGCTGCTGCATCTACCGGTTCTGGGTAGTCGTTCTCGACCAGGTCCCATAGCTCTTGAGACCCAAACAAGATCTTCATCCAGATGCTCCATTAGTCGTAGTTCTTACCACTGAAGTGCAAGATATGCAACTACAAGTTGTTACTCCCAGAAGCCATGCTTCAACCTTCACATCAAGGCATTGAATCTCTAATACCAATTTGAAGAAATTAACTTAATCTTCGGATCGTTCGTATTTGGTGCAATATCAAGAAAAACTTGCTAGTGTCGGCGAGATTAAAAAAAACAATGTGTCCAAAAGCGTTGTTAGTTCTAGCGAAATAGAGAAAATCATGCAGCGCTAACAATATGGGGAATAGAAAAACTTTGAGACGCAAATCGTTAAATAAAAAAGTGACGGAGGGATTTTAACATTTTAGCAAGCGACGGAGGGAACAAAACAAATATTGGCTTTCAAACTCTTATGATCTCCAAAAAAAGTAAAAATGCATCGGGCGAACTTGGGTTTTACAAGAGTTAGCTAAAATATAATATAGACAAAGGACAAATTAGGGACCTTGTGCCCTAAATCGCTAGTCTAACATGCAAATGATGCAAATTACTCATCTCATGAGCGCTAAAGGGAATTATCAGGAATTTCAAGTGATGGAAGGAATGTGGAATGAGATGAAAGCTAATAAGACAAACCACAATAAGGCAAAGGTATACAAGACGAAATAGGATCCCTTCTAGTGGTAAAGTCTAAAAATGCCGAAGATCGCTCAAATCGTGAGTGCCAAAGGGGGAAGACGAACCCAAATGAGCGATATGGAGGAAAGGTCGAAATCTGCTCTCAGTATTCGGAGACCTCAGACTCGCTCGTTTGATGAGATCGAAATGGAGCAAACCAAGATTATTGAAGATGCAGAACACACGGATAAATAAAACTAGATTTTATTTATAATAGCAGAGAAATTACAATCAAACCTCCGTAGAGGGATAACAGACATTTGCATAAAGCAAGGTAAACAAATATTTTAGGAGCACTCTAAATCTGCTCTTCGAGACTACAAACTGATCTGCTCTCTTCCTTCTGCTGCTAATCTGCACCTCCTATTCTGCACCCAATGTCACACAACATTCCCTTTACTATTTCTCAAAACCAAACTGCCTTTTATAGCCTACGGAAGGGAGGATAGGGATTGCCTTCTGACAGGCTTATCTTTTGACACGCTTAGGGTTTCTGACAGTCGAAGTAGGGTTACTGACCAATCGTCGAACTGCAACAACCAAAATTAATGCGACGATCAGATTTGCGGTTGTCCATGTTGTCAGACGTCAAATCACTCCTGACTGAGTGATCCCTAGATCACCGTTGTAGATGTGTTTTTCATGGCTTTGAAGCTTGTTTTGAGCGATAGCGAGATGGAGTCAGGTTTAATAATTTTAACAATTTTGAGCACAGTTGTATTACATATTCAACCTGCGGATGAAAGCCGAATCCTTAAGCGAAAACCAGAGCCGAATATGCATTTCTCTGATATTGCTTCTCTCTATGGAGACTGCAATGAGATTAAAAGTGACGGGGCCTAATATACAGCTGGTCCAGCGCCTATCCAGATCTAAGCACATCCCTGAATTCGGTCACATGCAGCTGATACGTCCTCGTGAGAATATCACTACATTGAAGAACAAACTACCTTCTGGCACAAGTCCGGGAGTAGATCACGCATATATTAATGCATGACCTGTGAAGGCTATTTGGAGGGCAAGCATACTCAAGAATAAACTACCTTCTGGTCCGAGTCCGGGAGTAGGTCACAAATAATGTGCTGAGAAGGTGAATGTATGAAACGGAAGCGGATTGGGAGCAGTGTTGCATGCCAAAGTTCGATTGAGATGTGTTGTGATATTTTGTAAAGGTGTCACCGAGAAAAAGAACAGATCTCTGCAATATAGATACTAGAACCTCCGGAGTTAAATGTATATTTTCTATTTCATTTTGATTTGAGTGCCTCCGCTGTTAACTCAGTGAATTCGATCTCACATGTTTGCTTCACTAATTATTGTTGAAAATGAACGTGGTATATTTGTAAAAGACAAAATAAAATAAAAACAATAAATAAAAATCAAATTCATATTCTAGAAATTTGAAAAATATACAAAGCATAAAACAATTATATAATCAATAGTTACAACTAGAAAGCTTAAGATAAAACTATGTAGCACTTTTATGTATACCTTATAAGCAACATCATAACATCTCACATTAAGTTGCCCAACCTTCTAAGTGAAACAAGAAACTATCAAGACTTTTTAATGGTATATTTATTTGTGAATTCATAAAGGAGAGGGATTTTTGATACTCATGTGAAATACACCCTTAATACTTTAAGATAGTTCTTTATAATTAACCTTATCTTTTGTTTATTTATCTATGGTAAAATTTCCTAAATAAATAAACTATAAAATGAACGAAATCAAATTTTTATGTTTATATTATATTATGTTATATTATATTAATATATTTACTAATAAAAATATTTCATCTTAAATGTTATTTTTATTTTATTTGTTTTTATTCACAAAAGCTTCTTTTCATAACAAAGAGGAATTAATGTGATCAATATAACATTGTTGAAAGAACTATATATATTGACGAAATATTTTGATGAATTGCATACTCCTTTAATTTTTTTTTGGTACTATTAATAAGAAAGAGGATTTTAAAGGATTCCCATAATCTGTACAATCAAAACGTCATCCCGACGAACAAGAATAGAATTAAACACCCCTACAGACAAAGAGGAACAAACAAAAAATAAACTGCACAAAATCAAGACCCAAGAATAAGTACAGTGGGGAACTAAGAATGTTCTACCCCAAAATACCCACCTCTTGAGCAACCGTAGAAGACAGACAGGAAATATCCTCTAAGTAGTCCAACATCATGTTTAGAGAGCCCCAAATTTTCCTTTGATTGATGTCAATGAGCTTTAGATGAAAAACAAAGCATTTTTTATGCTAGGTGTCCTCTAGGGCATAAAACTCATCACCAAATTTTTCCCTATGGCAATATCTTGGGAGAACATCAAAATCTAGAGGGGGAGAGAGAGGGGAGGAGCCATCATACTTTTGCTTCTTATTTCGTAGTTGTTTAGACTTACGGGTACCACTACCCTCCACCACACTATTCAGCCTAAGGTCCACGTCCACAAGCCCAGAATCAACCATCATAGGATACATAACATTCCGAAGAGAGGGATCAGATATAGGAACATGACTACTATCATCAAAAGCCTTAATACAAACACCTTTTTCTAAAATTTGAACCTTCCTTGAATCATTTTCCAAGCTTGAGCTAAAGGTGAACGAGTAAATATCGTCACTACATTCAATAGTCTCCTTTGATGCCACCAACAATAGGGCACAAAATATCTATGAATGATTTAAGGATTTCATTTGCAGACAAACTATGCTCTGAAGCTACCTATTCAAACACCATTAGAGCAAGACCTTGATGGAGGGAGACCTACCCACGATCGCTTTGCATGTCCATAAAGGAATTTTTCATCAGATGGAATAGAAAGAAAGGAATATTCATGCATTTATGATGACATAAATGATTTAGGAATATAGCCTGAAAAGTCCTAATGATATCATAGGTAGGATCTAAAGTGAAATAATCTATAATAACCCTTGTAACACGATCCTAAGGAGAGACAACACCATACCACTAAAGCCATTTTTGGCTTTTGGAAGAAATTCCTCTTTATATAGGAATAGAATGATCTCCTTCAACAAAGAGTGTCTATCACAATTATGATGAGCTCCATAAAGAATTAAACCAATGGTCCTACTTATTAGCTCTGCCAAAACCTGGAATGACCATGAGCCAATCCTAACCCAATTGCCATTCCAAGTAGCCACCATCCAATTAGTGAGCACATGGTTGTGTCCATGAAATTTTTGAATGCACTCCAAATGACCCCCCTCCGCCAGGATAGATTTGACTTCATCATCAAAGGTAATGAAAGCAGGTTACAATCAAGACTTAATAAACTTCTATTTGGGAGAAAATATCTTAGCTTTACCCATCAGCGTAGCAAACCAATTCCATCCAAACACAAAAATAATAAAAGGAACATGAACAACTAAGTTCGAACCAATAGGAAAACACAGGTGGAATAGACCCCATGATGAAGCAAGAAAGAAATACATGATCTCCACCGCTAATGTCAAAGCTCGAATACCAGAGTTGAGATGAACCAAAGAGAGATACTAAGGAATCTCAAGAACCAACAAGAGAAAAAATAGGCTAAACCTAAGCATGAATATTGAATCCAAAGTGAGAAGTAGCACCAAAACCCACTCATGAGGAGACATAAAATCAACATCAGAACCAAATAGTGAAAACCAAAAAAAATTACCTCAGGCAACAAGGGGGAGGATAAAAAATCCACAATAACCATCGAGAAAGGGCCAACCATGCAAAATCCACTTGTCACCACCTCATAAAAACCTCCAATAGGTGTGAGGACAAACCATAAAATATAATAAAACACTCTACCATGAGGGTGCTCCCACTTAGAAAAAAGGAGGACATGAAAAGGTTTCATATCCAACATGGGAAAGACAATGACATAACACTTCCTGACTTCGAGAAGAATAATGGATGATTTCTTAAGAAAAACAAAATTGATGCATTAAATAAATGATAATCTAATACTGAAAAGCTTAGAGAAGTTTTGAGAAACCACCAAACAACTAGGGAGGCCCACCAGACCACCAAACGAGGGGACGTTGGGAGGAAGAATTTTTAAATTTGAAATTTGAAAATCCAGACGAGGGGAAAGCCCTTCTAAAACCACCAGGAAATATCTTCGTGCCAACAGAACAAGAGAGGACAACACAAATTCCATAAGTTAAGAATTTTCGTCGCCAGACCAAAGATAATCAAACTCTACCACCACCCGAGAACAGAAAATACACTAGATGACGTAGTGACACTTGACAATCATTAAAGTTTTTATTCATTAGCAAGGTGAAAAATCTCGGGTAGAAAATTTGAATGTCATACTGACTGACACTGACGAGATAAACCAATATTTTTAAGGGAGTCGGCCATCACGTTCCCTTATCTATATTTGTGCTTAATTAAAAATTCCTCCAAAGAATTCAAATGGGCTCTAGATTTATCAATTAAATTAGAGATACACCAACTGGGATGAAAATCTCCTTTAAGCATATTTATAACGTTCAAAGAGTCCCCCTCAATAACTATCCTATGGATACCTAGATCTTTGAGCATTAAAATCCCTAAAAAAGAAGCATAAGCTTTCAGTAATATGTGAATATTGGACGCCAATATCCTTCATGAAGGCTAGGATCATGTCACTACTACTATCACGAATCACACCCTCAACCCTAGTCAAGCTCGAATTATCCTTCAATGCATCATCAAAATTAAGCTTAAACCAGCCTGGAGGAGGTGGGGTCCAACGAATTGTTCTTAAATTAGGAGCTAGTGGGGGTCTTAACTCTAGATGAAAAACAAGATAATTCTCGACTACAAATTCAGGGTGGCCATGAGGTGTAGAGGAACAAGTGTCTTCGGTGCCGCCAACACATTCTCTTCTGCCCTCAACTTTATTCTCTAACTAACATGAAAGATATCTTTCTCATCATTTTTAAACACCCTAACATTTTACTCCTTCCACACACCCCAAAGGAGATGGGGTAATAAAAATCTCCAAAAGCATTTGAGCTAGGTGAAAGAGAAAGACGACATCCATTACTGAACATAGTCACCAATGGAATCTGGTAATATCCAATAAACATAGATGCATTGGAGAATATAATACAGAATATCACAGAAAACCTGACACTTTATAAATAAATGAGAGGTTGATTCCCACTCTTGTTTACACAAAAAAATATGTTAATCAGATTAAAGCCCCTCTTATGCAAGTTTTCAATAGTTAAAACCTTATTATGCTCCTTTAATTTAATATTTATATTTTATATCCATTTTATATATACACTCATGCCCACACTTAAATATTAGTTTTACCATATTTATTAAATATTAAATAATGGATTACTTTATAAGTTCAATGTGCCTTTTTAGATTTTAAATTCATTTTGACTACTATGAATTGATTGCATTAATTTTCTTTTATTAGATATATAAGGGGTTTTGAAAGGGTCCATGAACCTTTTACAATAGGAAACACCCTCTAAAACTTAGCTTAATACTAGGAGGGACAATAACAACTATAAAGCACATCCGACTACCCATCACTAAGTGAATTAACTACAACTTGATACAAGAAATAAAATTAGAACAACATTTGTGAGATTTAGGAAAACCAACCACTGGGCATACATCCGAAGGCCACAAAAACTTTTACTACGAATAACCACATCCTTAAAATTTGAAATAGCAACCAATAGAACATATACTACACTAAAACATCACTGAATCTACCAATTTTGAGAGAAGATCCATAGAAACCACCTCTAAAGTTAATAACTGAGAAGAAAACTCCAACCCTCTCCATCTAAGAATAAATAAACTTCAATATTTACAAAATTTAAAAATCTTGTAGGTCCACAAAACAATCCAACATTTGAATAAAACTAGAAATACTTCAAATTTAATTGAGAAGGAAAATCCAACCATTCCCAGCATAGAATAAATAAACTTCAACATCTGTAAAATCTAAGAATCTTTTGGATCCACAAAATGACCCAACATTTGAATAAAACTGGATATACTCCGAAGTTAATAACTAAGAAGGAAACTCAAACCCTCCCTAGATCATAATAAATAAAATCCAACATTTGCAAAATGTAAAAAAAAATTGGATCCACAAAATGATCCAACATCTTAATAAAATTAGAAAAACTCCAAAGTTCATAATCTAGAGGGAAACTTCAACCCTCCTTATCTCATAATAAATAAACTCCAATATATGCAATGTTTAAAAAAAAATTGGATCCACAAAATGAACCAACATCTGAATAAAAGTAAAAATATTCTAAATTTAATAATTGAGAAGGAAAATACAACCCTCACTCGCTTAGAATAAATAAACTCGAGCATCTATAAAATATAAAAAAAAAATGGATCCACAAAATGATGCAAACTCTGAATAAAACTAGAAATACTCCAAAGTTAATTATTGAAAAGTAAATTCCAACCCTCCCTAGCTTAGAATAAATAAACTCCAACATTTGCAAAATATAAAAATCTCTTGGATCCATAAAATGACACAACATATGAATAAAACTAGAAATACTCTAATGTTTATAAATAAATTGGAAACTCCAACCTTTCCCATCTCAGAATAGATAAAATTTAACATCTACAAAATCTAAAAAAATTCTAGATCCACAAAACTATACAATAGATGAATAAAACTAGAAATACTCCAAAATTAATAACTGAAAAGGAAAATACAACCCTTCCTATCTCAAAATAAATAAATTCCAATATTTGCAAAAATATGATAAGAGTTCCATTAACGGGTTTTGAGGGACTATTTCTTACCTCCTAAATCCACTACGGCTTACTAACAAAATGATTATATTTTAAGCTGGTTATCTCCCACATATTTTTCTATCTCTGCTTTTAGGATTCCGTAATACCCAACCTTCTTCTCAACTCCAACGTGGACCTACCATTTCCTCTAGCTACATGTTTTAAGACCTAGAGATCTATTAACTAGATTTATTTTTGGAGAAACCTAATATTATTTGATTTAATTACTTAAAAAACTGTATAACCATGTATTATAATTTTTTTTTTCAGAAGATAAAAATTAATCCACTAAATAATATTTAGAAAAAAGGTGTCATAACATTTTAAATAAGAGCATACAATTTTAAACTAGCAGTTTGGAGAAGGAAAGGTAAAAATAAATAAATACATAAATCTAAAAGAATAGTTTACAATCCAAATGCTTGGACATGACAAGATGAGAATTACTACATTTATGAGCTAAATTTTATTATCTGACATTATAGTTTTAATGAGACGGGATAATTATATTAATGATACATTAAAAGTTCCAATGTGTATGTTGGATGAAATGGTTTAATATGTAAATCCTAAAAAAGATAAAAGTTAAACATTTTATAGGATTTTTTGATAAAATTAAAAGCAAGTTATGTTGAATCCACTATAGATAAAATAATATTAGGACAAAAAAACCCCTCTACATGTACAAAATATTTTATTCAATAAACCTTGTGAGTTCTATGACCACATTATAGTTCCAATGTTATGAGAAAATTATATAGATAATAATATCTTAAAAAATGCATAAAATCATATGAATATTATATGAATGAACTCCTCGTAAACCAAAGTCCCCTATGGCATTTTTCTACCTTCTTCTACAAGATACCTTGCTGAGGGTTCCATAGGAATTGATGCACCTAACTATGGATGAAGTAGCCTTCAAAAAGGTAGGTAAATTCATAGGAACTTACCCTAATATTGATTCGATTAAAAAATGGGCTTCCCTTAAATTATCTCCTATGGGTTTCATGGAGTTGATCGCTCTTCAAAAAGGATATTTCCTCATAAATATTGATGAGGATGAAAAATATTTGCACATATTGGAAGAAGGTCCATAGTTCTATGGATGGAGTAGTATATTTTTAGCAAACGAAGGATGGATTTTGACCTTGATTTGTAGAATATTAACAAAACCTCTCTTTGGATTAGACTCCCTGGACATCCTTTCCAATTGTGGCATAAGGATATTCTACGAGGAATTGCTAATATTTTGAGAGATCTAGTTTTGAATGACATTTCCACAAGATATAAATCTAGAATGGTGTACACCATAATGAACATGGACTTAACAACTAATATCTTAAACATAGTAAAGCTTATTTTAGATTTTGGGACCAAAAATCAACCTATGGAATATGAAAATATACCTTCTATTTGCTATGTTTGTAAGATAATGGGGCATGTGGCCATACACTTACCAAATAAGGTGGTCAAACCCATTAAGGTGGCCCAAAAAAATAATTTGGACCAACCCAATAAGGTGAATCAGCCTAAGAATCAATCTTGGATAGAAAAGAAAAAACTTGGCTCATAGATCCTTGGGAAAGGAAAATATCTAGTCTCAGACAAGTTTGAAATTTCTTTTCCAGAGATACCCCATGCTAAGATATTCACATTGGTAGAGGAACTAAAATCATTGGTAGATCTTACTATTCATGTAAGTAATCCAATACCCTCTCATATTCCTCTTTCTTTTAATCCTTTGGTGGATAATCCATTTGAATGTCTAGCCTTGGAGCAATAATATTTTGTTAGGGAGATTGATTTCTCTAATTTGGTTGACTTGACTTTGTAAGTCTTGATGATGGAATCCCCATTTTTTAGGAAGAATATGTCATATGTAGTTACGATAGACCCTCGACACATTTTGGTGGGATATTCCTCTTTCAAGTAGACTAAAATTCTAGTCTCCAAAATTATTTTGGGACCCTCTTCCAAGGGTAAAAATTGTATTAAGGAAAATGGGTCACACAGACCTATCAAAAGTAATCAAAAGAAAGATATTGTGGATGTGGAATCTAAAAATAAAGTTGGAAAACCTTCAAATAGAGAAATTAGAAAATGGGTCACTAAGATATTATGAATGAAATTCAACAAACTTTAAAGCTAGAGATCAAGAGTGATCTAGTTGACCATGAAAGAACAAAGAGAAAAGTAGCAAACCAAATTGGGGTTAGAAATTATTCTAAAGTGTCTAAGTGGTATACACTATTCAAAATATGGCTAGATCCAATATGCAAGTGTTCAAGATGCAATAATTAGGCTTTAAAATAAGGCTGATAGAAAACTCAAATTGAGGATAATGAGTGATGCCCTCCTAGCAAAGAGGGTAAGACCTCAAGCCAAATTCATGATCCCTCCTAATATTGTAAAAATGTTTCTTCCATGAAGAAAAAATTAATATGAGGTAAAAAATATTAAGGTAAATCTTTGAATCATAGCTATCAAACTTATCAACCTACTTATACCACCACCATGACCACCAACATTGGAATGAATTCAAAAATTCATCCAACTAGTAGTGGCATTCCAATTGGTTCTCAATTTCCTCTTTCATCCTCTAATATCAACACTCTTTATTCTATTCCACCACAAGTAAATCTTCCATTATCATAGGCACCACCTATAACAACAACCTTCACATGTTCAACCTAATTCAAGGGAATTAGGAGAACATATATAATAATTTAGAAATACATAATTTGACAAATGTTGTGAATAAAATGGTTTCAAGAATGGATATGATTCAACCATCAAGGTCTACATACAACTATAAGGAAATGTGTAGTCAACCATTAGATCCTATTGTTGCTACTAGACCTTATCCTAAGCATTTTCCCATGCCAGTAATGCCAATATATAAAGGGATTGAAGATCCAATAGAGCATTTGAGAGGGTTCATAATAGCTTGTCATGATCTTGTTTATGATGGTATGCTTTTATTGAAAATATTTCCAAAGAGTCTTTCTGGAGTGGCATTAGAATGATATTATCGATTACCCAACTGTTTCTTGAAATTTTTTAATAAAATTATAGAGATGTTTGTTCATAAGTTTAGTGCTTATATTGAAAAGGAAGTAACAATGAGATATTTATATGATTTAAAGCAAAGTAAAGAGGAATTTTTTTCAAAAAATTTAGCTCGTTGGAGGAGTTTAGTTGGCCGATTAAGACAACCTATGTCTCAAAAATATATGCTTGATATATTTACAAGAAATTTACAAGAACAATTATCTTATGATTTAGAAACTACTATTATCACATATTTAGATCAAGCAATTGAGTTAGTAAGAAAAGTGGAAAAACTCTCATCAGGAGAGGTCAACTCAAGATTAAAGAGGATATGCCAACTAAGTCTCAACCTAAGAACAAACATATATGAGGTAATAGTGATAGTAGATTTGTTAATAATGATAACAACAACCTAGAAAATATTGTGCTTAAGAAACCTCCTCAAAGGAATTTTACAAGACTTAATATCCCTATGGAAGTAGTTTTAAAATAACTACTAGATGCTAATAAAATAGAATTACCTCCAGTAAGATAGTCAGATACTACAACTCATTGGTATAAAGTAGATCCACAATGTCCATATCATAGAGTAGAAGGACACTGGACTAATTCTTATAAAATATTAAAACATTTGGTTCAAGATTTAATTGATGTAGTTTTCAGTATTCTAATTGCCAATCAAATCATAGTAGAACAACATAAGCCAATTAAGTGTCCTATAACAATGTACCACATCAATATAATAACATGGTTGGGATGATAACATATAATTCATTAAAAATAGTACAAAAGATGGATGAGTTGGCAAAAATTCCAATCTTAGAACTTTTACAAAATTCTCAAGCCCATAAGTAAGCTATGATAAATGTTTTGGAACAATAGCCATTACACCAGGATATCTCTCTGGGTGACAGGACAAAAGTTATAGACTCTCTCTGTAAGCCTCGTTTAAGACTTTCAGAAATGATTCTTACGAATATTTAATTACATCCAATAACATTACTAAGACTTTCAGAAATGATTCTTAAGAAGCATGTGGCACTATATTACTCCCCCTTAGGGTTGGAAAAAAAAATTTAAACACAAATTTTTATGTGGTGTCTTGTCCTGCATCTTTTATTCTCCTTCTTGGACGACCTTGGATTCATGCAATGGAGGTCGTCCCTTCTACCTTTTATCAATGCATAAAATTTAAATTTCAAAATCAAATCATTTCTATTATGGGTGATCCTCGCCCATTTAAATTTTTCTCGCTAGAAGATCTTGCTCAAATTAATTCATCACAGTCTCCCTTCAAAAATATTTCTTCAAATGTTTCATCACAAGATCAAGATGTATCTTCTTGTTTAGATCTTCTCTTTTATGAATATCATCAGGGTTTAGAGTAGAGTGTTAAGGATGAGGACCCACCCTATCCTAAGGTTTTAACCCTAGAGTCATATGTTATAGATGAGGCTTTATCTTAGAATGACATTGGGTTTGACAGGTTTGTCCCTTGCGCAATGCAGGTTGAGTCTTCTAGTTCTCAAGTGGACTTTGGTTCTATGTCTCCTAAGGATATTGAGCAATTAGGAGTGATTCCTGCCCTGCCCCCTCTTGAGGATGAGTTATCAATTCTCATTTATGAGACCATAGATGTAAACATAGGTTCCAAAGAAACTCCTAGAATCCTTAAGCTAGGTAAATCCTTGACCATGATTGAGCAGGAGCAGTTGACCAATTTATTGAAAGAATATCAGGACATTTTTGCTTGGTCATATGGTGACATGCCAGGGCTTGATCCCTCCCTTGTCATGCATCATTTGATAGTTAAACCTAGTGCTAAGCCCTTTAAGAAAACAATTCGGAAGATGCATCTGAATGTCACCCTTTCAATCAAGGAGGAGCTCCAAAAATTACTTAACATAAATTTTATAAAATCTATCAACTATTCTAATTGGATCTCTAATATCATTCCTATGGCTAAGAAGGAAGGAAAATTCATAGTATGTACCGAATTTCAGGACATTAACTTAGCATGTCCCAAGGACAATTTTCCTTTGCCCAACATAGATCAGATTGTAGATTTTACTACCAAATGTGGAATACTTTCACTCATGGATGGTTTCTCTAGTTACAATAAAATCATGGTTGCTCCTAAGGACCAGGCCAAGACAGTATTCACCACCTCTTGGGGTACCTTCTACTAGAAGGTCATGCCTTTCGACCTTTATAATGCAAGAGCTACCTATTAGTGAGTCATGACTTACATTTTCCATGACATGATGTATGATATTCTCCAGAACTATGTGGATGACCTTTTGGCTCATTCCATAGAATGAAAGGATCATTTCCATGATCTAAGATGAATATTTGAAAAGCTTCGCTAATATAAAGTTCACCTTAAACCTTCTAAGTGTGTGTTTGGTGTCACATCTAACAAGTTGTTAGGTTTTATAGTGTCTAGGTGAGACATTGAAGTGGACCCTACCAAAGTAGCATATATCATTGATATACCTCCTCCTCACACCCTGACTAAGCTCCGTAGTCTACAAGGTAATTTGTAGTCTATTTGTTGGTTCATTGCTCAGTTAGCTGATAAGTTTTAGCATTTTCTTAGACTTCTTAAGAAGGATGTGGTTTTTTGGTGTGATTTCGAGTGTCAAAAATATTTCGATGATCTCAATAGGTATATTACCTCCCCACCTATTTTAGTTCCCTTTGTACCTGGTAGGAATCTATTTCTTTACATAGCAGCTACTTCTTAGGCTTTGGGAGCCATGCTAACTCAACATGATGACAAAAATAAATAAAGAGATATCTACTATATCAGTAGAAACATGGTTAGCTATGAAACTAGGTACACTTCCTTAGAGAAGCTTTACCTTACCATAGTGTTTGCTTCTCAAAATTTAAGACACTACATGCTCAGCCACAAGACACTAGTAATCACAAATTTGGATCCCTTGCGTTACTTAATTTCTAAGCCTAACCTATTAGGTCAGCTACTAAATGGTGTTGGCCCTTAGTGAGTTTGATTTGACCTTCATAGGTCAGAAGGCTATCAAGGGTTAGGTTATTGCTAATCAGTTAGCTTTCACTCCCATAGAATATTCCCATCCTATAATTATGGAGTTTCTTGATGAGTGCTTCAATGTTGAAATTGAATATTATGTGTCTTAGACTTTGTTTTTTATGGGACCCGATGCATTAAGGGTGATGGAGCTAGAGTTATTCTAGTTAAACCACAAAAACAACTCATCCCTTTGTCCTTCAAGCTTCATTTATATTTTACAAATAATGTTGTAGAATACAAAGCTTTGATTCTTGGTCTTAGAGCAACCTTAGCTTTGCAAGTTAAGGTTCTTTTGATATTTAGTGACTCTCAACTTGTGGTTAATCAGTTTAACAATATTTATTAGACTCAGTATGATAAGATTAAACCTATAAGGAGATAGTTAAAAAGTTTTTGTCTTATTTTGATTAGGTGACCATAGAGTCTATTCCTAGATCCTCAAACCACCATGTGGATGCCATGGCAGCTACTGCATATTTGTTTCCTTTGGAGTTAGAAGATGATCAAGCTTCGATTATCATCTGACAACTCCAAGAACCTGTATCTTAAGTTCTTATTTAGATTCCCTATAGTGTTTTTCCATCGAAGGTTCTCCATCTAAACCATGGTATAATGACATCTTTAATTTTCTTAAAGATGACTTGTTGCCTAATGGTTTAGATCAAAATAAGTGTAATCTATTGTGCAAGAGAGCGTGTCGATTTGTTATAATCAGTAAAACTTTATATCGACATTCTTTTGAAGGTGTCCTTTTATGATGCCTTAAATTTGATGAAGCCCGAATTTCTCTTAGTGATGCTCATGAAGGTTCATGTGGAGGCTATTTTAGTGGTAATGCTATTTCCAAAAAGCTCCTTCGGATGGATATTATTGGCCTTCCATGGAGAAATATGTATGCAATTGTATTCAATGCTACGATAAGTATCAACGCCATGATCATTTTATCCATGCCCCTTCTCAAGACCTTTGGGTGATATCTTCTTGTTGGCATTTTTCCATGTGGGGATTGGAAATTATAAGAAAAGTTAACCCAATGTCATCTGATGGTCACAAGTTTATCATCACTATTACTGAGTACTTCACTAAATAGGTTGAAGCCATAGCTCTAGTTATGGTGACTAGAACTCAAGTTTCTAAGTTCATATTCAACTAGATTCTTTGTAGGTTTGGGATTCCTTTGGTGATTATTTCTAAAAATGGCACTCCTTTCAAGAACAAGGATGTCCATAATATTTATGTTAAGTACAAGATTCAACACATATGGTCAACTCCTTATTATCCCTAGGGTAATGGATAAGCTAAGGCATCCAACAAGTCCTTGATCATAATTTTGAAGATGCTGATTAATAAGACTGGTCATGACTGGCATACTCATATTTACCATATCCTATGGGCCTGCCATACTAGCATCCGTACTCCCATAGGGGCATCCCAATATGTCTTGGTCTATGTGTCTAAGGTAGTGTTCCATTTTGAGCTAGAGATCCCTTTTTTCCGCATCTTGTTATAAGACACCGAGGTTGGTGATGAGTTTTGAGCAGAGTGTTTGCACCAATTGGAGTTGCTAGATGAAAAGTGTATCCATGACTTAGATCATTTGTGAGCATAGGCTTTGACGATCTTATTCTAAAAAAATTTTCAACTGTTCTTTTGAAATTGGGGACCTTTTCCTCAAAGAAAACCAACAGAACACTAATGCTCGTGTTGATCTTCGAGGTAAATTTCAGCCCAATTGGCTAGGGCATTTTGTTGTAACAACTAAATTATGTTCTAGTTCTTATAAGTTAGCTTCCATGGATGGTAAATAACTTAAATAACCTATGAATATAATATATTTAAAAGTTATTATGCTTGATCTATTGTTTCATTTTGCATATGCATTTAGTTAGATCATATTGCATATTTGCCTGACATGCACATATGCTTGTCATATTATGCATGATTGCTTGCCATTCTATTTTTACATATTGCTTGTAATATTTGCATTGTTGCATGTTCATGACTGCCAGATCTTATAGTTTTTAGGAATTCATGATAATAGCAAGTGATGATACCTAGTTAGATCATAGTTCACATACATTACACTATTCAATAGGGTTCCGATGCTTAGTGAAGCCCCAACCTATGGCCCATGCATTTTCAACCCTTCTTCTCTTTCTTGCTTATCTTTATCTTTCTTCTCTTCTCTCTTCTTCTTATATTCCTTGACTTTGAAATTTTTTACAATGATCATCATCTCTCTCCAAAGTCAAGGAATGCAATCCTATTTTGGTATATACTTGTCATTTTGCATGATTCTTATTTCTCCTTTGTCTTATTTGTTCAGATAAGGATATACATTCTCTCTTTTGTTTGCACATTTCATCCCCCTTTATTTTCTACTAGATGAAACTTCAATTTGGGGGTACACACGTATAATTCTATTCTTTTCATATTCTTTATCTTATTTCCTCTAGCACATGCACACACACTCATCATGTTATGCTCATATTTATTAGTCCATACATACATACACATACACCCTCTCGGGTAGTACTGGTATACACATACATAATTTTTACATCAACATACATTATAACACCCCTATCGGCTTATGTCTCTCTTTGACTCAGCAGGCCCAATACTCTATTATAGGATCAGCTCCTTGGCCATTAATAGTAGGCCTTGACATACATCATAGTGGGTAATTACCTCATAGCAGTCACTAGTGAGCAACCACCCATAGCGAGTTACACTATACACTTCACTTATTGGTCCATACTTAATGAGTGCTACACCCATAGCGGGTTATACACTCCATACATGCACCATATTTTGAGCATAATACCCTCTAGTCAGGGTTCTGGTTTATCTTCCTTCTCGATTTTAGATGGTTGACCTTTGGAGTTTTATCATTGTCTTTTTGTTTCTTCTTCCACTTCATAGTTTTATGTATCCTCTCTTCTTTATCTCTTTTCCCTTCTTCTTTATTTCCTCTTCTTTTATTCATCCGTGTATTTCATGATAGCTACATTAGGATCATGTTGTACCCATTTCTCTTTATTATATTGTTTATTTGCTTACTTTGTTTCTATAATTTATGTTTTATTTCTTTTGACCTTTTCAAGTTTCTTAAGGAATTTTTATCCCTTTTGAAACTCGATGGGGCACCTTAGCCATAGAGGCATTAATGGTAGTAATATCTCACCCTTTTGCCCAAACCTAGCCACCCCCTTCCTTGCACTTTTTGTGTGCTTGTTGTATGCTTTCCCATAGGAGTCTACATCCTTTCTTTGACACATTTAATAGGCCATAAATGCATCAAAGAGGGGGTAAAATGTAGACACGAAAAATTGAACCACTTTGAGTGGGAAATATTCCTTAGTGCCCCTAAGAGGCCCTCAATCCTTACCAAGAGTTGCCTCCATTTTTTAATGTGTTTACCTTTTTAGTAAAATTTTACATTGTATTTTCGAGGCATGACTTCGTGCCAACAATATCGCGCCCCATCAGGATGGGGCACAACTTCATTGTTTAACCTGGTTTTTTAAATTTATTTTGTTTTATTATTTTTAAACCTACTTAGGCCCAGGTTTAAACCCTCTCACATGTTTTGGCATTGGCTGTGAGTTTATTTGTGCCCGCTTTCTTTCTCCATTTTTTTCTATAAAAGGAAGAATATTTTTGCTTAATCATAACAAGAATAAGTGCAAGTGTGATATGCAAACTTGTGTGTGATCTCTATGCCAGTTGATTAAGCTCAAAATTTATAGTTTATTCTTTTTTATTTTCTTTGTTGCAAGATAACCACGTATCGCCCACATGTTGTGTCCAGTCCAGGTCAAGTCCAATGGGTATGCCACATCAGCGCCTTAGGATCTATGCCCGAGGTCCCATTTGGCCACCACGTGTCACCAGATGAGTGGTCTGAGTCAGTGCCTCAGGATCTATGCCTGAGCACGCGTGGGTTTGCATGGTCTGATAGGTTAGGGTTCTTAGTTTCCATGTCCACCACTCAGATCATGTCTATTGCTCTGTCCAATCTGAGGGCACTCCTGCCCTCAGATCGAGGTCTCTGATGAGTGGGAGACCGCCTACCTCCTCACGTGGGAGCCATAGTCGGTCCACCACTCCAAGGGTGCTTCTGTCCTCGGATTGAGATCTTTGATCGAGGGAGGGCCTCCTGCCCCCTATCAGGACTGACAGGTCGGACAGCAAAATACTGTCAGATCTGTCTAGGCCTACGGGTCTTCTCCCATGGATGCCCAGTGACGTGGGCCTGTAGGCCCTCTCCCATGGCCGCTTGATGACGTGAGCCTGCTCTACCCAGGTGTATGAGCCTGCAGGCCTTGCTTCCTGGGAGCTGCCTCGAGATCCATTTCGAGCATCAGGTCAAGGGTTCTCGTCTACCTTGTTCCAACTCCGCAGGTCCCATTCCATCGTTGCTCTAATACCATGAAAAGTGGAGCCATGAACATTAACCATAGCATTGAAACGTATAGTGCTTAAATACAATTGACTTAGGCTAAGAATAGCCTAGTAGGAAATTGCCCAGTGAAGTTAGCTAACAACTAACATACATTACGCTAACAACTAACTACGTAGTCAAAATGACTACAACAACTAACTAACCTAGATATTTACTAACAATGTAAATATCCTAGGGTAAAATATAAATAACCTCATTGTAAAAGTAAGAAATTGCTTTTATAGCATGTAGTAAATAAAATCTACCTTGGTGAATTGTTAGGAATTACCAGGTAAGGTAATATTACTATATCACGGCTTACGGTTGCTTCTAATACTACTAGATCCATTGCAAGGAACTTAACTCCAATTCAGCTACCTCCAGGTTGAATTTATCGTGTTCAATTTCTTAACGATACAGAGAAGTCGTGTTGTTGGGCGGAGAAAGAGCAAGGCCGCATGAAGTTGAATGTCAACGTTCAAACCAGTGGCATTCAAATGAAAGATGAATGTCAACGTTCAAAACAGTGGCGTTTTCATATTTTGAATTAAAACATGTTTAAATTAACTACAAGTGGTGTCACAAAGAAGATACCAAAAACGAATATTGGTTTTCGCTTAGAGGTAGATGGTGGCAGGATAAAATCCTCTATGTAGAATCAAACTCTTGTCTCAATAGATTTTAAGAAACAGTTATAGCATGGAACGTAATCAAAGCATAAGTTTCAACCGAAATGTCCAATGTCAATAGAAGAGACGCTATCCAATTCATAAGTTTGGTGGCTGTGAAATTCATGAAGGTGAGGTGCCTTTGGAAGAGACGCTATCCAATGTCAATAGAAGAGACGCTATCCAATGTCAATAGAACGATGATTACAGGTGCAGGACTTTGAATTTGAACAATAAGGCAATCCCACAGTCGGTTCTCACTTAAAAGGTAAATAAAGTAGGTTTCAAAAGGTCAAACAAGCAGAAATCAACAATTTGTGTTAAAAAAGTTTTCTTATACAAGCTGCTGTTTTGACATGGACTACCATAAATAAATATCAACGTTTTCAAGTCATTTTAGTATGGTGTTCCCCACTTTTTGTGTATTAAACTTGGGAACCTGAAAATTTCGTAGATGATTAAACTATAGGCTTTCCGAAGCTTTCTGGTCATGAATATTGAAACTACTTGGTCAAATTTAGCGCGCTGATTAATTTAAATGTACTGTTTCGTCAACCATGAGGAATGACTTCGACCATGCTGAATGCACATGCCAAATTCCAGCAACTTGAAGAATATAATTTTCCTCTTCCTCTTTCTTATATATATACATTGGCACCCATTTGCATTTCATCCACTTCAATTCAGGTCAGAACTAATTGTCTTTTCCTCTCTTGTGCCCATCAATTCTCCCTAGAATTATCATAGATTATTACTGTTAGAAATTTAGAGCTATTTTGTGCTGAAAACTAGACCAGTTGAAGATAATCAACTATTGCCATGGGTAGAAGTAGTTGTTTAATCAAGAAGCCGGCCTTACTGCTGCTTATTTTGAGCACAGTTGTATTAGATATTCAACCTGCGGATGCAAGTCGAATCCTTAAGGGAAAGCCAGAGCCGAATATGCATTTCTCTGGTATTGTTTCTTTCTATGGAGACTGCAATGAGATTAAAAGTGACGTGGCCCATCCAGGCCCCAAGCCTAATATACAGCTGGTCCAGCGCCTATCCAGATCTAAGGACAACCCCGAAATCGGTCACATGCAGCTGATACGTCCTCGTGACATTATCACTACATTGAAGAACAAACTCCCTTCTGGCCCAAGTCCGGGAGTAGGTCACGCATATATTAACGCAGGACCTGTGAAGGCTATTTGGAAGGCAAGCATACTCAAGAATAAACTGCCTTCTGGTCCGAGTCCGGGAGTAGGCCACAAATAATGTGGTGAGAAGGTGAATGTATGAAACGGAAGCGGATTTGGAGCAGTGTTGGATGCCAGAGTTCGATTGAGATGTGTTGTGATATTTTGTATATTTGTTATCAAAGTTTTTGACAAAGTCGTATGTGTCAAAGTCAACTCACAGAATCAACATTCTTAATGTTGTTGGATAGGGTAGATTAAGACGATCCTGAGGCGTTTATTTATGGTCCAGGATTACAAAAATCATGGAGCCCAATGGTTTATCATGACAGCTAGTCATTGCATTTAATTGCCGTTTATAATAAAAATAATAATAAAAGTTAAATTTAACTCAATATGAAAAATATTATAACGAGTATGAGAAAAGAAAGGTTTTCAATGGAGATTATAGAAGAACAAAATATTGTCTTTATAATTTATTATAAATAGTTAGTTGTGGTTAAATTCACTCTTGAATATATTGTTGAATATAGCTCTACTTTTTGTGCCAAAAAAAATTACATTACAAAATTTATAATTGTAGTGGTGAAAATCCTTGAAAAGTAAGATAATTTTTTGCTTGCACACTAACAACTTTTTTACAACAACAGAAAAAGATAGTAAGATAAAATTTTGTTATATTTTTTTATAATTAATATGTGAGATATTGAATCATAAATGGAGATATGCTACCCATACAAATTGTTTAAGATATAAATATAATTAAGACAAGAAAAATAATACAAATAATAAGCTAATTTTATATCATTTGTATTGTAAAATTTGAGAAATATTTCAATATCATTACATAACTTAATGCTTAAAATCAATATATACAAAAGGAAATGTACCAATGTTTTAGGTTTCAAAAGGAATAAATTAGAAAGCTTGTACTAGATGAAGATTTAGGATAAAATAGATACAAAGAATCAATAAGCATACTACAAGCCCAACTACTTCAATTACAATTCAAATACCAACATGCTATATTGATGCACAAAATCACCACAACATATTTTTTATAATAGTATTTCAAGAAATTTTGCTTTGTAATATTAAACAAAAATATATATTCATCTATCTTTTAAGAAGTATAAAGGAAAATAAAAAATAAAATATAATATGGTAATAACAATTTTTATATTTATACTTATGCACACTAAAGTACCGCGTGTTATAGGACTTATAAAGATATGTATTTTTAATATTTATTGTAAGCTAACTAAATGTTTATATATATATATATATATATATATATATATATATATATATATATATATATATTGAATGAAATAAGCTATATTATATTAAAAATATAACTTAATCATACAAAAAGTGGGTGGATACGCACACCCCAATAGGTTCCTAAAAATCACACTAATCGCATACGGTTAGGAGAAACCAAATAGTAAATACAAAGACTTTAGTTGTCTAACACAAAAAAGAGGGAATTAAAATCATCCTCTTAGCCAAAAATTAAATAAAAGCATACATTCAAGAATATAAATCATTTCCAGATATCATGAGGGATAAAATTATTCACATTGTCATCATGATGCCAGGAGAGGTGGCAACACGAGCATTTTAGCCATTATCATCAGTATCAGTACCACCTATATGAAAGCACGAGATTCCGGAAACAAAAAGGGGAAACTCCAAACACGATGCAAGAACGAAACTAAACTTGATGCTACAAATTAGAAATGCATAAAATGGAGAAAGCATAGACAAATTGGAACCCAAATGGAACGAAACAACCCTCTTCTTTTATTGATGTATTTCAAATTTGGTTACAATTCGCTTCCTCCCTTTTTAGGGGAGAGGAGCATCAAACTTGTCTCTTGGTCACATCAATGGAAAGTCATCTCTCTTCCGCGTGCCCACATGCAAAATGGGCGGGCCAAAGTGTTGCCACCGCTGGTGTGAATGAATCCTTGATCCTTGCTGCTCCTCCTGCATTCAAAGAAACAACAAAATCGTTAGTAGCACCTATTGCAAAAGATGAAACGTTTGTTCTCTAAAAACAATGGAAGATGCATGCAAAAGATTGATTACAACGATAAATAAACCGATTCTAAACAACCTGCAAATTTGACAGGAACCAGGGAACATTACCAGAAGGCCACTGCCATCAAAATAGTCCGACAATTCACCACCGATTCGAATTCGCTCCTGGGCGGGACGAATTCGACTGTAATTCGTCTCGGGGTAGGACGAATTCGCCTGCGACAAAACGCCGAAGTGATACTGCCCAAATGTCGCGTCTCGGGAGCTCCAAAAGACCTGCAAACTTAGGGGTTAGCTAATTGGGGGCATTTTGGGAAGACCCAGATGGTCAGATTTCCCCAATTTGGCCTCCATCAACGGGAATTTGATGTTGCTACCTGCAAGTTAGTGAGGACAACAAAAGCGACAAAACATGATAAGATTTGATCAAAGCATTAAGAAATCAGAATTACAAGCTATTTAAGCAACATAAGATGGAATGCAAAATAAACAAATGACAAAAGGAACAATCTGCCATGAATTCCCAATCGTTCTTAAAAAAGAAGATTAGGCTCACAAGAATGTGGGGCGCCCGAGCGGGCCGCCCACCGTTGGAACCTGATTTCGGCACCAATCCACTTGGGATGGGCCCAAAATCTCTTGTAATGGGTTGTCGGCGAATGGGTGAGATAATGTGGTCAAGTGTCGGGTTTTGGATCCGGATTCACACTTCCAATAACCACCCAATGACCTCCCTTGCGAAAGAGATCAAGGATGTGGAAGAGGTGAATCAAAAGGTAAAAGCGTGGTATCAAATTTGGCAGCACTTCATTGCTTGAAAATGCTTCCAACCTGTCCTCTTTTGGGTGAGAAAGTTCACCATTTTATAGACCCAGGGGGTCTCTTTGGAGGGGCATGCATAGGCGCCATGTGGCATTCATGCCTTCCCATGAGGGAGGAAAGTCCTCCTTGACTTGGGCTTCCATGACTGCCCTTGTGACAGTCCTCTAACGTCCAATCTGCCCACCTACACGCGCATGCAAGGCAGGAGGCATTAATTGACTGTCCTCGGCTGCCACTTGTCAAGATTTTTCTTTTTGCCCGTTGAACCTGGAATTCGTCCTACCCCAGAGCGAATTCAGAATTCGTCCCTGGGTGGGGCGGATCCCATTTTGAATTCGTCCCAGGGTGGGATGGATCTTGGAGCAAAGTGCCTGAATGTGCCAAATTGCTTTTTGACCTTCCAAAATTGTTGCAAAAGTGGTTAGGACCACTGTTTAACCTCTGAGGGCTGCCCTGGGGGCTGTGTGTGTCAAAGCGATCAGTGTTTGCAGTCACATAATCGGATTGGTGCTGTTTTGGTGTCTACAGATGCCCCTTTTTGGGATGTGCTGTGCATGACGCAGCATCGAGCAAAAATAGATAACCAAAGCACTAATGATTAGGGTTTCTTGGTAACCTAACCAACTTTTGATGCCCCAAGTATGGAAAGGGCATGCATTCTTGAATCCTTGCTTCTGACGAGTGAAGGCACTCAATTCAAGTGTTAACCTTTTTCGGTGAGGTGTTACTTGACCTTGGACATTGATCGATCATGAATAGGCAAAGGGCGCAACCTTTTGTCTGTGAGAACCTTGAGTTCATGATTCACGAAATGCCAAGTGATTTGATCAGATTGTGATTATTGCTTGTTTACTACCCCAAGCAGGAGCGTAATTGTCTTTGTCAATGATTCTTTGAATGCATGTCATTTTCCTTAATTGGGTGTGTGCTTGTTGATTGGTGACTAAGTGTGACTACCCCCTCAAGCGACGAATCGATGAGGGAATGACCTTCATGAGAAAAGCGACGAGTCGCTTGACCCAAGATGACTTGTGCAAGGGTGCCTTTAGATGGTTTAGCGTTAAGCATGTGCAGTTTTCTGACATTTAGACCTATTTTTGGTGGGTGGTAACCCTTTTTGCGACGCTTTTTGGAGCTAAAATTGGCAAAAATCCGTCCTCCCGTGGAGCGGTCCGGCTATGGTAGCCTTCTTAGGGAGTAGGATAGTGACAATTTGTGACCCCAACATCTGTTTTGCATGCCCGGGATGTCAAGTGCAACAGCACTCTCATCGGGCAAGTTTATTAGCTGATCTAGTGCATTTTTGTTCAATTTTTGCTATTTTTTGAAATTTTTGCCCTGAATTCGTCCTAGGGTGGGACGAATACTAGCTTAGAATTCGTCCCAGGGTGGGACGAGCGCTAACCAGAGTGCTCGTCCCAGGGGAGGATGAATTTAAGCTCAAAAGGCCTATTTAAAGGCCAAAACTAGGGTTTGGGCTCATTTGCATCTGAATTTTCTTGCGATTTGGAGCTCTAGGGAGGAGGAGGTTAATTCTACGAAGCGAAGCGCTATCGAATTTATCCTGACATCATGAGTGCACAAACCGGATCGAGCGACGGAGCCGAAGCGAGACCAGTAAGTGCTCCCTAGAGTTATTACTTTTGTTTAAAACTGCAAGTGTTTTGTTTAATTTTTTTTGTGATGATGTTTTTCAAAATTTTAAAACTGAAACCCTGAAACTGATCTGAACACAACTAAGACTTAGTGTACAACTAAATGACAAACGTAGCGAAAAACCTAGGTAAAGAATTGTTATTTTGCTTATAACTAAACCCTAGGATAAACGGAACGTAAAACCCTAGTTCTTAGGTTGAGCTGGTCAGTTTTAAAACGTAGGTTAAAACCCTAGGTTTAAAACTATTATTTTAATTTTATGTTGTTCGTGCAGACATTTTAAACTTAAAATACAGAGATTCTAAGACTGACAAATAGGTCCAACAATTTATTGTGTTTTTGTTAATTAATCAGTTTAGAGTTTAAAAACCCTAGGGCTGACAAATTAATTTTTGTTTTTTGAATTTTTGTTCTGTTTTTAAATTAATCAGTTAGGATTAGAAACCCTAGGACTGAAAAATTAATTTTGGAATTTTGTTTTGTTTTATTTTTGGAATTTATCAGTTAGGATTAGAAACCCTAGAACTGAAAAATTTTTGTTGAATTTTGAATGTTTGTTTGTTGTTTTTAAATTAATCAGTTAGGATTAGAAACCCTAGGACTGAAAAATTAATTTTTGAATTTTGAATTTTTGTTTTGTTTTTAAATTTATCAGTTAGGATTAGAAACCCTAGAACTAAAAAATTAATTTTTGTTTGAATTTTTATGTTTGTTTTTTTTGTTGTACATTGGTAGGCAATGTTGTATATTCATGTTATTGTTGTACAGTTCTTTTCCATGATTTTAATGTTTTTGAATTGTTTTCTTTTGCAGGTTGTTAAGAGTCGGTACCATGTACCCACTGCTTTTACTGAAGCGCGGGGAGCGCTAACTGTGGCTGATTGGGAGTGGCTTGATGCCCTTGGGCTCAAGCAGGTGGCTCGACTGGAGCCTGTGGTCGTGGATCGGGCGTATTTGATGGCCCTGATCAATCTATGGGATCCGTAGACCAACACCTTCCATCTCCCAACAGGGGAGATGACCGTGACCCTGGAGGATATCTATCAGCTTCTACGGATTCTGATAGATGGACTGTCGATCAGGACGTCGCCGCGTGATCAACGGATAGCTGTACTGATGCGATGCTTCGGGCATGGGGAGGAGCTGGGTGTGGAGGATCCACTGGAGAGGGCAGAGGGCGACTGCCATATTGGTAGGATTTTGGTTCGATGGTGGTTGGAGAGGGGGGTGTTGGGAGTGAGGCACGCATTCCTTATGGGCCTCATTTCCAACATGTTGTTGCCTGACTCGTCAGGCGCGAGGTTCCCATGGAACCTGCTGGATTTGGTTTGGCGGTTGGTAGAGTGCCCGAGAGAGGCACCACTAATTATGAGATGGGGACAAACGCTATTGGCACAGCTATATGGTGAGTTGTACGAGGTCCGCTTCTGGAAGCGAAAGGGGATTAGCTGTAGCTATCTGTTGCAGAGCTGGGCTTGGCAGCATATAGCGGTGGAGAGGCCGACCAGGTTACCGTGGATGACTCAGGCAGAGATGGAGGATAGGGAGATAGGCTATGCAGTTCTGTGGCGGCGGTCTAGGGAGCAGGGACAGAGTCGACGGTGGGCAGGTGTCGTAGGGCACTATGCCGATGCCTTCGCTCGGCTTACTCCAGGGGAGGTGCTCTAGCGCCCCTATCGAGACTGTCCAGCCTGGTCGAAAGCTGGAGAGTGGCTCCATCGGGTACGCAGAGAGCGGTGGCTGATTGGGCGGCACGAGACCGAGCATGAGTTCTTCTCGTACAGCCGGGTGACACGATAGTTTGGGGTGCGCCAGGGGTTGCCTGGTGAGCCCGTGGTCTATCGACATCGGGGGATGAGAGGACTCTGGACCGACCGGTCATCGCGCCACTGGGCGAGGATTCAGATGCGATGATCGATGTCCCGGATGTGGATGACATCGGGACTACCGTAGAGTATGACCAGTGGTGGGTACTATGGCGATGGTGGGGAGAGGGGCCACTAGGAGGCGCGGAGGCGGCAGCGATGGGCGGGGAGGGTGCCGAGGCACCAGGGGATGATTGGGGAGCTCCTTTGGAGGATGCGGACATGGTGGAGGTGGAGGATGAGGATGCAGATTTGGGGGTTCCGGATCAGCCGGAGATGCAGGACATTCTGGAGTAGTGGGAGCCAGAGCAGGCTGTTGTCCCGGATTCGCCTATGCCTCAGGCAAGTTCGACGGAGGTGGAGGCGAGGCTCAACGCTAAGATAGCACGATTGGAGGACCTACTACGGAGGCACGATGGGGAGCTGGGAGAGGCTTTGCAGGAGAGAGATCTCTTGCGGTCTCAGTTGGTAGAGTAGGAGAGCGCATGGGTGGCGTCTCACCGATAGGAGGGGGTACTAATGCTGCATGAGAGAGGGATCTCCTACGGACGTAGCTGGTGGAGAAGGATAGGGTTTTGGCGTAGTACGATGATGCAGTAGCTTACTACCATCGATGGGAGGCAGAGTGGGATCGATGAGAATCAGATTGGTGCGAGCATCGGATGGAGATGGAGGGAGAGATCATCCACCTTGGTGGGCGGCTACCTGAGCCGTCGAGAGGTGGATCGTCACATCGGACGAGGGGCAGTGATACTGAGCAGTCAACATCATCTCATCGTAGGTGACTAGATGAGGGAGGGAGTAGCAGGCATGATGTGGGGGCTAGCAGTAGCCACCCTGAGGGGTCCCATAGGACCCACACTATAGGGGGTAGTTCCCGTCGCACCGATCCTACGTGATCATGGTGGTCGATGCCCTAGGCTTGGGGTTTTTGAGTTTTTGGGTTTTTGGTAGCGAGGTCCGAGGACCGGTTCATTGTAGCCTACGGGCATTTTTGTTATGATATATATATACAGATGACTCTTTTTTGTTTATGCGATGATGATTTGATTTTATGCATGATGAGTGATGAGTATGGATGTATGCATGTTAATTTATTGCGATGGATGCATATGTTATGATGAATGTAAATGTTTTTGATGTATATGTGATATGCAAAATGCAATGGATAAAATGAATTTGTGTTGTTTGGTTAGGGCACCATAGACTGTTTAGGACTTTGTTATTTTGTTTTTATGCGATTGTTGTGGTAAATGACATTGTATGTATACATGTGGTTTTTTGTATTTTTTGATGGTATTGTAAGGATGAAAAGTAGCGCAGTTGGTCTAGAAATGTAGCTAAGGTTTTCTCGAGACTCAGACGGTTTTAACTCACTAGCCACAACAGTACTTTATCTTACAAGACTTTTGAACAAGGTATGAATCGGACTTGTCTTTGACCAAGCTATTTCACATCCCTGTGTGTGCAATTGAGTTCATTTTTGTGGTATTTGTCAAGATACCGCCAGTGCCAAATAGGCTGTCAACCAAACCTGTATTGAGGATCACCTAATTAGCTCCACTAACTCCTTTATTGTATTTAGTCAGATTAATCTGTGGTGCTATCTAGGATACCATAAGCTAGCTCATCCACATGCAAACATTGATTTGTACACGAGTTAATGTGACAGATATATCATCATGCGGGAGGTTTACCATCAGTGACCGATAGGCTATCCACCAAACCGGTACCGAGGTTTGCCTCATGACCTGTCGGAATGCTGAGAGTTCCAGGGATTCAAGTTCGACTCCCTTCTTTTCTTCAATTGTATTGGGATACTTGCTCGATTGTAGTGATAAAAATCACTATTTATTTTTATATATTTTTCTTTTGAGCAAGGGATTTGGATTTCGAGTGATAAGAATCACTATTGTATGTGCTTTTTGTTGTATGCACTCTGGTGGTGATGTCAAATTTTTTGGAGTTTTGACGTTTTGCAAAATTTTGATGTTTGCAACTTTTGAGAACTTGGGATTCTTGGGGAATTGGGTAGGGAAGATGCTTGTCCTTTTGCCAACTCTCAACATTCTTAGGGTCATTCGCACAGGGGGATGAGCAAGATAACCGTTTCGCTTATGGTGACCTGGATTACTATGCAGGTTTCATCTTTCATTCACACAACTTGGGAATTTTTATGTGTGTTTTAATTTGTGTTGGGATGCTATGTAACAAGGTTTTATCCAAGTAGAACTCTACCTTCGTAAAATATGTCTGACTTGGTACAGTACATGGCTAGAAAGCAAAATGATGACTGAAAGACGAAAACTCTTGATACATTAGAAGACCACTGACTCTAGTGTGGTAAAAAGAAGTGCATGGCGTTTATTTTTGATGGACTGCTTATAGAACGGAGAAATGTGGAACAAGATGGATTGGCGGAGTAATTACAGTCTATGGTGCCTTTGACCTGTACGACCACAAATATGCAATGTATGGGTGCAACTACATATTTTTGTATTTTTGATGGATTGATTTTTGTGATTATGAAGATGAGATGCGAGAAGAGCTCTCTATTGATGAACTTGAGCATGCCTGGAAATGAGATAAAAAAAATTTGTTGTTTTGGATGATTTTACTATTTTTGAATTTTCTTATTTTTGACCAAGCGATTGTGGGAATCCTTGGAGCATTTTGAGATTGACCAAGCGATTATAGGAATCCTTGGAGCGTTTTGGGATTGACCAAGCGATTTTAGAAATCCTTGGAGCATTTTTGGGATTGACCAAGCGATTTTAGAAATCCTTGGAGCATTTTGGGATTGACCAAGCGATTTTAGAAATCCTTGGAGCATTTTTGGGATTGACCAAGCGATTTTAGAAATCCTTGGAGCATTTTGGGATTGACCAAGCGATTTTAGAAATCCTTGGAGCATTTTGATTACATTTTAAACCTTTTTACCATTTTAGAATCCTTGAGCATTTTGGGATTGACCAAGCGATTTTAGAAATCCTTGGAGCATTTTTGGGATTGACCAAGCGATTTTAGAAATCCTTGGAGCATTTTGGGATTGACCAAGTGATTTTAGAAATCCTTGGAGCATTTTGGGATTGACCAAGCAATTTTAGAAATCCTTGGAGCATTTTGGGATTGACCAAGCGATTTTAGAAATCCTTGGAGCATTTTGGGATTGACCAAGCGATTTTAGAAATCCTTGGAGCATTTTGGGATTGACCAAGCGATTTTAGAAATCCTTGGAGCATTTTGGGATTGACCAAGCGATTTTAGAAATCCTTGGAGCATTTTGGGATTGACCAAGCGATTTTAGAAATCCTTGGAGCATTTTTGGGATTGACCAAGCGATTTTAGAAATCCTTGGAGCATTTTTGGGATATGGCTCTCTTAGATATGGAATGGTCACAAATGACTGATGTTCAAGGGTTCTGTTTCCTTGATTCCATCAAGAGAGGCTAGCCGGTACGTCCCGGGTCCTATTTTGCTATCAATTACATATGGACCTAACCAATTTGCCATGAACTTGTCCCTTAGGTGGGACGGCAAATTAGAGTTCTGTTGGTTTTCCTTCAAGACCAAATCACCAATCCGAAAGTCCCTCAGGTGAACTTTCATGTTGTAAGATTTCTTAAGTCGCTCTTGATAGATACGTAAATGCTCGAGAGCATTAACGCGTCGTTCATCAAGCAACGTAAGCTGGTCTAACCGAGCCTGCCATGCAACGTCATCATCGATGAACTCTTGCATTGATATGCGTAGGGAAGGAATTTCCAACTCGAGAGGCATGACTGCCTCGGAGCCATACACGAGCGAAAATGGAGTTGCCCTAGTGGGCGTCCGAATGCTAGTGCGATAAGCCCATAGGGCAAGTGGGATTTGGATGTGCCAATCCTTATGACTGTCTATGACCATATTTTTAAGGATGGCAACTAGCATTTTGTTTGATGCCTCTGCTTGCCCATTTGCCTACGGATAATAGGGTGTCAAAAAATTGTGCTGAATTTTGTACTTTGTGGTCAAAGCACGCACGTCTTTGTTCTTGAATGGTGTCCCATTATCCGAGACTATTTTGGATGGAATACCAAAATGACATATGATGTTATGCAAAATGAACTCCACAATGTGGGGTCCTGTCATAGAGGTAAGCGGAACTGCTTCCACCCACTTGGTAAAATACTCTGTGGCCATTATGATAAACGTGTGACGGCCTGACGACGCAGGGGAGATCTTTCCAATTAGATCGAAACCCCACTACAAAAATGGCCAAGCGAACTGGACTGTCTGCAAGGCCTGGGAAGGTACATGCATCAAATTGGCATGATGTTGACACTTCATGCACTTCCTGACATATGCACAACAATCTCGCTCTAAAGATGGCCAATAATAGCCCATGCGAAGAATGCGCTTTGCGATGGCCATACCACTGAAGTGGCCACCACATGTACCATCATGCGCTTGGGCGACTGCCCAAGTGGACTCTTGTTGGTCCAAGCAACGAAGGAGGATTCCTTCATAGCTACGATGGTACAAAATGTCTCCTATCAAGACATACTTAGCCGCTTTCTGCTTGAATGCTCATTTTGCGGCATGCATCAATCCAAGCGGGAGATTACCTAACTTGAGGTAGTCTCTAATGGGTAAATACCAGTCCTATTGATCGGAAGCCTCGACGGTATGAACAACCAATCCCTCTTGAAGTTCATCCCTAGCAAACGCTGAGCGGGAGAGAACTTGTAAGAATAGCGTTGTGTTGCTATTAATGGGAGTAGGGGAGAACAAGGACCCCAAGTTGGCATGTTTCAGATGATCGTGGATTCGAGAGAACTTATCCGAGGATGGTTCAATCTGGATCATGTGGATTCCTAGCATCAAGTCAGAGCTTGCATGCTCCATCGTAGATTGTGATAGGGTTTTGACTTGAATGGTTGTCATGTCACCAGAAAGGTCTTGCGGGATTAGTGACCCCAAGGAGGCCATTGTGTCTGCAAAATGATTCGATGATCGAGGGAGTGCCTCGATGTCGTACCACTCAAGTTTTGCCAGGAATTTGTCCATGAGGGCTTTGTAAGCCTGCAGAACTGGGCATTTGCATTGGAATACCCCTTTGACTTGATTGACAATTAACAATGAATCACCAAAGATGTTCAGTCATTTGATGTTCATGGTGATTGTTGTCTGAAGACCTATGAGCAAGGCTTCATACTCTGCATTATTGTTGGTGCATGGGAAATTTAATTTAAATGATAGGGGCATTGGAGTGCCCTACGGTGTGAAGAATACTATTCCTATGCCACCACCTTGCTCACATTTAGAACCATCAAAGAATAGGGTTATGTCGACCTATGACTCAAGCTCATCAGAATCTGGCGATTTTGAGACATGGAAGACCCCATCATCGGGTAGTTCTATGACTAGAGGTTGATCATCTTCGAGAGGAGCCTCTGCTAGTTGATCGGCTATGACCTGTCCTTTGATGGATTTTTGTCCAATAAACTCTATGTCAAATTCTATCAACAACATGATCCATTTCGCCATGCGACTACTATGATAAGTATGACTCATCATGTATCGCAATGGATTCTCCTTAGACACAACATACGTAGTGTTGCTCAGCATGTAGTGGCATAGATTTTTGGTAGCAAACACCACTGCCAAGCAGAGTTTCTCGACGTATGCATAGTTAAGTTCATAACTGACTAGGGTGCGGCTAAGATAGTAAGTAGCCTATTCTTTGTGAAGTTCATTTTTTTGGGCTAGCATGGCGCCCAGTGCCACCTTAGTAGCTGAGATGTATAAGTAGAATGGCACGCCTGGTCTAGGTGGTGCCAATACTGGCGATGAAGCCAAGTATCATTTGATGTCATCAAAGGCTAACTGGCACTCGTCATCCTAGTGAAATACTACCCCCTTGTGCAATAATTTGTTCATGGGTCGGCACTTGTCAGATAGCTGCGCTATGAAGCGCTTAATTGATGTGACCTTTCCTTGTAGACTTCTGAGCTGCTTAATGGTAGTTGGGGGAACCATTTCAAGGATTGCCTTGACTTTGTTTGGGTCCACCTCGATTCCTCGCTTTGAGACTATGAAACCCAAGAGTTTTCCAGATGTGACGCCAAATACGCACTTCTTGGGATTCAGTCTGACTTTATGCTCCATGAGGCGATCGAGGATCTTGCTTAGGTCATCGAGATGATCTGGGCGCAAAAGAGACTTGGCCAACAAATCATCCATGTAATCTTCCAAAGTTTTATGCATGTAATCATGGAAGATGTACGTCATGGCACGTTGGTAGGTGGCGCCAACATTTTTAAGGCCAAAAGGCATGACCTTATAACAAAATGTCCCCCAAGGCATTGTGAACGCCATTTTTAGTTGGTCCTCGGGATTGATACGAATCTGATTGTATCCCGAGAAACCATCCATGAGGGATAGCATTTCGTGACCTGCTGTAGCGTCTACCAACGCGTCGATGCTTGGCAAGGGGAAATCATCCTTAGGACTCGCTTTGTTTAGATCTCAAAAATTAGTGCATATGCGAATCCTCCCATCGAGATTTTTGACGGGCACCATGTTGGACAGCCATGGCGGATAATCCACGCAGATGACAAACTGTGCATCCAACAGCTTTTGCAATTCGTCTTTGACCATCAAGGCCACTGTTGGGTGCATCTTACGTAGTTTTTGCTTAACTGGCTTGATTGTCGGATCAAGCGTTAGATTATGCGTGACTAGCTACGGATCTAGCCCCGACATGTCTCTGTATGACCATGCAAAAACCTCCTTCTTCTCTTTGAGAAGGGCAATGTAGTCGACTTGCTCTTCAGGGGGATAAGCTTACCCCCAACTTGATAATCTATGGATTCATTGGATCTAAGCCGATGTCTACGTCAGTCGTCTCCTCGATCGACATGTGGGATCCGTCCTCCAACTGATGTGGAGTTGGGATCAAATGGATATCAGTAGCTGAGTTTAAATCTGCGTTGGGAACCTCGGGTTCCTCTTCAGCCTGAAAGATATCCTGAGTTGTCCCTGGGGTAAAATGAGGCATTTTACCGAAAGGCCAGTACTCTGATGGGGACAGAGGTGAATTGACATGATCCCAGTCAATGGCATCTATGTCTAGATGCAAGGACCATGCTGGATCGGTCGGATTGTGGATGGGTGTGGTCAAGTCAATGGAGATCATGTGGATGAAATGAATTTGGTCTCCATTACCATGGGTGTGATGACTCAAACATTGTGGTTGTTCTCTATGTTCTGGATCTGGTTCTATAGGTACTGGCACGAACGGATCGGCCCTATGTGCTAATAAGAGGACAGGGTCTACCCTCGACACTGATATCACCCTAGGGTCTCAGAGTGGAAGGTGCTCTTCATGTATCCGGAGCAGCGGATCCAACACTTGATCCCACCCTACTGGGTCTACATACCACTCATGCCCTGGCACTATGCCCATCTATGCAAATATGTCATTAATCCTCAAGGGGTATCGTTGTTGCATTTGTCGCATGTGGTTGAGATAGGCCATCTCAGTTTCATCTTCTGAATCACTGTCGGAGATCCAAAAGTGTTCATTGGCTCCAACAACTGCTTGAGGCATCTGAGGCTCATCTTGTTCAAGCAAATTAATCTGGTCCCATTGTTGTTGATCCACGCTCCGTGGGGGGATCTGATTCTCTTGACATAGCACTGGCTCGATTGGAACCTCTAAAGGGAATAGTTTCAAAAAGATCTCTTGATAGTTATTCATGGGAATCTCTCATGAGTGATCACTATCGGATTCAAAGGGATCATATGACACTGGTTCATATTCTGATTCATCCTTCGAAGATCCTTCTGGACATTGTTTATGCTTTCCTTGAAAGTGAGTTCCCAAACTTTCACCTCTCTCTATCAAAGGAGAAGGGTTATTGATGTTACCAAGGGTGGTTGTTGACCATGGGAGGTAATCTCCCAATGTATATGTTGTGTTTGGGTTGGCATAAGGATCTGATGCCAATCCACCCTTGTTGCCTATTCCTAGGCCTTGCATGTTTTCCACCAAGATGTCTAAGGGCAGGGGGTGGTTGAACCCTACCCCCGACTTGTCATAAGGCATTTGGTATCTTGGCTGGCAAAGGACACGCACTCCTTGCTCATACCTGCCTAGCCCGTATCCATGCCAATTGCATTGGCCAAGATATCTCAGAGCGAAGTCTGGGTTAGACAGATAGTTGACATCTTCTCGCAAAAGGCTCTTCGTCCTCGTCCTTTTGCATGCATGGCTCAGCACCATGGTCAAGGCCCCCATACACAAAATTGGTCTGGTTCGGTGGGTAGCCTAAAGGAACAATTGTCCCGATGGGAAGGCGAGGTCTCCCCATGTCGTGCACTGATTCTAGCATGGTCGTTGCTACGACATTTCGCACTAGATACTCCCCCAGGCCCGTACTGGCCATTTCAATAGTAATTGTTGGCGATTGAGAGGGAGGGAACGGAAGCTCTTCCTGGGTCCATTCCATGATGGGTGGACTAGGAGCCTCAACTTCCATTGTGCTAGGTATCTCTTCGGTTGAGATGGTTGATATTGTTGGCAGCGCCTCTTCCAAGGGTTGAGCCTCTTCCAGGATTTGTTTCCCTTTGTCCTTCTATTTAGCCATGAAAGGTGGCATTGGTGGTGAAGGAGCTGACGATGAAGATGCACCTGGCTGGGGTTTTGATGGATTAGTCACCAATGGTGCTTGTGACATCGGACCCTGTCTAGATGGATTTAACTAAAAATCCAAGTGCGTCGATGGGAGGGTCGATTGCGGCATCAACTGCACCGCATTGCAATATTTGAAGGGTTCTAAGTCCGTCGGGACTACATGTACCTCCCCTTCAAATGCATACTTCAAACATTGGTGAGCTATCGAAGGGACACACTTCATGTCCCCTGATCCATGGCCGCCCTAGCAATATGTTGTATGCCATCTCGCCTTCCAAAACATGGCACAATGTAGATATCATCTTTTGTCCTACCTGAACGGGTAGAACAATTGTGCCAACTATCGAGCATATCGCATCATTGAATGCTCGTAGTGTGTAAGTGGAAGCCGTGATGTGAGAGGCTGGCAACTTCAGATGCTTCAATGTTGTCGTAGTAATGATGTTACTGGACGAGCCAGTGTCTATCAACACCCTCTTATACGGGATCTCGTTGACCCACATGATAACGTGCAGGGGTGGATCTGCCATGTCATCAGATATTGATTTAACTTCATCTTCTCGAAAGGTAATGACTGGCTTCGTGCATCATTTTACATGTCCCACGAAGTTATTGAAGGAATTCGCTTCATGGGGCTGCAACTCGATGGCTTTCAAAATCTCCATGAGAGCCTCCCGATGGGGCGCTGATTGTTGTATAAGCTCATATATGGAGAGCCTAGCCGACGTGGTCCGTAAACTCTGCATGAGTTTGGTCCGTATCGTGACCTCGGGTCTAGGCGGAGGTATCTACACAGGGTGTTGTTGAGGTCGTGACATCGATGGAACCTCTCTTGTGGCTGCCTCGGGGGCAACTCCTGGGTATTTCTTGTTCCTCGTCACTATGCTTATCATTCCCACATACCCTTGCATGGGGAAATTTTGTTGCACCTCATTGACCTGAAGGGGTTTTGCTTGTGCCTCATGGGCAGGCAAGGGGTCCTTGAAAACCCCCATCTGCTGATTGTTTGGCGCTATGGGGTTGTCCACTGCCAATGTTTTATTGTCAATCAGGTCTTGTATCAACCCTTTGAACTTCCAGCATGCATTCAGGTCATGTCCCCTTCGCCTGTGGAATCTACAATACAAGTCCTCTCTGTATCCCTTAGGCTTGGGAGCGTTAGGATCTATGGTTTGAAGCTCTGGAAGGGTGATTAAATTCGTCACTGACAAGCGGTCAAATAGGGAGTCCCTAGACTCCGTATAAGGGGTGTACTGTCGCTTAGGGCGACGTTGTTGATTTTGCTCCTATTTTTTATTTTCTCTTTCATAATTGTTTGGAGGCACTGCCTGATAATTAGCCTTTTGAGGTTGTATTTCTTGTGCAGGCTTAGAGACATTTATAGCAACTTGATTAACCGTAGCGGGTTTTTGTTGCGTAGTCCCTATTTTTGTGTTTTTGTTCCACTCTTTCTTTTTAGGTTTGGCAATTTTGCCATCCTGTATTTTGATCTCTTCGATAATTCTGGCTTGCGCCAGAGCTTCTTCTAAGGTGGCATATTGTTGCAGCTACAATAGCACCGAGATCGATCTCAAACAACTTCGTGAGAACATTTGTGTAAGGTCGGACATAGGGGGAAGGTAGGGTAGCTTGGAAAGCAGAGTCCTCCATCGATTCCCGTAGGCCGCCATAGTCTCCTCCTCATATTGCCTGAGGCTGGCCAGGTCACTCAGTGATGCCTTCTTCTTGGTGTTGAAGGCGAAGCATTCAAGGAACGCATCCACTAATTGATCCAAGTTATTGATGTTGTGCTTCGGAAACTGGGTGAACCAATCCGAGGTAGGGCCCGTGAATGTGGTTATGAATGTCCTTAGCAATAGTGCATCATTATCCTGAATGCCAAAGCATTGGCTCAGGAATCTTGTCACATGCTCTTGGGCATCCTCTTCACCCTTAAAGACTGCCAACTGAGGCAACTTGAAGTGTTCGGGGTAAGGAGGTGCAGGCACTGACGGATGCACAGGGTGACTACGGAGTTGGCATAACATGGGCTTTTGGGGCCCAGAAGCTTTGGTTTCCATAGACTCCAAATGCTCTAACAATGCTTTGTATGCATCGAAAGATTTAATCTCTTCCTCTTTAGTTTGCTCCCGTTGTGGGTTGTGGGAGACTTGAGGCCTATGGGGGGTGGCCGAATAACAACCCCTCCGCCTTGATAGGGCATTTCAGCCCGCTCTTCTTCTTGTTCATACTCCTCATAAACTTCCTGAGGAGTCTCTGGGTGAGACTTATGACCCTGAGTGGGTCCCCGCGGAGGGTACCCATCGTTGTTTTGGGGAGTGGCCTCCCTCTCAGGTCTATGGGGTCTCGGAGGCAAAACTTGATGAGGTCACGGAGACCTATCCTGCACCAAGGGATTATGCCTCTCATATGGTTCTGCTCTTTGGGTGCGAGGGGTTGGAACCCTCTCAGGTAGGTTATAAAGCAGCTCGTCTGTTTGGTGCTGAATGCGCTCCTTGCTAAGGCGGTATAGACGCTCTAGCTGCTGCTGATCTTGCTCAAGCCGCATGATCTGGGCTTGGTGGGTGGCATGTCTGGTGACTGCCAAGTCAATTTGGTCTGCCATCTTGGGCCTAGGAGGCCTGAATGCTTCTTCTATGCATTTGCCTCGGTCATGATGATCCGAGATCTCAATGGGTTGCTTCCCTCTATCGAGGTTGGCGGCATTTACCCGAGGCTCTGGCCTCAGTGTGTGACCATGGTATCTAGCAGGTGCAGAAGCGCAAGGCTCCCACACTGTATGTTGCTCTCGAGGAATGTGATGGTCTTCCTCGTACTCCCTTTCGTAGGTGTGAAAGGGGCGGGCAGAGTTAGCTCGCCCGGTTTGGAGAGCCCTACGCTCTGGGTTTTGTCTATTGGTTCTAACAGTGAGGGGAGGCAAAGGAGAGATGCCATAGTCACGTGGCCTCTCCCCATGGACACTATGCCTCTCTAGCGCTTCATCGCGTGGTGGCCACTCATATCTAGCTTCTAAAGGAGCTCTTCTGTCTACGTTGAGGGCCACATGTAAAGCTTCTTCCCGAAAGGGGCTGTGCTGAACGGGCGTGTCCCCCAGAGGGGTGTCCCTATAATTCCACCTTGACATGGAATGATGTGGACTCTCTTGTAGTCCAGACCGCCAAGGCGGTATGGCCAAGTCCTTAGGGCTAAAGCGGAGGTGACTTGTGCCCGCTCCTTGTACACTTTCCATAGCTTCTGCCCTTGATTGGGCTTGGCTACGGGTGTACACCATGGTGGTGCTCTTCTACAAGCTAAGCAGATTTTTATCTCTTTTATGATTTTTTTTTATGCTACACTTAAACATAAAAGAACACACACATACACAAATGGTGATTATCTCGTTTAAAGGTTGAAAGTGTGTCCTAAAACTGGTTTAGTGTGTTTTGTTGTTTGTTTTTTTTAAAGCTTTTTATGAAAACCATTTAAATGCAATTATGAAGGCTCTTATGACTCCCAAAATGGTCGCCCCTTCAATATACCATTGTCGGACCGATATACCAACCTCTCTATATACCCGCCCTTACGAGAGGGAAACTATAGGTACGTGAGAGCAGATGGTACGTGGAACATAGGCGGTACGGAAGGGGGATTGTCCTGTTTATGACACCTACCATAGAAGACTTATCCTCGCATGTTGGGAATCACCCCAACGACACTCGGTCAGCTTTCGTCAGGATTTAAGTCGAGCAACAGTGACAATCGGGGTAAATGAATGTAAAATTCAAGCCAAGGTGGTGATGAACCCACCGTTGGTCTTGATCAAGGGCTGGGGTCTTACGACCAGCTCCTTGGTTTAAAAATGCCACGTGATGTGTGTGGGGTTCCTTTTAATTTGCAAAAATGAAACAGGCAAACAAAAAGGAAACTTTCCCTAAGCCATACAAAAACTAAAAATCAAAAAACAAAAAACAAAAATTTGATAGAAGCTTGTTAGAAACCCCTACCTCTTCTCTGCCCAAAAGGATGTTTCTGATTCTCGGCTTTGAAACTGCACAGACAAAAATTCATCTCTGGGTGAGACGAATACCAGAACAGAATTCATCCCAGTCTGAGACGAATTCGAATTCGTCTCAGGGTCAGACGAATTCCAGTAATGTATTCGCCACAGGCAGGAACGAATAACAGTCAGAGTTCAAAAAATGGTACCTGTAAGCACAAAAACACAAATTTTTGATCAGTTTCTTGATCTTAAAAAATAGGGGATAGAGTCCCACCGTGATCGCCACTGAAAGCATGAGATTCCAGAAACAAAAAGGGGAAACTCCAAACACGATGCAAGAACGAAACTAAACTTGATGCTACAAATTAGAAATGCATAAAATGGAGAAAGCATAGACAAATTGGAACCCAAATGGAATGAAACAACCCTCTTCTTTTATTGATGTATTTCAAATTCGGTTACAATTCGCTTCCTCCCTTTTTAGGGGAGAGGAGCATCAAACTTGTCTCTTGGTCACATCAATGGAAAGTCATCTCTCTTCCGCGTGCCCACATGCAAAATGGGCGGGCCAAAGTGTTGCCGCCACTGGTGTGAATGAATCCTTGATCCTTGCTGCTCCTCCTGCATTCAAAGAAACAACAAAATCGTTAGTAGCACCTGTTGCAAAGATGAAACGTTTGTTCTCTAAAAACAATGGAAGATGCATGCAAAATATTGATTACAACGATAAATAAACCGATTCTAAACAACCTGCAAATTTGACAGGAACCAGGGAACATTACCAGAAGGCCACTGCCATCAAAACAGTCTGAAAATTCATCACCGATTCGAATTCGCTCCTGGGCGGGATGAATTCGACTGTAATTCATCCCGGGTAGGACGAATTCACCTGCGACAAAATGCCGAAGTGATACTGCCCAAATGTCATGTCTAGGGAGCTCCAAAAGACCTACAAACTTAGGGGTTAGCTAATTGGGGGCATTTTGGGAAGACCCAGATGGTCGGATTTCCCCAATTTGGCCTCCATCAATGGGAATTTGACGTTGCTACCTGCAAGTTAGTGAGGACAACAAAAGCGACAAAACATGATAAGATTTGATCAAAGCATTAAGAAATCAGAATTACAAGCTATTTAAGTAGCATAAGATGGAATGCAAAATAAAAAAATGACAAAAGGAACAATCTGCCATGAATTCCCAATCATTCTTAAAAAAAGAAGATTAGGCTCGCAGGAGTGCGGGGCGCCCGGGCGGGCCGCCCACCGTTGGAACCTGATTTCGGCACCAATCCACTTGGGATGGGCCCAAAATCTCTTGTAATGCGTTGTCGACGAATGGGTAGATCAATGTGGTCAAGTGTCGGGTTTTGGATCCGGATTCACACTTCCAATAACCACCCAATGACCTCCCTTGCGAAAGAGATCAAGGATGTGGAAGAGGTGAATCAAAAGGGCAAAGCGTGGTATCAAATTTGGCAGCACTTCGTTGCTTGAAAATGCTTCCAACCTGTCCTTTTTGGGTGAGAAAGTTCACCATTTTATAGACCCAGGGGGTCTCTTTGGAGGGGCATGCATAAGCGCCATGTGGCAGTCATGCCTTCCCATGAGGGAGGAAAGTCCTCCTTGACTTGGGCTTCCATGACTGCCCTTGTGACAGTCCTCTAACGTCCAATCTGCCCACCTACACGTGCATGCAAGGCAGGAGGCATTAATGGACTGTCCTCGGCTGCCACTTGTCAAGATTTTTCTTTTTTCCCGTTAAACCTGGAATTCGTCCTACCCCAGAGCGAATTCAGAATTCATCCCTGGGTGGGGCGGATCCCATTTTGAATTCGTCCCAGGGTGGGACGGATACTGAGCAAAGTGCCTGAATGTGCCAAATTGCCTTTTGACCTTCCAAAATTGCTGCAAAAGTGGTTAGGACCACTGTTTAACCTCTGAGGGCTGCCCTGGGGGCTATGTGTGTCAAAGCGATCAGTGTTTGTAGTCACATAATCGGATTGGTGTTGTTTTGGTGTCTACACTATATCAACAACATCATTAATCTCTTATCCATTTATATCCTAGGGGTGAGGGGTTTATCCATTAACGTGCCAACCTAGAGCATTAACTGGTACCACCACGACTGCATCTCCCCAACCTACAACCTAGTGTGAAGGTTATAGATAAACATCTCATCCACTCATCAACCACGAATTACTAACACCATGAAAGTAATGGAATTTGGTCATCGGTGGAGGTTGAGACCAGTGTCTCCTTGTCTATGACAATGACCTACATTCCTGATAAAATCAAGAATGAGAGTCAGCATGATGTTGTGATATCGAATCTAGGGGGACCCGACTGATAGTGCACGACACATTGGTCGAATGGTCCAAGATAGTCCTAAGGTACTGAATATCAATATGATTTTTTTCCAATTGAACCTATATCTAAAGCCAAGAGTTAAAAAATATAACATACTTATCTGCTAAAGAAATGGAATCATAAGCTATATCTCTAGAAAAAGCTATATTTTTTCTAGTCTTTCATAAGTGAAAAATAATATTGACTCTAAAAATATTTTAGATAGACACAAGAGGAATAGAAAAATTAGGAGCATCACCTTGCAAGGAATGGTTCCAAGAAAAATAATTGGCCACTTCCAAGGCATTTGAGATTTATAGCATGACCAAAAAATATAAGTATAATATTTAGGTTCATTGCAAAAGTAGCATTTGGGATTAGCCACGCCCGAGTATTTCAATCGTTGCCCTATAGGTAAACCTTGAAAAAGCATACTCCAAGCAAGAAACAACTAGCTTTGGTTCAAGATAAGAAGCCTAGACCAATTTAAATTGCAATTTCCATTATGAAGACCTAGAGATTAAGTCCTAGAACTCATTCAAATTACCCACCATGGGAAAATGTGGAGAAAGCCAAGAATATCCCAAATAGGCCTTTTACTAAATTAACGAGATGTTCTTTAGTTAGATTCTGTCCGACCACCAAGGTTTTTGGAAATGCCTAGTAATTTTTTACCAGAAATAGAAGGGAATGCTATCTAATACAATATCATACGTGGTCTTATATTCTAGTTTCAAATTATGAAGTCATCTAAAAACTCCCAAGGAATCCAATATTTGGTATGAGAAGAGAAGAAATAAAAAATGGTAGTAATTCCCTTCTTGAAAAATTGCTAAGCATGAATCCATTGAAATGAGTCCAAAGGGAAGCCTCAGTAAGTAATGAAATATGACCACCATACATTAAGAGAGGCTATGAAAACCCTTTTTTTCCCATCACTAGACTAACAAAGCTAGGGTTTAAGAGCCTCCCAATCTCGCCAAATGCTCTACATTGCAAAGAAGCCTAAAATTTTAATAAACATGGGGGTTGTAACAATAGAGGGGAGAGACATCCCCCACAAACATTTCTTACCCAAAGGAAGGCCTGTAGAAATATAGTGTCTAGTTAGGACATTCCAAGCTTCTAGGTTGTCAATAGCTCTACCAACCCACTTTGCACACATAGCAAATCCCTAGCATTGATAGTAAAAAATATCCATCCTGCCAAAGGAATTAGGATGATAGCCAATTTCCCAAACTACTCTATAAAATATCTTCTTATGGGAAGAGCTAGCCCAAAGAAAATATTTCAATAACTTCTCTAGATTTTGGTAACATGCTCAGGATAGAGTCCAGCAAGAAGAAAAATACACATAAGTGGTAGCCAAAATCTTGGAGTAAACTTGGAATTTTACTGTAGGGAGAGTTTCTTGGTAATCCAATAAGAAAGATTCTTCTCAACTCTCTAGAGCACATGATTCCATATTTGAGCATAGGTACTCTAAAAAGAAAAAGTAATACCCAAAAACTTAAAAACTTTTCCAGATTGAATCCATTGCCATAGATATTAAGAAAAACAATCTAGGCAAGGATTAGTAGACTATCAAAAGCAGACAGTCTTATGCCACTGAATGTTAGAGCTTGAAGCTGCACAAAATATATCAAGGTAATGCAAAGTATTAAATATAGATTGCTAATATTCTCTAATGGTCAGGAAAGAATCATCAGTAAAGTGTCCATTAACAAACTGAGATAGTAAATTAGGAAGAGTAATTCCCCAAATATTTCCTTGAGATACTTGGATAGCCAGGAGGTATCCAAAGGCTTATGCAGCTAGGATAAATAGAGAAGGAGCAAGCGGGAAGCCTTACATCATCGAAAGGAATAAGCCCAAGACATCAAACTGAATGTTATTTATAGTGAGAACCATTAAAGCATCCTGGAAGAGTATACTAACAAACTTAACAAATTTTGGACCAAAGCCAAGTGCTTGTAACATGGTAAGAATAAAATTCTACTCAATTTTATCATAAGCTTTATCAAAATCAAATTTTATGAATAAAGCATCCTATTGAGACTGTCTAACCCATTCCATACCTTCCCATATTTCCAGAATATTATCTAGGATATATCGAACTTGAACAAACCTAGTTTGTTTAGGCCTAATAATTAAAGGTAGAATGGGATGTAAATTTAGAGCCAGATATTTGGGAATGATCTTATAGCTAAAATTAAAAAGAATGATCGACCTCCAATCGATAATAATTTCAGGATCACCAGTCTTGGGTATGAATCAAATATTGCCTTTATTTACTAGAGAACCCAAGGAACCTATGATCATTGCTTCTTGATAGACCTTAAGCAATTTTGGGCCAATGAAATCCCAAAGTTATTTAAGGAATTCACATGGGAATCCATCCAACCTAGGGGCCTTATAATTATTCATTTGATAGATAGCCTAAGTAAGGTTGTCAAGAGATAGGATTTTTACTTGAAATAAAGCTTTTTTGGTACCACTGCGCAACACTCAACCAAGGCCTGCTATCAGGTGAGGGTGAGTGGTTGAGAAGATTTTTTTATAATAGCAGATAAAAGAAGATATTATATCAAAAATCTCAGTGAGACTACCCTCATTGATTTGAAGAGCTTGTAATTGCATAATCGATGAATAGGGGCGTAACTATTTGAAGAATTCTTTATTGAGCCAATGCATTCGAGCATGAATATCGGCTCCTCTGGCCTCATAAAGCTATGATTTATTCAAAAAATGATGAATTATAACAACATGAGCTTGCAAATATTGGTTGAACAGGAGAGACTCAAGTCTCACAAAGGCCTCTAATAATTATTTTTTGAGGGTAAACCTCATGTGCTTTGCAACTTCAACCCCAAGAGATTGAAGTATAGAAGTTGTACGTCGAATAGCCTTATTCCACCAAACAATCCAACCAACTGAGCTAGAGGATCTTGGGAGAATAGTCTAGCATTATGTTATATGAGCCCTCATAGCATCATTTTGAAGAAAGGAAATATTTAGGTAAAATTATGATTGAAAACTTCGAGGAGAGGCTCAGGTGGTAATGTCAAAAATAATCAAGGAGTGATCAGAGAGGGTAGTGTCTAGAATAGCACGAAAAAAAGGGTAGGACAAAGAAAGCTTATTAAATAAGAAGTGGTGGGAATATGCAAGCATTGCTTGGTCCAAGTGCTTCAAAACCCTCAAAAATTCTATTTGGAAACTAGACCAGGTGAACCAAACATTCTCAATAAAATCAAGCTAAGATAAATAGTAATTAGGATCTGACAACCCTGGTTTATTCTTCATGAAAAATTATGCTTCTTTTTACCAAATATTCCATCACATTGGCATGTGCCCAACCTTATCCTGGGGTTTCTCAATCATGTTAAAGTCACCACAAAGCACAAAAATAGCATGCGACAGAGGAAACACCAGCCATCACCACAAAATATATCGATTAAAAGTATCATTAGATGCATACATATTAATTATTCCAAAAGGTTGACCTTGAAACTCAAATAGAGTCCAAAAAACTTGATTTGAGAGGTCCATCCCCAAAGAAACCATATTCCTCATCCACTTGGAATATACAAAAGTAAAATCTCCTCCCTTACCATGAGTATGATAGGTTGCATGAAAGAAACCACACGGCCACAAAAAATTATAGGTGCAATCTAGATTAAAACTAGAAATTTTAACTTCTTACAGATAAATAAAGTCAAGATTATCAAACATGTGAGAGACTTGAGTTAGCTCATCGTAGACCAGGTATTTTTGGAATAGGTCCATCAGTACTCTTACATTCTATGAGATAAAAAGCATTAAGCCTGATCAAGGTGTATACTAACATCAACAACCTCAGAGTCCCCAAGCTTCCAAAGAGCCCCAAATGTATTTATGGTGAAGTGTTCTGGGTGGCCTTGAGCCTCGATGAAATGTCGATGCACATCATCTATCTAGTGCCTCTTATTAACATTATACTCCTCGATGAACTATCAATGTACATCATCTATCTAGTACCTCTTATCAATATTATGCTCCTCCCTTTTGTGAGGAATTTTGTGTGAGTGACGTGTCTTGTAAGTTTGAGAGCTTACTGGACCAACACCTTATAGAGAGGAAGAATTTTGGGGAGCTGAGGGGGCATATCTAACCGAAACTACATCAGTAAAGAAATGCCCAACCCATGTTGTAGCATTATATTGAGGTTGTTAAATGACCATGGTTCTTGAGGACCTTGAGCCACAACTGAAGAACTAGGTGTTATATGTTATGCCTGATTATTAGAATTTTTGTTTCACTGATTATGGGATACAGTAACCCACTCTTATCCATTCTTAGCCCCTTAAGTTTGCACCACCAAGGTGGTGGTACAAGGAGGAGGTGTTGAAATACTGGTCTAAGCTCGATTGGTCATAAGTGGGAAATCTCTAATTTTATGGGAAGATGACTGTTACTGATAGCAGGTATTGGGTAAGTTGATATACACAACATGCTGTCGATAGGTTTTTCCATCCGGTGTGATATCAATATGTTCAACCAAATCCTTAAAAAGGTCGACTTTCATGCAAACTCTTAGTAGGATGAGGACAAAAAAACTTATCAGATTCTAGGTAAAAAAATTTCCCCAAAGGAGCAGCTAGGGTTTTTAAAAAAGGCCAACACAAAACGGGGAGACCAGGAAACTCAACCCAAATTGAGACTTCCAGTGAGGCTTCCTTGGTGATGGAGAAGATGTGGTAATATTTTTGTAGGACTAATAGGGTGCTAAGAACAGAACAAAGTCCTATATTAAGTACTTTATTAGCATGCTTCGCTTTAGCAAAATGAAAAAGGAAGAAATCCTTGGTAATGTTTTGCATATTAACACATTGAATACCATAGGGTTTCTAGACTTGCTGGACCCAGTGATGAATCAAGGATTCACTAGGAATATATCCAATGAAATAGCCTATTAAATGGGTGTTCTCATACCACTCACATGCTTTGTTAAACTCAACATCAAGAATGATAACATGAGGGACAGAGTCATTACCTCATGGTACACTTTCACTAACATTCTACAAGGACATTTCTCGACCACCATTTTACGTTCCAAAAGTTCCAGCAGTAATTGAAGTTGTCGTATGAGTACCATCCATTAAAAAGGACCAAACCCCACATGAAGGTGGATTTTATGTAGATACGTGTCAAAAAAAACCGTAGACTCAGAATTAATGAGGCAGTTTGAAACATCAAGCACACATGCAGACCTCGACTCACATCTTTGCTTTCAATATTTTTTATCAATAGCAATATTCATACCTTTATCCGCCATTATCTACTTTTACCAATAACAAAATTTCATTTAAATATTATTTACACTTTCTTTGCTCTTATTCATAAAGAATTCTTTTCATAACAAAGAGGAATTAATGTGATCAATAATATGACATTGTTGAAATACCTATAATTATTGGAGGAATATTTTCATTTGATGAATTTTATGCTACTTTAATTTAATATTTTTTTGACCATTGTATATATAAACCCATGCACATACTTAAATATTAGTTTTATATATTTATTAAATATTAAATAATATATTACTTTATAAGTTCAATGTACCTTTTAGATTTTAAATTCATTTTGACTACTATGATTTGATTGCATTACTTTTTTCTTATTAAATATAAAATAAGTTTTGAAAAGGTCCCTAAAACTTTTACAATAGAAGAAACCCTACAAAAATTGGCTTAAGATAAACTATTAAGAACTACAACTGACTATCTATCACTAAGTGAACTAGCTATAACTTTATACAAGAAATAAAATTAGAACAATGTTGGTGAAATATAGAAAAATCTAAAAAAAAATTCTATCTCACCAAGAGAGCTCCACCAATCACTGGGCATACAACCTAAGGCCATAAGAAATTTTGCTACCACATCCTTAAAATTTTTAATAGCAATCAATAGCACATATACTACACTGAAACACCATTTAATCAACCAATTCTAAGAGAAGAGCCATAGATACCTCGTCTAAAGCTAATAACTAAGAAGGAAACTCCAACCCTCTCTAGATCTGAATAAATAAACTACAACATCTAAAAAATCTAAAAATCTTCTAGATCCAGAAAATGATCCAAAATTTAAATAAAACTATAAATACTCCAAAGTTAATCACTTGAAAAGGAAACTCCAACCCTACCCAACTCAAAATAAATAATTTCCAACATTTTGAAAATCCAAAACAATTTTGGATCCACAAAATGACCTAAAATCTAAATAAAACTAAAAATAATCCAAAGGTAAGAAACTCCAACCCTTGCTAGCTTAGAATAAATAAACTCTAATATCTGTAAAATCTAGAAAACTTTTGGATCCACAAAATGATCCAACATATGAATAAAACTGAAAATACTCCAAAGTTAATAACTAATAAGGAAACTCCAACCCTCCTTGGCTTAGAATAAATAAACTCCAACATCTATAAAATCTAAAAATATTTTAGATCCACAAAATGACCCAACATCTGAATAAAACTAGAAATACTCTAAAGTTAATAACTGAGAAGGAAACTCCAACCCTCTCTTGCTTATAATAAATAAACTCCAACATTCACAAAATCTAAAAGAAAATGAATCCACAAAATGATCCAAAATCTATACAAAAATAGAAATACTCCAATTATAAAATACTCCAAATTTAATAATTGAGAATTAAATTCCAACCCTCCCTGGCTCAAAATAAAGAAACTCCAACATTTACAAAATCTAAAAAACTTTTTTTTGGACATTTTGAGTGGATGAGTTGTCATTGATGTCACTAAAGAATGGTCATTGATGTTGAACGTTAGTTTTAGTGAGCAGTGCAAAAGGAAGAAGTTATGCAATCTGTGCAAAAAGAAGAGTCCGCCTTTAGTTGGTCAAGACCCAGTTTCAAGAAGTCAGATATGGTCCAAAGTGCAAAGAAAAGGCCCAAGCAAATAATATTATAAAATTTTATTATAATATTAAAGAGGGAATTTTAAATTAATTAATATAATTTAATTATAAATTAATTTATTAATCAATTTAAGTAACTTCAAAGTTATTTAAGTTAATTATATTATAATTTTAATTTTATTATAAATTAATTTTTAATAATTTAATAAACCCTAAAGAGGTTTATAAGGCTAAGTAAATAATCAAATTGGAAATTTGATTTGATGCACTGACATCATATGGCATGGAACATTGTGTATAAATGGTGGTAAAGTTGTGTGCCTTACATCCCTTATGCTAACGATTGAATATCCTATGCTCTATTATTTTCGTGTGCAGACGTGGTGTCAGAAAAAATATATTTCTTGGAATAAGCTACATGGAATGGTGATGGTAGAATGAGGAGATGGCCTCTCATCTAGGACATCCATATCGATGTATTCTTTTATTGAGTGTGTAGGAATTTGTGTGGGATGTAGAGAGATCTTGGAGTTCATTTGTGAGCGTATGAATGACTATAGGGTGATAACCTAGGCCAAATTTTTCTATGGGTGATTGAACATGAGGGTTGATAGGCATGCATAACCCTTGATCATAGTGACCTAGTCCAAATCCATACCAATAAAAATACCGAACGTAGTGTAAGGTGAATTGACAGTTGGCCATGTGGTCAATAGTGTCGTAGAAACTAAATTGTAGTGGTGGGGTCTTAGTATCTGAGAGCGATGACCCTAGACCTACACACACAAAATTGTTATGATTTTTGGATGGACCAAGTGGTATGACAACACCAATGTTTAGGAGAAATGATGAAATATGACCAAATCATACATACAATAGATTGTCGGGGGTAAAACACAAGCATCCTGAATATTATAATCATCCCTCCCAAAATTTGTTATAAAAATTGACACTCATGATGTCATACATGTTGGGGAATGAGGTGGTGAATTAGAATCAAAGAAATATGATGCTATTTAGGAATCGTGAATGATAGCAAGAGAAGAATGAAGTAATTGGATGTTTAAGTACGATTTTCATTGTTCCCAATCATGGAATTCAGTCATGATGGAGGAAATGAGATGGTTCACATATGGGAACTATGTGGTGAGAGAATGAAGTGTAGGTGTCAAGCGAGGAGAAGATGTAAAATACCATGGTCATGGAAAAAAGTGAAGCAGAGGTATTTGAGGAATGGGAAGGAGAGGAGGTTCTATAGAGGAAGATGCATGAGATAGAGCATAAGCCCATGATGAGGCTGGTGAAAAAGTTGTAGGTGTAGGAGGTAGATCCATGGAAGAAGACAATTGAGAAGTAGAGGTAGACCACAAGGAAGGTGGCAAGGAAGGTATGGTAGTAGGATGAGGTTTGAGGGTAGAGGATGAGAGTGGTGTGGATACAAATGAAAAGGAATGTGTATGTGTCCTTGATAATTATTGTTGTGATGAGGTTGATGTAGAATAAGATGTAGATGCTCCCACTAAATGATGAGAAGGAATGGGGAGAACCTGAGTAGAGAATGATAAGGGTCCCGGTGGAAGGTCAAAAATGTTGCAAAATTTAAAGGTGTCCTCATTGGTAGGAACACAATGAAAAATACCATCATAGACATACTTGATACAATGATGTAAGATAGAAGGAACACATTGTATGTCTCTAATCAATGGATGTCGAGCAAGATATTGTATTGCATATCATCCTAAATAATAGGGAATAAAATAGATATGGTACAGATACCTACGTAGATAGATAGGACAATGGAACCTACCATGGATCACGTGGAACCATTGAATGCATGAATGCCAACCGATGGGGTGGTGAAGTGAGTGGATGTAATATGAAGGTGATATAGGGAGGTAGTAGAAATGATACTAATGGATGAATTGGTCTCAACAAGGACATGCTTATAGGTGATGTCATTGATGGTTGCTTATATGTGGAGAGGAGGGTCATCTCCTTCACCTAAAAAATTTGTAATCTTGTGGTCATACAAACTAATAGAAGGCTAAAGGTAGCATGGTATGTTCTTGATAAAGTTCACAAATGTGTTTGTATCATGTGTTTCAAATTCAATGGATCAAAGGATGTCATTCAATACCTTGCAATGGGGTTGAGATTGTTGTAAAAGGTAAAAAAATGATAGCCTAGTTGGGGTATTATGTAACTGATGTGTAAGGCTATCATGGATAGTGATGATGTTTTGAGGTAGATATGGCTAAATGTTTGAGGTTAGAGGAGGTTGCAATGAAGTAAATAGTCATGGAGGGGATACAACGGGTCCATCCTAACATGGTAGATAGTGCTAAGTAAGATTTGTAAGGTTGATCATGTAAACTATACCATATAAGTGGAGGTATCATTGAATATTATTAACCTATCTGGGTTACCCTTGGGGATTGGATTGGGTTCCTTGAGGATTCATCCTCTTGTGTTCAACTAGTGGGTATTAACAGATGCCTAAATTTTGATTTTGTGGAATACAAAAGTTTAAGACCTGAATGGTACCCTAGTCAATGAGGTATTGGACAAGACCATAGAATGAGCAACAAGATTCTATATCATGGTTGTTTTATAGATGGTATGCACAAATGCCTACTCAATATACCTTCAAGGATTGTGTTGGTTTGGGTCAATACATAAAATATTTGGTAGGTTAATATGATATGCATCGTATAATCTTTGGAATAGATTTCATAAAGGTTCAGAGAGTGGAGTTAAATTGTGTTGTGGAAGCTATGGACGAAGGCCATGAGTTTTTTGTAGTTTAGGTGGAAGGGTGTGTTAGTTTGAAACAACTACTACTATGGAGGAGAAGTTTATGATATGGATGAAGAAGCTAGAGAAGCTATTGCTACCTGATTAGCTTGTGGCGGTCTAGAAAATGGTTGATTTGGTGTATTTTGGTTGAAATAAAATTTGGAGTTGTAAGATGGTTTTTTCCCAAGATTGATATTTGAAGATTGAAATTTTATGTCCTCGATAACCTTGGCTTGAGTGATGGATTCCTCAAATATGTGTCTTTGATGAAGCTACAAGGTAGTATAGATATATTTATGACAAATCTTTGGGAATATTGTAACTAGTTCAATAGATGGGAGGCTATGGGCTATGTCGTGGATGATTGATCTTCATCGAGAGATACATTTTGTAATGGGCTCGTTGTTGGCCTATCATAATGTGTATACATCGAAGAAGTTGGTTTTCATTTTGATATTTATGGAAAAATATTCTAGGAATGAATTGGCCAACTACTCAAATGTGAATAGGCTATGGCATAGGAGCATGTTGTACTAATCAAGGGCTTGTCCCCCAAGCGAGAGAGAAAAGGTATGTAACATGAGGGGATAACTATTATAAAGTTGATAGCAAGCAAAGTGATAATTTTTGATGTGTTCATGGGGGTCCTATTTACCTTTATACTTATTAAATTTTAGAATCTCAAAGCGGTATGGGTAATGAGGAATGGAAACTGATGGATGAACTGAATTGTTACACAACTCGGTGTATGTGGATTTTTATGGCCCATAAATAGTTGTAAAAATATTTAGAATCTTAACTTCCTCTTGCAAGATTTGTAGATTGGGTGGTAGAGGTGTAAAGGATTATGTTGAGATGGTTGTATCCTAAGAATCAGGTGGGTATTGGAGTTGTTATTCTTCCTTGTGTGGAGAAAGAGTGTATTGCAACTATGCCTATAGATGCGGCTACTAAATGGTGTAATATGTTGAAGTGAATGGGATACTTTGCGATGGGGTAGACATCTACTAGGGATAGTAATATTTTAGTTGCAGGGATTATAGTTGTTGCATAGGGATATGTTGTAGAGAGGCCTAATATAATGGTTGGGCAATAGGGGATGATGACCAAGAAGGAGGTGGTATGAAAAATGTAGATGTAGTAGATGGTTGTGGAGGTAGTGGTGTCTAGATAGATGGTGCAAGTGGTGGGTGATATGAGGTATCAAAATATGGTATCTTCATCTGATCATAAGAGTGATAAGTGAAGAAGATCGACTGAGTAGAATAGCATGGAGTATTTATGGGATAGGATGGGTGTCGTGGATCATAGGTAGAAAGGGTACTGCAATATGGAGCCTAAAATGGATTAGGTAGAGGGGGTCAATAAATAGGAGTATATGAATATGGCGGTGGAATAGAATATGGCATACCATACATTCCAAGAGGGTGGGTTTTAGGTGGAGATAATGATGAGAAATAAGTGTAGGCTTCAAAGGTAGGAACCTAAGAAGATGGTATGGTGAAAGTGTTCACACATGATTGAGGAGATGGGGTCTACTGATGTTGTTGATATTGGAATTATTGTGAGTGAGGAGGTGGTTGTGATACTACATCGAATGATAGGAAGGACTATTGGGAAGGTGGTGGTTACAACACTTGAGAAGTATATTGATTGATGATGTAGGTGGTGAATATTTAACAAAGACTATTGTACGAAGATTTGAGATGAGGGTGTCTCAATGCTCAGAGTGAAACATGAGGGATCTAAGTCATCCCTATGATAGGGGTGAATGATGCAACCTTGGAGCAAGTACGATTGAGCAAGGAGTTATTATCGAAGAGGGACGAAGATAGGCTCTAAAAGAAAAGATGTGGAAAGGTAGTTGATGAAGATGGATTTTCCTCATCAATAGTGAATAAGGAAGGTGGATGTCTTGGAGAAGTACAAATTATGTGGTCAAAAAATATGGAAGGCATATTAGGTGAAGGTGAGCGAGGAATAAGTGGATGATCTTTGTTGGATGAGGTGGTGAGGGTATCACTAGGGATAGAAATCTCACCATGAGATATAGTGCATATGTAAAGTGAGTCAGAACCTATAAGGAGATCTATAGTGAGTGTGGATTTACCCTTTATTATTGAAGGGGGACAAATAGACTGACTAGAAGTGGCACAAGAATCCTCATCCTCAAGATGTGGTTGCTTGCATGTTTTGCTATGAGTGACAATAGGTATGATGTTGTAAACTATGAATTGGTGCTCAAAACTACCTATAAATAGAAATATGAGGTTCTAGGTGTGTTTTTTGTGAGATTTTTGGGTTACCCTATAAAATTTGGTAAGTTTCTATGTATCAAAACAAAGTTTCCATGCTACTATGCAAAATAGGGGTTGGTTCGTAGGGTGACCTTCAAACTGGACTAAGACTATAAAATTATCAAAAATCTAAAAGTGATAGGTTACAAATAGTCAACAGGTGGGTTGCTAACAAGTGAATGTGCTCACACCAGTTTTGTGACCATGACATAAAAGCTCAACCGGAATTAGTGCTAAAAATAGAAAAAAAATGTTCATTGTTTTGTGTGTTTTGATGTTGAAATATATCTCTAGAAAATATCATAGGAAGTGGGTGGAATTCTAGAAATAATAGGAAATTCATCAGCACGGAACCTCCTGCAAAACCCAAGGGTGCACAAAATAGAACAATGTCTCAATAGGAAAATGGTGACCTAATGTAAAGGTGTAGTAAAATGATAATCAAATAGGAGGGAACTCATAATGCTCTTATGAGTCCAAAAGTCTCTCATGAGAAGAGGTGGCACTGTCTAAGACCTACTACTGGTATACCCATGCTTTTGCTTCACCCTCAAGACTTAATCAAGAATGAAAGTTACCTGTTCACTAATTATATGAGCCTCATTAACAAATGCATCTAACCCTATCCTACTTTGAATGTCCCTTCCGATGATGAATTTTAGAAAACCAATCTCAAGAGTAAAGGATTTTTTGCTGATAAAGTCTAGAAAACTACTCTTGGGGGATACTACAGTGTCTAGGGGGCGAGCTAGTGGAAGGAGATGAATTCTAATGTCATCAATATCGAGCAATAGATTGGGGATGAAGTCCATTGTCACCACTGTGTATACCATATGAGTGTATGATGGTGTGTTTATTACTACTAAGGATGAAAGCAACACAACTAACTAGATACCTTTTCAAAATGAAACTAACCCTAGATGCATTTTTGAAATAAAACTATCCTAGATGTATTTTTTTAAAGAAAAAACTAACCTAGATGTGTTTTTTAAAAAATGAAATCTGATCTAGAAAGAACAAAGGCAAGCAAGGAGAAAAGTGATGTGAAATCTTAATGTGAATAACATGAAAAGGAATTGCAAAAATAACCTTAATACGATTTTCTGAAAGATGTTAGAAATCTTACTCTAATGACATGGAAAAGATTAAAATGTGATTTTTAAATTTGAAAGAAATTAAAATGTAGCCTAAGGATTTTTGAAAGAAATTTGAAGTTCTAATTAAATAACATGAAAGGAAAGTAAAATTTGAATGAAATTGAAATGTATCCTAAGGATTTTGGAAAGAGATTTGAAGTTCTAATTAAATGACATGAAAGAAAATTGAAATTTGAACCTACTCCAATTGAGTTTGAAAAGATATTTGAAATGGAATTTGGAATGACAATGGAAGAGATTGCAAAATCCTAATCTAATTCAAATTTGAAAATAGATTTGAAAAAGAATTTTGAAATGACATGAAAGAGATTGCAAAACTCTAATATAATACAAATTTGAAAAGAGATTTAAAATGAGAATGTAAATGGCGTGAAATGAATTTAAAACCTTTTCTAGATGTAACTTTGAAAAGAAATTTGGAATACCTTTTTGAAAGAAAAAAAAGGTGAAGGAATGCCTTTTTGAAAAGAAAAAAATGTGAAAAGTCTGATTTGCATGCAAATTGGGGAAGAGATTTTAAAGATCTATCTAATGCATGAAAAGATGATTTTAAAGAAATAATTTACGAAAGTTTGAAATAAATGAAAATCTATTTTATGGCTTGAAAAAGTAATGTAACCTTAATCTAAAGGACAAAAAGGAAATATGAGATGATTTAAGCTAACTGATTCTGAAATAACATGATAACCCTAATTGATATGTTTGAAAGGAAATTTCACAAAATGACATGATGCATTTGATGGTGAAACTTCTTTGCAAAGGAATAATAAAAATAGGAGGTTCTAAGGGAAATACCCGACTCCTGTGTTTTCAAGTGAACTGCTTGATGTCTCTCATATAAACCCCTATAGTTTTAGAGTTTGTTGAAAGAGTTTAGCAGAGTTCACAAGCCTGTGAACTAGACTATTGGTTCGTAGGTCAGGGGGAAAACTGGATTTAGGGGCCTAAATTTCCTATGCTGTTAACTTGAGTTGTATATCAAGGTTTTGAAGGGTTTCGTTCTATGTTTAGAGTGCTTGAAAAAACATAATAAAACCAAAAATTGAGTCAAATTAGTGAAAACAACTATTCAAACATAACTATTGTGGTGGTCCCACTAGGTGTGCCAAAATGAAGTGATAAAAATACAACCAATTCCTTAAACTGATAGAAAATATTCAAAGTTTTGCTTTATTCATTTTCAAGTAGGGTTACAAAAATAAGTCTCTCTTTTAATGGAGATATGTATTCCCTATTTTTATCATAAATTTTAAGCATTTGATGGTGTTTTTTGGATCTCCTTAGTGAAGGTGGGCTTCTATGCACATGTACCATCAATAGTCTGCTTGTATGTGTCCTTTTGTACCTATTTGGACTACAAAATGGTGTTAGTGTGTTTGGGAACCTACCTTGGTCAAGTCCTATAGTTATGAAGACAAATCTATTCAAATATGTAAAAAAACATGATGAAATTTACTAGAAATGTTACAGAAGCTACTAAAAACTGGTTTATACCTGATATGATGTTGTAGATGTGTTGTACGATCAGTTCATAGGTTGGTCTATGAACTGGATCCCAAGTTTGTAGGTTGGGGGGCAAACTGGACTGTAGTTGACTTTTGATGAAGATTTCATGTCTAGATGGGGTCTAAAAGTTGTTTGATGTTGTTTGTTAGAAGTAAAGTGGTAGAATACAATTTTGGTGTGATTTTGACAGAGTCTAGGCAGGTTGACTGAAAATGTGAGAGAGGTAAAATGAGGGAAAATACCCTCTATATATAGGAATAACCAAGGTCATGGGATGTATTTAAGTATACCAGAACCTAGAGTCAATTTATAGCATGGTTAGATTAGGGTTTATGAGGTGGAGAGCTTAGTCATCTTATCACATGTCCTAAAGGAAATATCTCATCCTCACACATGTGTCAGGAAGGATTAGAGTTAACTAGGGTTAGCTAATGAGGGTTGAGTTAGGATTTCTAGGAAATATGCTAACCAACTTAGGGTGCACACATGTGTGAGGATATGTTTAGGACTAATTTTATTATTAACCCTAATTAAACCTAATTTAATGATAAAGTTCAACTTAAGTGAAATTTAACCACAAATTAGAATCTAAATTAGTCTAATTAGGGTTTTTCGTGAGGAATGGTCCCATGAGGACACTAATTAGACATAGAAAAGGGCTTAGGTGGCCTTAGGAAGCTAGCAAGTGGCCCTCTTGTGGGTAGAAGGTATTTTGGGTACACTTTATATAGTTTTGTAGGTTTTGGGCCTACAGATAATCATGGCGGCCTATGATGGCCTATGAGGGCCTACAATAGCCTATGATAGCCTAAGATGGCTTATGCAAGCCTACAAGTATCTATGCAGATCTAGAAGTATCTAGGAATGAGCATGTGCGACTTTTAGGTGTCTACACTATCATTTAAAAAAAAACAAAATAAAACAATTTATTCTAAAAACTCATTTTACTCGCTCAAGTCAAAGGTTTATGTCTTTTAGTAATAATAAAAGCATGTTGGATACCTAACGAAGTGATGAATTTTATAGGATTTCAATCCCCTTTCTAAAATTTAACATTTTGCATTCTCTATTGAATTTAAGTGATTAAAATGAATCATCTCTCCTAAAATTGTAGAGTATTAAAACCTTCAATCTTATGAGTACTAAAACGTTAAATCTTGTGTATAAGATAAATATTTAATCTTTCCTGACCCCAATTTTATTAAAAATGAGAATAATACTAAAATCTAATCGACTTGACACTGAAGAGAACCTTAAATATTATGTATAAGGTAAATATTTAATCTTTCCTTACCCCAACTTTATTAAAAATAAGAATAATACTAAAATCTAGTCGACTTGACACTAAAGAGAATGATTGGCTTACTATTGCTTCTAATACTACTAGTTCCATTGCAAGGAACTTCATGCATTAACTCCAATACGTCCATGTTGAATTTATCATGTTCAATAATTTCTTAACGATACAGAGAAAGACAAGGCCGCATGAGCGGAGAAAGACAAGGCCGCATGAAGTTGAAAATCAACGTTCAAAACAGTGGCATTTTCATCTCTTGAATTAAAAGATGTTTATATAACTACAAGTGGTGTCACAAGGAATATACCCAAAACGAATATTGGTTTTTGCTTAGAGGTAGATGGTGGCAGGATAAAATCCTCAATGTAGAATCAAATTCTCGTCGTAAGAGTTTTCAAGAAACAGTTATAGCATGGACCGTATTCAAAGCATAAGTTTCAACCGAAATGCCCATTGTCAATAGAAGAGACGGTATCCAATTCATAAGTTTGGTGGCTGTGAAATTCATGAAGGTGAGGTGCCTTGGGAACGATGACCACAGGTGCAGGGATTTGAATTTGAAGAATCAAAAGCAATCCCACAGTCAGTTCTCACTTAAAAGGTAAATGAAGTAGATTTCAAATGGTCAAACAAGCCGAAATCAACAATTTGTGTTAAAAAAGTCTTCTTATACAAGCTGTTGTTTTGACATGGAGTGCCATAAATAAATATCAAAATTTTCAAGTCCTTTTAGTATAATGTTCCCCACTTTTTGTGTATTAGACTTGGGAACCTGACAATTTTGTAGATGATTAAAATGTAGGCTTTCTGAAGCTTTCTGGTCATGAATATTGAAACTACTTGGTCAAATTTGGAGCGCTGATTAATTTAAATGTACTGTTTGGTCAACCATGATGAATGACTTCGACCATGCTGAATGCACATGCTAAATTCCAGCAACTTGAAGAATATAATTTTCCTCTTCCTCTTTCTTAAATATATACATTGGAACCCATTTGCATTTCATCCACTTCAATTCAGGTCAGAACTAATTGTCTTTTCCTCTCTTGTGCCCATCAATTCTCCCTAGAATTATCATAGATTATTACTGTTAGAAATTTAGGGCTATTTTGTGCTGAGAACTAGACCAGTTGAAGATAATCAACTATTGTCATGGGTAGAAGTAGTTGTTTAATCATGAAGTCGGCCTTGCTGCTGCTTATTTTGAGCACAGTTGTTTTACATATTCAACCTGCGGATGCAAGTCGAATCCTTAAGCGAAAATCAGAGCCGAATATGCGTTTCTCTGATATCGTTTCTCTCTATGGAGACTGCAATGAGATTAAAAGTGACGTGGCCCATCCAGGCCCCAAGCCTAATATACAGTTGGTCCAGCGCCTATCCAGATCTAAGCACAATCCCGAATTTGGTCACATGCAGCTGATACGTCCTCGTGAGAATATCACTACATTGAAGAACAAAGTCCCTTCTGGCCCAAGTCCGGGAGTAGGTCACGCATATATTAACGCAGGACCTGTGAAGGCTATTTGGAGGGCAAGCATACTCAAGAATAAACTGCCTTCTGGTCCGAGTCCGGGAGTAGGCCACAAATAATGTGGTGAGAAGGTGAATGTATGAAACGGAAGCGGATTGGGAGCAGTGTTGCATGCCAAAGTTCGATTGAGATGTGTTGTGATATTTTGTAAAGGTGTCGCCGAGAAAACGAACAGATCTCTGCAATATAGATACTACAACCTCCGGAGTTAAATGTATATTTTCTATTTCATTTTGATTTGAGCGCCTCCGCTGTTAACTCAGTGAATTCGATCTCACATGTTTGCTTCACTAATTATTGTTGAAAATGAACGTGGTATATTTGTTAAAGACAAAGTCAACTCACAGAATCAATATTCGCAATGTTGTTGGATAGGGTAGATTAAGAGGAGCCCGAGGCGTTTATTTATGGTTTAAGCTTCCAAAAATCTTGGAGCCCAATGGTTTATCTTATATGTTTATGACATCGGGTAGATTAAGACGAGCCTAAGGCGTTTATTTATGTTTTAATATTACAAAAATCTTGGAGCCCAATGGTTTATCTTATATGTTTATGATAGCTAGTCATTGCATTTAATTGCGGTTTATAATAAAAATAATAAAAGTTAAAATTTAGTTTTTTAATTTTATTAGTTTTAAATTATATTTTAAAATGATGCTATTTAATTAATGTCTTATGAATTTTTAACATATTTTTAATATTGTTCGCTTAGAAAATGTTTTTTTTTTTTTTTTAATATGAAGAAAAAAAGGGTTTTGAAAGGGATCCTACAACCTTTAAAAGATTAACGTGTCACTAAGGAAGTTAGAAGAGCAAATCACAAAAAGCAATGAAAAAAACAAAGAGGCATCCAACAGACTTCTGAGGTGGAGGTGGCAGAGGATGAGCAGAAGGATGATGAGGATATGGGGGAGATTTGCGAGTTGGCAAGGCTACAAGCTGAGGTGGAGCAGCTTCGTGAGGAGCGAGAGACTATACGAGAGTCTCATAGGGAGGCTTTGGTGGGACAAGATGGAGCCATAGCTGAGTTGTGAGTTACTATAGCTTGGATGGAGGCAGAGTGGCTGGTGATCAGGAGATGGTCATGAGCCTTTGAGCAAAGATTTTGGTAAGAGAGCATCGACATAATATTGACTTGTGGTGACTACATACGAGCGAGACATATGCACACTCCTTGGAGGATTTGTGTATGGCTAATCACATTCCTTTTCCAGATCCTCCATCATCCTCTAGGACTGAGTCATCTAGGCACACGACATCGAGGCAAAGTTCTAGGTCTAGGGCTCCTACTAGGTCTCAAGGGTCCTCTCATGGACATTAGCTTAGTGCTTAGATGCACTTTTGCATATGAGCCTTGGTTATCCATTGTAGTATTTTTGACACTCATTTTACATATGATATTATATATATATACATGGTTTATTTTTATATTTGTGTTATCTTTTGTGTGAATGCTTTTATGTGTATGCAATACATATTTTATGAGAATGTTTTAAGTATGTCTTATGGATAAATAATGCAAGCTAATTATGATGTGTATGCATAATGCTTATGGATGATTAATGCAAGCGAAATGGCATGTATATGAATGCAAATTATATGAGAGGAATGCATAATGTTCTAATGATCATTTTTAATTCAAAATTTTTGTTGGACATTGTTGTTCATTGTTTTGTAATTGGGAAAACCAAACTTGGTGATATTATGTGGGTTGATCCATGATGAAGACATGAAAGAAGATATGGATGTTGATATGGAAGAAGATATAGATATTTATATGGAATAAGATATGGATGTTGATATGGAAGATTGAAGTATTTTTAGAGACTCAAACAAACTAGTGCTATCAACCAAACTCACTAAAGGTTATCTAAATTTCTTTAGGACCCATGTGTGTGCAAGTGAAGTTCATGTACAAAATATTGAGCATGACCACGATCCTAGGCAATCAAGAACCAATGTGTACACATGGAGTTCATTAGCCCATTATGAGTAAATTAGGCATGACCTGTTATGGAGAGGACTAAGAATCTAGCTTGTCCATATGTGCGGATATAGGTCACCCTTTTTGGAAGAGAGACATGTCGTCCCACATGAGCTTACTCCACTACCAGTAAAGCGTCTATAGCTTCGATGGAGACTCACTCCATAGTCCAATGTGTTAGCATGGCTATATTATTTCATTATTTTTTAGGTTATTGTTATGTTGTTATAACAATATCTAATTTTGCCTTGGTTGGTTTCGTAATCTCCGGGCTATTCTATTCATTTGATGTATTATTTATTTGATTGAATCAATTTGATATTTGTTCATTTGCCTAACATGGTATCAGAGCTTAACTCTGCCACTCTCATTTTTGAATGATCTTGTAGTAGCGGAGCTTTGATAGCGAAGCTTTGTAGCAGCGGAGCTTTGGCTTTGGAGATTTTTTTTAATTCTTCATTTCATCAATAGAAGCTTTTTTGAGAATTTTTTAAATTCTCATTGGATCATTGGGATCTGTACCCGAGTGGGCAATGTGAAGATTTGGGTGGAGCAATTATTCCCAATTATCATTGGGATCTATGCTCGAATTATCACAAAATGTTGGGATCGACCAACAGGTCAAAGGGTGGAATCAAAATTGACCAACAGGTCGAAAGGCGGAAGTAGAAGATCGGATCGAACAATAAAGCAAGTAAAGGTTGAATTGATCAAAGCTAGGCACAACGTGTGGCAGCCAACAATGTGACCAACATCGCATGGGAGGGGAGCTCGAGCCCTCTCGGGAGAGCATCTCCCTGAGAGGAGATACTTCTAAGGAGGAGTATCGGGTGTTATAAACACCCTAACACCCCGAAATCCCATCAATGTGGGACATTGGTCATCAAATGCACACTTTGTCACTTGCATAGTCTGTGAACAACCCATTAACGATGTCAACACAAATAGCCACTTCCTATTTTTCCTTATCCCTAGGATCAATGAATATGGATTCTGAGTTTTTTCTTGGATAAAGGCAAAACCGAGTAGATTTCCTATATTGGAATTCTTTTTTCATCATCAGATCTCATCCTGCAATCATTTTTTTTTTGAAGGGCATCAACGCACTGTGAGAGGTAGTGTTTTTTTATGAATTGCTAAGTTTTTTGGATGCCAAGTTGATAAAAATCAACAACTGAAAGCACTAAGCACCTAAAGCGAGCTATTTTGGAAGTTTTTGATTGAAAAAAAATCAATTTTTTTTGTGCTTTGTCATTTGCCACCCCACTGCCACCCGAGCTCTACTTGAGTGCCACCCAGATGTAGCCCGAGCACTGCCACCCGAGCACTACTCGAGTGCCACTCAAGCCATGGTCGAGGTGGCGAAGCGTCCGCATCGGGTTTTGGGCTTGTGGCTCCTCTATTTATAGGAGGGAGCCCCGATTCTTTGTTGGATCATCCCGCTGGATTAGGTGGTAGTGAGCCGAGCGGTAGGCCTTTGGGATCCCTGAGGTCGTGAGGTCAAAACCCGCCGACCCCCCCAAACAAAGGTAAAATATTTCTTAAGTATTTCTTTTTAATTTTTTTTCTTAAAGTTAATAATTAAAATTATAAATTATTTTTCTTATATAGATTAAAAAGGCTATTGTTTTAGTAATTTTTTTTCTATAGAAGATAATTTATTTTTTTATTAACTTTAGTTATAATTTTTTTTTTAAATATGCTTTAAAGAGGAAATTTTTGAAGGGGGGAGCATTATTTTTTTTTTCAAAAATCAAGCGGGGGAAAAGAGTAATTTTTTGAAAAAAGGCAATTTTGGCATTATTGTAAGGGTGCATTTTTGGCAACACCTGACACCTAGTGGTTTATTTCTATGGGCACTTTTATGTTGTATGTTGCATTTTCCATTTTTTGCACTACTTCATTAAAATTTAAAATCAAATGCACTCCCTAAGTCCCCAGAATAATTAAAACCCATCCGTGCAATTTATTTCACTGCAGCATTTGGTATTTGTGATACCTCTAGCCAGCACTTACAGGTAATGCTATCATGATTGTGCTACTGTACCTGCTACCTAATATAGCTACCACAATTATGTATGAGCTTATTCTCTATTAATCATCGAGTAGATATAAGTTTACCATTTTGTTATTTTTTTACTCCATCCACTACCCCAATCGTTCTTATGTTTAGATGTAAATCTTGATGAATGCTCTAATTTTTGAAGTGTTTAGGGGAAGTTACACCCCACACATGAGGATTGATGACTTTCTATGGTAGGTTTCATGAACAAGATGATTCCCTTTTAGTACCGCCCAAGTACCACGTATCGTATAATCATTAAAATTACTTACAACCTCTCTCACATAAGGGCGGGTAATTTCTCTAATTTTTAAAAATACCTATAGTCTCCCTCACGTAAGGGCAGGTATTTTGTATGGTATAATGGCCTGGCATTACAATATATATAAAGGGGGACCATTTTGTGATATAAGGAACCTTCACAATATCTACAAAATTAATGATTGCTCATCAGTTGTTGAAAGGTCCTAACTATAAACCATGGAAAAATAAGATGAAGGTAATCCTTGAAATTAATGGCTTATGGGATGTTGTATCTGGTACAACAATAAGATATTCATCTGCTTCAGGTGCTACAACTCCGTCTACTAATCAGAAATACTTTGACAAGATAGACATCAAGGCAAAAGTGCTCATTTTGGTTGTTGTTTCTGATGAAGTTCAACCCCATATTATTGACTGACAAAATAGTAAAGAGGCATGGAATGCCATTAAAACTATATATGAAGGAAAGAAATATTCCACCATTCTATTTCTTCAATATTAATTACACATTCTAAGCATGAAACAGGGAGAGACAGTTGAACTCTTTCTTTGCAGAGTGTCTGAATTGAAAGTAAAGTTGAATTCTTTGGGAGAACCGGTTGATGACAAGCTTCTTACCTCCATTGTATTGAGAGCTTTACCTGATTCTTATAGGGTGTTGATCACTTCCCTTCAGGTGTCACAACAAAAATTTACCTTTGTTGAGTTGGTCAATATGCTTCAAGAGGAGGAGGCCCGCCAACTTCAGCGAGATGATTCTTCTAACACCGCCCTCTACACCAATAGGAAGGGCCCCAAGAAGAAGGGTAATTTTTAGAAGGGAGGGAGTTCTCAAAAGGATTCAAAAGGGAAAAAAACTCAACAAACTCAATAGACTAAGAGATATTGCAAGATCTATGACAAGGAAGGTCATGATACAAACATATGTTGGCATAAGAATAAGCAACCAAAACAAAAAGGCTGGAACAAACCTTAGAAAAAGAACAAGCAACCCAAGGTGAATGTTGTTGTTGAGGAATCTAACTCAAATTTTGAGTGGGCACACAAGGTGCTCATGACTACCACAACCTCCAAGCAGATGGATCCTATATGGTATGCCGATTCTGGCACTAGTAAGCACATGACTAGTGACAAATCATGGTGTGAGTCCTTTGAGGCCAAAGAGGGCAAACTTGACACTATTACTGATGATAAAACCTACAAGGTTTAGGGAGAAGGTACAGTTTCAGTCACTCTTCCTGATGGCTAGTGTCAGATTGAAAAAGTTCTCTATGTTCCAAGATTGACAAACAATTTGTTGTCAGTCACACAAATTCTGGTTAAGGATATGGTTGTAAACTTTAGTATTGAGGGAAGCAATAAGTGTTGTTCTATTACCATGAGGGGTAAGAACTTAGCAACCACATCATATAATCATGGCTTATTTGCCTTAGATGATATCTCTTCTCCATAAGTAGCCATGACAATCTCTACAAAAGAGGCAACATCCCTATGGCACAAATGATATGGGTATCTTAGTTCTGGCTACTTACTTGAGCTAAGTAAGTATGAGATGGTAAAGGTTCTTCCTTCCATTTCTTCCATCTTGCCAGTGTGCTCTAACTGCTTGGTAGGAAAGCAGCATAGAGTACCTTTTGATAAAACCTCTATAACAACAAAGAAACCTCTGGGGTTGATTCACACCGATCTGTGTGGTCCTTTCACACCCATCAGTAGTGGGGGGAAGAGGTATTTTAAAATTTTTATGGATCATTACTCACGTAAAATGTGGGAGTTCTTTCTTCATATGAAATCTAAAGCATTTAGTTTCTTCCAGCAATTCAAGAAATCTGTTAAGAAGGAGTTAGGGACTACTATAAAGACCCTTCACTCAAATCGATGGGGGAGTTTACCTCTAAATAATTTTTAGCATCCTTAACTACACATGGGATCAAGAGATAGTTAACTACTGCTTATACTCAAAAAAATTGTGTTGCTAAAATGAGGAACCGTTCCATCATGGAAATGGTTCGTTGCATGCTCACAGGAGCTCGTCTTGAGCAACAATATCGGGAAAAAGTTTTCACCACAACAGCATACCTATTGAATAGGGCACCCACAAAGGTCCTACAAGGAATGACTCCATAGGAAGCTTGGAGTGGTAAAAAACCCTCCATATTTCATCTACGTATTTTTGGATGTAATGCGTTCATGCACATACCAAAAGAGAAAAGGAAGAAGCTAGATGAGAAGACATTGAAGTGTATTCTTCTTGGCTATGATGAGCACTCTAAGGATTATCATTTGATATATCCCTTGACCAAGAAGATTCATGTCAGTAGAAATGTTATTTTTTATGAGGCTTTCACATCACAAAGCACATTAGATGTATACCTAGATCTTGTGGAAACTAAAGTTGAGAAGTCCCCTTTGTCACCAAATATTGGATATCCTTTGACTTCTTCATCTTATTCATCACCACAAAAGAAGAATCCAAAATGGTATACAAATACAATCATAGACTCCAAAATATCCACTCCACCAGATTTGACTTTGGATAGACCTCGTACTCGTAGCATGGCTCGACAACAAACAACAACAACATAGACTATTGGGGTTGATGATCTTTGTCAATATTTTAAGGAACTTTATGTTGATCAAGAGAAACAAATAGAGGATATGGATATAGATGATGACAAGATGTTTATGTCTTTAGTGAATGAACATGAACCTACTTCTGTACAAGATTCCCTTAGTAAGCCAAAATGGAAGGCTACTATGGATGATGAGTATAAGTCTCTGATGAAAAACAAAACTTGGAAGCTTGTTGATCTGACACACAAAAATAAGCCCATAGGTTGCAAATGGATGTACAAATTCAAGTACAAGGCATATGGGACAATTGATAAGCATAAGGCCGGTCTTGTTGCAAAGGGCTATGCTCAAAAGGAAGGCATTGACTACAATGAAACTTTTGCACCTACTGCTTGGATGACCACTATTCAAGTTCTTTGTGCTATGGCAGCATAGTATGGGTGGAAATTTCACCAAATGGATGTCAAGAGTGCTTTTCTAAATGGTGATATCCAAGAGAAAGTTTACATGACTCAACCTGAAGGATTTGAAGTGGAAGACCAAGAGCAGAAAGTGTGCAAGTTGTTGAAATCCTTATATGGTTTAAAAAAAGCTCCTCGAGCTTGGTATATAAAAATGGATAATCACCTCTTGCAGCATGGATTTAAGAGATGTCCATTAGATGTAAACCTCTATTTCAAGAAACAAGGTTTTGATATAGTGTTTCTTGTACTCTATGTTGATGATCTGCTCATTACAAGGAGTTCAAAAACTATGATATCTACTATCAAAAGAGACTTGTGTAAATATTTTGAGATGATAGATCTCAGACTTCTCCATTAATTTCTTCATCTGGAAGTGTACCAAAAGGAGCACTACATCAAAGTGTCTCAAAAAAATATGCCAAGACACTATTAGAAAAATATTGCATGACTGATTGCAAGCCAATGGAAACACCGATGGAATTCGAGCTTCAGTTATCATGATATGATTATTCACCTTAGGTATATGGTACTATCTATTGATAGTTGATTGGGAGTCTCATATATCTGACAAACACTAGGCCAGATATCATGTTTGTTGTCAACTATATTTTGAGGTTCATGTAGGAACCTAAGACTACTCACTGGAAAGCATCAAAATGTGTTCTTCACTATGTCCATGGCATAATGGAATATGGCCTAGAATACAAGAGGAATAAAAAATTCTTCTTGCAAGGATACACGGACTCTGACTATATCGGGTCATATGATGATCGTAAGTCAACTTCAGGATATATATTTTATCTTGGATTTGGTCCTGTCTCTTGGCACAAAAAGAAGCAACAGTTGGTTTCTATCTCATCTACAGAGGCAGAGTATCACATCGCACGTGAAGCTATGTGTGAAGTGATATGGTTGCATCGCATTCTGACAAGTATGGGTCATCCATAAAAATCTCCAATATACTTATTATGCAACAACCAGGGTGTTTTTAACCTTGTTAAGAACCCAGTACATCATGATAAAACCAAGTACATTGAAACACCATGTCATTTCATTCGATATAAATTTCCAAAGCACCAAATTCAGCTTTAGTACATTCCCACCGATGCTAAAGTTGCATATATTTTCACTAAGGCACTTGCACATGTCAAATTTGAATTGTTTCGCAACTCTCTTTGTATTGCTAAATGATGTAATTAGGGGGGATGTTAGTATAACTAGTAGTTATCCTATTACCCAAATAATGTAATAAGTGTGGATGTTAGTGTGGCTATATTATTTCATTATTTTTAAGGTTATTGTTATGTCGTTATAACAATATCTAATTTTGCCTTGGTTTCATAACCTCTAGGATATTCTAGTCATTTGATGTATTATTTATTTTATTGAATCAATTTGATTTTTTTTCATTTGCCTAACACAATGATCTGATATTTTAGGCCTTGGGGATGACTACATAACTTTATGAGGGAAATGTAGTACAATCCTTACAACTTTAGGGATCTATTGTGTGTGCATAGAAATTATGAACTTTGGGTAGAGCTTTGGGCAATTGGATTCTCAACCAAAGTGTTATGAGAATGTGATCCTATCCTTAATACTATATATTTTTGTGTTTATATTTGGAGATCAACTGTGATAGTGGTGAAAATGACTATTTTTAATTTTGGACTATGTTGCATAATAGGACAAGCAAGAAATACCCTTTTCACTTCAAGGTGCCACCCAAGTATGGTGTTATCCCTCTTTGAATAATTTTTTTTTTAAGACATGAAGAAGTGTGGTTGGTGTAAGATTATTTTTGGAATCAATTGAAAAGACTCAATATTTTCTTAATGCGAAAAAGTGTTTTTGGTCTTAAATAAAATTGGACATATTTTTGGATGTTGCTAGACACACTACTAGTGGTTGAGTGACTGAAAACTTTGGGTTTATGACTTTTGAAAAATGGGATTGTTGGCTTATGAAATTGGGTAAAATTGCATAAATACCCAAAAATAAGTACCCCCAATCGTGGAAACTTGAATTTTTGTTATTTGGCCATATCATCACTACTATAAAAGACCATTGAACATGGGATGGGATGAATGCAATTTGCAAAATGAAGGAATGTAGTGGAATGCATGTGGGGTGTAAAATACAGTGGAATGCATGTGGAATGAATGCAAATGAAATATGTATGCAATATGTATAAATGTGAAAATGTATGGAAATATGCCTATATGTAAATGCAAGATGTATGCAATTGGAATATGCCTATATGAATGATTTGTTTTTGTTTGTTTTGTTTTTTTTTAGCCATGTATATGTAAACATATAAATGTCATACTCAAAAATCAGTGCAAATGTGTATCTTACCTGCCTTGTCTGCATAAAAACTCTTCTTATGCCTTTGAAAAAACTTCTTCCCTTCCTTGCCTTGTCCATACCTACTTTTCTTTTGGTAGCTATGTTTTCTTCATCATTGCTATTTCCAGCCTTTGGGAAATCAAATGCATAGTGATCATATTTTTCACAATTGAAACATCTAACTAATTTTGTACCTTTATACTTTCTCGAGTCCTTATTCCTTTGGCCATAATTTTTTTCTTCATCACTAGATGACTCATTGCTTGAATTTGACTTCTTACCCTTTGTATTTTTCGTAACTTTGAAGGCTGCTTCTTTCTGAGAAATAGGTTCCTCTTTTATTATCATCTCAAAAGCTGTGATAATTCCATGTAATTCATCCCTTCTCAAAATTTCAATATCTTTTGACTCTTCTATAGCTGAAATATTTTTACTATACCTCTTTGGGAGTGATCTTAAAATCTTATCACAAATATTTGTTTTTTCAAATTTAAGCCGATGTCCTTGCATGGAGTTAACAACCTCATCCATATGAAGTAGATATGCAACAAATTTTTCCTCTTCCTATCTCTTTAAGTCTCCAAATGTTCTCTTGTAGTTTTGCAACTTTACCATTTTGACCTTTTTGTCTCCCTCATAGATACCTTTCAATTTATCCTAGATTGCCTTTGCTGATGTGCAATGCATAACCTTTATAAAAAAAAATTCACGTAAACCCTTTAAAATTTCATTCATTACATTTGAATTATTCAAATGTAGGAGCTTACCATATTTATCTGTAGGTGGAGTAGCTGGAAGTATGTATCCATTCTCAATTGCTTCCCATATTTCATTCTCAACTATCATTAGATGAATCTTCATTCTCATACTCTAAAGTACATAATTGTTCCCATCAAATAATGGTATTGAATTCCTTGAAGATCCATTCTAAGAATCCATCTGTGTTCTTGAGATTTTTTCCTTCAAGTTGTTAAACTTTTTCGAAGGAACCCGCTATGATACCAATTGAAGAACATGAGCTTATATTGAGAGGGTGGGTGAACCACTTTTTACTTTTTTTACTCAAACAATATTATTCAATATATCAATGGCAATATCAACAATAGTAATCAAAGCAATGCACAAATAACCACACACAATGGAAATATAAATTTAAGGTGGTTCACCCAATGTGGGCTACTCCATAGAGAACATCTTTCACTAAAATTTTCTCAAAAAATCTCTTAGGAATTCTTTCCCTATTATAATGTTTATGGACCTCTATTTAAAGGAGACACCAATCCCCTAATTTTATTTATGGGCACCAATCCATAGGAGACACCAGTATCATTAGACGGTTTGTGGATCTTTATCCATAGGAGAACTCCTCCTCTGCTCTTACTAGTGACCCTCTATAAGACTACTACCTCCACTACATTGGCTTGTGGATCCATATCCATAGAAGACTCTTATCCTCACTCATAATACCTCTATCTTCACTACACTAGCTAATGGATCTCTATCTACTAGAGACTACTATCCTCTGCTCTGTCACCTACAAAGTATACTTTTTTATGTTCTCTATCTTATATTTGTACTGAAAACTATCCTCTACCCTACACAAATTTGCTCAATCTATCTCAAATCTGTGCTAAATATTTTCCATTAGTCTAGCACAATCTACTAAATATTTGTCTCAAATCTGCTCAACAAGTTCTCTCTATAACTTGTCTAACTTGCTCAACAAGTATTCAATAAGACTTACCTTAAATATTTCCAACAAGTCCTCTCAGGAACTTGTCCAATCTACTCTCAAGTCTTCACTAAGACATACCTAAATTTTGTATTGTAAGCTTCCATAAAATCTCACACTAATCTGTTCACAAGTCTTCACCAAGACTTACCTCAAATTTGCTCAACAAGTTCTCACTATAACTTTTCCAATCTACTCAACATGTCTTCACCTAGACTTACCTCAAATCTGCATTGTAAGCTTCCACAAAAGCTTACTCAACTCAACTCAATCTATCATAGAAAACCTCTTTCAATCACACAAACAAGTTTCACACATAATATTTTTTTACCTTAGAAACATATAGAGAATGGTTAGAGACTCAATATGTTTAACACTCACAAAAATCAACTTAATATCTTCTAGAAAACCTCTTCAATATTACAAAAAAAATTCACTCAAAATTTTATTTAACCATAGAAACATATAGAGAATTTTTAGAGACTCAATATGTTTTACATTCACGAACACTCAACCACTTTCAATCTCTCTTTCAAATCAATTCAGAATATTGAACAATTTATTTCATAGAATGTGAACTATCACTCCCAACTCTTTCCATCAACTATGCTCAAATAACTCAACTCAACCAATCACTTAATAAAACAAAGCTTACTCACAAAATCCTAAGCAAGTGTTTCAAAATCCTTTCAACAACTCTCACTATGGAACTCAAACTTGACTTAAGATGATTCCAAACTCATATATAAATGATAATCATGTTCTTTCACAAACTCTAATCATGCAATGAAGGTTTACTCAAATATTTCCACTAATTCTTATCAAACAACCTTACATAACAATGATACTCATGATATTTCACAAACCCTAGTTCAAGATAGTTCTCAATTTCTCACTCATTTTTTCTCACCAACATTTACCAATCATGCACATGAAAGCTTACTCAACAATACTTATCAAACAAATAGTTTCACTCCAACTTAGCATTCACAACATTCAACAAACAATATTCCACTCACAACAATGATGTGCCCATACATTTTGTTTGAAAAAGTTTTGACCTCAAAACCTGTCTTAATCATAATCACCCTGTTTGACAATCTCAATGGTTAGATACCACAAATCTATCCTCCATATTTTTCTTCAAAAATATTTTACCATGCCAAAGTATTAAATCTCAATAAAACCTTATTTCTCCTTTCAAGACAATTTTCACAATATAACTTTATTTCAACACATAACATATAATACCCTTGGCATACCTTATTACTCATTTTATAAAATTTAATCACTAAAAAGTCAATCACAATATTAAACATTTACTTTCCCTTTTATCTCCCTCTAAAGCATACAAACCCCTTTTAATTTTCCTACTAAGCAATTTCAACTTAATAAAAATTTAGGGAAAATTAAAAATTAATTTCCACTCCTCACAATTTTGGATGCAACTTTAACCTTAGAAAATTGAGCACATACCTTGTAAATAACACCAAAAGGTCTCGGTGGGATTTTAACACTCGATTCCCTTCTTCCAAGCGCCTTTACACAGTGCGCACCCACCAAATGGGCTATGTGCGCTCACACAAAGGTTGAGGCTCACGCCTCCCTTTTCTCCTTCATTCGACGGTGCAAAATAAAAATCTACTTTTGCCTTGCTAAAACAACGATCACATGAATTGAACCCATGACTTGTCACATGTGAGTGACTTAGCGTAACCCCTAGATTCCAACTGCACTACCGATTGTTCTATGATGTAAAAAGTGCTCCACTTGTATGTGTTCCTTGATTTGCCTCCTTAATCTCTTAAAGCACATGTGATTCTTCCTTTCAAACCTTACTACATGATTTACTTAGGCATTTGATTATTCGCATGGATAATTTCTTAAGGTGGAACTTACCACCTTTAATATGCAATTTTATATTTCCAAAACACGTCGGCACTTAAATTAATTCGATTTCGAATTTTATTATGGTATTTTTAAATTAATTTAAATTTAAATTTTACCTTAGGGTAAAATATTTAAATTTAAATAATTTAAACCTAAGACTTTATAAACTATCACATGGGTATTTTGGAGGAATAATAATTTGATAGTATAATATTATATATCATAACCGGAAACTATTTTTCTTCAAACCAACCTATAACCAGAAATATTATAATATTATATATTATAATTTTATTATTTCCATTAACCTGCTTCTTTGCCTTGTTGGAAAAACCATTGGGGGACATTAATAACAAAGAAACTTGGATATCAACCTTTAGATATAAATGTATGAATGATACTGAAACATGGTCATCATATTATTGATATTAATCACTACAAACCTTGCTCTCTTCTGTACATCAATGATGACAAAACTTGCTCATGTTTCCAACATTCTTTCACTCGTTATGGTCTTCTCTCTTTGGAATTTGGTGGTACAATAGATAAGACTAAATACATTGTACCAATTATGGTGAATATCCTCTGTTTATTTGTCATTTACATCATAACAAAGGAGCCTAATGTGTAATTCCATTTTCCAACACATCCTATATTTTAATAAATGTGTAAAGTAACCTTGGGTTTATATTTTATACAAGATACCTAGCAATTATTTTTGTTTTAGATGTATATGTAAAGATTGTAAAACATTTCTTATAAGTTGTACTTTAAAAACTTTAATGTTGGAAATATGAGCAAGGTTTATCATCATTAATGTCATGAGGATGATGACCAAGTTTCAATATCATCCATGCATTTATGTCAAAAGGTTGATGTCCAAATTTTGGTGTTATAAATATCCTCCAGTAGTTTTCCAGCAAGGCAAGAAGCAGGCTAATAAAAATAATAATATTATAATATATAATATTATAATATTTTCTAGTTATAGTTTGGCTTGAAGAGAAACAAATATTGTGGAGTGATAAATTTATTATTTTCCAAAATACCCTTGTGAAAGTTTATAATACCCTAGGTTTCAAATTATTTAAATTTAAATATTTTACCTAAAGGTAAAATTTAAATTTAAATTAGTTTAAAGGGCCATAATTCGAATTAAATTTGAAATCAAATTATTTCATCCATCGACGTGTTTGAATATATTGCCATGCATATAAAAGGGGGTAAGAACCCACCTTAGAAATTCATCCATGCGATCGATTTGAATGTGAGACAAATTCGTGTGCTAAAGGTCTGAAGGAAATTGCATGTGTTAAAAAGCTTTAATAAGAAATATGAAAGCATAAGTTTCAGTGGGGCACACTTCTCATACATAGAAGCACTCATAGCGTATATGGCAGTGACAGTAGTGCTAGGTCACTTGCAGGTGATAGGTAGTAGGTTCGAATCCACACGATAGTGTTTTGGGTAAGGTAGAGTTGGTTTTCATTTTTAGTTCATGTTGTCGTCAAAAGCTTAAGAGGGAGGCGTGAGCCTCGTTTGTTGTGTGTAGGCACACAGTCCACTTGGTGGGTGTGTTTTGTGTGGAGGCACTTGGGATAAGGGGATCGTGAGGTCGAAACCCGTCGAGCTTATTTTTGTTGCAAATATAAGGTATGTGATCATTTGCTAAGGTTTGATATTGCACACGAAATGCATAAAGGTGGAAATTAAATTTTTAATTTCCTAAAGGTTTATGTTATTAAAATTTGCATAGTTAAAAGGGTTTATAAGTTATAAAGGGAGATAAAAGGGTATGCAAAGTTTTAATTTGGGTGTTTGATTTTTAAGTGGATAAAAGGAGTAATAAGGTGTGCCAAGGGTGTTAGATGTTTTTGTTGAAATAAAGTTATATTATAAAAATTGATTTGAAAGGAGAAATAAGGTATAGTTGATTTTTGATATTTTGACTTGGTGAAATATTTTTGAAAACAAATATTAAGGATAATGTTTTGCTATCTAACCCTTGATATTGGCAAAGAGAGTGAGTGTGATTGAGATAGGTTTGGAGAATCAAATATTCTTCAAAACAAAGGTATGGGCATATCTTCCTTGTGAGTGAAATATTGTTGGATGTTGTGAATGCTAAGTTGGAGTGAAAAGGATTGTTTGATAAGCATTGTTGAGTTTGGTTTTGAGAAATCAAATATTTATTGATGTGGGTTTTATGGAATGAAAGTTGATACTAAAACCTTGTCTGATAAGCATTGTTAAAAATATTGAGTATCATTATTATGTGAAGTTGAGAACTATATTGAACTAATGATTGTGAAATATCATGAGTATCATTGTTATGTGAGATTTTTTTGATAAGCATTGTTGACTAAGATTTCATTAAGTGATTAATTGAGTGGATTTGATTGGGCTTAGTTGATTGGAAGTGTTGGAGTGATAGTTCAAGTTCTGTGAAATAAATTGTTCATTATTCTTAATTGATTTGAAGAAAGTTTGGAAGTAATTGAGTGTTGTGTGATATTTAAACATATTGATTCTCTAACCATTCTCTATATTTTTTTATGATAAAACAAGAAATATTGAAAGTGATTAAGAATTATTGTGAGTAAAAAATATCGAGTCTCTAACAATTCTCTATATGTTTCTGTGGTAAAAATAAGAGAGATATTAAAAGTGATTGAGCATTTTTGTGAGTGTGAAGCATATTGAGTATCTAACCATTCTCTATATGTTTATGTGAGATTAAACAATATTCTGTATGAAGCTTGTTTGTGTGATTGAAGAGGTTTTCTGTAATAGAGTGAGTTGATTTGGGTGAGCTTTTATGGAATCTTACAATCATATTGGATAGATTTAAGGCAAGTATTGGTTAATTCTTGTTGGATAGATTTATGTGAGCTTTTGTAGAAGCTTATAATGTAGATATAAGATAAGTCTTGATGAATACTTGTTGAGCATTTTAGAGAAGTTCTAGTGAACACTTGTAGAGCAGATTTGAGGTAAGTCTTAGTGGAGACTTGAGAGAAGTGAGAGCAAGTTCTAGAGAGTACTTATGGATAGATTTGAGGTAAGTATTTGAGAATACTTGTGAGCAGAGTTGATTGATTAATTTGTTCAAACCTTGAGTTAAGGTTTGTAATAGATCTAGCAGAGTTTATTTGTGATTGGATCAAGCCTTATGTTAAGGATTGAGGATAGATTTAAGATAGATTTTGGTGCATATTTGAGGATAGTTTTATGCCAAACTAGAGATAGATATTGATAAGATTTGTGCTAGATCAAAGGACTATGTTTAGTACATATTTGAGGACAAAGATTGAGCAGATATATGTTATATCGAAGGACTATGTCTAGTACATATTTGAGGATAGATATTGAGCATATTTATGCTATATTAAAGTACTGTGTTTAGTATATATTTGAGATAGATATTGAGAATATTTGTGCTAGAGTGAAGGACTATGTTTAGTGTAGATTTGAGATAGAGCTGAGAGTAAGCTTTGTAGATGACAAAGTAGAGGACAATAGTCTCTAGTGGGTAGATATCCATTAGCCAGGGTAGTTAGGATAGATATTTTGAGTGAGGACAGGAGTCTTTAGTGGAGAGAGATCCACAAGCCAATGTAGTGGAGGTAGTATTCTTCTAGAGGTTCATCTACTAGACTAGAGGAGAAGGAGTTCTCCTGTGGATAAATATCCATGAACCAACTGAGGTAATTGGTGTATTATATGGATAGAGATCCATGAACATGATTAGGGGATTGGTGTCTCCTTTGGACAAAGATTTATAAATATTTTAATAGGGAAAGGATTCCCAAGATATTTGTTGAGAAATTTTAAGTGAAATATTTAGCCCATGGAGTAGCCCACATTGGGTGAACCACGTTAAATTTATGTCTCTACTATGTGTCATGATTTTTGCTTTGCTTTCATTACTGCTATTGGCATGACATTGATATATTGGATTATATAGCTTGAGTAAATAAAAGTAAAAAGTGGTCTTATACTATTTGAAAGCACGAGATTCCGGAAGCTTTTCAAAAAGAACAACTGCTTAGATGCATTCGAATTGAAACAGCGCCTAAGCCCTAAAACAAGAAATGCATTAAAATGAAAGAGGCAAATAGACTGAAACGAGTTACAAAGCTTTAAAGAGAAGTCACAGCCCTTTTATTAAACTTATCCAACACGGTTACAAAATTGCCTCCTCCATTTTTAGGGGCTAGGAGCGTTAAACGGATCCGGTTACAATCTTGGTAAGTGTTCTCCTTGCGCATGCCCACATGCAAAATGGGCGGGCCAAAGTGTTGTCGTCACTATTGTTGGAAAATCTTCACTTCTTGCTGTTCCTCCAGAGGGCTCATGCAATCAAAAAGACAGACAAAGCATTAGTAGCACCTGTGAGAAGAAAGAGAATTCATGCTTTGAAATTGGTAAAATATGTATACGAACAACTATCTAAAACAGTAAATAAAGTAAGCCTAAATGACCTAAAAACTTGACAACAGACAGAGTACATCACCAGAGGGCCACTGCCATCGAAACAGTCGGCCAATCTGCTCTTGACTAAAATTCGTCCCTGGGCAGGACGAATTCTACTGTTATTCGTCTCTGGGTGAGACGAATTCCAGTGTGTTAAAGCGCCGAGTTGCTGCCGCTCCAATGTCGAACCTCGGGACCTCCAAATCACCTGCAAACAGAGGGGTTATGTGATTGGGGCCATTTTGGGATGACCCAGATGGTCGGATTTCCCCAATTTGGCCTCTATCCTCAGGAATTCAAACGTCGCTATCTGCAAGTTAGAAAGAAACCCAAGCGACAAAGCATGACAAAATATGATAAGAATGTTACGAAATTGAAGCAATGAGCTAACTAAACAAAATAACGTGAAATGCACTGTAAGCTAATGATCTAGAAATGCTTTAAAATGAAACTTCAAAAATGCGGGGGTGCCCAAGTGGGCCTCCCACCGTTGGCACTTGATTTCGGTGCCAATCCACTAGGGATGGGCCCAAAACCTCTTAGGATTGGGGTGTCGGCAAATTGGTTGTTTGAGATGGTCAAATGTTGGATTTGGGTTGGATTCACGCTTTCAAAAGCCACCCAATAACCTCCTCTTCGAAAGAGATTAGTGGATGTGAGAAAGTGAATCAAAAGGATGCAAGTAGGCAATTAATCGACAAGCACTTCGTTGCTCAAAGTCGCCTCCAATCTGTCCTTTTTGAGGTGGGAAAGGCCACCATTTTATAGACCCATGGGGTCTCTTTGGAGGGGCATGCAGGGATGCCATGTGGCAGCCATGCCTTCCCAAGGGGGAGGAGACTCCTCCCTGACTTGGGCCTCCATGACTGCACTTGTGACAGTCCATCAACTGCCAACCTACCCACCTGCACGCGCAAGCATGGAAGGGGGCAATAATTGACTATCCTTGGCTGCCACTTGGCAGCATTTTTCTTTTTACCCATTTAACCTGGAATTCGTCCTGACCAGAGATGATTTCAGAATTCGTCCCTGGGTGAGACGAATCCCAGTTAGTATTCGTCCCTGGGTGAGACGAATACTGGACAAAGTGCCAAAATGTGCCAAATTGCTTCTTGACCTTACAAAATTGCTATGAAAGTGGTTGGGACCACTGTTTGACCTCTGAGGGCTGCCCTTGGGGCTGTGTTTGTCAAAGCGATCAGTGTTTGCAGTCACATAATCGGATTGGTGTTGTTTTGGTGTCTACACTATTCAACCCTCCTCTCAGTATAATCTTGTGTTCTTCATTTAATTCCTTGAATGATTAGCTCATACGAAGGCCAATTATAAGGATACTAAAAATCAAGGATTTTTTTTAATGAAGGTTCTTTGATAGGCTTACTTTCAAGCCTCTTGTATTTATGATGGTTTTATTTCCTTTTTTTTCTTAAGATACTACTTCAATCATAGGTTCAAATGACAACTATATGGTATCAAAAAACTAAATGGCATAAATTATGAAACATGAAATATGGAAATGACACTAATATTACAAATTAAATATTTATGGGATTTCACACTAAAATATAAAATAAATTTATCCAACTGAACATATTTAAAGGAACTTGAATGCACAAGCACTCATCTTGTGGAAAATAGTTTTATCAATCAGGCCTCATGTTCAAGATCTTTAAACATTAAAATATGTATGGGATACTTTCTACAATGTATGAGGACTAATAAATACAATATAATATATCTAAAGAGACAATGGACTCATCTCAATATGGAAGAAAAAGAAAGCATCAATAACCAACTCATAAAATTAAAAATAATAAGAAATCAAAATTCCACTATGCATATAACATATAAAGGTGAAGGTATTATCGATTTTTTAATTGATAATATATGTAGTGTGTATTATAATTTTGTATCCACCATTGCACTAACACAAAAAATTTCCATAATGAGATTAAATGAGCTATGTGGGGCCTTACTATGTGAAGAAAATAAACTTAATAAATTTAACTATAAATATGGTAATACTAAATAAGCATTGATGACTAATAGAAAATGAAAATCTACTAATAAAGGAAAACAACATAAGTACAATCCAACACAACAACTAGAAGAATCATAGGACACCAATCCAAAACATAGACAAGGAAGGAAATAAAATTGGTAAAACAAATGTTGATCAAAGAAAGATTATTGGTTATAATATTTAGATAACTATATAAATTAGAGCTTACAATAAAACTATCAATTTGGCATTATAATGTCTACATATAATAATAAGCAACTAAAATAAGAAAGAAAAATATTATAGCAGTTAAGACCATCAATGCACAATTCCCCTAGACTATTTATATCCTATAAAGGCATCTCTTACCATTTACAAACAAAAACTTATATGTTTCACTCTAGACAAAAAGGGTCAATCTTATAGAAGATATTATTCCTTCAAAATACTTGTATACAATGAAGCTCTACAAATGGGGAGGAATTATTCCAAAACAAATCTTATAATATATGTTCATTATTCCTACGAAGAAATGAGTGTCTTGTAATTATATGCTTCAAGGCATTATTTATTGATTACAAAATGGCTAGAATTCTAAACCTTGGTAAATAATACATATTACAACCAAATATATTTACATTGAAAAGAAAATAAAAACTACCTAACCTAACTACATTGCTATGATGCCCTTTCTCACATTTGACTCCTAGATTATAGTATAACAAAATAACTTTTTAACTTAATTTTGTCTTATCATTATACAGTATTAATTGGGCTACAAATGTTTGATCATTCATTATGAAACCTCATGTTCTTGATCTTATATCTAGTTGGATAGACTATGGTGCTTATGATACATGATTTTTGATAGGTCGATATTTATAATGGAATTACCTTTGTAATTTTCTACTAGTTGTAATTATTGGTTTACCTTCTTTTATTTTCTAGGTATTAATTTTAAATATTTATGATTGGTAAATTTTCCTTTGGGAATGTTGATGTTAAATGTTCCCTAAATGTACCATTTAGCCACCAAATCAGTTGTATATTGCTATTCATATTATTGATTAAGTCACTTGAGATAGTTGTAGCTCATTTCCTAAGTGTTTGATGATCACTTTGGAAATTTCAAATAAATTGAATATATGAATTCAAGATAATATTTTGGGCATTGGAAATGTTTGATTTGCTAGTTTGGCTTGCTCGCTTGATGATGTCACTTATGTTCTTAAGTGCTTTAAAAATATTTGGAAAGTCTTAGTTTCTTGATTTGACATATTCTTGTCCTTGAACTATTCAAAACTAGGTAATTTGCAAACTTGCATTCAAAAAATAAATTAATACCTCTAAATTCACTTAATATCTACAATAAAATTATGTACATCAACAATGAAATTTCAATTTAATCCTTTTCATTATGCTTGATTAATTTGAAACAATTTGACTACCTCTAAAATTATCCTTTAGGAGGATATGCTTGGTTCTATAAAAAACACCATGTTTTCATGCAACTTGTGGGGCTTATTTTATTTGGGATAAATGATTGACACAATTTTAAATTTAGCCAATTTTTGACATCACACTCCCATTTTTTTAAAATTGCTTCCCTAAGGAGCTCCAAAATAGATACAATAGTTTACCACCTCCTATAAATATTTTTATTAGAATAAATTATTTGTTAATACAAGAATGAATGAAACTAGATATATAGTGCCTATGTTATGCACTTTTAAAGGTAAAATTATCAAACTATTTAGCATCTCCTTTTGATTGCCATATAAAAATAAAGATAATTGATAAAATTCACTATAACTCGTCAACAAATATTCAACATATTCTTGAAAATATATGGGATCATGTCATTCTCATTAATTATGGTTTACTAGTTTCAATAACTACACTAAATATGAATACAAATTTATCTATGAGATAGAAAAATAAAAGACCACTTAAAAAATATCAAAATCTAGAGAAAATTAATTTTTGACTATGCTTCCAAAGAAAACATAGGAAAAGTTGAATTTGAATGAGATCTGAGTAGAGAAGTGTGATATGAATGGGATATGAGTAGAGAAGTAGTATTTGTGCAATATTTGAGTGGGAACTAAGTAGAGGAGCAAGATATGGGTAGGATCTAAGTGTGATCTATGTGGGATCTATATCGTGAGATGAAGATTTAAATTTTTTGCAAATACTATTGATGGAGGGAGAAGGGGGGGGGGCTAGGGCCACCCAATTTTGATATTTAAAGGGTGGTTGTGGGTTATTTAGGGTTTAGCCTTGATAAATTTGGTAAAGTATTTTATTCTTTGAAGAAGGCTTGGGTTGGTGTGGTGGTTTTAACATCAGTGGGTGGTAATGGAAAGGTAAATGACTACCTTTTCACAAGGAGGAGTAACCACATATTCAAATACATCCTAAATTGGTGGTGAATGAGGTAATTTTATTACAATCCAAGGGACTCATTTATAGATTATTATAATTAGAGAAGACCTAATAAGGATTGAGATATGGAAAACATGATACTAGAAAACTAAAGGCAAGTATGATATTCTTATTTCTACAAATGGATATTTATAAGCTATTTATGATAAGGAGGATCAAAATAATTTGTTTTATGGTGGCTCTTATTTTATGAAGAAATCAAAGCTATACAAAAACTATGGCATGTAGGGTTTGATATAAAAAAGGAACTACCTTCAGTTGTCCTAATGTGGATCAAAATTTATCGTTTACCTTTGGAGATTTGGAAGGAGGAGGTTTTTAGAGATATTGGAGAGGCCATAGGTACCTTTGTTTTGGTCTCTAATCTTATGAAGATAAGGAATTTTAGTACTTATGCTAGGATTTATGTGGAGTTGGATATATGCAATCCTCTCCTATATTATATTGACATCTACATTGGGGAGGTGGTACGCATTTAGGCTCTTGGCTATGAGGTGATCCCATTTAGGTGTAAACATTATCATATTTATGATCATTTAACAAGGGATTGCACCTACAATACTGAGATAAAGCAAAATAAAAAGGATCCCCATCAAGGGAAATGTGTGGAAGTGTGAGATAATGATGGTTTTCATCTAGTGATAAATAGAAAAAGGTCAAAATTTGGTGTCCAAAATGGTAAGGAACATGTAGAAGTTCATTTTAAAAATTAGTTTGATGTCTTGGGATTTAGGTCCAGTGAGGTGGATGTGGATGTTGTGGAGGTGGATTACCTCTCTCATGAAGGATTATTCAAGATAATTTAGTGTTATTCCCTTGTAGTGGGGGTGAGGCCCTAATAGAGATGTGCACTCAAGAATATTTTGGAACTCAAAATGAGGTTGGGCCCTTGGATTCAATTCTACTGAATACCAAGGATGGATTTGAGGATGATACAAAGAGGGAGAAAATATATGTCAAGGTTGAGGGATATGGGAGAAGAAGAATTAGAAGTAATCCCTTAGCGATTACACTAAGTACCTCAAGGAAGACAAACGATATAAGGAGGGGTAACATTTGGTGGAAGCAAGGTTTATGCAAACTACTGATTTACATTTTAACTTTTTTCTCCAAATAAAAATTATTTTGTGGAATGTGAGTGCTTGGGGCTATATCCAAGAAAAATATTGTAAAATATTTCATTCGATAGTATCATCCTTATTTGATGTTTATTTAGGAATCCAAATTTAGTTTAGAAGGAAGCTCAAATCTTGCAAGAGAAATTGGAAGGAAGATTTAAGTTTAGAGGTTGTTGCCAAGGGTATTTTTGGAGGATTTCTTTGTATATGTGATCCTAGGAAGATAGAGGTTGTGTATGTAGTGGTAGCTATAGAAATCTTGCATATAAAAGGGTATCTCCTTTTAAATGCAACTTATTTCCATGTAGTCAATATTTATGCTATAACTAATATAAAATAAAAGGTGGAGCATAAAATAAAAGGTGGAGCAGTGGAGGGAAATGAAGGTAATTTTAGAAATGGGGAAGGAGATGTTCCAAATATTTGGATGGTATTTTAACACTATTTATTCAATTAAGGAAAAGCAATGAGGATATAGCATTTTGGACATGGGGAGTCATTTGTTCACTAACCAACTAGAAAAGTTAGGTCTTAGAGATATGGTTTCAAAAGGTTGCTTTTTCACTTGGAGGAATAGGAGACTAAACTTGGACCATATCCGAGAAAGATTGGATTATTTTTTGGTTGAAAACTCCTGGATGGTGATAGGAATAGTGTTGCACTTAGATATTCTTTCTTTTGTATGATCTAATCATTGGATAATCTCTCTTAACATCTTGAGTTGGATTAAACAATAGAACAACCATTTTCAATTTTAACTTCTTTGGATCAACCAAGAGGGTTTCAAGGATTTTATCCTCAAATGGTGGATGGAGGGACACCCAAGATTTGGAACTATGATATTTATATTTTTAAAATATAGTAGGATGTGAAAGAGAGGCTACAAGAATGGAACTATCTATTTTTTAGGAATATTGAGTGAGAGTACTAAGAGGTGGTGTGGGCTCTTAAGTTGGTGACTGAGAGGATTCATTTGGAAGGTCTATCTTGAGAGATATTGAACCAAGAGATAGAGGCACTGATTAAGGTTGATGAATGAGAGAAAAATGAGAACATTTTATAGGAATAAAATTAAAGAATCACCTAGCTGAGGGAGGGGGATAGAAATACAAAAAAAATCCATCAGTAAACCAATGGCTAGAAGGGAATTTAATTTTATTAAGTCTCTAAATTGTGTAAGGGGATAGGTCATAAGGACATGATGTGATATGCATGAGGAATCAAGCAGGTACTTCAATAATTCTTTTTTGAAGGTTCCTATAAATGATGAGACATTACAAGAGATATTGGAGTTGATTCCTCCTTGTATCTCAACCAAGTAGAATTTATTCCTAACCATAGAGGTGTCTTTGTGATTTGTAAAGTGCCACACTATGGATTCACTTCTACATACAAATATATGAATATTCCTTAATCCTTATGCTTAATTTTGGGTTTAGGATCTCAAAAACTTGAACCAGAAACCACTTTATAAATTTACAATGTGAATACAAGCATTGGTGTGTTGTTTGGTTATTTTCAAAGAGATCAACTCTTTCTATGTGTATTTATTAATCTGGTAATTCCCATAATTAATGTAAATAATGCAATAATATTAGATTAAAAAAAACATATACATATTTTAAATATAAACACCAAATTTACGTGGAAACCCAAAAATGGGTAAAACCACGGTCAAAGAGAAATTTTACAGATTTTTATTGGAAATAATAATTCGATTACAATCCTTACTATGGTATTAGTTGCAATATTTCGTTATCCAACTCTGATCCCCCTACTTTGATGTATTTTATTCTCTTTCTATTCTTCCACTGTATATCTGGAAATTAAGTCATCACCATGTATTTTCCAAGAATTTTTGTTCTAAAAACTCTGGCACACTGTGTTGTGTAAAAACTAAACTGCCACCTAGTGTTGTGCAACCTTTTTCCACTAATTTTTGTGTAACAATTTACCGCTAAGTTTTGTGCATAAGAAATTAATTTTCATTAAATATGTGTAGCCCCCTTTTATTAAATGCTTGCAACCCATTTTATTAAATGGGTGTTGGTTATTTAAAACCAACCCATTTTATTAAGTGGGTGTTGACCACTCATTAAATGATGGAAGTTAAGCTATTTTTCCTCCATGCTTTGTTTTGAAAAGTGTTGATTGCTTCAAAGTGAGAATTTTATCCGAAGCTCCTTCCACACTTATTATAGATGATTTTTTAAATTGATCTCCTGATCAAGATCTCCTCCATTGGAGGATTTTGGTCCCTCCAAATCATATTTATTCATATTGGGATATTGTTTCTCTTCTTGCTTCTTAGAGATTCACTTTGCCTTTCTTAGAATTTTCACTTAGGACATATCAGCCATAATTCCTCCTACCCTTGGCGTGTTGTCCATATTTTCTTATCCAAAAGTAAATCTATTACTGACCCTTGTACTCTTTGAAAGAAAAAGGTTCAAATTCCTTCTTTTTTGGGGGAGTACAGTTGGTTTTTTCCACCTCCTTACTAAACTACAAATTACTATTCATACCCATTATCATCAATAGCAATAATATCTTGCTTACATTCACCAAATACTTGGCTTGTTGGGTTTTTGTAAGCTGAAATTTATTTTCCAACCTATTGGAATTTATCACATAGGTTATTTCACATTTCTTCAACTCCCAAACATTGCACCTCCACTTAAACAAAGAATATCCTTCCCATAAATATGGGCTACCAAAAATTACTTGGCAAATATAAAGAGGTACTACATCATAAGTAATTACATCATGAACTTTATTTTTAATAAAAAAATGTTAAGTACATTGCTTGGTTACCTGTAGCTCCATGTCCTTCTGCACCCATTCCAATAGATATGGTTGTATATGATCCATAATATTCAATCCCAATTGCTTCACTAGATACTCAGAAATTAAATTATGTTGGGATTCACTATCAAACAATGTTGTAACTTTCATCCTTTGCAATTGTATGTAGACCAAAAATAATTCCTCTTTCTTGGCCTCTAAAGCTTGTTCCTCCTTCTTAGAGATTTACTCCTACCTTAAAGGTTTAATTCTAGGAGCACACACTACCTTTCCTTTATCCTCTTCCTCAAAACACCCTTCTTCCTTCTACTCAACCTTTTTAGCAGAATTGGCAGATTTCTTCTTCCCCTTATTCCACCAGTTTGGCCTCTTTTCAGGGTATAGCTTCCAACATTTCTCACTTGAATAAATATCAACATTACACTCCTTGCAATATTTTCACCCTTTTATGATTCGATGGTTATATCCCATGATTTCTTCTTGTCTTTACTTTTGGAACCCTTGGTTTTCTCTGTAGGATTGGAGGATTTAGATGAAGTTAATGGTTTATTATCTTTTATTGGCTTTGTGACCCTCATTTATAAGTATGTGGATTTAATGCATACCTCGTCAATATTTTTGGCATAAAATAATGCTAGTTCTATCTTGATATGATAATACAAACCACACTTATATTTCTTAAATATTTTAGGATCGTGAAGATTAACACCCATTAACACAGCTTGTTTTTTGAATTTTGTGGTGTATTCTTGGACTATTTGGCCGTACCTCTATCCCATAAAAAATCATATCTCCTCCTTCTTCTCTTGAGAGCCAATAGGATAAAACTGAGCTCTTATAGCCTCCACAAATTTTGTCTATGTTTCTACATTTGGCTATTGATTTCTTGCTAATCCAACTAACTATACCTCCAACCATGTGAGAGCATGGCCACCCAATTTCAATATAGCAAATATGATATGTTGTACCTCTATATAAGACTTAATACTAAAGTAAACCTCTAATTTCTTTAGCCACCCATCTAATTTTTTAGGATCTAACTCCCATTTTATAGGCTAGAATATCAATTTTGACCTTCATTTTGAATGAACCTGCAATTAAGGGTTATCATGAGATATTCTCAATTTTTTTGGAGTGGGATTATTCAACCTCCATTTTCTCACCATTGGAAGCACCAGACTCAATCTCAGAATTTTAATCTAATTTCTTCTTTTTCTTCCTTGATTTCCTTTCTTATTGAGAAAGCACCAACTCCATCAAGCTTTAAAGTATGTTTTCCATTTCAATAAATCTTCTTTGAAATTCATTTTTGTACATTTTTGGACAATTAGGTTCTAATTGATCTACCATTTTAACAGATCTGATCCTTCATCTCCAAATATTTGGGTTGTATGGGGCTAAGTCCTTTCTTTCTGATCTTCTACCTTGCATACACAGTTCTTTAGGAAAATCTACTCTGATACCAAACTTGATCTATAAAGCATCACATAGTGGATTCATCTATACATACAAATATATAGATCTTGCTTAATACTTATGCTTAATTTTTGGTTGAGGATACTTGAAACTTTAACTAGAAACAACTTCATAAATTGACAACATGAATACAAGCATTCGTGTGCTATCTGTTTATTTTCAAAGGGATTAACTCTTTCTATGTGTTAGTATTAATCTAGTAATTCCCACAATTAAGGTAAATAATCACAATAATATTAGATTAAAAAACATACACATAGTTTAAATAGAAACACTAAATTTACATGGAAATACCAAAATGGGTAAAACCATGGTCAAAGAGATTTATGCAGATTGTTATTGGAAATAATAATTCGATTACAATCCTTACTATGGTATTAGATTGTAATCTTCCATTACGTAACTCTACTCCCTTTCTATAATATATTTTCTTCTCTTTTTGTTCTTCCACTATAGAAATGGCAATCAAGTCATCACCATGTGTTCTGCAAGAATTTCTATTTTAAAAACTCCACTATATTGTGTTGTGTAAAAACTACACTACCACCTAGTGTTGTGCAACCATTTTCCACTAAGTGTTGTGCAATAATTTACCACTAAGTATTGTGCAAAAGATATTTATTTTCATTAAATGTGTGTAGCCCCCTTTTCTTAAATTTTTTGCAACCCATTTTATTAAATAGGTGTTGGTTATTTAAAACCAGCCCATTTTATTAAATGGATGGTGGTTATTTAAAATCAACCCATTTTATTAAATGGGTTTTGGTTATTTAAAACCAACTAATTTTATTAAGTGGGTGTTGACCACTCATTAAATGATGGAAGTTAATCTAGTTTTCCTCCATGCTATATTTTGACAACTGTTGATTACTCCGAAGTGAGAATTTTATCCATAACTTCTTCTACACTTCCTGTAGATGATATTTTTTAATTGATCTCTTGATCACTTTGGAGGAAGTGCAAAGGGTAGTCTTTGAGATGAAAAAATATAAAACTCTAGGACAAAATAGTTTTCCAATTGAATTCATTCAATTTATGTAGGAGGATCCCAATAGTTGAAGAGGCCAAAAGTACTAAATCTATATTAAGAGCTATGAACTATACTTTTATTGCTCTTAGTTTGAAAAATGATGGGACTTCCTCATTAGATGAGTTTTGACCCATTTCCATTTGTAACTGTATATATATCATTATTTCTAAGGTGTTTAAAATTAGTTTTACCAGTCATTATATCTAAGAAATAGGGTGGATTTGTACAATGGAGACAAAAAATAGACCATATTATATTGGCAAGGGATGTTACACTATGAGACTCAGTAAGGAAGGTAAAATATTTATTAAACTAGATATATCCAAAGCCTATGATCGAGTTGATTGGAGTTTTTTTACTAAGTCTTTGCAAAAGTTTAGGTTCAATAATAGGTGAATCAATTGAGAAACAACTTACTTTTTCAATTTGTGTTACTCAATATTAATAAATGATATTCTATCAGAGTAGTTTGGAGCACGTAGAGGTTTGAGATAAAGAGACCTTTAATATCCCTACTTATTAATTATATAGGAAGAAGCCCTAGATGAGACTATCTATAAATATAGGGAATCCTAAGAAATAAAAGGTTTTGTAGTGTCCAAGGGGGTTATGCCTCTAACACATCTATAATTTTTGGATGATTCTACTTGTATGGGGATGTCAAATATCAAGGAGGTCAAGGGGTTTAGAAGATATTTAGATCTATACAGGATATCTTTGGATCAAGTTATCAATGAAGATAAGTCTAAGTTTTTATTTTTCAATATTGATAATAGGGTGCAAACTCGCATCCTTAATATTTTAAATTTCAAGAAAGACCTGGTCTCCTTTAAATACCTCAATATTTTGGTGGTAGGAAGACATATTGGAAAGAAATATTGCAGGACTCTTATAGATAAAATTTAAATTAAGTTAAATAATTAGACCCATCGATGGCTCTAATTGTGGGGAAGATTGACTCTAATAAAATCAGTGTTGTAGAATATTTTGTTTTTTCAATTTACAACTATCACTGGTCCCAAGAACTATGTTAATGAGATTGACATAATTTCTAGATACTTTCTTGGGGAGGTTAAAAATTAAAAAATAAATAGATTCTGTTAAAGTGGGATTTGGTCTACCTCCTACTAAATAAAAAGGGGTTGGGTATCTATAGATTGGCTAATTATAACTTGGATTTATTAACTAAACTGCTATGGAATTTTATGTTGAACCAATCCTATCTTAAGTTGAAGGTTCTATCTACAAAGTATGGGGATGAGGTAGGATTAGTTTGTAGACTCCCCTTTAAGGAAGGGTCCATCATTTGAACTACATTAAAATTTCTAGTACTCTTATTACATCAAGGCTATTTTGGAAAGTCAAAAATAGGAGAAAGATAAAATTTTGGGATGATGCTTGAGATCAATACCAACTAATTAATTCCTAGTTCTTGAACCTAGGTAATGCTACATAGAATTTTAAGACTATAATTTGGGTCTATGTTAAGTATGTCTATGAGGAAGATGAATAGAAAAGGGGTCTCAGGAGGTGGAAATACATCTTGGTTTGGAGATATATAGTTTAATAAGATAGGGATAGTTTGAGTGTTATTTTAGATCAAAGTTAGTACTCATGGTCAAAATAGGAGGAATCTTTAGGAGGACTCTTTAGTATGATTAGCACATAGAGGGATTGGGTAGGAAGGAGGTGATTTGGAAGAAGTTATAGAATTCAATTATCTGGCCAAAATTCAATATTTTTATTTGGTTAGCCATTCAAAATAAGATTCTAACTCAAGATAACCTTCTTAAGAGGGGCTTTGTGGACTCATAATGATGTATTGTTTTATGGGATAAGATAATCTATGGATCTCCTTCTATTTTTATGTTCCTTTACTGGTTGGATTTGGGAGCAAGGCGAAGGAATGCTTAATTTACCTTGGCTTAGTCATGTGTCATTGGAATAATTCTTTGATCTATGGGGCTCTAGGGGTGGGTAGATAGTATGCCCTTCTAGTCCATCATTTCAATGCCTTCACTTTATGGAAAGTATGGTTGGAAAGCAATAGACCTATTTTTGTTATGAGTGTTGATCCAAGGATTCAATTCTCTTATGATTTTTTCTCAATATCAGAGAGCATGTAAGAGGAATCAAAGGTTACCAACTTATACCTAGAGATTAGGACTTATTGGATCTTTTCAAAATTGTGATCCATGGGTGGCTTCAATACCAATATTTATGGAATTAGAGCTCAAGAGTATGGAAGGTTCCTCCTTCTAAAAATTTTGATAGTGGAGGGAAGTGGAAGCTACCATTGATAGATTGAGTTAATATTAACACCAATGGTGCTACTCATAGCAATCTAGTGGAGGTAATTATTGGAGGGGTAAGTCATATGTATGAAGGTATGATACTTTTTGGATTCCATCAAGGCACTTGGAGAAACAACAACATGGTGGTAAAGGTCATGGTCATCTATGAAGGTCTAGCCATGGCTCTTAAGTAAGGATACTCAAGAATTGAGGTGGATTCTAACTCTCAAATTTTAATAAATAGGTTGAACAAGCAAGAGGAGGGAGAAAATGGAATGGAGTGTCAAGAAGGTCTTAGAAAACATTATGGGTTTAAAAATAGAGTTCAAATAAAAATTTTCCATATGGTTAGGGAAAATAATAGAGTTGTAGATAAGTTAACTAATTGGGAAAAAGAGAGATTTCATCATTGGTGGATTATGGTAGGGGGTAAAATGTGGGGGAAATATATGGGCTTGAAGGTTTTGCTTTGATCGGATTATCTCAATGATGAGGAAGGAAGAAATACTAGTGTGGATACTCCTAGGAGAAGGGAATAATTACCCACATAGATATTAAAGGCCTTAGTGTTTCATGTTTAGGAATTGTTGAATCCCTATGTACCTGGTAAGGTATGGATAGGACAAACAAATAATAGTGATTATTAGTAGGATGAGTTGGTGCAGCTGCAAGAATTTATAACCACCACTAGAAATGAAGACCTCTCAAATACGACTTCCAAAGGATATGTTGCATACAAGGAAATGCAACCAAGGATTTTACCTTGTTGCAGTTCTAAGGAATCTTCCCTTGATATATCATTTAATAATTAGGTGTAAAAATGCTTTTTGTACAATTTTTGTTTATTTTCTAATTGGGCATTTAACCCTCACAGGATTATATGCATGTATATTTAAAGTTACTTCCAAGTTTCCCATGTATAAAAGGCTTCATGACTATGTAATTTGGTTTCTATTTAATAAAATTTAGTCTTTTTTGACCCAAAAAAATATATCAAAATCTAGATATAACTCATTACCTTCCCTTAGCTCAAGATGCTCTTCAAATGACATGTATACAATCTACCTTGAAATTGGTCCTCATCTTACTGTGAGTCACATATTTAAAGAGGGAATATAAGATGTTTGGTTGTAGATAGTTTTTCCACATTCTCTTCTAGTTAGTACATGAATGTTAAATTTTTAATAATTTTGTTGTATCTTTCCAATACTAATGATGTGCAATGATATATTATTTGCAATAATTTAATATTTTTCTTCATTTGTAACATATACCTTCCTAAATTTTTTTTTTTTTTTTTGGTATGGCTTCAAATTTAGTTGCTAGCAATTATTAGTTTACCATGAAAATGTAAGGAAGGTTTTACTTAAAAGGGCTAGGAAAATTACTAGTGTATGCAACTATAATACTAAAATTTTATCATTTTGGTTATATAATTTATTTATTCTCATCATTGTTGTATTATACAAATCTATTTATGAGCTATTATTAGAGTCCGGGTTGAATTTATCGTGTTCAATTCCTTAACAGTACAGTGCAGGAAAGTGATGTTATTGGGCGAGTAAGAACAACGCGGCGTGAAGTTGAATATCAACGTTCAAAACAGTGGCATTCTCATTTTTGAATTAAAACAGATTTATGTAAGCACAAGTGGTGTCACAAGGAATACACCAAAAATCGAAAATTGGTTTTTGATCAGAGGTAGATGATGACAGGATAAAATTATCTCTGTAGAAATCAAACTCCTGTCTTAAGAGTTTTTATGAAACAATAATAGCATGGACGGTAATCAAAGCTTAAGTTTGAACCGAAATGTCTATTGTCAGTAGAATTCAATTCATATGTTTGGACGCAATCCTATTCATATGTTTGGTGACTGTAAAATTTATGAAGGTAAAGCTGCAGGGCTTTGAATTTGAACATTCAAAGCCCATCCCACAGTCATTTACAACATAAAAGGTCAAACAAGCCGAAATCAACAATTTATATTCAAAAGGTCTTCTTATACAAGCTGCTGTTTCGACATGGACCATAAATAAATGTCAAAGTTTTCAGGCGCTTTTAGTAAAATGTATCCCCACTTTCTGTGTATTAGACTTGGCGGCCTGAAAATTTTGTAGATGATTAAAGTATAGGCTTTTCGAAGCTTTCTGGTCATGAATATTGAAACGACTTGGTCAAATTTGGATCGCTGATTAATTTAAATGTACTCTTTCGTCAACCATGAGGAATGACTTCGACCATGCTGAATGCACATGCTAAATTCCAGCAACTTGAAGAATATAATTTTCCTCTTCCACTTTCTTATATATACATTGGCACCCATTTGCATTTCATCCACTTCAATTCAGGTCAGAACTAATTGTCTCTTCCTCTCTTGTGCCCATCAATTCTCCCTAGAATTATCCTAGATTATTACTGTCAGAATTTTAGAGCTATTTTATGCTGAAAACTAGACCAGTTGAAGATAATCAACTATTGTCATGGGTAGAAGTAGTTGTTTAATCATGAAGCCGGCCTTGATGCTGCTTATTTTGAGCACAGTTGTATTACATATTCAACCTGCGGATGCAAGTCGAATCCTTAAGCGGAAACCAGAGCCGAATATGCATTTCTTTGATATTGTTTTTCTCTATGGAGACTGCAATGAGATTAAAAGTGACGTGGCCCATCCAGGCCCCAAGCGTAATATACAGCTGGTCCAGCGCCTATCCAGATCTAAGCACAACCCCGAAATCGGTCACATGCAGCTCATACGTCCTCGTGACAAAATTTCTACATTGAAGAACAAACTCCCTTCTGGCCCAAGTCCGGGAGTAGGTCACGCATTTATTAACGCAGGACCTGTGAAGGCTATTTGGAGGGCAAGCATACTCAAGAATAAACTGCCTTCTGGTCCGAGTCCGGGAGTAGGCCACAAATAATGTGCTGAGAAGGTGAATGTATGAAACGGAAGCGGATTTGGAGCAGTGTTGGATGCCAAAGTTAAATGTATATTTTCAATTTCATTTTGATTTGAGCGCTTCCGCTGTTAACTCAGTGAATTCGATCTCACATGTTTGCTGCACTAATTATTGTCGAAAATGAACGTGGTATATTTGTGAAAGTCAAAGTCAACTCACATTATCAACATTCGCAATGTTGTTGGATAGGGTAGATTAAGAGGAGCCTGAGGCGTTTATTTATGGTTTAATCTTCCAAAAATCTTGAAGCCCAATGGTTTATATTATATGTTTATGACATAGGGTAGATTAAGACGAGCCTAAGGCATTTATTTATGTTTTAAAATTACAAAAATCTTATATGTTTATGACAGCTAGTCAATGCATTTAATTGCGGTTTATAATAAAAATAATTAAAGTTAAAAATTAATTTATTTTATTTTATTAAATTTATATTATATTTTAAAATAATGCTATTTAACATATTTTTAATATTGTTTGGCTAGAAAATGTATTAAAATTTTAAATCCATAGCTATATCAACTTTAAATGTTATTATATGACATATTGTAGATGATTAGGATGATTGATTGAATGTAAGATTCTTTAGAAAATAAAAATCTAATATCAACATTTAAGATAAAAGATAAAATAAATATTTTTAACTTTAAAATAATATATTAAATTAAAATTTAAATAAAAATATAATAAAAAATTATTAATATAAACATATATTTTACTTTTAAATCCTTTTAAATATCTATTTGCCTTATTAAATTAATATTAATTAGATACTTATTTCTTTTTCCTTTCATCAACATTAATAATTTATTTTCAATCTATGAGTGTTTTGACATCAACACTGTCAAATTAATTTCTATATATTCACAAATAAATTTTAAAGTCAAAAATAAAATGTCTTCAAATGTTTACCATATAAATTTAACTTAATATGAAAGCTACAAGTGTAGTGTCTTCAAACATTCTAACAAGTGAGCATGAGAAAAGAAAGGTTTTCGTCTTTAAAATTTATTTTAAATAGGTAGTTGTGGTTAGATTTACTCTTGAATTTATTGTTGAATATAGCTCTACTTTTTATAAAAAAAATATATTTTTTAAACTTTATAATTGTAGTAGTTAAAATTCTTAAAAAGTAAAATAATTTTTTTCTTGCTCACTTTTAATTTTAATTATTAGTATAATTTTTTTACAACAAGGAAAAAAGTAAGATAAAATTTTGTTAATTTTTTATTATTATTATCTTGATATTTAATATGTGAGACATTGAATCATAAATGGAGGTATACCAAACATGCAAATTGTTTAAGATATAAATAAAAATTAGACAAGAAAAATCATACAAATAGTAAATTAAGTTTGTTTTATTATTGTAAAAATAAAAAATATTTCAATATCATTGACTAACTTAATGCTTAAAATCAAGATATACAAAAAAGAATGTACCAAGGTTTTAGGTTTCCAAAGGAATAAGTTAAAAAACTTGTAGTAGATGAAGGTTTAGGATAAAATAGATACAGAGATACAATAAGTATACTACAAGCTCAACTACTTCAATTATAATTCAAGTACCAACCTGCTATATTGATGCACAAAATCACCAACACCTATTTTTTATAATAGTATTTCATTAAATTTTACATTGTAATATATATATATATATATATATATATATATATATATATATATATATATATATATATATATATATATATTTTAAGAAGTATAAAGGAAAAGAAAAATATAATATAACAAGGAAATAACAATTTGTATATTTATACTTATACACACTAAAGTACCGTGTGTATTATGAGACTTATAAAGATATGTATTTTTTATATTTATTGTATGCCAACTAAATGTTTATATATTATTAAAATTATATTCAATTTATAAAGGTAAAATCCCTTAAATTTTAGTGCAACTTAGTTGAATGTCTTATGCCATTAGCCATTGTGCATAGAATAATTGAATGTATAATAAGTAAACAATAAATGTCCTAAATAAATATTAATTTTTTTACAAAAATAATACTATATAACTTATTATAATAAATAAATAAAAATCAAATTTATATTTTATAAATTTGAAAATTATTTTGTGATTATAAAAGAAAACAATATTTTTAGAACAAACCATAAAATAATTATATAATCAAAAGTTACAACTAGAAAGCTTAAGATAAAGTTATGTAGCACTTTTATGTGTACCTTATAAACAACATCATAAAATCTCACATTAAGTTGCCCAACATTCAAGGTGAAACAAGAACCTATCAGGACCTTTTAGTGATATATTTATTATTCAATTCAAAAATGTAAAAAGATTTGTAGGAGAGGGATTTTTGATACTCATGTTAAATACACCCTTAAAACCTTAAGATAGTTCTTTATACTTAACCTTATATTTTGTCTATTTGTCTATGGTGAACTTTCCTAAATAAATAAATTATAAAATGAACTTAACACATAATTTGAAATCAATATGACATTGTTGAAAGAACTATATTTATTGGAGAAAAAATTTCATCTGATGAATTCCATGGTCCTTTAATTTAGTATTTATATTTTATGACCATTTTATATATACACCCATGCGCATACTAAAATAGTAAATAATAGATTACTTTATAAGTTCAATATGCATTTTTAGATTTGAAATTCATTTTGAATACTATGATTTGATTACATTAATTTTATTTTTATTAGATATAGAAGGGTTTTTGAAAGGGTCCTTGAACCTTTTAAAATAGGAGAAGCCCTGGCTTCAGACAAACAATATATGGACAATAAAAACTATAAAGTACTACAACTGACTACTCATCACTAAGTGAACTAGATAAAAGTTGATACAAGAAATAAAATTATTACAACATTGGTGAGCTTTAGAAAAATCCTGAAAAAAAATTCTAGCTCACCAAGAGAGCTCCACCAAATGATGGTCATACATCTTAAGGCCACAAGAATTTTTACTACCCAAAACCACATCCTTCAAATTTAAAATAGCAACCAATAACACATATACTACATACTACACTGAAACACCATTGAATCCATCAATTTTGAGAGAACAACCATAGAGACCTCCTCCAAAGTTAATAATTGAGTAGGAAACTCAAACTCTCCCTCATTCAGAATAAATAAACTCTAATATCTACAAAATCTAAAAAGCTTCTAGATCCACAAAATGACCCAACATTTGAATAAATTTAGAAAAACTCCGAAGTTTAAATTTGAGAAGGAAACTCCAACCCTCCTCAACTCAAAATAAATAAAATCCAACATCACAAAATCTAAAAAGCTTCTAGATCCACAAAATAATGCAACATTTGAATAAATTTGGAAATACTCCAAAGTTAATAATTGAGAAGGAAACTCCAACCCTCCCCATATTAAAATAAATAAACTCCAACATCTGTAAAATCTAAAAAAATATTTTCGATCCATAATATGATCCAACATCTAAATAAAACTGAAAATACTCCAAAGTTAATAATTGAGAAGGAAACTCCAACCCTCCCCAACTCCAAAATAAATAAACTCCAACATATATAAAATCTAAAAATCTTTTGGATCCATAAAATGATCCAACATCTGAATAAAATTGGAAATACTCCAAATTTAATAATTGAGAAGGAAACTCCAACCCTTCCCAACTCAAAATAAATAAACTCCAACATCTATAAAATCTAAAAATCTTTTGGATCCATAAAATGATCCAACATCTAAATAAAACTGGAAATACTCCAAACTTAATAACTGAGAAGGAAATTTCAATCCTCCTCATCTTAGAATAAATAAACTCCAACATCTACAAAATCTAAAAATATTTTGGATCCACAAAATGACCCAACATTTGAATAAAACTAGAAATACTCCAAAGTTAATAACTAAGAAGGAAACTCCAACCCTCCCTAGCTCAAAATAAATAAACTCCAACATCTACAAAATCTAAAAAACTTTTGGATCCACAAAATAACCCAACATTTGAATAAAACTAGAAATACTCAATGTTAATAACTGAGAAGGAAAATCAAACCCTCCCCAACTCAGAATAGATAAACTCCATCAATAAAATCTAAAAAAATACCTAAAAATACATGCCTAAAAATTACCTTAAAAACTATTTTTGATCCTAACTATATTTTTAGGAAAATAACTTTGTGCTCGGCACTATGTTTTGATACATTTAAGAAAGACTAATCACCATCTCAGAATAGATAAACTTCAACGTCTATAAAATCTAAAAAAACACCTAAAAATACATGCCTAAAAATATCTTCAAAATTATTTATGATCCTAACTATATTGTTAGAGGCATAACTTTGTGGTGGGGACTCTATTTTGATACATTTAAAAAATACAAAAGTCATAAGAGAGCGACAATTTCAGCAATAAATTCTATAATAGATAAATTTATCACTAAATTTATTGAAAAATGCTGTAGAGGCCTTCAAAAATGTAAAATAAAATACTTACTAAAAATAGTATTTTTCTTGATTCTTGCTGAGTTGCGATGTTATGTTGTTCACCAGGAGGATGTGGTGGATCGGTTAGTTTGGGATGGTGACAATGAGGGCTCATTTATGGTGAAATCTGCTTATTCTCTTTTATGCCCACGTGGTGGCGGTGATCTCCCTTGGTCAAAGATTTGGATAAATAATTTAACTCCTAAGATTAATATTTTCTTTTGGTTGGCGATGCAGAATAAGGTCCTCACGATTGAAAATTTGCACAAGAGGGGTTTTAATTTGCTCAATCATTGTTTCCTATGTAAACGAGATTGGGAATCTTCTTCCCATATTTTTCTCAAATGCAAGGCTTTCCAGGAGATTTTTTACTTTTATCTTCAGCATATTGGGTTGGCTTGGACATTACCAAATTCTATCAATGATCTGGTATGTCAATGGATGTCACATTTCTCCTCTCCCCATATTAAGCATTTTTGGAAGTTTTGGCTTCCTCATCTTCTTTGGGGAGTGTGGAAGGAGCGGAATGCGAGGGCATTTAAAAATTCAGAGGGAGATTTATTTCATTTAAGTCAAAAAATCTTGTGGAAAGTGGGTGAGAATGTGTCATCTACAATGAAGGATTCACTTCCCTCTATTCCTAAGGACCGCATCGATTTTATGGTTGAGAGTACTCTCAGTTTTTGAACAGATTTAAGATGACCCCCTACTCTGAACTTACACACCTGCATTCACTAGATCCTTCCACCTCCAAGGTGGTTCAAGCTTAATTTTTATGGGGCATCAAAAGGAAATTTGGGCCACACTAGCATTGGGGGTGTCATTCGGGATGAGTGTGGCAATGTCATTTTGGCCTTTGTGGAATATATTGGTATTCAATCATCTCATTTTGCCAAATCTGAGGCTTCATTTGTTGGAATTCAAATGCTTAAAGACCTCGACATTCACAAGGTAGTGATTGAGGGAGACTCCTTAAATATAATTAATATGCTCAAGTTTTTTTACAGACTGAGATGACATATCTTCAATTTAGTCGAAGAATCTAGAGCTTATTTATTTTCTATGAAGGATTTGATCATCAAGCATGACTCTAGAGAAGGGAATGTGGTGGTCGACTACCTTGCTAATATGGGAGTTTCTAGTCAGGGTCGGGTGATTTGGTGCACTGACTTTCCCCCTGATTTTATTCACATTATCAATGATGAGAAGCCTTTATGATTCTCAGGTTATATATGTTATTTCAAAGCGGATCCTTTCTCTTGGTGGGTTTTGACTGTTGCTCTTTGCTAGGATGATGATAATGTACCTTTACTTCACTCAGCTACCTTGTCCTTTCGATCCTTCTTCACTTACTATGTGTTTAATGAGATGCCAGGATGCACCTTTCCCTCTCCTATATTTTGAATTTCAAATTTTGAATTATCTTCTAATGCCATATATGTGCCCTCCCTGATTTTGATGTTCTTCCTCAAAATTGCATTCGGGAGTAATTTGTTGAAGAGATCTATGCTTCGGGGGTATCTGATGTTTTAAAATATTTTGTTTTTCATGATTTAATATTAATTGACATTAATCAAAGAAATTTGTAGAGCTCGTTGAAATTGGCTCTAGATCTATTTGAAAATGTAACGCATTTAGTTGCTTCTGTTGCTCAATGTTTGGCTAAGTTGGTGTAGAACTGTCTCAGTTATCCCTCTTTTTGTGCCCTAGGATCTTGGTTTAAATAATATTTATGTGGTTTACCTCTTGTTTTCTTGATGAGATTTTGTTTTGTTCTTCTCGTCTTGGTGGATTTTGTCTGTATTGGTTGTGGGATCCTTTAAAACCCTCTTTGTTATTAATACTACAAAATATATAGTATTTTTCTACTTTTTTATTTTTCTAACCAAAATGTATCTCTAGTCATGTTTACACACTAGTAGAACACAAAACACAAAAGACAGGTCATATGTATATAATTTTTAATGAAGTGCACTTGGTAACTCATGGAAGGTGAATCTCCACATTTTTATAAGGAGGACCTTCTAAATCATGGAAGTTGAAACAACACATTTCCATATGGGTGATCTTCTATATTTGATACAGTTGAATTCTAGCACACCAAAAATATTGTATAAAGAGAAATAAAGCTTAACTATAAAGACATAAGTGATGTATGCAATGTTGAGTCTCACATTTCTTCTCTAAGATTTCTTGCATTGTACTCTATTTTTTGAGCAATAAAATCATTATGCTATTTTACTTATATACTCATATGTACCTATTTGGTAGACAATATTTTTTAGTCATGTTCTTTTTTCATATTCCTTAACTTTATATTCTAATATTTAAACCAATCAAAATCATGACATAAACATAAACATGAAATAAGAATATTAAAAGTTTAGGTATTAGATAATAAATTCCTTCTGATTACTTCCTTTGTTATTCCAAACAATCTCAGGTTAGAAGTAGAATGAAAAACATCAACATGATTGATCCTTTCAAGGAGTGAGATGATGGACCAATTTGCTCATATTTTTAGCAACTCCCTACTACAAACTTTACAACCTCCCACTATCCTAGTACCATTCAATAATCCCTCACTTTCTTTGATGTAGATAAATTTTTATATTCCTACTTTTGAAATAAAAACTAATGTTGATGTCCTAGAAAATTGGTTGGACTAGTTTTCATGTTTATCTATAAATAAATTTATTAATAGCACGAAAATAACTCACTCCTAAAAGCATAATTCTTTATTACCTATTCAAAATTGGTGGGAAGCATATTGCAACAAGGTTATTGAAGAGAATTAAGATGAAGTAGTGTTCATATGAGATTTTTTAATGGATTCTATCAAGGAAGAATATTATCCCATGGGATCTTATCCCAATGAAAATAATAAAATTTATTATATTAATAATCAAGCCGTAAAGCAGAAGGAAGACCATCATTGCACTAGTTGTAGGTCATGTACAATAGAAGTATGTGGTTCAGATTATAGTAAATATCATGACTTGCTCAAATAAACAATTGGGGTTCCATATCATTATGAGGTAAAGTATTTTATTGATTTAGTTCCTAGTTCTTGGCATTAAATACATATGGAACATGAATAATCTATATTGATTATATATCTTTGAATAAAATTATTGTGAAGAACCATTATCTACTCCCTTAGCTAGGTGAATTACTAGACTAGCTTCATGGTGTAAATTTCTTCACTAAAATTTATCTCAAATTTATCTTTCATGAAATACCAATAGACCAATGAAATATGTAAGATTGCATTCAAATCCAAGTAGGGTTTATTTAAGTTTATGGTTACACATTTTACATTGACCAATACACCTAACACATTCATAAGGATAATGGATGACATCTTGTGTCCTTATACCAACTTAATTTTAGTTTTCTACTTATATGAAATTCATATCTACACAAAGCTATAGGAGGAGAATCTATAAGATATTTTATAGGTACTTCAAATTATTCAAAGACCTAAGCTATATGCTAATTTGGATAAGTTTTCATTTGGAATTATAAATATTTAATACCTTAGATATATTGTTGGTAAAGAGGAAGTCCATGTTGATCTTAATAAGGTTTATGTAATTAGAGATTGCCCTACCCTAAGTACTATAATAGAGTATCATAACTTTTGAGGTCTTTCCAATTTCTATTGAATATTTATATTGGCATTCTCACGTATTATTTAGCCAATACACTAAGTGAACAAAGGAGGTGCCAAATCCAAGTACCATTCAAGAGATGCATAATGGAGAGCATATGAGAAATTGAAGTACCAATTGTGTTTAGCTCTTATACTTTCCCTATATAATATAGACGAACCTTTTGAGGTAATTATTGATGCATTATAGTATATATTGGGAGCTATTTTCATAGAACATGGGTATCCAATTGCTTGTCATAGTAAAATATTCAATGAAGCAATTCAAAAATATCTTATATATGGTAAATAATTGTATATCATTATCCAAGCATGTAAATATGGAAGCACTATATTTTGTGCAAGAAAACCATCATCCACATAGACCAAAAACCTCTAGATTTTATTAAGTAAAAAAATTCAGAAAATATACATTAAAAATGGGTCATATCTACAATAATTTCATTTGATCACTAAAGCATAAGAAAGAAAGTTTTAATTTAGCAACAAGACTTCAACCAAAAGAATATTTATTCTTCAATATGCTTTCCTTCCAACTATTCTTCATATGTCCTACATTAATATATGCATGGCCTACTCTAGGAATTATACTAGAAGGGAGTTTGCTTTTCAATATGTTGATATTATTATGAGGTTATACAAACCTCGTGTGAGTGGATTTTGAGCTATTCTTGGCTATAAATAGGCAATGGTCTAGTTGTATATTCATGTTTAAGCATACCACCTAATTTTGAATCTTGTGATGTTCTCCATCAAAAATATTGAGCTTAGCTAAATATTTGTTTTGCATTAGTTTTTGCTTGAGGATTTGAGTTACATGCACTGATTTAATAGTCACTGCTATTATGATCAAAATAAGTAGCACCAAGGTTAGTTTCATATTAGAAAAACTACTGTTCGACATTAGAATAAGTGGTTATCAATTAAAAAAAAGAATATATTGGTGTATGTTAGTAATCATTTTATTTATAATACTTAAGGATAGGCATGTTGATCTTGATAAGTGAAATGAATTGGTAGTTAGGTGCTCGAGTAACCAGTTATGTGCTAATTATATAATCTGCTCATAATTATTTTGTGCTTCTATTAAAAGTACAATCATTCTTAAAAAATATATCAGAAATATATTCCTTCCTCTTTAATTTTGCTAACAACATGTATTAGGGTATTTTGTTTTTGTAAATTGTTGTTGTTCTTTTGGTGCTCTATTTTTAGGTTTCTTTGTTTGTAGGTATTGCTTTTGGTGCTTTGTTATGCAGACCATATTTTCAACAATTGGTATAAGAGCCAATGTTAATGCTTAGAGTTGGTTTTGATTCTAGGAGTCTCAAGCACTTGGTGTATGGAGTAGGAGGAATGTCCGAGCAATGAGTAAGACTCCATTCAAATTATAGGCTAGTTTAAAGAGGAGCCAAAAGGTCCTATTTGGTTCATACCTTTAAAATGGCATGGGAGCAAAGCTACAGTAAAATAGAAAGAGTAGTAGCAAGAGTATACCCAATGAAAAAGGAGGTGGTGATTTGTTTTTTGAGAGAATACTTGTATGTCCTCTCTTTGTTTGGCTAAAACTAAAATTTTTTATTATTCAGTTAATGTCCTCTTCTATAGTCAGGCTTTGATCGAATTCTCTAGTTAGGCTCATTATAAGTCTTCCACTGAGTGAATTAGTTAAAAATTGCATGTTGGTGTTGTTTCTAATTTGGTGAATTTATTGAAATTTATTTGGGGTGTTATCCAAAGACATCATTTCACATGATGCGGAATGAATTTATTGAAATTCATTTGGGGTGACATCTAGAGACACCATTTCCTTGCATAATGCAAAATGAATTTGAAGATAATGCCTTGGAATGTGGGCACATCAAGACAAAAACAATAGAATAAATGTGGTAGTTTGGAAGCATAAGTTGGATATATATATATATATATATATATATATTTGTAGGAAGTTAAATATGCAAATTAAATAGAAAGTTTTGTTTAAGAAATTAAAAATTAGAACATTAAACATTAAAGGGAAAAAGAATGTTAATAATCCTTTTATTTGTAATGCCTAATGATAAGCATGTTGATTTTGATAAGATAAAGAAAGCAGAATTTAAGTGCTTGGGCAGCCAGATATGTCCTCATTACACAAAGAGAAAATTCGGGTCGTGTTTAAGTTGAGGAGCCAAATATTGTATTTAAAGGAAAAGAAAACATTATACGACCATATTTTCTTAGTGCAACGATGGAATTCAACAGTCGAATTTGACTAGGGTATTGAATTTGCAAATAACAGGATTAAGAAAAGGAACTGTTCAAACTTCAAAATATGACCCATTCTTTTGAAGAGACGTGATTAGCAAGTATTGGATTTACCGACGTCCAATCCCAATAAAAAGCGTGGATTGTATTTGTTATTATGCGATCTTATATTCATTCACTATCATGCTGAGGCTGGAAAATGCCATGGTAGTTTGACATTTATCAAAACTTGTATTATCGATAATTTTGTTTGGAAAATCTCTATTTCCACCTCTTGACTGTTTCAATCCCGAAACTTTTAGATTTTATTTTTAAATGACTATAACATTGGCTTTACTTGAGTTAGGAATTTGGAAGTTTAGTCTACATCTTATACTTATATAAGATAGTGAAGAAAATGTTCATTCATGATTTTTTTACTAAAATTTAGTAAAATAATAATATAAAATTTTATGAGATTATTTAATTTTTTTAGATTAAACTATGACATGTGCACGTTGTATTTCTTAGCATTATATTTAATTGGATTAGAAATTATAAAAAATATAACTTAATTTATTTCATTTAGTATTCTAAAAACTTCCATTTTCTTTTATCTAATTTACAAATAGTGTTTTGTCCTTCGTAAAAGGTGACATAAAAATTACATTTCATGAAAAATTTTAATTATATCTTTTATTCTTAGTTTTCGAAGTGAATGGAGTAATTCAAATTTTTATTTAAAAGTATCTTTATTTGATGGAGAAAAATATATAAAAAAAAATAGATTTTGATAAATTATAATTTGTTTTAGGGTATTGAATTACTACGTATTTTCTTTTATTTCACCTCTTTTTCTATTATTTAATTATTGATTAAAGTTTAAATATTTTTACAAGCATATAGCCAATAATTTACATATTATTGATTGTTTAATTAAACAATTTATATTTTTTAATTTTTTTAATGTGTTTATGTTAAGGATATATACGTATATCAAAGATGTATCTATTAATAATTTTAATATATAACTTATTAGTAAATAATAATTTAAAAATTAAAATTATATTAAAATAAGTTTAAATGATTAAAACATATTTTTTATGCAAAGGTTGTATATAGAGTGAAGAGAGGGTTGTTCAACTTTATTACGTTGTCTTGATTTCACTATAAACTAAAATCTGTAACAACCCATTACAAATATTTTGAATAAATCCAATATGTTTAAAATAAGCAATGATTCCAATTTCATTTTTATCTTTTAAAGTATGCAACATGAACATGATATAACCTATGATTTTATAACCAATTTTTCTAAGCATGTTTCTTTTATTTCCTTACGGAAATACATAGGATCCTTCCATATTGCTATTTTATTTATGTAGTGAAAATATACAAGAAAATAGTTTAGACCTAAATTAATCATTATAATATTGCTTTAAATTTCATTTATATATTTATCATATGTGTTATTCTATCATGTGTTTAAATAATATGAGTAATATTGTGATATTTAACCTTGATGGTGGATAAAAGAAAAAGATATTTTGAAAAATAATTGAGAATAAAATATATTTTAAAAACATTTACTTATCAAAAATTTTAAAACAATTTTTTTGTTCTAGTGTTACTGCCATAATATAATTTGAAATATCAAATTGAATTCATACATATTAAGTTCATTTTATATTTCACTTATTTAAGAAACTTCACCATGGATAAATAGATAAGAATAGAGGTTTTATTTCAAATAGAAAATAGTTTTATATATCTGCTTGTTGTGATGCAGTGGTAAATGCCCTGGGTGTTGGTAGAGGCCAACCCAGGTTCCATTCCTCTTGTCTCCATCTGTAGATATATGGTATAGTTAGGAATGTCCTATGTGTTGGTAGAGGCCGACAAGGCTCCATTCCTCCTATGCCCAACTTGTTGAAAGTGGCACCTCGAAAGGGGTGTTTTTTCGCTATAAATTAGTTTTTTCATCCAAACCCCATAAGGGGGCAGAGGTCCAAGGTTCAAATCTCGGGCCTCGCCGAATTGAACGCTTGTCCCTTTCTTGGTGCTTTTAGCGACGTAAAAGGTTTAAAATGATTATTGCATGGTGGTTGTAGGGGCGGACTACGCAAAGATCTGTGTGGCAGCTTCTGGGGTGGACAGCAGAGAATACTGTGGTGGCCATAAAAAACTAGACAGCCTGCCCAGATTCATGGCAACTACTGATTCCACCATGTAAATTCAAAAAAAGAAAAAAAGGTCTTGATTGGGTGTTTAAATTTAAAAAGTAATATCTTAAGATTACAAAATATTGCATAGGTTTCTCTTAATAATTTAGTTTTAAAATGTTTCTCATAAAAATAGACTTATATTTTATGGATTAAATAATTATAAGGGGTATACGCAAAAAAATGGTAGACAACAATGACTACGGTTCTTCCCAAGTGAACAGATCTCAAAAATTTGAATTGTAGATACTTGCTGATAGAAATTTGAATGACCCCAAATCAGGATCCCCGATGGTCTAAACAAGGATTTGGAGGTCATGGGTGTCGGTGGGGTCCCATCAGACCCACCTCAAAAACTCTTTTCTACCTCTTTTGTGAAGATAATTCAAAATAAAGTAGTTTTCTTTTCGATTAGCATTCCCCAAGACTTTGCTCCTATCTCAATTTTGGATAGGGGGTCACTATTCCTTTAGAATTCATTGCACCTCTAATTTCTCAAGAATCATTATCCTTAGTGGTAAAGCTTCTAGTATCATGACCAAACATCAAGTCCATTCATAGATGGGTATTTTCTAAGTGGCACCCCATTGGAAATATGGAGGTGGTAACATTTTCCAGGGGCTTCTTCCTCATCTAGTTAAAATGCCAATAGGATACCAATCGAATCCTCGCTAGTAATCCCTATTTTTTTGATTGAAGGAGTCTTTTCATCAAAAGGTGGGGGGAAGATTTTGATCCTAAGATATAAATCATAAACATGATACCAATTCTCTTTGGTTTATTTAGTTTTTTTAGTTCCCTAGCTCATTCTATTCTTTATTTTGTTTCCTCTGATGATTCTTGCATTAATAGTCTTCTGGTCTAGATAGGTCATTGTTTTGTTCATTTTTTTTTCTTTTGTCTTCTTTATTTTTTTGTTTAGTTTTTTAAGGTGGGTGGGTTCTTTTGTTTTGTTTTGTTTTTTTGTTCTTTGTGTTGTTTTTTGTTGTTCTTGTGTTTTTGTTGTTTTGTTTTTTTTTTATGTTTTTTGTTATTGTTCTTGTGTTTTTTTTCGTTCTTGTTCTTGGGTTTCTCTTTGTTTGTGTTATTTCATTTTTTTTATGTGTGAGTGTTTTCTATGTTTTTTGTTTTTGTTTATTGTCTATTGCTGGTTGTTTTTATTTTTATTTTATTTATTTTATTTTTTAGGTTTTCGTTGTGTTTATTTTTTATGTTTTTTTGGGTTATGTCTTTGTAGTGTTCTATTGTTTTTGTCTTGTTTGTGTTTTATTATGTGGTTCTTGTGTTTTTCTATGTGTTTTGTGTTGTGGTTTCTTTTATCTTATTGTGCATGTTTGGTTGTGCTTTTGGTTTTGACACACTCAAGGAGCATGTTTTTTATTTTATTTTATTATTTTTGTTGTTATTTACTTTTTTTTAATTTGGTTTAGTGTGTTTGTTTGCTCCTTGAGTATGTCAAAGATGGTAGGCTAGGTCCGATTCCTAGGTGTTTTTGACGGAATGGATACCCCTGCATCCTTGGGTCTTACCCGAAAGTGGCATCCCTTTTGGGATGTTTTCCACAAAAAAAAAAAAAACATGATACCAATTTGGGTTAGATTACTTGGCCTCCTAGAATAGTTTTGGCATGCATGAATTCTGAAGGACATAGCTCAAATCATTGGGGATATTATTGCTCTAAATATGACAACTTAAGCAAAATATTGGATGACTTGTACCCATTTATGCATCATTGGTAACCTATATTTAGAGCTCCCTACTCATGTTGATCTTATTTTAGGTTTCAACCATAGGAGATAGATAGTTGAATATGAGAACAAGCTAGCCTTTTATATCGAGTGTCAAAAATAAGGCCACCTTTGGGCTCAATATCTTTATTGAGAATATATTTGAAGAAATATGGGTTTCAGGGCAAGAAAGGTTCAGATAGCAACAAATCAACTCAATTATTTTTGGAAAAAAATCAAATTGATAAAAAAATGTGTACATTCATTATTTTCCAAACCCAATACCTTCATTTTGTTAAGTAGTGAAGATAATAATTTTGTTAGATTTAGAGTCTATTACATCATTTGAGTCATGTAAATGTACCTTTCTAGGTACATATTTAGGTACATACTTAGGACATTAGATTACTTTAGAATAAATTTATATAATATATGCACAAGTATGAATGTGCAAGGTGTCCCTTGTACAGCTAGGTAGAGTGTTGGCCAAGAAATATATTTTCCATTATAAAAGGAACTCATTGTATGATATTATTGAGACAATAGGTAGTAGTAGAACTACTATATAACCCTAATAGTGATGGAGTACAATGTAGTCTTGTAGCTTCTTGCATGAAGTGTCCATTTCCTCCATAGCAACATTGTATTTATTTTTTTCATTTGTCTAGAATTTAAAGATCATATACCTTTTAGTATCTTGCTTACCTAGATTTACTACCATAGAATGGAAAATATTAGTATAATCCTATATAGTTTGGTATTTAACTTGAGGTATTTCTTGATATTGCATGTAATGGTCTTCATAGGATTCCATAGAAAAATATTCTTCCATGGTAGTGCCCATAAAATTATCCAATGTTAATGCTATTTCATATTCATTCTCTTGTGTAAACCTATTATAATATGTTTCCCATCAATTTTGAATAGTTTTCAAGGGCATTAGTATTATTTTTTGCTTCAAATATAGAAATATCAAAATCCACCTATACCTTAAAATGTGTTTGAGCACTAAATGGTGCTAGTGAGAGGTTATGCAGATGATCTTATAACATCTATAGCAAGGAGTCATTAAATAATTTGAGTAAATTGATTTATCATCTAATTTTTGTTTTTTGTGAGGGTTTCATTTAATATCACCTTGAAAGGATCGACTATGTCGATGTTTTCCATTCTACTTCTTCCCTAAGAATATTTGAAATTATAAGAGGGATAATAATGAAGCTTTCATCTAATACCCAAACATTCGATATCTCGATCTCATGTTTATGGATATACACTCAAAAGACAAACCAGTTTGATACTACTAATTCAATAATTAGGATTTTAGCTCTTCAAAAACTCAAAACTTAGATATAAGAAAGATCAAAAAGAGAATATAATTCAAAATTAATAGAGTATAAAAAACCATAACACAATAGTATATTAGCAAAATAACAAACTTATTTTAGTGCTAAAAAAATAGTGTTATAATTTTTCATCAAATACTCATACTTTTTATAGTCAGGATGCATATATCTTTATAGAATAATTGGTCTATTGGAGATCCACTATATTGAATTTGAAATATCACTAGAAATGTGATGGTTCACCTTGCATGAGTTAGAAGGTCACCCATATAGAAATGTGGTGATTCACTCTCAATGAGTTATAAAGTTCATGTTAAATAAAAATTAGATATATAAGACTTATCTTTTTGTATTTTGGCAATGAAAATATAAAAATAAAAACTACTCTTGTTAGTAACTATTTCGTCTTTCATTTTGAAGGGCCTTTGAAGAATTTTCATGTAATTGGTCTAATAGACATAAATTTATTATAAAAAGTTATAGATATTTCTCTAATATTTTAAACATAGTTTAAATAGATCAAAATAGAGTTTAAATCATAAAATTATGTCCCAAACAATGTTATTAGGATTAAAACAAAATTAGGATTTTTTTGAGCATAAATCCATGCAACAAAAAAAAATTACATGCCTAGATCACCAAAAATCCTGCACTTCTTTTCTTGTTATGTTTTATTTTTATTATTCATATGATGATCTTATTGATATATTTTCCGTATTATCTACATGTTGATAAGCTTAATGCTCATCAATGATATTACACAAAATAGCAGGAAATTACACTATAAGTTTGTTTTGATGGTTGTGAATAGTATTTCAAAGTAGAGACCATTAATATAAAAATTACTTAAATTATAAGTTCATTTGTTTACATGTTTAAGAGAGGAAAATAGATAAGTGAGGAAATCTACATATAAATATAACTCACAAGTTCATTCACACATTGGGAAAATCAATAATATTTCGTAGTAGAAATATATATAAATTACTTAAATTATAAGTTTACTTATTTAACTTTAAGAGAAAATAGATAAGCTAAGAAATCTACATATAAATATTAATCACATGTTCATTCAATCATTTTTTTAATATTAATCACAACTTCATTCAATTGTTTTTTAATAATCTTGTAAACACCTTATATCATAATTTGAATCTCAATCTTTTAAAAAAAATAAAATTTTATTATTAAGAAAAAATAAAACAAAACAATTTATTTTAAAATATAATTTGAGTGGTTCAAAGTTCAAAGTCTTTTAGCGATAATAAAAGCGTGCTGGATGTCTATGGGAGTGATGAATTTTATAGGATTTCATTCCCCTTTCTAAACTTTTACATTTTGCATTCTTTGTTAAGTTTAGGTGATTAAACTGAATCATCCCTTCTAAAGTTTAAATTTAAATTATAGAGTATTAAAACCTTAAATCTTACCTATCATAATGTAAATATTTGTTCTTTCCTGACCCTTATTTTATTAAAAATAAGAATAATACTAAAATCTAGTCGACTTGACACGAAAGAGAATGACCGGCTTACAGTTGCTTCTAATATTACTAGTTCCATTGCAAGAAACTTAATGCATTAACTTCAATTCAGCAAGGTCCAGGTTGAATTTATCATGTTCAATTCTTAGAAGTTATGTTGTTGGGCGGAGAAAGAGCAAGGCCGCATGAAGTTGAATATCAACATTCAAACTAGTGGCATTCAAATGAAGATAAATATCAACGTTCAAAACAAGTGTATTTTCATCGTTTGAATTAAAACGTTTATATAACTACAAGTGGTGCCACAAAGGAATATACCAAAAACGAATAATGGTTTTTGCTTAGAGGTAGATGGTGGCCGGATAAAATCCTCTATGTAGAATTAAGTTCTTCTTGTGGACGTTATCAAAGCATAAAGTTTCAACCGAAATGTCCATTGTCAATAGAAGAGACGCAATCCAATTCATAAGTTTGGTGGCTGTGAAATTCATGAAGGTGAGGTGCCTTTGGAACGATGACCACAGGTGCAGGGCTTTGAATTTGAATAATGAAAGGCAATCCCGCAGTCATTTCTCACATAAAAGGTAAACGAAGTAGGTATCAAATGGTCAAACAAGCCGAAATCAGCAATTTGTGTTAAAAAAAAGTCTTCTTATACAAGCTGCTGTTTTGACATGGACTATCATAAATAAATATAAATGTTTTGAAGTCCTTTTAGTTTTAAACTTGGGAACCTGAAAAAATTGCGTATTACACTTGGGAACCTGAAAAGTTTGTAGATGATTAAAGTATAAGCTTTCCGAAGCTTTCTGATCATGAATATTGAAACCACTTGGTCAAATTTGGAGGGCGATTAATTTAAATGTACTGTTTCCTCAACCATGAGGAATGACTTCGACTATGCTGAATGCACATGTTAAATTCCAGCAACTTGAAGAATATAATTTTCCTCTTCCTCTTTCTTATATATTTATACATTGGCACCCATTTGCATTTCATCCACTTCATTTCAGGTCAGAACTAATTGTCTCTTCCTCTCTTGTGCCCATCAATTCTCCCTAGAATTATCCTAGATTATTACTGTTAGAAATTTAGAGCTATTTTGTGCTGAAAACTAGACCAGTTGAAGATAATCAACTATTTTCATGGGTAGAAGTAGTTGTTTAATCTTGAAGCCGGCCTTGCTGCTGCTTATTTTGAGCACAGTTGTATTACATATTCAACCTGCGGATGCAAGTCGAATCCTCAAGCGAAAACCATAGCCGAATATACATTTCTCTGATCTTTTTTTTCTCTATGGAGACTGCAATGAGATTAAAAGTGACGTGGCCCATCCAGGCCCCATGCTTAATTTACAGCAGGTCCAGCGCCTATCCAGATCGAAGGACAACCCCGAAATCGGTCACATGCACCTCATACGTCCTCGTGACAAAATTTCTACATTGAAGAACAAACTCCCTTCTGGCCCAAGTCCGGGAGTAGGTCACGCATTTATTAACGCAGGACCTGTGAAGGCTATTTGGAGGGCAAGCATACTCAAGAATAAACTGCCTTCTGGTCCGAGTCCTGGAGTAGGCCACAAATAATGTGCTGAGAAGGTGAATGTATGAAACGGAAGCGGATTCGGAGCAGTGTTGCATGCCAAAGACGAGCCTGAGGCGTTTATTTATGGTTTAAGATTACAAAAACCTTGGAATCCCATGGTTTGTCTTATATGTTTATGACAGCTAGTCATTGCATTTAACTGCGTTTTATAATAAAAAATAATAAAAGATAAAAATTATTTTTTTAATTTTATTATTTTTAAATTATATTTAAAAAAAATGCTATTTAACTAATGTTCTATGAATTTTTAAGATATTTTTAATATTGTTTGGCTAGAAAATGTATTAAAATTTTAAATCCATAGCTATATCAACTTTATATGTTATTATATGACCTATTGTAGATGATTAGGATGATTGATTGAATGTAAGATTTTTTAAAAAAATAAAAATCTAATATCATTGCGAATTTGTAAAAGTTTATTATAAGTTATTAAATTATCTTTGAATAAATGAGGAATTTAGATGGTCTATCTCTCACTATATGCCTAGCATAAGAAAGAGTATAGGAAGTAGTAGCTTATTATGAAAAAAATTCTTAAAATTGAAATGATTTTGTACATTTTTATAGCAAATTTTAGAATACTATTATTTACAATAATATTATATAATTTTTTTTAATCATGCTTGTTGTATAGTATATTGTCACTTATATTTTATAACTTTAAAGATATATATTATAAATAGTTTAATTCATTTGTTAATTTTATCAATTCATATGTTTTAATAACATAATAATTTGATCTCATATGATTTGATAAGGTTAACATTCATCTATGGAATTCAAACTTTAATTTAGGGTGTGAAGTTCTTAGCCTCAAACAATTTTACTCAAATCAATTAAACTTAAAATAATAAAATAAAATAAATATTTCTAATTTGAAATAATATGTTAAAATAAAATTTAAATAAAAATAGCACCTAGAGGTGCACCATAACTGTTCAGACTTTGGTTCTTCTTCTGGAGGTCTAAGGTTGGAGGTCTAAGGTTCAAACCGCGGCATGGGTGGGTGTGTGATGGCTTTGTGTTAAATTCCCTATTGATAAGTATAACTCTCAACTTTAGGAGGGGTCTTGGTTGAGAGGAGTGCGTCGATTGGGTGAGTGTGTGACACGGTGGGTGTGTGGTGGCTTTATGTTAAATTCCTATTGATAAGTACAGCTCTCAATTTTAGGAGGGGTCATGGTTAGGAGGGAGGGGTCATTGTTGGGAGGAGACTTCCCAGCCTTGTACATTGATTCTGGTTGGGAGAAGACTGCTCATAAAACATTTCTTATAATAACCAAATCCAAAAAAAACAAATTCAAATAAAAATATAATAAAAAATTAACTAATATATATTTGCATTATAAAATTAAGATTAATTAGATAAAAAAAAATTTCCTTTCACCGATATTAATAATTTGTTTTCAATTATGAGTGTTTTGGGATCAACACAGTCAAATTAATTTCTATATATTTAATGATTTATTAAATAGTATACTCCAAATAAAGTTTAAAGTAAAAAACAAACTGTCTTGAAATGTTTACTATATAAATTTAACTCAATATGAAAGCTACAAGTGCATATTCTTCAAACATTCTAACAAGTGAGTATGAGAAAATAAAGGTTTTAAATGAAGATTATAAAAGAATAAAATATTATATTTATAATTTATTTTAAATAATTAGTTGTGGATAAATTCACTCTTGAATATATTGTTGAATATAGCTTTACCTTTTATGAAAAAAAAAATATTTTTTCAACTTTATAATTGTAGTGGTAAAATTCCTTGAAATGTAAGATAAATTGTTTCGTGCTCATTTTTAATTAATAGAAGATATCTTTACAACAACAAGAAAACAAAGTAAGAAAAAATTTTGTTACATTTTTTTATTATTACTATCTTCATACTTAATATGTGAGATATTAAATCATAAATGGAGATGCAAATTGTTTAATATATAAATATAATTCAGATAAGAAAAATCATGCAAATAATAAGCGATGTTTATTTATTTTATTTTTTTTATAAAAATTGAAAAGTATTTTAATAAATTAATGCTTAATATCAAGATATACAAAAGAGGATAAGGTTTTAGGTTTCAAACATGTCCTAGACTAAGGTTTAGGATAATATAGATACATACAATAATTATACTACAAGCCCAACTACTTCAATTATAATTCAAGTACCAACATACAATATTTATGCATAAAATCACCACCACCACCATGTACTTTTTTTTTGATGAGGAACCTTTTATATACAACATATCCAGAGATTTGAACCTGGGCCTCTCGAGAGTTTTAACTACCCACTTGCTCTCCAACTCCTCTACATGTACTTTTTATAATAGTATTTCATGAATTTTTGCATTGTAATATTAAAATATATATATATATATATATATATATATATATATATATATATATTATAAGAAGTATAAAGCAAAAGAAAAATAAAATAAAATATGGTAATAACAATTTGTATATTTAAACTTATGCACACTAAAGCACTATGTGTGTTATTGAACTTATTGAACTTATAAAGATATGTATTTATAATATTTATTGTATGAACTAAATTTTTATATATTTTTAAACTTTTATTCAATTTTATAAAGGTAAAATCCCTTAAATTAGAGTGCAACTTAGTTGAATGTCTTATGCTAATAGTTATTGTGCATATAATAATTGAAAGTATAATTTGAAAACAATAAAGGTTCTAAATAAATAAATATATATTTTTAAATTAAACAATATATAACTTCTTATAATAAATAAATAAAAATTAAATTCATAAAAGTGAAACAAGAACCTATCAAGACCTTTTTAAGGTATATGTATTATTCAAATTATAAATGTAAAAATATTTTTAGGAGAAGGATTTTTGATACTCGTGTTAAATACACCCTTAAAATCATAAGATAGTTCTTTATATTTAACCTTATCATTTGTTTATTTATCTATGGTGAAATTTCCTATATAAATAAATTATAAAATAATTTTTTTTTAAAGGAAAATATTTATTTACTTAACAAAAAGATACAAAACTCTCTAATTAGAGAGATCAAAGTGAACAAAGCATTCTAAAATCTAGAACATGAAGAAAAAAAAGACCTCATTATTGGAGTTCTCGTCATCCTTGTATACCACCCCTACCCTTTTGCTTCTCGATGATTTGGTGACAATAACCAAGGGCTATATTTATTGCCTAATTCGCTAGTGTGTCAGCATCTTTATTGAATTTTTACCTTATGTGTTGATAGGATATTTTACCAATTATCCTACCTAGTTGTCTAATCCTATCTTGAATAATTTTCAATTGTAAAAATCTAAAATATTTATTTTTACCAATTATTATCAGTTTAGAATCCTCGTAAACTATGACCTAAGTGATTCCTTTCTTTACCACTAATTTTAAGTAGATTTCACATTCAATAGCCTATTCCACATTGTTATATTTTATTCCTAAGATAATCATGTATTTGAATAATATCTCATGAGGTCCTGTAATAATTAGTCCCCCTATCGCTGCTTGATCGGGATTGGACTTGGAGGCACCATCAAAGAGGAGTACTAAAAAATATATGTTAGGCAAAGAATTATTTGATCTACATCCCCCTATGTCAGGAAAGCTTAGATATAAAGTTGGTAGATCATTCTTCTTTCTATGGGTGATATATCTTCTTCGTACTATTGTTGAAAAAAACTAGATTTGAAATTTAGGACAAATTCTTCTTTTATCCTTCATATTAGAGTTTTATTGTCCTTATCTTTTCCTTCAAATATCCTCTAGTTTTTTTCCAACCAGATGTGTCAAATGATAAAATATGGTATAGAGCTCCATGAATATTTTAGGAGGGGTTTACCTGCTAGTTTACCTTTATATTCTTTGTTCCACTTCATAAAACATGTGTCTATGGTTAACCTTTGAGTAGGAAATGCCAATAATTTTGGTTATTCCTAACCAAATTGAAATTGCATTTGGGTATTCAAAAAAAAATATGGAAAATAATTTCACTGTTCTTCCTACACCTGTAACAAACTTGGGCCCTGCTATACTACTCTCTTTTAGATTATCATTTGTTAAGATTTTATTTTGAGAGACTAGCCATCCAAATACTTGTAGTTTAGGTGGAGCTCTAGTTTTCCACAATATCGATAGTTTTTTTTTGGTAGGATCTACTGATGTTGGACTCCTAGATGCACTGAGTATTCCCCATTACTATTTATGCTACCCCAAATAAGTTTTTTTGGTATCATGGGATGAATATGTCTAATTCTCACCATGTGGGACTTAAAATAATTCCAATCTCCTTGAATCTGAGATAGAATGGGAAGGAAGATCCATTTTAAAGTTTCTAAGGTCCAGTCAAACAATTCACCTAATTTGAGTATTCTTTAGCTTTCCAAGTGATTATGTAATTCGATATGATTTCTCTCTCTTAATGGTGGATTTCCTATGATCGGGTCCTTCCATAGATTAATTGACTTACCATATCCTGATAGCCAAGAAATTTTATCCTCTATTATGCTCTTTGCAACCACTATATGTTTCTAGACCATATGTTTCCACTATATTAATACTTTTACCAACAATATTATTTTATATTAAATGTTATTTACACTTTCTTTGCTCATATCCACAAAGTCTTATTTTCATAAAAAAAAGGAATTAATGTGATCAATATGATATTGTTGAAAAAAGCATATTTATTGAAGGAACATTTTCATCTGATGAATTCTATGCTCCTTTAATTTAATATTTATATTTTATACTCTTTTTATATATACACCCATATGCATACTTAAATATTAGTTTTACTATATACATTAAATATTAAATAATAGATTACTTTAAAAGTTCAATGTGGTTTTTTAGATTTTACATTAATTTCTACTACTATGATTTAATTGCATTGCTTTTTTTATTAGATATATATGAGGTTTTGAAAGGGTTATTGAAACCGTTTATAATAGGAGAAACCCTACAAAAATTGACTTAAGACCAACAATAAAGGGACAAGAACAACTATAAAGCACTACAACTAGCTGTCCATCACCAACTGAACCAACTACAACTTGATACAGAAAACAAAATTAGAAAAATGTTGGTGAGCTTTAGAAAAATATAGAAAAAAATTCTAGCTCACTAAGTGAAAGCACGAGATTCTCGAAGCTTTTCAGAAAGAACAACTACTTAGATGCATTCGAATTGAAACAACGCCTAAGCCCTAAAACAAGAAATGCATTAAAATGAAAGAGGCAAATAGACTGAAACGAGTTACAAAAGCTTTAAAGAGAAGTCACAGCCCTTTTATTAAACTTATCCAACACGGTTACAAAATTGCCTCCTCCCTTTTTAGGGGCTAGGAGCGTTAAACGGATCCGGTTACAATTTTGGTAAGTGTTCTCCTTCCGCATGCCCACATGCAAAATGGGCGGGCCAAAGTGTTGCCGCCGCTGTTGTTGGTAAATCCTCACTTCTTGTTGTTCCTCCTGCAATCAAAGAGACAGACAAAGCGTTAGTAGCACCTGTGAGAAGAAATAGAATTCATGCTTTGAAATTGGTAAAAGATGCATACGAACAACTATCTGAAACAGTAAATAAAGTAAGCCTAAATGACCTAAAAACTTGACAACAGACAGAGTACATCACCAGAGGGCCACTGCCATTGAAACAGTTGGCCAATCTGCCTTCAACTGGAATTCGTCCCTGGGCAGGACGAACTTTGACTGCTATTCGTCCCTGGGTGGGACGAATTCTGACTGCTATTCGTCCCTGGGTGGGACGAATTCTTCTGTGTTGAAAAAGCCGACCTGCTGCTGCTCCAATGTCGAATCCCGGGACCTACAAAACGCCTGCAAACAGGGGGGTTATGTAATTGGGGCCATTTTGGGACGACCCAGATGGTCGGATTCTCCCAATTTGGCCTCTATCCTCGGGAATTCGATATCGCCACCTGCAAGTTAGTGAAACAACAAAGCGACACAAAGCATGATAAAATCTGATCAAAATGTTACTAAATTGAAGCTATGAGTTAACCAAACAGAATAACACGATATGCAAACTGAAACAATAATCTAGAATGCTTTAAACAAAACTTGGAAAGTGCGGGGCGCCCAAGTGGGCCTCCCACCGTTGGCACTTGATTTCGGAGCCAATCCACTAGGGATGGGCCCAAAACCTCTTAGGATTGGGATGTCGGCAAATTGGTTGATTCAGGTGTCCATATGTTGGATTTGGGTCAGATTCAAGCTTCCAAAAGCCACCCAACAACCTCCCTTGCAAAAGAGATTGGTGGATGTGAGAAGGTGAATCAAAGGGGATGCAAGTGGGTGTTCAACTCGGCAGCACTTCGTTGCTTGAAATCTCCTTCAATCTCCTTTGGGTGAGAAAAGTCCCACCTTTTATAGACCCATGGGGTCTCTTTTGAGAGGGAAGCACAAATGCCATGTGTTGGTCATAGGTGCCATGTGGCAATCATGTCTTCCCATGAGGGAGGGGAGTCCTCCATTGACTTGGGCTCTCATAACTGCCCTTGTGACAGTCTTCTAACGGCCTATCTATCCACCCACACACGTGTGCGAGGCAGGAGTCATCAACTGACTGTCTTGGGCTGCCACTTGGCACCATTCTTCTTTTTGCCCGTTAAACTTGGAATTCGTCCCTGGGTGAGACGATTTCAGAATTCGTCCCTGGGTGAGACGAATTCTAGTTAGTATTCGTCCCCGGGTGAGACGAATACCGAGCAAAGTGTCTAAATGTGCCAAATTGCTTCCCGACCTTACAAAATTGCTATGAAAGTGGTTAGGACCACTGTTTGACCTCTGAGGGCTGCCCTGGGGGCTGTGTTTGTCAAAGCGATCAGTGTTTGCAGTCACATAATCGGATTGGTGCTGTTTTGGTGTCTATAGATGCCCCTTTTTGGGATGCGCTGTGCATGGCACAGCGCTGAGCAAAAATAGATAACCAAAGCACTAATGATTAGGGTTTCTTGGTAACCTAACCAACTTTTGATGCCCCAAGCATGGAAAGGGCATGCATTCTTGAATCCTTGCTTTTGACGAGCTAAGGAGTTTGATTTCAAGTGTTAACCTATTTTGGTGAGGTGTGACTTGAACTTAGACATTGATCAGTCATGAATAGGCGAAGGGCGTTTTATCCATAGGGGAACCTTGTGTTCATGATTCACGAAATGCCAAGTGTTTGATTGATTTGATTGTTGCTTGTTTACTGCCCCAAGCAGGAGCATGATTGTCTTTGTCAATGATTCTTTGAATGCATGTCATTTTCCTTAATTGGGTGTGTGATTGTTGATTGGTGACTAAGTGTGACTACCCCCTCAAGCGACGAATCGATGAGGGAATGACCTTCATGAGAAAAGCGACGAGTCGCTTGACCCAAGATGACTTGTGCAAGGGTGCCTTTAGATGGTTTATCGTTAAGCATGTGCAATTTTTCCAACATCTCGGACCTATTTTTGGTGGGTGTTAACCCTTTTTGTGATGCCATAATGGGGTGAAATCGTCGACAACCCATCTTCCCGTGGAGCGGTCCGGCTATGATAGCCTTCTTGGGGAAGTAGTAGAGTGACAATTTGAACCCCGACATCGATTTTCTATGCCAAGAGGTTAAGTGCGAGAGCACTTGTGTCCGGCAATGCTTATTGCTTTGTTTTTATGTTGCATGTTTTGTTGTTTTTGTTGTTTTTTTTTTGTGACACCATTTGGGGATTAAATTTTCGAAAATCCGTCTCCCGTGGAGCGGTCCGGCTATGGTAGCCTTCTTAGGGAGTAGGATAGTGATAATTTGTGACCCTGATGTCGATTTGCCATGCCAAGAGTTTAAGTGCAAGAGCACTTGTGTCTGGCAATGTTTATTGCTTTTTGTGTTGTTTTGATTTTCTTGTTGTTTTTGAGTGGGCTTTGACCCTTTTGTGACGTCGTTTGGGGATGAAATTGTCAAAAATCCGTCTTCCCGTGGAGCGGTCCGGCTATGGTAGCCTTCTTAGGGAGTAGGATAGCGACAATGTAGACCCTGACATCAGTTTTTCTATGCCAAGAGGTTAAGTGCAAGAGCACTTGTGTCTGGCAATGTTTATTGCTTTTTGTTTTTGTGTTGCATTTATTTGTTGTTTTTGTTGTTTTGATTTTCTTTGATCTTGTGCATGATGGTTGATGAATATGGATGTATGCATGTTGATTTATTTTGATGGATGCATATGCTATGATGAATGCAAATGGTTTTGATTTATATGTGATATGCAGATATGAAATGGATGAATGGGGTTTGTGATGTTTGGCTATGGCACCAAGGACTGTTTAGAACTCTGTTATTTTGTTTTTAGGCGATTGCTGTGATGCATGACTTTGTATGTATACATGTGGTTTTTTTTTTTTTTTTTTTTGATGGTATTGTAAGGATGAAAAGTAGCGCAGTTGGTTTAGAAATGTAGCTAAGGTTTTCTGAGACTCAGACGGTTTTAACTCACTAGCCATGACTATACTTTATCTTACAAGACTTTTGAACAAGGTATGAATCGGACTTGTTTTTGACCGAGCTATTTCACATCCCTGTGTGTGCAATTGAGTTCATTTATGTGGTATTTGTCAGGATACCGCCAAGTGCGGATGGGCTTTCAACCGAACCTGTACTGAGGATCACCTAATTAGCTCCACTAACTCCTTTGTTGTATTTAGTTAGATTAATCTGTGGTGTTATCCAGGATGCCATAAGCTAGCTCATCCACATGCAAACATTGATCTGTATGCAAGTTAATGTGATAGATATATCGTCATGCGAGAAGTTTACCGCCAGTTACCGATAGGCTATCAACCAAACCGGTACTGAGGCTTGCCTCATGACCTGTTAGAATACTGAGAGTTCCAGGGATTCAAGTTCACTCCCTTCTTTTCTTCAATTGTATTGGGATACTTGCTCGTTTGTAGTGATAAGATCACTGTTTATTTTGATTTGTTTTTCTTTTGAGCAAGGGATTGGGGATATGGAGTGATGAAAATCACTATTGCTTGTGCCTTTTGATGTGTGCACTGTAGGATGTCAAATTTTGGAGTTTTGACGTTTTGCAAATTTTTTGATGTTTTGCAATTATTGAGAACTTTAGGGATTCTTAGGGAATTGGGTAGGGAGGATGCTTGTCCTTTTGCCAACTCTCAGCATTCTTGGGGTCATTCGCACAGGGGGATGAGCAAGATAACCATTTCGCTTGTGGTGACCTGGATTACTTTGCAGGTTTCATCTTTCGTTCACACAACTTGGGAATTGTTTTATGTGTCTTGATATGTGTTGGGATGTTACGTAACAAGGTTTATTTCAAGTATGACTCTACCTTCATAAAATCTGTCTGACTTGATACATTACATGGCTAAAGAGCAAAATGATGACTGAATCACGAAAACTCTTGATACATTAAAAGACCACTGACTCTAGTGTGGTAAAAGCAATGCGTGGTGTTTTTGTTGTTTTTGTACAATGGAACAATGTGGAATAAGATGGACTATTAGAGCAATTACAGCCTATGGTGCCTTTGACCTGTTCGACCACAAATATGCAATGTATGGATGCAATGCTTAATGCAGCTACATATTTTTGTATTTTTGATGGATTGATTTTTGTGAATATGAAGATGAAGGGCGAGAAGAGCTCTCTTTTGATGAATTTGAGTATGCCTAGATATGATATGCAAATTTTGGTTGTTTTTGATTATTTTTTATTTTGACCAAGTGATTGCGATAATCCTTGGAGCTTTTGGTTTGACCAAGTGATTGCGATAATCCTTGGAGCTTTTTAGGTTTTGACCAAGTGATTGCGATAATCCTTGGAGCTTTTTGGTTTTTGACCAAGTGATTGCGATAATCCTTGGAGCTTTTTTGGATGACCAAGAGATTGCGATAATCCTTGGAGCTTTTTGGGGTGACCAAGAGATTGCGATAATCCTTGGAGCTTTTGGAGTGACCAAGAGATTGCGATAATCCTTGGAGCTTTTGGGATGACCAAGTGATTGCGATAATCCTTGGAGCTTTTTGGATGACCAAGTGATTGCGATAATCCTTGGAGCTTTTTGGAGTGACCAAGAGATTGCGATAATCCTTGGAGCTTTTTGGGATGACCAAGTGATTGCGATAATCCTTAGCTTTTGGGGTGACCAAGGATTGCGATAATCCTTGGAGCTTTTTGACCAAGATGGATAATCCAGGAGTTCCAAGGATTGATAATCCTTGGAGCTTTTGGGGTGACCAAGTGATTGCGATAATCCTTGGAGCTTTTGGGTGACCAAGTGATTGCGATAATCCTTGGAGCTTTTGGGGTGACCAAGTGATTGCGATAATCCTTGGAGCTTTTGGGGTGACCAAGAGATTGCGATAATCCTTGGAGCTTTTTGAGGTGACCAAGAGATTGCGATAATCCTTGGAGCTTTTGGGGTGACCAAGAGATTGCGATAATCCTTGGAGCTTTTGGGGTGACCAAGTGATTGCGATAATCCTTGGAGCTTTTTGGGTGACCAAGTGATTGCGATAATCCTTGGAGCCTTTGGGTTGACCAAGCGATTGCGATAATCCTTGGAGCTTTTGGGGTGACCAAGTGATTGCGATAATCCTTGGAGCTTTTTGGTTTGGATTATGGTTCTTCAAGGGATAGAGGTACCCCCAGCTTGATGGTCTTTGCGCTCCGGATCTGGCTCTGGAGGTATGGGCACGAATGGATCGGCCCTATGCACGGATAGGAGGACAGAGTCTACCCCGACACTGATGTTGCTATGGGATCTCTGGACGGAAGTTGATCTTTGTGTTCCCAGAGTTTCGGATGTAATTCTTGGTCCCACTGCGGTGGGTTAACACGCCACTCATGCCCTAGTATTATGTTTATCTCTTGACATGCTTCCTCAAATTTTATGGGATGCCGATGTTGTCGCATGTGATTGTTGTGGGCTATCTCTCGTTTCATCTTCACTTTCAACTAGTGAGTACAGACTCATCAGAATCTGGAGATTCTGAGACATGGAGGACTGCATCATCAGGTAGCCCTATGGTTAAAGGTTGATCCTCTTTGAAAGGAGCTTCATGTAAGTTGGGCCTTGGGAGCTCCAAAATCTTGGTCTCTACCGACTCTAAGTGCTCTAGCACTTTGCATATATCGGGGGATTTGAGCTCCTCCTCTTTGATTGGTTCTTGTTGAGGAACTTGGGGCGTATGGAGGGGTAACTGGATAGCACCCCCATGCCTTGATAGGGCATTTCATCCCGCTCTTCTTCTCGCTCCGATTCCTTAGAGGCTTCTTGATGAATTTCTAAGGGTGGCCCATAAACCCGGGTGGATGTCTGAGGAAGGCACCCATCATTGGTTATAGGATCAGCCTCCCGCTCATGTCCGGGAGGCATCAGGGGCAATGCTTGATAAGGTCACGGAGACTCGTCTCGCACCCGAGGGTTGTGCCTCTCATAATGTTTTGTCTTATGTGTGTGAGGGGTTGGAATCCTCTCAGGTAGTTTATAGCGCAACTTATCTGCTTTACGCTGCATGTATAAGTCCTCTAACTCCTGATGACCTTGCTCTATGCGTAACTCATCCGCTTCGCGTTGCATGCGCTCTCTATCCAAGCGGTGTCGATACTCTATTTCCTGATGACTTTGTTTAAGCCGCGTGATTTGGGCTTGACGGGTGGCATGTCTGGCGACTATCGGGTCAGTTCGGTCTACCCTATTTTGTTCAGGAGGTTCGAATGTTTCTCCTATGTGTTGGCCTCGATCTTGATGATCTAAAATTTCAATGGGTCGCTTCCCTCTGTCGATGTAGGCGGCATGTACTTGAGGCCGCACTCGTTTGTTGTCCTCGAGGAATGCGATGATTTTCCTCGTACTCCCTTTCATGTTGGCTCTCCCGCATAGTGTGTTGGAACAACTCATCCTCCCGGCGCTGAAGGTGCTCTTTGTTAATATAGTACAGCTCCTCTAAATGTAGTCGCTCTAGTCGCTCTAGCTCAAGTTGCGTGAATTGCATTTGGCGTGCGACGTGCTTGACAGATTCTAAGATGGTTGGTCCTGTCGCCTCATGTCTAGAAGGCCTAGATGCCTCTCCTAGATATTTTTGATCGTAGTGATCCAAGATCTCTATAGGTGACCTCCCTTTGTTGGGGGTAGCGGCATTCCCTCGGGGCTTTGGCCTCAGTGAGTGGTCCTGATAGATAGCAGGTGCAGAGGCATATTGCTCCCACACTGTATATTGCTCTCGAGGAAGGTAGGGATCTTCCTCTTGCTCTCTTTCATAAGTGAAAAAGGGACGGACGGAGTTAGTTCGCCCCGCCTGAGGAGCCTTGTGCTCTGGATTTTTCTTTGTAGTCCTGACAACTAGAGGGGGTGAAGGAGGGATAATGTAATCATGTGGTTCCTCCCGTCGAACCCTATGTTGACCTAGCGCTTCATCGCGCGATGACCGCTCATAGCGAGCTTCTAAGGGAGCTCTCCTACGACTGTACCCCTCATGGAAGGGTGTGTGCTGAATGTTATGCTGAATAGGAGTGCTCCTCGAAGAGGTGTCCCTGTAGTCCCTTTCCTTTAAGGTGTGGAGGGGACTGCCTTGTGTGTTAGGTCACCAAGGTGGTATGACCAAATCCTTGGGATTGTAACGGAGATGACTCATGCCTCCTTGGACATTCCCCATAGCCTCCGCCCGTGATTGGGCTTGGCTACGGGTGAGCACCATGACGATGTCTCTCTAAAAATCCTAAAAATTGAAATGAGTCAGATGGGGCCCAAAATTGGTGTGTGCATCCCTCTTATAGTAGATAAGACAAAAATGAAGTTTCAAGTCCTAGCTCTGAATACATTAGGAGATATTGACATCCGAACAGACTCAAAAAGTGCAAAAAAATGCGTGCCCAATTTTAAAACCTAATTTTGGGGCACTAGATGATGGAATTTGGCCCCGAAAACTGACTTTTCTGGGCAAATAGGATTCTAGGGAATCGTATTTGTTTAAAATTATCCCAACTAACTCCCTGTAAAATTTCGTGTCAATCGGAGCTACGGTTGAGAAGTTATGGCCCCGACAAGATGCACTAAAATTTAGGGAAAAATATAAGATTTCCCATATTTTGTTGGATGCTCCTGCATCACTTATGGGCACATTTGGGGTGATTTTGGGTTGACCAAAGGGTTCATGGACACCTTTGGGGCATTTTGGAGTGACCAAGCGATTACGGGAATCCTTGGAGCTTTTTGGAACAAGTGACAAAATGCGTAAATTTTTATCTTTTTGTTTATGATTTTTTTTTTTGTTACACTAAGCAGAAATGAACACACACATGCGCAAACCGTGATTATCTCTTTTAAGGGTTTAAATAGTGTGTCCTAAACTGGTTTAGTGCATTTTGATGTTTTGTTTTTTTTTTGTAGGTTTTGAAGAACGTTTAAATGCATTATGACGGCTCATATAACTCCCAAAACGGTCGCCCCTTCAATATACCAACCAGGCCGATATACCAACCTCTCTATATACCCGCCCTTACGAGAGGGAGACTATAGGTACGTGAGAGCAGAAGGTACGTGGTACGTAGGCGGTACGGAAGGGGGATTGTCCTGTTAATGGCACCTACCATAGAAAACTTATCCTCGCGCGCATGGGAATCACCCCAGCGACACTCGGTCAGCTTTCGTCAGGATTTACGCCTAACAACAGTTGACAATCGGGAAATGGATGCAAAGCTAAGCCAAGGTGGTGATGAACCCACCGTTGGTCTTGCTCAAGGGCTGGGGTCTTACGACCAGCTCCTTGGTTTAAAATTATTGCGTGAAGTGTGTGGGATTCATTTTATTTAACGAAAATGAAACAAGCATAAATGACATTTCCTCTAATGCAATGCGATAAAAATGAAAACAATTGAAAAATAGAAGACAAAAAATGACAAATGGACGAATTATGAAAATCCCTACCTCTTCTCTGCCTGGACCGGTTGCTTCTGAATTTCTGCTCTGAAAAGTTGCAGACAGAAATTCGTCCCTTGGTGAGACGAATTACAGAACAGAATTCGTCCCTCCCAGAGATGAATTTGAATTCGTCTCAGGGTCAGACGAATTTCAGTAAAGCAATCGTCCCTGCCAGAGACGAATAGCGATCGCAACAAAAAAATGTACCTGTCAAGCACAAAACACAAAAATTTGATCAGTTTTTGTGATCTTAAAAACCAGGGAACAGAGTCCCACCGTGATCGCCACTGAAAGCACGAGATTTCGAAAGCTTTTCAGAAAGAACAACTACTTAGATGCATTCGAATTGAAACAGCGCCTAAGCCCTAAAACAAGAAATGCATTAAAATGAAAGAGGCAAATAGACTGAAACGAGTTACAAAAGCTTTAAAGAGAAGTCACAGCCCTTTTATTAAACTTATCCAACACGGTTACAAAATTGCCTCCTCCCTTTTTAGGGGCTAGGAGCGTTAAACGGATCCGGTTACAATTTTGGTAAGTGTTCTCCTTCCGCATGCCCACATGCAAAATGGGCGGGCCAAAGTGTTGCCGTCGTTGTTGTTGGTAAATCCTCACTTCTTGTTGTTCCTCCTGCAATCAAAGAGATAGACAAAGCGTTAGTAGCACCTGTGAGAAGAAATAGAATTCATGCTTTGAAATTGGTAAAAGATGCATACGAACAACTATCTAAAACAGTAAATAAAGTAAGCCTAAATGACCTAAAAACTTGACAACAGACAGAGTACATCACCAGAGGGCCACTGCCATTGAAACAGTTGGCCAATCTGCCTTCAACTGGAATTCGTCCCTGGGCAGGACGAACTTCTGACTGCTATTCGTCCCTGGGTGGGACGAATTCTGACTGCTATTCGTCCCTGGGTGGGACGAATTCTTCTGTGTTGAAAAAGCCGACCTGCTGCTGCTCCAATGTCGAATCCCGGGACCTGCAAAACGCCTACAAATAGGGGGGTTATGTAATTGGGGCCATTTTGGGACGACCCAGATGGTCGGATTCTCCCAATTTGGCCTCTATCCTCGGGAATTCGATATCGCCACCTGCAAGTTAGTGAAACAACAAAGCGACACAAAGCATGATAAAATCTGATCAAAATGTTACTAAATTGAAGCTATGAGTTAACCAAATAGAATAACATGATATGCAAACTGAAACAATAATCTAGAATGCTTTTGAAACAAAACTTAGAAAGTGCGGGGGTGCCCAAGTGGGCCTCCCACCGTTGGCACTTGATTTTGGCGCCAATCCACTAGGGATGGGCCCAAAACCTCTTAGGATTGGGATGTCTGCAAATTGGTTGATTCAGGTGTCCATATGTTGGATTTGGGTCAGATTCAAGCTTCCAAAAGCCACCCAACAACCTCCCTTGCAAAAGAGATTGGTGGATGTGAGAAGGTGAATCAAAGGGGATGCAAGTGGGTGTTCAACTCGGTAGCACTTCGTTGCTTGAAATCTCCTTCAATCTCTCCTTTGGGTGAGAAAAGTCCCACCTTTTATAGACCCATGGGGTCTCTTTTGAGAGGGAAGCACAAATGCCATGTGTTGGTCATAGGTGCCATGTGGCAGTCATGTCTTCCCATGAGGGAGGGGAGTCCTCCATTGACTTGGGCTCTCATAACTGCCCTTGTGACAGTCTTCTAACGGCCTATCTATCCACCCACACACGTGTGCGAGGCAGGAGTCATCAACTGACTGTCTGGGGCTGCCACTTGGCACCATTCTTCTTTTTGCCCGTTAAACTTGGAATTCGTCCCTGGGTGAGACGATTTCAAAATTCGTCCCTGGGTGAGACAAATTCCAGTTAGTATTCATCCCACGCCCGGGTGAGACGAATACTCGAGCAAAGTGTCTAAATGTGCCAAATTGCTTCCTGACCTTACAAAATTGCTATGAAAGTGGTTAGGACCATTGTTTGACCTCTGAGGGCTGCCCTGGGGGCTGTGTTTGTCAAAGCGATCAGTGTTTGCAGTCACATAATCGGATTGGTGTTGTTTTGGTGTCTACACTAAGATAGCTCCAACAGCCACTGGGCATACATTCCAAGGCTACAAGAACTTTTACTATCGAAAACTACATCCTTAAAATTTGAAACACCAAATAATAGAACATATACTACACTAAAACACCATTTAATCCATCAATTCTAAGAGAATAACCATATATACCTCCTTCAAAGTTAATAATTGAGAAGGAAACTCCAACCCTCCTTGGTTTAAAATAAATAAAATCCAACGTCTACAAAATCTAAAAATATTTTGGATCCACAAAATGATCCAATATTTGAATAAAAATAGAAATACTCTAAAATTAATAATTGAGAAGGAAACTTCATCATCTGTAAAATCTAAAAATCTTTTGGATCCACAAAATGATCCAACATTTGAATAAAATTGGAAATACTCAAAAGCTAACAACTGATAAGGAAACTCCAACCCTCCTTGGCTCAAATAAATGAACTCCAACATCTTTAAAATCTAAAAAAACTTTTGGATCCACAAAATGACTCAGAATCTAAATAAAACTATAAATGCTCCAAAGTTAATAATTGAGAAGGAAATTCAACACTCCTCGTCTTAGAATAAATAAACTCCAACATCTACAAAGTCTAAATATCTTTTGGATCCACATAATGACCAAAAATATGAATAAAACTAGAAATACTCCTAATTTAATAATTGAGAAGTAAACTCCAACCCTCCCTGGCTTAGAATAAATAAAATCCAACATCTACAAAATATAAAAAAATTTGGATCCACTAAATGACCCAACATCTGAATAAAACTAGAAATACTCCAAAATTAATAATTGAGAAGGAAACTCCAAGTCTCTTTAGCTCAAAATAAATAAACTCCAACATCAGTAAAATCTAATAACTTATGGATCCTCAAAATAATCCAACATCTGAATGAAACTAGAAATACTCCAAAGTTAATAACTGAGAAGGAAAATCCAACCCTCCCTAGCTCAAAATAAATAAACTTCAACATATGCAAAACCATGATAAGAGTTTCATTTACAAGATTTGAGGACCTATTTCTTACATCCTAAAGCCACTAAGGCTTACTAGTATTTTAAGTCGGTTAACTCCCACATATTTTCTCATCTCTACTTTCAAGGTTGCCTAGGGCTCATTAGCAATATCTGATTTGTACTCTTTCTTTCTAAGGGATTTGTTGGAAGGTCTTCAAAACTTCTTCTCAAATCCAACATTGACCAAGGATTTCCTCTAGATACGAGTTTTGAGACACAAATATTACTTATCTAGATTGATTTTTGGAGAAACCTAACCAAATTTGATTGCATTACTTCAAAAACTGTAAGGAAAGATAAAAATAGAGTTTACAATCCAAATGCTCGGACATGACAAGATGAGAAATGCTACATTGATGAGATAAATTTTACTATCTTACACTATAGTTTTAATGATATGAGAGAATTATATTAATGATACATTAAGAGTTCCAATGTGTATTTTGGATGAAATGGTTTAATATTTAAATCCTAAAAATATAAAAAAAAACATTTTACATGATTTTTTTGATAAAATCGAAAGCAAGTTAATATTGAATCCACTATGAATAAAATAATATTAGGATTAAAAAACCCCCTATTACCACATTATAGTTAAAAATATTATGAGTAAATTACATAGATAATAATATCTTAAAAAATGCATAACATTTTATGAATATCATATGAATTACCTCCTCATAAACCAAAGTCCCTTGTGGCTTTTTTACCTTATTCTAGAGGATACCTTACTAAGGGTTTCATGATAAATTATGCACCTAACTATATATGAAGGAGCCTTCAACCAGGTAGGTAAATTCATGGGAACTTATTTGGGAGCATACCAAAAATACCTAGAAAATGAATAGTCATGGAGTTGAAAGGCGAACTGTTTACCTCTTATGCAACTACAACTATAAATTGTTTATTTTTATCTAAGAGTAGGCATGCGAGGAGAGCAAGGAGAGGTCTCAACTAGACTTTGTAATTTATAAAATAAATAAAAACTATTTTTATACATTGACCTTATGAGGCTGCTTGTTGTGAATTGTGTATTTGGAATTTTTGGTGTTCTATTGTATCCTTCTTGTGCAGGTTCCTGAGAAGTCTCTGGTGAGTTACAGTCTGAGAAAGAAGAATTGTGATGTTGTAGTTAGATTCTAAGAAGGCATTCGAACATGTGGAAGATAAATTTTAGTATAGATAGATACTAACAATAGAGGATAGTGGGATCATTGAAATACCAAAGTGCCATTCTGATTTATATAGTGTGTAAAAGTAAGCCACATGATTTATGGTCTTCAAGAACTATATTGAAAGAGGTCATCAAGAACCATGTATAGAACTATATTTTAAGTGTAGTAAAACCCACCTCATACAGTCAAAATCCACCTAATTGCATGAAGAATAAAGTATGGTTAGGGTCACAATCATATAATCATATCATAAAAATTTCATCAACAAAGAAATGATCATACAAGTAGTTGCCTGAGTTGTACAATTGGTTATTTGACTTGTACAATTTGGATTGAGCAATTATCTAGTGATTGTACGATTGTTAGGGTTGAATGATTGCTCAATTGTACATTTTCTACCTGAATGGAATGACTTCCTAGATTTAATGATTATATAGTTTATGCTTGATTGAATGGTTTTATATTGGATCATACGATTTTTTTTATTTGTATGATTTTCCATTGGGATGTATGAGTTATTTCTAGGTTGTACAAATTTACTGTTAGATTGTACAATCTACTTGGAGTGAACAATTTCTTGGTTGTTTGATTTTTGTATTGAACAAGTACCTAGATCGAAGGATTACCCATTGAATTAATTTCCTGGTTGTTTGATTGTTGTATTGAACAAGTAGCTAGATCAAAGGATTGTCCATTGAATTTTATGAAATGATATATTTTTTTAATAGTAATTAGTCTTTTGGGTAGCTATGGTGTTGGTTACTATATCATTTGATATTAGAACCAGAAGATCTCTGAGGAGCAAGGGGTGATACGTGTCCAAGGATATATGGTGCAATGAAGAAGAGGAAGACCATGAGGACATCAAACTATAGATTTTATGGAGATGATTAGAGAAATAATTTCTCTATTAGATGCATTAGAAATTTCTTAAAGGAGGGGCACCCAATTGAATATGTGAGTGAAAATGAATAAGAGGAAGAAGAGGGAGTCAAACAAGTAGGAGTTCACAATGAAGAAGAAGAAGATCCTGGGAAAAGGTTGATCTAGATGATTGCTAACATGGGTAGAAAGCCAAATTTAGAAACACCATCATTTAATGGAAATTTAATCCCTAAGGAACTCATCAATTGGATTACAGAGATGGAAAAATACTTTTATTTTGAATTAATTGTAGATCTTAAGAGAGTGAAATTTTCTTGTACAAAGTTGAAAGGGCATGTGTCCTTGTGGTGGGACCATGTCCAAAATGAAATAAAAATAAAAGAAAAGGATAAGATAAATACTTTGGAGAAAATGATCACTGGGTTGAAGGCCAAATTCCTCCTATCATATTACCAATTGGGCCTTTTTAGGAAGTTGTAAAATTTAAGATAAAAATAAATAACCATAAAATATTACACATAGGAGTTCTATAAGCTCACAATTTAGACCAACCACGTTGAAGGTGAGGAGGAGAGGGTTTCAAAGTATATCAATGGACTATGGTTATCCATACAAGATGAAGTTAGCATGATAAAGATAAGGATGGTAGAGAAAACCTACCAATATGCATTAAATGTTAAAGAGAAGTTGTTGCAATGACAACAAAATAATCAAATAGGAAGAGCATGGTATTCATGAGGATGAGGGAAAGAAAGTATTAGAAGAGGACAACAAAAATATCAAGAAGAAGCTAGTACTTCTCATAATGACTTCAACTATAATTCCAAAGGAGGAGGATATTTATCAAGGGGAAAAAGTAGTTTTGGTAGGGTAAGACATAGAGGATTCTCTCAAAGGTGTTATCGGTGTGGTGAAGATGGTCATCGGGTATTTGAATGTTCAAATATACAATAAATTGTAGTAAAAGAAAGTATATTAGGAATCATGTTGTAGTAGTAGATGAGGAAAATGTTACTTCCCCTAGACACATGGAAGATCCAGAAAAAGGAAAATCCTTCATGATGAAGAGAGTTCTTATAAAACTAGAAAAGACAAAATGTGAACCTTCTTAGAGGAGAAATATTTTTACAATAATGTGCAAATTAGGAGGTAAATATTGCAAGATTATTGTATACAGTATGATTATGGATAATATTGTATCCAATGAAATGGTAGAGAAACTAGGGTTGAGTCAGATAGAGCATCCCAATTCATACAATATCTCTTAGCTGCATAAGGGACACCAAATTTTAGTCAGTGAACAATGTCAAGTGAAATTCCAGATTGGATCTTACAAATACGAGGTCATGTACAATATTATGCCTATGAACTCTTGCCATGTGTTATTGGGAAGACCTTAGCAATTTGATAGAAAGGCTATACATAATGGTCAGGAAACACCTACACCATTATCAAGGATGGTAATAAGTATGTGTTGGGTCACTTGAAGGATAATGAAAAATAGGACAATGGTTTGAAGGTATGTTTGGATTCTGGAAAGCAATTCTTAAAAGAAATAGCAAGGAAGAAATTATGTTTAGCATTGATTGCTAAACCCATAGAGGGTGGGACAGTAAACCAATAGTATAAGATTCCAAATGAAATTAGGGAGTTTTTAGAAGAGTATGCAAAAATTTGGTCAAAAAAATGCTAGATGGATTACCCCCGATGAGGAGTATTAGCCATCATATTGATTTAATTATAAGATTGAGTTTGTTGAATAAGGTAGTATATAGACTGACATCAATGGAGAATGAGGAAATAAATAGACAAGTACAAGGGCTATTGAACAAGGGACTAATTAGGGAGATTTTGATCCCATGTTTAGTACCAGTTATACTTGCACCAAATAAATGTGGAGAATGTCAAATGTGTACAGATTCAAGGACCATCAACAAGATAACCATAAAGTATAGATTTCCATTACCATGCATGGATGATTTAATGGATTGCTTGAGTGGGGCAAAGTACTTCACAAATATATATGTGAATATTGGTTATCATCATATCCAAAACAGGAAAGGGGATGAGTGGAAAACTACATTCAAAATAAAGGATATATTGTATGACTAGCTAGTTAAGCCATTCATATTGACAAATGCATCCAATACCTTTATGTGGTTAATGAATGAAGTGCTAAAGGCATTTCTTGGAAAATTTGTAGTTGTCTATTTAGACGATATTTTGATATTCAATAAGAGCAAGGAAGAGCATTTGACACATTTGAGACAAGTCTTACAAATATTGAAGAAAGAGAAGTTATATGTCAACTTGAAGAAGTGTAGTTTCATGAAGGAATTGGTGTACTTGGGTTTTGTGATTTGTTTAGAAGGATTGTGAATGGATCTTGAGAAGGTTTAGGCCATTGTGAATTGGCCATGACCAAGAAGTAATTTTAAGGTAAGGATATTTCATGGGCTAGAAAGTTTCTATAGGAAGTTTATCAAAATAATTAGAGGTATTTGTATACAGATTACAAAAACCATAAAATGAGGGAGGTATGAATTTAAGTGGACAAATGTAGTGGAAAGGAGTTTTCGATTCCTTAAGGAAAATATCAAAGAGCAACCAATTCTATCCTTAGCAAATTTCAATAAGGTTTTTTAGGTTGATTGTGATGCAAGTGGGACAACGATGGGAGTTCTAAGGAAGGAGGGTAATCTCATTTCTTATATTAGTGAGAAGCTAAATGACACAAAGAGAAAATACTTAGTCTATGACCAGGAGTTCTATTCTATCATCCAAGCTCTAAAGAAGTGGAGGCACTATTTACTACCAAAGGAATTTATCTTATTCATAGATAATCATGCTTTGCAATTTATTAACAATTAAAGGAATTTGAATCAAAGGTATATGAAGTGGGTCAAATTCCTACAAGGGTAATAATTTATCTTAAAACATAAAAGTGGTAAATCAAATCGAGTAGTTGATGCATTGAGCAGGCAAACTCTGTTGGTGAATATGATTCGAGTAGAAGTTATTGGTTTTTATTCCATGAAGGAGCTTTATAACAATGATGAAGATTTCAAGGAAGATTGGGTAGCATGTTATCGTACTATAGGAAATATGATGCCATGGCTTGAATATTTTATCCAATAAGGGATGTTATTCAAGGGGTATCAATTATGCATACCACGAAGTTCAATGAGAGAAAATATGATATGGAAAATATTATGGGGGACTTGCAGGACATTTTGGGATGGAAATAAAGGATGAAACAACTTGAAGAATGTTACTATTGGCCTAGAATACCTATAGATGTAAGAAAATTTATGCAAGGTTACCAAATAGGACAACATGCAAAAGGAAGGAGCCAAAATACAAGGTTATATCATCTATTATCCATTCCAAAGATACCATGGGAAGATATAAGCATGAATTTTGTTCTTATATTTGTCGAGGACATTGGTGAGCTTTGTATATGCTCATTTTTGTACTACTTTCCCTATGAACTGCGATACTTATTTCTATAGATATATATGTTTTATGAGAATTTTATATATGTTTAACAATTTATTTTGCATGATATTTAATATTTATTTTATAGTGTATTTTTGTGTAGATTTCATATGATTTGCTGTGTATTAGCATGTTTACATAGAGGTCCCACTTGGACCTAGAAATTTAAATTTCATGATGGAAAAAATAAAGGTAAAACATTTGTAGTTCACTGGTGTGAAGCGCTAAGTCAGGCGTCTAATTTCCTTTGAAGCACATGATTCCTATTTGGTGCTTGATTTACGGACGCTCGATTCCCATTTGGTACTTGACTATCGGGTGCCTAATTCTCATTAGGAACTTGAATCCCATTTTGGCACCTACTTACCGACTTCTACAGATAAGGGACCTGATTCCCATTGAAGCCAAATTCCAACATGACTTTATTATCGATAAAACATAATGCAATTTAAGCAAAGGATGTGGATGGAGTCTCAGCATTGAATCCAGACCATGGACAATGTCAAATATGATCAACTATCTATTTTTTAGTTGTTATGTAAAAAAATCTATGTAAATTAAGTAAAGCAAATATCAGAAATATTATGATAAAACAGAATATGTTGAAATAGTCTAAAAAGCTCGATATTTTACTTGATTCCCTTTGTTCATGCATACTATTATAAAATAGAATAAAACATTTGATTTATTTACAATATGTAATAGGGATGGCCACATATATTATAAATATGTAGGCTACCCATGAAAATGTGATCCTAGATTTTTCCTATACCTATCTTACTGCAATTTCAATAAAATATTTCTGAGTCATTTCTTATGAAATTGACTTACATTCGGTGAATGATTTAATGTGGATAGAACCTACTAGAAGTGTGGGCCCACTCTCAACAGTGTTATTCCCTTACCTTTTCCCTATTTTCTATATTTTCAATTCTATTTTATTTCTTGTAGCTTAATTTTAACTTCTATTATTTTTCCTGTTTTGTTGTAATTTCTAGCAAATGTGTAGTTTCAGTTTTTGAATATAACTTAGTCATGTCTTTGGTAGTGTAGGATAATTAGTATTTTGGAAACTAAATAAGAAATCTAACAAAATACCAACATCCCCCAAACCATTAATCTGATGGACTCATCTCATTGGAGGGAATTACAAGCATATATTGTGCAAGGTTGCTCACAAGCCTACGAGCTACCCTGGGTTGAAAAATTAAATGAGGCAATGAATCTAAACATATAAAAATAACAAATGTTTTTGCTCAACATTTTGGCACCATTTCTGGGAATAGCCTATTGTAACTTCTTGTTCTAAAGGAATCATGTTAGCAGTAGTTTAGGTTGCTACCTATAGAACCTCCATTTTTAGAATTGTATGAGTTTGCCTAGGAATAAAGGATTGAATGGTAATTTTATTAAAAATAAAGACACTTCTCAAAAGTATTCTACTTCAGATATACCTAATCCTAAGATGAAAACCTCTTATCTACAATATCCACCTGTGCATTAGCTTGAACATACAGTATTTGCACATGATCCTTCTAAAATAAATTTGCAAAATCTTAGAGAAGGATCTGAGATAAGTAGATTTTAATCTAAGGAGGACTTATTAAAATTTCAATGCTAGCGAGCAATTAGAGAAGGAATTATATCAAAGATAGATTTAGTAATCCTTCTGCAGGATAAGAGAAATGAATAAGAAGCATTGAAAGTTACTTTGAATATAGCTGGTGTAGATACCCTATTCATAAAAAAGTTGGTTGATGTAGAGGAAGCATACACTAGTTTTAATTTTCCCATTGGAGAGGCATGACGAGACCACAAGATGAAATATATCTCCCTTGCCCACCTTCCAATATTTAGAGGACTACTAATAGAATATCAAGATCTATTTTTGTTTAAATTCGATGTCCTATGCAGATCAATGGATTATACAAATGATGCCCAAAAACTAAAATTATTCCCTTCCACTCTTGATGATTAAACTTTATGTTGGTTCATCAGTTTGTGGGATAAATGAATAACTACCTGGTAAGAATTTAAGAAACGTTTCCTATATCAGTACCAAGATTTTGGTAAAGCACATGATGCAAGGGAAGAATTATTATATATGACACAAAATAAAGGGAAATTTATGGAAGAATATTGGGATAGGTTCAACTTTAATTTGTAAAGATCACCTCATTCAAATATTGGGAACCATTTTCTTAAAGGGACTTACAAATGAATCTCTGGAAGCCTTAAACATGATTTCTAAAGGGGATATTTATCAACATCATATGGATGATATTCGATGTTTGTGTCAAAATGTTTCAAGAAGGATAGGTAAGTTGACCCCTAGAAATATCAAACAATCAACCACTATCACTAAAATAGAAATAGGCAATATGCTTGAATAACTCAAGAGCAAGATGTTATCATATTTGGCTCTTCAAATGGACACCCTTTTAATTTAGAAAAATAAGCATGAAAATGAGACAACATTGGCCTACTTTTGTCTTCAATGCAGTGGAAAATGCCCTAGAAATGAATTTCCTAAAAACAAAGTTTGAGTGTGTGTTGTATGTTCAAAATATAACAAAATAAAGCTATGTTTGTAGTTATCAAAACCTAGAGAGGAACATGAGGTAGCAAAAGCAAACTTCATGGGTAATAGAAGAAACTGGAAGTAGTCTCCTATAGGAAACAACATACTAGCATGAATGCCATCTTATGGAGGCAACAATTTTTAGAACCAAGGTCAAGCTCAGCCACCCAACATGGGTTGGTGGGGATAACAACCTTGGAATCAATATCCTCAAGGAGAAAATCCTTAAAAACCTTATTCATGGATGGAATACCAGCAGCCTAAGTAGAGTGGAGAAATCATAATACTTGGAATCAAAACCCACAATAGGCTACTCTAATTCCACTACAACCAAGGAAAACCTAGAATTAGGAAAAGAAGAATCACCTCTTCTAGTAGAAGTAGATGAAGAATAAACACCTATAAATAACAAATAAGGGGTTCCACCTTTTCCACAAAGGTTGCAAGAACCCAAAAAGCTAGTACTATCAAATTTTGATATTCTCTTGAGTCTAAAGAACCTGACAGTCACAACCCCTCTCTTTCAAGCCATCAAAGATATTCCTATCTATGGCAAGACCATAATAGAATTGTGCCTAAAGAAACCAGGAAGAAAACCTATAAAGTTAGTCAATTTGGTGGGTCAGTTAACTGATATTATGCTAGGGAACACCTACAACTAAAAAAATCTAGATCCAGGAAGCCCTGTCTGAACTGTACAAATAGAGGGTTGTGTTTTACCCAATACATTAGTATATTTAGGGACTACCAATAATTTCATGCCCAAATAAACCATGCAAAAGCATAAACTATCTAACCAGAAACCAACCAAGATTGTTTTATAGTTGGTAGATAGGTCTATAGTGCTCCCAAAGGGAATTCTGGAGGATATCACTATTATAGTGGATGCATGGGAGTAACCAGTAGATTTCTTAGTGTTACAATCCTAGTTTAGGTTGGGTGGATATCCATTAATATTAGGTAGATCTTGGCTAGCAACATCCTATGCTTACATAAGTTGTAGAGATGACCAAATGACCATTTTTGATGGTTAGAAAATAAAAAATTGATCATCCACCCATCGACACAATCTGCAAAATTATTGGGAGAACCTAAAAATGAAAATTAGAACATTGGTGGTCTATCAATAATATAATCTATCATGACACTTGGTGAATTGGAATATGAGAGTAATGGGGATAGGGTAATATCAAAATTTTTCCAAGGATAACCCTCATGTCCTTCTCCTCCATTACCATTAGTGGGAGGAAAAGACCACCATATTTAGAAAATAGATGTTGCACCTGGTAGAGTGTTGAACATAGATGACAAGTTGATAGCTCAACAAAAAATAAAACTGAAAGATGCATTGGTAAAACATCAAGATACATTTTCTTGGGAGTATTCAGATATGAGAGGAAAAACTTTGAAAACCTGTAATCATAGGATATATTTGGAATACCAGGTTAAACCAGTAATACAACCATAGAGAAGAATGAATCTAGCAATAAAGTAATTTTTCAAGACTAAACTTCAAAAAATCCTCACAGTTGGGTTCATCTACCCTATTTTAGATAGTGAATGGGTATCACCTTTGGTGGTGGTGCCCAAGAAAAATTGCAAGTGATGAATTTGTGTGGATTATAGGTTGCTAAAAAAAACAACTAAGAAATACCACTTCCTCTTACGCTTCATACATCAGGTCCTTGACACCTTATCATGTAAGAAGTATTTTTATTTCTTGGATGGGTTTAGTGGATATAATCATATTCAAATAGGGGAGGAAGATCAGGACAAGACCACATTTACTTATCGTTGGAAGAATTTTACTTATCGTGTTTTACCTTTGGTCTATGCAATGCACCTACCACATTTCAAAGGGTAGTTTTGAGCATCTTATCTGACATGATTTGAGAAAATATGGAGGTATACATGGATGACTTCACTGTATATGGTGAAACTTTTGAAACAACCATAGAAAATTTAGAGAAAAAACTTAAGGAGTGCAAGGAAACTAACTTGTCCCTAAGCAATGAGAAATGGTGTTGACACTATCATACCTTTAGATCTAGACATCTCATCCCTCCGCATATCCATGTCAGAGTTCATCAATGATGACACTACACGGTAGGCTCACCTTGACAAATTAAATTTACTTGATGAACGATGTGTTAATTCTCTTGAGCACCTAAATGTTTATCAAGAGTGGCGTAAGAGAGCTTATAACATGAAAGTCCATCCTAGAGAATTTTAGGTTGGTGACCTTATTTAAAAATAGAACCAACAAAACTCTAAATTTTTGGCCCATCTGTAGGAAAAATTTGTGGTAAATTGATTAGGTCCATACATTATCACTACTTATATTGGACCTAGAACTTAATGCATAGCTTCCATTGAAGGATGTGAGGAGCCTGAACCCTTGAATATCCTTCACCTGTGGCATTTTCACACTTAAAGTATTGTGCCCTACTAAAAAGCCCCAAAGGTATCTGTAAATCCTTTTTTCACCCAAATAGCCCCAATGTTACCCATAAATCCTTTGGTCACCCAAAAAGCTCCAAATGTACCTATAAACCCTTTGGTCACCCAAAAAGCTCCAAAGGTATCTATAAATCCTTTGGTCACCCAAAAATCCCCAAAGGTACCTATAAATCCTTTGGTCACCCAAAAAGCCGCAAAGGTACCTATAAACCCTTTGGTCACCCAAGAAAAAAGCTCTAAAGGTACCCATAAATCCTTTTTTTACCCAAAAACCTTCAAAGGTACCTATAAATCCTTTGGTCACCAAAAAAGCTCCAAAGGTATCTATAAATCCTTTTATCACCCAAAAAGCCCCAAAGGTACACTTAAATCCTTTGGTAACCCAAAAATCCCCAAAGGTACCTATAAATCCTTTTGTCACCTAAAAAACCCCAAAGGTACCTATAAATCCTTTGGTCACCCAAAAAATCCCAAAGGTACCTATAAATACTTTTGTCACCCGAAAATTTCTAAAGGTATCAATAAATCCTTTGGTCACCCAAAAAGACCCAAAGGTACCAATAAATCCTTTGGTCACCCAAAAAGCCCCAAAGGTACCTATAAATCCTTTGGTCACCCAAAAAGATCCAAAGGTATCTATAAATTCTTTGGTCACCCAAAAATCCCCAAAGGTATCCATAAACACTTTGGTCACCCAAAAAGCCCCAACGGTATCTATAAATCCTTTGGTAACCAAAAATCCCCAAAGGTATCCATAAATCCTTTGGTCATCCAAAAGCCCCAAAGGTACCGATAAATCCTTTGGTCACCCAAAAAACCCTAAAGGTATCAATAAATCCTTTGGCCACCCAAAAATTCCCAAATGTACCCATAAATCCTTTGGTCACCCAAAAATCCCCAAAGGTACCTATAAACCCTTTAGTCTCCCAAAAATCTCCAAAGGTATCTATAAATCCTTTGGTTACCCAAAAATCCCCAAAGGTACCCATAAACCCTTTGGTCACCAAAAAACCCCAAAGGTATGCATAAATTACGTAGTCAACCAAAAAGCCCCAAAAGTACCCATAAATCCTTTGGTCATCCAAAAAGCCCCAAAGGTATCTATAAATTCTTTGGTCACCCAAAAATCCCTAAAGGTACCTATAAATCCTTTGGTCACCCAAAAAGCTCCAATGGTATCTATAAATATTTTGGTCACCCAAAAAGCCCCAAAGGTACTCATAAACTTTTTGGTCACCCAAAAAGCCCCAAAGGTACCCATAAACTCTTTGGTCACCCAAAAAAAAAAAAACCAAAGGTACCCATAAATCCTTTGGTCACCCAAAAAACCCCAAAGGTACCCATAAACCCTTTGGTCATCCAAAAAACCCCAATTGCATCCACTAAGTCCATTGGTCATATATATATATATATATATATATATATATATATATATATATATATATATATATATATATATATATATATATATATATATATTAATAAAAATCTAAAAATATCAATAAAATATCAAAATTACAAAAATATTGCATTATATTTCATATTGTTGCATTATACAATTGCTTGTATTAAGCATACCCATCATTGCATTTTGCATTCTAGATTTGATCATACATGTCTAGCACCAAGTTTGTAAAATTATCATCCTTCAAAATCAACTTTGTCATTATCAACACCCATCTACATTACAATTATCAGTTCATTCCCCACATTTCATATTTGTGTTTGTTTCCCTTCACCTAGTCATTTGTTATAAGGTGTCATTAGGGTTTTTGGTCACTCAACCATGTCTAGTTTTTTTTTCAGGTTTCGTAGAAAGCTATCCTAATTTTAATAAGGTAGATTTCTGCTTTGATTATACCTTGTATACGTCATAATCCCAACATATTCTCACACTAATAAATTCAAGTTTTGCACAAGGAAAGATGAAACCTATAAAGTGGTCCTTGTTACCTTAAGCAAAATTTTTACCTTTCTCATTCCCCTATGTGCGTGGTTCAAAAATACTAAGAATTGATAAAAGGAAAAGCTCCTCCCTACCAAAAGCAATTAAAAATATCTTGCCCCACACCAAATCTGGGCAAGTATCCAAGAAGCAACAAATACAAGAGCAAAGAAAAATAAATAGTGGTTTTCACCGCAACAAAAAATCCTCAAAAGAAAAAGTGGTTTTCACCACTAGAAAAAGTAAAAAGAAAAATAAATACTGTTCTCACCACTACCAAAATCCCTTGCTCAATAAAACAAAAATGAGAAAATCCCTAGAGCAATTAAAAAATAAAATAAAAGAAGGAAGTACTAAACTTGAATCCCTAAAATTCTCAGTATTTGACAACCATAAGGTGATCGTCATTATAGGTTGGGTGGAAATAAATCCTGCCTGGAAATGGTAGTATCCTTATGTATTATGATATGTCTATAACATTAGTGACCCTTTTTTGTATAGACCAATGTTTTCTTACGGATGAGCTAGCTTTTAGTAGCCTGTATTGCCTAATGGTCTAATTCAACTATGTACAAAACTCGGGATCATGATACTCACAGGGTGATATTCAATATAGATGGCCTGCATAAATATTTTTTGGCACTAGGGTAACTTTATGTGTTATCATAACAATGAAATCACATGCACACACAGGGATATTGAATATATTGGTCATCCTAGCAGATTAATGCCTTGCCAAAAAGTCTTGCATGGTTAGTATATAATTTTTGACTAGGTCACTAGAGTGTTTGAGTCTCATGAAAATCTGAAAGACATTCTATAACATCTTACTATACATTTCATTCCATACCATTTTATCACTTGTTTGTCAATTCACATTTTTACAATCCATTACATAATTTTATGATAACGTTAAAATATATCGATGAATTTTGTATAATAGATGGTGCTAGCATCTAGTGTATCAAAGAGTATTCATAATTCATAAATATATTAACAAATCATCCATTTCATTATGCATACACACATGTACATATCATCAAACAAAATCACATTATAATACATGCATCCATGATAAGCATCTATTAAAGCATCAGTAAAGTAAAAAAAACATTGCATAAATCTAATAAACCAGTATGGACACACATGATGACAATAGAAAAACTTATATATATATATATATATATATATATATGTATGGGGTAAAAAGATACATCATAATCCAAAAATTGCTCGTAGGCTACAATAAAGTGGGTCCTTAGACCTCACACTCCCAAAATCCAAAAATAACCATAGAGTCTCAAAAGCCATGGTCACAAGGATTGGCACCATGACTCTCACCACCACCCTCGATCATCACTTATTAAGATCTCTCAAATTTTCTCCCCCCAACTCTATCTAATCTCATCACAAATCTATAAGCCCCCATCCTTGTCAATTACTACCCTGTACCACTCCTCCTACTCTGCTAGGACCCACTAGCAGAGGGATGAGCTGGTAAGTACCCTCTAAGGTATGCTACCTCATCCTACAAATATTGTGTGTATGATAGATCCTCTCAACAATGAGCTTGGTAGTCACTTAGTAAGGTCTAAAGTTGTTTCATCTCCTCCCATAGCATGGATACCTCACCACTGTTAAATACCCCTTGGCTCGATCTCCCTACTCTAACCTATGACTAAAAAGCAACTAACTCTATCACCTGCCTCTTAGTAAGTAATATCCTCCTATGAATATCTACCTGTGTAGTCTGCACCTGTACCTATAGGAGAGTACTATCCTTTGCATACTCCCTCAACTCCTATCTCCCTCTAATCAACTTACCCTATAGCTCAACAAAAATGGAATCTTGTGCTACCAACTATGTTTGCACTCCCTACTCATCAAAATCATCCTCATCATAATCATCTTACTGACCCTCCATATCTATGCTATCCATCCACTCATCATCTATCCAGTGATGCACATATTTCTCACCTAAATATAGACCCTCCTCATCTAGATTCTCCCCATGAGCCTCCTCTATCATCATATTTGTACCACCTCCTAGTGGTTCCTCCCCTCACCACTGGTGCATCACCCACTAGAATTCATAATCTATTGTGGTCCCTACATCATATAGCTTAAATATGTACTCCATAGGATTTTCCTCCTCTCCAAATACCTCTACTATAGACCAAGTAAGTTTCCTCTCATCCCCATAACATCGATAGATCATTGGCTCATTAGGAAACCCCTGGTATAGCCTAAAATACCACATCGCTTGAGCATATGGGATATACTCTTGCTCAGTACTATGTCGACCAACTAACCATCTCCCTCATTGTACCCATTGAAGTTGCACCTTAGCCTCGGGCCATGTTGGACAATCCTTGTATAGTTTCTAGGTAACCTCCTCTACCTTGATCCATGCAAATAACTATACATAGTTATCAATTGTAACTGCATAGGGATGGCTCTGCCCCCTCTCTTGGTCCCAATACCATAGGATCCCATTTCCTATATCTACATCTGCAAATTGTTCTTGTACTATCGAAGGTAGTCCTCGTGGTCGATCTACAATAATGTTTTGACATCCCCACACCTGTAATATAAAGTTATAGCTCAATCCTTTCTACCCATGATAATGTATCTCATACAACTCATCATAAATTTGTGCTAGCAAAGTAGTGCCCCACACCATCACTAACGACCTCTCTATAGTGCACTCCACAAGGGAAAATGCCATCTCCAAAAGGTTCTAGGGGAACTTGGCTCTTGACAAGTCTGGTAGTAATATATTAGAGATAAACATCATCATAAATGTATGTATCATAGTCAAAACCTCTATATTATACCATAGCTCCACTAGGATACCTCCACTAGGTAAGTTTTGTACTACCTCACACTAGTCCTCTTTGAAGTATCTTTGCAAAATCATATCTCTAAGATCTTGATGAGTAGACATAATCAGATACCCCTCTATCAGAATATGCAAAATCTGATAGATATCATCTAATATCACTGTCATCTCCCCAATCAATAAGTTGAAGGTGTTTGTGATAGGGTCACATAGATCTATCAAAGTCATCAGGTAGGGTCTATCTCCCATCACTGGATCTAAATATGTCATGTATTTGATACCAATGGTGTCAAGCCATTTCTAGTAATCCTCTATCAGTAAGTCCCTAGTAGTCTGAAAGAGAGTCAAAAATTGATACCGACTCTTGATCACCAGGTCGAGGAAAGCAAGTTAAAAACAAATGCAAAAAAAATTGCACAAAAAAAATCCAAAAAAGGGACCTTTTTCTCCCTAAATCATGGTTGTACCACATAGGTATGGCCCCTAAATTGGAAGCTATCCCACCTAGGTATGGCCCCCAAATTTGTAGATATCCCACCTACTTATGACCCTCAAATTGGAAGCCATTCCACCCATGGATGACCCCAAAAAATGCTCAAAAATAGCTTTCCTAGCCACCAAAAACAGGCAAAAAAACCATAAAAACACAAAAATAAATGTAACCAAATTGCACAAAATTAAAAATTAAACCAAAAAATAATAAATTCTATCACTAATGAGGTTTATTTACCAATATTTACCATTTTTTGTTGGCAAATTTGAAAATAATTACATTTCCAAATTAATCAAAGTCTAGTAGCAAATTCAACCCTTCATCGTCTTGTGTTGGCTTCACCGCTCGTTGAGTCTAGAGGCTATATCATGGTGCTTATGGGATGGTTTTAGTAGTTCTCAAATTTGAAAAATAACTCTCCTACTCCTCACCTCTCAATCTTTCAAGTCAAAAGAGTGCAAATGAGCTTCTTTTGCCAATTTTGAGCTTAAAAAGACTTAGAATGAGCATGGCCATCCTAGGGTGGGATGACCAGAAAATTTAGTGATTTTCCCACCTTGGGAAATCCATGAACTATGCAGCCACCCCAACCTAGGATGGCCACAAAAAAAACCACAAAAATAGAAGAAAAAACAAAGAAAAAGACCTCAAAACCACCAAAAACATGTCAAAATTGATAAAATCCACAAAGGATCAATATTGAACCAAAATTGTTCATTTATGAATTTAAAATTATCTACTTCAATACCCAATAAGGCCATTGCAGTCATACCGCTCCATGGAAACAAGGTATTTAGTTTTTTGCTTCAATGAAATATCAACAAAACCATCAAAATCCTAATAAAATTGATAAATGTTATAATGGATAAAGTTGAAGGAACCCTAATCAAGTCATATTAGTCAAGCGACTCATCACTTTCATAATTGGTCATTTCCTCATTGACTCGTCACTTGAGGGGGTAGTCATAATAATGAATTCATAATCAAATCATTGCCAAAGATAAATTTCAAGCCCATGTTGGGGCATATAATTTAGCATCAATTCAACAAAACAAAGTCTTGATGCCCTTGAAGCCTTGGGACACTTGTCCTAGAAAAGTCTTATAAGCTAATTAAGGAACCAAGACCAAGTATGCCCTAAGCCCTAAAGACTACCCTTGCAGTATGGTTGAAAGGTATACCAAAATCAAATCCTTTAATTATGTCAAAAGCAAGGATTCCAAAAATGTATGCTTCTTCCATGATTGGGGCATCTAAAATTGGTTAGGGTATTGAATAAACTTAATAATTTGATATTTTAGTCATCTATTTTTTCTTCGTATTATGTTTCACACAATGCATTCTAAAAGGGGCATATGTGGACACTAAAATCATGTCAATATAATTAGACTACAATGACACACTCTTGTCAACACTATATGGCCCCCTTGAGCAACCCTTAGGGGTTAAATAGTGGTCCTAACTAGTTTTGGGAAGGTCTACCCTACTTTTAGGAATTTTTGGACCATGTAGCCATGGTCATTCCACCCCAAGATGGCCATAGTTCATGGTCATCCCACCCAGGGATGGCCACCAAAAACCATCCCTGGGTGGGACAACCATGCTCTAGACCACTCAAAATATCAAGGGTGGGATAAATGATAATAAAATTCTACCATTTATCCTACCTAATTATTTATGACAGATTGAGGGCATGTCAAATCCATCACAACCTGCAAATTGGAGGCCCAAATTAGAGGCTTCTCCCACCCAATGCATGGCGAGGGTTTTGACAAGTGGTGGCTCCTGCCTTGCATGCCCTAACTTGCCTATTTCACCCTGTGTCCATGTTGGGCTATAAATTGGAGTCATTCTTCCCAATTTGAAGAGAGAGGTATTTGCAATATTTTGCAACGAATTGTTGCTAAGATTCACTATCCCTTTCACTCATGTATTTTCCCTTGAAATATCCATCAATCGAAGGAGATTTGCAAGGGACCCCTAAATACACAAACCCATTCTAAAACCCATCCATTTCTATGATTTAGACCACCAAATTTGATGACAACACCTCTAGGAGTAGTTTGAACTAAATCCCAGAGGAATTGATGGTAAAAACCACCAAGTTTGGTGGTCATCCCCACCTGGGATGGTTAATAGTCACAACTGGAACATCTAGGGATGACCATAAATCTGCACAAAATTTCACTTTAATTTTAGCACAGATCATTTCTAGACAGATTACATTCATCATACTAGAATTGGTGCAATTTGGAGTAGTTTTACACCTTCAATTAGGATTTTCATTCTAACAGTCCCAATTGGAACACCTAGGGACGACCATGGATTCTACATGCAATTTCACCTTTGTTTTAGCATATATCATCTCTAAAGTAGATTATAATAATTATACTAATTTTTGGTGCATTTTGGAGTAGTTTTGCATTGTCTATTTCATTCTTCATATTCACTATTACATGCATATATCTGATTTGATTTCAATCCACACATGCTATTAATAAATCTGATTTCTTTGTGTGTAGATCCAAGTATTTCAGTGCATAAGGAAGGATCTACAATTTTGAATATGGATAAATTATCATAGCGGTACCAAAACCCTCTCTTCAATTTGTGAGTGTGATGAAGACAATGAAACACACCTTGAGTTTCTAAAAGGATTAGATCCTTTGAACTTTTCTAATGAACTGTATCAATTAAGAGCCCTCAAGTGGATGTTTTGTAACCATGTATTTGGCAAATATATTAATATAAAAACAACCCCCTTTTGTTTCACTTATTTGTCATCATGCTTACATTAATGTCACTTTTAAATGCTTAAATAAATAGGTGCATTTCATTTCCCTTTGCTAGGTGCATCATTTTTTCCACTCTATAATTATGACAAAACATCAAATACTATAATATAATGGAATATAATGTTATTTCATATAAATTTTGTACTTCACTTTTTAATTAACCATTATTGTAACATATTTCTATGTATTTAATATTATTTATATTTGTTACGTATGCTAGGGAGGGATGTACTATTCTTAATAGATTACTATATTTTCATAGTTGACTTGTAATCTAATAAGAATAAAATAGGTTATCATTTTATTAAGAATAAAATAAGTAAAATTCAAGAAATTATGTTATGTTATATATGAATTGGTTTAGGGACACAATATGTCATCCATCATCTTCATGAATGTGGTGGGTGCATTGGTCAATCCAAAATGTATAACTATCCATTTAAAAAATCCTACTTGAATTTAAATGTAAAATTCCAGAGTTTATTGGGCTTCATGGGTATTTGATGATAGTTTGAGATTAATTATAGTGAATATGTTTACACCATGGATATAGTCCAAAAAATCATCTAAGAGATTGGATAATAATTTTTTATAGTGATTTTATTCAAATCTCTATAGTTTGTGGGAAAATTAGTTGTCCCACTTTGAGACCACTTCCAAGATCCTCAAATTCTATAAAAAAGGTTTTTTTTGTCCTCACCTATCCTCTCCTTGGAAGGAATTACTTAAGCCAGTCATGCAGTATCTTACTGTTGATAATACTGATTCCCAGTTATGTAGCTTTCATATAGCTTTATTAATCACTTTAAAGAGTCCAATATGATGAACATCCCTGCTACTTTGTATTGGTAAATGGATTACACCATAACTTCCACATGTAGCAAAAAATATGATGGTTGGACTTCTCATCAAGGGATTTTTAAGATCCTTTATGGGTATTTACGTTAAAAGTTTCCTAAAGGAAACCTTCCTACCCCTGATTCTGCTGAGGAAAATTCATCCTCTACTCCTAGTCCTAGAGTGTCCAAGTCAAAAAGAAAATGTAAAACTGATAAACCCCAGCCTGTATCAAACATTAAGAAAAAAATTAAACTAGAAAAAATCCATGTTCGTTGTTCCCAAAGGCTCAAGTTCAAGGATACTGTTGAAACTTCCACTCCTACCTCTGAAAAGGTCAAATATGAGCCTTCTGATTCTCTTGATATTATGGAGAAATATCTCCATAAGCTAGTCATTCAGTCCACTTCTGCTACCATTGACCACCAAGAAACCGCCCATGTTGCTCTCGATAAGGGAATCGCTCAGCTTAAGGAACAACGTAATGCTCTCAAATTGCTTTTATTTTGTGATTCGTATGATGAAGCACCTTCCATTTCTATGGTTGGAGGTCTTTTTGATATCAAGGACAATGTCAAAGAAGAGGACATCATTGATATCATGAAGGAAACCTTCAAGGATGTCCCAAAGGATGCGCTAAAGGACAACGCTAAGGATGTTGATCCAAATATTGTGATTGCTTCCCCAATGCAAATTGATGCACCTAATTAATATTGTTGTTGTTTCGAACAGTGTTATCATTGGCTTTGAGTTTTGTCCTTTTGTACCCTTTTGCGGATTTGTGGTATTAGTTCCTCTTTGCTATTGCTAGTTGTATGCCTTTTGTTCCTCTTTTGCATCCTCTTCTATTTCCTTTGCTTCTGCTTTTCTCCTGTTCCACTATTGTACAAGGCATTGAGGCACCTTTCAAATGCACTTGTTTAATAAAAATTCTTAAAATATTTAACTGACAAAAAAAAATTTCTATAGTCAATATAAAGTCTTCATGTTTTATGTTTCTTTGAAGAAAATATAATTAGACTACCATAAGGTGAAGCACTTGGTCTAATGTACCATATTTGAATCAATTCTTGGATGTCTCATAATTTTAAAATTTTCAAGGATTCTTTTGTGATAAATAGTTGCATTAGACAAAGAGGAACTAGGAACTAAATCAATGAAATGCTTTATCTCATAATGAAGTGGAATCCCAATTTTTAACTTGAGCAAGTCATGATATTATTTTACATTTTTGTCCATATAATTCTATTGTGTAAGGCCTACAATTGATGCAATGATGGTCCTCCTACTTTATGAGTTGATCATCACTAGAATAGATTTTATTATTTTGGATATCATCTTTGTGCATTTTTTAGCACTAATTAAGGAAAGAATGGTAAGAGGAGATATATCTAGGATCATGAAGTATTTGAAATTTGATAGTGATGATGTTATTTTAGGGCCTAGACACATATACATGATGCCTCTTCCATATAATGGTTGGTCTAAAATTACATCACAAACATCCAAGGGCACAACATCACACAAACATCATATTTGAAAGAATTGATGGTATAAGAGAGAAGAATTCATTGAGTTAAATAAATATCTCTCCCCTATTGTAACCACCCGATATTATATGGTTTGGGGTGTGGTGTAATCGACATATTCAAATCCTTTACCATCTGAGAAAAAATAGATTATATTGACTCTCACTATCAATAATGAAATATAAAAACTTATGTTTGATCCATATTTATGAGTGAAATAGGTGTTCCTCCTCTTGTGAATACTCTATTATAGCTTGTGTGGTGGTAATTGTCACATTTGGTTTAACTTCTATGATTCAATTCCCTTTATCTCTTGTATGTGGATGTGTTTCTAGTGGGGTAATCGATGTAGAGGGTTACTATTCAACAAATAATGACTAAATTGCTTGATACTCCTCCCTTGAATTTTAATTGATATTGTGATAATCAAACCATCTTGAACTCATGGACTTTGGGGGATTATTTCATTGGGAGTCTTTTTTCTACTTCTAATTTTGATTTTGGAGCCAACCCCATTTATCCTAATTCTTTGGAGATCAATCTTACATTTTTTTGGCTAGTACTTTTTATTTTGATTTTCTTTAATTGGTCATCCTTTTCAATTTTGTTTTTTGTACTTTTATTCCAATTTAATAATAAATTTGTATGTCAATCATAGTATCTTGAATTCAAAAAGATCCATGTCCTCTCTAATATACCATTGTTACCCATTATGGTACTTGAAGATTCAATATCTTTTAGTACCTTGATTACCTAGCTTTGCTGCCATGGAGTGGAAAGCACTAGTATAATCCTAAGTAGATTGACTTGAGATAATTATTGATATTGTTGTTAGTCTCACAATGACACTGAGAGGGGGGGTGAATCAATGTAGCTATTTAAAATTCAAATCTACAACTCTTAATAATGAAACAATGAATATTTAAGTCAGATAAAGCAAGTTTCACAAGAGAGCATTCCACAACACACGATGTAACGAGGTTCACCAATTTGGCTACTCCTCAAAACTGACTACTTGGATTAATGTCCAAATCTAGCCTTTGCAAAATATCAATTTTACAATCACTTTACCAGCACCCTACTGGAAGAAGCACCAACTCCTGATTTATCTGCACCCACAGAAAGGAGCACCAACCCCTAATTCCAAGCACCTACTTGGACCGCAAATTTTAAGCTATAAGATTGACATAAAAAATGCCTTCACTTCTTCAAGACCCTGACTGGTCTATTGCTTACCCAACCTCTCTCACTTTTCACCAGACTGCCACACACACTAAAAGCTCTGCTTACTGCACTTCTTTGGCTCTCACGGATCTGCTCAACTCTTTCTTACGGCACTTTTCAACCCTCTTCTTGAAGCACTTTTTATAACTTTTTTTGGCAGCACTTGACTCTCCATGCAGATCTCCTTTTATAATAATCCTTTCACTTTGTAACTCCAGTTATAACACCTTCTTTCATTTCTCATATGTCGCTTGTCAATTGTAACTATTACTTTCATATTCTCATCTACCACTTGTCAATTGTAACACCTTTTATATGTAACTCCATTTGTATATATAGAGTAGGCATTACGCTACTTGCAACAAATTGACACAGATACCTTTACCATGACTGTTCGTCTTCTTTGTCATGACTATTTGTATTTTCCTTAGAGACTATTCGCATTATTTATTGTGCATGCATGCGTTTTCACGGTAGCTGCACCTGTAACTAACATAACGACTTCAGTTAACTCTTCGTATTTTATCTGTATGAATTTCTTCTACAACTGCACCTATAACTGTTGTATAGCTCCAGTTAACTATTACATATATTATTTTGACTGGGTTCTCTTCTTTGCTCGTGCCAAAGTGACCTGTCGCGAAATCATGACACTTCTGCCTCTTTGTCCTCTTCTCGGCTTTGCACCCACGAAAACACATGTCACGATATCGTGACACTTTCACCTCCATACTCTTCTTCTTTACTTTTTTTGTGATATCATGACACTTTTGCCTTCTTACTTTCTCTCTCCTCCTTAAGTCACTAAAATGTGACATGTCGTGATATCATGACACTTCTTCTCCTAGACTCTCTCTCTTGCCTTCGGGTCGCGAAAACCCAACATGTCGTGATATCGCGACACTTTTTCTCCTTAGCTCTTTCTCCTGCAACATGTCATGAAATCGTGACACTTTTTCTTTCAAACTCTCTCTCCTACAACATGTCGCAAAATCGTGACACTTTTTTGTCCGTACAATCTTCCTTGCAATATGTCGCGAAATCGTGATACTTTTTCGTTTGTACAATCTTCTTTGCAATATGTCATGAAATCGTGACACTTTTTTGTTTGTACAACCTTCCTTGCAATATGTCACAAAATCATGACACTTTTTCATCCATACATTCTTTCTTCGCTTTGGACTGCGAAAATGAAACATGTCACGAAATCGTGACACCTTTTTCTCTCTCCTCTTTCTCTTTGCTTTGGATCGCAAAAATGAAACATGTCGTGAAATCGCTACACCTTTTTCTCTCTCCTCTTTCTCTTCACTTTGGATCATGAAAATGAAACATGTCACGAAATTGTGACACCTTTTTCTCTCTCCTCTTTCTCTTCGCTTTGGATCACGAAAATGAAACATGTCGCAAAATCGCGACACCTTTTTCTCTCTCCTCTTTCTCTTCGCTTTGGATCACAAAAATGAAACATGTCATGAAATCGTGACACCTTTTTCTCTTGCAATATGTCGCGAAATCGCGACACTTTTTCTACTTGTCTTTTTCTCTTCCAACATGTCGTGAAATCATGACAGTTTTTCTTCCGTACTATCTCTCTCCGAACATGTCATGAAATCATGACAGTTTTTCTTGCTTGCGCTTTCTCTTTGAACATGTCACAAAATCACAACAATTTTTCTTGCTTGTGCTTCCTCTTTGAACATGTCATGAAATCGCGACATTTTTGCTTGCATGCACTTTCTCTCCAAACATGTCGTGATATCGCGACAGTTTTCTTTCTTCTCAACATGTCACGATATCGTGACAATTTTTCTTTCTTGCCAACATGTCACGATATCGTGACAGTTTTATTTCTTCTCAAAATGTTGCGATATTGTGACATTTTTTCTTTCTTGCCAACATGTCGCGATATCGCGACAGTTTTCTTTCTTCTCAACATGTTGCGATATCACGACAGTTTTCTTCCTTGTGATTTTTATTTTGATTTTTAGTATATGGGCCACTTCTATAGTTTGGAAAACCACTGTGCATACTCTGAAGAACCTCTTAACTCCTGTCTACTACATCAACCGATCAGTCTGACTATGTTGACAACAATGAAAATACTATTTCTGCACCTTGCTCAACAATCTCCCCCTTTGGAATTGTTGGCAACACACATGCAAGTTCCTATAATTCTTCTCCCCCTTTGAAAATAATACCAAAGGGCTACTACAGACTCCCCCTGAGTCCATGCACATCATTCTCAGGCACACATTATGACAGTTAGAAAAAATTACAAATATGAGCAAAAAGATAATCAAATATATAAATGCTCCCCCTGAGAATGTGGTTCTGATAGCTAGTCAGTTATTTGGAAGCATAACCACTCCCAATTTATTGTGAAGGTACTCAAAAGTTTCTTTGGGTAGCGGTTTTGTGAAGATATCCGCTACTTGCTCTGTAGTTGGGACAAAATCCAACTTTACCTCTTCTTTCGCAACTTTCTCCTTCAGAAAGTGATATCGGATAGCAATATGTTTTGTGTGAGAATGCATAACTGGATTCTTTGAGATATTTATGGCACTAGTGTTATCACACTTAACTGAGATTGGCTCACTGAATTTAATGCCAAGATATTTCAGGGTTTGTTTCATCCATAAAACCTGCATACAACATGTAGTTGCTACAATATATTCTGCCTCTGCTGTAGATAAAGAAACTGACTCTTGTTTCTTACTGTGCCATGCAACCAACCTGTCTCCAAGATAAAATGCCCCTCCACTGGTACTCTTTCTGTCATCGACACATCCTGCCCAATCTGCATTGGAATATGCAATAAGGGTGAAGTCCTTTCCTTTCGGATACCATAACCCATACTCCATAGTACCCTTCAGATATCGAAGAATCCTCTTCACTACTGTCACATGAGTCTCCTTGGGATTTGCCTGAAATCGTGCTACCATGCACACTGCCTTCAAGATATCTAGTCTGGTAGGTGTCAAATACAGTAGGCTCCCAATCATAGATCTGTACATGGTTTGATCAACTTCGGGAGATTTTTCATCCTTGCTCAACTTGCAACCTATCATCATGGGAGTGCTAACAGGCTTACAATCCTCCATTGTGAACTTCTTTAGCATTTCTTTCACATATTTAACTTGAGAAATAAATATGCCCTTCTCATTTTTATTAACTTGTAGTCCGAGAAAATATGAAAGTTCACCAATCATGGACATTTCAAATTCTTTTTACATCTACTTTGCTAAATCCTTACACAACTTATCATTGCTGCTGCCAAAGATGATATCATATACATATACAACAAGGACAATGAGATGACCATATTCCTTTTTTACATACAAATTGCTATATACCATACCCTTTTTGAACCCTTGTTGAGTAAGATAGTTGTCTAGCCTTGCATACCATGCTCTGGGTGCATGTTTCAAGCCATACAATGCTTTCTTCAACTTGCAGACGAAGTTGGGATTATCACCAAGTTGGAAACCATCAGGCTGCTCAATATAGACCTCTTCTTCAAGTTTTCCATTCAAAAATGCTAATTTCATGTCCATTTGATAAACTTTGAAATTCTTGTGAACTGCTAAAGCTAGAAACATTTTGATTGCCTCTAGTCTAGCCACAGGTGCAAAGGTTTCCTCAAAGTCAATGCCTTCAACTTGTGCATAGCCTTTACAGACCAATCTTGCTCTATTCCTTACTACTTGTCCATCTTCATTCAATTTGTTTCAAAAAATCCATTTAGTACCGATTATATTTTTATTTGTAGGTCTTGGTACTAACTCCCAGGTTTTGTTTTTCTCGATTTGATCTAATTCTTCATTTATAGCCGTCATCCAAATTTCATCTTTGCTTGCTTCAGCAATATTTTTGGGCTCAATGCTGGATAATAGAGAGTAGTTACTTACTACTCTTCTCCTTGTCTGAACACCAACTGTGGGATCTCCAATTATTTGCTCTGTAGGTTGATTTTTCTGCTAGCTGCCTATTTTGAATTTCTTATTTTCTTCCTCTTCTGAATCACTACTTAACTCATCTAAGTCAATTTTCTATTTCTTTTCGGTTTCCTTTTCATCATCTCCTTCAATAAATTCTTCATATATTGGGTAGTTTTCTTTATAGCTTCTTTGTTGTTCCCTACCTTCATCAACTTTAACATCGACACTCTCCACAATTTTCTTTAGCCTCTTGTTGTAGCAAGTGTAGGCTTTGCTTTTTGTTGAATATCCTAGGAAAATACCTTCATCAGCTCTATCTTCAAAATTTCCAAGATTATCTTCAGTTCTTTGATATGACACTTGCTTCCAAAAACTTTAAAGTATCTTGTTGTTGCATTTTTACCGAACCACAGTTCATACAGAGTTTTGCTTTCATGCGTCCTCAAAATGCACCTATTTTGGATGTAAACCGTAGTGTGGACTGCCTCTTTCCAAAAAAAAATTTCTATTTTGCTCTCAGTCAACATAGTCCGTGTCATTTCCTACACTGTGATGTTCTTTATTTCTACCACTTCATTCTGCTGAGGTGTCCTCACTGCTGAAAACTGTCTCCTAATCCCATACTTCTCACAGTACTCTGCAAACTCTTCTGAGATGAACTCTCCTCCTCTATCTAATCTTAAGCATTTAATTCTTTTTCCTGTTTGATTCTCAACTTATTTTTTGAAAATCTTGAACATTTCAAAGGCATCTGATTTAAGCTTCAAAAATAGTACCCATGTCATCCTGGAATAGTCATCTATGCACAACATAAAGTATTTGTCACCATTTATGCTTTGTGTTCTCATGGGTCCACATAAATCAGCATGTATTAGTTCTAAATGTTTGGTTGTGAAGTATTATTTTGTTTTAAATGTGGGTCTAGTTTTCTTTCCCTTTTGGCATGTAGCACAAATGCTATTTAAAGGTTTTCCAATGGTGGGAATATCTCTCACTGCCATTTTTGAGCTGATATTTATTAGATTGTCAAAGCTAATATGACCGAGCCTCTTATGCCATAACCAATTTTCTTCTTCCTGTCCAATCAAACATGCTCTTTATGAAGTCTCTGAGAGAGTATATAGGTTTCTAGATGTCCTTGATCCAGTTGCGATCAACTTTCCATAATTTATTGTTCTGACTTCACAACCCTACTCTTGAAAATTACTTCATGACCTCTGTCACAAATCTGGCTTACGCTTAATAAGTTATGCTTCAGACCAATCACAAACAGGACTTCTTTCGACTTGATTTTTCTATCACTAATCTTAATTTATCCTTTTCCAACTATCTTAGCACCATCATTATTTCCAAATTTTATAGAACCACCTTCGTATTTCTGTAACTTTTCAAATTTTTGTTTATCCCCTGTCATATGACTGGAGCATCCACTATCCAGTATCCATGGTGCAGATTTGTTCTGTGCCTTAAATTTTGTCTGCACAATTAAGGATTCCTTTTCTTCCTTGGGTTGCTCCTTTTGTTTCCACTCTGGTTTGATTTCAGGTTTGGTCACTTGTTTTGACTTTTCTTTGTCAATGGCCTGTACCTATTTTTTGGGAAATTTTCTATTTTGTTTCCAACCATTTGGTTGAAATCTTCTTCCCTGATTTTTATTTTCTACAAATGTGCTTTGACAATTTCTTGCAATGTGCCCATAATTATAACAGTTATAACATTCTACTGCATAATCCATCAATGGTGAAAAAACATTTCTATTGGAAAAGTTCCTTTGTGCTACTTTGTACTTGCATTTAGAAATCTTATGTCCATAACCATTGCATTTAAAAAAATAACCAAAAAAGGAATGAATGAACCTGGGTGATGGTCTTTGCCATTTTGTAGTAGGCGCCATAAATCTTCTTCTCCTTTGATGAGTGACTTTGGTGAATCCATCATTGTCAATAATCTTCTCGTGCCTAGCATTATTGCTTTCATTAGAATGTTTCATTTTTTCTTGATCAACCCTGATCTTGTCTTCATTCTTTATGGGTTCTATAGTTGTGGCCTTTGATCCATTCGATGATTCTGCTTTGATGAAGCCTAACCCAAATTTGATGCCTGTAGACCTTTGGTTGCTTATAATCTTATCCAGATTCATAGAACTTCCTTCAAGTTTGTGATAGCAAGTCATTTTTCAATTCATCTCTTCTAGTTGCATCCTTAAGACAACAATATCTTCTTCTAGCTTGCTGCACTCATCTATTTTCATGGTTAATTTTACTTTGATATCTTTAGATATTTTCTTAAATTCGTTTATTTGTACTTTCAAGCTATTTATGATTTCATTGGCATCCTCAAGATTTCTTGAAGTTTTCTTATTCTTTTTCCTTTCTATACTCAGCTCTTGAAGTGCAGTGACCAACTCACCTTCCAGATCTACTTCAACCTCGACCTCAAATTTTTCATCACCTTCATGTTTTTCTTCTGATTTTTCTTCTTCGAATGCCATGAAAAGAGCTTCACTTTTTTCTTCTTCAAAATCCTCACCAGAGCTGTCTTCAGAAGTACTGACATTCTTGGATATGAAACTTTTCTTCTTGAAGTTTCCTTTTCTAAAATTTTGTTTCTTCTTCCAGTCACCTCTTTCTTGGTGTGAACCTTCATCACTTTTGATTTTCTCATTAAGAGGACATTTAGCTGCAAAGTGCCCAATGCCTCCATAGTTGAAACACTTAAATGGTAGATTTCCTCTGTATTTTCCTTTTCCCTTGATTAGTTTCTAAACAAAGTTTGCTTCTGTTTCATCTGATGTCTCTTCTTCCTTGGATTCTTGTTTTGCTTTTATATTTTTATGTGCTTTAAAAGAAACTTCTCTTTCTGTGGGTTTAGTTTTTCCTATTCTCATCTCATATGCAGTCAAGGAACCATGCATCTCATCCATATTAAAAGTATTAAGATCTTTAGCTTCTTCTATTGCAGAAACTTTGGAATCAAATATTTGGGTAAGATATCTTAGTACATTTTTTATGACGACAACATCTTCCATGTCCTCACTGAGTCCTCTAATTGCATTAATGATTCCATTCACTCTCAGCATGTATGCCTCTATGTTCTCATCTTTATTCATCTTTAATGCTTCAAAATGAGCTCAATGCATTTGTAACTTGGCCTCCTTGATCTTGTCGTATCCTTGATGAATGCTCTTTAGTTTGTCCCACATATATTTTTCCATTTTACACCTCATAATATTTATCATTTTGTTGTCCACCAAACCATACATGATAGCATTATTTGCTTTAGAATTATTCTCAAACAGTTTATTATCGGCAGCATCAGTTGGAGGAGTGGTGGGTATGATGTATCCACTGTCTACTAATTCCCAAATGTCTTATCCCAGAGAACACAAATATTTCTACATCTTGAGTCTCCAGAATGCGTAGTTAGTTCCATCAAACAATGGTGCTTTGTTTGATGAGAATCCTTCACCTCCTACCATTGTCTCACTTCCAATATCACCTTAGCTGATTAAGCTTGTTTAGGAACTTGGCTCTGATACCAATTGTTAGTCTCACAATGACACTGAGAGGGGGGGTGAATCAGTGTAGCTATTTAAAATTCAAATCTACAACTCTTAATAATGAAACAATGAATATTTAAGTCAGATAAAGCAAGTATCACAAGAGAGCATTCCACAACACACGATGTAACGAGGTTCACCAATTTGGCTACTCCTCAAAACTGACTGCTTGGATTAATGTCCAAATCTAGCCTTTGCAAAATATCAATTTTACAATCACTTTACCAGCACCTACTGGAAGGAGCACCAACTCCTAATTTATCTACACCCACAGAAAGGAGCACCAACCCCTAATTCCAAGCACCTACTTGGACTGCAAATTTTAAGCTATAAGATTGACATAAAAAATTCCTTCACTTCTTCAAGATCCTGACTGGTCTACTGCTTACCCAACCTCTCTCACTTTTCACCAGACTGCCACACACACTAAAAGCTCTACTTACTGCACTTCTTCGGCTCTCATGGCTCTGCTCAACTCTTTTTTACGACACTTTTCAACCCTCTTGTTGCAGCACTTTTTCTCACTTTTTTTGGCAGCACTTGACTCTCCATGCAGATCTCCTTTTATAACAATCCTTTAACTTTGTAACTTTAGTTATAATGCCTTCTTTCATTTCTCATACGTCGCTTGTCAATTGTAACTGTTACTTTCATATTCTCATATGCCACTTGTCAATTGTAATGCCTTTTATATGTAACTCCTTTTGTATATATAGAGTAGGCATTATGTTACATGCAACGAATTGACACATATACCTTTACCATGACTATTTGTCTTCTTGGTCATGACTATTCATATTTTCCTTAGAGACTGTTCACTTTATTTTCTGTGCATGCATGCGTTTTCACTATAACTGCACCTATAACTGACGTAACGACTTCATTTAACTCTTCTTATTTTATTTGTATGAATTTATTCTATAAATGCACCTATAACTGTCGTATAACTCCAGTTAACTATTACATATCTTATTTCGACTGGGTTCTCTTCTTTGCTCGTGCCAAAGTGACCTATCATGAAATCGTGACACTTCTGCCTCTTTGTCCTCTTCTCGGATTTGCACCCGCGAAAACACAACATGTCATGATATCGTGACACTTTCGCCTTCGTACTCTTCTTATTTACTTTTGTCGTGATATCGTGACACTTCTACCTTCTTACTTTCTCTCTCCTCATTAATTCATGAAAATGCAACATGGCGCAATATTGTGACACTTCTTCTTTTGGACTCTCTCTCTTGCCTTCGGGTCATGAAAACCCGACATGTCGTGATATCGTGACACTTTTTCTCCTTAGCTCTTTCTCCTACAACATGTCACAAAATCGTGACACTTTTTCTTTCGGACTCTCTCTCCTGCAACATGTCACGAAATCGTGACACTTTTTCTTCCATACAATCTTCCTTGCAATATGTCGCAAAATTGCGACACTTTTTTGTCCGTACAATCTTCCTTGCAATATGTCACGAAATCGTGACACTTTTTTGTCCGTACAACCTTCCTTGCAATATGTCGCGAAATTGCGACACTTTTTCATCCATACATTCTTTCTTCACTTTGGACTACGAAAATGAAACATGTCACAAAATTGTGACACCTTTTTCTCTCTCCTCTTTCTCTTCGCTTTGGATTGCGAAAATGAAACATGTCATGAAATCGTGACACCTTTTTCTCTCTCCTCTTTCTCTTCGCTTTGGATCGCAAAAATGAAACATGTCACAAAATCATGACACCTTTTTCTCTCTCCTCTTTCTCTTTGCTTTGGATCATGAAAATGAAACATGTCACGAAATCATGACACCTTTTTCTCTCTCCTCTTTCTCTTCGCTTTGGATCACGAAAATGAAACATGTCGTGAAATCATGACACCTTTTTCTCTCTCCTTTTTCTCTTGCAATATGTTGTAAAATCGTGACACTTTTTCTACTTGTCTTTTTCTCTTCCAACTGAAAGCACGAGATTCCGGGCAAAGGAAACACTAATTGCGATGCATCCAAAATCAAATACGCTTAAGTCCTAGAAATGTAAATTGCATGAAATGAAAGAAACGCATTGGAAGAGACACAAGCAAATGGAGAAAACACAGCCCTTTCATTAAACTTTCTTGATCTCTGTTACAAATACGCCTCCTCCCTTTTCAGGGGCTAGGAGCGTTAAAAGAATTTGACTACAATCGAGACTTAAGGTTCCTCTTTCCGCGTGCCCACACTTGAAATGGACGGGCCAAGATGATGCCGCCGCTGATGTCGATGAGTCTTTGACCTCTGCTGCTCCTCCTACGAACAAAGAAACAACGAAGATGTCAGTAGCACTCGCTCGCACATAAGAAGTGTTTGTTCTCTAAAATCGCCAAAAGATGCATGCAAACATTTGTCTGAAACAGTGAGTAAAATGACTCTAAATGACCTGAAAACCTGACAGAGGAAAGAAAACATCACCAGAAGGCCACTGCCACTGAGACAGTCGGCCAATCTGCCTCCAACTGGAATTCGTCCCTGGGCAGGACGAATTCTGATTGCAATTCGTCCCTGGGTGGGACGAATTCTTTTGTGTTGGAAAAGCCGACCTGATGCTTGCTCCAATGTCGAATCCCGAGACCTACAAAACGCCTGCAAACAGAGGGGTTATGTAATTGGGGCCATTTTGGGACGACCCAGATGGTCGGATTCTCCCAATTTGGCCTCTATCCTCGGGAATTCGATGTCGCCACCTGCAAGTTAGTAGGACAACAAAGCGACAAAAGGCATGATAAAATCTGATCAGAATGTTATGAAATTGAAGCTATGAGCTAACCAAATAGAATAACATGAGATGCAACCTGAAACAATAATCTAGAATGCTTTTGGAATAAAACTTAGAAAGTGCGGGGGTGCCCAAGTGGGCCTCCCACCGTTGGCACTTGATCTTGGCGCCAATCCACTAGGGATGGGCCCAAAACCTCTTAGGATTGGGATGTCTGCAAATTGGTTGATTCAGGTGTCCATATGTTGGATTTGGGTCAGATTCAAGCTTCCAAAAGCCACCCAACAACCTCCCTTGCAAAAGATATTGGTGGATGTGAGAAGGTGAATCAAAGGGGATGCAAGTGGGTGTTCAACTCGGCAGCACTTCGTTGCTTGAAATCTCCTTCAATCTGTATCTTTTGGGTGAGAAAAGTCTCACCTTTTATAGACCCATGGGGTCTCTTTTGAGAGGGAAGCATAAGCGCCATGTGTTGGTCATAGGTGCCATGTGGCAGTCATGTCTTCCCATGAGGGAGGGGAGTCCTCCATGACTTGGGCTTTCATAATCGCCCTTGTGACGAGTCCTCTAACGGCCTATCTGTCCACCCACACACGCGTGCGAGGCAAGAGTCATCAACTGACAGTCCTAGGCTGCCACTTGGCGCCATTCTTCTTTTTGCCCGTTAAACTTGGAATTCGTCCCTGGGTGAGACGATTTCAGAATTCGTCCCTGGGTGAGACGAATCCCAGTTAGTATTCGTCCCTGGGTGAGACGAATACTGAGCAAAGTGTCTAAATGTACCAAATTGCTTCCTGACCTTACAAAATTGCTATGAAAGTGGTTAGGACCACTTTTTGACCTCTGAGGGCTGCCCTGGGGGCTGTGTTTGTCAAAGCGATCAGTGTTTGCAGTCACATAATCGGATTGGTGCTGTTTTGGTGTCTACAGATGCCCCTTTTTGGGATGCGTTGTGCATAGCGCAGCGCCGAGAAAAAATAGATAACCAAAGCACTAATGATTAGGGTTTCTTGGTAACCTAACCAACTTTTGATGCCCCAAGCATGGAAAGGGCATGCATTCTTGAATCCTTGCTTCTGACGAGCTAAGGAGTTTGATTTCAAGTGTTAACCTATTTTGGTGAGGTGTGACTTGAGCTTGGACATTGATCAGTCATGATTAGGCAAAGGGCGCAACCTTTTATCCTCGGGGGAACCTTGTGTTCATGATTCACGAAATGCCAAGTGTTTGATTGATTTGATTGTTGCTTGTTTACTGCCCCAAGCAGGAGCGTGATTGTCTTTGTCAATGATTCTTTGAATGCATGTCGTTTTCCTTAATTGGGTGTGTGATTGTTGATTGGTGACCAAGTGTGACTACCCCCTCAAGCGACGAATCGATGAGAGAATGACCTTCGTGAGAAAAGCGACGAGTCGCTTGACCCAAGATGACTTGTGCAAGGGTGCCTTTAGATGGTTTATCGTTAAGTATGTGCAATTTTTCCAACATTTGGACCTATTTTTGGTGGGTGTTAACCCTTTTGGCGACGTCGTAATGGGGTGAAAGTGTCGATAATCCGTCTTCCCGTGGAGCGGTCCGGCTATGTTAGCCTTCTTGGGGAAGTAGGAGAGTGACAATTTGAGCCCCGACATCGATTTTCTATGCCAAGAGGTTAAGTGCAAGAGCACTTGTGTCCGGCAATGCTTATTGCTTTGTTTTTATGTTGCATTTTTTATTGTTTTTGTTGTTTTGTTGTTTTTTGTGACGCATTTTGGGATTAAATTGTCGTAATTTGTCTTCCCGTGGAGCGGTCCGGCTATGGTAGCCTTCTTAGGGAGTAGGATTGCGATAATTTTGTGACCCCAATGTCTTTTTTGTATGCCCCAGATGTCAGGTGCAGTAGCACTCCTATCGGGCAAGTTTATTGTCTGTTTTGAGTTCATTTTTGATCATTTTTTGATGTTTTTGAAGTTCTGGCCTGAATTCGTCCCTGGGTGGGACGAATTCCAGCTGGAGAATTCGTCCCTGGGTGGGACGAGCGCTAACCAGAGTGCTCGTCCCAGTCAAGGACGAATTCCAGCTCAAAAGGCCTATTTAAGGGCCAAAACTTGAATTTGGGCTCATTTGTGTCATTTTTTTTCTTGCGATTTTGGAGCTCTGGGAGGAGGAGGTAATTCTGTGAAGCGAAGCGCTGCTGGAATTCTTTTTGCCATCATGAGTGCACAAACTGGTTCGAGCGGCGGAGCCGAGGCGAAACCTGTAAGTGTCTTCTAGAGCTTATTTTTGTTTAAACGTAGTTAAACCTAGGCAAAGAATTTTGCTTACGACTAAACCCTAGGTTAACGGAACGTAAACCCTAAGACGTATATTTTTTTGTGTTTTTGAATTTCTTTTTATTCTGTTTTTGAATTAATCAGTTAAGATTAGAAATCTTGGAACTGAAGATTTGTTTTTGTTTTGTTTATTTGATTTTTTTGCTTTTTTTATTGTTGTACAGTTCTTTTCCATGATTTTTAATTTTTTTTTTGTTGAATTGTTTTCTTTTGCAGGTTAGGAGCCGGTACCGTGTACCTACCGCCTTTACTGAGGCGCGGGGTGCACTGACTGATGGTGATTGGGAATGGCTTGATGCCCTTGGGCTCAAGCAAGTGTCTCGACTGGAGCCTGTGGTCCCGGATCAGGCCTATCTGATGGCCCTGATCAAACTTTGGGATCCGTGGACCAACACGTTCCATCTCCCGACAGGGGAGATGACTGTGACTTTGGAGGATGTCTATCGGTTGCTTCGGATTCCGATAGATGGATTGCCCATTAGGTCATCACCACGTGATCAGCGAACTGCTGTACTTTCGAGATGCTTTGGGCATGGGGGGCGGCTGGGTGTAACAAACCCAGTGGAGACAGCCGAGGTGGACTGCCAGGCTGGCGAGATTTTTGTTGGCTGGTGGCAGGAGAGGGGGGTGTTAGGAGTGAGGCACGCATTTTTGATGGGCCTCATTTCTAACATGCTTCTACCTGATTCGTCAGGCGCGAGGTTCCCGTGGAACCTGCTGGATTTGGTATGGCAGTTGGTAGAGTGCCCGATAGGGGCACCGCTGATTTTGAGGTGGGGACAGACATTGTTGGCACAGCTCTACGGGGAGCTGTATGGGGTGCGCTGTCGGCAACAGAAGGGGGTCAGCTGCAGCTATCTGCTGTAGTTATGGGGTTGGCAGCACATAGTAGTGGAGAGGCCGACCGGGTTACCGTGGATGACTCGGGCAGCGATGGATGACACGGAGATAGGCTATGCAGTTTTGTGGCGGCGGTCTGCGGAGCAGGGGCAGAGTCGGCGATGGGCAGGTGTTGTAGAGCACTATACCGATGCCTTTTCTCGGCTCACTCCAGGGGAGGTGTTTTGGCGCCCTTATCGAGACTGTCCAGCCTGGCCAGAGGCTGGAGAGTGGCTCCGTCGGGTACGCAGGGAGCGGTGGTTGACTGGGAGGCACGGGACGGAGCATGAGTTCTTTTCATACAACCGGGTTACACGATAGTTTGGGGTGCGGCAGGGGTTTCCTGGTGAGCCCGTGGTCTATCGACGGTGGGGAGATGAGAGGGATTTAGATCCACCGATCACCGTGCCATTGGGCGAGGAGTCAGATGTGGTTATTGATGTCCCGGACGTAGATGACGTCGGGACTACCACTGAGTATGACTCATGGTGGGTACTACGATGATGGAGAGGAGAGGGGCCACTGGGAGGCACGGAGGCGGTAGTGGAGGGTGCTGAGGCAGCAGGGGATGATTGGGGAGGTCCGTTGGATGATGCGGACATGTTGGATGTGGGGGATGAGGATGTAGACTTGGGCGCTCCGGATCAGCCGGACATGCAGGACGTGGAGGAGCAGTGGGAGCCAGAGCAGGCTGCTGTTCCAGAGGGTCCTGTTCGTCAGGCAGACATAGAGGAGGTGGAGTCTGAGATACGCGCTGAAAATGCGTGACTGATAGAGCTGCTACGGATACGGGATCTGGAGTTGGGGGATGCGAGGCGGGAGCTGGGGGACGCGCTACGGGAGAGGGATCTCCTACGGGCTCAGCTGGCAGAGCGGGATAGGGTTCTGGCACAGTGCGACGATGCGGTGTCATACTATCATCGACGAGAGGCAGAGTGGTGTCGGCACCGGATAGAGTTGGAGAGGGAGGTCATCCGCCTTGGTGGGTGGCTACCTGAGCCCTCGGTCAGTGGATCTTCACGATGGACGAGGGATAGTGCGACTGAGCAGTCAGCATCATCTCGTCGTCGACGATTAGATGAGGGAGGCGGTAGCAGGCATGATGCGGGGGCTGGCAGTAGCCGCCCTGCAGGGTCCCATAGGACCCACACCATGGGGGGTAGTTCCCGTCGCACCGATCCTGCGTGATCATGGTGGTCGACGCTTTAGGTTGGGTTTTTGGATATTATTGCGGGGTCAGAGGACCAGTTTTGTAGCCTGCGGGCATTTTTTTTTTTTTGATATATATATATATATATATACCGGTTTTATTTTGGTTGTTTACATGTGATTATCTGATGTTTATTCATGATGGCTAATGACTATGCATGTTTATTTATTTTGATGAATGCTTATGCAAATGATGAATGCAAATGTTTTTGATTTTTATGTGATATGCGAAATGAAATGGATGAATGAAATTTGTGATGTTTGGCTATGGCACCATAGACTGTTAGGATTCTGTTTATTTTGTTTTTGGACGATTGCTATGGTAAATGACTTGGTATGTATATATGTGGTTTTCTCTTTTTGTATTTTCGGATGGTATTGCAAAGATGAAAAGTAGCGCAGTTGGTTTAGAAATGTAGCTAAGGTTTTCCGAGACTCAGACATTTTAACTCACTAGCCACGACTGTACTTTGTCTTACAAGACTTTTGAACAAGGTATGAATCAGACTTGTTTTTGACCAAGCTATTTCACATCCCCGTGTGTGCAATTGAGTTCATTTATGTGGTATTTATCAGGATACCGCCAGTGCCAGATGGGCTTTCAACCGAACCTGTACTGAGGATCACCTAATTAGCTCCACTAACTCCTTTGTTGTATTTAGTTAGATTAATCTGCGGTGTTATCCAAGATGCCATAAGCTAGCTCATCCACATGCAAACATTGATCTGTACGCAAGTTAATGTGACAGATATATCGTCATGCGAGAGGTTTACCGCCAGTTATCGATAGGCTATCAACCAAATCGGTACTGAGGCTTGCCTTATGACCTTTTAGAATGCTGAGAGTTCCGAGGATTCAAGTTCCACTCCCTTCTTTTCTTCAATTGTATTGGGATACTTGCTCGTTTGTAGTGATAAGATCACTGTTTATTTTGATTTGTTTTTCTTTTGAGCAAGGGATTGGGGAGATGGAGTGATGAAAATCACTATCGTTTGTGCCGTTTGATGTGTGCACTCGTATGATGTCAAATATTTGATTTTTGACGTTTTGCAAATTTTTGATGTTTTGCAACTATTGAGAACTAGGGATTCTTAGGGAATTGGGTAGGGAGGATGCTTGTCCTTTTGCCAACTCTCAGCATTCTTGGGGTCATTCGCACGGGGGGATGAGCAAGATAACCGTTTCGCTTTTGGTGACTTGGATTACTGTGCGGGTTTCATCTTTCGTTCACACAACTTAGGAATTGTTTTATGTGTTTTTAATTTGTGTTGGGATGTTACGTAACAAGGTGTATTTCAAGTGTAACTCTACCTTCGTAAAATCTGTCTGACTCGGTACATTACGTAGCTAAAGAGCAAAATGATGACTGAATCACGAAAACTCTTGATACATTAAAAGACCACTGACTCTAGTGTGGTAAAAGCAATGCATGGTGTTTTTGTTGTTTTTGTAAAATGGAACAATGTGGAATAAGATGGTCTATCAGAGCAATTACAGCCTATGGTGCCTTTGACCTATACAACCACAAATATGCAATGTATGGATGCAATGCTTAATGCAGCTACATGTTTTTGTATTTTTGATGGATTTATTTTTTGTGAATATGAATATGAGGTGCGAGAAGAGCTCTCGATTGATGAATTTGAGTATGCCTAGATATGAGATGCAAATTTTTGTTGTTTTTGATTATTTTTTATTTTTGACCAAGTGATTGTGGACATCCTTGGAGCATTTTGGTGACCAAGTGATTGCGATAATCCTTGGAGCTTTTTGGGTGACCAAGTGATTGCGATAATCCTTGGAGCTTTTTTGGGTGACCAAGTGATTGCGATAATCCTTGGAGCTTTTTGGGTGACCAAGTGATTGCGATAATCCTTGGAGCTTTTTGGGGTGACCAAGTGATTGCGATAATCCTTGGAGCTTTTTTGGGTGACCAAGTGATTACGATAATCCTTGGAGCTTTTTGGGTGACCAAGTGATTGCGATAATCCTTGGAGCTTTTTTGGGTGACCAAGTGATTGCGATAATCCTTGGAGCTTTTTGGGTTGACCAAGTGATTGCGATAATCCTTGGAGCTTTTTGGGTTTGACCAAGTGATTGCGATAATCCTTGGAGATTTTTGGTTTTGACCAAGTGATTGCGATAATCCTTGGAGCTTTTTGGGTTTGACCAAGTGATTGCGATAATCCTTGGAGCTTTTGGTGTTTTGACCAAGTGATTGCGATAATCCTTGGAGCTTTTTGGTTTTGACCAAGTGATTGCGATAATCCTTGGAGCTTTTTGGGTTTGACCAAGTGATTGCGATAATCCTTGGAGCTTTTTGGTTTTTTGACCAAGTGATTGCGATAATCCTTGGAGCTTTTTGGTTTGACCAAGTGATTGCGATAATCCTTGGAGCTTTTTGGTTTGACCAAGTGATTGCGATAATCCTTGGAGCTTTTTTGGTTTGACCAAGTGATTGTGATAATCCTTGGAGCTTTGCAGGGAGGGCTTGGAGCATTTTTGGGATATGGCTCTCTTAGATATAAAATGGTCGCAAATGACTGATATTCAAGGGTTCTGTTTCCTTGATACCGTCAAGAGAAGCTAGCCGGTACGTCCCGGGTCCTATTTTGCTATCAATGACATATGGACCTAACCAATTTGCCGCGAACTTGTCCCTTAGGTGGGACGGCAAATTAGAGTTCTGTTGGTTTTCCTTCAAAACCAAATCACCAACCCGAAAGTCCCTTAGGTGAACTTTCATGTTGTAAGCTTTCTTAAGCCGCTCTTGATAGATACGTAAGTGCTCGAGAGCATTCACGCGTCGTTCGTCAAGCAACGTAAGTTGGTCTAACCGGGCTTGCCGCGCAGGTGTCATCATCGATGAACTCCTGCATTGATATGCGAAGGGAAGGAATTTCCAACTCGAGAGGCATTACTGCCTCTGAGCCATACACGAGCAAAAACGGAGTTGCCCCAGTTGGCGTCCGAACGCTAGTGCGGTAAGCCCAAAGGGCAAGTGGGATTTGTATGTGCCAATCCTTATGACTGTCTGCGACTATCTTTTTAAGGATGGCCACTAGTGTTTTGTTTGATGCCTCTGCTTGCCCGTTTGCTTGCGGATAATAGGGCGTTGAAAAGCTGTGTTGAATTTTGTACTTTGTGGTCAAAGCACGCACGTCTTTGTTCTTGAATGATGGCCCATTATCCGATATTATTTTGGATGGAATACCAAAATGACATATGATGTTATGCAAGATGAACTCCACAATGCGGGGTCCTTTCGTTGAGGTTAACGGAATTGCTTCCACCCATTTGGTAAAATACTCTGTGGCCGTTATGATAAACGTGTGACGGCCTGACGATGCAGGGGAGATCTTTCCGATTAGATCGAGGCCCCACTACAAAAATGGCCAAGCAGATTGGACTGTCTGTAGGGCCTGGGAAGGTACGTGCATCAAATTGGCATGATGTTGACATTTCACGCACTTCTTGACATATTCGCAACAATCTCGCTCTAAAGATGGCCAATAATAGCCCATGCGGAGAATGCGCTTTGCAATGGCCATACCACTAAAGTGGCCACCACATGTACCATCGTGCGCTTGGGCGACTGCCCAAGTGGACTCTTGCTCGGTCCAAACAACGAAGAAGAATTCCGTCATAAGCTGCGACGATACAAAATGTCTCCTATCAAGACATACTTAGCCGCTTTCTGCTTGAATGTTCGTTTTGCGGCGTGCGTCAATCCAAAGGGAAGATTACCTAACTTGAGGTAGTCTCTAATGGGTAAATACCAGTCCTGTTGATCGAAAACCTCGACAGTATGAACAACCAATCCCTTTTGAAGTTCTTCCCTAACAAATGCTGAATGGGATAGAACTTGTAAGAATAGCGTTGTGTTGCTTTTAATGGGAGTGGGGGAAAACAAGGACCCCCAGTTGGCACGTTTCAGACGGTCTCGGATTCGAAAGAACTTATCCGAGGATGGTTCGATCTGGATCATGTGGATTCCTGGTGTCAAGTCTGAGCTTGCACGCTCCATCGTGGATTGCGATAAGGTTTTGACTTGAATGGTTGTCATATCACCGGAAAGGTCTTGCGGGATTAATGACCCCAAGGAGGCCATTGTGTCCGCAAAATGATTCGATGATCGAGGGAGTGCCTCGATGTCGTACCATTCGAGTTTTGCCAGGAATTTGTCCACGAGGGCTTTATAGGCCTTCAGAACTGGGCATTTGCATTGATATACCCCTTTGACTTGATTGACTATTAACAACGAATCACCAAAGATATTCAATCGTTTGATGTTCATGGCGATTGCTGTCTGAAGACCTAGGAGCAAGGCTTCATATTCTGCATTATTGTTGGTGCACTGGAAGTTTAATTTAAATGACAGGGGCATTGGAGCGCCCTGCGGTGTGAAGAATACAATTCTCGTGCCACCACCTTGCTCGCATTTAGAACCATCGAAGAATAGGGTTATGTCGGCTCGTGACTCAGGCTCATCAGAATCTGGCGATTCTGAGACATGGAAGACCCCATCATCGGGTAGTTCTATGACCAGAGGCTGATCGTCTTCAAGAGGAGCCTCTGCTAGTTGATCGGCTATGACTTGTCCTTTGATAGATTTTTGCCCAATGAACTCAATGTCAAATTTCGTCAACAACATGATCCATTTCGCCGTGCGACTACTATGATAAGTATGACTCATCATGTATCGCAATGGATTCTCCTTAGACACAACATACGTAGTGTTGCTCAGCATGTAGTGGCGTAGCTTCTTGGTAGCAAACACCACTGCCAAGCAGAGTTTCTCAACGTATGCATAGTTAAGTTCGTAACTGACCAGGGTGCGGCTAAGATAGTAAGTAGCCTGTTCTTTGTGAAGTTCATTCTTTCGGGCTAGCATGGCTCCCAGTGCCACCTCGATGAGCTGAGATGTATAAGTAGAACGGCACTCCTGGTCTAGGTGGTGCCAATACCGGCGGTGAAGCCAAGTATTGTTTGATTTCATCAAAGGCTGACTGGCACTCGTCATCCCAGTGAAATGTAACTCCCTTGTGCAATAATTTGTTCATGGGTCGGCATTTGTCAGATAATTGCGCTATGAAGCGTTTAATCGACGCGACCTTTCCTTGCAGACTTCGAGCTCGCTTGATGGTAGTTGGGGGAGCCATTTCAAGGATTGCCTTGACTTTCTTTGGGTCCACTTCGATGCCTCATTTTGAGACTATAAAACCCAAGAGTTTTCCGGATGTGACGCCAAATACGCACTTCTTGGGATTCGGTCTGACCTTATGCTCTATGAGGCGATCGAGGATCTTGCTTAAGTCACCGAGATGATCTGAGCGCAAAAGAGACTTGGCTAACAAATCATCCATGTAATCTTCCATAGTTTTGTGCATGTAATCATGGAAGATATATGTCATGGCACGTTGGTAGGTAGCGCCAACATTTTTAAGGCCAAAAGGCATGACCTTATAACAAAATGTCCCCCAAGGCGTTGTGAACGCCGTTTTAAGTTGGTCTTCAGGATTGATACGAATTTGGTTGTATCCTGAGAAGCCATCCATTAGGGAGAGCATTTCATGACCTGCTGTAGCGTCTACTAGCGCGTCGATGCTTGGCAAGGGGAAATCATCCTTAGGACTCGCTTTGTTTAGGTCTCAAAAATTGGTGCATATGCGAATCCTCCCGTCGGGCTTCTTGACGGGAACCATGTTGGACAACCATGGCGGATAATCCACGCAGATGACAAACCGTGCATCCAACAACTTTTGTAATTCATCTTTGACCATCAAGGCCACTGTTGGGTGCATCTTTCGTAGTTTTTGCTTTACGGGCTTGATTGTCGGATCAAGCGTTAAATTATGCGTGACTAGCCGCGGGTCTAGTCCCGGCATGTCTCTCGTATGACCATGCAAAAACTTCCTTCTTCGCTTTGAGAAGGGCGATGTATTCGGCTTGCTCTTCGGGGGAAAGACTTACCCCTAGCTTGATAATCTATGGATTCGTTGGGTCTAAGCCGATGTCTACGTCAGTCATTTCCTCGACTGACATGTGGGATCCGTCCTCCAACTGATGTGGAGTTGGGATCAAATGGATATCATTAGCTGAGTTTAGATCTACGTTTGGAACCTCGGGTCCCTCTTCAGCCTGAAAAATATCCTGAGTTGTCCTTGGGGTGGAATGAAGCATTTCACCGAAAGGCCGATACTCTGATGGTGATAAAGGTGAATTGACGTGATCCCAGTCGATGGCATCTATGTCTAGGTGCAATGATTGTGATGGATCGGCCGGATTGCGGATGGGTGCGGTCAAATCAATGGAGATCATGTGGATGGAATGAATTTGGTCTCCAGAACCGCGGGTGTGATAACTCGATTCTTTTAGATGCTCCCTATGCTCTGGATCTGGCTCTACGGGAACGGGCACGAATGGATCTTCCCTAGGTGCGAATTCATCCCTATTTGCGAAAAGGATGGCAGAGGTCTTTTCTCGGCACTGATGTCATGATGGGATCTCGAGGTGGACGATGCTCATCTTGAATTTGGAGCCATGGATCCAATACTTGGTCCCACCTTGCGGGGTCTACCCACCATTCATGCCCTAGCAGTATGCCCATCTCGTCCCATTAGATCTTCATGAGTTAAAGGGCGGTGATGTCGTCGCGCATGTCTGAGATAGTCCATCTCAGTCTCATCTTCTGAATCACTTTCGGAGACCCAAAAATGTTCATTCTCTTCAGCAACTGTTGCTTGCGACGTTGAGGACCCTCCTTGTTCTAGTAAGTTAATCTGGTCCCATTGTGGTTGTTCCACTCTTGGTGGAGGGACCTGATTCCCTTGACACTGTATTGTTTCATCTGGAACCTCTAAGGGGAACAACTTCAGAAAGATGTCCGAAAGTCGTTGATGTTCTCTTTGAGGATTAATCTCTGAACTTTCGCCTCTCTCTAGCAAAGGAGAGGGATTACTGCTGTTTCCAGGGGTGTTTGTTGACCATGGGAGGTAGTCTCCCAATGTGTATTCTGTATTTGGATTGGCATACGGATCTTGTGCCAATCCCCCCTTGTTGCCTATTTCTAGGCCTTGCATATTTTCAACCAAGATGTCTAAGGGCAGGGGGTGGTTGAACCCTACTCCTGACTTGTCATATGGCATCTGATATCTTGGTTGGCAAAGGACCCGCATCCCTTGCTCATATCTGCCTAGCCCGTATCCATGCCAATTGCATTGACCGAGATATTTTAGGGCAAAATCTGGGTTTGACAGATAGTTGATGTTTTCAACAAAAGGCTCTTCGTCTGCTTCCTTTTGTTGGCATGGTTCAAGACCATGATCAAGGCCCCCATACACGAAATTCGTCTGGTTTGGAGGGTAGCCTAGAGGAACAACTGTCCCTATGGGAAGGCGAGGTCTTCCCATGTCTTGTACTGACTCCAATGCTTGCGTCGCCACAACATTTTGCACTAAATATTCCCCCAGGCCCGTATCGGCCATTTCAACAGTGATTGTTGATGATTGGGTGGGAGGAAACGGGAGTCCTTCCCGAGTCCATTCCATGTTCGGTGTTTTAGGAGTCTCCACTTCCGTTGTGCTTGGTGTTTCCTCCGTTGATATCGTTGAGATTGTGGGCAACTTTTCTTCTAAGGGTTTAACCTCTTCCATGATCTGTTTTCCCTTGTCCTTCTGTTGGGCCATGATAGGTGGCGTTGATGATGAAGGAGCAGATGATGAAGTCTCACCTGGCTAGGATTTTGCCTTGTTGGTCACCAGTGGTGCCTGTGGTATTGGACCCTGTTTAGATGGATTTAACTGGAAATCCAAATGTGTTGAAGGGAGGGTCGATTGAGGCATGAATTGTACCGCATTGCAATACTTGAAGGGCTCTAAGTCCATTGGGACTACATGTATTTCTCCTTCATAAGCATACTTTAAGCACTGGTGGGCGATCGAAGGGACACACTTCATGTCCCTGATCCAAGGCCGCCCTAGCAGTATATTATAAGCCATCTCGCCTTCTAACACATGGCACAGTGTAGGTATTGATTTTTGTCCTACCTGGATAGGCAGAACAACTGTGCCGACTGTCGAGCATATTGCATCGTTGAAAGCTCGCAGTGTGTACGTGGAGGCTGTGATGTGAGAGGTCGGCGACTTCAAATGTTTTAAGGCTACGTAGTGGTAATGATGTTACTGGACGAGCCAGTATCTACCAACACTCTCTTGTACGGAATCCCGTTGACCCGCGCGATAACGTGCAGGGGTGGATCTGCCATGTCATTCGATATCATTTTTACCTCATCTTCTCTGAATGTGATGACCGGCTCCGTACATTGTTTCACATGTCCCACGAAGTTGTTGAAAGAATTTGCTTCGTGAGGTTGTAATTCGATGGCTTTTAAAATGTCCATAAGAGCTTCCCTATGGGGTGCTGATTGTTGAATAAGCTCGTAAATGGACAGCCTAGCCGATGTGGTCCGCAAACTCTGCGTGAGTTTGGTCCGTATCGTGACCTCGGGTCTAGGCGGAGGCAACTGCGTTGGGCGTTGTTGAGGCTGCGATGTTGTCGGAACTTCCCTCGTAGCTACCTCGGGGGCAACTGTTGGGTACCTTCTGTTCCTTGTTACTATGCTAATCATTCCCACAAATCCCTGCATGGGAAGATTCTATCGCACCTCGTTAACATGGAGTGGTTTTGCCTGTGCCTCGTGGGCAGGCAAAGGGTCCTTGAATACCCCCATTTGTTGATTGTTTGGCGCTATGGGGTTGTCCACGGCCAATGTTCTATTGTCAATCAAATCTTGGATTAATTCTTTGAACTTCCAGCATCCATTCAAGTCGTGTCCTCTGCGCCTATGGAATCTACAATACAATTCCTCTCTGTATCCCCTAGGCTTAGGAGCATTAGGGTCTATATTTTGGATTTTTGGCAGAGTGACTAAATTTGCCGCTGACAAGCGGTCAAATAGGGAGTCCCTGGACTCCGTGTAAGGGGTGAATTGTCGCCTAGGGCGATGCTACTGATTCTGCTCCTGTCTTCTATTATCTCTTTCATAAGCAGGAGGCACTGCCTGGTAATTAGCCTTTTGAGGCTGCATTTCTTGCATAGGCGTGGGAACATTTATCGCAACTTGGTTGACTGCAGCGTGTTGTGATTGCGTTGTCCCGATTTTAGTGGTTTTATTCCACTCTTTCTTTTTAGGCTTGGTGATTGCGCCTTCGCCTATCTTAATCTCTTCTATAACTCTGGCTTGCGCCAAAGCTTCTTCTAAGCTGTCGTATTGTCGTAGCAACAATAGACCAGAGATTGATTTTAAGCAAATTTTTGCGAACATCTGTGTGAGATCAGACATAGGGGGATGGTAGGGTAACTTAGAAAGCAAAGCTCTCCATCGATTCCCATATGCTGCCATTGTTTCCTCCTCAAATTGCCTGAGGCTCGCCAGATCACTCAGTGATGCCTTCTTCCTTGTGTTGAAGGCAAAGCGTTCAAGAAACGCATCTACTAATTGATCTAAGTTGCTTATGCTGTGTTTGGGTAGTTGTGTGAACCAATCCGAGGCAGGGCCTGCGAATGTGGTTATGAATGTTCTAAGCAACAATGCGTCATTATCTTGGATGCCGAAGCATTGGCTTAGAAATCTTGTAACGTGTTCTTGTGCGTCCTCTTCACCTTTAAAAATTGCCAATTGAGGCAACTTGAAGTGCTCGGGGTAAAGAGGTGTAGGCACTGAGGGATGCACCGGATTACTGTGGAGTTGACGTAATGTGGGTTTTTGATGCCCAGCAGCTTTTGTCTCCATAGACTCCAAACGCTCTAATAGCGCTTGGTATGCATCGGAAGATTTTATTTCTTCCTCTCTTGTTCGCTCCCGTTGTAAGTTATGGTAAACTGGGGGCCTATGGAGGGGTGGCCGAATGGCAATCCTCCTGCCTTGATGGGGAGTTTCAGCATATTCTATTTCTGGTTCGTACTCCTCATAAAGTTCTTGAGGAGTCTCTCGGGCGAGACCTATGACCTTGATCGAGTCCTCGCTGAAGGTACCCATCATTGTTTCGGGGAGTGGCCTCCCTCTCGGGTCTGTAAGATCTCGGAGGCAAAGCTTGACGAGGTCGTGGAGACCTATCCTACACCAACGAATTGTGCCTCTCATATTGTTCGGCCCTTTGGATGCGAGGGGTTGGCTCCCTCTCAGGTAGTTCATAGCGTAACTCATCCGCTTCGCGTTGCATGCGCTCTCTATCCAAGCGGTGTCGATACTCTATCTCCCGATGACTTTGTTTAAGCCGCGTGATTTGGGCTTGACGGGTGGCTTGTCTAGCAACTATCGGGTCAATTTGGTCTACCCTATTTTGCTCAGGAGGTTCGAATGTTTCTCCTATGTGTTTGCCTCGAGTTTTCTGATCTAAAGTTTCAATGGGTCGCTTCCCTCTGTCGAGGTGGGCGACATGTACTCGAGGCTCTGGCCTTGATGTATGATCATGATACCTAGCAAGTGCGGAAATGCAAGGTTCCCATGCTATTTGTTGTCCTCGAGGAATGCGATGGCTTTCCTCGTACTCTCTTTCACGGGTTTGGACGGGGCGGGCGGAGTTAGCTCGCCCTGTGTAAGGAGCCCTGCGCTCCGGATTTTGTCTTTCCATCCTGATGGGAGGTAAAGAAGGGACGCCATATCCACGTTGTCCCTCCAAATGGATAGTGTGCCTCTCTAGCGCTCCATCGCGCCTGTGGCCACTCATGTCTAACCTCAGAAGGTGATTCTCTATTTACATCAAGGTCTACATGTAGGGCGTCTTCCCGAAAGGGGCTGCTTTGAATGGGCATACCCCACCGAGGATTCTGAATCGGATTCTTTTGTAGGCCAGACCGATAAGGCGGTATGACCAAGTCCTCAGGACTGAAGCGAAGGCGACTTGTGCCTCGCTTCTTGTGTACCTTCCAGAGCTTCTGCCCTTGATTGGGCTTGGCTACGGGTGTACACCATTGCGTTGCTTCTATACTATCTAAGTAGATTTTTATCTCGTTTATGATGATTTTTTTTTTTTGTCTACACTAAGCAGAAATAAACACACACATGCGCAAACCGTGATTATCTCTTTTAAGGATTATTGGTGTGCCCTAAACTGGTTTAGTGCATTTTGATGTTTTGTTTTGTTTTTGTAGGTTTTGAAGAACGTTTAAATGCATTATGACGGCTCATATAACTCCCAAAATGGTAGCCCCTTCAATATACCAACCAGGCCGATATACCAACCTCTCTATATACCCGCCCTTACGAGAGGGAGACTATAGGTACGTGAGAGCAGAAGGTACATGGTACGTAGGTGGTACGGAAGGGGGATTGTCCTGTTAATGGCACCTACCATAGAAGACTTATCCTCGCGCGCATGGGAATCACCCCGGTGACACTCGGTCGCTTTCATCGGGATTTACGCCTAACAACAGTTGACAATCGAGAAATGGATGCAAAGCTAAGCCAAGGTGGTGATGAACCCACCGTTGGTCTTGCTCAAGGGCTGGGGTCTTACGACCAGCTCCTTGGTTTAAAGTTGTTGCGTGATGTGTGTGTGATTCATTTTATTTAGCAAAAATGAAACAAGCATAAATGACTTTTCCTAATGCAATGCAGGATTAAATGAAAACAATTAAAGAAACAGAAACAGAAACAAAAAATTTAACAGAGATCATGAAAATCCCTACCTCTTCTCTGCCTGGACCGGTTGCTTCTGAAATTTTGCTCTGAAAATCTACAGCAGGAATTCGTCCCTCTGTGAGACGAATTGCAGAACAGAATTCGTCCCCTGTAGAGATGAATTTGAATTCGTCTCAGGGTCAGACGAATTACAGTAAAGAATTCGTCACAGCCAGAGACGAATAGCAGTCTGCAACAAAAAAAATGTACCTGTCAAGCACAAACACAAAAATTTAATCAGTTTCTATGATTTTAAAACCAGGGGACAGGGTCCCACCGTGATCGCCACTGAAAGCACGAGATTTCGGGCAAAGGAAACACTAATTGCGATGCATCCAAAATCAAATACGCTTAAGTCCTAGAAATGTAAATTGCATGAAATGAAAGAAACGCATTGGAAGAGACACAAGCAAATGGAGAAAACATAGCCCTTTCATTAAACTTTCTTGATCTCTATTACAAATACGCCTCCTCCCTTTTCAGGGGCTAGGAGCGTTAAAAGAATTTGACTACAATCGAGACTTAAGGTTCCTCTTTCCGCGTGCCCACACTTGAAATGGACGGGCCAAGATGATGCCGCCGCTGATGTCGATGAGTCTTTGACCTCTGCTGCTCCTCCTGTGAACAAAGAAACAACGAAGATGTCAGTAGCACCTGTTGCACATAAGAAGTGTTTGTTCTCTAAAATCGCCAAAAGATGCATGCAAACATTTGTCTGAAACAGTGAGTAAAATGACTCTAAATGACCTAAAAACCTGACAGAGGAAAGAAAACATCACCAGAAGGCCACTGCCACTGAGACAGTCGGCCAATCTGCCTCCAACTAGAATTCGTCCCTGGGCAGGATGAATTCTGACTGCAATTCGTCCCTGGGTGGGACGAATTCTTCTGTGTTGGAAAAGCCGACCTGATGCTGCTCCAATGTCGAATCCTGAGACCTGCAAAATGCCTGCAAATAGAGGGGTTATGTAATTGGGGCCATTTTGGGACGACCCAGATGGTCGGATTCTCCCAATTTGGCCTCTATCCTCGGGAATTCGATGTCGCCACCTGCAAGTTAGTAGGACAACAAAGCGACAAAAGGCATGACAAAATCTGATCAGAATGTTATGAAATTGAAGCTATGAGCTAACCAAATAGAATAACATGAGATGCAACCTGAAACAATAATCTAGAATGCTTTTGGAATAAAACTTAGAAAGTGCGGGGGTGCCCAAGTGGGCCTCCCACCGTTGGCACTTGATCTTGGCGCCAATCCACTAGGGATGGGCCCAAAACCTCTTAGGATTGGGATGTCTGCAAATTGGTTGATTCAGGTGTCCATATGTTGGATTTGGGTCAGATTCAAGCTTCCAAAAGCCACCCAACAACCTCCCTTGCAAAAGAGATTGGTGGATGTGAGAAGGTGAATCAAAGGGGATGCAAGTGGGTGTTCAACTCGGCAACACTTCGTTGCTTGAAATCTCCTTCAATCTGTATCTTTTGGGTGAGAAAAGTCCCACCTTTTATAGACCCATGGGGTCTCTTTTGAGAGGGAAGCATAAGCGCCATGTGTTGGTCATAGGTGCCATGTGGCGGTCATGTCTTCCCATGAGGGAGGGGAGTCCTCCATGACTTGGGCTTTCATAATTGCCCTTGTGACAGTCCTCTAATGGCCTATCTGTCCACCCACACACGCGTGCGAGGCAGGAGTCATCAACTGACTGTCCTGGGCTGCCACTTGGCACCATTCTTCTTTTTTCCCGTTAAACTTGGAATTCGTCCCTGGGTGAGACGATTTCAGAATTCGTCCCTGGGTGAGACGAATCCCAGTTAGTATTCGTCCCTGGGTGAGACGAATACTGAGCAAAGTGTCTAAATGTGCCAAATTGCTTCCTGACCTTACAAAATTGCTATGAAAGTGGTTAGGACCACTGTTTGACCTCTGAGGGCTGCCCTGGGGGTTGTGTTTGTCAAAGTGATCAGTGTTTGCAGTCACATAATCGGATTGGTGCTGTTTTGGTGTCTACACCAACATGTCATGAAATCGTGACAGTTTTTCTTCCGTACTATCTCTCTTTGAACATGTTGCAAAATCGTGATAGTTTTTCTTGCTTGCGCTTTCTCTTTGAACATGTCACGAAATCGTGACAGTTTTTCTTGCTTGTGCTTCCTCTTCGAACATGTCATAAAATCACAACAGTTTTGCTTGCTTGCGCTTTCTCTCCAAACATGTCGCAATATCATGACAGTTTTCTTTCTTCTCAACATGTCGTGATATCGCGATAGTTTTTCTTTCTTGCCAACATGTCGCGATATCGTGATAGTTTTATTTCTTCTCAACATGTCGCGATATCGCGATAGTTTTTCTTTCTTGCCAACATGTCGCGATATCGCGATAGTTTTCTTTCTTCTCAACATGTCGCGATATCGTGACAGTTTTCTTCCTTGTGATTTTTCTTTTGATTTTTAGTATATGGGCCACTTCTATATTTTGGAAAACCACTATACATACTCTGAATAACCTCTTAACTTATGTCTACTGCATCAACCGATTAGTCTAACTGTGTTAACAACAATGACAATACTGTTTATTCACCTTGCTCAACAATTGCATGTAATGTCTTCATAGGATTCCATAGAATAATATTATTCCATGGTATTCTCCATAAAAGTATCCCATGTAAATGCTATTTCATCTTCATTATCTTGTACAAACCTTTTATAATATGCTTCCCATAAATTTTAGATAGGTAATGAAGCTTTCAAAAATATAAAAGTGATTTTCTCATTATTCATAATTTATTTATAGATAAATATGAAGACAACTAACCCACAATTTTCAAGGGCATCGATGTTATTTTTTTCTTCAAAAATAGAAATATTAAAATCCACCTATACCTTAAAAGGTGTTTGAGAGCTAAATGGTGCTAGTGAGAGGCTATGGAGAGGATGTTGCAACATCTATAGCAAGGAGTCATTAAAGAATTTTAAAAATTTGATTCTTCATCTATTTTTTTTGTTTTATGAGGGTTTCATTTAATATCACATTGAAAGGATCGACTCTATTGATGTTTTCCATTCTACTTCTTCCTTAATACTATTTGAAATTATAAGAGGGATAATGAGATGGATCTTGCATATGATACCCAAAAATTTGATATCTTGATCTCATGTTTATGTATATACACTCAAAGATAGACCAGTTTGATACCACAAATTCAATAATTAGGATTTTAGCTCTTCAAAAGCTCAAAATTTTGAGATAAGAAATATTAATAAAGATTTTAATTCATTATTAATAGAGTATAAAAAACCATAACACAAGAGCATATAAGAAAAATAGCAAACTTATTTTAGTGCTTAAAAAATAGTGTACAATGCAAGCAATCTCTAAAAAGAGATGTGAGGCTATAACATTTCATCTAATAATCATGCTTTTTAAAGTCAGGGTGTATATCTCTTTATATAATAATTTCTCTATTAGAAATCCACTAGACTGAGTATGAAAGGTCACCTATATAGAAACATGGTGGTAAACCTTTCATGAGTTAGAAGGTCACCAATATGGAAATGTGGTGATTCACTTTTCATGAGTTATAAAGTTCATGTTAAAATATAATTAGATACATAAGACTTATCCTTTTGTATTTTGGCTATGAAAATATAAAAATAAAAAATTACTTAGTAAATATATTTTCTTTCATTATAAGGGTCTTTGAAGCATTTTTCATGTAATTGGTCTTGTAGACATAGATTTACTATAAAACGGTATAGATCTTCCTCTAAGATTTTGAACATTTTTTAAACAAATCAAAATAGATTCCAAAGCATAAAGTTATGTCCCAGATAATGTTGTTAGGATTAAAGAAAAAATAAATAATTTTTTTAGCATAAAGCCATGCCTAGATCACCAAAACTCTTGCTCTTGTTTTCTTGTTATTTTTCATTTTTGTTATTCATATGGTTTTCTACTTGATGTCTTGCTTGTATTATTACATGTTGATAAAATTGATACTCATCAATAATATTACACAAACAAAATAGGAGAAAATTACCCTATAAGTGTATTTTGATGGTTGTGAATAATTTTTCAAAGTAGAGAACATTTATATAAAATTTATGTAAATTATAAGTTTATTTGTTTACAATAAAAATGGATAAGTGGGGAAATTTACATATAAATATAACTCACAGGTTCATTCGCACATTAGGAAAATCAATAATATTTCATAGTAGAAAACATTTATATACAAATTACTTAAATTATAAGTTCAATTATATACAATAATGGATAAGTGCGAAAATCTACATATAAATATAAATTTCAAGTAAATTGAGAAAAATGAAAAAAAAAATAAGGATTTTTTTAATAAGTTTATAAATAATTTTTACACTAAAAAAATCTAAAATCTTAACCACTATCATTTAAAAAATAAAACAATTTATTCTAAAAACTAATTTGACTGCTTTTAGTTATAATAAAAGCGTGATGGATGCCTAATGGAGTGATGAATTTTATAGGATTTCAATCCCTTTCTAAAATTTAACATTTTGCATTCTCTATTGAGTTTAAGTAATTAAAATGAATATCTCTTCTAAAGTTGAAATTTAAATTGTAGAGTATTATAACCTTAAATCTTATGTATAATAGGTAAATATTTGACCTTTGCTGACCCTATTTTATTAAATATAAGAATAATACTAAAATCTAGTCGACTCGCCACTAAAGAGAATGACCGGTTATACTACTAGTTCCATTGAACATAATGCATTAACTCCAATTCAGCTAGGTCCAGGTTGAATTTATCATGTTCACTTTCTTACCGAAACAAGAGAAGTTATATTGTTGGGCGGAGAAAGAACAAGGCCGAATGAAATTGAATATCAACGTTCAAACAGTGGCATTTTCATATTTTGAATTAAAACACGTTTATATAACTACAAGTGGTGTCGCAAGGAATATAGCAAAAACGAATATTTGTGGCAGGATAAAATCCTCTACGTAGAATCAAACTCTAGTCAAAGTATGATTTTCAACCGAAATGTCGTTATCCAATTCATAAGTTAGGTGGCTGTGAAATTCATGAAGGTGAGGTGCCTTTTGAACGATGACCACAGGTGCAGCGTTTTGAATTTGAACAATCAAAGGCAATCCGACGGTCAGTTCTCACTTAAAAGGTGAATGAAGTAGATTTCAAATGGTCAAACAAGCCGAAATCAACAATTTGCGTTAAAAAAGTCTTCTTATACAAGCTGCTGTTTTGACTTGGACTACCATAAATAAATTTCGATCTTTTCAACTCATTTTAGTATAATGTTCCCCAATTTTTTTGTGTATTAAACTATGGAACCTAAATATTTTGTAGATGATTAGAGTATAGGCTTTCCGAAGCTTTATGGTCATGAATATTGAAACTACTTGGTCAAATTTGGAGCGCTGATAAATTTAAATGTACTATTTCTTCAACCATGAGGAATGACTTCGACCATGCTGAATGCACTTTTGCCAAAGTCCAGCAACTTAAAGAATGTAACTTTCCTCTTCCTCTTTCTTATATATACATTGACACCCATTTGCATTTCATCCACTTCAATTAAGGTTAGAATTAATTGTTTTTTTTTTTTTGTTTTTTTGGTTAGAGTAGGAACGATTAACTAAAATATTATTCAATGAGGAGCTTAAATAATATATAAGAACATAGGATAGATATTATAAATAATATTTTCCTATCCTATGTTAATGTTAACAACTAACTATTAATTAACTAAGTAGGTTAACATAGTTAAGTTGACTATTGTCACCTAGTTACCACAAGATATTTTAAACAGTGAATATCTTCAAGGTAAAAAGTAAAATTAAATGTAATAATCTAAATCTACCATGAGGTAAATAGAATCTATGTAGGATTTTTTACTAATTATCAAATGAGGTAATAATCATAGTTACTGTAGCATAGTAACTCTAACATCCCCCCTTATTACATTATTTGGCTAATGTATATAACTTCCTCAATACAGTGAAAAAAAAATATGATGATATGTTGGCTCTTGCTCTGGCTCGGGCTCTGTCACATTGCTCTGGCTACTTTAAGCAAAAAGTGGGTCATTCCTCACTTTGTTTTCACATCAACGAATGTCCTTATTGTAATATTTTCATCCTGTCGGATTGCATGAGTAACCAGCCTCTACAACTGCTAGGTGTACTAGAGTATATCACTACATACGAGGTTCATTCTGTTACAATATGATTTTACAATTTTTTTGATAAGGTAGCTAAGGTGTCGGTCGCTGTCAAAAATGCACCCTTATAAGTTTTTTCCTTTTTGCAAAACATGTTGTAATGGAACTTTTGCAAGAAGTTTGACTAAGGTGTCGGTCTCTACCAAAAATAAACCCTTATAAGTCTTCCTCCATTTTTAGCAAAAATATTTTGTGAAGTAGGAAAGAAATATTTATCCCCCCTTAAGTGCAAAAGATATGCAACTTTATGAAGCTTTTTAAGAATTTTACAAAGGTTGCTCATAAGCAAATTTCAAAAAAATTACACAAGAAAATCCCCCCTTTTACTACAAGTACATTCAAACAAAAATTGTTTGCTATTTATGAAGCCTAAAAAGAGGTACAATCACCCCTTTATTGCAAGTACTTCAAACAAAAACATTTGTTGTTTATGAAGCCTAAAAAGAGGGTTAAAATTGTGCCTACCTAGGGTGACAAATTTGTTTTCCTTACAAATTTGTATGGGCCATGAGCACCTTGTGTGCTCTTTCATAATTAGAATTTGAATCAAAAACTTCACTAGCAACATGGCCTCTTTGTTGCCTATTTTCTCTATGTTTTCCTTTGCCCTTTTTGTCTTACTTATTTTTAAACCAACATCGATTGGTGTCATGGTTGTCCATTTTACAATTTGTGCAAAACTTCTTTTCTGACTGAGATTTCTTGCCCTTACCTTTGGAATATGATGCCTTTTTCTTCTGTTGATCCTATTTATGTGTAAAAATTGCAGTGTTGGACACTTCATATTTTTATAGCTGATTTGCTTCTTCAGTTTGAAGAAGATTTACTAACTCCATAAAGGTCACATATCTTTGATACACTTTAAGATATGTTATTAACATTTTGTAGGAGTCTGGAAGAGCCCTTAAGATGGCCAAATTCAATACCTTATATTCAAGTTTTCTCCCAAAGCATTCACATTTGATTTTATTTATGCCACTTTACAGAGGAATAACTCTACTGTTTCATTTGAATTCATATGGAGAGTATGAATTTATGATTGAAGGTTAAGAATTGTAGCTTCATTTTTCCCTTCAAAAATGGTAGATAAAGCATCCCATGCTTTTTACCATTTTTAGCATCACAAATGTGAGGGTGAATTTCATTAATAGTTGCTAGCAAAATTAGCATGAGAAGTTTGTTGTCCCTTCTATCCCATACCTTCTTATCTACTCCTTGTGTAGTGGGTATTTTTACAGTGTGTCACTATATCCCACAATTACTCTATAGTAAGAATGGCCTTCATTTTGGTCTTCCATGCTAAATAATTAGAACCTTTAAGCAATTGGGTATCATTGAGATACTTTTTTATTGTAGCCATTATGTAGGTTCTTTATTTGCACCAAAATGTTTTCTCTATTTCACTCTAATTGATATTTAGTGACACCTACCTAAAAACCCTACAAAAGAAGGATAATTAGTTTGAGGATTTTAAGCCAAACAAGAAGTAATGAAAGAGAATTCACTCTAATTGATATTTAATGGCACCTGCCTGGAAACCCTCCTGAAGAAGGATAATCAGTTTGAGGAAATTGAGCCAAAAAAGAAGAGTGAATTTATGGTTGTATGGAGAGAATGTCAATATTTAAAATGGCTTATACTTGTGCAATAAATTACACAAAGGAGTGTGAAATTTGGAGTTTTGAGTGCTCTTGATTTTTATGACTTATAATTGCAGAAAACAAGAAATTAAATGCAATAATCAATCAAAGAGTGCCCACAAATTTTTATCACTTAGGTGTCGGATGCAACCAAAAATGCACCTAATTTATCAAATGCCAATTTGAAATAAAGGTGTCAAGTAATACCAAAAATGCACCTTATTACTAATTTTTGCAACATAATTTTGATGTGTTGTGCAAATAATTGATATTTAATTTCTCCTCTTGTTTTACAATTTTGCAAAGAATTTGGACAAAACAAATTGCCCTTATTTTTTAGTTGCAAAATAAACAAGTGTTTTTTTTCAAATACCCCCCTTTGTATTACAAATTTGTAGAAAAATACAATTTCTTGTCGTCCCCCCTTTGATTTGTAAAATTAACAAAGTAGCACTCCTTTCAAGTAAAATCAACACACAACAAGCTTTTGAAAGAATTTCCAGAACCAGTCGACACACGACTTGGTTCTAGTGGACCCAAGGTCTAAAAAACTCTTACTCTTAAATTTTGAGAAAGTTTTTAAAGAACTCCTAATTTACAAAAAAAAAATGTGTTATTTATTTCTCTTACATTCCCCTCTTGGAGAAAAAATAAAAATACTCTTTTATTAGAATTTGCAAAAAAAAGAAGAAGGTTATTTTCCTTTTTTTTTTCTTTGTTATTAATTTTTAAAAATTTTAAAATAAAATTTAATCAAACATTTAAATTAATAATAAAAATAAAAACAATTTCTAATAAATCAATTTAATAAAAAAAATTGATTTACAACATATGTTATATTTAAATTATTAACTAAAATATGAAAAAATTTAATTAAAAACAAAAAATTAAAAAATATATTTCAAAATATGTTTACCTTTTTCTTTTTAATATGGAGCAGTGCTCATATGAGCGCATGAATTATATGAGCACGCATATCATATAAAATGAAGCTTTTTCAAAAGGCTCGGGATTAAAAGTCCCACATGCACCCTGTTGGGTGCATTGCACTTGTTTAAAAATGTGAAGTTTTATCCAAAATCTTAATCGATACTGAAAGTTTTAGATTTAAATCTACCCTTCCATATTTCCCAAATATTAATTCGATTCAACTCAAATTTTATAAGATAAAAACCATCGCTTCTACATATGGCATGTTAATGGGCACTTAAACATCGTGGTCAAATGCTTCATTGCTCTTGTAGCATAAAACACATTGATATGTACCAACGATTCCCTTGTATTATATTATCAAAAGAAATCATTCAATTGTGCATGAATCGCCATGCAAAGAAGTTTACTTTCAGCCAACCCTTATTTGCCAAATTTTTCTCCAATCCTCAACCTAATATGCATGAGGAGGTTCTAGAAGGATCTTATAATATCCATCCTTCACTGTATAGACTCCAAGGCTCCCATAGCCCCAAGGTAATTTATATTCATCATCTCTACTAATGAGAAATCCATCTACCAAAATTTTAGTCATGATAGGTGTCAATTTCAAAAGGAATAGAATTGGTCACTCATCCAACTTCTTAAACTTATAATATTAAATTTTATTTTTTGTATAAATATTATCATATTAATTTAATTTAAATATTATTGTTAATTATTATTTAATTTAACAAACACAAAATAAAAAAAACAACTCATATTTTTATGTGATATTTATTATTTAAATTTTAGTGCCTCTAAACATTTTTAAATTAAATTTTCAAGTAAAATTTTGTTAAATTTAATAAATAAATTCAATTAAATTCATTATTATTATTTTTAAAATATTGGTAAAAGTTTATTGAATCAATAAAACCATACAAGAAATGGAGAATCCCAAAACAATAACCCTTATAGGGGCCAAAAGAAAGAGACCCGCAAAACCACCAAGCACTCGACCAAAAGACACTCAACAAACAATAACCTCAACTAGGCTTATCCGTAGAAAACAAATTAGCAAGATGATGAGAACAATCCAATGGGAGCTGATCCCATTCCCTAACATTCGAATATTTATAAAACTAAGAAGCCCATTTTGCAAAGCAACCAGCCACACCATTCCATTTCTTGGAAATATGAACAAAGGAAATTAACTCCAAATGTCAACAAATTTTAATGATCTATTGAGCCACTAACACCAGCTACCAATGAACATTAGAAAGATTATGATTCTTCAACAAATAAATAATAATCTGAGAGTCTGACTCACATATTATCTTCTACCATGCCAGAGCATAATCTTTTTCCAAATAAAAATGAATAGAAAGGACCTCCATATAATTATTAGTTTACTTCCCCTTATAATAGGATAAAATGAAAAGAGTTGCACCACTATTATCTCTCCCAACACCACCAATACCTGCAGACCTAGGATTCCCTCGAGAAGAGCCATTAGTATTAATATTAAACACCCCCTGAGGCATGGAGTATGCCATCTACCATCTCTCTACACTTTTTATTGAGACCTCTCCTTCCAACCAATAAATAAGGACAAGTATCATTCTCCACTAAAATCAGGTCCTACATCATCAAAATCTTAGACTGCTCCAACGGTATACTGATCTGATATTTAGAATAAACAAATTCTTGGATCATTACAATAATCCTATGCCAAATATGATAAATAGTTAACTTTCTACCTTGAAAAATTCTTCGATTTCTTTCAATATTTCATATAATACATGAGGGTCCAATACTTCACACAACTTGAAGAAAGAAAGCCTTAGTAGGAGGTATTCCTAAACTTATCCATAACTCAATAAGAGAAGAGGCATGAGAACAAGAATATTTCCACACCGTCCACCAAAGATGCCAAATTTCTCGTGCAAACGAACATTGTAAGAGAAAATGCCCTAAAGATTCGTCACTATTCTCACAAAGGAAACAAAATGAAGGGCCCTAAAAACCTCTCTTTTGGATACTATTCCAGGTAAGACATTTGTTCGTAGTAAGAAATTCCTAGTAGCCAAAATATGATCCAACTCTTCTCTATCCTGAACAAAACCACCTACCGGACAATCTCTAGGAGTTTTCCATTGAACTACCTCCACCTTCCCAACTCTTTTGGTAACTTTATAACCCATCATCCTGTACCAACCATCAGCCAATAAACAATTACATAGCTCCTCAAGATAAGAAAACATAGGTAAAATTATAAAGAAACCATCCCAAAAATCATGCCAGAAAAGAGCCTTCAATCTTTGAGACAAATTCATAACAATCCTTGCTTAACAAGAATAACCTCCTTCTTAAAAGTATTCCATATCAAAGAGTCTTTCCCAAACAAACTGTATCTACTAAGTATCTCAAACAAATTCATTATTATTATCATCTACTCTCCTCGTATTTAAATTTTCTTTTATACTATTGTTTTTATTTTCTTTTATTTCTTATTTTGCTTTTTTGTCTTCTTTTCTAAGACATTTATAATATATTAAATACTACTATTTTAATGGGCGCGGGACACTATATGGAATGAATGAATAAAGTTATTTTAATTTTATCTACAAACACCTAATAATAATAGAATTTACTAAAAAAACACGTAAATAAAATTTTCAACTATAATTTTTTTAAATATATTCAACATAATGTTTAATATATATATATATATATATATATATATATATATATTCTTTTATAATGTTTAATAACATTATATAAATATTTTCATTGTTAAATAATAAATAATAACTTAAATAAATTATATACAATATCCGATGGTAAAAAGTCTTTTGACTTTTACATAACAACTAACGACATCAATTATTTTTTATTTTTTTAGAGCAATCAAAGACATTCTTCTTCAATTAATATTTTGATACTTTTATCTTAATTGCAGAATGATAAGCACATATTGTCTTTTAATATGTTCTCCTTCAAGTAATTTATATCTTATAATTTTTCTTATATTCATCTCATTAATCTTACTTTTTTCGTTAAAATACATCTATTATTTTATATATAGTTTTGATAAAGTCTAAGCATTTTTTATTAAACTCACTTTTTAACAATTCATTACTCTTTAATTTATTTGTTATACTAACATTTATTTTATTAACTTTTTACTTTTACTATTTTTCATGACACCAATCTTTCTTTTAAATCTCAAACATGTAATTTTACAATATTTTGATATCAATTTTTTTTTTTATAATTAATTAGAAAGAGTTTTAAGAGAATCTTACAACCAAAAACAAACATTTTTGAGGGCGTCCAAAACAGGTTAAAACTTTGAAAAGGATTACAACTAGGAATGTACAAAAATTGGGAGAATTGAAATACAAAAGGAAGTCTTTGCAGAGATAAACAAAAACTACCCTGCAGGAATAGGTTTCAAAAACTCAAGGTTGAATATGAGAATTATCATGAGGTTTCTGAAAGCACAAGATTCCGGGCAAAGGAAACACTAATTATGCGATGTAAGACGAAATGTAACGCTTTATCCTTATGCACCAAAACAAAGGAAAGAGACAATTTAAAAAGGAGAGAAAAGATGTAAAGAAATCACAGCCCTCTTTATTCAAATATCTTATCCTCGGTTACATAAACGTCTCCTCCCTTTTTAGGGGCTAGGAGCGTTAAATTTGTCATTGTTACAATGTGTGATTTAGTCTTCCTCCTTCCACGTGCCCACGATTGCAATGGGCGGGCCAAGATGATGCCGTCGCTGATGTCGATGAGTTCCTAACCTCCGCTGCTTCTCCTATGAACAAAGAAACAACCAAGATGTCAGTAGCATCTGCCACAAATGAAAAGCGTTTGCTCTCTAAAACTAACGAAATATGCATGTAAATATTTTCCTGAAACAGTAATTACAGTGAGTCCAAATGGCTTCAAAACTTGACAGAAGATAAGAAAAGTTACCAGAAGGCCACTGCCACTGAGACAGCTGGCCAATCTACCTTCAACTGGAATTCATCCCTGGTCAGGACGAATTCTGACTGCAATTCGTCCCTGGGTGGGACGAATTCTTCTGTGTTGGGGAAACCGACCTGATGCTGCTCCAATGTCAGATCCCGAGACCTGCAAAACGCCTGAAAATAAGGGGGTTATGTAATTGGGGCCATTTTGGGACGACCCAGATGGTCGGATTCTCCCAATTTGGCCTCCACCCTCAGGAATTTGACCTCGACACCTGCAAATCAGCGAAACAACAAAGCAACACAAAACATACTAGAATCTGACCAAAAGTTACAAAATTGTAGCTATGGGTTAATCAAACCTAATAACAAAAAATGCAATTTGAAAAGTAATCTAAAATGCTCTAAAACTTAAAATAGGACTTGGGGAGTGCGGGGGTGCCCAAGTGGGCCTCCCACCGTTGGCACTTGATTTCGACGCCAATCCACTAGGGATGGGCCCAAAACCTTTTAGGATTGGGGGGTCGGCGAATTGGTTGGTTCAGGTGTCCATGTGTTGGATTTGGGTCAGGTTCGAGCTCCCAAAGGCCACCCAACAACCTCCCTTGCAAAAGAGATTGGTGGATGTGGGAAGGTGAACCAAAATGGATGCAAGTGGGTCTTCAACTCGGCAGCACTTCGTTGCTTGAAAACTCCTTCAACCTGTATATCTTGGGTGAGAAAAGTCCTACCTTTTATAGACCCATGGGGTCTCTTTTGGGAGGGAAGCACAAATGCCATGTGTTGGTCATAGGCGCCATGTGGCAGTCTTGTCTTCCCATGAGGGAGGGGAGTCCTCCGTTGACTTGGGCTTTGATAAATGCCTTTTGTGACAGTCTTCTAATGACCCCTCTGTCCACCTACACACGCGTGTAAGGTAGGAGTCATCAACTGACTGTTCTGGGCTGCCACTTGGCACCATTTGTATTTTTTCCCATTAAGCTTAGAATTCGTCCCACCTAGGGACGGATTCAGAATTCGTCCTAGGGTGGGACGAATTCTATTTTGAATTCATCCGTGGGTGAGACGAATACTGGGCAAAGTGTCCAAGTGTGCCAAATTTCTTCTTGACCTCACAAAATTGCTATGAAAGTGGTTAAGACCACTGTTTATCCTCTGAGGGCTGCCCTGGGGGCTGTGTTTGTCAAAGCGATCAGTGTTTGCAGTCACATAATCGTATTGGTGCTATTTTGGTGTCTACAGATGCCCCTTTTTGGGAAGCGCTGCCGGTGACGCAGTGCTGAGCAAAAATAGATAACCAAAGCATTAATGATTAGGGTTTCTTGGTAACCTAACCAACTTTTGATGCCCCAAGTATGGAAAGGGCATGTATTCTTGAATCCTTGCTTCTGACGAGCTAAGGAATTTGATTTCAAGTGTTAACCTATTTTGGTGAGGTGTGACTTGAACTTAGACATTGATCAGTCATGAACAAGTGAAGGGCATTTTTATCCTCAGGGGGAACCTTGTGTTCATGATTCACGAAATGCCAAGTGTTTGATTGATTTGATTGTTGCTTTTTTACTGCCCCAAGCAAGAGCGTGATTGTCTTTGTCAATGATTCTTTGAATGCATGTCATTTTTCTTAATTGGGTGTGTGATTGTTGGTTGGTGACTAAGTGTGACTACCTCCTCAAGCGACGAATCGATGAGGGAATGACCTTCGTGAGAGAAGCGACGAGTCGCTTGACCCAAGATGACTTGTGCAAGGGTGCGTTTAGAGGTTTTACCGTTAAGCATGTGCAATTTTTCCAACATTTGGACCTATTTTTGGTGGGTGTTAACCCTTTTGGTGATGCCTGAATGGGGTGAAATCATCGAAAACCTAACTTCCCGTGGAGCTGTCCGACTATTATAGCCTTCTTGGGGAAGTAGGAGAGCGATAATTTGAACCCCGACATCGATTTTATTTGCTTAGAGGTTAAGTGCAAGAGCACTTATGTCCGGCAATGTTTATTGTTGTTTGTTTTTGTTGAATTTTGTACTGTTTTGTTGTTTTTTTTATTTTTATTTTTTTGTGACACCATTTGGGGATTAAATTTTCGAAAATCCGTCTCCCGTGGAGCGGTCTGGCTATGGTAGCCTTCTTAGGGAGTAGGATAGTGATAATTTGTGACCCTGATGTCGATTTGCCATGCCAAGAGTTTAAGTGCAAGAGCACTTGTGTCTGGCAATGTTTATTGCTTTTTGTGTTGTTTTGATTTTCTTGTTGTTTTTGAGTGGGCTTTGACCCTTTTGTGACGTCATTTGGGGATGAAATTGTCGAAAATCCGTCTTCCCGTGGAGCGGTCCGGCTATGTTAGCCTTCTTAGGGAGTAGGATAGCGACAATGTAGACCTCGACATCAGTTTTTCTATGCCAAGAGGTTAAGTGCAAGAGCACTTGTGTCTGGCAATGTTTATTGCTTTTTGTTTTTGTGTTGCATTTATTTTTTGTTTTTGTTGTTTTGATTTTCTTGTTGTTTTTGAGTGGGCTTTGACCCTTTTGTGACGTCTTTTGGGGATGAAATTCAAAAATCCGTCTTCTCGTGGAGCGGTCCGGCTATGGTAGCCTTCTTAGGGAGTATGATAGTGACAATTTATGACTCCAATGTTGATTTTGTATGCCCTTGTTGTCAGGTGCAGTAGCAATCCTGTCGGGCTATTTTATTGTCTATTTTTAGTGCATTTTTAGTCATTTTTTTTTATTTTTTTTTGTGCTGGCCTGAATTCATCCCTGGGTGGGACGAATTCTAGCTGGAGAATTCGTCCCTGGGTGGGACGAGCGCTAATCAAAGTGCTCGTCCCACTCAAAGACGAATTCCAGTGCAAAAGGCCTATTTAATGGCCAAAACTTGATTTTGGGCTCATTTGTGTCATTTTTTTTCTTGCGATTTTGGAGCTCTGGGAGGAGGAGGTAATTCTGCGAAGCGAAGCGCTGCTGGAATTCTCTCTGCCATCATGAGTGCACAAACTGGTTTGAGCGGCGGAGCCGAGGCGAAACCTGTAAGTGTCCCTATAGTTTATTTTGCTTTTATTTAATGCATTGTTTTTGTGTTGACACTTTTCAAAACTTTAAGATTTTTTTTTTGTGATGGTTTTGTTTAACAGTTAAGGTTAGAAACCCTAGGACTGAAAATTTTATCTGTTATATTTTATTTTATTTTTTTGCAGGTTGTTAGGAGCCGGTATCGTGTACCCGCTGCATTTACTGAGGCGCGGTTGGCATTGACCGATGATGACTGGGAATGGCTTGATGCCCTTGGGCTCAAGAAGGTGGCTCAGCTGGAGCCTGTGGTTTCGGATCAGGCCTATCTGACGGCCCTGATCAAGCTTTGGGATACGCAGACCAATACTTTCCATCTCTCGACAGGGGAGATGACTGTGACTCTTGAGGACATCTATCGGTTACTTCAGATTTCGATAGATGGTCTGCCTATTAGGACATCTCTGTTTGATCAGCGGACTGCTATACTAACGAGATGCTTTAGGCATGGGGGGCAGCTGGGTGTAGCAGATCTAGTGGAGATAGCCGAGGCGGATTGCCAGGCTAGCGGGATTTTGGTTAGCTGGTGGACGAAGAGGGGGGTGTTAGGAGTGAGGCACACATTATTGATGGGCCTCATTTCTAACATTCTTCTCCCTGATTCATCAGGCACGAGGTTCCCGTGGAACCTGCTGGATTTGGTGTGGCAGTTGGCAGAGTGCCCGATAGAGGCACCGTTGATTCTGATATGGGGACAGACTTTGTTGGCACAGCTTTACGGGGAGCTGTACGGGGTCCGCTGTCGACAGTGGAAGGGTGTCAGTTACAGTTTTTTGTTGCAGTGCTGGGGTTGGCAGCACATAGCTGTTGAGAGACCTATCGAGTTACCATGGATGACTCGGGCGATGATGGAGGATGAGGAGATTGGTTATGCAACTTTGTGGCGACGGTCTGCAGAGCAGCGACAGAGTCAGCAATGGGCAGGTGTCGTTGAGCACTACATTGATGCCTTTTCTCGGCTCACTCCAGGGGAGGTGTTTTGGCATCACTATCGGGACTGTCCAGCCTGGCCTGAGGCTGGAGAGTGGCTCCGACGAGTACGGAGGGAGCGATGGTTGATTGGGCGGCACGGGACGGAGCATGATTTCTTTCCATACCACCGGGTTACACGACATTTTGGGGTGCGCCAGGGGTTTCCTGGTGAGCCCGTAGGCTATCGACGTCGGGGAGATGAGAGGGATCTGGAGCCATCGGTCACCGTGCCATTGGGCGAGGAGTCGGATGCGGTGATTGAGGTCCCGAATGTGGATGACGTCGGTACTACCACTGAGTATGACTCATGGTGGGTATTGTGGCACTGGAGAGGAGAGGGTCCACTAGGAGGCGCGAAGGCGGCAGTGGAGGATGCTGAGGCGACAGGGGGTGATTAGGGGGGCCATTAGATGATGCAGATATGGTGGATGTGGGAGATGAGGATGTGGGCCTGGGTGTTCCGGAGGGGCCAAACATGTAGGATGTGGAGGCACAGTGGGAGCCTGAGCAAGCTACTGTCCCCGCGAGTCCTATGTGTCCGGTAGATACAGAGGAGGTGGGGTCATATGTAGGCGTTGAGGTTGCATGACTTACAGAGCTGCTACGGATGCGGGATCTGGAGAGGGATCTTCTATGAGCTCAGTTGGCAGAGCGGGATAGGTTTTTGGCACAGCGCGATGATGCATTATCTATCTATCATCGGTGAGAGGCAGAGTGGTGTCTGTACCGGATAGACTTGGAGAGGGAGGTCATCCGCCTTGGCGGGCGGCTACCTGAGCCTTCGATCAATAGATCTTCTCGACGGATGAGGGATAGTTTGATCGAGCGATCAAGCATCATCTCGTCGCGAGCGGTTAGATGAGGGGGTGGTAGCAGGCATGATGCGGGGGCTAGTAGTAGCCGCCCTGCAGGGTCCCGTAGGACCCACACAACGGGGGGTAGTTCTCGTCACACCGATCCTACGTGATCATGGTGGCCGACGTCTTAGGTTGGGTTCTTGGATATGATTGTGGGGTCTGAGGACCGGTTTTGTAGCCTGCGGGCATATTTTTGACGATATATATATATATACCGGTTTTATTTTTGGTTTTGTACATGTGATGATGTGATTTTTTTTTTTATGCATGTTTATTTATTTTGATGAATGCCGATGTTATGATAAATGTATATGTTTTTGATGTCTATGTGATATGCGAGGTGAAATGGATGAATGACATTTGTGATGATTGCACTATTATTATTTAAGAAGCTCTTTATTTACATGGTTTTTCTTTTTTGTATTTTCTGATGGTATCCTAAAGATGATAAGTAGCGAAGATGGTTTTGGGATTAATGTAAGATATTCTGAGATTCAGTCAGTTTTAACTCACTATCCATGACTGTACTTTATCTTACAAGACTTTTGAACAAGGTATGAATCGGACCTGTTTTTGACCAAGTTATTTAACATCCTTGTGTGTGCAATTGAGTTCATTTAGTGGTATTTGTTAGGATACCGCCAATGCCAGGTGGGCTTTCAACCGAACCTGTCTTGAGGATCACCTAATTAGCTCCATGAATTCCTTTGTTGTATGTACTAAGATTAATCTACGGTGTAATCCAGGGTGCCATAAGCTAGCTCATCCACATGCAAACATTGATCTGTATGCAATTTAATGTGACAGATATATCGTCATGCGGGAGGTTTACTTCTGTTACCGATAGGCTATCAACCAAATTGGTACTGAAGCTTGCCTTATGACCTATAGAATGCTGAGAGTTCCAAGGACTCAAGGTCAACTCCCTTCTTTTCTTCACTTGTATTGGGATACTTGCTCATTGTAGTGATGAAATCACTGTTTATTTTGATTTGTTTTTCTTTCGAGCAAGGGATTGGGGATATGGAGTGATTAAAATCACTGTTGTTTGTGCGTTTTGATGTTTGCACTGTAGTTTGTCAAATTTAGAGTTTTGACATTTTGCAAATTTTTTGTGTTTTGCAACTGTTGAGAACTTTAGGGATTCTTAGGGAATTGGGTAGGGAGGATGCTTGTCCTTTTGCCAACTCTCAGCATTCTAGGGGTCATTCGCACAGGGGAATGAGCAATATAACTGTTTATCACGAGATTCCAGGCAAAGGAAACACTAATTATGCGATGTAAGACGAAATGTAACGCTTTATCCTTATGCACCAAAACAAAGGAAAGAGACAATTTAAAAAGGAGAGAAAAGATGTAAAGAAATCACAGCCCTCTTTATTCAAATATCTTATCCTCGGTTACATAGACGTCTCCTCCCTTTTTAGGGGCTAGGAGCATTAAATTTGTCATTGTTACAATGTGCGATTTAGTCTTCCTCCTTCCGCGTGCCCATGATTGCAATGGGCGGGCCAAGATGATGTCGTCGCTGATGTCGATGAGTTCCTAACCTCCGTTGCTTCTCCTGTGAACAAAGAAACAACCAAGATGTTAGTAGCATCTGCCGCAAATGAAAAGCATTTGTTCTCTAAAACTAACGAAATATGCATGTAAATATTTGCCTGAAACAGTAATTACAGTGAGTCCAAATGGCTTCAAAACTTGACAAAAGATAAGAAAAGTTACCAGAAGGCCACTGCCACTGAGACATCTAGCCAATCTACCTTCAACTGGAATTCGTCCCTGGTCAGGATGAATTCTGACTGCAATTCGTCCCTGGCTGGGACAAATTCTTCTGTGTTTGGGGAAACCGACCTGATGCTGCTCCAATGTCGGATCCCGAGACCTGCAAAATGCCTAAAAACAAGGGGGTTGTGTAATTGGGGCCATTTTGGGATGACCCAGATGGTCGTATTCTCCCAATTTGGCCTCCACCATCGGGAATTTGACCTCGACACCTGCAAGTCAGCAAAACAACAAAGCAACACAAAATATACTAGAATCTGACCAAAAGTTACAAAATTGCAGCTATGGGTTAATCAAACCTAATAACACAAAATGCAATCTAAAAAGTAATCTAAAATGCTCTAAAACTTAAAATAGGACTTGGGGAGTGCGGGGGTGCCCAAGTGGGCCTCCCACCGTTGGCACTTGATTCCGGTGCCAATCCACTAGGGATGGGCCCAAAACATTTTAGGATTGGGGGGACGGTGAATTGGTTGGTTCAGGTGTCCATGTGTTGGATTTGGGTCAAGTTCGAGCTTCCAAAGGCCACCCAACAACCTCCCTTGCAAAAGAGATTGGTGGATGTGGGAAGGTGAACCAAAAGGGATGCAAGTGGGTCTTCAACTCGGCGACACTTCGTTGCTTGAAAACTCCTTCAACCTGTATATCTTGGGTGAGAAAAGTCCCACCTTTTATAGACCCATGGGGTCTCTTTTGGGAGGGAAGCACAAATGCCATGTGTTGGTCATAGGCGCCATGTGGCAGTCTTGTCTTCCCATGAGGGAGGGGAGCCCTCCGTTGACTTGGGCTTTGATAAATGCCTTTTGTGACAGTCTTCTAATGGCCCCTTTGTCCACCTACACACGCATGCAAGGCAGGAGTCATCAACTGACTGTTCTGGGCTGCCACTTGGCACCATTTGTCTTTTTGCCCGTTAAGCTTAGAATTCGTCCCACCTAGGGATGGATTCAGAATTCGTCCTAGGGTGGGACGAATTCTATTTTGAATTCGTCCCTGGGTGAGACGAATACTGGGAAAAGTGTCCAAGTGTGCCAAATTGCTTCTTGACCTGACACAATTGCTATGAAAGTGGTTAAGACCACTGTTTATCCTCTGAGGGCTGCCCTGGGGGCTGTGTTTGTCAAAGCGATCAGTGTTTGCAGTCACATAATCGGATTGGTGCTGTTTTGGTGTCTACAGTTTCAATCTCGTAGAAACAAATTCCAATAGTTCACCCATTCGTCTTGCAATCTTGAGCGTTCCTAGCACAATTTTTGCTTATCATCAGTGGATTTGATCGACTGTAGGAAGGACTTTGCCCTGACATTGTCCAATTTAGTCTTTCCAGCAGACTACATCCGGTGAATCCCATCTTAAAAGACCTCAGTCGATGAAAAATGATCCTTGCAACTCGATCCTTCCTTTAATTTTTTCTTCGATACTTAAAGAGCATCTCTTTTTACTTTCCCTTACACTAGTCAAGGTGATCGAGAGCCCTCCTAAATGCCAACTCCTATCAGAATACCTATCTGAGTTGGAAAGGCTTACTGTATCAGAGTTAGTAGCACTAAAAACCATGGGCCATTTGAATTTACCACCATGCACCCCAAAGGAGGATACAGATAGTTCTCTTGTCTAAAACTTAAGACATGATCCCTAGCCCTAGCATAATTTTGAGTCACTAGAAATTTCATGTGTATAGAGGGAATATTTGGGCACAAGAAATTTCGAAGACAACAATGGAATAATGTCAATAAAATTTACATTCTCGGGCATGTCAATTCCATTTTCAGCTGCCATGAATTCAATTATTAACAGGATTAAACCTTGGTGTAACGGATTTAGTCTCCTACCATTTTTGAAATCCAAAAGTTATTTCTTCAACAAATGACACAATAATATTGGAACATTCATATACCTTCCTCTCCTTAATTAATTGAGAAACATTACATGATAGCTTTTGACAACTTATCGTGAGGGATCTAGAAATAAATAGTCCATAATGATTAGGATAACTTGATCTTAAGGAGGCTAGAGGGCCTTAGCTCTGAACCCACACTTCTCATTTGGTAGGAATTCACCTTCATCAAGAAAAAATCCTAACTCCATAAGCAGGGAATGGACATCCCTATTATGGTAGTTCTCATCCAAAGAAAGGTCAATCGCCTTAGCAATAAGATCATCATCAATCTTGAATCTCATATTGTCCACCTTGTTCAAGCCTTCACACTAGGAGTACACCATCCACCTAGAAAGCATGAGATTATACCCATAAATTTTCCAATACAATCGAGGAGCCCATACCTGCTCAGAATATTAGTCACCTCCTCATTCACAACTAGAGCCACAGACTCAAGATAAAGTTTTGGAAACACAACTTTCGACTTTAAACCTTTTGATTTCCCCATTTTCCCAGACTAGACTCTGCAACACTCAGAAAAAATATCAGTCGACCAGAAAACTAAACACTTCGAACCAGTTTCATAAAAATGCCAGGGAATGGTTCTAAATACTTTCTTGCACAAAATCCTAGGATGACTAAAATGACAAAGAAATAAAAATAGAGGCAACATACACTGATTATCAGTCAATAATTGAAACCACAATCAAAATTTAATCCAATTATGAACCTCCACAAGTTTCCTTGGAGCATATAAAATTGGACCACCTCAGAACCTACAACCTCTTTCAATAAGGATTGAAATCACATGGATTACCGGAGGAGAAAGACACCAGCAGACCAAGCACTAGACCAACAAGACACCATTATTGTCTGCCACCTGGATGGGGTGTTCGAATAAGATACATGAAAGAAACTACACAACATAACTTGGGCCCTAAAAAGGAGCCACACAACATAACCTGGACCCCAGAAAGGTCACATTCTGTTAGCATTAAGCAAATTAGACATATTGTCTTAAAAATTAGATCTCCAATCTGATATTCCAAAATACACAACTCTCCAATTCGCTAGAAAATATACCACTTTATTCCCTTGTTCGATTTGGACTTCCTCCATAAGACTAATTATTCTCTTAGTTTCTGATATCTCAGTAAAATCCCACCTATCTATCACCTTTTAATTTATTTTATAACATCTTGGGTCCAAATTTTCGTCTTAGTTGCAATTAAGAATCAACATAGGAATTTGCTTTTAACCATACTTTATTTTATCTAAAATGACGTTAGTAAAACCAATATGTTTGGGCTTTTAAAGCATCTTGAAAATCCAAATCTCATTTTTAGTTCAAAATATTATTATAATAAATTTAAAATTATATATTTTTTATTTTATATGGTAAAATGGTACAAATATGGGCAGGCTGTTCGACTTTTTATGGCCGCACAATATTTAGATCTCCATACAGTCCCCTTTTATAACCACCATGCCATATTATTTTAAACATTTTATGCCGTTAAAAGCACCACCAGGAAAAGGATTTCAATCTTGGACCTCCGCCACCCTTACAGGGTTTGGGGGAACCAATTGGTCTACACCTGAGACCTAAAACTTTAGTTTGCGGTGAAAACTGCACCAAAGAAACTCTTGAACCCCTGGGCCACAACTATCGAGAAATTAGTTTTTTTTATTGTGTTCCATTTTGCATCGCAAAGGTTCAAACCGAGGATTTCCCATTCAACAGGGCCAAGATTACCTTCTCCAACTGCACTACATAAATTTAGTTGTCTAGGATAATGCAGGTGCATAAGTGCCTGCCGTTCCCTTTGCTTTGATCAGCTATAACTTTGCTTTGATCAGCTATAACATGTATCTTGGACGACATTTTAGAATTTACAAATATCACAACACCTGAGTTGAACCCGAGTAGTCTTAGACCTGGAGGTATTAAAAGGAATAAATGTATTGTAATGCGAAGAAGTCTTAATGACCCACATAGGGACTCGGCCCAGAGGAGAGCCTATAATTCAGTATTGTTGTTGCTGCTTCTCTCATTTTCATAGGACCCGCGTTGATATATGCGTGGCCGATTCCAGGACTTGAACCATAAGGAAGTTTATTCTTCAATATGCTTGCCTTCCAACTAGCCTTCACAGGTCCTGCATTAATATATGCATGCCCTACACCCGGACTTGAACCAGATGGGACTTTATTCTTCAATGTACTATTTTTCATACGAGGTCGTATGACTTCCATGCGACCCACATGACTTTTAATCTCGTGGTAGTCTCCACTGATGAGATTGTGATCGGGGGAATATTAATGCTGCACTGGTTTACGCTTTAGGATTCGAGCTGCATGGGCAGATTTAATATGGAATGCTATTGCAATCAAAATAAGCAACAACAGGGCCTGCTTCATTATGATTAGAGAACAACTCCTCCCCCTTAAAACAGTTAGTGAAGAGATCCAAAAATATAACGTAATGATAAATCAAATATATTGATCTCGTCTGCAGAACAAAGGAGACTAAAAAGCTGGAAAACAGTAATGGAAAATTTAAATACACACCGAACTTGAAGGTACGTGGCCAGCAGTGTAGGTATATTAATATATAGGGAAAGGAAGCAAGCAGCCATAATTTCTTAGATCCAATATGGAATTCATTTTTCGGAGTTGACTGTACGCTATATTTTGAAACAAAAGCCATGTTTTTTTATATTCAAGGCAGAAACTAAGGGCGTTATTACATGTTGCAGGTCCAAGCGGATAAAGTAAAAATAAAAGTTCAAAATAGGACTTATTCTTTTCCATAGGCGTGATCAATAGAATTGGAATGGCTCTGGCATAGTCCTCTAAGGAGTTCCAAGAATATAACTATACTTCTTATCGTGGTGAACCAACAAAAACCACGTGTAGAAAATATTTATTTCTACGTCTTTGACTATATCCCGGCAACCTTTAGTTTTGTTTGACGTTACGTTAAAACTCTTCAAATGTTTTTTTATTTATTAAATTTGTCTTATTTGCAGATTGTCCAGGCATACAAGCAAACAAGTACTTGTTTGAAAGCTGTCGATTAAAATGGAGTGATTGCCATGTATGGCAGCTGTGGAAAGGCTTGTTAATAAGTTTAAATCGTAATTTTTTTTTTCCCCTCGTCAAGCAACATGGAATTTGTTTATAGTGAGATTGATTTTTTTGGCCGTCTTTCAACGTAACCAGACCAATTTTATTGGCTTCCCTTTCTACAAATATTCTAAGGTATACCAGAGCCTTTTTTCAAGGGAGACTAACTCACGAGTTTGTGCAAAATGTATGCTTTGATTTTCTGAACTCGTTAAGCTTTAACTATAATGAAAGTATGATGAGAGATTCCATCCTCTCAACCTATCAATCTTTAGCTTTGGCAAGAGGGAGATTAGAGCTAGAGACCGACTCGTTGAGCTTGTCTCATCACATATGGACAGCCCAAGCTTCTTAACCCCAGACCTTTCAACCCACTTAACTTTAGTTGCGTGAAAGTGAAAGGGTGAACAGAAAAAAGGATCGATTTTTTGAGGTTGTCCCAATACATGCACATCATTGGCCTCTCAACTAATAGAGCTTTGGCTGCAATAAAAGGATGATGGGAGGAGAGTGGAGGACAAACTTGTTGAGTTTGTCGACACGATGGGTCTCTTAGCCCACTAAGCTATTGCTGTGGTGAGAGGTTGAGAAGGTGAGTGAAGCAGTAGAACCAACTTATTAAGTTTGTCCCATCACACTTGCACATCCTTCTCACTTCCCCAATTGAGTGAAGATGCATTTTACATAAAGGAACCATATGGAACCATATGGAAGATGCTTAAGGCGATTGATGATCATACAATGTGGGTGTCATGTATGTTAAAAACTATAAAGGATTTTATTATAGGCACAATAACACCTACTATTGGGATTTCTTAATCCCATATATGAAAAAACCCAACTTGCCATCTAACTCTAGTATCCCACTAGAGTTGGACTTTATCAAAAGATATATAGATGGTGTTGTTTAGTATAATTATAGTTTTTGAAGAGAAATGATCAAAAGCTCTATGAAGAGCACATAGCCCTACTTCAGGCCATCTAGATCTACCTCAACCATTCACAAATAACTTGCCATGTTAAGTACATAGTTGATCAGATGAAAAGTTAACTTAAAGTCTTCAAAGAAGGGAGAAATTTCAACTATACCTCCTACTTGGTCTTGTTCATTTTGTATCAAAAGAAGGGTTGGTTTCTCACCCTATAGCTAGACCAAGTAGGAGATGATGATAAATCTATCTTATTTATTAAATTTCTAGACATAGGCAAGACCTCCAATTATTGCTAAGATAATATGTATGAAATAATCATGGAGACATTCAAAGGAAGGCTTCAAAATTATCTAACAAGGCATGACAACTCTATGCTCTTCTTTATGATGGATTCTAAGTAGATATTATTGCCAATGGAGGACCCAATATTTCATCCACATTTATGGATTTTAAGCCATACCCTTTGAGTTCCTTGTATGCATAACTAACTACATGTTAAATTTGGATTACATGTGGCAACTTCACTACATATATAAATGGGTATAATATTTATACTTAAGTCTATGATATATATATATATATATATATATATATATATATATATATATATATATATATATATATATATATATATATATATTAAACTATAAAATTTGGTTAAAATTTTTAAAAGAATTAAATGAATGCCAAATTCAATGTCTATGTAGTCGCTTTAGTATAACCATGTTGACCATCATTGTTATTGTTATCTTGGACCCTAGGATAAGGTAGTTAGTCCTTGAATATTAGATTTAGGGTTATTATTTATTTAATCTATAAATAGGAAGAGTTATGTTGATATTTTCATACTTAAAACTTAGTCATCTCTATTAAACATATGGGACTTTGTCCACTCCAAGAGGCTACCATACTTTGCTCTCTAAGTGGTTAGGGTTTTATCTATTAGAATATGGAATTCTATTACTTGCATTATTAATTATTTGACATTGAATTTGATTTACTATTTTAATGAATGATTATTTTTATGCATTACTAATTTTATGTATTTCTAGAATTTGTTTTACAAGTGGTGTCAAACCACCAATATTGGCTCCTTCTAGCAATACAAAAAAAATGGTTTTGTGACTTAACCATTATTATTTTTCTTTCCTAAACTTAATTTTTAAAATAGTAATGAGTGTGAGAAAACCTATACAAGAGACCCACCTCATTATGATCATGTTATGAATTATTGATGTTGGGTAATGTTAGGAGGCAATTGTGATCAAGATAGTTAATAATGTTATATGACCTATCTTGAATATATTCCATAACATAAATGAATAAAGTTATGAAGCTAAATTTTTAATAAATTTGATACTATAGCAAATTATTTCATGGATGAGAAGAAGACACACAAGAATACTTTGTATAGATTGATGTTCCATAATTTCTTTAGTGAAAACAGAAGTGCATTAAATTTATGCAAAGAGGACAGTATAACAAATTGTATAATTATCATTTGTTGTTTACATTTATAGGTTTGCAAGAATTCCTTTTTGGACCTTAAAGAGGATCCATCAACATTTAAAGTTGGAACCATTGGAGGATTTTTAGCTACAATATTATTGTTGCCATCGAGTGCAAATATGTTGTCATCTAAAGTTGTGTGCTAGAAGACTTGTATGAGGATCAAAGATTGTATTCTCATTATATTTTATTGTTACTATTTATGTTTATGTACATGAATAGGTCATCTATGTATCATGTCATCCCATATCTAATTTTCTAAATAAAATCTATTTGATTGATTATTTTCTAAAGACATAGGTTGTTTGAACTAAGGGTCATTTGAGACATACATATCAATTGTGTTGTTTGAAGTAAAATTAAAGTGATTATGTCATCTATTAACCAGTTCATACCCTAGGTCATCTCCAAATGGGCCATGTAACATACAACCATCTAATCTCACATCGCAGGAGAAATAAGTTTTACTTGAAAGGAGACACAATAAATTTATTTAAAATAAGCACAAATTTATTTATTATTTTACAATAAATATGCTCTTCTTGGATATATCATGGTGTTTTATAGGAGACAATAATCATCTATTAAAGAGAAGATTTTATTTCTTATTGAGTAGTGATTAGCATTTTTATATCATGAGTATTGAAATATAGACTCTAAAGAGAAGGTATCATGATTCTAGTTGTTCAAATATGAGCTATTACATAGAAAATTTATATTATTTCATTGTTGGTAAGATGATTACCATATTTGAACATGGAGAAGACATGAAGCCCCATAAATACATATCCATGACCATAGCATAAAGGTGGAGCATTACTCAGTTGACGATAGGATCAAAGTGTTGGTATCAAAATGGAAATAAGAGGGGGGGTGAATTAGTGACTTAAACAATTTTTTCAAACCTTCTAAATATGATTTTTCAAATCTGATTTTTAGGACAACAAAGAACATAAATTCAAATCCACACAAGACACATAAAATGACATCACATAACACAAAGATATTATGGGGAAACCCAATATGGGAATAAAACCCCTACAAGAAAAATATCCCTAAGTCTACTGCTCAGATCAAGCCTCACTGCAAATGAAGTACAATGATGTTTTTATCAAAGGGGCTAAATGGAGCCCAATGAAAGGAAATGGGTCAAATGGAGCCACACCCAAAATGAATTTTCACCCACACCTACCACCATTTTGATCTAAAATATGATAAAATAAATGGCATAAAAATACCTACAATGAAATCAGAACTCACAATAGTCTGCAAGTACAAAAATCACCACATACAACTATTGTAATGTGAATAATGAATCATGAAAACCCTTGAAATTGAAATACCACTTCAGAACTATCACAACACCTAAAAATGATATACCAATATGATCCAAATAACATGCTCAATATGCACCCATAACTGCAATAACGAAATTTGAAGTATTCACACTTTGCTAAAAATTTGGCAATATTTCGGTAGCACCTCGATACGCATATTAAAACTCCATTGAAATAATGACATGCTACAACCAATATATAGAGGATAATAAATATGGAAACTACAAATGGTTTCCAAAACCATGTTCAAAAACCACTCCAAAAACTACACACCTAGCTTAGGAAATTTCCAATTTCAACATTAAAATTCAAAATAACTTCCATATGGGCACTCCACACTACCAATCAGATATAACATGCCCTAACACTCCAAAAATTATATGCCATGACCACTATAGAAAATGGGACCAATATGGATGCCACTTCCTCAAAAAGTTCCAAAAAGATGCATAATATATCCCAAAAACTACCGAAAATAGCTCCACACTACAGCACATAACTCCAAAATGGGTCCCACCAAGAGTGAACAACTTATTTTTCAATTTTCCACATTATGCAACATAAAATTAAATAATCCTCATACTTTTATGGTTGAGGACTGGAGGAAAATCTGGCACTCTAAAGGCTGGTCGAAAGTCAACTTTTTTGTCTAGCAGTGCATGCACAATGGAATACTCACTTTTGATAATCTCAGATCAAAAGGTATCATCGGCCCTTCTCAATGTGTTCTATGCTACAAGAGTGAGTAAAATACTGACCACTTGTTGTTTGGTTGCCATTTTGCCTGATAGATTTGGCTGCATTGGTTTGCATACTTTAAATTTCAAGTGGTGACCTAAATCGGATGAATATCTGGGCAAAATGGTAGAAGGGTAGATTCAAATCTAAAGCTCTTTGTTTTGGCTGGGAGATCGGGTTAAGCTTTATCTAGTGGCAAGTATGGCTGGAAAGAAATGCCAAAATTTTTAGAGAAACTTTTACTGCTCTAGACGGGGTTTGGCAGACCATTTGGAGCAAGGTTACCAAAATTGTGGTTGTTCATGTGGAGGAGGAAGCTTAAATTTCCATTGGAGCTATGGACGACCGTGGTGAACTGCTAGAGGGATAGGACAGAAATTGTTGGAAACCTCCTCCTATTGGTTGGATTAAAATAAATACTAATGGAGCTGCAAAAGGTAATCCGGGTAGAGCCAGAATTGGAGTGGTGTGCCGTGACCATGCTAGGACTATGCTCTATTGGGAATTGCAAGGCCTAGGAAGAACCACTAACAATGAAGCTGAAGCCATTGCCATTAGGTCTGCTTCTGTTTGGGTAGTGAAACATGGCCACTGCAGGATTATTCTTGAATTAGACTCGTAAATTTTGGTTGGAGCTCTGGACTACATGAGGAACTTTGATCTGAAAGCTTCGAGGTTGAGGGCTCTTGTTACCAAAATTAAATAATTATGGAATGAATTGGAGGACATGATCCCATTTTATGCGAGTAGATACTTGAACAAAGTAGTTGACTTTCTGGCTAAGATGGGTGCGGAAAAGGAGGTTGAATTTTAGTTGCACAGTGACATGGATATTGAGGATGAGGTGATTAGACAGGGTCTAGAAAGGTCCTTGCACCAATGATCAAAGAAAATGTAAAGGTTCGAAAGCTATCACGATATTGTGACATGTTGCATCGTCGCAATCGCTGGAGGAAAGTTGTCACGATATCACGACATGTTGCGTCGTCACGGTCACTGGAGGAAAGTTGTCATGATATCGTGACATGTTGCACCGTTGCGGCCATTGGAGGAAATTTTTTGTGATATCATGACATATTGCACCATCACGATTGCTGGAGAAAAGTTGTCACGATATCGCAACATGTTGCGTCATCCCGGTCGCTGGAGGAAAGTTTTCATGATATCAAGACATGTTGCACCGTCATGGTCGTTGGAGGAAATTTGTCGCGATATCATGACATGTTGCACCGTCGCGACTGCTGGAGAAAAGTTGTCGTGATATCGCGACATGTTGCGCCGTTGCGATCGCTGGAGGAAAGTTGTTGCGATATCACGACATGTTGCACCGTCGTGATCGTTGGAGGAAAGTTGTCGTGATATCGCGACATGTTGCACCATCGCAGTCGCTGGAGGAAAGTTGTCGCGATATCACGACATGTTGCACGGTCGTCATTTCTGGAGGAAAGTTATCACGATATCGTGACATGTTGCGCCGTTGTGGTCACTAGAGGAAAGTTTTCACGATATCGCGACATGTTGCGTCATCGCGGTCGTTGGAGAAAATTTGTCACGATATCGTGACATGTTACGCGGTCGGGGTTGCTGGAGGAAATTTGTCACGACTTCATGACATGTTGCATCATCACGGTCGCTGGAGGAAAGTTGTCACGATTTCATGACATGGTGCACCGTCGCGGTCGCTGGAGGAAAGTTGTCATGATTTCGTGACATGTCGCTCCGCCGTAGCCAAGGGAGGAAAGTTGTCACGATTTCGTGACATGTCTCTCCACCGCAGCCAAGGGAGGAAAGTTGTCATGATTTCATGACATGTCACTTCATCGCAGCCAGGGGAGGAAAGTTGTCATGATTTCACGATAGGTTGCATTTTCATAGCTTAGGGAGAAATGGTGTCACGATTTTGTGACATGCTACATTTTCACGGCCAAGGGTGCTTAGGTGTCGTGATTTCGTGACATGTTGCTTTTTCATGGCCAATGGAGAAAAGGTGTCGCGATTTCGTGACATGTTGCTTTTTTGTGGCCAAGAGAGAAAAGGTGTCGCGATTTCGTGACATGTTGCTTTTTTGTGGCCAAGAGAGAAAAGGTGTCGCGATTTCGTGACATGTTGCATTTTCGCTGCCAAAGGTGATAAGGTGTTGCGATATCGTGACATGTTGCCTTTTCGTGGCCAAAGGAGAAAAGGTGTCACGATTTCGTGACATGTTGCACTTTCATGCCCAAAGGAGAAAACTGTCGTGATTTCGCAACTTGTTGAGTTTTCTTGGCCAAAGGAGGAAAATGTCACGATATCGTGACATGTTGCTTTTTCATGGCCAAAGGGGAAAGGTGTCACGATTTCATGACATGTTGCTTGTTTGCAGCCTAAGGAGAATATTTGTGTCACAATTTCATGACAAGCTACTTCATCTATTGTAAGATTGTGTTCTCTCTGAGTTCGGCTGGGAAGAATCTCTTCCCTTATTGTAATTGATCTTTGTTTTAATACAATTTTTTTCAAAATTTCCAAAAAAAAAATTAAATAATATTCACTAAGAATATGACCTCTATAACCTATGTTGCATAAAAAATTAATAAATGTATTTTTCCTCCATTCTTAAGTCTTGGAACACATTCCAAGGAACTTGAAGATGATAAAGAGTGTGTAATATTAAATTAAATAATTAAACCAATGCTCATAGATAAATAATACATTAAAACACATACGAGCAATAATCCATGCCACCAAAAATTAAAAATTAACTCTCACAAAAATTCCTCCGAACTAGGTGTGCTGGAAAACACACTATGTTATGCAAACATGGAAAAATTTATAGGATGACCACCAATCTGAATGGAAACTCTAACTACCATGTAGGATGCCATGTAGAATGGAGTTGACAACAATGACAACACTCCAAAAGGCCAACACAAAGGACATAGAGGAGAGCACATTCCAAAAGGAGAGAAAGAATGATGATGTTTTAGTTGACATGGACATGTTGTTTTATGATAGCGAGAAGAATCATGAGTTTTTTTAAATAATTTATTATTGCATGCAAAAATAACTATTTCATATGAAGGAATTCCATATTTAAACTATGAGTATGTTACCTACTATACATGAACCATGAACATGTTGTCATCTATGTTTGGACTCACCATCATTTTTACCAAATCAAAGGACTTATAAATGTTGGAGGGTGCTACATACAAGAAGTGTCATTGCTTAAAAACCATCATAAAGAAGAGCATAGATTAGTTATGGATGCATAAAATTTAAAATTATTTTTAAAATTAATCTAATCTTATGTTTCAATGTTTCTATGTCATTTATTCCAATTATAAAGGTGAAGATTAAGATTTTGTGTATGCAAATTTGAATAGATAATACAATCATTGATCAAATTTTGATTGAGATGAAGCTATTGTTTGGGTAGTTGCATATATTTTTGAAGAAATAATATTTAGATATTTTTATCCATATGAATGGTGGGAATGAGCACAAAACCATTTAAATTCTATCACTATAAAAGGATTTTTTGAAGGAGCATAATAAAAACCTGACCATAATTTAAATGTGTGATCTTTTTGTGTGTTTTAAGAATATTAACTTAATTATTTTTCACTATTACCTGATCATGTAAATGGATTTATTTAATTTTTATATATAAATTATCATAGATGTTTTATGGGAGGGCTCATCGAGCCCTTAAAATATACAATGGTTGATTATTCCAAATAGAAGAATACATGCATTAAATTATACTAGAACATTGGGAAAATATTCTAAAATAATATTCTGACGATTGTACTTGTATGAAATGATCTACGTCTCCCATACCTATTTCTTTTGCCCAAGAAGACCTTTTCAATGTCTTGTGATTTAAGGTGTTTTTATCCTAGCTATAATATGAACCAAAAAATTATTTTATAATAACTAAAGTGTCCATCAAAAATTTAAATTCTTTAAAAATTTCAAACTAAAACATTAATTTGATTTTCTATGGCTTCAACTTATTTTATGTATAAATTTCTAAATATTTTTAAATTAATATCTAAAGGGATTCAATAAATATTATATTTTTTAACATTTAATAATAAACAATAATTTATTATGACCAAGTTATCTATGAAAACGTCGTCAATATTAATTTTTAATCTTCTAAGAAGTAGCTTTAAATAATAAACTTCTAAAAGGATCTACTTGCATGTGATTATTGGAAGGTTCAATATTGCTCATATAAGAACCAATAAATCCTCTATTTGAACTTCAATTTAAATGTAAATAGTAAACATATTTTCTTTATGTAAATATTTTTTTATATATATTAAAATAATATCAATTTAAAAATTATAATGTGGTAGAGGTCCTTTATAGATTTATTGTCAAAGATAAACTAGTTGCTGAGATGTATTTTTTGAGTAACTCTACTGTGAGGAAAAGTGTTATCCTTAATAGTTTTAGATTGATGGAAATCAAACAATGTGTGGTTTGGAGTTTGATGTAGATGGCTTTAGTTTATGTTGAGGAGGTTGTCCAAATGTCTGGTGAAATTATTCATAAATTTGATTCTCTATTTTAGAACCACCTCGATTCTCACTGGTCAATTTGTAGATCTTTTTTGGTGTCTTTGGATTCCTCCTTCTCTTTTTTTGTTTTTGTTTATGCTCTGATTCTTTTTGTATCTAATGTCTTGTGTTTTATAAAAGGTTGTAGAACCCCTTTCAAAACCCTCTTTCCTCTAAATATTATAAAATATATATATCAAATTAAAATTTTAAAAAGTGCATTTTAATTCTTTTTCTTATATAATTTTCAAATTATTAATATATTTTATATTTCATTTTTTATTTTTAAAAAATGAAATTACATCTTGACCACTTAATATTAGTACAACAATGTAGTTACTATACATGTGCCACTATAAAATATTCTAACCTAATTATCCTACTTGACATTTGATGTTTAAATTTTATATTATTAATAGTATTTTGTTATATTCGTCAAGTGCTTACTACTCGGTTCTTCTTACTTAATTATTTAGATGAACAGGGTTTGGTTGATTTTATTTTTACCTAACAAACTATGAGTTATAAAAATTTCCTATATAATAAATAATTAAATAAATAATATTTTTTAAATAAATTTTATAAAAATTTCTTATATAATAAATAATTAAATAATTAATATTTTTTTAATAAATTTTATATACGATTAAGACTTTAATTACTTAAATAACTGTAAAAAATAAAGTTGAAACATCTCAACATAAATATTTACTCTATATTTTAATTAATTTATTTTTTTAAATATGATTAGTAAAAATTTAATATCATTAAAAATTATATATATTTATACTTTATTTTATTTTTCCTTGGTTGGCAAAAGTTTAACATCTTTAACGTAGTCAATTACTATATGCATTTTATATACATAATTTTTATTTTATTTTAAATTAGAATGAATAATAAAAATAATAATAATTTATTTTTAATGTTAAAAATAAACCATTGTTATTTATTTGCGTTTTTTAATGATTTTTTTTTTTTTAATAATGAACCACGTAATTTATTTATTTTGATGAAAAAAAATTAGAAGTAATGGCGAGCTATCCACTCTTTGAGCTATTTAAATATTTTTTTTGTTTTGAAAAAATATTATTTATATTAATAAAACAAAAAATATAAGACATCTTAGTAGATTATAAAAATTTGTTTAAGACATTTAACCATTAAAAATTTGCTTAAGGACATCTAACCATTTGACTTGTTTTGAACAAAACAAAGTCTTTAAAATCTTTGATTAAAAACCTATTAAAACTTTACATTAAAAATAAATATCAATAACAATAAACACAATCCCAAAAGCAATAAAAAAAACGAAAATGCAAATAACAACAGCAACATAACAATTTTTTAATAGTTTTGCATGGAGCAAAGCAATATAGAGAATAGACATGGAAAAGGGTATTTAACCAATTTCTCAATTGAAACCTCAGCAAAAATAAAAATAAAAATAATATATAAATATATATTTTAAATAATTTATTAATAAACTTATAATATAGTATATATTTTTATAATTGAAAAATAGAACACTTAACTCGGTATTTATGGATATGGATGCTTCACCAAACGTCCAAAATCAAAGAGGCCTTGGTCAAACACCTAAAACAACACTTTTCAAGTTATTTAAATAATTTGTTAAATAAACTTGCAACAATATAACTTGTTTAAAATAAATAAAAGAAACACATAACCTTGTAGTTATATACGGCTCCTTAACCGGAAAGGCATGCATATGTCACGCCCTTTGACTGAGGAAATGAATATGACAGTTTTTTAAATATTGTAGTGGTATAGTGATTAAGGTGAAGACGGAATATGTGAGGACCTGCACACCTTTCCAAAACAATTCCATGGAATTGAAAAATGACTACAGATAGATAAGTCGTGCAGGAAAACCCTTGCACACTCATGATATGCTTTTTTTTTTATCCTCTTTATTATTTTTAGTTCTTTGACCTTTATCAGATACGAAGAAGTTATATTAATTTGATTAAACTGCTTACCATTGCGGACGAATACAGAACTGCGTTGCAAAAATTACTCTTAACGTCGGACTTTTGGCATGAAGAGACACATTGATTCAACGTTCAAAGTAGAGCACTCTCGCCCTTCCAATTTAAATGAATTGCTAATTCAACATAAAAGAGTTTTTGAATCTTGGAAGTCAAGTTTCACATGCAGTATTATTATTGGGAAACCTTTGTCAATCCTTATACCTAAAACCCCTCACCTCTCAAGCAACAATTTTCGTTTAAATAAATTTGCTCCATAGACCGCCATCTCATTGAAGAATTTACAAAAAAAAAAGCGCAGCGTACAACTTGAGAAAATTTAAACAAGGTTCTGGTCAAAACAAACAGGGCAAATAACGTAAGCATCTGTAAACCAAAAAGGAAAGGTTTATTATTCAAGCACGCAAAAAATGCTGGATATAGACATTATCAAAGTGGCAACTCAGTAAATTTTGGAGGCGGCTTTGTCAAAGTTCTTCCAATGCTTGCTTCTCACGCGAGGTCATGTTTGACATCTTATCCATAAGAGAGGAATTCGCGTTTGAATGTTATAAACTTCAATGCAGCATATGGTTCAAATCACCAGAACTGACTTCTGTATATTCATATTGGAAATCCCAACTATAAATAGAACACACTGTTTTCTGTTCCTTATATATATGTACATTGCCCCCAGTAGAATTCTGTGCACTGCACCAATTCCAGTACCCATTCTTTTTCTCTTCTTGTCTTTGGCCTGTGACTGGAATTAGGCTAGTCTTATCACTGTTAGAATTCAAGCTGTGTTGTTCCGACGAAGAGATCGATATATTCATTTTATAGATAGAGAATTGTTGTGATGGGCATCAATTTTTGTTCGATCATGAAGTCAGCCCTGCTAATGATTGTTTTGATGACAGAAGTACTGCATTTTCAAACAGGGGATGCAAGCCGAATCCTCGAGAGAAAAGCAAAGGAAAATAAGTATTCCGGTGATCTGAATCATAGAAATGGAGGCCAATACGAGAAAAGTCATGTGACTCATTCTGTCTCAAATCTGAATGTACAGCAACAGCTGAACCAACGCCTATCCACATCCAAACACAGCCCTGGCGTAGGTCACATGCAACTCATACGCCCTCACAAGAAAATTACTACATTGAAGAGTAAACTCCCATCTGGTCCAAGTCCAGGAGGAGGCCATTCATACATTAATGCGGGGCCTGTGAAGGCTAGTTGGAAGGCAGGCATATTGAAGAATAAACTTCCTTCTGGTCCGAGTCCTGGCGGAGGCAACAAATAAGTCGATTGTAATGCCCAAACCTTGTAACTGCTATTGTGAAGTTGAACGCACTGGAGAAGAGCGGAATTGAAGCACCTGCAGTGTAGGCGGCATCTTTGACTGAGGTGTTCAAGTGACTGCTTGGTGATATTGTGCAAATTCTGATAAAAGTTGAACCTGCCCTAAGAAGATGTAAAGATTTTGTGATTAAATTCAACCGCTCCATTACTTTAATAATATTTTTATGCAATTGATAATATCCTCGAAACAAAAACAAGCAGTCATCTTTACGTGTTGTATCTTCCTACCTTGCAGACGAGATGTTTTTGCATAGTATAATGTATGTTGAAGACGGAACTTTTATCTTTACGTGTCGTATCTTCCTACGTAGCAGACGAGATGTTTTTGCATTGTATAACGTATGTTGAATACGGAAACCTTGTATGCCATCTAATTTATTTTATCTTTACGCGTTGTATCTTCCTACCTTGCAGATGAGATGTTTTCGCATAGTAGAAGGTATGTTGAAGACGAAATTAACTTCTGAATGCATGCCATCTAATTTAAGCATATAAACAAATGAGATTATACGTTAGCAATGTTATAAGTAATTTGACCCGTTAATATTGGGAAAAAATTTAAACCGTACGTAAAATGATAATAAAGGAATTGCTACAAATTTATATAGATAATTGTTAATTATACTTTAAAAATTATTTATAAGTTGAGTATTCCCACCAGCAAAATGGGCCAAAAATTTTAATTAAGTTTTCGTTTTAGATTTTATGTCAAATGGTTTTAAACTCACTGAACCAAATAATTCACGTGGCTATATATTAATGAGAATCACTTATGAATGATCAAAGAATCTCATCTCTTTTTAAGGTTGAGTTTATATTTTATAAATTTATATTAATTTAAAATTAATTATACTTTAATTTATTGATACATATTGTTATTTTGGAATAAAAAAACTAAGATTATAGTTAAAGTAAAAAATATGGAAATATTATAAAGGAATCTGGATCTCTCATAGAAAATTATGTAAATTCATTGAAAAAATACAAACTTAAATTCAAACCCTTATAGGGGCAAGTCTTTGGGTTTTCATCCAGGAGACCCAAATTCAAATCTAGGTAAGAGGGGATAGGGACCCATCATAAAAACCCATGTAAACTTAAATTTTATCTATTCATTGTATGCAACTAATACATTTGTCAATAGTGTGAGTGGGAAAGAGTGCAACCGAAAGCAAGTGTGAGCACAAGCCAGGAGGGAGTTCCATCAGAAGTGAGTGCAAGCATGATTTAGGATGGAGTGTAGCATGATATAGGAGTGAGTGCATCTAGGAGAGAGTGCAGCCAAAAGTAAGTGTGAAAAGAATTTAAGAGCAAGTGCAGTCCAAAGCAAGTGCAAGCATGAGCCAGGAGCAAGGAGGAAGTGTGAGCATGAAGTAGAAATTAAAGTGTGATATAGATGAAGAAAATCTAGTGCAAGCCAAGAGAAAGTGCAATCTAAGAGGTATTACATGCCAAGATTCAGTCTGGAAGAGAGTGCAAGAGTGATTGTAGCCAAAAGTGAGTACAAGCATGAGCCAAGGGTAAGGAGGAAGTAGAAAGCAAATTGTGATCTAGTTGAAGAAAATCCAATGCAAGCTAGGAGGAAGGGTGATGTAAGAGGGATTACAAGCCAAGATTCAATCATGGTTCAAGAGCAGTGGGTTTATCGGGAGTGCATCAATGCTTCAAACCCTTACTATGAATGTGTGAAACATTATTTTAAAAAAATTACTGAAGCAAAGGAACATCGAGAAAAAGAAGAGATAAGGGCTATTGTGATCCAAGAGAATGCAAGCCAAAAGAATGTGAGGTAGGAGAGAGTGCAATTCAAAATGGAAGGTGAGCCAAGAGGGAGTGCAAGCTAAGAGTAATCCACATTAACTATTATGGAAGGAAAATCATATTTGAAAGCCCTAATGGAAAGTTAGGATGCCCTAGTTGGAAGTATGGAGGCCCAAGTTGGAGATAAGCAAAAGAGCCAATACATGGCAAGTTTGATCGAGGTAGTAGATGTTACACCAGAAGTGAGTATCAAGGATGAGATGATTGAAAATGATATAATGATTCTTAAAAGTAGAATATTAATATGTAAGTTTCATAGATCATGACTAGGATTTTTAGAGATTCAAAATTGGATATGTGAAAGTGAGGATTAAACTCAAATTGCTCTATGAATTTTCTTCATAAAGGTTTTTTTCTCATCATATTTTCTAGTTCAAAAATTAGGGATAAAATGATGGTTGGTAGCCCATGGTTTAGGGTAAGATATGCACTTTATTCGAGACTATGAAATGAATTTTTTTGTGTTGAGACAAAAACTATTAATAAGATTTCAATATGGGCTAGGCATTTTGGATTTTCATATTAGTTTATAAATAACGATGTTATGAAGAACATTGAAAATACCTTAGGAGAATTCATCAAGGACTAACTACTAAGGAGTGGGAACATGCTATATATACTCTAATATGTTTTACTATGGATATTTCAAAACCTTTCCCACAATCTATTAAGATAAAATCTAAATCAGGAGAATGGGATCAACAAGTACATTATGAAAATATCACTTTTTATTGCAGCAATTATTGTGAGATTGGACGCATGACAAGAGTTTGCAATGTAAAAACTATGAAGAAAGAGAATTTTTTTTGTCCATGAGATAAACTTCAAGATAAAGCAAGAAAATCATATAGTTATAGAATCTAGATCAGATCAAGGATATCCCACTTTGAAAGAAGAGACAAAGAAAACCTATCCATAGTATCATTTGGCAAGTTGAGAAGGAATTAAAGGTGTTGTCATATTTAGGTTTTTCTTGTTTTGAAGTGCAAGGAATAACCTCAAAAACACAATATTCTTTGTGTTTTCCTAGAAACCCTAAAGTGCAAGGATGCTCTTCTTTAGCAATTACCTTCTTATTCTACTTTAAAAAACCTAAATTATTATGGGTTTCCTCCATCCTTATTTATTTATTATGTTGCTCTTGAAACCTTGAAGTGCAAGGGATAACATCTTCATCTATTTCACTCTTATTTTTTGGAGAGGATTCTATTCTAATTGAGGAAAATGAAGATGATTTACTTAGAATAAAATTGAACTAATTTTTTAGCTTTGTTTAGGATTTCTCGCTGATTGATGAAGATAAAATTATTGTTGGGAACAAAAAAAGAGAGGAAGATCAAGAAGCAAAGATAAAGAGAAAAAAAAGAAAAAGAATGATATTGATACGAGGAAACAAAAGCAAATATCACAAGTATTAACAAGAAGTGGGGCCAAACCCACAAATAAAAAAATAGCAATGAAAATAATAACTTGGAATATTAGGGGAATGGATAAAAACACTAAAAAAAGTATTAAAAAATGGTAAGGTTTTTATAGACAAGATATTTATAAATATAGAAGTTTGAGCAACAAATATTTTAACTATTAGAAGTAATTAATTTCATCATGGTAGAATTTAATATCAAAAGGCATCTCATATAAAAGGAGGAAGATGGATATTGATAGAAAAACAAATAAAAAATATCTTTGATCCAAAGATAAAGTTGAATATCCTTTAACATGTTAAAAATATAATGAGAGAAATATAATGTTTTGTTTTTATAATGGGAGTGGCCCCTCTAAAAACCATAGATAACTTAATAAAAACCAAACTATGAAAACATTAAATTATTTGAAACAAAAACCTAAAAACTACTATCTATCAATGGTCATAATTCATAAAAATGAGAAAAACGTTATAACATGTTTGAAAATCAATATTTTTTACCATAAACAAGAAAAATATAATATAATATTAATTTAAAAAAAAAAATTTAGTGGATAGTGAAATAATTTGATTACTTAAATATAATATTTTTACTCATTTTTCAATTAGTATGTATCAAGGCTTCATATTTGAATCCATACTTATTTTTACTACTTTTATTATATAATTTCATATGATAATACTTTTGCATGAATTGATACATTATTTTAAAAAAATTGATATTTATATTAATAATATTCATTAATTATTTTAGTTATAATTGCTAATCTATCCTTTAGAATAATAAAAGTAGTATATATAATAATGTTTCATTCATACTTCATCTTATACGTAAAACAAACAATAAACATGTCAGCATAGAATTTGATGGTAACCCCAACCTTCTCACTTGCCAAAGAAAGTAAATGGCATACTAAAGGTTTTAGAGTCTTTCATCTTTAAATTTAAATAATTTTAATGCAATATTCTATATCTTGTATATAGGCAAAATCGTTTTTATATATTTATATTATTATAACAAAATATATATCATAATTTAACATGTTCAACAGTGGAGCAATCTCGCCCTTCCATTTGATATAGACTGTGAGTTCATCAGAAAAATGATGGTGAATCTTGACTTGTACTATTATTAATGGTAAGGCTTTGGCAATCACACTCAGTAAACAATCTTCGTATAAAATAATTTGCTCCATAGACGGGCGTCTACTTGAAGAATTTACCAAGGAAATCTAATCAATGTTCTGGTCAGAATAAACAAAGCCAGTGACGTTGTACGTTGTAGCACGGAAATGGACTTTTTTAAAATGAAAAAGTAAATTTTGGAGGCGCTGTGTCAAAGATCTTCCAATGCTTGCGCATCACGCGAGGTCATGGATGACATATTTGCTTTTATTTATGCGCAAGCATGGATGACATATTTGCTTTTATTTATTTAGTCATTGTCTTCACAAACGTGATAATTATCTAAAAAGTTATGCTAAAGATTCAATCAGGTTATCAATGTGGACGACGCTTGGACCAGTTGAATACAATAAAATATTTGTTAACAATGGAATTTAGGTATGACTAACAAAAATGAATTACTTAGACATAATCTTAATAAAATAAAGAAAATTTATAATGCATCCTTTTGATATGTCGTTTCATTCGAACAAGCATAATAATTAATATTGCAATTTCTACTTTTATTATTTTAAGCGAACATGTTATTTGTTTTTTGGTTATCGAGGAGGATTTGTTATAACCACACTATTTTTAGAAACTAACAAGTGCAGGGCTCAAATCACATGAGCTGCCAAAAGCAAACCTATTTCAGGAGGATTCAAATTAGAGTACTAAAGACTGCTTCCACCAAACTTATTCCACCAGGATTCAAATCAGACTACTATGGACTGCTTCCACCAAACCTATTCCACCAGGATTTCAGACTACTACCTTTGCAAATAGACTCCCAAGAGGTTTGAAAACTGATGTCTTCTTGATAGTCAAACAAACACTTACAAATCCACCTAGAAACATATTATCTTATTCTCAAAAGACTTTATTATTTGTATATTTATTTTTTGGTTACATAAGTGAATTGGTTACAACCACAAATTTTAGTAACTGTCAGCGCAAGGTTCAAACCATCAATGACTGCTTCCAACAAACCCATCTCGTTAACGTTAATCCGACGTAATATGGGGACTGTTGATCGCTCGAGGGGTTCGTACCGTCATCGTCGGTGTGGCATATCACTCAGAAGAGTCAGAACAGACTACTGTCTTTGCCAAGCTGGGCATGCCCATGATTTTTGAACCTATGTCTTCTCTTGATAAGTGCCCAAGCTTACCAATCCAATAGCCCTGCACGGATCATTATATTATTATATTAAAAGAAATATTATAGATATAAAGTTTTAAATATATTTTTAATTATTATTTAAATTTAAGTAATTATATAATTAAAATTTATTAATGATTTAATAAAAAAATAATTATTTATTTTAATAATGAAAAAATTGTAATTTAATTTTACCTTTATTTTAATTAGTGATATGGATATGAAACCCTTAATATATCAAAAATATTATATAATCATACTATAACAATTTGTATTTCATGGCAAGATTCAATTAGTATTTTTTAATTTAAAATTAAGAACTTTAACCAATTAAATTAATACTATTAATTTTTTAATTTAATTTTATTACAATATATTTAATTTTAATTAATAATATTTTTAAAAATATTTTTTTTAATAAATATTTAAATAAAAACTAATTATTTATATATAATTATTTAAGGTTGAAGACAAAGACATACAATCCTTGCTCATACCTAGTTAAACCCATCAATTGGTTAAGACTTTTAGCACCTTAGATACAGGAGAGTATCTTCTATTGAACACTATATCTATATATACATATATTTTTTGAATTTACATGGTGGAAATGGTAGCCGCCACGAATCCGGGTAGGTTGTCCGACTTTTTATGGCTGTCACATCTGCATTGTTCGCCCTAGAATCCCCTAGAATCCGCCACACAGATCTTCGCGCAGTCCGCCCCTATAACCACCATGCCACAATCATTTTAAACCTTTTACGCCACTAAAAGCACTAGGAAAGGGACAAGCGTTCAGTCCGACGAGGCTCGAGATTTGAACGTTGGACCTCCGCCCCCCTTATGGGGTTTGCATGAACCAATTGGTCTACACCTCGGACCTAACACTATATCTATATTTTAGAACATGCATCATACGCAAATTAAATCATTTAATATTTATTAAATTTATTTTTATAATTTTTATAATAATTAATAAATGATTGTATAGTATTTTAAAAAAAAATTAAAAATATTATTTATATGTAAAAATATTGACCTGTTTTGTAATTATACGTTTATAGAATTTTAGTTTATTATTTTTAAAAGAATTCTTCCACCTATATTTAAATTATTTTATTTTGGAAACATATTTGCATCTTCTACTTTATTCATGCATTTTGGAAACATATTTTGTAAAAATAGGTTGCCTTGGTCTGAGCGACCACGAACAGAGGGTTCTACACCGTCAAAGTCAGCTGGGGGTCGCACCCGACCCTGCCCGCACCAACATTATCAATTGGATTTTGGATACCCAATTTAGCTTTTTGGTAGGAAGGAGACTTGAACCTAGGACCTCCCTTGGAGGATTTCCCTCTCCTCTCCAACTCACCTACAACACCTGGGTAAAAATCTAATTTATAGTAGAAAACACCCCTTTCGAGGTGGCATTTTCAATAGGTTGGGCATAGGAGGAATGGAGCCTTGTCGGCCTCTACCAGCACATAGGAAATTCCTAACTATATCATATATCTACAGGATGGAGACAAGGGGAATAGAACCTAAGTCGGCCTCTACCAGCACCCAGGGTATTTACCACTGCACCACAACTAGTAGATAAAAATAATTTATAGTGGAAAACACCCCTTTTGAGATGCCACTTTCAACAGGTTGGGCATAAGAGGAATGGAGCCTTGTCGGCCTCTACTAGCACATAGGACATTCCTAACTATACCATATATCTGCAGGATGGAGACAAGGGGAATGGAACCTAGGTCGACCTCTACCAGCACCCAAGGCATTTACCACTACACCACAACAAGCGAGATCTATTCATGCATTTTAAAATAATATAAACTTCCTTTTAAAATAAATTAGTTTAGCAATTTTTTTATGCTATTAAAAATAAATATAGCAACCAACCCAACCAGCCCATCTACAAAAACCTAAAAATTGCATTTCAAAGATTGAATATAGACAATCAAAAGGGCCAAAGGAAAAATAACTAACATCTAAAAGAATATATTCTAAGCAAGGACCCACTAAAACCTCTCCCAAATTGAATCTATACCTAAACCAAAAATAAATCGAAACTATAGAGACCTTACCTATACTAGATATATTATGTAAATTGCAAGGGCCTCCCCCTATTCATGTGAAATTTAATACTCTAAGATACAAACTTTATTAACAAAAATTAGGATTAAATATCTTTTCCTAGCAAAGGGCTGGAAATATTTACAATTTTCAACATCCATCTTCAACAAAGACTAAGAGTCATTGGTGATCTCTAACTCTATCTCCTTTTTCCTCAAAGCTTTTATTGATGGTCTCCAAATTTTATGCTCTACCCCAACATCTAAATATCCCATTTATGACTTCTCAATTTACAGCCAAGAAATCCCTTCACCAATGATAATGAAATTATCTTAAAAGAACTTGACACCAAAATTATTCTTATCCTACTTATGTTGGCAATTTGATAGCATTGTAATATGAGAATATAGTTGATCCTTGATATCCATGATGGCATCTAGTTTAGAAAATTGTTCCTCCATATTCTTCAATTTGGCCTCCATTGCTTGTTAATGGGTCTTTGAGGGCACTAACTAAAAATAGAATGTTATTTTTAGTAGTTACTATTTTTAACAAGGTTTCCAAATAATACTCAATAAAAAAAAACAAGGGTTCCAAAATAGTGTATGGGTGTTATATACCAATCTGAAGAGCTTAAAGAGACAATCATAATGGGCTATATCCCAAAATGACAATTTTTGGTAACCTAGACTACTAATTTTAGTAAGGGTCTAGAAAATTGTTTGGGTGCTATATATGAAAATGATTAACTAAATGAGAGGATCACAATAAGCTATATCCCAAAATGATATTTTTGAATAGTGTAGACTTGTTTTTGTTATAGGGATTTTCAAGTGGCATATTTGCTCCCAATATTTCTAAATTTCACTTATTCTATCTTGTAAGATTTGCTACTGATATGGTGGGTAGGGAAGATATGGATTTTATTTTAGGGTTTGTGTAATATCCACAACCCTCTATTATACCATCATGATGAACAATAGTGCTTGGACCAATATTTTTTGGTATTAATATTAAAAGAGAGTTTTGAAAGGAGCCTCACAACATTATACAACAAGTAAGCCCAGAGGCCAATAAAAGCACAAGATGACCTTCATAAGGGAGGCCCACCTAAAAGGACAGTAAGGTATTACAAACCGAGGCAAGCACCCCCTAGGGAAGGGGAATCGAGGGAGTTCACACCATCCCCATGAAGGCAAACTAGGGAGAAAAACCCAAACAACTCGAACCTAAATAATAGCAGGATAATGCGGAGGGGTAGAAACTACCAATCCTTCCCCAAAGTTGGGGCAAGAAACTACCAACCCAAGCGCTAAATAATAGTTCTTGGACCAATATTTTAGACCACTACACAAGGAGGATTTCACACATACCCTTGACCATACTACTTGCCTCTCTAATAGTATAGGAGGGCAATCTTGTTGAGTTTTGTACTTGGTGTACTATGGATTTTACATAGTCGACTGGTTTTCTATATATGAAGGTTTGGATAAGGGTTTCTATAGGGGTCTCTTGAGATATCCAAAGATACATAGAAGTTCAAATCCATGTACAAATGCTATCTAAGGCCTAGGTATTGTATCCTAATTGCCCCTCAATTCAGAAGATACTTTATGAGTAATCTAACGTAGTCAACAATGATAGCTCATTTGTATGATTTTAAAATTATTGAAATATCATTTCTAACATATGGACCTAGGATAAGCAAAAAAACAAATTGCTCATAGCAAAATCTTATCAAGCCCCAAAAAGGGTTTTAATACTACTTGTAATGCATCCCTTCTACTCGAGACAATATTTAACCTCAAATCCTTCATGCAATGTTGAAATAAGATAAGAAATTCAATTCCAAGGAAAACATAACCATGATCCACATAATATTAATGAAAGCAACATTTATTTAGGTAATAAAAACATACATGCATGAATCATAAGAACAATAATTTTAGGAATCCAAAATGATAAATTTTACCATCGTAGACCTCTTTGAGGGGGCAACCTCCTTACAAAATATGCAAAATCTTCTCTAACCCATGAGAGTTACATATTTCTCATTTTATAACTTTTTTAGGAATATTTCATGACATATTATGACAATATTCTTGATTCACCTAATTTATAGTAGTTATTGAAAGCACGAGATTCCGGTCAAAGGAAACACCAAGTGCGATTGCATTCAAAATTAAGTACGCTTAAGTCCTAGAAATGTAAATTGCATGAAACAGAAAAGAGACACATTGGAAAAGACACAATCAAATAGAGAAAACACAGCCCTTTCATTAATTTCCCTTTGATATCTGTTACAATGATGTCTCCTCCCTTTTCAGGGGCTAGGAGCGCAAATAGAGTTTGATTACAATCAATAAATGATTCCTCTTTTCGCGTGCCCACGATTGCAATGGGCGGGCCAAGATGATGCCGCCGCTGATGTAGATGAGTTCTTCGCCTCTGCTGCTTCTCCTGTGAACAAAGAAATGACCAAGACGTCAGTAGCACCTGCTGCAAATGAAAAGCGTTTGCTCTCTAAAACTAACGAAATATGCATGTAAATATTTGCCTGAAACAGTAATTACAGTGAATCCAAATTGCTTCAAAACTTGACAGAAGGTAAGAAAAGTTACCAGAAGGCCACTGCCACTGAGGCAGCTAGCAAATCCACCTTCAACTAGAATTCGTCCCTAGGCAAGATGAATTCTGACTGTAATTCGTCCCTGGGTGGGACGAATTCTTCTAAGTTGAAGAAACCGACCTGCTGCTGCTCCAATGTCGGATCCCAAGACCTGCAAAACGCCTAAAAATAGGGGGGTTATGTAATTGGGGCCATTTTGGGACGACCCAGATGGTCGGATTTTCCCAATTTGGCCTCCACCCTCGGGAATTTGACCTTGACACCTGCAAGTTAGCGAAATGACAAAGCAATACAAAACATCCTAGAATCTGACCAAAAGTTACAAAATTGCAATTATGTACTAATCAGACCTAGTAACACAGAATGCAATCTAAAAAATAATCTAAAATTCTCAAAAACTAAAAATAGGACTTGGGAGGTGCGGGGGTGCCCAAGTGGGCCTCCCACCGTTGGCCCTCAATTTTGGAGCCAATCCACCAGGGATGGGCCCAAAACCTTTTAGGATTGGGGGGTCGGCGAATTGGTAGGTTCAGGTGTCCATGCATTGGATTTGTGTAAGGTTCGAGCTTCCAAAGGCCACCCAACAACCTCCCTTGCAAAAGAGATTGGTGGATGTGGGAAGGTGAACCAAGAGGGATGCAAGTGAGTCTTCAATTCGGCAGCACTTCGTTGCTTGAACACTCCTTCGACCTGTATGTTTTGGGTGAGAAAATTCCCACCTTTTATAGACCCAAGGGGTCTCTTTTGGGAGGGAAGCACAAATGCCAAGTGTTGGCCATAGGCGCCATGTGGCAGTCTTGTCTTCCCATGAGGGAGGGGAGTCCTCCATTGACTTGAACTTTGATAAATGCTTTTTGTAACAGTCCTCTAACGGCCCCTCTGTCCACTTACACATGCGTGCAAGGCAGGAGCCCTTAACTGACTGTTCTGGGCTGCCACTTGGCACCATTTGCCTTTTTTCCCGTTAAGCTTGGAATTCGTCCCACCCAGGGACGGATTTAGAATTCGTCCTGGGGTGGGACGGATTCTATTTTGAATTCATCCCGGGGTGAGACGAGTACTGGGCAAAGTTTCCAAGTGTGCCAAATTGCTTCTTGACCTTACAAAATTGCTATGAAAGTGGTTAAGACCACTGTTTAACCTCTGAGGGCTGCCCTGGGAGTCTGTGTTTGCCAAAGCGATCAGTGTTTGCAGTCACGTAATCGGATTGGTGTTGTTTTGGTGTCTACAGATGCCCCTTTTTGGGAAGCGCTGCGGGTGACGCAGTCTTGAGCAAAAATAGATAACCAAAGAACTAATGATTAGGGTTTCTTGGTAACCTAACCAAATTTTGATGCCCCAAGTATGGAAAGGGCATGCATTCTTGAATCCTTGCTTCGACGAGCTAAGGAATTTGATTTCAAGTATTAACCTATTTTGGTGAGGTGTGACTTGAACTTAGACATTGATCGGTCATGAACAAGTGAAGGGCGTTTTTATCCTCAGGGGGAACCTTGTGTTCATGATTCACGAAATGCCAAGTGTTTGATTGATTTGATTGTTGCTTGTTTACTGCCCCAAGCAGGAGCGTGATTGTCTTTGTCAATGATTCTTTGAATGCATGTCATTTTCCTTAATTGGGTATGTGATTGTTGATTGGTGACTAAGTGTGACTACCCCCTCAAGAAACGAATCGATGAGGGAATGACCTTCGTGAGAGAAGCGACGAGTCGCTTGACCCAAGATGACTTGTGCAAGGTTGCCTTTAGAGGGTTTACCGTTAAGCGTGTGCAATTTTTCCAACATATGGACCTATTTTTGGCGGGTGTTAACCCTTTTGGTGATGTCATAATGAGGTGAAATCATCGAAAACCTATTTCCCGTGGAGCGGTCCGGCTATGATAGCCTTCTTGGGGAATTAGGAGAGCGATAATTTGAACCCCGACATCGATTTTCTTTTCCCATAGGTTAAGTGCAAGAGCACTTGTGTCCGAAAATGTTTATTGCTTGTTTTGTGTTGCATTTTTTGTTGTTTTGTTGTTTTTTGTGGCACCATTTTGAGATTAAATTGTCAAAACCTGTCTTCCCGTGGAGCGGTCCGACTATGGTAGCCTTCTTAGGGAGTAGGATAGTGATAATTTGTGACCCCGATGTCGATTTTGTATGCCCATGTTGTCAGTTGCATTTGCAATCTTGTTAGGCAGTTTTATTGTCTGTTTTTAGTGCATTTTTAGTCATTTTTCTTGATTTTTTTTGTGTTGGCCTGAATTCGTCCTTGGGTGGGACGAATTCCAGCTGGAGAATTCATCCCTGGGTGGGACGAGCGCTGATCAGAGCGCTCGTCCCAATCAAGGATGAATTCCAGTGCAAAGGGCCTATTTAAGGGCCAAAACTTGATTTTGGGCTCATTTGTGTCATTTTTTTCTTGCGATTTTGGAGCTCTGGGAGGAGGAGGTAATTTTACGAAGCGAAGCGCTCGCTGGAATTCTCTCTGCCATCATGAGTGCACAAACTGGTTCGAGCGGCGGAGCCGAGGCGAGACCTGTAAGTGACCCTAGGGTTTATTTTGCTTTAATTTAATGCATTGTTTTTGTGTTACGCTTTTCAAAACTTTAAGATTTTTTGTGATGTTTTTGTTTAACGACTAAGGTTAAAAACCCTAGAACTAAAAATTTTATCTTTTTCATTTATTTATTTATTTATTTATTTGTTTGCTTGCAGGTTGTTAGGATCCGCTACCGTGTACCCGCTGCATTTACTGAGGCACGATTGGCCTTGACTGATGGTGACTGGGAATGGATTGATGCCCTTGGGCTCAAGCAGGTGGCTCGACTGGAGCCTGTGGTTTTAGATCAGGCCTATCTGACAGCCCTGATCAAGCTTTGGGATCCGTGGACCAATACTTTCCATCTCCCGATAGGGGAGATGACTGTGACTCTTGAGAACTTCTATCGGTTTCTTCGGATTCCGATAGATGGTCGTCCCAACGTGATCACCACTGAAAGCACGAGATTCCGGTCAAAGGAAACACCAAGTGCGATTGCATTCAAAATTAAGTATGCTTAAGTCCTAGAAATGTAAATTGCATGAAACAAAAAAGAGACACATTGGAAGAGACACAATAAAATAGAGAAAACACAGCCCTTTCATTAATTTCCCTTTTATCTCTGTTAGAATGATGTCTCCTCCCTTTTCAGGGGCTAGGAGCGCAAATAGAGTTTGATTACAATCACTGAATGATTCCTCTTTTCGCGTGCCCACGATTGCAATGGGCGGGCCAAGATGATGCCGCCACTGATGTAGATGAGTTCTTCACCTCTGCTGCTTCTCTTGTGAACAAAGAAATGACCAAGACGTCAGTAGCACCTGCTGCAAATGAAAAGCGTTTGCTCTCTAAAACTAATGAAATATGCATGTAAATATTTGCCCAAAGCGATGAATACGGTGAATCCAAATTGCTTCAAAACTTGACAGAAGGTAAGAAAAGTTACCAGAAGTCCACTACCACTGAGGCAGCTGGCCAATCCACCTTCAACTAGAATTTGTCCCTGGGCAGGACGAATTCTGACTGTAATTCGTCCCTGGGTGGGACGAATTCTTCTGAGTTGAAGAAACCGACCTGCTGCTGCTCCAATGTCGGATCCCGAGACCTGCAAAACACCTGAAAATAAGGGGTTATGTAATTGGGGCCATTTTGGGACGACCCAGATGGTTGGATTTTCCCAATTTGGCCTCCACCCTCGGGAATTTGACCTTGACACCTGCAAGTTAGCGAAATGACAAAGCAATACAAAACATCCTAGAATCTGACCAAAAGTTACAAAATTGCAATTATGTACTAATCAGACCTAGTAACACAGAATGCAATCTAAAAAATAATCTAAAATGCTCAAAAACTAAAAATAGGACTTGGGAGGTGCGGGGGTGCCCAAGTGGGCCTCCCACCGTTGGCCCTCAATTTTGGAGCCAATCCACCGGGGATGGGCCCAAAACCTTTTAGGATTGGGGGGTCGGCGAATTGGTAGGTTCAGGTGTCCATGCGTTGGATTTGTGTAAGGTTCAAGCTTCCAAAGTCCACCCAACAACCTCACTTGCAAAAGAGATTGGTGGATGTGGGAAGGTGAACCAAGAGGGATGCAAGTGAGTCTTCAATTTGGTAGCACTTCATTGCTTGAACACTCCTTCGACCTGTATGTTTTGGGTGAGAAAAGTCCCACCTTTTATAGACCCAAGGGGTCTCTTTTGGGAGGGAAGCACAAATGCCATGTTTTGGCCATAGGCGCCATGTGGCAGTCTTGTCTTCCCATGAGGGAGGGGAGTCCTCCATTGACTTGAACTTTGATAAATGCTTTTTGTAACAGTCCTCTAACGGCCCCTCTGTCCACTTACACATGCGTGCAAGGCAGGAGCCCTTAAGCGAGCGTTGCGGGCTGCCACTTGGCACCATTTGCCTTTTTGCCCGTTAAGCTTGGAATTCGTCCCACCCAGGGATGGATTTAGAATTCGTCCTGGGGTGGGATGGATTCTATTTTGAATTCGTCCCGGGGTGAGAAGAGTACTGGGCAAAGTTTCCAAGTGTGCCAAATTGCTTCTTGACCTTACAAAATTGCTATGAAAGTGGTTAAGACCATCTGTTTAACCTCTGAGGGCTGCCCCAGGGGGCTGTGTTTGCCAAAGCGATCGGTGTTTGCGAGTCACGTAATCGGATTGGTGCTGTTTTGGTGTCTACAGATGCCCCTTTTTGGGAAGTGCTGCGGGTGACGCGGTCTTGAGCAAAAATAGATAACCAAAGCACTAATGATTAGGGTTTCTTGGTAACCTAACCAACTTTTGATGCCCCAAGTATGGAAAGGGCATGCATTCTTGAATCCTTGCTTCTGACGAGCTAAGGAATTTGATTGCAAGTATTAACCTGTTTTGGTGAGGTGTGACTTGAACTTAGACATTGATCATTCATGAACAAGTGAAGGGCATTTTTATCCTCAGGGGGAACCTTGTGTTCATGATTCATGAAATGCCAAGTGTTTGATTGATTTGATTGTTGCTTGTTTACTACCCCAAGCAGGAGCGTGATTGTCTTTGTCAATGATTCTTTGAATGCATGTCGTTTTCCTTGAACCAAAAGGGTTAACACCCACCAAAAATAGGTCCATATGTTGGAAAAATTGCACACGCTTAACGGTAAACCCTCTAAAGGCACCCTTGCACAAGTCATCTTGGGTCAAGCGACTCGTCGCTTCTCTCACGAAGGTCATTCCCTCATCGATTCGTCGCTTGAGGGGGTAGTCACACTTAGTCACCAATCAAAAATCACACACCCAATTAAGGAAAATGACATGCATTCAAAGAATCATTGACAAAGACAATCACGCTCCTACTTGGGGCAGTAAACAAGCAACAATCAAATCAATCAAACACTTGGCATTTCGTGAATCATGAACACAAGGTTCCCTCACGAGGATAAAAACGCCCTTCACTTGTTCATGAGTGATCAATGTCTAAGTTCTAGTCACACCTCACCAAAACAGGTTAATACTTGAAATCAAATTCCTTAGCTCGTCAGAAGCAAGGATTCAAGAATGCATGCCCTTTCCATACTTGGGGCATCAAAAGTTGGTTAGGTTACCAAGAAACCCTAATCATTAGTGCTTTGGTTATCTATTTTTTTGCTCAGCACTGCGTCACCCGCAGCGCTTCCCAAAAAGGGGAATATGTAGACACCAAAATAGCACCAATCCGATTATGTGACTGCAAACACTGATCGCTTTGACAAACACAGCCCCCAGGGCAGCCCTCAGAGGTTAAACAGTGGTCTTAACCACTTTCATAGCAATTTTGTAAGGTCAAGAAGCAATTTGGCACACTTGGAAACTTTGCCCAGTACTCGTCTCACCCCGGGACGAATTCAAAATAGAATCCGTCCCACCCCAGGACGAATTCTAAATCCGTCCCTAGGTGGGACGAATTCCAAGCTTAACGGGCAAAAAAGGCAAAGGGTGTCAAGTGGTAGCCCAGAACAGTCAGTTAAGGGCTCCTGCCTTGCACGCATGTGTAAATGGACAGAGGGGCCGTTAGAAGACTGTTACAAAAAGCATTTATCAAATTTCAAGTCAATGGAGGACTCCCCTCCCTCATGGGAAGACAAGACTGCCACATGGCGCCTATGGCCAACACTTGGCATTGGTGCTTCCCTCCCAAAAGAGACCCCTTGGGTCTATAAAAGGTGGGACTTTTCTCACCCAAATATACAGGTTGAAGGAGTGTTCAAGCAACGAAGTGCTGCCGAATTGAAGACTCACTTGCATCCCTCTTAGTTCACCTTCCCACATCCACCAATCTCTTTCGCAAGGGAGGTTGTTGGGTGGCCTTTGGAAGCTCGAACCTTACACAAATCCAACGCATGGACACCTGAACCTACTAATTCGCCGACCCCCCAATCCTAAAAGGTTTTTGGGCCCATCCTTGGTGGATTGGCTCCAAAATCGAGGGCCAACGGTGGGAGTCCCACTTGGGCACCCCCGCACCTCCCAAGTCCTAATTTTAGTTTTTGAGCACTTTAGATTATTTTTAGATTGCATTCTGTGTTACTAGGTCTGATTAGTCCATAATTGCAATTTTGTAACTTTTGGTCAGATTTTAGGATGTTTTGTATTGCTTTGTCGTTTCGCTAACTTGCAGGTGTCAAGGTCAAATTCCCGAGGGTGGAGGCCAAATTGGGAAAATCCGACCATCTGGGTCATCCCAAAATGGACCCAATTACATAACCCCCTTGTTTGCAGGCGTTTTGCAGGTCCCGAGATCCAACATTGGAGCAGTAGCAGGTCGGTTTCTCCAACTCAGAAGAATTCGTCCCACCCAGGGACGAATTACAGTCAGAATTCGTCCTTCCCAAGGATGAATTCAGTTTAAGGTGGATTGGCTAGCTGCCTCAGTGGCAGTGGCCTTCTGGTAACTTTTCTTACCTTCTGTCAAGTTTTGAAGCAATTTGGATTCACTGTTTTCACTGTTTTAGGCAAATATTTACATGTAGATTTTGTTAGTTTTAGAGAGCAAACGCTTTTCATTTGCAGCAGGTGCTACTGACGTCTTGGTAATTTCTTTGTTCATAGGAGAAGCAGCAGAGGCAAATAACTCATCGACATCAGCGACGGCATCATCTTGTCCTGCCCATTGCAATCGTGGGCACGCGGAAAGAGGAATCATTCAGCGATTGTAATCAAACTCTATTTGCGCTCCTAGCCCCTGAAAAGGGAGGAGGCATCATTGTAACAGAGATCAAGGGAAATTAATGAAAGGGATGTGTTTTCTCTATTTGATTGTGTCTCTTCCAATGTGTCTCTTTTTTGTTTCATGCAATTTACATTTCTAGGACTTAAGCGTACTTAATTTTGAATGCAATCACACTTGGTGTTTCCTTTGACCGGAATCTCGTGCTTTCAGTGGCGATCACGGTGGGACCTATTTTTGGTGGGTGTTAACCCGTGGTTCTGGAGACCAAATTCATTCCATCCACATGATCTCCATTTATTTGACCACACCCATCCGCAGTCCGACCGATCCATCACGGTCATTGCATCTCTACATGGATGCCATTGACTGGGATCGTGTCAATTCACCATTGTCACCATCAGAGTACTGGCCTTTCGGTGGAATGCTTCATTTTACCCCAAGGACAACTCAGGATATTTTTCAAGCTAAAAAGGGACCCGAGGTCCCAAACGCAGATCTTAACTCAGCTGATGATATCCATTTAATCCCAACTCCACATTAGTTGGAAGACGGATCTCACATGTCAGTCGAAGAGACGATTGACGTAGACATCAGCACAGATCCAATGAATCCATAGATTCTCAAGCTGGGGTAAGCCTTTCCCCGGAAGAGCAAGCCGATTACATTGCCCTTCTTAAAGAAAAGAAGGAGGTTTTTGCATGGTCGTACAAAGATATGCCAGGACTAGACCCGCAGCTAGTCATGCACAATTTAACGCTTGATCCGAAAATCAAGCCAGTAAAGCAAAAACTAAGAAAAATGCACCCAAAAGTGGCCTTGATGGTCAAAGATGAATTACAAAAGCTATTGGATGCCCAATTTGTCATCTGCGTGGATTATCCGCCATGGTTGTCCAACATGGTTCCCGTCAAGAAGCCCGACGGGAGGATTCGCATATGCACCGACTTTCGAGACCTAAACAAGGCGAGTCCTAAGGATGATTTCCCCTTGCCAAGCATCGACGCATTGGTATACGCTATAGCAGGTCATGAAATGCTCTCCCTAATGGACGGTTTCTCAGGATACAATCAAATTCGTATCAATCCTGAAGACCAACTCAAAACGGCATTCACAACGCCTTGGGGGACATTTTGTTATAAGGTCATGCCTTTTGGCCTTAAAAATGCTGGCGCTACATACCAACGTGCTATGACTTATATCTTCCACGATTACATGCACAAAACTTTGGAAGATTACATGGATGATTTGTTAGCCAAGTCCAAATTGCGCTCAGATCATCTCGGTGACTTAAGAAATATTCTCGATCGCCTCATAGAGCATAAGGTCAGACTGAATCCCAAGAATTGCGTATTCGGTGTCACATCTGGAAAACTCTTGGGTTTTATAGTCTCCAAGAGAGGCATCGAAGTGGACCCAAACAAAGTCAAGGCAATCCTTGAAATGGCTCCCCCAACCACTATCAAGCAGCTCAGAAGTCTGCAAGGAAAGGTCGCATCGATTAAATGCTTCATAGCGCAATTATCTGACAAATTCCGACCAATGAACAAATTATTGCACAAAGGGGTCACATTTCATTGGGATGACGAGTGCCAGTCAGCCTTTGACGAAATCAAACAATACTTGGCTTCACCGCCAGTATTGGCACCACCTAGACCAGGTGTGCCGTTCTACTTATATATCTCAGCCTTCGAGGTGGCATGGCGCAATGCTAGCCCGGAAGAATGAACTTCACAAAGAATAGGGTACTTACTATCTTAGCCGCACCCCGGTCGATTACGAACTTAACTATGCATACGTTGAAAAACTGCGCAGCAGTGGTGTTTGCTACCAAGAGGCTACGCCACTACATGTTGAGCAACACGATGTATGTTGTGTCTAAGGAGAATCCATTGTGATACATGATGAGTCGTACTTATCATAGTAGCCGCACGGCGAAATGGATCATGTTGTTGACGGAATTTGACATTGAGTTTATTGGGCAAAAATCTATAAAAGGACAAGTCATAGCCGATCAACTAGTAGAGGCTCCTCTTGAAGACGATCAGCCTCTAGTCATAGAACTACCCGATGATGAGGTCTTCCATGTCTCAAAATCGCCAGATTCTGAAGAGCCTGAGTCTCAGGCCGACATAACCTTATTTTTCGATGGTTCTAAGTGCGAGCAAGGTGGTGGCGTAGGAATTGTATTCTTCACACCGCAGGGCGCTCCAATGCCCCTGTCATTTAAATTAAACTTCCAGTGCACCAAAAACAATGCAAAATATGAAGCCTTGCTCCTAGGTCTTCGAACAGACAATCGCCATGAACATCAAAAGATTGAACATCTTTGGCGATTTGCTGTTAGTCGTCAATCAAGTCAAAGGGGTATATCAATGCAAATGCCCAGTTCTGAAGGCTTATAAAGCCCTCATGGATAAATTCCTAACAAAACTTGAGTGGTATGACATCGAGGCACTCCCTCGATCATCGAATCGTTTTGCGGACACAATGGCCTCCTTAGGGTCACTAATCCTGCAAGACCTTTTTGATGATATAACAACCATTCAAGTCAAAACCTTATCGCAACCCGCGATGGAGAGCGCAAGCTCAGACTTGACGCCAGGAATCCACATGATCCAGATCGAACCATCTTCGGATAAGTTCTTTCGAATCCGAGACTATCTGATACATGCCAACTGGGGGTCTTTATTCTCCCCCACTCCCATTAATAGCAACACAACGCTATTTCTACAAGTTCTATCCCAATCAGCATTTGTTAGGGAAGAACTCCAAAAGGGATTGGCTGTTCAAACTGTCGAGGTATCCGATCAACAAGACTGGTATTTACCCATAAGAGACTACCTCAAGTTAGGTAATCTACCCTTTGGATTGACGCAAGCCGCAAAACGAACATTCAAACAGAAAGCGCCAAAATATGTCTTGATAGGAGACATTCTGTATCGTCGCAGCTACGACGGAATTCTTCTTCGTTGCTTGGACCAGCAAGAGTCCACTTGGGCAGTCACCCAAGCGCATGACGGTACATGTGGCGGCCACTTCAGTGGTATGGCCATTGCAAAGCGCATTCTTTACATGGGCTATTATTGGCCATCTTTAGAGTGAGATTGTTGCGCGTATGTCAAGAGGTGCGTAAAATGTCAACATCATGCCAATTTAATGCACGCACCTTCCCAGGCCCTACAGACAGTCCAGTCTGCTTGGCCATTTTCGTAGTGGGGCCTCGATCTAATCAGAAATATCTCCCCTACATCGTCAGGCCGTCACATGTTTATCATAACGACCACAAAATATTTTACCAAATGGGTGGAAGCAATTCCGTTAACCTCTACGACAGGACCCCGCATCGCAGAGTTCATTTTGCATTACATCATATGTCGTTTTGGTATTCCATCCAAAATAATCTTGGATAATGGGCCATCATTCAAGAACAAATACGTGCGTGCTTTAACCACAAAGTACAAAATTCAGCACAACTTTTCAACACCCTATTATCCGCAAGAAAATGGGCAAGCAGAGGCGTCAAACAAAACGCTAGTCGCCATCCTTAAAAAGACCGTCGTAGACAGTCATAAGGATTGGCACATACAAATCCCACTTGCCCTTTGGGCTTATCGCACTAGCATTCGGATGCCCACTGGGGAAACTCTATTTTCACTAGTGTATGGCTCAGAGGCAGTAATGCCTCTCGAGTTGGAAATTCCTTCCCTCCGCATATCAATGCAGGAATTCATCGATGATGACACTGCACGGTAGGCCCGGTTAGACCAACTTACGTTTCTTGACGAAAGACGCGTTAATGCTCTCGAGCACTTACGTATCTATCAAGAGCGGCTTAAGAGAGCTTACAACATGAAAGTTCACCTAAGAGACTTTCGGGTTGGTGATCTGGTTCTGAAGGAAAACCAACAAAACTCTAATTTTTCGTCCCATATGAGAGACAAATTCGTAGAAAATTGGCTAGGTCCTTATGTAATTGATAGAAAAATAGGACCAGGAACGTACAGGCTAGCTTCTCTTGACGGTATCAAGGAAACAGAACCCTTGAATATCAGTCATTTGCGACCATTTCATATCTAAGAAAGCCATGTACCAAAAAAAAAAAATTCAACAAAAATAAACAAACAAAAAGCTCCAAGGATTATCGCAATCTCTTGGTCAACCCAAAAAGATCCAAGGATTATCGCAATCTCTTGGTCAACCCAAAAAGATCCAAGGATTATCGCAATCTCTTGGTCAACCCAAAAAGCTCCAAGGATTATCGCAATCTCTTGGTCACAAAAAAAAGCTCCAAGGATTATCACAATCTCTTGGTCACCAAAAAGCTCCAAGGATTATCGCAATCTCTTGGTCAACACAAAAAGCTCCAAGGATTATCACAATCTCTTGGTCAACACAAAAAGCTCCAAGGATTATCGCAATCTCTTGGTCAAACAAATCAATAAATTCAACAAAAACAAACAAACAAAAAGCTCCAAGGATTATCGCAATCTCTTGGTCAACCCAAAAAGCTCCAAGGATTAACGCAATCTCTTGGTCAACCCAAAAAGCTCCAAGGATTATCACAATCTCTTGGTCAACCAAAAAAACTCCAAGGATTATCGCAATCTCTTGGTCACCTAAAAAAAAAAAAAGCTCCAAGGATTATCGCAATCTCTTGGTCACCCAAAAAGCTCCAAGGATTATCGCAATCTCTTGGTCAATCCAAAAAGCTCCTAGAATTATCGCAATCTCTTAGTCAACAAAAAGCTCCAAGGATTATCGCAAGCTCTTGGTCAATACAAAAAGCTCCAAGGATTAACGCAATCTCCTGGTCAATACAAAAATCTCCAAGGATTATCGCAATCTCTTGGTCAACCCAAAAAGCTCCAAGGATTATCGCAATCTCTTGGTCAACCTAAAACCTCCAAGGATTATCGCAATCTCTTGGTCACCTAAAAAGCTCCAAGGATTATCGCAATCTCTTGGTCACCAAAAATCTCCAAGGATTATCGCAATCTCTTGGTCAAACAAATCAATAAATTCAACAAAAACAAAACAACAAAAATCATCAAAAACAACAAAGATTTGCATCTCAATTCTAGGCATACTCGAATTCATCAGAAACAACAAAAACACCATGCATAACTTTTACCACACTACAGTCAGTGGTCTGGGAATGTACCAAGAGTTTCAGTGATTCAGCCATCATTTTCCTCTTTAGCCATGTAGTGTACCAAGTCGAACAGATTTTGCGAAGGTAGAGTCATACTTGAAATACACCTTGTTACGTGACATCCCAACACAAATCAAAACACTAAAATTCCCAAAATTGTGTGAACGAAAGACGAAACCTGCAAAATAATCTAGGTCACCACGAGCGAAACGGTTATCTTGCTCATCCCCCTGTGCGAATGACCCCTAGAATGCTGAGAGTTGGCAAAAGGACAAGCTTCCTCCCTACCCAATTCCCTAAGAATCCCTAAAGTTCTCAACGAGTTGCAAAACACAAAAATTTGCAAAATGTCAAAACTCCAAATTTGACAAACTACAGTGCAAACATCAAAAGGCACAAACAACTGTGATTTTCATCACTCCATATCCCCAATCCCTTGCTCAAAAAAAAAAAAAAAAAAAAATCAAAATAAACAATGATCTTATCACTACAAAAGAGCAAGTATCCCAATACAATTGAAAAAAAAAGAAGGGAGTTGACCTTGAATCCCTGGAACTCTCAGCATTCTATAGGTCATAATGCAAGCTTCAGTACCAATTTGGTTGATAGCCTATCGGTAATAGAAGTAAACCTCCCGCATGACGATATATTTGTCACATTAACTTGCGTACAGATCAATGTTTGCATGTGGATGAGCTAGCTTATGGCATCCTGGATTACACCGTAGATTATTCTTAGTACCTACAAAAAAGGAATTCGTGGAGCTAATTAGGTGATCCTCAGTACAGGTTCGGTTGAAATCCCATCTGGCACTGGCAGTATCCTAACAAGTACCACTAAATGAACTCAATTGCACACACAGGGATGTCAAATAACTTGGTCAAAAATAGGTCCGATTCATACCTTGTTCAAAAGTCTTGTAAGATAAAGTACAGTCATGGATAGTGAGATAAAACTGTCTGAATCTCAGAAAACCTTACATTCATTTCAAAACCATTTGCGCTACTTATCATCTTTATGATACCATCAGAAAATACAAAAAATGAAAACCATGTAAATAAAGAGCTTCTTAAACAATAATGGTGCAATCATCATTCATCCATTTTAATTTGCATATCACATAGACATCTAAAAAAAATTTGCATTCATCAAAACATCTGCATTCATCAAAATAAATAAACATGCATAACAAAAATCAATCACATCATCACATGTACAAATCCAAAAATAAAACCGGTATATATATATATATATCGTCAAAAAGATGCCCGTAGGCTACAAAACCGGTCCTCAGACCCCGCAATCATATCCACAACCCAACCTAAGGCGTCGGCCACCATGATCACGCAGGATCGGTGCGACGGGAACTACTCCCCGTGGTGTGGGTCCTACGGGACCCTGCAGGGCGGCTACTGCTAGCCCCCGCATCATGCCTACTACCACCCCCCTCATCTAACCGCCTGCGACGAGATGATGCTGACTGCTCAGTCAGACTATCCCTCGTTCGTCGAGAATATCTGTTGATCGAAGGCTCAGGGGCCCGCCCGCCAAGGTGGATGACCTCCCTCTCCAAATCTATCCGGTACAGACACCACTATGCCTCCTGCCGATGATAGATAGACAATGCATCATCGCGCTACGCCAAAACTCTATCCCGCTCTGCCAACTGAGCCCGCAAAAGATCCCTCTCCAGATCCCGCATTCGTAGCAGCTCTGTAAGCCATGCAACCTCATCGCCTACATCCGACCCCACCCCCTCCATATCTGTCGGACGCATAGGACTCGCAGGGACAGTAGCCTGCTCAGGCTCCAACTGCTCCTCCACATCCTGCATGTCCGGATGCTCCGAAACACCCAAGTCCACATCCTCATCTCCCGCATCCACCATGTCTGCATCATCCAATGGCCCTCCCCAATCACCCCCTGCTGCCTCAGCATCCTCCACTGCCGCCTTCGTGCCTCCCAGTGGACCCTCTCCTCTCCAGCGCCGCAAAACCCACCACGAGTCATACTCAGTGGTAGTACCGACGTCATCCACATCCAACACCTCAATCACCGCATCCGACTCCTCGCCCAATGGCACAAGGACCGATGGCTCCAGATCCCTCTCATCTCCCTGACGACGATAGCCAACGGGCTCACCAGGCAACCCCTGGCGCACCCCAAACTGTCGTGTAACCTGACGGTATGGAAAGAACTCATGCTTCGTCCCATGCCGCCCAGTCAACCATCGCTCCCTTCGTACTTGTCGGAGCCACTCTCCAGCCTCAGGCCAAGCTGGACAGTCCCGATAGGGACGCCAAAACACCTCCCCTAGAGTAAGCCGCGAAAAGGCATCAATGTAGTGCTCAACTGCACCTGACCATCGCCGACTCTACCCCTGCTCCGTAGACCGTCGCCACAAAGCTGCATAACCAATCTCCTCATCCTCCATCGCTGCCCGAGTCGTCCACGGTAACCCGGTAGGCCTCTCAACAGCTATGTGCTGCCAACCCCAGCACTGCAACAAAAAGCTGCAACTGACACCCTTCCACTATCGACAGCGGACCCCGTACAGCTCCTCGTAAATCTACGCCAACAAAGTCTGTCCCCATCTCAGGATCAACGGTGCCTCTATCGGGAACTCCGCCAACTGCCACACCAAATCCAACAGGTTCCACGGGAACCTTGCGCCTGACGAATCAGGGAGAAGAATGTTAGAAATAAGGCCCATCAGGAATGCGTGCCTCACTCCTAACACCCCCCTCTCCTTCCACCAGCCAACCAAAATCCCGCCAGCCTGGCAATCTGCCTCGACTGTCTCCACTGGGTCTGCTACACCCAGCTCCCCCCCATGCCCAAAAAATCTCGTGAGTATAGTAGTCCGCTGATCAAACGGAGATGTCCTAATAGGCAGACCATCTATCAGAATCCGAAGCAACTGATAGACGTCCTCAAGTGTCACAGTCATCTCCCTTGTCGGGAGATGACAATTATTGGTCCGTGGATCCCAAAGCTTGATCAGGGTCGTCAGATAGGCCTGATCCAAAACCACAGGCTCCAGTCGAGCCACCTGCTTGAGCCCAAGGGCATCAAGCCATTCCTAGTCACCATCAGTCAAGGCCAACCGTGCCTCAGTAAAGGCAGCGGGTACACGATACCGGCTCCTAACAACCTGCAAGCAAAAAAAATAATAATAATAAATAAATAAAACAGATCAAATTTTTAGTTCTAGGGTTTCTAACCTTAGTTGTTAAACAAAAACATCACAAAAAATCTTAAAGTTTTGAAAAGCGTAACACAAAAACAATGCATTAAATTAAAGCTAAATAAACCCTAGGGTCACTTACAGGTCTCGCCTCGGCTCTGCCGCTCGAATCGTTTGTGCACTCATGATGGTAGATAGAATTCCAGCAGCGCTTCACTTCGCAGAATTACCTCCTCCTCCCAGAGCTCCAAAATCGCAAGAAAAAAAAATGACACAAATGAGCCCAAAATCAAGTTTTGGCCCTTAAATAGGCCCTTTGCACTGGAATTCGTCCTTGGCTGGGACGAGCGCTCGAAACAGTGCTCGTCCCACCTAAGGACGAATTCTCCAGTGGAATTCGTCCCACCCAGGGACGAATTCAAGCCAGCACAAAAAAAAATCAAGAAAAATGACTAAAAATGCACTAAAAACAGACAATAAAACTGCCTCACAGGATTGCAAATGCAACTGACTAATTAGCTCCACTAACTCCTTTGTTGTATGTACTAAGATTAATCTGTGATGTAATCCAGGATGCCATAAGCTAGCTCATCCACATGCAAACATTGATCTGTACGCAAGTTAATGTGACAGATATATCGTCATGCGGGAGGTTTTCTTCTGTTATCGATAGGCTATCAACCAAATTGGTACAAAAGCTTGCCTAATGACCTACAGAATCTTTGAGAGTTCCAGGGATTCAAGGTCAACTCCCTTATTTTTTTTTTCAATTGTATTGGGATACTTGCTCTTTTGTAGTGATAAGATCACTGTTTATTTTGATTGAATTTTCTTTTGAGCAAGGGATTGGGGATATGGAGTGATGAAAATCATCGTTGTTTGTGCCTTTTGATGTTTGCACTGTAGTTTGTCAAATTTGGAGTTTTGACATTTTGCAAATTTTTGTGTTTTGCAACTGTTGAGAACTTTAGGGATTCTTAGAGAATTGGGTAGGGAGGAAGTTTGTCCTTTTGCCAACTCTCAGCATTCTAGGGGTCATTCGCACAGGGGGATGAGCAAGATAACCGTTTCGCTCGTGGTGACCTAGATTATTTTGCAAGTTTCGTCTTTCGTTCACACAATTTTGGGAATTTTAGTGTTTTGATTTGTGTTGGGATGTTATGTAACAAGGTGTATTTCAAGTATGACTCTACCTTCGTAAAATCTGTTCGACTTGATACACTACATGGCTAACGAGGAAAATGATGACTGAATCACTGAAACTCTTGGTACATTCCCAGACCACTGACTGTAGTGTGGTAAAATTTATGCATGGTGTTTTTATTGATTTTGATGAATTCGAGTATGCCTAGAATTGAGATGCAAATGTTTGTTGTTTTTGATGATTTTTGTTGTTTTGTTTTTGTTGAATTTATTGATTTGTTTGACCAAGAGATTGCGATAATCCTTGGAGATTTTTGGGTTGACCAAGAGATTGTGATAATCCTTGGAGCTTTTTGTGTTGACCAAGAGATTGCGATAATCCTTGGAGCTTTTTGGGTGACCAAGAGATTGCGATAATCCTTGGAGCTTTTTGGTGACCAAGAGATTGCGATAATCCTTGGAGCTTTTTGGTGACCAAGAGATTGCAATAATCCTTGGAGCTTTTTGGGTGACCAAGAGATTGCGATAATCCTTGGAGCTTTTTGGTTTTGACCAAGTGATTGCGATAATCCTTGGAGCTTTTTGGTTTTGACCAAGTGATTGCGATAATCCTTGGAGATTTTTGGGTGACCAAGGGATTGCGATAATCCTTGGAGATTTTTGGTTTGGATTATGGTTCTTCAGGGGATAGAGGTACCCCCAGCTTATTGGTCTTTGCACTCTGGATCTAGATCTAGAGGTATGGGCATGAATGGATCGGCCCTATGCACGGAGATGAGGACAGGGTCCGCCCGCGACACTGATGTTGCTATGATGTCTCTTGGTAGAAGTTGCTCTTTGTGTGCCCAACGTGGTGGATGTAATGCTTGGTCCCACTGTGGTGGGTTAACGCGCCACTCATGCCCTAGTATTATGTTTATCTGTTGACATGCTTCCTCAAATTTTATGGGATGTCGATGTTGTCGCATGTGATTGCTATGGGCTATGTCTGTTTCATTCTCACCTTCGAACAATGTGTATAGCTCATCAGAATCTGTAGATTCTGAGACATGGAGGACTGCATCGTCAGGTAGCCCTACGGTTAAAGGTTGATCCTCTTCGAAAGGAGTCTTATGTAAGTTGGGCCTTGGGAGCTCCAAAATCTTGGTCTCTACCAACTCTAAGTGCTCTAGTGCTTTGCATGTATTGGGAGATTTGAACTCCTCCTATTTGGTTGGTTCTTGTTGAGGAACTTGGGGCTTATGGAGGGGTGGCCAGATGGCACCCCCCATCCCTTGGTAGGGCAGTTCATCCCGCTCTTCTTCGCGCTCTGATTCCTTAGAGGCTTCTTGATGAATTTCTAAGGGTGGATCATAAGCCTGGGTGGATGTCTGAGGAAGGCACCCGTCATTGGTTATAGGAGCGGCCCCCCATTCATGTCTAGGAGGCATCGGGGGTGGTGCTTCAGGAATCGAGAGAGTAACTTCCCGCTCCTATCTAGGAGGTGTTGGGGGTAGCTTTTGATGAGGTCGCGATGACCTATCTTCTCCCCATGGGTTGTGCCACTAAAAATACTTTATCTTATGCATGTGAGGGGTTGGAGTCTTCTCTTGTATAGTGTGTTGGAACAGCTCATCCTTCTGGCGCTGAAGGTGCTCTTCATTAATATGGTACGGTTCCTCTAATGGTAGTCGTTCGAGCTCAAGTTGCGTGAGTTGCTTGAGATGTGTGATATATTCGGTAGATTCTATGATAGTTGGTCCCACCGCCTCATGTCTAGAAGGCCTAGACGCCTCTCTTAGATAAAAATCTCGGTCGTAGTGATCCAAGATCTCTATAGGACACATCCCTCTGTTAGGGGTAGCAGCATTCTCTCGGGGCTTTGGCCTCAGTGAGTGGTCCTGATAGATAGCAGGTGCGAAGGCATATTGCTCTCACACTGTATATTGCTCTCGAGGATGGTAGAGGTCTTCCTCGTGCTCTCTTTCATAAGTGAAAAAGGTACGGGTGGAGTTTGCCCGCCCCGCCTGAGGAGCCTTGTGCTCTGGATTTGTCTTTGTAGTCCTGAAAACTAGAGGGGGTGAAGGATGGGTAGTGTAATGATGTGGTTCCTCCCATCGAACCCTATGTTGACCTAGCGCTTCATCGCACGGTGACCACTCATAGCGATCATCTAAGGGAGCTCTCCTATGACTGTACCCCTCATGTAAGGGTGTGTGATGAGTGCTATGTTGAACAGGAGTGCTCCTCGAAGAGGTGTCCCTGTAGTCTCTTTCCTTTAAGATGTGGAGGGGACTGCCTTGTGTGTTAGGTCGCCAAGGTGGTATGACCAAATCCTTGGGATTGTAATGGAGGTGACTCGTGCCTCCTTGGATATTCCCCACAGCATCCGCCCGTGATTGGGCCTGGCTACGGGTGAGCACCATGACGATGTCTCTCTAAAAAGCCCTAAAATTGAAAATGAGTCAGATGGGGCCCAAAATTGGTGTGCGCATCCCTATTATAATAGATAAGACAAAAATGAAGTTTCAAGTCCTAACTCTAAATACATTAGGATATATTGACATCCGAACAGCTCAAAAAGTGTAAAAAAATGGGCACGTAATTTTAGAACCTAATTTCGGGGCACTAGATGATGGAATTTGGCCCCGAAAACTAGATTTCTGGGAAAATACAACTCCAAAGAGTTATATTTGTTTAAAATTCTCCCAACCAACTCCCTGTAAAATTTCGTGTCAAACGGAGCTACGGTTGAGAAGTTATGGCCCCGACAAGATGCACTAAAATTTAGAGAAAAATACAAGATTTCCCATTTTTTGTTGGATGGTCCTGCATCACTTGTGGGCACATTTGGGATGATTTTGGGTTGACCAAAGGGTTCATGGACACCTTTGGGGCATTTTGGAGTGACCAAGCGATTACGGGAATCCTTGGAGCTTTTTGGAACAAGTGACAAAATGCGTAAATTTTTATCTTTTTGTTTATGATTTTTTTTTGTCTACACTAAGCAGAATTAAGCACACACATTCACAAAACCGTGATTATCTCTTTTAAGGATTAAATGGTGTGTCCTAAACTAGTTTAGTGCATTTTGATGTTTTTTTTTTGTTTTTGTAGGTTTTGAAGATCGTTTAAATGCATTATGACGACTCATATAACTCCCAAAAGGTCGCCCCTTCAATATACCAGCCAGGCCGATATACCAACCTCTCTATATACCCGCCCTTACGAGAGGGAGACTATAGGTACGTGAGAGCAGAAGGTACGTGGTACATAGGCGGTATGGAAGGGGGATTGTCCTGTTAATGGCACCTACCATAGAAAACTTATCCTCGCGTGCATGGGAATCACCCCAGCTACGCTCGGTCTGTCTTCGTCAGGATTTATGCCTAACAACAATTGACAATCAGGAAATGTATGCAAATCAAGCCAAGGTGGTGATTAAATCCACCAATGGTCTTGATCAAGGGCTGGGATCTTACGACCAGCTCCTTGGTTTAAAATTGTTTCGTGGAGTGTGTGAGGTTCATTTTATCCAACGAAAATGAAACATGCATGAATGACTTTTCCTAAGCAATGCAAGCTAAAATGAAAACAGTCAAAGAAACAGAAACAGAAATAGAAAATTTCAACAGAGATGATGAAAATCCCTACCTCTTCTCTGCTTGCTCCTGTTGTCTCTGAATTTTTGCTCTAAAAATCTATAGGCAGGAATTCGTCCCTCTGGGAGACGAATTGCAAAATAGAATTTGTCCCTCCTAGAGACGAATTTGAATTCATCCCAGGGTCAGACGAATTGCAGAATAGAATTTGTCCCTGTCAGAGACGAATAGCAGTCTGCAACAAAAAAAATGTACCTGTCAAGCATAAAACACAAAAATTTAATCAGTTTCTGTGATTTTAAAAACAGGGAACAGGTCCCACCGTGATCGCCACTGAAAGCATGAGATTCCGGTCAAAGGAAACACCAAGTGCGATTGCATTCAAAATTAAGTACGCTTAAGTCCTAGAAATGTAAATTGCATGAAACGAAAAAGAGACACATTGGAAAAGACACAATCAAATAGAGAAAACACAGCCCTTTCATTAATTTCCCTTTGATCTCTATTACAATGATGTCTCCTCCCTTTTCAGGGGCTAGGAGCGCAAATAGAGTTTGATTACAATCACTGAATGATTCCTCTTTTCGCGTGCCCACGATTGCAATGGGCGGGCCAAGATGATGTTGCCGCTGATGTAGATGAGTTCTTCGCCTCTGATGCTTCTCCTGCGAACAAAGAAATGACCAAGACGTCAGTAGCACCTGCTGCAAATGAAAAGCGTTTGCTCTCTAAAACTAACGAAATATGCATGTAAATATTTGCCTGAAACAGTAATTACAGTGAATCCAAATTGCTTCAAAACTTGACAGAAGGTAAGAAAAGTTACTAGAAGGCCACTGCCACTGAGGTAGCTGGCCAATCCACATTCAACTGGAATTTGTCCCTGGGCAGGATGAATTCAGACTGTAATTCGTCCCTGGGTGGGACGAATTCTTCTGAGTTGAAGAAACCGACCTGCTGCTGCTCCAATGTCAGATCTCGAGACCTGCAAAATGCCTGCAAATAGGGGGGTTATGTAATTGGGGCCATTTTGGGATGACCCAGATGGTCGGATTTTCCCAATTTGGCCTCCACCCTCGGGAATTTGACCTTGACACCTGCAAGGTAGCGAAATGAAAAAGCAATACAAAACATCCTAGAATCTGACCAAAAGTTACAAAATTGCAATTATGTACTAATCAAACCTAGTAACATAGAATGCAATCTAAAAAATAATCTAAAATGCTCAAAAACTAAAAATAGGACTTGGGAGGTGCGGGGGTGCCCAAGTGGGCCTCCCACCGTTGGCCCACAATTTTGGAGCCAATCCACCAGGGATGGGCCCAAAAACTTTTAGGATTGGGGGGTCGGTGAATTGGTAGGTTCAGGTGTCCATGCGTTGGATTTGTGTAAGGTTCGAGCTTCCAAAGGCCACCCAAAAACCTCCCTTGCAAAAGAGATTGGTGGATGTGGGAAGGTGAACCAAGAGGGATGCAAGTGAGTCTTCAATTCGGTAGCACTTCGTTGCTTGAACACTCCTTCAACCTGTATGTTTTGGGTGAGAAAAGTCCCACATTTTATAGACCCAAGGGGTCTCTTTTGGGAGGGAAGCACAAATGCCAAGTGTTGGCCATAGGCGCCATGTGGCAGTCTTGTCTTCCCATGAGGGAGGGGAGTCCTCCATTGACTTGAACTTTGATAAATGCTTTTTGTAACAGTCCTCTAACGGCCCCTCTGTCCACTTACACATGCGTGCAAGGCAGGAGCCCTTAACTGACTGTTCTGGGCTGCCACTTGGCACCATTTGCCTTTTTTCCCATTAAGCTTGGAATTCGTCCCACCCAGGGACGGATTTAGAATTCATCCTGGGGTGGGACGGATTCTATTTTGAATTCGTCCTGGGGTGAGACAAGTACTGGGCAAAGTTTCCAAGTGTGCCAAATTGCTTCTTGACCTTACAAAATTGCTATGAAAGTGGTTAAGACCACTGTTTAACCTCTGAGGGCTGCCCTGGGGGCTGTGTTTGCCAAAGCGATCAGTGTTTGCAGTCACGTAATCGGATTGGTGCTGTTTTGGTGTCTACAGTTACATTCATTTTAATGGCTATTACATTCATAATATTGATGGTTACATTCATAATTTTATGAAAAAAAAGAGATTTTATGATAACATACTCTCCTAACTTAACAAATGACCCATTTCTAACTAAATACATCGTCCACCTTATTACAATAACATATACCCGAATGATTTATAAGTGTTTGGTATATAATAGACTAACCCATTAACAATTAGTTTAAAAGGATTTGATAAGAAATTGAATATAAGTATCCACCAATTAGGCCCACTACATGAATCACCCCTTCATATAATCTTTTAGATCACTTGCATATTTGCAGTTCACTTAGGATAAAAATCCAAAAGGAATGGGTGATTCAAAATTATTTTGTTTGGATACATGTGGATCAAGAAAGTTATGTGTACTTCTAGAGTCAATAAGAATTATGACCTATTGTCCTTTGAAGTAGCCAATCACTTTTATTATTTGTAGAGTGAAAACTCTTGCTAAAGCATACATAGTGATTTCTAGTGGGGAGTCCTTTGAATTTGCTATTTGATCTAATGTTTCCCACTCTTGAGGATCCTCCTCTTCCTATGAATAATTTGCAGTTGATGTTTCATCTAGATCTAGAAGATACAATTTTTGTTGCACAAACTTATGCACTTGAGAATACTTTTCATCATAATTAAAACATAACCCTTGGTCCCTTCTATACTACATCTCTTAACGAGTCAATTTTTTTATAGTTGGTTATTTGGTTATGGGACTTGTCATGACCTTGGTTGAAAACGTTTGTTGAGATTGAGGAAATTTAGTGATACGGCCTTGAACCTTGAATATTTATTCTACTAATTTAACCAATTGTATTGCCTAGTATAACGTTTATGGCCTTACCATTTTAACCTCAGCTTTAATATCATACTTTAACCCACTCACAAAATAATTTTGGAAGAACTTGACACCAAAACTAGTGGTATGATTGGCCAGTTTCTCAAACTAAGTTTGGTACTTTCAAACAATTGACATTTGTTTCAATTTTGTAATGGATTTGATAAAATCTTCAAACTCACTAGGACCAAATAAAGTGAATAGATGCTTCTCAAAGTCTTGCTATGGGAGGTCATTTTTAGCCTTCCTAAGCCATTGAAATCAATGTAATGCATCTAATTCAAAATTAAAATATTCAATTTTCAAACGCATGTATCGTGGAATATTATGGAGACTAAAATAATATTCTACCTTACAAATCTATCCCTCAAGATCCTTCCCATAAAATTTTGGAAAGTCTAATTTTAGCAATTTAAATCCATTGTTATTTGGTACATTACATTGGTGGTGACTCATGCCAGTATGTTGTTGATCATGATGGCCCAAGGAATCAAAAGAGATATGACTATTCCATTTGGCCTTCATTTCTTTTTGTGCCTCAATAACCAAACTCATAGTTTCTTGGAAGCTTTTTTATTTGTATTTATCTCTTCTAAGGTATGGTTGAGTGAGGACCATATTTGTTTATCCATAGTATCTAATTTTCAAGAATTTTGGTTATCTAATTTTTGTTACCAAGTACCAGAAGCCATGTTATCAGAATTATGTCCTATTGGTGAGACTTACTAAAAATAGAAAGGTGGTTTTAGGAGTTACTGTTTTTATTAAGGAGCCCAAAATGTGATTTGGGTGCTATATATCAAAATGATCATCTTGAGAAGATAATCACAATGCGCTATATACCACAACATTGGTTTTGGACACACCAAATCTCAAGGTTTAACAATTACATATTTTAATTTTGAATCAGATGCACTACATTGATTTCAATAGCTTAGCAAGGCTAGAATTGACATCCCATAGCAAGACTTTGAAAAACATCTATTCACTTGCTTTGGTCCTAGTGAATTTGAAGAAATTTCTTTATTGTTGTTTTATCAAGGCTATTTGTGTGGTCAATTTTTACTCTAGAATATTTGTTCAAAAGTTGGGTTCTATGTCAACCAACCCTTTCTGACACTCTGCCCTATATTTTCTAACTACTGACCACTCTTAATGCTATACTTTCACCTTCCTAATGTGACTATCATATATATTCTTGATCTATTTAATTTTTGTCATAGGTAACTATTCTGACACTGATAACCTAACAATCTTATACTAACTATTACTAATAGAATTTTCTTTACTATAATTGGCATTAATCCCCCTTATTACCCTATTTTTGACTTTGATAGTTTCTATCTGCTTGTGATATTCTTCTATAATTTTTATTTTTATTGTTTTGCATGCAAGAACTTTGGAATAGGGATGTCTTCTTTATATGCTCAATTTCTATGACAAGGGTATGGTAATAGGTTCAAAATTCATAAAACCAACTATTAAAAATGAACACACACAATATTAAAAATAAACATAAAATATCACACCACAACTATGAAATATAAATGTAGAAATGAACAATATCATAGATAGCACAAAATTGTAAGCCAGTTTGAGGGGGAAACCTCCTTCAATGCTTTCATTCAATTACTCAAAAAGACACATACATTCTTGCCCCTCAAATTTTTAAAGATTTTATCTACCATATAACTCTCAAGGTTGGTTTACATGTAAAATGCCACGTAAGCCAGAATATCCTATCTACAAAATAGTTACATTCTTGATAATAGTTATATATGATGGTGTCACTTGTCTGGGTGCTTCTAGAGTTACAACTACTAAAAAATATTTCAAAATATTATCATGGGTGTTCCCCATGTTTACAAAATACTACAAAATATTATTATGGGTATCCCTAATGTTCATAAGGGAATATTACATCATAGTTTTTGGATATGATCGTAACATGTTTATTCAGGACTTGCCAAGAATTCTTTGGAGTGCATAATTGATGGCACCTGAAACTCTTAAATATTGTGAAAGTGAATAGTTGATATTGAGGGGGGAGGAAATATTAAATTTTTCCATGTTTATTGTGCCCATAAGATTTATAATATTACACTTGATAATCAAGATTTTAAATATGGTATTCTATATGCACCAGGTGACTAAATATCAATAATATTTTTCATGAGTAGTAAGGACTATCCAATTGATCATATGAATAAGTCAATATATATGGATAACAATGAAGGTTCTAGAATCAAGTCTTAGCTAGTCGATACTTTTAGGATAGTAATGAGAACCGTTGGATGAGGATTATGTATTGTAGAAACAAGACCCCATAGATGACATAAGAAAGATGAAAGTTTGATGCAAAAATAATAGAGTGAACCTCACAAGAAGTAATCTAGTCTATTATACCTGGTGGTTGTAGTAATTATTTATCCATACAATCTGATAGGATGATAAGGCTACCATAAGGACACGTATGGTTCAATAATTAGAGCATACCCATGTTGAAGGAGAAAACAAAGTTATGGGGAGCCCAGGGAGCTCTGATACCACTTGATGGGAAGCCCAGGTTCACCACATAAAATTCAGATCCCCTCCTCTCCTTTGATCCCCCAAAACCAATTTCAACCTAGCCCGCAAGCGTAGTTTTTCTTTCAGCCTTGATGGGGATCCCCCCTTTGTCACTGAATCTTCACATTTTTTTTACCCTAACTGGCAACTGCCATCGGGTCAATCGCATAAACATGCATTGATGAGTCGTCTGAATGTCTCTGACATCTGGGTGCAGCATTCGAGTGGCCTCCATGCTTAGCAAGCTTACTGAGAAAGAAATCATGAATAAATAAGGCCTTTAACCACCTCGAGAAACATCATCTGGGAACACGTGCCTTTTTGAATCATGAACCAACAGTATGTCGCGATATCGCGACATGTCGCAATATCGCAACATTTTTCTTCCTCACTACCCTTCTCTTTTTTGGGTCGCGATATCGCGATATGTCGTGATATCACGACATCTTTCCTTTTCGGCTCTTCTTTCTCCTTTTTTGTCACGAAATCGTGACATGTCGCGATATCGTGACATCTTTCCTTTCTGCATCCTCCTCACCTCTCGGGTCGTGAAATCATGACATGTCACAATATCACGACATTCTTCCTTTCTGCTTCCTTCTCGCCTCTTTTGGTCGTGAAATCGTGACATGTCGCGATATTGCAACATCTTTTCTCTCTGCTTTCTCTCTCTATTTTGGGTCATGAAATCGCAACATGTCCCGATATCACGACAATTTTGCCTTTCGATTTTGCTATCTGCTTCGGGTCATGAAATCACGACATGTCACGATATCGTGACAGTTTCCTTCGTTACTTTCTTCTGCTCCTTCGATCGCGATTTCATGACATGTCATGAAATTGTGACATTTTCTTCTCTGGCCTTTCCTGTCTTCTTTCGATCACGATTTCGTGACATGTCATGAAATCGTGACATTTTTGCTCCGTGCCTTCTCTCTCCTTCCTGAGTCGTGAAAACATGACATGTCACGATATCGTGACACTTTTCTCTCTTGCACCTTCTCTCGTCTTCTGGTCACGAAAATGCGACATGTCACGATATTGCGACACTTTTTCTCCTTTGTGCCTTCTCTCGTCCTTTGGTCACAAAAATGCGACATGTCGCGATATCGTGACACTTTTTCTCCTTTGTGCCATCTCTCGTCCTTTGGTCACAAAAATGCAACATGTCGTGATATCGCGACACTTTTCTCTCTTGCGCCTTCTCTTGTCTTCTGGTTGCAAAAATGCAACATGTCGCGATATCGCGACACTTTTTCTTCTTTGCTGACATGTCGCGATATCGCTACATTTTACCTACTTTGCGGTATTTTGCCTTTCGTTGGATGCTCCTGCATCAGACAATCGGGGTGGATTGAGAAGTGACCTTCACTTCTGTACTGTTCTATCACCTTGTTTTTAACTGGGGCTATACAAGCTCTCCAAGCTTCAACAAAATCTAGGTCTACAAGGTACAAACCCTTAAGTTCTTTAAACCCCACAACTTCCACTCTCATTGTTGTCAACAAACTTTTTTCATCCATATCCTTCAATGGCTTTAGTTTATGGCGCACTCCTTCATTTGTTATGGAGTAAGTGTTGGTATGTCCATCATGGACTACACGACAATCAAACTGCCATGGTCTTCCTAACAGCATATGGCAAGCATCCATAGGCAGGATATCACACAAGACCTCATCCTGGTATCCCCCAATATTAAACTTGACTAAGGACTATTCACTGACCAATGCCCTATGGTCCTTCCACAACCATGCAATCTGGTATAGGTGCGAGTGTCTCCTCCTCTCTAGCTGTAACTTAGTAACCATTTCTTCAGAGACCAAATTATCAATACTACCATTATCTATGATAACATTACAGATATTACCTGAACATTTACACCTTGTGCAGAACAGGCTCCTCCTCTGGTCTGGTTCTTTCTCTTCATTCAACAAGATTCTCCTTGTGACCATAACTTCTCCTCTCTCTGCCTCCTCAGAATGTTCTGATTCAGCACCTTCATCTACTACATCAACTCTAGCAAGACCCTCAAGTCTCTTATTCATCCTTTCTCGATGTTGTGGACACTCATATGCTTGATGTCCTTCTTTGCCATAGTGGAAACAGGTTCCACAAAATCCTCCCCTTCCAAATCCATGTCCAGATCTACTTCTTCCTATTTGGTAGTTATTCTGACCACGATATCTGTAATCATTATCTCCCTTTTGATCCTAACTACTACTAGCTTCTTATTTTTTCTCATCTTGTCCTCCATCTATTCTTCCACCAGTTCTTTCTCCATGACCTCTTCCTCTTTGCTTACCCTCAAACCGTCTATTCAGCTTCTCTTCAACTTTGAGGGAAAACTGGTAAGCATCCTCAATGGTGCTCACCCTAACCAAACTCAACTCTTCTTGAATATTGGTTCTCAACCCATTGATGTAACGAGCCACCTTCTCCTTGTTAGCCTCTGAATGGCCAGTTCTGATGGAGATCTTATAAAACTCCTCTATGTATTCTTTGACAGTTCTGCTTGACTATCTCAAACTCTGCATTTTACTTAGCAGATCCAATTCATAATCTACAAGAATAAACTATCTTTTTAACTTATCTACCATTCTATCCCATCTTGTTATTCTCTCCTTTCCTCTTATATTTCTTTCCAGCTGTACTCCCTTCCACCAGATGCTGGCATGACCCTTCAGCTTCATTTTTGTAAACTTGATCCGATCTGGATCTACAACCTCCTCATACTCAAAATACTCCTCCATATCATTGATCCAATAAATCAACTCCTCTGGATTGATATTCCTAGAATATGTGGAGACATCAAACTTTGGCTTCTTCCTAATCTGAGATATGGCCTTAACTAATCTAGCTTCTGCAGGATCCATTGCTTCTTCTTCATCCGATGGATCATCAACCTCCCAAGCTTCATCTTCACTACGGTCTTCTCTCCTTGGCTCAACCCCTCTTCGCAACTCCTATTGCAGGGCTTGCACTTGCCTCTTCAAAGCTCTAAAATATTCTTCAGGTACCAAATTTCTCCCACCACCACAATTTCTTCATGCAGGTATTCTTCCTCACTCTCTTCTCGTAACCCTTAACCATAGATCCTGGTGTAAACTGCCTCACATTTTATGATCCGTTTACACACTCAGGAACCCTACGCTCTTCCACAGATCCTAGTGTAAAATGCCTCACTTTTGGTGATCTGCTCACACACTCGGGAACTCCCGCTTTGATACCATTTGATGGGGAGCCCAGGGAGCTCTGATACCACTTGATGGGAAGCCCAGGTTCACCACTGGAAATCTAGATCCCCTCCTCTCCTTTGATCCCCCAAAACCAATTTCAACCTAGCTCGCAGGTGTAGTTTTTCTTTCAGCCTTGATGGGGAGTCCCCCTTCGTCACTGAACCTTCACATATTTTTTTATCCTAACTGGCAACTACCATCAGGTCAGTCATGGAAACATGCATTGATGAGTCGTTTGAATGTCTCTGACCTTTGGGCATAGCATTCTAGTGGCCGCCATGCTCAGAAAGCTTATCGAGCAAGAAATCATGCATTAATGAGGCCTTTGACTACCTCGAGAAACACCACTTGGGAATGCGTGTCTTTTTGAATCATGAACTAGCAGTATGTCATGATATCACGACATGTCATGATATCATGACATTTTTCTTCCTCGGTGCCTTTCTCTTCTTCGGGTTGCGATATCGCGACATGTCGCGATATCGTGACATCTTTCCTTTTGGCTCTTCTTTCTCCTTTTCGATTGGAAAATTGTGACATGTCGTGATATCGTGACATATTTTATTTTTGCCTCCTCCTCACCTCTCAGGTCGTGAAATCATGACATGTTGCGATATCATGACATTCTTCCTTTCTGCTTCCTTCTCACCTCTTTGGGTCATGAAATCACAACATGTCGCGATATCACAACAGCTTTGCTCTCTGCTTTCTCTCTCTGTTTTGGGTCATGAAATCGTGACATGTCACGATATCGTGACACTTTTACCTTCTACTTTGGCTCTCTACTTTGGGTCACGAAATCGTGACATGTCAGGATATCGTGATAGTTTCCTTCCTTGCTTTCTTCTGCTCCTTCGGTCGTAATTTCGTGACATGTCACGAAATCGCGACATTTTCTTCTCTGGCCTTTCTTGTCTTCTTTCGGTCGTGATTTCATGACATGTCGTGAAATCATGACATTTTTGCTCGTGCCTTCTCTCTCCTTCCTGAGTCATGAAAACGCGACATGTCGCGATATCGTGACACTTTTCTCTCTTGCACCTTCTCTCGTCTTCTGGTCACGAAAATGCGACATGTCGTGATATCGCTACACTTTTTCTCCTTTGCGCCTTCTCTCGTCCTTTGGTTGTAAAAATGCAACATGTCGCGATATCACAACACTTTTTCTCCTTTGCGCCTTCTCTCGACCTTTGGTTGCGAAAATGCGACATGTCGCGATATCGCTACACTTTTCTCTCTTGTGCCTTCTCTTGTCTTCTGGTCGTGAAAATGCGACATGTCGCGATATCGTGACACTTTTTCTTCTTTGCCGACATGTCGCAATATCGCTACATTTTTCCTACTTTGCGGTATTTTGCCTTTCATTGTATGCTCCTGCATCACAAAGTTAACAATTTAAAGTTTGAATATATGTGAATCTATATAGAAAAATAAAATTCCATATCAAACTCAAGGTGAATGGCTGAGTTGATCCCCATTTATAAGAAAAATAAAAATTAATAAGGACTAATTGTACTGATTATCTATGATTGGTTGTGTGTGTTAGCAATCATAATTATTGTGAACATGTAGTGTGTGTTCTTGTTTATAATTGTGGTTTTGGATAGAGTGTGTGTCCCTGTCCAATTATGTCGTATGACCATGGATAGAATATTTTATCCCTTTCCTTGGTTAAGAGTCTAGTGAGGCCATTCCTACTAAAGAAGCATAGTGAGACCAATCACACAATTTTTCTGTTATTCATACTCTAAGTGTACTTTGTGAACTATTGAATGTGTCCTAGCTCATCTTATGGTTATTTGTATTCCAACCCATGTTTACATCATGATGTAATAAGAGGAGAATGTTAAGATTTATTACATTATAGGATGCAATAAATATTAATATAAATTAAGTGGTTAGAACCACTCACCTAGGAGTCTTGTGTGATTTATTAATAAATTCAAGTTGTTAGAGGTTATTAAGTAGTTGTACGTAAGATTCAATTTTGTTAAATCTATTATTTGGAATGAAAGGAACAACCAAATTTGTAATCAAGATAGGAAGGATATTCACTATATTTGGCAAAATACCATAGCCAACTTAGTTGAATCAGTCCATCAACTCCTTAATCACCCCCAAAACTCCCACCAAATATGGGATCAAGTGATGCAAAGATTGAAGATTAAATCTTCTAAGGGCAACCAACTTAAAGGGAATGTGAGTATTAGTAAGATGGATAGGACTAGAAATTGGCAACCTCATCCTAAGGATTTTAGAAAATTCAATACTGATGGAGCCTCTAGAGGGAACCTTGGAAAAGCCAGTGTGGGAGGAATTGGTAGACTTTCAAATGGCTCCTTGTTTTTTACTTTTGTTGAGAATTTGGGTATTCTTTCCAATAACCTTGCTGAGGGGTATGGTATCTTCAAAGGCATTCAGGAGGATACTAAGGTTGGATGGTAAAAGGTGTTAGTTGAGTCTGACTCTCAACTTATGATTAATCTCTTGAAGACTCCTAAGAATCATAAGGTGGATTGGAGAATAAAAAAAATTATTGAGAAGATTCAATTAATCCAGATGGGATTTTTGAAAGTTGATTACAATCATGTGGTCAGAGATCAAAAAAAGAGTGTTGATGCTTTAGCTAATTGGGATTTGGAAAAAGGCGATCTTACTTGTTATGGCCACCCTCCTATATGGTGGGCTTCTCAAATTAGGGAAGCTCTTCTTTCTATCATTTCTTTGGATGGCTCCAGTTCTGAAGGTACCTAGTTTCTTCTTGTTTTTTTTTTTTGCTTCTCTTTGGTTCATTCAATTTTTTTAATTCCCTAGCTCATTCTATTCTTTATTTTGTTTCCTCTGTTGATTCTTGCCTTAATAGTCTTCTGGTCTAGATAGGTCATTGTTATGTTCAATTTTTTTTTATTTTTTTATTTTTTATTTTTTTTGTTTAGTTTTGTAAGGTGGGTGGGTTCTTTTGTTTGTTTTGTTTTTGTGTTCTTTGTGTTATTTTTTGTTTTTCATGTGTTTTTGTTGTTTTGTTTTGTTTTTTTTTATGTTTTTTGTTATTGTTCTTGTGTTTTTTTCATTCTTTTTCTTGGGTTTCTCTTTGTTTGTGTTATTTCATGTTTTTATGTGTGAGTGTTTTCTATGTTTTTTGTTTTTGTTTATTGTTTGTTGTTGGTTGTTTTTTATTTTTATTTTATTTTTTATTTATTTTTTTATTTTTTAGGTTTTGGTTGTGTTTATTTTTCATGTTTTTTTTTGGTTATGTATTTGTAGTGTTATGTTGTTTTTGTCTTGTTTGTGTTTTTTTATGTGGTTCTTGTGTTTTTCTATGTGGTTTGTGTTGTGGTTTATTTTATCTTATTGTGCGTGTTTGGTTGTGCTTTTATTTTTGACATACTCAAGGAGCATGTTTTTTATTTTATTTTATTATTTTTTTTGTTATTTACTTATTTTTAAATTGGTTTTGTGTGTTTGTTTTCTCCTTGAGTATGTCAAAGGTGGTAGGCCAGGTCCGAGTCCTGGGTGTTTTTGGTGGAATGGATACCCCTGCCTCCTTGGGTCTTACCCGAAAGTGGCATCCCTTTTGGGATGTTTTCCACAAATAAAAAAAAATGTTAAATCTATTACTAGTCAAAGCATTGTATAAATATATTTTTCTAATTAATATAATTTTTTCAACATCATGTTGTTCCATACATAATACCATGCCATTCAATTTATAATCAATTATTATCAAATGATATTAGTTTAATGGGTTAAATTTATCAACTTCCAATGTGAAGCTCTCAAATATTGCCAAGTGATACATGCATAATTATTAATTCATTGTAATACCTCCATGTAGTCATGATATAATATGAGTTGAAACCATTTTAATCCCATATAACCAATTAAAAAAAAAACATTCATTATTATAATTATATATTTTAAAAAAGGCTATATATTATAGGTGTTGTCATGTAAATAAACCATATCTTCGTTTCTATTTTATCAAAAACAATCTTCATTTGCTATTCTATCAAATATATTCTGATCTTCTTCAAAATATTATGTTTATGCAATTAGCTCCTTGACATCATTTTCATGAAGAGATAAAATCTCATTCAATTAGTTTCTTTAAAATTTGAAAATTTACAAGATAAATATCAACACTACTATTACTAAAATATCTACTACCTAATTTCCTTCTTTATAGATATACATATATTACAAAGAGATTTTCTTCAACAATAGTTGATGAAAATTAACAATAATAATATTTGTATCTAATCCCCACATTCATTTTTTTTGATAGGATAAATGATAATTGGTGAAAACCCCTCAATTGGATTACAATTCCATCCTTTTTCAATTACAATTTTGATCGCTACAAGAGTTACCATAGTGTGTGCATAGTTATTAGTTGAATTTTCATAATATTTTGATAAAATGAGGAGATTTTTTCTTCCATTATTTTAAAAAGCACTAGTATTATTTTTTATTTTTTTAAGTTTCTAACTGATTGTTTGTTGTTTCCATGTGCAGCCACATCAAAATGAGGGGAAAAGAGACATAGCATGGAAGTATGCAAAGGGATAGAGAAAAGAAAGGGGAAGTTTTACTTCAATTTCTGGGGGGAAAAAATTCATAGAGGCATAAACCGCCTCAAATATCACTTGGCAAGTAAACAAGGACATGATGTGAGGCTATGTTCAAATGTGTCTATTGAGGTTGAAAGGGAATGCAATGCCCTCATGTCAGACTACATTTAGAAAAAATAATTAAAACAAATAACAACAAAGGTCGGCTAACCCCCCTTCTTGACCTCGTATAGAGGGTACCGGCAGCACCTATAGTCGGTTTTACTGTTAGAGTGGGTCCATTCCATCAATTACACACCCGAGGAGTGGGACGAAAGAGTCTTATTTTGTGGAATGTTCCATGCCAGGGTCACAACCCACGCTTGAGGATTTGACCGAATGAAACAAGGAGAGGCATAAGGTTGCGAGGAAGGCTTGTGCAAGTATCTGGTATTTTTTTGACATTCCCTTAAATGTGACAAGGTCTCCATATTGGCAAGAAATTGTAAAATCCCTAACAATTTGCAATGCAAGATTTAAGCCGCCAACTAATGATGATTTTAGGGGCCCTCTCCTTCATGAATCCATGGAGGATATTCAAGTGTTTTTTGAAGAGAAACATAGGGTATGGAGGAAAAGGGGTTGCATAATCATGTTTGATGGGTAGACCAATGGGAAGAATCGAACGTTGATTAATTTTTTCGCTTCTATAGGAAAAAATATTTTCCTCAGGTTGATGGATGCATCGGCACAAGTTAAGAGTGCCAATATTCTTGCACTATTTTTGGAGGTTGTGTTAGAGGTGTGGCAGGAAAAAAATGTTCAAGTTATCATGGGCAACATAGCAGCATATGTAGCAGTTGGTAGAATATTGGAAGAGAGATTCTCCACCATTTTTTGGACACCATGTGCAACCCATTGTCCCAATTTTCTACTCAAAGACATTGGGAAATTACCTTGGGTGTCTAAGGTCGAACAAAAGGCCAAATGTATTACAAAATTTATCTACAACCATATGTATGTCCTCTATTTTATGACGTAATTTACTAGTGGGAGGGAGGTAGTGCGGCCTAGACTTACACACTTGGCCACAAACTTTATTACAGCGCAATCTGATTCAAAAGGGGATCGAAGAGGATGTTTGTGAGCGAGGAGTGGAATGTCAAAGACACTGCCACATACCAACTCTCCAGTGAGGGCCAAAAGGTGTATAACTATTATAGTAGAGAAAATCAAAATCAGCTAGAAATTGGTTTGGAAAAAGAATCAAGAAAAATGGGAGAAAAAATCAACAAAAAAAAAACTAAAGAAAATGCAAATTTTCATTGAGAAAAAAGTTTTTTTCATGCATATCACAATGAATTAAAATTATGCAAATCAAATATTAATGATGTAAGACTGTAAGCTTAAACTACACATGAAAGTGGTAAGGGATACAAGCTTAAAGCCTTAAACTACACATTAAAGTGACAACACACATCTTAATAAGGAAATTTTAATGCATCTAAAATTCAAATATTCTTGTAATTCTTATAATATAAAAAAGGAAAAAATTACAAGATGTGTCATGAGTAATGACATACACAATGTATCAAGATCTTTGAATGCCTTTACCCTTTGTCCTAGCAGAGCTCTAGTATTTCTTTGTCACTGTGCTTGTGCTTCTTATTGTTCCTTGGTTGCTAACTCCCGTTGCCACCTGTGTTTGGGGTCAATGGGAGAGGATCCCCCTTGCGAGGTCGATGAGTAGTGCTCTTCATGAGTACCCTGCAAGGTTTGGGGCAGCACCCCAAAACCTCAATGGCAAAACCATTAATACCTTCACTATATGAATTGAATTTTTCTCCTTGTTTGCATTTTGGTGCAAAAAGGATGCTACAAATACTAATATGGGACTTCAACAACCCATAAGCTGAATAAAACACCAACAAATTAACTTAAATGATGATTGTGATTGGTTTTAACTTTTTACTATCTCTTAAGACCCTTGTGATCTAATGACCCTGCCAAAATTTTGATTTGAATTTGCATCGAAATCCTTTGGGGAATTGTTGGTGGTTTTTGAATTCCTTCAAACTACAAAAAATCCATTGTTAGGATGCCCTAGTGTGTTTTGTTTGGTGTGGTAGAAGGTAGGCAGACCCCTTTCTCCAGTTTGCAACATGTAAAAACGAAGCAAATTGACAAAAAAAAATTAACTTTATAGCGTTTTCTCTACTCGTGCAGCTACAGCCGATTTTTCGTCAAGGGAATCGTGATTTTGTCAAAAAATTGCAATTCTCAATTTTTTCAAAAAATTGCCAAAAATTGCGCATTTCCAATTTCAATGTGATTCTACTTGGATTTCTAGCAGACTCGGAAAAAATAGGGGAATCGGCAATTTTTTGGCAATTTTCGTAACTATGATGACTATATCTTTTAGGAGGCCTTCTGGATAGCCATGGATGAGACAATCAAGGTACAAGACTAATTTTTTTATTTTAAGTTTTTATTTAAATTATTTTTCCATTTGCAAATTTTGAATTGTACATTATTTTTCCATTTTTTTCAAGTGTCAGAGCCTTTGGTGAGGGTTCTTCATCTTGTTGATGGCGAAAAATCACCAATGGGATATGTATATGAGGCTATGGACAAGGTAAAAGAGGCAATTGCCTCGGTTTATAATTATTTTGGGCCCAGATACAATCCCATTTGGGAAATTATTGACGGGCATTGGACTTCTCAACCCCATAGCCCACTTCATGCAGCTAGGTGCTACCTAAACCCTAATTTTTTTATGATGATTCATTCTAGGCCAACTATGAGATGATTGTTGGTTACGAATCTGCCACTAGGATAGGATTTAGTGTAATGCGCCCTAGATTCGCCCAGTAGATTGAAAATCCAGAGGGAAGGAATGCCTTCTGGGCCAATCTCCGAAGGAGGCTAGCTTCCTTTGGATTCTCAACTTTGGGGGGTTAGCTTAGAGTGTAGGAAAGAGATTAGAAAATATGAAAAGAGACATAAATGGCTTGTTTCGGGTGGGGAAGATAAGCAGCATAGTGACGAACCAATCACCACTACTAACAGCAATTAAAACACTAAGTAAAGTAGAAATTACTAGCGCATTCTATCTTATGTATCCTTTAATTCGATGTTTTAGATTTACTTAATTGCCAATGTTGATATCTAGATTAATAATAGCAATCATCATAAATATAAGTAACGTAGAGCAAAAACACTTAGTCAAGGCAACATACAAGATGTAAACAACCAATAGAGCCAAGTATACTTTGTATTTTGAGAGCATACGCATAGTTACAGAAGTCCCTTAGCAAGATATCCCCCTTCCACCTTTACAATGAAATGGAACTGCTATATATAGTGCAAAATCCCCCCCGATTACATTATGGTCCTAGTATCCCAAATCTAACAAAAGACACAAAGCTGACAAAAGTAGCAAAAAGTGGCTGACGCTTGACCTCTACAGATAAGAAAGTGATGGCAGTGAGGTCCACTTGCAAAGGTGTCATCTCCACAATGATCTGATGGTTGAGAAGCTAAGTGGCTTGAATGAGAGTAGATAGAATAACACCTGTCAGTCCATACCCATCCAAATAGCACTTGAGTAGCCCAAATTTTGTTACATCTTGACTCGAATCATGAGACGGGACACCTGTCATCATATGAAGTTCATTGATTAAGAATAAGAGGGGGAAGATACTTAGCTGCTCATGAATTATGATTCTACCAGGCAACGCATAAGAAAGGAGTGCAGTTGAGCGGGATGTCTTGAAAATAGCGTAGTCGAACAAACTTTGCCTTAGCCAATTTTATCTTTCCTTGTCTTCCCACCTGAGGGTGCACAAAATGGGATGCATCGTCGGACAACGTGACACACTTGGGCGGATTTCGTGCCTTAGCCAATTTTAGACATTGCTCTCCTTATGTCTACTCGATGGTGCATAACTTGGTCGAAGCCACCCGACTTCACAACGAAGTCGGGCGGCTTCAACACTTAGATATTTTAGGCGCTCCTTTCATCAATTTCCACCCGATGGCGCAATTCGTCCTTGGCTGCCACCTGACTTCACACAAAGTTGGGTGGTGCCAACAGTTAGAAACTTTTTGGGCCCTTATCCGCTAATGCTACCCGAGTGCGATATAGAACATGTGCATCATCTGACTGTGCAGTGCGCTTGGACATATCGCACTTAGACAAATTTTTAGATGGGCCCATGCTTGCCAACCTAGGTGCACAAAGTGGAGCATGCGTAGCCCGACTACGCAGCGTAGTTGGGTAGAAACAAACACTTAATAGGAACAAGAAAAACATAATAGAAATTAATAGGAATGAATGAAGATAAACATGAAATAGAAGATGAAAGAGGTGATATTTGATAAGTGGGGAGCATAAAGGGAGAGAAGAGGAACAATAAAAAATATAGAAGAGAGGGAAAGTAGCAACCTTACAATCTTCCAAAATTATCACCCCATGCAAAATGTGGCAACATTCCTGGTGGATCGTGGGGTGTCAAGCTTGCTTTGGCGTAATCAAAATTTGGCCTTTATCCCTTGGGCATAGAGTCATTCCCTAACCCTTCATCTATTTGTTGTTTTTGCTGCTGCACTTGTTGTTGAGATCTCGACTTGGGAAGCTGTTCTTCTTCTTCATCATCACTTTCAGCCGAATCTCCTTCAGAGTCCTCCTCTTCCTCTTCCTGCTGTGAGCCTGATGGCTCAACTCCCTCCTATTCTTCCTGCCTGGTAGGTTCAACCTACTCACATATATGCCTATAAATGGTCCTTGCTTTGACCCAGATTGTGTCTTGGAAGATCTCTAGGTCACTGATATCCTTCAGTGCTTTTCAAAATGTCGTAACCATGTGCTCATCAATAGCGCCGCACCTTGCTTCAATTTCCTAAAAATTGACAATAATCTTGTTGAGATTAGACATCAACTGGGTCAACTATTCCTCTTGGATAGGCTCGGGCACACCATCAATCTTTGAGATATTCATTTCATATGCCTACCAGTCCTCCTTTATCTTCTCTAGCGGTAATATTCTTTCATATTTCAAGAAGCTCGGGGCTCCCAACTCGAAAAGGGAATGGAATGGGGCCAAGCAGATGCTCTTTTCATGCAACAATGTGTCCAACCTTCTCTTGGCTACCCTAACATTTTTTGATGTTTCAAAATAATCTTGCAAGGTGATCCTTGTATCTGCCTAGTCTAGGGAAATACGTGTCATGGGTGCAAATTGGAAGTTGATTTGCTCATATTCTTCCAGTTTCAACGCCAAGTCTAGCCATTTTTGTGCTTGACGTTCGACTTCCTCTACCATAGGATTTCCCTGGGCAAAAATTTCTAGAATTACGGAGACAAATCTTAAGATGGGGACAGCTCCGATGATACTAGCCCTGCAACTCTTTAGAAGACGGGCCCTCATCTCCTTCACCTTGTCTTTGGAGAATGCAACGGCCTGAGATGACTTCTCTTCTAGCAGCCCCTTAATTTGTTGTGGTTCATCCTACAGCTGGGCAACACGGGCTAGGGCTGCTTTCTTCTCCTTTGATAACTGGTAGGTTGCTTCCTTTTGGGTCGTTGTCTCTTGTTGAGAAGCTACAAGCTGGTCCCTTAATTTTTTCTTTCTTCTTGTGTGGACTCCAGCTATACTTTCTTTCTAGCCAAGTCATCCTCTAGATTTCTCTTCTCAACCTAAACTTGGAAGAGCTTCTCCTTGTTTTTAAGCCACTTGACTAGGAGCTTGTCAGTTTTTTGTTGAATCTCGCCTATCTCATATTCTTCACTGATATCATCAAAATTTGTCTCCTTAACCTCGTGCCTATAATCCTCCTTGGTCATCTCCTACAAAGGCTTCTTGACCTTAGGTATTTTCTTTTCTAAACGGACGACTCTTCTATCCAGGTCAAAAACTACCCATTTTTTTACCATTGCGATCTCCTCGCCTCTTCTCTTCTTTACGCTCTACAGAAATGTAGTAGAGCTGCCAATGGTCCTAATAGCTAAGGGTTGATATTCAAAAACTTGCAACTCCATATCAGGTCTAACTCCCCTAAGAGGGAGTGCGCAGAGGGCAGATCTTTCTATGGCATTTCTTCTGCAAACAGGGAGTCAGGAGGTGGACCGTTAAATGTGACCGCCCTTGAGGATGATCGAGACTTAAGGGAAGCGAGGGTTTGTTGGAGAGGTGAATATGGGGAATGGGGGTCCAGAGTGATGACAAGTGAGTGGCATGGGGACTGATGAGTCTCTTCGACACTAGAGGAATAGGATAAACCTAGGGTTTAGCCCTAGGTATGAAATGGATCAGGCCTTTGCACAAAATAACTGAAGGTTAGCGGGGGATTCTAGGGCTGAGTGAACGGAGATGGCGATGAAGTGGCTAGGATTTTCTCAGACGTAGGAGAAAAGGAAGTGGCAGAAGGGGTTTTTAGGGCCTAGTTCCCAAGGGAAGGAGATGCACCTACAGGTTGCGACCAAACTGGTGTCTGGAGAATGCTTTCAACCCAAGTCTCTGCTTCTTTCTACGGGCTATCATCTATAGAAATAATATTTTCTATAGCAACGTTGACCTGTGCAACTTCTTCTACTTGCTGCTTGGCCTCCTTCTTCTGGCACTTCTCCTTTTTGTGCTTCTCGGACTTTCTTTTCCTTTTCTCCTTTTTCTCAGCAACTTGTTCTAGGGGAGCGGGGGCAGATGACTGCTTAGGGGCCTGTACGCTTTCGGTGGCCTCACTCTGATGCTCAGTGGGGGCCACGCTTTCTGCCTCTGCCCCACCTGTTGGTCTTTCAGGCACGTTTTCCACCTGAGGAGACTTTTCTACCGCTGTTAATGACATTGGGCCTTCTTCCTCGCCTTTTGAAGCTTGACCACTAGGAGCTCTTCGTACAACTAAATTTTGGGGCCAAGGCTTCCTTTTATACCTTTTTTGCCTTCCTCGGGGGATGACATTTCAAATTTCAAATGACTACCATTTTCCAAAATAACATTCATATAGGATGAAAAAGTCATTATCAACTGACAAATTCTTCTTTTCAGATATTTTGTACCGCATGCGACACCTCATCTTACAAAAATCCAATATTTTTTTGTCCATCTAGTCCAACTATTTTCCTTTTGCCACTAGCCTCCTGAATCTCGCTGTATTTAGTTTGTGGTCCGAATTTTGCTCAGGATTGTATACTACCTCAACGTAGTAGAAATCCTGCCATGATGACCAAGTTTGCATCCGCTCTATGTGCCATTCCAAATCCACCTCAACCTTGTTGTTCCTTTCTTCCATTATCTACTCTTGCGGGCAGCAATGGAAAAATATTCTTGTCTTCCCATATGGATCATACTTCCAGCACTGTGGTAGCTGTACCAAGACCATGTTGAGGAGGGCCTGCTCCAAGTAAATGTGTTGCCCTACTTCTCTAATTGTAATGTCTCCTCATTCAAATGGATACGTAAAAATAGGGCTTTTATTTTTTCCCTAGCCATACTCTTTCTCGATGCTGTCCATTTGTCGCACTGCCTCCATGCCGAATTGGTATTTTATGTAGAGGTATGGCAGCAAAAAGGGCTTACCCTTGAATCCATAAACCCTGATAACATTACCCTGAGTTAACCAGAAAGTGTCACTAATTTTATTTCACCGTAGATGATTAGTCAGGTGTATAGGAGGGCGAGTTGCTGGGCCATTAATGAGAGCCAGAGGCAGGCCCTAAAATCTAAGGTTAAAATCATAGAAGGAGCCTATCCTATACAGTAACTCAGTCCACTCGTATACCGACAATGGTGCACCCTTCTCGTCCACCATCTTCACTTTGAGGCTCGTCATTTAGAATTGTAGGCAATATAGGAACAACCATGCCATAAAAGAACTATGCCTAAATTTGTTAGACTACCTTTTTTGCAACTTGACCAAAGCAGTATGCATGGCATACGCTATGTAATCGGCACAGTCAAAATAAATCTAACACCTTCCACTTCGGTAGGCTCTTATGCTCATGATGGCTTCAGTAAGTGCCAATTGATAGGGGTAGAATTTCTCATCAGTATCGTAGCCCAGTACCCATGCTAGTATCATGTATAAGTACGGGTCCTTAAAAATTTTCAAGAGAATTGGACCCGACGGCCATCGCGAAGTTGGAATTGGATGCGCCAGCTCCGAGTTGAGGAAGTCCCTATTTTTTTGATAGTCATCAAACCTGGCAGTTTGTTCCTCTAGAATCACCTTTTGAACGATGGCGTCCCTATCTGGCTTGAGTCTAGGCATGAACGTGGACCGCATAACCTCTCTGAAGAGGAAAAACAACCGCCTGAACTGCCAGTCACAAACCTGTTGGGTGTTGGGTTTGTAGAACATTACGATGGACCTGATGAGCTCGAGGCAATGGTGAATCAGTGGACATAAGAACCAGTGCAAGTTCACAGAGTAAGCGACCTTGATGTGATGCGTGGTCGAGACCTTCCTTGCACAGCACAAAATATTTGGGCGTAGCTTGGTGATGCTCAGAGAGTAGTCACCGTCTCTGAACTCAGATAGGAGGTCCATGGGTGGCGAAATAGGTCCTTGCATTTTGCGTCGCGTCCTAGGTTTATTGGTACTTTCCTGTGATGCCTCACTACCCTGAGCAGCTGCAACAACCTGCTCTTCAGATTCTTGCTCAGAATGCTCTGAGATGCTAGACTCCACCTGTATAGGCGCCTTCCCTTTCGTGGTGCCCGACCTCGCACTCATGGCATCGAATTTTGATGGAAAAAAAAATTATCCACATCCTCTTTTCACCATTTGGAATGTGTTTCTTTTGTTAATTTTGATAAAGAGTCTTTATTGTATGTATTTAAAATTATTTAAAATGTTTAGTTAACAATTTTACAAATTTTAATTGATTTATAAACATTTTCTTCTATTTTATCTTTTCATTTGTGTATTTATTTTGGTTATGTTCATAATTGAGGTTGAACTTATTAATGTAATACTATTTTCTCATTTTATATTTTCAATCCACATAACAAATATGAATATCTTCTTTCTTAATGTTATTACATTTTTTTTGAAATATGATGTTAAGATAACAACCTTACATTTTTTATTTGTGTACTTCTTTTGGTTATGTTCATAATTTAGATTGAACTTATTAATGTAATACTATTTTCTCATTTTATATTTTCAATCCACATAACAAATATGAATATCTTCTTTCTCAATATTATTATTTTTTTTGATATATATAATGTTAAGATATCAACCTTACATTTAAGATACTTAAGAACATTTATTTAAAATAATGTGATAACATAATTATAATAAACATCTAAAATAAAATTAATTAAAAATAAAAATTAATAATATTCTATCTTTTATGTGTTAGCCTCTATTAAAATATCTATTTTATTTAACAACTAATAAAAAATTCCACATTATCATTTTTGAAAAGTGGAACAATCAATAACATGCGTAATATTATGTGCATGTCACACCTTCCTCGAAACTTCTCATAATAATGTTATCTTTAAAGCCCAAGTTATTGTAAAGAGTTTTCTCGAGATAAAATTATTGTACAATAAATTACACAAATAAACCAATGAAAATATGGTTTCCATTTTGTATTGATATTCACCACTAAAATATTTTTGTAATCTATATGGTTTTCAATTTGTATTGATATTCACCACTAAAATATTTAAAATATATTTTCATTTAATATTTAATTTAATATTTTTAAAGCTATCACTAACTTAATTAATTTTTGTGTTAATAGTTTATACATTAAATAATTTAAAATATATTTATATCGTAAGGACATCCTTGAACCATTCAAAGCGGAAGTAGTTTTGTCATGTTGAGAAACAATAGGATGTAGATAAGATTGGTATGCAAGGTTGTTAAATATATATATAAATAAATAAATAAATAAATAAAAAAAAAAAAAAAGTATACAAAAGTTTGAATGGGGATCAGAACCCGTTTGAATTATTATGAAAGCAAAACTAATAATATTTTTTTTCCATATAACGCTGAAAATATAGTGCTAGTTACTCCACGTTGTCCATTATTCTTATAACCAAACTCGAAACATCCTTCTAATTTCAATTTAACGGACCCATAGCATCAGTGAAACACCAATTGTTTCAGATAAAATTCTATATACCCACGATAGACCGGTAATTAACGCGAAATTCTATGACGCAAACTCAAACCAGTTGCTTTAAACTAGATTACAAATGACAGAATGTATAACTGAATTTGGTGTTTTAAGCAGCGGACAATATGGTTCTAGAGGCCTATGGGGCTGTGTATGCAGTCCTTTATCATGGCCAAAGAAGTACACATTTTGGCAAGCCTGATTTTGAAATATTGCTAGGGCTTAATCTATCATCTATTATTCAAAGAGCCTTTCTACCTTTCAGCTGCTCCATATGCACTCTACCTTATACAATTCACAACTGCTCGAATATTTTGAACGAGATCATCAACTTACCTGTGGTGCGGACCGGGACTCGGTCCGGAAGGCAGTTTATTGATAGCAAACATCTTTATGGTCTTGAAAAGTTCAGAATTGATAAATCTGTGACCAACTCCTGGACTTGAGCCTGAAGGGAGTTTATCCTCTAATGGCCTTGCTACCTCAATCGTCTTCACGGGGCTGGCGTCAATATATGCGTGGCCGACGCTGGAACTCGAACCCGAAGGAAGTTTATCATTCAATATGTTTGTTCTCGAACTAGCCTTCACAGATCCTGCATTCACATAAGCGTGGCCTACTCCGGGGCTTGAACCTGAAGGCAGCTTATTAATGTTCAGCGTGCTGGTTTTCTCATTTGGATGTTTTCGTTCCACGTGACCGACCTCCGAGCTCACTAGGTCTACATCGACCATGCTTAGAGCTAAATGTTTCGCCTCCCCGGATTCTCGTTGGAGTGTTCTACCTCCATGCGTTTCTTCAATATGCAATGCTACTACGGTGAAAACAACCAGTAATTGGACGCGTTTGATAGCCGAGGAAATGCTCTTCATTGGAACACTTTTTTCTATCAATACCAAAAAGAAATATGTATCAATTCTAATAATGCTTCACACGTTGAGCAATACAATATAAGACTTTACTTGTAAGATCTCAAGGGTAAGGCGTTTATAAGAGAAGGGATGAATACGCCTCGCTTTGGTTCGATTGTGAGAGTCCAGAGTAACTTGCAAATGCATATATAGAGATAGAGAAACAAGTCGGTCCTGCGCCCGCCACAATTAGTATTAAAAAATTAACGTGGAATATTTTGGTATGACTGAAGCTAAGTTTCATCACTGAGAACGTGTTTTGAAAGCCCTCCATAAAGGGTTTGTAGACGGAGAGTTGGGGATGGCAACTGTGGACTTCAACGTTAAAGAAAGTCTGTACTGTAGGATCCAAGAAAAGCAATGTTAAGTTCCGTTATCTTCTTTCATTGTGTTATACGAAAAAGCATCGTATCATCACCACCTACGAGGAATTGTTCTTAGCACCGTCAATAAAGATCTTGAACGTATGACATTTTGGAATTATTTATTTTTTCATCCTAGTCAAAGGTTGAAGGTGAAAAAGTAAATTCTCCCTGTTTTCGTCACCTTCCAAAAAAACGTGGATGGGAAAATAGAGTTCAAGGCAGGTTACGTGTTTCATTCTATTTCTATCTGCTTGCTAATTCGGTTTCATTATGTTTCTCTCTGCTTGCTAATTCTGAAATAATTCTCTCTTAGAGAAATTATGACCAGTTCTCTTATTTTCACGTTTTTCCACGTAAAACTAAAGCCTTGTCAACACACGATTCGGTCAGAAGAAAATATTCAACGCTTGAAAACATTTCACGTACGTTGATTTTTTAACGGTGTTCGTGGCCCACCCACGATGCAGTGGTTTCTTAGAGGGTGTTGCCTTTCTGTGTCTCGTAAAATATTTCAAAGCTCAACCTCAACTGTATCAATTAGGAATTGGAGAAGCATTTTGAATTATCTAAACATTATTATTAGTATTTAATTGTAGTAAATATAAATATATTTATAATAACGTTTTTAATTGTTTGATTAAGAAATAAATTAATTTATATATTTTTAATATTATAATTAATTATTTTTAATTGAAAATAATAAATAATATATAAGTATTAACCATCATGATATTAAGTAATTAAAAATTTGGGCTTTTCAATTTAGGAATGTTAGAAAATTTTTTAAATTTTTAATAATTTTTTCCACCCCATCTCTTTTTTCTTATAAAAAAAAAAAAAAAAAAAAAAAATTAATTAAATAATTTTATTATATAATATTATTAAAAAAAAAAAAAAAAAATAAATTTAAAAAAAATATTTATATCCAAAAAATAGAAACTGTACTATTTTTTATAATAAAAATTTAATTAATTGGAAAAATAATATTTTCTATAAATTTAATAAAAAATAAGAAATGAAATCAGGAGCTAAGAGCTAATGCCGCTCGAGGAAGTGTAGTCAAAACATACAAACATGAAGCAAGTGTAAGTAAGCATCGAGCTAAACCAAGAATTTGGGGAAATTAAAAAATAAATGATTTATATGAGGAAAATTAAGGTATTATGGAAGCAAAGTCACATTCAAAAGCTCCAATTTGAAGAAAGACGCCCTAACTAGAAGTATGGATGCACAAATGGAAAACAAAAGAAAGATAAAATATATAGAAACTCCAATGTATGGAGTAAATGTTACACCGAAAGTAATTATGAAGGATGAGATGATCTAGCATTATATAATGGTTCTTAAAAGAAAAGGGTTAGGCCAAGGTTTTTGGAGATTTAAAATTGTAGCAATAAGGATGTTTTAACGAATACTTGTAACACCCTAAGGGATTCCATCCAAGAGGGACCAACTATTAAGGAGGGGATGTATGTTGTTTATACTTGGATATGTGTTGCTATGGATATTTTAAAACCTTTGCCACAACCCATAAAGATTAAATTTGAATCAAGTAAGATAGATTATGAAAAATTTTTATGATAAAAATTAAAAAAAAAAAAAAAAAAAACCACCCCTTCCTACACTTAACTCTAGGTCCTCATGTGACCTCATTCCCAACTCAACTAAGGTTGAATTCCTCACCATGGTCAAAAAGCACTTTATGGTCAAAAGTCAACCCTTTTGGTCAAAAACTTGCTTTAAGGCTAATCACAGGCTTAATTAAATTTAATCTTGGTTTAATTTAAGCCTTCCACCTCACCTATTCTAACCTATCCTAGCCTTGCCACCTCTCACCCAGATATTTCTCCACCTCATACTCCCATGGGTTATAAATGAAGGATGGAGACTTTTGCACATAAGAGATAATTTTTAAGTGAGAGATATTTTCAAAAAGGTGTTCATTAATGCTAAATGGATATTTTTAGCAAAGTCATCATTATTTGTGGATGGGTGAGGGATTCTCTCACCCAATCTCATTTATGAACCAGGACACCTCAGGGGACACCTCTTAGGTGGACACCTCACCATTGACACCTCACAGGGGACACCTCATCCCCTCCCTCTCACCTTGGCCAAGTCTATAAATAGAAGGTCTTTTTCACCATTTTAGAAAGAACCAACTTTTACTTATTGAAACTTTTTTGAAATCACTATAGCCATTACATTCATCCTACATCCACCACACAACCATCATACATACATCGTAATTGATTTGTTGATTTTATGATGTTTCCTTGTGATTGAGACAGGTTAATAACCCCATAAAAGTATACTTTATGGAGGTGACCTACGTAAAAATAAAAGAAGAAGCTATTCCAAGACAACCAAGAAAGTCATATTGCATATTCGGTCCAAAAAATATAGGTTTGCATGACCCTGTGTGAACCTCCCGGTTCACAACATATTTGCATGACCCCATGCGAACCTATGCTACAAACACCAAAATCACTAGATAAGGTAAGTATGGGTTAATTTAGTGTTTTTATGTTGTTTTTAGTAGTAATTTTCATTTTTTAATCTTGTTCAAGAGTATTTCTCTTCATAACCATAGGGTTTGACTAAGGCAGACACCTAAACATGCTAACAAGATTTTGCAGGTTCAACAAGTACAAAGAACACATCCAACCAATGGTGGCACACGAGCAAGAAGCCCACCTACACTGAGGAACACAAAGAAGATAGATCCTGTTGCCTTTGCACCACATCCAAAAGGGCTTCCTTAGGGAAGACCCCATTGTAGCCTTTAGGGCAAAATTTGTAAAGAGGATATCAATCTATAACCCTTTTTATAATTTAATAGCAAAAGTAGTGGATCCTATGATTTTGAATGAGAATTATAGTATCATTTTTGTTGGTTTCATTTTGGCACACCTAGTGGGACCCCACCAAGCATTAGCTTAATCACCTTCTAACAAAAATTGTGGCATGTTTTTGTATGGCAGGTAATTATCATCTTTGAAGAAGCCCCAAACCAAAAATACCCTAAAAGCCATCTCAGGCCAAATCATAAAAGGTTCGTTGGTGCACCGATGAGCCTCCAAAGAGAGTAGTGAGTACACTTGGGTGTGTGAACTCCCCAATCTACCTCAAAGTTAATACCTGACACCCAAGTATTGGTTTCAGACACCCACAACCATCGGCAAGGTAAGTCAGGAGAGGTTAAGAGCCTCATGTTCTTGAGGATTGCGTGCCCCCATACCTAGACCACCAATCATCTCTCACCATGGTGTATGCAAGGTTAAAGCATCCTTGTATTTTTGTGTGGTAGTAGTTAGCTTATTTTCCTACAATTTGCTTTCTTCAGGTATATGCAAAATCTCTTAGGGTTTTATGCTATCTTGCCAAGCTAAAAATTGATGTTTGGACCTTTTTTGTGCAGGTACTTATGCTAGAACACTCCAAGAGATTCAAAGTCATCATCAAGACCTCAAAACCAATCATCCCAATCTTTGGACCCCAATTTGTATGATCCTGTACAAATCACTTGCTAGAGGATAGGTTCATACCCCAGGGTGCGAATCTCTAGAATCAATATAGCTTTAGAGCAAATGGTGAACCAGAAGGTTTTGCATACACCTGGATGCAGGTATTGTGTGAAATTTATGTTTTTCCTTCATTTTGAGGCTAACCTTTCCTATTGGGATTGCATTCCACAAAATTGCATCTGCTTGTTTGTTTTAGGTAAATTTACACCTGCTTTCTAGCCTAGATTCAATTCCAGTCATTTCTCTTTGTGTCATTTCCCTTCCAAAAGCATTTAACTAGATTTATTTCTTGTTATTTCCCTTCCAAAGTATTTAATTAGATTCCTTTCTAGACATTTATTTTTCTCGTCATTTCCCTTTGAAAAGCATCTAGCTAGACTTTCCTTTCTAAAAGCATTTAACTAGATTCCTTTCAAAAGCACTTAATTAGATTTTCATTCAGTAAACCATTAGCCTAAATTTATTTTTGTGAGGATGTAAGTAATTAGATTTATTTTGAAAAGGCACCTTAACATAGCTTTCATTTGCAAAGTCAATTAGGGTATATTTGCTTCTTAAATAGTCTCACACAAAAAAACACCATACACACATGTCCTATTTTTAAATGGTGTAAAGACTGGATTTCATCTCCATTCTAAATTGGATTTTATCACCAATTCAACATCAAAGTTCAGTGAGGTTTGGGTTGTACTCTCCACTGACTCACCTCCAATTTTAGTCACCATAGTATCCCCAAGTGGATTATTTCAGCATTAATACCCAGTCAATCCTTCCCATTTTGAGTGTTGGTTATCCATATTTAATCACTAGAAGGTACCTTTAGAGTGGGTAGTTTTAGAAAGCCTCTTTACCACAGGGCTTTTCAAAATAATTAGTGCACACAACTGATCATTATTATGGATGCTTTAAATATGGGGGTTAAGTGAAAGTATGGGTATGCCGATAACACCACATTGACAACATGACCTCTCTTCATGAGAGTATATTAACTCATTAGAGAATTTTGAGTCTCCCCCCTTTGTATACCATTTTACTATACCAAAATCCATCTAGGTTGCCACTCACCCATTGGAAATATAGTTCTATTATGTACACTTTTGGGCATTGTAGAAGGTTCTATACTATGACATACCTGATTCAAAAGTAGAGTTCACTCATTTTCGTGATTTGTTCTTAGGGTGGATACATACTTTCATCCAAACACACAAAAATAAAAAGAAAGAACATTTTCTTATTGTTGAGTCTCATGAAAGTGGTTACAATAGCATACAAAACTTGCTATAACTCACTCCTCAATTGTTCCACAGTTTCACTCCCATGCCAAACACTGCATAGTCTATTTTTAGGTGGTATTTACCCCCTAGTGTGGATTCCATACAATTAGATATATTCGTAAAACCCTATGTAAAACCTAGCTTCTAGGCTACAAAATGGTACAAAATAGGTCTATACAACACATAGAGGTTATCCACAATAAAAATCCGTCCTCTATCACTATTTTTAGCGGTTCGCATGAACCCATGTGAATCTCTGATTGTAGGAGTGGTTTGCACAACCCCATGTGAACCTATTTTTTAGGTCATAAATTTTTCACAGAGCACACAAACACCTTCTAGATCCCTTATCCATCATCTATTTTTTATTTTGGTGGTTTACACGACCTCGTGCAAATATTTGGTTTTAGAAGTGGTTCGCATGACCTTGTGCAAACCTATATTTTTGAAAATAGAAAGTGACCCACTCAGCCACAAACATTCCTAGAGTCCAGATCACACATATTTTGGTTGTTATTGCACTACTACACATATTACCATGCTAGTTATGCATAGTTAAATACGTGAAGCCCTTCATCATGCCATCAAGGCTACCTAGTGGACTATCATGACCATAGGTGCCTCTACTTCTCAGAAAACTGATCCACCTTTTGAGTCTAAGCAGGTTACTTCCCTTGTTCCACAAGATCTATTGATCGGGCTCTCGACCCCTAGCACTAGTTCTATGTACAATATGGTATCTTTCACTCCATATCACCTCCTAGATGAGACCTTTGAGGAGCTAGCTCCTTTGGATGATCTTTCCTCTCCTAATCCCCTATCCACCTATTGTCAGCATGTCATCTATACCCCTCCTGGTTACCCTATACCCATTATGGTGGAATACGAGTTCACCCCACCTCCTTAACCATCTACCACTCATCCTTTTCTAGAGCATTCATCCCATCCCTTTTGGAAGATGACTTCGATGTCATAATTTCTCAAATCATGCTTGATATCATTACTATTGTCTAGATGGTAGGTATAATTTCTACACCTCCCTATTCTATGCCACCTACTACCATATATTCATCCAAAATCCCACCATCATAGTAGGCCTCATCGAGTTACCAACCTCCATTTTCTTCATATGGACCCCCATCGATGCCCTCCTTGTCATTTTGCTTACCACCCCCATCTTCATTTTGACCTCCACCATGTAATCCCGCTTATCAAGCTAATCCTCCCTGCTATTTAGTTCAGCCCAAATCCTTGCTAGCCATTCCATCCACACCACCCTAGTCCTCATCAGTTGCACCCCCATATTCAAACCAATTCTATTTCACCACATATTCATCTATCCCTTCCCCATATTCTACACCACACGTCTTCTTTACCTCATTGCCCATATGGTCCTCTACCACCACTACTCAGGTGCCACCAACTTTTCAATACATATAGTAGTAGTAGGTGCCCATGCCTAGCCAACAAATTCTTGGGTATTATGATCAACAACAACCACCACCAGTAGTACTATCTTCATACATCTCACCTAATCCATATCAGGGTCCTATCACACAATACCAAGCTATGTCAGCGCCTGATCCACAACAAGCCACTTACTATCACCAATGGGAGGAACAAAATTTTTAATATCCACCACATTTGGATTATTCGCAAGCATCATCACAACCACTACCTACATCCACACCTTCACCCCCATTTCTCGCTCCACAAAATACCACTATGATGCTCTCTAATGAATTTCAAGCCATGCAGGGGTATATTCATACTTTGGATTTGTGCACGATTGGTTATGGGCCTCAAAATCCCACATATGACAAATTGTGCAATGAACCAATCCACCCATTTTTTCCCATACATCCGTATCCTTACTGATTTGAGATCCCAAAATTTGATAAATTCAAAAGTAAGGAAGATCCCAGAGAGCATCTTAACAATTACCATTTTTCTTGTTACCAACTTCATGATAGTGATCCCCTTATGCTTCGTACTTTTGCACTTTCTATTGTGGGATAAGCATTAGATTGGTACAACCATTTGCCTCACCACATTTTATTCATATTCAAACAATTGGCCAATATTTTTCTTGAGCATTTCTCGATCAATATCAAAACCAAGCTTACCTTGTCAAATGTCTATGCTTTACACCAATTTGATGACGATGCCTATCACTAATTTTATCGCTCATTGGAGAGTGGTCATTCATGATCTTGCCTTTCCTCTCCCACCTTCCAAGCTTTTTAAAATATTTTCCAAGAGTTGTGACAAGAAAATATCTCAAACATTGAAGATCCATTAGATTTGAAAATTTGAAGAAGCCATTGCCTAAGCCAAAGTCATCGAGGACATCAATATCCACACGAGCAAAATCAAGATCCATCCAAAGTAGTCCTACCCAACCAACTATCACTACAATCACCCCCATATGTACCATCCACTTCAAAACTACCTCAGACCAATCAAGTGTTGCTCGCTTCTTCATCCCCACCATCTCAAATCACCCTATCTCAACCTCCATAATCTACACCATAATAACCACCCCAAAATGCATAAAAATTCAACCCTCCATCAACTTCCAATGCCTACCAAGTCAACCCTCCTACACCACTTAATCCATATCAAGGTCACAATCCTCACCCTCCTCATCCACCATGTAATTGGACCCCTTTGTTTGAGCCCATGCCTACATTATTCCATCGATTGTATGATGGATGTCTTATCACTTTGCTTAATCGCCAACCTCTTGATCCGAACGGTACACTCCCATGGGACCATAATCTATAGGTATTTTGTGATTTTCATCGCCAAAATGGCTATACTCTTTATTCATGCCACATTTTTTTCCATACTATACAAGATCTTATTGATCGAGGCACCATTCAAGTTTCTAATCCCCTTGCACCACAAAATAAAAACTTGAGGATATATCAAAATCCATTACCCAAGCATGGGGGTAATCCATCGCAATCTGATCCATGCCAAGTCAATCATGTCAATCGAGGTCATTCATATTAGGAATTTGTGGGTATGATCAATATTGCCACCCTACTGAAACCCAACATCCATCAGTTTCTCAACCACCACCTATGTCCCATCCATCAAACCCTCCACCATTTCCTCCACCTATACCATGAAATATCATCACCATCTATGGTAGTATTTCCTATCAACTTCACACCGCCCCTACATGCTTATCCATCTATGACCTCTTGTAGCAATCCCAACCTCATTGTGAAGCCCTCGATTCTATCCTTCACTCCCTTGATCTTGAGACTCATGATACAGATGCATTTTCCAAATTTTTTGGTAATATTTAGAGATACCTACAACCTTCTATTAGCTTCCATGACCATGAAATTATGATATTTATCGTCAAGGGAGCAGATCCCCCATTGCATATTCAAACCTCCATAAACACCATCACTTACAAGTGGGTCCTCATTGACATTGGTTCCTCCATCAACATCATTTCTACCATAGCCCTTGGCCAAATTTGCCTTCCTCTCTCCCATATCACCACTTCATCCATGGACCTTCGAGCTTTTGATGGCTCTATGTGCCCTACCATTGGTACCATCATCCTTCCTATCAAGGCTGGCACCAAAACCATCTCCACACTCTTCCATGTTATCAAAGGTGAGATGTAGTATAACATCCTTTTGAGATGCCCATGGATTCAAGATATGCAATGTGTCCCTTCCATACTACATCATTGTATCAAATATGTCCATAATGGTTTGGTCCACTACATCCCCGTCGACGGTGATCCATTCAAATTTTGTAATATTATCACCCTTCCACCAAGTCCACCATTATCATCTATGCAGTTCACTCCAACCTCATGTCATTATTTAGATACCACTTATTTGTCCTCTTCACAATCACATCCCACACCTGATTTGAGCAACATTACATCAACCTCCTCAAATACACCTCAACCTCCTAATACCCTAGCTATTCCCACATTTTTCCATCACCCATATTCATCCTTCACACCACTCCCTCCATTCACATTTTATACTACACCTTTCGTAACATCCTCATCCAACAACCCTCCCATTCTTCCTACACCACATCCATCTTCCCACCACTTTGTGCCCCAATCTACATGGATACATGTAATTCCCAATTCACCAACCACAACCTCTATCCCCACTTCTCAATTCACCTATATCAATCATCCCATAACTAGAACACCTGTTGAGTACAATGAGTGGACATAGCACGTCGCTCAAATTGACAACCAGTTACCTCAATCAGATCCTCCTAATTCACCCCATTTACGTACCAATCCACCTACATCAATTCAACCACACTCTCTACCACCCAGGGGGTCCTCCCCTCAATATGAGCATACAAACCCTCATGTTTCTATACTCATGACTTCACCAGGTCTTGATGAGTATAACATAAACAATGCTCAGGTTATTTCTTCCACCATCCAGTCCACTCGTGACTTTGGTCAACATCATGATGTGCCCTTAACTATTGGGGCAGTGGTTCCTCTTGGTCCACCCAATAATTGCACAAATTTGGTATATGGGGGACTTGACTCATCTATATAACCTCCAACGCTTCCACCGTCATAAACTAGATTTTATGGTAACCTTAACCACATGTTCAATCCCAATTTTTCTTGGCATTATCTTCATATGTATATCTAGGATGGTTATGTTTTAGGGAGATATGAACAAGGGTGTCACACCCATATCAGTCGTCCCTCACGAAAACCCACCGAACTATCTGAAATCAGTTACCATTCCCCAATAATCAGTAACCTCGCAAATAATTTACATAATCTTGATCTTGATCCCCTTGAGCTCCTTTTCTATGAGGAATTTGAGCTTAATATTTTGATAGATAGTTCCTCACATCATTCCATAATTGAAATTCCATCCATGGTCTTTCACCCATCCCAACCCAATGAACCCCTCTCTTCTTTAGAATTGGAAGCTCTTTCTAACCAATTAACCACCCTATCACTCGATCCACCTTTGCCCATCGATCCACCTTCCTCACCCCTTTTAGCTATTCTATTTTTCCCATTTTTGAGATAGCTCTGCCTCACGACACATATTCTCATTCTCCTTCCCCACCTATGGTGTTAAACCTAGGTCATCACCAACCCTTTTTGGATTCATTGCTATCCTCCTATGATTCATCACCACCTTCATCACCTACCTCCACTATATCTAGCACCTCTATTAACATGATATTTGTTGACTTATATGCACCAACCCTATACCCAAACCATCCCAATTACACTCCACCTCCTATCACTAACTTTTTCTACTTTGATGATATCTCTTCCACAGTTGAATTCCTTCTGACACCTCAATTGTTGTGATCCACTAATGCACCTTTGCCTACCATCCCACCTCATATTTCATGGATTAATCATATGGATGTTTATCTAGATGATGAATTCTAGCTCCCCGAGACCATCTATGATCTCCACCTTATCCCCATAGCTGCCCAACTTCATGATGGTTCTCACATGCTTGTTGAGGATACTATTGAAGTTAATATTGGCAATGATTCAGAACACCCTTGCATCATTCATATTGTTGCTAGCCTTTCCAAAGAAGAGCACATCATTTTTACCAATTTCCTCAAGCATTTTATTAAAGTATTTGCATGGTCTCACCAGGATATGCCATGACTTGATTCAGCATTAGTCGTGCACAACCTTATCCTTGATGACCATGCCAAACCTATCATATAAAATTTGCATTGCATGCACCCCACCGTGGCCCTTATGGTTAAAGAGGAGTTACAAAAACTCCTTGACGTGGATTTCATACAACCCATCAATTACCTTGAGTGAGTTTCAAATATGATTCCTATTGAAAAATACAAGGGGGTATCCATATTTACACTTATTTTGGGATCTTAACAAAGCTTATCCCAAGGATAATCTCTAACTCCCTAATATTGATACATTGGTTGATGCTACAATAGGGTATGAAATACTATCACTGATTGATAGTTTTTTAGGTTATAATCAAATTCATGTCAATCCAGATGACCAATATAAAACCTCTTTCATGACATCCTGGGGGATATTTGTTACAAAGTCATACCCTTTGGCCTCAATAATGCTAGGAAAACCTACCAAGGTACCATTACGTACATATTTCATGACCTTTTGTACAAAACTATTGAGGACTACATCGATGATCTTATCACCAAATCCAAAGAAATGTGTCTTTGGTGTTACCATTGGCAAAATCTTGGATTTTATCATTTCACAAAATGGCATTGAATTTGATACCCACAAATTCCAAGTTATCATTGACATTCCTCCCCCTACAAATATTAATTATCTACATGGCTTGAAAGGTAGGATTCAATCCATATGATGATTTATCACCCAACTTTCATAAAAGTGTCAATCATTCAATAATATTCTACAAAAGGGGGTCCCTTTCATATAGGATGATAAGTTTCAAGATGTCTTTGATGCCATCAAATCATAGCTAACATCTCCACCTATATTATCACCATTGCATCTAGATCGACCTTTCTAGCTATACATTTCCACTACATATGTTGCATTAGGCACACTCCTCGCTCAAAAGAATGAAATGGGCACACTCCTCGACTATATCATTTACACATTGATTTATTACAAGATTCAATATGCTTACATGGAGAAATTTTGCCTTGTCATTATCTTTGCCACCTTGAAACTATGACATTACATGATCAACCATACTACCTATGTAGTTGTCTGTGATAACCCACTTTGCTACATGATGGGTAAGAGCTACCACAATAGTCGAATGACCAAATGGATCATGCTCCTCACGGAATTTGATCTCAAATTCATTAGTCAAAAATCCATCAAAGGCCAAGTCATCATCGATTAGATAGATTAAGCCTCTTTACCAAGTGATACCCCATTACTCATACAACTTCTCAATGATTTTGTATTTCATACTACTAAAGATAAAGAAATAATGGAACCTAAATCAACCACTAAATTAACCTTATTTTTTTATGGATCTCATTGTGAGCATGGAGGGGGTTCAGGTATAGTCCTTTTCACACCACAAGGGGAGCCCCTCCCCTTTTCCTTCAAACTAGGCTTTCCTTGCATAAATAAAAATATCAAGTATGAAGCTCTTATCCTAGGCTTAAAACAAGTAATATTAATGCACATTAGGTGCCTCGACATATATGGTGACTCCCTACTCATTGTAAATCAAGTTAAGGGAGAATAACAATATCGTTTCCCAGTCCTTCAATAGTATAAATAGGTCATCGAACACTTGTTGGTATAGTTTGAGTGGTATGATATCACTCCTAATCCTCAATCCATAAACTATTTTGTAGATACTATGGCTTCTCTAGTCTCACTCATTTCGAAAAACCTGCTCTTTGATACCACTAACGTTTCCATTCACACCCTCTTCCATTTCACCATTTCTACCAACCCACCTCCTCGTGATGATGACATCAATATCATCGAAGTTGAATGATATGACCCATGGTTTTCCTAGGTCAAATATTACATCAAGCTTGATATTCTTCCACCTAATCTAAATTATACTCACAAATGAGCTTTAAACTACATGTCATTCGCTATACATTAATAGGTGATATCCTTTACAAGAAAAGTTATGACGACATTTTGTTGCATTGTATGGAACCTTTCGAAGCCCAACGTATCACCCAAGAGGCTCATGATGGTACTGTTGGACCAAAATATGCCTTCGATTAATAGTGTTGCACCTTAGACTTTGCCAACATTGAATAGACAAATATTGCTTGAGATCATCTATCTAGTCTCTAGAGAAGGTTGGTTCCTTTAAGTTTTTTAGAGAAAATGGGAACAAGAGATAAGGGAAATATATCCTAAGCTAGAACTTTTCTTATGGTACATATTGGACAACAACAAACATTGATGATGCAGATTACTACTTTCAGAGTTTTCCTTATATCTTCTTTATAGAAAACAAGAATTCCTGAGGGTGACTTTTAGATGTTCATCTAAAAGCATTTAAATATCTTTTAATGTTCAACTCTAGAAACAATATTTATATGTGCACAGTCCAGATTTTAGAATAGATACATTATAAAAATTAAAATGAATAAAAGTTAAAACACCAAATACATACACTTGCACACAGAAGTTTCAGAAGCCAAAAGAAGAAATCTTTTATTGCTTGTAATCCAGTACATGTACATCAAGCTTGTAAACGTCCAAGAGCCGACCCTTTTTCTAGAGTCGCTCACCCCTATATATACCCTAAAAGAGTATCTTTTTCTAAGTACATCTTACTATTTTACAAGCAATCATTTGCAGTTTCTAATAATACACAACAAGTCTTCTATGAATTAGATATCTTCTCTGCAGATTAGATTCTAGACGAGCCTGTCACATTTTCAATCATTTGGCAAGCCTGCTCTATCCTATATTTTTGATAATCATGTCAGAAATCACTTCTTGGTGTTAGTGCATGCATTTGATTGCCAAAAATACATTTTATTCCTTTACATCTAGCATGTCGTGAAATCGCAACATTCTTTCCTTGCTTTGCTCTTTTGCCGCCTCCAACCACGAAAATGATACATGTCATGAAATCGCAACATTCATCTCTTGTTTTGATCTTCTGTCGTTTCCAGTCGTTAAAATGATACATGTCACGAAATCGTGACATTCGTCTCTTACTTTGCTCTTTTGTTGCCTCCCGTCGCAAAAATGAGACATATCGTGAAATCGCGATGTCCGTCTCTTGCTTTGCTCTTCTGCCGCTTCCAACCATGAAAATGAGACATTTCAAAAAATCATGACATTCATCTCTTACTTTGCTCTTTTGCTACCTCCCACCGCGAAAATGAGACATGTAGCGAAATCGCGACGTTCGTCTCTTGCTTTGCTCTTCTGCCCGCAAAAAGGCAACATGTCACGATATCGCGACACTTCTGCCTCTTTGTTCTCTTTTGTTGCTCTTAGCCACAAAAATGCTAGTATATTGTTTCCTATAGGAGACTACTGCCAGTTTCTTCTATTACCCATGAATTTTACTTTTGCTACCTCATGTTCCTCTCTAGGTTTTGATAACTACAAACATAGCTCACAATTGCGGCCCCTGAATCAATCATACAATTGTGAACTATCCATCCATCCATTTGCAAGGATAGATAGAATGGGGACGGTCTATTTTTCCTAGAGGTTGACATAACATTTGATGAAGAGGTATCATTCTTTAAATTTAGGGATTCTTGGAGGAGGTCGATCTGACTAGGAATTTGCAGCGCATCATACATGCTTATTTTGGAAGGAGTCCTCTTCATTTCTTCTGTAATGTTGAACAAAAGGGTTGAAGCTGGGGATACCTTAGTACTCTTTTCCCTTCCACTAGTAGATGCATCGTATCTATCTCTATAGACCTGTGTGGCTTCTGTTCTTTGCCTTTTTGTCAATGAAGGAAATATGAGTCTTTCCTTCGCTTGCTCTTGAGCCTCGCTCCCTTTTCTAGGGGGAAATTATTTTCTTAGTGTAGTCGCAGAAGTCTGAGGAGGGTCAGAACGTCTTTTCTCACTGGACTGGTTCTTCTGCAGAGTTGCCCTGGAGGTAGGAGTAAAACCTAGTGGTTGGATTTCCTTAGGGTCAACTTGTAATGACTTTTTTCCTGATCTTGTCAGGACCGATACTTGCTCCACTGATGGCATTGCCAAATTGTGGTGCACCTCTCTGACAATGTTCACCTGTTCCTTCCCATTTTCTTTGGCTATTTCATTAATAACTGCTTGCACATGATTTTGATGAATCATGCATGAATCTTCTCCATGAGGATCATTGCAAGTGGTACACCAGTAATCAGAATTAGTGGGTTCTCCATTATCTCCTGTCTCATTTGCATACACCACATTTTTTCTCTCTTGTACCCTTCCACTTGTCGAAGCACCTTCCTTTTGTATCTATGGAAATCTTCTTGCTTGGATATTTCATTTAGCCTCTCTCTTTTTCATGGATGTCATTTCATTTGACAATGTCTTCATCGTATCAATTATGGTCATGTATTGATCATTGGGGGGAGCTTATGCAAGCGGTGTAGCTGGTAATGCAAGGAATGTAGGAGGTGCAGCTATAGATGGGAGATCCTGTGTTGATGGGAGTACAGGTAGTTTAGAAAATGATGCTTGGGAAAGCTTTGGTACAATTGGCAATAGACTCTTTGATGGATATATTTTTGTAGCGATGAGATCAAGTTCACCCTTTGCTGCCTCTAAATAGATCCCAAGAAAAGTGGTTACACGAGATTGTCTTATTATCATACTAAGATCTAAATCAAAAGCCCTTCAGTAATAGCATATAGCTTGTTCTTTTGTGGGTTTTAGGCCCTGCGGTACTCTACCATGAGTTCTGGTAAATCTGATGTTGAAATCTTGGATTTCTTCTTGTGGATGCCTCTCAATGATAGTGAATTGACTCATCAATGTGAAAGGATCTATGTGTATATTAAATTCATCGACCAGATGGTCAGAAAGTACTACCCAGGAAGTAATGGATCCAGTTGGAAGCGCTCTATACCAATAGAGCATCTTTCCTTTCAGAGATATAACCAACAATCTGACCATTACATCTTCCTGAGTGATATTGTAAACAGATGCTAGTGATGATACATCTAAAAAGTGCTCATCTATTATATTACCTATTTCATCAAAGGTCGGTAATGCTTTTAGTGCAGCTTATGGAATTTTGCGGTGTGTTCCCAAGTTCAAAGAGCCAGTTTGATTCCTCACAAGATGGGTTGGGGTAGGGGCGACTGCCATGATTGGTAAAGGAGTTACAACCACTATGGGATTGCTTGCAGATTATCCTATAATGGGTGTTAACGAGGTGCTAATGGTGTCAAACATATTTGATCGTGCGGCTAGCATAGGGTTTGCTTTTAGGATTTCGATATGTAGTTCAAAGAACTCGATAGGTTCTTCAGAGTTTCTAGATTGGGATCTGGTTAGCATATGGCTATATAATCAGAATGTTTCTAGACAAGTTCTTTCTTTTATGGTCTAAATTGCAACGGAGTCGCTAGGTGGTTTTTCTTGATATTTTAAAATAAAAAGGCTCTTAAGGTAAAACACCAAAACTTATACAATACTGTGGGATTGCTGGTCCCACCGGGTGCACCAAAAACTATTGGAACAAAATATGCCTTTGATTAATAGTGTTGCACCTTAGACTTTGCCAACATTGAATAGACAGATCTTGCTTGAGATCATTTGTCTAGTCTCCAGAGAATGTTGGTTCCTTTAAGTTTTTTAGAGAAAAGGGGAACAAGATATAAGGGAAACATAGCCTAAGCTAGAACTTTTCTCATGGTATAGATTGGACAACAACAAACATTGATGATGCAGATTACTACTTTTAGAGTTTTATTTATATCTTCTTTATAGAAAACACGAATTCCTGAGTGTGACTTTTAGATGTTCGTCTAAAAGCATGTAAATATCTTTTAATGTTCAACTCTAGAAACAAGATTTATACATGCATAGTCCAGATTTTAGAATAGATACATTATAAAACTTAGACTGAATAAAAGTTAAAACACCAGATACATACACTTGCACACAAAAGTTTTGAAATCCAGAAGAAAAAATCTTTTTTTGCTTTTAATCTAGTACATGTACATCAAGCTTGTAAATGTCCAAGAGCCGACACTTTTTTTGGAGTCCCTCACCCCTATATATACCCTAAAAGAGTATCTTTTCTAAGTACATCTTACTATTTTACAAGAAATCATCTGTAGTTTCTAATAATACACAACAAGTCTTCTATGAATTAGATATCTTCTCTGCAGATTAGATTCTAGATGATCCTATCACATTTTCAATCATCTGGAAAGCCTGCTCTATCCTAGATTTTTGATAATCATGTCAAAAATCACTTCTTGGTGTCAGTGCATGCCTTTGATTACCAAAAATACATTTTATTCCTTTACAGCTGGCGTGTCACGAAATCGCGACATTCTTTCCTTGCTTTGCTCTTTTGCCGCCTCCAGCCGCAAAAATGAGACATGTCATGAAATCACGACATTCGTCTCTTGTTTTGCTCTTCTGTCGCTTCTAGCCGCAAAAATGAGACATGTCACGAAATCGTGACATTTGTCTCTTACTTTCCTCTTTTGTTGTCTCCTGCCATGAAAATGAGACATGTCACGAAATAGCGATGTCCATCTCTTGCTTTGCTCTTCTACCACTTCCAGCTAATGAGACATGTCACGAAATTGCAACATTTGTCTCTTGTTTTGCTCTTTTGTTGTTTCGAATCGCAAAAATGAGACATGTCACGAAATCGTGACATTCGTCTCTTACTTTGCTCTTTTGCTGCCTCCCACTGCAAAAATGAGACATGTCACAAAATTGTGACGTTCGTCTCTTGCTTTGCTCTTCTTCCCGCAAAAAGGCAACATGTCGCGATATCGCGACACTTCTGCCTCTTTGTTCTCTTTTGTTGCTCTTAGCCGTGAAAATGCAACATGTCGCGATATCGTGACACTTTTGCCTCCTTGCTCCCTTTTGTTGCTCTTAGCCACTAAAATGCAACATGTCACGATATCGCAACACTTTTGCCTCCTTGCTCCCTTTTGTTGCTCTTAGCCATAAAAATGCAACATGTCACGATATCGTGACACTTTTGCCTCCTTGCTTCCTTTTGTCGCTCTTAGCTGCAAAAATGCAACATGTCGCGATATCGCAACACTTTTTCCTCTTTGCTCTTTCTCTTCGCTTTGGACCATGAAAATGCAACATGTCGCGATATCGCGACACTTTTTCCTCCTTGCTCTTTCTCTTTGCTTTGGACCGCAAAAATGCAACATGTCGTGATATCGTGACACTTTCCTCGCTCTTTCTCTTCGCTTTGGACCGTGAAAATGCAACATGTCATGATATCGTGACACTTTTTCCTCCTTGCTCTTTCTCTTTGCTTTGGACCGTGAAAATGCAAAATGTCGCAACATCGCGACACTTTTTCCTCCTTGCGGTGTTTTGCTTTTTCTTTGATATTTAGCATATGGGCCACTTCGGTCTTCTTGGAAAATATGCAAAAAGGTGCATCGACTATTTTTTTGTAGTTAGTCACTTTTTGACTAACATGTACTTGTGGTGACCACTTCAATGGTATGGCCATTACCAAATGCATATTACGAATGGACTACTATTGGCTCACAATGGAGCATGATTGTTGTGCCTATGTCAATAAGTGTATCAAATGCCAACATCATACTAATATTATGCATTTTCCTTCCTAGGCTATGCAACCTATTCAATCAATGTGGTCCTTTTCATAATGATATTTTTATCTTATCAGCAAAATCACTCTTGCATCATCCAGCAATCACAAATTCATCATCATGGTAATTGAGTACTTTATTAAATGGGTTGAGGCCATTCCTTTATTTCAAATGACTGGTACTAAAATTGTTGATTTCATCGTACAATACATCATTTATCAATTTGGCATCCCATATAAAATCATATTTGATAACGGTATACCATTCAAAAACAAGAATTTCCATGCTTTATGTGAGAAATTTAACATCCAATATAGCTTTTCTACTCCATACTACCCATAGGGTAATGGCCAAGAATAAGCTACAAATAAAACCATTTATGCCATCCTTCACAAAACTATTGTAGAGTCACATCATGATTGGTATAATCAAATGCAACTGGCCTTATGGGCCTATCGCACAAGCATTCATACTTCAACTAGGGAAACCCCATTTTCCCTCATATATGGCACTAAAGCCATCATGCCCTTGGAACTCAAAATACCATACTTATGAGTTTCTATGCAATAATTCATCGATGATAATACCGTCTATCAAGCCTGACTAGACCAATTACCCCTATTGGATGAGCGTTGTATCAATGCTATTGAACATACTCATGATTACCAATATTGTCTTTGATGTGCCTACTCTTCTAAGGTACACCAATGTGAATTCCAATTTGGAGACTTAGCCCTCAAAGAGAACTAGAAAATTACTAGCCAACCACGTCACCTCCATGAGAAATTTGCACCTAATTGGCTAGGTCCCTACATGATCACTCAAAATTTTGGATTCGAGGCATATTGCCTTACCATATTGGAAGGCATTGCTAAACTTGAACCCATAAACATTCTTCATATTCAAGAATTTTATGCCTAAGAGTAGGCATTGCAGCTCGTTACCACTTGTACATATGTTTATAATCAAAATAAAAAATACAAAAATAGCTACCTCACCATTTTTGGTATTCTATGGCATTAGATCAAATTGCATTTCACTCCAAATCTGCTTTTCTCACATTTCTTCTTTCCTTCTTTCTTCTTCTCCCCTTATTCTCTAATGAATGTTGTATGGTCATGCTTCGAGCGTCTACATACCTTTCATTTCCCCTTATTTTCTTCATCTCCTTCTTTTCTTCTTCTTTTCTTCTCTTATTGTTACTTGTCAATGTTGTATGGTCACACTTCGAGTGACTACATACCTTTGATTGGTTTATTTTTTTCTCTTTTTATTATTTTTCCTTATCCTTTCCTCTTCTCTTCTACCTTATTTTCTTTCTCTTTGCTTCCCCATCATCTCCTATATCATTTAATCACCCTACTTTATTGTACATAATATTGGGGTAACATTGCAAATAGATTCCTACTTTCCTCATCTATCACATTGCATCATTTATGTCATACCCTTGTTCTGCATCCATACATTCCAACATTCTTAGAATTTTCATCCATACATGCATCTGTCCATAACCATTTTGAATACCATACTTAGGGAATTAAACATGCACATGCTAGCATAACAGTTTGATGCCCAAACCCATTTTTAGGAGACAGGATTATTGAAATGTTTTGAGTGCTTTACCTATAACTAGTTATGTAATCAACCACCATCCAAATTTGGCACATTTCAAAAGCATGTCCATAATTCTCTTGGTTACCTTGCTCGCATTCCTAGATTTAATTACATGTACTACACACTAAGAACATTTTGAAAATAGTATTGGCTATGCTATATGCATGTTGATGCGTAGCGAAAAAGCACCATGATCATCATATAATTCACATGATTTATCTCATACCTAAGGATTGACAAAAATACAAGCTACAAAGAAAAAGAAAAATGGAAGAAAACAAAAGGCGACGCCCACACAAAAAAAAAAAAAAAGAAAGAACGAAACAAAACACTTACAATACAAGGGCTAAAAACAAAAAAATCCTCAAGAGTGTTATCCAAATGCTTGAATCCCTATATTCATCGGGTCCTTACCAATGAGCTCACTTATAAGCTAAGTTACCATGTAGTTACAAACCACCCTTTTTCAAAATGGTGAAATGAACAACACTTTACACACACAAATCTAGGATTGAGGTCTTGTTTACCAAGATAGCTTAGACCTTGTTTATGAAGTTTTGCTCACTTATTAAATGGGTTTTATTACTTACAAACTATAATTTATGAATATCCTCACTACAATCTTCATATCCAACTTCCTTGAAAAACAAAATGGATTACATCATCTGATTACTACAAAGATGCAAATGCTACCCCCAAATAATATGTATCCGCCATCGTATTTTCATTCTATGCATACTTATTATATGTAATTTTACTTATACATTCAACCATACCATTTATATTTGTATTTACACACTATTGCATCTACATCATTCATACACCATTATAAGCAGAAGCAAACAAACACATAAATGCAATCAAATACAAATGCTATAAAAAATCATGTATATATATATCAAAAATAGTGCCAACAATCTACAATCAGATGTATGTGTGTCCTTATTAGTACATCATCACATGACTGCATCATGTCTATGCACTCATCTATAAAAAATACCATACGACTACAAAGATTTGTGTATCCATGCTGATACACAACTACCAAAAATAACTCATGTACAATTGTCAAAAATACAAACTCACAGGCTGATCCCTCCAGTGTCCTCGTCCCTACTATATCATAGAAGTTTTTCCACTCCCCTCATCCACTTGAACCCGCTTTACCGCTAACACTTGCGTTGACTGTGCATTCCCCTTATTCGTTGTCCTAGGTGCCTACTACATATGATATCTTAGGTGTTGCCATCTGCTGCATACTCCCACCAACAGATGGAGAACTCCACTGACTCCAATGTGACTTTCCCTGTGACAATGAAACTAACCCAAAGTATGAAAGGACCAATATCCCTTGTATCAGTAGCTCTCCCTTGTACTTCATCCTCTTCATAGCCTCCTTCATATTGGAGGCTATCAGTCACTTGTTTGCCTACTGCAAATGATCCACTTTTGCTCATACCTACTCTAGCTTTGGTACCATCACAACCAATCTTGTGATCTCCTACTCTACTCTCTCCTTCGTGGCCAACACGTCATGCATGTTGTACTCCAACTCTATAATCCTCGTTAGGTGACTGGCCTTTACAACATTTATCTATGCCATATCTACATCTAATAAGCCTTGTAGCCAATATGTGACCTCTATCATCTCATCCCTCTCCCCTTTAGTAGCATCTCACTCACCCCTCAATATATCCTACTCATTCCTAAGCACATACCTCTCCTTAACCATCTGTTGTAAGCTCACCCTAAATGCATCCCTCTCCTTCACCATCCACTACAAGTACACCCTAGCCTCATCTTGCTCCTCCAAGGTGGCCCTGATATCTACCTCTACCTCCTTCTCCTAATCCAAATGTTATCGATCACTCACCCAATCTATCTTCGTATCCAACATCCTATCCCTAAGGCTCCTCACCTCCCCCACATCTACCACACCTCATCCTAAGATACCATGGCACCCTCTAGCTCTTTACCAAAATCAAAATCCTCCAAATTTGCCATATCTCCACCAATGCCTCCCTCCTCCATCAATGGGGACTCACCTAATGAGTCATCCATTATGTCCATCATGGGCACATCCCCCATTGCCACTCTACCCTCTAAAATCCCCTCACCACCCTTTGTCAATGGCCCTGCACTACTATCACTCACCAACCAATCTCCATCATCATGATGCGGTCTCACATTTCTAATCAATCAATCTAGCACTATCTCCTCCTCCTCACCCAACTTGAATGATCCCACATGTCCTGGTGATGCTACCCTTGCCCCACCTAGTATATCCCTATCGGGTAACACTCCTGCTGCCTCCACCCATCCATCAACCACATTGAGAACTAGCTCCCATCATTGTGTCATCCACCATACATCATAATCTAGTATGGTCCCTACGTTATCTACATCAAGGAAAACCAATGGATCATTTGACATCAAATATAATGGTGGCACTACTAGCTACAACCTTGTATCTCCTACCACTCTATAGATCACCACAGGTAGCTTTGGTTATCCCTATCATAAACCAAAATATCACTGCACTCAAGAGAATGGAAATTATTCTACCTATGATAGATACTTCCCCACCACCCATCACCCTCACCTGATGTGTACCAACTACTATGCATCCTCATTCTAATTAGGTGCTCCTCACCATGGCCTCCATCACACTTTATCCATAACCAAGCCCTCCAATTGCTCATGGTAATACATCAAATCACCTTCACATACCATCTTTCACATGCTATCCATGTCTACCCTCCATCTCATAGCATAGAGTACATATTATTCATCGATCATATGTGCCTCATGTAGTAGATTGATTGGATGTAAAATCAAAATATGCTCCCAAGCCCATACCTGTAGCAATGGACTCACACTAATACATATTTTCTTTGTTCTCACCACTACATGCAACTCTCTATACACCTATGCTAGCAATGCGGGTGCCCATGCATACACTATCTTCTACTCTATCATATCACATACAATTCCCATCATATTCAAGTGAAATATCACCCCTGAAGTATTGATAGCACATGACTCACTATCAGTAGCATCACCATTGCATGGCAATTTTACATAAAATTCTTCTACAAATACTTCACATAATCCACCCTGCTCTTGGCATCCACCCACTGCCATTGATTCCTAAACATCCTCTCCAAAATCCCATCCAGTAAATCCTTATCCACCACCATCACCGTGATCCCCTCTATCAACAACCGATAGATGCGGTAGATGTCCTGTAGGGTCACTATAATCTCCCATGTAGGCAAGTGAAAGGTGTTCCTATCTAGATACCACCTCTCACAAAGAGCAAAAATATACGTGTGGTTAACATGAACCTCATGCATCTCCCACACATCATATAATCCCACTACCTGTAACCATTCCCCATCTTCCACCCTCCATACATCCTCCAAATCCTTCCTACACTTCCAAAACCGATGTTATGTAAATATCTTCTTACATGCCACAAAATACATGTCACAAGTTAGCAACCATGTATATAAAATTAATCCATTTTTCTTTTACATTTAGATAAGAATGATAAAAAAAGCACGCATTCGCACAACCCCGTGCAAACCATCCGGATTTGCATGACCCCGTGTGAACCTATTGATTATTCAAATTTTTTCACACGTGCATTCGCCATAAAATCCACATTCCATCCATACCATTCACACACGCAAAAAACATAAAAAAATATAGCGAAAAATGCAAAAAAAAATGTTCAAACCCTCCTCACATATGCATGTAAAATGAGGTGGTTAAAAAGAGGTCAAAACAGTTAAACAAAAGCACATTTGAATATATATTTCGCTTATTAGATGACCCCACTTGTCAATTTTTCCATGCATGCAATTTTCATACCTCATTTCACACATCACATCCAATGCACACTTTTTCACAAGCACAATCATTACATGCATTTCTTTAGGAAGCACCATCAAAAAATAATTTTAATAAATAATTTCTAGACATCTCTATTTTACCATCGGTCGAAGCAAATTCCATGTGTTAATACCATTGTTAAAAATAACCCTTTCATGTATGTTTACATCCTATAATCAAGAGGTTAGCACCTTTTTCCTATATTTGAGACTTCCCATCGTGAGCACCTTAAAATTATAAATCTAGCATTCCATCAACTCTTTCAATTTTAATGGAGCTATCAAATATATTCTCATATATTTAAAAAGTAACCCCAACTGATGTAAGAAAAGGGATAGTAAAAAATAAAATATTTAATATTTCTTGATCATTCTCACACAAAGCACACCTAAAATGTTCATGATACTTTGGATTGCTAACAAAAATAACATTAAGGTCTAAAGGAGAGCCTCTACTGACCAAACATTCTTCCATGGGAAATCATTAGGAATATAAAATTCTAATTGCCCTAAATCCTCATATTCCAACTATTGAGAAAACACTATTTTTTAATAGATTCTAAACCAACTGATTCTTAATGGATAAATAAAACTATTGAAGCACCTTTTGAAGCCCATATTCTATTTGTTTGAGTTCTTCTCTTTTAACCTGGTTACTAACCATGTCCTAGAGTTGTTGCTAATGTTAATAAAATCTTGATCTTTGAACCTTTATAAACTAAGTATGCTAAAGCCAATGATTGTCATTTTGAATCAAACACAAGATGATAAAGATTTAAGAATAAAAAAAAAATGTATAATTATCCTCATTAAGTAACCATCTAATATATTTCTTGATCAATTGAAAACTATTTAATATAAATATTCATGTTGGGAATCCTTTACATAGGGTTCATTTCCTAATAATTTCATTGTATTAAGAGAACCTATAACTTTTTAAATATTGTTTTTCAAAATTTTCCTTGACCTTTAAATAATATTCATCTAGAATTTACCCCTATGACCAAAATCATAGTTTTACAATTTTGCAAGTCTGATTTTTCTTTTGCAAACCCTATCCCACTTACAAAGAGGAAATATAATTTTTTCCTCACATTCTTTCGAAATATTTTGTTTTTTTGAAAAATAATTTGAAAAAATTATATTAAAAGAAGATCATTTATAAGTTTGGATGAGACTCCTCCCATATTAGCTGAATATAACACTTACTTACAATAGTAAAAGAAGATTTGCATTAGAGACAAATCTCCTAAATCATATTTTTACAATGGTTGTGCACCTATTTACAACAATAAAAGAAGATCTGCATTGGATTCAAATATCCTAAACCATATTTCTACAATGGTTGTACAAATTAGTTAAACACTTAATTTGCTCACCAACCTACCTAATCTTCTCATCCTCAATAGCAATTTCACTAAAGCCCTACCTCCTTCTCAGTTTCCATCTTATCTAGGAAATACGTGAATCTTATTATCTCTACTCACATAAACTAGAATTGTATCATCTAATTCCCTCTAAAATTCCTTAATTTGAGTGACAAGAATCCTCAACGTCCATGTCCTCAAAGCAAAGTTCCTCATGCAATCTAGAGCTCCTACCAATATTTGATAATATGATTCTAGGACTATCCTCTTGTATCCTTGTCTTATCACCCAAATAGAAGCAAATTTTATAGTTAAGGTTTATGCTTCATTTTTTGTGGCCCTTCCTAGGCCTTGCCATTCCCAATAGAGAACTATCTCAACATGATTCCTATAAACCACTTCAATTCCAACTCTACCCAAATTGCCTTTTGTAGCTGCATCAGTATTAATTGTAATCCAACCTTTTGGGAGTGGTTTCCAAAAAGCTATATCCTATACCTCTTGCACTTCAACTTCCTTCTTCATCATTCTTATATCAGCCTTAGTGTACTCATTAGCATATATTGTCATAGTTTTTGTGACTTTGCTCCAAATGACCTACAAAATGCCATATAAGGATGAAAAGGTTTCTCTTAAAAATTGGTCAGTTCTCTCCAACTACACTTGCTACCAAATGAAGTTTAATCCAAGATTTTAATTGATACAAAAAGCTTTATATTTAAATCTACCCTTCCATATTCACCAAATATTAATTTGATTCAAATCACCATTGGCTCAAATTTTATAAGATAAAAACTATTACTTCTAGATCTAGCACATGAATGGGCACTCAAACATCAAGTAGTCAAATATTTCCTTGCTCTTATAGCATAAAACACATTGAGATGGACCAATGATTTCCCTATGTCTTAGATTATCAAAAGTGCATGAATTGCCAACCAAAGAAGTTTACTTTTGACCAACCCTTAGACTTCCAAATATTTTTCCAATCCTCAACCTAATATGCATGAGGAGGTTCTAGAAGGATATTATCATATCCATCCTTCACTTATAGAATCCAAGGCTCCCATAGCCCCAATCTAATTTATATTCATCATCTTTACTTATGAGAAATCTTTCTACCAAAATTTTAATCATGATGGGTGTCAATTTCAAAAGGATTAGAATTGACCACTCATCCAACTTCTTAAACTTATAATTATTAAATTGTATCTTATATATAAATATCATATTAATTTAATTTAACTATTATTATTAATTATTATTTAATTTAATAAACACAAAATAAAAAACAAGTCATACTTTTATATGATATTTATAGCTTTAAAAAATTTTAAATTAAATTTTCACGTAAAATTTTGTTAAATTTAATAAATAAATTTAATTAAATTATTTATTATTATTATCTACTCTCTCATCATATTTAAATTTTCTTTTATACTATTATTTTTATTTTCTTCTATTTCTTATTTTGATTTTTTTTGTCTTCTTTTCTAACACATTTATAATATATTAAATACTATTACTTTAGTGGGTGTGGGGCACTATCGAATGAATGAATAAATTTATTTTAGTTTTATCTACAAAAACCTAATAGTAATAGAATTTATGAAAAAACCCATAAATAAAATTTTCAACTAATTTATTTTAATATCTTTGATATTATGTTTCAAAAAATATATGTCATTTTACAATGTTTAATAACATTTTAAAAATATTTTCATTTTTAAATAATAAATAATAATTTAAATAAGTTATCTACAATATCCTATGATTAAAAATCATTTGAGTATGCATAACAACTAACAACATTAATTATTATTTTTTAAATGAGAAATAAAAGACATTCTTCTATAATTAATATTTTGATCCTTTTATATTAACTAGAGAATGATAAACACAAATTGTCTTTTAATATGTTCTCCTTGAAGTAATTTGTTTCTTATACTTTTTTCTTGTATTCATCTTATATTTATGAAATCTTATTTTTTCCATTAAAATACATCTATTACCTTATATATAGTTTTGGTAAAGTTTAAGTATTTTTTTATTAAACTTTTTTTTTATTGGTAGAAAGGGTTTTGAAAGGGTTCCCAGAAAAAAAAAAAAAAAAAATTAACCACCAAGCAGACAAAAATAAGGTCACTAAACACAAATAAGAAACAACACTAAAGAGAACAGACCAGATGGAACCATAGGGGAACCCGACAAGCAAAAAGGGAAAACTAGGGAGAAGAACGACAAAACCAGAAAAACTCAAAACAACAAACATAGAAAGACCTACTTCTGAGTTACCACATTTGTGCTTTACTTCTCACTGGTTAGGTTAGGGAGGATGGCCTTGAACGTTTCACTCTTGCTAGCAGAGATAGCTTTGGAAACACAAATCACATGCTGGAGGTCGGTCATGGCTTTCATCTGGAACTGGTAGATATTCTAGTATTTCGGTCAAGATCTCTTATGGATCATGCCTGGCCCTTGCCATTATTTTGGCATCCGTGAGGGACAGATCAAGCTCAGGCTCCATGTTATTTGTTGTTGTGGATTCACTAGGCTTCATAAGTTGATAAAGGCACTTCCTTTTACCCAACTTATTTTGGGCCGAGATTCTGCGGTTGCATGATTTGTGGTTGTTCATCACAACTTCAACAGGTATTTTTTCCTCTTTGAAACAAATGACAAGGTTTATTATCACCTTGGTTGCCACCTTCTGGAGCATATGATTTTAAATAATCAAAAATAGCCCTTGGTGCTTGACATGGGTAGAATATTTCTTGTGGAAATTCTCAATGGATACCTCCATGGGTCTTTGGAGGTATTCGAGTATGTTCACTTCTTTGACATCCCTGAGAAGGTTGATAAATACTAAAAACCGACCTTTCTTTTAAATCTCAATCTTGTAATTTTACAATATTTTGATATCATTTTTTTTAATAATTAATCAGAGAAGGTTTTAAGAGGATCCTACAACCAAAAACCTTCATTTACGAGGGAGTATAAAAAATGCCAAAAACCCAAAAAGGGTCACAATTAGGAATGCACAAAAACTGGGAATTGAAACACAAAAGGAGTGAAAAGCCTCCCTAATGATAAAAAAAACTACCCTATACGAATAGGTTCCAAAAAATTAAGGTTGAATTTAAGAATTATTAGGAGATTTCAGGCTGAAAGAAACAAATTCCAATAGTTCACCCATGCATCTGTTCATGTCCTGCATGAAATCAACTGCAATCTTGAGCATGCATCTGGTCATGTCCTGCATGAAATCAACTGCAATCTTGAGCACAATTTTTTTCTTGTCATAAATGGATTTGATCGAGTGCAGTAAGGACTCTGCCATGACATTATCTAATTTAGTCTTTCTAGAAGACCACACCTAGTGACTCCCATCCTGAAATATCTTTGTCGATGAAAAGTATCCTTGCACCTTGAGCCTTCCTTTACATTTTTATTTGATAGCCTTAAAGAGCATATCTTTTTAATTCTCCTTACACTAGTCAAAGTGAATGAGAGCCCTCCTAAATGCCAACTCCCATTAGAAACTCTATTCAAGTTGGGAAGGCTTACCCTATCAAAGCCGGTAGCACTAGACACCATGGGCTAGCTGAATTTCCCACCATGCACCCCAATGGAGGATACAAATAGTTATTTTACCTGATGCTTAAGATAGGACCCCTAGCCCAAGCATAATTTTGAGTCACTAGAAATTTCATAATCCATAGAGGAAATATTTGGATATACAAAAATTTTGAAGACAATAGTGGATTAATCTCAATAAAATTTATAATCTCGACCATGTCAATGTCATTTTCAGCTACCATGAATTAATCTATTAATAGGATTAAATATTGGTGTAACGGATTCAGTCTCCTACCATTTTTTCTTCAACCAATAACATAGGAATTTTGGAACATTCATATGTCTCCCTCTCCTTATTTATTTGAGAAAAATTACATGATATCTTCTGACAACTTCTCACAAAGGGTCAAAATATAAATAGTCCATAATGATTAGGATCACTCGATCTTAAGGAGGCTAGAGGGCCTTAGCTCTAAACCCATTCTTTTTGTTTGGAAGGAATTCATATTCATCAAGAAAAAATCCTAACTCCATAAGTAGGGAATGACCATCCCTATTATGGCATTCCCATCCAATGAAAGGCCAGTCACCTTAGAAATGAGCTCATCATCAATATTGAATCTTAGATTCCCCATAATGATCAAGCCTTCACACCAGGAGTACATCACCCACCTAGAAAGCATGAGATTATGTCCATGAAATTTTCTAATACAATCCACAAGCCCACCCCTTCTCAAAATATCAATCACTTCCTCATCTGCAACTATATACGCAAGCTCAAGATAGAGTTTTGGAAACACAAATTTTGACTTCAAACCTTTCGATTTCCCCATTATCCTAGAGTAGAATCCACAATACTCAGAAAAAACATAAATCGACTAGACAACTAAACACTTAGGGCCAGTTTCATAAAAAGGCTATGTGATGATTCTAGATGCCTTTTTGCACAAACCACAATCTAACTTGATCCAATCATGAACCTCCACAAGTTTCTTAAGAGTATAAAAAATTGGACCACCTTAGAACCTACAACCTCTCTCAATAAGGATTAAAATCACATGGATTACCTGAGAACGAAGACACCAACACTTCGAGCACTGGACCAATATGACACCATTGTTTTTTGCCACCTAGATGAGGTGTCTGAATAAGACACACAAAATGAGCCACACAAAATAACTTGGGCCCCCAGAAAGGAGCTGCAAAACATAACTTGGGCCCCCAGAAAGGTCATGTTCTATCAGCATTAATAAAATTAGATAGGCCCTCTAGGAAATTAGATCTCCAATCCAATCTTCCCAAATGCACAACTCCCTAATTCGTTAAAAAAACTGCCACTTTAATCCTTTCTCTCCAAATGTGTTTGATTTGGACTTCTTCCATCAGACTCATTATTCTCTTAGTTTCTCATATCTCATTAAAAACCCGACTATCTGTCACCTTTTTTAATTAACCTATCACCTTTTAACTTATTTTATAACATCTTACGTGCAAACTTTATTCTTAGTTGCAATTAAGAGTCAACATAAGAATTTGATTTTAGCCATGCTTTTTAATCTAAATTGATGTTAGTAAAACCAGATAATATGTTTGGGCTTTTAAAGTATCTTGAAAAACCAAATCTTATTTTTAGTCCAAAATATTATTTTATTTTTGGTAATATTAAGAGAAAAGAGGGTTTTGAAAGCAACCCCCAAAGCACAAACCAATAGAAATAGAAATAGAAAGAACCAGAGCAGTAACAAAAACAAACAGAGAGGTGGATCTCAAACCTCTAGAAAAACCAATGAACTAACCAAAGAGAGAACCGAGGTGGTTCTACAATAGAGAATCAAACTCATGAATAATTTATCCAGACATCTAGGCAGCCTACTTAGCATAGTCTAAAGTCATCTTCTTCAAACTCCAAACCGCACGATGTTTTCTCATAACCCGAACCAGTCCAAATGAGGCCTCCCAAGTCAAAGACACAACAATTACCCATCGCCAACTCATGAGCACCAGGAATAACAAAATAACTCCGCAAGAGCCCCGATGGGTGGATAGTGAACATAGGAACGAATAGAAACTTAAACTGCATGAGGAGCTCTTAAAACCTCATAGAGAGAGCGAGCCATTGTATAAGATATTGAGGGGAATATGGGCATCCATGCGATATAAAACATAACCAAAAATCTCCCAAAAATCTCCACCTGGTGAGAAGGAAGAAAAGAAGTGAAGAGGTGGAACCAAGGCACAAGACCACCTAGCCAACCACATCACCAAAGGTGATAGATAAAAAGTGGGCCACTCAAGGTGCAAAAACCAAAGAAGAAAGGATGAGAGCCAATCCCAATATTTGGGCCCTCTTGATGACATAAAAATAATAGAAGCCACCAAAGCCCATTATCCATTGGAAACAACACCCAATGCACTCTTATCTTTGGGTATATGTGTCAACATAAACATAGTGGAGGCCACCAAAACATACCGCACATTGAGAACAACACCCAAGGGTCACCTCGAGGCCATTCTGCATACCAAAGTCCACACAACAAATGTACAACATGAGGAGGGTATCGGGAAATGAGCTCCTTCCAAAATAATCTAAAGAAGCTTCGGGACATTCCCTGACAACCAAGGTGAAAAGACAAACAAAGTTTAGATTTTGAAATTTGAAAAAAGGCATGGCCACGGTACCTTGAGGAAGAAGACCAGCCACACTCCTACTACCATAGTTACTCCCGCCCCCCATCAATCCTAACGGAATGGCACCAGCCACCAACCACCAATTAATAAACATCATTGCAAATGTGGTTGATGATATCAGGAGGGAAATACCTCCACCAAACTGTAAATCTATGAAGATTTACCCCCATATTCACCATTAAATCCATAGTCAAGTTACCTTCTTTAAAAATGTGTTTGATTTGAATTTCCTTAGGAGCACGAGATAATCCAACTGCCTCATCAATTAAATTGGCCACCCTCCAACTTCCATGGTAGGAGCCATTAAGCATTCTAACCACGTTCAGTGAATCACCTTCCATAATTACTTTCCTATAGCCAAAATATTTTAGCAAAGATAAACCCAAATAAGTCACCCTTGCTTCAGCAACCTGGGAAGAATTCCTACCAATGGGCTCCACATAGGCAAGGATCAAGTTATCTTCACTGTCACGAATGACCTTTGCACCAGCCAATTCAGGATTACCTTTAGAGGCCCCGTTGAAATTCAATTTAACTCAGCCAACAGGAGGAGGGGACCAACGAACCAAGCTCCTAAGATTGGGAAGAGGAGGGCAATCCACGTGACCAAAATATTATTATAATAATTTTAAAAATATATCTTTAATCATATAAAATCGCCTTTAAATTTAGTTGTCTAGGATAATGCAGGTACATAAGCACCTACCATTGCCATTGCCTTGATCAGCTATATCATGTATCTTGGACGACATTTATTAGAATTTACAAATATCACGACACCTGAGTTGAACCCAAGTAGTCTTAGACCTGGAGGTATTAAAAGGGATAAATGTATTGTAATGCCAAGAAGTCTTAATGACCCACACCAGGACTCGACCGAGAGGAGAGCCTATTCTTCAGTATTGTTGTTGCTGCTTCTCTCATCTTCAAAGGTCCCGCATTGATATGTGGGTGGCCGACTCCAGGACTTGAAACAGAAGGAATTTTATTCTTCAATATGCTTGCCTTCCAACTGGACTTCATAGGTCCTGCATTAATATGCATGGCCTACACCCGGACTTGAACCAGATGGGAGTTTATTCTTCAATGTACAATTTTTCATATGAGGTCGTATGAATTCCATGTGACCCACATGACTTTTAATCTTGTGGTAGCCTCCACTCATGAGATTGTGATCAGGAGAATATTTATGCTGCACTGGTTTACGCTTTAGGTATTGAGCTGCATGGGCAGATTTAATATGGAATGCTATTGCAATCAAAATAAGCAAAATCGTGACAAGTTGCAGCATCACAATCAAAAGAGAAAAAGTGTCATGAAATCGTGGTATGATGCACCGTCACGATCGAAGGTGAAAAAAGTGTCGCGATATCGCGACATGTTGCATTTTCGTGGCCAAAGGTGGAAAATGTCGCGATATCGCGACATGTTGCATTTTCATGGCCAAAGGTGAAAAATGTCGCGATATCGTGACATGTTGCATTTTCGCGGCCAAAGGTGAAAAGTGTCACGATATCGCGACATGTTGTATTTTTGCTGCCGAAGGATAATAAGGAAGAAGTGTCGTGATATCGCAACAAGTTTCAACAGCATACCAAATCAATCCCATGGCAACATCTTGCATTGTGTAAACATTGAAACTTGTAGAATCATTCCTTAGGCCAAAGGGGAAGGAGTCTCTCCACACTTGAATGTCATATTCGCTGACTCCCTTGTTAGCAAGCCAGTTTGTAGCTTTGTTTCCTTCCCGGTATTGATGCTTAATGACTAATTCTGGGTAATTGCCAATTAGGGCCTTGCATTCTTGGAAAATTAAAGCAAGGGCACAGGAAGGCTTAGTAGTACCATTGAGCCAGTTGATATAGTGCAGCGAGTCTCCTTCGATGATAATTTTTTTGATGGTCAACCCTTCCAAGAGGATCAAACTTTAGAACAGATCCCGTGCCTCAGCCATATTGTTGGATTGAATTCTCAGGTTCTGGGCAAACGCCAAAATTATTTCTCCTCTATGGTTTCTGAGAATTCCTCCTCCACCAGCCGCTCCTGGGTTGCCTTTGGCCGCACCATTGAAATTGAGCTTGTGCCACCCAGTAAGTGGTAAGACCCACTTGATGACAGACCTGTTAATAGAAATACGAGGAATAGCAAAGATGTTAGATAGATTGAAAAGTGTGGTTAGGTCCGATTCTAGGCCAGGAGGGGGGTGTTTTGAAGATGAAACAAGAGAGGCATTCTCCGCAGCAAGGGCCAAGATTTTGACAACAATAATCTTCTTATTAATGGCTTGATTTTTAAAAATGCTGGCATTTCTCTCGAGCCAAACCTACCATAGGAAAATGTGGAGGCAAGCTTGCCACATGAATTTAAGTTGGTTGCTCTTGAAAGGCCGGGGCCATTGCTTAATAAGGAGGGGAATGGAATGTGGGAGGGTTGTGGAGATGTCGAAGGTGTTAAGAACCTGGTTGAGAACTGCTAGAGAAAAGGGACATTCCAAAAAAACATGCAAAGTTGACTCACAGGTGTTTTTGCATAGGATACACCAATTGGGAATGAGTAGCCCTCTGATTATCAAGTTGTCAATGGTGAGGATTTTGTTTTGGATGGCCAACCAGCAAAAGAATTTGACCTTGGGAATGATCTTGGGAACCCAAACCTGATTTGATAAGTCCCAACCATCTATGGGAGTTTCTTGACTGTAGTAAGCTGATTTGACAGTGAAATTTCTAGAATATTCAAGGTTTCAGACCATGGAATCAACTTTGTGTGAGCTCGGGATGATGCAAGTCCTCAACAAGTTTTGTAACTACCTGAGAGCCTCGGTGATATGCCTTGGTCTGTTAAGAGCCAGGTGTTTCCATTCAGGTCTTGTAGGACCTAGATTAATGAAGTGACACACCTTATCTCCAAAGGTGGCTTTGATGGCCGCCTTGAGTACTGCAAGATGCAGATCTTGGCTGAGAGGTTTATCATGGATCCACGGGTCGTCCCAAAAATGGATGGTCATTCCAGTTCCTAGACACCACCTTAAACCTTCCATGATGATTTTCTTTGTTTTGGTAATGCCATTCCAGAAATGGGATCCGATAGGAAGGTTGTGCTCTCCAAGAAAGGAAAATTGATGGAGGTACTTAGCTTTAATGATATCAATCCAAGTGACTTTTTCATTGATGGTAAGTCTCCAGGCCTGCTTGGCAATGAGGGCCATGTTCATCTGCTTGATGTCTCTAAAACTGAGTCCTCCATCCTTTTTTTTGGAATAGATAATGCAACATGTCACGATATCGCGACACTTTTTCTCTTCGGCCGCAATGCTGCAACATGTAGCGATATCGCGACACCTTTTCTCTTCGACCGCGATGCTACAACATGTGATATCGCGACACCTTTTCTCTTCAGGCACGATGCTGCAACATGTCACGATATCGCGACACTTTTTCTCTTCGGCCACGATGCTGCAACATGTTGTGATATCACGACATTTTTTCTCTTCGTTCGTGATGCTGCAACATGTTGCCGTGATAATGCAACATGTCGCGATATCTTGACATTTTTTGTCTTTGGCCGTGATGATGCAACTTGTCGCGATATCACGACACCTTTTCTCTTCGGTCGCGATAATGCAACATGTGATATCGCGACACTTTTTCTCTTTGGCCTTGATAATGCAACTTGTCGCGATATCGTGACACCTTTTCCTTCTTTGGCCATGGTAATGCATCATGTCGTGATTTCGTGACATTTTTTATCCCTTTGCCAAGACGATGCAACATGTCACGATTTTGCAAAACTTTCTCTCCTCTGGCCACAGTGCTGCAACATGTCGCGATATCGCGACACTTTTTTTCCTCTGGCCACGACGATGCAACATGTCGCGATATCGTGACATTTTTTCTCCTTAGGCCACGCTGATACAACTTGTCGTTATATCGTGACACCTTTTCTCTTTTGGCCGCGACGATGCAACATATCGCGACACCTTTCCTCCTTTGGCCGCGTCAATGCAACATGTCGCGATATTGCGACACCTTTTCTCTTGTGGCCGCAGCGGTGCAACTTGTCGTGATTTCACGACACTTTTTTTCCTTTGGCCGCGACAATGCAACATGTCGTGATATCGCGACATATTTTCTTCTTTGGCCTCGATGATGCAACATGTCACGATATCGCGACACCTTTCCTCCTTTGGCCGCGACGACGCAAATTGTCATGATTTCGTGACACTTCTTCTCTTCTGGCAATGACGTTGCAACATGTCGCGATATCGTGACACTTTCTCTCATTCGGTCGCGATGCTGTTTCTTGTCACGATATCGTGACATCTCTTCCTCCTTTGGCCATGACGGTGCAACATGTCGCGATATCATGACACCTTTTCCTCCTTGTTTTTTTCCTATGCTTTGGACTGCGAAAATGCAACTTGTCGCGATATCGTGACACATTTCCTCTTGTGGTGTTTTGATTTTTCCCTGATCTTTAGCTCTTGGGCCTCTTCAATCGATTTAGAAAACATGTAAAAATTCTTGTACAAGGTTCAGGGACCTTTCAACACTCTTTCAACCAATAAAAAAAAAAGCAACAAGAGGGCTGCTTCATTAGAGAACAACAACTCCTCACGATTACAACAGTTAGTGAAGAGATCCAGAAATATAACGTAATGATAAATCAGATATATTGATCTCGTCTGCACTCTGCAGAACAAAGGAGACCAAAAATCTGGAAAACAGTAATGGAAAATTGAAATACACACTGAACTTTAAGGCACGTGGCGAGCAGTGTAGGTATATTAATATATAGGGAAAGGAAGCAGCAATTCTTTCTTAGATCCAATGTGGAATTCATTTTTCGGAGTTGACTGTACGCTATATTTTGAAACGAATGCCATGTTTTTGATCTACGAGGCAGAAAATAAGGGCGTTATTACATGTTGCAGGTCCAAGCGGATAAACTAAAAATAAAAGTTCAAAATAGGACTTATTCTTTTCCATAGGCGTGATCAACCAGGGTTAGAATTGGAATGGCTTTGGCATAGTCGCCTCTAAGGAGTTTCAAGAATATAACTATCCTTTGCATTACACACTTCTCATCTTGACTCGCTATAGTGGTGAACCAACAAAAACCACGTGTAAGAAAATATTTATTTCTACGTCTTTGACTATCTCAATACAGGCAACCTTTAGTTTGACTATCCAAGTATACGAGTCGTTGTTTGAAATGTTTCGATTCAAATGGAGTGATTGTCATATATGGCAGCTGTGGAAAGGCTTATTAATAAGTTTAAATCGTAAGTTTTTTTTCCCTCAACATGGAATTTGTTTATAGTGAGATTGATTTTGTTGGCCGTCTTTCAACATAATCAAACCAATTTTATTGGCTTGCCTTTCTACTTATATTCTAAGGTATACCAGAGTCTTTTTTCAAGGGAGACTAACTCACGAGTTTGTGCCAAATACATGCTTTGGATTTCTGAACTCATTAAGCTTGTCAACCTGCCAATCTTTAGCTTTGGTAAGAGGGTCATTAGAGCTAGCAACTGACTCGTTGAGCTTGTTTCATCACAGATGCACAGCCCAAGCTTCTTATCCCCATACCTTTCAACCCACTTAACTTTAGTTGCGTGAAAGGGTGAACAGAGCAAAGGATCGATTTTTGAGCTTGTCCCAATACATGCACATCATTGGCTTCTAAACTAATGGAGCTTTGGCTTCAATAAAAGGGTGATGGGAGGAGAGTGGAGGACAGACTTGTCGAGTTTGTCTAGTTTGTCGACACCAAGGGTCTCTTAGCCCACTAAGCTAATGCTGTGGTGAGAGGTTGAGAAGGCGAGTGAAGTCGACACCAAGGGTCTCTTAGCCCACTAATCTAATGCTGTGGTGAGAGGTTGAGAAGGCGAGTGAATTCGACACCAAGGGTCTCTTAGCCCACTAAGCTAATGCTATGGTGAGAGGTTGAGAAGGCGAGTGAAGCAGAAGAACCAACTTATTAAGTTTTTCCTACCACACTTGCAAATCTTTCGAACTCCCCCAATGGAGTGAAGATGCATTTTACATAAAGGACCCATAGGGAAGATGCTTAAGGCGATAGATGATCCGATAATGTGGGTGTCGTGTACCTTAAAACCCAGAAAGGATTCTATTATAGGCACAATAGCACCTACTATTGGGATTTCTTAATCTCATATATGAAGAAACCGGACTTGCCAATCTAACTATGTATCCCACTAGAGTTGGACTTAATAAAAAAGGATATATATAGATGTTGTCTAGCATAATTATAGTTTTGGGAGAGAAATGATCTAAAGCTCTATGAATATCACAAATCCCTACTTCATGCCATCCAGACCTAACTTAGCCATTAACAAATTACTTGTCATGCTAAGAACATAGCTCATCAGATGAAAAGTCAACTTACAGCCTTCAAAGAAGGGAGAAAATAGGATGCATTATGTTAATCTTTTCATACTTGAAACTTAGTCACCTCTATCACACATATGAGACTTTGCCTTCTTCAAGTGGCTACAATACTTTACTCTCTCTATGTGGTTGGGGTTTGTTTGATTGGAATTTAGAATTCTATTGCTTGCATTGTTGATTATTTGGAATTGAATTTGATTTACTATTTTAATAAATGATTACTTTTATCCATTACTACTTTTATGTATTTATAGAAGTTATTTTAGTACAAGTGGTATCAAACCACCAATATTAGCTCCTTCTAATAATAAAAATATTAGTAGCAAGACACGTAAACCATACTAAAATCCTATGACAATTAGGTCTACTTCATGTCACCCTAGTAATTTTTGTCAATAATTTATTTTCTTGTATTTTTATTTTGTAATACTGTGAGTTAGCCATTGTTATTTTCTTTTTCTAAATGTAATTTTAAAAAGAGTAACAAACGTGTCAAGTTCTATACAAGAGTAATAGTTGTGACCAAGATAGTTGTTAATGGCATACAATCTATCTTAAATATATTCTATAACATAAATGAATAAAGTCATGTAGCTAATTTTTTACGATATTTGGTACTAGAGCAAATGATTTCATGGATGAGAAGAAGGAACACAAGAATACTATGTATAGATTGATATTCCATAATTTTTTAATGACAACATAAGTGCTTTAAGATCATGCAAAGAGGAGAGTATATCAAATTTTATAATTATCATTTGTTTTTTGCATTTATAGGTTTGCAAGCATTCCTTTTTGGATCTTTAGGAGGATCCACCAACACTTAAAGTTGGAACAATTGGATTTGTAGTTACAATATTATTGTTATCATCGAGCCCAAAGTTCTTGTCATCTAAAGTTGTGTGCTAGAAGACTTGTACAAGGATCAAAGTTTGTATCCTCGTTATGTTTTATTGTTATTATTTATTTTGATGTACATGAATAGGTCATCTAAGCATCATGTCATACCATAATCAATTGTCTAAATAAGAGTCATTTGATTGATTATTGTCTAAATACATAGGTTGTTTGAATTAAGGGTTATCTAAGACATACATATCAATTGTGTTTTTTGAAGTAAATTTTAAGTTGATTAGACCATTTATTGACCAGTTCATCCCCTAGGTCATACCCAAATGGGTCATGTAACATACAACCATCTAAGCTTACATTGCATAAGAAATAAATTTTACTTGCAAGGAGGCACAATCAATTTTTTTGAAATAAGCACCAGTTTATTTATCATATTACAATAAATATGCTCTTCTTGGATATATCATAGTGTTTTATAGGAGGCAATAATCATCTATTAAAGATAATATTTGATTCCTTATATGAGTAGTTATTAGCATTTTCATGTCAAGGGTATTGAAATATAGACTCTAAAGAGAAGGTAGCAGGATTCTAGTTGCTCAAAGATGTGCCATTACATGGCAAATCCATATTATTTCATTGTTGGTAATAATATTACCAAATTTGAACATGAAGAGGATATGGAGTCCCATCAAAATATATCCATGACCATAGCATAAAGGTGGAGCATTGTTTAGCTAACAATAGGATCAAAGGACATAGAAGCGAGCACATTCCAAAAGGAAAGAAAGATTGCTGATGTTTTATTTGACATGGACATGTTCTTTTATTATTGAGATAAGAATCGTGAGTTGTTTAAATAATGTATTATTACATGCAAAACTGACTATTGTATATGAATGAATTCCATATTTAAACTATGAGTATGTTACCTACTATACATGAACCATGAACATGTTAACATCTATGTTTGGAGTCACCATAAATTTCACCAAATCAAAGAACTTATATATGTTGGAGGGTGCTACATAAAATAAGTGTCATTGCTTAGTGAAATAACGAGGATATGAAAATAAAAAGGAAATGCCAAGACGCGATGTAAACGAAACTAAACTTAACGCTAAATCCTACAAACTGAAATGCATGAAAGGAGAGAAACATAAACACATTGAAACAAGGTATAAAAGCAAATATGGAGTACAAACCTTTTTATTAATATGCTTTAGAACCCAGTTACAATCCATCTCCTCCATTTTTAGGGGCTAGGAGCATTAAATATGTTCTTGTCACATCAACAGATGGTATTCCTTCTTCCGCGTGCCCACATGTAGAATGGGTGGACCAAACATTGTCGTCGCTTGCATTGATGAGTCTTGACTCCTTGCTGCTCCTCTAATGTCGAGACCCTACGTTCAAGGAAATAGAAAATATTTAGTAGCACTTGTAGATAAAATGAAACATGCAATCCCCAAGCCTATGATTAGTGCATGTGAAAAATAAATAAAACGATAACTAAATAGCATCAGAATGATCTAAAAATTTAATAGAAGCATGAGGACATTACCATGAGGGCACTACAAATGGAACAATCAAAAAATTCACCACAAATTTCTAATCGCTCCGGGGTGGGACGATTAGACCTGCAACAAAATGTCAAAAAGCACTGTCCCAAATGTCCCATTTGGGAGGCTCCAAATCACTTGCAAAGTTGGGGTTAGGTAAAACATGGTATTTTGGGACAACCCAAATGGTTGGATTTTTCCAATTCGGACTCTATCATTGGGAATTTGATGATGCTACCTGCATGTTAGCAAAAGCAAGAAATGATAAAAACATGATCAAAACAGCTCAAAATGATGTGAAATTTGAATGACAACCTATCTAAGAAACATAGAATCAGATGCAAAAATAATAGAAAGGAAATTTGCTACTAATTTTTAATCACTCTGGGGTGGGGCAATTAGGACTGCAGCAGTGCAAGGGGCACCCGGGGACAGGATGCCCACCGTTTGGGGCCCGGTTTCGGCACCAATCCACTTGGGATGGGTCCAAAACCTCTTGTGGGGTGTTGTCGGTGAATTTGGTAGGATGTTATGGCCAAATTTTAGGTTTTGGTTTTGGATTTGCGCTTCCAATAATCACCCAATGACCTCCCTTCCAAAAGAGATCAAGGATGTGAAAGGCACAAATCAAAATGTGTGAGGATATAAAACGGTAGCACTTTGTTGCTCAAAATGCTCCTTCTCCTGTCCTTTTTTTGATGTGATAAGACTCACCATTTTATAGACCTGACGGTCTCTTTGGATGAGCATGCAGAGGCGCCACATGGCAATCATGCCTTCCCAGTGGGGAGAAGATTCCTCCCTGATTATGGGCTCCATGACTGCCCATGTAACCGCCTCTAGCACTCAAAAACACTCACTCACACTCCCATGCAATGAAGGAATATTTAAGTGGTGGATCTGAGCTACCATTTGTCAAGATTTGTCTTTTTTCCCGTCAAACTTGTTATTCACCCCACCCTAGATCGAATATGCTAATCATCCCTAGGTGGAACAAATACCAGTTTGTAATCGTCCCTGGGTGGAACGAGTAGAGAGCAGAGTGCCTGAAAGGTACAAAATTGACCTCTGACCTTCCAACACTACTATGTGAGTGGTTAGGACCACTTTTTAACCTCTAGGGGCTGCCCTGGGGTCTGTGTGTCAATGCGATCAGTGTTTGCAGTCACATAATCGGATTGGTGCTATTTTGGTGTCTACAAATGCCCCTTTTTGGGATGCGTTGTGCATGGCACAATGCTAAGAAAAAATAGATAACCAAAGCACTAATGATTAGGGTTTCTTAGTAACCTAACCAACTTTTGATGCCCCAAGTATGGAAAGGGGCATGCATTCTTGAATCCTTGCTTCTGACAAGCGAAGGAACTTAATTCAAGTGTTAACCTTTTTTGATGAGGTGTTACTTGCGCTTGGACATTGATCAGTCATGAATAGACAAAGGGTGCAACCTTTTTTCTGTGGGAACCTTAAGTTCATGATTCATGAATGCCAAGTGTTTGATCAGCTTGTGATTATTTCTTGTTTATTGCCCCAAGTAGGAGCGTCATTGTCTTTGTCAATGATCCTTTGAATGTGTGCCATTTCTTTGATTGGGTGTGTTTTTGTTGATTGGTGACTAAGTGTGACTACCCCCTCAAGCGATGAATCGATGAGGGAATGACCGACATGAGAAAAGTGACGAGTCACTTGACCCAAGATGACTTAGGTAAGGGTGCCTTTTAGTTGTTTATCTTTGAATGTGTGTGCAGTTTCCTAACATTTAGACCTATTTTTGGTGGGTATGAACCCTTTTTGTGACGCATTTTGGAGCTAAAATTGTCAAAAATGTGTCTTCCCGTGGAGCGGTCCGGCTATGGTAACCTTCTTAGGGAGTAGGATAGTGATAATTTGTGATCCCAACATCTTTTTTGAATGCCAAGAATGTTAGGTGCAAATGTGCCTTCATTTGGAAATGTTATGGCTATTTTTTGGTGGGTTTGGACCCTTTTTGGGACGTTGTTTGGGGATGAAATTCTCGACAGTCCGTCCTTCGGTGGAGCAGTCTAGATATGGTAGCTTTCTTATGGAGTAGGACAGTGAGGTTTTGTGACCCCAACATATGTTTTGCATTCCAAGAAGCAAAGGCACAAAGGCACCTTGTTCGGCAATGTTATTGCTATTTTTGGGTGGGTTTGGACCCTTTTTGGAATGTCGTTTGGGGATGAAATTATCAGAAATCCATCCTTCCGTGGAGCGGTCCGGCTATGGTAGCCTTCTTAGGGATTAGGATAGTGAGGATTTGTGACCTTGACGTATGTTTTGCATGCCCGGAATGACAAGTGCAAAAGCACTCTTATTGGACAATTTTATTGCTTGTTTTTGTGCATTTTGGTGTAGTTTTTGTTGTTTTTGCAATTTTTGCTCTGTAATCATCCCTAGGTGGGATGAATACCAATTTTGTAATCATCCTAGTGTGGGGTGAGTGCTAGGGTGGAACGATTATAGGCCTAAGATCCTATTTAAGGGCCAAAACTAGGGTTTGGGCTCATTTGCATTCAATTTTTCGGCGATTTGGAGCTTTGAGGAGGAGGAGTTCGAGTCTGCGAAGCGAAGCACTGTAGAATTTTTCCCGACACCATGAGTTCATGAACCGGATCGAGAAACAAAACCGAAGTGATACTGGTAAGTTTTCCTTCTCGTTTATGTAGCTTGTGTTTTATTTTATAGTTTTAAAATCACAATTTTTTTTAACTTGTTTTTCCATTTAAACGAAGGTAAAACCTGAGGTTAAAAATAAATGTGGTTTATGTTTTGTTTGTATTTTTGTTAAGGTTATAAGAAACCCTAGGTTTAAATGCGTTGTTTTTATGGTTTTAAAACTAAAACCCTAAGTTAAACTGAGAGCAAAACCTTAGCTTAGAAAAATTATTTTAATTTAATTTTTTGTATTTTCGTTTTAAAAAACTCTAGATTGAAATGTGTGTTTGTTTTGTTTTGTTTTGAAACTAAAACCCTAGGTTAAACTTAGAGAAAAACCCTAGCTTTAGAAAAAATATTTTTATTCTGATTTTTGTATTTTCGTTAACTTCAGTTATAAACCCGAGGTTAACAAAAAACTGTTATTTTGATTTTGATTTTTTTTTGTTTTTATTTATCAGTTTAAACGTAGAGTTTAAAAACCCTAGGTACTGACAAACTATTTTTGAATTTGTTTTGGTTTTTGTTTATCAGTTGAACTTTAGAGTTAAAAACCCTAGGACTGACAAATGTTTTTTTTTTTTTGAATTTTGTTTTTATTTATCAGTTTAAACGTAGAGTTAAAAACCCTAGGACTGACAAATGTTGTTTGAATTTGTTTTTGTTTTTATTTATCAGTTTAAACGTAGAGTTAAAAAACCCTAGGTACTGACAAAAGTTTTTGAATTTTTTTTTTTTGAATTTTGTTTTTATTTATCAGTTTAAACGTAGAGTTAAAAACCCTAGGACTGACAAATGTTGTTTGAATTTGTTTTTGTTTTTATTTATCAGTTTAAACGTAGAGTTAAAAAAAACCCTAGGTACTGACAAACTATTTTTGAATTTTTTTTTTATTTATCAGTTTAAACATAGAGTTAAAAACCCTAGGACTGACAAATGTTGTTTGAATTTGTTTTTGTTTTTATTTATCAGTTTAAACGTAGAGTTAAAAAACCCTAGGTACTGACAAACTATTTTTGAATTTTTTTTTTGAATTTTGTTTATCATTATTTGTTTGTTTTTAGTTGTACATTGTTTTATGCATTGTTGTATATTCATGTTATTGTTGTACAGTTTATCATGTTTTTAATGTTTTTGTTTTCTTTTCTTTTGCAGGTTGTGAAGATCTGGTACCGTGTGCCTACGATTTTCTCTGAAGCGCAGGAGGCACTGACTTTGGTTGACTGGGAGTGGCTTGATGCCCTTGGGATCAAACAGGTGACTCGGCTAGAGCCTGTGGTGGGGGATCAGGTCTATCTGATGGCCCTAATCAACTTGTGGGATCCCCAGATATATACCTTCCATCTCCCAAAAGTGGAGATGACAGTGACTCTGGAGGATGTCTATCGAATTTTGTGGATTTTGATAGATGGGCTACCGATTAGGACGACATCGCGTGATCAATGAACAACTATATTGACATGATACTTTGGGTATGGGGAGGAATTAGGTGTGGCAGCCTAGTGGAGAGGGCAGAGGTCAACTGCCATATTGGTGGTGTTTTGGTACGGTGGTGGCTAGAGAGGGGTGTGTTGGGAGTGAGGCATGCATTACTGATGAGACTCATTTCCAAAATGTTGCTGCTCGACTCTTTAGGCATGAGGTTCCTGTGGAACCTATTGGAGGTGGTCTTCAGGTTGGTGGAGTGTTCGACCACAGAGCCTCTGATTATGATATGGGATCAGAAACTACTGGCACAACTCTACGATGAGCTGTACGAGGTCTGCTATCAGAGGCGAAAGGGTATTGAATGTAGTTACCTATTGCAGTGCTGGGCTTGGCAACACATAACTATGGAGAAGTCGATGGGGTTGACGTGGATGACTTAGGTGGAGATGGTAGATAGAGAGATCGGGTATGGTGCACTGTGGCACCGATCATAGGAGTGGGGGAACATTTGGTTGTGGTCAGGTGTCATGGGGCACTACACTAATGCCTTCTCACGACTTGCTCTTGGGGAGGTAGTTTGATGGCCATACCTGGATTGTCCAACTTGGCCTGAGGCTCAAGAGTGGCTCTGGTGGGACCGAGCAGGAGTTCTTCTTGTACGACCGGGTGATGCGACAGTTTAGGGTGCACCAGGGATTGCCTGGGGAGACCTTGATCTATCATCATCGAGGTGACGATATGACATTGGATTGGTCGGTCATTGCGCCATTGGGTGTGGATTCGAATACAGCGATTGACATCCTGGATGTGGACGACATTGGGTTTACTGTTGAGTACGAGCAGTGGTGGACATTGTGGTGGTGGCGAGGTGAGGGGCCTATAGGGGGTCCAGAGTTGGCAGCAGCAGGTGGCGAGGGTGCATAGGCACCAGGAGAGGGTTGGAGGGCTCTGCTAGATGATGTGGACATGGTGGAGGTTGATGAGGTGGGTGAGGATTTTGGGGTTCCAGAGCATCCAAAGATGCAAGACGTCTTAGAGCAGTGGGAGCCAAAGTAGGCTGCCATTTTAGAGATGTTGATGCCTTAGGCAGTCTCAGAGGATACAAATGTAGGGTTGCACACTAAGATAGTGTGATTGGAGGGGCTACTCTAGATATGGGATGAGGAGATTAGGGATGCGCTATAGGAGAAGGATCTCCTACAAATGCATCTGGCAGAGAGGGAGACCATGTTTTTTGCATACCACTAGTGGGATGGGGATATAGATGCTGCACAGAAGATGGATCTCCTATGGACACAACTGGCAGAGAGGGAGAATGCATTGGCACAGTGCAATGAGAACTTGGCGATAGTTCATCAGTGGGAGATGGACTTGATTCGGCATCGATTTGAGCTAGAGGTAGATATTATCTACCTCGATGGGCGGATCCCTATGATTAGTGGAGGTGGATCATCGCACCACACAAGAGGGAGCGATACTAAGCAGTCAGCATCCTCTCAACACAGGCGACTGGATGAAGGAGGTGCTAGTAGGCATGATGCAGGGGCTTGCAGCAGCCGCCCTGAGGGGTCCCATAGGATCCACACCACAGGGGGGTAGTTCTTGTCGCACCGATCCTACATGATCATGGTGGTCGATGCCCTAGGCTTGGGGGTTTTTGATATTTTGCCTTTTTGTGAGGTCAGAGGACCGGTTTATTGTAGCCTATAGGCATTTTTGATGATATATATATATAGATGACTCTCTTTTGTTTATACATGTGTTGTGATTTGATTTTATGCACAGTGACTGATGTTTTATGGATGCATGTTAATTTACATTATGTATGGATATGTTGTGATGAATGCTAATGTTTCCTAATTTATATGATATGCAAATGGAATGAATGAATTGAATTTGTGATTTTTTGCGATGGCACCATAGACTGTTTAGAACTTATGGCTTGTTGTCCTAGGCGATTGGTGTGGTAAATGACCTTTTTATGTATACATGTTTTTTTGTATTTTCTGATGGCGATGCAAGGATGAAAGATATCACAGTTGGTTTAGAATGTAGTTAAGGTTTTTTGAGACTCGAATGTTTTAACTAACTAGCCAAGACTGTATTTTTATCTTACAAGACTGTTGAACAAGGTATGAATCTGACTTGTCTTTGGCCAAGTTATTTCACATCCCTATGTGTACAATTTATCTTGTTGAGGTGGTATTTGTCAGGATACCGCCAATGCCAGATAGGCTGTCAACCAAACCTGTACTGAGGATCACCTAATTAGATCTACTAACTCCTTTGTTGTATTTATATAGATTAATCTGTGGTGCTATCTAGGATACCATAAGCTAGCTAATCCACATGCAAACATTGATCTGCACATAAGTTAATGTGACAAATATATTGTCATGCAGGAGGTTTGCCACCAGTGACCGATAGGCTATCCACAAAACTGGTACTAAGGTGCATCTCATGACCTTCGAAATGTTGAGAGTTCCAGGGATTCAAGTTTGACTCCCTTCTTTTCTTCAATTGTATTGGGATACTTACTCGTCTATAGTGATAAAAATCACTATTTATTTTTGTTTTTTTCTTTTGAGCAAGGGATTTGAATATTGAGTGATGAGAATCACTATTGCTTGTGATTTTTGATGTACGCACTTTTTGGGATTTGATGTCAAACTTTGTAGTATTGAATTTTGCAAATTTTGGATGTTTTGCAACTTTTTGAGAACTTGGGGATTCTTGGGGAATGGGGTAGGGTAGATGCTTTTCCTTTTGCCAACTCTCAGCATTTTGTGGGGTCACTCGCACAGGGGGATGAGCAAGATAACCTTTTCACTAGATGGTATCCTGGATTGCTTTGTAGATTTCATATTTCGTGCACACAACTTAGGAATTTTTATGTGTTTTAACTTGTGTTGGGATGCTACGTAACAAGGTGTGATCCAAGTAGAACTCTACCTTTGTAAAATTTGTCTGACTTTGTACAGTATTTGGCTAGAAATCTAATGACAGCTGAATGACGAAAACTCTTGATACATTTAGAAGACAACTAACTATGATAGGGCAAAAATATGTGAATGGCATTTATTTTTGATGGACTGTTTATAGAGTGGAGAAATTTGGAAAATGATGGGTTTTCTAAGTGATGACAGTCTGTGGTGCCTTTGACCTGTATGACCAACAAATATGTAATGTATGGATGTGATGCTAAATGCAGCTATTATTTTTGTGTTTTCGATTGATTGTTTTTTTGAGTATGAAAATGAGATGCAAAAGAGTTATTTATTGTTGTGATGATTTTGAGTATGTATGGAAATGAGATGAAAATTTTTATTATTTTTGATGATTTTATTATTTTTGAATTTTCTTATTTGTTACCAAGCAATTGTGGGAACCCTTGGAGCTTTTGGTTTGACCAAAGGGATGATGGGTACCTTTGGGGCGTTTGGTTTGACCAAAGGGCTTGTGGGCACCTTTGGGGCGTTTACGGGTGACCAAGCGATTGTGAGAATCCTTGGGGCTTTTGGTTTGACCAAAGGGATTATGGGCACCTTTGGGGCATTTTTGGGTGACCAAGCGATTGTGGGAATCCTTGGAGCTTTTGGTTTGACCAAAGGGATTATGGACACCTTTGGGGCGTTTTTGGGTGACCAAGCGATTTTGAGAATCCTTGGAGCTTTTGTTTTGACCAAAGGTATTATGGGTACCTTTGGGGTATTTTGGGGGGTTTTACCAAGCGATTATGGGAATCCTTGGAGCTTTTGGTTTGGGCTATGGCTCTTTTAAATATTGAATGACCGTAAATGATTGATGTTCAAGGGTTCTAGTTCCTTGATTCCATCAAGAGAAGCGAGCCGGTATGTTCTAGGTCCTATTTTACTATCAATTACATAAGGACCTAACCAATTTGCTGCGAACTTGTCCCTTAGATGGGGCGGCAAGTTAGAGTTCTATTGGTTCTCTTTTAGGACCAAGTCACCAACCTGAAAGTCCCTCAGGTGAACCTTCATATTGTATGCTTTATTAAGTCACTCTTGATAGATACGCAAATGCTTAAGAGCATTGACACGTTCGTCAAGAAATGTAAGTTGGTCTAATCAGGCCTACCGCGTAGTGTCATCATCAATGAACTATTGCATTGATATGCGTAATGAGGGATTTCCAACTCTAGAGGCATGACTACCTCAAAGCCATACACCAATAAAAATGGAGTTTCCCCAGTGGGCATCCGAATGCTAGTGCGATAAGCCCATAGAGCAAGTGGGATTTGAATGTGCCAATCCTTATGACTATCTGTGACTATCTTTTTGAGGATGGAAAATAGCGTTTTGTTTCATGCCTCTACTTGCCCATTTTCCTATGGATAATAGGGTGTCAAAAAACTATGATAAATTTTGTACTTTGTGGTCAAAGCATGCACGTCTTTGTTCTTGAATGACGTCCCATTATCCGAGATGATCTTGGATGGAATACCAAAATGACATATGATGTTATGTAAAATAAACTCCGCAATGCGGGTTCCAGTCATAGAGGTAAGTGGAATTGCTTCCACCCACTTGGTGAAGTACTTTATGGCCATTATGATGAATGTGTGACAACCTGACGACGTAGGGGAGATCTTTTCGATTAGATCTAATCCCCAATGCGAGAATGGCCAAGTCGATTGGATCGACTGCAAGGCCTAAGAAGGTACATGTGTCAAATTAGCATGGTGTTGACACTTCACGCACTTCTTTACATACGCACAATAATCTCGCTCTAAATATGGCCAATAATAGCCCATGCATAGAATGTGCTTTATGATGGCCATACCCCTGAAGTTGCCACTGCATGTACCATTGTGTGCTTGGGTGATCGCCCAAGTGGACTCCTATTGGTCCAAGAAACGAAGGAGGATCCCTTCATAGCTCTGACGGTACAAAATGTCTCCTAAACAGAAATGTTTAGCCACTTTCTATTTGAATTATCGTTTCATGACATGCATCAATCCAAGTGGGAGGTTACCTAGCTTGAGGTAATCTCGTATGGGTGTATACCAATCTTGTTGATCGAAAACCTTGATAGTATGAACAACCAATCCCTCATGAAGTTCATCCCTAAAAAAATTTGAGCGGGAAAGAACTTGTAAGAATAGCATTGTGTTGCTATTAAGGGGAGTAGGGGAGAACAAGGACCCCCAGTTGGCATGATTTAGAAAATCATGGATTCGATAGAACTTGTCCGAGGACGGTTCAATTTGGATCAAGTGGATTCTTGGCGTTAAGTCAGAGCTTGCACGTTCCTTCACGGATTGCGATAGTTTTTTTACTTGAATGGTTGTCATATCACCAGAAATATCTTGCAAGATTAGTGACCCCAAGGAGGCCATAGTGTCCATAAAATGATTTGATGACCAAGGGAGTGCCTCGATGTCATACCATTCAAGATTTTTCAAGAATTTATCCACAAGGGATTTGTAGGCCTATAGAACTAGACATTTACATTGGAATACCCCTTTGACTTGGTTGACAATTAACAGCGAATCACCAAAGATGTTCAATCATTTGATGTTCATGGTGATTGTTGTCTGAAGACCTATGAACAAGGCTTCGTATTCTGCATTATTTTTGGTGCACGAGAAATCTAATTTGAATTATAGAGGCATTGGAGCCCCTTACGGTGTGAAGAATACAATTCCTGCACCACCCCCTTGCTCACATTTAGAACCATCAAAAAATAGGGTTATGTCGGCCTGTGACTCAGGCGCATCAGAATTTGGCAATTCTGAGACATGGAAGACCCCATCATCGGGTAGCTCTATGGTCAGAGGCTGATCATCTTCAAGAGGAGCCTCTTCTAGTTGATCGACGATGACTTGACCTTTGATGGATTTTTGTCTAATGAACTCTATGTCAAACTCCGTCAACAACATGATCCATTTCACCGTGTGGCTACTATGATAAGTATGACTCATCATGTACCGCAATGGATTCTCCTTAGACACAACATACATCGTGTTGCTCAGCATGTAATGGCATGGATTTTTGGTAGCAAACACCACTGCCAAGCAGAGCTTCTCAACGTATACATAGTTAAGTTCATAACTGACCAGGGTGCGGCTAAGATAGTAAGTAGCATGTTCTTTGTGTAGTTCATTTTTTTGGGCTAGCATGGTGCCTAGTGCCACCTCAGTAGCTGAGATGTATAAGTAGAACGACACTCCTAGTCTAGGTGGTGCCAATACTAGTGATGAAGCCAAGTATTGTTTAATATCGTCAAAGGCTGACTGGCACTCATCATCCCAACAAAATGCTACCCCCTTGTGCAATAATTTATTCATGGATCGACACTTGTTAGATAGCTATGCTATGAAGCGCTTGATTGACGTGACCTTTCCCTGCAGGCTTCTGATATGCTTGATGGTAGTTGGGGGAATCATTTCAAGGATTGCCTTGACTTTGTTTGGGTCCACCTTGATGCCTCTCTTTGAGACTATGAAACCCAAGAGTTTTCCAGATGTGATGCAAAATACACACTTCTTGGGTTTCAGTCTGACTTTGTGTTCGATGAGGTGATCGAGGATCTTGCTTAAGTCACCGAGGTGATTTGGACGCAAAAGAAATTTGGCTAATAAATCATCCATGTAATCTTCCAATTTTTTATGCATGTGATCATCGAAGATGTATGTCATGGCATGTTGGTAGGTGGCGCCAGCATTTTTAAGGCCAAAGGGCATGACCTTATAACAAAATTTCCTCCAAGGCATTGTGAAAGCTATTTTTAGTTTGTCCTTGGGATTAATACAAATTTGATTGTATCTCGAGAAACCATCCATGAGGGAAAGCATTTCGTGGCCCGCTGTAGCATCTACCAATGTGTCAATGCTAGGCAAGGGGAAATCATCCTTAGGACTCACTTTGTTTAGATCTCAAAAATTAGTGCATATGTGAATCCTCCCATCGGGATTTTTGACGAGCACCATGTTGGACAGCCATGGTGGGTAATCCACGCAGATGACAAACTGTGCATCCAATAATTTTTGCAGTTCATATTTGACCATCAAAGCTACTTTTGGGTGCATCTGCGTAGTTTTTGCTTAACTATCTTGACCGTTGGATCAAGCGTAATATTATGCGTGACTAGCTACGGATCTAGCCTCGACATGTCTTTGTAGGACCATGCAAAAACCTCCTTCTTCTCTTTGAGAAGGTCAATGTAGTCGGCTTGCTATTTAGGAGATAGGCTTACCCCCAACTTGATAATATGTGGATTCATTGGATCAAAGCCGATGTCTACGTCAGTCGTCTCCTCGATCGACATGTGGGATTCGTCCTCCAACTGGTGTGGAGTCGGGATCAAGTGGATATCATTCACTGAATTTAGATCTGCATTAGGAACTTCGGGTTCCTCTTCAGCATGGAAGATATCCTGAGTTGGTCTTGGGGTGAAATGAAGCATCTCACCGCAAGGCCAGTAATCTTATGGGTATGGTAGTGAATTGATGTGATCAGTCTATGGCATCTATGTCTAGATATAATGACTTTGCTAGATCGACTGGATTGTGGATGGGGATAGTTAATTCAATGGAGATCATGTTGATGAAATGATTTTGGCCTCCATTATCACAGGTGTGGTGACTCAAAAATCCTGGATGATTTTTGTGCTTCAGATCTGGCTCTGTAGGTATTGGCATGAATGGATCAGCCCTATGTGCAGATAGGATGACAAGGTCTACCCTCGACACTAATCTTGCTATAGGGTCTTTGGGTGGAAGGTGCTCTCTATATGCCCAAAGTGGCGGATGCAGCACTTGATCCAATTATGTTGGGTTTAGGTGCCACCTCTGATTTTCTCTGTCATAACTATTAAGAGGCACCACCTGATAGTTAGCCTTTTGGGGTTGTGTTGCTTGTGTAGGCTTAGGGACATTTATAGCAACCTGATTGACCGCAATGGGTTTCTGTTGTGTGGTCCCTATTTTGGTGTTTGTAGACCATTCTTTCTTATTTGGCTTGGCTATCTCACCATCCTAAATCTTGATCTCCTTAATGATTCTGGATTGCGCCAGAGCTTCCTCTAAAGTGGCATATTACTATAGCTGCAATAGCATGGAGATCGATCTCAAACAACTCTTTGAGAACATTTGGGTGAGGTCGGACATAGGAGGGAGGTAGGGCATATTTGAAAGCAAAGTCCTCCACCGGTTCCCATAGGCCACCATGGTTTCTTCCTCATACTATCTGATGCTGGCTAGGTCACTTAGTGATGCCTTCTTCTTGGTTTTGAAGGCGAAGCATTCGAGGAACGCATCCACTAGCTGATCTAAATTACTAATGTTGTGCTTTAGCAATTGAGTGAACCAATCTAAGGCAGGGCCTGCGAACGTGGTGATGAATGTTCTTAGTAGCAAAGCATCATTGTCCTGAATGCCAAAACATTGGCTCAAGAATCTAGTCACATGCTCTTGCGCATCTTCCTCCTATATAAAGATTGCCAACTGAGGCAGTTTAAAGTGTTCAGTGTAAGGGAGTGCTGGCATTGACAGATGCATAGGATGACTATGAAGTTGGCTTAAAGTGGGATTTTGGGGCCCAGAAGTCTTGGTCTCCACAGACTCCAAGCGCTCTAGTAGTGCTTTATATTCATCAAAAGATTTAATCTCTTCCTCCTTAGTTTGTTCTCATTACGGGTTACAGGGAACTTGAGGCCTATAGAGGGGTGGCCGAATAGCACCCCCTTTTCCTTGGTAGGGCATTTTTTCTCACTTTTCTTCTTGCTCATACTCATCATAAGCTTCTTGAGGAGTTCCCAAGCGAGACTCATGACCATGGGTGGGCACCCATGGAAGATACCCATTATTTTTCCTGCGAGTGGCCTCCTGCTCAGGTCTAGGGGGTCTCGAAGGCAACACTTGGTAAGGTCTTGGAGACCTATCTTGCACTAAGGGATTATGCCTCTTGTACCTTTATGACCTTTGTGTTCGATGGGTTGGAACCCTCTCAGGCATAGTGTTGCAGAGCAGCTCATCTATTTGGCACTGAATGCACTCTTTGCTAAGGTGATATAGATGCTCTAGCTGCTGTTGGTCTTGCTCAAGCTACGTGATCTACACTTGGTATGTGGCATGTTTGGAAAATTCTAGGTCGATCTGATCTACCGTCTTGAGTTGAGGAGGCCTAGATGCCTTTTTTACACATCTGTCTCAGTCATGATGATCCGATATTTCTATAGGTTGCTTCCCTCTATCGAGGTTAGCAACATTCACCTGAGGTTCTAACCTCAGTGGGTGACCTTGATAAATAGCAGGTGGGGAGGCGTGCTCCCACTCTATATATTGTTCTTGAGGAATGTAGTGATATTCCTCGTTTTCCCTTTCATAAATGTGAAAGGGGTGGGCGGAGTTGGCTCACCCTGCCATAAGAGCCTTGTGATTTGGATTTGTCTTGTTATTTTTGACAATAAGAGGGTGTAAAGGAGGGATGATGTAATCATGTGGCCCATCTCGATGGACCTTGTGCTGTCCTATCATTTCATCACGTGGTGGCCACTCATAGCGAGCATCTAAGGGAGCTTTCCCATCTATATTGAGTTCCACATGTAGAGACTCCTCCTGAAAGGGTCTATGTTGGGTGGGCGTGCCCCTCAAAGGAATGCCTCTATAGTCTTGTTCTATCAAGGTACGATGTGGACTATCTCGTGGGTCAGGCCACCAAGGTGGAATGACCAAGTCCTTGGGGCTGTAGCGGAGGTGACTTGTGCCCCCTTGTACACTTTCCATAGCTGCTGCTCATGATTGGGCTTGGCTACGGGTGTACACCATGGTGGTGTCTCTCTAGGGTTTTATATCTTTTTTTTTTTTTATGCTACACTGAACAGAAAAGATCACACACACACAAAGCACTGATTATCTTGTTTAAAGATTAAATGTGTGCCCTAAACCTGGTTTAGTGTGTTTTGATTTTTGTTTTGATAGTTTTGTAAAGAACGTTTTGTAGCAAATGCAATATGATGGCTCTTATGACTCCCAAAAATGGTCACCCCTTCGATATACCATTGCTAGGCCATTATACCAAACCTCTTTATATACCCACCCTTACGTGAGGGAAACTATTGGTATGTGAGAGCATAATGATGTGGAACATAAGCGGTATGGAAGGGGGATCACCCTATTTTTGACACCTACCATAGAAGACTTATCCTCATGTGCTGGGAATCACCCCAGCTACACTTGGTCAGCCTTCGTCAGGATTTACGTCTAGCAATAGTAGCGATCAGGGTTATGGATGCAAAAACTCAAGCCATGGTGGTAATGAAATCCATCGTTGGTCTTGATCAAGGGCTGGGGTTTTACGACCAGCTCCTTGGTGTTTAAATTGCTATGTGATGTGTGGGGATATTTTTATTTTGCACAAAAGAAAGTAAACATGCAGTAAAAACTTTCCCTAAGCGAGCAAATAACCAGAAAATAGAAAATGACAGAAGGTGTTTAGGACCTCTACCTCTTCTCTACCCAAACAGGATGCCTCTAAGTTTTTATTTTGAAACTACATAGAGATCTATTCATCCTTGGGTAGGATGAATAACAGAGATGTATTCATCACAGGGGGTATGAATGTCCATTCGCCCCAGGGTGGCACAAATTTCAGCCCTATACTCATCACAGACTAGAACAAACAATAGTCTAGTGTTTGAAAACTTGGTACCTACAAGCAAAAATAAGCAATTTTTGATCAAAATTTTGATCTCAAAAATAGAGGACAGGGTCCCACCATGATCGCCACTAAAATAACGAGGATACAAAAACAAAAAGGAAATGCCAAGACGCGATGTAAATGAAACTAAACTTAACACTAAATCCTATGAACTGAAATGCATGAAAGGAGAGAAACATAAATGCATTGAAACAAGGTATAAAAGCAAATTTGGAGTACAACCCATTTTATTAATATGCTTTAGAACCCAGTTACAATCTCTCCTTTTTTAGGGGCTAGGAGTGTTAAATATGTTCTTGTCACATCAACAGATGGTATTCCTTCTTTCGCGTGCCCACATGTAGAATGGGCGGACCAAATGTTGTTGCTACTTGCGTTGATGAGTCTTGAATCCTTTCTGCTCCTATAATGTCGAGATATTGCATTCAAGGAAACAAAAAATAGTTAGTAGCACCTGTAGATAAAATGAAACATGCAATCCCCAAGCCTACAATTAGTGCATGCAAAAAATAAATAAAAAGATAACTAAATAGCATCAGAATGATCTAAAAATTTAACAGAAGCATGAGGACATTACCAATATGGCACTACAAATGGAACAGTCAAAAAAATCACCACATATTTCTAATCTCTCCGGGGTGGGACGATTAGACCTACAACAAAATGTCGAAAAGCATTGTCGCAAATGTCCCATATGGGAGGCTCCAAATAACCTTCAAAGTTGGGGTTATATAAAACGGGGTATTTTGGGACGACCCAGATGGTCGTATTTTTCCAATTCATCCTCTATCACCAAGAATTTTTTGATGCTACCTGCATGTTAGCAAAAGCAGGAAATGATAAAAAAATGATCAAAATAGCTCAAAATTATGTGAAATTTGAATGAAAACATATATAATAAATATAGAATTAGATGCAAAAATAAAAGAAAGGAAATCTGCTACATATTTCTAATCACTCCTGGGTGGGGCGATTAGGACTGCAGCAGTGCAGGGGGGGCCTGGGGACAGGACGCCTACCATTTGGGGACCGATTTCAGAACTAATACACTTGGGATGGGTCCAAAAACTCTTGTGGGGTGTTTTTGATGAATTTGGTAGGATTTTATCTCCAAATTTTGGGTTTTGGTGCCGGATTTGCGCTTCCAATAATCACCCAATGACCTCCCTTCCAAAAGAGATCAAGGATGTGAAAGGCACAAATCAAAATGTGTGAGGATATAAAATGGCAGCACTTCATTGCTCAAAATTCTCCTTCTCCTATCCTTTTTTTGAGGTTAGAAGACTCACCATTTTATAGACCTGACGGTCTCTTTGAATGAGCATGCAGAGGTGCCACTTGGCAATCATGCCTTCCTAGGGGGGAGAATATTCCTACCTGATTAGGGGATCCATGACTACCCCTGTAACTACCTCTAGTACTAAAAAATTCTCACTCACACTCCCATGCAATGAAGGAAGAGGTAAGTGGTGGATCTGAGCTGCCATTTGTCAAGATTTGACTTTTTTCCCGTCAAACTTGCTATGCGCCCCATGCTGGAGTGAATATGCTAATCATCCCTGGATGGAACGAATACCAATTTGTAATCATCCCTAGGTGGAACGAGTAGATATCAGAGTGCTTGAAAGGTGCCAAATTGACCTTTGACCTATCAAAACTACTGTGTGAGTGGTTAGGACCACTGTTTAACCTCTAGGGGTTGCCTTGGGGGTTGTGTGTGTCAATATGATCAGTGTTTGCAGTTACATAATCGGATTGGTGCTATTTTGGTGTCTACACTTAGACACCATCATCAATAAGAGGATAGATCAACAATGTATGCATCAAATTTAAAATTATTTTTAAAAATAATCTAACCTTATCTTTCAATGTTCCAATGTCATCTAATCCACTTTTAAAGGTGGAGATTAAGATTTTGTGCATGTAAATTTGAATGGAAAATGAATTCACTGATCAAATTTTGATTGAGGATGAAGTTATTGTTTGGTTGGGTGCACATATTTTTGAAGACACAATTTTTTTATATTTTTATCCCACATGAATGGTGGGAATGAGCACAAATCCATTGAAATTCTATTAATATAAAATGCTTTATTGAATAAGCATAATGGGAACCTTACCATCATTTGAATGTGTGTTCGAAGGGCTCATTGAGAGCATAAAACATATATTTATTATTATGGTTGATTATTCGAAATGGAAAAGAAGAATACATGCATTAAATTATTCTAGAACATTGAAGAAATATTCTAAAATGATATTCTTAGGAGGATTCTACTTGTAAAAAATTACCTCAATCTCCCATTCCTATTTGTTTTTCCTAATAAAACGTTTTCAATGTCTTATGATTTGAGGTATTTTTATCCTAGCTATAATATGGACCAAACATTTATTTTATACTAACTACATTGTCTATCAAAGATTTTAAATTATTTAAAATATTCAAACTAAAACATCACTATCATTTTTCATGGCTTCAAATTATTTTATATATTCTTAAATGTATAAATTTCTATATGTTATTGAATTAACATCTAAAGAGATTCAATAAATTTAATTATTTTTAACCTTCAATAATAAATAATAATTCATTCTCATCAAGGTTATCTATGGAAACATCATCAATCTTAATTTTTAAAATTCTAAGAAGTAGCTTTAAACAATGAAGTTTTAAAAAGATCTTTTTGCAAGATATTATTGGAAGATATAATATTGCCCATATAAAAATGAATGACCCTTATATTTTGAACTTCAATTTAAATGTAAATAGGTAAATATATTTTCTTTATGTAAATAATTCTTTAAAAAAATTGGCCATTACTTTTTTTTCAAAATATTCTTAGGAAATATAAATCAAAGTACAATATGGAAATAGAAAGCATGATTAACAATGTTTCAAAAGGAGTTAATGATAACATTAATGAATATCTATGCAAGGTAATCTCTAATGAGGAAATTAAAAAAGTTGTGTTCCCTATGGGAGCATTCGAGTTTCTACGGATAGGTGGTTTACCACTAGGTTTTTTAACATCATTGGGAAATTGTTGGAGAAGATGTAGTCAATGCAATCCAAGAAACCCAATAATCTCGTAAGTTATTGAAAAATGGAATAATACCTTCCTTACTTTGATTCTCAAGAAATATGGAGTAAATAAATTATAGGGCTTTAGACCAATTAGCTCATGTGATACAATTTATAATTTTTTTATTAAAGTGTTGGCCAATCGATTGAAAAAAACCATTCCATCAATCACTAATGAAGATCAAGGAGGTTATGTGGAAGACAAGCATATTACTAAAATTTTCATTGTCATTTATGAAATAATACACTCTCTTCAAAGGAGGAAAGGATCAGGTATGTTCCTTAAGTTGGACATGAAAAAAGCGTATGATTGGGTTTCTTGATCTTTCTTAGATAAAATAATGGAGCGAATGGGTTTTAGTAAAAAATGGAGGGCATGGGTTTGTATGTGTATTTATAACCCCTACTTTTTAATATTGATCAACAGATAATATTATGGGATCTTTCCTTCTACTAGAGGAATCATGCAGGGAGATTCATTGTCTCCATATCTCTTTATCATTATGGCAGATGACCTGGGAAGAACTTTAGAAATAAAGAGAAAGGATGGTAATATTAAGGTTCTAAAATATTCATCCATTGGTGAAAGCTTTATCCCATCAATAGTATGTTGGCAATACTTTCTTGCTTGGGGAAGCTACAAAGGAAGAAGATTTGGAGTTTAAAAAGGTCTTGATTCTTATGAAAAAACTATAGGTCAAAAAATAAATTATGAAAAAAGCAAGATTATATTTTTAAACATGAAGGAAAGTATAATATATCAAATAATTAAAGTGTTGAGTTGTAAGGAGGAAAAGTTCCCTATCACCTATCTTAGTTTACCTTTTTTATAGGTAAAATGAAAGATGAACTTTAGAATATGATTATTGATAAATTTAATAGGAAACTTCAAGGTTGGAAGGAATCTTCGTTATCCTCTATGAGAAAATTACAACTCATAAAACACACGCTTCAAAGCCTCCCTATTTATTTCATGTCTTTCCTAAGGATGACAAGGAAAGTGGAAGAGACTTTAAAAAAACTACAAAAAAAATTCTTATGTGATGGTATTGAATGCAAAAAATGTATACATCTGGTAGCCTGGGATACCTATTGCTAGGCTTTATAGAATGGGAGTCTTGGATTGAGGAAGTTGAGAGATCTAAATAGAGCCCTTCTATCTAAATACGATTGAAGGCTTTGCATTGGAGCATCAAGGAAATGGGCTAGCATTATAAAAAATAAATACTTGAAAGGCAAAAACCACTTTATCAGTTATTTTAATCCTACACATAGGTCTATTTTTTTGGTAAAATATTATCAATAGCAAAAAATTTCTATGGAAAGGTCTAAAATGGAGAGTAGATAGGGGAGATAAAAGTTATTTTTGGAAAGACCCTTGGATTCAAGAGGAGACTTTAACAAACTATTGAAAGTTCAAAGATATTAAAGAACATTTAACGAGAACCTATGGTAAGAAAATTAATGGTTACAATCATAGGATGAGTGATTTTTAGGAGTGGAAAATCTTGCAAGAAGATATGCAAGGCCCGAAATGTAAATATCTACTAAAACTTTTAAGGAGTTATTATTTAGGTTGAGGCTCAGAGGAGGATCAGATAATTTGGGGAAGAAATCAGTAATACAAATACTTGGTGAAGGATGGATATAGAGTCTTGGGTAAAGTAACCTTAGATAAACTCAAGCTTAAAAGAATTTTAAAGCTAAACAACATCTCTAAAGTTGCTATTTTTTTGGACTACTATTTTTAATAAGATCCTCATGAAAGATAATATGTTCAAAAGAGGGATTGTGGTTCCAATTATTTATGTCTTATGTAACCAAGAGGATGTTAGAAATAAGAATACTTGATTGATTTATTCTAAGTATCAACTTTGTATAAATAGCAAAGTTGATCATTAAGAGCCATTGGATTACAAAAACTCATCAAACCTGATGAAGACAGCTGTTGGATTACAACAACTCATCAAACCTGATGAAGAAACCACTGAGTGTTCTCCTGACACATGAAGGAGTTGAAACTAAAGTGTGTCTATCCTAGTAGAACTTAAGAGAATATTCACTTATTCTAACACCCCCTTTAAGTGATACTAGGGGAGCTTTATACAAATGAGTCCCAAAAACAAGGTCGGATGAGGTACTCATGTACAATGACTTATTTATGAAGATATGGTAAAATCCCTATGGAAAAAACCATCAATAAAAAGGAAGCAAGGAAGAGGCTTTTCTTCAGATAGTGATTATTTTCCTCTTAGTAGAATAAGAATGATGAGTCTCGACAACATGGCCTAATGAGGTAATAATTTACAATATATATAGTTGGTGGAAAAACCCCTTGGGGAAAAACCAACTATCACAACTTCCTTTTTGAAGAGATGGTAAAAACCCTATGGGAAAAACCATCAATCAAAAGGAAGCAAGGGAGGCTTGTCTTTGGATGGCGAATATTGTCCTCTTAATGCAATAATAATGATGAGTCCCGGCAACATGGCTTGATGAGGTACTCATTTACAATATATATAGTTGGTGAAAAACTCCCTTGGGGAAAAACCAACTATCACAACTTCTTTTTTTGAAGAGATGGAAAAAACCCTATGGGAAAACCCATCAATCAAAAAAGGAATTAAGGAAGAGTTTTGTCTTTGAATGGTGAATATTGTCCTCTTATTACAAAGGAATGATGAGTCCCGACAACTTGGCCTGATTAGGTACTCATATACAATATATAGATGGTGAAAAACCCCTTGGAAAAAAACCAACTATCAGAAGAAGAGAGGCTTGTCTTCGTATGGCGAAGATTGTCCTCTTATACAAAAGGAAATATGAGTCTCGACAACTTGGCCTGATTAGGTACTCATTTACAATATATAGATGGTGAAAAACCCCTCTAGAGAAAAACCATCTGTCACACACAAAAAAATATCCAAGATAGAGGCATGTTTTTGGATGGCGAAGATTGTCCTCATAATATACATGTTGTTGGAGATATGATAAAAAAAACAACAAGGAAAAAACCATTCTCCAAACAATATAATGAGAGGTGGAAGACCTCTATGTCAATGTAGTTGTATTACTCCAAGTTTCCCTGCAATTGAATGTAATGTGGAGAAGGAAATATTTTGGTGAAGATGTATGCAATTTGATTTTTAGTTGGAATATAGTCCAAGTGTATTTCTCCTCTTTGAATATGTTGTTGAATGAAGTGCTTCTAAGAATAATAATAAGATGCATGTATTCGGATGGCTAAGGTTATCCTCTATTGAACTAGAATAATGATATAGAGGTGAAAAAACTATGTGCAACAAGATACTTTAACACCCCCCTTAAGTGATAGTAGGGGTAAGTGAAAAAGGAATAAACAATATGTGGCATACCCACATAAGATGAGTCCTAGCACCAAGGCCTGATAAGGTACTCATGTACAATAGAGATGGTATAGCCACAAAAATGAGTCCCGGTAGCAAGGCCTAATAAGGTACTCATTTACAACATGTGATCAAAATAATAAAGATCACTAAAAAAATCCCCTAAAACCAAAGTGTCTCACAAAAAAGAGTGTGAAGATAGGAGGGAGAAAGAACCACAAAAATCGCAAGGGTAGTCCAAAAATGACTCCACAAGCATGAGTATGTGGTTTCCACCTATATGAACACAATGGGTTGATAACAAGGTCCAAAACTTGTGGACAACCAACAAAACAAGGGAAATGGTAAAAAACCTCAAGGAAGGAAACCACCTGTCAGAATAGAAGAAGAAGGAAGATGTGCATGGAGGATTGAGAGGAAGGAATATGTCCTCTTCAACCCCCCCTTAGGACAACTTCCATGAAACTTGCAATGGATCCATCAGATGTCTCGAAAAAGTAGAGACTTGTTGCAAAAATGAAGTCATACTCCTAGACTGGTGCTTGTGAACCTTGAAAAATGATCACTAGTAAAAATCCCTTGAAACCAAAGTGTCTCACAAAAGGGAATGTGAAGATAGGATGGATAAAGAACCACAAAAACTACAAGGGATGTCCAAATTGACTCCACAAGCATAAGTAGTGGTATCCACCTATATGACACAATGGGTTGAATAACATATTCCAAAAGGGAGTGGACAAACAACAAAACAAGGGATATTTCCTCAAGTATGAGTCCCGACAACAAGGCCTGATTAGGTACCCATGTACAATATGTGATCTTAAAAGAAGAAATATCACTAAGGAAAAAACCCCCTAAAAACCATAGTGTCTCACAAGAAAGGGTGAGAAGATAGGATGGAAAAAGAAGCATCACTATCGCAAGAGTAGTCTAAAATGACTCCTCAAGCATAAATATGTGATGTCCACCTATTTGAACACAATGGGTTGTTTAAAAAGGTCCAAAAATATAAGGACAAACAATAGAAACAATGGAATATGAAATGCTAGGAGTGTCGGGTTCAATCGAGAATGCACTCCAAAATATGATACAATATTAATTCCTTTAAAGGTAAAAATACCCTCAAACATGCCAATCTCAATGAATGATTTGGCCTAATGTGCCCCTTAAAAATTAGAATTAAATGTGTGCAACTCTGGGACATCCCAAGTGGTCACCCATATGAGTTGTACTCTAAAAAAAATTCTTAACATAGGATTTTCTTTAATATTTTGTTAGCATTACAAAAAATATGAAGAAAGAGTAGAACTGTTTTAAAATTTGGGGTTTCATGTATGGTAGTTATGAGGAGTGAGAGGATCAATTGTATTCATTGAATTCATTTTGAATTGAAGTTTACCCAAAGGTCCCCTTTTTAACTTTAATTTAGAGAATGCAATGGAAATTAGTTTACAAAATCCTAAAGGAAATATCAAATACCTTAAAATTACCCACCCTAACGAGAGGGGGACTATAAGTAATTTGAGGATAGTTGATATGATTTCGAGGCCAATAATAAAAAATATGCCAAAGCTCTATAAAAACACCAAATAACTCAAAAATACCCGCCCTAACGAGAGGGAAACTATAAGTAGGGAGGATATTTGGTGTTTGAGATTGGTTTTAAGAGAACAAATATGCCAGGTCTATATATCTGTTCTTCTCAAATAGCCGCCCTGATGAGAGGGAAACTATAAGTATTGAGTAGATATGATACTTGGAACATAGGCTGTATCATCCAGACCTATACTGGTTATCTTAATATCCTGCCCTTATGTGAGAGAAACTATAAGTCATATAATATGTCCAATACAGGTGCATGGTGATAATATATTTGTCTTAAAAATTATTTTTGAATAGATTTACAAAGTTAAGAAAGAGTTTTTTGAACTTAATGAAAAACAATTTTGAATAAGAACTCTTTGTAAAAAACTTAGTAAATAAAATAAAAAAGGATTTTATTAATTCATATAGATATTTAATATAACAATTTGCTTTAATAGAAAATTTGAATTTATGATAAAATAAGGATTGAATTTGTACCAATACTTAAATATTGAAATATATATATATATATATATATATATATAATAACAAAATTCTAAAAGGAAAATAAAGAATTTAAAAAAAGTATTTTTACTTAAAGAAATTTCTTGGTTTTGATTAGGTATTAGATTAACCATATAGATTTCTAACGAGATTTAAACATTTTATATCTCTTATATTAAAACCTATTAAATTTGTCTAGAGATATTTGAAGGATTTAGACTAAAAGAAAACACATAAAAGATCACAGCCCCCAATAGAAAAAACACGAAAGGTGCAAGAAAAGGCACCTGAAACCCTCCCGAAAAAGATTTTTTTTTATTTATTAGCTTACAGAGACTCGTTTCACTATTGGCCTCAATAGAGGTGAGCGAAAAATAATGAGTCAGTTTCTAAAACTAAAATTAAAAAACTTTGGGAATGGTTTGGTTTAAACTTCGAAAATGAAGGAAAACAAACCAATACAGATTTAGAATAATATGGAATACCACATTAGATGAACTTACCTAAAACCATAAAACGAAATGGAAGTCGGTGGGCCCCATAAAACACAAAATTCAGCTAATTAATAAGAGGTCTGCTCTCACAATACTGCATCCACACCATCGATCTCGAAGGGGTCTGCGCAAACGAGCTGTAATCTGCAACAGTGGAAACAGTAATCACATTATCCTCTGATTAAAGATCGAACACCAGCATATCGGGCTGCTTCTGCAGTGTTAAACCGCATCATGGGCCCACGGCAATGTCCGTTGTCAGTCGATTTCCGGTCATGCGACTCAGAAATTCTCACAAGCAAAAAATATCTAGGAAACCATGGCCATCGGCGATCGACGAAAAACCATTATCGCCAATGTGATCGCCTGACAAAAATAGATGTTTAGCACGTGGTGGAGGCTGCACAATGCCTTTAAACAGGCCTTCAGGCCCATCTTTATCAAACTTGAGATCAAAGTCCACTTTATAAAACAATTTAGTGCCCATTCACAAAATAAATTTAATGTTTAAAAACATTTTATATCTGGCAATGCCCTTTATGATTAAATAAAGTGCTCCATAATGAATAAGGCCTCCACCATCGTCATCTGCCACGATGACATTCTTCCCTCCGCGAGGTTGATTCTCAGGATCTAGCTGCAGATTTCCCTCCTTGCTCAATTTAAAAAAAAAATGAAATTTTGGCTTTCCACAACGGTATAGGCTTGCTACTCGTGAGGCCCGGAGGCTAAAGTATACTGCCAACTATGGACATGCATGAGTCGTTATCCGTCGGCCACGCCGTCGTTCAAGCTGGTCGTTGCAAAATTGCTTATCTTCTACCAAATAGTGGGCAGATAAAAATAAATGGCATGCCATAAGATCTCCAGTTAATGCCATAATCAAATAGCTCTTCGTCCTTCTTTTTATTCTGAACTCGAACTGGCACAACTATTTTGGTGTTCGCTCCATAAAGACATCCGAATCTCATGATGCTTCCCTCGCCTTGAGGGATAGCGACATGACGCTGAAAAAAACTCCATACGCGCCACAGTGAGTGGATCAGAGATGACTACGTAGAACTGTTCCGCAGTACTCGCTCCAGCTCCCAACGGGCTACATTTGCTGCCTTTCGCTGAAGAGATGAATGCGAACGACTTCAGGGCTCGTACTCGGCGCCTTCTTCTTTACTACCACTTTGACGAGCTACTACCGACATGGATGCACTGGTGAAGTTTACTCTCTATGAACTGGCAGAATACACGAGCATCCATAAAACTCGCCGTTGGGGTACAATCTCAGGTTACAGAAAAAATAAATCACCGCTCCGTTCACTTATTTCGGGCAAGATATTAGCTTCAAAAAAACCATGTGTAACCATGTGTTCTACCGACTGATCTAAGACGACAGTAATCGGATAGTATATTCACTATAGGTAGTTGGTGCAGCTCAGCACACTGCAATAGCACGTCTCTTGTTTGCCGGTGGATCTAGCAATCATTCGCCATATCTAGTAAATGACAAACACTTCACTCAGATTTATTCGATAGAGTACGACTCTATCACTATCCAGCCCTTCAATAGGTAGCCTGTTCTATCAGTCAGCCAATCGGGTCGGGCGAGAAAAATAATATCGCTATGGCAGGGCCTGTCATAATCTTCACCGAGCTGCACGAGTGTAACTGGTGTGATGGCTGACGCAGGTGAGAAGCCATTTATTTATCCGCAGAATCAACCAGTCTGTGTTCGGCGTTTACCACACAACCCGTCAATAGAAGATCCAAATCTGTAAACATATGCATTCCTTCCCTGACTCTGGTCTTCACAAATTTGCCAAGGTTTTCGTTGGAAGCAGATAAATCTCCGTTAGTGAAGCCGGCATCGACAGGATGTGTAGCTCCACGCAGGATCGAACTACGATGACAAAGTGGGTACCAGCAAAGTGCAGGCCTGAGAGCATGGAATTAGCACCAGTTCCAGATTTGTAACCCCAAACCAAGCACAAGACAACAACAATATCGACGAACTGTACTTCGTACAATTGCCTACTATATGTTATGTTTTAAGCTGATTGAAAAGGTTCACTGATCTACAAAAACCAGATCTGCAGAAGGATTGCAAATCCCCAAAAATAAAAAATAAAAAAACTAAAAAAAGACCTCCCATATTTTAAGATTTTTGATATCTGGTTTCTGATCCATCAAATGATGGAGAGCATACTTCCTCGGTAAAAAAAATAAAAGGAAAAAAATGTGGATCTCCATAAGGGAAATCCCCCCATGAGGGAAATCCTCCCTCAGATACATAGGGTAGGGAAAGCCTGCTCTAATACCATTTTAGAAATAAGAATACTTGATTGATTTATTCCAAGGATCAACTTTGTATAAATAGTAAAGTTGATCATTGAGAACCGTTGGATTTCAACAACTCATCAAACATGATGAAGATAGTCGTTGGATTTCAACAACTCATCAAACCTGATGAAAACACCACTGAGTATTCTCTTGACACATAGAGGTTTTGAAACTCAAGTGTGTCTATCCTAGTAGAACTTAAGAGAATATTCACTTAGGATGAGTGCATAGACCACCTATTTAGAACTTGTAATTTTTTTGTGATATCCTAAATATGATATTGAGAGAAGTTAATGTTGCTTGGGTCATTCCAGATTCTCTAATCAATATTTGAAAACATTGACACTTAGCAAGTAGTATTTTTTGGTAAAAATGCATTCCACATATAACCTAGGGGATTTGGTTGGAAAGAAATAGTGTTAAAAAATAAAACCAAAGGAATAATTTGGGTTTATGTTAGGTTAAAAACAACCCTATTGGAGGATTGTATTAAAAATATTGTTGGTCAGGAAAATATTGCAATGATCCTCTCTAGAGAAAAATATATCTTAAATATGGAAAAAAATCAATAAGATGAGACTAGATACTAGATGTGAACATCCTCACAAAGATTGGGTAAAAATTAACTTTGATGGGGCTACAAAAGGTAACCTAGGTCATGTTGGTGGTGGGGACCTCATTAGGAGTGGTAGAGGTCAGGTAATGGCTGCATATGCTGAGGATCTAGGAATTACCACAAATCACTAAGCAAAAGCAAGGGCGATGCTTACAAGCCTTTGAATTCTAGTGAATTTGGGTTTTAGGAGAATTGTTCTTGAGGGGAATTCCAAAAATATTATAACTTTCATTCAAAACAATGAGTTAAATAATTCTAGCATTTTTCAAATAATTACAGATGTGAAGACTATTTTGGGAAACCTAGAAGAAATTCAAGTTAAACATATTTATAGAGAGGGAAACAAAGCTATCGATAAAATGGTGAATATGGCAGTTAGATCTAAGAATTTCAAGGTTTGTTCATATGCCCCCTTGGAATTGGAAGAGATTATAAAATGGTTAATGAAGGTAAAAGATAAAGAGGGCAGAGCAAAGCATAATACTTATTGGGATCATACGATGAAGGATTTGAGCACACTTAATTACATTGTTATTAGTATTTTCTTTTAGCAATGTAAAGCAATGAGCACTGCATAAGTCATGTCAAATAGAAGGATAGCTGAAAGGTTATTGTTTTAGCTTCTTCATCAGCAAGTTTAGCCCAGGTTTGTTTATTTTACTAAGATAGGACTATCTTGCATTTGTCTGATCTTCTCTTATTTTTTTCTATACAACTTTTGAGCTCTATGTAAAGGATTGGACCCTTCAACCTTTTTTTTTATCAATACCAAAAAAAAATTATTTAAAAAAATGAGTAAAACAATATCAAATTACAAAATTTAAAAAATACATTTTAATTCTTTCTTCTTAAATAATTTTCAAATTATTAATATATTTTTAAGTTCAAATTTTGTATTTTATTTTTTATTTTTTTAATAGAATTACATTGTGACCACTTAGTATTAGTGCAAAAAAATTATTTACTATGCATGTATCACTAGAAAATATTCTAACCTAATTATCCTCCTTGAAAATCAAGGAATTTATTCCCTTTGATGTTTGAATTCTATATTATTAATAATATTTTTTTATATAGACCAAATGCTTACTAGTGAGCTTTCCCAATTCAATTCTCTGCATGGTCAAAGGTTTGGTTGACTTTATCTTTATCCAACAAACTATGGTAAACTATGGTTTATAAAGGTTCCCATGTATCACTAAAAAATATTCTAACCTAGTTATCCTCCTTGAAAATCAAGGAATTTAACCCATTTGATGTTTGAATTCTATATTATTAATAATATTTTGTTATAGAGGTTGAATGCTTATAGAGGTTGATTGCTTACTAGTGGGCTATCCCAATTCAATTCTCTGGATGGTCATAGATTTGGTTGACTTTATCTTTACCCAACAAACTATGATTTATAAAGGTTCCCTATGCAACAAATAATTAAAATAAATAATATTTTGTTATTGTTATATACAAGTGTTATATCCTAATTCCCTTATGAGAGCTTTGATTACTTATACATATTTAACAAAAACTATAAAAAGTAGAGTTGAAGCATCTCCAAAATAAATATTTACTCCATATTTTAATTTTTGTTTTTAGATATGATTAGTGAAAATCTCATATATATATATATATATATATATATATATATATATATATATAAACATCTTTAACATAATAAAAAAAAAAATGTTAAAGTGGAATAAAAATCCAACATAAAAATAAATAATTGTTTTAATGTATTATATACACTTCATATATAAATAATTTTTGTTTTATTTTAAATTAATGTAAATAATAATAATATATATTCAATTTTAAAAAATAAATACTTAATATTTATTTACTTATTTTAATGAAATTCTATTTTTTTTAAAATACCATTAGATAAAGAATGAACCACATAATTTAATATTTTTAATAAAAAAATAAAATTAGAAGTGACGACGAGCTATCCACTCTCTAAGCTATTTAAATAACTTACAACAAAATAACAATTTATTAATAGAAATGCAACCAGCATTGCAATATAGAGAATAGACATGGATATGGGTTTTGACCAAATACTTACATACTCACATGAAACAAAAATATTTATTTTAAAATATATATACTTATTTTTTATATTATTTAAATAATTTATTAATAAATATAATTTTTATAATAAAAAAATAAACACATGACTCTGCACTTATGAAAATGGATGCTTAATCACACGTACAAAATCAAGGAGGCCATGGTCAAACACCTAAAACAACAACACTTTTCAAGTTATTTAAATAATTTGTTAAATAAACTTGCAACATCATAACTTGTTTAAAATAAATAAAAGAAACATATAACCTTGTAGTTATATATACGGCTCCTTAACCAGAAAAGAAACACATAACCTTGAAGTTATATATACGGCTCCTTAACCAGAAACGCATGCATATGTCAGGCCCTTTGAATGAGTAAATGAATATGACAGTTTTTTAAATATTGTAGTGGTATGGTGATTAAGGTTCCAAAACAATAGATAAGTCGTGCAACTGATGGTGAGGAAAACCCTTGCACACTCAGGATATGTTTTTTTAAATCCTCTTTATTTTTTTTTTAAAGTTCTTTGACCTTTATCAGATACGAAGAAGTTGAATTAATTTGATTAAACTGCTTACCATTGGGACGAATACAGAACTGCGTTGCCGTCGGATTTTTGGCATGAGGAAACACATTGATTCAACGTTCAAAGTGGAGCACTCTCGCCCTTCCAATTTAAATGAATTGCAAATTCAACATAAAAGAGTTTTTGAATCTTGGAAGTCAAGTTTCACATGCAGTATTATTATTGGGAAACCTTTGTCAATCCTTACACCTAAAACCCCTCACCCCTCAAGCAACAATTTTCGTTTAAATAAATTTGCTCCATATACCGCCATCTAATTGAAGAATTTACAAAAAAAAAGGGCGCAGCGTACAACTTGAGAAAATTTAAACAAGGTTCTGGTCAAAACAAACAGGGCAAATAACGTAAGTATCTGTAAACCAAAAAGGAAAGGTTTATTATTCAAGCACGCAAAAAATGCTGGATATAGACATTATCAAAGTGGCAAGTCAGTAAATTTTGGAGGCGCCTTTGTCAAAGTTCTTCCAATGCTTGCTTCTCACGCGAGGTCATGTTTGACATCTTATCCATAAGAGAGGAATTCGCGTTTGAATGTTATAAACTTCAATGCAGCATATGGTTCAAATCACCAGAACTGACTTCTGTATATTCATATTGGAAATCCCAACTATAAATAGAACACACTGTTTTCTGTTCCTTATATATATATGTACATTGCCCCCAGTAGAATTCTGTGCACTGCACCAATTCCAGTACCCATTCTTTTTTTCTTCTTGTCTTTGGCCTGTGACTGGAATTAGGCTAGTCTTATCACTGTTAGAATTCAAGCTCTGTTGTTCTGACGAAGAGATAGATATATTCATTTTATAGATAGAGAATTGTTGTGATGGGCATCAATTTTTGTTCGATCATGAAGTCAGGCCTGCTAATGCTTGTTTTGATGACAGAAGTACTGCATTTTCAAACAGGGGATGCAAGCCGAATCCTCGAGAGAAAGGCAAAGGAAAATAAGTATTCCGGTGATCTGAATCATAGAAATGGAGGCCAATACGAGAAAAGTCATGTGACTCATTCTGTCTCAAATCTGAATGTACAGCAACAGCTAAACCAACGCCTATCCACATCCAAGCACAGCCCTGGCGTAGGTCACATGCAACTCATACGCCCTCACAAGAAAATTACTACATTGAAGAGTAAACTCCCATCTGGTCCAAGTCCAGGAGGAGGCCATGCATACATTAATGCGGGGCCTGTGAAGGCTAGTTGGAAGGCAAGCATATTGAAGAATAAACTTCCTTCTGGTCCGAGTCCTGGCGGAGGCCACAAATAAGTCGATTGCAATGCCCAAACCTTGTAACTGCTATTGTGAAGTTGAACGAACTGGAGAAGAGCGGATTTGAAGCACCTGCAGTGTAGGCGGCATCTTTGACTGAGGTGTTCGAGTGACTGCTTGGTGATATTGTGCAAATTCTGATGAAAGTCATCAAGGGCTTGAGTTAGACGTTGAACCTGCCCTAAGAAGATGTAAAGATTTTATGAAACGATATTTTTATGCAAGTGATAATATCCTCGAAACAAAAACAAACACAGTCATCTTTACGTGTTGTATCTTCCTACCTTGCAGACGAGATGTTTTTGCATAGTATAATGTATGTTGAAGACGGAACTTTTATCTTTACGTGTCGTATCTTCCTACGTTGCAGACGAGATGTTTTTGCATTATGTTGAAGACGGAAACCTTTGAATGTATGCCATCTAATTTATTTTATCTTGACGTGTTGTATCTTCCTACCTTGCAGATGAGATGTTTTCGCATAGTAGAAGGTATGTTGAAGACGGAATTAACTTCTGAATGCATGCCATCTAATTTAAGCATATAAACAAATGAGATTATACATTAGTAATGTTATAAGCAATTTGACCCGTTAATATTGGGAAAAATTTTAACCGTACGTAAAATGATAATAAAGGGATTGCTACAAATTTATATAGATAAATTTTAATTATACTTTAAAAATTATTTATAAGTTGAATTAGTATTATTAAAACAATAAAAAAATGGAAGGGAAGAAAAAGTTCAAACTTTTTAATGGGCCAAAAAATTTAATTAAGATTTTATTTTAGATTTTGTTTCGACAGTTTTAAAACTAATTTAATAACTACACCAAATAATTCAAAAACTACTTAATAGTTACATTAGTATTGTTAGAACACTAAAAAAAAAATAGAAGTGAAAAAAAGGTTGAGTATCCCCACCAAAAAAAAGATGGGCCAAAAATTTTAATTAAGTTTTCGTTTTGGATTTTATTTCAATGGTTTTAAACTCACTCAACCAAATAAGAGAATTGGCTATTAATGATCAAAGAATCTCATCTCTTTTTAAGGTTGAGTTTATATTTTTTATTTTAATTAAATTATAGTAAATTTATATTAATTTAAAATTAATTATATTTTATTTTATTGTTATATATTATTATTTTGTTATAATAAAACCTAATAAAAAAAATTAAGATTATTTTTAAAATAAAAAATATGGAAATATTATGAGGGAACCAGGATCTTTCATAAAAACTTGTGTAAACTTATTGAAAAAATACAATAATTCAAACTCATGAGGGATATCCTAGTGGTAAGTCTTTGGGTTTTCATGGAGGAGACCCAAATTCAAACCCATGTAAGAGGGGATAGGGACCCATCATATAAACCCATGTAAAATTAAATTGTATCTACTCATTGTATGCAACTAATACATTTGTCAAGAGTGCGAGTGGGAGAGAGTGCAACAAAAAGCAAGTGTGAGCACAGGGAGGGAGTACCACTAGAAGTGAGTACAAGCATGATCCAGGAGGGAGTGTAGCATGATCTAGGAGTGAGTGCATCTGAGAGAGAGTGTAGCTAAAAATGAGTGTGAATATAATTTAGGAGTGAGTGTAGTCTAAAGAAAGTGTAAGCATGAACCAGGAGTGAGGAAGAAGTGTGAGCATAAAGTAGAAAGTAGAGTGTGATCCAGTTGAAGAAAATATAGTGTAATGCAAGAGGAAGTGCGATCTAAGACGTATTGCAAGCCAAGATTCAGTTTGGAAGTAATTCTAGAAGTGAGTGCAAGAGTGAGTGTAGCCAGAAGTGAGTGCAAGCATGAGCTAGGAGCGTGGAGGAAGTAGAAAGTAAAGTGTGATCTAGTTGAAGAAAATCCAATGCAAACTAGGAGGAAGTGTGATGTAAGAGGGATTACAAGCCAAGATTCAATCATGGTGTAAGAGCAGTGGGTTTATGGGGAGTGCATCAATGCTTCAAATCCTTACCACAAATGTGTGAAATATTATTTCCAAAAACTTGCTAAAGTGAAGGAACATCGATAAAAAGAAGAGACAAGGACTATTATGATCCAACAGGGAGTGCAAGCCAAAAGGGAAGGTGAGCCAAGAGGGATTGTAATCCAAGAGCAAGCCACATTAACTAGTATGGAAGTACAATTATATTTGAAAGTCCTAATGGGAAGCTAGGATGACCTAGTTGGAAGTATGAAGATCCAAGTTGGAGAGAAGCAAAAGAGCCAATACATGGCAAGTTTGATCGAGGTGGTAGTAGATGTTACACCAGAAGTGAGTATCAAGGATGAGATGATTGAGCATGATATAATAGTTCTTAAAAGTAGAATATTAATTTGTAAGTTCCATAGGTTTTTGGAGATTCAATATTGGATCAAGTGAAAGTGAGGATTAAATTCAAATTACTCTATGAATTTTCTTCTAAGGTTTTTTTCGCATCTTCTTTTCCTTTTCAAAAATTAGGGAAAAAATAATGGTTGATAGCCCATGGTTTAGGAGAAGAGATGCACTTTATTTGAGACCATAGAATGAAATTTTTTGTGTTGAGATAAACTGTTAAGAAGATTTCAATCTGGGCTAAGATTTTTGGACTTCCATATCAGCTTATAAATTAGGATGTTATGGAGAATATTAAAAATACCTTAGAAGAATTCATCAAGGAAGGACTAACTACTAAGGAGTGCAAGCATGCTATATATACTTGAATTTATGTTACTATGGATATTTCAAAACCTTTGCCACAATCCATTAAGATAAAATTTGAATCAAGAGAATGGGATCAACAAGTAGATTATGAAAATATCACTTTTTATTATAGCAATTATTGTGAGATTGGATGCATGAAAAGAGTTTGTAAAGCAAAATCTATGAAGAAAGAGAAAAAAATTTGGCCATGAGATAAACTTCAAGATAAAGCAAGGAAATCATATAGTTATAGAAGATAGATCAGATCAAGGATATCCCACTCAGCCAAAGAAAGCCTATATATAGTAGCATTTGGCAAATTGAGAAGGAATTAAAGGTGCAAAATAAGATGAGAAAGAAATCCTAAAACAAAGCTAGCAAAAGAGTTCATGTTTATTCTAAGTAAATCATTTTCGTTTTCCTCAAGTAGTATAGAATCCTCTCCAAGTAATAAGAGTGATGGGGATGAAGATGTTATCTCTTGCACTTCAAGTTTTCAAGAACAGCATAATAAATAAATAAGAATGAAGGAAACCCATAATAATCTAGGTTTTTTAAAGCAGAATAAAAAGCTAATTGCTAAATAAGAGCATCCTTGCACTTTAGGATTTCTAGGAAAACACAAAGAAGATTGTGTTTTTGAGTTTATTCCTAACAATGCTAGTGGCCCCTAGTAAAAACCACACATAACTTATTAAAAACCAAAACTATGATAACATTAAATTATTTGAAACAAAATCCTAAAAACTAATATCTATCAATGATCATATTTCATAAAAACACAAGAAAAATGTTATAGCATGTTTAAAACTCAACATTTTTTACCAGAAACACGGAAAGTATAGTATAATATTAATTCAAACATTTTTTTTTAATGGACAGTAAAATAATCTATCAATGGTCATATTTCATAAAAACACAAAAGAAAAATGTTATAGCATGTTTAAACTCAACATATTTTACCAGGACAAGAAAAGTATAGTATAATATTAATTCAAACAATTTTTTCTGCTGTAGAGTAAAATAATCTTATTATTAAATTAATTATAATATTTTTACTCGTTTTTCACATAGTATGTATCAAGACTTCATATTTGAATCCCATACTTATTTTTACTACGTATGATAATACTTTTGCATACATTATTTTTAAAAAATTAATTTTTATATTAATAATATTTATTAATTATTTTAGTTATAATTGCCAATCTATCCTGTAAAAACAAAAACATTATATATATATAATAACGTTTCATTCATACTTCATCTTATACGTAAAACAAACAATAAACATGACAGCATAGAATTTGATGGTAACCGCAACCTTCTCACTTGCCAAAGAAAGTAAATGGCATACTAAAGGTTTTAGAGTCTTTCATTTTTAAAATTTAAATAATATTAATGCAATATTCTATATCTTGTATATAGGCAAAATCGTTCTTATGTATTTATATTATTTTAACAATAAAATATATTTCATAATTTAATATGTTCAACAGTGGAGCAATCTGGCATACTATAAGTTTTAGAGTATTTTCATCTTTAAATCTAAATAATATTAATGCAATATTCTTATATCTTGTATATAAGCAAAATCCTTATTATATATTTATATTATTTTAACAATAAAATATATTTCATAATTTAATGTGTTCAACAGTGGAGCAATCTCGCCCTTCCAATTGAAAGGGACTGTGAGATCATCAGAAAAATGTTGGTGAATCTTGACTTGTACTATTATTATTGGTAAGGCTTTGGCAATCCTTATACCTCACTCTCAGTAAACAATCTTCGTATAAAATAATTTGCTCCATAGACCGTCTACTTGAAGAATTTACCAAGGAAACTGTAGTATACAAATTAAGAAAATATAATCAATGTTCTGGTCAGAACAAACAAAGTCAGTGACGTTGTACGTTGTAGCACGGAATTAGAATTCATTAAAATGGGAAGTCAGTAAATTTTGGAGGCGCTTTGTCAAAGATCTTCCAATGCTTGCGCATCACTGTTAGAAAAATAAACCCAGATTTCACGCCTGTGCCCAACTGCGCTGCGAACCTTGGGCGAAACCGGATTGCGCTCCAGACATGGGCGAAGTCGGACTGCGCTGCCGCAGTCCGGGATCCCGGCAAAAGTGTGACATGACGTCACACCTACCTTCTGACAGATTTGACACCTGACAGATCCGATCTCCGCAGGAGTTAATGCCCAGTCGGCGTTTGTCAGAAACCCTAGATGAGGGTCGGTCCGAGGATAACCCTTATCCAAAGCTGTCAGAGGATAAACCTTATCCTCCTCTCCCCGCGGCTATAAAAGGCGGTTCGGGTCTACAAACAAATTAGTGCGTAAAAGTGGAGAAGCAGAGCGGGTGTGAGAGAAGTTCGTGAAAGTGATAAAAGAAAGAAAGCAGAGCGATTCAGTGAGTAGTGTGGCTCAACTGAGAAATGTCCGAGCTGCAGACTCGACATTTCCCCTGTTTAGTTTGTCCTGCAGCGTAGCCTGCAGATGTTATTTCCTCGGTTGAGGAATTTTGTAACCCTAGTTGTTCATATGAATAAAGTTTGCTTTTGTCTGTGGCATCTTTAGGGTTTGCAGTAGTTTAGGTGTTAACCTTGTTGTTCTCTGTTCCGGCGTTTCTCTCCTCTCATTCGGGTCTTTCCAAGCCAGGCAAACCCAGCAACAGCCGCGGAAGACGAAGAAGTCGAAGGCCAAGATTGGCCAAGTCTGTTTCGGCGAAGTCCGCACTGCACGCGAAGTTCGCACTTCGCCGGCTTAGCTGCCGCAGTCCACACTACGCGTGAGTGACACACTTCGGCAGTTTGCCCAAGCAAAGTCCGCACTGCACACGAGTGACAGACTTCGCATCGCCCAGCGAAGTCCGCACCGCGCACGAGTGACCGACTTCGCGACTGCCCAAGCGAAGTCCGCACTGTGCGTGAGTGACAGACTACGGCAGTTTGCCCAAGCGAAGTCCGCACTACACGTGAGTGACAGACTTCGGCAGTCTGCCCAAGCGAAGTCCACACTGTGCGCGAGTGACAGACTTCGACAGTCTGCCCAAGCGAAGTCCGCACTGCACACGAGTGACGCACTTCGGCGGCGAAGAGGAGAAAAAGAAATAAAATTCCTTCAAATTGGTATCAGAGCTGATAGTGCCGTGACACGGAGATAGAAGCATGGCTTCCAAGAGAAACTCGTTGCAGTTGCAGATCCCGCGATTTAACGGTAAGAACTACGATTACTGGAGCATCCAGATGAAGATCCTGTTCGGATCTCAGGAGCTATGGGAGTTAGTCGAGAATGGCTACCCAGAATCGGCAGATGTAGCAGCACTGGCCGCCCTCTCTCAAGCATAGAAGGATCTGTTGAAAGAGCACAAGAAGAAGGACCAGAAGGCCCTCTTCTACATCATGCAAGCGGTTGAGGAGACCATCTTCCCACGGATTGCATCAGCCACCAAGGCCAAGCAGGCCTGGGAAACCCTGGCAAGTTCGTATCAGGGCATCGACAAAGTGAAGTTGGTGAAACTGCAGATGCTCAGGAGAGAGTTTGAGAACCTGCAGATGAGCGAGTCCGAGTCGATGAGCGACTTCTTCACCCGGACGACGGACATTATCAACCAGATGTGGTTGAAAGGAGAAAATGTCCAGAGCTAAAGAATCATGGAGAAGATTCTCAGAAGTCTGCCTACGAAGTTCGACTCGGTTGTGATAGCAATCGAAGAGTCAAAGGGATTTGACAACCCTCTCGATAGACGAACTCATGGGTTCCCTACAGACCCATGAACAAAGGCTGAGCTGCTCAACTCAGTCTTCTTTGGAGCAAGCCTTCAAAGCGCAAGTCTTAGTCCGAGACAACGGTAGACAAGACTCCCACCACAACACTTCTAGTTCTCAAGGAGGAAGAGGCAGAAGCAGGCGTGGGAGAAGGAACAAGCAAGGAGGGAGATCAAACCCTCAAGACGCTGAGCCAAGTTGCAACTTTCATCAGCAAGGAGGAAGAGGCACTGGAAGAAATCAGCAAGGTGGCTCTCAACAGAAGGACATGTCAAAGGTCCAATGCTACTACTGCAGCAAGTTCGGCCATTATGCCACATAGTGTAAAAAGAAGATGGCGAACGAGAATCAGCAGCAAGCCCATTATTCGGAGGAACCCAAAAATGCGGTAGGAGGAAATGTGCTGCTGACTTGCAGTATTGAAGAGGAGAGCAAGAAAAACATCTGGTATCTTGATAGTGGTTGCAAGCAACCATATGATCGGGAACAAGGAGATGTTCTCACAACTCGGATGAAACAACTCAGTCCGAAGTCAAGATGGGGAACAACATCAAATTTCCTGTGATGGGGAAAGGAAAGATCCTCATCCGCACCCGGCATGGTGATAGAAAAATAATTCAAGATGTTTTTTATGTGCCTAGGTTGAAGCACAATCTGCTAAGTGTTGGACAACTTGTGCAGAAGGGGCACACTGTACTGTTCAAATATGGTGTCTGTTCCATCAGAGACAAAGTCCATGGACAAATCGCAATAGTGTCCATGATGAAAAACAAAATGTTTTCACTGTGGATTCAGAATGAATCTTTGATGTCTTTGAGTGTAGTTGAGAAGGATGCTACTCGGTCGTGGCATCTCGGATTCGGTCACCCGAGTTTCAGTGGCCTGAATCTGCTGCACAAGAAGCATATGGTGAAGGGTTTACCCCTTATAGAGCAACCGAACCAAGTTTGTGAAGGTTGCCTGGTCGGCAAGTAGCACAGGGATGCATTCCCTGTAGGGCAGTCTTGGAGAGCATCACGACCTTTGGAGCTGGTGCACTCAGACATTTGTGGTCCCATGCAGACCACCTCATATGCCGGCAATAAGTATTTCCTGACCTTCATTGATGACTTCAGCCGAAAGACTTGGATTTATCCAATCAAGTTGAAGTCAGAAGCATTTGCAAGGTTTAGGGAGTTCAAGGCTTTGGTTGAGAAACAGAGCGGTTATTATGTGAAGACTCTCAGAACTGATGGAGGTGGAGAGTACATCTCCAACGAATTCCACAACTTTTGCAAGCAACATGGAATTCGGAGGCAGTTCACTACCAGATACACGCCGTAGCAGAATGGCGTAGCTGAGAGGAAGAACAGAACAATCATGGAGATGGCATGGAGCATGTTGAAGGCAAAAAGTTTGCCACATGAGTTCTGGGCAGAAGCTGTAAGTTGTGCAGTTTATCTGCTGAACCGGTGTCCCACCAAGAGTGTGAGGGACAAAATTCTAGAGGAAGCCTGGAGCAAGTTGAAGCCAAGTGTGGCTCATTTGCGAGTTTTCGGGTGCATAGCATATGCACATGTTCCAGATGAGAAAAGGTAGAAGCTGGATGACAAAGCTAAAAGATGCATCTTCACAAGGTACAACGAACCATCAAAGGCATACAGGCTGTACAATCCTGTGACAAAGAAACTTGTCATCAACCGAGATGTGAAGTTCCTGGAGGATGAAGTCTGGAACGGGAAGTCAAAGACTGGTCAGTCTGCACCAGCAACTATTGAATCAATAGACTTGGAGGAAGACAGTGTCCAACCACCTGTGCCTTCAAGCAGCAACAGTGGTGCCGTAGTAGCACACCCTCATCATCCCGGTCACCTCCACTTGCAAGCAAAATTCAAAACCTAAGGACTCCTGCAAAGACTCGGAGCTTGCAAGACATCTATGAGGTAACCCGTAATCAATTAGATGAAGATTATTCTGATTTTTCTCTCTTTACTGAATGTGATCCAGTGGAGTTTGAAGAGGCAAGTCAGAATCGCAAATGGGTGAATGCGATGGATGAGGAGATAGCCGCCATTGAGAAGAATGAGACATGGCAGCTGATAGATCTTCCAGCACGAAAGAAGACCATTGGGGTCAAGTGGGTATATAAAATGAAGTTTAATGCCCAAGGAGAAGTTGATAGGCATAAGGCCAGATTAGTGGCGAAAGGCTACAAGCAAAAGTTAGGTGTTGACTATCATGAGGTGTATGCACCTGTAGCCCGACTTGACACAGTCAAAATGATTCTGGCACTCACAGCTCAGAAAGGATGGAGCATGTACCAGATGGATGTCAAGTCTGCCTTCCTCAACGGAGTGTTGGAAGAAGAGGTCTACATAGACCAACCACCCGGTTATGAAATACAAGGGCAAGAAGGTAAAGTCCTGAAACTGAAGAAGGCCCTGTATGGGTTGAAGCAAGCACCCAGGGCATGGTATAGCCGTATTGATGGCTATTTTCAGGAGAATGGGTTTCAAAAATGCCCATATGAGCACTCCTTGTACATGAAGACAAATGCAGCAGGTGAGCTCATCATCGTCTGCCTGTACGTAGACGATCTGATATTTACTGGCAATAGCAGCAGCCTATTTGTGCAGTTTAGAATAGCCATGAAGTCCGAGTTTGAAATGACAGACATGGGGCTAATGAAATATTTTCTCGGCATTGAATTTGACCAATCAGCAGATGGCATCTTCATTTCTCAGGGCAAGTATGTGAAGGATGTCCTGAAGCGCTTCAAGATGGAGGACAACAAACCTGCCATCACACCTGTAGCCACAGGTTTGAAGCTGAGCAAGTTGGATACAGGGAGGTCTCGTAGATCCAACCTTGTTCAAGAGGCTAGTTGGCGATCCGATGTACTTGACTGCAACTCGGCCAGATCTGATGTTCGAGTCAGTCTGATCAGTCGTTTCATGGAGACTCCGAAGGACATGCAATGGCAAGCAAGTAAGAGGATCTTGCGCTATGTCAGCGGGACACGAAACCATGGCCTATTTTACGCCAGACGGGACCAGTTGGAGCTGGTGGGCTTCACTGACAGTGAATGGGCTGGTAGTACCAATGATCGAAAGAGCACCTTCGGGTATGCTTTCCATCTCGGATCAGGGGCAGTCTCATGGGCATCCAAGAAGCAACCCATTGTTGCATTGTCCATAGCCGAAGCAGAATATGTCACCGCCACGACATCCGCATGCCAGGTAGTATGGCTGCGAAGAGTTCTGAGTGAACTGTACAATCCTTCGAAAGGCGCGACAACAATTTTTTGTGACAACAATTCGGCCATTGCACTGTCAAAGGATCCCGTGTTCCATGGCCGGACGAAGCACATTGATATTCGTTATCACTTCATCAGAGAGTTGGTGAAGTCCGAAGAAATTCATCTGTAGTTTTGCAGATCCAAGGAGCAGTTGGTAGATATTTTCATGAAGCCTTTGAAGGAGGAAGACTTCAACAGATTGCGAGAGCAGCTTGGAGTCAAAGTGCTTGTGAAATCAGGTTTAAAGGAGGGTGTTAGAAAAATAAACCCAGATTTCACGCCTATGCCCAACTGCGCTGCGAACCTTGGGCGAAACCGGATTGCGCTCCAGACATGGGCGAAGTTGGACTGCGCTACCGCAGTCCGAGATCCCGAAAAAGTGTGACATGACGTCACACCTACCTTCTGACAGATTTGACACCTAACAGATCCGATCTCCGCAGGAGTTAATGCCAAGTCGGCGTTTGTCAGAAACCCTAGATGAGGGTCGGTCCGAGGATAACCCTTATCCGAAGCTGTCAGAGGATAAACCTTATCCTCCTCTCCCCGCGGCTATAAAAGGCGGTTCGGGTCTACAGACAAATTAGTGCATAGAAGAGGAGAAGCAGAGCGGGTGTGAGAGAAGTTCGTGAAAGTGAGCAGAGAAAGAAAGCAGAGCGATTCAGTGAGCAGTGTGGCTCAGCTGAGAAATGTCCGAGCTGCAGACTCGACATTTCCCCTGTTTAGTTTGTCCTGCAGCGTAGCCTGCAGATGTTATTTCCTCGGTTGAGGAATTCTGTAACCCTAGTTGTTCATATGAATAAAGTTTGCTTTTGTCTATGGCATCTTTAGGGTTTGCAGTAGTTTAGGTGTTAACCTTGTTGTTCTCTGTTTCGACGTTTCTCTCCTCTCTTTCGGGTCTTGCCAAGCCAGGCAAACCCAGCGACAGCCACGAAAGACGAAGAAGTCGAAGGCCAAGATTGGCCAAGTCTGTTCCGACGAAGTCCGCACTGCACGCGAAGTTCGCACTTCGCCAGTTTAGCCAGCGCAGTCCGCACTGCGCGCGAGTGACGCACTTCGGCAGTTTGCCCAAGCGAAGTCCGCACTGCGCGCGAGTGACAGACTTCGGCAGTCTGCCCAAGCGAAGTCCGCACTGCGCGCGAGTGACAGACTTCGGCAGTCTGCCCAAGCGAAGTCCACACTGCGCGCGAGTGACAGACTTCGGCAGTCTGCCCAAGCGAAGTCCGCACTGCGCGCGAGTGACGCACTTCGGCGGCGAGGAGGAGAAAAAGAAATAAAATTCCTTCAATCACGCTAGGTCATGGATGACATCTTTGCTTTTATTTATTTAGTCATTGTCTTCACAAACGTCATAACTATCCAAAATATTATGCTAAAGATTCAATCATGTTATCAATATGGACGACGCTTGGACCAGTTGAATACAATAAAATATTTGTTAACAATGGAATTTAGGTATGACTAACAAAAATGAATTACTTAGACATAATCTTAATAAAATAAAGAAAATTTATAATGCATCCGTTTGATATGACGTTTCATTGGAACAAAAGAAAATTTATAATGCATCCGTTTGATATGACGTTTCATTGGAACAAGCATAATAAATATTGCAATTTCTACGCCACTCTTCAGTTTTGAACCCTGATGTCTATTTCATAGGCAGACAAACACTTACCAATCCAAACAATATATTCTCTTATTATCAAAAGACTTTATTGTTTGTATATCTAAAAAAAATTATAACAAATATATATTTTATTAATTATATTATTTTTTAAACTTAATTAATAAATTTATAAATTTATATTATTAAAAAAAACATTATGATTATGATTGGAATCATTTAGATTAAAGGGTATTAATTTTTTTTGGTACCAATATTCTAAACAATATTTAAGTTTTTATAATAATTAATAGTGATTATAACTATTTCAATCCCAACTGAAAAACAAAACACAATCATTTAGTAAAATAATAAAGAAATACTTGGGGTTTATTTTCTTATGTCTCATATAACTAAAGGAAAATACATATTTATGATGACCATGATTGTAACAAAAATATTTATTTTAATGAATTTTACGAATCATTATTATTTTTAAAAATATATTATAAATATAAAATTATAAATATATTTTTAATTATTAGTTAAATTTGAGTAATTATATGATTAAAATTAAATATTAATGATTTATATGTAAAATAAAAAAACAATTATTTATTTTAACACCTGAAAAATATTGTAATTTTATTTTATTTTTATTTTAATTAGTTATATGAATATGAAACCACTAATACGTCAACAAGACTATATAGTTGTATTGTACAAGATTCAAATACTAATATTTTAATAAAAATTAAAAATTTAATCAATTAAATTAATATTATTGTTTTTTAATTTTATTTTATTAAAATATATTTTAATTTTAATTAATAATATTTTTAAAAATAACAATTTTTAATAATTATCTAAATAAAAACTAATTATTTATATATATATATATATATATATATATATATATATATATATATATAATTGTTTACTTGTAATAAAAAAATTATTTAACGTTGAAGACAAAGACACACAATCCTTGCTCATGCCTAGTTAATCCCGTCAATTGGTTAAGAATTTGAGCACATTATATAAATGAGGGTATCTCCAATTGAACCCTATATCTATATTTTAGAGCATGCATAATACTTAAATTCAATCATTTAATCTTTATTAAATTTATTTTTATAATTTTTATATGTAAATATAGTGATTGTAATTATAAGTTTATAAAATTTTAATTTATTATTTTGAAAAGCATCCTTTCACCTATATTTAAATTATTTAATTTTGGAAACATATTCGCATCTTCTATTTTATTTGTGCATGTTAAAATAATATAAATTTCCTTTTAAAATAAATTAGTTTAGAAATTATTTTATGCTATTAAATATAAATATTTAATTTCATTAATAAAGAAATAATGGAGACCTATTTAATTTGATTTTTATATTTTATTAATAAGATTTTTTTTTATTAGGTGAAAGAAGGGGTTTTGAAAGGGTCCCCAAACCTTTTACAAACAAGAAGCAAAAGCTTCTAGAGAGAAATCAAAGTAGAACAAAGAAATAATTGCCCCACCTAGGGGATCCAGAAACCAAACTTCAAACAATAGCAGGAACCAAGAGAAGCCATGATCTAGAAGAAGTGTATCCCACCAAAAACATGAACTACCAAAATTGAAATTGAAAAACAAGAACAAGAGTAGGAACATTCAAACCCAAGAAGTGGTTCCCACCCAAAAAAAACCTAGAGAAATATTCCAACAATTACTTCCCAAAAGGAAAAACCAAATTTGAATGAGAGGTGCCAACCAACCCATCAATAAAAACCTAAATACTGCATTTCAAGGATTGAATCCCGATAGTCAAAAAATCCAAAGGAAAAATCACTAACATCTAAAAGAAGAGATTCTAATCAAGGACCCACTAATACCTCTCCCAAATTGACTCTATACCTAAAACAAAAATCACATCTAAACTATAGAGATCTCCCCTATATTGGATCTATTATGTAAACTCTAAGGGCCTCCCCTATTCATGTGTAATTTAACACTCTAGGATACAAACTTCATTAACAAAATTGGGATTGAATCTCTTTTCCTAGCAAATTGCTGGAAAGATTTACAATTTCGAACGTCCATCTTCATCAAATACTAAGAGCCATTGGTGATCTCTAAATCTATCTTATTTTTCCTCAAAGCTTTAATTGATGGTCTCCAAATTTTATGCTCTACCCCAACATATACTATTTTAGGACTTCTCAATTTACAACCAAGAAATCCCTTCTCCAATGATAAGGAAATTATCTTAAAAGAAAAATTATTATTTTTTGTTTAAATGATAAGAAAATTATTTTGAAAAAAAATTAAACTTTGTTAATTTTTGGTCTTATTTAAAAAATATTATAAGAGAATTATAGTTATATAAATTTAGTATAATTTAATAAATATAACGACATGAGTTTTTAAAAGTATTTAAGACAATAAAAGAAAGAAAATTTAGTGAAAAGGACTAGGACAAGGTGTAAGAAGTAAAACACTCTACGTAATATTTCAAGTTTATTGGTGAATCTAAAAATATATACAATAATATAAGCCTTCAATCAATCTTAATAATTTTTAAAGATATTTTGGAGTAATGATAAATATGATGTAATTCTATAAGTGTATTCTTAGATCAAGTGTCACATGCTTATGCATATTTCCCATAATGAGATCATATGTTAAAATATTTTTTTGTTGTAATATCAGGTTAATATAATTTATTAAAATGTAAAAATTATGAAATCAAGAAACTACTTTCCTCCTATATGGACATGCCCTTTTTTGTTGGCCAGATCAAATATTCTCATTGGAAAAAAATCATTGATAGGCTCAATAAAAAGCTTATTGGATGGAAAGAAAACCTCCTTAGCCATGTCAAAAATATCTAGTTGATCCAATCCACCATCCAAATCCTACCAATCTACATGTTGTTAATTTTTTAAATGTAAAAACTACATAATAGTTGAAGCCATCAATAGGAATTTCCTATGGAAAGGTATAGAAGAAAGAAATAGATACCATCTAGTAAAGTGGGAGAAGATATTTCTCTCTAAAGCCTATGGAGGATTAGATTTGAGAAACATGAAAACTCTCAATAGAGAATTAGCAACAAAACCAGTTTAGAGACTTATAAAAGAATATAGCAGCCCATGGACCAACATAATAAGGACTAAATATATCTAGGATAATGAGTTAGCAATAATACTCAGAAGCAACCAAATAATGAGAGGTTCAACCTTTTAGAACCATATTTATGAAGGAATAAGCATCATAGATAAAGGGTCTTGATGGATGATTGGTAAAGGAACAAATGTGGATTTTGGGGAAGACAAGTGGTAAGAGTCTAGACCTTTAGACTAAGATCTAAACCTAGTATAGTTAAAAAAGATTCTCAAATAGGAATGGAACACCTATTTTAGATCTTACATAGTCAAATGGGGAGATGGCACAAATATTTGAAGAATAAACATTAGGAGTAGGGATTTAAGACAAAATTTGGAGGTCCTCCATGTAGAACTAGAATATTGTCTTAACCTAGACTCAAAGAAACCTAACTAGTTAGAGTGGACCATACCAACAACAAGAAACTATATAGTTAAAAGTGGATACAATGAAAGCCTAGATCTACCTTAGAAAAAAGCACCTTGGAGGAACTTATGGGGAAACAAATATGTTCCAAAGATGAAAATTTTTACATGGTTGGTTCTCCAAAATAAAATACTAACTTGGGAAAACCTAATCAAAAGAGGTTTTCTAGGCCCTAGTAGATGCCACCTCTACAGAAAAAATGAAGAGATAACAAATCACCTGTTCATGAAATTTTCATTTTTGTAAGCTATGTGAAACCAATAGATGAAGACTATAGAGGTATCCTAGGTCATGCCCGAGGAGATTCCCAATTTGTGGTGTCAATGGATCCCTCCTTGCAAGGAGAAGAAACTGATATGGAGCCTAATAATTATAGCCTTCCTTTGATGTATTTGGAAGGAGAGAAATAGTAGGATATTTAGAGGAGAAGCAAGGATCTCTAAGTCTATTTTCAACCAGCTTCAAGTTAGTTTATTTGAACTAATTATCCCAAAAAAGATAAACAAAGACCAACAATAAAGGTTAATTTTTATCCAAAACTAACATTAGATTATATTCTTGTATCCATGGTTATAGATTAGTTTAGGATATCAAAGGAATAAAACTACCCCATATGAGTCCAAAATAGCAACCAAGGAGTCCCAAAATTTGAGATTCCAAATCCAAGGACTCTCAATGAATTTTAGATTGGATGGATATTGGTGATGTTTCACCAAAATCTCTCCCACAGAAAGTCTACTTGGTTGTTTTTTTTATACCAACCCTAGCAAGGCATTCATCTAATCATATTGGCAGCATCATGCATATACTAGGGACACATGTATAGAGCTCCTCAACCCATCCTCTTCAAGCTCCACACACAGAACTCAGAGCTTAATTTTTGCCAAGCATAAGCTCAATAGGGCTTAAAGTTTTTTGGCCTTTAGTGGGTTTTGCTGCCCTACGACCCATTTGGTTTCTAATTCAATTTTCATATAAAAAGGTGGGGGACCCTTTAAAAACCCCTTTTTCGAATAATATAAAAATTGTAAAATAATTTTACTCAACAATCAAATGATATTATAACAATAAATGTATAATAATTAATATAAAAAATATATTTAAATCTACCATATATAAAATTTTAAAATACACTTTTTAAAACATATAATTTTAAGTTATATTAGTTTCTATTGAAGTTTAAAATATTTTATATATTGACATTATATTTATTTATGTTCAAATTTCAAATATTTTAAGTATTGTTTTGTTATTTTGAGCTACAAATATTTTGGATCAAGTGATAGAGATCAAACCATCATTTTAAAAAAGGAAGAAAAACATAGAAATACTCTAAAGTAGTTTGCAAATTTTTTTAAGTCGAGCCATCAAATTTTCTAGAGCAAGCAATTCTAAAGCGGATTGGAGCAAGGAGTGGTGATGGATTTTTAGGGAAAAGCAATAGATTTTTTAGAGCAAGCGGTGGTGATAGGTTTTCTAGAGCAAGAAATTTTTTGAAGTAGGCATCAATTTTTTTGGAACAAGCGATAGCGATTGATTTTCTAGAGCAAACAATTTTCTAAAGTAGATAATGAACTTTTTCAAGCAAGTGATGGAGATCAAAATCTTGTGTGAAAAAAGAAGAAAAAGCATATCATTTCTTTGAAGCAAGTGGTGGATCAAACCCTTCTACATGTATTTATACATGTTTTCTCTACTATTTAATTTTCTAGTTAAAATTAAAAGTTGGTTTTGGAGATGTGTCTGGGTTTTTTTCAATTTGTTAAAATTTCAATCTTTTTGTTTGGGTAGGTGACAATTCGTGCAAGTAAGGACTTAGTGGAAATTCAGATGGAAACCAATAGTGGGATTTCACAAGCCTTAAAGCATAACCTAGGACTTGCTCTTGAATGGACAACAAAATAATAGTGTATACTAGAAGAGGACCTTCAATAATTTGAAGGATAATCTAACATTTTTAAATATCTTAAAATTGTTGCACTTTTGCCAAAAAAAAAAATTGGGATGTTGCACTAAGGTGCAGATGGATTTTAGAGGTGTCTAAGATATCAATTTTAGTAATTAATAAGGGGTCAAAGGGATACAAAGAGGACAAATAGAAAATTGGGTCACTACTACAACTACCATTGCAACTATTAGATACATCACAAAATCCTTGATTCCAAGTTATATCATCAACAAGATGTAGTAGCTCAATAAAGAGTTTGAAGGAGGTATTTGTAGGGGATTTTTTGGTGAGGTTAGTGTAAAATAGATAAATGGTTAAGGAGGGAAAAATGATAATATACTAAGGTTGTGGGCACTAAGAATGGAGTCATCATCAAGACACATATCTTAACCCTAAGGTTGGCTAAGAGGACAAAGTTTTAGAGTTTTTTTGACAAGATTGACACCATGGTGAGTGAGGTAGAGGGTGATAATATAATGGGATATTCTCTATCAAGGCTAGTTTTGATAATGCAAACACTAATGGAGAGTCCCCCAATTTTGAAGCTATAAGGAGAATGCAAGATTTTGAAAAGGAAAGAAGATTTAGGGATTTTCTAGAACAATGTCATGAAGAAGAAGCATTCGACTATTCGATATATCCTTATGAGAATGTTTCCATATTTGATTATGGAAGAAAGTTTGAAATAAATAAGTCTCCTTTAGAAGAGTTCAAGAATGGGCCTGAGCTGATGACTATTTTATAGGAAGAGACTCAATTCTTAGATATGAGTGATGATTGGGATATGTCCTCTTTAGAGTAATTTTAAAATAGACCACAAATCTTTAATCAAAGCTACAAGGGAAAACATAAGAATTTGGAAGGATACAACCTAAATAAGAATCCCTTGTAAGCATGTAAAAAGGAACCCAAGTGCATTCAAAGGAAGAGTAATAGAGCAAAATTAGTTTGAGGAGAAGATGTGAAAATAGGGGAAGTCATTGAACTCTTAGAGATAATTCATATTGGGAGGTTCTATGGGTGTGCAATTTTTAAAACATCCTTGGTAGCCTATATGGCTAGGGAATGGATGGAATTTTAGGGTGTACCTAGTTTTTTTATTCTAGTAAGAGTGTGGTTATCATTTTAGTTTAGGAATAAGGAAGATGTGGCAAATATTTTGTTAGAGAAATGCTTTTGGGGTTAGCTTTGTTAATACTCTTGTAGGACCCTTGTTTTAACCCTATGACAACTCAAATACCTTCTCATCCTACATAGCTAAAGTTACTAGGGACACCATTAGAATTTTGGTCTAGAGATATTTTCCATGCCATAGGTAATTGCATTGGTTCTTTCTTAGAGGTGGACGATAGGTATAATTCCTCATGTATAAGGATAGTGACCAATATTCTTGTTGATGTGGACTAGAGAGATGGATTGGTGGGGGAAATTGTGAAGCATAATAAAGAGATACATGTACAAACCCTAGATTGTATTGGTGTGCCTTTTAGGTGTGCATGTTGTCATAATTATGGGTATATTATAAGGGATTGTTCTCATAATTTTTAAAGAAAGGTTTGGCATCATAAGGAAGAGGGATCTTTAAGGGTAATAATGAGATATAATTTTATCTTCAAGCACATAATTTATAGACTAATTATATTATTGAATCAATGCATAAGGAACACAAGCTAGAGAAATCAAGGGAAAAAACATAAAATGTAGAGAAGGTGGAGATAAATATTTTTGTGCCAGAACAAGTGATGGATTCAGAATTATTTCATACTAAAGTAAGGGAAGTATTATCAGAGAAAAATTTGGATGTCATACTCTTGGACCTAGATATAATATTTCAAAGAAAATCTATTACCAAATCTTATTTCTCATATGGGATTATAGGTAATTATATTTTGAGTCCCTCAACTAACCAACGACTATATTTATCATTCTATAAAACAAAGAGTCCAATAGAAGGTAAGGGTGGAGTTGCGAGGTAAGGAGGACCCATGAATTCCTCTTTCTTTAAGGAAGTAGATCTAGACCTTGTTTTAGACTCTAGTAAGTTTTTTAGTAATGCTTCACAAGTAACTCACTCTAAAATTGCTTTTCCTATTCATTTTTCCTAAGGTTAAAAAGGTTTTGTATCCCCAAAACCCGTAGGTATCCCATATGATTCCTAAATTCAATAATATGTCTAAGGGAAGAAGGATTTGGGGAAGTCCCTAGTAAATATGTAGGGGATAGAAGTCATACTAAGATGAGGGGTATAAGATTTTTTACTTAATTAGCTAAGAATAAAATCCCCTGTGAAGTTTAACAAGGCAAGTAACCATCCTTAAAGGGGATCCTTAGAGTAAAGATGATCCTAGGTATAGTTTATTAATGAAAGTACTTTTCTTTAATATTCAAGGGATGTACAACTCTGTAAAAAAATTGCTCTATGTAGATTGGTAGAAATTCATAATCCAAAAATTTTGCTAATTCAAGAGACAAAATATTTAGCTATGAAAGTGATAGAAGATCTTAGTAATTTTCTTCAAGGAAGGGATTTTTTGGCCCCTGATGTTGTATGAACCTTAGGAGGAGTGGCCACAAGGTAGAAGGAAAATTACTTTAGGATAACCAAATTTGCATTACTTGACTTAGGAGTAGGTACTGAATTCTTTTCAATGGAGCTCAGGGAAATAGTGATAGTGGTAAATAGTTATCATCCCTATAAAGACAAGATGTAGTATTGGGATAAGTTTATGGATCATAATTTTTTAGAATATAATAATTTAATTTTAGGATGTGATTTAAACATAACTCTCTCGAGTAGTGAAGTGTGGGGTTTTACTCTTAGAATTTATCCAGTAGCTAATTACTTCATCCAAAAATTTGTATCCAAAGGGTTGGTAGACCTAGTGCCTGTAAAATCTATTTTTACTTGGAGAAACATGAGGATAGGAGTTGATAGAATTTCTTAGAGACTAGATAGATTCTTAGTAGTAGAGAGTTTAGTAAATGGCACTTACAAATTGAAGTCTTGGATTGAAGTTGGATGAGATTATGATCACTCCCTTATCATGTTTATTATAACAAAAGAGGATAAAATGACACATTGCCCTTTTAAATTCAATTCTAAGTGGCTAAAAGAGGATAAATTTGTAACACTAGTCAAATCAGAATGGGTGAAGTTTGATCCTAGTCTAAGAGAATCTGCTAGTAAAAAAATTGTAGCAAATCTAAAATGGATTAAGGCAATAGTGGTTCAGTGGGTCCATAAATAAAGCTGATGTATGAGCAAAAACTCAGGGATATTGAGGATGATCTTGTAGTGTTTCTAGTAGATGGATTTGAAAAAGAAATGGATGAGGAAATAAGGCTTAAGTATAAAATTTTAGAACAAGAGTAGAGAAGATTGATGGCAGATAGAGAATTACAATGGAGGCTCAAAAATAGAGCACTATGGATTTCAAGTGGGGATAAGGAACACTAAATTTTTCATAGCTTTGGAAATCATATAAAATAAATAAATACAAATTGAGAGCTATAGGGACAATATGGAAGTAAAACCTCCTCCTTTAAAGGAATAACTAACCTGGGTGTAAGGCATTTTGGTCAACTATACAAGGATCCTAGTCAAGTTAATATAGTTGAACTAGTTAAAATAACTTCTCTCTTTACTAGATTTATATAAGAGGAAGCCAATGATGAGTTGACTAAGGAAGTCTCAAAGGAGGAGCTCAAATTTGTTTTAACCTCCTTCTATAAAGATAAGAGTCTAGGACCTGATAGGTGGATTATGAAATTAATTCTTGGGCTCTATTGGAGTCTAGCCTACTCAAGGTTGTAGAGGAATCAGGCTAAAAGGAAGGGTAAATTTTGTCTTCAAATCTACCTTCATTGCTCTTATTCTATAAAAGGACAATCTTCTTCCTTTGATGATTTCAAGCCCATCTCTTTGTGTAACTATGTGTATAAAATCATAGTAAAAATAATTGCATCAAGTATAAAAATGTTCTTCTCTACTTCTATATCTATTGAGAAATTCAATTTCCTGCATGATAGATAAATTCATGAAGCAATTGGTTTTGCGTAGGAAAGTTTTCATACCATAAAATCAAAGAAATTACTAGTAATGGTGATGATGTTGGATCTCTCCAATGCTTTTGACAAATTAAATTCACTATATTTAATAATTATACTTATCATTTTGTGTTTTATGTGTAGATGGTTAATTGGATTAAGGGGTGTATTTGTTCTATTTCTTTTGCAATTATGATTAATGGATTAGCCTCTCAATTCTTCAAAGCTTATTAGGGGACTAGGCAAGGTTGTCCATTGTCACCACTATTATTTCTTTTGGTGTCTAAGGGATTAATTAAGTGTATTATAGAAGCCAAGAGGGAAGGAACAATAAAGGAAATTATAATAGGTCAAACAATGGAAGTCACCCATCTACGTTTTGTATATGATGTTCTCCTTTTCATAGATGGAATAGTATGAGTTGCAAAGAAATTAAAACAATATTTAGATATTTTTTATCTAGCAATAGGTATGCAAATTATTACACATAAATCAATAATATCTTTTAAATATATGTATCATAATAAAACTATAATAATAGGTTAGTTTTTTTCCTTTAATAGATTTGATCTTCAAGAGGGGTTTAAATATTCAGGGTTCTTTTCAAAATCCAATGACTACACTAAGCAAGACTAGAATTAGTTGATAAATAATATGGAAGGAAGAATTAGTATATGGTTCAATAAATGGCTCTCTTTAGGGGAATATTGACTTTGGTCAAGTTTGTGTTGGAGGTAATACTAGTATATTGGAAATCTTTGGCTCATATACTAGGAGTTTTGTAAAAAAATAGATAGTTAAGCTATAGGTTCTTATGGAAAATGAAAATGGAAATGGAAGGTATTCCCTTTGTAAAATGTCAATCCTTAGCCAATCCCAAGGAAAATGGAGTATGGGGATATAAGAATTATTTCCTATTTAGTAAGGCTCTAGTAGCAAAGTGTGTTTGGAAGATAATATCGAAGGAAGGCTTATGGAATAATATCATACATGAAAAGTATTTAGAGCCACTCACAGTTGAGGAGTGGATAAGGGCCCTAATGAAGCAAATACATAATATTTCAATTTTTTGGAAGGTAATGATTTATACCTTTTATATTGTATGTGATTAGCTTACCTGGAAAATAGGGGATGGTTCAAATATAATACTAGGATTAGACACTTGGATTGGTTGTGGTGATATCCACAAACTACTAAATAATGTAATTCAAACCCTAAGAGTTCAAGGGATTAGAAATATTGCCCAAGTAATTTACCCAGAATGTTCTACAAATTGAAGTCAAGAAAGGAAGGAATTAATAGTGTTAGGGCTTTAGGTCTAGGAGGCACACCAATGGGAAGAATATGTGGGGAGACTTAAAGTTGGACATATGAAGTTGTGATAAAAAAATGATCAATTGGTCTAGAAAAATAATAGAGCTACAGAGAAGTACAGTCCAAAGTTGAGATATAAGACTATATTTGAAGATAGCAATGACAACCCAACATGGTGGTGGAAGACACTCTAGAAGCAAAAAGTGTTGTTGAAGAAAAGACTATTCCTATGACTTGCCATGAAAAATAATATTTTGACATGGGAGGTATTAGAGAAGAAGAATTGAAATGGTCTAGGAAGGTATCATTTATGTAAGTTGAACATTGAAACAATTGATTATTTATTGGTTGCTTTTTCCTTTACTAGACAAGTTTGGAGGGATATTATAGCATAGTTAAATATTCCTATAATATGGCAAGAATATTTCTTAAAAGAGTGCTTAAAATATTGGTTTGAAACTATCATTATTTCTAACTATCATTATTTTAAATTCAAGGTTGTATTGGAAGAAGGTTCTAATAATTATGCTGAAATTATGGCCCTCAAATTGTTGGTTCAATTGTTAAATTAAAATAAATACAAAAAATTCAAATTTACAAAGACTCACAGGTGGTAATAAACTAGATGCTTGGTGTTTTTAGGATGGAAAACACTATTCTACAACCCATATTCTCTCAAATAGGGCACTAGATAGGGAAATAAGCAGCTTCCTATATTAAAATCTATGCCTACACCCAAATTCAAGATATTTACACACCTACTAGGAAAAAATATAAATGAATGTAGAAAAACATAAATTATGTCGGATTTCCAACGGTGTATGAAAGAGCTCAAACAGATACCTGGAGCTCTAGTTATGGCCCTGACAAGCTTATGTGTCTTTTATTACATCAAGTTGTTAAGTAGTTGCACATAAGAGAGGTTTATTGTAATAACAATTTATATTTGAACTATTTATTAAGTCTATTATTGGTTAAAATATTGTCTAAATATGTTTATATTATTATTATAATTTGTTTATCCTTGTCTTGTTCCATCAATGGTATAAGAGCAAGAAGTACAAGGTAGAACCAACTCTTCTTCTAATCCATTGCATCTCAATACCTTTGTGAGAAAGAGCACCATATATTCGTCTTGATTTGACATGGAGGGGATACAAAGCATTCCATTAATAACATTTTTAGTTGGGAAACATCACCCAACAACCCTAATTTCTTCTTAGTATAATAAATGAGAATCATTGCCAACAAGGGGATAAAAAGGTAGTGTCCAATAGAGGATATAACGAATACAAGCTCATAGATTACTCAAACTAGTTTTAGAAATAAATGGAGTAGAGCAACAACTAGGGTTATGCATAAGGGGTAGTACCAAAAAAAGTAATTATAAAATTGGGGTGAATCTAGGTGAATGGTGTATAAACTTCGGGGTGAATTTTTTAAAATTTTATAGAAAATTTATCAAAATAAGGAAATTTTTTATTTTTTTGCACAAAAATTATCAATAAAATTTTATGGCTACTGGCAGAAGACGAGTGGTAGAATGCGATTTGCATAAGGCGAGTGGAATAAGGCGAGTGTCAAAAGGTGAGTGGCATAAGGTGATTGGCATAAGGCGACTAAAAAAAGGCAAGTGGTAGAAGGTGAGTGGCAGAAGGCGAGTGACAGAAGGTGAGTGTAAAATGGTGAGTGGTAGAAGGCGAGTTGCATATGGCTATTGGCATAAGACGAGTGGCATATGGTGAGTGGTAGATGATGAGTGGCATAAGGTGAGTGGTATATGGTGGGTGGAAGAAGGCAAGTGACAGATGGTGAATGGAAGATGGTGAGTGGCAGATGGTGAGTGGCAGATAGCGAGTGGTTGATGGCAAGTGGTATATGGAAACTAGTACAAGGTAAGTGGCATATGACGAGTGGTAGATGGCGAGTGGTAGATGGTAAGTGGTATATGGTGACTGGCAGATGGTGACTGGCAGATGGTGATTTGCAGATGGTGACTGGCAAATGGTGACTAGTAAATGGTGACTAGAATATGGCGAGTGGTTTATGGTGACTAGAAGATGGCAGGTGGTAGATGGCAACTGGTAAAAGGTGACCATCCAATATCGATAATAATATGGTACCGCATGTCATATCATCTACCACGTGTTGCACATCTATCAAATTTCACCATGCAAAATTCTATAAATACATATGCAAGGTCATTTTTCATCTTTCCTACAATGTTTTCTAGAGCAATTCCATAGCTTTTTCTAGCATTTTTAGAGCATTTTCCATAGTATTTTAGTGCCTTTTCAGACATTTTTTAGAGCATTTTCAGAGCGTTTTGGCAGTTTTTTTAGAAGGTTTTGCCAAAATTTTCAAAATGTTTTGCAAGTATTTTCATAGTGTTTTCTAGGGTGTTTTAGAGAGTTTTCCTAAGTGTTTAAGAGGATTTTCTTGTCTGTTTTACGAAATGGTTAGCTCTTCCTCTCCTCTTCCTTATAAAGTGAATTTTAGGAGCTTCTACTAACCCAACATCAATAATATTTTTAGAACTCCCAGAAGAGTTTCACAATGGATTTACACCTCTGGACTTTCTGGTGTATTGAATATGCCATAGTTGAACATTAACGTTCAGTTGATGCAATGGATCGTTAGTTGTTACAACCATGATGTGTCCACTATTACGATCAAAGTGGATAACAAGGACATTATTTTTTTTGTTAAACCCTTTGATGTGTAGCGAATAATAGGGTTGTCATTTTTGGCTGGTGTATTGGTGAACAACCTGTATGCCTTGACCAATGATGATAAATCCACCCTAGCAGCCATTTACTTTGTTCACTCAAATAATTTGAAAGGTATATTTTTAAAATTTATTTTTAATTAAAATTAAATATTGATGTATTGTAGTTTCCATTCTCTAATAACATTCTCCTTGTTGTAATTTTTGTTTCTAATAATTTTCCCTCTTTTTTCAGCTAATTCTTCTAAGTCCAAAAGGGGCTTAAACATTTCCAATGTTAGAGACAAATTTCTTTATGCTTGCATTGAATTTTTTTAGGTAAGGCTTATTCTATAGGGGCGACCTATAGAAATGCCTTTTTGGGTACTGTCTTTATTGATTTGATGTATTGGTGGCGGAATATTTGACTAGTCCACGCACATTTCCAACGACCTGAAACTGGACGTTCTAAGTGCCCAGAAAATTTAAACTTCGTATACAGTAACAACAAAAAAAAAATTTCTTTGTCTTTTTTAGGAAGCTTATTTCAATATTCAAAAAATTAATCCTCCCACTACATTGCACCCTAGTTTTTTGGCTATTGGTATGACTAAGAATGAAATACAAGTATACATATTTTTTTGGAATATCTTTGTTTTCTTTTTTTTCAATCTATCTTATTATTTTCTAATTTTCTTTTGAAAATAGAGAAGAGCATCTTAGTATTCAAGTAAAAGGGATGCCACATTTAGGATTTAAGAAGTGTCTGTTGATTCTAACTCGCAGTCGCAATCATCACTAGCAACTTCCTCTAAACATGTGAGGTCTCATGGTGATCAGATTCAACATACACTTGCGGCTCCTTTTACTTCTCAAATTGCTATAGTCGACATTGAAGAAGTTACCACCAACCCACAAGGTAACCTTATTATTCAAAAGTATTGTTTTAAATGATGTATTTTAATGACTTAAAATTATATTTTTTTTTATTTTAAATATTTTTCAGAGAAAGGGCAAATGGTTGAATCATCAATGGTTGTAAAGTCTAATTCTGGTATGTTTGGTTAAAATATTTCTCTTTTTATGATATTGTTATTTACACAAGATTAAATTTGTACTTTCATGTGAAATTTTGCAGATAGACCTATTACATTCAAAAGACTGAAAAAATATGCCTCCACTGTCTACCCAGCTGTAAACACAGCAATAGCCATCAACACAGCAAGTTCCTGTCCATCCACAACATGTACCACTGGTGAGGAACCAATCACACATGCATGGTAAAATATTCCTCACACCACCATCTCGTGATACAAGAAGCGCTACCCAGACACACAATGTGTTTGAATCTAATATTTTTGTTTTACCAATTTTAACCCTAGATAATTTCTCAAATGTTGAGAGTGTGTCTCATATGCCCTTGGGAACTCTAGATTGTGATTTTCTTTATTATGATATGAATCCTCAAAATTTCCCTTTAAAGGTAAATGATATGCTTCAGAATGAAGAGGGTAATGATGAAGAAACAAACGTTGACACAGATGCCACAAAATTTTCCTCCTCCCCCCCCCTAGAAAGTTGCCACCCATCATATAACAAATGATTATAAAGTAAATTTGTTTGAAAATGTGTTATTAGCTAATATATGTAAATCTGTAGTTCATAATAATATTCTTTTAGATATTGATAAATTGAAAGAATGGGAATATCGGGCAAAGGTTTTGATTAAAGCAATAAATGGACGATATAAGAACTTTCAAAGAGAATAGATTTGTTTTTAAATGTTTAGAATGAGACCCAAAAGCTCGATGCTTTACTACATAAAGTTGAATCTGACACTATGGAAGTAGAGTATACATACACAGATGAAGTTTTGGCCATTATTCTGAATCATTTGGAAAACTTCAATGCAGAGGCCCAAGCATATTTCAATGAATGGGCACTAGATCAAAAAAAAGCAGCAGTTGCAGAAACTACACAACTTACAACTGATATAAGTTTTACATCTAACTAAAAAATCATTTTTTCTTAAATATGTTTTATTTATAAATATTAACTTTTTCAATTGTATTTTGTAGTCTAATTTCCAACACTTAAAGCAACAGGTTGGTGCCATGAAAACGTTGATCAATACTACCAAAATTAGTATTAATAATGCTATTGAAGTGAAGAAGAGGTTACAACACACTGTTAGAGAAAACAATTGGTTGAAGAAGTTTATCAAATATAGGGGCCTGGATTTCGAGGTTGTATTGAAAGAAGAGAATCAAGTGTAGGAAGAGAGTTCATTATTATCAGGGATCAACACTACATCTAAAATTTTGGTTAGGGCTAGTGCATTAGAAGAAAAGAATATTGAGATAGATGAAGGTGGACCTTCAAGAACCATGGAAAAATAATAGAAATTTTTTGTTTTAAATTTGAAGTGAAACAAAAACTCTTTGATATTATTTATAAATTGTGAAAGAATGGTACCTTTCTTGAAATCAATGAAAGAGACAATTTTCAAAAAATTTGTATTATATTTTTGAAATTTTATTTTAAATATTGTTATATTTTGATTCTTTGTGTTGATGTAGAAGTTTGTTGTTTTTAATTTGAAGTGAAAAAAAATTGTTTGATATTTATTTGTAAATTGTGAAAGAATGGTATCTTTTTTTAAAATTGAAATCAATGAAAGAGAAATGACTAGAAATGTTTATTGTTATTGTATGCTAGTTTTGATTATTTGTGTTGATGCATGAAGTAATTTTGAATTATGTGGATGCAGTATGCTAGTTTTGATTATTTGTGTTGATATATTAAGTAATTTTAAATTATGTGGATGCAGTAAGATTATCTTTTGTGTTATATGAAATAATTTGAAATGACTAGAAATGCTGCATAGATATTTATTTTGACACATAAATGATATATACAATACAAATCTACCAAACAATTTCAAACTTTAGACTAATAATTCAATAACAAGGCTTATGTAAAATGATATACAAAATATCCAATAACACATTTCTGATATAAAATATAATGCAGTGTTCTAATCAACACTATACAGGGGGCTATTCAAATAATCCAATTTCATTCAAATATACATAATCAATTAGAGAGTTATGCTATACAAAGTATCCAATGGCATTTATAATATCATATTATACGATTATTGGCATCAAAATTATACAAAGTATCCAATTGCATTTCTAATATCATATTATATGATTAATAACATCAAAATTACATTTATCAAATTACAATATAATCTCAATATTCCTTTCATTATAAATTATGAAATCAAATCAAATCAAATGAAAGCATCCTCTCATTCTAATATGTGAAATAAAATCAAATTATAATATGTGAAATCAAATCAAATGAAAGCATCTTTGCATCATAATTCTGGAAGCTGGAACAAACTCTTTTTAGATTGTACAAAATCATTTGCACTCATACCCAAAATTTTTATCATCACAATCTAATCAGTGTTACCATCATCCTCATCATCCTCAGTGTTCATTACATCTCTTCTCTCTACCATAGATTTCCAGTGTGACAATGCTCTTTCATAATGAAACTTCTCCACCTCATAGGTCGACACATATACTCTTAAACAATTTTCCAAATTTTTTTCCAACCTATTTTTAACTTTAGATTTTACATATGATAATGCACTAAATACCCTTTCATCTTCCATAGATCCTAAAATCATTGTTTGACATAATTCATATAAATGAAAATATTCACTCATAGTATGTTGTAAGATACTACTAGGATGTAATCATCTCCACAAAAGTGAAATATAACCTTTTTTATGATGGTTAGAGAGTTGTAAAACTTAAGCAGACATTGTTGTTCCAAAATAGTTTGATTGTTTTGTCAAAATATATCTATTGAGAATGCCATTGATTTCAATACCATTGACTACCACACTTTTACCGAAATGGCTAGCAAGAATGATCATGTATTTTAGAAATAAACCATTTGTAATCTGGTATTCATTACAAGGATCCCAAAACATCGGATTAACCACACCCATAGTCATCTCTTCGAAAATGATCTCTTATTTCTTTTGTTAATGATTATGCTATTTATTTTAGTTTAATTTTTGTATCATGTACAACTACATGAAATCTATTGTAGGTTATGGGCATTTGCTTAACTTCATTTGTAGATATATCCATTCATAGACCAAAATAATATAAATGTATTTTCTTTCCATGGATATTAATACATAGATGATCATTTATATTGAACTTCAGAAAGCTCTATGGATCATTCACGTTTGTTAATGTTATCCAAATCTCAAACATGGGATCCATAAAACGTTGACCAAATGCGTACATCATATCAATATGCATGCAAATTTTTTTTCTCACCCTGATGAAATCCATAATATAAATCGATCTTTCTTGTGTAATTTTGATCAAAGTATTCATTTCTTCCAACATTGAAAGAATACCACACAATGTGAGAAGTGTTCAAATTCACTCATTCAAAATAGTAAATCTTTAGCTTTATCAACTACCCTACGATTTGCATACATAAACCCCATCAAGGATTGATATTCTTCGAAAACTCTAAATATCGATTGATACATCGAAATCCACCTAGTATCCACATATTTTAATAGTTTTTTACCTTTAGTAACTCCTAGTGCAAACTGTTTAAACTCTAAAAATATTTTTGGACTGCAAAAAAAAGATTCATGAATTTCATGAACAAGCTCTTCCACTCTCGCAACATTTGTAAATGTATCCACAATTTTGTATGCAATATTTATTTTGTGAGCTAACAGATGTTTGTAGTCTAACACAAAGACCATTCCTATGTTCTTGCATTGTAGCAACACCATAAGCTCTAACACATATTAACTTAGTGGCTATTTCTATTTCATTAATTCCTACTATTTCCTTTAAACTAGAAACAACAACATTGTAAATGTTTTCTACATTGCAATTTTCCACCATCTTGCGTAATGCAAGTAAACGAGGTTGCCTTAAATATTTTTCCAATGTGTAAACATGCATGCAAATCCAAGATGTTTTAACAACAGTCACCTCATCAATTGAAATTGAAATAAATTTAGTCTTTTTTACTTTCTCTTTGAGGTCATCCTACTCAACCAATGAGAGACATTTTACCATTTTCCAACCACTTCGATTTGACCAATGGGCACTGGGTAAGTTTTGCATATTAGCTAGTTGAAATAGAGATTTATAATCAATGAAATTAGACATAAGTCTACCCTTTTTAATAATAGAGAATACAACAATAAACTGTAAACTTTTTGAAGCTAAAGTTAACTTAGTCATTATTGAAATTGGGCTTGAATCGTTGCACCTTTCTCAACCAAAGTTTGCTTTTGTTTCATTTATTTATCATATTCTTGTGCATATCTTATATGTGCACACTCTAATACATCCTTCCACCTATAATTTTTTTGGTATTGGTCAATCACTTTTTTTTGTTTTGATATAAACCTTTCCACAATGTTTTTCTACTGTATCTTTCTTAAATTGCAATCTATGATCCTTTCCATAATTCCAATTTTAAATTACGCATCCCAATTTTTTTATTTCCTCACTACTATTCTCTGGTAGCACTGACTCAATAAATGGAAATTCTACTATCCAATCAGGCTGAAATAATATGTTAATTATCCACCTAGATAACCTTGCATGTTTATGTTTTTTAGGTGAAGATTCTTCGAAAGTAGGGATTGCATAAGAACTATTATTTTCTTTTCCACTTGGCATGGTATATTTAGGAATCTCTTCATGTTTTTGTTCCATTTTATTAAGAATATTTTCATTTGTGGAATTTTCATTAACAAGGATATGTGGAAGTGGAGGAATAACAAGGTCAACGGTGTTTTCTATAGAGATAATACTAGTGTCAATAGTAGGTTCATTATCACTATGGAATTTAAAAGCATACCTTCTATAGATAAAAAAAAGGATAAATCCATCAACCAAAAGTCACACTTATTTATGAATGCAGATGTTATATATAAAATTAACAATGTAAAAAAATTAACTAGTAAGTAAAGGTGTTCATACCTTCAATTTGTGCAGATGTTGATGGCTGGCCAGATTTTGAAATATTATGAAAGTATTTGAGAATACTCCTATTTTATGAAGACTAGCCTCCCTTCTTTCCTGATGCAGGAGCATCCGGTGGTAGCAGAGGAATATTACATCAACAAAAAAAATTCTAAGTGTTTGCCTTGATGTCACGATATCACGACATAGAAAAGTGTCGCGATATCGTGACATGTCACGTTTTCGTGACTCAGGAAGGAGAGAGAAGGCACAGAGCAAAAATGTCATGATTTTGTGACATGTCGCGAAATCATTACCGAAAGAAGAAAGGAAAGGGTAGAGAAGAAAATTTTGTGATTTCACGACATGTCGCGAAATCGCAATCGAAGGAGCAGAAAGAAAGCAAGGAAGGAAACTGTCGTGATATCATGACATGTCATGATTTTGCGACCCGAAGCAAAGAGCGAAAGCGAAAGGAAAAGTTGTCGCGATATCGTGACATGTCGTGATATCGTGACCTAAAGAAGAGAAAGGCAGCGAGGAAGAAAAATGTCATGATATCGCGACATGTCACGATATCGCAACCCGAAGAAGAGAAAGGTAGCGAGGAAGAAAAATGTCATGATATCATGACATACTGCTGGTTCACGATTCAAAAAGGCATGCGTTCCTAGATGGTGTTTCCTGAGGCGGTCAAAGGCCTCATTAATGCATGATTTCTTTCCCGATAAGCTTGCTAAGCATGGCGGCCACTCGAATGCATGTTTCCACGGCTGACCCGGTGGCAGTTGCCAATTAGGGAAAAAGAGGTGAAGGTTCAGTCATGAAGGCCGGGGGAAGATCCGACTTTTGAGATGCTGAGGATGTATTCTTCTAGGTGGGTGATTAATGGCCTAGAGGGTCGGGACCTTGGAAGGTGAAAAAAAAAAAAACTATGCCTGTAGGCTAGTGTTGTAATGGGTTTTTTGATGATCAAAGGAGAATAGAGGATTTGGATTTTTGGTTGTGAATCTGGGCTTCCCATCAAGTGGTATCAGAGCAGGAGTTCCTGAGGGTGTGAGCAGATCGTCGAAAGTGAGGCAGCTTGCACCAGGATCTATGGAAGGGTTGTAAGAGAAATAAGCAGAATGCCTCCACGAAGAAACCATGGTGGTGGAAGAAATATGGTGCTAGCAAAATATTTCAAAGCTTTGTAGAGGCAAGTTCAGGCCCTGCAAGAGGAGCTGCACAGAGGGCTTGAACCCAAAGGAGAAGAAGGAAGTGAAGATGAAGTTGATGAAGAAGAGGGCCAATTTGAGAAAGAAGAAGAGGTTGTAGATCCTACACAAGCCAGGTTATATAGAGCCATATCCCAGATTGGAAAGAAACCAAAGATGGAGGTTTCTACGTACTTTGGAAATCTAGATCCAGAGGAGTTGATTGACTAGATCAATGACCTGGAAGAATACTTTGAATATGAGGAGGTCGAAGATCCTGATCGGGCTAGATTTGCTAAGACCAAGCTGAAGGGTCATGCCAACATCTGGTGGAAGGGAGTACAACTGGAAATAAATAGAAGAGGAAAGGAGAGAATAACAATATGGGATAGAATGGTAGATAAGTTGAAAAGATATTTTATTCTTGTAGATTACGAATTGGATCTACTAAGGAAAATACAGATTTTGAGATAGTCAAGCAAAATTGTCAAAGAATACACAGAGGATTTTTATAATATCTCCATCAGAACTGGCCATTCAGAGGCTAACAAGGAGAAGGTGGCCCGTTACATCAATGGGTTGAGAACCAGTATTCAAGAAGAGTTGATTCTGGTTAGGGTGAGCACCATTGAGCATTCTTACTAGTTTGCCCTCAAAGTCGAAGAGAAGCTGAACATATGGTTTAAGGGTAAGCAAAGAGGAAGAGGTCATGGTGGAAGAACTGGTGGAAGAACCAGTGGAGAAAAATATAAGGATCAAAAGAAGGCTAGTGAAACCAGTAATACCTAGGATCAAAAAGAGGGGAACACCTACCAACCCCGTAATCAGAACAATGGTTACTTAAGAGGGAGAGGTAGATCTGGACATAGATTTGGAAAGGGGGGATTTCGTGGAACCTTTCCACTATGGAAAAGAAGGACATCGAGCATATGAGTGTCCACAACACCGAGAAAGGATGAATAAGAGACCTGAGGGTCCTACCAGATATTCTGTAGCAGATGAAGGTGCTAAATCAGAACATTCTGAGGAGGTAGAGAGAGGAGAAGTTATGGTCACAAGGAGGACCCTGTTGAATGAGGAGAAAGGATCAGACCAGAGGAGGAGCCTGTTTCGCATAAGGTGTAGAAGTTCGGGTAAGGTCTGTAATATTATTATAGATAATGGTAGTACTAATAACTTGGTCTCAGAAGAAATGGTTACTAAGTTATAGTTAAATAGGAGGAGACACCCGCATCGATATTAGATTGCATGGTTACAGAAGGACCATAGGGCTTTGGCCAGTGAGTAATGCTCGATGAAATTTAATATTGGGAATTACTGTGATGAGGTCCTGTGTGACATCTTGCCTATGGATTCTTGTCATTTGTTGTTGGGAAGGCCATGGCAGTTTGATCGGTGTGTAGTGCATGATGGTCGCGCCAACACTTACTCAGTGAAAAAGAATGGAGTGCGCCATAAGCTGAAGCCCTTGAAGGATGTAGGAGAAAAGGTATGTAGTAGCACTAGAATCTGTTTATTTGAAGGGGGAATATTTTTGGATAGTTTAAAGCATGAGCATATGTGCTATGCATTAATTCCTAGAGTTAGGAAGGAATAATGCAAGGATACCCTTGTAGAAGTCTTAGGACTGTTAGAATGATAATGTGCCTGAGGGTTTACCACCAGTGAGGAAGATCAATCACCATATAGATTTGGTACCAGGATCTAGTTTACCCAATAAGGTAGCACATAGAATGACTCCTACAGAAACTGAAGAGCTAAACAGGCAAGTCCAAGAGTTGTTGGAGAAGGGACTGATTCGGAAGAGCTTGAGTCCATGTGCAGTACCTATAGTACTAGAACCAAAGAAATATGGAGAGTGGAGAATGTGTACAGACTCTCGAGCCATTAACAAGATCACCATAAAGTAAGATTTCCATTGCCAAGGATGGATGACATTATGGACTGTTTGAGTGGAGCCAAGTACTTCACAAAGATTGATCTGAAGAGTGGTTATCATCAGATTCATGTCAGATAAGGAGATGAGTGGAAGACAGCCTTCAATACCAGAGAGGGTTTGTATGAATGGTTGGTCGTGCCATTTGGTCTAACCAATGCACCAAGCACATTCATGTGACTGATGAATGAGGTATTGAAAGAATTTTTAGGCAAATTCGTCATTATCTATTTGGATGATATTTTAATATTTAGCAGAACCCTGGAAGAGCATCTTATGCATATTAGAAGGGTTTTTGAGAAGCTGCGGGAGGAGCAATTGTTAATTAATTTGAAGAAGTGTAATTTCGTGAAGGATTTAGTGTACCTAGGATCAGATGAAGGTCTAAAAATGGACCCAAAAAAAGTGAGAGCTATCATTGAATTGCCTACTCCGAGAAGCACGACTGAGGTAAGATCATTTCATGGTCTAGCAAGTTTTTACAAGAAATTCATTAGGAATTTTAGCAGTATTTGTGCACCCCTTACAGAAACAATGAGAGGGGATAAGAAAGAATTTAAGTGGACCTTAGGAGTAGATAAGAGCTTTGATATGATGAAGAAGAAGGTTACAGAGCAACCTGTTTTGGCACTTCCAAATTTTAATAAGGTATTTCAGGTAGATTGTGATGCTAGTGGTAGTGCCATAGGAGCTATTTTGAGTTAAGATGGTAAACATGTTGCTTACTTTAGTGAGAAACTCAATGATGCTAGGAAGAATTATTTAGTTTATGATCAATATTTTTATGCTATAGTTCAGGCTCTAAAGAAGTGGTGACATTACTTGTTGCCAAAAGAGTTTGTTCTATATACTAATCATCAGGCCTTATAGTATATTAATAGCCAAGGGAAGCTAAATTAGAGGCACCTAAAGTGGGTTGAGTTTCTACAGAGTTATACCTTTGTGTTGAAGCACAGGAGCGAAAGGTCAAACAGAGTTGCAAATGCCTTAAGTAGAAGGCAGTGTTTGTTGATAGAAATGAAGGTGGAAGTGGTAGGATTTGATGAACTGGAGGGTTTGTACCCTAAAGATCTTGATTTTGTAGAAGCCTGAAAGGCTTGCTTGGCACTTGTTACTTTGGACAGGACCAAGTGGTTGGATTTTTTGATCCAATATGGAATGTTGTTTAGAGGAAGTCGATTATGCATTCCAAGGAGTTCAATGAGGAAAAATCTAGTCAAGGAGAAACACAGTGGAGGGCTGGCTGGACATTTTGGTCAGGATAAGACCATTGCCCTGGTTAGTGAGAACTACTATTGGTTGCAATTGCAGCAAGATGTGAAGAGGTTTGTGCAAAGCTATAGAGTATGCCAGATGGTGAAAGGTGTGAGCTAGAACACTGGATTATATCAGCCATTACCTGTACCAGAGAGACCATGGGAGGACGTCAGCATGGATTTCATTCTTGGTCTACCAAGGACACAGTGGGGAATTGACTCCATATTTGTGGTGGTTAACAGGTTTTCAAATATGGCACATTTTATCTTGTAGACACCAAAACAACACCAATCCGATTATGTGACAACAAACATTGATCGCACTAACACACACAGACCCCAAGGTAGCCCCCAGATGTTAAACAGTGGTTCTAACCACTCACACAGTAGTTTTACAAGTCAGAGATCAATTTGGCACCTTTTAGACAATTTGTTACTTATTCGCTCCACCCAGGGACGAGTGCGGATTAGTACTTGTCTCACCTAGGGACAAGTGCGGATTGATACTTGTCTCACCCAGAGACGATTACCAGTGCTTGCTCTGGGGTGGGACAAACGCCAGGTTTGACGGGAAAAAAGTCAGATCTCGACGTATGACAACTCAGAACTGCCACTTAGCTTTTCTTGCATGGCATAGGAGTGCGAGTGAGTTCTTTTGACAACTCATATCTGCCAATTGACTCTCCCTTCATTGCATGGGAATGAGAGTGAGCTTTTTAAGACAACTCATATTTGCCACTTAGCTATCCCTTCATTGCATGGGAGTGTGAGTGAGTTTTTCTAAACTTACAAAGACATGCACAGAGGCAGTTAAGAAGCCCTTGATCAAGAAGAAGTCTTCTTTTCACAAAAAAGCATTCATGCAAAGAAACACTTTTGCATTTTAATTCAAAGAGACCCCTTGGGTCTATAAAATGGTGAGCTTCCTCACCCAAAAGAGATACAGAGAAGGAGCATTTTGAGCGACGAAGTGCTGCTAATTCACTTACTTGTGATTTGTGCTTTCAACATCCATAATCTCTTAATCGAAAGAGAGGTTATTGGGTGACTTTTGAAGGCACGAATCAAGAACCAACCCTGATTTTTCTGACTACATATATCCTACCAATTTGCCGACAACACATCACATCAGGTTTCGGACCCATCCTAAGCGGATTGGTGTCGAAACAAAGTTTCACCCGCAGGTGGTTTGCCTTCGAGCACCCCCCGCCTTATTGTCTTTGGTGACTATTTCTTTTGTAGTATTTAGCTAGTTTCATGTTTATGCTTTTGTCAAGTTTTTAGTTGATTTAGACTCATTTTAACCATCGTTAGATTTATCTTTTATTTTTCATACACAGGTGCTACTGATTCTTTGTTTGTTTCTTTGAAGACAGATTTTCAGCATTAGAGGCGCAGCAAGGAATATACCTTTACCAACGCAAGCGGTGACAACTTTTTGGTTCGCCCATATTATATGTGGGCACGTGGAAGAAGGAATTCTGAAACAAGTTGTAAAAGACCAACATTTAACGCTCCTATCCCCTAAAAAGGAAGGAGACGCATTGTAACACAAATTTGAAAAGCATATCAATAAAATGGCCGTATTTTATATTGCTTTGATATCTTGTGTTCGTGTTCTTTCTTTTTATGCATTTTTCAATAACATAGGGTTTAAGCATTATTTTAGTTTTGTTTACATTGCATTTTTAGTTTATCCTTTTTGTTTCCAGAATCTTGTGTTTTCAATGGGACAAACACTAATCCGCACTTGTCCCTGGGTGGAGCGAATAAGTAACAAATTGTCTAAAAGGTGCCAAATTGATCTCTGACTTGTAAAATTGTTGTGTGAGTGGTTAGAACCACTGTTTAACCTCTGGGGGCTGCCCTGGGGGCTGTGTGTGTTAGTGCGATCAATGTTTTTTGTCACATAATCAGATTGGTGCTGTTTTGGTGTCTACATATCCCCTGCTAGAAAACTAGTGACACAGTTCACGTTGCAGGTTTATTTTTCAAAGAGGTGGTACGACTTCATGGTCTACCAAGGAGTATCATTTCTGATAGAGATACCAAGTTTGTGGGGTATTTCTGGAGGACCTTGTGGAATAAATTGAAGATAGATTTGAAATTCAGTTCCGCATACCTCCCACGGATCGATGGCCAAACGGAGGTGGTGAATAGAAGTCTGGGAAATCTATTGAGATGCTTGATAGGAGATAAGCCCACGAGATGAGATTTGGTTTTTCCACAGGCATAATTTGCATACAACAATTCTGTCAACAGGAGTACTAACAAATCTCCATTCCAGACAGTATATGGGAGTAGTCCAAGGAATGCTTCTGAGTTGAGGAAGATGGATACAGGGGAAAAGTGCAATGTCGAGGCTAAGGACTTTGTAGAGCATCTGAAGAGCGTGCATGAAGAAGTGAAGAAGCACATTACTAACATGAATAACCAATATAATACAAGGGCAGACCAGAAGCGATGGTTCAAGGAATTCACAATGGGAGATGAAGTCATGGTCCATCTAAGAAAAGAAATATTTCCTGCTAAAACCTATAACAAGCTGAAGATGAAGAAGTTTGGACCATGCCAAATTATAAGAAAACGGGATTCAGGCAATGCATATGAAATGGAATTGCCAAGTGGCCTTAACATATCACCTATTTTTAACATTGCAAATTTGGTAGAATATCATGAAGGAGGCAGTAGCGAGACACCAAGTACAGAATTGTGGAGTATTCCAACATCTACTCCAACAACAGACGAGATCGAGGAAATACTAGACACTCGAGCAGGCAGAAGTACCAGGAATAGGTAGTATTCTGAATAACTGGTCAAGTGGAAGGGCAGGCCTATCAAAGATGCAACTTGGTTGTCAAAAATAGAGGTCGACCGCCTGGGTCTTCCTCCAATAGTATAGAAGTGAAGGACACTTCTCAATCCACCCCGGTGTCTGATGCAGGAGCATTCGGTGGCAGCAGAGCAATCTTGCATCAACAAAAAAATTTCTAAGTGTTTGCCTTGATGTTGCGATATCGTGATAGAGAAAAGTGTCGCGATATCACGACATGTCACGTTTTTGTGACTCAAGAAGGAGAGAGAAGGCACGGAGCAAAAATGTCATGATTTCATGACATGTCACGAAATCACGACCGAAAGAAGACAGGAAAGGCCAGAGAAGAAAATGTTGTGATTTCGTGACATGTCGTGAAATCACGACCGAAGGAGCAGAAAGAAAGCAAGGAAGGAAACTGTCGCAATATCGTGACATGTCATGATTTTGTGACCCAAAGTAGAGAGCGAAAGTGGAAGGTAAAGCTATCACGATATCGTGACATGTCACGATATCGTGACCCAAAGAAGAGAAAGGCAGCGAGGAATAAAAATGTCGCGATATCGCGACATGTCACGATATCGCGGCTTCAAGAAGAGAAAGGTAGCGAGGAAGAAAAATGTCACGATATCACAACATACTGTTGGTTCACGATTTGAAAAGGCAAGCATTCCTAGACGTTTTTTCTCGAGGCGGTCAAAGGCGTCATTAATGCATGATTTCTTGCCCGATAAGCTTGCTGAGCATGGCAGCCACTCGAATGCTGCACCCAGAGGTCAGAGACGTTTAGACGGCTCATCAATGCATGTTTTTGTGGCTGACCAGGTGGCAGTTTCTAGTTAGGGAAAAAGAGGTGAAGGTTCAGTCATGAAGGCCGAGGGAAGAGCCAAATTTTGAGATTCTGAGGATGTATTCTTCCAGGTGGGTGATTAATGGCCTAGAGGGTCGGGACCTCGGAAGGTGAAAAAAAAACTACGCCTGCGGGCTAGTGTTGTAATGGGTTTTTCGGTGATCAAAGGAGAATAGGGGATCTGGATTTTTGGTTGTGAATCTGGGCTCCCCATCATTTCCACTACCAGCAGTTGACATTTTATCTGTATGAACAAAATATTAACATGAACAATGAACATCATTTTTAAAAATTAAAATAATTGGTATAAAAGATAACTACCGCTAGAGACAACAAAATATCTATCCCAAGAATATTTGTCCCCAGTAGAATAAACCTCCTTATTGAGTTTCCATGAATAAAATGTTAAAAAAGGAAAATTCATGGTAAAATAAACTTACTAGTAAATGGTGATCGATGTATTTTAGTCAGCTACTATCAATCACCTTAAGCTAGTTGCCTTTTTCCAGTCACCTTATGCCACTCACCTTCTACCACTCGCCTTACTCTAGTCACCTTATAGCACTCACATTATGCCACTCACCTTCTGCCAGTCGCCTTCTTCCAGTCGCCTTCTTCCAGTTGCCTTCTTCCAGTCGCCTTCTGCCATTCACCTTAGTCTAGTCACCTTAGTCCAGTCACCTTATACCAGTTTCCTTATGCCACTCACCTTATTCCATTAGCCTTATGCCACTCACCTTATACCACTCACTTGATGCCACTCACTTTATACCACTCACCTTATGACACTTGCCTTATGCCACTCATCTTATGCCACTTGCCTTATGCCACTCACCTTTTGCCACTTGCCTTCTTCCACTCACCTTTTACCACTTGCCTTATGTCAGTTTCCTTCTGCCAGTTACCTTATGCCACTCACCTTCTACCACTTGCCTTCTACCACTCGTCTTTCGCCAGTCACATTTTTTCAGTCACCTTCCACCAGTCATGGACTCATTTTTTGTTTGTCATCTACATTCTATCGCTCGCTATCCAAAATAATTAATGTTGTAATTGTATGAGAGTCATTTTCAGGCTTAGCTATATATAATGGGATACAAGGGATGAATTGGGTGGGATATTTTTTATTTTTTATAAATTTAAGGAAAAAATGAGGTGGGAAACCTTATGATAGCGTGGCAAATTTACCCTTAAAAATTTGGATCCTAAAATTTTTGGATGAATGGGCCAACCTATATGGTCCCAAAATTTACAAAAATTAACATTGTGAAAATATAAATATTCATGCTAAATTATGAAATTCGCCACTGTGCATAACCTTGGCAACAACTCATATAAAATTAAAAGTTGCCTTCAATATGTAAAAGTCTACAAAAGCCTCACCAACAATTATGTTAATGAATTGGCAAGCAATTCTCTATTAAAACATTATATCCCATTTATTCAAGTTATTTCAAGCCACAAAAAGTATTCTCGCATTGCCAATTGAACACAATTAGATCAAATTATTTATGAAATAATTTGATCTAATTGTAGAGAAGTAGAGACTAAGAGTTTTAAAAAGTATTAGATCAAAAAGTATTCTCGCATTTACAAGAGAAGTAGAGACTAAGAGTTTCAAAAGAAGCCAAAATAGATGTAGAAATTATGACTCTATAGCTCAATAATTGTCATACTATAGTAAAAGAAATATCTACATGTTTTGTCTCTACTATGTATGGCCTAACAAGAGGTGAATAAGTCACTATAGAACTTGTAGCAAATGATTTCTCAATGGTGGCCATGGCAAAATATACCTATGATTTATTTAAGATGGTGTTCTATAGCACTTGGAACAAATATTTCTATTTATAGAACTTCCAAAAATGACCATGGTCAATGGCATAGTGTTATGACCCTCCAAAGCTCCACATATAGTACTGGCAAATTTGAAGCATGATTGGTGGAATATTATGGTTCTAAACATTGTGGTAGAGTTGCCATTAATTAATGGATCAAAAAAATTATCATTACACTTTAAGTATGCAATGCACCTCTTCTACTCATGCCAATATTTCACCTAAAATCTTACCATAATGTTGAACTGAGATAGTAAATTCAATGCCAAGGATAACATAACCATGATTCATAGAATATTAATGAAAGCAACATTTATATCTCATAACAAAAATATACATGCATGAAACATAAGAACAATAATTGCATGAATTCAAAATGAGAAATGTTACTATTGTAGGCCTCTCCAAGGGGGCAACCTTCTTACAAAATATGCAAATTATTCTCTAACCCATGAGAGTTACATCTTTCTCATTTTATAATATTTCCAGGAATATTCTCTCGCATCTTATCACAATATTCTATGACATACTTCTATGATAGTATTCCTAACTCATATAATTTATCGTAGTTACATTCATAATATTGGTAGTTACATTTATAATATCAGTGGTTACATTCATAATTCTATGACAGCAAAGAGATTATATGATAAAGCAATTATATACAAAATTCTATGACAACATACTCTCCGAACATAACACATGGTCCATTTGTAACAAAATACATGGTCTACCTTATTACAATAACATATACCCCAATGTATTATGAGTGTTAGGTACATAACATGCCACCCCCCTTAAATAAGCTTTGTCCTCAAAGTTGAAAGGTGGGAAACTACTATTGAAATTCTTGCAATGGCTCCCTTGTAGCATCTTTTGGTGGTAACCCTTTCCACTACACTAGCACCTCAATGATATCTCATGAGCAAAGATGTCAAATTTGATGATACAAAGTGGTTGTAAGATACAAAAAAATGGACCCCTCTTCATCCAATCTAGGAAAGATAGTCTATACTTGAGTATGTGTGCCTACCACCTTTTTCAAGCAGATACATTAAAAATTAGGTGAATCTTGGATGTGGTTAGTAGTTCCAAAGTTTAATCAACCTTCCCTATCCAACACAATATCTTGTAGGGCCCATAAAACTTGGGTTCCAACTTATGTCCACCCTTTTTTTTTAGGGATAATTGTTTATAAGGTTGAAGATGAAGGAAAACCATGTTGCCTTCAATAAAATACCTCTCAGTTTTGTATTTTTTTTATTGTTGTTTCATGTGGTTCTAGGTAGTGGCTAAATTATGCTTAAGAGCTACTAAGACTTCCTACCTATTACTAAAGACTATTTCCACTGTATATACCTTAAAACTATAAATAAAGTATGAGGTGAGTGTTGGGGATGGTTGACCATACACAACTTCATATGGTATCATTCTTGTGGAAATTTGAAAAGTGGTATTATGCCACAATTCAACTAAGGTAAGTCATTGACTCCACTTGGATTGATTATATGAAATAAAAAAATAAAGATAGATCTCAATATATTTATTCACCACCTCTCTCTAGTCATTTATCTTGGGGTGATATGATGTGCTTATTTTTAACTAATTCTATTGAATGCGATGGTAAACTTTGCTAGTGAATATCTTATCATAGTCATTGACAATGGAATATGGACTCCCATGGAGTTAAAATATCTAATCCATGAAAATTTGTGGTACTCTCTTTGAAGTATAGGGATAACTAAGGGATAAAAAATGAGCACATTTTATCAATTGATCCATGATTACAATTATGACTAATTTATCTGTTGTGGCTGATCCACAACACACCCCAAAATTGGGGACCCACCTTTTTTGCATGTTTTCAAAGAAGACCGCAGTGACCCAGATGCTAAAAAAATCAAGGAAAAAAAGCAAAATTTCACAAAAGAGAAGAAGTGTCGCGATATCGCGACATGTTGCTCCGTCGCGGCCGAAAATGAAAAGTTGTCGCGATATCGCGACATGTTGCTCCGTCGCGGCCGAAAATGAAAAGTTGTCGCGATATCGCGACATGTTGCTCCGTCGCGGCAAAAATGAAAAGTTGTCGCGATATCGCGACATGTTGCTCCGTCGTGGCCAAAATGAAAAGTTGTCGCGATTTCGTGACATGTTGCTCCATCGCAGCGAAAATGAAAAGTTGTCGCGATATCGTGACATGTTGCTCCATCGTGGCCAAAAATGAAAAGTTGTCACGATATCGCGACATTAATGAAATTTAGATATCGCGACATGTTCTTCAAAAAAATGAAAAGTTGTCACGATTTCGCGACATGTTGAACAAACGAAAAGTTGTCGCGATATCGCGACATGTCGCGTTTACGGCTAAAATAGAAAGTACAGAAAGAGAAAAGTGTCACGATTTCGGACATGTCAATTTCATTGAGAGCAACGACAGCCCAAAAGAGAAAAGTGTCACGATTTCGCGACAGAAAGCAGCGAATGGTACGATTGGAAAAGGTGTCGCGATATCGTGACATGTCACGTTTTCACAGCCAAGTGCAACGAGATAGAGCAAAATGAAAAGTGTCACGATTTCACGACAGGTTGCATCCGAGCGGCCCGAAAGAGAAAAATGTCACGATATCGCGACATGTATCATTTTCACGATGCATGAAGAAGAGTTAAGCTACTGACAGAAAAATGTCACGATATCGTGACATGTATCATTTTTATGATGCATGAGGAAGAGTTAAGCTGCTGACAGAAAAATGTCGTGATATCGTGACATGTCTCATTTTCGTGATGCATGAAGAAGAAAAGGTTATTGACATAAAAACGTCGCGATATCGTGACATGCTATTTTTGGTCACGATTTACAGGGGGCCATTATGGAACATGCAGGGAAGCACTGAACACATGGCATAAGGGTGTAAGGGTTACAGAACAGTTATAGTTAGCAAGAAGATCAAACGTTTCGATGCTCGAACAAAAGCCAAAAATAATGCAAAGAGGCGGGAAGATGAAATGAAGAGACCTGGGATATGAAGCGAAGCGTCACAGGGTGGAATAGAGAACCATACCAGAGGGTTTAAAAGCAGAAGCCAAAGGTAGATACGGGGGTCGAAAACCGCTGGGAGCAGGGTTGCAGAGCTGAGGGTGATGAGCCATTCTGGGCTTGCTTTGGAGTGCTTTTCTTCCACTTTTTCTGGTTTTGGAAAACCAGATGTCTGCTATTGTAAAATGACAAATATTTAATGCAGATAATATTTCAGAAATTTGCATCTTATGGGCAAGAAAGAAGGAGTCATTTTCTGCATGCAAGATTAAATGTCTATTTTCCCTTTTCAGATTTTAGGCTTGTAAATGTAGTTGATACAAGTTTTTCTTGGTTGTTGCATGCGAATGCTTAAATCTGAAAACCTCATTCAAATCCTTAGGAGCCAGCACTTAGCTTATCAGGATTGTGCATGTTTTGCAGGTCCAATAGGTTAGGTTGCATGCATGGAAACCTCATATCTTCGGTTTTGTCGAAATAGGATAGCATCATACTGAAGGCATTTTATTTTTATTTTTCTGCACTTTACTTTTCCAGAAATTGTTACTTTATTTTAATTTGCAGTCGTTAAAATTATAAACATCTAAAAAATATCAAAATCTAAAAAAAAACAATGAACAATCACTAAAGTTTCATGGTGAAATAAATCAACATTGCCCCTTGTTTACAGTTACTTGCAATCACTAAGGTGTTCCAAGCATTTAAATTGAATATTATTATTTATGCATATGAATGTTTGTTCATAAGAACCTTGGAGAAATAACTAATTTCTTTGCAAGAGAGAGTTTCCTGTCAGAGACTCTAGTTGCGTGATCATTTTGTTATAGGGCAAAATATCCACTCAACATTTTGGCGCTAGAAGGAGGGCCTGAATAGGTTTATTTCAGTGTGATTTAAATGCTATAGGGATTTAAATTTTGAATATTTCATGCCCTATTGGTTATTATCTTTAGCCCTCTTTTAACAATACAACCTTGTACTGTTAAAAGGAGGACATGAATTGCTATGCACTGTTCTAACACTTTGATTGTTCATACAGGAATAATGTGATTTGATTTGATTTTTTTAAAAAAAAGGAATTTTTGGGTATTAAAGTTATATTCTTTAAGATTCACTAATGGCTATGTTTACACCGTGGATGACAGGTAGCCCATTGAACATACCGGGAGTTCAACATTATTTGCCCATTGGTTTTGAGAGATGTCTTCCTCGATTTTTGTCTAATGGGACAAATACTGCAGAAGAACATATTCAAGCATTCAAATTTGTTGTGAATCACTTAACAAGTTGGTATGATGATGTTGCTTGTAAAATGTTCCTTTACACCTTGGACAAAGTGGCATATGATTGGTTTACAAGTCTGCCTTTAGGGTCTATCACTTCTTGGGCTCAGCTAGAGGCAACATTTCTCAATCAATTCAACAAAAAGCGAGTTGACCCAATCCTCATGTACAATCAGTTGGTCTATATTAGAAAAGGACCAAGTGAAAATGTGAAGTCATTTTCTGAAAGGTTCTTTGGATTATATACTCAATTAGTGACATTTTATGTTCTTCAAGAAGAAGTGGCTCTCCAAATATACATCAATGCTCTTGACTCACCCATGTCCACATATTTGCGAGGGATGCCTCAAATCACATCTTTGTCACAAGCCTATACTCAAGCAATGGCAATTGAGCAACAATTGAGTTGTCAAAATTATGGTGTGGGTTTTGGATCATGTAATCTTCAATCATTTAATACCTCCTTTACCCACCCAATGATTTATCCACCTCAACCAAGTTCAAGTGTGAATCAATTTCAGAATCAACAATCATTCCCAAGCTTCAATCAATTTCAAAATCCTCAACCTACTATGCAAGATCAACCATATTTCTTAAGTATGAATCAACTTCAAGATACTCATCTTGATTCAAAAGATGTTTCTAAAATCAATTTCAATGATTTTCATAAGAATATGATTTTAGGCAAGGGAGGAGTACTAGATCCAACTAGTATTGAAACATGTGACAGATTGGAAACCCTTGACTCACCAAAAGATGAATTCTATGAGGATGAATCTGTTTCGGATGACACATTGGATGACATTGTTGAAAATGATGGCCAAGAAAATTCACACCTTCCAAATTATGTTAAACGTGAATCATGGGTTACACATGTGGATTATGATAGCCTTATCAATTTGAATACAAGCAATAACCCAATTTTGGAAGTAATTGAACCATCTAAGGAAGGTGAAGATAAATTTGATGAGAAACATGTTGATGAATTAAAATATGATGAAGAAATAGTTGAGCATCACAAGTTGATTTTGAAAGATGATCATTATGATTCTTGGGAAGAGTATGCTCACTCCAAACCTTCTGATGAAATTTGTGTGCCTATTGATATGCAGGATAATACAATTGCCCTTTCATATGAGGATATTACAAGTCCTGTACAATCGGAGAATGTTTTGGAAGAAGGGTTGGAATCTCATCAAAGGTTGGGGAAGGATAATGATTCTACTACCATGGATGAAGAAGGAGAATCAATTGTTTTTGTTCCCCTTGAGGGGCAAGAAATCGAAAATCTTGATCCACCTATTGTTTCTACAATGTCTATGCCATCTCAAAATGATGAAATTACAAAACCTAAGTGGTGTGGGTTTGATACTATTGATGATCCTAATGAAAATATGGATTTTGAGGCAACTCAAGCCATTGATCAGGGAAAGGTGTCACGCGACACATATCTTGAAAAATTAGGCTCTTGTTTTGAAAAATATGGACGCATGTTTGATTGGGTGCCTAACTTTGGTGTTTTTGAACAGGTGTTGGATGATGAAGAAGACAATGAGGAAAAATAAAAAGCTACTAACACTCATCAAGTTGTGGTAAATTCTAATCATGATGGGTTGAGTATGGGTGACAAGGTGAAATCTTTACCTTTGGTGATAGCTACAAAAATTTTAAGTGATGGATTACATGATGTCCCTTTGGATGCTAATGTCATTAATGATGAAATGTCAAATCTTGGTGATGTTTGTCAAGTTTTGATTGATTTTGATTGCTTTAAAATCTCGAAAAATAATTTGAATTCAAGACTTTTAGAAATAGGCTCTTGTTTGCAACATCTCACATTTGAAAAGGAAAGCCTACTTCTAAATCATGAATGGAATGATGAAACTTGCACTTTAAAGAATAGACAAAATAAAATTGAATACCAACCATTGTCTAATCAATTTGATTTGAATCTCACCTATGATGTTGGTAATAGAACTAAATCAAATTGGTATGGTGAGCATGGCAAGTTGAAATTTGTTGCATTGCTTGGTTTGATCTTATTGTTGTTGGATTCCTACAACATTTGGCATGTGTATTGTGTCATATGTCTTTTGAAATGTTCTAATCATGTTTGGGATCCAGGAAAGTAATAGTCCAAGCTTGGCATCATCTTGTACTATATTGTATATAGATTTTGGTTTTGGTTTTGGTTTGTGTTTTTCAAGTTTCATTTTTGGGTTTGGTTTTAAGTTGTGTGTGTTAGTCCTCTGGACATGTTTGGTTTGTCTAAAAAAAAAAGAAAAAGAAAAAAATTGAGATGTCAACGTATGCCTAAAATCAGGAGAATATGAAACATTGGAGTTGTGTTGTAGAAAGCTCCACAAGTAACACTAACATTTTAAATATTATCGTTTGAATCTTGTGATGCATGAAGTTGTCAGTTTTACACATTATGGTAAAGTAGATGATATACTCCATCCACATTTCAAAAGAAGCAGTGCATTCATATCTCATGTCACATTCCGCATTGCATATACATGTCATCTCAGTTACATTTTCATTTCATGTGCAATCATTGAGAAGGTGTTGAATCCTCTTAGGGTCATTACATAACATATATTAAAAGGATCCTAAGGTTGGGAACTGATGCCCGAACTATCTTGAACTAAGCACGTTCTACGCATATTAAAGAGAATCTTGAGCAAAATGGTCAAAACCATACTTGGAAGAAAAGGTGAGGCGAAAGAATATTTCATGTCTGTCCTATCATGCAACATAATCCTTAAAACAGTGGTTTTCACCACTCCCATAATGCTTAAAGCCTAAAATCAGAGTAGTAAGGATAGGATTAAATCCTCATCTCACTTAGGTTGAGGATCCAATTCCCCAAAGCTCTGATTTGACCTTCATGGAGTAGTAAGGATAGGGCATAATTCTCATCTCACCTAGGTTGAGAATCCGATTCCCCAAAGCTTTCATCTTTCATTTTATCATAAAACTTGGATGGGAAGGATCGTACTACATGTCCTCTGCAAAGGATGGGTAGTCATCCCAAAAGTCCAAGAAAAAAAAAAAATTAATATTTTCCATCTTTCATTTTATCATCTTGGATTGGAAGGATCGTACTATATGTCCTCTGCAAAGGATGGGTAGTCATCCCCAAGGTCCAAGAAATAAAAATAAAATTAATATTTTCTATTTCATCTTAATATTGGATTGGAGGGATCGTACTACATGTCCCTAGCAAGGATGGGTAGTCATCCCAAAGGTCCAAGGAATAAAAAAAAAAAAAGAGAATGAAGCCAAATCATGGATTATGGGGTTAAGTATGCTCATGCGTGGCAACATGTCTTGTCTAAAAGCAAGACCACTGATTGTTCAAACGGACAGGCTAGCCTGACAATTTCATCCATAACAAGTTAAATCATTTTGTTCAAGATGAGGTAATGAATTCCAGATCAGAGTAGTAAGGATAGGGTTAAATTCCCATCTCGCTTAGGTTGAGAATCCAATTCCCCAAAGCTCTGATCTCACTTACACTTGCACATGGGTTCAAGATGGTAGTGACACATAACCAACTTTGGGGTCTAGTAAATTAATTCCAGTATACATATATTTGGTCCTAAGAGGGTTTGACAGTTTTAATATGTTTGTTCATGATATTAGAAGGCTTGAGCCTTTGTAAAGCGGGTTGTTATATCTCTAGTATCTTCATCATGCATCAAATCCTGCACAAATCATTCATAGCCTTCCATACAAATCATAAGTGAAACTGACAATGGAATGCTGATCCAGTTCAAGCGATAGGGAATGAAAACACATTGCACACACCGAGCTGATACTTAATGATTCTGATGTTTCATGTATTTCTGATCTATCGGTATTGGTTTATCTGTTATGTGCTGATGCCTGTATCTAAGCTTGTATATTTCAGGTTGGGTTCTCACCAAAATGCTCAGGAGCATTTGACAACAGAGTCGCCATTTGTTGTGGCTGATCCACAACACACCCCAAAATTGGGGACCCACCTTTTTTGCATGTTTTCAAAGAAGACCGCAGTGACCCAGATGCTAAAAAAATCAAGGAAAAAAAGCAAAATTTCACAAAAGAGAAGAAGTGTCGCGATATCGCGACATGTTGCTCCGTCACGGCCAAAATGAAAAGTTGTCACATCCCCCAAAATGAAAAGTTGTCACGATATCGCGACATGTTGCTCCGTCGCGGCCAAAAATGAAAAGTTGTCACGATATCACGACATGTTGCTCCATCGCAGCCAAAAATGAAAAGTTGTCACGATATCGCGACATGTTGCTCCGTCATGGCCAGAAATGAAAAGTTGTCACGATATCGCGACATGTTGCTCCTCATCAAAAATGAAAAGTTGTCACGATATCACGACATGTTGCTTCGTGCGCGAAAATGAAAAGTTGTCGCGATATCGCGACATGTTGCTCAATGAAAGGAGAAAAAAAAAATGACATCATATTTTCGCGGCTCAAAATAGCAAAGTACAGCAGAATGAAAAAGTGTCACGATTTCGTGACATGTCACGTTTTCACGGTTGAGAGCAACAGAGAGCAGTCCGAAAGAGAAAAGCGTCACGATTTCATGACGAAAAGAAGCGAGATGGTACAAAAGAGAAAAGCGTCACGATTTCATGACAGAAAGAGAGAAAGAAAGAAGCGAAAATGTACATTGAAAAGGTGTCACGATATCTGACATGTTGGCCAAGTGCAACGAGATAGAGAAAAATGAAAAGTGTCGCGATTTCGTGACAAGTTGCATCCGAGGGCCGAAAGAGAAAAATGTCACGATATCACGACATGTATCATTTTCGCGATGCATGAAGAAGAGTTAAGCTGTTGACAAAAAAATGTCGCGATATCATGACATGTATCATTTTCGTGATGCATGAGGAAGAGTTAAGCTGCTGATAGAAAAATGTCGCGATATCGCGACATGTCTCATTTTTGCGGTGCATGAAGAAGAAAAGGTTGTTGACATAAAAACGTCGCGATATCGCGACATGCTATTTTTGGTCGCGATTTATAGGGGGCCATTATGGAACATGCAGGGAAGCACTGAACACGTGGCATAAGGGTGTAAGGGTTACAGAATAGTTATAGTTAGCAAGAAGATCAAACGTTTCGACGCTCGAACAAAAGCCAAAAATAATGCAAAGAGGCGGGAAGATGAAACGAAGAGACCTGGGATATGAAGCGAAGCGTCACAGGGCGGAACAGAGAACCATACCAGAGGGTTTAAAAGTAGAAGCCAAAGGCAGATACGGGGGTCAAAAACCGCTGGGAGCAGGGTTGCAGAGCTGAGGGTGATGAGCCATTCTGGGCCTGCTTTGGAGTGCTTTTCTTCCACTTTTTTTGGTTTTGGAAAACCAGATGTCTCGCTATTGTAAAATGACAAATATTTAATGCAGATAATATTTCAGAAATTTGCATCTTATGGGCAAGAAAGAAGGAGTCATTTTCTCGCATGCAAGATTAAATGTCTATTTTCCCTTTTCGGATTTTAGGCTTGTAAATGTAGTTGATACAAGTTTTTCTTGGTTGCTGCATGCGAATGCTTAAATCTGAAAACCTCATTCAAATCCTTAGGAGCCAGCACTTAGCTTATCAAGATTGTGCATGTTTTGCAGGTCCAATAGGTTAGGTTGCATGCATGGAAACCTCATATCTTCGGTTTTGTCGAAATAGGATAGCATCATACTGAAGGCATTTTATTTTTATTTTTTTGCACTTTACTTTTCCAGAAATTGTTACTTTATTTTAATTTGCAGTCGTTAAAATTATAAACATCTAAAAAATATCAAAATCTAAAAAAAAAACAATGAACAATCACTAAAGTTTCATGGTGAAATAAATCAACATTGCCCCTTGTTTACAGTTACTTGCAATCACTAAGGTGTTCCAAGCATTTAAATTGAATATTATTATTTATGCATATGAATGTTTGTTCATAAGAACCTTGGAGAAATAACTAATTTCTTTGCAAGAGAGAGTTTCCTGTCAGAGACTCTAGTTGCGTGATCATTTTGTTATAGGGCAAAATATCCACTCAACATTACCTCCTAACATAGGAAGGCCTTCAATGAATTCCAATGAGATATCATTCCATTGGGACTCCAAAATAGGTAAAAGTTGAATTAATGTTGGTGTACTAATTGTTCCTCCTTTTAATGTTGGCAAGTGTCACAATTATCACAAACTGCTTGATATTTAACTTCAATCTTGGCCAATAAAAACTAATATTTATCCATTTATAGTTTAATAAGAAACATATGGCCCCTTATCATAGAAGAATTGAGCTCTTGAATAATATTATATTTAAGTGGTAAGTATGGTGAAACAACAATCTGATGCTTATAGCATAGCTCCCCTTATTTACAAGAATAATTGGGATGATCCCTCATTGCTATCTATAAATCCTAAATAATATTTGCAAGTGTGGGTTCTACCTACCATTCAGACTTAAGTGTATCTAACCAATCAACCTTAACGATAGATATTACATATAAGTTATCTTATGTTATAGGCAACCTAGAAAGAGCATAAATAATGATATTTTTCTTTCCTTTGTGATAGACTATATCATAATCATATCCCGAGAGCTTAGTGACCCTTTTTTCTTATGGAGGGGAAGAAATTATTTGCTCCAAGAGATACTTAAGGTTATAATGATTGGTCTTTATGATAAAGTGTCACCCCAATAATTATTGTAGCTAATGGAGGATGACAAAGACAATGGTCATCATCTCCTTCTCTGATTTGGAAAGGTTCTATCTTGATAGGGTCTTGCTTATGAAATCAAGTGGTAAAACTTCTTTCATAGGTACTACTCCCAATCCAAATCGTGAGGCATCAACTTAAATGATTATTTTTTGAAAAATTTGGTTTAACTAGGATTAGTGTATGATACATGGCATCCTTTAAAGCTAGAAAAGTTTGCTCAATTTCATTATTCCATGTGAATGCATCCTTCTTAAGCATAAATATTAAATGATATGATATATTCCCATAGTCCTAATTTGTTTTTTGATAATATCCTATAAGTCCAAGAAAACCCGAAAGGATATTCAATGTTTTGGTCTTGGGATATTCTTTCATTGCCTAAATTTTATTTGGATCTACTTGAACATCATCTCTGACCACACCATACCCTAAATATACATTTATATTGCTTGATATACAACTAGTTCTATTGTAGGAGCTCCAAAACATGATCGACACATTATAGGTGGTCTTCCCATCTTTTTTTGTAGATCAATATGTCATCAAAAAAGACTAATGCAAATTTTTGGAGGTAGGGTTTTAAAACCTAATTTATCAAGATTTGGAAATTTGATGGTGTATTGGTGAGGCCAAAAGGTATGACCAATAACTCATAATGCCCTCAAAGGTTCTGATATATTTTTTAGGAATGTCATCCTTATGAACCTAAATTTGGTTTTATCCCGATATGAGGTCCAACTTGGTGAAATATTGAGAACCATGTAACTCATCCAACAAGTCATAAATCATTAGAATGGAAAAATTGTCCTTGATAGTGATATGATTGAGTTCACAAAAGTATACACAAATTTACCATGACCTATGCTTTTTCCTGACTAGTAAAACTAGATCTAAAAATGGGCTTGTGCTTGGATGGATGAATCCTACATCCAATAATACCTTTATCAATTGCTCAATATTATTCTTTTTGTGATAGGGATACCTATATAGTTGAATGTTTGGAGGATGAATCCTAGGAATTAAATCAATTATATAATATTATTGTTGATTAGGAGGTATTTATTTGGGCTCAAGTAAGACCTATTGATTCTTAATTGTTAAGATCCTGCTATAAAATAAACTCAAATAACACACTCTCACACAATTGCTTGGAAATAAACTCACATAAACATCACATTAATATAACAAAAATTTGCATAAAGAACAATCTCACAATAAGACAGAATCGCAGGCCTCTTCGAGGGGGCAACCTCCTTCAATACTTCATTAATTTGCAAAAATATGGTTACATTGGTGCCTTTTCGAGTATTTAAGGAGTTTCCTTCCAAGGTTGGCTTACATGCAAAATGCCACCTGGATTACATGCATAATGCCACCCGAATTACATGCATAGTGCCACTTTGAATTACATGCACAATGCCACTCGAATTACATGCACAATGCCACTCGAATTACATGCACAATGCCACATGAATTACATGCACAATGCCACCTATCTACCATGTGTTACATAAAAAGGGTGCCATTTGTCATAGGCACTACCTAAGCTAAAACTTAGAACATTACAAAATATTAATCATGGGTACTACCCACGTTCACTAGGAATTATTACATCAGGGAAGTTATTACATTAAGGGTTAGGATGAGATCCTAACATGCCCTTCTCCTTGAAGAAGCTTTGTCCTCAAAGCTGAAAATGAGGAAACTGTTTTCGAAGTTGATGGAGAGACTCCCATGTAGCATCCTCTAGGTTGAAGTCCACGCCACTGAACCAGGACCTCTATGATGGTACGGTTGCGTAGAGTGCGAGTTCGACGATCCAACAGCTGTTCCGATGCAAGTAAGATGGAGCCTTCTTCATCCAATTCAGGGAGTGTTGATTGAACCTGTACCTTTGTGCCCATAACTTTCTTGAGAAGGGAAACATGGAAAATAGGGTGGATCTTGGAAGTGGGGGGAAGAGCCAATTTGTAAGTTGTTGGACCAATCCGTTGTAGAACCTGATAAGGACCATAGAATTTTGGAGCGAGCTTCTGACACCTGCGGAGTTGTAGGGATGATTGTTTGTATGGTTGTAAGTGAAGGAAGACCATATCACCCACATCAAAACTATGCTTAAAACGATGATGATCAACTTGTTGGCGCATTTGATTCTGGGCCATGTTCAAATTTTGCTTGAGTTGGCGGAGGACCTCGGTGTGTTGACTCAGAGCATTGTCAATGGCCTGGACCTTGGAGCTGCCCAAAATGTAGGAGGAAGGTGTGAGTGGAGGGCGCCCGTAAACTGCCTCAAACGGTGTGAGTTTGGTGGATGTATGATAGGAAGTGTTGTACCACCATTCAGCCAAAGAAAGCCATTTTTCCCAATGAGTAGGATGATCAGAGGCAAAGCAGCGAAGGTAGGTTTCCAAGCATTTATTAACAACCTCTATTTGACCATCCGTTTGCGGATGGTAGGCTGAACTCATTTTGAGCTGAGTCCCCTGCAACTTAAACAACTCTTGCCAAAAATTGCTAGTAAAGGTGGGATCATGATCAGATACAATGGAGGTGGGCATGCCATGAAGGCGAAATATGGAGTCAAGAAAAATTTGGGCAATAGTGGATGTTGTGTAAGGATGGGTTAGGGCACAAAAGTGAGCATACTTTGAAAGGCGGTCCACTACCACAAAAATAACAGACTTGCCTCCATATTTAGGTAGCCCTTCTATGAAGTCCATGGAGATGTCACCCACACCTGATCTGGTATCGGCAATGGTTGAAGAGTGCCCGGGGAGCGCACTGTTTCTCCTTTCATCCTTTGACAAGTGTCGCAATCCGCTACAAAAGAGCGAATGTCCTGTTTCATACCTTTCCAAAAGAAGGTGCGCTTGAGTCGCTCATAAGTTTTTAGGAACCCTGAATGGCCAGCAGATGGAGTAGCATGTGATTCCTTCATGAGGAGTTCTCAAAGTGGGGACTTAGGAGGAAGAACCAAGCGTTGATGGTAACGTAGATCCTGGCCATCCCAACTATATCCTGGTGTAGACTCTGGATCATCCCTAAGTGAAGCAACCAGGTCTTTCAAATCTGCATCCTGAAGTATTTCCTGACGTAAGGGCTCAATCCATTGGGGCAATGGTGCAGAGATGGCACACAACATACTAAGGGTCTCAAATTGGCGAGAGAGAGCATCTGCTACAAGATTTTCCTTCCCTTTTTTGTACGTGATGTCATAATCATAGCCCATGAGTTTTGATACCCACTTTTGTTGCTCGGGGGTGGCAACTCGTTGTTCTAGAAAGTATTTCAGGCTCTGGTGGTCAATTTTGATGGAGAAATGGCACCCAATGAGGTAAGGCCGCCAATGTAGGACTGCATGCAATATTGCCAACATTTCCTTGGCATATGTGGATTTTCCCAAATTGCGATCAGATAGGGCTTTGCTGGTAAAAGCCAAAGGGCGTCCTTCTTGCATCAATACCGCCCCAATACCACGACTAGAAGCGTCACTTTCAATGACAAATTTTTTAGAGAAGTCTGGCATGGCTAAAATTGGAGTGGTGGTCATGGCATGCTTGAGGTCCAGGAATGCTTGCTCACTGGACCTGTCCAAGTAAAAGAATCCTTCTTCAACATGGAGGTGAGGGGGGCGGCTATCTTTCCATAATTGCAAACAAATTTACGGTAATATCCCGTAAGCCCTAAAAATCCTCGAAGCCCCTTGAGTGTGCGAGGTTTCGGCCATTCTTGGACCGCTTGGATCTTCTTAGGGTCAACCTTGACACCATCCTTTGAGACAATGTGTCCCGTATATTCTACTTCAATCAAACCAAAGGAGCACTTGGACCTTTTTGCAAACAGTTCATGGTCGGCCAGTAGTTGGAGAGTTTGATCTACATGATTGAGATGCTCTTCCCATGTGTGACTGTAAATCAAGATGTCATCGAAGAACACAAGGATGAACTTCCGCAAGAAAGGGCGAAAGATGTTGTTCATCGTGCTTTGGAATGTGGAAGGAGCATTTGTGAGACCAAATGGCATTACCAAGAATTCATAATGACCTTCATGAGTGCGAAAAGCAGTTTTAGGAATATCTTCATCCCTGATCCGGATCTGATGGTACCCAGAGCGGAGGTCTAGCTTGGTGAAGTACATGGTCCCATGTAATTCATCTAGTAATTCATCAACCACAGGGATAGGAAATTTATCCTTGACCGTTATCTTGTTGAGTTCTCGGTAGTCAATACACAATCGCCAAGAGCCATCCTTCTTGAGGACCAGTAAGACTGGTGCAAAGTAGGGACTAGTACTAGGCCGAATGACACCCGCCTTGAGTAATTCTTGTATCATCTTCTCAATCTCTGACTTCATGGCATGGGGGTATCTATACGGTCGAATATTGGGAGGTGTACTATCCGACAATAATGGAATGGCATGGTCATGAGAGCGATGCGGTGGTAGTGTGGTTGGTTCTGAAAATATGGCCTCATGTTTGTGGAGAACCTGTTGCATGTCTGGTGGAATTTCACCCATTGGGGATGTGGATGGTTGGATGGAGAATAGTTGTGCAATGACCCCACGTGATGATTTCTTTAGCAATTTCTCCATGCCGTTTGAACTGATAATTTGAGGTGTTCCCTGCTGGGGAGCCCTTGATGATGTGTGTTTGGCCGTTCTGGGAGAACTGCATCCAAAGTTCAAGAAAGTTCCAACTGATAGTGCCCAACGTACTCAACCATTGAGATCCCAAAACAATATCACATCCACCCAACTGGAGGGCAAACATGTCCTGCTTGAGTGCATAGTCCCCTATCTGGATTTTAACATTGCGACACTTTCCCTTACAAGGTAAGGTTCCCCCATTGGCTACCATGACCTCAAAGGAATTACAAGTGTGGATATAGCAATTTTCCCGCTGAGCAACTCTAGGGTCAATGAAGTTGTGCGTGCTTCCCGAATCCGGAAGGATGGAAAGACGTTGGCCCTTGAAAAATCCTGTAACCTTCATGGTTTGAGGAGTAGTAATGCCTGCAAGGGCATGGACTGTAATTGCTATCTCAGGTTCCTGTTTCACTTCTTCTTGTGGAGGAGGTGTTTCTGGAGGGTCCTCATCCTTATCACTCTCGTCAGAGGTATCAGGTTCTTCAACATCTATCAGGAACAATTTTTTGTGTGCACACTTATGCCCTTTGAAAAAATTTTCATCACAATTGTAGCATAATCCTTGGGCACGACGTGCATCCATCTCTTCGGTGGTGAGGCGCTTGGGTGCAACAGGTTTAGTATCAATTGGGTGTTGGGCTCTAGGAGGAAATGAAGGTCTATTTTGCAGAAACTTTGATGGGCATCTTTGGGCAGAGAGTTTAGATTCGGCCAAACGGGCCAAACTGATAGCTTCCATCATAGTTCGTGGTTTCAACATTTTTACTTCTGCTTGGAGTTCCATCTTCAACCCACTGATATAACAACTCTGGAAGAACCCTTCACTCAATCCTCTTGTCCTATTGGCCAATTTTTCAAATTGAGCTTGGTACTCTCTGACTGACCCTGTTTGTTGTAGTTTGGTTAAGGCTCCTGTAAAGTCCTCAAACTCACTAGGACCAAATCGAGTGAGTAGTTGGGATTCAAAATCCTCCCAAGAGAGATTTGGGTAGGCAAGACGCAACCATTGAAACCAATGTAGAGCCTCATATTCCAAGTTAAAGGAAGCCATCTGGACTCGATGAAATATGGGTACATTATGAAGTCGAAAGAATTGGTCAACCCGACATAGCCACCCATCAACATCCTTCCCACTAAATTTGGGAAAGTCCAATTTGGGCATTCTAAAGGGTGGATCATGGTCACGATTCCTTGTAGAACTCTCAGCTTGGTATTCTGATTTGGGTGGTTCTCTTCTCAGTTTGTTGTCCACTTCTGTCAGTGCTTCTTCTAGGCGGTTGCTAGTGGCCTCATGCTCTAGGCGAAGACCTTGGACTTCTTCCCTTATGGAGTGAAAAGCCGAGTGCAAGTTCTCAATGGCTTTTGTTAGGGATTCCAAGTGTTCTAGTTCTTTCTGGTGTCCATGGGTACCCTGGGCCATTTTTTAGACCTTTGTGACCAGTTACTAAAAATAGAATTGAATGTTTTTGGACTTACTATTTTTAGTAAGTGCCCAAAAAAGTGCTTGGGTGCTATATATCAAAACGATCAACTGAAGGAGGTGGTCACAATGAGCTATATCTCTCAACACTACTTTTTGGCACCCCGTACTTTTTTTTTTTTTATCTCCCGTTTTGCCGAGTCTAACGGTGTTTACAGTTTTTAATTCTGAGCTACTGAGCAAAAGTTGGGTACTGGAGCACTATCTATAACTGGTCGTGTTTCACACTCAAGATTCTCTGTATTTTGTAGGTGACTGATATGACAGTTCTGTTCTGACCCTGAAGACTGTGAATTCTGCCCTGACTGTGCTGACCTCTCTGACTCGATCGACCCGACCGTGGATCTGCCATTGTAAATTTTACTGTTATTCTCCAGACTTTCAACTTAAGTGTCACCCTCATGGCTTATCCCGAATGCATGTCCCTTCTGTTATTTTTTTAGTAGAGGACTCCTTTCTCATATGCTCACTTTTGAAATGCAGGTTTACGAACAGGGATGTTTGGATTTTTATTTTTTTTTATTTTTTTACGTTTTTTACAAAGTTGAAGTTTTAACAAAACTAGGGAATGCTAAGTATAGGAGTATGTACCACCCATAGGCCCTCTAATATACCGACAAGTGACGAACAATAGTGCTCGGACCAATATTTCAGGCCACTACTCAAGGAGGATTCCACACATACCCTTGAGCACACTACCCGCCTCTCTGACAATACGGGAGGGTAATCGTCCGAGATGTTGTGTCCCATAGACTATGAGTAATACAAGGCCGAAGAGCTTCCTAATGGCTAAAATTTTGTTTAATCCTAGATGGTCTCCCGATATACCCGAAGATACGTGGGAGCTCAAGTCCGTGCGCGAGTTCTGTCTGAGGCCTGGGTATTGGAGCCTGATCGCCCCTCACTTCACTAGACGCTTTATGGGCTATCTAGCTTAGCCAATAATGACAGATCCTTCGCGATATTTTAAAACCCCCGGTATAGGGTTTCTACCTACTCAACTAACAATATATTTTTTTGTTTTTGGTCTGGAAAAAAAAACACTGTATTTTTTTGGATTTTTTTTTTTTAATAAGGAAAAATAGAATGGAAAAAACACACGGAATTTATACCTAATAGGCGGATTGGATGGCAAGAATCATTGCAGTTGCAGTAGAACTTGGCCCTGGAAAGCGCTCTGATACCACTTGTTAAGATCCTGCTATAAAATAAACTCAAATAACACACTCTCACACAATTGCTTGGAAATAAACTCACATAAACATCACATTAATATAACAGAAATTTGCATAAAGAACAATCTCACAATAAGACAGAATCGCAAGCCTCTTCGAGGGGGCAACCTCCTTCAATACTTCATTAATTTGCAAAAATATGGTTACATTGGTGCCTTTTCGGGTATTTAAGGAGTTTCCTTCCAAGGTTGGCTTACATGCAAAATGCCACCTGGATTACATGCATAATGCCACCCGAATTACATGCATAGTGCCACTTTGAATTACATGCACAATGCCACTCGAATTACATGCACAATGCCACTCGAATTACATGCACAATGCCACACGAATTACATGCACAATGCCACCTATCTACCATGTGTTACATAAAAAGGGTGCCATTTGTCATAGGCACTACCTAAGCTAAAACTTAGAACATTACAAAATATTAATCATGGGTACTACCCATGTTCACTAGGAATTATTACATCAGGGAAGTTATTACATTAAGGGTTAGGATGAGATCCTAACATTAATTAGGACAATTGAATTTGGAGGACACCTACTCATCCCAAATTGCACACAATTACATCTAACAAAATTTTCCCATAATTGGTCAATGGCCCTTCTTAATTATTCTCTATATTTGGTGAGATTTTATAAGCTTGGGATTTCAATTTTTCACACCCTAAATCATATGGGTTCTATTGTTAACAGTGAACTAAATCCAAAGTTCTAAAAAAATCTAGGATATTGCTCTCAATGTTTGTAACTAGAGGTACCCCAATATCATATCGACTCCACCCAATGGGACTTCATAGATATTATTCTAACAATGATAGTCCCCAATGGATAAATGATCATTTTGACACTCCCTAGTATAGTAATGATATTCCCATTGGTAATTTTTATTTGGAGTCATTCATGACCATAAATGAAGAAATCTACCCATTTTACCATAGTTGGATCAATGAAGTTATCCATGATACTAGAGTCCAAAAGGATAAAAACCTTATATCCCTTGAGAAATCCTCATATGATCATACACTATGGGGTGGATATTTCAATGATGGTGTTTAGAGAAATAGTGGGAATTTTCTCTTCCTGACTATTGATTGGACGTTTTACATCCAATGATTCTAGGTGTTCTTCCACTAAATCAACAAAGTATTTCCATGTGTTTGTAGAATAATATGAAATATTGATCATGTACAAGAGGTAGAGGCATTAGGTTTTGTATTTGTGTCCCATGGCCCATTATTTTCATAGTTATAGCAAAGTACCTTGGATTTCTGATTGGCCATCTCCTCTGATGTTAACCTATTAACCATTGAAGCTTTTGGGATATTTTTATTGGTGGGTGCAAAAGTTATATTTTGAGACATAGGGGTTGGAAAGCCTTCCTTTGTGCATGCAATTTATTCCTTGTAATTTTTGCTAGCTTAATGGCCATCATATAAATGGTTGGTTTATGAATTTTCACCTCATCCATTATCTCTTCCTTAAGCCCACTAACAAAATAACTCTTAAAAATTCATCAAGAAGGGTTTTAGTTCTATTGGACAACTTTCGAAAAGCAATAATATACTTAGGTACAATGTCTATTTATCTCAACTTAGTGAGTGTTGTAGTAAAGTATTCAAACTTAGATGGACCAAACCAACTAAGAATTTATATATTGAAATGTGTCTAACCAATATTGGGAAGTTTTTTTCTCAACCATTGGTTCCAAGGTAGTGCTTCCAAGTCAAAAGGAAATGCAATTATAAAACTCCTTTGGTCAAATAGAGTTTCATGTAGCTCATACCCTTGCTCAATCTTAATCAACCAACTTTGTGGCTTTATTCCATTAGACCATGGAAAATATATTTCAGTAAGTCATGGAGTTATACATCTATTGTTTGATTGTCATTTAGTGTTCTCTTCAATAATTATTCTAGAATAATTAGGATGATCAATAGTTTTTCCCTTTTGAGCATTTGGAATGTTCTCATCAGACCCATCAAAATTTGGATTTCTAATCTTGAGCACCTCAATGTCCTAACTCATATTATCCTACTTATGTTGGCAATATGATAGCATTGTAACATGAGAATATAGTTGATCCTTGATATCCATGATGGCATCTAGTTTGGAAAATTGTTCCTCCATATTCTTCAATTTGGCCTCCATTGCTTGTTAACGGATCTTTGACGACATTGAATAAAAATAGAAATGTTATTTTTAGTAGTTACTATTTTTAACAAGGGTTTCAAAATAGTGTGTGCGTGCTATATACCAATATGATCATCTTGAAGAGACAATCATAATGGGATATATCCCAAAATGACAATTTTTGGCAACCTGGACTACTAATTTTAGTAAGGGTCTAGAAAATTGTTTGGGTGCTATATATAAGAATGATTAACTCAATGAGAAGATCACAATGAGTTATATCCCAAAATGATATTTTTGAAAAGTATAGATTTGTTTTTGTTGTAGGGGTTCTCAAGTGGCGTATTTGCTCCCAATATTTCTAAATTTCACTTTTTCTATCTTGTAAGATTTGCTACTAATATGTTGGGTAGGGAGGATATGGATTCTATGTTAGGGTTTGTGTAATCTCCATAGCCCTCTATTATACCATTGTGATGAACATTAGTGCTTGGACCAGTATTTTATGCCACTACACAAGGAGGATTTCACACATACCCTTGAGCACACTACATGCCTCTCTTATAGTATAGGAGGGTAATCTTGTTAAGTGTTGTTCTTGGTGCACTATGAATTTTATATAGTCGATTGGTTTCCTATATATGAAGGTTTGACTAAGGGTTCATATAGGGGTCTCTTGAGATATCAAAAGATACATGGGAGCTCAAATCCATGTACAAGTGTTATCTAAGGCCTAGGTATTTTAGCCTAATTGCACCTCAATTTAGTAGCCACTTTATGAGTAATCTAACTTATCCAATAATGATAGCTCATTTGTATGATTTTAAAATATTCGAAATAGCATTTCTAACATATAGACCTAGGATAAGTAGAAAACAAATGCTCATAGCAGAAGCTTGCCAAGCCCTAAAAAGATCTTTGATACTACTTGTAATGCATCTCTTCTACTCAAGCCAATATTTTACCTCAAATCCTTTGTGCAATGCTGAACTAAGATAATAAATTCAATGCCAAGGATAACATAACCATGATTTGCATAATATTAATGAAAGCAACTTTTATTTTGGTAATAAAAACATACATGCATGAATCATAAGAACAGTATTTGTAGGAATCCAAAATGAGAAATTTTACTATCATAGAAATATTTGAGGGGGAAACCTACTTACAAAATATGCAATTTTTTCTCTAACCCATGAGAGTTACATCTTTCTCATTTTATAACATTTGTAGGAATATTTCATGACATATTATGACAATATTCTTGATTCACCTAATTTATAGCACTTACATTCATAATAATGGCAATTACATTCATAATGAATAGTTAGATTCATAATACTAATGGTTACATTAATAATTTTATGACAACAAAGAGATTCTATGACAAGGAAGTTATATACAAGATTCTATGATAATAGACTCTCCTAACTTAACAAGTGATCCATTTCTAACTAAATACATGGTCCACCTTATGACAATAACATATACACCAATGTCTTACAAGTGTTGGGTTTATAACACAGTAGCCCATCACCAATTAGTTTCAAAATATTTGCCAAGAAATTGAACATAAGTATCCACCAATCAGGCCCAATCCCTTAATCACCCCTTCTTATAATATTTTGGATCTCTTGCATATTTGTATTTCACTTAGGATAAAAATCCAAAAGGAATGGGTGATTCATAATTATTTTGTTTGGATACACGTGGATCAATAAATTTATGTGTACTCATATAGTCAATAAGAATTATGACCTATTATCCTTTTAAGTAGCGATCACTTTCATTATGTAGAGTGGAAAATCTTTCTAAATCATGCATTGTGATTTCTAGTGAGGAGTCCTTTGAATTTGCTATTTGGTTTGATGTTTACCTCTCTTGATGATACTCCTCTTCCTATGAATATTTTGTGGTTGTTGTTTCATCTAGATCTAGCACATACAATTTTTATTGCACACACTTATGCACTTGAGAATACTTTTCATCATAATTAAAATATAACCCTTAGGCCCTTCTATTCTCCATATCTTCATGAGTCAATTTTTTATAGTTGGTGATTTGGTGGTGGGACTTGTCATGACCTTGGGTGAAAAAGGTGGTTGATATTGAGAAAATTTAGTGATACGAAATTGAGCCTTGAATTTTTATTTTGCTAATTTAGCCAATTGTATTGCTTGGTATAACATTTATGGCCTTACCATTTTAAACTCAGCTCTAATATCATCCTTTAAACAATTTACAAAATAAGTTTAGAAAAAATTGACACCAAAACCAGTGGTATGATTGTCCAGTTTCTCAAACTAAGTTTGGTACTCTCAAATAGTTGAACTTTATTTTAATTTTGTAAGGGAGCTAATAAAATCATCAAACTCACTAGGACCAAAGAAAGTGAATAGATGCTTCTCAAAATCTTTCTATAGGAGGAATTATTTGGAGTCCATAATTTATGGTGCTTGACACTCCTAAATATTAGACTATAATAATTTAATTTTAGGAGGTGATTTAAACATAACTCTCTCGAGCAGTGAAGTGTGGGGTTTTACTACTAGAATTGATCCAGTAGCTAATTACTTCATCCAAACATTTGTATCCAAAGGGCTGGTAGACATAGTGCCTATAAAATCTATTTTTACTTGGAGAAACATGAGGATAGGAGTTGATAGAATTTCTTAGATACTAGATAGATTCTTAGTAGCAGAGATTTTGGTAAATGGCACTTACGAATTGAAGTCTTGGATTGAAGTTGAAGGAGACTATGATCACTCCCTTATCATGTTTATTATAACAAAAGAGGATAAAGTGCCACATTGCCCTTTTAAATTCAATTCTAAGTGGCTAAAAGATGATAAATTTGTAACACTAGTCAAATCAGAATGGGTGAAGTTTGATCCTAATCTGAGATAATATGCTAGTATACAATTTGTAGCAAATCTAAAATGGATTAAGGTAGTAGTGGTTCAGTGGGTCCATAAAATAAAACTGATGGATGAGCAAAAACTCAGGGATATTGAGGAGGATCTTGTAGTGTTTCTAGTAGATGGATTTGAAAACGAAATGGGTGATAAAATAAGGCTTAAGTATAAAATTTTAGAACAATAGAAGAGAATATTGTTGGCAGATAGAGAATTACAATGGAGGCTCAAAAATAGAGCACTATGGATTGCAAGTGGGGATAAGGAACACTAAATTTTCATAGCTTTGGAAATTATATAAAACAAAAAAATATAAATTTAGAGCTATAGGAACAATATAGAAGTAAAGCCTCCTCCTTTAAAGGAATAACTAACATGGGTGTAAGGCATTTCGGTCAACTATACAAGGATCCTAGTCAAGTTAATATAGTTGAAATAGTTAAAATAGCTTCTCTCTTTCCTATATTTATATATGAGGAAGCCAATGATGAGTTGATTAAGGAAGTCTCAAAGGAGGAGCTCAAAGTTATTTTAACCTCCTTCTATAAAGATAATAGTCTAGGATCTGATAGGTGGATTGTGAAATTAATTCTTGGGCTCTATTGGAGTCTATCCTACTCAAGGTTGTAGAGGAGGTAGGCTAAAAGGAAGGGTAAATGTTGTCTTCAACTCTACCTTCATTGCTCTTATTCTAGAAAAGGATAATCCTCTTCCTTTGATGATTTCAAGCCCATCTCTTTGTGTAACTATGTGTATAAAATCATACTAAAAATAATTGCATCAAGTATAAGAAGGTTCTTCTCTACTTCTATATTTATTGAGCAATTCAATTTCTTGCATGATAGATAAATTCATGAAGCGATTGGTGTTGCGTAGGAAAGTTTTCATACCATAAAATCAAAGAAATTACTAGTAATGGTGATGAGGTTGGATCTCTCCAAGACTTTTGACAGATTAAATTCACTATATTTAAGAATGACACTTATCATTTTGTGTTTTATGTGTAGATGGTTAATTGGATTATGGCATGTATTTTTTCTATTTCTTTTGCAATTATGATTAATGGGTTAGCCTCTCAATTATTCAAAGCTTATTAGGGAACTAGAAAAGGTTATCCCTTGTCACCACTATTATTTATTTTGGTGTCTAAGGGATTAATTAGGTGTATTATAGAAGCCAAGATGGATAGAACAATAAAGGGAATTAGAATAGGTCAAACAATGGAAGTCACCCATCTACTTTTTGTATATGATGTTCTCCTTTTCATAGATGGAATAGTATGAGTTGCAAAGAAGTTAAAACAATATTTAGATATTTTTTATCTAGAAATAGGTATGCAAATTATTACACATAAATCAATAATCTCTTTTAACTATATGTATCATAATCAAACTATAATAATAGGTTAGTTTTTTTCCTTTTATTATATTTGATCTTCAAGAGGGGTTTAAATATTCAGGGTTCTTTTCAAAATCCAATGACTACACTATGCAAGACTGGAATTAGTTGATAAATAATATGGAAGGAAGAATTAGTATATGGTTCAACAAATGGCTCTCTTTAGGGGAATATTGACTTTGGTCAAGTTTGTGTTGGAGGTAATATTAGTATATTGGAAATCTTTGGCTCATATACTAGGAGTTTTTGAAAAAAATAGATAGTTAAGCTATAGGTTCTTATGGAAAAGGAAAATGGAAAGGGAAGGTATTCCCTTTGTAAAATGTCAATCCTTAGCCAAGCCCAAGGAAAATAGAGTATGGGGATATAAGAATTTTTTCCTATTTAGTAAGGCTCTAGTAGCAAAGTGTGTTTGAAAGATAATATCGAAGGAAGGCTTATGAATTAATATCATACATGAAAAGTATTTAGAGCCACTCACAGTGGAGGAGTGGCTAAGGGCCCTAATGAAGCAAACAAATAATATTTCAATTTGTTGGAAGGCAATGATTTATACCTTTTATATTGTATGTGATTAGCTTACCTGGAAAATAGGGGATGGTTCAAATATAAGACTAGGATTAGGCACTTGGATTGGTTGTGGTGATATGCACAAACTACTAAATAATGTAATTCAAACCCTAAGAGTTAAAGGGATTAGGAATATTGCCCAAGTAATTGACCCATAATGTTCTACAAAATAAAGTCAAGAAAGGAAGGAATTAATAGTGTTAGGGCTTTAGGTCCAGGAGGCACACCAATGGGAAGAATATGTGAGGAGACTTAAAGCTGGAAATATGAAGTTGTGAGAAAAAATTGATCAATTGGTCTAGAAAAATAATAGAGCTACAGAGAATTATAGTCCAAAGTTGATATATAAGACTCTATTTGAATATAGCAATGACAACCCAACATGGTGGTGGAAGACACTCTAGAAGAAAAAAGTGTTGTTGATGAAAAGACTATTCCTATGACTTGCCATGAAAAATAATATTTTGACATGGGAGGTATTAGAGAAGAAGAATTGAAATGGTCTAGGAAGGTATCATTTATGTAAGTTGAACATTGAAACAATTGATTATTTATTGGTTGCTTTTTACTTTACTAGACAAGTTTGGAGGGATATTATAGCATAGTTATATCTTCCTATAATATGGCAAGAATATTTCTTAAAAGAGTGCTTAAAATATTGGTTTGAAAATAGGTCTTTCAAATATTTTATATCTCTCCCTTTTTTGTGTCTTGGGGAGTATGACTATCTAGGAATGCAATAATATTTTAGGATTAGGATAAGCCTACTTAGCAAGTCTCCTCCCAAATCATTGGAAGTTTCAAAATTGTAAGGTTTTGGAAACAACAAAGGTAAATAAGCAAATCATCCCTCCAAAGGTTGATAAATCAAGGGCATGGAAATTTTTAGATGGGGCTAGACAACGGGTCCCTCGAGTTTATGGAGAAAGAGGATTACTATATATTTCTAACTATCATTATTTTAAATTCAAGGTTGTATTGGAAGAAGGTTCTAATAATTATGCTGAAATTATGGCCCTCAAATTGTTGGTTCAGTTGGTAAAATTAAAAGAAATACAAAAAATTCAAATTTACAAAGACTCACAGGTGGTAATAAACTAGATGCTTGGTGTTTTTAGGATGGAAAACATGATTCTAAAACCCATATTCTCTCAAATAAAAGAAGCTATGGACCAAATTTAAGCTTTTAATTTTTGGCATATTTATAGAAAACTAAATAGGGATGCATATGAAATCTCAAAGAAGGCACTGGATAGGGAAATAAGTAGCTTCATATATTAAAATCTATGCCTACACCCAAATTCAAGAAATTTACACACCTACTAGGAAAAAATATAAATGAATGTAGAAAAACATAAATGATGTCGGCTTTCCAACGGTGTATGAAAGAGCTCAAACGGATACCTGGAGCTCTAGTTATGGCCCTGACAAGCTTATGTGTCTTTTATTACATCAAGTTGTTAAGTAGTTGCACATAAGAAAGGTTTACTGTAATAAAAATTTATATTTGAAGTATTTATTAAGTCTATTATTGGTTAAAAAATTGTCTAAATATGTTTATATTATTATTATAATTTGTTTATCCTTGTGTTGTTCCATCATTGGTATAAGAGCAAGAAGTACAAGGTAGAACCAACTCTTCTTCTAATCCATTGCGTCTCAATACCTTTGTGAGAAAGAGCACCATATATTCATCTTGATTTGACATGGAGGGGATACAAAGAATTTCATTAATAACATTGTTAGTTGGGCAACATCACCCAACAACCCTAATTTCTTCTTAGTATAATAAATGAGAATCATTGCCAACAAGGGGATAAAATGGTAGTGTCCAATAGAGGATATAAGGAATACAAGCTCATAGATTACTCAAACTAGTTTTAGAAATAAATGGAGTAGAGCAACAACCAGGGTTATGCATAAGGGGTAGTACCAAAAAAAGTAATTATAAAATTAGGGTGAATCTAGGTGAATGGTGTATAAACTTTGGGATGAATTTTTTAAAATTTTATAGAAAATTTATCAAAATAAGGCAATTTTTTATTTTTTTGCACAAAAATTATCAATAAAATTTTATGGCTAATGGTAGAAGACAAGTGGTAGAAAGAGAGTGGTATAAGGCGAGTGGAAGAAGGTGAGTGGCAAAATGTGAGTGGCATAAGGTGATTGCCATAAGGCGACTGGAAAAAGACAAGTGGTAGAAGGTGAGTGGCAGAAGGTGAGTGACAGAAGGTGAGTGTCAAATGGTGAGTGGTAGAAGGCAAGTTGCAGATGGTGATTGGCATAAGACAAGTGGCATATGGTGAGTGGTAGATGGTGAGTGGCATAAGGTGAGTGGTATATGGTGGGTGGAAGAAGGCGGGTGACAAATGGTCAATGGAATATGGTGAGTGGTAGATGGTGAGTGGCAGATAGCGAGTGGTTGATGGCAAGTGATAGATGGCAACTGGTACAAGGTAAGTGGCATATGACGAGTGGTAGATGGCGAGTGGTAGATGGTGAGTGGTTTATGGTGACTTGCAGATGGTGAGTGGCATATGGTGACTAGAATATGGTGATTGGTAGATGGTGACTGGCAAATGGTGACTGGTATATGGTGACTAGCATATGGCGAGTGGTTGATGGTGACTGGAAGATGGCAGGTGGCAGATGGCAACTGGTAAAAGATGACCATCCAATATCAGTAATAATATGGCATCGCATGTCATATCATCTACCACGTGTTACGCATCTATCAACTTTTGCCATGCAAAATTCTATAAATACATATGCAAGGTCATTTTTCATCTTTCCTACAATGTTTTCTAGAGCAATTCCATAGCTTTTTCTAGCATTTTCAGAGAGTTTTCCATATTGTTTTCAGAGCCTTTTCAGACATTTTTTAGAGCATTTTCAGAGCATTTTGGCAATGTTTTTAGAAGGTTTTGCCAAAATTTTCAAAAGGTTTTGCAAGTATTTTCATAGTGTTTTATAGGGTGTTTTAGAGATTTTTCCTAAGTGTTTAAGAGGATTTTCCTACGTGTTTTACGAAATGGCTAGCTCTTCCTCTCCTCTTCCTTCTAAAGTGAATTTTAGGAGCTTCTACTACCCCAACATCAATAATATTTTTAGCACTCCCAGAAGAGATTCACAATGGATTTACACCTCTGGACTTGTTGGTGTATTGAATATGCCACAGTTAAACATTAATGTTCAGTTGATGAAATGGATCGTTAGTTGTTACTGTAGACACCAAAACAACACCAATTCGATTATGTGACAAGCGCTGATTGCATTGACACACACAGCCCCTAGGGCCCCCAAAGGTTAAAAAGTGGTCCTAACCACTTCCAAAAGCAGTTTTAGAGGTCAAAGGTCAATTTGGCACCTTTTTGGCACTTTGCTCTCTGCTCGTCCCACCCCAGGATAAATACAAACTGTCATTCGTCCCACCCAGGGATGAATAGCAGCATTTGCCCCAGGGTGAGGCGAATAGCAAGTTTGACTGGAAAAAAGTCAAACCTCGGTAACTCCACCAGTTAACTAAGGCTTCAGGTCATGCAATAATGGATTTTATTCAAGAAGAGAGACTTCAGTTATGAGTGTTTTTATTTTAGAAACCTCATGCAAGGAGATTCCAAATCAGGGACTTAGCTTTTCTTTGAAAATAGGACAGTCAACTCAAGTAGTGCCCTCGCATGCGCAATTCAAACAGAGAGACCCTAAGGTCTATAAATTGGTGAGTTTTATCACCCAAAAAGATACGTAGAAGGATCATTTGAGCAACGAAGTGCTGCCAATTTACATACCTACTTGTGATTTGTGCTTTTACATCCTTAATCTCTCATTCGAAAGGGATGTTATTAGGCGACTATTAGAAGCGCAAATCTGGACCCAAAACCCAATTTTTGGCCACAACAATTCCCAACATTTGTTGAAAACACCCCATAACCATTTTTGGACCCATACCAAGTGGATTGGTGCCGAAACAGTGCCTCAAAAGGTGGGCATCCTGCCCCCAGGCGCTCCCCAATCTGTCACAGTAAAATTCGCCCCACCCCAAGATGAATAGAAATATGTGATATATTTCTCTAGTTTTTCTTTTGCATTTGATTCTAGATAGGTTAAATAGGTTACAGTTCAAATTCATTTCATTCTGAGCAATTTTGACCAGGTTTCTGTCATTTCTCGCTTTCACTAACTTGCAGATGGCACCAGCAAAATTTGGGGTTCTAGAGGCTAAATTGGAGAACTCTGACCATCTGGGTCTTCCCAAAACACCCCCAATTAGCTAACCCCAACTTTGTAGGTCATTTGGAGCTTTCTAAGTAGGACATTAAAGAGGGTGCTTTTTGATAGGTTATTATAGGTGAATTCGTCCCACCCTGGAGCGAATACAAATCTATGAGGAATTTCCAGACTGTTCTTTTTGCAGTGGTCTTCTGTTAACATATTTATGCTACTCTGAAATTTTTAGGTCGATCCAAGGTCATTTCATTATCGTTTTAATATTTTCATGCATTTACTAATAGTAGGCCTTGGGAAATACATGCTTCATTATGTCTGTAGGTGCTACTAATATTTTCTGTTTCTTTGAACACAGGTTTCCGACAGCAGAGGAGTAGGAAAGAGAAAATAATCATATACGCAAGCGGCGGTGATGTTTTGGTCCGCCCATATTACATGTGGGCACGCGGAAGAAGGATTGTCATCCATGGATGTTGTGACAAGAAACACATTTGATGCTCCTATCCCCTAAAAAGGAAGGAGACGTATTGTAACACATTTTGAAAAGCGTATCATATTGCTTTTATCTTGTGTCAATTTGCATATGTCCTTTCTTGTTCTTTCTTGTGGCATATTCCTTTTTTGTTTCCGTATCCTCGTGCTTTCAGTGGCAATCACGGTGGGACCTCTGTCCCTTGATTTTTAAGATTAAAATTCTGATTAAAGTTGCTTGTTTTGTTGCTTACAGGTACCAAGTTTTCAATTGCTAGACTATTTCAGGTAGAAATTCAAAGACATCCGATTTAGGCAGAGAAGAGGTAGGGGTTTTAAACACCCTCTGTCAATTTTTTGTTTTCTATTTTTTTGTTCTCTGATTTTTGTTTGCATAAGAGAGTTTAGAGGCTTGCTTGTTTCAATTTTGGAACTTAAAAATAACCCCACACACCACGTGGTATTTTAAACACAAGGAGTTGGTCGTAAAACCCCAACCCTTGAGCAAGACCAACGGTGGATTTCATCATCGCCTTGGCTTGAGATATTGCATCCATAACCCCGATCACGACTGTTGCTAGACATAAATCCTGACGAAAGCTAACCAAGTGTATCTTGGGGTGATTCCCAATGCATGAGGATAAGTCTTCTATGGTAGGTATCATAAACAGAGTGATTCCCCTTCCGTACCACCTATGTTCCATGTATCATCTGCTCTCACGTACCTATAGTCTCCCTCACGTAAGGGCGGGTATATAGAGAGGTTGGTATATTGATACGACAATGGTATATTGAAGGGGTGACCATTTTGGGAGTCATAAGAGCCTTCATAATTGCATTTAAACGATTTTCACAAAAATATTTCAAAAACAAACAACAAAACACACTAAACCAGATTTAGGGGCACACTTTTAAATCTTTAAACGAGATAATCATTGCATTGATTATGTGTTTTCTTTCTGTTTAAGTGTAGCATAAAAAAATCCTAAAAAAAGATAAAAATCTATTCATATTTAGGAGCACATCACCATGGTGTTCACTCGTAGCCGAGCCCAATCATGGGCAAGCACTGCAGAAAGTGCACCAAGGGGGACAAGTCGCCTTCGATATAGTCCTGAGGACTTAGCCATCCCACCTTGGTGGCAAGGCACCCAAGAGAGTCCCCATCATGCCATAACAGAATAGGACTATAGAGGCACCTCTTTGAGGGGCACCCCCACTTAGCATAGGTCCTTTCAAGAGGAGAACCTACACGTAGATCTTAACGTAGACGGGAGACCTCCCTTAGACACTCGTTATGTGTGGCCTAGTGATGAAGTGTTAGAGCAACAGAGGGTCCACAAGGAGGGGCCACATGATTTCTTCATCCCTCCTTTGCCTCGTATTACTGTTAGAGACACTAGGCAATATCCAGAGTATCAGGCTCTCCAAACAGGGCAAGACAATTTTGCCCGCACATTTTACCCATACGAAAGAGAGTACGAGGAAGATCACTACGTTCCTCAAGAGCAATACATAGTGCGGGAATGATGCACGTCCACACCCACAATGTATCAGGATCACTCATTAATGCCAGAACCTCAAGTGAATTCCGCTAACCTCGACAGAGGGAAGAAACCCATAGGTATCTTGGATCACCATGACCGAGAAAGACATGTAGGGGAGGCATCTAGGCTTCCTAAACAAGATACGGTGGAACAAATTGACTTGGCAATTGCCAAACATGTCACCCACCAAGCGCAAATTGTGCAGCTTAGGCAAGATCAAGAATAGCTAGAGCATCTTTATCGGCTTAACAAAGAGCGCATTCAGTGTCAGACAACTGAATTGCTTCATAACAAGGTGCCTGCGAAGGGTCCAATCCCTCACGCGCATAAAGAAGAAGTGTATGAGATGCAGGACCCCTTAGTATGAGGGAGGTCCACGTGACCTTATCAAGCACTGCCTCTGAGACCTCCTAGACCTGAGCGGGAGGCCACTCCCAGAAACAATGATGGGCACCCTCTACGGGCACCCACCTATGCTTATAGAACTCGGCCAGCCACTCCTCGGGAAGCCTATGAGGAGTATGAACAAGAAGAAGAGCGGGCTGAAATGCTCTATAAAGGCAAAGGGGGTGCTGGCCAGCTACCTCTCAATAGGCCTCAAGTTCCCCGTAATCCACAACGGGAGCAAACTAAGGAGGAAGAAATTAAATCCTCTGATGCATATAAAGTGCTGTTAGAGCGCTTAGAATCTATGGATATCAAGACTTCTGGTCCCCAAAATCCTACTTTACGCCAACTCCATATTCATCCTATGCATCCATCAGTGTCAGCACCTCCATACCCTGAACACTTTAAGCTGCCCTAGTTGGCACTCTTTAGAGGGGAGGAAGTTGCCCAAGAGCATGTGACTCGATTCCTGAGCCAATGCTTTGGCATTCAGGACAATGATGCTTTGCTATTAAGAACATTTATAACCACATTTTTAGGCAGTGCCTTAGATTGGTTTACTCAATTACCAAAGCACAGCATCTATAACTTAGATCAGCTAGTGGACGCGTTCCTAGAACGTTTCACTTTCAACATAAAGAAAAAGGTGTCACTAAGCGATCTAGCTAGCCTTAAGTAGTATGAGGAGGAATCTATGGTGGCATATGGGAACCGATGGAGGACATTGCTTTAAAAGCTACCCTACCTCCCTCCTATGTCTGACTTGACCCAAATGTTCTCTAAAAGATATTTGAGATCAATCTTCGTGCTATTGCAACTGTAGCAATATGCTAGTTTAGAAGAAGCACTGGCACAAGCCAGAATCATCGAGGAGATTAAGATACAGGATGGCGAGATTGCCAAACCTAAGAATAAAGAATGGAAAAAAAACACTAAACCAAGGACCATGCAACTGAAACTTGCTATGGTTAATCAGGTTGCCATCAACGTCTCTAAGCCGGCACAAGCAACACAACCTCAAAATTCTAACTATCAGGCGGTGCCTCCTAACAACTATGAGAGAGAAAACCAAATGCAGGAGCAAAATCAGCAGCGTCACCCTAGGCAACAATTTACTCCTTACACAGAGTCCAGGTATTCTCTATTTGATCGCTTGTCAGCGACGAACTTGATCAACCTTCCAAAGATTCAAACTATAGACCCCAATGCACCGAAGCCTAAGGGGTACCAAGAGGATTTGTACTGTAGGTTCCACAGGCAAAAGGGACATGATCTTAATGCATGTTGGAAGTTCAAAGGTTTGGTACAAGATCTCATTGATGACAAGACATTGGCGGTGGACAACCCTATAGCGCCAAACAACCAACATATGGGAGTATTCAAAGACCCCTTGCGTGCCCATGAGGTGCCAAAAAAACCTCTTCAATTTAATGAGGTGCAACAGAATTGTCCTATGCAGGGATATGTAGGGATGATAAGCATAGTGACTAGGAACAAGAGATACCCAGGAGCTTCCCCCACGACATCCACAAGAGAGGTTCCATCGACGTCACAACTGCAACAACCCCCTACGCAAATTCCCTCGCCTAGATCGGTGGCTACGATTCGGACTAGACTTACCCAAAGTCTAAGGACCATGTCGGCTAGGCTGTCCATATATGAGCTAATTCAACAATCAGCGCCTCATTGGGAATCTCTAATGGAGATTTTAAAAGCTATTGATCTGTAGCCCCATGAAGCGAACTCTTTCAACAATTTTGTGGGGCATGTCAAGCAATGTATAGAACTAGTCATCACCTTTAGAGAGGATGAATTGAAAGCAGTGACTGGTGATGTGGTGGATCCACCCCTACACGTTATTGCACAGGTCAATGGGATTCCATATAAGAGAGTGTTGGTGGACACTGGCTCGTCCAGTAATATCATCACTACAACAACGTTGAAACATTTGAAGTTGCCAGCATCTCACATTGTGGCCTCTACTTACACACTGCGAGCATTCAATGATGCAATATGCTCGATAGTTGGCACAATTTTCCTACCCATCCAAGTGGGACAAAATACCATTCATACATTGTGCCACATTTTAGAAGGTGAGATGGCTTACAATATCTTGTTGGGGCGACCTTGGATTAGGGACATGAAGTGTGTCCCTTCAATAGCTCATCAGTTCCTGAAGTATACATTTGAAGGACAGGTGCATGTAGTCCCGACGGACTTGGAGCATTTCAAATACTACAATACAGTGCAATTCATGTCACAATCGAACCTTCCCTCAACACATGTGGATTTTTAGTTGAATCCATCTCAACAGGGTTCAATTCCATAGGCATCTCCAATGATTAATATATCGATCCCTCAGCCGGGTTCATATTCTTTCGCTAGTCCTTCAACAACGATGCCACCTACAGTGGCCACATCCAAGGACAAGGGAAAGAAACCCATAGAAGAGGAGTTACCTCTAGTCTCAACCATCTCGACAGAAGAGATGTCTAGCAGAATGGAAGTCGAGACACCTAGTTCACCCCACATGGAGTGGACTTAGGAAGGACTCCCATTCGCTCCCCCTCAACCACCAACGTTCATTGTTGAAATGGCCAACACGGGCCTGGGGGAGTATCTAGTGAGGAACATTGTAGCAATGCCCACGCTGGAGTCCATGAAAGATATGGGGTGACATCAACTCCCCATCAACTCTATGGTTCCTCTAGGCTACCCATCCAATCAGACAAACTTTGTTTATGGGGTCCTGGATAATGGCATTGAGATTTGTATGCAAGAATATGAAGACGAAGAACTCTTTGCTGAGGATGTCAACTATCTGTCCAACCCAAACTTCACTCTGAGGTATCTTGGCCAATGCAATTGGCACGGATATGGGTTGGGCTAGTATGAGCAAGGAGTGTGTGTTCTTTGCCAACCAAGATACCAAATGCCATATGACAAGTTAGGAGTAGGGTTCAACCACCCCTTGCCCCTAGACATCTTGGTGGAGAACATGCAAGGCCTAGGGATAGGCAACAAGGATGGGTTGGCATTAGATCCATATGCCAATCCTCACACAACATATACATTGGGGGATTATCACCCATTGTTAACGACCAACTTTGTTGACCATAACAACCCTTTCCCTTCAATCAAACAAGGAGAAAATTCAAGGACTCCCCTACAAGAGGGATATGGACAAGACCAAGAAGGGTCTTCGAAAGATGAGTCGAAATACGAGGTAGCACCTTGGGATCCTTTTGAGTCTGACATCAATCATTCATAAGTACATCCCATGGATTATTATCAGGAAAGCTTCATGAAAATGTTCCCTTTAGGTGCTCCAATTGAGCATATGACCTTTCAAGAGAATCAGGTCCCCCCATAGAGAGCAGAACAACCTCGATGGGACCACATTAATTTGCTCAAACAAGATGAGCCTCATATGTCATAAGCACCTGTTGGAGCCGACGAAGGCCTTTGGATCTCTGACAGCGACTACAAAGATGAAAGTGAGATGGCTTATCTCAATCATATGCGACAGATGCAACAACGATACCCTTTGGACATAGACGACATGTTTGAACATTTACACATAGGTCCAAGACATAGGTGGCACCTCAACCGGCGTAGTTATAGCAATTACTGCACCCGCCACTCCAAGTACACAAAGAGCATTTTCCGCCTGGAGACCCTATACAACCATCAGTGCCTAGGGCAGACCCGATCTTTTTATTTGCACATAGGGCTGACCCATTTGTGCTAGTGACCACAGAGCCAGATCCGAAGCACCAAGGTCATCTAGGATGTTCGAGCAACACCCGTGATAATGGAGACCACAATCATTTCATTAACATGATCTCCATTGATTTAACTACCCCCATTCATGATCTAGCTGACCCGACATGATCATTGTATCTAGATCTAGATGCTATCGATTGGGATTGCGCTGACACACCACCATCCCCATCAGAGTACTGGCCCTGCGATGGGATGTTCCATTTCACCCCAGGATAGACTCAGGATGTCTTCCATGCTGAAGAGGAACCTGATATTCCAAATGATGATCTAAATTTAGCAAAAGATATCCACTTGATCCCAACTCCACACCAGTTGGAGGACGGGTCCCACATGTCGATAGAGGATATGACTGACGTAGACATTAGTTCAAATCCAATGAATTTACAAATCATCAATTTGGGGGTAAGTCTATCCCTCGACGAGCAAGCCGACTACATTGCCCTTCTCAAAGAGAAGAAGGAGGTTTTTGCATAGTCATACAAAGACATGTCGGGACTAGACCCGCAACTAGTCACGCATAATCTGACTCTTGATCTTACAGTCAAGCCAGTGAAGCAAAAACTACGTAAGATGCACCCAATAGTGGCCTTAATGGTCAAAGACGAACTACAAAATCTATTGGATGCATAGTTTGTCATTTGCATGGATTAACCGCCCTGGTTGTCTAACATGGTTCCCATAAAAAAGCCCGACGGGAGGATTCACATATGCACTAATTTTTGAGATTTCAACAAAGCGAGTCCTAAGGATGATTTCCCCTTGTCGAGCATCGATGCATTGGTAGACGCTACAACGGACCACGAAATGATTTCCCTCATGGATGGTTTCTCAGGATACAATCAGATTCGTATCAATCCTAAGGACCAACTAAAAATGGCATTCACAACGCCTTGGGGGACATTTTGTTATAAGGTCATGCCCTTTGGCCTTAAAAATGTTGGTGCCACCTACCAACGTGCCATGACGTACATCTTTCATGATTACATGCACAAAACTTTGCAAGATTACATGGATGATTTGTTGGCCAAATCTCTTTTGCACCCAGATCATCTCGATGACTTAAGCAAGATCCTTGATCGCCTCATGGAACATAAAGTCAGACTAAATCCCAAGAAGTGCATCTTTGGCATCACATCTAGAAAGCTCTTGGGTTACATAGTCTCCAAATGAGGAATTGAGGTCGACCCACACAAAGTCAATGCAATCCTTGAAATGCTTCCTCCAACTACCATCAAGCAGCTCAGAAGTATGCAGGGAAAGGTCGCGTCGATCAAGCGCTTCATAGCGCAGCTTATCCGACAAGTGCCGACCCATGAATAAATTATTGCACAAGGGGGTAACATTTCACCGGGATGACGAGTGCCGATCGCCTTTGACGACATTAAACAATACTTGGCTTCGTCGCCAGTATTGGCACCACCTCGACCAGGAGTGCCATTCTACTTATACATCTCAGTTGCTGAGGTTGAACTGGGTGCCATGCTGTCCCAGAAAAATGAACACCATAAAGAACAGGCTACATACTATCTTAGCTGCACCCTGGTCAGTTATGAACTTAACTATGCGTACGTTGAGAAGCTATTCTTGGCCGTGGTGTTTGCTACCAAAAAGCTATGCCACTACATGCTCAGCAATACGACGTATGTTGTGTCTAAGGAGAATCCATTGTGATACATGATGAGTCATACTTATCATAGTAGCCGCACGGTGAAATGGATCATGTTGTTGACGGAGTTTGACATAGTATTCATTGGACAAAAATCCATAAAAGGTCAAGTCATCATTGATCAACTGGCAGAGGCTCCTCTTGAATACGATCAACCTCTGACCATAGAATTATCGGATGATGGGGTTTTTCATGTTTTAGAATCACCAGATTCTGATGAGCCTGAGTCCCAGGCTGACATGACCCTATTCTTCGATGGTTCTAAGTGTGAGCAAGGAGGTGGCATGGGAATTGTATTCTTCACTCCACAAGCGGCTCCAATGCCTTTGTCATTTAAATTATACTTACCGTGCACCAACAAAAATGCAAAATACGAAGCCTTGCTCATAGGTCTTCAGACAACAATCACCATGAACATTAAACATTTAAACATCTTTGGTGATTCACTGCTAATTGTCAACCAAGTCAAAGGGGTATTCCAATGTAAATGCCCAGTTCTACAGGCCTACAAAGCCCTTGTGGACAAATTCTTGGCAAAGCTTGAATGGTACGACATCGAGGCACTCCCGTGGTCATCGAATCATTTTGCGGACACTATGGCCTCCTTGGGGTCATTAATCCCGCAAGACATTTTTGGTGATATGAAAACCATTCAAGTCAAAATGCTATCACAATCCGTGATGGACCATGCAAGCTCTAACTTGATGCCAGGAATCCACATGATCCAGATTTAACCACCTCAAGATAGGTTCTCTCGAATCCACGATCGTCTAAAACACGCCAACTAGGGGTCCTTGTTCTCCCCTACTCCCCTTAGTAGCAACACAACGCTATTCTTACAAGTTCTTTCCCGCTCAGCGTTTGCTAGGGATGAACTTCAAGAGGGATTGGTTGTTCATACCATTGAGGCTTCTGATCAACAGGATTGGTATTCACCCTTAAGGGACTACCTCAAGTTAGGTAACCTCCCACTTGGATTGACACAAGCCACGAAAATATCATTCAAATAGAAAGCGGTAAAACATGTCTTGCTAGGAGACATTTTGTATCGTCGGAGCTATGAAGGAATCCTCCTTCGTTGCTTGGACCAACAAGAGTCCGCTTGGGCGATCACCCAAGCACACGATGGTACATGTGGTGGCCACTTTAGCGGTATGGCCATCGCAAAGCGTATTCTTTGCATGGGCTATTATTGGCCATCTTTAGAGTGAGATTGTTACGCATATGTAAAGAAGTGCATGAAGTGTCAAAACCATGCTAATTTGACACACGTACCTTCTCAGTCCTTGCAACCGATCCAATCAGCTTGGCATTTTTTGTAGTGGGTATTCGATATAATCGAAAAGATCTCCCCTGTGTCATCGGGTCATCACACATTCATCATCACAGCCACAGAGTACTTCACCAAGTGGGTGGAAGCAATTCTGCTAACCTCTACGATTGGATCCCGCATTGCAGAGTTTATTTTGCATAATATCATATGTCATTTTGGTATTCCATCCAATATCTTATCAGATAATGGGACACCATTCAAGAATAAATATGTGCGTGCTTTGACCACAAAGTACAAAATTCAACACAGTTTTTCAACACCCTATTATCCGTAGGCAAATGGGCAAGCAGAGGCATCAAACAAAATGCTAGTCGCCATCCTCAAAAAGACTATCACAGACAATCATAAGGATTGGCACATTCAGATCCCACTTGCCCTATGGGCTTATCGCACTAGCATTCGGACGCCCACTGGGGCAACTCTATTTTCGTTGGTGTATGGTTTCGAGGCAGTCATGCCTCTTGAGTTGGAAATCCCTTCCCTGTGCATTTCAATGCAAGAGTTCATCAATGATGACACTGCGTAGCAGGCCTGGTTATACCAACTTACGTTGCTTGACAAATGACACGTTAATGCTCTCGAGAATTTGCGTATCTATCAAGAGTGACTTAAGAAAGCATACAACATGAAGGTCCACTTGAGGGAATTTCAAGTTGGTGACTTGGTCTTAAAAGAGAACCAACAGAATTCTAATTTATCGTCCCATCTGAGGTACAAGTTTGCAACAAACTGGTTAGGTCCTTATGTGATTGATAGTCTAATAAGACCTGGAACTTACCGGCTTGCCTCTCTTGAAGGAATCAAGGAGCTCGAACCCTTGAACATCATTCATTTGAGGCCATTCCACATTTAGAGAGCCATAGTCCAACCAAAAGCTCCAAGGATTCCCACAATCGCTTAGTCAACCCCAAAATGCCCCAAAGGTATCTATAAACCCTTTGGTCAAGCCAAAAGCTTCAAGGATTCCCACAATTGCTTGGTCAACTCCAAAATGCCCCAAAGGTATCTATAAACCCTTTGGTGAAGCCAAAAGCTCCAAGGATTCCCATAATCACTTGGTCCACCCCAAAAATGCCCCAAAGGTATTCATAAACTCTTTTGTCAAACCAAAAGCTCCAAGGGTTACCATAACCGCTTGGTCAAAATATAAATCATCAAAAAAACAAACAAAAACAATAAATATTCAAAAACAAACAAAAACACTAAAATCATCAAAAATTACAAAAAAATTGCATTTCAATTCCATGCATACTCATAACACATCAAAAATACAAAAATATAAGTGCATTAGGCATCGCATCCATACATTGCATATTTGCTAAGTCATCCAAGTCACAAGCACCATAGCATGTCATTACTTGGCAATTCCATTATTTTTCCCATCAAATCCATTTCACAAATGCATACATCCAGCATAACACCATCGCCATTTTTTAGCATTAGTCAGTTGTCTCCTAATGAATATAGGGTTTTCGTCAATCAGCTGTCTTTAAATTGCTAGCCAAATACTGTACAAAGTTAAACAACTTTTACATGGGAAATTTTTACTTGGATCATACCTTGTTACGTAGCATCCCAACACAATTAAAACACATAAAATAATTCCTAAGTTGTGTGAACGTGAGAGAAACCTACAAAGCAGTCTTGGGTACCATAAGTGAACGATTAGCCTGTTCATCCCCCTGTGTGAATGGTTCAAGAATGCTGAGAATTGAAAAAAGGACAAGCTCTTCCCCATCCATTCCTTCTAATCAACAGTGGTTTTCACCACTAACAAAAATTCAAAAATCACTATTGGTCCCTAAGGTTGTAAGGATTCGTACTACACGTCCCTACCAAGGATGGGTAGTCATCCCCAAGACCTAAAAGGATCGATGCCATTCAATAACACAATTCCCACAAGCCATCATTACACTCACCTTTGGTCTCAAATTTGTAAGGATTCATACTACACATCCCTGCTAAGGATGGGTAGTCATCCCCAAGGCCCAAAATATCAATGCCCTTCCTTCATAGTCTCCATCACCCCCTTTGGTTCCCACAGTCGTAAGGATTCATACTACACATCCCTGCTAAGGATGGGTAGTCATCCCCAAGGCCTAAACGAATCAATGCCCTCCATATGCCACAACCTTACAAAGCTCAAAATACAAAATCAAGTAATAGTGGTTCTCACCACTAGTCAAAATCCTTGCTCAAAAAAAAAAAAAAAAAGAGACAAAATAAACAATGATTTTCATCACTATATATCCAAGCAAGTATCCTGAACCATTGAGCCAACAAAAATCCTGAACTTGAATCCCTGGAATTCTCAGCATGCGAAAACCATCTAGGTGATCCTCATTACAGGTTTGGTGGATAGCCTACCTGGCAATGGCGGTATCCTACCCACATGACGATATGTCTATCACATTAGCTTTGCGTGTGAGCAGACCAATTTTTGCATGTGGATGAGCTAGCTTATGGTACCTTAGATTGTCCTATGGATTAATCTTGCTAAATACAACAACGAAGTTAGTGGAGCTAGTTAGGTGATCCTCAGTACAGGTTTGGTTGATAGCCTATCTGGCACTGGCAGTATCCTGAAAAATACCACATAAATGAACTCAATTGCACACACAGGGATGTGAAATAATTTGGTTAAATTCAAGTCAGATTTATACCTTGTTCAAAAGTCTTGAGAGATAAATATACAGTCTTGGCTAGTTAGTTAATATATTTGAATCTCAGAAAAGCTTAACTACATTTTAAAACAACTGGTACATTTTATTTCATACATCATCATCAAAAAATATGCAAAATACAAAAACAAAGTTTTCACATGCAAAGTTATTTCACACACTCATCCCATTCGTACAGCCAATCAGTCAAGTCTTGTATAGTCTATGGTGCATCGACAAGTTATCAACAACTCATTTCATTCATTCCATATGCATACATCATACAAATTAGAAACATTGCATTCATAAAAGCATTTGCCTAAATCAATGTAAATACATGTACATAAAAACAAACCATGAAAAGCGCATAAAACACCAAAAAAATAGTCATTTGTATATATATCATCAAAAATGCCCACAGGCTACAATGAACTGGTCCTCTGACCCCGCAACAAAAGCCAAAAACTCAAAAACCCCCAAGCCTAGGGCATCGACCACCATAATCATGCAAGATCGGTGCAACGGGAACTACCCCCCGCAGTGTGGGTCCTCTAGGACCTCTCAGGGCGACTACTACTCGCCCCTACATCCCGCCCACTAGTACCCCCCTCATCTAGCCGTCGACAATGAGATGATGATGACTGCTCAGTATCGTTGTCTCTCGTCTGCCATGAAGAGCCACATCCATGGGGCTCAGGTATCCGCCCACCAAGGTGGATAATATCTCCCTCCATATCCATCCGATTTCGATGCCAATCCAACTCCCGTCGATGCTAATCTACCTCTCGCTGACCCCACTCGGCCTCCCGTCGGACCCACTGCCTCCTACCATCGGTAGTAAGCTACTACATCATCGTGTTGTGCTAGCTACATCTGCAGGAGATCCCTCTCTCGAGCCACATCAGTATCCCCCTCCTACTGGTGGGACGTAGCCCATGCGTTCTCCCGCTCTTCCAACTGAGTCCGTAGAAGATCTATCTCCTGCAAAGCCTCTCCCAGCCCTTTATCTTGTCTCCATAGTAGCTCCTCCAATCGTGCTATCTTTGTGCCCTGTCTTGCCTCTGCATCCTTCGAACCTGCCTAAGGCATAGGAAAATCTGGGATAGTAGCCTGCTCTGGCTCCCACTGCTCCGAGACATCCTGCATCTCCAGCTGATCCGGTACCCCAAACTCCCCTCCAACATCCTCAACCTCCACCATGTCTGCATCATCATGTGGAATTCCCCAACCCTCATCTGGTGCCTTTGTACCCTCATCCCCTGGTGCTACTGCATTTGGACCCCCTAGAGGCCCCTTACCTCGCCATTACCGTTGATTCCACCACTGCTCATACTTGGTAGTAACCCCGACGTCATCCACATATGGAATGTCAATAGTCGTATCTGAGTCCTTGCAAAGTGGCACAACGACTGGCCGGTCTAGAGTCTGCTCATCTCCCCGGTGCCTATAGACCACGGGCTCACCAAGCATCCCATGGTGCACCCTAAACTATCGGGTCACCCGGCCATATGGGAAGAACTCCTGCTCAGTCCCATGGTGCCCAATCAGCCATCACCCCCTCTGTACCCACCAGAGCCACTCTCCCACCTTAGGCCAGGTTGGACAGTCCTGGTAGGGGCGCCAGAACACCTCCCCTGGAGTAAGCCGAGCGAAGGCATCGACATAGTGACCTACGACACCTGCCCATCATTGAATCTGACCCTACGCATTCGACCTCCACCATAGTACCCTGTATCTGATCTCTCGATCTGCCATCTCCACCTGAGTCATCCAGGGCAGCACCGTAGGCCTCTTGACTGCTATGTGCTGCCAAGCCCAGCACTGCAACAAGTAGCTGTAATTGATCCCCTTCCACTTTCGATAGCAAACCTTGTACAACTCATCATAGAGTTATGCTAGTAGATTCTGTCCCCATCTCATAATCATCGGTGTGTCTGTCAGACATTGCACCAGCCTGAACACCACCTCTAGCAGGTTCCACGGGAACCTCGCACCCGACGAGTCGGGAAGCAGCATGTTGGAAATTAGGCCCATGAGTAATGTGTGCCTTACTCCCAACACACCCTTCTCTAACCACCATCGAACCAGTATGCCACCCATCTGGCAATCACTCTCTGCCCTCTCCATGGGGCTCTCCACACCCAACTCCTCCCCATGACCAAAACAACGTATCAATACTGTTGTCCTCTGATCCTATGGTGTCATCTGGATCGACAGTCATCTCCCCTATTGGGATATGGAAGGTGTTGGTCCGGGGATCCCCCAGATTGATCAGGGCCATTAGATAGGCCTGATCCCCAACAACAGGCTCCAACCGAGTCACCTTCTTGAGCCCAAGGGCGTCAAGCCAGCCCCAGTCAGCCAAAGTCAGCACTGCACGCGTGTTAGTAAAAACAGTGCGTACCCGGTATCGGCTCTTCAACACCTGCAAAAGAAAACAACATAAAAACATTAAAACAATAAAAAAACTATACAACACTAACACGGAATATACAGTAATGCAGCAAAATGTACAGCACAAAAGAAAAACAAAATAGTAATTCAAAATTAATTTGTCAGATCTAGGGTTTTTAACTCTAACTGATTAATTAACAACAAAAACAATTACAAAACAAAAAATCATTTGTCAATTTTAGGGTTTTAAATTTAACTGATAAATTAAAAAACAACAACATTCAAAAACGTAATTTGTCAGATCTAGGGTTTTTAACTCTAACTGATTAATTAACAACAAAAACAATTACAAAAAAAAAACAATCATTGGTCAGTTTTAGGGTTTTTAACTCTAACGGCTCATTTAAAAAACAAACAAAAAAAGTCACAAAATAATTTTTAGACCTAGGGTTTTTTCACTTTACACTGGAAAATTAAACACACAAAAACAACAACTAACTAGGGTTGAGCTACGTTTTACGTTCAGTTTTACCCTACGTTTTTCACCTACATTTTGAATTTGGTTCAATTCCGGTTCAGCAAGATTTTAAGTTATAAACTAAGTTTTTTAGCTAAGTTTTTAAACTAACTTCTGATCTTTTTTGACTAGAGTTATCCTAAGTTTTAAACTAAGTGATAATTTTGATAGACTAGGGTTTCATTTTAACCGTAAACAACAAAATAAACAAAAACACAAAAAAATAACCAACTTGCGGTTTTTCAATTGCAATACAAAACAATAAAGAGGAAGGGCACTCACTGGTAGCGCTTCGGATCCACCGCTCGATCCGGTGTGTGCACTCATGGTCGCAAGAAAATTTTTGCAGTGCTTTGCTTTGCAAAATTGACCTCCTCCGCTTCAGAGCTCCAAATTGCCAAGAAAAACAAATGCAAATGAACCCAAAACTTAGTTTTGGCCTTTAAAAAGGCTTTTTGGGCTTGTATTCATTCCCCCTAGGGATGAGAACTCTTTTTAGCACTCATCCCTCCCTGGGATGAATACTAAACAGGAATTTGTCCCACCCAGGGATGAATACAGAGCAAAAATTTCAAAAACAACAAAAAAATGCACAAAAATGCACAAAAAAAGCAATAAAACTGTCCAATGAGAGTGCTTTTGCACTTGACATTTTGGGCATGCAAAACAGATGTCGGGGTCACAAATCCTCACTATCCTACTCCCTAAGAAGGCTACCATATCCGGATTGCTCCACGGGAGGATGTATTTTCGAGAATTTCATCCCCAAACGGCATTGCAAAATGGGTCAAAACCCAACCAAATATAGCAATAACATTGTCGAACGAAGGCGCTTTTGCGCCTAAAATTCTTGGCATCCAAAATAGATGTTGGGTTACAAATTGTTCTTATCCTACTCCCTAATAAGGCTAGCATAGCCAGACCGCTCCGCAGGAGGACGAATTTTTGAAAATTTTAGCTTCAAAATGCGTCACCAAAAGGGTTAAATCCCACCAAAAACAGGTCAGAATGTTTGAAAACTGCTTTCGCATCCAATGATAAACAACTACAGGCACCCTTACCTAAGTCATCTTGGGTCAAGTGACTCGTCACTTTTCTCATTTTGGTCATTCCCTCATCGATTCGTCACTTGAGGGGGTAGTCACACTTAGTCGCCAATCAACAACAACATACCCAATCATGGAGATGACACGCATTCAAAGGATCATTGACAAAGACAACCGTGCCCTTGCTTGGGGAAGCAAACAAGCAATAATCACAAGCTGATAAAACACTTGGCATTCATGAATCATGAACTCAAGGTTCCCATAGACAAAAGGTTGCGCCCTTTGCCTATTCATGACTGATCAATGTCCAAGTTCAAGTAACACCTCACTGAACAAGGTTAACACTTGAATAAAGTTCCTTAGCTCATCAGAAGCAAGGATTCAAGAATGTGTGTCCTTTCCATACTTGGGGCATCAAGAGTTGGTTAGGTTACTGAGAAACCCTAATAATTAGTGCTTTGGTTATCTATTTTTGCTCGGCGCTGCGCCTTGCACATCGCTTCCAAAAAAGGGGCATCTGTAGAAACCAAAATAGCACCAATCTGATTATGTGACAACAAGCGCTGATCCCATTGACACACACAGCCCCTAGGGCAGACCCCAGAGGTTAAACAGTGGTCCTAACCACTTCCAAAAGTAGTTTTAGAGGTCAGAGGTCAATTTGGCACCTTTTTGGCACTTTGCTCTCTGCTCGTCCCACCCCGAGACGAATACAAACTGTCATTCGTCCCACCCAAGGACGAATAGTAGAATTCACCCCAGGGTGAGGCGAATAGCAATTTTGACTGGAAAAAATTCAAACCTCGGTAACTCTACCAGTTAACTAAGGCTTTAGGTCATGCAATTGCGAGGAATGGCTTTTCTTCAAGAAGAGAGACTTTAGTTATGAGTGTTTTTATTTTAGAAACCTCATGCAAGGAGATTCCAAATCAGGGAATTAGCTTTTCTCTGAAAATAGGACAATCAACTCAAGTAGCGCCCTCACATGCGCAATTCAAACAGAGAGACCCTAAGGTCTATAAATTGGTGAGTTTTCTCACCCAAAAAGATACGGAGAAGGAGCATTTGAGCAACGAAGTGCTGCCAATTTACATACCTACTTGAGATTTGTGCTTTTACATCCTTAATCTCTCATTCGAAAGGGAGGTTATTGGGCGACTATTAGAAGCGCGAATCCGGACCCAAAACCTGATTTTTGGCCACAAAAATTCCCAAAATTTGTTGACAACACCCCATAACCAGTTTTGGACCCATCCCAAGTGGATTGGTGCCGAAATAGTGCCTCAAACGGTGGGCGTCCTGCCCCCGGGCGCTCCCCAATCTGTCACAGTAAAATTCACCCCACCCCGGGACGAATAGAAATATGTGATATATTTCTTTGGTTTTTCTTTTGCATTTGATTATAGATATGTTAAATAGGTTACAGTTCAAATTTCATTTCATTTTGAGCAATTTTGACCAGGTTTTTGTCATTTCCCGCTTTCACTAACTTGTAGATGGCACTAGAAAAATATAGGTTCTAGAGGCCAAATTGGAGAAATCTGACCATCTGGGTCTTCCCAAAGCACTCCCAATTAGCTAACCCCAACTTTGCAGGTCATTTGGAGCTTTCTAAGTAGGACATTAAAGAGGGTGCTTTCTGACAGGTTATTATAGGTGAATTCGTCCCACCCCGGAGCGAATACAAATCTGTGAGGAATTTCTAAACTATTCTTTTTGCAGTGGTCTTATGTTAACATATTTATGCTACTGTGAAATTTTCAAGTCGATCTAAGGTCATTTCATTATCGTTTTAATATTTTCATGCATTTACTGACAGTAGGCCTTGGGAAATACATGCTTCATTCTGTCCGCAGGTGCTACTAATATTTTCTATTTCTTTAAACATAGGTTTACAACAGCAGAGGAGTAGGAAAGATCAAATAATCATATACGCAAGCTGCGGCGACGTTTTGGTCCACCCATCTTACATGTGGGCACGCGGAAGAAGGATTGTCATCCATGGATGTTGTGACAAGAAACACATTTGACGCTCCTATCCCCTAAAAAGGAAGGAGGCGTATTGTACCACATTTTGAAAAGCATATCAATAAAGAGATTACGATATTTCATATTGCTTTTATCTTGTGTCAATTTGCATATGTCCTTTCTTGTTCTTTCTTGTGGCATATTCCTTTTTTGTTTCCGTATCCTCGTGCTTTCAGTTACAACCATGATATGTCCACTATTATGATCAAAGTGGATAACAAGGACATTATTTTTCTATTAAACACTTTGATGTGCAGCGAATAATAGGGTTGCCATTTTCACATGGTGTATTGGTGAACAACCAGTATGCCTTGACCGATGATGATTAGTCCACCCTAGCATCCATTTACTTTGTTTTTTTTTTTTTTTTTTAAGCGAAAAACCCCTTGCGGAGCTGCCTTGGTCTGAGAGACCATGAACAGGGGGTTCTACACCGTCAAATTCACTCGGGATTCGGACCCGGCCCTACTTGCACCAACATTATCAATTGGATTTTGGATAACCAATTCAGCTTTTTGGTAGGGTGGAGATTTGAACCTGGGACCTCCCTTGGAGGATTGCCCTCTCCTCTCTATTTACTTTGTTCACTCAAATAATTTGAAAGGTATATTTTTAATTTTTTTTTAATTAAAATTAAATATTGATGTATTGTAGTTTCCTTCTCTAATAACATTATCCTTGTACTTTTTGTTTCTAATAATGTTCTCTCTTTTTTCAGATAATTCTTCTAAGTCCAAAAGGGGCTTAAACATTTCCAACATTGGAGACAAATTTCTTTATGCTTGCATTGAATTTTTTCAGGTAAGGCTTATTCTATAGGGGCGACCTATAGAAATGCCTTTTTGGGTATTGTCTTTATTGATTTGATGTATTGGTGGCAGAATATTTGACTAGTCCACGCACATTTCCAACTACCTGAAACTGGACGTTCTAAGTACCCAAAAAATTTAAAATTCGTATACAGTAACAACCAACAATTTTATTCTTTATTTTTAGGAAGCTTATTTCAATATTCAAAAAAGAAATCCTCCCACTACATTGCACCCTAGTTTTTTGGCTATTGGTATGACTAAGAATGAAATACAAGTAAACATATTTTTTTGGAATATCTTTGTTTTCTTTTTTTTCAATCAATCTTATTATTTTCTAATTTTCTTTTGAAAATAGAGAAGAGCATCTCAGTCTTCAAGTAAAAGGGATGTCACATTTAGGATTCAATAAGTGTTTGTTGATCTTAACTTGCAGTCGCAGTCATCACCAGTAACTTCCTCCAAATGTGCGAGGTATCATCGTGATCAGATTCAACATACACTTGTGGCTCCTTTTACTTCTCAAATTGCTATAGTCAACGTGGAAGAATTTACCGCCAACCCATAAGGTAACCTTATTATTCAAAAGTATTTTTTTAAATTATGTATTTTAATGACTTAAAATTATGTTTTTTTTATTTATTTTAAATATTTTTTAGAGAAAGGGCAAATGGTTGAATCATCAATGGTTGTAAAGTCTAAGTCTGGTATGTTTGGTTAAAATATTTCTCTTTTTATGATATTGTTATTTACACAAGATTAAATTTGTACTTTCATGTAAAATTTTGCAGATAGACCTATTACATTCAAAATACTGAAAAAATATGCGTCCACCATATACCCAGCTATAAACACAGCAATAGCCATCAACACAGAAAGTTCATGTCCATCCACAACATGTACCATTGGTGAGGAACCAATCACACATGCATGGTAAAATATTCCTCACACCATCGTCTCGTGATACAAGAAATGCTACCCAGACACACAATGTGTTTGAATCTAATATTTTTGTTTTACCAATTTTAACCCTGGAGAATTTCTCAAATGTTGAGAGTGCATCTCATAAGCCCTTGGGAACTCTAGATTGTGATTTTATTTATTATGATATGAATCCTCAAAATTTCCCTTTAAAGGTAAGTGATATGCTTCAGAATGAAGAGGGTAATGATGAAGAAACAAATGTTGAAACAGATGCCACCAAATTTTCCTCCTCCCCCCCAGAAAGTCGCCACCCATCATATAACAAATGACTATAAAGTAAATTTGTTTGAAAATGTGTTATTAGCTAATATTTGTAAATTTGTAGTTCATAATAATCTTCTTTTAGATATTGATAAATTGAAATAATGGGAATATCGGGCCAAGGTTTTGATTAAAGAAATAAATGGCTGATATAATATTTTTTCAAAGAGAATAGAGTTGTTTTTAAAGGTTTAGAATGAGCCCCAAAAGCTCGATGCTTTGCTACATAAAGCTGAATCTAGAACTATGGAGGTAAATTCTACATACAAAGATGAAGTTTTGGCCATTATTCTAAATCATTTGGAAACCCTCAATGTAGAGGCCCGAGCATATTTCAATGAATAGGCACTAGATCAAAACAAAGTAGCAGTTGCAAAAACCACACAACTTACAACTGATGTAAGTTTTACATCTAACTAAAAAATCATTTTTTCTTAAATATGTTTTATTTATAAATATAAACTTTTTTCCCTTGTATTTTGTAGTCTAATTTCCAGCACTTAAAGCAACAGGTTGGTGCCATGAAAACGTTGATCAAGACTACCAAAATTAGTATTAATAATGCTATTGAAGTGAAGAAGAGGTTACAACACACTGTTAGAGAAAACAATTGGTTGAAGAAGTTTGTCAAAGATAGGGGCCTGGATTTCGAGGTTGTATTGAAAGAAAATGAGAAAGAGCTGAATGCACCTTTTAAATAAGATCAAGTGAAGGAAGAGAGTTCATTGTTATCAGGGATCAACACTACATCTAAAAGTTTGGTTAGGGCTAGTGCATTAGAAGCAAAGAATATTGAGATAGATGAAGGTGGACCTTCAAGAACCATGGAAATAGAATAGAAGTTTGTTGTTTTAAATTTGAAGTGAAACAAAAACTCTTTGATATTATTTATAAATTGTGAAATAATGGTACCTTTCTTGAAATCAATGAAAGAGACAATTTTCGAAAAATTTGTACTATATTTTTGAAATTTTGTTTTAAATTTTGTTATATTTTGATTCTTTGTGTTGATGTAGAAGTTTGTTGTTTTTAATTTGAAGTGAAAAAAAAAAATGTTTGATTGATAAGCACAAAAAATACTCATTTTATATACACGGTTAAGAAGAATTATCACTGGTTCAATTAGCATATGAAATGTATTTTATATAACTTATGCATATAATTGATAGAAAATCTGGTATTATGCTTGATTGGTGTTTTTAGTGGGAAATGTGTATAAATGTAGGTATTGGTACTAATATGGTGTTTTCCAGTCTACATCCACTTGGACCCGGAATACTTCTACTTGCAGAGACTAAGGTAAGAGAGTAGGTGCCTTCCTCTTCAAGGAAAAGGCGCCAACGGAAGAAGAGCGCCTCCCTACAACCGAAAGGCGCCAACGAAAGACGAGCGCATCCCTACAATCGAAAGGTGCCAATGAAAGACGAGCACCTCCTTGCAACTGAAATGTGCCAATGGAAGACGAGAACCTCCCTACAACCAGAAGGCACTGATAGAAACGAGCACCTTCCTACAACCATTTTGGCGCCGTTGTCGGGGAGTGTCTAAACTGTAGTGTTCTAATTTACAGGTCAGATAAAAAGTCTATTTAAAATTACCTGTAGATATTTTACCTGAGAAGTGTGAGTCCACCATGGGCCTTTTTATAAGGCCAAAAATAGTTGTCGGAACAGTCAGAGCTAAATTCCATTGGCAACTTTTTGCATTTTATAGCTTCTCAGATAAACGTGGGAATGAACCTGATGTACCAAATTAAGTGTAGAAGTAGGAATAAAACGTGTTGTTGAAAAAAATTAAAAAAAAAAAATTTGGCATTGAAGGATTTCCATCATGTTCTAAATGGTTTCAAGAAATCAAAAGAAAAAGCACAACCCAAGTCTGATTGAAATTTTTAGGGACATGTTTTTATACAGAAACCATTGAAAAATTGTGCCTCTAGAAGCTTGGTTTTAAATTAAAAAATTTTACAGGCTTGAAATTTTTGCAACGTATTGGTAAATTATTTTTTTATGATGAAATTAATAATGCAGGGAAAATGACAGAGCATAATTTAAAGATAACGCCTTGTTATGGAGTATGCTCTTCACTTGCACTTACGGTGACCTGGTGAATCAGAAACTAGCATGTGTTTTTAATAGGCTGCTATACCATGTTTTATTCAGGTTGCTAGCTCACGGATAGTCATTTTCTGGCCTGCACACTTTGCCATTACGTTGAAAGAAGTTTGGTTGTGAGGCCATGAAGGAAAATACTCTTCTCATGCTACAGCATATCAGACTAGTTGGGAAAAAAAAAAGGAATTCGAGAAGACTAGTTCAGATGTAGGCATGGGGGAGACCCCACCTTCATCAAATGCCACCAACAACACAATGAATGCTATTTATAGTATTCATGAAAAAAAAAAGAAAAAAAAAGAGAAAAAAATAAATCATCTGCTGAAAAGGCTCCAAGTTAATGAAGCAATTCAAAAATAGAGTTTTATTTTGCTGCTTATTGAAAGAGAGTATCATATTTCCCAAGGACCAGCTTGGTCTAGAAGGGAAATGAGAAATCTCCAACCGGTAGCTAAATAAAACAAGGAAAAATCTTGGAGGAGATCAGATTTCAAATGTCTGCACAAAGGCCACAGGATTAACATTTTTTTTTTATGTGCTAATTGATGAGGAGCTTGGTGTTTCAAAAATGTGAGTTGTTGGTTGTCATATGAAAAAAATATACAAAAGAGAGGTAGAATCTCACTATGGTGGAAGATAACATCAACTTTGAGAGGATCTGAAACCATGGAGAAATCTACTTTTCACAAAAAGTGTGAGGGCAAAGATGTTTCAGTACATGGTACATTTTGCCAAATTCTTAGGATGGATCATTGACAAACCTCCAGATGTGAAAATCACCAGCTCAAATGGTTGAAGTAGACATCCTATTCTTTGATGCAGATGATGAAAAAAAAAATGATAATCCAAGATCTGTTCTGGTCAAGGCAGAATAGACCGAAAAAAATACAAAAAAAAAAAAAAACAGAGAAAAAAATTAGTTAGAATTTTATTTTAACGTCTTTAGTTTAGATTTTTCTTTTATGTTTTGCAGGACAATGTGAAGTGCGAAGTAGAAAAATAAATAGGTGTCTGTGAAGATCTCATGAATTGAGATTCATACATGGAGTTCGTAATAGCACTATACGAACTGTCTCGGGTACCTAATCGTATAGCATCCAATCTAACAGGTGAAAGCCAGCAGAGTTTTGCCTTGGAAACATTGGCAATTGAAGGCAGACTAAGTAACCCTGATCAAGCAAAATGCTTCTAGCCCAATGTGCTTGTGGAATTTGGGGGAAAATTTTGCTGGAAAGTGCATGACTGTTATAGCCTGGATGATAAACAAAGTCAGATATGCTACACCAAGTGCAAGAGAAGAGTTTCGAGACAACATTCAAGTAACGGTCAACGAGCTCCATTAACCACTGCCTCACATTCACAAGAGTGGATCAGACATCGGCATGGGGGAGACCCCATACCATACCAGTAGCTTGGACGAATGTTCAAACATTCGTCTAAAAAAAAAAAGGAAGAAGAAAAAAAAAAGAGAGAAAGAAAAAAAAGAGAGAGAAAGAAAAAGAAAAAAAAAAAATAGGGAGGATACGTAAAAAAAAAAAAAATGAAGTGAAAGACACATTTTTTATCAAGAATGCGCCTTCCGCATCAATAAGGCTCCATACATTGGATGCGCATTCCACAGGAAGAAGACACCATACATTAGGGGCACCTTCCGCATCAAAAAGGCGTCATACATTGGAGGCACCTTCCAGAGGAAGAAGGCGCCACACATTGGAGGTGCCTTCCACATCAAGAAGGCACCATACATTGAAGATGCCTTCCACCAAAAATATATATATATATATATATATATATATATATATATATATATATATATATATATATATATATATATATATATATATATATATATATATATATATATATATATATATGCGAATCCTCCTAGTGAAAAAAAAAAAAAAAAACATAGAACATGTCCTGCTTAGCATAAAAATTGCTTTCTTATTGCTTTGCAGGAAATCATGAACCGAATGCAAGTTGCAGGCATCCTGAGAGCCAGGGCCTAACAGACATGGAGTCATGACTCCTATTTTATTGCTTTCGTGTGTGCAATTTTTGTAGGTGTAGTTTCGTAGTACACAACCATGAGCATGATCTGTAGGTGGAGCCGGCTTAAACTAGTCCTAACATATGTGACATTTTGTGCCCTGCAATTAGGAGTGTGGCGAAGCGGAAAAGGCACTTACTAGGAAGAGAGTGCCTACAATCAACCCAATATAGCAGTGCCTTTTTCCACCTGGAGGAAGGCACAAATAAGCAATTTTCTTCTCCCTTGGATGGGGGTACCTGTTGTTCAGTGTGGGACCTGACGTTTGAAGGGCTGCAGACCTGTTGTGTAGAGGGACCTATTGCTGGCGATAAGGGCATCACCAATTTAAGTGGGGGAAGATGCGGGTGAATCAGGACCTCCCGTAAAAAAAAAAAAAAAAAGGGAGTTCGAAAGGCTATTGTCATGAGGACGTGACAAATTTTAGACATGGGGGGAAATACGCCTTATTGTCGGCACCTAACTTACTCCTATGAAAAAAAAAAAAGGTTCGAAAGGCTGTTGTCACAAGGACGTGACAAATTTTAGACATGGGGGGAAAGACGCCTTATTGTCGGTGCCTAACTTACTCCTATGAAAAACAAAAAAAGAAAAAAAAAAAACCTTGTTTTGAAATAGCTCCACGATGAAATTCAAATCAGAAGAAAAGTTTTATTTTCGTTTCCTGTTGGAAGAGAGTATCCTCTTTCCCGAGGACTAGCCTGGTCCCGAAGGGAAATGAGAAATCTCCAACTGGTAGCTAAATAAAATGGGGGAGGAGTTTGAAAAAAAAAACATATGTCAAATATCTATTTCCTTCGAAATCAACGCATGGTAAGTAGGCACCTTCCTCTTCCAAGAAGGCACCAATAGAAGGCCAGCGCCTTCCTCTTCCAGGAAGGCACCAAGAAAATATAAGTGCCTTCCTTTTCCAGGAAGGTGCCAATAGGAGGCCAACGCCTTCCTCTTCTAGGAAGGCACCAAAATAATGCAAGCGCCTTCCTCTCACCAAAAGGCATCAACAAGAAGGTGCCACAAGAAGGCGCCACAGGAAGGTGCCGACAGGAAGGTGCCACAGGAAGGCACCAATAGGAAGGCGCCACTAGAAGGCACCCACAAGAAGGCACCACAAGAAGGCACCAACAGGAGGTGCCACAGGAAGGCACCAACAGGAAAGTGCCACTAGAAGGCAAGCGCCTTCCTTTAAGGGAAGATGCCCCTGTTCTTCACCCATTGACTAGACAAGCATGATGTGGGCAAAAAAAATTGGTGCAGTTCCAACTCTACGGCATGTAGGTTAATTTGGGGATCGCACCAATGGATGAGAACATCCTACCAACGCCAGCACATACATCTCAGCAATGCACCTGACATATGCCGTGAATAATGAAAGAAATACTATTTTTCCTCGCTACAGAAAACAAAGGAATGCAGTGTTGTTCCAATTATGCAAGCAAAAGAAATAATTCAAAGGGGAGATCATTTTGGACGCACACATGTCAGGTATAAATTTTAATATTCATCCTGTAAATGCATTCGGAGAGAGATACGTCAATGCAGTATTAAATATTTTGTGTGCTATTGAGAAAAAGCTGGGTATTTCAAAGTTTAGAGTCACTAGCTTAGTTGTTGCAGATTGACTCTGTTCTTTGATGCAGAGGATGAAAAAAAAAAAATCAAAAAAAGAAAGAGAAAAAAAAGAAAAAAAGAAGAGAGAGCCAAGATCTGTTCTGTTCATGGCAGAACAGATAAAGATACATATAAATAAATAAATAAAATCTCCAGGAGCACCAATGTGAAGACGTCTCACACCACCGGCATCATATATATCAGATTCTATGAAATTCAACCAGGTATATACTGATTTTCTTATTAATTATGTGTATAGTTATTTTAAAATCATTTCTATGCTAATACCAGTCGACGCCTCCATAGTTTTTCAAAATATCCCATTAGAATTCAAACACATGATGTGCCTTAAAAAATATATATAATTGAAAAAAAAAAAGAGAGAGAGAGAGGCTATGGCATCTACATGAATAAATTTGGCGTCATTTTCATTGCCGCCTCCTTACAATGGTAGTCATCTTGAGCGAACACATATAAATGATGCTACTCTCTACCACAAAGGAGGTTCTAGAGATGTCAAATATGTTTCAGATGTGGGTAAAAGTAGTAGCTGGTGATTGCACTTGTTTTAAACAAATTTGGTCTCGCCAAATCTGACTAATGTGCAACACTGGAAAATGCCAGCATTAGTACAGTGGTAATTTGCCCTAAACAGTGTGGTCACGATTTAACTATTTATCTGCAATGATTAGTCAGGATGTGTTTCTGACTTCTTCTAGTGCCGCATCGCTCTATGGATGAAGAATAGCAGCACTCAATGAAAAAAAAAAACACAGTGCTGAATAAAAAAAAATAGTAGTGCTGAATGGAAAAAAATAGTAGCACTCAGTGGCAGAGAAACAGAGATGCTGAAGGCCATTAAAAAAAAAAAAAAAAAGGAGAAAAATATATATATATCCCAGGGGTTGTCACAAAGACATGACAAACTTTTTGGCATGGTCATCTTGCGAGAGGGATAACTTCACATTTTGGTGCCACGAGGGCGTGGCACATGTTAGGCATGGGGGGATGATGAGCACCAAAAATGCTCATTTTATATACACGGTTAAGAAGAATTATCACTGGTTCAATTAGCATATGAAATGTATTTTATATAACTTATGCATATAATTGATAGAAAATCCGGTATTATGCTTGATTGGTGTTTTTAGTGGGAAATGTGTATAAATGCGGGTATTGGTACTAATATGGTGTTTTCCAATCTACATCCACTTGGACCCGACATACTTCTGCTTACAGAGACTAAGGCAAGAGAGTAGGTGCCTTCCTCTTCAAGTAAGGCGCCCAATAGAAGTAGGCACCTTCCTAAAACCGGAAGGTGCCCACGGAATACAAGCACCTCCCTGAATTCAGAAGGTGCCAACGGAAGAAGAGCGCCTCCCTACAACCGGAAGGCATCGACAGAAGACAAGCGCCTCCCTACAACCAGAAGGCGCCAACGGAAGACGAGTGCTTCCCTGCAACCGGAAGGCGCCAACAGAAGAAGAGTGCCTCCCTACAATCGGAAGACATCGACAGAAGACGAGCACCTCCCTACAATTGGAAGGTGCTAATGGAAGATGAGCGCCTCCCTGCAACCGGAAGGCACCTCCATGCCTTCATACTTTGCAAGATTTACCAAGTCAACTTTGACTGGTTGACCAAGGACTATGGAGGAGGTTGCACGTGAAGACAAAGGAGATCTATTTTAATCATGCATTTATTAAATAGAATAAAGTGTTTGTTATTATCAACCGATTGGCCGGTTGACATTTTAAAGTTCTTAAAGCATATTATTATTTTTAGGATGCATTAGTTTAGGATTTGTTGTTACGTACACCTAAGGATATTTATATTTATCCTTTTGGTGAACGAATATACTTTAAAATAGAAGAATAAAATATGTGTAGAATCAATTGTAACTAAATCACATCACGTGATTAAAATAGACTGATTTGTTATTGTAATGAGATCTGGCTACGCTTTATATAAAGATGCAGGCCAGATGAACAAAGGATATCAGAGATCAATGATTAGTTTTACATAGAACTTATTTTATTTTATTGTTTAATTAATTAAGAGTGCAACTCCTCTTATTCGAGCAAGCTCTACGTAGCTAGCCGGGTGGACTATCTACGGGAGCTTGGGCCCACTCCCTGCAGTAGTCCTCCCCTATTTTATTTGTGCATTTGCTTTATGTAGATTAGTTTACTACTTTATTTAATTTCAGTTGTGTGTATTTATTTCCTCGCATTTTATTTCCAACACTTTACTTTTTGTTTAATAATTTATTTATTTCATTTCCCGCACTTAGTTTATTTGGTTTGGATGGAATCCAATTACACAAACCTCCCCACCAAACCAAATAAGGTACAACCAGATTTTTTCTCCAACATTGCAGGCATATACTGTGCGTGACACTCATAAGTTTACGAACTTACCGGATTGATAATTTATGGAAGAGAAATGATAGAGAAATGAATTTCTGCTCACCATTGATATTTATTTGTAAATTGTGAAAGAATGGTATCTTCTTTGAAAATTGAAATCAATGAAAGAGAAATGACTAGAAATGTTTATTGTCATCTGATGCTAGTTTTGATTATTTGTGTTGATGCATTAAGTAATTTTGAATTATGTGGATGTAGTATGCTAGTTTTGATTATTTGTGTTGATGCATTAAGTAATTTTGAATTATGTGGATGCAGTAATATTATCTTTTGTGTTATATGAAATAATTTGAAATGACTAGAAATGCAGCATAGATATTTATATTGACACATAAATGATATATACAATACAAATCTACCAAAATTTTTGAAACTGTAGACTAATAATTCAATAACAATGCTTATGTAAAATTATATACAAAATATCCAATAACACATTTCTAAAATAAAAGATAATGCAGTGTTCTAATCAACATTATACAGGGGGCTATTCAAATAATCCAATTTCATTCAAATATATATTATCAATTAGAGGGTTATGCTATACAGAGTATCCAATGGAATTTATAATATCATATTATATGATTATTGGCATCAAAATTATACAAAGTATCCAATTTCATTTCTAATATCATATTATATGATTAATAACATCAAAATTACATTTATCAAATTACAATATAATCTCAATATTCCTTTCATTATAAATGCTGAAATCAAATAAAATCAAATGAAAGCATCCTCTCATTCTAATATGTGAAATAAAATCAAATGATAATATGTGAAATCAAATCAAATGAAAGCATCCTTGCATCATAATTATGGAAGCTGGAACAAACTCTTCTTAAATTGTACAAAATCATATGCACTCATACCCAAAATTTTTATCATCACAATATGATCAGTGTTACGATCATCCTCATCATCCTCAGTGTTCATTACACCTCTTCTCTCCACCATATATTTCCAGTGTGACAATGCTCTTTCATAATGAAACTTCTCCACCTCATAGGTCGACACATATACTCTCAAACAATTTTCCAAATTTTTGTCCAACCTATTTTTAACTTTAGATTTTACATATGATAATGCACTAAATGCCCTTTCATCTTCCATAGATCCTAAAATCATCGTTTGACATAATTCACATAAATAAAAATATTCACTCATAGTATGTTGTAAGATACTACTTGGATGTAATATTCTCCACAAAAGTGAAATATAACCTTTTTTATGATGGTTAGAGAGTTATGAAACTTAAGCAGACATTGTTGTTCCAAAATAGTTTGATTGTTTTGTCAAAAGATCTCTATTGAGAATGCCATTGATTTCAATACCATTGAATACCACACTTTTACTGAAATGGCTAGCAAGAATGACCATGTATTTTAGAAAAAAACCATTTGTAATCTGGTATTCATTACAAGGATCCCAAAACATTGGATTAACTACACCCATAGCCTCAAGCAATTCATCTCTTCGAAAATGATCTCTTATGTATTTTGTTAATGATTCTGCTATTTATTTTAGTTTAATTTTTGTATCATGTACAACCACATGAAATTTATTGTAGGTTATGGGCATTTTATGAACTTCATTTGTAGCTATATCCATTCATAGACCAAAATAATATAAAGGTATTTTCTTTCCATGGATATTAATACATAGATGATCATTTATATTGAACTTCAGAAAGCTCTATGGATCATTCACGTTTGTTAATGTTATCCAACTCTCAAAGATAGGATCCATAAAACGTTGACCATATGCGTACATCATATCAATATGCATGCAAATAATTTTTCTCTCTGATGCGGAGCCAAATTTTAACACACAGAAAAAGACTCAATTTTTATTCAGAAGCATGGAAAGATTACAATTTCGAACCATGGAAGATTTACACAGTACAAAAAAATGCCAACAGAAGCCGTAGTCTTCGTCTCTCCAGCCTACGCAATCCTTCGAAATAATCTCTTTTTATAATCACAGGTTCTTGCTGCAACCGCCGTTCGTAACCATCCCTGTAACCGCTGCAACGGTTCCCTGGAACTGCCTTAACGACTTCTGGAACTGTCAAATGTCATTCTGCAATGGTCCGCAAAAAAGTAGCATGTCGCGATATCGCGACATCTTTTTAACCCGCCTTCTCTTTCCTAGCCGGGTCACGAAAACGCGACATGTCGCGATATCGTGACACTTTTCTGCCTTTTGTTCTCTTTTGCCAATGTGTCGCGATATCGCGACACTTTTTCGTCCTTCGACCTTCTTTGTCCAGGTGTCGCGATATCGTGACACTTTCGTTTGCTCTCTCTTGCGTTCAAAGTTTGTCGCGATATCGCGACATCTTTTATGTCGCGATATCGTGACATCTGCATTTAGCTCTTGCTTTTGTTCTGATGTGTCGCGATATCGCGACAACCTTTATGTCGCGATATCGTGACACTTGAGTTTTGCTCTCGCCTTTGTTCGGAGGTGTCACGATATCGCGACAACCTTTATGTCGTGATATCGTGACACTTGAGTTTTGCTCTCGCCTTTGTTCGGAGGTGTCGCGATATCGCGACAACCTTTATGTCATGATATCGCGACACTTGAGTTTGCGCCCGTCGTTGTTCTGAGTTTGTCGCGATATCGTGACAACTTTTATGTCGCGATATCGTGACACCTTTCAACCTTAGAACATTTTTCACACTTAGAACATTTTTCTTGTTTCTTTTGTTTTTCTTTTTTTCGGTGATGCAAGATTGTTGTGCTGCCACTGGATGCTCCTGCATCAGACACCCAGGGTAGATTGAGAAGTGATCTTCACTTCTGGACGGTCAGAGGAAAACCCAGGTGATCAACCTCTGATTTGGACAACCAAGTGGCATCTTCGATAGGTCGGCCCTTCCACTTGACCAAATACTCCGAATATTGCCTGTTTTGGGTACTTCTGCCTTCGCGAGTGTCGAGTATGTCTTCAATTTCTTCTTTGTCTGGAGTGGATGCTGGAATGTTCCACAGATCCGGACTGGGTGGCTCGCTGCAACTTCCTTCATGATATTCGACCAAGTCTAAAATATTGAAAATAGGTGAAATATTCAGCTCACTTGGTAGATCTACTTCATAGGCATTTCTTGAATCTCGTTTACCTATGATCCGGCATGGTCCAAACCTCTTCATCTTCAGCTTATTGTAGGTTTTGGTAGGAAAACGTTCCTTGCGCAAGTGAACCATGACTTCATCTCCTATCTGGAATTCCTTGAAACGTCGCTTCTGATCTGCTCTGGCTTTGTACGTAGCATTCATTTTACTGATATGCTGTTGGACCTCTTCATGTAAATTCTTCATGTGTGTTGCAAAGTCTTCAGCTTCAACACTGCGCTTTTCTCCTTTATCTATCGGCCTCAACTCAGAAGCGTTTCTCGGGCTGTTCCCATGCACTATCTGGAATGGGGATTTACCAGTACTACGATTGACAGAATTATTGTAAGCAAACTCTGCCTGTGGTAAAATCAGATCCCATCCCTTGGGTTTATCTCCTACCAGACATCGTAGAAGATTACCCAAACTTCTGTTGACTACTTCGGTCTGTCCATCAGTCTGTGGGTGGTACGCAGAACTGAATTTCAATTCTATTTTTAGCTTCTTCCACAGAGTTCGCCAGAAATAACCCACAAATTTGGTATCTCTATCCGAGACAATGCTTTGGGGTAGACCATGAAGTCGTACTACCTCCTTGAAAAACAAGCCTGCAATATGAACAACATCACTTGTCTTCTGGCATGGAATAAAATGGGCCATCTTTGAAAACCTGTCAACAACAACAAAAATGGCATCATTTCCGCGTTGTGTCCTTGGCAGACCAAGAACAAAATCCATACTGATGTCCTCCCATGGTCTCTCTGGTACAGGCAATGGCTGGTACATTCCTGTATTCTGGCTGACTCCTTTCGCCATCTGGCACACTCTGCAACCCTGCACAAATTTGGTCACATCCGGCTGCAACTGCGGCCAATGGTAATTCTCACTAACGAGAGCAATGGTCTTATCTCGACCAAAATGCCCTGCTAGTCCTCCGCTATGTTTCTCTTTGATCAAATTTTCCCTCATGGAACTTCGTGGAATGCACAACTGGTTCTTCCAAAACAGCATCCCATCTTGGATCATAAAATCCAACCACTTAGTGCGATCCATAGTAGTAGGAGACAAACATGCCATCCATGCCTCTGCAAAATCTGGATCTGTTGGGTATAAACTCTTGAGTTCATCAAACCCAACAACTTGCACTCTCATTTCTATCAACAAATTATGCCTTCTACTCAAGGCATCTGCAACTCTATTAGATTTGCCACTTCTATGCTTCAGGACAAAGGTATAACTCTGCAGGAATTCAACCCACTTCAAATGTCGCTGGTTAAGTTTACCTTGACTATTTATATACTGCAAAGCTTGATGGTCAATATATAAAACAAACTCTTTGGTTAGCAAATAATGTCTCCATTTCTTAAGAGCCTGAATGATAGCATAGAATTCTTGATCATAAACAGAGTATTTCTTTCTAGCATCATTTAATTTTTCACTAAAGTATGCAACAGGTTTACCTTCTTGGCTCAATACAGCTCCAATGGCACTGCCACTGGCATCACAGTCAACCTGAAACACTTTATTAAAATTTGGAAGTGCCAGAATGGGCTGTTCTATCACTTTCTTCTTCAATATGTCCATACTGGTACCTGCCTTGGCAGTCCACTTAAATTCTCTCTTATCCCCTCTCATAGTTTCTGTTAGGGGTGCACAAATACTGCTAAAGTCTCTAATAAACTTTCTATAGAAACTTGCAAGACCATGAAATGATCTTACCTCTGTTACATTCCTTGGGGCAGGCCATTCAATGATAGCCTTCACCTTTTCAGGATCCATTTTTAGACCCTCCTCTGAGATGACAAATCCTAGGTATATCAACTCTTTCTGTACAAAACTGCACTTCTTCAAATTTATCAACAACTGCTCCTCTCGTAGCTTTTCAAAAACTGTCCGAACATGCAACAAATGCTCATCCAATGTTTTACTAAAAATTAGAATATCATCCAGATAAACTATCACGAAATTTTCCAGGAAGTCTCGCAATACCTCATTCATCAGCCTCATGAATGTACTGGGTGCATTAGTTAATCCAAATGGCATAACTAACCACTCATACAAACCCTCTTTGGTTTTGAAGGTTGTCTTCCACTCGTCACCCTCTCGAACACGTATCTGATGATATCCACTTTTTAAATCAATCTTAGTGAAGTATTTAGCTCCACTCAAACAGTCCATTATATCATCCATTCTAGGTAATGGAAATCGATACTTAATGGTAATCTTGTTAATGGCCCTTGAATCAGTGCACATTCTCCATTCTCCACCCTTCTTCGGTGCTAGTACTGCAGGTACTGCACAAGGACTCAAACTTGCTCTAATCAACCCCTTCCGCAACAACTCATGAACCTGTCGGTTCAACTCTTCATTCTCTATAGGAGACATTCTATGGGCGGCCTTATTGGGTAAGCTAGATCCTGGCATTAAGTCAATCTGATGACTAATCTTCCTCATTGGCGGTAAACCCTCAGGCACATTGTCTGATATAATATCAAGAAATTCTGCTAATAGATGTTCAACTTCTGCTGGAATGTCAGTAGTATCTTCTCTCTTTACAGTAGGAATTAATGCATAACACATTGAATCCCTCTTTAGACCATCCAAAAATTTTTTGCCATCTACTAAACAAATTCTAGCATTATTGCATACCTTTTCCTCAACCTCCTTCAATGGCTTCAATTTGTGGCGTACTCCATATTTTGTCAGGGAATAGGTATTTGCATGCCCATCATGCGCTGCACGTCTATCAAATTGCCATGGTCTTCCCAGCAACAAATGGCAAGCATCCATCGACAAAATATCACACAGGACCTCATCCTGGTATCTTCCAATTTGAAACTTGACCAAGCATTGTTCACTGACCAATGCTCTATGGTCCTTCTGCAACCACGCAATCCGGTATGGATGCGGGTGCTGCCTTCTTTCTAGCTTTAACTTAGTTACCATTTCCTTAGAAACCAAATTATCTGTACTACCATTATCAATAATAATATTACAGATTTTACCTAAACATTTGCACCTCGTGCGAAACAGGATTTTTCGTTGGTCTGGTTCCCTCTCTTCGTTCAACAAGGTTCTCCTTGTGATCATCACTTCTCCTCGCTCTGCTTCTTTAGAGTGCTCAGATTCAACACCATCCTCAACAACCGCAGCTCGAGCATTTGCTTCAGGCCTTCTATTCGGTGCTTCTTGGTGTTGGGGACACTCATATGATCGATGCCCCTCTTCCCCGCAATTGAAGCAGGTTCCACGAAATCTTCCTCTTCCATATCCGCGTCCACCTCTACCTCTTCCCCTTTGATAATCATTGTTCTGATTATGGGGACGGTATGCATTCTCCTCCTTCTGTTCCTGGTGATTGCTTGTTTCACCAGTCTTCTACGGGCCATCATATTTACCTCCACTGGTTCTGCCACCAGTTCTTCCACCATGACCTCTTCCTCTTTGTTTACTGTCAAATCTACGGTTCAGTTTCTCTTCCACTTTTAGAGCAAACTGGTAAGCATCTTCAATGGTGCTCATTCGAACCAAACTCAATTCTTCTTGTACGTTGGTTCTTAACCCATTAATGTAACGGGCTACTCTCTCTTTATTTGCTTTCGTATGGCCGGTTCTGATGGAAATTTTAAAAAATTCCTCTGTATATTCTTTAACAGACTTGCTGGACTGTCGCAAACTCTGCATTTTTCTCAATAGATCTAATTCGTAATCTTCCAAATAAACTATCATTTTAGTTTTTCAACCATTCGATCCCACCTGGTGATCTTTTCTTTTCCTCTACGATTTCGTTCCAACTGCACTCCTTTCCACCATATGCCAACATGGCCTTTCAACTTTGTTCTTGCAAATTTTATTCGATTTGGATCTTCAACCTCCTCATATTCGAAATATTCCTCCATATCGTTAATCCAGTCAATCAATTCTTCTAGATTTAAATTTCTAGAATATGTGGATACGTCAATCTTTGACCTTTTCCCAATTTGAGAAATGGCTTTAATCATTCGAGCTTCTGTAGAACTCATCGCTTCTTCTTCTTCTTCAGACGGGTCATCAACTCCGCAAGCTTCATCATCGCTCTGGTCTTCTCCTCTTGGCTCTACTCCTCTACGCAATTCTTCCTGTAGGGCCTGCACTTGCCTCTGCAATGCTCGAAAGTCTCCTTCAGGAACTACGTTCCTTCCAGCACCATGATTTCTTCGCGGTGGCATTCTTCTTCACTTTTTTTTAGAACCCTTAACCCTAGATCCTGGTGCAAGCTGCCTCACGTTCGGCGCTCTGCTTACACACTCAGAATCTTCTCGCTCTGATACCACTTGATGGGGAGCCAAATTTTAACACACAGAAAAAGACTCAATTTTTATTCAGAAGCATGGAAAGATTACAATTTCGAACCATGGAAGATTTACACAGTACAAAAAAATGCCAACAGAAGCCGTAGTCTTCGTCTCTCCAGCCTGCAATCCTTCGAAATAATCTCTTTTTATAATCACAGGTTCTTGCTGCAACCGCCGTTCATAACCGTCCCTGTAACCGCTGCAACGGTTCCCTGGAACTGCCTTAACGACTTCTGGAACTATCAACTGTCGTTCTGTAACGGTCCACAAAAAGTAGCATGTCACGATATCGTGACATCTTTTTAACCCGCCTTCTCTTTCCTAGTCGGGTCGCGAAAACGTGACATGTCGCGATATCGTGACACTTTTCTGCCTTTTGTTCTCTTTTGCCAATGTGTCACGATATCGCGACACTTTTTCGTCCTTCGACCTTCTTTGTCCAGGTGTCGCGATATCGCGACACTTTCGTTTGCTCTCTCTTGCGTTCAAAGTTTGTCGCGATATCGCGACATCTTTTATGTCGCGATATCACGACATCTGCATTTAGCTCTTGCTTTTGTTCTGAGGTGTCGCGATATCATGACAACCTTTATGTCGCGATATCGCGACACTTGAGTTTTGCTCTCGCCTTTGTTCGGAGGTGTCGCGATATCGCGACAACCTTTATGTCGTGATATCGCGACACTTGAGTTTTTGCTCTCGCCTTTGTTCGGAGGTGTCGCGATATCGCGACAACCTTTATGTCGCGATATCGCGACACTTGAGTTTGCGCCCGCCGTTGTTCTGAGTTTGTCGCGATATCGCGACAACTTTTATGTCGCGATATCGCGACACCTTTCAACCTTAGAACATTTTTCACACTTAGAACATTTTTCTTGTTTCTTTTGTTTTTTTTTTTTTTCGGTGATGCAAGATTGTTGTGCTGCCACTGGATGCTCCTGCATCACTCACCATGATGAAATCCACAATATAAATCGATGTTTATTGTGTAATTTTGATCAAAGTATTCATTTCTTCCAACATTGGAAGAATACCACACAATGTGAGAAGTGTTCAAAGTCACTCATTCAAAATAGTAAATCTTTAGCCTTATCAACTACCCTACGATTTGCATACATAAACCCCATCAAGGATTGATATTATTTGAAAACTCTACATATCGATTGATACATCGAAATCCACCTAGTATCCACATATTTTAATTGTTTTTTACCTTTAGTAACTCCTAGTGCAAACTGTTTAAACTCTAAAAATATTTTTGGACTGCGCAAAAAATAATCATTAATTTCATGAACAAGCTCTTCCACTCTCGCAACATTTGTAAATGGATCCACAATTTTGTATGCAAGATTTATTTTGTGAGCCATGCAATGAATAGGGATCAAATATGGGGTAACAGATGTTTGTAGTCTAATGCAAAGACCATTCCTATGTTCTTGCATTGTAGCAGCACCATAAGCTCTAACACATATTAACTTAGTGGCTATTTCTATTTCATTCATTCCTACTATTTCCTTTAAACTAGAAACAACAACATTGTAAATATTTTCTACATTGCAATTTTCCACCATCTTGCATAATGCAAGTAAATGAGGTTGCCTTAAATAATTTTCTAATGTGTAAACATGCATGCAAATCCAAGATGTGTTAACAATAGTCACCTCATCAATTGAAATTGAAATGAATTTATCCCTTTTAACTTACTCTTTGAAGTCATCCTACTCAACCAATAATAGACATTTTACCATTTTCCACCCACTTAGATCTGACCAATCGGCACTGGGTAAGTTTTGCATATCAACTTGTTGAAATAGAGATTTATAATCAATGAAATTAGACATAGTTCTACCTTTTTTAAGAATAGATAATACAACAATAAACTGTAAACTTTTTGAAGATAAAGTTAACTTATTCATTATTGAAATTGGGCTTGAATCATTGCACATTTCTCAACCAAAGTTTTCTTTTGTTTCATTTCTTTATCATATTCTTGTGCATATCTTATATGTGCACACTCTAATGTATCCTCCCACCTATAATGTTTTTGGTATTGGTTAGTCACCTTTTTTTGTTTTGATATAAACCTTTCCACAATGTTTTTCTACTGTATCTTTCTTAAGTTGCAATCTATGATCCTTTCCATAACTCCAATTTTAAATTACGCATCCCAATTTTGTTATTTCCTCACTACTATTCTCTGGCATCACTGGCTCAATAAATGGAAATTCTACTATCCAATCAGACAGAAATAATCTATTAATTATCCACCTAGATAACCTTGCATGTTTATGTTTTTTAGGTGAATATTCTCCGAAAGCAGGGATTGCATAAGAACTATTATTTTCTTTTCCACTTGGCATGGTAGATTTAGGAATCTCTTCATGTTTTTGTTGTATTTTATTAAGAATATTTTCATCTGTGGAATTTTCATTAACGAGGATATGTGGAAGTGGAGGCATAACAAGGTCAACGGTGTTTTCTATAGAGATAATACTAGTGTCAATAGTAGGTTCATTATCACTATGGAATTTAAAAGCATACCTTCAACAGATAAAAAAAGGACAAATCCATCAACCAAAAGTCATACTTATTTATGAATGCAAAAGTTATATATAAAATTAACAATGTAAAAAAATTAACTAGTAAGTAAAGGTGTTCATATCTTCAATTTGTGCAGATGTTGGTGGCTGACCGGATTTCGAAATATTATGAAATTATTTGAGAATACTCTTATTTTCTAAAGACTAGCCTCCCTTCTTTCCACTACCAGCAGTTGAAATTTTACCTGTATGAACAAAAGATTAACATGAACAATGAACATCATTTTTAAAAATGAAAATAATTGGTATAAAATATCACTACTGCTATAGACAACAAAATATCTATCCCAAGAATATTTATCCCCAGTAGAATAAACCTCCTTATTGAGTGTCCATGAATAAAATATTAAAAAAGGAAAATTCATGGTAAAATAAACTTATTGGTAAATGGTGATCCCTGTATTTCAGTTAGCTACTATCAATCACCTTAAGCTAGTTACCTTTTTCCAGTCACCTTATGCCACTCACCTTCTACAACTCGCCTTACTCTAGTCACCTTATACAACTCACATTATGCCACTCACCTTCTACCAGTCGCCTTCTTCTAGTCGCCTTCTACCAGTCACCTTATGCCAGTTACCTTATTCCAGTCGCCTTATGCCACTCACCGTATGCCACTTTCCTTATGCCACTTGCCTTATGCCACTCATCTTATACCACTTGCCTGATGCCACTCACTTTATACCACTCACCTGATGCCACTTGCCTTATGCCACTCATCTTATGCCACTCGTATTATGCCACTCGCCTTCTGCCACTTGCATTCTTCCACTCACCTTTTACCACTCGCCTTATGTCAGTTTCCTTCTGCCAGTTGCCTTATGCCACTCACCTTCTACCACTCGCCTTCTACCATTCATATTTTGCCAGTCACCTTCCACCAATCATGGACTCATGTTTTGTTTGTCGTCTACATTCTATCACTCGCTATCCAAAATAATTAATGTTATAATTGTATGAGAGTCATTGTTAGGGTTAGCTATATATAATGGGGTACAAGGGGCGAATTGGGTGGGATATTTTTTATTTTTTATGAATTTAAGGAAAAATTGAGTTGGAAAACATTATGATAGCATGGCAAATTTACCCTTAAAAAATTGGATCCCAAAATTTTTAGGTGAATGGGCCAACCTATATGGTCCCAAAATTTACAAAAATTAGCATTGTGAAAATTTGAATATTCGTGCTAAATTGTGAAATTCGTCGCTGTGCATAACCTTGGCAACAACTCATATAAAATTAAGAGTTGCCTTCAATATGTAAAAGTCTATAAAAGCCTCACCAATAATTATGTTAATGAATTGGCAAGCAATTCTATATTAAAACATTATATCCCATTTATTCAAGTTATTTCAAACCACAAAAAGTATTCTCGCATTGCCACTTGAACACAATTAGATCAAATTATTTATGAAATAATTTTATCTAATTGTAGAGAAGTAGAGACTAATATTTTCAAAAAGTATTAGAGAAATAGTGGGAATTTTCTCTTCCAGACTATTGATTGGAGGTTTTACATCCAATGATTCTAGGTGTTCTTCCATTAAATCAACAAAGTCTTTCCATGTGTTTGTAGAATAATATGAAATATTGATCATGTATAAGAGGTAGAGGCATTGGGTTTTGTATTTGTGTCCCATGGCCCATTATTTTCATAGTTATAGCAAAGTCCCTTGGCTTTGTGATTGGACATCTCCTCTGATGTTAACCTATTAACCATTGAAGCTTTTGGGGTATTTTTATTGGTGGGTGTAAAAGTTATATTTTGAAACATAGGGGTTGGAAAGACTTCCTTTGTGCATGCAATTTATTCCTTGTAAGTTTTTCTAGCTTAATGGCCATCATATAAATGGTTGGTTTATGAATTTTCACCTCATCCATTATCTCTTCCTTAAGCCCACTAATAAAATAACTCTTAAAAATGCATCAAGAAGGGTTTTAGTTCTATTGGGCAACTTTTGAAAAGTAATAATATACTTAGGTACAATGTCTATTTATCTCAACTTAGTGAGTGTTGTAGTAAAGTATTCAAATTTAGATGGACCAAACCAACTAAGAATTTATCTCTTGAAATGTGTCTAACCAAGATTGGGAAGTTTTTTTCTCAACCATTGGTTCCAAGGTAGTGCTTCCAAGTCAAAAGGAAATGCAATTATAAAACTCCTTTGGTCAAATAGAGTTTCATGTAGCTCATACCCTTGCTCAATATTAATCAACCAACTTTGTGGCTTTATCCCATTAGACCATGGAAAATATATTTCAGTAAGTCATGGAGTTATACCTTTATTGCTTGATTGTCATTTACTGTTCTCTTCAATAATGATTCTAGAATAATTAGGATGATCAATAGTTTTTCTCTTTTGAGAATTTGGAATGTTCTCACTAGACCCATCAAAATTTGGATTTCTAATCTTGAGCACCTCAATGTCCTAACTCATATTATCCTACTTATGTTGGCAATTTGATAGCATTGTAATATGAGAATATAGTTGATCCTTGATATCCATGATGGCATCTAGTTTGGAAAATTGTTCCTCCATATTCTTTAATTTGACCTCCATTGCTTGTTAACGGATATTTGACGACATTGAATAAAAAATAAAAATATCATTTTTAGTAGTTACTATTTTTAACAAGGGTTTCAAAATAGTGTGTGGGTTTTATATACCAATCTGATCATCTTGAAGAGACAATCATAATGGGATATATCCCAAAAATGACAATTTTTGGCAACCTGGACTACTAATTTTAGTAAGGGTCTAGAAAATTGTTTGGGTGCTATATATAAAAATGATTAACTCAATGAGAGGATCATAATGAGTTATATCCCAAAATGATATTTTTGAACAGTATAGATTTTTTTTTGTTGTAGGGGTTCTCAAGTGGCGTATTTTCTCCCAATATTTCTAAATTTCACTTTTTCTATCTTGTAAGATTTGCTACTAATATGGTGGGTAGGGAGGATATGGATTCTAGGTTAGAGTTTGTGTAATCTCCATAGCACTCTATTATACCATCGTGATGAACATTAGTGCTTGGACCAATATTTTAGGCCACTACACAAGGAGGATTTCACACATACCCTTGAGTACACTACATGCCTCTCTTAAAGTATAGGACGGTAATCTTGTTAAGTGTTGTTCTTGGTGCACTATGAATTTTACATAGTCAACTGGATTCCTATATATGAAGGTTTGACTATGGGTTCATATAGAGGTCTCTTGAGATATCCAAAGATACATGGGAGATCAAATCCATGTAAAAGTGTTATCTAAGGCCTAGGTATTTTAGCCTAATTGCCTCTCAATTCAGTAGACACTTTATGAGTAATCTAACTTATCCAATAATGATAGCTCATTTGTATGATTTTAAAATATTCAAAATAGCATTTCTAACATATAGACCTAGGATAAGTAAAAAATATATGCTCATAGAAGAAGCTTAGCAAGCCCTAAAAAGGGCTTTGATACTACTTGTAATGCATCTCTTCTACTCAAGACAATATTTTACCTCAAATCCTTTGTGCAATGTTGAACTAAGATAATAAATTCAATGCCAAGGATAACATAACCATGATTCACATAATATTAATGAAAGCAACTTTTATTTTGGTAATAAAAACATACATGCATGAATCATAAGAACCGTATTTGTAGGAATCCAAAATGAGAAATTTTACTATCATAGAAATATTTGAGGGGGAAACCTACTTACAAAATATGTAAATTTTTCTCTAACCCATGAGAGTTACATCTTTCTCATTTTATAACATTTGTAGGAATATTTCATGACATATTATGAAAATATTCTTGATTCACCTAATTTATAGCACTTACATTCATAATAATGGCAATTACATTCATAATGAACAGTTACATTCATAATACTAATGGTTACATTCATAATTTTATGACAACAAAGAGATTCTATGACAAAGTAGTTATATACAAGATTCTATGATAATAGACTCTCCTAAATTAACAAGTGATCTATTTCTAACTAAATACATGGTCCACCTTATGACAATAACATATACATCAATGTCTTACAAGTGTTGGGTATATAACACACTAGCCCATCACCAATTAGTTTCAAAATATTTGCCAAGAAATTGAACATAAGTATCCACCAATCAGGCCCACTCCCTTAATCACCCCTTCTTATAATATTTTGGATCTCTTGCATATTTGTAGTTCACTTAGGATAAAAATCCAAAAGGAATGGGTGATTCATAATTATTTTGTTTGGATACACGTAGATCAATAAAGTTATGTGTACTTATATAGTCAATAAGAGTTATGACCTATTATCCTTTTAAGTACTCGATCACTTTCATTATGTAGAGTGGAAAATTTTGCTAAATCATGCATTGTGATTTCTAGTGGGGAGTCCTTTGAATTTGCTATTTGTTTTGATGTTTACCTCTCTTGAGGATTCTCCTCTTCCTATGAATATATTGTGGTTGATGTTTCATCTAGATCTAGCACATACAATTTTTATTGCACACACTTATGCACTTGAGAATACTTTTCATCATAATTAAAATGTAACCCTTAGGCCCTTTTTTTTTTTGTGGAAAACATTCAAAAAGGGATCCCACTTTTGGGTAAGACCCAAGGAGGCAGGGGTATCCATTCCGCCAAAAACGCCAAGGAATCGGACCTGGCCTACCACCTTTGACATACTCAAGGAGCAAACAAACACACAAAACCAAATTAAAAAAAGTAAATAACAACAAAAATAATAAAATAAAATAAAAAACATGCTCCTTGAGTGTGTCAAAACCAAAAGCACAACCAAACACGCACAATAAGATAAAAGAAACCACAACACAAACCACATAAAAAAACACAAGAACCACATAACAAAACACAAGAACCACATAACAAAACACAAACAAGACAAAAACAACAGAATACTACAAAGACATAACCTAAAAAAACATGAAAAATAAACACAACCAAAACCTAAAATAGTTGGTGATTTGGTCGTCGGACTTGTCATGACCTTGGGTGAAAAATGTGGTTGAGATTGAGAAAATTTAGTGATACAAAATTGAGCCTTGAATTTTTCTTTTGCTAATTTTGCCAATTGTATTGCTTGGTATAACATTTATGGCCTTACCGTTTAAATCTCAGCTCTAATATCATCCTTTAAACAATTTACAAAATAACTTTGAAATAAATTGACACTAAAACCAGTGGTATGATTGGCCAGTTTCTCAAACTAAGTTTGGTACTCTCAAACAGTTGAACTTTATTTCAATTTTGTAAGGGAGCTAATAAAATCATCAAACTCACTAGGACCAAAGAAAGTGAATAGATGCTTCTCAAAATATTTCTATAGGAGGAATTCTTTGGAGTCCATAATTTATGGCGCTTGACACTCCTAAATATTAGAATATAATAATTTAATTTTAGGAGGTGATTTAAACATAACTCTCTCGAGCAGTGAAGTGTGGGGTTTTACTACTAGAATTGATCAAGTAGCTAATTACTTCATCCAAACATTTGTATCCAAAGGGCTGGTAGACCTAGTGCCTATAAAATCTATTTTTACTTGGAGAAACATGAGGATATGAGTTGATAGAGTTTCTTAGAGACTAGATAGATTATTAGTAGCAGAGAGTTTGGTAAATGGCACTTAAAAATTGAAGTCTTGAATTGAAGTTGGAGGATACTATGATCACTCCCTTATCATGTTTATTATAACAAAAGAGGATAAAATGCCACATTGCCCTTTTAAATTCAATTCTAAGTGGCTAAAAGATGATAAATTTGTAACACTAGTCAAATCAGAATGGGTGAAGTTTGATCCTAGTTTGAGAGAATCTGCTAGTATACAATTTGTATCAAATCTAAAATGTATTAAGGCAGTAGTGGTTTAGTGGGTCCATAAAATAAAACTGAATGATGAGCAAAAACTCAGGGATATTGAGGAGGATCTTGTAGTGTTTCTAGTAGATGGATTTGAAAAATAAATGGGTGAGAAAATAAGGCTTAAGTATAAAAGTTTAGAACAAGAGAAGAGAAGATTGTTGGCAGATAGAGAATTACAATGGAGGCTCAAAAATAGAGAACTATGGATTGCAAGTGGGGATAAGGAACACTAAATTTTTCATAGCTTTGGAAATCATATAAAAGAAAAAAATACAAATTGAGAGCTATAGGGACAATATAGAAGTAAAGCCTCCTCCTTTAAAGGAATAACTAACATGGTTGTAAGGCATTTCGGTCAACTATACAAGGATCCTAGTCAAGTTAATATAGTTGAACTAGTTAAAATAGCTTCTCTCTTTACTAGATTTATATAAGAGGAAGCCAACGATGAGTTGATTAAGGAAGTCTCAAAGGAGGAGCTCAAAGTTGTTTTAACCTCCTTCTATAAATATAAGAGTCTAGGACCTGATAGGTGGATTGTGAAATTAATTCTAGGGCTCTATTGGAGTCTAGCCTACTCAAGGTTGTAGAGGAGTCAGGATAAAAGTAAGGGTAAATGTTGTCTTCAACACTACCTCATTTGCTCTTATTCTAGAAAATGACAATCCTCTTCCTTTGATGATTTCAATACCATCTCTTTGTGTAACTATGTGTATAAAATCATAGTAAAAATAATTGCATCAAGTATAAAAAGGTTCTTCTCTACTTCTATATCTATTGAGCAATTCAATTTCCTGCATGATAGATATATTCATGAAGCAATTGGTGTTGCGTAGGAAAGTTTTCATACCATAAAATCAAAGAAATTACTAGTAATGGTGATGAGGTTGGATCTCTCCAAGATTTTTGACAGCTTAAATTTGCTATATTTAAGAATGATACTTATCATTTTGTGTTTAATGTGTAGATGATTAATTGGATTATAGGACGTATTTGTTCTATTTCTTTTGCAATTATGATTAATGTGTTAGCCTCTCAATTCTTCAAAGCTTATTAGGGGACTAGACAAGGTTGTCCCTTGTCACCACTATTATTTATTTTGGTGTCTAAGGGATTAATTAGGTATATTATAGAATCCAAGATGGAATGACCAATAAAGGGAATTAGAATAGGTCAAACAATGGAAGTCACCCATCTACTTTTTGTATATGATGTTCTCCTTTTCATAGATGGAATAGTATGAGTTGCAAAGAAGTTAAAACAATATTTAGATATTTTTTATCTAGAAATAGATATGCAAATTATTACACAAGTCAATAATCTCTTTTAACTATATGTATCATAATCAAAATATAATAATAGGTTAGTTTTTCTCCTTTAATATACTTGATCTTCAAGAGGGGTTTAAATATTCAGGGTTCTTTTCAAAATCCAATGACTACACTAAGCAAGACTGTAATTAGTTGATAAAGAAGATGGAATGAAGAATTAGTATATGGTTCAACAAATGGCTCTCTTTAGGGGAATATTGACTTTGGTCAAGTTTGTGTTGGAGGTAATACTAGTATATTGGAAATCTTTGGCTCATATACTAGGAGGTTTGGAAAAAAATAGATAGTTAAGCTATAGGTTCTTATGAAAAAGGAAAAGGTAAAGGGAAGATATTCCCTTTGTAAAATGTCAATCCTTAGCCAAGCCCAAGGAAAATGAAGTATGGGGATATAAGAATGTTTTCCTATTTAGTAAGGCTCTAGTAGCAAAGTGTGTTTGGAAGATAATATTGAAGGAAGGCTTATGGAATAATATCCTACATGAAAATTATTTAGATGCACTCATAGTTGAGGAGTGGATAAGGTCCCAAATGAAGCAAACACATAATATTTTAATTTGTTGGAAGGCAATGATTTATACCTTTTATATTGTATGTGATTAGCTTACCTGGAAAATAGGGGACGGTTCAAGTATAAGACTAGGATTAGACACTTGGATTGGTTGTGGTGATATGCACAAACTACTAAATAATGTAATTCAAACCCTAAGAGTTAAAGGGATTACAAATATTTCCCAAGTAGTTGACCCATAATGTTCTACAAATTGAAGTCAAGAAAGGAAGAAATTAATAGTGTTAGGGCTTTAGGTCCAGGAGGCACACCAATGGAAAGAATATGTGGGGAGACTTAAAGTTGGACATATGAAGTTGTGAGAAAAAATTGATCAATTGGTCTAGAAAAATAATAGAGCTACAGAGAAGTACAGTCCAAATTTGGGATATAAGACTCTATTTGAAGATAGCAATGACAACCCAACATGGTGGTTGAAGAAGTTTATCAAATATAGGGGCCTGGATTTCGAGGTTGTATTGAAAGAAAATGAGAAAGAGCTGAATGCACCTTTTAAATAAGATCAAATGAAGGAAGAAAGTTCATTGTTATCAGGGATCAACACTACATCTAAAAGTTTGGTTAGGGCTAGTGCATTAGAAGAAAATAATATTGAGATAGATGAAGGTGGACCTTCAAGAACCATGGAAAAAGAATATAAATTTGTTGTTTTAAATTTGAAGTGAAACAAAAACTCTTTGATATTATTTATAAATTGTGAAAGAATGGTACCTTTCTTGAAATCAATGAAAGAGACAATTTTCGAAAAATTTGTATTATATTTTTGAAATTTTGTTTTAAATATTGTTATATTTTGATTCTTTGTGTTGATGTAGAAGTTTGTTGTTTTTAATTTGAAGTGAAAAAAAAATGTTTGATATTTATTTTTAAATTGTGAAAGAATGGTATCTTTTTTGAAAATTGAAATCAATGAAATAGAAATGACTAGAAATGTTTATTGTCATCGTATGCTAGTTTTGATTATTTGTGTTGATGCATTAAGTAATTTTGAATTATGTGGATGCAGTATGCTAGTTTTGATTATTTGTGTTGATGCATTAAGTAATTTTGAATTATGTGGATGCAGTAATATTATATTTTGTGTTATATGAAATAATTTGAAATGACTAGAAATGCAGTATAGATATTTATTTTGACACATAAATGATATATACAATACAAATATACCAAAAATTTTGAAACTTTAGACTAATAATTCAATAACAAGGCTTATGTAAAATGATATACAAAATATCCAATAACACATTTCTGATATAAAAGATAATGCAGTGTTCTAATCAATATTATACATGGGTCTATTCAAATAATCCAATTTCATTCAAATATACATAATCAATTAGAAGGCTATGCTATACAGAGTATCCAATGGCATTTATAATATCATATTATATGATTATTGACATCAAAATTATACAAAGTATCCAATTGCATTTCTAATATCATATTATATGATTAATAACATCAAAATTACATTTATCAAATTACAATATAATCTCAATATTCCTTTCATTATAAATGCTGAAATCAAATAAAATAAAATGAAAGCATCCTCTCATTCTAATATGTGAAATAAAATCAAATGATAATATGTGAAATCAAATCAAATGAAAGCATCCTTGCATCATAATTCTGGAAGCTGGAACAAACTCTTTTTAGATTGTACAAAATCATCTGCACTCATACCCAAAATTTTTATCATCACAATCTTATCAGTGTTACCATCATCCTCATCATCCTCAGTGTTCATTACACCTCTTCTCTCTACCATAGATTTCCAATGTGACAATGCTCTTTCATAACGAAACTTCTCCAACTCATAGGTCGACACATATACTCTCAAACAATTTTCCAAATTTTTGTCCAACCTATTTTTAACTTTAGATTTTACATATGATAATGCACTCAATACCCTTTCATATTCCATAGATACTAAAATCATCGTTTGACATAATTTATATAAATGAAAATATTCACTCATAGTATGTTGTAAGATACTACTAGGATGTAATCTTCTCCACAAAAGTGAAATATAACCTTTTTTATGATGGTTAGAGAGTTGTGAAACTTAAGCAAACATTGTTGTTCCAAAATAGTTTGATTTTTTTGTCAAAAGATCTCTATTGAGAATGCCATTTATTTCAATACCATTGACTACCACACTTTTACCGAAATGGCTAGCAAGAATGACCATGTATTTTAGAAATAAACCATTTGTAATCTGGTATTCATTACAAGGATCCCAAAATATCAGATTAACCACACCCATAGCCTCAAGCAATTCATCTCTTCAAAAATGATCTCTTATTTCTTTTGTTAATGACTCTGCTAGTTTAATTTTTGTATCATGTACAACTACATGAAATCTATTGTAGGTTATGGGCATTTGTTGAACTTCATTTGTAGCTATATCCATTCATAGAACAAAATAATATAAAGGCATTTTCTTTCCATGGATATTAATACATAGATGATCATTTATATTGAACTTCTGAAATCTCTATGGATATTTCACGTTTGTTAATGTTATCCAACTCTCAAACATGTGATCCATAAAATGTTGACCATATTTGTACATCATATCAATATGCATGCAAATTTGTTTTCTCACCCTGATGAAATCCATAATATAAATCGATATTTCTTGTGTAATTTTGATCAAAGTATTCATTTCTTCCAACATTGGAATAATACCACACAATGTGAGAAGTGTTCAAAGTCACGCATTCAAAATAGTAAATCTTTAGCCTTATCAACTACCCTATGATTTGCATACATAAACCCCATAAAGGATTGATATTCTTTGAAAACTCTAAATATTGATTGATACATCGAAATCCACCTAGTATCCACATATTTTAATAGTTTTTTACCTTTAGTAACTCCTAGTGAAATTTTTTTAAACTCTAAAAATATTTTTGGACTGCACGAAAAATAATCATGAATTTCATGAACAAACTCTTCCACTCTCGCAACATTTGTAAATGTATCCACAATTTTGTATGCAAGATTTATTTTGTGAGCCATGCAATTAATATGGATCAAATATGGGGCAACAAATGTTTGTATTCCAACAGAAATACCATTCCTATGTTCTTGCATTGTAGCAGCAACATAAGCTCTAACACATATTAACTTAGTGGCTATTTCTATTTCATTCATTCCTGTTATTTCCTTTAAACTAGAAACAACAACATTGTAAATGTTTTCTACATTGCAATTTTCCACCATCTTGCGTAATGCAAGTAAATGAGGTTGCCTTAAATGATTTTCCAATGTGTAAGCATACATGCAAATCCAAGATGTGTTAACAACAATCACCTCATAAATTAAAATTGAAATGAATTTAGCCTTTTTTACTTTCTCTTTGAGGTCATCCTACTCAACCAATGAGAGACATTTTACCATTTTCCAACCACTTCGATCTGACCAATGGGCACTGGGTAAGTTTTGCATATCAGCTAGTTGAAATAGAGATTTATAATCAATGAAATTAGACATAGGTATACCTTTTTTAAGAATAGAGAATACAACAATAAATTGTAAACTTTTTGAAGCTAAAGTTAACTTATTTATTATTGAAATTGGGCTTGAATCGTTGCACCTTTCTCAACCAAAGTTTAATTTTGTTTCATTTATTTATCATATTCTTGTGCATATCTTATATGTGCACACTCTAATGCATCCTTCCACCTATAATTTGTTTGGTATTGGTCAATAACCTTTTTTTGTTTTGATATAAACCTTGCCACAATGTTTTTCTACTTTAGCTTTATTAAGTTGCAATCTATGATCCTTTCCATAATCCAATTTTAAATTATGCATCTCAATTTTGTTATTTCCTCACTACTATTATCTAGCAGCACTGGCTCAATAAATGGAAATTCTACTATCCAATCAGGCTGAAATAATATGTTAATTATCCACCTAGATAACCTTGCATGTTTATGTTTTTTAGGTGAAGATTCTCCGGAAGTAGGGATTGCATAAGAACTATTATTTTCTTTTCCACTTGGCATGGTATATTTAGGAATATCTTCATGTTTTTGTTCCATTTTATTAGGAATATTTTCATCTATGGAATTTTCATTAATGAGGATATGTGGAAGTGGAGGCATAACATGGTCAACGATGTTTTCTGTAGAGCTAATACTAGTGTCAATAGTAGGTTCATTATCACTATGGAATTTAAAAGTATACCTTCTATAGATAAAAAAAGGACAAAGCCATCAACAAAAAATCACACTTATTTATGAATGCAGACATTATATATAAAATTAACAATGTAAAAAAAATAACTAGCAAGTAAAGGTGTTCATACCTTCAATTTGTGCAGATGTTGATGGCTGACCGGATTTCAAAATATTATGAAATTAGTTGAGAATACTCCTATTTTCTGAAGACTAGCCTCCCTTCTTTCCACTATCAGCAGTTGACATTTTACCTGTATGAACAGAAGATTAACATGAATAATGAACATTTTTAAAAATAAAAATAATTGGTATAAAAGATAACTACTTCTAGAGACAACAAAATATCTATCCCAAGAATATTTTTCCCCATTAGAATAAACCTCCTTATTGAGTTTCCATGAATAAAAGTTAAAAAAGGAAAATTCATGGTAAAATAAACTTACTGGTAAATGGTGATCGTTGTATTTCAGTCAGCTACTATCAATCACCTTAAGCTAGTTGCCTTTTTCCAGTCATCTTATGCCACTCACCTTCTACCACTTCCCTTACTCTAGTCACTTTAAACCACTCACATTATGCCACTCACCTTCTGACAGTTGCCTTCTTCCAGTCGCCTTCTGCCAGTCACCTTATGCCAGTCACCTTATGCCAGCCACCTTATGCCACTCATCATATGCCACTTGCCTTATGCCACTCACCTTATACCACTTGCCTGATGCCACTCAATTTATACCACTCACCTGATGTCACTTGCCTTATGCCACTCATCTTATGCCACTCGCCTTATGCCACTCACCTTCTACCACTCGCCTTCTTCCACTCACCTTTTACCACTTCCCTTATGTCAGTTTCCTTCTACCAATTACCTTATGGCACTCACCTTCTACCACTCACCTTCTACAATTTGTCTTTCACCAGTCGCATTTCGCCAGTCACCTTCCACCAGTCATGGACACATGTTTCGTTTGTCATCTACATTCTATCGCTTGCTATCCAAAATAATTAATGTTGTAATTGTATGAGAGTCATTGTCATGGTTAGCTATATATAATGGGATACAATGGGTGAATTGGGTGGGATATTTTTTATTTTTTATAAATTTAAGGAAAAAATGAGCTGGGAAACCTTATGATAGCATGGAAAATTTACCCTTAAAAAATTGGATCCCAAAATTTTCGGACGAATGGGCCAACCTATATGTTCCCAAAATTTACAAAAATTGACATTGTGAAAATCTAAATATTCGCGCTAAATTGTGAAATTCGCCACTGTGCATAACCTTGGCAACAACTCATATAAAATTAAGAGTTGCCATCAATATGTAAAATTCTACAAAATCCTCACCAACAATTATATTAATGAGTTGGCAAGCAATTCTATATTAAAACATTATATCCCATTTATTCAAGTTATTTCAAGCCACAAAAAGTATTCTCGCATTGACACTTGAACACAATTAGATCAAATTATTTATGAAATAATTTGATCTAATTGTAGAGTAGAGACTAAGAGTTTCAAAAAGTATTAGATAAAAATGTATTACAGATCATAACAAAGCATTTGAAGGGGGTCCTTATTTCTATAACCAAGTGGGACTCTTTCTTAAACCCTGGCATGTGGGTTTCAACCCATCAGAGGAGTGGTCGTCATGGGTTCCAATATGGGTGTGTCTTCCATTGCTCCCGTTGGAATTCTGGAGAATTGATATCTTGCATAAGATTGCCCTTCTACTTGGGAAGTTGGGTGGACCGTCATAATAGACAATGGATAAAAAGGTAATATCTGTTGCTCGTATTTGTGTTGAAATTGACTTAAATAATCCTATTCCAGATTCTATTGAAATATAATTTGGATCAACTACATGGGTTCAAAAACTTGACTATGAAGCTCTTCCATTTTGTTGTCGAATTTACCATGAATATGGCCACCTGCAAAGAAAATGCCCTAATTTTATCTTGCCTATGGCTTCAAATCTTGGGCCCTCTCGGTCTGGACAAATTTTGGATAAATGAAAAGCCCCGATAAAGGAAGGGGAATGAGATAAGGAAGGTTTTGTTTCTGTAAAATCCTGAAACAGAGGACGAAGGGCAAACAAAGACCTTAAGGATAGACAGCCATATGCTCTACTCAACCATTTTGAAACATTATATGATCTTTATTAGTGCATGGAGATACCTAAAATTTCGCTACTTGATGCAAATATAACAATACCGAATCAGATGTCTCTTCTTGAGGGGGAACTTAAGGAATCAGATCTAGGGGGTTTAAATGAAGAACAAAGGGCTTTGGATTTGAGTATAGGGGACATGGTTGGGTCTAGCCCTATAAGGGAAACTATTTTGGAAAGTGGTACAGATTTAGTTATGCCCTCTCCTACTCAGGCACTGATGCAATCATCCTTGAACTGCAAAAATCCTACGATGTTGGGATTGCAGCAAAAAATAATTAAAAAAAGTTTTTCGGATAAGAATATGAAGGTGGGTCAAAAGAAGGACCAAGATAAAATTAAGTTAATGGGGGAGACTTTGGTGGATTCAGGCTTGGTGAGAACATTGGACTCCCATTTTTATAACCCCCAAAAATGATTATCCTCTCATGGAATGTAAGGGGGTTGAATAGCATCCCCAGATAAAAAGTTGTTCATGATTTGGTTCGTGTGCATTCTCTGAATGTGGTGTTTATTTAGGAGACTAAATTGGCTATTGATAGTATGTTCAATATTGCTCTCGATTTGTGGAGAATGGGGCAATGCCAGTGTATTGGTGCATGTGTATATGCTAGTGGTATCGCTTGTTTATGGGATCTGGTTAAGATATCCCCTCTTACTTGGATTTCTAGTAGATTGTCTATTTCAATGGTCAAGCATGATAATGAATCTGATGAAATCATCCTACTTATAAATGTGTATGCTCCTATTGATTACAATGGTAAAGTGAATTTGTGGAAGCACATTTTCTTTGTGAGAAGTTTGGTTCCCCTGTACCCATGGATTTTGGCTGGAGACTTCAACTCTATCACTTGTCTAGAGGAGAAACATGGTGGGGTGGACCATCTCGAGCCTTTTTCTTCTATCTTAAGTGCTCATATCCAAGAACTAAACTTGTTTGACATCAAGCCAGATAATGGTATCTTTACTTGGCACAATAGAAGGTGTGTGGAAGCTTCCATATCAGAGAGACTGGATAGATTTTTGATATCCAGTTATTGGATGGGTAATAACAGAGGTGCTAGTTCTATGATTCTGGAGGGTAGGGTATCTGATCATTGGCCTATCAAACTCTCTGATTTGGAGTTAGGGCTAAAAAATAATCCCTCCTTTAAGTTTCAACTTATGTGGCTTCATGATTTCATGCGAGGTTGGTGGACCACTGGCAAACCTCCTCATGGCACCGCTATGTATTCCTTTATGAAGCGACTACAATTTGTAAAACATAAATTGAAGAGATGGAATAGACTGAATTTTGGGAACCTTTCCTTGGCTAAGTTGGCAGCTCTTAGGATGATGGAAGAACCTTCAAGGAATATTAGAGATCAGGGATTCACGAAGGAGCTTCTTGTTGAGGAATCTGAGGCTACGAAATACCTTGCTGAATGGGAACTGAGAGAAGAAATATTTTGGAAATAAAAAGCTTGAGTAGATTGGCTTCAGGAAATGGGATAGGAATACAGCATTCTTTTATAACTTAGTTAAGGCTCACTGTAATGGTAACCTGATTACCTCTCTTGTGAATTCTTAGGGTGCCCTGCTCTCTTCTTTCAAGGATATTTCAGAAGAGACTAAGAGGTATTTTTCCTCTTTTGACTCCCTATCAGATGATGATAATGAAAAGCTTATTCTAAACTGTATTCCAGTGATTGTTTCTAGAGATATGAATGAGCACTTGATGGGTCCAATTTCCCTTGAGGAGTTAGAAAATGTTGTATTCAAGATGAAAAAGGAAAAGCCCTAGGTCTAGATGGATTCTCGATTGAGTTTTATTAGGATTTTTGGGATTTAATCAAATTTGATCTTTTGGAGGTGGTCCATGAGTCCCAAAAGAACAAACAGATTCTAAGGGCCCTAAATACTACCTTTGTGGTGCTTATACCCAAAAATATGGAGCAAATTCCTTGGATATGTTCAGGCCTATTGCTATCTACAATGTTGTGTATAATATCATCACAAAAATTATTGCTGAGAGGCTGAAGATATGGTTGAGAAAAATCATATCTGAGGAGCAAGGAGGGTTTTTTGTTGGCCAAAAAATATTGGATGGGGTTGTTATTGCTACAGAAGATATTCTCTCGATGGAAACTTCTAAGGAGAAAACTATGTTTATTAAGTTGGGAATGGCCAAAGCCTATGATCGGGTCAGATGGTCATTTCTTCATAAAGTTCTTGTTGCTTTTGGATTTGAGGAGGAATGGATTATATGGGTGATGAGTTATGTTTCTTCTTCCTCATTATCTGTTCTTGTTAATAATGAGCCATCAGAGTTGTTTAAGGCCTCAAGGGGATTGAGGCAAGGAGATCCTTTATCTCTTTATTTGTTTATCATTATGGTGAAAGGTTTGGGAAGATTGCTCAAGTATCAAGTCATGCAGGGTCTCATTCAGGAGTGGAAGTGGGATAGTAGTTTTCCACCTCTTTCCCACCTTCAATTTGTTGATGATACTACTTTGTTGGGATTTTCCACTATCAGGGAAGCTGGTAATATTAGACAGTATCTTGACATATATCTTGGTGCTTCTGGAAAGTTGATTAATGAGGACAAGTCTTCTATTTTCTTCTTCAATACCCCTCCTATTATTCAAGCTAGGATTGCTCGCATTCTAAGATTCTAGGTTGGGACTCCCCCCTTCATTTATCTTGGTATTCCAATTTCATCTCACCCTCTACCTAGATCTTCTTGGTAGTCTATTCTTGATAAGTTTAGAAGGAAGGTGAATCACTAGACTTTTAGATGGCTATCCATTGTAGGTAGAGTGTTTCTTTTAAAATATGTTGTTCAAGCTTTACCCATTTATAGATGTTTTGTACAAATAGCTCCCTCTCACTTCATCAAGGACATGGATGCTTTTTCAAGATAATTTTTATGGTCTGGAAAACTTGATCAATCTAAATATATTTTGGTTAGGTGGGATTCTATATGTAGGCCGGTGTAAGAGGGAGGCCTTGGGTTGCGACAGACAACTCTTTTTGGGCAGGATTTGGTTGTAAAACTTTATTGGAGATGGTGTACCTATCAATATCATATTTGGGCTAAAATATTATCTTGTAAATACTTGAGAGGTATTTCTGAGGCTAAAATATCTAGAGTCAGCTTGGTTGGGAAAGGTTCAGTTATCTGGGACACTCTGAAAAGAGGAGCTAATTTAATCAAGAAGGGTTTGTTCTTGATTTGTAATCAAGGATCAAATGCTCTATTTTGAGAGGATTCTTGGGATGGCCACCTTCCTATATTAAATAAATATCCTAGGTTACATTCCCTAATTATTGTTTTCTTGGAAGCAGGCTGTTCTCATGTGGACTATAAAAAATCTAGTATTTTGGAAATATGGAGATGTACAAGTGGAAAGATCCGCAAGAATGGCCCCAAGGGGACTGGCTAAGGACAAAGATGTGCTTACTCTTATTATTATGGGGAGGCCTTGTTCTTCATTGAGGGGTAAAGATATTCTAGCTTGGAACCCTGATCCTAAGGGAACCTACTCGGTAGCCTATGGTTATTAGGTTCTTGATAAGCAAAAGTATGGGAGTCTTCCTGTCACTTGGTGGAAAAAGGTGTGGAACAAATTTTCCTGGCAAAAATGTAACTTCTTTCTCTAGTTGGTAGCTCGTAATAAATGCCTCACTTGGGATAATGTGAGGAAGAGGGGATTTCAAGGTCCCTCTTTTTGTGTCCTTTGCAGTAAGAATGAGGATGACTCTTCTCATTTATTTTTCCAATGCTCCTTTTCTAGAGACACTTGGCACCATTTGTGGAGTTCCTGGAACCATCTATGTTTTCATGTGCTATCCCTAGTGGAGTTTTGGATTAGTCTGGGCAGACCTTCGGCCAAGGCCCCATTCCTTCGGATGGCTTAGAATTGGGGCCCTTCTTTCATCATCTGGTAAATTTGGCTTGAACAAAATCGATACATATGTCAGGGCAGTTATTTGGTTGTTCAATAGATCTAGCAAAGGATCTTGTATATGGTTCAAGAAACCATCCATAGCAAATGTGATGTGGACCCTCTTTTGGATTCTAGGGAGGAGAAGGTACAGCAAGCCCTTGGTCTCTTTGGGGATGGTGTGAACTCTTCTAGCCCTAGTAGGGTTCCTCAACTCAGCAAGAAGGTTAGGAGAGATGATAGGTGGAGGCCACCCCCTAGAGGAGTTTTAAAAATTAATACTAATGGATCTACCATGGGTAATCCTGAACATGCTGGAATTGGCAGTGTTGGGAGAGATTCTACTGGTGGTGTCCGTTTTTTCTTTTCCATTTATAAAAGTGTTCACTCCAACAATTTTATGGAAGCTCTTGCAATTATTGAGGCCTTGCGAAGGGGGTTTTCTCTTGGCTGGCATAGGATTATTAGTGAGTCTGACTCTCAAATTGTAGTTAATATTTTAAACAATAAAAGGGTGGAGGAAGTTAATTGGCATTTGGCCTCTGTAGTTGTTCAGATTCTCAGAATGAGTGAACAATTCGAATTTATATCCTTTGTGCACATTCCAAGGGAATCGAATGTGGTTGCTGATTACCTGGCCAAAAGGGTTTCTGAGCTACTGGATCCTTGGAGTATCGATAATTGGGAGAGTCTCCCATATGGGGACTCTCAACACCTGTGGGAGTTGATCCACAAGGATGTACAAACTTAATGTGGTTTATTCTTGTTGTCTTTTTTGGGTGTCATTCTAGTCTAGTGTTTTTAGCCTGTTTGGCTATTTATTTGAGTCCTCGTTGGAAGCTCAGTTGTACTCTGTAATCCAAAAATTTTATCAATAAATTTTTACCCCTTTATTTAAAAAATAAAAAATAAAAATTTTATCTTCTTCAAAATATTATGTTTATGCAATTAGCTCCTTGACATAATTTTCATGAAGAGATAAAATCTCACTTAATTAGTTGCTTTAAAATTTGAAATTTGCCAAGAATAAAATATCAACACTATTATTGCTAAAATATCTACTACCTAATTTCCTTCTTTATAGATATACTAATATTTCCAAGAGATTATCTTCAACAATTTTTGATGAACTATAATAATAATAATATTTTTATTCAATCCCCACATTTATTTTTATTGATAGAATAAATGATAATTTGTGAAAACCCCTAAATTAGATTACAATTCCATCCTTTTTCAATTACAATTTTGATCCTTACAAGAGGTACCCTAGTGTGTGCATAGTTATTAGTTGAAGTTTCATAATATTTTGAGAAAATGAGGAGATTTTTTCCTCCATTATTTTAAAAAGAAGTACCTATAGTTTTTTTTGGATTTTCCTAGGAAGCACCATCAAAAATTAATTTTAATAAACAATTTCTAGACATCTCTATTTTACCATAGATTGAAGCAAATTCCATGTGTTAATACCATGATTACAAATAACCCTTTCATGTATATTTAGATCCTATAACCAAGAGGTTAGCACCTTTTTCCTATATTTGAAACTTCCCATGGTGAGCACCTTAAAATAATAAATCTAGCATTCCATCAACTCTTTCAATTTTCATGAAGCTATCAAATATATTCTCATATCTTTAAAAAGTAACCCCAAATGGTGTAAGAAAATGGATAGTAAAGAAATAAAAGATTTAATATTTCTTGATCATTCTTACACAAGGCACATCTAAATGTTTCATGATATTTTGGATTGCTAACCAAAAGAACATTGAGGTCTAAAGGAGGGCCTCTATTGACCAGACATTATTCCATGGGAAATTATTAGGAGTAGAAAATTTTAATTGCCCTAAATCCTCATATTCCAACTATCGAGTAAACATTATATTTTAATAGATTCTAAACCAACTGATCCTTAATGGATAAATAAAATTATTGAAGCACCTTTTGAAGCCCATCTTCTATTTTTTTGAGTTCTCTTTTAACCAGGTTACTAACCATGACCTAGAGTTGTTGCTTACGTTAATAAAATCTTGATATTTCAACCTTTATAAACTAAGCATGCTTAATCCAATGGTTGTCATTTTGAATCAAACACAAGAACATAAGATTCAAGCATAAAAAAAAAGTATAATCATCCTCATTAAGTAACCATCTAATATATTTCTTGATAAATTGAAAAAAAAAATTATATAAAGATCCATGTTGAGAATCCTTTACATAGGGTTCATTTCCTAAATAATTTAATTGCATCAAGAGAACCTATAACTTTATAAATATATTTTTTCAAAAATTCCCTTGACCTTTGAATAATCTCCATTTGGAATTTACCCCTATGGCCAAACTCATAGTTTTGTAATTTTGCAAGTCTGAGTTTCCTTTTGCAAATCCTATCACACTTACAAAGAGGAAATATTATTTTCTCCTCACATTCTTTCCAAAGTTTTTTTTTTTTGAAAAAGAATTTAAAAAAACTTATATTAAAACAAGATCATTTATAAGTTGAGATTAGACTCCTCCCATCCTTAGCTAAAGAGAATACTTGCTTATAATAGTAAAATAAAATATGCATTAGAGCCAAATCTCCTAAACCATATTTTTACAATGGTTGTCCACTTGTTTACAACAGTAAAAGAAGATCTACATTGGAGCCAAATCTCCTAAACCATATTTCTACAATGGTTGTGCAAATTAGTTAAACACTTGATTTTATCACCAACCTGTCTAATCCTCTTATCCTCAATAGCCATTTCACTGAACCCCTATCTCCTTATCAGTACCCATCTTAGCTAAGAAGTATACCACTTTATTTAGATCTCTACTCACATAAAATGGAATCACATCATCTAATTTCCTCTACAATTCCTTAATTTGAGTGACAAGAATCCTCAACCTCCATGTCTTTAAATTAAAGTTCCTCATGCAATCTAGAGCTCCTACCAATATTTGATAATCTAATTCTAGGATTTTCCTCTTGTAACCTTGTCTTATCACCCAGATAGAAGCAAATTTGATATTAAAGACTTTTGCTTCATTTTTTGTGGCCCTTCCCAGGACTTGCAATTCCCAATAGTGAACTATCTCAACATGATTCCTATAAACCACTTCAATTCCAACTCTACCCATATTGCCTTTTGTAGCTCCATCAGTATAAATTTTAATCTAAACTTTTGGAGGTGGTTCCAACAAGTTATATCCTATACCTCTTGCACTTCAAATTTATTCTCCATAATTATTATATCAGCATTAGTTTACTCATTAGCATATATTGTCATAGTTTTTATAACTTTTCTTCAAATGACCTATCAAATGCCATCTAAGGATGAAAAGGTTTCTCTTAAAATTGATCATTTCTCTCCAACTACACTTGCTACAAAATGAATTTTAATCTAAGATTTTAATCGATACAAAAAGATTTATATTTAAATCTACACTTCCATATTTCCTAAATATTAATTCGATTTAAATCACCATTGGCTTAAATTTTATAAGATAAAAACCATCGATCCTAGATATGGCACTTGAATGGGCACTCAAACATCAAGTGGTCAAATGTTTCCTTGCTCTTGTAGCATAAAATACATTGATATGGACCAACGATTCCCCTATGTCTTAGATTATCAAAAGTAACCATTCCATATGCATGAATTGCTAAGTAAAGAAGTTTACTTTTGACCAACACTTGGATTGCCAAATCTTTCTCCAGTCCTCAACCTAATATACATGAGGAGATTATAAAAGGATATTATCATATACATCCTTCCCTATATATACTCTAAGGCTCCCAAAGCCCCAAGTTAATTTATCTTCATCATATTTACTTATAAGAAATATTTCTACCAAAATTTTAGTCATAATGGGTATCAATTTTGAAAGAATTAAAATTGGCCACTCATCCAAATTCGTAAACTTATAATTATTAAATTTTATTTTATGTATAAATATTATCATATTAATTTAATTTAAATATTATTGTTAATTATTATTTAATTTAATAAACACAAAATAAAAGACAAGTCATATTTTTATATGATCTTTATTATTTAAATTTTAGTACCTTTAAACATTTTTAAATTAAATTTTCAAGTAAAATTTTGTTAAATTTAATAAATAAATTCAATTAAATTTTTTATTATTATTATCTACTCTCTCCTCATATTTAAATTTTCTTTTATACTATTGTTTTTATTTTCTTCTATTTCGTATTTTGATTTTCTTATGTCTTCTTTTCTAACACATTTATAATATATTAAATACTATTACTTTAATGAGCATGGGGCAGTATGGAATGAATGAATAAAGTTATTTTAATTTATCTACAGACACCTAATAGTAATAGAATTTATGAAAAACACATAAATAAAATTTTCAACTATAATTTATTTTAATATCCTTTGATATAAAGTTTCAAAAAATATATATTATGTTTAATAACTTTTTTAAAATATTTTCATTTTAAATAATAAATAATAACTTAAATAATTATATACAATATCCTATGATAAAAAGTTGTTTGAGTATGCATAACAACTAACATCATCAATTATTTAGGTTGGTAGTTTATGCCCCCCCGCATTGTCCTGCTATTCTTTAGGGCCGAGTTGTTTGGGTTTTTCTCCCTGGCTTGCCTTTGTGGGGATGGTGTGAACTCCCTCGGTTCCCCTTCCCCGGGGGTGCTTGCCTCGGTTTGTAATACCTTGTTGTCCTTTTGGGTGAACCTCCCTTATGGAGGTTGTCTTGTGCTTTAATTGGCCTTCTAAATTTCTTGTTGTATAATTTTGTGGGGATCCTTTCAAAACCCTCTTTTAATATTAATACCAAAAAAAAACTAAGAACATAAATTATTATTATCATTTTTAAGAGAAATCAAAGACATTATTCTTTTTTTTTAAGTGAAAAACCCCTTGCGGGGCCGCTTTGGTCTGAGATACCATGAACAGGGGGTTCTATACCATCAAAGTCACCCAAGAGTCGCATCCAGCCCTGCCCGCACCAACATTATCAATTGGATTTTGGGTACCCAATTCAACTTTTTGGTAGGGTGGAGATTTGAACCTGGGACCTTCCTTGGAGGATTGCTCTCTCCTCTCCAACACACCTAAAACATTATTCTTCAATTAATAATTTGATCCTTTTATCTTAATTGCATAATGATAAACACATATTGTCTTTTAATATATTCTTCTTGAAGTAATTTATTTCTTATAATATTTTCTTGTTTCATCTCATATATATGAAATCTTTTTTTTTTGTTAAAATACATCTATTACCTTAGTTCTAATAAATTTTAAGCATTTTTTTATTAAACTCGCTTTTTAATAATTCATCACTCTTTAATTTATTTCTTATACTAATAATTTTTTTATTAATTTTTTACTTTTACTCTTTTTCATGACACTAACCTTTCTTTTAAATCTCAATCACGTAGTTTTACAATTTTTTTATATCTATTTTTTTTTATAAGTAATGAGAAAGGGTTTTAAGAGGATCCCACAACCAAAAACAAAAAATTTTTGTGGGAGTCCAAAAAAGGCCTAAAATCCAAAAAGGGTCATAACTAGAAACACAAAAAAACTAGGAATTGAAACACAAAAGGAGTGAAAAGCCTTCCCATGGAAAAAAAAGCTACCCTATAGGAATAGGTTCCAAAAACTCAAGGTCCAAAGAAACAAATTCCAATAGTTCACCCATCCATCTGTTCATGTCCTACATGAAATCAACTGCAATATTGAGCGTGCCCAGCATAGATTTTTGATTATCATCAATGTATTTGATCAATTGTAGTAAGAAGAACTCTACCTTGGCATTGGCCAACTTAGTCTTTCCAGTAAACCACACCTGGTGACACCCATCCTAAAAGACCTCCATCGATGAAAATATATCCTTGCAACCTGAGCCTTCCTTTTATTTTTCTTATATAGCCTTAAAGAGTGCCTCTTTTTACTTTCCCTTACACTAGTCGAGGTGACCAAAAGCTCTCCTAAATACCAACTCCCATCATAATACCTATCTAAGTTGGATAGGCTTACCCTATCAAGGCCAACTAAAATGAATGATAATCAGATCATTCCAAGTTGCAAGGATCTCAAGTGTTAATAGAAACACCACATTCAACCAAAACAAGAATTTGAAAGCAAATTGATAGCATAAGCTTACAAATGGATATGCAAAAAAATGAGCAACAATATCATATATTATACATGAATAATGAACTTCCTCTCCCTCTCAATGAGTACAATGAAGGTGCCTTGCTTATATAGGCAAGGATGATCAACCATAGCGGTAGGATCAAGCTAAGGATAAATATCCACCATACAAAAGGAATAAGTGATATGGTCCATAGATCTGTAACCGCTATGGGGAGAAAGAATATCAACCCTCCAAATATACCTAAAAATATCCCCATAACTCCTAGGAATAGTCAAACCTAAAAATATCCCCATAATATCTAAGAAATAAATATGTAACATCTCATAATATCTAAATAAGATAAATGAAATATCCACACATAAGTGGGTGGGGAAAATACATGGAATAACTAAATAAAAGGAAAATAAATTACCTAGGTGAACATGAGCTAAGGTAAACAACCTACTCTAACACCCCCCTCAAGTGAAGCTAGGTGCCAAAAAATAAAGTGGCATATCCACAATATGAGTCCCGACAACAAGGCCTGATTAGGTACTCATGTACAATGTGTATCCAAAAGCTCCTAAACAGAAGGTGGAAAACCATGTGGAAAAAAAAACCATCCAGCTAGAAAGAGAGAAGAAAAAGTAGGAATGGAGCCAAGGAGTGCTCCCAACACCCCCTAGGATGACGAGCTCCATGAAGAAGTCCTATGAAGAAGTGGATGCCTCTGCGATGAACAATGTGTCTCCCACGAGGAAGAAAGTAGCCATGAAGCATCCATCGAATGTCTTCCCACTCCAAGTGAGTGTGAGAATATGGGAATAAAATGTAGAATGATGACGTAGAATCCTTCAAACTGAGCTGAAGTGAAGAAGATGTCACCAATGAATTATGAAATGAATCTCCAAGAATGTAGAAGCCCAAACCAACACCAAAATAGGGTAGAATATAGTCCCAATCAACATCCAAAATATCAATATGCACAAAACCATGAGTGTGCAAAAGTGGAAGAGATGTTTGAAGAGCATCCATCAAGGAAGAATCACCAATGTCTTGTTGCATAAGTGATGATGAGCCCATGGAAGTAGCAAGAGAAATAAGTGGAGGCTTAGAAGCCTCAAAAGAATCAACATGGTCTTCAGGATCTCCAAGTGAGAGTCCAATCGAAGACAAAATATTTGTATCCAACTCCTGTAGGAGTACATCATCCAATGTGAAAGAAATAGGAGAAGAAAATGGTGGACAAGGTGGCTCACTCAAAGGAGGGCACACCAAAAAAGGGTCCACAAAGGAAGAAGTACATGGAGGAGATACAATGTATACATCATCATCAAATAAATGAGTGAGCTCCTCATACATGTCAAGAAAATCACATGTGTGACTCTCAATGAAGAGAGAGGCAACACCATCCAAGAAGTCATCTGTATGTAAGGATGTAACATGCCATGAAATATCTGTTGTATATGCTGCAACATCAACATGATCATCCACAGAAAACAAGTGTGGAGATGTATCCTATAAAATATCTGAAGTAAGTACTATAGCATCAACCTCATCATCCAAAACATCATGAGATAGTGACTCCAAAAATAAAGATGCAATGTCACAAATGATGTCCTCCATGCAAGCAATTGTAAGAGAAGGTGCCTTGGGTAAAAAATTTCTTTTCAACATATGATAAGCAAGGTGAGGTGTGTTCTTGTGAACTCCAATAAAATTTTGAAGCTCCCCACAAACTGAATAATAAAGCATGCTAGAGATCCTTAAATTGTTCATGAACCATGTCCTATACTCCTTATCCTTCACCATTGGTTTGGGTTTTGGAGTTATGAACAAAGGATCCAAACCTTCACTTTGACATAATGAACAAAGTACCTTAAACCATGCTTCAAAAGTTTCAGCATTTGCCTCTATGCTAAGTTTAAAAAAAAAGTTTCCAAGATGTCCTCAAAAGTAGAAGAGCCCCTCCCAAAATCAAATGCCATTATAATGTGAGAGGTCTAGTGTGATGTCACAAGGTGGTGCAAAATACCACAAAATCACATCAATGCACAAATGAAGCCTCTGAACTCTGAAAAGTCTCCAAAGGAATTACCAAAAGAATCCCCTCCTTCAAACTAAGTGCCTCAATGAGGAAGATTGGCACAAGAGGATGCACCACAACAAAGCAAGGGAAGTCAAAGACAAAGGACTCCTCAAGCACAACAATGTGTAGGCTCCACCAATACTGAACACCAAGTAAGCTGATCACAAAGTTCCAAACTAAGTGGACAAACAGAAAATGAAGGAAGATGGGACTTTATAACAATAGTCCATATACCGGTTCAAGTGCAAAACCCTTTTTCACAATGCAATATTGAGAGTGCAGTCATAAAATCATTATAAATGTCTAAATACAGATCCAAAAAATATAAAATTTTACAGACATATCAAAAAAATGATTTTACAAGCCTAAGAAAAATTTTGTTGAGCAACTCCCAATATTTCTCCTGAAATGACGAGTTTACTAAAAATAGTAAAATCACTGTAACTATCAGAATACAGCTCCAAATGCTCTAAAATTTTATGGGATGGTCTATAATATGATTTTACACATTTTGTAAAAACATATGCAAAAAATCAAAAGTTTTGATGAAGATATATGCAGATTACTAAAAAATTGCAGGTTTTCATAAAATCAAGATATCTTGAAGAATACTGATCCAAATGAGCTGAAATTTTGGGCACAACTCAAATGAATGCATCTACAGACCTCCAAAAAATTTTGTGGAAAAATGGCATTTCTATCAGGAGATACATGCAAAATATAAAAACGGGCTGGGTTGGTGACCACCGCCAAAAAGGAAATGCTCAAGAAAAAAATGCTTAGGATAGATCCAAGGGAATGAGGCTATTGCAGTATGGGTAGAAGATATTTTAGGAGGTTGGTGATGATCTAAAAATGGAAGGAGTGACACAAACTGGCCAAAAAACTCCACCAAGGACCCGATCACAAAAACCGAAGCTTCCACACCATTCTTCGAACCTGCAAGAGAAACAACTGCACAACACTCACAAATGGATGACTGCAACACCTATCGCTTTGATGCCATGAAAGGAATGATAATCAGATCATTCCAAGCTGCAAGGATCTCAAGTGTTAACAGAACACCACATTCAACCAAAACAAGAATCTGAAAGCAAATTGATAGCATAAGCTTACAAATGGATATGCAAAACAATGAGCAACAATATCATATATTATACATGAATAATGAACTTCCTCTTCTCATGAGTACAATGAAGGTGCCTTGCTTATATAGGCAAGGATGATCAACCATAGCGGTAGGATCAAGCTAAGGACAAATATCCACCGTACAAAAGGAATAAGTGATATGGTCCATAGATCTGTAACCGCTATGGGGAGAAAGAATATCAACCCTCCAAATATACCTAAAGATATCCCCATAACCCCTAGGAATAGTCAAACCTAAAAATATCCCCATAATATCTAAGAAATAAATATGTAACATCTCATAATATCTAAATAAGATAAATGAAATATCCACACATAAGTGGGTGGGGAAAATACATGGAATAACTAAATAAAAGGAAAATAAATTACCTAGGTGAACATGAGCTAAGGTAAACAACCTACTCTAACACCCCCCTCAAGTGAAGCTAGGTGCCAAAAAATAAAGTGGCATATCCACAATATGAGTCCCGACAACAAGGCCTGATTAGGTACTCATGTACAATGTGTATCCAAAAGCTCCTAAACCAGAAGGTGGAAAACCATGTGGAAAAAAAACCATCCAGCTAGAAAGAGAGAAGAAAAAGTAGGAATGGAGCCAAGGAGTGCTCCCAACACCCCCCTAGGATGACGAGCTCCATGAAGAAGTCCTATGAAGAAGTGGATGCCTCTACGATGAACAATGTGTCTCCCACGAGGAAGAAAGTAGCCATGAAGCATCCGTCGAATGTCTTCCCACTCCAAGTGAGTGTGAGAAGATGGGAATAAAATGTAGAATGATGACGTAGAATCCTTCAAACTGAGCTGAAGTGAAGAAGATGTCACCAATGAATTATGAAATGAATCTCCAAGAATGTAGAAGCCCAAACCAACACCAAAATAGGGTAGAATATAGTCCCAATCAACATCCAAAAGATCAATATGCACAAAACCATGAGTGTGCAAAAGTGGAAGAGATGTTTGAAGAGCATCCATCAAGGAAGAATCACCAATATCTTGCTGCATAAGTGATGATGAGCCCATGGAAGCAGCAAGAGAAATAAGTGGAGGCTTAGAAGCCTCAAAAGAATCAACATGGTCTTCAGGATCTCCAAGTGAGAGTCCAACCGAAGACAAAATATTTGTATCCAACTCCTGTAGGAGTACATCATCCAATGTGAAATAAATAGGAGAAGAAAATGGTGGACAAGGTGGCTCACTCAAAGAAGGAGGGCACACCAAAAAAGGGTCCACAAAGGAAGAAGTACATGGAGGAGATACAATGTATACATCATCATCAAATAAATGAGTGAGCTCCTCATACATGTCAAGAAAATCACATGTGTGACTCTCAATGAAGAGAGAGGCAACACCATCCAAGAAGTCATATATATGTAAGGATGTAACATGCCATGAAATCTCTGTTGTATATGCTGCAACATCAACATGATCATCCACAGAAAACAAGTGTGGAGATGTATCCTATAAAATATCTGAAGCAAGTATTATAGCATCAACCTCATCATCCAAAACATCATGAGATAGTGACTCCAAAAACAAAGATGCAATGTCACAAATGATGTCCTCCATGCAAGCAATTGTAAGAGAAGGTGCCTTGGGTAAAAAATTTATTTTCAACATATGATAAGCAAGGTGAGGTGTGTTCTTGTGAACTCCAATAAAATTTTGAAGCTCCCCACAAACTGAATAATAAAGCATGCTAGAGATCCTTAAATTGTTCATGAACCATGTCCTATACTCCTTATCCTTCACCATTGGTTTGGGTTTTGGAGTTATGAACAAAGGATCCAAACCTTCACTTTGACATAATGAACAAAGTACCTTAAACCATGCTTCAAAAGTTTCAGCATTTGCCTCTATGCTAAGTTTAAAAAAGGAAGTTTCCAAGATGTCCTCAAAAGTAGAAGAGCCCCCCCCAAAATCAAATGCCATTATAATGTGAAAGGTCTAGTGTGATGTCACAAGGTGGTGCAAAATACCACAAAATCACATCAATGCACAAATGAAGCCTCTAAACTCTAAAAAGTCTCCAAAGGAATTACCAAAAGAATCCCCTCCTTCAAACTAAGTGCCTCAATGAGGAAGATTGGCACAAGAGGATGCACCACAACAAAGCAAGGGAAGTCAAAGACAAAGGACTCCTCAAGCACAACAATGTGTAGGCTCCACCAATACTTGACACCAAGTAAGCTGATCACAAAGTTCCAAACTAAGTGGACAAACAACAAATGAAGGAAGATGGGACTTTATAACAATAGTCCATATACCGGTTCAAGTGCAAAACCCTTTTTCACAATGCAATATTGAGAGTGCAGTCATAAAATCATTATAAATGTCTAAATACAGATCCAAAAAATCTGAAATTTTATAGACATATCAGAAAAATGATTTTACAGGCCTGGAAAAAATTTCGCTGAGCAACTCCCAATATTTCTCCTGAAATGACGAGTTTACTAAAAATAGTAAAATCACTGTAACTGTCAGAATACAGCTCCAAATGCTCTAAAATTTTATGGGATGGTCTATAATATGATTTTACACATTTTGTAAAAAAATATGCAAAAAAATCAGAATTTTTGATGAAGATATATGCAGATTACTAAAAAATTGCAGGTTTTCGTAAAATCAAGATATCTTGAAGAATACTGATCCAAATGAGCTGAAATTTTGGGCACAACTCAAATGAATGCATCTACAGACCTCCAAAAATTTCGTGGAAAAATGGCATTTCTATCAGGAGATACATGCAAAATATAAAAACGGGTTGGGTTGGTGACCCTGCCAAAAAAGGAAATGCTCAAGAAAAAAATGCTTAGGACAGATCCAAGGGAATGAGGCTATTGCAGTATGGGAAGAAGAGATTTTAGGAGGCTGGTGATGATCTGACAATGGAAGGAGTGACACAAACTGGCCAAAAAACTCCACCAAGGACCCGATCACAAAAATCGAAGCTTCCACACCATTCTTCGAACCTACAAGAGAAACAACTGCACAACACTCACAAATGGATGACTGCAACACCTATCGCTTTGATGCCATGAAAGGAATGATAATCAGATCATTCCAAGCTGCAAGGATCTCAAGTGTTAACAGAACACCACATTCAACCAAAACAAGAATCTGAAAGCAAATTGATAGCATAAGCTTACAAATGGATATGCAAAACAATGAGCAACAATATCATATATTATACATGAATAATGAACTTCCTCTTCTCAATGAGTACAATGAAGGTGCCTTGCTTATATAGGCAAGGATGATCAACCATAGTGGTAGGATCAAGCTAAGGACAAATATCCACCGTACAAAAGGAATAAGTGATATGGTCCATAGATCTATAACCGCTATGGGGAGAAAGAATATCAACCCTCCAAATATACCTAAATATATCCCCATAACTCCTAGGAATAGTCAAACCTAAAAATATCCCCATAATATCTAAGAAATAAATATGTAACATCTCATAATATCTAAATAAGATAAATGAAATATCCACACATAAGTGGGTGGGGAAAATACATGGAATAACTAAATAAAAGGAAAATAAATTACCTAGGTGAACATGAGCTAAGGTAAACAACCTACTCTAACACCGAAAACACTAGACACCATGGGCCAGCTAAATTTCCCACCACACACCCGAAAGGAGGATAATTATGAGTCACTAGAAATTTCATGTGTAGAGAGGAAATATTTGGGCATAGGAAATTCCAGAGATAACAGTGGATTAATCTCAATAAATTTTACAATCTCGGCCATGTCAATCCCATTTTCAGCTGCCATGAATTCAACTATTAACAGGATTAAACCTTGGTGCAACAAATTCGGTCTTCTACCATTTTTGACATCCAACAATAATTTTTTCAACGAATGACACAGAAATGTTGGAACATTCATATGCCTCCCTCTCCTTCATTATTTGAGAAAAATTACATGATAGCTTCTCATAACTTCTTACGAGGATTCTAGAGAGAAATAGTTCATAATGACCAGGATCACTTGATCTCAAGGAGGTTGGAGGACCTTAGCTCTGAACCCACTCTTCTCATTTGGCAGGAATTCACCTTCATCAAGAAAAAATCCTAACTCCATAAGCAGGGAATGACCATCCCTACTATGGCAATTCCCATCCAACAAAAGTTTAGTCACCTTAGAAATGAGCTCATCATCAATCTTGAATCACAAATTGCCCACCCTGATTGAGTCTTCACACTAGGAGTATGCCACCCATCTAGAAAGTAGGAGATTATACCCATGAAATTTTCTAATACAATCCAAGAGCCCACCCCTGCTCAGAATATCAGTCACCTTCTCATCCACAACCAGAACCGCAAGTTCAATACAGAGTTTTAGAAACATAACTTTCGAATTCAAACCTTTTGATTTCCCCATTAAACTAGACCAGACTCCGCAGCACTCAGACCAAAAAACTAAACGCTTCGGGCCAGTTTCATAAAAATACCAGGGGATGGTTCTAGATGCTTTCTTGCACAAAAACCTAGGATGACTAAAATGCCTAGGAAACAAAAAAAGAGGCAACATACACTGATTATCAGTCAATAATTGAAACCACAATCGAACTTTGATCCAATCATGAACCTCAACATATTTCAATACAGTATAAAAAATTGGACCACCTCAAAACCTACAACCTCTCTCAATAAGGATTGAAATCATATGGATTACCTGAGGAGGAAGACACCAGCACACCGAGCACTAGATCAACATGAAACCATTGTTTTCTGCCACCTAGATGGAGTGTCCAAATAAAACACACGAAAAGAACCGCACAACATAACCTGGATCCCCAAGAAAACTCACTTTTTGTCAATATTAAACAAATTAAACAGGTCCTCTCGGAAATTAGATCTCCAATCTAATCTTCCTAAATGCATAACTCCTTGATTAGCTAAAAAATCTATCACTTTATTTCCTTCTCCAAGCGTGTTCGATTTGTACTTCCTCCATCAAACTCATTATTCTCCTATCTCATTAAAAAAACCCGCCTATCTATCACCTTTTCTAATTAATATATCACCTTTTAATTTATTTCATAACATCTTACGTCCAAACTTTCTTCTTAGCTGCAATTAAGAGTCAACATAAGAATTTGCTTTTAGCCATACTTTTTAATCTAAAATGATGTTAGTAAAACCAGATAATATGTATGGGCTTTTAAAGTATCTTGAAAAACCAAATCTAATTTTTAGTCCAAAATATTATTATAATAAATTTAAAAATATATCTTTAATCATATAAAATCGCCTTTAAATTTAGTTGTCTAGGATAATGCAGGTACATAAGCACCTGCCATTGCCTTTGCCTTGATCAGCTATATCATGTATCCTGGACGACATTTATTAGAATTTACAAATATCACAACACCTGAGTTGAACCCGAGTAGTCTTAGACCTGGAGTTATTAAAAGGGATAAATGTATTGTAATGCCAAGAAGTCTTAATGACCCACACCGGGACTCGGCCAAGAGGAGAGCCTATTCTTCAGTATTGTTGTTGCTGCTTCTCTCATCCTCATAGGTCCCGCGTTGATATGTGCGTCGCCGACTCCAGGACTTGAACCAGAAGGAAGTTTATTCTTCAATATGCTTTCCTTCCAACTAGCCTTCACAGGTCCTGCTTTAATATATGAATGGCCTACACCCGGACTTGAACCAGATGGGAGTTTATTCTTCAATGTACGATTTTTCATAGGAGGTCGTATGACTTCCATGCGAGCCACATGACTTTTAATCTCGTGGTAGCCTCCACTGATGAGATTGTGATCAGGGGAATGTTTATGCTGCACTTGTTTACGCTTTAGGATTCGAGCTGCATGGGCAGATTTAATATGGAATGCTATTGCAATCAAAATAAGCAACAACAGGGCCTGCTTCATTAGAGAATAACAACTCCTCCCCATTACAACAGTTTGTGAAGAGATCCAAAAATATAACTTAATGATAAAACAGATATATCGATCTCGTCTGCAGAACAAAAGAGACCAAACATCCGACAAACAGTAATGGAAAATTTAAATACACAATGAACTTGAAGGTACTTGGCCAGGAGTGTAGGTATATTAATATATAGGGAAAGGAAGCAGCCATACTTTCTTAGATCCAATATGAAATTCATTTTTCGGAGTTGACTGTACGCTATATTTTGAAACGAATGCCATGTTTTTTATCTTCAAGGCAGAAAATAAGGGCGTTATTACATGTTGCAGGTCCAAGCGGATAAAGTAAAATAAAAGTTCAAAATAGGACTTATTCTTTTCCACCGGCGTGATCAACAAGGGTTATAATTTGGATGGCTTTGGCATAGTCGCCTCTAAGCAGTTCCAAGAATATAAGTTTATAACTATACTTTGCATTACACACTTCTTATCTTGACTCGCTATCGTGGTGAACCAACAAAAACCACGTGTAGAAATTATTTATTTCTACGTCTTTGACTACCTCAATCCGGGCAACCTTTAGTTTTTGTTTGACGTTACGTTAAAACTCTTCAAATGTTTTTTAATTTATTAAAATTGTCTTATCTGGATATTGTCCAAGCATACAGGTAGTTGTTTGAGAGCTTTCGATTCAAATGGAGTGATTGCCATATATGGCAGCTGTGGAAAGGCTTGTTAATAAGTTTAAATCGTAAGTTTTTTTTTTAACTCTCATCAAGTCAACATGGAATTTGTTTATAGTGAGATTGATTTTGTTGGCAGTCTTTCAACATAGCCAAACCAATAATTTACTGGCGTGCCTTTCTTCTTATATTCTAACGTATACCGGAGTCTTTTTTTCAAGGGAGACTAACTCACGAGTTTGTGCTGAACTCGTTAAGCTTTAACTATAATGAAAGTCTGATGAGAGATTCCATCCTCTCAACCTGCCAATCTTTATCTTTGGTAAGAGGGTGATTAGAGCTAGCGACTTACTCGTTGAGCTTGTTTCAACACAGATGCACAGCCCAAGCTTCTTAAATCCAGACCTTTCAACCCACTTAACTTTAGTTGCGTGAAAGTGAAAGGGTGAACAGAGCAAAGGATCGATTTTTTGAGCTTGTCCCAATACATGCACATCGTTGGCCTCTCAACTAATGGAGCTTTGGCTCCAATAAAAGGGTGATGGGAGGAGAGTAGAGGACAGACTTGTCAAGCTTGTCGACACCTTAGTAATAGCTTAGTAGCCCACTAAGCTATTGCTAAGGTGAGAGGTTGAGAATGTGAGTGAAGCAGAAGTACTAACTTATTAAGTTTGTCCCACCACACTACCCAATAGAGTGAAGATGTATTTTACATAAAGGAATCGTATGGAAGATGCTTAAGGTGATTGATGATCCCACAATGTGGATGTCATGTATGTTAAAACCTGGAAAGGATTTTATTATAGGTACAATAGCACCTACTATTGGGATTTGTAAGAAACCCGACTTGCCATTTAACTCTAGTATCCCACTATTGTTGGACTTAATAAAGAAGGGTATATAGATGGTGTTGTCTAGCATAATTATAGTTTCAGGATAAATGATCTAAAGCTCTATGAAGAACAAAATTATGCCATCTAAACCTACCTTAGCCATTCACAAATAACTTGACATGCTAAGTACATAGCTCATCAGATGAAAAGTCAACTTAAAGCCTTCAAAGAAGGGAGAAAATTCAACTATACCTTCTACTTGGTCTTTCTCATTTTGTATTAAAAGAAGGGTTGGTTTATCATCATGTAGCTAGACCAAGTAGGATATGATGATGAATATCTCTTAGTTATTAAATGTGTAGACATAAACTATTGAGAAGCAAACAAGACCTTCTATTGTTGCTATGATAATATGTATGAAATGATCATGGAGACATTCAGAGGAAGGCATCAAGATTGTCCAAAAAGGGATGACAATTCATAAGCATACGAAAAAACCTAAGTAGATATTTCTATCAAGGGAGAACCCATTCTTTCATCCACATTTATGGATTTTTAACCATATCTTTTGAGTTGCTTGTATGCATAACTAACTACATGTTTAATTTGGATTACATGTTGCAACTTGACTACATGGACCTTAAATGCTTTAGGCTATAGAAACAAACCACCTTCTACCTACTGAAGCAATTGATCATAAAGATTACTCTAAAGCAATGTTGGTTGCACTAAGTGGCAAAGGCAAAAGTTAGAGAAATAGAAGCAGACTAGTTAAGGGATAGTCGGTCCTATGACCCATAAGGGATATTCAAAAAGATACTATAGAATAGAAAATTGGATACCTGCTTTGTTGTCCAAGTGGCTATAAGACTTTACCCTCTCTAAGTGGTTGGGGTTTATATTGATTTAGAATTTTAAAGTTTGTTACTTGTATTATGGATTTTGTAGCATTGAATTTATTTGTTGTCCTAGTGAATGATTAATTTTGAGCATTATTAAATTGTTCCTATTTTTATTGTAGTTCTGAAATCTGTTTCATTACAAGTGGTATTAGAGCTTCAATATTAGCTCCCAGTAGTTATGCAAAAAATTAATAGTAGGGCATGTGAACCATTCTAGAACCTATAACAATCAAGTCTACTTCTTATGGCTACATAACATTTGTCAATTTTTTTGGGTATATTTTTCTTTTGTAGTACTATGAGTTAGCTATTTTTGTGAACCTAATTTAAAAAGAGTATTAAGTATGTCAAGACCCTTGTAGGAGACCCTTCTTATGATTCTTATTGTGATCATGTATGATTATTTTAATTTGGGTACAAATAGTTAAATATATTTATAATCAAGATAATTACTAATGGTATATGTCCTCTCTCATATATATTTTATTACATCAATGAATAAAGGTGTGTAACTAATTTTGTATTACATTTTGGAGCAAGAGAAAATTATTTCATGGATAAGAAGAAGGCACACAATAATGTTGCATAGAGATTGTTGTCTCATAATTGCTTTAACAATAATATAAGTGCTTTAAGTCCATGCAAAGAGGAGACTATGCCAAATTGAAGAATTATTTTTTTGCTTGTGTTTACAAGCTTACAAGAATCTCTTTTTTTAATATTGGAAAGAATAGACCAATAGTAAAAGTTAGATATTGTTGTATGGTTAGATCAAAACATAATAGATCAAAATATTAATGATATTATTATATTACTAAATATGCACACATTAAATTATTTCAAGTAAATTACATATATAAATGGGTATAAATTTTATACTTAACTCTAAGACATATATATTAAACTATAAAATTGGTTGAAAATTTTAAAACAATTAAATGAATACCAAATTCAATGTCTATGTAATGGCTTTAGTATAACCATATTTTCCATCATTATTATTGTTAGTGTGGACCCTAGGATGAGGTAGTTAGTCTTTGAGCATTAGAGTTAGGGTTATTATTGATTTAATCTATAAATAGGAAGAGTTTGGTTGATCTTTTCATACTTAAAACTTAGTCACCTCTATCACACATATGAGACTTTGCCCTATCGAAGTGGCTACAATACTTTGCTCTCTCTAAGTGGTTGGGGTTTGTTTTATTAAAATCTAGAATTCTATTACTTGCATTACTGATTATTTGGCATTGAATTTCATTTACTATTTTAATAAATGATTACTTTTATGCATTACTACTTTTATGTATTTCTAGAAGTTGTTTTATTACAAGTGGTATCAAAGCACCAATATTGGCTCCTTCTAGAAATATAAAAAATTGGTAGCAGGACATGTGAACCGTGCCAAAATCCTATGACAATTAGGTCTACTTCTTGTCACTCGAGTAATATTTGTCAAAATTTTCTTTTCATGTATTTTTATTTTGTAATATTGTGAGTTAGCCATTATTTTTTTTTAAATGTACTTTTAAAAAGAGTAATGAGTGTGCCAAGTCCTATACAAGACACCCACCTAATTATGATCATGTTATGAATTTTTGATATTGGGTATAGTTAGGAGGTAGTTGTGATGAAGATAGTTACTAATGATATATGACCTATCTTGAATATATTTTATAACATAAATGAATAAAGTTGTGTAGCTAAATTTTTATAACATTTGGTACTAGAGCAAATTATCTCATGGATGAGAATAAGGAACACAAGAATACTATGTATATATCGATGTTCCATAATTTCTTTAATGACAACATAAGTGCTTTAAGTTCATAAAAATATGAGAGTATAAAAAATTGTATAATTATAATTTTTTGTTTGCATTTATAGGTTTGCAAGCATTCCTGTTTGGATCTTGAGGAGGATCCACCAACACTATAAGTTAGAATAATTTGAGGAGTTATAGTTACAATATTATTTTTATCACCGAATGCAAAGTTTTTATCATTTAAAGTTGTGTGCTAGAAGACTTGTGTGAGGACCAAAGTTTGTATCCTCATTATATTTTATTGTCATTGTTTATGTTGATGTACATGAATAGGTCATATAAGCATTGTTTCATCCTGAAAGCACGAGATTCCAGAAGATTTGAAAGGAAAACTATTGCGATGCATCCAAAATCAAACAAACGCTTAAGTCCTACAATGTGAAATGCATGAAATGAAAAGAGACGAATTGAATGGAGACAAAAGAAAGTACAGAAAGCACAGCCCTTTTTATTTAACTCTCTTAATATCGATTACAAATACGCCTCCTCCCTTTTCAAGGGCTAGGAGCGTTAAATGAGTTTTGGTTACAATCATGACTTAGTGTTCCTCCTTCCGTGTGCCCACATTCGAAATGGGCGGGCCAAAGTGTTATCGTCGCTAGTGTTGATGAATCCTTGATTCTTACTGCTCAAAGAAACAACAAAATTTTTAGTAGCACCTATGACAAAAGATGAAGCGTTTGATCTTAAAAACCAATGGAGGATGCATGCATAAGATTAGCTAAACCGGTGAATAAAATGACTCTAAATAACCTGCAACTTTGACAGAGACCAGAAAACATTACCAGAGGGCTACTGCCATCAAAACAGTCGAGAAAAATCCGTCGATTCGTGTTCCACTGTAATTTGTTCCTAGGAAGGATGAATTCTACTTTAATTCGTCCCTGGGCAGGATGAATTCGCCTGCGACAAAGCATCGAAGTGATGCTGCCCAAATGTTGCTCCTCGGGATCTCCAAAAGACCTGCAAACATAGGGGTTAGCTAATTGGGGGCATTTTGGGACGACCCAGATGGTCGGATTTTCCCAATTTGACCTCCTTCAGCGGGAATTTGACGTTGTTACCTGCAAGTTAGTGAAGACCACAAAACGACAAAACATGATAATATTTGATAAAAACCTTATGAAATCAAAATTATAAACTATCTAAACAACATAAAATGGAATGGAATATAAACAAGTGATAAAAGAACAAATTAAAATAAAACTTAGAAAGTGTGGGGCGCCCAAGTGGGCCACCCACCGTTAGAACTTGATTTCGGCACCAATCCACTTGGGATGGGCCCAAAATCTTTTGTAATGGGTTGTCGACGAATTGGTAGATCAATGTGGTCAAATGTCGGGTTTTGGGTCCGGATTCACACTTCCAAAAGCCACCCACTAACCTCTCTTGCGAAAGAGATCAAGGATGTGGAAGAGGTGAATCAAAAGGTGTACAATGTGGTGTTCAATTTGGCAGCACTTCGTTGCTTGAAAAATCCTCCAACTTCTCTTCTCTTGGGTGGGAAAGTCCACCATTTTATAGACCCAAGGGGTCTCTTTGGAGGGGCATGCAGGGGTGCCATGTGGTGGCCATGCCTTCCCAAGAGGGAGGAGACTCCTCCTTGACTTGGGCTTCCATGAATGCCCTTGTGACAGTCCTCTAAAACCCACTCTGCTCACCTACATGCGCATGCAAGGCAGGAGGCATTAATTGACTATCCTCGGCTGCCACTTGGTGCAATTTTTCTTTTTGCTTGTTGAACCTGGAATTCGTCCTCACCTAGAGTGAATTCAGAATTCGTCCCTGGGTGAGACGGATCCCAATTTGAATTCTTCCCTGGGCGGGATGGATACTAAGCAAGGTGCCTGAATGTGCCAAATTGCCTTCTGACCTTACAAAATTGCTACAAAAGTGGTTAGGACCACTGTTTAACCTCTGAGGGCTACCCTGGGGGCTGTGTGTGTCAAAGCAATCAGTGTTTGCAGTCACATAATCGGATTGGTGTTGTTTTGGTGTCTATAGATGCCCCTTTTTGGGATGCGCTGTGCATGGCGCAGTGCCGAGCAAAAATAGATAACCAAAGCACTAATGATTAGGGTTTCTTGGTAACCTAACCAACTTTTGATGCCCCAAGTATGGAAAGGGCATGCATTCTTGAATCCTTGCTTCTGATGAGCTAAGGAATTTGATTTCAAGTATTAACCTATTTTGGTGAGGTGTGACTTGAGCTTGGACATTGATCAGTCATGATTAGGCAAAGGGTGCAACCTTTTGTCCACAGGGGAACCTTGTGTTCATGCTTCGGGAATGCCAAGTGTTTGATCAATTTGTGATTATTGCTTGTTTATTGCCCCAAGCAGGAGCGTAATTGTCTTTGTCAATGATTCTTTGAATGCATGTCATTTTCCTTAATTGGGTGTGTGCTTGTTGATTGGTGACTAAGTGTGACTACCCCCTCAAGCGACGAATCGATGAGGGAATGACCTTCGTGAGAAAAGCGACGAGTTGCTTGACCCAAGATGACTTGTGCAAGGGTGCCTTCGGAGATTTAGCATTAAGCATGTGCAATTTTTTGACATTTAGACCTATTTTTGGTGGGTGGTAACCCTTTTTGCGATGCTTTTTGGAGCTAAAATTGGCAAAAATTTGTCTTCCTGTGGAGCGGTCCGGCTAAGATAGCCTTCTTAGGGAGTAGGATAGTGACAATTTGTGACCCCAATGTCTATTTTGTATGCCCGGGATGTCAAGTGCAATAGCACTCTCATCGGGAAAGTTTATTATCTATTTTAGTGCATTTTTGTTCAATTTTTGATGTTTTTTGAAATTTTTGGCCTGAATTCATCCCAGGGTAGGACGAATTCCAGCTTAGAATTCATCCCAGGGTGGGACGAGCACCAATCAGAGCGCTCATCCCAAGGAAATATGAATTTAAGCTCAAAAGGCCTATTTAAAAGCCAAACCCTATTTAAAAGCCAAAACTAGGGTTTGGCCTCATTTGCGTCTGATTTTTCTTGCGATTTGGAGCTCTGGGGAGAAGGAGGTTAATTTTGCAAAGCGAAGCGCTACTGAATTTCTCCTGACATCATGAGTGCACAAACCGGGTCAAGCGGCGGAGCCGAAGCGAGACTAGTGAGTGCTCCCTAGAATTATTACTTTTGTTTTAAAACTGCAAGTGTTTTGTTTAATTATTTTTGTGATGATGTTTTTCAAAATTTTAAAACTTAAACCCTGAAACTGAGCTGAAGACAACTAAGACTTAGTTGTAGTGCACAACCTAGGTGAAGAATTTTTTATTTTACTTTTAACTAAACCCTAGGATAAACGGAACGTAAAACCTGAGACGTATTTTTTTTTTTTTAATTTTTATTTTTAAAATAATCAGTTAGGATTAGAAACCCTAGCACTGAAAATTTAATTTTTGTTTGAATTTTTATGTTTGTTTTTTTTTTGCTGTACATTGGTATACCATGTGGTATATTCATGTTATTGTTGTATAGTTCTTTTCTATGATTTTAATGTTTTTGAATTATTTTCTTTTGCAGGTTGTTAGGAGCCGGTACCGTGTACCCACTACTTTCACTGAGGCGTGGGGGAGGCTAACTGAGGCTTACTGGTAGTGGCTTGATGCCCTTGGGCTCAAGCAGGTGGCTCAACTAGAGCCTATGGTCATGGATCAGGCCTATTTGATGACCCTGATCAATCTTTGGGATCCGCAGACCAACACTTTCCATCTCCCAATAGGGGAGATGAATGTTACCTTAGAGGATATCTATCGGCTTCTACAGATTCCAATAGATGGGCTACCCATCAAGACATCGCCGCGTGATCAGTGGAAAACTATACTGACGAGATGCTTCGGGCATGGGGAGGAGTTGGGTGTGGAGGATCCACTGGAGAGGGCAGAGAGCGATTGCCATATTGGCAAGATTTTGGTCCGATGGTGGCTGGAGAGGGGGGTGTTGGGTGTGAGGCACGCATTCCTTATGGGCCTCATGTCCAACATGCTATTACCTGACTCATCAGGCATGAGGTTCCCATGGAACCTGCTGGATTTAGTGTGGCAGTTGGTAGAGTGCCCGATAGAGGCACCGCTTATCCTGAGATGGGGATAGACACTATTGGCATAGCTCTATGGGGAGCTATACGAGGTCCGTTGTCGACAGCGAAAGGGGATTAGCTACAGCTATTTGTTGCAGTGCTAGGGTTGGTAGCACATAGCAGTTAAGATGCCAGCTGAGTTACCATGGATGACTCGGGCAGCGATGGAGGATAAGGAGATAAGGTATGTAGTTCTGTGGCGATGGTCTAGAGAGTAGGGACAGAGTCGACGATGGGCAGGTGTCGTAGGGCACTATGTCGATACCTTCTCTCGGCTCACTCTAGGGGAGGTGGTTTGGCACCCTTATCGAGACTGTCCAGCCTGGCCGAAGGCTAGAGAGTGGCTCCGACGAGTATGCAGAGAGCGATGGCTGATTGGGCGGCATGGGACCGAGCATGAATTCTTCTCATACAGTCGGGTGACCTGATAGTTTGGGGTGCACCAGGGGTTACTTGGTGAGCCCATGGTCTATCGACGCTGGGGGATGAGATGACTCTAGATCGACCTATCATCGCGCCACTGGGTGAGGATTCAGACGCGGTGATCGACGTCCCGGACGTGGATGACATTGGGACTACCATTGAGTATGACTCATGGTGGGTACTACGGTGGTGGCGAGGAGAGGGGCCACTGGGAGGCATGGAGGCAGCAGTGGCGGGCAAAGAGGGTGCTGAGGCACCAGGGGATGATTGGGGAGATCCTTTGGAGGATGTAGAGATGGTAGAGGTGGAGGGTGAGGATGTGGATTTGGGAGCTCCGGATCAGTAAGGGGTGAAAGACATGGTAGAGTAGTGGGAGCCAGGGCAGGCTACTGTTCCGAAGAGTCCCATGCCTCAGGCGGATGCGAAGGAGATGGAGTCTGGGGTATGCGTTGAGAATGCACATTTGGTGGAGCTATTACGGAGGCGAGAAAGGAGCTAGGGGATGCATTGCGGGAGAGGGATCTCCTACGGGCTCAGCTAGCAGAGCGGGATAGGGTTTTGGCATAGCACGACGATGTAGTAGCTTACTACCATCGATGGGAGGTAGAGTGGTTCTGGCACTAGCTAGATTTGGAGAGGGAGGTCATCCACCTTGGTGGGCGACTACCAGAGCCATCGAGAGGTGGATCTTCATGCCGAACGAGGGACAGTGGTACTGAGTAGTCAGCATCATCTCGTCGTAGGCAATTGGATGAGGGAGGCGACAACAGGTGTGATGTGGGGGCTAGCAGTAGCCACCCTGAGGGGTCCCATAGGACCCACACCATGGGGGGTAGTTCCTGTCGCACCGATCCTACGTGATCATGGTGGCCGACGCCTTAGGTTGGGTGGTTTTGTTGTATTGATTGCGGGGTCAGAGGACTAGTTTTGTAGCCTGCGAGCATTTTTTTTGACGATATATATATATCAAATTTATTTTGTTTATGCACATGTGATGATTTGATCTTATGCATGATGTTTGATGGATATGGATGTATGCATGTTAATTTATTTTGATGGATGCATATGTTATGATGAATGCAAATTTTTTTTATTTATATGTGATATGCAAAATGTAATGGATGAAATGAATTTGTGTTGGTTTGGTTAGGGCACCATAGACTATTTAGGACTTTGTTATTTTTTTTTTAGGTGATTGCTGTGGTAAATGACTTTGTATGTATACATGTGGTTTTTGTTGTATTTTTTTATGGTATTGCAAGGATGAAAAGTAGCACAGTTGGTTTAGAAATGTAGCTAAGGTTTTCTAAGACTCAAGCAGTTTTAACTCACTAGCCATGATTGTACTTTATCTTGCAATACTTTTGAACAAGGTATGAATTGGACTTTTTTTTGACCAAGTTATTTCACATCCCTATGTGTGCAATTGAGTTCATTTATGTGGTATTTGTCAGGATACCGCCAGTGCCAGATGGGCTCTCAACCAAACCTATACTGAGGATCACCTAATTAGCTCCACTAACTCCTTTATTGTATTTAGTTAGATTAATCTGTGGTGCTATCTAGGATACCATAAGCTAGCTCATCCACATGCAAACATTGATCTGTACACAAGTTAATGTGACAGATATATCGTCATGCGGGAAGTTTACCGCCAGTGACCGATAGGCTATCAACCAAACCGGTACTGAGGCTTGCCTCATGACCTATCGAAATGCTAAGAGTTCCAGGGATTCAAGTTTGACTCCCTTATTTTCTTCAATTGTATTGGGATACTTGCTCATTTGTAGTGATAAAAATCACTATTTATTTTTACATTTTTTTTTATTTTGAGCAAGGGATTTGGATTTGAGTGATAAGAGTCACTATTGTATGTGCTTTTTGATGTGTGCACTTTGGGGATGATGTCAAATTTTTGGAGTTTTGACGTTTGCAAATTTTTGATGTTTTGCAACTATTGAGAACTTGGGATTCTTGGGGAATTGGGTAGGGAAGATGCTTGTCCTTTTGCCAACTCTCAGCATTCTTTGGGTCATTCGCACAGGGGGATGAGCAAGATAGCCATTTCGCTTATGGTGACCTGGATTGCTTTGTAGGTTTCATCTTTCGTTCACACAACTTGGGAATTTTTATATGTTTTAATTTGTGTTGGGATGCTACGTAACAAGGTGTGATTCAAGTAGAACTCTACCTTCGTAAAATCTATCTGACTTGGTACAGTACGTGGCTAGAAAGCAAAATTATGACTGAAAGACGAAAACTCTTGATACATTATAAGACCACTGACTCTGGTGTGGTAAAAAGCAGTAAATGGTGTATTTTTGTTGTTTTTTTTTTTGGGTTGCTTATAAAATGGAAAAATGTGGAACAAGATAGACTAGCAAAGCAATTACAGCCTATGGTGCCTTTGACCTGTACGACCACAAATATGCAATGTATGGATGCGATGCTTAATGCAGCTATATATTTTTGTATTTTGATGGAATGATTTTTGTGAATATGAAGATGAGATGTAAGAAGAGCTTTGTTGATTGATGAATTTGAGCATGCCTGGAAATGAGATGCAATTTTTTGTTGTTTTTGATGATTTTTGGATTTTCTTTATTTTTGACCAAGCGATTGTGGGAATCCTTGGAGCATTTTGGGGTTGACCAAGCGATTGCAAGAATCCTTGGAGCATTTTGGGATTGACCAAGCGATTATATGAATCCTTGGAGCATTTTGGGATTGACCAAGCAATTGCAAGAATCCTTGGAGCTTTTTGGGATTGACCAAGCGATTATATGAATCCTTGGAGCATTTTTGGGATTGACCAAGCGATTATAGGAATCCTTGGAGCATTTTGGGATTGACCAAGCGATTATATGAATCCTTGGAGCATTTTGGGATTGACCAAGCGATTATATGAATCCTTGGAGCATTTTGGGATTGACCAAGCGATTGTAAGAATCCTTGGAGCATTTTGGGATTGACCAAGTGATTATATGAATCCTTGGAGCATTTTTGGGATTGACCAAGCGATTATATGAATCCTTGGAGCATTTTGGGATTGACCAAGCGATTATATGAATCCTTGGAGAATTTTGGGATTGACCAAGCAATTGTATGAATCCTTGGAGCATTTTGGGATTGACCAAGCGATCGTATGAATCCTTGGAGCATTTTGGGATTGACCAAGTGATTGTATGAATCCTTGGAGCATTTTTGGGATTGACCAAGTGATCGTATGAATCCTTGGAGCATTTTGGGATTGACCAAGCGATTATATGAATCCTTGGAGCATTTTTGGGATTGACCAAGCGATTGTATGAATCCTTGGAGCATTTTGGGATTGACCAAGCGATTATATGAATCCTTGGAGCATTTTTGGGATTGACCAAGCGATTGTAGGAATCCTTGGAGCATTTTTGGGATGTGGCTCTCTTAGATATGGAATGGGCACAAATGACTGATATTCAAGGGTTCTGTTTCCTTGATTCCATCAAGAGAGGCTAGCCGGTATGTCCCGGGTCCTATTTTTCTATCAATGACATATGGACCTATCCAATTTGCCACAAATTTGTCCCTTAGGTGGGATGACAAACTAGAGTTCTATTGGTTTTCCTTCAAAACCAAATCACCAACCCGAAAGTCCCTCAGGTGAACTTTCATGTTGTAAGATTTCTTAAGTCGCTCTTGATAGATACGTAAATGCTCGAGAGCATTAACGCGTCGTTCATCAAGCAACGTAAGCTAATCTAAATGGGCCTATCATGTAGCATCATCATCGATGAACTCTTGCATTGATATGCATAGGGGAGGAATTTCCAACTCTAGAGGCATGACTGCCTCGGAGCCATACACGAGCAAAAACGGAGTTGCCCCAGTGGGCATCCGAATGCTGGTGCGATAGGCCCACAGGGCAAGTGGGATTTGGATGTGCCAATCCTTATGACTATCTATGACCATCTTTTTAAGGATGGCAACTAGCATTTTGTTTGACGCTTCTGCTTGCCCATTCGCCTGCGGATAATAGGGTGTCAAAAAGCTGTGCTGAATTTTGTACTTTGTGGTCAAAGCATGCATGTCTTTGTTCTTGAATGGTGTCCCATTATCTAAGACTATTTTGGATGGAATACCAAAATGACATATGATGTTATGCAAAATGAACTCCACAATGCGGGGTCCTATCGTAGAGGTAAGCGAAACTGCTTCCACCCACTTGGTAAAATACTCTGTGGCCATTATGATAAACGTGTCATGGCCTGATGATGCAGGGGAGATCAGCCCCACTACAAAAATGGCCAAGCGGACTAGACTGTCTGCAAGGCCTCGGAAGGTACATGTGTCAAATTGGCATGGTGTTGACACTTCACGCACTTCCTGACATATGTGCAACAATCTCGCTCTAAAGATGGCCAATAATAGCCCATGCGAAGAATGTGCTTTGTGATGGCCATACCACTGAAGTGGCCACCACATGTACCATCGTGCACTTGGGCGATTGCCCAAGTGGACTCTTGCTAGTCCAAGCAACGAAGGAGGATTCCTTCATAGCTACGACGATACAAAATGTCTCCTATCAAGACATACTTAGCCGCTTTCTACTTGAATGCTTATTTTGCGGCATGTGTCAATCCAAGCGGGAGATTACCTAACTTGAGATAGTCTCTAATGGGTAAATACCAGTCCTATTGATCGAAAAACTCGACGGTATGAACAGTCAATCCCTCTTGAAGTTCATCCCTAGCAAACGTTGAGCGGGATAGAACTTGTAAGAATAGCATTGTGTTGCTATTAATGGGAGTAGGGGAGAACAAGGACCCCCAGTTGGCATGTTTCAGACGATCGTGGATTCGAGAGAACTTATCCGAGGATGGTTCAATCTAGATCATGTGGATTCCTAGCATCAAGTTAGAGCTTGCATGCTCCATCATGGATTGCGATAGGGTTTTGACTTGAATGGTTGTCATATCACCGGAAAGGTCTTGCGGGATTAGTGACCCCAAGGAGGCCATTATGTCCACAAAATGATTCGATGACCGAGGGAGTGCCTCGATGTCATACCACTCAAGTTTTGCCAAGAATTTGTCCACAAGGGCTTTATAAGCTTGTAGAACTGGGCATTTGCATTGGAATACCCCTTTGACTTGATTGACAATTAATAGCGAATCACCAAAGATGTTCAGTCGTTTGATGTTCATGGCGATTGTTGTCTGAAGACCTATGAGCAAGGCTTCATACTCTGCATTATTGTTGGTGCATGGGAAATTTAATTTAAATGACAGGGGCATTGGAGCACCCTGCGGTGTGAAGAATACTATTCCCATGCCACCACCTTGCTCACATTTAGAACCATCAAAAAATAGGGTTATGTCGGCCTGTGACTCAGGCTCATCAGAATCTGGCGATTCTGAGACATGGAAGACCCCATCATCGGGTAGTTCTATGACTAGAGGTTGATTGTCTTCAAGAGGAGCCTCTACTAGTTGATTGACTATGACTTGTCCTTTGATAGATTTTTGTCCGATAAATTCTATGTCAAATTCCATCAACAACATGATCCATTTTGTCGTGCGACTACTATGATAAGTATGACTCATCATGTATCACAATGGATTCTCCTTAGACACAACATACGTAGTGTTGCTCAGCATGTAGTGGCATAGCTTTTTGGTAGCAAACACCATTGCCAAGAAAAGTTTCTCGACGTATGCATAGTTAAGTTCATAACTGACTAGGGTGCGGCTAAGATAATAAGTAGTCTGTTCTTTGTGAAGTTCATTCTTCTGGGCCAACATGGCACCCAATGCCACCTCAATAGGCTGAGATGTATAAGTAGAATGGCACTCCTGGTCTAGGTGGTGCCAATACGGCGGCGAAGCCAAGTATTGTTTGATGTCATCAAATGCTGACTGGCACTCATCATCCCAGTGAAATGCTACCCCCTTGTGCAATAATTTGTTCATGGGTTGGCACTTGTCAGATAGTTGTGCTATGAAGCATTTGATTGACGCGACCTTTCCCTGTAGACTTTTGAGCTGCTTAATGGTAGTTGGGGGAACCATTTCAAGGATTGCCTTGACTTTCTTTGGGTCCACCTCGATACCTCACTTTGAGACTATGAAACCCAAGAGTTTTCCAGATGTGACACCAAATACACACTTCTTGGGATTCAGTTGACTTTATGCTCCATGAGGCGATCGAGGATCTTGCTTAAGTCACCAAGATGATCTGGGCACAAAAGAGACTTGGCCAACAAATCATCCATGTAATCTTCCAAATTTTTATGCATGTAATCATGGAATATGTACGTCATGGCATGTTGGTAGGTGGTGCCAACATTTTTAAGGCCAAAAGGCATGACCTTATAACAAAATGTCCCCCAAGGCGTTGTGAACGCCATTTTTAGTTGGTCCTCGGGATTGATACGAATCTGATTGTATCTCGAGAAACCATCCATGAGGGATAGCATTTCGTGACCTGCTATAGCGTCTACCAACACGTCGATGCTTGGCAAGGGGAAATCATCCTTAGGACTCACTTTGTTTAGATCTCAAAAATCAGTGCATATGCGAATCCTCCCATCAGGCTTTTTGACGGGCACCATGTTGGATAGCCATGGCGGATAATCCATGTAGATGACAAACTATGCATCCAATAGCTTTTGCAATTCATCTTTGACCATCAAGGCCACTGTTGGGTGCATCTTACGTAGTTTTTGCTTAACTGGCTTGATTGTCGGATCAAGCGTTAGATTATGCGTGACTAGCTACGGATCTAGCCCCGACATGTCTCTGTATGACCATGCAAAAACCTCCTTCTTCTCTTTGAGAAGGGAAATGTAGTCGGCTTGCTCTTCGAGGGAAAGACTTACCCCTAGCTTGAGAATCTATGGATTCATTGGATCTGTGTCGATGTCTACGTCAGTCGTCTCCTCGACTGACATGTGGGATCCGTCCTCCAACTGATGTGGAGTCGGGATCAAATGGATATCATTAGCTAGGTTTAAGTCTATGTTGGGAACCTCGGGTTCCTCTTCAGCCTGAAAGATATCTTGAGTTGTCCCTAGGGTAAAATGAGGCATTTTATCAAAAGGCCAGTACTCTGATGGGGATGGAGGTGAATTGCATGCAATCCCAGTTGATGGCATCTATGTCTAGATGCAATGACCATGCTGGATCGATCAGATTGTGGATGGGTGTGATCAAATCAATGGAGATCATGTGGATGGAATGAATTTGGTCTCCATTACCATGGGTGTGATGACTCAAACATTTTGGATGTTCCCTGTGTTTTGGATTTGGCTCTAGAGGGACAGGCATGAACGGATCAGCCCTATGTGCTGATAGGAAGATAGGGTCTTCCCTCGGCATTGATGTCATTATAGGGTCTCGGGGTGGACGATGCTCATCATAAACTTGGAGCCACGGATCCAACACTTGGTCCCACCCTACTGGGTCTACGTACCACTCATGCCCTGGAAATATGCCCATCTGTGCAAATAAGTCATTAATCCCCAAGGGATGCCATTGTTGCACTTGTTGCCTTTGTTGCATTTGTCGCATGTGGTTGAGATAGGCCATCTCAGTCTCATCTCGAATCACTCATCGGAGATCCAAAAATGTTCATTTTCTTCAACAACTACTTGCGACATTAAGGGCTCACCTTGTTCTAGCAAATTAATCTGGTCCCATTGCGGTTTTTCCACTCTTGGTGGAGGGACCTGATTCTCTTGACACAGCACTAGCTCAACTGGAACCTCTAAAGGGAACAGTTTCAAAAAGATATCTTGCCAGTTATTCATGGGAACCTCCTGTGAGTGATCATTATTGGATTTAAATGGAACATATGACACTGGTTCATGTTCTGCTTCATCCTCCAAAGATCCTTCTGGACACTATTTATGCTCTCCTTGAAAGTGAGTTCCTGAAATTTCACCTCTCTCTAGCAAAGGAGAAGGATTATTGATGTTACCAAGGGTGGTTGTTGACCATGGGAGGTAATCTCCCAATGTATATGTTGTGTTTGGGTTGGCATAAGGATCTGATGCCAATCCACCCTTGTTGCCTATTCCTAGGCCTTGCATGTTTTCCACCAAGATGTCTAAGGGCAAGGGGTGGTTGAACCCTACTCCCGACTTGTCATAAGGCATTTGGTATCTTGGCTGGCAAAGGACATGCACCCCTTGCTCATACCTGCCTAGCCCGTATCCATGCCAATTGCATTGGCCAAGATATCTCAGAGCAAAGTTCGGGTTAGACAGATAGTTGACATTTTCTACAAAATGCTCTTCGTCCTCATCCTTTTGCATGCATGGTTCAACACCATGGTCAAGGCCCCCATACACAAAATTGGTCTGGTTTGGTGGGTAGCCTAAAGGAACAACTATCCCGATGGGGAGGTGAGGTCTCCCCAGGTCTTGCACTGACTCTAGTGCGGGCGTTGCTACAACATTCTGCACTAGATACTCCCCCAAGCCCGTACTGGCCATTTCAACAATAATTATTGGTGATTGAGGGGGAGGGAACGAAAGCCCTTCTGGAGTCCATTCCATGTTGGGTAGACTAGGAGCCTTAGCTTCCATTGTGCTAGGTATCTCTTTCGTTGAGATGGTTGATATTGTTGGTAGCACCTCCTCCAGGGGTTGGGCCTCTTCCAGGATTTGTTTCCCTTTGTCCTTATGTTTAGCCATGACAGGTGGAATTGATAGTGAAGGAGCGAACAATGAAGATGCACCTGGCTGGGGTTTTGATGGATTAGTCACCAGTGGTGCCTATGGCATTGGACCCTATCTAGATGGATTTAATTGGAAATCCAAGTGCGTCGATGGGAGGGTCGATTGCGGCATCAATTGCATCGCATTGCAATATTTGAAGGGTTCTAATTCCGTCGGGACTACATGTACTTCTCCTTCAAATGCATACTTCAAACACTGGTGAGCTATCAAAGGGACACACTTCATGTCCCTGATCCATGGTCACCCTAGCAATATGTTGTACGCCATCTCGCCTTCCAAAATATGGCACAATGTAGGTATCATCTTTTGTCCTACCTGAACGGGTAGAACAATTGTGCCAACTGTCGAGCATATCGCATCGTTGAATGCTCGTAGTGTGTAAGTGGAAGCGGTGATGTGAGAGGCTAGAAACTTTAGATGTTTCAATGCTGCTGTAGTAATGATGTTACTAGACAAGCCAGTGTCTACCAACACCCTCTTATACGGGATCCCGTTGACCCATGCGATTACGTGTAGGGGTGGATCTACCATGTCATCAGATACTGATTTAACTTCATCTTCTCGGAAGGTGATGGCCGGATCTGTACATCATTTTACATGTCCCACGAAGTTATTGAAAGAATTCACTTCGTGGGGCTGCAACTCGATGGCTTTCAAGATTTCCATGAGAGCTTCCCGATGGGGTGCTGATTGTTGTATAAGCTCATATATGGATAGCCTAGCCGACGTGGTCCGCAAACTCTGTGTGAGTTTGGTCCGTATCGTGACCTCAGGTCTAGGTGGAGGTAACTGCATAGGGTGTTGTTGAGGTTGCGACATTGTTGGAACTTCTCTTGTGGCTATTGCGGGGGCAACCCCTGGGTATTTCTTGTTCCTGGTCACTATGCTTATCATTCCCACATACCCTTGCATGGGGAGATTCTGTCGCACCTCATTGACCTGAAGGGGTTTTTCTTGTGCCTCATGGGCAGGCAAGGGATCCTTGAAGACTCCCATCTACTGGTTATTTGGCGCTATGGGGTTGTCCATCGCCAATGTTTTATTATCAATCAAGTCTTGTATTAATCCCTTGAATTTCTTGCATGCGTTCAGGTCATGTCCCCTTCGCCTGTGGAACCTACAATATAAATCCTCTCTGTATCCCTTAGGCTTGGGAGTGTTAGGATCTATGGTTTGGATTTCTGGAAGGGTGATTAAATTTGCCACTGACAAGCGATCAAATAGGGAGTCCCTAGACTCCGTATAAGGGGTGAATTGTCGCCTAGGGCGACGCTACTAATTTTGCTCTTGTTTTTTATTTTCTCTTTCATAATTATTAGGAGGCACTGCCTGATAATTAGCCTTTTGAGGCTATGTTTCTTATGCAGGCTTAGGAACATTTATCGCAACTTGATTAACCACAGTGGGTTTTGGTTGCGTAGTCCCTGTCTTGGTGTTTTTGTTCCACTCTTTCTTTTTAGGTTTGGCAATTTTGCCATCCTGTATTTTGATCTCTTCGATAACTCTGGCTTGCGCTAGAGCCTCTTCCAAGGTGGCATATTGCTGCAGCTGCAATAGCCCAGAGATTGATCTTAGACAACTTCGTGAAAACATTTGTGTGAGGTCGGACATAGGGGGAAGGTAGGGTAGCTTAGAAAGCAGAGCCCTCCATCGATTCTCGTAAGCCACCATTGTCTCTTCCTCATATTGCCTGAGGCTGGCCAGGTCACTCAGTGATGCCTTCTTCTTGGTGTTGAAGGCAAAGCATTCAAGGAATGCATCCACTAATTGATCCAAATTATTTATGCTGTGCTTCGGCAACTATGTGAACCAATCCGAGGCAGGGCCTACGAATGTGGTTATGAATGTCCTTAGCAACAGCACATCATTATCTTGAATGCCAAAGCATTGGCTTAGGAATCTTGTCACATGCTCTTGGGCATCCTCTTCACCCTTAAAGACTGCCAACTGAGGCAACTTGAAATGTTCAGGGTAAAGAGGTGTGGGCACTGACGGATGCACTGGATGACTGCGAAGTTGACGTAACATGGGCTTTTGGTGCCCAGAAGCTTTGGTCTCCATAGACTCCAAACGCTCTAATAGCGCTTTGTATGCATCGGAAGACTTAATCTCTTCCTCTTTTGTTTGCTCCCATTGTGAGTTATGGGAGACTGGAGGCCTATGGGGGGGTGGCCGAATGGTAGCCCTCCCACCTTGATAGGGCGTTTTGGCCCATTCTACTTCTGGTTCATACTCCTCATAAACTTCCTGAGGAGTCTCTGGGTGAGACCTATGACCCTGAGTGAGTCCCCGCTAAGGGTACCCATCGTTGTTTCAAGGAGTGGCCTCCCTCTCAGGTCTATGGGGTCTCGAAGGCAAAGCTTGACGAGGTTGTAGAGACCTATTCTGCACCAAGGGATTATGCCTCTCATATTGTTCTACTTTTTGGGTGCAAGGGGTTGGCACCCTCTTAGGTAGTTTATAAAGCAGCTCATCCGCTTCGTGCTGCATGCGCTCTTTGTTAAGGTGGTATAAGCGCTCTAACTGCTGATGATCTTGCTCAAGCCGCATGATCTGGGCTTGGCGGGTGGCATGTTTGGTGACTGCCAGGTCAATTTGGTCTACCATCTTGGGCTTAGGAGGCTTGAATGTTTCTCCTATGTATTTGCCTCGATCTTGATGATCCAAGATTTCAATGGGTTGCTTCCCTCTGTCGAGGTTGGTGGAATTTACCTGAGGCTCTGGCCTCGATGTGTGACCATGGTATCTAGCAGGTGTGGAAGTGCAAGGCTCCCGCGTTGTATATTGCTCTCAAGGAATTTGATGGTCTTCCTCGTACTCCCTTTCATGGGTGTGAAAGGGGTGGGCGGAGTTAGCTCGCCCTGTGTGGAGAGCCCTGCGCTCTAGGTTTTGTCTTTCAGTTCTAACAATGATGGGAGGCAAAGGAGAGATGCCATAGTCACGTTGTCTCTCCTCATGGACACTGTGCCTCTCTAGCGCTTCGTTGCATGATGGCCACTCATATCTAGCCTCTAAAGGCAGTTTTCTATTTACGTTGAGTGCCACATGTAAAGCTTCTTCCCAAAAGGGTCTGTGCTGAATAGGTGTGTCCCCCAGAGGGGTATCCCTATAATTCCACCTTGACATGGAATTATGTGGACTCTCTTGTGGTCCAGACCGCCAATGCGGTATGGCCAAGTCCTCAGGGCTAAAATGAAGGCAACTTGTACCCTCTCTTTGTACACTTTTTGCAGCTTCTGCCCTTGATTGGGCTTGGCTACGGGTGCGCACCATTGTGGTGATCTTCTACTGGCTAAGTAGATTTTATCTCTTTTATGATTTTTTGACTTTTTTTTGTTACACTAAGCAGAAATGAACACACACATACACAAATGGTGATTATCTCTTTTAAAGATTAATGGTGTGTCCTAAAATGGTTTTAGTGCATTTTGATGATTTTGTTTTGTTTTTGAAAGTTTTGAAGAATGTTTAAATGCGTAATGAAGGCTCATATAACTCCCATAAATGGTTTCCCCTTCAATATACCATTGCCCGGCTGATATACCAACCTCTCTATATACCTACCCTTATGAGAGGGAAACTATAGGTACGTGAGAGCATATGGTACATGGTACGTAGGCGATACAGAAGGGGGATTGTCCTGTTAATGACACCTACCATAGAAGACTTATCCTCGCATGCTGGGAATCACCCTAGCGACACTCGATCAGCTTTCGTCAAGATTTACGCCTAACAACAGTGACAATTGGGGTAAATGGATGCAAAAATCAATCCAAGGTGGTGATGAACCCACCATTGGTCTTGATCAAGGGCTGGGGTCTTACGACTAGCTCCTTGGTTTAAAAATGTTGCATGAAGTGTGTGTGATTCTTTTTATTAAAAAATGAAACATGCAGAAGCAACTACTTTCCTTACGAAGGCAAAATTGACAAAACCAGAAACAAAAAAAGCAAAAAATGACAGGAACAATTTAAAACCTTTACCTTTCGCTACCTAGACCTATTGTTTTTTATCCTTGGCCCTGGGAATTCTTAGAAAGAAATTTGTCCCTGTGTGAGATGAATTATAGAATAGAATTCGTCCCTATCTAAGACGAATTAGAATTTGTCTCAGGGTCAGACAAATTATAGTCAGGTATTCGCCACAAGCAGAGACGAATAACAGTCAGAGCTCGAAAAATGGTACCTGTAAGCACAAATTACAAATTTTTGATCAGTTTATTGTTCTTAAAAAATCAAGGGATAGGGTCCCACCGTGATCGCCATTGAAAGCACGAGATTTTGGAAGATTTGAAAGGAAAACTATTGCAATGCATCCAAAATCAAACAAACGCTTAAGTCCTACAATGTGAAATGCATGAAATTAAAAGAGACGAATTGAACGGAGACAAAATAAAGTATAGAAAGCACATCCCTTTTTATTTGACTCTCTTAATATCGATTACAAATATGCCTCCTCCCTTTTCAATGGCTAGGATCGTTAAATGAGTTTTGGTTACAATCATGACTTAGTGTTCTTCCTTCGCATGCCCACATGCAAAATGGGCGAGCCAAAATGTTGTCGTCGCTGGTGTTGATGAATCCTTGATTCTTGCTTCTCCTCCTGCATTCAAAGAAACAACAAAATTGTTAGTAGCACCTGTGACAAAATATGAAGCGTTTGATCTTAAAAACCAATGGAGGATGCATGCATAAGGTTAGCTAAACCGGTGAATAAAATGACTCTAAATAACCTGCAACTTTGATAGAGACCAGAAAACATTACCAGAGGTCTACTGCCATCAAAATAGTCACGAAAACTCTTTCAATTCATGTTCCACTATAATTCATCCCTGGGAAGGATGAATTCTACTGTAATTCGTCCCTGGGCAGGACGAATTCGCCTGCGACAAAGCATCGAAGTGATGCTTCCCAAATGTCGCTCCTCGGGATCTCCAAAAGACCTGCAAACATAGGGGTTAGCTAATTGGGGGCATTTTGGGATGACCCAGATGGTCGGATTTTCCCAATTTGACCTCCTTCAGTGGGAATTTGATGTTGTTACCTGCAAGTTAGTGAAGACCACAAAACGACAAAACATGATGAAATATGATCAAAACCTTATGAAATCGAATTTATAAACTATCTAGACAACATAAAATGGAATGGAAGATAAAAAAATGATAAAATAACAAATTAACATAAAAATTAGAAAGTGCGGGGCACCAAGCGGGCTACCCACCGTTAGAACTTGATTTCGGCACCAATCCACTTGGGATGGGCCCAAAATATTTTGTAATGGGTTATCGGCGAATTGGTAGATCAATGTGGTCAGATGTCATGTTTTGGGTCTAGATTCACACTTCCAAAAGCCACCCACTAACATCTCTTGTGAAAGAGATCAAGGATGTGGAAGAGGTGAATCAAAAGGTGTACAATGTGGTGTTCAATTTGGTAGCACTTCATTGCTTGAAAAATCCTCCAACTTCTCTTCTCTTGGGTGGGAAAGTCCACCATTTTATAGACCCATGGGGTCTATTTTGAGGGGTATGCAGGGGTGCCATGTGGCAGCCATGCCTTCCCAAGAGGGAGGAGACTCCTCCCTGACTTGGGCTTCAATGACTGCCCTTGTGACAATCCTCTAACGCCCACTCTGCCCACCTACACACGCATGCAAGGCAGGAGGCATTAATTGACTTTCCTCGGCTACCACTTGGTGCAATTTTTCTTTTTGCCCATTGAACCTGGAATTTGTCCTCACCCAGAGCAAATTCAGAATTCGTCCTTGGGTGAGACGGATCCCAATTTGAATTTGTCCCTTAGCGGGACAGATACTAAGCAAGGTGCCTGAATGTGCCAAATTGCCTTCTGACCTTACAAAATTGCTACAAAAGTGGTTAGGACCATTGTTTAACCTCTAAGGGCTGCCCTGGGGGCTGTGTGTGTCAAAGCGATTAGTGTTTGCAGTCACATAATTGGATTGGTGTTGTTTTGGTGTCTACACATCCCATAAACAATTATCTAAATAAGATTCATTTGATTGATTATTATCTAAAGATATAGGTTGTTTGAATTAAGGGTCATCGAAGACATAGCTATCAATTGTGTTGATTAAAGTAAAGTTCAAGTTGATTAGGTCATCTATTGACCAGTTCAATCCCTCAGTCATACCCAAATGGGCCATGTAACATACAACCATCTAAGCTTACATTGCATGAGAAATAGGTTTTACTTGAAAGGAGGCACATTATTTGAAATAAGCACCAATTGCTTTTATCATTTTACAATAAATATGCTCTTATTGAAGATATCATGGTTTTTTATAAGAGGTAATAATCATCTATTAAAGAGAATATTTTATTCCTTATATGTATAGTGATTAACATTTTCATATCATATGTAATAAAATAGAGACTCTAAAGAGAAGGTACTAGGATTCTAGTTGTTCAAAGATGCATCATTACATGGCAAATCCATATTATTTCATTTTTGGTAAGAATATTGTCATATTTGAACATGAAGAAGACATGGACTACCATCAAAATATATCCATGACCATAGCATAAAGGTGGAACACTGTTTAGTTGACAATAGGATCAAGGACATAGAGAAGAGCACATTCCAAAAGGAAAGAAATATTGTTGATATTTTAGTTGACATGGACATGTTGTTTTATGATAGAGAGAAGAATCATGAGTTTTTTTTAATAATGCATTATTGCATGTAAAACTTACAGTTGTATATGAAGGAATTCCATATTTAAATTATGAGTATGTTACATACTATACATGAACTATGAACATGTTATCATATATGTTTGGAGTCACCATAATTTTCACAAAATCAAAGGACTTATATATGTTGGAGGATGCTACATCAAAGAAGTGTCATTGCTTAGACACCATCATCAAGAAGAGCATAGATCAACAATGGATGCATCAAATTTAAAATTATTTTTTAAAAATAATCTAACCTTGTCTTTCAATGTTTCTATGTTATCTACTCCAATTTTAAAGGTGAATATTAAGATTTTGTATATGAAAATTTGAATGGACAATGAAGTCGTTGATCAATGTTTGGTTGAGGATGAAGCTATTCTTTTTTTTGGGTGCACATATTTATGAAGATAAAAAAAAATTGATATTTTTATCCCACATAAATGGTGGGAATGAGCACAAAGCCTTTGAAATTCTATCACTATCTAAGGCTTTCTTGAAGAAGCACAATGGGAACCTTCCCATCATTTGAATGTGTGATATTTTTATGCGTTTCAAGAATATTAACTTTTTAATGTTTAAATAAAAATTATCACACGTGATTTATTCTAGAACATTGGAGAAATATTAAAATAATATTCTTAGGAGGATTCTACTTGTAAGAAATGACCTCGATCTCCCATATCTATTTATTTTTCCCAACAAGACCTTTTCAATGTTTCATGATTTGAGGTATTTTTATATGGACTAGCATTTATTTTATACTAACTACATTGTCTATCAAATATTTTAAATTCTTTAAAATTTTCAAGCTAAAATATAACTATCATTTTCCACAGCTTCAAATCATTTTATATATTCTTAAATGTATAAATTTCTAGATGTTGTCAAATTAATATTTAAAGAGATTCAATAAATTTTATTTTTTTAAACTTCAATAATAAATAATAATTCATTCTCATCAAGGTTATCTATGGAAATATCATCAATATTAATTTTTAAGCTTCCAAGAAGTAGCTCTAAACAATGAAGTTTTAAAAAGATCTTTGTGCAAGTGATTATTGGAAGATTTAATATTGCTCAAGAACAAATGACCCCTATATTTTGAGCTTCAATTTAAATATATATATATATATATATATATATATAATTGAAATAATATCAAGTTATATAAATATAAATTATATTTTAATTCTTTCATCTTAAATAATTTTGAAATTATTAATATATTTTTAAGTTTAAATTTTATATTTTATCTTTTTTAATGGAATTATATTGGGTTAGTATTAGTACAACCAACTCTCAATGTTGAGATAATGGAGGGCGATGGCAAAAATAGAAATTTAGGGTTTCTTGAATGAGGGCGATGGCAAAAATGAAAACAATAGCAGCAAAGGCGAATGAATACAATGGCTCTAATGAAAACAATCATGGTAGTGTCTTGGATAGCGGTGGGTCAAAATGAGGTGATATGAATCAGGAGATCGAGGAACTCTCTACCCACCCAAAAATTTTGGAAGGAATTTCTACGATGACTCACAAGCAAAAATATGATTATGGACCACTACTCTTGTCACTAACGGATCTCTCTATTGCGGGGCGGTTATAGAGATAGATGCATTTGGATCTACCATCTATAGAATAGTGGAAGGACCTAACACATTGAGGGATTGATAATCCTTATTGTACTAGGGAAGAAAGGTCTCACCATAAAATGGAGTTATTCCCCAGCAACGGTAGCTATGATGGGAGGATCGGGAAGGATCCGTATGTGCATCAATGCAAATTTGGATTCTATCCTCCCATATTCAATCAATCTCATTTCAAAGGTTTGTACCTTCTCCCAAGTTATTGAATACAAAAACAAACCTATTTTTTGTGATTTTTGTTCCAAGCAAGACCATATTCATTCCCAATTCCCAAAGATCCTAAAACTACCTTCTTTCAAAGGTCATCATCTTCCTAGGTTTATTCCTCACCGCAATTCTAGTTATGTTGCACTATACCCCCTTCCATTCCCTAGATTGAGACTCGTTCCTTCCCTTTTACTGTTGGCCAATCCCCAGTGGAGGGTTTCACTGCACCTTCTTTACCTAATCTCATTTTCTCTCCTCCTCACAATCCTCCCATTCCTATCTCCAGCTATTTTTCCTCCCTTTATATCATTTTTGGCACCACATACCTCATTAACCCCACATTTACCCACCCCCTTAGCTAAGGTTATGCATAAGGGGTCACCCCAAAAATATATTTATAAAATTTTGGTGAATAATTTCAAAATATAGGTGAATAGTGTCCAAATGCATGTAGAAGGTTCACTATTATTAAGGGTAATGTTGGAAATTTAAACTTAAAATGGTCAAATTATTATAAAATTGGGGTGAATTAACCCAAAAAAAATTGTACCCAAAACTTTTTGGCTAATGGGCCCTAGTCAAGGGTCCCAAATATTCGCAAATTCCAAATTTCAAAAATTCTAATTTTAGCCAATTTGGCAATAAATAATTGCTATGCATAAACCTACCCTTAGCCCTTCTCCTTCCCCTAAGAGTCTCCCAGGCTCACCCAATGACATCCCTATCTCCCCCAGTCCTTTCTCCCCTAGCCCTTCCCCTACCTAAACCCAAAGGAAGTTGTACGTTGATGTAGTCGGGTCCCTAGACCCTAAAATTAGAAGTCATAAATATCCCTCAAAACCCTTATTGGAGAGGGGATTTCTTTACCCTAATCCAAGAATTCTTAAAAAGGGATGTGCAGATGTTGTGGCAGAGCATAATGTTGGGAGACCATCAATTAAATCTCTAAGAAAAAAGAGACAAATTCATATATTGCCAATGGCTCTCAGTATTTATTGAATATGGGTGTTGGAAATCCTTCTCAACCCTTTGCTAGGGGTAAGAGATCCACTCCCAATTTTTGTTAATGTAGTTTGTTTCTTGGAGCTTTAAATAGTAAATGAAGTTTTTTACAAGTTTTGGGGCTCTGGTTACCCCAACAACTATTTTGGTTGTTATTTTTTTTTGGTAAGTAAGAGAATATTATAACTATTTTGGTTGTTATGGGTCTAAGTGCTTCTCTTTTTTATTTTTGCTTCTTGGCTGCCCCTGCATAGGCCTCTTCAGTGCCAGTTGTGGGTTCTCTCTTCATGCCCCTACGTGGGCTTTCAAGTCCCTTTTTTTTCATTGTTGACCCATAGAGGGGTGATACTTCTAGTTTCTTTTTTCTTTGGAGGGCTTATCCAGATAGTCTCCATTTTGTAAAAGGTTACGAGACCCTTCCAAAACCTCTATACCAATAAAAAAAATATTAGTACAACAATTTAGCCACTATGCATATATCACTAAAAAAATATTCTAACCTAGTTATCCTCCTTAAAAATAAAGGAATTTAACCAATTTTATGTTTGAATTCTATATTATCTCTAAAAAATATTCTAATCTAGTTATCCCTCTTAAAAAACAAGGAATTTAACCAATTTGATATTTGAATTCTATATTATTAACAGTATTTTGTGATAGCAATGGAATGCTTACGAGTGGGATCTATGGATTCAATTCCCTAAATAACTAAAGGTTTAATTGACTTTATCTTTACCCAACATACTATAATTTATCCTATACAACAAAATAATTAAATAAAATAATATTTTATTATTTTTATATATAAGTGTTAAATCTCTCTTCCCTTAACAGAGCTTTGATTACTTATACATATGAGAACTATAAAAGGTAGAGTTGAAGCATCTCCAAAATAAATATTTACTCTATTTATATTTTTTCTTTTTTAAATATAATTAATAAAAAATTAATGTCTTACGATAAATAAATAAATTTATACTTTATTTTATTTTTTCCTTTAAATATGGTTGATAAAATTTTAACATCTTTAACACAATAGAAGAAAAAGAGATATTAAATTGGGCATTTACCAAGAAGAGATCTAGGTTCAAACCTAGGGAAGACGACCCTTTGCAAAGGTAGTAGTTTGCTCTGAATCCTTTGAGTGCATGCCAAATTGACGATGATGGTACGAACCCCAAGCGATCGATGGTCCTCATCTCATGCTAGGTCAATAAGAACAAGATGAATAGGTTTGTTCGAAGCGGTCCCTATGGTTTTCCAGTTACTAAAGTAGTGGTTGTAACCAACTCTCCTATATAATAAAAAAATAGAATTCCAACATAAAAATAATTAATTATTTTAATGTACTATATATATTTTATATATAATTTTTATTTTATTTTAAATTAATGTTAATAATAAAACATAATAATAATTTAACTTTGGACGTTAAAAAGATAAATCATTATTATTTATTTTCCTGTTTTAATGAAATATTTTTTTATAAAAAAATAAACCACCTAATTTATTATTTTTAATAAAAATTAAAATTATAAGTAATGGCAAGAAATCCACTCTCTAAGCTATTTAAATAACTTACAACAAAATAACAATTTATTAATAGATTTACAACGAGTAGAGTAATATAGAGAATAGATATGGATATGGTTTTTAACCAATTTCTCAAATCAAACCTAATCAAAAATATTTATTTTAAAATATATATTTATTTTTACATTATTTAAATAATTTATTAATAAGTATAATTTTTTTAATAAAAAAATGAGGATTTTCAAACTACACCATTTTTGATATCGAATGAAAGTGAGTGATTGTATGATGGTTTCATCTGTGTTGAATGTAAGCGGTTTCAAAGGTTGTTTTTTGGGGTCTTTGGGCCCTAGTGGCCAACAATTTTATAGTTTCTACTCAATATTTTAGCAGGATATGTTGTAGGGGACCCAATATGGGTTAGAAATAAGTCTTTCAATATGTATTCATGTAGTAAACTTGATTAACAATGGATTCCAATTTGCTGCATAAAAAAAAAGTGAAAATCACACATTTTCTTAGTATCCAAGGCATGGATTAAAATGATCTTGAAATAAGTTTCAAGCAGCTCATAAAAAAATGGTTTAGATCTCAATTGAATCTAGTACTAAGAAGCACCCCCAAAACAAATCCACTATGAAAAACCCTTTCAAGGGTAATAATTTCGAGGAATCAATCCTAAAAATGAATTTTAGGGATGCCCTCTGTGGTTGATAGCCTCAATATAATGCTAACATTAATCTTGGGGTTTCCTATACTGAATTATGCCCATATCTATCTTAGCAATCAGAGTTCCATCAGATTCCGTAAGACATCCTAACCTAGTTTTCCTGATATCAATCTTAGGGTTTCCCGTAAACCTCTAAGAATGCCTAAGATTGATCCTAGGAAAACTAAGTCAGCATGTCTTAGGGCAACTAATGGAACTCTTATTATTAAGCTAGATATTGGCATCATTCAGACTAGCATAAAATATCTAGAAAAAAGAGGACTAATTTGTCATTTCTTGGGTTTTTGTTTGAGTCTATCTACTTTCAAAGTTTAGGCTACAAAAAATTGAAAAAAAATGTGAGTTACAAATCTCTATTTATCCAAATGGTTATTTTCTTATTTTATTTGCTACTAATAAAGATATAGAGAAAAGATTTCAAAGGTTCATTGGTTATTTGGAAGGGTGGATCTTTTCATGAAGTCTTGGTATACTAAATTTAAAGCCTAAGAAGAGATGCCTTCTACAAGTCCTGTCTAGGTTAGACTCTCTGGCCCTCCAATTGAATTATGGAATCTGGCTAGTTTTTCTTCAATTAGAAACTCTTTAGGAACTTTTATGATGACTACTAATTGTACTAAAAATTTTGAATATATTATTTATGCTCGAATTTTTATTTTAATGGATTTTCACAAACCCCTACCTGAAAATATCTCATTACAATTTGGGGAGGACACTTGGGAGCAAGTGGTGGACTATGAGAACATTTCTTTTTGTTGTTGAATTTGCTATGAATATGGTATTTTGACTAGTGTCTATCCAAATAAAAATCTAGATCAAAAGAAAGAGGATACAAACTTAGCAGATTTCCAAATGCTTAAGAAGAAGAACACTCAGAAAAAAATAGTTATGAAGGATCAATTGAAGTTATCAGCTAATATATTTGAAATTATTTCTACAAATTATGTCTTAGGTGAGGAAGAGGAAATAATGGAGATAAAAATATTAGAAACGTAATTTAAATATGTGGGGAAAGACAGAGATAAACCAACAAATTAAAAAAAAATCAACAAGAAAAAAAGAAGGAAATATACACAAGAAAAACAATATTTTAAATGTTGAGACTTTAGATAATATAGGTCCCAAGATAGAATATGTTTAACCTTTTACTAACACTTTGGTATTATACATGCAATATTTGAGGTTAGAAGCCATCTTAGATTCAATTGGGGTAAGTCAAGAAATAGGGGGGAAAAAAACTTAATATGGATTCCAACCAAAAGGTAATTCACAAGACCAATCAACAGCATATGGTAAAAAAATGTGAAAATCTTGTTGAGGAAGGTAATATTACTGCCCTTACCAATTTTTTTAGCCCCGGTATTAATGAAGATCATCACTTGTAATATTAGAGGATTCAAAGGGAGTGTTTCAAAACAAAATAAAATTGGAGGAATGATTTAGATAAACCATCCACACCTTGTTCTCCTTCAGGAAACAAATATTTTAATAGATAAAACGGATTCAATTGCTAATAAAATTTTGCCAGCTATAAAAGTTGCTTCCCTCAGTTCCCAGGGGACTTCTAGTGGCATTTCTTGCCTTTGGAACCCAAAAGAAGTTGTTATTAACCATATGGTTGGGAGTTGGGGTCTTTTGGCTATAGCTATTCAAAGTAGACATCCTAACCAAATTATGCTTTGTTTAACTATTTATGCTCCTACTACTTTGGATGAAAATACAATATAGTGGAAGGATATAACTTATATTATCTCACATTTTCTAGAAGGTTGGATCTTGATCAGAAGAGATTTCAATACCATCCTCTCTTTGGATGAGAAAATAGGGGGAAATAGAAATTTTGACAACACTGACCTCATGAGTGAATATATTGTAAACCTTCATCTGGTGGACATCCAGCCAAATAATGGTCTTATGACTTGGTCCAACATAAGGCAAGGCTTAGATTATATTATGGAGAGATTGGATAGGTTCTTATTCTTTGATAATTTCTTAATCCATGGTCACATTCCTAAGGTGAAGACAATTAAAAATTTTGGTTCGGATCACTATATAGTTATGGTGGAAATTTGAAAAATCAATGTGATTTTCTCATATTTTTTACTTTAGTTAATGTGGCTTAGAGACATTTCCTTCAGACCTTGAATGCAATAATGGTGAAAGGTAAACCAAGGTATGGGATTGAGAATTTTTTGTTTTACCAAAGGTTGCAATACATTAAATCCAAAATCAAGATTTGGAATTGGAAGAAGTTTGGAAATGTCTAGAAAAAAACATGAAGTTATTTTTTAGCTTGAAAATTTGAATAAAAAAATCCATTTAGATGGCCTCATAGAGAGTAGTACAGATAAAATTAGACTCACTACTCAGTTAGAGGAATGGGAAAAAATATAACTCTTATGGAAGAAAAAATCTACGATCCAATGGCTCAAAGAAGGATATCAAAACACATATTTATCTTCTAGTTCGAAGATCTCACAACTTTATTTCTTCCCTGAAATCTAATTCTAGAGATGTTGTCTACACTTGGGATGGCATGAACTCTATTGTTGTCAATTACTTTTCTAATATATTTGTTGCTACTCCTCTTAACTCGATTTCTCAATAGAATATTCTTCTAGCCATCCCTACTCTTATCACTTCTAAGGAGAACTTTATTTTGACCACTCCAGTTACTATCAATGAGCTTCAACTGGTGTTTTTTAAAATGCTAAAAGGAAAAACCCTAGGTCTTGATGGTTTTTTATATTGAGTTCTATCAAGAGATTTGGGATATCCTTCATGCTAATTTATTAGATGTTGTGGAAGAAGCTAGGAAAGCCAAAGAAATTTTGAAGGTTATAAATAAAAATTATATGGATATTGTCCCAAAATCTCAAGAGGTAGATCACATCTTAGCTTTTATACCTATAGCTATATGTAATGTTATTCTCAAAATCATTATAAATATCACGGTAGAAACGCTAAAGCCTATTTTAGATAAGATTATTTCCCCTGAATAAGGTGGTTATGTGGAAGGGCATAAAAAAGTGTATGAGATAGTTCTTACTTAGGAAGTCATCCATTCCATGGAAATGCAAAAATATCCATCTATGTTCATTCGTTTAGACTTATCTAAAGCTTATGATGGAGTGTATTGACACTTCCTTATCAAAGTTTTAAGACAATTTGGATTCTCTCAGGATAGGATGGACTGGATTATGAAATGTATCTCTTTTACGTCCTACTTTGTTCTTATCAATGATAAGCCTTCTTAGTTGTTCCCTGCTTCCAGAGGTATTAGGCAAGGTGACCCCCTCTCCCTTTATTTATTCATCATTCTTTTTGAAATCTTGGGCAAGACTATAACCAAAAATAGAGGAAATAGAACCCTTGAGAGAGTTACCATTGCTCATGGAGTTGGGCCTATTTCTCATATTCAATTTTTTTTATGAATCTACTCTGTTAGGTAAACCTATAGTTAAGGAAGCTTTTAAAATTAAGCAAATCATCAATTTTTTTTCTAATGCTACCATGCAAATGATCAATGATGACAAATCTAAAGTCATTTTCTTTCATTTTTCTCCCAGATAGGAATCCATGGTCTTGTATAAATTAATATATAAGAAGACCTTCCTTCCAATCACTTATTTAGGCATTCCTCTTAATATTCAAAGACATAATAAAAAAAGAGTGGAATTGGTTGTTGGATAGAGTTAAGAAAAATATTGGAAAGTGGACCAATAGGTGGATTTCATTTGGGGGTAGAATTACCTTGGTAAAATTAGTCCTTCGAGCTATACCTTTTTATGTTTCTACTATGTTAAATATCTCAAAGGTTGTTCTTTGATAATTAGATCAAATAAATCATTGGTTCCTCTGGAGCTGTACTAAGGAGAAAAAGAAATGGGCCTTGGCGAAATCATATACTTTGTCTTCCCAAGAATGAAGGAGGGTTAGGTTTTTGGTTTGTTATTAATAAAAAAAAGGCTTTAGCTGTTAGAATATATTGGAGTATTTTACATAACCCCAATGCTCTTTGGACCAAGAATCTTCGTGCTAAATATGTTGAGAACAAAAGTCTTGAAGATCTTGTTCTCTATCAATTGCCTACTAAAGGTTCTCCTATTTTAGAGGTTCTTAAGACTGGTGAGGATTTGATTAAGAAAACATTATTTTGAATCATTCATAATGGTCAATAGGTAAATTTTTTAATATATTCTTGGGATGGTCACTAGCCTTTGATAATTTTATTTCCTAATTGGAGGCCTTGGATTGAGGAGCTTCATCAAGCTAACTAGATAAAGGTTGCTAATTACTATCGATACCATACTGGTAATTCAAATATTGGTAGATATTGGATCCCTATTGATTATTGGCCTATTAAAATTCTAGAAAAACAAATAAAAGGTATCCAAAGCATCCTTCATATGAGATCTCTCTCTTGGTCCCATGATAAAGACTATTTTGGATGGAACAACACTACTAAGGGTGAGTATTCAATTGCTCAAGGTTATTTGACCTTATACCATAATAATCCCAATAAATAATATGACATATTTACTTATTTTTAGGCTCAAAATATATGGCCTAAGATGAGGTTCTTTACATAGATTTTATTGCATCATAGATTGCTTTCTAGTGAGCAACTTATGAAACTTGCTTTTCATGGCCTATTCAGATGTGAAATGTGTGGAGAGAATGTGGAAACTCTTAGCCATCATTTTATTGAATTTACCTTAGCCTTTGAGCTATGGAGGAGAATGGCCATATTACTTGGCTTACAGTGGTCCAATATTTTTACTTTTAAACACCTTTGGAGGGATTAGCCTAATCAGGAGGGTGTTGATCACTTTATTAGACAACTAGTTTGGATGGGTTCTACCATTATACCTTGGAATATCTTGAAAGAAAGAAAGAAACAGATTTTCAATAAAGAAAGAAAGGACACTCACTATATCTAGCAAAAGACCATTTCCAACTTCAGTTTGAATTAGTTCAACAACTCCTTAAACACCTCCAAAACTACCACCAAAGATGGGATCAAATGATGTAAAGATTGAATATTAACTCTTTTAAGGGAAATCAAATTAAAGGGAATGTGAGTAATCAAAATATGGATAGAAAAAGGAATTAGTAGCCTCCTCCTAAATATTTTGGAAAAGTCAATACCGATGAAGCCTCTAGGGGGAACCTTGGAAAAGCTAGTGCGGGAGGAATTGGTAGACTTTCAAATGGTTCCATGGTTTTCACTTTTGCTAAGAATTTGGGTATCCTTTCTAATAACCTTTTTGAGGGGTATGGTATCCTTAGAGGCCTTCGAGAGGCTATTAAGATCGGATGGAAAAAGGTATTGGTTGAATTTGACTCTCAAATAATCATAAGGTTGATTGCAGAATAAAAAGAATTGTTGCTAAGATTCAATTAATCCATATGGACTTGTTGAAAGTTGAATACAATCATGTGGTCAGAGAATAGAATATGAGTTTTTATGCTTTAGCTAATTGGGCATTGGACAAAGGTGATCTTACTTACTATGGTCACCCTCCTAAATGGTAGGATTCACAAATAAGGAGCTCTTCTTTCTAGTATTTCTCTGGATGGCTTCAATACTAGAGGTACCTACTTCCTTTTCTCTTTGTTTTTGCTTCTATTTGGTTCAGTTATGATATTTTAGTTCCCTTTCTCATATTGATCATTCTTATGTTTCCTTTTTTGATTCCTACATGAATAGCCTTTTGGCCTAGAAAGGTTAAACTTATTTTCTATTTTTTCCTCCACTTTTGTTCTTCGATGTATGTGTTGTTTTATATTGTTTTCGTTATTTTTTATTTCTATGTTTTTTTATGTTGTTTTTGGTGGTTTTTATGTATTTTAATTTTTTTGAGTTTTGTGTTTTTTTCGTGTGTGTGGCTATTTTTTTTTTGTGTTTATGTTTTGTTTTGTTGTTTTTTTGTGTGTGTTTTGTGTTTTATTGTTGTTTGTTGTTTTTATGTTTTTGTGATTGTTTTGTTTTCTTTTGTTGTCTTTAATTTTTTTTTGTTTTTTATTGTTTTGTGTTTTTTACTTTTTAATTATTGTTGTTTTTGGTTGTTTTTTTTTTTTTTTTTTTTTTTTTTGCATGCTATTTGAGTGTGTCGAAGGGAGCAAACCAGGTGTAAGCCCTCGATATTTTTTGCGGAATAGATACCCAAAAGTGGTATCCCAATTAAAGTGTTTCCACACAGATACACTATACCCAGGTGGTTTGATAATATAAATGCTTAACCACACGTCGAAAATCAAGGAGGCCATGATCAAACAACTAAAACATAACACTTTTCAAGTTGTTTAAATAATTTGTTAAATAAACTTGCACCAACATAACTTGTTAAAAATAAATAAAAGAAACACCTTGTAGTTATATATACGGCTCCTTAACCATAAAAAGAAACACATAGCCTTGTAGTTTTATATACGGCTCTTTAACCAGAAAGGCATGCATATGTCACACCCTTTGAATGCTTAAATAATAATATAGTTTTTAAAGATATAGTAGTGGTTTAGTTTTAAATTTTTAAATTTTTATTTAAAGAGTAACTTTTAAATAATACGGAATATGTGAGCAAAACCATGGAATTGAAAAATGACTACAGATAGATAAGTGGTGAAGAAAACCCTTGCACACTCATTATATGCTTTTTTTTTGTTTTATCCTCTATTATTTTTAGTTCTTTGACCTTCATACAGAACTGCATTCCAAAAATTACTCTTAACGTCTGATTTTTGGCATGAGGAGACACATTGAGTCAACATTCAAAGTGGAGCACTCTCGCCCTTCCAATTGAAATGAATTGTTAATTCAACATTAAAAAATTGTTCAATCTTGGAAGTCAAGTTTCACATGCAGTATTACCATTGGGAAAGCTTTGTCAATCCTTATACCTAACACCTCTCACCCCTCAAGCAACAATCTTCGTTTAAATAAATTTGTTCCATTGACCGCCATCTAATTGAATAATTTACCAAGAAAAACGCAGCATACAACTTGAGAAAATTTAAACAAGGTTCTGGTCAAAACAACAGGGCAAATAACGTAAGCATTTGGAAACCAAAAGAAACGCTGAAAGTTTTTTATTTAAACAGGCAACCAATTTCCATCATCAGAATATGCCACTTTAAATAAACAACAGTAAATTTTGGAGGCGTCTTTGTCAAAGTTCTTCCAATGCTTGCTTCTCACGCGAGGTCATGTTTGGCATCTTATCCATAAGAGAGGAATTCGTGTTTGGCATATGGTCCAACCACGAGAACTGACTTCTGTACATTCATATTGGAAATCCCAACTATTAATTGAACACTATGCTTTCTGTTCCTTGTATATATGTCCATTGCCCCTAGTAGAATTCTGTGCATTGCACCAATTCCAGTACCCTTTCTTTTTCTCGTCTTGTCTTCGGCCACTAACTGGAATTAGGTTAGTCTTATCACTGTTAGAATTCAAGCTCTGTTGTTCCGACAAAGAGATCGATATATTCGTTTGATATATAGATAAATGTTGTGATGGGCATCAATTTTTGTTCGATCGTAAAGTCAGCCCTGCTGCTGATTGTTTTGATGACAGAAGCATTGCATTTTCAAATAGGGGATGCAAGCCGAATCCTTGAGAGAAAAGCAAAGGAAAATAAGTATTCCGGTGATCCGAATCTTATAAATGGAGGCCAATATGAGAAATGGCATGCGACTCATTCAGTCTCAAATCTGAATGTACAGTTGGACCAACGCCTATCCACATCCAAGCACAGCCCTGGCGTCGGTCACATGCAACTCATACGCCCTCACAAGAAAATTAGTACATTGAAGAGTAAACTCCCATCAGGTTCAAGTCCAGGAGGAGGTCATGCATATATTGATGCAGGAAATATGAAGAATAGCTGGACAGCAAGCATATTGAAGAATAAACTTCCTTCTGGTTCGAGTCCTGGCGGAGGCCACAAATAAGTCGATTGCAACGCCCAAAACCTTGTAACTGATATTGTGAAGTTGAACGCACTAGAGAAGAGCGGATTTGAAGCATCTGCAGCGTAGGCGGCATCTTTGACTGAGGTGTTCGAGTGACTTGTTTGGTGATATTTTGCAACTTATAATTTTAATTAAGATACATGTATTGTATATTTATAATAATTTAGAATTAGTTACATGTCATTTTATTATGATTGTTATATGATTAGAGAACCAATAGAATTAAGTACATAGTATTTATATTAGTATTAGTGATAAGATTATAATTAAAGTAAAAACTATGTAAATGTCAAATTATTTCGAGAAAAACCTCAATCTCATATTTACCAATAGTCATAATTTATAAAAATATAAGACAAGAATATTATAATATGTTTACATGTTAACATTTTGTACTAATGGATAGTAAAATATTTGAAAATAAAATGGTATATGATAATAATAACACAAAAAATTCTTATTAATGGATAGCAAAATATTTTAGTTATTAAATTAATTATAATAATGACTTATTACCTATTTTTCACACAGCTTGTATCAACACTTCAAAATTGAAGACCACAATTTTTTGAACTCTTTTCTAATATAATTTTATATGGTGATGTTTTTGCATGAATCAGTGCATTGACTAAAAATTTAAAACTTATTTTATAAATTTTAACTTTTATGTTATTAATATTTCATGAATTATAATATAAGGAAAAAAATATTATATAAAAATAAATAATTATGTTTCATTTATGCTTATTTTTTATGTTATTAATATTTCATGAATCCTTTAGTTATCATTGCTAGTCTATTCTATAATATAAGAAAAATATATTATTTACAAATAACTAATTATGTTCTATTTATGTTTAATTTAATACATTAGAAAACATAATGGGTTAATATGTAAAAATGGGTAATAGAAATGTTAGCACAAAATTTGATGGTAAACTCATTCTTCCCCAAAGAGATGCTTTCATATTTAAATAATATTGATGCAATATTCTATAAATAAAAAATATTTTTTTATATATTTATAATAAAATATATTCCAAATTTTACTTTCTTCATATATATATATATATATATATATATATATATATATAAACAAACTATAAAATCATTTAAAAATAATACTTTTTGTATTACTTTTGTACTAAATAGGGTAAACTTTGTATTACTTTCGTACTAACCAATTACATGATGGCCCAAGGTGCAATGAATCTAGTTGGAAATTTTTTAGGGGCTCATTCGGACCTTGACTCTATATAAAAATTGGCATTTATGAATGGTGTCCTATGGGGCACATGGATATTGCAGCATTACCAAAAGGATTTTTATGGTTAAACTTAACTACGATGAAGATGTTGATCGTATCCTTTGGGGAGGTATGTGGTTTTTCGATCAACAAGAGTAATTTCTATGAAAGTGGGGATAAAATTTTAATCCAAATACATAAAGCATTCATAAAGTGTCCATCTGGGTCAGACTGTTAGGTTTTCCTTTCTATTTTTGGCATGAGGAAATCGACATGGGGATAGTGAAGGAGATGGGGGATTTAATAGCCATCGACTCTACAACCATAGCTAATTCAATATTGACCTATACAAGAATGTGTGTGAATGTAGACTTAGAAGTGGATCTTTCTTGCTCAATTGAACTCTTCTATGATATAGAAAAATAGCTATAGGCTATCAAATATGAGAACCATCCTTCCCACTATGATTTGTATAAGAAATTAGGGTACACTTCAACTTTTATTCATAATAAAAGAAGGAAAGTAACCCATATAATGTTTGGCTATAGAGGGAGCTATCAGACTTGAAGAAATCTTAGGAGGAAGATTCAAACACCTAAAAGGAGAAGATAATGAGTCATGAAGAAGATAAGGAACCCCAATTGTAAACTCAAAAATATCATTTATGGAAGAGGGGGAAATATTGAAAGGAAATGTCTAGGTAGACCGCTCCCTTGTGTCTCTATGAATGAAATTCTTCAGTCCAACTCATTTGCTTTTTTTTGGGATGCATTACTCGATCCTATTGATACATGTATGAAAATTTTACCTCATGATTCATCTAACCCAAATAAGAACCTTTGTGTTATCGAGAATCACTATGATTCTACCTTAGACAATGATTTTTAGATATCATTCTAGGGTAGGGATAACGACATACTACTCTATGACCTAGGGCATAGGAAAATCAAAGAAAGTGCAACACCTAATAGAATAAATAGGAATAAAAAATAGGGTCAATAGACATTGGCTCTATATCCATTTCTAGAAGATCAACTAACTAGTAGATCAAATAGAGAGAAATAGAGATGGAGATTGCAAATGATACCCAAACAAATCTAGACTTGGGTGGAGGAAATAAATAATGATCCAAATCCAAAAATTGAAAGTTACCTCATGGAATGTAAGGGGTCTCAATGTCCCTTACAAGCACAAAGTTGTGAAATCATTGAGAAAATATGACAATCCTCAGATTATCCATTTATAGGAGATAAAATTAGAAGACCAAAAATCTAAAAGAATGAAATAAAAAAATTAGAGGGGAGAAAAATTTGTAACCTATCCTATAGTATGGGCCTCAAGAGGCCTTATGTTCTTGTGGGATCATAACAAGATTGAAGGAAGGCTAATAGTGTCAAATGAAATATTTATAGCTATTCATTTCTACTCAAAGGAGGAGGATCAACAATGGATAATCACTAATGTTTATGCTCTAAACATAGTGACTGGTAGAAGGTATCTATGGAGGGATTTATGCCAACTTAGATAAGCCTTTTTTGGTTTACCTTGGGTCTTAGTAGAAGACTTCAACTCTTGCCTTTACCCATCAAAAAAGAAGGAAGGCAACTTATTCATTCTGGAAGGAATTATGGAGTTTTTCTGATTTATAAATGCTAATGAGTTGATAGATGTAGAACTAAGAAGGACTAAGTATACTTGAAGTAATAGACAAATAGGGGACCAATTAATCCAAATGTGTCTTGATCATTTTATTTTTTCAAAGGAAATCCTGCTATCCTTTGGAGACATAACTTTGACTACTCTTCCAAAGGTGGGTTCTAATCACAATCCCCTTACTTTATAGACTGAGGCAAGGAAGAGGATACTCAAATGACCCTTTTGGTTTGAGACAATTTGGCTACAACATGAAGGACTTGAGGGTAAAATATGTGGAAACAATATTTCTCAAGAGTAAAGCTAACCCAAATAGCCAAAAATTTAAGATTTGTTAAAAAATCTTAAAATCTAGAGTAGAGAGATTTTTGGGTATCTCATTAAGAAGAAATTAGAACCAAAGAAGCAACTTTTAGACATTAGGTAAGCCTTGTATTCAATTATTTTTAATAGTGAAATGAGGTACAAAGAGAAGAAACTATTGGCTAACTGTCACAATATCATAGCTTGTGAAAATATATTCTAGTGGCCGAAATCAAGAGTAACTTGACTAAAAGAAGAGGACAACAATACAAAAAAATATTGATATTTCAACCTTAACGCATAAGAGCTATAATAATATTAAGGAAATTGTTAATATGGATGGCTCCATTACTAATGACCCCCTTCAAATAAAAGAGGAATTTGTTAACTTCTTTGTCAATTTGATAGGATATGAGGAGCCTCAAGATGATGCTTCTATGAACATCATGTTGTAGAACATCCCCAAGTTGGTCTTAGACTATATCAATGACTATATTTATAGTCCCTTCAAGGAGGATAAAATTAATAAGTCAGTGTTTTACATGAATGGTGACAAGGCCCCAAGACTAGGTGGCTTTCCTACTATTCTTTTAAAGATTTCGGTATATTATTGGGGCGGATGTTATCCAGGCTATTATGGAGGTTCAAAGAACTCAAAAAATTCCTAGATGTATCGACTCAACTTTCTTAGCTCTCATTCCCAAGGTGGAAAGTGCTAGAACCTTCTCTAAATTTCACCCTATAAGTTTAGGTAATACTTTATACAAGATTTTTTCCAAGGTCGTAGCCAGCAGAATTAAAATAATTCTACCCTTCATAATCAACCCCCATAAGGGTGGTTTCATTAAAGGGCAAAAAATATTAGATGGTATAATAATCATTCATGAGGTGATTTATTCTATAGACAAGAGTGGGGATACTAGAATGTTGTTAAAGCTAGACATGAATAAAGCTTATGATAGGGTCTCCTAGGAATTCCTTTTCAATACCATGAACAACTTTGGCTTTCATCAAGAATAAATTAAGCTAATCAAGGTGTGTGTTTCTTCAGATATTTTTAGTTTTAGTAAATGATTCAGTAGAAGGGTATTTCTAGAATAAAAAAGGACTCCATTAGGGATATCCTTTGTCTCCCTATATTTTTATTATCCTTGTTGAATATTTGGGGAGAGCGATATCTGTTGCTACATCAAATGGGAAAGTTGAGAAAATTAAATTTATCTCTTCTTTATCCTCTATATTCCACCAAAAATTTGTGGATGACATGATCATTACAAAAAAAAAATTAATCCCACAAGCCAAAGAATTGAAATCTATTTTGGAAAAATATGAGAAGGCAACTGGTCAAAAAGTGAATTATGATAAAAGAAATATTTATTTTATTAACATGCTATGTCCTAGGTAGGCTATATTAACTAGACTTTTTAATTGTGGTATAAGGGATCTTCCCTAAACATATCTTGGGATGCCCTTATTCAAAGGAAGGATGTATAAGGAGTTATGGAATCCAGTTGTAGAGAGATTAACAAAAAATCTTATAGGGTGTAGAGGTTCTTTGCTCAGCCAGAATGGTAAAATCATCTATGCAAAAAACTTTATTTTATGTCAATATTTAAAATTCCAAGAAAAAATTATGATAAAATAGAGTAGATTCAGATAAATGTCTTATGTTCTAGTGTTAAAATTAAAACAAGGATGGCGTTGGTATATTGGGAGTAAGTTTACACAAGGAAATAAGTGAGGGTCTTGGGCTTCAAGAATTTGAAAAGAATGAATAAAATCTTGATGGAAAATTTGGGTTAGAAACTTGTAAAGTATAAAGACCTCATTTGGATCCACATCCTTAAAGCCAAGTATATCAAGAACCACTCTATATTCCTAGAGGAAAGTGAGTTACCTTGTGGTTCAAATTTTTGGAATAACCTTCAACTTACTAGACCTTTGTTGAATAAGAGCATTTGTTGGTAGATTGGAACTAGATCCCAAGTCTATTTTTGGAAGGAAATATGATTGAAGAACATTCCTTTAAGCAAGGACCCATATTTTGCTAGGCTATAACAAGTCTTGTCTACTCTCTATGGGACCTCTGTACAAAACCACATCAACTCTAATAAATTTGGTAAAATATGGAGGTATCTATAGGTATATGGGATGTATGAGATGAACCAACAGAGCCTAAGGGAGCTCAAAAAGATGTTATAGGTCTATTTTTTAAATAGTATAAGAAATATAGACACTCTCCTATTGGAAAATCAAAAGGAAGGTGAGTACTCAATTAATTCTGGTTACTATGTGTTGGAGGCAGAGGGCCTAGGTTGGATGCCTATTAAAAAGTGTGGATCAAGGAGCTCCTTACACACTAGAAAAATCTTAAATAGAGTACTCAATAAAATTTAAGTCATCTGGATCCTTCCAAATTCCCTTCCAAACCTATGTATCTAGTGGGAATCCCTCTTTAGAGGTAAGATATTAAAAATGTTGTGGAAGATAAGCCTCCACCATGCCTTGTGAGGGGATTGGAAAGAGTAAAATAATCAAATATGTAATGATAAAAAAGAGACATTTCCTCCACTTAAGCCAGATATTCTAGTGCCACTATGGAGAATTTCAATATCATAATTTTTAAATATACCTAGGAGTTTCATTAGGAAAAATAGATTCTTAAATGTTGAGTCTTAGACTTCTAGGCTCGAGGCCCTACTCTACCATCCAAACTTGCAAAGTCCAACATAAAGTGGGAACCACCACACCTTGGCTAATTGAAGCTAAATTTTGATGGCATAGTAGAAAGAAATCCAAGAAGAGCCAGAGCAAGTGGTATTTTTAGAGATCATAAGGGAAAGCCTATCTTGACCTATTAAAATGCCTCTGGGGAGAAAACAAGTCACTTTGCTAAGTCCAAGGTGGCTTTCCTAGGATTAAATATTATTGAGAGCCCTAATATTAAAAATTTGATTGTAGAGGGTAATTCACAAAATGTTAATAACATTTTGAGAAGAAACCATCTAGCTAGTTGGATTTTTGTTGATTTTTTTTTTAAATTTAAGCACAAAATAATCTCTTAGAATAATATTCAATATAACTATATTAAAGGGTGATCTTGGATGATTTTCAAAAATACGAATCTAGCTTTCCTAGTAAAGTCTAGGATTTGGTAAATTTCGAATCCCATATCTATGATGAGCAAATAGATCATAATATTTAGTAAATATGAGAGGCTAATAAATTCTATGTTGGAGGAACCACCATATTTACCTAGAGGGGGAAACTTAGGAAAAGAAAAATTTTCCTACCTCTCAAAAAAGGGTTGGATTGATAAATGCTAAAGTTGGACTATGCAGGGTATTTAGTTCCTCTTGAAAAGAAGAATTAAGCTATAATTTGATAAAAAGAGTATATTCCACAAATATTGTGTATAATATCTACCTAATGGGTCCCAGCATTATTCTAGTCATATCAGGAGGCTCACTTTTCTTATGTACACCTTTTCCTATATATTTTTTGTCTCTAATATTTTTTTAAGGTGCAAATTTAATGATTTAGTAGAAGATCTTGGAGCATCATTGGGGCATATGTTTCAAAAATTAAACCTTGTTGTTCAATACTCATATGCACCATTACTTATTAATGATGGTTTTGCTAGTTTGTGCTCATGTGTGTGGCAAAGAGTTTCTTTCTAGGACTTTTGGCCAACCTCTCGAAGCAAAGAGCTTCCTCTTTTTATTCTGCATAAAAATGAAAATACCACCCATCTAGAAAATTTTGGTTTGAGAGAATTTCAAAGAATTATGTTGTGTCATTTATGGAGTCAGAGTCATCATGAAGGCACTATTTATATGGTATGGGTGGTAACTTTGGTAACAGTTCTCTCCATTCAATCGAGAGGTAAAAAGACCTCACAAAGAGAATACTTCTCTTAAATAAAAGTGTGGAATGTATCACTACATATTTTTACAATTCTTTTTCTTTGTCGCCACCCCCATGAGTGTCGAATTTTGAAGCTTTTGAAAAAATATTATTTTTTATCTCTTCAAAATATTCTTGTATTTTCCTCAAAGGAAGCAAAGTTAAAACAACAAATTTCTTTTATTTCACATGAGGAAATGGAGTTGGTGGCCTGTAAACTTGGCTGAACTTACCTTTGCGATTTGTTGGTATCTTCATGTTTAGATCTTCCTCTATAGTGGTATTTTATGTTGGGTCATTAGTAATATATTTTAGGTAGTCTTAGTTTATGGAGTCTTTTTATATGGCTCCTCGATTGGGTGTTTTGTCTCCTCTTTTCTTGTTTTAGTTCTACAACTTTAATATTTAATCTGTTAAAGGAATTGTAAAAGGTTTGGTGAGCCTTTCAAAATCCCTTCCCTCTACTATAATAAAAAAATAGCCTATTGCAAACCATAGCTTATCTTATATAATGTCATTTTGATACTTCAACCCTATAGCCAATAGTCTAAACTATAGCTTAATTATAAAAAAAACATAAAAAGAAGAAAAAGTTTCCCTAAACCATAACTTCTATCAAAAAGAAAAAATTCAAAATGATGTAAACTATGGTAGAATTATAGTCCCATACCTTACTCCTTTCTTTAACCAATTACCAACTAAAATATACAAGACAACTTTTTATAAACTATTTACAAATTTCATTATTTATACATATTTAATGAAAAATTAAAATATTTAAAAAAAAGAAAAAATACCCTATATTCTTATTTTTTATTTGTTTTTTCTTATAACAATTTTGATTACTTACATGTACTTAATAGAAACACGAAAAAATAGAGTTGAAGTGGAAAAATTTACTCAATATTCTAGCTTTTTGTTTTTTCAAATATTTTTAATGAAAGTTTAACATATTTTTTAAAAAAATTACACTTTATTTTATATTTTCTAATTTAAATAGTTTTAGTTGAATTTTAGCCTCTTGTCTATTTTAATATATTAATGACTCTTTAAAAAGAATTTTTTTATGGAAAGAAATTTCATTTTAACATAATTTACTTTTTCATGATTTTTATATATTTTAATTTGTATAAATATTGAAAAAATTTATAATTTACTTTTAAATTTTAAAAATATAAAATATTATTATTGCACCTGGATGTGACAGTTTGGGCTTTGACTCTTTTTCGATTATTTTATATTTTATTAAAATTATAAAAATTTAATAACATAATTATATAAAATCTTAATTAAAATTCAAATCAAGGATCAAGATGTTGCAAATTGACTATCCAATTTATTTTAAAAATTTATTAATAGACTTGCAATGAAATAACATTACCATGATTCTTTATGGAGATTAGCCTTCTTAAGAAAATATCCAAACTAATGGGATTATGGAAAGTTTATTAAATATTTAAACAAATTATTAATAGACTTATAATATTATTTAAAAAAAAATACATAACCTTATACTTATGAATATGATTAATTATTAAAAAAAACCAAAGAAAGCTATCGTCAAAAGCCCAAACTAGCATCCATCATAAGATAGAGGCATAGCTGGTAAATGTCCTATGTGCTGGTAGAGGTCGACAAGGCTCCATTTTCCCTATGCCCAACATGTGCATGTATTAATAATTCAACCCCCTTGTGACTGATGCAATGTGGTATATCTGGATGGGACAACTACAATTGGCCATAGAGCTAGGTTCTTGGGGCTTCTAAACTACCCAACTTTTTAGTCTGTGGGTCTAGGTGGATTGGTAAGTTGGGGTGCTTACCGAGAGGAGACCTAGGTTCCAATCCCATGAGCTTGCCCATGCACAAACAGTAGCCCAGATCCAATTCCTCTAAGTGGTGCACCAGATTGATGATGACGGTGCAACCCCTGTGCGTCCGGCGGTCCCCATCTCACACCAGGTTACCATGTACCGAGATGGTGGAAGTCCTGGGAGCCTTCGTAGATAGTTTGAACCCTACCAGTTGTGCTAGTAGTTACTAAAAATCGTGATTGTAACCATTACTTCTATATATCAAAAAAAAAAAAAAATACCCACTATTTAATTAGAAGACTGGTTAATAAACTTACAATAGCAATGCAAGAATAAGAGAAATTTAGCACATAACCTTGGATTTTAATAAAAAGTAACTCAAATAGAAATTATATTAATATACATATTTTTTAAATTATTTAAATAGGGTATTACATTGGTATGTTTTTAAGTTATTATAAAAAAATCTAAGTTCTTAAATAGAAATTATATTAATATATATCTTTTAAATTATTTAAATAAGGATATTGTATTATGTCTTTAAGTTCTTAAAAAATATCTAAGTTCAAATCTGTTGATGAGTGTATTAATATATACAATATAAAAATCCAAGTTCAAATAAGTGTATTAATATATACAACAAAAAAATTATTTAAACAACTTGTTAATAAATTTACATAGCATGCAGATTTAGTGGAAAACTGCAGCAACATGTGTAGATCTGGTATAAATTTATAGAAGTAGATTTGATCAAAAATTGTAACTTCATAAGCATATTTGGTGGAAAACTAGAGCAGCATGTGCAAATCTGACATAAATCTATAGCAACATGAGCATATTTGATAGAAAATTATAGAAACAGGTGCAGATTTGGCATAAAATATAGCAACCTAAGTAAATATGATGTGGAACTATAGCTTTAGGTGTAGATTTGGTCAATAACTTTAGCAACAAGTGCATATCTGATATAAATCTATAGCAACAAGAGCAGATCTAGTGGAAAATTGTAGCAACAAGTGAAGTTGAGGAGTGAACAGGTGTAGATCTACTATTTGTGTGGGTTTCATTCATGCTAGAGGTAGTATAAATAAGAGGAAAATGGTGGGTAAAATTATAAATGCTCTACAATCCATGACATCCATTACCAATCAGAGGTAAAAATCAAGCAATACAAACTCATACTCATGTCCATTCTATCCAACCATCATGTTGAGAATGTTAAGGCTTTCATTGATCACATGGAATCAAATGACATGTTGATGGCAATGGCAAAGAAGATAGTGCAATATGCATTGGCTCAAGTTAACGATGGTGAGACAAAGTTAGAGAGTGTAGAGGATGTTGATGTTTTGGACCCAAACCTCAAGCTTTTTTTAAAGGAGGCTCTCTTAAAATTGAGTTAATCTCTAGACTTGAAAGGCCACTGGATAGATAGGAGAAATTTTCTTGGTCCCAAATGGACTTGGGCAAGCCTAAGTCGTAAAATAATAAGTTTGATTTGCTTTCGAAAAAGGGATAACCTTTTTATTGCAAATGACCTAGTTAATATGGTCATTCAACAATGTTTACATCACTTGTACTTATATTTATGGGATCAGACCCAACCTAGATGCGATCAAAAAATGGGATTCTACTAAGTGGAGGCCACATGGTCATGTGGATATTGTTGCCCTCTCTAAGGGATTTTTTATGGTGAAGTTGAATTTATTTGCTGATTCAAAGAGAATTTTATGGGAGGGGCTAGTTCTTTGAAAGGCATGGCCTTTTCCTAACGAGATGAGGACCTGATTTCAATTTGAAGACATAATTTTTTTTGTAGGTTCCATTTTTGGTGAGATTACCTAATCTCCTTTTTCACTACTAGAATGAGGATATTTTTGTTGGTATTTCTAGGAAAATGGGTCATCTCATTGATTTTTGTGGATCCAACCACCAAGTCCAAATCTTACCTCATCAATGACAGGATATGTGTTAATATAGAGTTGGAGGAAAATTTACCAGATTCAATTCGTTTCGTGTCAATATTGGGTTTTTAGAATCAACCTATAGAATATGAGAATCTCCTTGTTATATGTGGGGTTTGTAATAAATTAGGGCACTTGGCTTAGGCATTGCTAAACCAAAAACCTCCTTCCCAATGTCATAAAATTTGACAATTTAAGTCAATTGAAGAAGAGGGTTCTAGAAAGAAAGATATCTTGAAAGCTTAAAACATTGAGAGAGAATTTTGTAAAACAAAAATGTAGAAGGTCTCACCCTTAGAGAGTTCTATAAAGGAATAGATCTTAGAAGCTAAAATCCCTAAAAATGAAGTAAAATTGATATGCAGAAAGATTCTTCCTTTGAGAATCAAGTTATGGTAGATCAGATGAAGGTTTTTTACCCTTCTCAAAAATGAATATTGTTATTTCTTCAAATTTCTTTGATATTCTTCAAAAGATTACTTTTGGAGATGAAGGTAATGGTTCATTAGAAAATGTGGATGATGGAAATATTGAATTAGAAAATAAGAAAGGCGTAGATGAGCAGAACCAAATAGTTTTGAAAAATTGGGTAGATCAAATAAAAAATAACTAAGAAAATTTAGTTGATCCAAAAAAAAGCTGCCCAAACTCCAAAAACCAAACATCAAAAAAAGTTAGAAATTGATGTGTGCACTGTTAAATCTTAGGGGAGACCTTCCAATTAGAAAGGGTCTCCCTAATCAAAAAGGTCTTGACTAGGGATCTCCTGATGGAGCTTTCATTATAAACTCTACATCTGAGGTATTTGATCCTTACGGACACACTTGAGTTTGGGATGAGATTGAGCTAGATATTGACCGTAACTTTGAGAAGTAAACTTTTTTTTCTTTAAAAAGTAAAACTAGCATTCATTTATTTCTACATAAAAATCACAATCTAATAATCCTTTTAAACTATATATCTATATATATAACATTAAAAATATAACCGACTCTATGAGTTTTTAATCTAGTTGCTTATGGATGTTTTGCTCTTTTGGGTTCCTATTCAGTTTGGTCCTGGTAGACCATTTCACTTTGTGGACTGTTGCACTTCATAATGTTTTAGTTTTATGGGATGTTTTGCTCTTTTGGGTTCTTGTTTAGTTTGGTCCTAGGAGACCATTTCACTTTGTGGATTGTTGCACTTTAGAATGTTTTAGTTTTATGGGTTGTATTGATTGTGATGTCTCAATTTTAAGATTGTTAGAAGAATTGTAGGTGCTTTTTGGGGCCCCTTTCAAAACCCCTTCTTGTGGAACTCCTTGAAGAGGAGGCTACTTAGGATGGGTTGTGGGTCTTTCTTTCTACTTTTCCTAGTTTCTATTTTCATGTACTTCTTCTTAGCCTTTTTGGTTCCTTTCTATTCTTTGTTTTTTGGGTCTTAATTAGGCCCTTGATGTTAGTTTTTTAGCTTTCATGCTTATTTTTCTTTGAAGTTTGTTTAATATTTGAGAATCTTTTCAAAATCCCTTCTTTTCTAACCTAATCAAAAATAATAATTTTTAAGTTTGTATAAGATTTAGGAAGCCTTTCAAAACCCCTTCTTTTCTAACCTAATTAAAAAATAATAATTTTAAGTTCGTATAAAATTTGAAGAACCTTTAAAAACACTTTTTCTAAACTGATCAAAAATAATAATTTTACCTGAAATAATGTGCTTATGCATATAGTTACTTAAAAGAAAACATGCATTTAAGAGAAATAGACTGTTAATTGAAATGGACTGTTAATAACTCATGCAACAGAAATGGACTGTTAATCTTTTCGCAAACCCCTTTTAATTGAAATGGACTGTTAATTCAACAGAAAAGAGTTCGTGAATCTTGGAAGTCAACTTTCACATGCAGTATTATTATTGTAAAGCTTTGTCAATCCTTATACCTCGCAGCCCTCAGGCAACAGTCTTCGTTTACATAAATTTGCTCCATAGACCGCAATCTACTTGAAGAATCTACGTAGAAAAATGCAGTACAAAACTTGAGAAACCTAAACTAGGCCCCCTTGAGAAAAACAAAAAATAGCATCTGTAAAGCAAAAGCAAAACGTTGTACGTTTTGGTTTAAGCACGCAAACATGCCAAAAATAGACGTTATTAAAGTGGGAAGTCAATATATTTTGGAGGCGGCTTTGTCAAATGTCTTCCAATGCTTGCGCATCACCCGAGGTCGAGGTCATGCTTGACATGTTTCCCATTAGAGAGGAATTTGTGTTTGAATGGTATCCATGGAGCTCATGGTCAAACCACAAGAGATAACTTCTAGGTCTGTATATTCAAATTGGAATTTGATTGAGTTGGTTGGCTTATGGTCAAACCACAAGAGATAACTTCTAGGTCTGTATATTCAGATTGAAATTTGATTGAGTTGGTTATAGTTTGGATCGTATGCTTGACATGTTTCCCATCCGAGACGAGTTTGTGTTTGAATGGTATACATGAAGCTCTTGGTCAAACCACTGGAATTTGATTGAGTTGGTTTGTTATAGTTTGGATGGTAAGCTTCACATGTTTCCCATCCGAGAGGAATTTATGTTTGAATGGTATACATGGAGCTTATGGTCAAACCACACGAGAGAACTTTTAGGTATGTATTTTCAAATTGGAAATTGATTGAGTTGGTTGATTATAGTTTGGATGGTATACATGGAGGTTTTTTTTTTAAATGAAATACAAATATTTATTTTTTAAAATTATATATTAAATTATGTGTTTTAGTAAAAGTTTTTATTTTTAAAATTATATTTAGTTAAATTAAGAGAGTGTGGATAATATTATATAATATGATTTTTTGTACTATTAAGAAGAAGAAAGAGGGTTTTGAAAGGGGCCCCACAACCTTTTACAAAACACCTTGTCACTAAGGCAGTTAAAAAAGAAAACTACAAAACACTTCAAAGAAAGAGGCCCCCAGAAAACAAATAAAACAAGACGAAAATAATCAATGAGAGAAAACTACAAAACACTCCAAAGAAAGAGGCCCCCAAAAAACAAGTAAAACAAGACGAAAATAATCAATGAGAGAATCGAGAGAGTTCTACAGTATTAAGTCTATTTCCTGGATAATATTACTAGATATTTGAGCAACTTCCTCAACAAAATCCGTCACCATCTTGATAGAGCTCCAAACCGCACGTTGCTTAATTTCAATCAAACGCAGGCTATGTAAAAGAGCACTTTTCTTCACAGTGGCCTCCCCCAAAGAATAGACATCACCCACCAATTTATCCTTGATAAAATCTCTGGGAAGAGCCTTCACATCTTCATCATTGGAGAAGGGAGAGGACTCCACCATATCCCATTTTATACCACTGAGTCTCAACGACATGCATGTACCAATGCCTTCTACAATGCTGATAGAAGAAGGGCCCTCATCACAGGAGTAGCAACAAAAAAAACCGTGGAATTTTTAACCACCTCAGTAGTAGAGTTCTTCCTCATAGAACCCCTGACTTCTTTAGCAGAAACATGAACCTTACGAGAAATATTCTCCGGTCCAAAACCCAAGGAAAAGGAATACACATCCTCTGAGTCCTCACTCGAACTCTTCGAAACCAGCAAAGCATGGCTAGGCACAGGGATTGGAAGAGTTTCTAAAGACTTTAGAATGTCCTCCACCACAACTCCTTTCTCACCCGCAGTTTGTTCAAAAACCAACAAAGTCAATCCCTGATGGATGGGAAACTGACCCCGCCCACCTTGAACTGCCATCATCAACTTATGCATAGAATTAAACAGGAACAAAGGGATATTCATGCATATTTGCCTTCGCAAGTGATTCAATAACATCACATGAAAATTATGAATTACATCATACGAAGAATCTAGCATGAAAAAGTCCATAACCACCTTAATCACCCTGTACCACGGCGGAGGTAGAGCTTTAGCACTGAACCCATTCTTAATTCTTGGTAAGAATTCATCTCCTTCCAAGAAGAAGCTAATTTCCTTCAACAATGAGTGCCTATCATGGTTGTGATACGCGATGTCCAACACTAACCCCCTATTGCGACTAAATATGATATAATATGATTGTTTTGATAAAAATCTTATAAATGTTTTTTTATACAAATAAATTTAGATATGGTGCAAGAATATCATTTATAATTTTCTTATGTGTCTTACAAAATTATACATTTTATAGAATTTTTTTTTATTATTAGGTTAGTATAAGAAATCCATACTACCAAGTCTAAGGTTAGACATCGTTATCCTAACCATGACCTTTCATAAGGGTGAGAGTTGAGCCTATCAATAGGGGTCAAACACAACCATACACTCACCCACCTTGTTTGAACCTTGAACCTCCTCAAAAAGAACCAAAGCCTTGCACTCTTCTTATTGAGTTTTTTTTTTTTTCTATCAAACATATCTTTAATAATTAATAAATAAACATATAATTATAATAAAACTAAATAAACTTTATATGCTTAAAATATACGTCTCAATACATGTCTTCATAAAAATTTTATTGTAAAATGATATTACTAAGGGTTTTAAAATTATGTATATATAAAAATTAAATAAACATTTGATTATAATGAAATTAAAAAAAAATTATATACTTGACGTATATTATGCCATAAATTTATATTACAAAGTGATATATTTTGACTTTATTTTAAGAATTTTAAAGTCATGCCAATAACCTATAAATAAATCTATATATCACTAAAATGTGTGAAAACATATTTTTTACCGTGTTATATTGTTTTACATACCAACATCTAAAACAACAAAAAAACACTTACTACAACACAATAAGTTCATAATATTCATACATGTTATCAAATTTACCATCTACACAAACATCCCAAACAAATTTACAAACATCACATGACAAAGATTTTTATAAACTAATATATTTGTAATATTAAACCTAAACAAGTGATCTCAAGAAAGAAAAAATTACTTATATAACCTTACTTTTTCCCTTCTCTTTTACGTCCCATAAATCAAACTAAAAATCGCATTCATTTATTCATTTTATTTAAGCCTAATAAATTTAGGTCCCATAAATCAAACTAAAGACTTGCATTCATTTATTCATTATATTTAAGCTTAGGAAATTGGAGGTAGCTCCTTAAAAGTACTTAGAATTTGAATTTATTTATGGAGAAAGTTTAGGTCCCATAAATCAAACTAAAAACTTGCATTCATTTATTCATTATATTTAAGCCTAAGAAATTGGAGGTAGCTCCTTAAAAGTACTTAGAATTTGAATTTATTTATAGAGAAAGTAGGTATGAAATGTTTTTATATTATATTGAATAAATATTAAAAAAATTAATTACAAAATTATAAATTAAAATAAAATAAAATTATTAATATAAATAATAATGCTATATAGCGTCATTTTTGGTCTTAGGCTTTCAAAAGAATCTTAAAATTTAAAAGAATTCATTTTCTCAGTGAAAAGTAAATGTTGAGGTTAAAGATCTATAAGTTTTGTATTAATTTAATATGGTTGAGTTTAAAAATAAAATAATTATATAGAGATATATATAAATTGATAGTAGAAGGGGTTTTAAAGGGTCCTTAAACATATTACAAGTAGGGTTTTGAAAGGCACTCCAAACCTTAGATCTAGCAATAATATATTAATAAATACTCCACAAAATAAATCCTAAAATCTAATGAAGCAACATCCTAACAAATAAGCCATAGATTTTTATCAAGCAAATACAAGAGATTACCCCATGGTCAAACCACCTTGTGCTTAGGAATCTAAAGCACTATAAAAAAATAGCAAAATAAAAAAAAATGTTATCGGTTAAAATAAATTTACAAATAAGGATCATCCAAAATGAAGTATTTTCTGCCTCGCAAGAAAGGATAATAAGGGAATCTTATCATCATGATCAATAAATCCATCCAAAAAAGCATGCAACAAGGACATCCCCTCATAACATGGTAAGACCCCAAGGTCTTACTATAAAATTATTAACAATTTAATGTAAATGTAATCGTAGGCCACTCAAAGAGGGCTCCCTTGTAATCGCTTTGCCACTATAGGGGGCTCCCTCCTTAGAATCTATGCTTATTATTCTTCTTCTTGGATGATTGATATGGATGGCCAACCTAATATATATATCTACCCTAAAGCTACGTTGGTGAAGAGACATGATGGTTACATATGAACAGACATGATGGTTTACGTTATGAAGGGTTTTGATGGTTCACTTTATAAGTTAACAATATAATAATTAAATTATTAATAATACTAACTAATACTAACTAATAATGTTAGGATTGAGGATCCTAACATGCCACCCTCCTTAAAAAGAGCTTTGTCCTCAAAGCTCAAAGTGAGAAGCTTTGTCCTTTTTTTTCCAAGAAGGATTTGTGTAAGTTCTTGAAATATTTTAATGGCATCCTTTCGTAGGCAGGGATATCGAGAAGGATGAAGCATTAGCGGGGGGTTTCCAAGAACAATAGTAGAATCTCCCTTAGAAAAATCATGATGACGATGGGAGGGCAACCCTTGGGGTTCCTCAAATACTTCATAATGATGCATCAAAAGTGATGGTAATGATTTCATATCCTTTTTTGGTTCCTTGGTAGAGCCAACGGAGAAGGAGTGTGTAGTCACTCTATGTTGGTTCCGAATAGGTTTGGTCATATGGCAATAACTCACTATTGGTGAGGAAGGTATGTGTAGGTCTTGTAGAGTGCATGTTTGGCTAGCATTGATCACTTTGGGTATGTCTACTTCATCCTTTCTTGGTACATCAATCACTTCTTGCACATCGACCTCATTGTCTTCATTGTAGTGAGTAGGTGCACTGGTCTCTTCGGACACAACTAACTCATCTACTTGCTCTATGGAGAGACAGGGATCAACTTCATTCAATAAATATAATGTTAGTGTAGCACATTTATGGTGGGGTCCAAATTTTTCATCACAATTATCACAGAGTCCTTTTTCTCTTCGTTCCTTCATCTCCTCAAAGCTAAGATGTTTAATTTGTAAAGTTCAATTAGATTTGGGGGTTGTGTAAGTGCTTTGTGCCCTTCCATTATGCATAGGTTTGGGAGCGATGTAAGTGGTCGACAATTTTTCCATAAGTGGTTTCCCTAATCGTTGTTGTGCATTGATTTTATCTTCAGATAATTTTACCAATCCATAGGTCTGCATCATGGTATAGGGATTGAACCTTGTCACCTCCATTCTAATTTCCTCTTTTAATCCCCTAATGAATCCATTGATGAGAATTGATTCATCCAATATTGTGTTATGTTTGGTGATATCCTCAAACCGATTTTGATACTCACGCACAAAAGTGATTTGATGAAGAACTTTGGGCAATTCCCACATGATTGGGTCCCACATGGCTCTGATACCAAATGGTAAGACCCCAAGGTCTTACTATAAAATTATTAACAATTTAATGTAAATGTAATCGTGGGCCACTCAAAGGGGGCTCCCTTGTAATCGCTTTGCCACTATAGGGGGCTCCCTCCTTAGAATCTATGCTTATTATTCTTCTTCTTGGATGATTGATATGGATGGCCAACCTAATATATATATCTACCCTAAAGCTATGTTGGTGAAGAGACATGATGGTTCACATATGAATAGACATGATGGTTTACGTTATGAAGGGTTGTGATGGTTCACTTTATAAGTTAACAATATAATAATTAAATGATTAATAATACTAACTAATACTAACTAATAATGTTAGGATTGAGGATCCTAACATAACAACAATGGGTTTAAGAAAACAATACTAGAAAATATTTGCCAACAAAATCCACACCATATCAAAAAATAAGCCCACAAGGCTCACTCATCCACTCTCCGAAATTTGGAAAGAAAAAATAGAAAGGCTAAAGCCTATTTTAGATAAGATTATTTCCCCTGAATAAGGCGGTTATGTGGAAGGACATAAAAAAGTGTATGAGATAGTTCTTACTTAGGAAGCCATCCATTCCATGGAAATGCAAAAATCTCCATCTATGTTCATTCGTTTAGACTTATCTAAATCTTATGATGGAGTGGATTGACACTTCCTTATCAAATTTTTAAGACAATTTGGATTCTCTCAGGATAGGATGGACTGGATTATGAAATGTATCTCTTTGATATCCTACTTTGTTCTTATCAATGATAAGCCTTCTCAGTTGTTCCCTGCTTCCAAAGGTATTAGGCAAGGTGACCCCCTCTCCCTTTATTTATTCATCATTCTTTTTGAAAGCTTGGGCAAGACTATAACCAAAAATAGAGGAAATAGAACCCTTGAGAGAGTTACCATTGCTCATGGAGTTGGGCCTATTTCTCATATTCAATTTTTTTATGACTCTACTCTGTTAGGTAAACCTACAGTTAAGGAAGCTTTTAAAATTAAGCAAATCATCAGTTTTTTTTCTAATGCTACCATGCAAATGATCAATGATGACAAATCTAAAGTCATTTTCTTTCATTGTTCTCCCAGATTGGAATCCATGGTCTTGTATAAATTAAGATATAAGAAGACCTTCCTTCCAATCACTTATTTAGGCATTCCTATTAATATTCAAAGACATAATAAAAAAAGAGTGGAATTGGCTGTTGGATAGAGTTAAGAAAAATATTGGAAAGTGGACCAACAGGTGGATTTCATTTAGGGGTAGAATTACCTTGGTAAAATTAGTCCTTCGAGCTATACCTTTTTATGTTTCTACTATGTTAAATATCTCAAAGGTTGTTCTTTGATAATTAGATCAAATAAATCATTGGTTCCTCTGGAGTTGTACTAAGGAGAAAAAGAAATGGGCCTTGGCGAAATCAGATACTTTGTCTTCCCAAGAATGAAGGAGGGTTAGGTTTTTGGTTTGTTATTAATAAAAAAAAGGCTTTAGCTATTAAAATATATTGGAGGATTTTACATAACCCCAATGCTCTTTGGACCAAGAATCTTCGTGCTAAATATGTTGAGAACAAAAGTCTTGAAGATCTTGTTCTCTATCAATTGCCTACTAAAGGTTCTCCTATTTTAGAGGTTCTTAAGACTGGTGAGGATTTGATTAAGAAAACATTATTTTAGATCATTCATAATGGTCAATAGGTAAATTTTTGAATATATTCTTGGGATGGTCACTAGCCTTTGATAATTTTATTTCCTAATTGGAGGCCTTGGATTGAGGAGCTTCATCAAGCTAACTGGATAAAGGTTGCTAATTACTATCGATACCATACTGGTAATTCAAATATTGGTAGATATTGGATCCCTATTGAGTATTGGCCTATTAAAATGCTAGAAAAGCAAATAAAAAGTATCCAAAGCATCCTTCATATGAGATCTCTCTCTTGGTCCCATGATAAAGACTATTTTGGATGGAACAACACTACTAAGGGTGAGTATTCAGTTGCTCAATGTTATTTGACCTTATACCATAATAATCCTGTTAGGACCCTCCTAACATATTATAATTATATATTTATTAGGGGTGCATCTTTCCAATCGCACCCCATCCTTCATATTTATGCACATCACCATATTCATTTTAGGACAGCAAAATCAAATACATTCATTTATATATATCAATATTACAGGTTAAACTCAATATTTCCAAAAGTGATTCTTATAAAACAATGATTCATTTATCTTATTTATTGCATTATATTGGTTCCTCCGAGCGGTGTCTTAACATCTGGATCAGAGCCATCACATCTGCCTCCACTTTCAATTTTTTTTTCCCAACCTGAGCCAACTGAGATCGATATTCACCCTCTGTTGCCTCTAAACGATGTTTACGGTGTCCTCACCTTCTACTGCTTACAAAACGATGTAACAGAGCCCTCACCCTCTGTTGCCTCCATACTCCGTTGAATGCATCCTCGTAACCAAGGTACATAGAATGCAGAATGCACCCAACAAAAAAAAAATAGACGCAGGAACATCCTCAAGCAGAGAACGTCAAACTCCGGTGAACGCTTAGAAAAATCGACAAAGCTTAAACCGATAATCGAATCCATCCAAGTGCAAACACAAACATCATTTTACCTTACCTAGCGATTGGTGGCGACAAAGGATTCAAATTCAGCAGCATAAAAATCCATTAACGTCGTGCGAATAAGTTTTCGACAATAAAATATAATTCCGGCAAGAAAAATTAAAGTAAATTAACACCTACACCTTATAAAAACCTTTAAATAAATTTTTCGATGCATTTTTTCAAGCGATTTATTTCTGGCATCCATCTCCGGTGATGAAAAAGATCCAAACAAAATCTTGTTCTTCTTCCTTGTGTAGACACCAAAACAGCACCAATCCGATTATGTGACTGCAAACACTGATCGCTTTGACAAACACAGCCCCCAGGGCAGCCCTCAGAGGTTAAACAATGGTCTTAACCACTTTCATAGCAATTTTGTAAGGTCAAGAAGCAATTTGGCACACTTGGACACTTTGCCCAGTATTCGTCTCACCCAGGGACGAATTCAAAATAGAATCCGTCCCACCCCAGGACGAATTCTGAATCCGTCCCTGGGTGGGACGAATTCTAAGCTTAACGGGCAAAAAGACAAATGGTGCCAAGTGGCAGCCCAGAACAGTCAGTTAATGACTCCTGCCTTGCACGCGTGTGTAGGTGGACAGAGGGGCCGTTAGAAGACTGTCACAAAAGGCATTTATCAAAGCTCAAGTCAATGGAGGACTCCCCTCCCTCATGGGAAGACAAGACTGCCACATGGCGCCTATGACCAACACATGGCATTTGTGCTTCCCTCCCAAAAGAGACCCCATGGGTCTATAAAAGGTGGGACTTTTCTCACCCAAAATATACGGGTTGAAGGAGTTTTCAAGCAACGAAGTGCTGCCGAGTTGAAGACCCACTTGCATCCCTTTTGGTTCACCTTCCCACATCCACCAATCTCTTTTGCAAGGGAGGTTGTTGGGTGGCCTTTGGAAGCTCGAACCGGACCCAAATCCAACACATGGACACCTGAACCAACCAATTCGCCGACCCCCCAATCCTAAGAGGTTTTGGGCCCATCCCTGGTGGATTGGCTCCAAAATCAAGTGCCAACGGTGGGAGGCCCACTTGGGCACCCCCGCACCTCCCAAGTCCTATTTTTAGTTTTTGAGCATTTTAGATTACTTTTCAGATTGCATTTTGTGTTATTAGGTTTGATTAACCCATAGCTGCAATTTTGTAACTTTTGGTCAGATTCTAGTATGTTTTGTGTTGCTTTGTTGTTTCGCTGACTTGCAGGTGTCGAGGTCAAATTCCCGAGGGTGGAGGCCAAATTGGGAGAATCCGACCATCTGGGTCGTCCCAAAATGGCCCCAATTACATAACCCCCCTGTTTGCAGGCGTTTTGCAAGTCTCGGGATCCGACATTGGAGCAGCAGCAAGTCAGTTTCTTCAACACGGAAGAATTCGTCCCACCCAGGGATGAATTGCAATCAGAATTCGTCCTGCCCAGGGACGAATTCCAGTTGAAGGTAGATTGGCCAGCTGTCTCAGTGGTAGTGGCCTTCTGGTAACTTTTCTTATCTTCTGTCAAGTTTTGAAGCCATTTGGACTCACTGTAATTACTGTTTCAGGCAAATATTTACATGCATATTTCGTTAGTTTTAGAGAGCAAACACTTTTCATTTGCGGCAGATGCTACTGACATCTTGGTTGTTTCTTTGTTCGTAGGAGAAGCAACGGAGGTTAGGAACTCATCGACATCAGCGACGGCATCATCTTGGCCCGCCCATTGCAATCGTGGGCACGCGGAAGGAGGAAGACTAAATCGCACATTGTAACAATGACAAATTTAACGCTCCTAGCCCCTAAAAAGGGAGGAGACGTCTATGTAACCGAGGATAAGATATTTGAATAAAGAGGGCTGTGATTTCTTTACATCTTTTCTCTCCTTTCCAAATTGTCTCTTTCCTTTGTTTTGGTGCATAAGGTTAAAGCGTTACATTTCGTCTTACATTGCATAATTAGTGTTTCCTTTGCCCGGAATCTCGTGCTTTCAGTGGCGATCACGGTGGGACTCTGTTCCCTGGTTTTTAAAATCACAGAAACTGATCAAAGTTTTGTGTTTGTGCTTGACAGTACATTTTTTTTGTTGCAGATCGCTATTCGTCTCCGACAAGGACGAATTCTTTTCGCAATTCGTCTGACCCTGGGACGAATTCAAATTCGTCTCTGGGAGGGACGAATTATGTTCTGCAATTCGTCTCCCAGAGGGACGAATTCCTGTCTATGGATTTTCAGAGCAGAAATTCAGAAGCAACTGGAGCAGGCAGAGAAGAGGTAGGGATTTTTATCATCTCTGTTAAATTTTCTGTTTCTGTTTCTGTTTCTTTAATTGTTTTCATTTAATCCTGCATTGCATTAGGAAAAGTCATGTATGCTAGTTTCATTTTTGTTGAATAAAACGAATCCCACACACATCACGAAACAATTTTAAACCAAGGAGCTGGTCGTAAGACCTCAGCCCTTGATCAAGACCATTGGTGGATTTCATCACCACCTTGGCTTGATTTGCATCCATTTCCCGATTGTCAACTGTTGTTAGGCGTAAATCCTGATGAAGACAGACCGAGTGTAGTCGGGGTGATTCCCATGCGCGCGAGGATAAGTTTTCTATGGTAGGTGCCATTAACAGGACAATCCCCCTTCCGTACCGCCTACGTACCACGTACCTTCTGCTCTCACGTACCTATAGTCTCCCTCTCGTAAGGGCGGGTATATAGAGAGGTTGGTATATCGGCCTGGTTGGTATATTGAAGGGGCTACCTTTTGGGAGTTATAAGAGCCTACATAATGCATTTAAACGTTCTACAAAACCTACAAAAACAAAACAAAACATCAAAATGCACTAAACCAGTTTAGGACACACCATATAATCCTTAAAAGAGATAATCACGATTTTGTGAATGTGTGTGCTTAATTCTGCTCAGTGTAGACAAAAAAAAAAAAAATCATAAAAACGAGATAAAAACTTATTTAGATAGCATAGAAGCACCGCAATGGTGTACACCCGCAGTCAAGCCCAATCAAGGGCAGAAGCTCCGGAAGGTACACAAAAAGTAGGCACAAGTCGCCTTCACTTCAGTCCCGAGGATTTGGTCATACCGCCTTATAGGTCTAACCTACAAAAGAATCCAATTCAGAATCCTCGGTGGGGTATGCCTATTCAAAGCAGCCCCTTTCGGGAAGATGCCTTACATGTAGACCTTGACATAAATAGAGAATCACCTCTTGAAGTTAGGCATGAGTGGCCACCGCGCGATGAAGCGCTAGACAAGCACACCGTCCATTTGGAGGGGCAACGTGGATATGGCATCCCTTCTTTACCTATCATCAGAACAGAGAGACCAAATCCGGAGCGTAGGGCTCCTTACATAGGGCGACCTAACTCCGCCCACCCCTTATACACCCATGAGAGGGAGTATGAGGAAGATCATCGCATTCCTCGAGGGCAACAACATACAACTCGGGAACCTTGCATGCTTCCGCACCAGCTAGGATATCATGATCACCCCTTGAGGCCGAAACCTCGAGCACATACCGCCTACCTCGACAGAGGGAAGCGACCCCTTGAGATTTTAGAGCATCAAAACCGAGGTAAACCCATAGGAGGAACATTTGAACCTTCTGAACAAAATAGGGTAGATCAAATTGACCCGACTGTCGCGAGATATACCACCCGTCAAGCCCAAATCATGCGGCTTAAACAAAGTCAGCAAGAGATAGAGTATCAATACCGCTTGGATAAAGAACGCATGCAACGCGAAGCGGATGAGTTACGCTATGAAATACCTGAGAGGGGGCCAACCCCTCGCATCCAAAGAGCTGAACAGTATGAGAGGCATAATCCGTTGGTGCAAGACAGGTCTCCACGACCTCGTCAAGCTCTCGCCTCCAAGACCCCATAGATTCGAGAGGGAGGCAACTCCCCGAAACAATGATGGGTACCTTCAAGCAAGAGCTTGATCAGGGTCATAGGTTTCGCCCAGAGACTCCTCAAGAATTTTACGAGGAGTATGAACCAGAAGAGGAATATGTTGAAACTCCCCATCAAGGCGGGAAGGATGCCATTCGGCCACCCCTCCATAGGCCTCCGGTTTACCGTAACTTGCAACAAGAGCGAACAAGAGAGGAAGAAATAAAATCTTCCGATGCATACCAAGCGCTATTGGAGCGTTTGGAGTCTGTGGAGACAAAGGCTGCTGGGCATCAAAAACCCACATTACGTCTACTCCGCAACAATCCGGTGCATCCCTCAGTGCCTACACCTCTTTACCCCGAACACTTCAAGTTGCCTCAATTGGCAGTTTTTAAAGGTGAAGAGGACGCACAGGAACACGTTACACGATTTCTAAGCCAATGCTTCGGCATCCAAGATAATGACGCATTATTGCTTAGAACATTCATAACCACATTCGCAGGCCCCGCCTCGGATTGGTTCACACAACTGCCCAAACACAGCATAAGCAACTTAGATCAGCTAGTAGATGCGTTTCTTGAACGTTTCGCCTTCAACACAAGGAAGAAGGCATCACTTAGTGATCTTGCTAGCCTTAAACAATTTGAGGAGGAAACAATGGCAGCGTACGGGAACCGATGGAGAGCTTTGCTTTCTAAGTTACCCTACCGTCCTCCCATGTCGGACCTCACGCAAATGTTCGCAAAAAGTTGCTTAAAATCAATCTCCGGTCTATTGTTGTCTGCGACAATACGACAGCTTAGAAGAAGCTTTGGCGCAAGCCGAGTCATAGAAGAGATTAAGATAGGCGAAGGCGCAATTGCCAAGCCTAAGAAGAAAGAGTGGAATAAAACCACTAAAACCGGGACAACGCAACCACAACACGCTGCAGTCAACCAAGTTGCGATAAATGTTCCCGCGCTTGTGCAAGAAACGCAGCCTCAAAAGGCTAACTACCAGGCAGTGCCTCCTGCTTACGAAAGAGATAACAGAAGACAGGAGCGAAGATCAGCAGCGTCGCCCTAGGCGACAATTCACCCCGTATGCGGAGTCTAGGGACTCCTTATTTGACCGCTTGTCAGCGGCAAATTTAGTTACTCTGCCGGAAATCCAAATTTTTGACCCTAACATTCCCAAGCCTAGGGGGTATAGGGAGGAATTGTATTGCAGATTCCATAGGCGCAGAGGACATGACCTAAATGGGTGCTGGAAATTCAAAGAACTAGTCCAGGATTTGATCGATAACAGAACATTGGTCGTGGACAACCCCATCGCACCAAACAACCAACAAATGGGGGTATTCAAGGACCCCTTGCCTGCCCACGAGGCACAGACAAAACCGCTCCAGATTAACGAGGTGCGACAAGATCTTCCCGTGCAAGGATTTGTGGGAATGATTAGCATTGTAACAAGGAACAGAAGATACCCAGCAGTTGCCCCCGAGGTAGCTGCGAGGGAAGTTCCGTCGACATCGCAGCCTCAACAACGCCCAACGCAGTTACCTCCGCCTAGACCTGAGGTCACGATACGAACCAAACTCACGCAGAGTTTGCGGACCACGTCGGCTAGGCTGTCCATCTACGAGCTTATTCAACAATCGGCTCCCCATAGAGAAGCTCTTATGGACATTTTAAAAGCCATTGAAGTACAACCCCACGAAGCAAATTCTTTCAACGCCTTCGTGGGACATGTGAAACAATGTACGGAGCCTGTCATCACATTCGGAGAAGACGAGGTCAAAACGATATCAAATGACATGCCGGATCCACCCCCGCACGTTATCGCGCGGGTCAACGGGATCCCGTACAAGAGAGTGCTGATAGATACCGGCTCGTCCAAGTAACATTATAACCACTCGCAGCGTTGAAACATTTAAAAGCGCCAGACCTCTCACATCACCGCTTCCACGTACACACTGCGAGCTTTTAACGATGCAATTTGCTCGACGATCGGCACGGTTGTTCCGCCTATACGGGTAGGACAAAAGTCAATACCCACACTGTGCCATGTCGCTGGAAGGCGAAATGGCTTATAATATACCGCTAGGGCGGCCTTGGATCGGGGACATGAAGTGTGTCCCCTCGATCGCACACCTGTGCTTGAAGTATGCCTATGAAGGGCAAATACATGTAGTCCCAATGGACTTAGAGCCCTTCAAGTATTGCAATGCGGTACAATTCATACCTCAATCGACCCTCCCATCAACGCATTTGGATTTTCAATTAAATCCATCTAAACAGGGTCCGATACCGCAAGTACCACCGGTGGCCAACAAGGCAAAATCCCAACCAGGTGAGACTTCATCACCTACTCCTTCATCATCAACGCCACCTATCGTGGCCCAACAGAAGGACAAGGGAAAGCAAATCATGGAAGAGGTTAAGCCTCTAGAAGAGGGGTTGCCCACGATTTCAACGATATCAACAGAGGAAGCACCCAACACAACACAAACCAAGACTCCTGAACAACCAAACATGGAATGGACTCAGGAAGGACTACCGTTTCCTCCCACCCAATCATCAACAATCACTGTTGAAATGGCCGATACAGGCCTGGGGGAATACTTAGTGCAAAATGTTGTGGCAACCCCCACATTGGAGTCAAGTACAAGACATGGGAAGACCTCGCCTTCCCATTGGAACAATCGTCCCTCTAGGCTACCCACCAAACCAAACGAATTTTGTGTATGGGGGCCTTGATCATGGTTCTGAACCATGCGAACAAAAGGAAACAGATGAAGAGCCTTTTGTCGAAAACATCAATTATCTGTCGAACCCAGAATTTGCCCTAAAATATCTCGAACAATGCAATTGGCATGGGTATGGGCTAGGCGGATATGAGCAAGGGATGCGGATCCTTTGCCAACCAAGATATCAGATGCCATATGACAAGTCAGGGGTAGGGTTCAACCATCCCCTGCCATTAGACATCTTGGTTGAAAATATGCAAGGCCTAGAAATAGGCAACAAGGGGGGATTGGCACAAGACCCGTACGCCAATCCAAACACAGAATACACATTAGGGGATTATCTCCCATGGTCTACAAACACCCCTGGAAATAGCAATAATCCCTCTCCTTTGCTAGAGAGAGGTGAAAGTTCAGAGAGCAATCCTCAAAGAGAACAACAACGGCTGCCAGACATTTTTTTGAAACTGTTCCCCTTAGAGGTTCCAGATGAAATAACACAGTCTCAAAAGAATCAGGTCCCTCCACTAAGAGTGGAACAACCGCAATGGGACCAGATTAATTCACTGGAACAGGAAGAGTCCTCAATGTCGCAAGCAACGGATGTTGAAGAGGATGAACAATTTTGGATCTATGAAAGCGATTCAGAAGACGAAACCGAAATGGACTATCTCAGACATGCGCGACGACATCACCGCGCTCTAACTCATGAAGATCTAATGGGACAAATGGGTATACGGTTAGGACATGAATGGCACGTAGACCCAGCGAGGTGGGACCAAGTGTTAGGCCTATGGCTCCAAATTCAAGATGAGCATCGTCCACCTCGAGATCCCATCATGACAAGCAGTGCCAAGGGAAGACCCCGCCTTCCTTTTCACACATAGAGATGAATTTGCACCTAGAGAGGATCCATTCGTGCTCGTTCCCGTAGAGCCAGATCCAGAGTATAGGGAACATCTAAAAGAATCAAGTCATCACACCCGTGGTTCTGGAGACCAAATTCATTCCATCCACATGATCTCCATTGATTTGACCGCACCCATCCGCAATCCGACCGATCCATCACGGTCATTGCATCTAGACATGGATGCCATCGATTGGGATCGCGTCAATTCACCATTGTCACCATCGTAGTATCTGGCCTTTCGGTGAAATGCTTCATTTTACCCCAAGGACAACTCGAGATATTTTTCAAGCTGAAGAGGGACCCGAGGTTCCAAACGCAGATCTTAACTCAGCTGATGATATCCATTTAATCCCAACTCCACATCAGTTGGAGGACGGATCCCACATGTCAGTCGAAGAGACGACTGACGTAGACATCGGCACAGATCCAATGAATCCACGGATTCTCAAGCTGGGGGTAAGCCTTTCCCCCGAAGAGCAAGCCGAATACATTGCCCTTCTCAAAGAAAAGAAGGAAGTTTTTGCATGGTCGTACAAAGATATGCCAGGACTAGACCCGCAACTAGTCATGCACAATTTAACGCTTGATCCGAAAATCAAGCCCAGTAAAGCAAAAACTAAGAAAGATGCACCCAACAATGGCCTTGATGGTCAAAGACGAATTGCAAAAGCTGTTGGATGCACAATTTGTCATCTGCGTGGATTATCCGCCATGGTTGTCCAACATGGTTCCCGTCAAGAAGCCCGACGGGAGGATTCGCATATGCACCGACTTTCGAGACCTAAACAAAGCGAGTCCTAAGGATGATTTCCCCTTGCCAAGCATCGACGCATTGGTAGACGCTACAACAGGTCACGAAATGCTCTCCCTAATGGACGGTTTCTCAGGATACAATCAAATTCGTATCAATCCTGAAGACCAACTCAAAACGGCATTCACAACGCCTTGGGGGACATTTTGCTATAAGGTCATGCCTTTTGGCCTTAAAAACGCTGGCGCTACATACCAACGTGCTATGACTTATATCTTCCATGATTACATGCACAAAACTTTGGAAGATTACATGGATGATTTGTTAGCCAAGTCTCTCTTGCGCTCAGATCATCTCGGTGACTTAAGCAAGATTCTCGATCGCCTCATAGAGCATAAGGTCAAGTCGAATCCCAAGAAGTGCGTGTTCGGCGTCACATCTGGAAAACTCTTGGGTTTTATAGTCTCCAAGAGAGGCATCGAAGTGGACCCAAACAAAGTCAAGGCAATCCTTGAAATGGCTCCCCCAACCACTATCAAGCAGCTCGAAGTCCGCAAGGAAAGGTCGCGTCGATTAAACGCTTCATAGCGCAATTATCCGACAAATGCCGACCAATGAACAAATTATTGCACAAGGGGGTCACATTTCATTGGGATGACGAGTGCCGATCGACCTTTGACGAAATCAAACAATACTTGGCTTCGCCGCAGTATTGGCACCGCCTAGACCAGGTGTGCCGTTCTACTTATACATCTCGACCATGCGAGGTGGCACTGGGCGCAATGCTAGCCCAGAAGAATGAACTTCACAAAGAACAGGCTACTTACTATCTTAGCCGCACCCTGGTCAGTTACGAACTTAACTATGCATACGTTGAAAAACTCTGCTTGGCAATGGTGTTTGCTACCAAAAGGCTACGCCACTACATGCTGAGCAACACTACGTATGTTGTGTCTAAGGAGAATCCATTGCGATACATGATGAGTCGTACTTATCATAGTAGTCGCACGGCGAAATGGATCATGTTGTTGACGGAATTTGACATTGAGTTTATTGGGCAAAAATCTATAAAAGGACAAGTCATAGCCGATCAACTAGCAGAGGCTCCTCTTGAAGACGATCAGCCTCTGGTCATAGAACTACCCGATGATGAGGTCTTCCATGTCTCAGAATCGCCAGATTCTGATGAGCCTGAGTCTCAGGCCGACATAACCTTATTTTTTGATGGTTCTAAATGCGAGCAAGGTGGTGGCGCAGAATTGTATTCTTCACACCGCAGGGCGCTCCAATGCCCTCGTCATTTAAATTAAACTTCCAGTGCACCAACAACAATGCAGAATATGAAGCCTTGCTCCTAGGTCTTCAAACAACAATCGCCATGAACATCAAAAGACCGAACATCTTTGGTGATTCGCTGTTAATCGTCAATCAAGTCAAAGGGGTATATCAATGCAAATGCCCAATCCTAAAGGCCTATAAAGCCCTCGTGGACAAATTCCTGGCAAAACTTGAATGGTATGACATCAAGGCACTCCCTCGATCATCGAATCATTTTGCGGACACAATGGCCTCCTTGAGGGTCACTAATCCCGCAAGACCTTTCCGGTGATATAACAACTATTCAGGTCAAAAACTTATCGCAACCCGCGATGGATCGCACAAGCTCAGACTTGATGCCAAGAATCCACATGATCTAGATCGAACCATCTTCGGATAAGTTCTTTCGAATCCGAGACTATTTGAAACATGCCAACTGGGGGTCTTTGTTCTCCCCCACTCCCATTAATAGCAACACAACGCTATTCTTACAAGTTCTATCCCAATCAGCATTTGTTAGGGAAGAACTCCAAAAGGGATTGGCTGTTCAAACTGTCGAGGTATCCGATCAACAGGACTGGTATTTACCCATAAGAGACTACCTCAAGTTAGGTAATCTACCCTTTGGATTGACGCACGCCGCAAAACGAACATTCAAACAGAAAGCGGCAAAATATGTCTTGATAGGAGACATTTTGTATCGTCGCAGCCTACGACGGAATTCTTCTTCGTTGCTTGGACCAAGCAAGAGTCCACTTGGGAATTCACCCAAGCGCATGACGGTACATGTGGCGGCCACTTCGGTGGTATGGCCATTGCAAAGCACATTCTTCGCATGGGCTATTATTGGCCATCTTTAGAGCGAGATTGCTGCGCGTATGTCAAGAGGTGCGTAAAATGTCAACATCATGCCAATTTAATGCACGCACCTTCCCAAGCCCTACGGACAGTCCAGTCTGCTTGGCCATTTTCGTAGTGGGGCCTCGATCTAATCGAAAAGATCTCCCCTGCATTGTCAGGCCGTCACACGTTTATCATAACGGCCACGGAATATTTTACCAAATGGGTGGAAGCAATTCCGTTAACCTCTACGACAGGACCCCGCATTGCGGAGTTCATTTTGCATTACATCATATGTCGTTTTGGTATTCCATCCAAAATAATCTCGGATAATGGGCCATCATTCAAGAACAAAGACGTGCGTGCTTTAACCACAAAGTACAAAATTCAGCACAACTTTTCAACACCCTATTATCCGCAAGCAAATGGGCAAGCAGAGGCGTCAAACAAAACGCTAGTCGCCATCCTTAAAAAGACCGTCGTAGACAGTCATAAGGATTGGCACATACAAATCCCACTTGCCCTTTGGGCTTATCGCACTAGCATTCGGACGCCCACTGGGGCAACTCCGTTTTCACTAGTGTATGGCTCAGAGGCAGTAATGCCTCTCGAGTTGGAAATTCCTTCCCTCCGCATATCAATGCAGGAATTCATCGATGATAACACTGCACGGCAGGCCCGGTTAGACCAACTTACGTTGCTTGACGAAAGACGCGTTAATGCTCTCGAGCACTTACGTATCTATCAAGAGCGGCTTAAGAGAGCTTACAACATGAAAGTTCACCTAAGAGACTTTCGGGTTGGTGATTTGGTTCTGAAGGAAAACCAACAAAACTCTAATTTGCCGTCCCATATGAGAGACAAATTCATGGCAAATTGGTTAGGTCCTTATGTCATTGATAGCAAAATAGGACCGAGAACGTACAGGCTAGCTTCTCTTGACGGTATCAAGGAAACAGAACCCTTGAATATCAGTCATTTGAGACCATTTCATATCTAAGAAAGCCATATACCAAAAAAAAAAAAAAAAAAAGCTCCAAGGATTATCACAATCTCTTGGTCAATCCAAAAAGCTCCAAGGATTATCGCAATCTCTTGGTCAATCCCAAAAGCTCCAAGGATTATCGCAATCTCTTGGTCAACAAAACTCCAAGATTATCCAACCAAAAAACTCCAAGATTATCCAATCTCTTGGTCAACCAAAAGCTCCAAGGATTATCGCAATCTCTTGGTCAACCAAAAAAAACAATTAAGGACTCAAGGTATGGATCCCAAAAGCTCCAAGGATTATCGCAATCTCTTGGTCACCCAAAAAGCTCCAAGGATTATCGCAATCTCTTGGTCAATCCAAAAAGCTCCAAGGATTATCGCAATCTCTTGGTCAACCAAAAAGCTCCAAGGATTATCCAATCTCTTGGTCAACCAAAACTCCAAGGATTATCGCAATCTCTTGGTCATCCAAAAAGCTCCAAGGATTATCGCAATCTCTTGGTCAATACAAAAATCTCCAAGGATTATCGCAATCTCTTGGTCAACCCAAAAAGCTCCAACGATTATCGCAATCGCTTGGTCAAAAAAAAATCAAGAAATTCAAAAAAAACAAAACAACAAAAATCATCAAAAACAACAAAGATTTGCATCTCAATTCTAGGCATACTCAAATTCATCAAAAAATTCATATTCTCGCACCTCATCTTCACCTTCACCAAAAACAATCCATCAAAATTACAAAAATACATACTCATTAAGCATTGCATCCATACATTGCATAAATGTAGTCATACAGTCAAAGGCACCATAGCTCAATAGCTCGATAGTCCATCTTGTTCCCATTGTCTCATGTTACAAAAACAACAAAAACACCAAGCATAACTTTTACCACACTACAATCAATGGTCCGGGAATGTACCAAGAGTTTCCATGATTCAGTCATCATTTTCCTCTTTAGCCATGTAGTGTATCAAGTCGAACAGATTTTACGAAGGTAGAGTCATACTTGAAATACACCTTGTTACGTAACATCCCAACACAAATCAAAACACTAAAATTCCCAAATTGTGTGAACGAAAGACGAAACCTGCAAAATAATCTAGGTCACCACAAGCGAAACGGTTATCTTGCTCATCCCCCTGTGCGAATGACCCCTAGAATGCTGAGAGTTGGCAAAAGGACAAGCATCCTCCCTACCCAATTCCCTAAGAATCCCTAAAGTTCTCAATAGTTGCAAAACACAAAAATTTGCAAAATGTCAAAACTCCAAATTTGACAAACTACAGTGCACACATCAAAAGGCACAAACAACAGTGATTTTCGTCACTCCATATCCCCAATCCCTTGCTCGAAAGAAAAACAAATCAAAATAAACAAGTGATCTCATCACTACAATGAGCAAGTATCCCAATACAATTGAAGAAAAGAAGGGAGTTGACCTTGAATCCCTGGAACTCTCAAGCATTCTATAGGTCATAAGGCAAGCTTCAGTACCAATTTGGTTGATAGCCAATGGGTAATAGAAGTAAACCTCCCGCATGACGATATATCTGTCACATTAACTTGCGTACAGATCAATGTTTGCATGTGGATGAGCTAGCTTATGGCATCCTGGATTACACCGTAGATTAATCTTAGTACATACAACAAAGGAATTCGTGGAGCTAATTAGGTGATCCTCAGTACAAGTTCGGTTGAAAGCCCATCTGGCACTGGCGGTATCCTAACAAATACCACTAAATGAACTCAATTGCACACACAGGGATGTGAAATAACTTGGTCAAAAACAAGTCCGATTCATACCTTGTTCAAAAGTCTTGTAAGATAAAGTACAGTCATGGCTAGTGAGTTAAAACCGTCTGAGTCTCAGAAAACCTTAGCTACATTTCTAAACCAACTGCGCTACTTTTCATCCTTACAAATACCATCAAAAAATACAAAAAAAAAAAAACCACATGTATACATACAAAGTCATACATCACAACAATCGCCTAAAAACAAAATAACAGAGTTCTAAACGAATCCATGGTGCCATAGCCAAACATCACAAACCCCATTCATCCATTTCATATCTCGCATATCACATATAAATCAAAACCATTTGCATTCATCATAGCATATGCATCCATCAAAATAAATCAACATGCATACATCCATATTCATCAACCATCATGCACAAGATCAAAGAAAATCAAAACAACAAAAACAACAAATAAATGCAACACAAAAACAAAAACAATAAACATTGCGGACACAAGTGCTCTTGCACTTAACCTCTTGGCATAGAAAATTGATGTCGAGGTCTACATTGTCACTATCCTACTCCCTAAGAAGGCTACCATAGCCGGACCGCTCCACAGGAAGATGGATTTTCACAATTTAATCCCCAAAGGCATCACAAAAACCAACCAACAACACAAAAAATCAAAACACAAAAAGCAATAAACATTGCCGACACAAGTGCTCTTGCACTTAACCTCTTGGCATAGAAAATCGACATCAGGGTCACAAATTATCACTATCCTACTCCCTAAGAAGGCTACCATAGCCGGACCGCTCCACGAGAGACGGATTTTCAAAATTTAATCCCCAAATGGTGTCACAAAAAAAAAAAAAACAACAAAAAATGCAACATAAAAACAAAGCAATAAGCATTGTCGGACACAAGTGCTCTTGCACTTAACCTCTAGGCAAAGAAAATCGATGTCGAGGTCCAAATTATCGCTCTCCTACTTCCCCAAGAAGGCTACAATAGCCGGACCGCTCCACGGGAAGTTAGATTTTCGATGATTTCACCTCATTAAGGCATCACCAAAAGGGTTAACACCCACCAAAAATAGGTCCAAATGTTGGAAAAATTGCACACGCTTAACGGTAAACCCTCTTAAGGCACCCTTGCACAAGTCATCTTGGGTCAAGCGACTCGTCGCTTCTCTCACGAAGGTCATTCCCTCATCGATTCGTCGCTTGAGGGGGTAGTCACACTTAGTCACCAACCAACAATCACACACCCAATTAAGGAAAATGACATGCATTCAAAGAATCATTGACAAAGACAATCACGCTCCTGCTTGGGGCAATAAACAAGCAACAATCAAATCAATCAAACACTTGGCATTTCGTGAATCATGAACACAAGGTTCCCCCTGAGGATAAAAATGCCCTTCACTTGTTCATGACTGATCAATGTCTAAGTTCAAGTCACACCTCAACAAAATAGGTTAATACTTGAAATCAAATTCCTTAGCTCGTCAGAAGCAAGGATTCAAGAATGCATGCCCTTTCCATACTTGGGGCATCAAAAGTTGGTTAGGTTACCAAGAAACCCTAATCATTAGTGCTTTGGTTATCTATTTTTGCTCAAGCATCTGCGTCACCCGCAGCAGCTTCCCAAAAAGGGGCATCCGTAGACACCAAAACAGCACCAATCCGATTATGTGACCACAAACACTGATCGCTTTGACAAACACAGCCCCCAGGGCAGCCCTCGAGAGGTTAAACAATGGTCTTAACCACTTTCATAGCAATTTTGTAAGGTCAAGAAGCAATTTGGCACACTTGGACACTTTGCCCAGTATTCGTCTCACCCCGGGACGAATTCAAAATAGAATCCGTCCCACCCCAGGATGAATTCTGAATCCGTCCCTGGGTGGGACGAATTCTAAGCTTAACGGGCAAAAAGACAAATGGTGCCAAGTGGCAGCCCAGAACAGTCAGTTAATGACTCCTGCCTTGCACGCGTGTGTAGGTGGACAGAGGGGCCGTTAGAAGACTGTCACAAAAGGCATTTATCAAAGCTCAAGTCAATGGAGGACTCCCCTCCCTCATGGGAAGACAAGACTGCCACATGGCGCCTATGACCAACACATGGCATTTGTGCTTCCCTCCCAAAAGAGACCCCATGGGTCTATAAAAGGTGGGACTTTTCTCACCCAAAATAGACGGGCTGAAGGAGTTTTCAAGCAACGAAGTGCTTGCCGAGTTGAAGACCCACTTGCATCCCTTTTGGTTCACCTTCCCACATCCACCAATCTCTTTTGCAAGGGAGGTTGTTGGGTGGCCTTTGGAAGCTCGAACCTGACCCAAATCCAACACATGGACACCCGAACCAACCAATTCGCCGACCCCCCAATCCTAAGAGGTTTTGGGCCCATCCCTGGTGGATTGGCTCCAAAATCAAGTGCCAACGGTGGGAGGCCCACTTGGGCACCCCCGCACCTCCCAAGTCCTATTTTTAGTTTTTGAGCATTTTAGATTACTTTTCAGATTGCATTTTGTGTTATTAGGTTTGATTAACCCATAGCTGCAATTTTGTAACTTTTGGTCAGATTCTAGTATGTTTTGTGTTGCTTTGTTGTTTCGCCGACTTGCAAGTGTCGAGGTCAAATTCCCGAGGGTGGAGGCCAAATTGGGAGAATCCGACCATCTGGGTCGTCCCAAAATGGCCCCAATTACATAACCCCCCTGTTTGTAGGCGTTTTGCAGGTCTCGGGATCCGACATTGGAGCAGCAGCAGGTCGGTTTCCCCAACACAGAAGAATTCGTCCCACCCAGGGACGAATTGCGATCAGAATTCGTCCTGCCCAGGGACGAATTCCAGTTGAAGGTAGATTGGCCAGTTGTCTCAGTGGCAGTGGCCTTCTGGTAACTTTTCTTATCTTCTGTCAAGTTTTGAAGCCATTTGGACTCACTGTAATTACTGTTTCAAGCAAATATTTACATGCATATTTCGTTAGTTTTAGAGAGCAAACACTTTTCATTTGCGGCAGATGCTACTGACATCTTGGTTGTTTCTTTGTTCGCAGGAGAAGCAGCGGAGGTTAGGAACTCATCGACATCAGCGACGGCATCATCTTGGCCCGCCCATTGCAATCGTGGGCACGCGGAAGGAGGAAGACTAAATCGCACATTGTAACAATGACAAATTTAACGCTCCTAGCCCCTAAAAAGGGAGGAGACGTCTATGTAACCGAGGATAAGATATTTGAATAAAGAGGGCTGTGATTTCTTTACATCTTTTCTCTCCTTTCCAAATTGTCTCTTTCCTTTGTTTTGGTGCATAAGGTTAAAGCGTTACATTTCGTCTTACATTGCATAATTAGTGTTTCCTTTGCCCGGAATCTCGTGCTTTCACCTTGGTTCTCTTATCACCAAAGCAACCCTTCCCTTGGTTTCCCTTCCTTGACGCCTCTCTCTCAGCTCCCTTCCGCTACCTTTGCCCGCCTTAGCATAGCTCTGCCGACTGCCCGCCTCTCCACCCTCGCTCTGCCTGAGTAATCGCTATCGCCGCTCGCTCGAAACCTCTTCCACTCCGCCGCCTACTCCCTCATCATCTTGTCGCCCCCCGCTCAGTCGCTGCTTCCTCACCGCCTATTTCACCCTTGTTTGTGAGCTCGGGTCAAAGCCCACAAAGTTGACAACACCCAATTCTCGCTGACAAAAAAACACCAATTTTTTGCTGCAACATTTGACGAAAATTGCCGATAAAATTTTGGATGACAATTTTTGACGACAAGTTTTGTGATGATTTTCAGTAATTTAATAACAACTTCCAATTACGATTACAAAAATGACCGACGACGGAATATCTCATGACCCCAACCTACTTTTGTTGTTTAATCTTGCCTGCTTACGTCAAGTCACATCAGTGCATGTATATAAAATTCAATTCCAGGATATTGCCAATCGCATCACAAGGTTGAACGAATTAGTCCTCATAAGTGGGTTCATCAATGGATTGAAAGAAGAAATTAGAGTGAATATCATGATGTACACTCCTCGCACCCTACAGGAAGCCACTGGATTAGCCTTATTAGCCGATGATACATTCAATGTTCAACATCAACATGGGAAGCAACCTATTGATAAATCGACATTCACGCACACTTCCAAAACACAAACCCTTGCCAGTTAAGTACCTTAGCCTACAAGAAATGGAGGAGCGAAGAGAGAAAGACCTCTGCTATACTTGTGATGAGCAATTTGGGCCCCTTCATTGTTGTGCTACACAAACATTGTATTTATTGCATAAAGTTGATCCCTGTCTCTCCATAGAGCAAGAAGATGAGGTAGTGGTGTCCGAAGTGACCAGTGCACCTACTCACATCAATGAAGAAGGCGAGGAAGATGTGCATAACATGACCAAAACACCTGACCATAACAATGAAGGAAATGAGGTCGATTTGTCAAAAGTGCTCAATACACCATGACACAATGAGGTAGACATCCATGCAGTAAATAATGAAGGCAAGACATACACTCTCAACAAACTACACACAAGTTCATCACCAATAATGAGTTCTCATCGTATAGGCAGCCTACTTCAGAAAGGAGGCAAAATAGTGAGTGCACCTTTATTTTTCCTTCATTCTACACAGGAAGAATCGGCTAAAGTGGAAGCCTACCGTCTTCACAATTCTCCTAAGGAAAATTTTACTATTTTTCCTGGAAATCCCCCACTAACACTTCGACCTTCACGATATCCTTGCCTTCGAAAAAGTGACATCAAGATAGTACAATAAATTGCGCAAATTCAACTTGGAAAACAAGCAACGAAGCTCCTTACTTTGAGCTTTGAGGACAAAGCTCTTTTAAGGAGGGTGGCATGTTAGGACCCTCCTAACATATTATAATTATATATTTATTAGGGGTGCATCTTTCCAATCGCACCCCATCCTTCATATTTATGCACATCACCATATTCATTTTAGGACAGCAAAATCAAATACATTCATTTTTATATATCAATATTGCAGGTTAAACTCAATATTTCCAAAAGCGATTCTTATAAAACAACGATTCATTTATCTTATTTATTGCATTATATTGGTTCCTCCGAGCGGTGTCTTAACAAATCCAAATCAATAATATGACATATTTACTTAGTTTTAGGCTCAAAATATATGGCCTAAGATGAGATTCTTTACATAGATTTTATTGCATCATAAATTGCTTTCTAGTGAGCAACTTATGAAACTTGCTTTTCATGGCCTATTTAGATGTGAAATGTGTGGAGAGAATGTGGAAACTCTTAGCCATAATTTTATTGAGTGTACCTTAGCCTTTGAGCAATGGAGGAGAATGGCCATATTACTTGGCTTACAGTGGTCCAATATTTTTACTTTTAAACACCTTTGGAGGGATTAGCCTAATCAGGAGGGTGTTGATCACTTTATTAGAAAACTAGTTTGGATGGGTTCTACCATTCTACCTTGGAATATCTTGAAAGAAAGAAACAATCAGATTTTCAATAAAGAAAGAAAGGACACTCACTATATCTAGCAAAAGACCATTTCCAACTTCAGTTTGAATTAGTTCAACAACTCCTTAAACACCTCCAAAACTACCACCAAAGATGGGATCAAATGATGCAAAGATTGAATATTAACTCTTTTAAGGGCAACCACCTTAAAGGGAATGTGAGTAATCAAAATATGGATAGAAAAAGGAATTAGTAGCCTCCTCCTAAAGATTTTGTAAAATTCAATACCAATGAAGCCTCTAGGGGGAACCTTGGAAAAGCTAGTGCGGGAGGAATTGGTAGAATTTCAAATGGTTCCATGGTTTTCACTTTTGCTAAGAATTTGGGTATCCTTTCTAATAACCTTGTTGAGGGGTATGGTATCCTTAGAGGCCTTCGAGAGGCTATTAATATAAGATGGAAAAAGGTATTGGTTGAATTTGACTCTCAAAGAATCATAAGGTTGATTAGAGAATAAAAACAATTGTTGCTAAGATTCAATTAATCTATATGGACTTGTTGAAAGTTGAATACAATCATGTGGTCAGAGAATAGAATATGGGTGTTTATTCTTTAGCTAATTGGGCATTGGACAAAGGTGAGCTTACTTACTATGGGCACCCTCCTAAATGGTAGGATTCACAAATAAGGAGCTCTTCTTTCTAGCATTTCTCTAGATGGCTTCAATACTAGAGGTACCTACTTCCTTTTCTCTTTGTTTTTGCTTCTATTTGGTTCAGTTAGGGTATTTTAGTTCCCTTTCTCATATTGATCATTCTTATGTTTCCTTTTTTGATTCTTACATGAATAGCCTTTTGGCCTAGAAAGGTTAAACTTATTTTCTATTTTTTCCTCCTCTTTTGTTCTTCGATGTATGTGTTGTTTTATATTGTTTTCGTTCTTTTTTATTTCTATGTTTTTTTATGTTGTTTTTGGTGGTTTTTATGTATTTTAATTTTTTTGAGTTTTGTGTTTTTTTCCTTTTGTGTGTGTCTATTTTTTTGTGTTTATGTGTTGTTTTGTTGTTTTTTTGTGTGTGTTTTGTGTTTTATTGTTGTTTGTTGTTTTTATGTTTTGGTGATTGTTTTGTTTTCTTTTGTTGTCTTTAATTTTTTTTTGTTTTTTTTGTTGTTTTGTGTTTTTTATTTTTTATTTTTTAATTATTATTGTTTTTGGTTGTTTTTTTTTGTTTTTTGTGTTTGTTTGTTTTTTTGCATGCTATTTGAGTGTGTCGAAGGGAGCAAACTAGGTGCAAGCCCTCGATATTTTTTGCGGAATAAATACCCAAAAGTGGTATCCCAATTAGAGTGTTTCCACACAGATACAGTCAACATACCCAGGTGGTTTGATAATATAAATGCTTAACCACACGTCGAAAATCAAGGAAGCCATGATCAAACAACTAAAACATAACACTTTTCAAGTTGTTTAAATAATTTGTTAAATAAACTTGCACCAACATAACTTGTTAAAAATAAATAAAAGAAACACCTTGTAGTTATATATACGGCTCCTTAACCATAAAAAGAAACACATAGCCTTGTAGTTTTATATACGGCTCTTTAACCAGAAAGGCATGCATATGTCACACCCTTTGAATGCTTAAATAAATAATATAGTTTTTAAAGATATAGTAGTGGTTTAGTTTTAAATTTTTAAATTTTTATTTAAAGACTAACTTTAAAATAATACGGAATATGTGAGCAACTGCACACCTTTCAAAAAAAACCATGGAATTGAAAAATGACTACAGATAGATAAGCGGTGAAGAAAACCCTTGCACACTCATTATATGTTTTTTTTGTTTTATCCTCTATTATTTTTAGTTCTTTGACCTTCATACAGAACTGCGTTCCAAAAATTACTCTTAACGTCTGATTTTTGGCATGAGGGGACACATTGAGTCAACATTCAAAGTGGAGCACTCTCGCCCTTCCAATTGAAATGAATTGTTAATTCAACATAACAGAGTTGTTCAATCTTGGAAGTCAAGTTTCACATGCAGTATTATTATTGGGAAAGCTTTGTCAATCCTTATACCCAACACCCCTCACCCCTCAGGCAACAATCTTCGTTTAAACAAATTTGTTCCATAGACCGCCATCTAATTGAATAATTTACCAAGAAAAACGCAGCATACAACTTGAGAAAATTTAAACAAGGTTCTGGTCAAAACAACAGGGCAAATAACGTAAGCATTTGGATACCAAAAGATCACGGTAGAAAGGCTAAAGAAATAGATAAGATTATTTTAGATAAAATTTGGTATACTTTAACCTATGATCATAAAACAAATTTTATTTTGTTGAATTGATATCAAAGCATGTTATACATGATAAACTTGAAATCATTTGCCTAATTCCAGGCCCCTTGTAAAGAGTAGTTCACAAATCCAAGAGTTATTCAAGTACTCATTGATGTATATACATATGAAATGTTAGATATAACATAAGAACCTTTGAGATATATAATATTTTTTTCAAGAGAGAATCATAATTCTGAGTTTGTCGGGTGGCTTTGTGACTGGATAAAATCACACCTCAACAAGTCCCTAATTGTGGTAACTCACTACACTCTATTACTTGCTCTAGGATAGTAGGAGCCAAAAGAGTGGTCTGAAAATAGTTGTTATTGTTTTTATTATTCCCATACACTCCTTTCATTATTTTTTCTTCTTGCTCCACTATTATCTTGAAGATCTCATACCTATTTGAGGGCTTTATATTGGTATTCTCTTTACCATATTTTTCTTTTACCTTCTTTTTTTGGGTTGTTCAAAACCATATCCCTATGCTTCTTCACCTTAAGAAATATCGGTTGCTTCTTTATTGACTATTTACTTACCCTCCTTAGGAAGATTTAAAATTCCTAGATAAGCCTCCATTTTTATGTTCATATTGTTTGGGTAAGACCTAGCTAAATGCCCATATTTGTGGTAAACTCTACACCTAAAGGAAAATACCTCATAAGATAGTTGTTGAATCAAAGGTAGTCCTACAAGTCTGAGTTCCACATTTGCCAACAAAGGTTGGTTGAGATTCACTTCCATGCATAATCTAACATAAGCAGTTGTGTTTCCTTCCATTATGTCTCTACAAAAACCTAAATATCTTCCAAGGAAATTACTAATGATTTCTAATACCATCTCACTCTAGAAATCCATTGAAATTACATACAAATAGATCCAAACCAGGACAATCGTGGGTTCAATTTGAGGATCAAATCCCACTCTTTAGGGATGAACAAATAATATTACCAGACCATGATTCCTCTTTTTATTCAATAGACCTATATCTATTATAAAGTGAGGAAAAACACTAGCAATAAAATATCCATTACTAATAAATCACAAAGAATACTCACCAAGAGATTCCTAGTTTTGTCAAATCCATGAATGTAAAAAAATTAAGGTAAGGTGAATACCCAGGAATTTATAGATCAGGTCATGCTCTATATAATTTTTTTCTTCTACTATCCTTTGCTCAAGGACAATCTTTGGCCTTTATTTTGACTATGGAAAGCATCTATTGACTCTTTAAGATGTTTATATTTTTATAGCAGTTGTAAACAATATTTTTAGTATAATTTTTTGTGCTTCGTCAGTCTCTATTGGATATTTTTTCTTCAACAAATATACAGATAAACTATCTTCTAAAATAGTATCTAGAGGCATCTCTATTGGGCCCTCCTAGGGAAGCAATCTTTTCTTTGATTTTGCAGCAACTAGAAAGTACTTCGTCTACCCAATTGATGCCCTAATTTTCCCTTTCCAAAAATCCATGTCGTATTCATTCACTTAAGAAGTCTAAAAGCATGCAAGGTTAAATATGTTTGCAATTTAAAATCTTATACCATACCAAATCCCAACATTTAAGCTATTAGTAATAATTTCCAAGCTATAGAAAATAAATTATGAACTATTATAAATCATTACTAGACCATTGAAATTTAATTCTAGGCTATTGAAAATTAATTTTGGGCAATGAGAAACTATTTTCAGACACTTAGAAAGTATTTGTGGGCTATTAAAAATTAATTCTAGGAAATTAGAAATTGTTTTTGGACTATTTTAAGTCATTTTTGGGTAATTAAAAATTATTTTTGAACTATTGAAAATCATTATTGGACTATTGAAAATCATTGAAGATAATTAGAAATTATTGTATAACTATTGAAAATAATTTCTAATCCATTTGAAATGTCTATAATTATTTTTACACCATTGAAAATAGGAAATGAGAAACAAAATTACACAAGTCCAAAGTTTTTTCTAATATGGTGTAACCATAAAGGTTGGAAATCCTAAAATTTTGCAATGTTGGAAGCTTGGAGAAATAAATATACAAATGATGTCGAAAGCCCTTGAAATGCATAATATCTAGACATTTATGGGAAATAAAAAGCAAATAAAGCTAAAGTCTAGAAACGAGAAGCAAAATGCATAAGTCTGAAGTTTTTTCTAAGATGAAGTAAGCATAATAGTTTAAAATCCTTAAATTATACAATGTTGAAATCTTAGGGAAATAAAAATATCAATGATGCCATAAGCCCCTAAAATGTATAATATCAAAACCCAACCCTCCTGGGAAACAAAAATAAAATAAAGCTAAATGAGATAATCATAAGAAGTTAAAAGCCCAAAATTATGAAGGCAAGAATGAAATGGGAAATTAAAAAAGCAAATGAAACCATAAACTTGAAAAAATAAAAATACCCTAAAAATGAATGATGCTATTATAAAGTATAAAATGCAAACCTTGGAAAATATTAAAGTGTGAAGCCCAAAAATATAAATGTAATCTTTAAAAGTATAAAAAGCAAACCCAAGAATTATAAAATGCAATGTCAGAGCCTTATACACTTGTAGACAAAAATTTTAGCAATGATTGTAAAATATAAAAATGTAGGGAAATGCTAAGATATTTGCTATAAATAGTAAAATTGTAGTGGAATCATTTAAAATATTACTTGGAAAATAATTTCAAAAAAATAAAAATACATTTATATATATATATATATATTAATAATATTATTAAATTATAACCTTTGTTTTTTCTATTTCATAGGATATGTGTTGGTGGTTTCTTTAAATATGATGGACGTGAAGGTAAACATGAGATTTTATTGTTGATTGGGCAAGTAAAATCATTCAAGATGGTGGATATGGGAAATCAATAATCAACCTAGATTTTGTAGAGTAATGGAGAGTTAATGAGGCATGGTCATTCTAAATTTCACGAGCATCATGAAAATTAATACTTAATAAGATATAACCATAGTATGGTTGAAAGGAATCTAAGATGATCATAGTATGACTAAAATCAATTCCATGGAGCACATCTTGAATTTTAAATGTAACACTAGGTATAGGTCAAAAATTGTATAAATAGTGGCTCACTAGTCTATTACAATGGGTAAAAACCATATTTTAGTTGGCCCCTTGACTTCCTTAATTATTTGTATTTTTTGCAAATAGTTGCTGAACCAAGTTAGCTATTATTTTTAGCTCTACTTTTGTAATCTACCAAAGTGAGCAAAACTGAAATAAATGTATTTAATATCTATCCTTATAATATAAGGATATTGGAATTTGTTGTGTTTAATATATGCATGTTGATGGTGGTTGCACTCAATCTATTTTATTATTTTCTCCTTTGAATATTGCACCATATTGGACTTTAGGTTATGTGAATACTGGTTGGGTCAGGATTCATTTATATCAATATTGTTGCTTTACTGGATTGGAGCTAGAGTTTAGGGCACCATATTTCATTGAAGCTCATTTAAATTAGGAGTAGATTAATTTGTATTTGAAGTATTGAAGTTGGTTTTCTATAGCTACATTTTAAAATTTTATACGACTTTAAAATATTCATTACTATTACATGTGTGAGGTATCTTGAGTGTAATGATTGATATTAATTGGGAAACCATAGTTTACAAAACTTAAAATTTATCTTTGTTTACCCATTTTAATTTTTCTTAGCTTATGTATGTTGTAATATCAATGTAGTAGAATTATTTTTAGATAGTCGATCATTTTAATTGTAAAGAATTATGCCCAAGAAATTTACCTTTTGAGTCATAACCATCAAAGGCCCCTTGAAGGAATATTTATCAATGACCTTTAAGTTTACCTGCATTGGCCAAGATCTAGATTATCAAAAACATAGGGGAAAAATATTTTCCTTTCAAAAGGGAACATATCCTCTTCCAAGTATGATGGCTTAGCCTTGACAAATGTGTCATTTTCAAACTCAACATAACTAGCACTAGAAGGAGGGCCATTAAAACTAAATTTTCTTGGTGCATTGTTTATATTACACATATTGACTATTAAATCTAGAACCTAAATTCATCATCACTAGGTCTAAGTCATCTATAGGAGGCATTGAGTTTCTCAGTATTTCTCCATATAGAAGATCCAAAGTTGATAAAGGAATACTAAATACTCCTCTAGCTACCAATAGTTCTCCTAGATCTATTACCCTATTTTTTATCCCTTTTCCATTCCCAAAGTTCACCAATGGAAAATTTTACTCCATGGTTAGTGGGAAGCAGCCCTTTGAATTACTAGGGCCTACACATGATATGCCTAAGAATATTTAAATATATCTCCCTTGATATAGGCATGATGGAAATAGATTATCTAAAGAGCATATACATGCATACAAATATACCTTAATCCATTTACAGATTGAAAATGAGGTTGTTACCTATAGGATGTTTCCACATACATTAAATGTGTTTGCATATGATTGGTATATCAACTTACCTTCAGGATCTATTACTACTTGGGTTCACTTAAAGGCAACATTTATTAGATATTTTAGATTACCCATTGACTAATTTATGGCATATCATCTATTTGCTTCTACCTATAGATAACCTAATGAACCCTTGAGACTATTCAACACTAGGTTCCATATATTATACACCATATTAGTGATACCTTACACCCTCATAGAGAAAGCATCTATTCAAACATATCTTAAAGCTTTGGACCCATTAACTTCTATGTTTATGATAGCCCCTCAAATCGTATCCTTACCTATGATATAAAGTGAGGATTTAATAGTTGAACAACAATTAATACCTCAAAGTTTTGGTTTTGATCAATCATATTCACTTGGAAAACTAGAAGATTATAATGAGATATCACTAATAAACCAAGCCCTTACACAATTACCAAGAGCCATGTATCCAAACCAAAATCAACCTTTCAATCTGGCACCCTTGAATCAAATGATGCCTAATATGACCAATAAAGAACCCATTCCAATATATTTAGACAATTAGGTGACCACTAATAATTTTATCAGTCATACACCTCCAAAAAATAATCAACCAAACTTAACTACATTTTTTAATATATTTGCACTTGTAAATAATATAACAAGTCAATATTATAACTCAAATCCTAAGATAGACAACATACAAATGATGGTTTAGAAACTAACCATTGATATGATTCAACTACAAAGACAAGTTTCTCAAAACCCACTTGTTAATAATAATCAGAATAGGAACTTTAACTTCCGAAGGACTAAGATCTAAGGTTTAGACCAATTGGTTCAATCAAACCCCATAAGGGGGGTGGATGTCGAAGGTTCAAATCTCAGTCCTCGCTGGATTGAAAATTTATCCCTTTCTTAGTGCTTTAAATGATGTAAAATATTTAAAATTATTATGGCATGGTGGTTATAGGGATGGACTACACAAAGAACTATGTGGTAGCTTTTAGGGTGGATAGTGCAAAATACTTTGGCAGCCATAAAATCTGTACAGCCTACTTGAATTCATGGCAGCTACTGATTCCACCATTTAAATTTAAAAAAAAAAAAAACTTCAAAAGGACTAAAAACCAATTGAATACTCATCCAAATAATGGAGTCTCAAATCCTACAGGCAACAAAAAACAAGTAGGTACTCTTGGTCTAAAATCTATGTAGGTGGATGAGTTATGCCCTCAATACCTTAGCCAAGATTGGATGACCCAAAATTGGGGTTTTTTGAGTCAACAATTAGAGTAGGTAGTTCCTATGATCCTAGCTAAAGTAACTAAAATGGGGGATTGTAGACTAAATTAAGAGATGCATAAAATTAGAAGCTAAGCTTAAAGTGGCATAGATTTAACAACATTAAGAGATATAAAGTATGAGAGTCTTAGACTCATAATTGAGCTAGACTACCTAATGGACCAACTTACTTTTCTTATTATAGATTATTCATTATCATGTATTCTAGGAACTAATGAACAACAAATATAGGGAGAAATCTAGAAAGTGAAATAACTATAACATAATAAACCATTCACATAGCTTTAACAAAAATGCTTAATGACTTACTAGACATGCATACATATTTTGTAATGAGTTGAGAAAGAGGTCAAATGGTAATCTAGTCTTTATTCAAAAAGTTTATGGCTAATAATACAATTATGCAATTGTAAATGCTAAATAGCCAATCCCCTAAATAGGTTACATTCAAGTATATATATATTTGCAATGCATGTAGTCAACTTAGCATGATTACCTTCAAAACAAATTGTAGGCCTATGAGAATAGACATGGGATATAGCTATTAAATTCATGTCAATTGTACTCAACTACTACAATCATGTTTTTGTGGATGTCTATAGCAAATATTATTTCATGAAGTTAGATTATCTACTACATCATTGGATTCTAACCATCTAGTGATAATTCCACTCCTTTATATTATTCTTAGACAACTAAGCAAGGGTAGGTGTACGATGGACGAGGATTGGGCCATTGAGATCCTCTGACAACAATGATGTTTGGTTACTAATTGACACACATGACCTTGCTAACTAGGATGACTCTAGAGCCTCTATGTAGAAGATAATGGTATAAAGGTATATTACTTACTATCATGTAGTTTTATCTCAACTGAATGTTTGATTCATCTATCATTTCTTCATGTTATATTATGCATTTCTTCTTGATGAGTGCTAGAGATCTCCTTTTTTGATGATATTATTATTTGAAGAGTTCGATGATAATATTTTCTCATGCATAGCATCGAATAATAGGCCTCTTTTTTTGAACCTTAGTGCTTTATCATCAAGTATTATTCCTTGATCCTATTTTGTATCTGAAACTAATTTTGGCTTGTTAGGTTTTTATGCCCCTAATGATGACATTATAACTTCTCAAGTCTAGTGCATTTGAATTATTTGTAAAGCATGATGTCAGATGTTGAATGTCAGACTATATTCCTTAGGCTAGACTCTTTGTGCCTTTATTTTAGGCTAAATCATATTTTTAAGGCTACCTTGATGACATCAATATTATTGTTCATTCGATAGCTTTCAATACCTATATTCAATTCTACTTTAATATCATACATCAGATGCCAGAGCCTTGATATGCTTCATCATCTTCTTTTATCGAATGCTAAATTTCTATTAGGTCTTTTCTAACATCAACATCATTAAATTTCCAACCAACTTTCTTACTTAGCCAAATTTCTATTTCTTTACTTGCACTTTTTGTTTGTTAGATTTTATTTCCTTGGAGTCTATTCAGTCCTGCAATCCTCTATTTACTACTCTACTAGCTTCCTCCCTTAATCTTACATCCAATAATAATTTTCTATTTTTGAGGTTGCTCTGTAATCTTTCAACTTGCTTTATGTCATCCTTTAATCATTGTATCTATCATAGGGGCTTTATTCGATGTTGGTCTAGTTGTATTTTAACTTGATAAATGCAATTTATTTTACTATTATCTTAAGATAACTACATGGCTTGGACAATACCACATTGTGGATGTATGTGATGAAATTTACCTACATAATTGGTGACTTTTGGGGATTTTTACTTTTAAATTTGAGAACCTAGTATGACTTATGTGTGAAATAATAGTGAATTTGATAGGGAGTGAATCTAGAAGATAAGTTGATTAAAGCTAAAGATTATGATAATGGATGACGCTTACAATCATCAAAAGTAAAGTAATTTTAAAGTGGGAAAGGTATTCTATGTAGTAATGGGTAATCATGAGGATATATGATTGGAGATGTAGAGGCTACATTGAATTGGAAGGGAGATACAAGAAATGAGAAAGGGAAGGATACTAGAACATATAGATACAAGTGATGGCAGTGATATACTCAGGTAGACAAGGTAATAATATGGTTATGGGAGTGACTTATAAGAAGATACAAAATATAGTGATAAAAAGGGGAGGAAAATATAGGTAAGGAAATAGAAAGTAGAGAAAATATAGATACTTGAGTGTTGGCACCTACTGTAAAATTAAAAATTGCATGAGCATATTTTGCTATAGCTAACATTATTTTAGGTCTAAATTTGTAGCCTTAGGTGAATGTTCACTTGTTTGGACTACAATAGGTAAATGTTCCAAGCACTCGAGAATGATATTCCCTTCATTGTCTTCTTTTTTACAAAACCACATAGGTAGCTTCAAAATTGTTGAGAACAGTGGAATGAGCTACTACTTCAACTATCTGCATGGCTATTTATAGAAAGCCTTGTGCATCAGGTAGCCCTGTAGGTGTTTTATATCCCATTATTGATTTGGATAATAGATAGACCATGATTTTGAATCAACTTTTTTCAAAGCTAGCACTAACTTTATGGATTATGTTGCTCATGTGAAGATCTAGCTCTTTTACTTCCCTTTATGTTTAGCCTATCACAACCTATTACCATAACATTTCCATTAATGTCACTTGTCTTCTTTTATCATCTTGCTACTATAGCATATGACTATGTAACTTATTATGATGTCTATCTCTTTGAACATCATTTTTGAGTGTCACATGTCAAATTACACATGTTAATGCATTCTGTGTTATCATATTTTACTAGTTATTCCTTTTTTTCATTATTATATTTAGCATAAATTTCATCATTAAGGTACCGAGGAAATTATTTTACATAGTTCCACAATCATATAAAATGATTGCAGATGTTTGTGAATGAAATATCAAGCTAGCCTTCCCGTTGGGCTATGAAGTCAAGAAAATGGAGGGAAGGAAAGATGAATGATTTGTGGATAGGAAAAAACAAGAAGAGATGTATAAAATAATGTGAGACAATGAATGTGTGGATTATTATATTATATTATAAGAATACATCTTAGCTATCTTACCCATAGTAAGAACAAAAATATTTTTCCAGACATAATGAACTTGCCCTTGTCTATGACTATTTCTATCAGTCAACCTCAAAATCGCTTTGGATTACCCCTCTTCTTTCCCTTCTTTTTTCTTTTAGATTTTGCTTCTTTGGCATAACTTTGATGTTCTCCAAGCAACAATAAGTAGGAAAAGGAAATAGTATGATCAAAATGGGGAGTTAATCGCTCTTATTTCCTTTCACAAACTATAAAGCCTACTATGAGCTCAAAGTGATGGAGGAAAATGAAAGAAGATATATTCTTATAGTGTTACTAAGAGAAAACTACTTTTTTCATTGGTTTTTGACATATTTCTTTTTCCAATGGAGTTATAAAATGATATTTAGTTTAATGGATTCAATTTTTCAACTTCTGAAGGAGACATTTTGAATATCGTCAAGTTATACATGTATAAGTTCTAAGTGAGCATAATACCACCATGTAGTCATGATATAACCATATCAATTCCATATAACCAATTACAAATAAATATTCATTATTATAATTACATTTTTTAAATAAACTATATATTATATTTATTGTTGGATCAGTAAACCATATCAAGTTATTCTTTTTATATAATATGTCTTCATTCTTTTTCTATCAAATATATTTTTGTCTTTCTCAAATTGCTATGTTTCTTCAATCATCTAAAATTAGCTCCTTGACATCATTTTAAAGTTATTCAAATTTTGCACAAGTTTATCTAAGAACAACTAAATTATATAACCCTTCATAAATATATGGCTCCTAAAAGATGCGATATTTTTTTAGAAAAAACCCTAATCCTTTCTGAAGCTCTAGGAAAATCCCAACTTGTTTAATGACTTAGATACTACTGATTTATTTGATAATGGTGTACTATTGAAAAATATAAACACAACTTACAATGATATATATCTACTTTAAATCAATTATACAACTACATTGTAATGAAAATTAATGTAATGAAAACAAAGGTAATGGTTATTGGTTCTCAAGATAAAGACATAAATATCATGTTTAAAGGTACAAATTGGATTGATTCTTGATAAAATTAGAATATTTGTATAGATAAATGCATGGCATGATGTTTGAAACCTTTCTACACTATGCTAAATAAATTTGGATAAATAAACTTATCAAAAATAAAATTAAGAAAAATATTATTTTTAAAATACTAGTACAAATAGTGATTTGATATGGTTGTCTTGTTTATATCCTAGCCTATCAAAATAATATTAGAAGAAGGTTGAGAATGTTAAACTCCTTAATATTCAAAAAAAATTCCCCGTGATTTTAGTAGACACGTGAATGCTATCATTAGAAGAATAAGTAGTATCAATTTTCTATATATATTACCACATTAAATGATGCTTGCAAATTGATAGAAAGGTTGATACTAGGAAAATATGAATGGACTAAAAATTGGAATTTGATGAAGGTGATTTTAGCAAAAGATATATCATGAATTTATGACTTTATACAAATAAAATTAATGGATGTTCTTGTATAGGATCCTTGTGAGAAAGTGATATTTTGTTCATGTGATATCAATCAAATGCTTGTGCCTACAAAGAGAAAAACCACATCCAAGAGAAAATCAAAATACAAGAAAGATCTATTATCAGATAATTTAGACTAAAATAATATGGAAATATATTAAGAAGAATGTATATGCTTGCTATGCAAGCAAGGAGTATTTGAAGAGAAGAAACATATGATGTTGGGTAAAAGTATGGTTTTTTAATATAATTTTAGCCTATATTATGACACCAATTCATTAAATAACATAGTATGATCAACTTTATTAAGGAATAAGTACTACTTTATTTAAGAATTAGAAGAAATTGTAAATTGATAAAATTATTGTGAATGAAATATAGAATAGGAACATAATATTTATTTTCAAAAATTAAATATATAGATATATATTAAAATATGTATTTTAGTAGAGGTTGTCCTTATTTTTAAAAAATTTATCAAGCTAAACTAAGCACAAGTGATGGAAAATATCATATACCATGAGTATTTTGATAAAAATATTATGAATGTGTCTTCTACATAAATAAACCTAGGTGAATTTATATTTTTCATAATCTTGTTATCAATATTCTAGTTCTTATTTATTTTCAATTCGAGTATAATTTTTTTTTATAAATTATTATGAGTAGATATGCATAGGTACCAAATATTGATAAAAATCTAACAAATTTTGTATACAAATGAAATAAAATATTAGATATGGTGTAAACATATGTTTTATAATTTTTTCATGTGTCTTAACAATTATACTTACATAAAGAGATTTTTCGTTGTCAAACATACCTTTAATAATTAATAAATAAAAAATATAAATTTAATGAAACAAAATGAACTTTTTATACTTAGAAGCTGTATATCAATACCTTTTTTTATATAAATTTCATTGTAAAATGATGTTAATGTCAACAAAAAAATTGATATAAATATAAATACATAAATATATCTTTATAAAAACTAAAAAAAATTATATAATCACTTATCACTTCTTAAGTCTGGTGCCTTTGAAAGCTTTGTAAAGCATGGTGTCAGATGTTGGATGTCGTACTAAATGGCTTAGGCTAGACTCTTTGCACCTTTATTTTAGGCCACATCATATTTTCAAGGCTACCTTGATGACATCAACGTTATTGTTTATTTGATAGCTTTTAATACCTGGTTTCAAATCTTCTTTAATATTGGATACGATATGTTAGGACCTTGATATGCTTCATCAACTTATTTTATAAGATTATAAATTTCTATTAGGCCTTTGCTGACATCAACATCGTTAAATGTCCGACCAACTTTCTTACTTGGCCAAATTTCTATTTTTTTACTTGCTCCTTTTGTTTGTTAGATTTTATTGCCTTGGAGTTTGTTCAATCCTACAATCATTAATTTATTGCTCTACTATCTTCCTTGCTTAATATTGCATCTGATAATACATTTATACTTTTGTACCCACTATGCAATCTTTCAGCTTGCTTTGTGTCATCCTTTAATCATTGAATCTACCACAAGGACCTTTTTTTATGCTAGTCTAGTTTCTTTTTAAGTTGATGCATGCAATTTGTTGCACTATTACCTTAGAAAAATAACTACATGGCTTGGAAAAGACCACATTGTTGATGTAGGTGATGAAATTTACCTACATTATTGGTGACTTTTAAGGATTTTTAATTTTAAAATTGAGAACCTAGTATGCCTTATGTATGAGATAATAGTGACTTTGAGAGGGAGTGAAGCTAGAAGATTAGTTGATTGAAGGTAAATATTATGATAAGGGATGAGGCTTACAGTCATCAAAAATAAAAGAATTTTAGAATGGGAAAAGGATTCTATGTAGTAATGGGGGAGCATGAGGATAGATGATTGGAGAGGTGGAGGTTGCATTGAACTAGAAGGGAGCTACAAAAGTGAGAAAGGAAAGGAAACTAGAACATATAGAGACAAGTGATGGTAAAAATATGCTCAAGCAAACAAGGTAAGAAGATAGTTATGGGAGTGACGGATGCAAAGATACAAAAGACATTTACAAAAAGAGGAGTAAAATATAGGTAAGTAAACAAAAAGTAAATAAAAGAGAGATACCTGAGTGTTGGCACCTACTATAAAATTGGAAATTTCATGAGCATATTTTGCTATAGCTAAACATTATTTCAGGTCCAAATCTATAGCCTTAGGTGAATGTTCACTTGTGCAAACTACATTAGAAAAATATTCTAGCACTCAATAATTTTCTCCCCTTCATTGTTTTCTTTCTTACAAAACCACGTAGGCAATGTTTAAAATTGTTGAGCATGGTGGAATGAGTTACTGCTTCAACTATTTGCATGGCTATTTATAGAAATCCTTGTGCATTAGGTAGCCCTATAGTTATTTTATAGACCATTATTTATGTGGATAAAAATTGGATCATGATTTTGAATTGGCTTTTGTTAGAGCTAGCACTAGTTTTATGGATTATGTTGCTCGTATTGAGATCCAACTCTTTTATTTCTATTTTTGTTCAGTCTATCATAGACTATTACCACTATATTCCCATTAATGTCACTTGTGTCTTCTTTTATCATCTTGCTACTACAACATACAACTAAATCACTCAGTATGATGTTTATCTCTTCAAACTTCATTGTTTAGTGCCACATGTGTTCAGCTTACACATGTCAATTCATTTTGTATCATCATCTTTTACTAGATATTTATCTTTTTCATTCTAACATTTAGCATTAATTTCATCATTAAGGTATCGAGGGAATTATTTTTGCATAGTTTCACAACCATATAAAATGATTACATATGTTTATGAATGAAATATCAAGCTAGCCTTTCCATTGGGATATGGAGTCAAGAAATGGAGGGAAGGCAAGACTAATGATTTATGGATAAGAAAAAACAAGAAGAGACATATAAAACAATGTGAGATAATGAATGTACGGATTATTATATTAACTTGTAAGAATACAACCTAGATATCCCACCCATTGTAAGGACAAACTAATTTAGCCAAGACTAACAAACCTACCATTGTCTATGACTTTTTTCTATCAATCAACCTCAAAATTTCTTCAGATTATCCCTCTTATTTCCCTTCTTATTTTTTCTTTTAGAATTTACTTCTATGGCACAAATCTAATGTTCTCCAAACAACAAGGAATAGGAAAAGGAAAGGGGACAATCAAAATGAGGATTTCATCACTATTATTTCCTTTCACTTATCGTAAAGCCTACTAGGAACTCAAGGTGATGAAGTAAAATGAAAGAAGAGGTCTTATTATAGAGTTCCTAAGAGCAAAACTACTTTTTCATTGGTTTTTGGCATATTTCATTTTCCAAGAGAGTTATCAAATGATATTTAGTCAAATGGATTAAATTTTCCAACATCTCAATGAGAGATTTTGAATATCGTCAAGTTATACATGCATAAGTTCTAATTTATCATAATACCACCATGTAGTCATGATATAACTATCTCAATCCCATATGACCAATTACAAATAAATATTCATTATTATAATTACATTTTTAAAATAAAATATATATTACATTTTTTGTTATATCAATAAACCATATCAAAATTTTCCTTTTATATAATATTTCTTCATTTTATTTTCTATCAAATATATTCTTGTATTTCTAAATTACTATGTTTCTTCAATCATCTACAATTAGCTCCTTGACATCATTTTTATTAAGAGATAAAATCTCACTTGATCAATTGCCTTCTAAAATTTAAATTTTGCCAACATAAATATCAACACTACTATTGCTAAATTATCTACTACCTAATTTCCCTCTCTATAAATATATTCAATATTCCAATAGATATTTTTTATAATAGTTGATGAACCTTGGTAATAATGATATTTTTTATCCAATGAATGTTCACACATTCATTTTTGTTGATAGCATAAATGATAATTTGTGAATACCCCTCAATTGGAATATATTTTTATCCTTTTTCTATTATAATTTTGATCCTTAAAAGAGGTGCTCGAGCATATGCATAGTTATTACTTGAAGTTTCATATTTTTTTGAGTAAATGAGGAGAATTTTACCTTAATTATTTAAAAAGCACCATCATTCTTTTCCTGGATTTCCTTTGGAAGCACCATCAAAAATTAATTTTAATAGACAATTTTTAAACATCTTTATTTTTACCATAGATCAAAGCAAATTTCCTTTTTTAACTCAATTGTCATGAATAATACTTTATTGTAAGTTTAAATCCTATAACCAATAGGCTAACACCCCTTTTCATTTATTCAAGACTTACCATGGTGAGAACCTTGTAATCAAGAGGCTAGCTTCAACATAATTAATCTAATATTTTATCAATTCTTTAAATTTTGATGGAGCTACCCTATATATTCTCATATTTTTCAAAAATTAGCCCCAATGATGTAATAAAAATGACAATAAAGAAATAAAATGTTTAATATTTCTTTTTCCTTCTCACACAAGACACACCTAAAAGGTCCATGATACCATTTTCTTTTTAGACTTTGTACTATAAGAATATTACTTTTTACTAACCAAAATAATATTCAGTCCCTAAGGAGGGTCTCTCTTGACAAAAAAAATTTCTATTGGAAATAATTAGAACTAGGAAATTCTTATTGTTCTAAAACCACATACCCCAACTTGATCAAGTAAACACTATCTTTTGATATATTCCAAACCAAATCACCCTTTCATGTAAAAAATACATAAATAAAACTCCTGAAGCATATTTTGAAGCTCATATGTTATTTATTTGAGTTGTTCTCTTTCAACTAAAGATACTAACCATGATCTAGAGTTTTTGCTTACACTAATAAAAACTTTGACTTTGAACCTTTACAAGATAGATGTGCTCCAACCAATGGTTGCCATTTTGAATCAAACATAAGAAGATAAGGATTCAATAATCAAACCAAAAATTTGCATAATCTTCCTCATTAAGTAATCATCTAATATGTTTCTTGATCAATTACAAACTATCTGATATAAAGATCCATATTCAAAATCCTTTATGTAGGATTGATTCCTAAATAATTTTATTGCTTTAAGAGACCTATAAAAGTTTTAACATCTTTTCCAAACTTTTTTTCTATTCTTCCATTAATATCCTTTCAAAATTTTCCCCTAAGACCAAATTATAGACACCCAATTTTTCCTACCTCCTAGACACCAATTGAATCACTAATAAGCACTTTTTATAAATTAAACAAATTCAACCCCTTTTATATCCAAATACAAGGCAAAGAGTAACATCATCTTCAATAATTATGAGACTCTATCAAAAACTTTTATTGAACTCCATAAAAGTGGTACCATTAGAAAGGACTCAAATATATTTCTAACAATTTTAAACATGCCCATGTTCTAAATCAAATTTACCTCAAAAAAATGTGTAAAATGTAAGCATCATAGACTTGCATAAGCATTAAATAGAATTTCATATGGAACTTGCATAAGCACTATATGAAATATTGTATGGAATGTACATACCATCATGGCACCTTTGTATTGATACTGGTAGAATTGAAGAATTAGAAATTTGATTATCTATCATCACCTATCTCTCATGTATCCCATTCATTGCCTTGATTTATTTATATTTGGACCACTAATCAAACTACATAACTACCAAATAGACCCAATCCAAATAGTTAAATAAGTAATTAATATCATGCAATAGCTAATTAGATCATGTAGCTACCTCTTACACCTTATTTAGCTAGACATGTCATCCTATAAAATTGCCACCTATCTCTATTAACTTATAACCCATCCATACATGTACAAACCTCCAAAATATCCTCCATAGGACTTGAGTGTTTCATGAAAAAAGAGACCAATAGGTACTCATATGCTGCCAAAGTTACTATTGAAAAGATTCCTCTCCATCAACATACCATTCCAATATTTGCACACTTGAAGACCCTTGTAATGTATAGTCAAATACATCATGAGGCATGATCTAAATATATTAATAGATGTCTCCACAAGCACCACAAGGGAAAATCGATACATCAATTTATGATCTTCTCCCTTGTTCCATTCTTACTCTTGAGTTTTAGTAGTATTATTTCATTTTGTATGTCTTCGATCTATTATCTATATATTGTATTATTGAATTTACATTAAGTAATAGGGGCTTTATCTCTTTGTCAAGAAGTATTTATGTTCTATGAGAAAACTAGACAAGCCCCTACATGCTAAAAAAAATATCTTTTTGTTTTTATTTGTATTTTATCTAAATTTTTGTAGGTTCTTAACAAATATGTCATATGGTGCTTCCACACAACTCAATACAGTACCTCTAAATTCCTATAGCACTTTTTCAATGCAACATGTTGTTAGGAACATTCTAATAAAAATAAGAACATTCACATAAATATTACAATAAAAGTATAAATTCATGAAATATTACAAAATATTATAATGGGGTCCTTGTTGTGCTTGCAAAACACACCCTAGTTTATTTTCATTGGGGACCCCCTTTTTAAATTTTAATGAATTTTCTATTGTCTTCTTGGGCCTATGCATGATAAACAGTCTTCCAAAAACTTAGTTTTTCTTAGTTAAAATATTTTGATTATAGGTGTTTTTTTTGCTTACCTTGAGTTTTTTGTGATTTTTATTGCCATTGTGTATCTAGTAAATATTTTTTAGAATGGAAAATAACTCATCCTAGATTATAGGCTCAAAATAGGCTTTCCAAAAAGTACTCTCATGCATATGTTCCCATAGCCTTACCACCTTCAAACTGCTTAAAATCAAGCATTGTGAACTTGAATTTTCCTCCCAACACAAATGACTTCACTTTTGGATCCTTATATCTCTTTCCATGCTTAATGAAATTTTATAAAATTACTTTTATTAGATTCTCCTCAAAAATATATTTCCCAAAAGTATAACTTTACCTATATTTCAAGGATATTTTAACCCCAAAAATATATTTTCATGTAGGCTATCCAAGCTACCATGGCCAAGGTCACTCCTAGGGAATTATCAAAAAAAGGTTGTAAGTCCAGAAATTAAGTGCAAAAATTACTTTGATCATAATTCTAGCCATTTTTTTTAAATAATTTGAAAAATTATATTAAAACAAGATTATTTACAAGTTGGGACAAGATTCCTCCTAGCCTTAGCTGACAAGAATACTTATTTACAACAATAAAATGGGATTTACATTGGAGCCAAATTTCCTAAATTATATGTCTGCAATGGTTGTCCAAATTAGTTAAACACCCAATTGTCTCACCAACCTACCTAGTCCTTTCATCCTCAATAACCATGCCATTGTACCACTAAACTTGTACCTCCTTCTAGTACCCATCTTAGCCAAGAAGTTTACCACTTTATTCAAAGATCTACCTATATAAATTGGAATTATATCATCTAATTCTCTCTATAATTTCTTAATTTGGGTTACAATAATCCTCAACCTCCATGTCTCCAAACTAAAATTCCTCATGTAATCTAGAGCTCCTGCCAAGATTTGAGAATTTGATTCTATTATTATCCTCCTTTAACCTTGTATTACCTTTCATATAGAAGTAGTTTTGCTAGCTAAGGTTTTTTCTTCATTATTTTTTGCCCTACCTAGGCCATGTAATTCCCAATAGAGTACTATCCCAACATGATTCTTGTATAACACTCCAACTCTAGATCTACCTAGATTTCCTTTTGTAGCTCCATCAGTATTAATTTTGATCCAATATTTTGGGTTGGTTTCCAACTAACTTTATCCTACCCCTCTTACACATTGGATTCCTTATCCATAATTCCTATATCATCCTAAGTTTTCTCTTTAGCATACACTTCCAAAAATTTTGTTACTTTGCTCCAAATGACCTGCCAAACACCATACAAGGATGAAAAGTTTTTTTTTCCATTTCTCTCCAACCACTCTTTCCACAAAATAAATTTTAATCCAAGCTTTCACCCTATACAAAGAGATTCATATTTAAATCTACCCCTATTCCATATTTCCCAAATATTAATCTAATTCAAATCACCATTGTATCATATTTTATAAGCTAAAAACCATCACCCCTAGATTTGGCATGTGAATGGGTATGCAAACATCAAGTGGACAGATGTTTCTTAACTTTTTTAGCATAAAACACATTATTATGGACCAAGGATTTCTCTACATCTCATATTATTAAAATTAATAATTCCATTGTGCATGAACTACTAGGCAAAGAATTTTACTTTCAACCAACCCTTGAACTACCAAATCTTTCTCCAATCCTCAACATGATATGCATGAGGAGGAGGTTATGAAAGGATCTTATCATATTCATCCTTCACTATGTACACTCCAATGCTTGCATAACCCCAAGCTAATGCATCCCCTTCATCTCTACCTATCATAACTCTTATACCATGATTTTAATCATGATGAGCATCAATTCTAGAAGGATTGGAATTGGCCACTCATCAAACTTCTTAAACTACTTATACCTATAATCCCCAACTAACTAATGTTGAAATAAATTTCAATTTGGAACCAACCCCTATTTTCCATGGTTGTTTTTATTTTTTGCATATATATAAATTCAATAATTATAGGTGGGTATTTATCCATGAATCTATCCAAAATCGTACCTTCTCCCCTCTCCCCACTTTATAAAATAATTTATTTTTCACTACTTTAGATCCTAACATTAGAGCCTACTGCACTAAAGACCCATTACCATCCATAGTAAAATGACTTGCCTCATTCAAGTTCACATATCCCAAATATTTATTAGTTACAACTCTATTGAATAAAGTTGGCTGGGAGATCCACCTTCAGTAAAGTTTTCCATCCAAATATTTATTATTTAACTCTAATATCCTTAGTACCAAACCTCCCTTTACCTTGAGTTGGATTACTTTCTCCCAACCTACTAAGGCCTATTTCTTCTCTCCTTTTACTCCCCATAAAAAATTTCTAGCCATACTATCCAACCCTTTCCATATGGTATGTGGGGCAACAAGGATAGAAACTTTATAAATTGACATGGCCTAAATGATTCATCGTACAAAATTTAATCTACCACCAAATATTATCCATTTGTGGGACCAATGGTTAATTATTATTTTTGATATGATCCAAATCATTCCTTGAGATAGCTATATTATATTTTTTAAATGCAAGGGACCCCAAAATATACCACTGGGAGAGAAGTCTTCGTGAATCTCAACATATCTAAAATTATATCCTAAATCCTTCAATCAATATTAAAGAATGTCACTTTGCATTTCTTATCACTGATGACTTGGTTTGTGGCCCTAAGGTAAACATTAAGAGTATATCTAATTATTCTTGCTTCCTCTAAGTTGGCTAATCCAACCAATCCTGTATCATCCATAAACTATAGGTGATTCAAAACCTCCTCACCCACCTTGATACCTATGAGCAAACCCTATTTTCTTCCCCTCAATATGATTCTACCCAAGCCTTCATCCAATATGAGAAAAATATAAGGGGAACAAGGATTTCCCTGAATGGCTCTAAATGATTATGTGGGAAGTCCAATGATTAACCCTAAGTATGTTGGAGTGGATATGCATCTCATGACCTATTCTATCCAATCCTAAGAAAAATCAGAGGCTACAATCATCCTTGACAAGAAGCTCCACTCCACCCTATCATAAGACTTTGGCATATGCAATTTTATGAATATTCCTCTATTACTAGATTTTTCAATTGAGTGGATTGTTTCCTGAGCTAGAACCACACAATCCAATATATTTTTACCCTCTATAAAATCCCCTTTCTTCGAAGAGATAATTCTATGTAGGATATATTTTAGTGGCTCAACCATTACCTTTATGATTATTTTATATATAAAATTACATAAGGTAATAGGTCTATAATCTAAAATATGCACCCCCTCATCCCCTTTTAAAATAAAAATGTAATGAATGTATGAGTTAATTCTTTAAGAATTATTGTACTCCCTCTCGACTCTTGTAGGTAAGAAAATGATATTTGTGGCATGCCCATTGGGACTTGAAGGTTTCACCTCTCCTAAATAGGTAGCTTTTTTCTAGTAATTAACTGTTAGAAGTTATCTAACATGCCAATAGTTATTTCTAGCACAATAACCCAAAGGACTCGAGATTTTTATAAATAGTCTTGACCTCACTTGAAGAGATTATATATTCACTTGGCAACTTTTTTGGTCTAATAATTCTAATAAAGTGGTGAATCTATTGGAAAAGCGCACTCTAAATCAGAAACTGAGAATACTAGTAAGCCCTAATAGTGCACTAGGCATAGGCTAGATGAAATTTTTGACACAATAACAAAAAATTTAGAACTATGGTTGGGAAACTTTGTCCAACCTAGAATTTTGCTAGGTAGTTGGATCTTCTAGTATTTTTTTAAATTCCAACTGGTGCAACAAAAATTTTGTCTACCTATGATGGCACTAGCAAGACTACTTATGAGCATTACCAAGATGTTGCAACTTTGGCTATTGTCTATAATATTTCTTTTGAAGATGTTATGGTTAGACTTTTGGCTCAATATTTTTGAGGAAAGGTATTGCAATGGTATAGATCTATATAAAATAACAATATTAGGGATTGATAAGACTTGGCTGAACCTTTCATATCATTGTTTGATGATCTAGGAGATTTCTTTAAATCACTCATGTAATTTTCAAATATCAAAATGTATCCTCTAGAAAAGCTTTTGGACTTCAACATTAGATTCAAAATATTATGGGATAGAATCCCTAGGGAGGCAAGACCATCTCATGCACAAGCATATTTGTACTATGTATGAGCTTTGAACTTAGATCTGAGTCTACAAATCTAGCAGCACAAGTAGAAAATGTTTCCTCATATTTTTTATGTGGCCATTAAGTCCAAAAAAGTGTTAATTATTGTAGGAAAACTTCCTCCTAGAGCAAGAAATATAGTCCCTAAAACTATATCAGATAGAGCCACACATACCTCTTATAAACCCCTAGTTGTCACAATAGCCAACTCCTATATATGCAAATCCTCAAAACAATTCCTCAGATATAGAGAGTTCACTTACACCTCAAAAATGTCAAGAAATACTAAAATCCATTCAAAAATTCACAAAAGAGTTGGTAATAATTGAGTACCAATCCTACAAATTCCAATACAATAAGGGTCCTAAGATGCTCTTTCCTCACAAAATCAAGATGCAATTGTGTATCAAGTCTATATAGATAATCTTAAATGCATTAATAGTGAGCAAGAGGAATATTTCAATATAGGTGAGCTTAAAAGGATAGCTCAAAATTGTGATAACCATAGCCACCAGTTGAATCTAATCACAAGGATAAATGTGCATTTAGAGGGAGTTGTAGCCCTCTTAACGCATCTAAATTAGTTATTGGCAATAGAAAAATCTATCAAATGAAATCTGATTGGCTCAAATTTAAATGGAGACCTTCATAGAAAATATAACGCTCAAATCACAAAAATTATTGAAGATGAAGTAGAGCATAAGGAATCCAAGCTAGAGGAAAGAGTAGAAGAGCCATAGATAGATGGAAAGCTTTGTAGTTTAGAAATGATATGCCTACATTGCCAAAATAAGCAAGCCTACCAAAATATGTATTATCTAACATGGAAATAACCTATGGGAATGTAGATCAAAAGTGGGTCTAGGCTGAAGAATCATGAGAAGATTTATTGGCATCTAAACACGTAGATCTAGTCAAAGCAACTCTTCAAGGTAAAAGGATCAACTTTGTGCATGATAGTCAACCTATGACCAACTATCAATTGGTTCAATAAAAACTAATTTTAAGCCCTTTTACCTTTTGGTATGTATGGAAGGCTAGGTATTGCACAATTGCACAATTGATTTGGAAATCAATATTTCCACCATACCTCAAAAAATCTATGATGTTATGGGCATAAAATACAATATAAATAGTTCAAAATTATTTTAGATCAAAGGAGTCATGGTCTAAAAGGTAGGATTCATCAAAGAGGTCCTAATTCTATTGTATAGGTTTCCAAACCTAGCAGTAATTCAAGATGTGGCAGTCATTGATTTACCATTGACATTCATGATGAGTTTATCCTTGGACTTCTTGAAAAAAAATAGGACATATTGTAGAGGGCTAAATGATAATTTCTTATGTCCAAATTATGGTTTAGATTCAATATAAATAACTTTGGCCATATCACATTAAACATTATCAACAAGAAAATAATGTAATACAAATAATTGACTAGTCATAGGAGGAGAAACAACCAATTAGTGGTGAGTTTGTCCCAATAGAACTACAATATCTTTGGTTTCTTAACATAAGGATTTGACATAAATCCATAAAGAAATCATCATTTAGCCAACTGCTTGTTCCAACAACCAAACTCATTGATTATAGGACAAATACAATACGAAGGGAACTCTATTCAAAAGTACCTCAGATAGAATCCTAAGGAAACAATAGGGCTAAAAATTAGAAATATTTAGCTAATCTAGGATGCGATACACCTCTCTAGATGTATTAGAAAGGCAAATGGTATTTTGATCGATAAATAAAAACCAATGGTGTTGATTTTCAATGTCAATTTTCAATCAACCTAGGAGGTTGATGAAAACTTGGAGTCCTATCAAAAGAAAATGCAACTTCCAAAGCATATGTTAAAGATAAAATGGAAAATTCAGCAACATTTGGTCAAGCCATTATAGAATTAGAGGCAAAGGTTGAAGAAACTAGGCACAACTAGCATATACTGGTACACCATAATTTTGTGTAAATATGTTGGCTACTAAATAAAAGCTAAATATCAGCTCAAGGTATAAGATAGTTTATTGGGATGACAAATAATTTTGAAAACATACCAGGTATATCACATGCTCAAAAAATGTTTAAAATGAGATGTTGCTTTTTGTAAATTGATAGGGTCAAAATTGGTGACATGAGCTAGACTAAGATACATCTTCAAGAAATGAGAGATTATAGAATGGTGTCATATCCTCAATGGTTACATACTATTTGGAAAACAAATTGGTCTCGAGGTTCTATGGTGGATAGGTGCTTAGTAAAATAAGAATAAATAAGATGTCTTGGCTAAATTTGTAGTCAATTTTGAAGACCCTTGCACCCGGGAGATGTAAAGCAATATAAAAAAATGATCAATCTTAGTATTGTTGATGTTAGTTCAACCTATCATGTTAATTATTTGCAGCCTAGTAACCATCCTAATGTTAGATAAAACCATCTCAATGTTAGCTAATATTATCCTGGTGTTTTCTAGGCCTACTCCTCCATTGACAATGCCTTCCTTCTCCTTGGTCTACAAATGGTTTTAGTAGTAATTGCCACAACCTTTAGGTATATGGATTTTACCATTTATTAAGAACACCTTGATATTATTGAGAAATTTAGAACCACAAGTAGGGGAGGAGAGGAAAATAATATTGGATCTAAATGGTTTCAAAGGTTGGTAAGCCTATGAATCATCATCATTCAATAGGCCTGACTAGTTGCCAAGATCACTCTAAGATACTCTTCAACCCATGGAGGTTTACTAATACAAATATAGGATAAGAGAAGCAACAATTTATAAGAACTCCCTTGAAAATGGGAGATACTTCACCTTCTATACTATCTTGATGTTTTAAACTAATACAACAAATGCCAATATAGTGCAAAGGGGAAGCAGACATTTAGGCATATACATTAGACAACCAAATCTAGTAAGGAATATCTAGACCATGTGGTATGTAGGTATGAATTTCTTATACTTTTATCTCACCCTCCTTTTCCATCATCTTCACATCTTACTTGTACTCATTCCCACTCTCCATCATTCATCCCCTTTCTTCCATCGTTTCAACTTTGTAGCCTAATGGAAATGCTAGCTTAGGTCATATTTTGCAAGATTGTAGTTCTTTCTCATGACTATAATGATGTGTGAAATAAATGATTTGAGTATGCTCATAATGGAAGAGGATGTGAAATATCACCAAGAGGACATCATGAGGCACATTGACATGTGTGGACTAAATGCACAAGATGCTTGGAAACACACTTGAAAGGATAAAAACCATGTTGAATTGAGAGTAGTGTGCTATAATGGTGAGGTGATGAAAGCAGACACATATTGTACTAATAAAAAATCAATGGCTTAAAGCTTCGACTGGTTGGATAAAATAAAATAGAAGAAAAATGTATGGTCACATGAGCAACCAAACTCAATAAAATCATGCCAACACTAAAAAATCTAAGGCCAATTACAAGATATATCTATCATCAATTCGGGTGATTAGCTATAAGGAAGAAGTACATGATGATCTAATGCATGTACTTCATTTATCATGTACAACTTTGCATCCTAACAAAGCAGTGGAGAATTTAATTTAGTGTGCCAACACACTAGAAGGAGCGTACCTACGCAATTTTATAAAAAAGACAAAGGAATAAGGAAATCTCATGATTACTTGGAATATTTACCTAAGATGGTTTGATGAGTGAACATCCACCTAAAGGAACTACTATGGATCTAAAGTAGTACCCAGCTATAGCAGAATATGCTCAGAAGGTTTACAATTTTGTTGAAGAAGAATTCACACAGGTATCTCCATCCTCTTTTCTTTTTCTCCTCTTCCTAGTATTCACCTTTTCTTTGCATCTTCATACCCTATCTACTTGAATATCTTACCATCAAATCCTAGCATTCCAATCCCTTATTTCTTCCTTTTCCCTATATTAAACCATCAATTTTATTTTTCCTTAAAGCCCTATTTCCTCTCTAAGATTTGCTATCCCATAAATAAGGCATTCTAGGTTCTCTATTTTAGGAGCAAAAATCTTCATAAGTCACTAATTATGTAGGTGAATTTTCTCACCTATATCCACTATGTGGTATAGTTTAGACCATATAGTTATTTTGATAAAATGTAGCATAGGAATGAGCATGCAAAAATCCAGAAGATAAATAAAAGAAGTTATTGGAGCATATAAAGTGGGTCAAAATATTATCAAAAGAAAGCAGATTGTAGATAAGCATGGCCAAATGTAAAACAATCTAGGGCATATAAAAGGGCACCATGCAAATGGCCACTAGATAATATTTTATGCTAAGGTATTGAACCCAGCAACCAATAGAAGCAAAGAAAAATTTGGCTAAGGATGAGAAGCCTACAAGGTATATAAAATGTTTATGTTAGCAACAAGATAATAAATTTTTGGTATTCTTCAAATAAGAGCAAAAGCATAGGGACAAGACCCAGCACTCATTACCCAATATCTATAAATCAAGATAAATAAGTAAATTTCATCAAATGGACCATAATTTCAATGTCAACAAGAGGGTACAAAATTTTTGACATGATGTAGAAAATTGCTAGGCAAATAATATCTTAAGGCATTGAGCCTAGCACCCAGTATCCAACACTATAGATTGTAAAACTTCCAAAAATACCATACTTTAGAAGGCAATAATGTCAACATAAAGAGCTTCAAATTTTGAAAATCCACGTGCATTCCTAGATGAAGCAACCCAACAACAAAGCATAATAAGCAACAAGGACCCTCGATACCTGGCAAAAGGAAGTGAAATCTAACATGAGAAGAATTAAGTAATGGCAAATACCTGAAGATAAGCAATAGGTCTTCTTAATGCCAACATCTACAAACGTATGTTGAAACTATCCATGCCAGTAGGTATGTGCATGTCAATCAACTATCAAGAATCATCACTATTAGAATATCTCAATGGTCGAAGCCCTCCAAATCACACACCTACCCCTTCTTAGTTGACTTTGCACAATAGAAAGGAGTGGACTGTCACCTAATGGTTAAAATCCAATGATGTAGTATGCAAGCCAACCTCAATATAAGATCTACATCATCCACATCAGTAGATCATGCCTAAAGAGATTAAGCATAGTTGAGCTGATTATGATTACCACTCTCTATGCTTTCTAAAACCTACAACATGCTCTAACAACAATCTTCTAGGATAACTAAATACATTGTAAAATCTATATATACTAAAATATAAGTCATTCTAATGGTCATCTCTTTGGAATTTATAATTGGTATGATTATATTGATTAAGGCTATGTGCCTTCTTGAATGAGAATTATATTGTTGTTTGAACTCCTACCAACTTCTTGTGCAAAACACGTATGTATGTTTTGCTATGTTAATAAGTTTCTCGTAAATCTATAAATGGATATTCATAGTTATTATTCATTCTGGATTTCTTCATTGATTCCATTATAGTTGTGGAATTATTTAGCATAGTTAAGAAGTGCTTATAAATATTTTGAATGCATAAGGGGTATAGGCTATTTTGTTAAGTGTTCAATTTGATTTTGGATTACGAGAATCGCTGCACCATGTCTCTGGATGTTGCCAAATTTATACCAATTTTATCTCATATTTCTAACCCTACCTATTTTTTTATTTAGTCTACAACCCCCCCTCCCCATTTAAATAGATTAGCTAGGAAAAGGAATAGGCCTTATTCAAAGGCTAACTCAGAAATCCGTTTTCTCTTATTCTTCCAATCTCTTGGTCAAAGTCTTAAGGGAACACATCAACCTTATTCTAGACTTAGGCAGATTTTGAAAATAATAGTTATATTAGAATACCCGCAATATCACATACCCATCACACAACCAATAAATCCTTTATAAAAACCATTACATCCTCCTCCAAGTTGTCTCAAAAAGTCTAAAAAACTCAATTGGGAATCCATTTTGACCTAGCATTTTTCCCGTACTCATTCCGAAGACAACCTTTTTTAGTCTCTCTCTATCAATGGGTTTAAATAGGATCTAATTTTCTTCTTTAGATATAATACAAGATCATAGAAAGAAATTATTTTTGAACCTCTTCATCTTGCAACATATAATGGAACTTGCCAACAAGAACCACACAATAGAAAGAAGTGGAATATCAACTAATGGTTACAATCTAATGATGTAGCATGCAAGTGAAACTTAATATAAGATCTGCATCATCCACATCAATAGAGTATACCTAAAGTGATTAAGCATAGTTGAGTTGATTGTGATGGCCAATATTTATGCCTGATCTAAAACCTATAATATGCTCTAACAACAATATTCTAGGATAACTAAATACATTGTAAAATCTATATATATATATATATATACATATACTAGAATTTAAGTCATTCTAATGCATGACTCTTTAGAATTTACAAATCACATGATTGTATTGATTAAGGCTATATGCTTTCTTGAATGAGAATTGGATTGTTGTTTTGAACTACTGCCAACTTATTGTGCAAAACATGTATGTATGTTTTACTATGTTAATAAGTTTCTCGTAAACTATGAATGGATATTCATAGTTATTCGACATTTTAGATTTCTACATCGATTATCGTTATAGTTGTGGAATTATATAGCATAGTTAATAAGTGACTAATAATAAATGTTTTGAATGCATAAGGGGCATAGGTTTTTTTATTAGGTGTTAAATTTGATTTTGGGTTATGAGAATCCCTACACCATGTCTGTTGAAGTTGCCAAATTTATACCACTTTTAGCTCATATTTCTAACACTACATATTTTTTATTTAGTCTTCAACCCCCTCATTTAGATAGATTAGCTAGGTAAAGGAATAGACCTTCTTCATAGGCTAACTCTAAAATCCCTATTATCTAATTATTCCAATCTCTTGGTTGAAGTATTAAGGGTGAACATATACCTTATTCTAGACTTAGAAATATTTTGAAACCAATAGTTACATTGGAATACCCACAATATCACATACCCATCACACAACCAACAGCTCCTCTATAACAACCATTACATCCTCCTGCAAGTTGTCCCAAAAGGTCTAAAAAAACTCAATTGGGAAACCATTTGGACCTAGAATTTTTCTCATACTCATTCCAAAGACTACCTTATTTATTTTCTCTCTATCAATGGGTTTAAGTAGGGCCTGATTTTATTCTTTATGGATAATAGAGTGTATCATAGTAAGAACTTATTTTTGAACCTCTTTGTCTTGTAGCATACTTTTCTTAAACAATTTAACAAAATAATCCACTGAATGGAAATACATGCCTAGGATTGTATAAAAGGAGTATTCATTCTCATTCTAAAGAGCAGTTTCTCAGGGGGAGCAGAATTAAGAAAGGAAAAAGGGTTGCCATCAATGACAAAGGGGAAGATTGTTGGAAATTTTGAGTAGTTGTGTTGCAATTGATGTCAAGAGACAGTGTCAGTGATATCAAAAGTCAGTGCAAGGAATTGATAAAAGGAAGTTTAATATATTTATATTTTAAGCCCAAGATATTTGGTTTAAAGCTTCACATGATTGGTCAAAAGGTTGGCTAAATACCCTGAAGAAAGGAGATACCTAGGCCCAAAGGAAATAATATTATAATATTTATTATTATAATATTAAAGGTGTTAAAATAAGGCCTAAGGTTAAAAATAAGGAAAACACCTAGGTCCAAAGGAAATAATATTATAATATTTATTATTATAATATTAAGTATTAAAAATAAAGCCTAAGGTTACTTGTAAATTAATTATAATATTTATATTATAATTAATTCATAATATAAACCCTAAGTAAGGGTTGGGTGCAAAATATTAAACTTAATATTTTTCCTGCCGATGTCAAAGTAAGGAAGGATATGGTATTTATACCATAATTTTTGGATGGCATAAGGTAAGTATCTGATTTGCGCATGCGAAAGGATAACGAAATAATCGATGCAATTTTTGTGAGCAATGCAATAGAGGAATATTTTTATTTTTAAAAGCTTAATGTGGACTGCAGATGTATAAATGGAAGAGAGTGAACACTTCTATCACCATCTGCATGGGTGGCCTAGTGGCAAGGCTTGGTGCATAAGACTTTGGCATAACAGAGGTCCCACATTCGATTCCCGACAGTAGTGGAGGGAAGATTTTTGTTTTGATTCAAATATTTTTGATGCCTGCAGAGGTTACGAAAGGTCAAAAGTGCATAGTGGTGTTTGTGTGGGCGCATAGCCCAAGTGGTAGCCTAAACTTTGGCTACGATGCTAGGCAAGCGGTGAACACGGGTTCAATTTGCATGGAGTGCATGGTGGTGTTTTGTGATGCAAAATTATTTTTTTAAGTGGCTAAGGTATGATTTAATATTTTTAATTTTTGCCATATGTTGATTTAAAAAATTGGAGATTATAAGGTGTATGCAAGGAATATCATTTGTGTATTTTGAAGTGAATTTTGGGTTAATAATTGGAGAGTATAAGGTGTATTCAAAGGACTTTATTATTGTAATTTGAAATTTGTTTTGAGTTAGAATATTAAAGTGTTTGGAAGGTTGAAATTTGAGTTGAAATATTTTATGTTGAGTTGGATTTAAAATGAACCATAGGGATATTGTTATTTTTTAAGTGAATAAATGATCTATTGATTGGAGTCATTTTAAGGAAGGAGTAATAAGGTGTATTTGTGACTTGATAATTTAAGTGTATTTCTTGTATGGTGAAATATTTGTTGAGGTAAATATTCCTGTGGAGATTTTGAGATAGACTATTGCTATCTAACCTAGAATTGGCAAAAGGATTTGGTTGTGAGTAAAATAGGTTTTGAAGACATATCTCCATCAAAAAAAAAGGTATGGGCACATCATCTTTTGATTAAAGTATTTTTGTATTGAATATTGTGAAATATAATGTGGAGTAAAAAGGATTGATTGATAGTATTGTTGGAAATATTTGAGTGAGTTCTCATATGTATGATTGGTGAATGTTTAAGAAAAAATTTGAGTTAGAGATTGAGGATTATTTGAGTTAGGGTTTGAGACCCAAATTGTACTCTTTGTTTGAATAAGCATCAAAATACTTGTTTAGGATTTATGAGCAAGTTGTGTTTTATTGATTGAATGATTTAGTGAAAGTTCTTGAGCATTGGTTTTGAGTGATATTGAAAGTGAATGTGCAAACATTAGAAATCAGAATTGTGAAAGTGATTGAATAGAACATATTGAATTTTTGATAGAGAACATCATTCTCTATATGTTCCAGAGGTTAAAAAAATTTTGAATAGAATATATCTAAACTGATTCAAGTTAAAGGAATTACTTTGAAAATTATACAAAGCAATTGATAGCATTGTGTGCAATATTTGATATTAATTGAGCATATCTTGTGAGTTGTATTGAGCATGTGTTTGAGCAGATTTGAGTAAGTTTTTGTCAAAGCTTAAGGATAGATTTGAGTAAGCTTTTGTGAAAGCTTAAGGAGAAAGTTGAGCAAGATTTTTGGAAATCTTGTAAGCAAATTTGAGGTAAGTCTTTGAGAAGACCTAAGAGAATATTGAACAAGTTCTTGAGAGGACTTATAGGCATATTTGAGGTAAGTCTTTGTGAAGTCTTGAGAATAGATTGAAAAAATTCTTGAGAGGACTTGTAGGTAGATTTGAGACAAGTCTTTTTGAAGACTTGAGAGCAGATTGAGAAAGTTCTTGAGAGGACTTGTAGGTAGATTTGAGGTAAGTCTTTGTGAAGACTTGAGAGTAGATTGAGAAAGTTATTGAGAGGACTTATAGGAAGATTTAAGGTAAGTCTTTATGGATACTTGAGAGTAAATTTGATTGATTTATTTGTTCAATATTTGTGTTAAGGATTGGGGTAAATCTAAGCAGATTTGATTAATTAATTTTTTCAAATATTTGTGTTAAGGCTTGGGGTAAATCTAAGCAGAGTTGATTTGTGATTCGATCAAGATTTGTGTTAAGGCTTGAGTACAAATTTGAGGACAGAGTTTGGTGTATATTTGAGAGAATATTTGTGCTAGACCTGTGACAAAGTTAGAGCAAATTTGTACTAGTTCGATGATAGTGTTTGGTGCAGCTATGAGATAGATTTGAGAGTAAGATTTGGAGGTGACCGAGTATATGATAGTAGACTCTAGTGGATAGATATCCATTAGCTAGGGCACTAATGATAGAGGTCGTATGAGTGAAGATAAATATCTTCTATGGAGAGATATCCACAAGCCAGTGCAAAGGGGACAGTAGTCTTCTAGAAAATCACCAACCAGAGTAGAGGAAAAATAGTTCTCCTATGGATAGAGATCCATGAACCAGAGCAAGGGGAAAGAGTTCTCTTGTGGAGTGTGATCCGTGAAGCATTTGGGAAGATAGAGTTCTTCTATGGAGAAATAGTTCTCCTGGGCCAAGTTCCACGAACTAGAGAAAAAGGGAAATATTTCTCCTATGGAGAGAGATCCACAAATCAAAGCTTTAGGGGATTGGTGTCTCCTTTGGATAGAGTTCCTTAACATTGCAATAGGGAAGAGTTCCCAAGATATTTGTTGAGAAAATTTTAGTGAAATATTTTCTTCGTGGAGTAGCCCACATTGGGTGAACCACATTAAATTGGTGTCTCTATTGTGTGTGATGATTTGTGCATTGCTTTGATTACTACTATTGATATTACCATTTATTATATTGGATAATATTGTTTGGGAAAGAAAAGTAAATTTTGGTCTTATACTGTTCACCCTCCCTCTCATTATAAGCTTGTGTTCTTCAGTTGTTGCACTTGTAGAGCACACCCCAGTCTGTATTGACTTAGGACCCTCTTTTTTAAATTTTGATGAATTTTTTATTGTTTGCTTGGGCCCGTGCATGATATCCAATCCTTCAAAATCTTATTTTTCTTATTTGAAAGCTTTTAGTTATAGTTGTCCAATTTTTGCTTACCTTGAGTTTGTTGTGATTTTTATTCTCATTGTGTGTCTAGTAATTTTTTTAAGAATGTAAAATAACCCATCCTATATTCTAAGCTTGAAATAGGCTTTCCAATAAGTGCTCACATGCATATGTTCCCATAGCCTTATCACCTTGAAAATTCTTAAAATAAAGCATTGCAGACTTAAGTTTTCCTCCCAACAACACAAATGACTTCACTTTTGGTTCGTTATATCTCTTGTCATACTCAGTAAAATTTTATGAAATTACTTCTATTATATGCTCCTAAAAAATAATCCAAAATGTATAACTTTATCTATATTTCAAGGATATTTGAGGCCTGAAATTGTTTATTCATGTAGGCTATCCAATATACCATGGCCAAGGTCACTCCCAGGGAATTATCAAAAAATAGTTGTAAGTCTAGAAAACAAGTGCAAAATTTACTTTGATCATAAGTTTGACCACTTTTGTTTTAATAATTTGAAAAAAATATATTAAAACAAGATTATTTACAAGTTGAACAAGACTCCTCCTAGCCTTAGCCGATAATAATACATGTTTAAAATAGTTAAAGGAGATCTACATTGGAGCCAAATATCCTAAACCATATATCTACAATGGTTGTTCAAATTAGCTAAACATAGGATTTTCTCACCAACCTACCTAATCCTCCCATCCTCAGTAGCCATTCCATTATACCACTAAGCTCATACGTCCTTCTTCATACCCATCTTAGCTAAGATGTTTACCTCTTTATTTAAATATCTACCCACATAAATTGGAATCATATCATCTAATTATCTCTATAATTTCTTAATTTGTGTGACGATAATCCTTAACCTCCATGTCTCCAAAGCAAAGTCCTTGATGCAGTTCAGAGCTCCTACCAATATTTGAGAATCTAATTCTATGATTATCCTCCTATAACCATGTCTTACCTCTAAAATAAAAGTAGATTTGATGGTTGAGGTTTTTTCTTCATTTTTTGTGGCCCTACCTATGCCTTGTAGATACCAATAGAAAACTATCCCAACATGATTCTTGTAGGCCACTCAAATTCTAGCTCTATCTAGATTACCTTTTGTAGCTCCATTAGTACTAATTTTAATCCAACCTTATGAGGTTGGTTTCCAACTAACTCTATCCTACCCATCTGGCACTTTGACTTCCTTCTCTATTGTTCACATATCATCCTAAGTTTTCTCTTTAGCATACATCACAATTTCTATGACTTTGCTCCAAATGACATGCTATACATCATCCAAGGATAAAAACATTTTCTTTATTTTTCTATTTCTCTCCAACCATACTTATTGCTAAATAAAGTTTAATCCAAGCTTGCACATGATATGAAGAGCTTTAGAATTAAATATACCCTTCTTCCATATTTCCCAAATATTAATCCAATTTAAATCATCATTAGCTCAAATTTTATAAGCTAAAAACCATCCCTCCTGGATCTAGCATGTGAATGGGCACTCAAACATCAAGTGGTCAAATTTTTCTCACTTTTTTAGAATAAAACACATTAGGATGGACCAAGCATTTCCCTACATCTATGATTAACAAAAGTAATAATTCCATTGTGCATGAACTGCTAGGCAAATAAGTTTACTTTCAGCCAACCCTTTGAATACAAAATATTTCTCCAATTCTAACCTAATATGTATGAGTAGGAGGTTCTATAAGGATCTTATCATATCCATCCTTCACTATGCAAACTCCAAGTCTCCCATATCCCCAAGCTATTTCATCCTCATCTCTACCTATGAGAAATATTTTTGCAATGATTTTAATCATGTGGATGTCAATTCCAGAAGGATTCAAATCGTTCACTCATTAAACTTCTTAAACTACTTAAAACTATAATCCCCAACTAATTGATGTTAAAATAACTTTAAATTTGGATCTAACCCCTATTTTCCATGGTTGTTTTTATCGGTTATAGTTCTAGGAATTCAACAATGAGAGGTGGGTATTGATCCATGAATATGTCAAAAATCGTGTCTTCTCTCCTCTCACAACTTTCCAAAATAATTCATGTTTCACTAATTGAGATCCTACCATACTAAGGACCCAGTAACATCCAAAGGAAAATGATTCACATAATTTGAGCTCACCTATCCCAAATAGTTACTAGTTAAAACTCTACTGAATAGAGAATTTGACAAGGAGATCCACCTCCAATAAATATTTCCATCCAAAGATTTATTGTTTAACTCTGATATTCTTAGTACTAAACCTCCCTTTAACCTGATCTAGCTTACTATATCCCAATCTATTAAGGCCCATTTCCTCTCGCCTTTAGTCCTCCTCATAAAAAGTTTCTAGTGATCTTGTCCAACTCTTTCCATATGGTATGTGGGGCAACAAGGATAGAAAATTTATAAATTTGCACGGCCTAAATGACTGAATACAAAAAAATTAATCTACCCCCAAATATTAACCATTTTTGGTACCAATGGTTAATTATTTCTTTGATACAATCCAAAATATTCATCCAAATAGCTATCTTCAGTTTTTTTAAATACAAAGGGACCCTCAAATGTACTACTAGGAGAGAAGTCCTCATGAATCCCAAGATCTCTAAAATTGTATCCTAAAGCCTTTGATCAAGATTGAATAAGATCATTTTTTATTTATTATCATTGATGACTTGGTTTGTGTCCCTATGGTAAACATTATGAATATCTTTGATTATTCTTGCTTCCTTGAAGTTGGTTATTCCCACCAATCTTGTGTCATCCACAAATTGTAGGTGAATCAAATCCTCCTCACCCACCTTGATACCTATGATCAAACCCTATTGTATTATATTCAATATGAGTCTACCCAATCCTTCATCCAATATGAGAAAAAGATAAAAGGAATAAGGATCTCCTTGATGAAGTCCTTGAGTGACTCCAAATGGTTTCGAGGGAAGGCCTTTGATTAACATTGAGTATGTTGGAGTTGAAATGCAGCTTACAACCTATTGTGTGAAAGATAAAATACACCATAAAAATTAAAATATTCAAATATCAACAAAAATAAATATTTGTAATATATTTGATATTGATAAACTTTACCTTTTACAAATAGACATTTTTTATTGTAATTGACCTCCCAAAATGGAGGATTTCCTTTTACAAGGTCTATGGTGTGGAAATTTATCTCCTTGAGCACACATCAGGTTGTGGGAGGGTTTATAATATGTATTTATTGATCTTATGATCTTCCATATGTATCCAATACCTTCACACAAGCTCACAATGATAACATCAATAGCGTATGCGGGGCCTTTCAAGATAAGGCCCTAAATCATGAAAAAGGAATACAATAGCTTAAAAAAACAATTGTAGAGTGGTTTATATTACTCAAAATGACTTGAAAAATTTTATATACATTCACATGTATCTTAATAATCTTCCCTCCAAATTTAGCATCAATCGAAACACAGACCTGCAATATGCATACAAAACAAGTCAACCAATTTTTGACTGAAAGTATGGATCCCAAATGCAAGTTTTTAGAGGGTTGAAATTTGGGTCTCCACTATTCAAAATGTTTATAAATTTATTATATACCTCCTTAATTATTTCATAAATATCCCCTCCATATTTGGTGGTTATTGGAGCTCAGACCTACAATCTACACATAAAACAAGTCATAAAACTTTTGACTAAAAATATGGACCCTGACTATAGGTTTTTAGAGGGTTGTAAATTTATTATCCACTACTAATAATGGTTTTAAATTCATTTTATACATCCTTAGTTATGTCAAAAATATTCCCTCCAAATTTGGTGGTTATTGGAGCTTAAACCTACAATATGCAGACAAAATAAGTCAAGTAATGTTTTACTGAAAGTATGGTCCCCAACTACAGGTTTTAAGAGGGTTTATATTTGGATCTCCCCTAATCATAATGGTTTGAAATTTTTTCAAGACCTTATTCATGATACTAGAAACATTTCCTCCAAATTTATTGGTTATTGGAGCTCGGACCTGCAATCTGCACATAAAATAAGCTAGGCAATTTTTGACTGAAAATATGGACCTCAATTGCAAGTTGCTAGAGGGTTCACAGTTGATTCTAAGCTACTCATAATGGATTTAAATATATTAGATAAATTATTTATTATTTCAATAATATTCCCTCCAAATTTTTTTGTTATTAGAGCTTGGACCTGCAATCTGTACACAAAACAAGCTAGACAATTTTTTGCTAAAAGTATGGACTCCGACTGTAGGTTTTTAGAGGGTTGAAAATTGGTTCTATGCTGCTTATAATGGAGTGAAATTTTTTGGAAACTTATTTTATGATGTAAATAATATTATATCAAAATTTTGTTGTTATTGGAGCTCAGACCTGCAATTTGCACACAAAATAAGTTAGGTAATTTTTGACTGAAAGTATGGACCCCAACTACAGGTTTTTAGAGGGTTTACAGTTGGGTCTCTACTACTTAGAATGAAGTAAAATTTTGTGGAGACTTAATTTATAATGTAAATAATATTTAATCATAATTTCATGGACATATGATCTTGGATGAGTAATTTATGCCCAAAACAATGAGGGTGGTTCTGGCTGGATTCTGCCTTTCTTGGATGTGTTTTGGAGCCTCTCATGCAAATCCGGTACATTTTTGGATGTAACCTATGGGTGTGGCTACAAAAATAATATTAGAAAACATTATCAAAAGCCTCCATGGTTAAATAATTCAAGCTCTATAAATTTTATACCTGCAATCATAATATCAAATCATGTATACAGCAAATCGAATAAACTTTGAGCAGAGCTTCGTATAATTCTTGTGCACACATGAACATGAAAATGGAGATCTATTTGTAAATTTTCCCATGAGTGGAGGATTATTATGAGTATGGAATAGAGTGTGTGACAAGTGACATGGGTGCGTAAGAGGAATTCTATGAATTTCCCACTTGGATGGATAAATGTGCAACTTTCTCTATTTGGGCTATGACACATTATGACACGTCATAACATGCCTCACTAATGCTCTTTTTATGGAGAGATTCCTCATCCACCAAAAATTATGTGCTTAATAAATGTGCTTGGGTGGAGGGAATCCTCACCCATGTTCTTAAAATATGGATGAAAGAGAGTAATTAAATCCAACCAGAGTTAGGTGAACGGGGGTTAAAAAATAGTGGAGTTATCTCATGATGTCTATGGTTAAGCATAGGAAGGGGTTTAAGTGGGTCAAAGGGGTTAGAATAGTCAACTTTAAAGGTTTTAATATACTAATTAAAATAATTGTATGTATTATTAAATATTAATATTAACCATTGCAAATGTGATACTTTTTAGGTGTTTACCGATGCCCCTTTTTGTACCATATTGTGTAAAAACATAATATGGTGCAAAATCTGATGACACTGATTGTTGGATTGATGATGGACAATAACAATGATTTGTGAATGATGAAGTGAATATTTCCTTGTGAAGAGTGACACCAAATTATCTCAAATCAAGAACAATGTAAGATACCCTAGTCATGGAAGTGACAAATATACTTGAATATTTACTTTTGATAGATTGAAAAATAAATTATTTGATTAGAATTTCAAGTGTTGGAATATGGGTTTTGATTAGAAACTTTAAAATTTTTAAAATATAAGTTATGCTATTTTCCCCAGCAAATAGAGGGTTAATGATAACCTTGATAAAAGGTTCTTGGAAACGTGTGACTTCAAAATTGCGTGTTGGCATGTTGAACTTATTTGAGATAAAATTTGTGGGTACTTGTCAATTCCCTCAAATAGTGAGTGGATGACGAGAAATGGATGACAAAAATAAGTCGACTGATAAAATATGGATGAGAATCACAACATGGAAGAAGGGAAGGTGCACAAAATGTGATTTGTGGGTCAGTTTCAAAATTTGTAATTTTTGTTTTTTTTTTTTGTGCAAAATTACTAGTTTTTTATAATGATATGATGTGTTATGAAGTGATGATTAGGTATGATGATGTATTATGATTTGATATATATATATATATATATATATATAGATTTTTGGTGTAAAATTTTGTATGTTTTTGATGTGATGTGTGATGACTTGATGTGAATTTGATTATGATGCATAGATGGATATAGTGATTGAAATGAGATGCATGTGAGGATTCTCATGATATATGGTTATATTTATGACATGATAAATGTGATGAACATGAAATGCAATGATTATGAAATGATGCATGCAATAAGATGCTAGGATAAATGTATTTTTTATATTTGTTCAAAAATATTTATCAACACATCGCTTACTCATGAAGTGATTGATTAATCAAGGGCATCAACACAATGGTACTAATATAATTTTAGAATAGAATGGAGTGAATGTAATACTGTGAATATGGGGGATATATAAATTGTATGTACAAAGTAGGCATGACTTGTAAATTTACCTATCCTAGAAACGAAAGGATCAACAAGTGATTTTATAAAGCTCAAACACCTTAGTGACATCGATCAAACTCATCTACTAATCAAATAAGCACTTGAAGATACTAAGACCAAATGGGGGAGTTAAATTGCTCAAAGACCAATGTGTGTCCAGTGATTTTTATTTTTGATTTTGAGTTAGGACTGACCAATTGTAACACAAGCTATTATAAGCTAGCTTATTTGTGAGCAGACCTAGGTTTTTGAAAAAGGTTGCTAATGTGACAAAATATATTACCATGCAAGGGCATACTCCATTTTCAATCATGCATCTATGGCCCCGATGGAGATAGTCTCATAATGTTTTGATATTTCTCTACTTCCAACCAAGCATCTATAGCCCCAGTAGAGATGCCTAAAATTCCCTAAGATCCATGATAATTGATAGAACTCATAGTGTTATTTTTTTTGCTTTCTTTTGTATTTGATTTCATTTTTTTGTAGTTTTGATACTTGGAGTCAAATTATGGCATGATAGGATGAGCAAGGAAAACCATTTTCTTTATGGATTAAAGCTAAGGATGGATTTATCTTTCCTAGAGAAAATACGAGGCAACCAGGAAGCCCTATAGAACTTAAGGAATAATTGATTATCAATGAAGGTTGACTGAGACACTAGGTATGGTTGAATTACTGAAATAACCCAAAGATTCTCTAAATCTATAAGAGAAAAGAGATAAAGTATGGCATACTATGAATGGTGGACATAGTGGATATGGTAAAAAAGTGCATATAAAGACATTAGACAACTATGAATATAAAGACACCCTTGATCAATACAACCAAAATCCTTTGTAATGACGCATGTCAAACTTAACCGAACAATGATCAAGATAGCATTGTAAAACAAAATGAGAATACAAAATAAAGCATGAAAAAGTAATTAGATGGTGATGGATTAAAAAATGATAAAAAAATAAGAATAAAGAGAAGAGAAAATAAGAAGAAAGAAGAAAGAGAAGAAAGAAGAAAAAGGGAAAAAAGGAGAAAATAGAGAAACACACTGGTCCATGGTATGTAGTCGCTCGAAGCATGACTATACAATGAGGAGTGATGTGCAAGGAATGAGAGAAATAAATATAAGAAAGATAACATGAAGTGGAGGTGAATTGAGTGAAAAATATAGAGTTTTTGTGACATGAGTTGATTGACGGACTAATCGTCTGTGCTATTTTTTTAATTGATTATGTACAAGAAGAGAGATTTGAATATGAGCTAGGCATAAAATACATGCAAGTGAAGGATATTTATAGTGATTGACAATGGATGCAATAGGACCGAAGTGATACTTGAGAAGGAGACATAAGATTATCTTGAATCATGATCAATGTGAGATGCACTATGTTGATTGTGAAGCCTAATTCTCTCTCTAATTTGGAGGTCATGTTTTCAACTGCGCTTGGACCCCCTACTTGTGTACGCTAGGGGGGTCCATTCATTATTAGGTCACAAATTGGACGATGGATTTTATGTTGGCATTTTTACCTTAAATTTGTAACTCTATTTTATAAAGAGGATTTCATGTGGTGGCGATTGTAGAGTAGTAAGAGATGATGATAGAAATAATAGGGGGTTACAATAGATCTATTGTAGATTGTATCCCTTCATTTTTTTGTATAGAATAATAAAGACCTGGTTATTTTCTCCGTGGACATAGCCCATATTGGGTGAACCACGTAAATCTATGTCTCTTGTATTATTGTATTCTTCTATGTTTTATTTCTATATTTAATTATTGCTTGTTTTTTATTATTTAATCCTAACAACTGGTATCAAAGCCTAGGGTTTGAAAAACTCACTTGAAAGGAGGGTTTCCTGGTTCGAGTGAGATCAATAGAAGAAGAAGGCAATTTTAAGGTTGATAATTTAACAACCAAAATTACCATCTATGGAAGATGCAAATGGATGACTATCTATATCAAAAATATCTTTACCCATCATTAGGTGAAATAGCAAAGAAATTGATGAATAATAGAAAGTTCTTGATAGAAATTCATTAGGAACAATACGACTATGCCTAGTAGCATAAGTTGCCTTCAAAATTTCAAAGAAAAAGAAAATAGAGGATCTAATGAAGGCACTACCTAAACTATATGGAAAATCCTCAGCTTCAAAGAAGGTAATTCTTATGAAGCATTTATTTAATATGCAGATGTCAGAAGGTGGATTTCTTACTGACCATTTAAATGAATTTAACATGGTAACAAATCAGTTAAGTTTTGTAGAAGTAAACTTTGATGGTGAGGTTAGGGCTCTTTTGATCTTGTTCTCATTACCAGAAACCTGGAATGGCTTAGCCATGGTTGTGAGTAACTCTATCTCTGGTTCAAACACTTTAAAGTTTGATGATGTTACTGGTGTTATCCTTAGTGAGGAAATACGATGGAAAAGCACATATGAGACATCAGGTAATTCTTTGACTGTGGTTAACAAGGGGAGACAAAGGGGGAGAGGAAAGAGTCTAGGGAATCATGGAAATTCAAATAAAGGTAGATCTAAATCTAGAGGGAAGTAGCTAGAATGCTAGAATTATGGAAAAAAATGACACTTGAAAAAATAATGTTGGTCTCGAAAAGAAAAAGGGGAGATGAAAATAGGATAATAATAAAATATTTGCAAGATGTTTTAATTTTTTATTATATAATATTAATTATTATTGGATGCTAGACTCAGGGGGTTCATATCATGCCACACCCCATAGGAAATATTTTCTATACTATATTCAAGGTGATTTTAGATAGGTTTATTTGGGTGATGATCGACCATATAATATTGTTGGAATGGGTAAGATAAATATAAAATTACCAAATGGAAACCAATGGTTGTTGAAAGAGGTAAGGCATATTCTTGATTTGAGAAGAAATCTAATTTCACTAGGACAGTTGGATAGTGAAGGTTGTACAATTACATTCTCAAAAAATTTGTGGAAGGTTACTAAAGGATCATTGATATTAGCAAAATGAAAGAAGGTAGGTACGTTGTATGTATGTACTGGTAATACTGATCTTTCTATTACTCTAGCTTCTACAAGAGAAAATACAACTTTGTGGAATCATTGGCTTAGGCACATGCATGAGAAGGGGATGTAGATTCTCCAATCAAGGAATTTGTTACCAGGTTTTATTCAGGTTGATTTAGAATTTTGTGAGCACTATGTTTATGGAAAATAAAAAGCATTATATTTCTCAAAGTTGGGAAGGAAAATAAGAGTAAAAAGTTAGAGCGTGTGCATAAATATGAATGGGGACCATCTTAGGTATCATATTTTGGTAGCTCTTATTATTATGTTACTTTTATTGATTATGCAACTAGAAAAACATAGGTTTATTGTATTCGAATAAAATATGATGTCTTTGATACTTTTAAGAAATGAAAATATTTGGTTGAGAATGAGACAGGAAATAAGTTGAAGTGTCTCAGATCAGATAATGGAGGAGAACACTATAGCAAGGAGTTTGATGGTTACTTTTCATACCATGGGATTCACAGAGTTAAGACGGTTCCAATAACACTACAATAAAATGATGTGTTAGAAAAGATTAACAGGACAATTATGGAATGTGATAGGTGTATAAGATTACATGCAGGATTGCCCTTATATTTTTGGGTAGATGTTTTGGATACTATTGTTTGCTTAATAAATAGATGACCTTCAAGTTCTCTCGATGGTGGTATTCCAGAGGAGGCATGGATAGATAAACCTATTAACTACTCATTCCTAAATTCTTTTAGTTTTGAAGCATTTATGCATATTGATAAATAAAATAGAACAAAACTTGAGGTAAAGTCCAAGAAATTTACTTCCATTGGATATGGAGTTAATAATTTTGGTTATCATTTTTGGGATTATTAAAATTACAAAATCATTATGAGTAGAGATGTGGTACTCAATGAGAAGGTCATGTATAAATATTGGTTGTAGAGAAAGAAATAAGAAAAGGAAAACACATAATACACAGTGCTTTGATGAAATCATAGAATATAAAACTCCAAAGGTGCTAGAAAATTAAAATATTCAACCATAGTAGCAGCAAGCACCTCAAACTCCTGCAAGTGCTATTAGAAGATCTACCAGGTTAAGTAGACCCCCTAAATGTTACTCTCCTTAATTGCATCATGTGTTGTTGACTAATTCTGGTGAACTAGAAACATATAAAGAAGCAATGTGGGTAGAAACCAGAAATAAGTAGGAGCAAGGCATAGAAGAGGAGATGGACTTATTGATACATAACTAGACTTGATATTTGGTTCAGTTGCCTGCAAGAAAAAGAGCATTGTAGAATAAATGGATTTACAATGTTAAGGAAGAATATGGAGGTAAAAAGAGGTATAAGGCTAGACTTTTTGTAAAGTGGTTTGCACAGAAGAAAGGTATATATTTTGATGAATTTTTTTCTTCTATTGTTAAAATGACTTCAATTAGAACTATTTTAAGTCTTGTGGTTGTAGAAGATTTACATCTTGAATAGTTATATATAAAAATAACTTTTCTCCCTATGAATTTAGAGGGAGAGATTTATATGCAGCAGCCATAGAGGTATGAGGTCAAAGGAAAAGAAAAATTAGTATGCAAGTTGAAAAAGAGCTTGTATGGCTTGAAACAAGCTCCAAGGCAGTGGCATCTAAAATTTGATAGGTTTATGACATAACAAGGTTATACTACATGTTATTCCAAACACTATGTTTATTTTAAGATATTAGATAATGGTAACTATATTATCTTCTTATTGTATGTAAATGACATGCAGGATATAAATGTGCTCAAAATAAAATTAGCAAATTTATTTGCAATGAAGGATTTGGGTGCTGCAAAGCAAATTCTTGGTATGAGAATAACAAGAGATAGAAAAAATTATAAATTAACATTATCTCAGGGAGAGTACATTGAGAAGGTGTTGAAAATATTTAATATGGAGGATGCAAAACCTATTAGTACACCTCTTACCAATAATTTCAAACTGACAAAAGAGATGTGTCCCAAGACATAGGATAAGATAGACTACATGTCGAAGGTTCCTTATTCATCAACAGTTGGTAGTTTGATGTATGTGATGGTGTGCACAAGGCTAGATATAGCACATGCAGTAGGATTTATGAGCAGGTTTATGAACAACCCAGGAAAAGAGCATTGGAATGTAGTGAAGTGGATTCTCAGGTATTTGAGAGGTATTGTCACTCAGGCATTATGTTTTGGAGGTTCTAACATTGTTCTATAGGGATATGTTGATGTAGACATGGCAGGTGATATAGATAGCATAAGGAGCACCACACGGTACTATAGGTGAAACTGCACTAAGTTGGATTTCAAAATTATAGAAGGTTGTTGCACTTTCAAAAACGAAAGAAAAGTGTGTTGCTTGTACAAAGACTAGTAAAGAGATGATTTGTTTACAGAGGTTTATGAAGAAATTACAAAGGAAATAGGAGAATAGAAGTTTATATAGTGATATTCAGAGTGTTATTCATCTTGTAAAAAACTCAGCCTTCCATTCCAAGACTAAACATATACAAACCATGTACCATTTCATATGATCATTTTGGAATATGGACAGTTGAAGTTGAAAAAGATACACACTAGCTAGAATCCTACAAACATGTTAACAAAGGTAATAACCAAGGAGAAACTAATTTCTTGCTCATTTTTAGTTGATCTTCAAGCATGATAGGGGATTATGTAGATAATGTAGTTAATTCCCCATGATCTAGTAGATCTTGTACAAAATGCTAAAAATATCGATATTCCTTGATGTCGTGGCCCTTTTGACAGTGGTAGATGCAATAGGATCTTCTTTATAGCATTTAGGGCTGGGATTATTGATTCACTCTAGATTGATGTTAGATAAGGAGATCATTTTTCATCATTCAATCATTAGAAGATACTAGACAATGGTTTCGATAGGGGTGTTCCAATATGAGGTAGTTAATTAGGAGACTGAGATCGATTGGAGGGGTGTGATGAAGAAGGTGGAGTAGAAAATGATTAGATGGAGGAATATTTGGAGTGTGGCATAGAGGCCCTTTGATGGATTAATCTAATATTAAGGTTGATGATTTGGTCCCAGATTTGTTGTAATATAATTGGTGGTGGACTTAGGGTAGGCAATATAGATGGGGATGGTTGGATGTGACGGTGAGGATTAAGTGGGGAGGGATGAGGAAATTAAGTAAGAAAATATGGATGAATATGATAGGGTGAGTGACAAGGTTGTTGGGGTTGGACCATGTAAGGGGTATGAAGCAAAGGATAAGGTGAATGATAAAGTGGTAGGGGTTGGGTTGCATGGGGGGTATGAGGCCAAAGGTGAGGTGTTGGAAGAAGAGGTGGTAGAGATGGTGTTGAGAGAATAGGTGAAAGACATGGTGTTGGAAGAAGAGGTGGAAGACATGAATGGGATTGATGTGAGGATTTTTTCATGGTCTTCTTGTGACAACGCTTGGGTGATATGGTTGGAGGGGCCTAATGCATTAGGTCTAATCATGAGGACCTTGAAAAATCCATGGTATGATGTGGGGAGAATGAAAATGTGTGGATATGCTACGTAGTAAGGTAGGGAGAGTCTCCTTAAAACAAGTTGGAGGGACCTTAGATGGATGGGAGATTTGCTAGTTATATAAGGTATCAAGAGAAACGACATGGATGGTTGCAACTTGGAGAAATTTTGGAGGAAACAAAATACTATTTTAAGGATTTATATATTCATCATAATAATCATCCTCAAGATCAAGAGGAAGATATTGGAGGCCATTTCCAAGAAAGACTACTAATGAGATTTTACAATATTCTAAACTAGATTTATCATTTGATAGCTGGTAGGAAGGATCGATAATAGAGTATAGATCTTGTTTGTATTGACCAAGACCAAATTTATACCAATTGAAATATTGGAAATATTTCATAGGAAAGGATAAATTGGATATATAATTGATGTTACCATAAAATAATACTATATACTTGATAGAAATAGGTGGCTCAAAGGAAGCATCAAGACCCCCATACATAAATTTGGTATAATTGGTGGAAGAACCAATGGAGATAATATCACCAAAAATTAAGGGGATGTCATGGGAGTGACCAAAATCCTTAACTAACTCGATAGCGAGGAGAGAGATAGTGACCTTATGGACAAAGCACTTCCCTGAACCAAGACTAGATGTTTGGACCGAGATAGGAGGGGACTCTTGATGGAATGGATGGAGGGGAGACTCTGAGTGAGGTAGATTAGAAGAATTAGAGGACACAATAGGAGAGGATGAGTGCTCATATAGAGTGGAGGAAGAGGATGGTGGTGTAGATTGAGAGGATGACAAATAGGAAGAGGAGATAGATGGAGTGGTTTGATAAGATGATGTGATAGCAAGAAGTCAAGTAGTTAGATTAGATGATATAGAATATGAAGTTGAGGAGGAATTTTATTTGATAACCTATATTGTGGTGGATGTGTAAGTAGATAGAGAGAGTTTTATTGGTTGAAAGTCCAACTAGATAGTGCACTGCTCCCAAGATTGATGCTCTTAAGGAGTGGAAAAGGGGATGGATGAAGTAGGATGATAGTGGTCATGACTTATTATTGCCACAAAACCTTGGTAAGATGGTACATAATTGATGTGATTGACATGATTTTATTGAGGGGATGTTGAGTCCCCATTGTTTGGTTGTGTTTTCCCATGTTGTGGTAGGGGAGTTTGATAAATTCTAAGTTTTTGGTTAGGTGGAGCAAGAGGATTATCAACTTTGATAAATCTTACTTCGATAAAATCCTATAATATGTGCTTGAGTTGAATGCAACCATTGATATCATGGTCCTTATATCAATGAAATATATAGTACTGATCTTATCTATACCCTCTTCCTTGAGGTCTATTTGGATCTTCAAATCTCACCAAGGAGATCATTTGTGCATCCATAAGTTTTTTAAATATGGTCAACAAGGGCTTTGAGAGAGGTGTGAAACTATGCTGGTACTATTGAGGAAGTGTGGCCTGATAAGTGGTATTTTTATTTTGGGTGGGAGGTAGCATGGCATTGTATATTACCTATTATAGCAGATGAGTAAGTTTTTTATATGAATGTTGAGGTTTTTGCTGGGAAGGTTGAATGGTTAGGCTACTCAAAACTACTTGGTTAATCTTGGTAGGTTTGGATTGATTGCTTGTGTTGTTACCCTTGGTATTTTTACCTGACCATTCCTTCTTCTAGAGCTTTATTTCTCCTTATTGAATATTGATATCCTCGATAATTTTTGTTTAAGTGAGAGCTTACTCAAGAGTTTAGTATTGTTGGAGTTAATATTGATTTGGAAAAAATCTAAGCGAACATCCAAATTAGCTCAGTTATGGGGATAGAGAAGGGTAACTCAATTAGTACTACTCTCCATCGATTGCCATAATTTAGGATTGACTCATTGTCAAACTAATAAAGGTTGGTGAAATCTGCTAAGTTTTTTTTGCTTATTAATTTTTAGGGTGAAGTGCTTTAGGAATATATTGGTTAGTTGTTCAAAATTATATAATTTATGTCTCCAAGGCTCCTCATGCAAGGGATAGTAAAAAGGTACGAAGCTGATGGGGTCTATCTCATTGATGAGATAACAAGTGTTGATGAATGTGCTCAAAGGATCTTGAGGATCTTCTTTGCCCTTAAACTTTTAAAATTTGGGTATTTTGAATATGGGAGGATAATGTAGCACTAGGACCAAGGGGTTTATGGGGTTTATGGGTTGACTCAAGGTTGTATTTTGATACCCCATACCCGTAACTTGTAATTTCAAGCTATTGAATTTGTTCTCCAACTATTGGAATGCATCAAGAGTAATTTGAGGAGCTAAGTAGTGGGTGCCATGATGAGTCAAATGAGATATCTTTATGGGGAGATATGATTCATGTGAATATATATTATGGTTACGGTGATTAGGGTCAAAATATGGTGCTTGTGGAACTTCGTATCCCAAAGGTAGATATTGGTGGTGTTGATGAGAGTGATTATGGGTGTGTAAGGCATATGATGGTTGTTTTTTAATGTGGTTCTAATTATAGGTAGGTAACTGAAGTGGAGGATAGAATGACAAGTAAGAATGGAGGGGTTTTGTAGATGTTGAATGATGCATGTGTTGTATGGAGTGTTATTGGTATGGTTGAGAAGTGGGTTGATATAAATCAGTAGCAGAAAGGTACTAATGAGATGGTGGTTGATGGGGGTGTGAGTTATGAGACTACTTTATAGGACACTAATGATATTTATGAGGGTGATAATAAATTGTGGTCACTATGGAAAAACAAGAGGTCCAATATGGCAATTGAGGAAAAATGATCCCTAAGTTGGGGATGAGATGAAGGATGTGGGGTCTGGGGTGGTTGTTAAGGAATTTAGATGGTCTGAGAATATTTGATATGATAATATGGGCAATGATTAGGAAGTACTTTATGAGAAGTAAATTGAAGAAGATGCCCTAGGATTGTAGGATAGTGAGGGACTATCACAATCCGTTTTGGCAAACCCTTCTACGTACGGGAATAGGACTTATTTCCTAGGTTGATATCACTCTATGAAGTCAATTAATATTAAATTGGGCATTAAATTGGTCAACTTATAGAGTAGATATTTAATTTTTAAATATGCTTAATTAATTTAATTACCTTCATTTTAGAAGGAAATTAGGTAGTTTGTTTCCTTTATAAACTAGTCCAATTTTGATTGGATTAAATAAAAAAAAACTACTTTGTAGATTTGAAAAAATAAATAAATATAAATCTTTCCCTCCACATGGCTACTTTGGGAAGGTGGATATGGTGGATAAGATTATGCTCTTATCTCTATGGATTCCATTTCCATTTATATATATATATATATATATATATATATATATATATATATATATATATATATTTAGAAGCATCTTTTATGAAAGAAAGAAAGCAAAAATAAAATAAATAAAGTATTTATTTAAAGGCATATTTTCTAAAAGAAAGAAAACAAAAACAAAAAAATAAATAAAATATATATTTGGAAACATCTTTCTTGCTCAAGAAGAAAGTAAGCTATAAATTGGACTTAAGGTTGAGAAAAATGGGGCTATGTGAAGTTGGGAGAAGAATATCAGGCTAGAGGAGAAAGAAGAGGGAAACACAAGAAAAGTATTCAACTGCTAGAGAACTCTAGGTTGGATCTGTCCACTATAATCTCCTTTAATGTTTGTTCAATATGAATTGATTCTATGTTGCATGAATAGTTTATTTTCAGCTCATTAACCTTATTTCAATGCATGTTTGGAGTAAAGTATATGGTCTTGAGTAGTCTATTATAGAAATTGACTGCTATAAACTGATTTGTGCCATTTTAAATTTTGGAACGTAATTTCCCCTTGGTCTTTGCTTCAATATTCCAATAAAGAGTAGGGAGTCAATTTATCTCTCCTCGAGGTGTACAACTAGAATGTATTCTTATCCATGTCCATTCAAAGCCTTTATATAATGGATGATATCATAGTATTGAAGAATGAATCAACCATGACATATATTATTGATTCCTTTCTTACATAGATCAGTTTTCTACTTGTCTTATATGACATTCGAAGAGAAGCTTTTATTGTAAAATTTGTTAAGAATAGAAATATTTATAGCTATCGAGATGTCACCATCTCAGTCTAAGGGGATAAATTTATAACCCTTACGATCATCCACGTATTACATTGCTAGGGTTTTTTGCCTGTGTTCCTAGCTTTGAATATTGCTATAGCCACAATGCCATCATTTCTAGTTTTGGCATCTAGATCAAAACCTCATTACCACAAACCCTTTTTGGCATATGTGCACAGTTGAGTGAGGATATAATCCATGATTAGTTTAGCTCAGTATGGCTACCTTCTTCGAATAGATTTTAGCACAGCATCTAACTTCTCATGGATTAATATTTTACACCTCTTTAGTTGGTTCATATTGCACATAGATTATAAACCTTATGGGGTAGCGATTATAGAACCAAATTTTGTGCTACAAGCTATATTTCTGTAGTTTTATGGCCTTCTATTTGCTTTTGGAATAGTTGTGCAGATCGTAGTCATCGCACCCATAGTATCACACAGAATCACCACTCGCCTATGTATTGCATATTTGTCCAAATTAAGTATGTCGCTTGTTTGACCCTAGAGCCATAGTTTCGTCGTCCTACGGAGAGTAGATTAGTCGTTATGATATTACCATTTTTTGGGTATTGATGGACTTTATAAATACATTTTATTGATTGTGGTCTATGATATTTCTTAAGTAATTTATGACATGTATGGTAAGGTTCTAATATGTGATAGGTCTACAGATCTTTCTTTGCTTGTATAGTATATAAATGAAACCTTGGATAGGTTGTCAATACTACGCTATCTTATGTTAGAAAGACCTCACAAAGGTAGTGTGAAAAAGGTCATTGGTATAGGTTATAGTTTAGATATAATGGAATATTTAATTCACCTTTGATTATCTTAAACAAAGTATAATACTAGATTCAAGAAAGATTTGAAACAAGCCCTTTTTGATACAAGACCTATAGTATGTTACAAATATATGAAGAATATAGTGAGAATTGAATATTGTGGGAATATATTAGTTTGTCTCATTTATATGTAATTGTATTTGTAGTATAACTAAATAACTTTGTTATATATAAAATTAGAATAGATAACGACCTTACAATTGAATAGGAATATTTCCTTCCTATTTGTAAATATCAATTTTGATTTAATTGAAGTAGAGTTGATTGGTTTACTAAAGTATAGAAACCAAATATTATTGGATACTTATTTTAGATAAGAAGGATGAATTTTAGATACAAAGTGACTCATCTAATTCTTCCTTTATAACTTGTCTTTGTAAATGTTAGTTTTAAATGACTTTATCAAATGATATTGGGTTTCCCTATTAAATTTAGAAATCAAATGATATTAAATGAAGTTATAGATCTTATAAGTTGTATCTAATTTCTTTAATATTGTAAATATTAGTTTGTTGTCATGATCTATAAGACATGGAAATATTATGGATTTTGAATTGAGAATAATTGAATGAACAAAGTAAAATTATATATATTGCATTTGTATTTCATTATATATGCTATAATGGAAATTGTAACTGAAGTTAATTAACTAGAAGTATGAAAAATATCTTCTAGTCATGAGAAGGATGGATTAGTGTCCATTCCTTCAAAAGAGGTATGGTACTCTTCCTTATGTTTGGTGTTAATCCAAACGAATGATGAATGGGTTTATAAATTAATCCTTGTTATGAAAATATTAATGATGAATGAATGGTTTATACATGCTTTGTGGTTTTCTAAGTTAAATGTGAGAAGTAATGATTTTAGTGAAATTATAGATTTTGTATGTAAAATACATACTATGAGTTTTATGAAATTTCCAATGAATGGAATCCACTAGAAGCATGGATGATCTTGGTGTCCATCCAGGAAGAGGTATGGGACTCTTCCAAATGTCCCTAACAATCAAAGGAATGGTATTCATGTTGATTGGGATTAGAAAAGTAAATTATTTAGAGATGGACCTTGATGCTAGATGAACTATGGGAATTTTTGGGGTTCCCTCTTTCGAGAGATTATTAGAATAGTATTAAAGCAAATATTGGATGTAAACTTGATATCGTATGGAGAGAAGTGAATTAATATTTAGACTGAATTCTGATAACCAAACTAGTAAAATAATTAAATATTATGTTAGATCAAATTTTGGGGAAAATTTGATAATAGTTTACAAATGCATGCTTGTAAATTGTATGATAGAGGATGAAACAACTGAATGCATATTGGGATCTAGTTATGAAAATGAAATGGCTTGAGAGCTAGCCTTCGATTGAAATGCAAAAATTATGAATAATATTTGATGCATATTTAGCTCACATTAGGGAAGAGAATTGATAGGATTTGGAAAGTAGTGAGATGAATCTTGGATTAAATTTAGGAAGCAGATTTGATAGCAATTGGAAATCAATTGAATATATTAATATGTTGTATTTAATGGAGAATTAGACCCCAACTGGTTTGTATATAACCAAAGGAAATTGCTAGAGAATAATGAGCTCTATATTATCCATGCTAAACCTATATTAACCAAATTTTAAGGAGAAATATGGTTTACATGGGTTGTTACAACAGGGTACAATTATGAAATGATAGATAATTTAAATTATTAGTTAGGAAGAATGGTTTATTAATGAATTAAAGGTATGGGACTTTAATTCATAGATTGAATTTGTGTCAATTATGTAGAATGAAATTGAAATTCATTCTTGAGGTAATATATATGGTTCTCTCTAACTTAGATACGACTTCTCCAAAATAAGTTTTCGATGATTATCATAAACATATGAAAATTCTTAGGATGGCTTAAAATCATAAAAATAACAGATGAATTTCTTATTGGTATGAGATATACCTTAATGTTATAATGATGACTTAGGGAAGGGAATTAGGAAAATTACCTAATTGCATCATGAATTTGATAAGGAACAATTGTATTCCTTGCCATGTATAATTGATTGAAAGGGACCCATAGTGGCCCTTCTATATATTTGTAATATTTGACATCCTAAGTTTATGAATATGAGGAAACTACATATTTTGGAGGTTGGGTTTATTCCCCATGAGGGTTTCCATGATAAAAAATGTGTCACTCTATTTGTAGTTTGATGTGTTATTTCTTGTGCATATTGCTTTTACTTCAAAATGAAAATGATTTAAATGGATGATATGGTTAAATGTTTGATGAAACAGTTTTGCAATTCTTATATTATGTCAATGTATACTATGATGCAAGGAATGTATATGATTATGTCAATTATTTTTTGGAATGTATTGAGCAATAAATAATAATGTAGTTATCTATATTTACCTTTCGACAACTAGCACTTGACGTATTCAATGGTTGTGTGGATGCAAAAAGTAGAATGTAATAGAATAAAAAAATTTCTCAATTAGATATCTCATGTGTGCTATAGTCTCAAGAATCATAAAGTAATGGATTCTATTCCTTAAGGATTAATTGGGTTATGATTACTTCATAAAAATTCATGGATGGTATTGGACTTGAGTTGTAAACCAAGTCAGACTTTATATTCTGAGTTGATAAAGGAATGTACATGAGGAATAGGTACTCCCATGATGGATAAATAATCCCCTTTTTGTTATATACATGAACTTTATTGATTCATGTATATAAAAAAAGGGACACCTCAATAAAATGGGAACAAATAAGCCTTAAGAAGTATAAGGTTATATAATCATGCTTCAAATGAAATTCCAAGGATTCTATGAATTGATCTCATATAGTGACTTTGTTATCTTAGTAACCCTATCAAGAAGATGATGGGTTGGAGTTAAGATCTATGAATAACCATTGTTGAGGTTATTTCACTATGATGGGTCTCCATATTCAAGGATTTCACCTATATACTAGTCTTAGTGGATAGTATGGTTAAGGTTGATTTCCCTTTTAAGAGGGATGAAAACTAACACTTGGCCAGTATCCTCATATCCAAGTGGTATGAGGGTTTCATAGAAGTTGATCACTTCTACTTAAGAGTAACTTTGATCAAGTCTTAATATATCTTGATGTTATTCGCCTTGGTAGATTACAACCCAAATGGAATGATTCTATCTAAGTTCTTGAATATGTCCCTTGCCTCATGAAATATGAATGTGTAAAAAAAAATGTGGTAACAAATGGGGTTGTTACATGGACAAGCAAGAACATATGGTAGAAAAGTGTACGACATGTGCCATTGATATGGATGGTGGTGGATGAAGGGTAAGTGGTGGGAAGAGCAACATGGAAAGCCATGGATTGAGGAGGTGGATTAGGAAATTTGAAAGAAGAATATGGATTGGATGAGTGTAAATGGGAAGTGACATAAACTTGGATAAAATTATGTGGTTGAGAAGTGTGGGTGATGCAAGGAGGTGATGTAGAAATGTGTGGGCATTGTGATGAATGGACATGATTAGATAATAAGGATGATTAAGGTCTATGGTCCTATAAATTGGACCTATGGTGTGCTAAATAAAGGTTGCATTAGGTCCCCTAAGTGGTGAGAACACTGGTGGTATTCCAAAAGTATGCACACTTGAGGTGTGATGATAGAAACTAGAAGATGTGAGATGTAATGAAGGATGATAGGTATTGTAAGCTTACACATGAACAAGGATGGTGTCATTACAAGTAGGAATGTGCAATGGGGGTAAATATGGAGGGAATAAGCTAGGTGGTGGAGGGTATTATGAATAATGGTTCTAGGGAGTAAGATCCAATTGGCCATGGTAGATTGGATTGGTGAAAAGGATGCAAGTGACATCGAGATCAATGGGTATGATGTTTGGCTTGGGTGGAGAAAGGGGAGTCTCAAGATGAGGGGACTCAGATGGGATGGTGTGAGTAGTGTGGTGGTTTCCACCTTGATCAAACCCAATGTGATGAGTCTTAGGTGGGATATGAATGTAATGATAGACATCATAAGACTTTATAACTTGATAGATTTGGGATGTATCCCTCGAATTAGTTATGGGAGTAGTTCAAGAATGTGCAAATTGACCTAAATGGTCCATGGGAACTTGGGTTTGGGAGTGAGCCTTGGCTTAACTATAGGTCAAGAAGAGTGTTGGTGGATTCTCTCTCTCTCTTTAAAGAAAAAATACACTATCTATGATTATTTCAAGAAGCCTTTGGCATATCCAAGATTAGGAATATTTATCTATTGCTATATTTTTACATTGAGTGGATTATCTCTTGAGCTAGAACCACATCATTCAATATATACCTACCCTCTATAAAACCCCCTTGCTTTGAGGATATAATTCTATGTAAGAAATATTTTTGCCACTCAGTCATTACCTTCATGATTATTTTATATATGACATTGCATAAGGCAATAGATCTATAATCTAAAATATGCACCCCCTCCTTCCCTTTTATAATTAAGGTAATGAATGTATAATTTAATGATTTAAGCATTATTTTACTACATCTAGACTTATCTATAACAACCATTACATCCTCCTCCATGTTGTCCCAAAATATCTAACAGAACTTGGTTTGGAAGCCATCTGGACCTAACATTTTTTTTGTACTCATTCCAAAGACTACCTTCTTTAGTTCCTGTCTATCAATGGGTTTAAGTAGGGCCTAATTTTATTATTTAGATGTAATAGAGGGTATCATAGAAAGAATTTTTTTCTAAACGTCTTCATATTGCACCATTTAAAAAAATAGCAAATAATCCATTGAATGGAAATGCATACCTAGGATTATATCAAAAGTGTATTAATTCTCATCATGAAGAGATTTCATCTTGTTCATCTGTCTCCTAGCATAAGAAACTTGATGGAAAATTTTAGTGATTCTATAACCTTCCAATAACCAAGTGGTTCTTGCTATTTTTTTCTAATAGATATCCTCTTGGTTGTAAATTTTCTCAAATGCTTTAAGCAATGCATTATCCTTTTATTTGAGCTACTCTATAATTGTTCCTTCCCTAAAGTGTTTTTGGACTTGGAATTCCATATTATTAGGTTACCTCCATTATTTCAGTTGATCCTTGACATAATGAACCTACTTGTGGAATCTAAAACATTGTTGTCCCATATGTCGAGCATCCCTCTACCCACCACTATTGGAATTTTCTTTCAAAGTTCCTCTTTTTGTAACCAAAATTTTTCAAATCTAAATTTTTTGTGATGCTACATTTTATTGATCCTCCTTCCAATCGAATGGGGAAGTGATATGAAACTAGATCCTCCAAAATCTAAAATTATAGATTCCATTTCACAAATGCCTCCTCTAAAACCAAAAAATGGTCTAACTTCACCTTCTTGATATGTGGCTCCCTCTTATTATTCGAATTATATGTGGTTCCATGATATTTAATATCCACCAAGTGTAATGCATGGACCTAGGAAATCATAAGTCCATTCCCTAGGTCCAAAATTTGGGTTCCCCTTTCCTAACCTTTGGATAATATTTTAGCATTAAAAACCCAAAAATCATCAAATCTAACTCCTATCTCAGGAATCTCATATTATGCATCACTTTCCATTGATGAATCTAACCATCTAAGTTTTGAGCCCCATTATAATTTATGATTAAAATCTGCTCAGTTGTCACATTGTTCCTAAAATACGATGTGAGGACACCCCTCCAAGCTATATGTTCTATTATTGTCCATTATAGAGAGTTCCATAAGGTAATTATCCCCCCTAATAGCCCTTAGGCAACCACTTCCATATGACAAACACCCCTCCGTAGTCTATTCATTATTTTACACATAAGATCTAGAAACATTTTTATCTCCTAGATAAGTAAAAAATCTATTTTATTTTTTTCTAGCAGTCTTCGAATAGTATATTGATGGGTTCTTCTATTTAAACCCTTAATATTCCATGATTGTATAATCATTGGTTATCTTAAGACCAGTAAGAGCTTATTAGCCTAACCAATCCCCCAATGACCAATTTTTTTTCTTGAGTGGCTATCAATTCCTTATTCAATTTTCTACCCACTCCTTGAGAGTTGATATTTTTTCTCTTATCCACATGGCTTATCTCTATAGTTTTCTTTTCTCTATTTTTTTTCCATACCCATGATGACATCCTTTATTATCAATTGCTCTTAGTTATGCACTATCAATACCCCTGCAATCCCTATTTGTGGTAACTTACTACACTCTATTACTTGCTCTAGCATAGGAGGAGCCCAAAGAGGGGCTCAAAAATGGTTGTTATTGTTTTCATTATTTCCATCCACTCCTTCCATAAATCATTTTTCTTCCTTCTCCACTAGTATCTTGAATATCTCATACCTATTTGAAGGCTTGAGATGTGTTTTCTCTTTACCATATTTTTTATTTTACCTTCTTCTTTTGGGTCATTCAAAACCATCTCCCTATGGTTCTTCACCCAAAGAAATGTTAGTTGCTTATGTATTGACTATTGACTTACTCTCCTTAGGAAGATTTAAAATTCCTATAGGGGCTTCCATTTTTGTGTTCATATTATTTGGGTAGGACCTATCCAAATGCCCATATTTATTGCAAACTCTACACCTAAATGGAAATACCTCATAATCTAGTTTTTGAATCCAAGATAGTCCTACATGTTTGAGTTCCACCTCTGCCAACAAAGGTTGGCCAAGATTCATTTCCATGCATAATATAACATAAACAGTTGTGTTTCATTTCCTTGTGTCTCTAGAAACATCCAAATATCTTACAAGGGAATTAACAATTATTTCTAATACCTTCTCACTCCAGAATGATAAGTACCCTACATAATTCCATATGACATGTTAACATCATCATGGAACCTTTGCACTGACATTACTAAAATTAAATACGTGATGATGTAACTGCCCATCTCTCATGGACCTCATCTATTGCCTTAATTTGCATGTATTTGGACTACCAATCAAATTGTATGACTATCAAATATACCCAATACAACTAATTAACTAAGTAATTAATATCATGCAACAACCAATTATATCATGTAACTAATATTATCACCTCTTGCAACTCATTTTGCTAGAAACATCATCCTACAAACTTGCCACTTATCTTTTTTAACTGGACAACCCATACCTCCATGTATGTACCTCCAATGGATCCTCCATAGGTCTTAAGTGTTTTATAATATGGTCCTTGGAGGAGTAAAAAGGAACAATAAAATATAAAGGTACTCACATGCCACCAAAGTTACTATTGAGAAGATTCCTCTCCATCAACATATCATTGTCATCTTTGTACACTTGAAGACCCTTACAAAGCATGGTCAAAGGCATTAGGAGGCATGATCTAAAGATATTAATAGACACCTCCACAAGCATCAAAAATAAAATTAGCATTTTTATTTGTGATATCCCTTGTTCTATTTTTTGTCTTATCTTTTTATTTACTTGAGTAGTACTTTCCCATTTTTCATGCTTTTTATCTATTATCTATCTATTGTTTTATCAAATCACCATCAAGGAATAGGGGTTTGATCTCTTTGTCAAGAAATATTTACATTCTTGGAGAAATTTAGACAAACCCCTAAACATTAACACAAGTTTTTGTCTTTGTCCATAGGTCTTTCAATTTTCTATAGGTTCTTGATGAATGTATCATATGGAATTCCATATGATGCTTTTGCATGGTATTTTTATACAGAACGTTTGTATGGTGCTCCTACATTCCTACAGTACTTTTGCACTATGGTGCATCTATCTACATACAGTGCCTCTAAACCAAATAATATCTCGGTATACTTGTACCTATTATATTTCTACATTGAGTTATGTTCTTTTTTCTATTATAAAATAGCAAATATAGATTTTTATATAGTTTTCCAATCACTTCAAGTGTTTTGAGAAATTAATCATCAATATAATTAGATTGGTATTTTAGTTATAAAATGTTTTAAAAATCCTTAAATTGTTGCATTATTTAGGACCATCATAAAGTTGTTTATTTTTTGCATTAGAATTTATAGGCATATAGTGGCATTCTAGGATAATTGTCGTCACCTTGCATAGCTTCTTCATTCTTGCACAAAGAAAAGGAAAAGCTTTTATTTTTAAAAAATACATTTAAAGAAAATAATTATATAGTGTATTAAATGATAGATGTATTGCAAATAGAATAAAAGAGAGTTGTATTGTGCTTTGTTAATTTTAGTTCAAAAAAAAATCTATTTCTCACAAACATAAAAACTGAAAAAGTATGTAAGACTAGGGTTTATTTCATGCACCATTGTAATCATTTGCAAGATTTTGGTTTATTTTCTAAAAAAGTATAATAGAAATAAAAGTCTTTTAAAATTTATACAACAAACTAAAAGTGCATGTGGTCTGCATCCTAGGCTTGTGTTATTGTTTTTGTATGCATTCTCCTTTTTATATCCTATTTGGAAAAATAAAAGGAAAATATTTACTTTGCTTGCAAACATTAAAAGATGAAAAGTTTTTAAATCAAGGGTGTTGTATTATTGCATTTCTTGTATTTTCATATTTTACAACAAAGGTGTTGTATTATTGCATTTCTTGTATGCGCCTACATTGCATTCTTCGTATTAGCATACATTAAAGATGGAATAAAAGTTTAAACCTTAGACTAATAAACTACCTCCAAATTACGAGTGTGGGTGCACACGTGAATTTTATTCAACACACAATGCATTAAACTTAGACTAGTAGACTACACCCTACAAGCCTCCAATCAATGCATTAAACTTAGACTAGTAGACTACATTCTACAAGCCTCCCAAGTGTGGGTGTACACACGAATTTCATTCCACTGTTTTGTAAGTTTATTTTTTCCTTGGAAAACCCTGTCCACTTATGAAAAGGAAACATAAATTTTTTCATATTCCTTCAAAAAAAAATCTTTTTAACTTTTATTTTATATATAAATATTATCATAATAATTAAATTTAAATATATTTATTAATTATATTTAATAAATAAAATAAATAAATCACATTTTTGTGTGATTTTTATTATTTACATTTTATTTTCCTTTAAATATTTTTAAATTAAATTTCCTAGTGAAATTTTGATCAGCTTTCTTATTATCTAGTTTCTCCTCATATTTTAATTTTCTTTTAGACTATTGTTTTTATTTTCTTCTATTACTTATTTTGATTTTGTATGTCTTCTTTTGTGAGACATTTATAACATATTAAATACTATAACTTTAGTGGAAGTATGACACTATGGAAAGAATAAAGAAGTTTTAATTTTATCTACAAACACCTAATAATTTTAGGATGTATTAAAAAACACATAAATAAGTTTTTCAACTATAATTTATTTTAATATATTTATTATATTATTTTTAAAAATATATTTATTTTACAAATTTTAATAATGCCTTTAAAATATCCATCCACTTAAGTGGCAAACCTAATAAATTAAATAAATTATTTTAAATATAGTGTAGTAAGAAGGACTTTGTATTAAAAGTTAATATGCATAACAACATTAAATAACAAATATTTTAGATGCCCAATTCTTCCTTTCTAGTAATCAAAGTAATTATTTAATTAATATTTTGATCATTTTCTTTTAATTGCAAGGTAACTAACACATTGCCTAAATTAGCTTGTACAATTTATTTATTAAAATTTTATCCTAAAAATAATTTATTTATTATAAATTACTCTTTTTTTAATAGGTTATATGTGGTTTTTATTGGGGCCACTCTCGTCATAGTACATTTTTTATAGCATACATTTTTATCACAGCTTTTTCATTTCTTATTTTTCTCTTAAATATATTCTTCAACTTCTTCAAAGTGTTGTGTCCACAATCAACTCCTTGACATCATTTTGATTAAGATGTAAAATCTCACTTAGCCAGTTGCCTTTTAAAATTTGAATTTCACCAGGATGAAGTTCAACACCATAATTCGCTAATTTATCTGCTACTCAATTTTCTTCTCCATAAATATGCTCACAGTTTCAGGAGATTAGCTCTAGTAATAGACAATAAACATCAGCAATAATATGATTTTTTATCCAATATCCACATCCATTTTTGTTAATAATATTGATGATAATTTGTGAGTCCCCTCAATTACAATATATTTCCATTCTTTTTCTATTGTAATTTAAATCCCTATAATAAGTGCCCTAGCCCCCGTATAATTGTTAGTTGAAGTTTCATATGATTCTGAATAAGTAAGGAGAATCTTGCCTTCACTATTTCTAAAAATACCACTTACTAGATTTCCTTTAGAAGCACCATCAAAACTAATTTTAATAAACTCAATTTTTGGATATTTATATTTTACCATAAATTGAAGTAGATCTTTTTCTTAATTACATTGTCACAGATGACTCTTCCATGTATGTTCAAATCCTTTAGCCTAGTTATTGGTACCTCTCTTTTTTTTCTGCAATTGAGACTTCCCATAATGAGCACCATATTTTTATACATTCTCCAAGAGAGGCACTAATATGGTTTCAAACTTGGGCATGATTTTGATATTTATTTTTAAAAAAATCTATTATTCCTTTCAAGCCATAAATTCAAACAAATAATTGCAATGCCAATCCTCCAAAGAATACATAATGCTTTAGCTTTATTATAATAACCCCTTATGGATATACCCTCCAATCCTTCAATCCTCCAAAGAATCAATGTTGATGGAGCTACCAAATATAATTTCATATTTAAAAAAAAAAAAACCCAAATGGTGTGAGCAAATAGATAATGAAGAAGTAAATGGTTTGACATTTTTAAATCCTTATAACACAAGGCACATCTGAAGGGTCCATAATATCTTCTTCTTTGTAGACTCTCTCTAGTAAGAATATTACGTTGAACTACTAACCAAAGAATTGTTGAGGCCTTAGGGAGAGCCTCTAATGACCAAAGGTTCTTCCAAGGAAAATCATTGGGAGAAGGAAATTTTGGTTGTTCTAAATCTTCATATCCCAACTTGACTGAGTATCCCCCATCCTTTGATAAATTCTAAACCAACTCATCCTTTTGTGTAAAAATTAGCAAAAAAAAAACTCTCGAAGCATATTTTGAAGTTCATCTGCAATTTGTTTGAGTTCCTCTCCTTCAACCAAGTTACTAAAAGAAATCCATGTTGTGGATTTTTTATTCATAATAGTATATTCTCTGACCTTTGGACCTTTACATGCTACACACGCTTGAGCCAATGGTTTCTATTTTGAGTCAAATAGAAAAGGATAAGACTTCAACCAAGCATCAAACCAAAAATTTGCATAACTCCCCTCATTGAATGACCATATAATATATATTTTTATCAAATACAAACTCTCTGATATGAAGTTCCATGTTGACGATCCTTTGGGTAGAGTTATTTTCCTAAATAATTTCATTTCATCAAGAGAACCTATATTTTTTTGAAGTAATGTGTTTACCCAATACTTTATATGATATTTGAATAGTCTTCACTCAATATTTCCTCCTAATTCCAAATCATAAGTTTACAATTTTACAATTCTGCTCTCCTATATTCTTTCCTTTGCAAAGCCTATCCCACTTACAAAGCAAAAACCTAAATTTTTCCTCACAACCTTTCCAAAGAAAGTCTCTTTGAATTTTATTGATTTATGATGCAATACCTGTTGGTATTCTTGAAAGTGACATTATATAAATAGGAATGGATTGCAAAGTAGTCTTTGTAAATTATAGCATTCCTACCATGGTTAAGAACTTACCTTTCCAAACTACCAAAAAAAATTTCATTCTATCCAAAAAAGAGATCCAAAGCTCATTTTTATTTCCTTTATCAGATAAAGGAATACTCAAGTAGGTTGATGGAAATTTTTTTATTTTAAACCCAAAAGTATTCACAATAATTTATTGTAAATTTAGGATAGTATTAATGAAAAAGATCCTACATTTTGAAGTATTTACCAACTGTTCAGTAGCCTTCTCATAACATGATAATATTGATTTGAACTCCATGGCCTCACTAACTAAGGGATGGTCCAAAAGAAAAGTATCATCAACAAATTGAGATTCGAAGAGACCATTTTTTACAAAATGAATACCCTTGATTTTTTCTTCCATTTTTACCTTTGAAAAGGCTCTCCCTAATGCTTCTGCAAAAATAATGAATAGTTAAGGAGAAAGAGGATTACCTTGATGAAGTCCACAAGATGACTTGAAGTACCCAACAGGAGAACCATTGATCAAATTAGAAAATTTTATGGTGCTATAACAATAGTTAACCCACTCACACAAACTATAACTAAAGCTAAACTTTCTAAAAATAGCATGTAGAAAATTTCAGGTTACCCTATCATATGCTTTGTTCATATCAAGTTTCAAAAGTATACCTAGTTTTCCGTAGAATTAAGAGAATGTATGACCTCTTGTGCAATAAGTATACCGTAAAAAAAAAATTTACCCTAAACAAAGCCACCTTGTTACTTTGAGATAATACACCCTAGAATGTCGTTTAACCTATTTGCCATAATTTTTAAAATGATCTTATAAATCATATTACAAAGGCTTTTTGGATGAAAGTTATCAAAATATTTTGTTTCATCTTTCTTGGGAACCAAGGTAATAAAAGTAGCATTGATATCACGTATTATAGCCTTTATTTTCCAAGAATCTTCAACTGCATCTAACATATCACTCTTCAATAAATCTCAAACTTTTTTTAAAGAAAATTGCAAAAAATCCATCAAGACTAGGTGTCTTGTTAGAATGGAAAGAGAAATTGCTTCATAAAGTTCCTCCATATAAATATTCTTCATAAGTTTTCATTTTGTCCTTGAGTGATAAGTGATGGAATATTTTACAAAAAAAATTCGTGTGCCTCCTTATCTTGCCAAGAATCTGATAAAATATTTTTGAAATAATTTATTGCTTCCTTCCTTATATCTTATTCATCCTCAATATTTCTTCCATATGGAGTTATAATATTTTTAATATGATGAACATAAATATTTTTTTTTGTAGCATGAAAAAAATTGTATTTCTATCTCCTTCCTTGAGCCATTTCTCTCTAGATTTTTTGAACCAATATGACTCTTCCTTATTCAATGCATTATGATAATAAAAAAGTATTTTTTTTTATTTCACATAAGAATCTTATTCCATTCCATTAATTTCTACTATCTATTATAAATTTTTGAGCTTGGATTCAATTTCTTTTTTTCTTTAAAAATATTACCAAAATATTTGGCATTCCATATCTTCATTTACTCCTTTAAATATTTCAACTTTTAAAAAAACTTGTACATACATGATTGTTCAAATTTTTATTCATCCCACCACAACATAACCATCTCTTAAAATTTTGATTCATCCCACCATAACATAACCATATGAAAAAGAAAATTAGGGTCTTGGAGCCACATAGACTAGAAGTGAAATGGATTTGGATCACCATTGTTAGGTGACTCACAATTCAAAAGAATAGGTTTATGATCTGATCCTACTTGCAATAAAATATCTGAAGAGATTGTATACTTTGTTTACAACCATTTATTGGATAACAAAAATCTATCTAGTCTTTCTGCTATATGAATTTTTCCAATGCGTTTATTAACCCATTGAGAGATTAACATCTCAAAGGTAATTTGAATTGACAAATGAAGTAAAATATTGCATTGATTTTGACCATATAACAGTATTAAAATCACCCTCAAGAATCCATAGATCACAATGAATCATAATTGTATTTAAAAAAAATATACTACGACCCTTCAAACATCTTTTACCAAGAGTAACTATAGTTGGAGCATATACATTTATAATCCTAACTTTGATGTTTTCCTCTTCCCTGCAAAATAATTCAGCAACCCAATTACTTTTTGCTTCTAATAGTTATCCATCCCATTTGCATTTATCTCATATTATTGCAATACCTCCTAAAGCTCCTGTAGAAGAAACAACTAAACAATCACCCGCCTTTCAAATCTTCTTAAAATTATCCTTACATTCCTCACTGCTTAATTTTATTTCTTGTATTAAAATAAACTCAAGGCTATAACAACCTATTAATTCCTTAATAACACTTTTTTTAGGGATTTTATTCAAACCTCTAATATTCCATAATATCATTTTCATCATCAACACTTTTTATTTTTAATTAGTGGGCTTAACCCCACTTCTTGTTAACATTTGTGATATTTTTATTTGGCTTCCTAAAACAATCACCTTTTGAGTTTCCTTTTCTCTTTTTTTCTTTCTAGGATAGCCTTCCTCTCCTTCTTCCATTCTTGCCACCACTCTCATCTTCATCAATCTCTTACATTTTTTATATTGTTCAAAATAGGACTTATCTTCTAAATATTTATGTTGCCCTAAAGAGTCGAAATTGCAATGAATAGCCTCAATAATATTTTCTTCTATATGTTACCTTAAGAACTCTAAACTGCATAAATCATCCTCCATAGTCATCACGTTATTATGTTGTACTGAATATTGCTCTTGAAATCCTAAAGTGCAAGGAATACACTCCGTACTACTATCACGTTTTTGTAAGGAGAATATTTTAAGCTACTTGAGGATAATAAAGGTGATTTACCTGGATTAAGTTTGGCATCCTTTGCCTCATTTTCTTTAAAACTTGTCTCCATGTCTTCCTTTATATTAAAATTTGTCTTTCACTCTTCCTTTTATATTTGAACTTGCACATTATACTTTCTCATATCCCATATCATTTTTTACTTCTAATGACTAATTCGAGTGAACTGTAATGACATGACCTTCACCATGTGATGATGTAGAGGAATGTTTCTAGCCACTTTCTTAGGAGTGGAAAATCCTTGATTTGACCTAGCTTCTACTATGATATGGTCTTCTTGTTTCAAATTCAAACTACCCTCATGCCCAAAAAAATTCCATCTCTTCCTCCATTTTCACTTTGTAGTATCTTGCCATGTACCCAATTTCATGATATTGGCAAAATCAGAATGCAATATTTTCAAAATTTGAATTCAATCCTCATTTTCACTTAATCCAATTTTGAATCTCAGAAAAAACTAGCCAATATCCATGAAACTTACAAATTAACCCTCTCGTTTTAAGAATCATTATATCATGCTCAATCATCTCATCCTTGATAATCACTTCTAGCATAGAATCTGCTACCTAGACTAGGTTTTCCATAGATTCTCTCTTCTTCTTATTGCTAGGTAGGGCATCCAAACTTCCAACTTGGCCATTCACACTTTCAGTAACACAAATGACTTTTTTTCATGTCACCTAAATTTTTCACACTCGCTACTGGCTACACTCACTCTTGGCTCATGCTTGCACTTGTTATTGATTGCACTCACTCTCATCTCGCGTTAGTACTCGCTACTCGTTGCACTCACTCCCGCTCGCACTTACTATGAACTAGCTCATGTTCGAATCGGTTGCACCTCCTCCCGATTCGTGTTCACACTCGCTATTGGCTGCACTTTCTCCCTTATAAATTACTCTTATATTCATCTTACATTTAAAAAATCTCTTTTCTTTTATTGAAATGTTTTTTTTATTAGGTGAAAGAAAGGGTTTTGAAAGATTCCCCATACCTTTTACAAACAAGAAGCAAAAGCTTCTAAAGAGAAACCAAAACAATACAAAGAAAGAACTACCCTGCTTAAAAATCCAAAAATATTACTAAAATACATGCATAACCCCTTATATAATTTTAATAAAATTTAAGTAATTTTTTAACTCAATTTTTAACAATTCATTAATCTTTAATTTATTCCATAATTGTTTGGTATGACCTTTTAATTTATTTCGTGGCACCAATTTTTCTTTGGATCTCAATCATATAATTTTAAAACATTTTGATATCAACCTTTTATAATTAATTTATCACCTTCTAATTTGTTTTATAACATGGTATATCAACCTTTATTCTTAATTGCAATTATTAGTCAACACAATAATTTGCTTTTAGCCCTACCTTTTAATCTAAATGATGTTTGTAAACCAGATGATATTGACCCGGTCTCTAGCGTAGATCTTAATTCAAGATGTTAATCTAACAAATTAAAAAAAAAAAAAAAAAAACTTTAGTCATATATTAATAGTTTACCAAAATCGTCTTTAAAATTAGTTGTCTACGGATAATACAGAAATACAGGTACATAAGCGTTTGCCATTGCCTTTGCCTTGATCAGATATAACATGTATGACATTTATTAGAATTTACATATATCACCACACCTGAGTTGAAGCCCGAGTAGTCTTAGAGGTATTAAAAAGAATAAATGTATTGCAATGATAAGAAGCCTTAATGACCCACACCGGGACTCGGCCCAGAGGAGAGCCTATTCTTAATAGGAGCCGCGTTGATATATGCGTGGCCGACTCCAGGACTTGAACCAGAAGGAAGTTTATTCTTCAATATGCTTGCCTTCCAACTAACCTTCACAGGTCCTGCATTAATATAAGCATGGCCTACACCCGGACTTGGACCAGATGGGAGTTTATTCTCCAATGTACTATTTTTCATACGAGGTCGCATGACTTCCATGTGACCCACATGACTTTTAATCTCATGGTAGTCTCCACTGATGAGATTGTGATCAGGGGAAGATTTAATATGACCCACTGGTTTTCGCTCTATGATTCGAGCTGCATGGGCAGATTTAATATGGAATGCTATTGCAATCAAAATAAGCAACAAGAGGGCTTGCTTCATTAGAGAATAACAACTCCTCCCCATTACAACAGTTTGTGAACAGTTTGTGAAGAGATCCAAAAATATAACGTAATGATAAATCAGATATATTGATCTCGTCTACAGAACAAAAGAGACCAAAAATCTGACAAACAATAATGGAAAATTGAAATACACAATGAACTTGAAGGTACTTGGCCAGCAGTGTAGGTATATTAATATATAGAGAAAGGAAGCAGCCATACTTTCTTAGATCCAGTATGGGATTCAATGTTCGGAGTTGACTGTACGCTATATTTTGAAACGAATGCCATGTTTTTTATATTCAAAACAGAAAATAAGGGTGTTATTACATGTTGCAGGTCCAAGGGGATAAAGTAAAAATTAAAAGTTCAAAATAGGACTTATTCTTTTCTATAGGCGTGATCAGCAAGGGTTGGAATTGGAACGGCTTTGGCATAGTCGCCTCTAAGGAGTTCCAAGAATGTCACTATACTTTGCATTACACATTTTTTATCTTCACTCTTTATCGTGATGAACCAACAAAAAACCACGTTACAAAATATTCATTTCTACGTCTTGACTATCTCTCAATCCAGGCAACCTTTAGTTTTTTTTTTTTTTTTTTTTTTGACGTTACGTTAAAAGTGTTCAAATGTTTTTTAATTTATTAAATTTGTGTCTTATTTCAAGATTGTCCAAGCATACGAGTTGTTTGAAAGCTTTCCATTCATTTGGAGTGATTGCCATATACGGCAGCTGTGGAAAGGCTGGTTAATTAGTTTAAACCGAAAGTTTTAGTGTTTTTTTTTATATTATCATTAAAAATAAACTCACTCACAAAAATAACACTGTACAAAAGTAATTGTATAATTAAAACAATCTCATAAATTAATTTAGTAACACGGGTTTCTTCGAAGAGTAACCTCCTTGAATATTTCATTAACTTAAAGATACTTTTTTATATAGCTTTATGTCTTTTAAAGAAAAGCTTTATACAACCCTAACCTTAAGCTCAAAAGTTGGTTTACATGCAAAATGTCACTCGAGCTAGAATCTTCTACAAACATTGGTTACATTCTTGATAAGATTACATGAAATGGTTCCACTTGTCTAGACACCTTACTTGCCACATACTATTACAAAAGTTTTACAAAATAACATTATAAGGGGGTCCCCATCTTGGAATTGGGTCATTACATAGTCGAATGAGAATTACAAAAATAACATTAGGATGGGGTCCTAACAAAGGTATACCAGAGTCGTTTTTCAATGGAGACCAACTCACGAGTTTGTCCCAAATGCATGCTTTGGTTTTTTGAACTCATTAACCTTTAACTATAATGAAAGGTTGACGAGAGATTCTATCCTCTCAAGCTACTAATCTTTATCTTTGTTAAGAGGGTAATTATAGCTAGGGACTGACTCGTTGAGCTTGTTTCATCACATATGCACAACACAAGCTTCTTAACCCCAAACCTCTCAACCCACTTAACTTTAGTCGAGTGAAGGGATGAACAAAGTAGAGGATCGATTCATTGGGCTTGTCCCAATACATGTACATCATTGGCCTCTCAACTATTGAAGCTTTGGTTGCAATAAAAGGGTGATGGGAGGGGAATAGAGGATAGACTTGTTGAGTCTGTCCAACAACACATACATACCATGGATCTCTCAACCACTAACCTATTGTTGTGGTCAGATGTGAGAGATTGAGAGATTAAGAAGGTGACTGAAGTAGAGGACCAACTTATCAAGTTTATCCCATCACACTTGCACATCTTGGATCTCTCACATATTGGGCCTCTTAAACTATTGAGATTTAAATGTGGCAAGAGGGTGACTAGAATGGAGCACTAATTATTTGAGTTTTTACAATCAATTATGCATATCCTAGGCCACTTATCCTTTTACCTATCAAATCATTAAGCTTTAGCTATTGTAAGAAGGTGACCAAAGTAGATAACCAACTTTTCAAACTTGTCCTACCACACATGCACACTCCAAATCTCTCAACCTTATAAGTTTTGGCTATATGGAGAAGGTGAATAGAGCAAGGGACTAACTTGTGGAGCTCATCCTACCATGCATGCACACCAAGGGGGATTAGAACCTAATAGGTTGAGAGGGTGGCTCAAGTTAGGGACTGATTTGTCAATATTTTACCATTACACATGCACACATTGGCCCTCTTAATGTGCTAAGATCTAAGTAAAGGACTAATTTTTCAAGCTTGTACCACTAAACATGCACATGCTGGGTCTCTCAACCTTTTGATCTTTAGCTCTAGTAATAGGGTGATCCAAGTGTGGTACTAATCCATTGAGCTTATTCCACCATATATTTAAACCCTATGTAGTGAGAGGGTGATTAAATTTGAGGACCGACTCATCAAACTTGTCTTACCACACATGCACAACATGGGGGATAAAGAGCTAGCAGTTGAGGATAACCCAAAAGAGGGATTAACTTTTAAAGTTTGTATCAATATGCATGCACACCCAATGCTTCTCAAATTAGTAAACCCTAAGTAGGGGATAGAATTTTCCAGTTTTTCCTACTACATAAACACTCTTAGCCTCTCAAACTATGCAACTTTACTACAATGGGAGTGTGATCTTAGTAGAGGATCAATTCATCAAATTTGTCCTACCATATATTTACACCCTACCCCCCCTACTTCCACTTTGCATGCATACCGTGGGCCTCTTAGCTTGTTGAGACCCAAGTAAAAGATTGACTTATTGAGCTTATCCCACTACATATGTACACCTAAGCATCTCAACCTAGTGAGCTATAATTAACTTGGATTACTTAACTTATGAATCTTTTCTTATTAGATATGTATGCCCTAGCCTCATAAATTGGTGAGTTATAATTATGATATAAATGTGAGCCTCTTATATTACTAATTTCTTTCTATAGATAGAGGTTGATCTAAGTGGGAAACCAACTCATCATGTTTATCCCACTATATATGTACACCCTAGCCTCTTAGTCAGTGATATTTAGCTATGATAAGAGGTGACTAAAATGAGGGAATTGATGTACAACTTGTCCCATCACACATACACAACTTAAACCTCCCACCACATGCACATATTTTACCTCTCAACATGTTGAGATTCAAACCTAAAATTTTAACTAAAAATAACTTGTCTTAAGTGATCAAGAGAATCCAAGAAATATAACTATTTTGAGGTAAAAGTGAGCAAACTAAACAATGTAGAGTGTTTTTATTTTAAATGAGGAAATTAGATAATGTAATTTCCATGTTATATATATTGAATTACATAATAAGAAAATACAAAGTAGGTTGACTCGTTCTATTAGGTAGAAATGCTAATGATTTTTACATAGCTCATTAAATTCCACCAAACATTTTTTATTTTTACTAATATCCATGACCTCCTCTTGTCAGAAATTTGAGTTGTTTTTTGTTGTTATTGATGTCACATTAATGTCCCAAGGAACACATTGAGTTTTGATGACAAAATCATTCATATTTCGGATAGCATGGATATATACAAGGTTTTTATGAGAACCAAGGCAGGAAAAATAAAAGGTTTTATTTAAAACTATGGATGACATATTTGAACTGGGTTTTTCTTGAAACTCAAGTTAGGCTTTCGTTTCATCGAAAAATGTGCCCCGGTGATGGAGATATTTGATTTTAAATATTTAGTTTAAATTTTAATTTTAAAATTAAAATTAAAATTATTGTCGACGTCATAAAGTTCATGCGCTATCAAAGGTAATTATTAAAATTTAAAAGCGCCGACGTTTATTATCTTACAAAAGAGATTGCATATATATATGCAAAGGGTTTTTTGTTTTAAATCCCCTAAGAAAGATTCAAAGAGAACATCTATTTGTAGGCATCGAATTTCCTCGACGTGATAGCGTGGTCCAACAGTGAGCTTAGGAGTGTTAAGGTTTTTGCTAGCGGATGTACATGTGTTCGATTTCCATCGGCTGCGAATTGTGAGGAGTAAGGAAGGAAATTCTTGGGCCACATTTTGACGTGAGCAAGAGGGCAGCGAGATAAGGGGAGAGTCTTCGCTCTCCATCTTATGCGAGTGAGTAGCTTGTGTGGTCTTTGGCACCACGGTTGAGGTGTTGTGTGGGTAGCGATGAGGGTTCGATTTCCTCTAGAGGCAAGTAAACATTTTATTAAAGCAGTTTTTATTATTGTTGGAGTTAATATTGATTTGGAAAAAATCTAAGTGAACATCAAAATTAGATCAATTATGGGGATAGATAAGGGTAACTCAATTAGTACTACTCTCCATCGATTTCCATAATTCAGGATTGACTCATTGTCAAAGTAATAAAGGTTGGTGAAATCTGCTAAGGTGGTTTTCTTATTAATTTTTAGGATGAAGTGCTTTAGGAATATATTGGTTAGTTTTTCAAAATTATATAATTTATGTCTCCAAGGCTCCTCCTACAAGGGATAGTAAAAAGGCACAAATCTGATGGGTTCTATCTCATTGATGAGATAACAAGTGTTGATGAATGTGCTCAAAGGATGTTGAGGATATTCTTTGACCTTAAACTTTTAAAATTTGGGCATTTTGAATATGGGAGGATAATGTAGCACTAGTACCAAGGGGTTTATGGGGTTGATGGGTTGACTCAAGGTTGTATTTTGATACCCCATACCTGTAACTTGTGATTTCAAGCTATTGAATTTGTTGGTCAACTGTTGGAATGCATCAAGAGTAATTTGAGGAGCTAAGTAGTGGGTGTCATGATGAGTCAAATGAGATATCTTTATGGGGGGATATGATTCATGTGAATATATATTATGGTGATGGTGATTAGGGTCAAAATATGGTGCTTGTGGAACTTGGTATCCCAAAGGTAGATATTGGTGGTGTTGATGAGAGTGATTATGGGTGTGTAAGGCATATGATGGTTGTTTTTGAATGTGGTTCTAATGATAGGTAGGTAACTGAAATGGAGGATAGAATTAAAAGTAAGAATGGAGGGGTTTTGTAGAGGTTGAATGATGCATGTGTTGGGTGGAGTGTGATTGGTATGGTTGAGAAGTGGGTTGATATAGATCAGGAGCGAAAAGGTACTAATGAGATGGTGGTTGATTAGGGTGTGAGTTATGAGACTACTTTATAGGCCACTAATGAGAGTTATGAGGGTGATAATAAATTGTGGTCACTATGGAAAAACAAGAGGTCCAATATGGCAATTGAGGAAAAATGATCCCTAAGTTGGGGGATGAGATGAAGGATGTGGGGTCTGAGGTGGTTGTTAAGGAATTTAGGTGGTCTAAGAAGATTTGATATGATAATATAGGCAATTATTAGGAAGTACTTGATGATAATTAAATTGAATAATATGTCCTAGGATTGTAGGATAGTGGGGGACTATCACGATCCATTTTGGAAAACCCTTCTACGTACAGGACTTATTTCCTAGGTTGGTATCACTCTATGAAGTCAATTAATATTAAATTGGGCATTAAATTGGTCAACTTATAGAGTAGATATTTACTTTTTAAATATGCTTAATTAATTTAATTACCTTCATTTTAGAAGGAAATCAGGTATTTTGTTTCTTTTATAAACTAGTCCAATTTTGATTGGATTAAATAGTAATAAAAAATACTTTATAGATTTGAAAAGATAAATAAATATAAATATTTCCCTCCACACGGCTACTTTGATATGGTGGATAATATTATGCTCTTATATCTATGGATTCCCTTATATATATATATATATATATATATATATATATATATATATATTAAAGGAAGCTTTAACTTGGGGTGAGAAAAAGAAGATAAAAAATATACAATAAATTATATATATATTTAGAAGCATATTTTCCGAAAGAAAGAAAAGGCGTCTTTTCTAAAAGAAAGAAAACAAAAATAATACAATAAATAAAATATATATTTGGAAACATCTTTCTTGTTCAAGAAGAAATTAAGCTATAAATTGGCCTTAATGTTGAGAAAAAGGGGGCTATGTGAATTTGGGAGAAGAAGATCAGGCTAGAGGAGAAAGAAGAGGGAAACACAAGGGAAGTATTCAGCTGCTAGAGAACTCCAGGCTAGATCTGTCCACTATAATCTCCTTTAACATTTGTTCAATATGAATTGATTCTATGCTACATGAATTGTTTATTTTCAGCTGATTAACCTTATTTCAATGCATGTTTGGAGTAAAGTATGGGCTTGAGTAGTCTATTATAGAAATTAACTGCTATAAACTGATTTGTGCCATTTTAAATTTTGGAACGTAATTTCCCCTTGGTCTTTGCTTCAATATTCCAATAAAGAGTAGGGATTCAATTTATCTCTCCTCGAGGTGTACAACTAGAATGTATTCTTATCCATGTCCATTCAAAGCTTTTAGATAATGGATGATATCACAGTATTGAAGAATGAATCTGAAAGCACGAGATTCTGGAAGAAAGAAATACTAATGTGACGCATTCAAAATCAAACAAACGCTTAAGTCCTAAGATGTGAAATGCATGAAATGAAAGAGACGAATTGAACGGAGATAAAAGAAAGTACAGAAAACACAGCCCTTTTTATTTAACTCTCGTAATATCGGTTACAAAGATGCCTCCTCCCTTTTCAGGGGCTAGGAGCGTTAAAAGAGTTTTGGTTACAATCATGACTTAGTGCTCCTCCTTCCGCGTGCCCACATTTGAAATGGGCGGGCCAAAGTGTTGCCGTCACTGGTGTTGATGAATCCTTGATCCTTGCTGCTCCTCCTGCGTTCAAAGAAACAACAAATCGTTAGTAGCACCTGTGACAAAATATGAAACGTTTGATCTTAAAAACCAATGGAGGATGCATGCATAAGATTAGCTAAACCAGTGAATAAAATGACTCCAAATAACCTGCAAGTTTGACAGAGACCAGAGAACATTACCAGAGGGCCACTGCCATCAAAACAGTCGAGGAAATGCCATTGATTCGAATTCGACTATAATTCGTCCCTGGGCAGGATGAATTCAACTGTAATTCGTCCCCGGGTAGGACGAATTCGCCTACGACAAAGCGCCGAAGTGATGCTGCCCAAATGTCGCGTCTCGGGATCTCCAAAAGACCTGCAAACATAGGGGTTAGCTAATTGGGGGCATTTTGGGATGACCCAGATGGTCGGATTTCCCCAATTTGACCTCCATCAACGGGAATTTGACGTCGCTACATGCAAGTTAGTGAGGACAACAAAAGCGACAATACATGATATGATTTGATCAAAACATTATGAAATCGAAATTATAAACTATCTAAACAGCATAAAATGGAATGGAATATAAACAAGTGACAAAAGAACAAATTAAAATGAAACTAAGAAGTGTGGGGCGCCCAGGTGGGCCGCCCACCGTTAGAACTTGATTTCGGCACCAATCCACTTGGGATGGGCCCAAAATCTCTTGTAATGGGTTGTCGGCGAATTGGTAGATCAATGTGGTCAAATGTCGGGTTTTGGGTCCGGATTCACACTTCCAATAGCCACCCAATAACCTCTCTTGCGAAAGAGATCAAGGATGTGGAAGAGGTGAATCAAAAGGGTAAAATGTGGTATTCAATTTGGCAGCACTTCGTTGCTTGAAAATGCCTCCAACTTGTCTCCTTTTGGGTGAGAAAGTTCACCATTTTATAGACCCAAGGGGTCTCTTTTGGAGGGGCATGCAGGGGTGCCATGTGGCGGCCATGCCTTCTCAAGAGGGAGGAGACTCCTCCCTGACTTGGGCTTCCATGACTGCCCTTGTGACAGTCCTCTAACGCCCACTCTGCCCACCTACACGCGCATGCAAGGCAGGAGGCATTAATTGACTGTCCTCGGCTGCCACTTGGCACAATTTTTCTTTTTGCCCATTAAACCTGGAATTCGTCCTGACCCAGAGCGAATTCAGAATTCGTCCCTGGATGAGACGGATCCCAATTTGAATTCGTCCCTAGGTGGGACGGATACTGAGCAAAGTGCCTGAATGTGCCAAATTGCCTTCTGACCTTCCAAAATTGCTACAAAAGTGGTTAGGACCACTGTTTAACCTCTGAGGGCTGCCCTAGGGGCTGTGTGTGTCAAAGCGATCAGTGTTTTGCAGTCACATAATCGGATTGGTGTTGTTTTGGTGTCTACAGATGCCCCTTTTTGGGATGCGTTGTGCATGGCACAACGTCGAGCAAAAATAGATAACCAAAGCACTAATGATTAGGGTTTCTTGGTAACCTAACCAACTTTTGATGCCCCAAGTATGGAAAGGGCATGCATTCTTGAATCCTTGCTTCGACGAGCTAAGGAATTTCATTTCAAGTATTAACCTATTTTGGTGAGGTGTGACTTGATCTTGGACATTGATCAGTCATGAATAGGCAAAGGGCGCAACCTTTTGTCCATAGGGGAACCTTGAGTTCATGATTCAGGGAATGCCAAGTGTTTGATCAATTTGTGATTATTGCTTGTTTACTGCCCCAAGCAGGAGCGTAATTGTCTTTGTCAATGATTCTTTGAATGCATGTCATTTTCCTTAATTGGGTGTGTGTTTGCTGATTGGTGACTAAGTGTGACTACCCCCTCAAGCGACGAATCGATGAGGGAATGACCTTCGTGAGAAAAGCGACGAGTCGCTTGACCCAAGATGACTTTTGCAAGGGTGCCCTTAGATGGTTTAGCATTTAAGCATGTGCAATTTTTTGACATTTAGACCTATTTTTGGTGGGTGGTAACCCTTTTTGCGATGCTTTTTGGAGCTGAAATTGGCAAAAATCCATCCTCCCGTGGAGCGGTCCGGCTAAAGTAGCCTTCTTAGGGAGTAGGATAGTGACAATTTGTGACCCCAACGTCGGTTTTGCATGCCCGGGATGTCAAGTGCAACAACACTCTCATCGGGCAAGTTTATTAGCTGTTTTTATGCATTTTTGTTCAATTTTTGATGTTTTTTGAAATTTTTGGCCTGAATTCGTCCCAGGGTGGGACGAATACCAGCTTAGAATTCGTCCCAAGGTGGGACGAGTGCTAACCAGAGCGCTCATCCCAGGGGAAGATGAATTTAAGCTCAAAAGGCCTATTTAAAGGCCAAATCTAGGGTTTGGGCTCATTTGCATCTGATTTTTCTTGCGATTTGGAGCTCTGGGGAGAAGGAGGTTAATTCTGCGAAGCGAAGCGCTGCCGAATTTCTCCTGACATCATGAGTGCACAAACCGGGTCGAGCGGCGGAGCCGAAGCGAGACCAGTAAGTGCTCCCTAGAATTATTACTTTTGTTTTAAAACTGCAAGTGTTTTGTTTAATTATTTTTGTGATGATGTTTTTCAAAATTTTAAAACTTAAACCCTGAAACTAAGCTGAAGACAACTAAGACTTAGTGTACAACTAAACGTAGCGCAAAACCTAGGGAGAGAATTTTTATTTTCCTTATAGCTAAACCCTAGGATAAACGGAACATAAAACCCTAAGACTTAATATTTGTTGTTTTTTGAATTTTTGTTCTGTTTTTAAATTAATCAGTTAGGATTAGAAACCCTAAGACTGAAAAATTAATTTTTTAAATTTTGTTTCATTTTATTTTCTGGAATTTATCAGTTAGGATTAGGAACCCTAGAACTGAAAAATTATTATTTTTTTTTGTTTGAATTTTGAATTTTTGTTTTTAAATTAATCAGTTAGGATTAGAAACCCTAGAACTAAAAATTAATTTTTGAATTTTTATGTTTGTTTTTTTTGTTGTACATTGGTAGGCAATGTTGTATATTTATGTTATTGTTGTACAGTTCTTTTCCATGATTTTAATGTTTTTGAATTGTTTTCTTTTGCAGGTTGTTAGGAGTCGGTACCGTGTACCCACTGCTTTCATTGAAGCGTGGGGGCGCTGACTAAGGCTGACTGGGAGTGGCTTGATGCCCTTGGGCTCAAGCAGGTGGCTCGACTGGAGCCAGTGGTCATGGATCAGGCCTATTTGATGGCCTTGATCAATCTTTGGGATCCGTGGACCAACACCTTCCATCTCCCAACAGGGGAGATGACTGTTACCTTGGAGGATATCTATCGGCTTCTACGGATTTCGATAGATGGACTGCCGATCAGGACATCGCCGCGTGATCAGCGGACAGCTGTATTGACGAGATGCTTCGGGCATGGGGAGGAGCTGGGTGTGGAGGATCCACTGGAGAGGGCAGAGGGCGACTGCCAGATTGGCGGGATTTTGGTCCGCTGGTGGCTGGAGAGGGGGGTGTTGGGCGTGAGGCACGCATTCCTTATGGGCCTCATGTCCAACATGTTGTTACCTGACTCGTCAGGCACGAGGTTCCCATGGAACCTGCTGGATTTGGTTTGGCAGTTGGTAGAGTGCCCGACAGAGGCACCGCTTATTATGAGATGGGGACAGACACTATTGGCACAGCTCTATGGGGAGTTGTATGAGGTCCGCTGTCGGCAGCGGAAGGGGATTAGTTGTAGCTACTTGTTGCAGTGCTGGGCTTGGCAGCACATAGCAGTGGAGAGGCCAATCGGGTTACCATGGATGACTCGGGCGGAGATGGAGGATAGGGAGATAGGTTATGCAGTTCTATGGTGGCGGTCCGGGGAGCAGGGGCAGAGTCGACGGTGGGCAGGTGTCGTAGGGCACTATGCCGATACCTTCTCTCGGCTTACTCTAGGGGAGGTGGTTTGGCGCCCTTATCGGGATCTGTCCAGCTTGGCCGGAGGCTGGAGAGTGGCTCCGATGGGTACGTAGAGAGCGGTGGCTGATTGGGCGGCACGGGACCGAGCATGAGTTCTTCTCGTACAGCCGGGTGACCCGATAGTTTGGGGTGCGCCAGGGGTTGCTTGGTGAGCCCGTGGTCTATCGACGTCGGGGGGATGAGAGGACTCTAGACCGACCGGTCATCGTGCCACTAGGCGAGGATTCAGACGTGATGATCGACGTCCCGGACATGGATGACGTTGGGACTACCGCTGAGTATGACTCATGGTGGGTACTACGGTGATGGCGAGGAGAGGGGCCATTGGGAGGCACGAGGGCAGCTACCACGGGTGGGGAGGGTGCCGAGGCACCAGGTGATGACTGGGGAGCTCCGTTGGAGGATGCGGAGATGGTAGAGGTGGATGGTATGGATGCGGATCTTGGGGCTCCGGATCAGCCGGAGATGCAGGACATCACGGAGCAGTGGGAGCCAGAGTAGGTTGCTGTTCCAGAGATGCCCATGCCTCGGGCAGATGCGGCGGATGTGGATGTAGGGTTACGTGCTGAGATTGCATGGTTGGAGGGGTTGCTACGAAGGCACGATGAGGAGTTGGGGGAAGCTCTACAGGAGAGGGATCTCCTGCGGATGCAGCTGGTGGAGCGAGAGAATGCATTAGCTGCTTCTCATCGATGGGATGGGGGTACTGATGCGGCACGAGAGAGGGATCTCTTACGGACGCAGCTGGTAGAGAGGGATAGGGCTTTGGCGTGGTGCGAGGAGAACTTGGCGACGTATCGCCAGTGAGAGATGGAGTCGTTGCGGTAGCGGTTAGAGCTGGAGGCAGAGATTAGCCGCCTTGGTGGGCGGGTCCCTACATTCAACATAGGCGGATCGTCGCGCCGCTCGAGAGGGAGTGAGACTGAGCAGTCAGCATCCTCTCGATGCAGGCGACTAGATGAGGGGGGGCGAGTAGGCATGATGCGGGGGCTAGCAGAGCCTGAGGGGTCCCATAGGACCCACACCACGGGGGTAGTTCTCGTCGCACCGATCCTGCGTGATCATGGTGGCCGATGCCCTAGGCTTGGGGGTTTTTGAGCTTTTGGATTGTGCGGGGTCAGATGACCGGTTATTGTAGCCTACGGGCATTTTTGATGATATATACAGATGACTTTATTTTGTTTATGCGAGTGATGATTTGATTTTATGCCTGATGAGTGATGAGTATGGATGTATGCATGTTAATTTATTTTGATGGATGCATATGTTATGATGAATGCAAATGTTTTTGATGTATATGTGATATGCAAAATGTAATGGATGAATTGAATTTGTGTTGTTTGGTTAGGGCACCATAGACTGTTTAGGACTTTGTGATTTTGTTGTTAGGCGATTGCTGTGGTAAATGACTTTGCATGTATACATGTGGTTTTTTTTTTTTTTTTTTTGATGGTATTGCAAGGATGAAAAGTAGCGCAGTTGGTTTAGAAATGTAGCTAAGGTTTTCTGAGACTCAGACGGTTTTAACTCACTAGCCACGACTGTACTTTATCTTACAAGACTTTTGAACAAGGTATGAATCGGACTTGTCTTTGACCAAGCTATTTCACATCCCTGTGTGTGCAATTGAGTTCATTTATGTGGTATTTGTCAGGATACCGCCGATGCCAGATAGGCTGTCAACCAAACCTGTATCGAGGATCACCTAATTAGCTCCACTAACTCCTTTATTGTATTTAGTTAGATTAATCTGCGGTGCTATCTAGGATACCATAAGCTAGCTCATCCACATGCAAACATTGATCCGTACACAAGTTAATGTGACAGATATATCATCATGCGGGAAGTTTACCGCCGAGTGACCGATAGGCTATCAACCAAACCGGTACTGAGGCTTGCCTCATGACCTGTCGAAATGCTGAGAGTTCCAGGGATTCAAGTTCGACTCCCTTCTTTTCTTCTATTGTATTGGGATACTTGCTCGTTGGTAGTGATAAAAATCACTATTTATTTTTATATATTTTTCTTTTGAGCAAGGGATTTGGATTCGAGTGATAAGAATCACTATTGTATGTGCTTTTTGATGTATGCACTCTGGGATATCAAATTTTGGTGTTTTGACTTTTGCAAATTTTTGATGTTTTGCAACTATTGAGAACTTGGGATTCTTGGGGAATTGGGTAGGGAAGATGCTTGTCCTTTTGCCAACTCTCAGCATTCTTTGGGTCATTTGCATAGGGGGATGAGCAAGATAACCATTTCGCTTATGGTGACCTGGATTACTGTGCAGGTTTCATCTTTCGTTCACACAACTTGGGAATTTTTATGTGTTTTAATTTGTGTTGGGATGCTACGTAACAAGGTGTGATCCAAGTAGAACTCTACCTTCGTAAAATCTGTCTGACTTGGTACAGTACGTGGCTAGAAAGCAAAATTACGACTGAAAGATGAAAACTCTTGATACATTCGAAGACAACTGACTTTAGTGTGGTAAAAAGCAGTAAATGGCGTGTTTTTGTTGTTTTTTGGATTGCTTATAAAATGGAAAAATGTGGAACAAGATGGACTAGCAGAGCAATTACAACCTATGGTGCCTTTGACCTGTACGACCACAAATATGCAATGTATGGATGCGATGCTTAATGCAGCTATATATTTTTGTATTTTTGATGGATTGATTTTTGTGAATATGAAGATGAGATGTGAGAAGAGCTTTTTATTGATGAATTTGAGCATGCCTGGAAATGAGATGCAAATTTTTGTTGTTTTTGATGATTTTTGGATTTTTTTATTTTTGACCAAGCGATTGTGGGAATCCTTGGAGCATTTTGGGGTTGACCAAGCGATTGCAGGAATCCTTGGAGCATTTTTGGGATTGACCAAGCGATTGTAGGAATCCTTGGAGCATTTTTGGGATTGACCAAGCGATTGAGATAATCCTTGGAGCATTTTTGGGATTGACCAAGCGATTTAGGAATCCTTGGAGCATTTTTGGGATTGACCAAGCGATTTAGGAATCCTTGGAGCATTTTTGGATTGACCAAGCGATTGTAGGAATCCTTGGAGCATTTTTAAAAAAATAAAAAAAAACCCTTTGGGATTGACCAAGCGATTGTAGGAATCCTTGGAGCATTTTTGGGATTGACCAAGCGATTGTAGGAATCCTTGGAGCATTTTTGGGATTGACCAAGCGATTATATGAATCCTTGGAGCATTTTTGGGATTGACCAAGCGATTATATGAATCCTTGGAGCATTTTTGGGTATGGCTCTCTCAGATGTGGAATGGTCACAAATGACTGATATTCAAGGGTTCTGTTTCCTTGATTTCATCAAGAGAAGCTAGCCGGTATGTCCCGGGTCCTATTTTGCTATCAATGACATATGGACCTATCCAATTTGCCATGAATTTGTCCCTTAGGTGGGATGACAAACTAGAGTTCTGTTGGTTTTCCTTCAAAACCAAATCACCAACCCGAAAGTCCCTCAGGTGAACTTTCATGTTGTAAGCTTTCTTAAGTCGCTCTTGATAGATACGTAAATGCTCGAGAGCATTAACGCGTCGTTCGTCAAGCAACGTAAGCTGGTCTAATCGGGCTTGCCACGCAGCGTCATCATCGATGAACTCTTGCATTGATATGCGTAGGGAAGGAATTTCCAACTCGAGAGGCATGACTGCCTCGGAGCCATACACGAGCGAAAATGGAGTGGCCCCAGTGGGCGTCCGAATGCTAGTGCGATAAGCCCATAGGGCAAGTGGGATTTGGATGTGCCAATCCTTATGACTATCTATGACCATATTTTTAAGGATGGCAACTAGCATTTTGTTTGACGCCTCCGCTTGCCCATTCGCCTACGGATAATAGGGTGTCAAAAAACTATGCTGAATTTTGTACTTTGTGGTCAAAGCACGCACGTCTTTGTTCTTGAATGGTGTCCCATTATCCGAGACTATTTTGGATGGAATACCAAAATGACATATGATGTTATGCAAAATGAACTCCACAATGCGGGGTCCTCGTCGTAGAGGTAAGCGAAACTGCTTCCACCCACTTGGTAAAATACTCCGTGGCTCGACGACGCAGGGGAGATCTTTCCAATTAGATCGAAGCCCCACTACGAAAATGGCCAAGCCGACTGGACTGTCTGCAAGGCTTGGGAAGGTACATGCGTCAAATTGGCATGGTGTTGACACTTCATGCACTTCCTGACATATGCGCAACAATCTCGCTCTAAAGATGGCCAATAATAGCCCATGCGAAGAATGCGCTTTGCGATGGCCATACCACTGAAGTGGCCACCACATGTACCATCGTGCGCTTGGGCGACTGCCCAAGTGGACTCTTGTTGGTCCAAGCAATGAAGGAGGATTCCTTCATAGCTGCGATGGTACAAAATGTCTCCTATCAAGACATACTTAGCCGCTTTCTGCTTGAATGCTCATTTTGCGGCATGTGTCAATCCAAGCGGGAGATTACCTAACTTGAGGTAGTCTCTAATGGGTAAATACCAGTCCTGTTGATCAGAAACCTCGATAGTATGAACAACCAATCCCTCTTGAAGTTCATCCCTAGCAAACGTTGAGTGGGATAGAACTTGTAAGAATAGCATTGTGTTGCTATTAATGGGAGTAGGGGAAAACAAGGACCCCCAGTTGGCATGTTTCAGATGATCATGGATTCGAGAGAACTTATCCGAGGATGGTTCAATCTGGATCATGTGGATTCCTGGCGTCAAGTCAGAGCTTGCACGCTCCATCACGGATTGCGATAGGGTTTTGACTTGAATGGTTGTCATATCACCGAAAAGGTCTTGCGGGATTAGTGACCCCAAGGAGGCCATTGTGTCCGCAAAATGATTCGATGATCGAGGGAGTGCCTCGATGTCATACCACTCAAGTTTTGCCAGGAATTTGTCCACAAGGGCTTTATAAGCCTACAGAACTGGGCATTTGCATTGGAATACCCCTTTGACTTGATTGACAATTAACAGCGAATCACCAAAGATGTTCAGTCATTTGATGTTCATGGTGATTGTTGTCTGAAGACCTATGAGCAAGGCTTCATACTCTGCATTATTGTTGGTGCATGGGAAATTTAATTTAAATGATAGGGGCATTGGAGCACCCTACGGTGTGAAGAATACTATTCCCATGCCACCACCTTGCTCACATTTAGAACCATCAAAAAATAGGGTTATGTCGACCTGTGACTCAGGCTCATCAGAATCTGGCGATTCTGAGACATGGAAGACCCCATCATCGGGTAGTTCTATGACTAGAGGCTGATCATCTTCAAGAGGAGCCTCTGCTAGTTGATCGGCTATGACCTGTCCTTTGATAGATTTTTGTCCGATAAACTCTATGTCAAATTCTGTCAACAACATGATCCATTTCGCCGTGCGACTACTATGATAAGTATGACTCATCATGTATCGCAATGGATTCTCCTTAGACACAACATACGTAGTGTTGCTCAGCATGTAGTGGCATAGCTTTTTGGTAGCAAACACCACTCCCAAGAGAGTTTCTCGACGTATGCATAGTTAAGTTCATAACTGACCAGGGTGCGGCTAAGATAGTAAGTAGCCTATTCTTTGTGAAGTTCATTCTTCTGGGCCAGCATGGCGCCCAGTGCCACCTCAGTAGCTGAGATGTATAAGTAGAATGACACTCCTGGTCTAGGTGGTGCCAATACTGGCGGTGAAGCCAAGTATTGTTTGATGTCATCAAAGGCTGACTGGCACTCGTCATCCCAGTGAAATGCAACCCCCTTGTGCAATAATTTGTTCATGGGTCGACACTTGTCAGATAATTGCGCTATGAAGCATTTGATTGACGTGACCTTTCCCTGCAGACTTTTGAGCTGCTTAATGGTAGTTGGGGGAACCATTTCAAGGATTGCCTTGACTTTCTTTGGGTCCACCTCGATACCTCGCTTTGAGACTATGAAACCCAAGAGTTTTCTAGATGTGATGCCAAATACGCACTTCTTGGGATTCAGTCTGACTTTATGCTCCATGAGGCGATCGAGGATCTTGCTTAAGTCATCGAGATGATCTGAGCGCAAAAGAGACTTGGCTAACAAATCATCCATGTAATCTTCCAAAGTTTTATGCATGTAATCATGGAAGATGTACGTCATGGCACGTTGGTAGGTGGCGTTGACATTTTTAAGGCCAAAAGGCATGACCTTATAACAAAATGTCCCCCAAGGCATTGTGAACGCCATTTTTAGTTGATCCTCGAGATTGATACGAATCTGATTGTATCCCGAGAAACCATCCATGAGGGATAGCATTTCGTGACCTGCTGTAGCGTCTACCAACGCGTCGATGCTTGGCAAGGGGAAATCATCCTTAGGACTCGCTTTGTTTAGATCTCAAAAATTAGTGCATATGCGAATCCTCCCATCGAGCTTTTTGATGGGCACCATGTTGGACAACCATGGCGGATAATCCATGCAGATGACAAACTGTGCATCCAACAACTTTTGCAATTCATCTTTGACCATCAAGGCCACTTTTGGGTGCATCTTACGTAGTTTTTGCTTAACTGGCTTGATTGTCGGATCAAGCGTCAGATTATGCATGACTAGCTACGGATCTAGCCCCGGCATGTCTCTGTATGACCATGCAAAAACCTCCTTCTTCTCTTTGAGAAGGGCAATGTAGTCGGCTTGCTCTTCAGGGGATAAGCTTACCCCTAACTTGATAATCTATGGATTCATTGGATCTAAGCCGATGTCTACGTCAGTCATCTCCTCGATCGACATGTGGGATCCGTCCTCCAACTGATGTGGAGTTGGGATCAAATGGATATCATTAGTCGAGTTTAAATCTACGTTGGGAACCTCGGGTTCCTCTTCAGCTTGAAAGATATCCTGAGTTGTCCCTGGGGTAAAATGAGGCATTTTATCGAAAGGCCAGTACTATGATGGGGATGGAGGTGAATTGACGTGATCCCAGTCGATGGCATCTATGTCTAGATGCAAGGACCGTGCTGGATCGACCGGATTGTGGATGGGTGCGGTCAAGTCAATGGAGATCATGTGGATGAAATGAACTTGGTCTCCATTACCATGGGTGTGATGACTCAAACATTCTGGATGTTCTCTATGTTCTGGATCTGGTTCTGTAGGTACTGGCATGAATGGATCGGCCCTATGTGCTGATAGGAAGACAGGGTCTTCCCTCGGCACTGATGTCATTATAGGGTCTCGGGGTGGACGGTGCTCATCATAAACTTGGAGCCATGGATCCAACACTTGGTCCCACCCTGCTGGGTCTACGTACCACTCATGCCCTGGCAGTATGCCCATCTATGCAAATAAGTCATCAATCTCCAAGGGACGTCGTTGTTGCAGTTGTTGCCTTTGTTGCATTTGTCGCATGTGGTTGAGATAGGCCATCTCAGTTTCATCTTTCGAATCGCTGTCGGAGATCCAAAAATGTTCATTTTCTTCAACAACTGCTTGCGAGATTAAGGGCTCACCTTGTTCTAGCAAATTAATCTGGTCCCATTGTTGTTGGTCCATGCTCCGTGGGGGGACCTGATTCTCTTGACACAGCACTGGCTCGATTGGAGCCTCTAGAGGGAACAGATTTAAAAAGATCTCTTGCCAGTTATTCATGGGAACCTCCTATGAGTGATCACTATCGGATCCGAAGGGAACATATGACACTGGTTCATGTTCTGCTTCATCCTTCGAAGATCCTTCTAGACACTGTTTATGCTCTCCTTGAAAGTGAGTTCCCAAACTTTCACCTCTCTCTAGCAAAGGAGAAGGATTACTGATGTTACCAAGGGTGGTTGTTGACCATGGGAGGTAATCTCCCAATGTATATGTTGTGTTTGGGTTGGCATAAGGATCTGATGCCAATCCACCCTTGTTGCCTATTCCTAGGCCTTGCATGTTTTCCACCAAGATGTCTAAGGGCAGGGGGTGGTTGAACCCTACTCCCGACTTGTCATAAGGCATTTGGTATCTTGGCTGGCAAAGGACACGCACTCCTTGCTCATACCTGCCTAGCCCGTATCCATGCCAATTGCATTGGCCAAGATATTTTAGAGCAAAGTTTGGGTTAGACAGATAGTTGACATCTCCTGCAAAAGGCTCTTTGTCCTCGTCCTTTTGCATGCATGGCTCAACACCATGGTCAAGGCCCCCATACACAAAATTGGTCTGGTTCGGTGGGTAGCCTAAAGGAACAACTATCCCGATGGGGAGGCGAGGTCTCCCCATGTCTTGCACTGACTCTAGCATGGGCGTTGCTACAACATTCCGCACTAGATACTCCCCCAGGCCCATGCTGGCCATTTCAACAGTAATTGTTGGTGATTGAGAGGGAGGGAACGGAAGCCCTTCTGGAGTCCATTCCATGTTGGGTGGACTAGGAGCCTCAGCTTCCATTGTGCTAGGTATCTCTTCTGTTGAGATGGTTGATATTGTTGGCAGCGCCTCTTCTAGGGGTTGAGCCTCTTCCAGGATTTGTTTCCCTTTGTCCTTCTATTTAGCCATGATAGGTGGCATTGGTAGTGAAGGAGTGGATGATGAAGATGCACCTGGCTGGGGTTTTGATGGATTAGTCACCAGTGGTGCTCATGGCATCGGACCCTGTCTAGATGGATTTAACTGGAAATCCAAGTGCGTCGATGGGAGGGTCGATTGCGGCATCAACTGCATCGCATTGCAATATTTGAAGGGTTCTAAGTCCGTCGGGACTACATGTACTTCTCCTTCAAATGCATACTTCAAACATTGGTGAGCTATCGAAGGGACACACTTCATGTCCCTGATCCATGGTCACCCTAGCAATATGTTGTATGCCATCTCGCCTTCCAAAATATGGCACAATGTAGGTATCATCTTTTGTCCTACCTGAACGGGTAGAACAATTGTGCCAACTATCGAGCATATCGCATCATTGAATGCTCGTAGTGTGTAAGTGGAAGCGGTGATGTGAGAGGCTGGCAGCTTCAGATGTTTCAATGTTACTGTAGTAATGATGTTACTAGACGAGCCAGTGTCTACCAACACCCTCTTATACGGGATCCCGTTGACCCGTACGATAACGTGCAGGGGTGGATCTGCCATGTCATCAGATACTGATTTAACTTCATCTTCTCGAAAGGTAATGACTGGCTCCGTGCATCATTTTACATGTCCCACAAAATTATTGAAAGAATTCGCTTCATGGGGCTGCAACTCGATGGCTTTCAAAATCTCCATGAGAGCTTCCCGATGGGGCGCTGATTGTTGTATGAGCTCATATATGGAGAGCCTAGCCGACGTGGTCCGCAAACTCTACGTGAGTTTGGTCCGTATCGTGACCTCGGGTCTAGGCGGAGGTAACTGCACAGGGTGTTGTTGAGGTTGCGACGTTGCTGGAACTTCTCTTGTGGCTGCCTCGGGGGCAACTCCTGGGTATTTCTTGTTCCTGGTCACTATGCTGATCATTCCCACATACCCTTGCATGGGGAAATTCTGTCGCACCTCATTGACCTGAAGGGGTTTTGCTTGTGCCTCATGGGCAGGCAAGGGATCCTTGAAGACCCCCATCTGCTGGTTATTTGGCGCTATGGGGTTGTCCACCGCCAATGTTTTATTATCAATCAAGTCTTGTATCAATCCTTTGAATTTCTAGCATGCATTCAGGTCATGTCCCCTTCGCCTGTGGAACCTACAATATAAATCCTCTCTGTATCCCTTAGGCTTGGGAGCGTTAGGATCTATGGTTTGGATCTCTGGAAGGGTGATTAAATTTGCCGCTGACAAGCGGTCAAATAGGGAGTCCCTAGACTCCGTATAAGGGGTGTATTGTCGCTTAGGGCGACGCTGCTGATTTTGCTCCTATTTTTTATTTTCTCTTTCATAATTATTAGGAGGCACTGCCTGATAATTAGCCTTTTGAGGCTGTATTTCTTGTGTAGGCTTAGGAACATTTATCGCAACTTGATTAACCGCAGCGGGTTTTGGTTGCGTAGTCCCTGTCTTTGTATTTTTGTTCCACTCTTTCTTTTTAGGTTTGGCAATTTTGCCATCCTATATTTTGATCTCTTCGATAACTCTGGCTTGCGCCAGAGCTTCTTCTAAGGTGGCGTATTGCTGCAGCTGCAATAGCCCAGAGATTGATCTCAGACAACTTCATGAAAACATTTGTGTGAGGTCGGACATAGGGGGAAGGTAGGGTAGCTTAGAAAGTAGAGCCCTCCATCGATTCCCGTAGGCCGCCATTGTCTCCTCCTCATATTGCCTGAGGCTGGCCAGGTCACTCAGTGATGCCTTCTTCTTGGTGTTGAAGGTGAAACGTTCAAGGAACGCATCCACTAATTGATCCAAATTATTGATGTTGTGCTTTGGCAATTGGGTGAACCAATCCGAGGTAGGGCCTACGAATGTGGTTATGAATGTCCTTAGCAATAATGCATCATTATCCTGAATGCCAAAGCATTGGCTCAGGAATCTTGTCACATGCTCTTGAGCATCCTCTTCACCCTTAAAGATTGCCAATTGAGGCAACTTGAAATGTTCGGGGTAAGAAGGTGTGGGCACTGATGGATGCACCGGATGACTGCGGAGTTGGCGTAACATGGGCTTTTGGGGCCCAGAAGCTTTGGTTTCCATAGACTCCAAATGCTCTAATAGCGCTTTGTATGCATCGGAAGATTTAATTTCTTCCTCTTTTGTTTGCTCCCATTGTGAGTTATGGGAGACTGGAGGCCTATGGAGGGGTGGCCGGATAGCACCCCCTCCGCCTTGATAGGGCATTTCGGCCCGCTCTACTTCTGGTTCATACTCCTCGTAAACTTCCTGAGGAGTCTCTAGGCGAGACCTCTGACCCTGAGTGGGTCTCCGCGGAGGGTACCCATCATTGTTTCGGGGAGTGGCCTCCCTCTCAGGTCTATGGGGTCTCGGAGGCAAAGCTTGACGAGGTCGCAGAGACCTATCCTGCACCAAGGGATTATGCCTCTCAAATGGTTCCACTTTTTGGGTGCGAGGGGTTGGCACCCTCTTAGGTAAGTTATAAAGTAGCTCGTCTGCTTCGCGCTGAATGCGCTCTTTGTTAAGGCGGTATAAGCGCTCTAACTGCTGATGATCTTGCTCAAGCCGCGTGATCTGGGCTTGGCGGGTGGCATGTCTGGCGACTGCCAGGTCAATTTGGTCTGCCATCTTGGGCTTAGGAGGCTTGAATGTTTCTCCTATGTATTTTCCTCGGTCTTGATGATCCGAGATTTCAATGGGTCGCTTCCCTCTGTCGAGGTTGGCGGCATTTACCTGAGGCTCTGGCCTCGATGTGTGACCATGGTATCTAGCAGGTGCGGAAGCGCAAGGCTCCCATGCTGTATATTGCTCTCGAGGAATGTGATGGTCTTCCTCGTACTCCCTTTCATGGGTGTGAAAGGGGCGGGCGGAGTTAGCTCGCCCTGTGTGGAGAGCCCTGCGCTCTGGGTTTTGTCTGTCGGTTCTAACAATGATGGGAGGCAAAGGAGAGATGCCATAGTCACGTTGTCTCTCCTCATGGGCACTGTGCCTCTCTAGCGCTTCGTTGCATGGTGGCCACTCATATCTAGCCTCTAAAGGCGGTCTTCTATTTACGTTGAGTGCCACATGTAAAGCTTCTTCCCGAAAGGGGCTGTGCTGAATGGGCGTGTCCCCCAGAGGGGTGTCCCTATAATTCCACCTTGACATGGAATGATGTGGACTCTCTTGTGGTCCAGACCGCCAAGGCGGTATGGCCAAGTCCTCAGGGCTAAAGCGAAGGTGACTTGTGCCCGCTCTTTGTACACTTTCCATAGCTTCTGCCCTTGATTGGGCTTGGCTACGGGTGCACACCATTGTGGTGCTCTTCTACAAGCTAAGCAGATTTTTATCTTTTTGTTTATGATTTTTTTTTTTTTTGTTACACTAAGCAGAAATGAACACACACATACACAAACGGTGATTATCTCTTTTAAAGATTAATGGTGTGTCCTAGACTGGTTTTAGTGCATTTTGATGATTTTGTTTTGTTTTTGAAAGTTTTGAAGAATGTTTAAATGCATAATGAAGGCTCATATGACTCCCATAAATGGTCGCCCCTTCAATATACCATTGCCCGGCCGATATACCAACCTCTCTATATACCCGCCCTTACGAGAGGGAAACTATAGGTACGTGAGAGCAGATGGTACGTGGTACATAGGCGGTACGGAAGGGGGATTGTCCTGTTAATGACACCTACCATAGAAGACTTATCCTCGCGCATTGGGAATCACCCCAACGACACTCGGTCAGCTTTCGTCAGGATTTACGCCTAACAACTGTGACAATCGGGGTAAATGGATGCAAAAATCAAGCCAAGGTGGTGATGAACCCACCGTTGGTCTTGATCAAGGGCTGGGGTCTTACGACCAGCTCCTTGGTTTAAAAATGCCACGTGATGTGTGTGTGGTTCTTTTTATTAAAAATTAAAACAGAGTGAAGCAACTACTTTCCTTAAGAAGGCAAAATTGATAGAAAATAGAAACAAAAAAAGCAGAAAATGACAGGAACAGTTTAGGACCCTTACCTTTTCTCTGCCTAAACTTGTTGTTTCTGATCCTCGGCCCTAAAAATGCACAGACAAAAATTTGTCCCTATGTGAGACGAATTCCATAACAGAATTCGTCCCTATCTGAGACGAATTAGAATTCGTCTCAGGGTCAGATGAATTACAATAAGGTATTCGCCACGAGCAAAGACGAATAACAGATCGAGCTCAAACAATGGTACTGATAGGACCAAAACACAAATTTTTGATCAGTTTCTTGATCTTAAAAAACTAGGGGACAGAGTCCCACCGTGATCGCCACTGAAAGCACGAGATTCCGGAAGAAAGAAATACTAATGTGATGCATTCAAAATCAAACAAACGCTTAAGTCCTAAGATGTGAAATGCATGAAATGAAAGAGACGAATTGAACGGAGATAAAAGAAAGTACAGAAAGCACAACCCTTTTTATTTAACTCTCGTAATATCGGTTACAAAGATGCCTCCTCCCTTTTCAGGGGCTAGGAGCGTTAAAAGAGTTTTGGTTACAATCATGACTTAGTGATCCTCCTTCCGCGTGCCCACATTTGAAATGGGCGGGCCAAAGTGTTGCCACCGCTGGTGTTGATGAATCCTTGATCCTTGCTGCTCCTCCTGCATTCAAAGAAACAAAAAATTGTTAGTAGCACCTATGACAAAATATGAAACGTTTGATCTTAAAAACCAATGGAGGATGCATGCATAAGATTAGCTAAACCAATGAATAAAATGACTCCAAGTAACCTGCAATTTTGACAGAGACCAGAGAACATTACCAGAGGGCCACTGCCATCAAAACAGTCGAGGAAATGCCACCGATTCGAATTCGACTGTAATTCATCCCTGGTCAGGACGAATTCAACTGTAATTCATCCCCGGGTAGGACGAATTCGCCTGCGACAAAGCGCCGAAGTGATGCTGCCCAAATGTCGCATCTCGGGATCTCCAAAAGACCTACAAACATAGGGGTTAGCTAATTGGGGGCATTTTGGGATGACCCAGATGGTCGGATTTCCCCAATTTGACCTCCATCAATGGGAATTTGACGTCGCTACCTGCAAGTTAGTGAGGACAACAAAAGCGACAAAACATGATATGATTTGATCAAAACCTTCTGAAATCAAAATTATAAACTATCTAAACAGCATAAAATGGAATGGAATATAAACAAGTGACAAAAGAACAAATTAAAATGAAACTAAGAAGTGCGGGGCGCCCGGGCGGGCCGCCCACCGTTAGAACTTGATTTCGGCACCAATCCACTTGGGATGGGCCCAAAATCTCTTGTAATGGGTTGTCGGCGAATTGGTAGATCAATGTGGTCAAATGTCGGGTTTTGGGTCCGGATTCACACTTCCAATAGCCACCCAATAACCTCTCTTGCGAAAGAGATCAAGGATGTGGAAGAGGTGAATCAAAAGGGTAAAATGTGGTATTCAATTTGGCAGCACTTCGTTGCTTGAAAATGCCTCCAACTTGTCTTCTTTTGGGTGGGAAAGTCCACCATTTTATAGACCCAAGGGGTCTCTTTTGGAGGGGCATGCAGGGGTGCCATGTGGCGGCCATGCCTTCTCAAGAGGGAGGAGACTCCTCCATGACTTGGGCTTCCATGACTGCCCTTGTGACAGTCCTCTAACGCCCACTCTGCCCACCTACACGCGCATGCAAGGCAGGAGGCATTAATTGACTGTCCTCGACTGCCACTTGGCACAATTTTTCTTTTTGCCCGTTAAACCTGGAATTCGTCCTGACCCAGAGCGAATTCAGAATTCGTCCCTAGGATGAGACGGATCCCAATTTGAATTCGTCCCTGGGTGGGACGGATACTGAGCAAAGTGCCTGAATGTGCCAAATTGCCTTCTGACCTTCCAAAATTGCTACAAAAGTGGTTAGGACCACTGTTTAACCTCTGAGGGCTTCCCTTGGGGCTGTGTGTGTCAAAGAGATCAGTGTTTTGCAGTCACATAATCGGATTGGTGCTGTTTTGGTGTCTATTGAATCAACAATGACATATATTATTGATTCCTTGCTTATGTAGATCAGTTTTCTACCTATCTTATATGACATCCGAAGAGAATATTTTATTGTAAACTTGGTTAAGAATCAAAATATATATAGCTTTCAAGATGTCACCGTCTCAATCTAAGGGGATAAATTTATAACCCTTACGATCATCCACATATTGCATTGCTAGGGTTTGTTGCATGTGTTCCTATCTTTGAATGTTGCTATAGCCACAATGCCATCATTTCTAGTTTTTGCATCTGGATCAAGACCTCATTTCCATGAACTTCAAAGGCCTCATTGCCACAAACCCTTTTTGGCATATGTGCACAGTTGAGTGACGATATAATCCCTTATTAGTTTAGCTCATGATGGCTACCTTCTTCGAATAGATTTTAGCACAGCATCTGACTTCTCATGGATTAAGATTTGACACCTATTTAGTTGGTTCATATTGCGCATAGATTATAAACCTTATGGGATATCGATTATAGAACCAAATTTTGTGTTGCAAGCTATATTTTTGTAGTTTTGTGACCTTCTATTTGCTTTTAGAATAGTTGTGTAGATCGTAGTCATCGCACCCATAGTATCATGCAGAATCACCACTCACCTATGTATTGCATATCTGTTCAAATTAAGTATGTCGCTTGTTCGACCCTAGAGCCATAGTGTCGTCGTCCTGTGGAGAGTAGATTAGTTGTTATGATATTACCATTTTTTGGGTAATGATGGACTTTATAAATACATTTTGTTGATTGTGGTCTATGATAGATCTTAAGTAATTTATGACATGTATGGTAAGGTGCTAATATGCGATGGGTCTACAGATATTTCTTTGTTTGTATAGTATATAAATGAAACCTTGGATAGGTTGGCAGGACTACACTATCTTATGTTAGAAAGACCTCACAAAGGTAGTATGAAAAATGTCATTGGTATAGGTGATAGTTTAGATATAATGGAATATTTAATTCACCTTTGATTATCTTAAACAAAGTATAATATTAGATTCAAGAAATATTTGAAACAAGCCCTTTTTGATACAAGACCTATAGTATGTTAAAAATATATGAGGAATGTAGTGAGAATTGAATATTGTGGGAATATATTAGTTTGTCTCATTTATATGTAATTGTATTTGTAGTATAACTAAATAACTTTGTTATATATGAAATTAGAATAGATAACGACCTTACAATTGAATAGGAATATTTCCTTCCTATTTGTAAATAGCAATTTTGATTTAATTGAAGTAAATTTTATTGGTTTACTAAAGTATAGAAACCAAATATTATTGGATACTTATTTTAGATAAGAAGGATGAATTTTAGATACAAAGTGTCTCATCTAATTCTTCCTTTATAACTTGTCTTTGTAAATGTTAGTTTTAAATGACTTTATCAAATGATATTGGGTTTCCCTATTAAATTTAGAAATCAAATGATATTAAATGAAGTTATAGATCTTATAAGTTGTATCTAATTTCTTTAATATTGTAAATATTAGTTTGTTATCATGATCTATAAGACATGGAAATATTATGGATTTTGAATTGAGAATAATTGAATGAACAAAGTAAAATTATATATATTGCATTTGTATTTCATTATATATGCTATAATGGAAATTGTAATTGAAGTTAATTAACTAGAAGTATGAAAAATATCTTCTAGTCATGAGAAGGATGGATTGGTGTCCATTCCTTCAAAAGAGGTATGGGACTCTTCCTTATGTTTGGTGTTAATCCAAACAAATGATGAACGGGTTTATAAATTAATCCTTGTTATGAAAATATTAATGATGAATGAATGGTTTATACATGCTTTGTGGTTATCTAAGTTAAATATGAGAAGTAATGATTTTAGTGAAATTATAGATTTTGTATGTAAAATGCATACTATGAGTTTTATGAAATTTCCAATGAATGGAATCCACTAGAAACATGGATGATCTTGGTGTCCATCTAGGAAGAGGTATGGGACTCTTCCAAATGTCCCTGACAGTCAAAGGAATGGTATTCATGTTGATTGGGATTAGAAAATTAAATTATTTAGAGATGGACCTTGATGCTAGATGAACTATGGGAATTTTTGGGGTTCCCTCTTTCGAGAGATTATTAGAATAGTATTAAAGCAAATCTTGGATGTAAACTTTATATCATATGGAGAGAAGTGAATTAATATTTAGACTGAATTCTGATAACAAAATTAGTAAAATAATTAAATATTATGTTGGATCAAAGTTTGGGAAAAAATTTATAATAGTTTACAAATGCATGCTTTAAAATTGTATGATAGAGGATGAAACAACTTAATGCATATTGGGATCCAGTTATGAAAATGAAATGACTTGAGAGCTAGCCTTCAATTGAAATGCAAAAATTGTGAAGAATATTTTATGCATATTTAGCTCACATTAGGGAAGAGAATTGATAGGATTTGGAAATTAGTGATATGAATCTTGGATTAAATTTAGGAAGCAAATTTGATAGCAATTGGAAATCAATTGAATAGATTAATATGTTGTATTTAATGGAGAATTAGACCCCAACTGGTTTGTATATAACCAAAGGAAATTTCTAGAGAATAATGAGCTCTATATTATCCATGCTAAACCTCTAAGGGTTTACTTATATTAACAAAATTTTAATGAGAAATATGGTTGACATGGGTTGTTACAACAAGGTACAATCATGAAATGATAGATAATTTAAATTATTAGCTTAAATTATTAACTTAGGAAGAATGGTTTATTAATGAATTAAAGGTATGGGACTTTAATTCATAAATTATGTAGAATTAAATTGAAATTCATTCTTGAGGGAATATATATGGTTCTCTCTAACTTAGATACTTCTCAAAAATAATTTTCTGATGATTATCATAAACATATGAAAATTCTTAGGATGGGTTAAAATCATAAAAATAACAGATGAATTTATTATTAGTATGAGATATACCTTAATGTTATAATGATGACTTAGGGAAGGGAATTAGGATAATTCCCTAACTACATCATGAATTTTATAAGGAACAATTGTATTCCTTGCCATGTATAATTTATTGAAAGGGACCCATAGTGGCCCTTCTATATATTTGTAATATTTGACATCCTAAGTTTATGAATATGAGGAAAGTACATATTTTGGAGGTTGGGTTTATTCCCCATGAGGGTTCCCATGATAAACAATGTGTCACTCTATTTGTGGTTTTATGTGTTATTTCTTGTGCATATTGCTTTTACTTCAAAATGAAAATGATTTAAATTGATGATATGGTTAAATGTTTGATGAAATAGTTTTACAATTCTTATATTATGTCAATGTATACTATGATGCAAGGAATGTATATGATTATGTCAATTATTTTCTGGAATGTATTGAGCAATAAATAATAATGTAGTTATCTATATTTACCTTTTGACAACTAGCACTTGATGTATTCAATGGTTGTGTGGATGCAAAAAGTAGAATGTAATGGAATAAAAATTTTGCTCAATTAGATATCTCATGTGTGCTATAGTCTCAAGAATCATAAAGTAATGGATTCTATTCCTTAAGGATTAATTGGGATATGATGATTTCATAAGCATTCATTGATGGTATTGGAATTGAGTTGTAAACCAAGTCAGACTTTATATTCTGAGTTGATAAAGGAATGTACATGAGGAATAGGTACTCCCATAATGGATAAATAATCCCCTTTTTGTAATTAACTTTATTGATTCATGTATATAACAAAAGAGACACCTAAATAAAATGGGAACAAATAAGCCTTAATAAGTATAAGGTTATATAATCACGCTTCAGATGAAATTCCAAGGATTCTATGTATTAATATCGTATAGTGACTTTGTTATCTTAGTAACCCTATCAAGAAGATGATGGGTTGGATTTAAGATCTGTGAATAACCATTGTTGAGGTTATTTCACTATGATGGGTCTCCAAATTCAAGGATTTCACCTATATACTAGTCTTAGTGGACAGTATGGTTAAGGGTGATTTCCCTTTTAAGAGGAATGAAACATAACACTGGGCCAGTATCCTCATATCCAAGTGGTATGAGGGTTTCATAGAAGATAATCACTTCTACTCAAGAGTAAATTTTATAAAGTCTTAATATCTCTTGATGTTATTCATCTTGGTAGATTACAATCTAAATGGAATGATTCTATCTGAGTTCATGAATATGTCCCTTGCCTCATGAAATATGAATGTGTAAAAAAAATGTGGTAACAAATGGGGTTGTTACAGGGACAAGCAAGAACATATGGTAGAAGAGTGTGTGACATGTGTGCCATTGATATGGATGGTGGGGGATGAAGGGTAAGTGGTGGGAGGAGCAACATGGAAAGCCATGGATTGAGGAGGTGGATTAGGAAATTTGAAAGAAGAAACTTGGATTAAATGATGTGGTTGAGAAGTGTGGGTGATGTAAGGAGGTAATGTAGAAATATGTGGGAATTGTGATGAATGGACATGATTAGAGAATAAGGATGATTAAGGTCTATGGTCTTATAAATTGGACCTATGGTGTGCTACATAAAGGTTGCACTAGGTCCCCTAAGTGGTGAGAACACTGGTGGTATTCCAAAAGTGTGCACACTTGAGGTGTGATGATAGAAACTAGAAGATGTGAGAGGTAATGAAATATGATAGGTATTGTAAGCTTACACGTGAACAAGGATGGTGTCAGTACGAGTAGGAATGTTCAATGGGGGTAAATATAGAGGGAATAATCTAGGTGGTGGAGGGTATGATAAATAATGGTTCTAGGGAGTAAGAGATAATTAGCCATGGTATATTGGATTGGTGAAAAGCATGCAAGCGACATCGATATCAATGGGTGTGATGTTTGGCTTGGGTCGAGAAAGGGGAGTCTCAATATGAAAGGGATCATATGGGATGGTGTGATTAGTGTGGTTGTTTCCAGCTTGATCAAACCCAATGTGATGAGTCTCATGTGGGAGATGAATGTAATGATAGACATCATCAGACATGATAACTTGATATATTTGGGATGCATTCCCCAGATAAGTTAGGGGAGTAGTTCAAGAATGTGAAAATTGACAAAAATGGTCCATGGGAACTTGTGTTTAGGAGTAAGTCTTGGCTTAACTATAGTTCAAGAAGAGTGTTGGTGGATTCTCTCTCTCTCTATCTTTAAATAAAAAATACACTATCTATGATTATGTCAATAAGCCTTTGGCATATCCAAGATTAGGAATATTTATCTATTGTTAGATTTTTACATTGAGTGGATTATCTCTTGAGCTAGAACCACATCATCCAAGATCTACCTACCCTCTATAAAACCTCCTTGCTTTGAGGAGATGATTTTATGTAGGAGATATTTTGGCCACTCAGTCATTACCTTCATGATTATTTTATATATGACATTGCATTAGGCAATAGATCTATAATCTAAAATATGCATCCCCTCCTTCCCTTTTAGAATTAAGGTAATGAATGTATAATTTAATGCTTCAAGCATTATTTTACTACCTCTGGACTTATATATAACAACCATTACATCCTCCTCCATGTTTTCCCAAAATATCTAATAGAACTTGGTTTGGAAGCCATCTGGACCTAACATTTTTTTTGTACTCATTCCAAAGACTACCTTCTTTAGTTCCTCTCTATCAATGGATTTAAGTAGGGCCTAATTTTCTTATTGAGAGGTAATAGAGGGTATCATAGAAAGAAATTGTTTCTAAACCTCTTCATATTGCACCATACTTTTCTTAAACAAAATAGCAAAATAATCCATTGAATGGAAATGCATACCTAGGATTATATCAAAAGAGTATTAATTCTCATCATGAAGAGATTTCATCTTGTTCATCTGTCTCCTAGCACAAGAAACTTGATGGAAACTTTTAGTGATTCTATAACCTTCCAATAACCAAGTGGTTCTTGCTATTTGTTTCTCCTCTTGGTTGTAAATTTTCTCAAATGCTTTAAGCAATGCATTATCCTCTTATTTGAGCTACTCTATAATTGTTCCTTCACTAAAGTATTTTTGGACTTGGAATTCCATATTATTAGGTTACCTCCATTATTTCAGTTGATCCTTGACATAATGAACCTACTTGTGGAATCTAAAACATTGGTGTCCCATATGTCGAGCATCCCTCTACCCACCACTATTGGAATTTTCTTTCAAGGTTCCTCTTTTTGTAACCAAAATTTTTCAAATCTAAATTGTTTGTGATTCTACATTTTATTGATCCCCCTTCCAATAGAATGGGGAAGTGATATGAAACTAGATCCTCCAAAATCTAAAATTTTAGATTTCGTTTATGCCTCCTCTAAAACCAAAAAATGGTCTAACTTCACCTTCTTGATATGTGGCTCCCTCCTCTTATTATTCGAATTATATGTGGTTCCATGATATTTAATATCCACCAACTGTAATGCATGGACCTAGGAAATCATAAGTCCATTCCCTAGGTCCAAATTTGGGTTCCCCTTTCCTAACCTTGGGATAATATTTTAGCATTTAAAACCCAAAAATAATCCAATCTAACTCCTCTCTCAAGAATCTCATATTATGCATCACTGTCCATCGATGAATCTAACCATCTATTTTTGAGCCCCATTAGAATTTATTATTAAAACCTACTCAGTTGTCACATTGTTCCTAAAATACGATGTGAGGACACCCCTCCAAGCTATATGTTCTATTATTGTCCATTAAAGAGAGTTCCAGAAGGTAATTATCCCCCCTAAGACCCCTTAGGCAACCACTTCCATATGACCAGCACCCCTCCGAAGTCTATTCATTATTTTACACATAATATATAGCAACATTTGTATCTCTTGGATAAGAAAAAAATCTATTTTATTTTTTTCTAGTAGTCTTCGAATAGTAGATTGATGGGTTCTTCTATTTAAACCCTTAATATTCCATGATTGTATAATCATTGGTTATCTTAAGACCAGTAAGATCTTATTAGCCAACCAATCCCCCAACGACCAGTTTGTTTTCTTGAGTGGCTATCAATTCCTTATTCAATTTTCTACCCACTCCTTGAGAGTTGATAATTTTTTATCTCTTATCCACATGGCTTATCTCTATAGTTGTATTTTCTCCATTTTTTTTCCATACCCATGATGACATCCTTTATTATCAATTGCTCTTATTTATGCACTATCAATGCCCCTACAATCCCTAATTGTGGTAAATTACTACACTTTATTACTTTCTCTAGGATAGGAGGAGCCCAAAGAGGGGCTCAAAAATGGTTGTTATTGTTTTTATTATTCCCATACACTCCTTCCATAAATCATTCTTCTTCCTTCTCCACTAGTATCTTGAATATCAAATACCTATTTGAGGGCTTGAGATGTGTTTGCTCTTTACCATATTCTTTATTTTACCTTCTCCTTCTTTTGGGCCATTCAAAACCATCTCCCTATGGTTCTTCACCCAAATAAATGTTAGTTGCTTCTTTATTGACTATTGACTTAATCTTAGGAATATTTAAAATTCCTATAGGAGCCTCCATTTTTGTGTTCATATTCTTTGGATAGGACCTATACAAATGCCCATATTTATTGCAAACTCTACACCTAAATGGAAACACCTCATAATCTAGTTTTTGAATCCAATATAGTCCTACATGTTTGAGTTCCACCTCTGCCAACAAATGTTGGCTAAGATTCATTTCCATGCATAATATAACATTAACAGTTGTATTTCATTTCATTGTGTCTCTAGAAACATCCAAATATATTCCAAGGGAATTAACAATTATTTCTAATACCTTCTCACTCCAGAATGATAAGTACCCTACATAATTCCATATGACATGTTAACATCATCATGGAACCTTTGCACTGACATTACAAAAATTAAATACTTTATGGTTTAACTGCCCATCTCTCATGGACCTCATATATTGCCTTAATTTACATGTATTTGGACTACCAATCAAACTGTATAACTATCAAATATACCCAATACAACTAATTAACTAATTAATTAAGATAATGCAACAACCAATTAGATCATGTAACTAATATTATCACCTCTTGCAACTCATTTTGCTATAAACATCATCCTACAAACTTGCCACTTATCTTTTTTAACTGGACAACCCATACCTCCATGTATGTACCTCCAATGGATCCTCCATAGGTCTTAAGTGTTTTATAATATGGTCCTTGGAGGAGTAAAAAGGAACAATAAAATATAAAGGTACTCACATGCCACCAAAGTTACTATTGAAAATATTCCTCTCCATCAACATATCATTGTAATCTTTGTACACTTGAATACCCTTAAAAAGCATGGTCAAAGGCATTAGGAGACATGATCTAAAGATATTAATAGACACCTCCACAAGCATCAAAAAGGAAATTAGCATTTTTATTTGTGATATCCCTTGTTCTATTTTTGTCTTATCTTTTTATTTACTTGAGTAGTACTTTCCCATTTTTCATGCTTTTGATCTATTATCTATCTATTGTTTTATCAAATCACCATCAAGGAATAGGGGTTTGATCTCTTTGTCAAGAAAGATTTACATTCTTGGAGAAATTTAGACAAACCCCTAAACATTAACACAAGTTTTTGTCTCTGTCCATAGGTCTTTCAATTTTCTATAGGTTCTTGATGAATGTATCATATGGAATTCCATATGATGCTTTCGCATGGTATTTTTATACAGAACGTTTGTATGGTGCTCCTACATTCCTAAAGTACTTTTGCACTATGGTGCATCTATCTACATACAGTGCCTCTAAACCAAATAATATCTTGGTATACTTGTACCTATTATATTTCTACATTGAGATATGTTCTGTTTTCTATTATAAAATAGCAAATCTAGATTTTTATATAGTTTTCCAATCACTTCAAGTGTTTTGAGAAATTAATCATCAATATAATTAGATTGGTAATTTAATTATAAATTTTTTTAAAAATCCTTAAATTTTTACATTATTTAGGACCCTCATAAAGTTGTTTATTTTTTGCATTAGAATTTATAGGCATATAGTGGCATTTTAGGATAATTGTCATCACCTTGCATAACTTCTTCATTCTTGCACAAAGAAAAGGAAAAGGTTTTGTTTTTAAAAATACATTCAAAAAAATAATCACATAGTGTAGGCCTATATTATTATGTTTTATTTAGCACTGTGTATTAAATCATAGATGCCTTGCAAATAGAATAAAAGAGAATTGTATTGTGCTTTGTTAATTTTAGTTAAATATATATATATATATATATATATATATATATATATATATATATATATATATATATATATATATATATATATATATATATATATATATATTTCTCACAAGCATCAAAAGTGAAAAAGTATGTAAGACTAGGGTTTATTTCATGCACCATTGTAATCATTTGCAAGATTTTGGCTTATTTTCTAAAAACTTATAATAGAAATAAAAGTCTTTTAAAATTTAAACAACAAACTAAAAGTGCATGTGGTCTGCATCCTAGGCTCGTGTTATTGCTTTTGTATGCATTATCTTTTTCATATCTTATTTGAAAAATAAAAGGAAAATATTTACTTTGCTTGCAAGCATTAAAAGATGAAAAGCTTTTAAATCAAGGGTGTTGTATTATTGCATTTCTTGTATGCACCTACATTCTTCGTATTAGCATACATTAAAATATGGAATAAAATTTTAAACCTTAGACTAATAGACTACCTCCAAAATACGAGTGTGGGTGCACACGTGAATTTTATTCAACACACAATGCATTAAACTTAGACTAGTAGACTACACCCTACAAGCCTCCAATCAATGCATTAAACTTAGACTAGTAGACTACATTCTACAAGCCTCCCAAGTGTGGGTGTACACATGAATTTCATTCCACTATTTTGTAAGTTTATTTTTTCCTTGGCAAACCCTATCCACTTGTGAAAAGGAAACATAATTTTTTTCTCACATTCCTTTCCAAAAAAATATATTTTTAACTTTTATTTTATATATAAATATTATTATAATAATTAAATTTAAATATATTTATTAATTATATTTAATAAATACAAAGAAAAAAAAAAATCACATTTTTGTGTGATTTTTATTATTTAAATTTTATTTTCCTTTAAATATTTTTAAATTAAATTTCCTAGTGAAATTTTGATCAGCTTTCTTATTATCTAGTTTCTCCTCATATTTTAATTTTCTTTTAGACTATTGTTTTTATTTTCTTCTATTCCTATTTTGATTTTGTATAGCTTTTTTTGTGAGACATTTATAACATATTAAATACTATTACTTTAGTGGAAGTATGACACTATGAAATGAATAAAGAAATTTTAATTTTATCTACAAACACCTAATAATGCTAGGATTTATTAAAAAACACATAAATAAGTTTTTCAACTATAATTTATTTTAATATATTTATTATATTATTTTTAAAAATATATTTATTTTACAAAGTTTAATAATGCCTTTAAAATATCCATCCACTTAAGTGGCAAACATAATAAATTAAATAAATTATTTTAAATATAGTGTAGTAAGAAGGACTTTGTATTAAAAGTTAATATGCATAACAACATTAAATATCAAATATTTTAGATGTCCAATTCTTCCTTTCTGAGTAATCAAAGTAATTCTTCAATTAATATTTTTATCATTTTCTTTTAATTGCAAGGTAACTAACACATTGCCTAAACTAGTTTGTACAATTTTTTTATTAAAATTTTATCCTAAAAATAATTTATTTATTATAAATTACTCTTTTTTTTAATAGGTTATATGTGGCTTTTATTGGGGTCACTCTTGTCACAATACTAAAATAGTACATTTGTTATAGCATACATTTTTATCACAACTTTTTCATTTCTTATTTTTCTCTTAAATATATTCTTCAACTTCTTCAAAGTGTTGTTTGATTAAGATATAAAATCTCACTTGGTCGGTTGCCTTTTAAAATTTGAATTTCACCAGGATGAATATCAACACCATAATTCGCTAATTTATCTGCTACTCAATTTTCTTCTCCATAAATATGCTCACAGTGCCAGGAGATTACCTCTTGTAATAGACAATGAACATTAGCAATAATATGATTTTTTATCCAATATCCACATCCATTTTTGTTAATAATATTGATGATAATTTGTGAGTCCCCTCAACTGAAATATATTTCCATTATTTTTCTATTGTAATTTAAATCCCTATAATAAGTTCCCTAGCCTCCGCATAATTGTTAGTTGAAGTTTCATATGATAAGGAGAATATTGCCTTCACTATTTCTAAAAATACCACCTCCGCCAACTTTTTACTAGATTTCCTTTAGAAGCACCATCAAAATTAATTTTGATAAACCCAATTTCTGGATATTTATATTTTACCATAAATTGAAGTAGATCTTTTTTTAATTCCATTGTCGCAGATGACTCTTCCATGTATATTCAAATCCTTTAGCCTAGTTATTGGTACCTCTTTTCTTTTCAGCAATTGAGACTTCCCATAATGAGCACCATATTTTTATACATTCTCCAAGAGAGGTACTAATATGGTTCCAAAATTGGGCATGATTTTGATATTTATTTTTTTTTAAATCTATTATTCCTTTCAAACCATAAATTCCAACAAATAATTGCAAGGCCAATCCTCCAAATAATACATAATGCTTTAGCTTTATTATAATAACCCCTTATGGATCTACCCTCCAATATTTCAATCCTCTGAAGAATCAATGTTGATGGAGCTACCAAATATAATTTCATATTTAAAAAAAAAAAAAAAAACCCAAATGGTGTGAGCAAATTGATAATAAAGAAGTAAATTATTTGACATTTTTAAATCCTTATAACACAAAGCACATCTGAAGGGTCCATAATATCTTCTTCTTTATAGACTCTCTCCAGTAATAATCTTACTTTGAACTACTAACCAAAGAATTGTTGAGGCCTTAGGGAGACCCTCTAATGACCAAAGGTTCTTCCAAGGAAAATCATTGGGAGAAGGAAATTTTGATTTTTCTAAATCTTCATATCCCAATTTGATCGAGTATCCACCATCCTTTGATAAATTCTAAACCAACTCATCCTTTTGTGTAAAAATTAGAAAAAAAAACTCTTGAAGCATATTTTGAAGTTCATCTGCAATTTGTTTCAGTTCCTCTCCTTCAGCCAAGTTACTAAAATAAATCCATGTTGTGGATTTTTTATTCATAATAGTACATTTTCTGACCTTTAGACCTTTACATGCTACACACGCTTGAGCCAATGGTTTCCATTTTGAGTCAAAGATAAAAGGATAAGACTTAAACCAAGCATCATACCAAAAATTTGCATAACTCCCCTCAATGAATGACCATATAATATGTTTTTTTATCAAATACAAACTCTCTGATATGAATTTCCACGTTGACGATCCTTTGGGTAGAGTTATTTTCCTAAATAATTTCATTTCATCAAGAGAACCTATATATTTTTGAAGTAATATGTTTACCCAATTCTTTCTTTGATCTTTGAGTAGTCTTCACTCAATATTTACTCCTAATTCCAAATTCATAAGTTTACAATTTTACAAGTCTGCTCCTCCAATATGATGCAATACCTATTGGCATTCTTGAAAGTAACATCATAAAAATAGGAATGGATTGCAAAGTAGTCCTTGTAAATTATAGCCTTCCTACCATGGTTAAGAACTTACCTTTCCAAACTATCAAACAAAATTTCATTCTATCCAAAAAAGATATCCAAAACTCATTTTTATTTCCTTTATCAGATAAAGGAATACTCAAGTAGGTTGATGGAAATTTTTTTATTTTAAACCCAAAATTATTCACAATAATTTATTGTAAATTTAGGGTAGTATTAATGAAAAAGATCCTAGATTTTGAAGTATTTACCAATTGTTCAGTAACCTTCTCATAACATGATAATATTTATTTGAACTCCATGGCCTCACTAACTAAGTGATGGTCCAAAAGAAAAGTATCATCAACAAATTTGAGATGAGATTCGAAGAGACCATTTTTTGTAAAATGAATACCCTTGATTTTTCCTTCCATTTTTGCCTTTGAAAAGGCTCTCCCTAATACTTCTACCAAAATAATTAATAGTTAAGGAGAAATAGGATTACCTTGATGAAGTCCACAATATGACTTGAAGTACCCAACAGGAGAACCATTTATAAAATTAGAAAATTGTGTGGTGCTATAACAATAGTTAACCCACTCACACAAACTATAACTAAAGCCAAACTTTCTAAAAAATATCATGTAGAAAATTTCAGGTTACCCTATCATATGCTTTGTTCATATCAAGTTTCAAAAGTATACCTAGTTTTCCATAGAATTAAGAGAATGTATGGCCTCTTGTGCAATAATTATACCATCAAGAATTTTTTTACCCTAAACAAATCCACCTTGTTACTTTGAGATAACACACCCTAGAATGTCGTTTAACCTGTTTTCCATAATTTTTGAAATGATCTTATAAATCATATTACAAAGGCTTTTTGGACGAAATTTGTCAAAATATTTTGTTTCATCTTTCTTGGGAACTAAGGTAATAAAAGTAGCATTGATCTCACTTATTATAGCCTTTATTTTTCGAGCATCTTCAACTGCATCTAACATATCACTCTTCAATAAATCTCAAATTTTTTTAAAGAAAATTGCAAAAAATACATAAAGGCTAGGTTCCTTGTTAGAATGGAAAGAGAAAATTGCTTCATGAAGTTCCTCCATATAAATCTTCTTCATCAAGTTTTCATTTTGTCCATGAGTGATAAGTGATGGAATATTTTACAAAAAAATTTCTTGTGCCTCCTTATCTTGCCTAGAATCTGATAAAATATTTTTGAAATAATTTATTGCTTCCTTCCTTATATCTTATTCATCCTCAATATTTCTTCCATCTGGAGTTATAATATTTTTAATATGACGAACATAAATATATTTTTTTGTAGCATGAAAAAACTTGTATTTATATCTCCTTCCTTGAGCCATTTCTCTCTAGATTTTTGGAACCAATATGACTCTTCCTTATTCAATGCATTATGATAATAAAAAAGTAATTTTTTTTCTTTCACATAAGAATCATATTCCGTTCCATTAATTTATACTATTTCTTGTAAATTTTTGAGCTTGGATTCAATTTCTTTTTTTCTTTAAAAATATTACCAAAATATTTGGCATTCCATATATTCATTTACTCCTTTAAATATTTCAACTTTTAAAAAAACATGTACATACATGATCCTTCAAATTTTGATTCATCCCACCATAACATAACCATCTCTTCAAATTTTGATTCATCCCAGCATAACATAACCATTTGAAAAAAAAAATTAGGATCTTGGAGCCACATAGACTAGAAGTGAAATGGCTTTGGATGACCATTTTTAGGTGACTCACAAGTCAAAATAATAGATTTGTGATCTGATCCTACTTGCAATAAAATATCCGAAGAGATTGTATACTTTGTTTGCAACCATTTATTGGATAACAAAAATCTATCTAGTCTTTCTTCTATATAAATTTTTCCAATGTGTTTATTATCCCATTGAGAGATTAACATCTCAAAGGTCATTTGAATTGACAAATGAAGCAAAATATTGCATTGATTTTGACCATATAATAGTATTAAAATCACCCCCAATAATCCATAGATCACAATGAATCATAATTGTATTTAACAAAAATATACTATGGTCCTTCAAACATATTTTACCAAGAGTAACTATAGTTGGAGCATATACATTTATAACCCCAACTTTGATGTTTTCCTCTTCCCTACAAAATAATTCAGCAACCCAATTACGTTTTGCTTCTAATAGTTATCCATCCCATTTGCATTTATCTCATATTATTGCAATACCTCTTGAAGCTCTTGTAGAAGAAACAACTAAACACTCACCCGCATTTCAATTCTTCTTAAAAGCATCCTTACATTCCTCACTGCTTAATTTTATTTCTTGTATTAAAATAAACTCAAGGCTATAACAACCTATTAATTACTTAATAAAAAAAAAATTAGGGGTTTTATTCATACCTCTAATATTCCATAATATCATTTTCATCATCAAAACTTTTTATTTTAAATTAGTGGGCTTAACCCCACTTCTTGTTAACATTTGTGATATTTTTATTTGGCTTCCTAAAACAATATCCTTTTGAGTTTCCTTTTCTCTTTTTTTCTTTCTATGATAGCCTTCCTCTCCTTCTTCCATTCTTTCCACCACTCTCATCTTCATCAATCTCTTACATTTTTTATATTGTTCAAAATATGACTTATCTTATCAATATTTATGTTGCCCTAAAGAGTCGAAAGTGCAATGAATAGCCTCAATAATATTTTCTTCTATATGTTACCCTGAGAACTCTAAACTGCATAAATCATCCTCCATAGTCATCACGTTATTATGTTGTATTGAATACTGCTCTTGAAATCCTAAAGTGCAAGGAATACACTCCGTACTACTATCACTTTTTTGTAAGGAGAATATTTTAAGCTACTTGAGGATAATAAAGGTGATTTACCTAGATTAATTTTGGTATCCTTTGCCTCGTTTTCTTTAAAACTTATCTCCATATCTTCCTTTATATTAAAATTTGTCTTTCACTCTTACTTTTATATTTGAACTTGCACATTATACTTCCTCATATCTCATATCATTTTTTATTTCTAATGACTAATTCGAGTGAACTGTAATGACATGACCTTCACCATGTGATGATGTAGAGGAATTTTTCTAGCCACTTTCTTAGGAGTGGAAAATCCTTGATTTGACCTAGCTTCTCCTATGATATGGTCTTCTTGTTTCAAATTGAAACTACCCTCATGCCCAAAAAATTCCATATCTTCCTCCATTTTCACTTTGTAGTATCTTGCCATGTACCCAATTTCATGATATTTGCAAAATCGAAATGCAATATTTTCAAATTTTTAATTCAATCCTCATTTTCACTTAATCCAATTTTGAATCTCAGAAAAAACTAGCCAATATCCATGAAACTTACAAATTAACCCTCTCATTTTAAGAATCATTAAATCATGCTCAATCATTGCATCCTTGATAATCACTTCTAGCGTAGAATCTGCTACCTGGACTGGGTTTCCATAAATTCTCTCTTCTTCTTATTGCTAGGTAGGGCATCCAAACTTCCAACTTGGCCATTCACACTTTCAGTAACACAAATGACTTTTTTTCATGTTACCTAAATTTTTCACACTCGCTACTGGCTACACTCACTCCTAGCTCGTGCTTGCACTTTGCTATCGATTGCACTCGCTCTCAGATCATGTTAGTACTTGCTACCCGTTGCACTCACTCCCGCTCACACTTACTATGAACTAGCTCATGTTCAAATCAGTTGCACCTTCTCCCGATTCGTGTTCACACTCGCTATTGGCTGCATTTTCTCCCTTATAAATTACTCTTATATTCATCTTCCATTTAAAAAATCTCTTTTATTTTATTGAAATGTTTTTTTTATTAGGTGAAAGAAGGGGTTTTGAAATATTCCCCATACCGACATAAGGGAGACGTTTTTCGCAAGACTTCCCAAACTTCCAAACTCGTTTCGGTCATATCTCACTCATCCGGACTCGGATTGAGCTAAAATTTTGAGGGTAGATGCCTAACAAACCCTAGAACGTCTCCACAAATTTTCATATCATTTGGAGCAACACAGATCCTAGCACATCCCTATGTGTGAACGACATATTTGGTAAGTGGCTATGCAAGGGTTTCATCTGGGTTGAGTGCAAGCAGCTCCAGAGGTTGGTTTTTAGGGCCTTCGGGTCCTAGAGGCCAATATTTTTGTGATTTATTCTCAATATTTTAGGAGGAAATATTGCAGGGGATACAATATGGGTTAGAAATTTGTCTTTCAACAAATCATACTGTGAACTTGAGTGACAACGGCTTCCAATTTGCTGCACAAAAGAAAAGTGAAAACCATACCTTTCCACGACGTCTAGGGCAAGGATTAAAGAGATCATGAAACAAGTTTCAAGCAGTTGATCAAAAAATGGCTCATATCTCAAGTGAATATGGTGCTAAGGTGCACCCACAAAATAATTCTACTATGAAAACCCCTATCAAGGGTAAGAATTTTGAAGACTCAGTCCCAAAAATGAATTTTAGGGATGCCCTTCATGGTGGACAGCCTTAGCCCAATGCTAATATCAATATTAGGGCTTCCCATAAACCTCTAAGAATGCCTAAGATTGATCCCAGGAAAACGGAGTCAGGATGTCTTAAAGCAGCTGATGGAACTCCTATTTTTAAGCTTGATATGGATAACATTCAGACTGGCATTGAAGATTTGGAAGAAGGAGGACTAATTTGTCAGTTTGTGGGTTTTCGTCCGAGTCTATCTGCTTTCAAAGTCTGAGCTGCAAAAATCTAGAAAACTAAAGGTGAGTTACAAATCTCTATTTATCCAAATGGTTATTTTCTTTTTTTATTTGCTAATAATGAAGATAGAGAGAAAACTTTTCAAGGGGGTCCTTGGTTTTTTGGAAGGGCGGGGCTTTTCATGAAGCCCTGGCATACTAAATTTAAAGTCGAAGAAGAGATGCCTTCTATTGCTCCCGTGTGGGTTAGACTCTTTGGCCTCCCTATTGAATTTTGGAATCCTACTATTTTTTCTTCAATTGGAAACTCTTTAGGAACTTTTATGATGATTGCTGATTGTACTCAAAATTTTGAACATATTATTTATGCTCGTATTTGTGTTTTAATGGATTTTGACAAACCCCTACCTAAAAATATCACATTACAATTTGGGGAAGACACTTGGGAGCAAGTAGTGGACTATGAGAACATTCCTTTTCGTTGTATAATTTGCCATGAATATGGTCATTTGTCTAGTGTTTTCCCAAATAAAATTCTTGATCAAAATAAAGAAGATATAAACTTAGCAGGTTTCCAAATACCTAAGAAGAAGAACACTCAGAAAAAACTAGTTACGAAGGATCAATCAAAGTCATCTGCTAATATGTTTGAAATCCTTTCCACAAATGATGTCCCAAGTGAGGAAGAGGAAATAATGGAAACTAAAATCTTAGAAACACAATTTAAATATGAAGGGAAGAACTCAGAGACAAACCAACAAATCAAAGGTTTTCAACAAAAAAAAAAGGAAAAAATTTACACAAGAAAAACAATATTTCAAATGTCAAAACTTAAAATAATGCAGGTCCCAATATAGACTCTATTGAACCATCTAGTAAAATTTTGGCTGTGTATGAGAATTATTCAAGGTTAGAAGCCATCTCAGATTCAATTGGAATAAGTCAAGAAATAGGGAAAAAAAAATTGAATATGGATTCTAATCAAAAAGTAGGTCGCAAGACCAATCAATATCATATGGTAAAAGAAGGTGAAAAGCTTGTAGAGGAAGGTAATATTAATGCCCTTCCCAACTTTTTTAGCCCTGGTATTAATGAAGATCATCACTTGGAATATTAGAGGACTCAAAGGGAGTCTTTCAAAACAAAATGAAATTAGAAGAATGATTCAGGTAAATCATCCACATCTTGTTTTCCTTCAAGAAACTAAGATGTCAATGGAGGATATGGACTTAATTTCCAGTAAAATTTGTCTAGCTAGAAAAGTGGTTTCCCTCAGTTCCCAAGGGACTTCGGGTGGCATTGCTTGTCTTTGGGATCCAAAAGAGGTAGTTATTCACCATATGGTTGGCAATTGGGGTTTGTTGGCTATAGCTATTCAAACTAGACATTCCAACCAGATTATGCTCTGCATTAATTTTTATGCTCCGACTTCTTTGGAGGAAAAAATAAGACAGTGGAAGGATATTACTCATATTATCTCTCATTTTCTTAAAGCTTGGATCTTGATCGGAGGATATTTCAATACCATCCTCTCTCTCGATGAGAAAAGGGGGGAAATAGAAATTTGGACAAAAGCACTGACCTCATGAGCGAATATATTGCAAACCTCCATCTTGTGGATATCCAACCATATAATGGCCTTATGACTTGGTCTAACAAAATGCAAGGCTTAGCTTGTATAATGGAGAGATTGGATAGGTTTTTTCTCTCTGAAAATTTCTTAATCCATGGTCACATTCCTAAAGTGAAGACTCTTAATAATGTTGATTCGGATCATTGGCCAGTCATGGTGGAAATGTGGAAAACCAATGTGAGTTTCTCTCCTTTTTGTTTTCAATTAATGTGGCTTAGAGACATTTCCTTCAGACCTCATGTGCAACAATGGTGGAAGGAAGGTAAACCTAGGCATGGGACTAAGATGTTTTGTTTTGTCAAAAGACTGCAATACATTAAATCCAAAATCAAGACTTGGAACTGGAAAGATTTTGGGGATGTTCATAAAAAAAAACATGAAGTTATTGCTCATCTTGAAAATTTGAATAATAAAATCCATTTAGATGGCCTCACAGAGAAGAGAAGTGCAGATGAAATTAAACTCACAACTCATTTAGAGGAATGGGAAAAAGAGAAGAAATCTTATGGAAGCAAAAATCTAGAATTCAATGGCTCAAAGAAGGAGATCGAAACACAAATTTTTTCCACAAATATCTTCTAGCTCGAAGATCTCACAACTTTATTTCTTCCTTAAAATCAGATTTTGGAGATGTTGTTTATACTTGGGATGGCATGAACTCTATTGTTGTTGATTACTTTTCCAATCTTTTTGCTGCTACTCCCCTTGACTCAGCTTCACAATATAATGTTCTTCAAGCAATCCCTTCTCTTATCACTTCTGAGGAGAACTCTATTTTGACTGCTCTTGTTACCATCAATGAGCTTCAACAAGTAGTTTTTAAAATGCAAAAAGGGAAAACCCCAGGTCCCGATGGTTTTCCTATTGAGTTCTACCAAGAGTTCTGGGATATCCTTCATGTTGATTTATTAGAGGTGGTGGAAGAATCCAGGAAAGCCAAAGAAATTTTGAAGGTTATCAATAAAAATTATATTACTCTTGTTCCAAAAGCTCAAGAGGTTGATCATATCTCAACTTTTAGACCTATTGCTTTATGTAATGTTCTTCTCAAAATCATTACTAAAATCATGGAAGAAAGGTTGAAGCCTCTTTTGCATAAGATTATTTCCCCAGAGTAAGGGGGTTATGTGGAAGGACATCAAATAGTATATGAGATAGTTCTTTCTCAGGAAGCCATCCATTCCATGGATATGCAAAATTCTCCTTCCATGTTCATTCGGTTAGACTTATCCAAATCTTATGACAGAGTGGATTAGCACTTCCTTATCAAAGTTTTGAGGCAATTTGGTTTCTCTAAGGATTGGATGGATTGGATTATGGGATGTATATCTTCATTTTCCTACTTAGTTCTTATCAATGGCAGGCCTTTTCAATCTTTCCCAACTTCTAGAGGTATTAGGCAAGGTGACCCGCTATCCCCTTATTTATTCATCATTCTTGTTGAATGCTTGGGTAGGACTATAACCAAAAAGAGGGAAAACAAAACCCTTGAGGGAGTTACCATTGCTCATGGAGCTAGACCTATCTCTCATCTTCAATTTGTGGATGACTCTACTATTTTAGGTAAAGCTACGAGTTAAGGAAGCTTCTAATATTAAGCAAATCATTAGCTATTTTTCTAAGGCTATCGGGCGGTTGATCAATGAAGACAAATCTAAAGTTATTTTCTTTCACCGCTTCTGCTAGACAGGAATCCATGGTCTTGGATAAGCTAAGATATAAGAAGACCTCTCTTCCAATCACTTATTTAGGTATTCCCATAAATATTCAAAGGCAAAAAAATAAATATTGGAATTGGTTGTTGGACAAAGTCAAGAAGAAAATTGGAAAGTGGACCAACAAGTGGCTTTCTTATGGGGGTAGAATCACCTTGGTAAAATCAGTCCTTCAAGCTATTCCTATTTATGTTCCTTCCGTTTTGAATATTCCAAAGGCTGTTCTTTGAGAATTGGATCAAATCGGTCATCGTTTCCTTTGGAGTGGTACTAAGGAGAAAATAAAATGGGCCTTGGTGAAATGGGATACTTTATGTCTTCCTAAGAGTGAAGGGGGGTTATGTTTATGGTCTTCAATTAATAACAACAAAGCTTTAGCTGTTAAATTATATTGGAGGATGTTGCATAACCCCAATGCTCTTTGGGCCAATAATCTTCGTGCTAAATATGTTGAGAACAAAAGTCCTGAAGACCTTGTTCACTATCAACTTCCTACCAAAGGTTCTCCCATTTTAGCAGTTCTTAATACTGGTGAGGATTTGATAAATAAAAAATTATTTTGGATCATTCATAATGGTCAACATGCAAATTTTTGGACAGATTCTTGGGATGGTCACAAGCCTTTGATAACTCAGTTTCCCAATTGGAGGCCTTGGATGGAGGAGCTTCACCGAGCTAATTGGATAAAGGTGGGTAATTATTGTCGGTACCATATTGGTAATTCAAAGGTTGGTAGATATTGGATCCCTATTGAGGACTAGCCTATTCAAATCCTAGAAAGGCAAAGACAAGATATCCATGGCATCCTTCATATGAGATCCCTCTCTTGGTCCCATGAAAAATATTGTTTTGGATGGAACAACACTACTAAGGGTGAGTATTCAGTTGCTCAAAGTTATTTGACCTTATGCCATAATAATCCCAACCATTCTTCTGACATATTTTCTCAATTGTGGGCTCAAAAGCTTTGGCCTAAGGTGAGGTTCTTTAATTGGATTTTATTGCATCGTAGGGTACTTACTGGTGAGCAACTTATGAAGCGTGGTTTTCATGGCCCTTTTAGATGTGAAATGTGTGAAGAGAATGTATAAAATATCAACCATATTTTTATTGAGTGTACTTTAGCCTCTGAGCTGTGGAGGAGAATGGCCACTTTACTTGGCTTACAGTGGTCCAATTTTTTTACTTTTGAATAGCTTTGGAGGGATTGGCCTAATCAAGAGGGTGTTGATCATTTTATTAGGCAGTTAGTTTGGATGGGTTCTACCATTCTTCTTTGGAATATTTGGAATGAAAGGAACAACCAAATTTTTAATCAAGATAGTAAGGATATTCACTATATTTGGAAAAACACCATAGCCAACTTAGTTGAATCGGTACATCATCTCCTTAATCACCCCCAAAACTCCCACCAAATATGGGATCAAGTGATGCAAAGATTGAATATTAAACCTTCTAAGGGCAACCATCTTAAAGGGAATGTGAGTTTTAGTAAATTGGATAGAAATAGAAATTGGCAACCTCCTCCTAAGGATTTTGGAAAAGTCAATACTGATGGAGCCTCTAGATGGAACCCTGGAAAATCCAGTGTGGGAGGAATTGGTATACTTTCATATGGCTCCCTGGTTTTTAATTTTGCTGAGAAATTGGGTATTCTTTCCAATAACCCTGCTGAGGGGTATGGTATCCTCAGAGGTCTTCAGGAGGCTACTAAGTTTGGATGGGAAAATGTGTTAGTTGAGTCTGACTCTCAACTTATGATTAATCTCTTGAAGAATCCTTCTAAGAATCATAAGGTGGATTGGAGAATAAAAAGAATTATTGAGAAGATTCAGTTAATCCAGATGGGATTTTTGAAAGTTGATTACAATCATGTGGTCGGAGATCAAAACAAGAGTATTGATGCTTTAGCTAATTGGACTTTGGACAAAGGTGATCTTACTTGTTATGGCCACCCTCCTATATGGTGGGCTTCTCAAATTAGGGAAGCTCTTCTTTCTATCATTTCTTTGGATGGCTCCAGTTCTGAAGGCACCTAGTTTCTTCTTGTTTTTTTTTTTGCTTCTCTTTGGTTCATTCAGTTTTTTTTAGTTCCCTAGCTCATTCTATTATTTATTTTGTTTCCTCTATTGATTCTTGCCTTAATAGTCTTTTGGTCTAGATAGGTCTTTGTTTTGTTCATTTTTTATTTTTATTTTCCTTTTTGTTTTTTTTGTTTAGTTTTTTAAGGTGGGTGGGTTTTTTTATTTTGTTTTGTTTTTGTGTTCTTTGTGTTGTTTTTTGTTGCTCTTGTGTTTTTGTTGTTTTGTTTTTTTTTTATGTTTTTTTTTTATTGTCTGATGTTGATTGTTTTTTATTTTTATTTTTTAATTTTTTAGGTTTTGGTTGTGTTTATTTTTCTTGTTTTTTTTTTTGGGTTATGTCTTTGTAGTGTTCTGTGGTTTTTCTCTTGTTTGTGTTTTGTTATGTGTTTCTTGTGTTTTTCCATGTGTTTTCTATTGTGGTTTCTTTTATCTTATTGTGTGTGTTTGGTTGTGCTTTTGTTTTTGACACACTCAAGGAGCATGTTTTTTATTTTATTTTATTATTTTTGTTGTTATCTGCTTATTTTTAATTGGGTTTATGTGTTTGTTTGCTCCTTGAGTGTGTCAAAGGTGGTAGGCCAGGTCCGAGTCTTGGACATTTTTGGCAGAATGGATAGCCCTGCCTCCTTGGGTCTTACCCGAAAGTGGCATCCCTTTTAGGATGTTTTCCACAAATAAAAAAAAAGAAAGATTCCCCATACCTTTTACAAACAAGAAGCCTCTAAGGAGTTCCAAGAATGTCACTATACTTTGCATTACACATTTTTTATCTTCACTCTTTATCGTGATGAACCAAAAAAAACCACATTACAAAATATTCATTTCTACGTCTTGACTATCTCTCAATCCAGGCAACCTTTAGTTTTTTTTTTTGACGTTACGTTAAAAGTGTTCAAATGTTTTTTAATTTATTAAATTTGTGTCTTATTTCAAGATTTTCCAAGCATACAAGTTGTTTGAAAGCTTTCCATTCATTTGGAGTGATTGCCATTTATGGCAGTTGTGGAAAGGCTTGTTAATAAGTTTAAACCGAAAGTTCTAATGTTTTTTTTATATTATTATTAAAAATAAACTCACTCACAAAAATAACACTATACAAAAGTAATTGTATAATTAAAACAATCTCATAAATTAATTTAGTAGCACGGGTCTCTTCGAAGAGTAACCTTCTTCAATATTTCATTAACTTAAATATACATTCTTACATAGCTTTATGTATTTTAAAGAAAACCTTTATACAACCCTAATCTTAAGCTCAAAATTTGGTTTACATGCAAAATGTCACTCGAACTAGAATCTTCTACAAACATTGGTTACATTCTTGATAAGATTACATGAAATGGTTCCACTTGTCTAGACACCTTACTTGCCACATACTATTACAAAAGTTTTACAAATTAACATTATAAAGGGGTCCCCATCTTGGAATTGGATCATTACATAGTCGAATGAGAATTACAAAAATAACATTAGGATGGGGTCCTAACAAAGGTATACCAGAGTCATTTTTCAATGGATACCAACTCACGAGTTTGTTCCAAATGCATGCTTTGGTTTTTTGAACTCATTAACCTTTAACTATAATGAAAGGTTGACGAGATATTCTATCCTCTCAAGCTACTAAGCTGTATCTTTGTTAAGAGGGTAATTATAGCTAGGGATTGACTCGTTGAGCTTGTTTCATCACATATGCACAACATAAGCTTCTTAACCCCAAACCTCTCAACCCACTTAACTTTAGTTGAGTGAAGGGATGAACAGAGTAGAGGATCGATTCATTAGGCTTGTCCCAATACATGTACATCATTGGCCTCTCAACTATTGAATCTTTGGTTGCAATAAAAGGGTTACGGGAGGGAAATAGAGGATAGACTTGTTGAGTTTGTCCAACAACACATACATACCATGGATATCTCAACCACTAACCTATTGTTGTGTTCATATGTGAGAGGTTGAGAGAGTAAGAAGGTGACTAAAGTAGAGGACCAACTTATCAAGCTTATCCCATCACACTTGCACATCTTGGATCTCTCACATATTGGGCCTCTTAAACTGTTGAGATTTAAATGTGGCAAGAGGGTGACTAGAATGGAGCACTAATTCTTAGAGTTTTGACAATCAATTATGCATATCCTAGGTATCTTATCCTTTTACCTATCAAATAATTAAGCTTTAGCTATGGTAAGAATGTGACCAAAGTAGATAACCAACTTCTCAAACTTGTCCTAACACACATGCACACTCCAAATCTCTCAACCTTATAAGTTTTGGCTATACGGAGAAGTTGAATAGAGCAAGGGACTAACTTGTGGAGCTCATCCTACCATGCATGCACACCAAGGGGGATTAGAACCTAATAGGTTGAGAGGGTGGCTCAAGTTAAGGACTGATTTGTCAAGATTTTACCATTACACATGCACACGTTGGCCCTCTCAATGTGCTAAGATCTAAGTAAAGGACTAATTTGTCAAGTTTGTGCCACTAAACATGCACACGCTGGGTATCTCTACCTTTTAATATTTAGTTCTATTAATAGGGTGATCCAAGTGTGTTAATAATCCATTAAGCTTATCCCACCATATATTTAAACCCTATGTAGTGAGAGGGTGATTAAATTTTGGGACCGACTCATCAAACTTGTCTTAACACACATGCAAAACATGGGGTATCAAGAGCTAGCAGTTGAGGATAACCCAAAAGAGGGATTAAATTTTGAAGTTTGTATCAATATGCATGCACACCCAATGCTTCTCAAATTAGTAAACCCTAAGTAGGGGATAGAATTTTCCAGTTTTTCCTACTACATAAATACTCTTGGCCTCTCAAACTATGCAACTTTACTACAATCGAAGAGTGATCTTAGTAGAGGACCAATTCATCAAATTTGTCCTACCATATATTTACACCCTAGCCTCCCTACTTCCACTTTGCATGCATACCGTGGGCCTCTTAGCTTGTTGAGACCTAAGTAAGGGATTGACTTATTGAGCTTATCCCACTACATATGCACACCTAAGCATCTCAACCGAGTGAGCTATAATTAACTTGGATTACTTAACTTATGAATCTTTTCTTATTAGATATGTATGCCCTAGCCTCATAAATTTGTGAGTTATAATTACGATATAAATGTGAGCCTCTTAGATTACTAATTTCTTTCTATAGATAGAGGTTGATCTAAGTGGTAAACCAACTCATCATGTTTATCCCACTATATATGTACACCCTAGCCTCTTAGTCAGTGAGATTTAGCTATGATAAGAGGTGACTAAAATGAGGGAATTGATGTACAACTTGTCCCATCACACATACACAACTTAAACCTCCCACCACATGCGCATATTTTACCTCTCAACATGTTGATATTCAAACCTAAATTTTAACTAAAAATAACTTGTCTTAAGGGATCAAGAGAATCCAAGAAATATAACTATTTTGAGGTAAAAGCGAGCAAACTAAACAATGTAGAGTGTTTTTTATTTTAAATGAGGAAATTGGATAGTGTAATTTCCATGTTATATATATTGAATTACATAATAATAAAATACAAAGTAGGTTGACTCATTCCATTAGGTAGAAATGCTAATGAATTTTACATAGCTCATTAAATTCCACAAAACATTTTTTATTCTTACTAATATCCATGACCTCCTCTTGTCAGAAATTTGAGTTTTTTTATGTTGTTATTGATTTCACATTAATTTCCCAAGGAACACATTGAGTTTTGATGACCAAAGCATTCATATTTTGGATAGCATGGATATATACAAGGTTTTTATGAGAACCAAGGCAAGCAAAATAAAAGGTTTTATTTAAAACCATGGATGACATATTTGAACTAGGTTTTTCTTGAAATTCAAGTTAGGCTTTTGTTTCATCGAAAAAGGTGCCCCGATGATGGAGATATTTGATTTTAAATATTTAGTTTAGATTTAAATTATTTAAAATTTTAATTTTAATTTTAAAATTAAAATTAAAATTATTGTCGACGTCATAAATTTCATGCGCTATCAAAAGTATTTATTAAAATTTAAAAGCAACAACGTTTATTATCTTACAAAAGATATTGCATATATATATGCAAAGGGTTTTTTGTTTTAAAGCCCCTAATCAAGATTCAAAGAGAACATCTATTCGTAGGCGCCGAATTTCCTCGACGTGACAGCGTGGTCCAACGGTGAGCTTGGGAGTGTTAAGGTTTTTGCTAGCGGATGTGCATGTGCTAGATTCCCACCAGATATGAATTACGAGGAGTAAGAAAGGAAATTCTTGGCCCACGTTTTGACGTTAGCAAGAGGGAAGTGAGATAAGGGGAGAGTCTTCACTCTCCATATTATGTGAGTGAGTAGCTTGCATGGTCTTTGGCGCCGCGGTTGAGGTGTTGTGTGGGCAGCGATGAGGGTTCGATTTCCTCTAGAGGCAAGTAAACATTTTATTAAAACAATTTCTATTATTGCCTAATGTTGGAGGAATAAGGTGGGGTTGAGGAAAATGTTTGATTAAATATATTTTATTTAATCGAAAGGTAATTTTAAGAGTTATAGTGCACTTTTAGAAAAAGAGATATTTTTGGTTTTTCCTTTTATAAAAGTATATCATGTTATATATCGTTGGAAAGATTATTTTGAAGGTTATTTTATTATCTTTCTTAGAAGGAGAAATAAGGTGTACATAAAGAGATATTTCTATTTTTATAAAGGGGTTCAAGTGAAGGTTGTTTTATTCTTTTCAAAGTGTGTTGAGTGTGGCAGATTTCCAAAGGAGTTTCTTCATATTCATAAAAGGTATGGGCATATTATCCTATTGATTGTTAATGGTGGTTGATTTCTGAAATATCATTGGAGGGAAAAGGATTGTTTTTGGTTTCCTTTTCGAAAGTGGTTGGTTGAATGCTTCAAGGTTTTTTGAATTGAGAGTTGTGTTTAAACCTTGTTTTATAAGCATGTTTGTTGAAGCCCATTGGTTGTGAAATAACATGAGTTAGAAAAGAACATGAGTATCATTGTTATGTGAGATATGTGGTTGAGCATTGTTGGAAAAATTTGAGTTGAGTTGAGATTGGTTTAGGTTGAGAGTGAGTTTAGAACATATTGAGTCTCTAGCAATTCTCTTTATGGTTCTATAAGACTTGAGTTGAGTTGAGATTTATTTGGGTTGAGAGTGGGTTTAGAACATATTGAGTCTCTAACAATTCTCTTTATGGTTCTATAATACTTGAGTTGAGTTGAGATTGATTTGGGTTGAGATTAATATTAGAACATATTGAGTCTCTAACAATTCTCCTTATGATTCTATGAGTTGATTTGATTTGAGATTATTGTGGATCATTGTTGTTATCCATTGAATAGTACATTTTCATTCATTATTTAGTTCATATTTGAGCTTTGCCTTTATAGAGTTATGGATGAGTTTTAAGTGCTACTTGAGCATAATTGGTTGAGTCTTTGAGAAGATCTTTGGGATAGAATTTTGGAAAAATTTGTGGTATTTTGTGTATGATTGATTGAGCCTTTGGGAAGGCCCTTGTTGACAGTTTTGGGACAGCTTTATGGATATCTTTTTGAGATATCTTTGTGGATAGCTTTATGGACAAATTTGTGGATATATTTGGGATAAGTTCTTAGTGAGCTTGTTGGAGCATAATTAGGAAAGTTCTTTGTGAGCTTGCTAGATTTGAATTGGGAAAGTTCTTGGTGAGCTTGCTAGAACATATTTGGGCAAGTTCTTGGTGATCTTGCTTGAGCAGATTGGACAGGTTTTGTGTGAGCTTGTTATTCAGCATTGGATAGGTTCTGTGTGAGCTTGTCATTCAGCATTGGATAAATTTTGTGTGAACTTGTTATTCAATTTTGGACAGGTTCTATGTGAGCTTATTATTCAGAGTTGGACAAGTTCTATGTGAACTTGTTATTCATATTTGGAGTTCTATGTGAACTTGTTATTGCCTAGTTTTGAGCTAATCAAATAAATCATTGTATTGGATATTTTTGTGTGAAATATTATAAGGAGATCAGCTTGTGGAGTACCCCACATTGGGGGAACCATGTTAAATCTTGTGTCTCAATTGTGTGTGGTGACTTGTGCTCTTGCTTACTACTGTTATCTGAGTTATTAATGCACACTGCTATATTTGGTTATTTTAATTAAGGAAATTAATTGATATTGGTTTGAAAAGAAAGTAAAAATTGGTCTTATATTGTTCACCCCCCCTCTAAATATAAGCTTGTGTTCTTTAATTGGTATCAGAGTGGGTTCTTTCTAAAAATCTAATAGCTTAAGGGAAGATTCTACAAGAACATAAATGGCTTCACAGAATGGATCATATACAAATAAGGCTCCATTGTTTGATGGTAACAATTATGCTTTCTAGAGCATGAGGATGAAGAACTACTTGATATCACAAGGATGTGAGGTATGGCAAATGGTTAAAAATAGTATAGGGTTGAAGGTGATCCCAAGGCAGATAAGACTATTAGGAAATTGGTTGAGATCAATTCAAGAGCAATGAATTATATTTTGAGTGTGCTATGTGAGATAGATTTTGCAAAGATCATGGTATATACTTTAGCTAATTAAATGTGGACCAAGTTGCAGAATACTTATGAAGGATATTCCAAGGTAAAGTTGATAAAACTACAAACTCATAGAGAAAGATTTGAGGAATTGAAAATGGAAGATTCTAAAGATATTACAAAGTTTTTACTTCGAGTTGATGAGATTACTAACACCATGAGAGACCTAGGTTTTGATATGAAAGAATCAGAAGTTACTCAAAATGTTTTGAGATCACTTCCCATGAAATATGATTCTAAGATTTCAGTAATAGAAGAAACAATGGATATCAACAAGCTAACAATGGAAGAATTGCAAGGTACTCTCACAGCTTATGAGATGAGGGTAAGTAAGCATCAAGCTCCAATCAAAGAGATTGCATTCAAGGCTTCAGAAAAAGATAAAGGGAAAGTTTTAGAAATAGATAGAGTTTTAGAAAATTATGAGGAAGATAACTTCATCAAAAGGAATAAGGACTCAAGGAATTTTAGAGATATAAGGAAAGTTAGATGCTACAAGTGTGGTGATTTTGGTCACTATGCATACAGGTGTCCACATGAATAAAATAGTGATGATGAAAAATAGGGTCACAGAAGAAAAAAATATGGAAAGCATAAGCATGACAAAGATGACAGATACAAGCAAAACAGGTATGAGAAGAAGAAAAATTTTCATAAGGCAAAGAAATCTTACTACATTGTATAAGCAAGTGATAGCTCAGATTACAATGATAGAGACAATTCAGATGATGAAAAGGAAGAACATATATTCCTAGGAATAGAAAGTGAAAGAGAATAGTGCTTTTTGTGTGTTCAAAGAGATCACAGATCAGGATATTGCAATGGTTTCAGTGATAGTGAATATGAGATGACACATCAAGGAAACAAGCATGGTCAAAGAAATCTTGAGATTTTGTTTGCTATAGAAGATTATAATGATCTTAGTGACAATGAATATGAAGAAGGATTTTTCTATGGGATAAAATAATTATAAGAAGAACTTCCACTCCAAATAGAACACCTATTCCTAGGTATCGAAGTTAAAGAAGAGGATACATCTATTGAAGAATGACATGAAGAGCTTGTTATAGCCATTGAGCAAGCAAATAGGTACAAGAAGGGTCTAAGAATACTAAAATGCTTCATATGCAAATACTTTGGTCATTTAGATGATGATTTCACGTACTACAGCAATTGCAACAAGAAAATTTTATTTGTGGAAAAAGATAGCAGCAGTTCTAGTAATAGTTCTAGCAGCAGTTCCAGTGATAATTCCAGCAATAGTGATGTTGAAGAAGAGGAAGATTTTGATAAAAAAAAGGAGAAAGCCACTCTTAAGTATTTTACTGAATTGAAAAAAGAGAATTTAGAATTGAAGGCTCAAATACAAGAATATGAGAAATTTATGAAGAACACAAGCTTATACTGAGAGGGGGGGTGAACAGTATAAGACTTAACCAATTAATAATTTTAACCTTAGATAGCAGTGGCATCAACACAACATTAATCAAGACAGAAAGCATCACACATTGAAGACCCATTTTTAACGTGGTTCACCCAAAATGGTTGGGCTACATCCACAAAAACTTTCCTCTAAAAGTTATCTCAAGGTTCTTTGGGAATCCTTCCCAATTACAATGTTTATGAGCCTCGGCTCAAAGGAGATACCTTCTCCCAATCAAAATTTATGAGCCTCTGCTCAAAGGAGATACCTTCCCCTCTGCTCTAGAAATGATCCCTCAAAATATCAACTGCCTCTACCTCTTGCCAGCACATGGAACTCCTTTCTACCGAAGACCTCCTGTCCTCAATGCTTAGCCTAAGAGACCTCTGCCTTCTATGATCATGTCCACAGTAGCTCAGCAATAAAATTTGTCCTCAGGTTCTTCTCAAAGAACCAATGCACCTCTTTCCTCAAGTTCTCTGATAGAACTATCAAACTTAGTTCACAAGACCTTTGCTCTCTTTTTACGCAATCCTAGCTGCACTTGATCGATCTTCAACCTTTGCACCTCTGCGCAATCACAGCGGCATCGTATTCACACACTCTGCTTCCTTTGTGATCTTTCACACTTAGAATGATTTGATGAAATGCACTCTGCACACTACGATTGAATTCGCACTCTGCTCTCAGCGATCGAACTTCTTGCACTGCGCACTATCTCCGAACGTCGCACATCAACAACACTCAACTCTCCAAATAGCCCTCCTTTTATAACAAGATTTTCATGATGAAAACTTTAATCTTAGTCGGTTGTTATACCAAAAATGAACCCTAATATACGTCGGCTACATGCCCTAAATTTTGTCGGCTAAAATTTAACTTTGTCGGCTTCACTGCCTCTGTAACTCTTCTGTAGCTTCTGTCGCGAAACTACAACATGTCGTGATATCACGACACCTTTGTAACCATACACTTTCTTTTGGATTTTGTTGCGATATCATGACACTTTAGCCTTTGTCGACTTTAACTAAGCTCTTATCGTGAAATCACGACACTTCTCCCTTCGTCGACCTTCTTTCTACTTTTGTCGTGAAATCACGACACTTCTCCTATAGAAGGCCTGCTTTTAGTTTCTGTCGTGAAATCATGACACTTTTACTTCCTTACACTCTTCTCGGCTTGCACTAGCGAAAACATGACATGTCGCAAAATTGTGACACTTTCGCTGCCTTGTGCTTTTCTCTGCCTTACGCCCGCAAAAATGAAACATGTCATGAAATCGTGACGCTTTCGCCTTTGAGCTCTTCCTTCTTGAATTTGTCATGAAATCGTGATGCTTCTTCTTCCATGCTCTTTCGTTTTGCTTCTGTCACGAAATCGTGACTCTTCTCTTGTTGAAGACCTGCTTCTTGTTTTTGTCACAAAATCGTGACACTTTCTTCAACCGTATGCTACCATATCAATCTGTCGTGAAATCGTGACACTTTCTGCATTTGTTTTCTTTCTCTTCAACCTGTCGCGAAATCGCGATGCTATCAACTTTTTGTACGCTTTCTTTGCAACCTGTCGCAAAATCATGACGCTTTCAGCTTCCATACGTTTTCTTTGCAGCCTGTCATGAAATCGTGACAATTCTTATTTCAGACTCTTCCCTTTGCTGCATGTCGCAAAATCGTGACACTTTTTCTCCTTAGCGCTTTTCTTTTCTTTGGGTCACGAAAACCTGACATGTCGTGATATCACGACACTTTTTCTATTGGACTCTCTCTCCTTCATTATGTCATGAAATTGCGACACTTTTTCTTTCGGACTCTCTCTCCTGCAACATGTCACAAAATTGCAACACTTTTTCGTCCGTACAACCTTCCTTGCAATATGTCGCGAAATCGTGACATTTCTAACTCTGAAAATTCTCTCTCCTCTTTGAGTCGCGAAACTGCGACATGTCGCGATATCGTGACATTTTTCCAACTTGCTTTCTCTCTCCTACTTAAGTCGCGAAAATGCGACATGTCGTGATATCGCGACACTTTTCTAACTTACTTTATTTCGAACCTGTCATGCCGTAACCTTCATCAAAACAAATTATTTGACATCAAATCAAATTCCTTCAAAAGCTTCTTGACATCAATGACAACTTATACACTTGAGCAAAGGCAATGTACCCCAGGTACCCAAAATTGCCAACAATGTAAGACAAAGCTTCTACAGGATATCTCTAACTTGAGAGATAAGTTTGAAAAATCAAGAAGAAGAGTTGAAGAAGGTATGATTAAACAATCAAAGGCAAAAGAGATAGAATATGAAAGGCTTATGATTACTCTTGAATAACTAAAAAGGGAGAACTCACGATTAAGGGATCAAGCTCAAGAAGATGAGAAATAAAAAGCAAGGTTTCTATAGGAACTCACTAACTTCAAAGTCAAAGTTGAAGAGCCAAGAAAAATTGAAGAAGATATGGTCGAAAAATTAAAAACAAAAGATCTAGAGTGTGAAATATTAGAGCATGAGATAGTTTTACTAAGGTTGGAAGTAAAATATTCTAAGGAAAAGCTACACAAGTTTGAGGAAAATTCAAAGACCTTGGAAAGGACTATCAATGCACAAAAGTCATCAGTCACTATAACAGGACTTAGTTCTAAGGAAGAACAAGGAGAATAGGAAGCAGAAAAAGGAGAATCAAGCTCAAACACCAGAAAAGAAGAAGATTCAAAAGAAGTACGTAAAAGAGAAAGTGAGACTTCTAATAATAAGTTGGACAATAGAAAGTTCAACGAGGAAAGGAACAATGCACAAGTTAGGAACAGATGGAATAGGAAACGGGTAGAAGAGACTAAGAGACCAATGGGGTCTAGACAAGGTTTCTTCAATGGAAGATGTTTTTCATATCATAATTTTGGGCACATGGCTTCATAGTGTAGGACACATGAATGACAAGAATATAGGAAAGGATAGTTTTTCCATGGGTATTGCTACTCATGTAATGAGTTTGGTCACAAGGCAATTAATTGCAGGGTTCATAACAGAATAGGATAGGGCTTCACCAGGAGAAGTCCTAAGATAGTTGCACCTCCAAGGAATAACAACATTAAGTGTTTTAATTGCAATAACTTTTGATATATTGCAAATTGGTGTAGGACTCAATTCCAAACAAGTTCAAGACAAGAAGGTCAAACATGTTCAATACAAGAAGATCAAGTAACTCATCAAGAAAAAGATATCAAAATAATATGGAAGGAAGTTGATATAGGAAAGAAACAATGTAAGTTGGGATTAAATGTACTCCCACCCCAAAATTAATCACCTTAAGAGAGAATTTGGTGAGGGGGCTAATCTTAAGAGTCATATCTTTTAGCCCCATAGGTGTCCCTTTTTCCATTGATGTCAAAGGGGGAGATATTTGAGTAAGGGGGAGAGCATTGAGTTAGGGGGAGCAGCCTCCAAAGAGATATTTGAGTTAGGGAGAGCAGCCTCCAAAGAGATTATTGAGTTAGGGGGAGCAGCTTTGATTCTCATAGATGGTTTTTATAGTGATTGTGGTTTTTGCTTTAGAGGTGTTGTCATCAATGACAAAGGGGAATATTGTTGGCAATTTGAGTTATTTTATGTTGTCATTGATATCACATTAATTTCCCAAGGAACACATTGAGTTTTTATGACCAAAGAATTCATATTTTGGAGAGCATGGATATATACAGGGTTTTTGTGAGAACCAAGGTAGGTAAAATAAAAGGTTTTATTTAAAAATATGGATGGCATATTTGAACTGGATTTTTCTTGAAACTCAAGTTAGGCTTTCGTTTCATCGAAAAAGGTGCCCCGGTGATGGAGATATTTGATTTTAAATATTTAGTTTAAATTTTAATTATTTAAAATTTAAATATTAATTTTAAAATTAAAATTAAAATTATTGCCGACGTCATAAAGTTTATGCGCTATCAAAGGTAATTATTAAAATTTATAAGCATCGACATTTATTATCTTACAAAAGAGATTGCATATATATATATATATATATGCAAAGGGCTTTTTGTTTTAAATCCCCTAAGCAAGATTCAAAGAGAACATCTATTCGTAGGCACCGAATTTCCTCGACATGACAGCGTGGTCCAACGGTGATCCTGGGAGTGTTAAGGTTTTTGCTAGCAAATGTGCATGTGTTGATTCCCACCAGATATGAATTGTGAGGAGTAAGGAAGGAAATTCTTGGCCCACGTTTTGACATGAGCAAGAGGGCAGTGAGATAAGGGGAGAGTCTTCGCTCTCCATATTATGCAAGCGAGTAGCTCACGTGGTCTTTGGCGCCATGGTTGAGGTGTTGTGTGGGCAGAGATGAAGGTTCGATTCCCTCTATAGGTAAGTAAATGTTTTACTAAAACAATTTTTTTATTGCCTAATGTTGGAGGAATAAGGTGTGATTGAGGAAAATGTTTGATTAAATATTTTTTATTTAATCGGAAAGCAATTTTAAGAGTTATCGTGCACTTTTAGAAAAGGAGATATTTCTGGTTTTTCCTTTTATAAAAGTATATCATGTTATATATCATTGGAAATCTTATTTCGAGGGCTATTTTATTATCTTGCTTAGAAGGAGAAATAAGGTGTACATAAAGAGATGTTTATGTTTTTGTAAAGGGGTTCAAGTGAAGGTTGTTTTGTTATTTTTAAAGTGTGTTGAGTATGGCAGATTTCCAAAGGGGTTTCTTCATATTCATAAAAGGTATGAGCACATTCTCCTATTGATTGTTTATGGTGGTTGATTTTTGAAATATCATTGGAGGTAAAAGGATTGTTTGTGGTTTCCTTTTCGAAAGTGGTTAGTTGAATGCTTCAAGGTTTTCTGAATTGAGAGTTGTGTTTAAACCTTGTTTTATAAGCATGGTTGTTGAAGCCCATTGGTTGTGAAATAAAATGAGTTAGAAAATAATATGAGTATCATTGTTATGTGAGATTTGTGGTTGATCATTGTTGGAAAAAATTGAGTTGAGTTGATATTTATTTGGGTTAAGAATGAGTTTAAAACATATTGAGTCTCTAACAATTATCTTTATGGTTCTATAAGACTTGAGTTGAGTTGAGATTTATTTGGGTTGAGATTGAGATTAGAACATATTGAGTCTCTAACAATTCTCCTTATGCTTCTATGAGTTGATTTGAGTTGAGATCATTGTGGATCATTGTTGTTATCCATTGAAGAGTACATTGTCATTCATTGTTGAGTTCGTCTTTGAGCTTTGCCTTGATAGAGTTATGGATGATTTTTGAGTGCTACTTGAGTATGATTGGTTGAGTCTTTGAGAAGACATTTGGGATAGAATTCGGGATATATTTGTGGTATTTTGTGTATGATTGATTGAGCCTTTGGAAAGGCCCTTGTGGACAGTTTTGGGATAGCTTTGTGGATAGTTTTTTGGGACAGCTTTGTGGACAGCTTTATGAACAAATTTGTGGACAGATTTGGGACAAGTTCTTAGTGAGATTGTTGGAGCAGAATTGGGCAAGTTCTTGGTGAGCTTGCTAGAGCATAATTGGGAAATTTCTTGGTGAGCTTGCTAGAATAGATTTGGGCAAGTTCTTGGTGAGCTTGCTTGAGAATATTGGACAGGTTCTATGTGAGCTTGCTATTCAGCATTGGACAAGTTCTGTGTGAGCTTGTCATTCAGCATTGGACAAATTTTATGTGAGATTGTTATTCAGTTTTGGATAGGTTATGTGTGAGCTTGTTATTCAAAGTTGGACAAGTTCTGTGTGAACTTTTTATTTATATTTGGACAAGTTCTGTGTGAACTTGTTATTGCCTAGCTTTGAGCAAATCAAATAAATCATTGTATTGGATATTTCTGTTTGAAATATTATAAGGATATTATCTTATGGAGTACCCCACATTGGGGGAACCACATTAAATCTAGTGTCTCAATTGTGTGTGGTGACTTGTGCTCTTGCTTACTACTGCTATCTGAGTTATTAATGCACACTGCTATATTTGGTTATTGCAATTAAGGACATTAATTGATATTGGTTTGGAAAGAAAGTAAAAAGTGATCTTATACTGTTCACCCCCCCTCTCAGTATAAGCTTGTGTTCTTCACCTCTTACATGTTATAGTCTGACTACAATTTATAATGGAGAAGTTCATGTTGAAAATAATAATGATCGATGTCAAAAATGCCAAAAGAGTATTAAAAGTTGATGTAATTGTATTTTAATAATTTAGTATTTGGAAATATGAAGATATAAATACTTTATAATTTAATGCTTCAACTAAGCAACATAAATTGTATGTTTTTTAAAATTTAAGGTTTATGCAAAAAATTGATTGATGATATAGATAAAACATTGATCAAATTTATTCTTGTGTAAAATTATTTCTATGTAAAAGTGTTAGAATATGAACTAACAATTAAGATAAACTGAAAATTAAAATAAATTAATAATGTATCAAATGGTATGAGCTTAAAAAATTAAATACATCATTTTAGAGGAAATCTAGGTTTGAATTCTATCAAAGGAAACATGCATTATCACCAAGAAAATTGTTGTAATACCTAATTTGAGTATATTAAAGGTTATTCAAAGCCCTAAGGAGCATGATGCCAAAGCTATCATAGCTTGCATACCTTGGTTGTTATCTAAAATCTTCACTAGAGGTTTATATATGGGGACCAGCTTAGGTATCATAGCATGTGCATAAATATGTATGGGGACCAGCTTAGGTTTCATCTATTGGTGGCTCTTATTATTATGTTACTTTTATTGATGATGCAACTAGAAAAACATTGGTTTATTGTATTCAAATAAAATATGATGTCTTTAATACTTTTAAGAAATGAAAAGCTTTGGTTGAGAATGAGATAGTAAATAAGTTGAAGTGTCTCAGATCAGATAATGAAGGAGAACACTGTAGCAAGGAGTTTGATGGTTACTTTTCATACCATGGAATTCATAAAGTTAAGATAGTTCCAAGAACACTACAAGAAAATAATGTGTTAGAAAAGATTAATAGGACAATTATGGAACGTGCTAGGTGTATAATATTACATTCAGGATTGCCCTTATAGTTTTGGGTAGATGTTGTGGATACTATTGTTTGCTTAATAAATAGAGGACCTTCAAGTTCTCTCGATGGTGGTATTCCATAAGAGGTATGGATAGATAAACCTATTAACTACTCATTCCTAAATTCTTTTAGTTGTGAAGCATTTGTTCATATTGATAAAGAAAATAGAACAAAACTTGAGGTAAAGTCCAAGAAATGTACTTCTATTGGATATGAAGTTAATAATTTTGGTTATCATTTTTTGGATTATGAAAATTAGTAAATCATTAGGAGTAGAGATGTGGTACTGAATGAGAAGGTCATGTATAAATATTGGTTGCAGAGAAATAAATAAGAAAAGGAAAACATAGAATACATAGTGCTTTGATGAAATAATAGAAAATAAAAATCCAAAGGTGCTATAAAATTAAAATATTCAACCATAGTAGTAGCAAGCACCTCAAACTCCTGCAAGTGCTATTAGAAGATCTACTAGGTTAAGTAGACCCCCTAAATGTTACTCTCCTTAATTGCATCATGTATTGTTGAATAATTTTGGTGAACTAGAAACATATAAATAAGCAACGTGGATAGAAACCAGAAATAAGTGGGAGCAAGGCATGGAAGAGAAGATGAACTCATTGGTACATAACTAGACTTGAGATTTGGTTTGGTTGCCTACAGGAAAAAAAGCACTGCAGAATAAATGGATTTACAAGGTGAAGGAATAATATGGAGGTAAAAAGAGGTATAAGGCTAGAATTTTTATGAAGGGGTTTGCACAGAAGAAAGGTATATATTTTGATGAAATTTGTTCTTCTATTCTTAAAATGACTTCAATTAGAACTATTTTAAGTCTTGTGGTTGTAAAAAATTTGTATCTTGAATAGTTAGATGTAAAAATAGCTTTTCTCCCTACGAATTTAGAGGAAGAGATTTATATGCAGCAGTCATAGAGGTATGAGGTCAAAGGAAAATAAAAATTAGTATGCAAGTTGAAAAAGAGCTTGTATGGCTTGAAACAAGCTCCAAGGTAGTGGCATCTGAAATTTGATAGGTTTATGACATAACAAGGTTATAGTAGATGTTATTCTGAACACTATGTTTATTTTAAGATATTAAATAATGGTAACTATACTATCTTCTTATTGTATGTAAATGACATGCAGGATATAAATGTGCCCAAAATAAAATTAGCAAATTTATTTGCAATGAAGGATTTGGGTGTTGCAAAGAAAATTTTTGGTATGAGAATAAAAAGAGATAGAAAAATTTATAAATTAACATTATCTCATGGAGAGTACATTGAGAAGGTGTTGAAAAGATTTAATATGCAGGATGCAAAACCTATTAGTACACATCTTACCAATCATTTCAAACTGACTAAAGAGATGTTTCCCAAGACATAGGATAAGATAGACTACATGTCGAAGGTTCTTTATTCATAAACAATTGGTAGTTTTATGTATGTGATGGTGTGCACAAGGCCAGATATAGCACATGCAGTGGGATTTATGAGCAGGTTTATGAACAACCCAGGAAAAGAGCATTGGAATGTAGTGAAGTGGATTCTTAGGTATTTGAGATGTACTGCCACTCAGACATTATGTTTTTGAGGTTCTAACATTTTTCTATAGGGATATATTTATGTAGACATGGTAGGTGATATAGATAGCATAAGGAGCACCACACAGTACTATATGTGGAACTGCACTAAGTTAGATTTCAAAATTATAAAAGGTTGTTGCACTTTCAACAACGAAAGAAAAGTGTGTTTCTTGTACAAAGGCTAGTAAAGAAATTATTTGTTTACAAAGGTTTATGAAGAAATTGTAAAGGAAATAGGAAAATAGAAGTTTATATAGTGATAGTCAGAGTGTTATTCATCTTGAAAAAAACTCAACCTTCCATTCCAAGACTAAACATATATAGACCATGTACCATTTCATATGATCAGTTTTGGAATATAGATAGTTGAATTTGAAAAATATACACACTAGCTATAATCTTACAAATATGTTAACAAAGGTAGTAACCAAGGAGAAACTGATTTCTTACTCATTTTTAGTTGATCTTCAAGCATGATAGGGGATTATGTAGATAATGTAGTTAATTCCCCATGATCTAGTAGATCTTGTACAAAATGCTAAAAATATTGATATTCCTTGATGTCATGGCCCTTTTGACAGTGGTATATGCAATAGTGATCTTCTTTATAGCATTTAGAGTTGGGCTTGTTGATTCACTCTGGATTGATGTCAGATAAGGAGATCATTTTTCATCATTCAATCATTAGAAGATATTATACAATGGTTTCGATAGGGGTGTTCCAAGATGAGGTAGTTAATTAGGAGACTGAGATCTATTGGAGGGGTGTGATGAAGAAGGTATTGTAGAAAAGGATTATATGGAGGAATATTTGGAGTATGGCATAGAGGCCCTTTGATGGCTTAATCTAATATTAAGGTTGATGAGTTGGTCCTAGATTTGTTACAATATAATTGGTGGTGGACTTAAGGTAGGCAATATAGGTGGGGATGGTTGTATGTGACGGTGAGGATTAAGTGGGGAGGGATGAGGAAATTAAGGAATAAAATATGGATGGAGATGATAGGGTGAGTGACAAGGTTGTTGGGGTTGGACCATGTAAGGCATATGAAGCAAAGGAGAAGGTGAATGTCAAAGTGGTAGGGGTTGGGTTTCATGGTGGGTATGAGACCAAATGTGAGTTGTTGGAAGAAGAATTGGTAGAGATGGTGTTGATAGAATAGGTGAAATACATGGTGTTGGGAAAAAAGTGGAATACATGGTGTTGGTAGAAGAGGTGGAAGACATGAATGGGATTGATGTGAGTATTTTTTCATGGTCTTCTTGTGACATCGCTTGGGTGATATGGTTGGAGGGGCCTAATGCATTAGGTCTAAGGATAATGAAAATGTGTGGATATGCTATGTAGTAAGGTAGGGGGAGTCTCCTTCAAACAAGTTGGAGGGACCTTGGGTGGATGGGAGATTTTCTAGTTATCTAAGGTGTCAAGAGAAACGACATGGATGGTTGCAACTTGGAGAAATTTTGGAGGAAACAAATTACTATTCTAAGGATTTATATATTCATCATAATAATCATCTTCAAGATCAAGAAGATATTAGAGGCCATTTCCAAGGAAGACTACTAATGATATTTTACAATATTCTAAACTAGATTTATCATTTGATAGTTGGTAGGAAGGATCGGTAATAGAGTGTATATCTTGTTCGTATTGACCAAGACCAAATTTATGCCAATTGAAATATTGGAAATATTTCATAGGAAAGGATAAATTGGATATATAATTGATGTTACCATAAAATAGTACTATAGACTTGATAGAAATAGGTGGCTCAAAGGAAGCATCAAGACCCTCATACATAAAGTTGGTATAATTTGTGGAATAACCAATGGAGATGATATCACAACAAATTAAGGGGATGTCATGGGAGTGACCAAAATCCTTAACTAACTCGATAGCGAGGAGAGAGATAGTGACCTTATGGACAAAGCACTTCCCTAAACCAATACTAGATGTTTGGACAGATATAGGAGGGGACTCTTGATGGAATGAGTGGAGGGGAGACTATGAGTGAGGTAGCTTAGAAGAAGTGGAGGACACAATAGGAGAGGATGAGCTCTCAGATAGAGTGGAGGAAGAGGATGGTGGTGTAGATTGAGAGGATGACAAATTGGAAGAGGAGATAGATGGAGTGGTTTGAGAAGATGATGTGATAGCAAGAAGACAAGTAGTTAGAGTAGATGATATAGAATATGAAGTTGAGGAGGAAATTGATTTGATAACCTATATTGTGGTGGATGTGCAAGTAGATAGAGATATTTTTATTGGTTGAAAGTCCAACTGGGTAGTGCACTGCTCCCAAGATTGATACTCTTAAGGAGTGGCAAAGGGGATGGATGAAGTAGTATGATAGTGGTCATAACTTATTATTGCCACAAAACCTTTGTAAGATGGTACATAATTTATGTGATTGACATGATTTTATTGAGGGGATGTTGAGTCCCCATTGTTTGGTTGTGTTTTCCCATATTGTGGTAGGGGAGTTTGATAAATGCCAAGGTTTTGGTTAGGTGGAGCAAGAGGATTATCAACTTTGATAAATCTTACTTCAATCAAATCCTATAATATGTGCTTGAGTTGAATGCAACCATTGATATCATGGTCCTTCTATCAATGAATATATAGTACTGATCTTCTCTATACCCTCTTCCTCGAGGTCTATTTGGATCTTCAAATCTCACCTAGGGTAAGGAAATCAGTTGTGCATCCATAAGTTTTTGAAATATGGTCAACAAGGGCTTTGAGAGAGGTGTGAAACTATGTTGGTACTATTGAGGAAGTGTGGCCTGATAAGTGGTATTTTTATTTTGTGTTGGAGGTAGCATGGTATTTTAGATTACCTATTATAGCAGATGATCAAGTTGTTTATATGAAGGTTGAGGTTTATGCTGGAAAGTTTGAGTGGTCAGGCCACTCAAAACTACTTGGTTAATCTTGGTAGGTTTGGATTTATTGCTTGTGTTGTTACCCTTGGTATTTTTACCTTACCATTCCTTCTTCTAGAGCTTGATTTCTCCTTCTTGAATATTGATATCCTCGATCATTTTTGTTTAAGTGAGAGCTTCCTCAAGAGTTTAGTATTGTTGGAGTTAATATTGATTTGGAAAAAATCTAAGTGAACATCCAAATTAGCTCAATTATGGGGATAGATAAGGGTAACTCAATTAGTACTACTCTCCATCGATTTCCATAATTCAGGATTGACTCATTGTCAAACTGATAAAGGTTGGTGAAATCTGCTAAGGTGGTTTTCTTATTAATTTTTAGGGTGAAGTGCTTTAGGAATATATTGGTTAGTTTTTCAAAATTATATAATTTATGTCTCCAAGGATCCTCCTACAAGGGATAGTAAAAAGGTACGAATCTGATGGGGTCTATCTCATTGATGAGATAACAAGTGTTGATGAATGTGCTCAAAGGAACTTGAGGATATTCTTTCCCCTTAAACTTTTAAAATTTGGGCATTTTGAATATGGGAGTATAATGTAGCACTAGTACCAAGGGTTTTATGGGGTTTATGGGTTGACTCAAGGTTGGATTTTAATACCCCATACCCGTAACTTGCGATTTCAAGCTATTGAATTTGTTGGCCAACTGTTGGAATGCATCAAGAGTAATTTGAGGAGCTAAGTAGTGGGTGCCATGATGAGTCAGATGAAATATATTTATGGGGGGGTATGATTCGTGTGAATATATATTATGGTGATGGTGATTAGGGTCAAAATATGGTGCTTGTGGAACTTGGTATCCCAAAGGTAGATATTGGTGGTGTTGATGAGAGTGATTATGGGTGTGTAAGGCATATGCTGGTTGTTTTTGAATGTGGTTCTAATGATAGGTAGGTAACTAAAATTGAGGATAGAATGACAATTAAGAATGGAGGGGTTTTTTAGAGGTTGAATGATGCATGTGTTGGGTGGAGTGTGATTGGTATGGTTGAGAAGTGGGTTGATATAGATCAGGAGCAGAAAGGTACTAATGAGATGGTGGTTGATTAGGGTGTGAGTTATGAGACTAATTTATAGGCCACTAATGAGAGTTATGAGGGTGATAATAAATTATGGTCACTATGGAAAAACAAGAGATCCAATATGGCAATTGAGGAAAAATGATCCCTAAGTTGGGGGATGAGATGAAGGATGTGGGGTCTGAGGTGGTTGTTAAGGAATTTAGGTGGTCTAAGAAGATTTGATATGATAATATGGGCAATTATTAGTAAGTACTTGATGAGAAGTAAATTGAATAATATGTCCTAGGACTATAGGATAGTGGGGGACTATCACGATCCGTTTTGGCAAACCCTTCTACGTATAGGAATAGGACTTATTTCCTAGGTTGGTATCACTCTATGAAGTCAATTAATATTAAATTGGGCATTAAATTGGTCAACTTATAGAGTAGATATTTACTTTTTAAATATGCTTAATTAATTTAATTACCTTCATTTTAGAAGGAAATCGGGTAGTTTGTTTCCTTTATAAACTAGTCCAATTTTGATTGGATTAAATAGTAATAAAAAATACTTTATAGATTTGAAAAAATAAATAAATATAAATATTTCCCTCTACATGGCTACTTTGAGATGGTGGAGATGGTGGATAATATTATGCTCTTATCTCTATGGATTCCCTTTTATATATATATATTAAAGGAAGCTTTAACTTGGGGTGAGAAAAAGAAGATAAAAAATATACAATAAATTTTATATATATATATATATTTAGAAGCATATTTTCTTAAGAAAGAAAGCAAAAATAAAATAAATAAAGTATATATTTAAAGGTGTCTTTTCTAAAAGAAAGAAAACAAAAACAATAAAATAAATAAAATATATATTTGGAAACATCTTTCTTGTTCAATAAGAAAGTAAGCTATAAATTGGCCTTAAGGTTGAGAAAAAGAAGGCTATGTGAAGTTGGAAGAAGAAGATCGGGCTAGAGAAGAGAGAAGATGGAAACACAAGGGAAGTATTCAGATGCTAGAGAACTCCAGGTTGGATCTGTCCACTATAATCTCCTTTAACGTTTGTTCAATATGAATTGATTCTATGTTGCATGAATAGTTTATTTTCATCTCATTAACCTTCTTTCAATGCATGTTCGGAGTAAAGTATATGGGCTTGAGTAGTCTATTATAGAAATTGACTGCTATAAACTAATTTGTGCCATTTTAAATTTTGGAACGTAATTTCCCCTTGGTCTTTGCTTCAATATTCCAATAAAGAGTAGGGAGTCAATTTATCTCTCCTCGAGGTGTACAACTAGAATGTATTCTTATCCATGTCCATCCAAAGCACTTATATAATGGATTATATCACAGTATTGAATAATGAATCAACCATGACATATATTATTGATTCCTTGCTTACGTAGATTAGTTTTCTACCTATCTTATATGACATCCGAAGAGAAGCTTTTATTGTAAACTTGGTTAAGAATCGAAATATTTATAGCTTTCGAGATGTCACCATCTCAGTATAAGGGGATAAATTTATAACCCTTACGATCATCCATGTATTACATTGCTAGGGTTTGTTGCCTATGTTCCTATATTTGAATGTTGCTATAGCTGCAATGCCATCATTTCTATTTTTGGCATATGGATCAAGACCTCATTTCCATGAACTTCCAAGGCCTCATTGCCATAAACCCTTTTTGGCAAATGTGCATAGTTGAGTGAGGATATAATCCCTAATTATTTTAGCTCAGGATGGCTACCTTCTTCAAATATATTTTAGCACAGCATCTGACTTCTCATGGATTAATATTTGACACCTCTTTAGTTGGTTCATATTGCACATAGATTATAAACCTTATGGGGTAGCGATTATAGAACCAAATTTTGTGTTGCAAGCTATATTTTTGTAGTTTCATAGCCTTCTATTTGCTTTTGGAATAGTTGTGCAGATCGTAGTCATTGCACCCATAGTATCATACAGAATCACCACTCACCTATGTATTGCATATCTGTCCAAATTAAGTATGTCGCTTGTTCGACCCTAGATCCATAGTGTTGTCTTCCTGCAGATAGTAGATTAGTCGTTATGATATTACCATTTGTTGGGTATTGATAGACTTTATAAATACGTTTTGTTGATTGTGTTCTATAATAGATCTTAAGGAATTTATGACATGTATGGTAAGGTGCTAATATGCGATGGGTCTACAGATCTTTCTTTGTTTGTATAGTATATAAATGAAACCTTAGATAGGTTGGTAGGACTACGCTATCTTATGTTAGAAAGACCTCACAAAGGTAGTGTGAAAAAGGCCATTGGTATAGGTGATAGTTTAGATATAATGGAATATTTAATTCACCTTTTATTATCTTAAACAAAGTATAATACTAGATTCAAGAAAGATTTGAAACAAGCCCTTTTTTATACAAGACCTATAGTATGTTAAAAAATATATGAATAATATGGTGAGAATTGAATATTGTGGGAATATATTAGTTTGTCTCATTTATATGTAATTGTATTTGTAGTATAACTAAATAACTTTGTTATATATGAAATTAGAATAGATAACGACCTTACAATTAAATAGGAATATTTCCTTCCTATTTGTAAATAGCAATTTTGATTTAATTGAAGTAGAGTTGATTGGTTTACTAAAGTATAGAAACCAAATATTATTGGATACTTATTTTAGATAAGAAGGATGAATTTTAGATACAAAGTGACTCATCTAATTCTTCCTTTATAACTTGTCTTTGTAAATGTCGAGTTTTAAATGACTTTATCAAATGATATTGGGTTTCCCTATTAAATTTAGAAATCAAATGATATTAAATGAAGTTATAGATCTTATAAGTTGTATCTAATTTCTTTAATATTGTAAATATTTGTTTGTTATCATGATCTATAATACATGGAAATCTTATGGATTTTGAATTGAAAATAATTGAATGAAAAAAATAAAATTATATATATTGCATTTGTATTTCATTATATATGTTATAATGGAAATTGTAATTGAATTTAATTAACTAGAAGTATGAAAAATATCTTCTAGTCATGAGAAGGATGGATTAGTGTCCATTCCTTTGAAAGAGGTATGGGACTCTTCCTTATGTTTGGTGTTAATCCAAACAAATGATGAATGGGTTTATAAATTAATCCTTGTTATGAAAATATTAATTATGAATGAATGGTTTATACATGCTTTGTGGTTTTCTAATTTAAATGTGATAAGTAATGATTTTAGTGAAATTGTAGATTTTGTATGTAAAATACATACTATGAGTTTTATGAAATTTCCAATTAATGAAATCCACTAGAAGCATGGATGATCTTGGTGTCCATCTAGGAAGAGGTATGGGACTCTTCCAAATGTCCCTGACAGTCAAAGGAATGGTATTCATGTTGATTGGGATTAGAAAAGTAAATTATTTAGAGATGGACCTTGATGCTAGATGAACTATGGGAATTTTTGGGGTTCCCTCTTTCGAGATATTATTAGAATAGTATTAAAGAAAATATTGGATGCAAAATTTATATCGTATGGAGAGAAGTGAATTAATATTTAGACTGAATTCTGATAACAAAATTAGTAAAATAATTAAAGATTATGTTGGATCAAATTTTGGGAAAAAATTTATAATAGTTTACAAATACATGCTTTTAAATTGTACGATAGAGGATGAAACAACTTAATGCATATTGGGATCCAGTTATGAAAATGAAATGCCTTGAGAGCTAGCCTTCGATTGAAATGCAAAAATTGTGAAGAATATTTTATGCATATTTAGCTCACATTAGGGAAGAAAATTGATAGGATTTGGAAAGTAGTGATATGAATCTTGGATTAAATTTAGGAAGCAAATTTGATAGCAATTGGAAATCAATTGAATAGATTAATATGTTGTATTTAATGGAGAATTAGACCCTAACTGGTTTGTATATAACCAAAGGAAATTGCTAGAGAATAATGAGCTCTATATTATCCATGCTAAACCTCTAAGGGTTTACTTATATTAACCAAATTTTAATGAGAAATATGGTTGACATGGGTTGTTACAACAGGGTACAATTATGAAATGATAGATAATTTAAATTATTAGCTTAAGTTATTAACTTAGGAATAATGGTTTATCAATGAATTAAAGGTATGGGACTTTAATTCATAAATTATGTAGAATTAAATTGAAATTCATTCTTGAGGAAATATATATGGTTCTCTCTAACTTAGATACGACTTCTCAAAATTAAGTTTATGATGATTATCATAAACATATGAAAATTATTAGGATGGCTTAAAATCATACAAAAAACGGATGAATTTCTTATTGGTATGAGATATACCTTAATGTTATAATGATGACTTAGGGAAGGGAATTAAGAAAATTCCCTAACTGCATCATGAATTTGATAAGGAACAATTGTATTACTTGCCATGTATAATTGATTGAAAGGGACCCATAGTGGCCCTTCTATATATTTCTAATATTTGACATCCTAAGTTTATGAATATGAGGAAACTACATATTTTGGAGGTTGGGTTTATTCCCTATGAGGGTTCCCATGATAAAAAATGTGTCACTCTATTTGTGGTTTGATGTGTTATTTCTTGTGCATATTGTTTTTACTTCAAAATGAAAATTATTTAAATTGATGATATGGTTAAATGTTTGATGAAATAGTTTTACAATTCTTATATTATGTCAATGTATACTATGATGGAAGGAATGTATAAAATTATGTCAATTATTTTCTGGAATGTATTGAGCAATAAATAATAATGTAGTTATCTATATTTACCTTTTGAAAACTAGCACTTAACGTATTCAATGGTTGTGTGGATGCAAAAAATAGAATGTAATAGAATAAAAATTTTGCTCAATTAGATATATCATGTGTGCTATAGTCTCAAGAATCATAAAGTAATGGATTCTATTACTTAAGGATTAATTGGGATATGATAATTTCATAAACATTCATGGATGGTATTGGAATTGAGTTGTAAACCAAGTCAGACTTTATATTCTGAGTTGATAAAGGAATGTACATGAGGAATAGGTACTCCCATGATGGATAAATAATCCCCTTTTTGTAATGAACTTTATTTATTCATGTATATAACAAAAGGGACACCTAAATAGAATAGGAACAAATAATCCTTAAGAAGTATAAGGTTATATAATCACGCTTCAGATGAAACTCCAAGGATTCTATGAATTGATCTCGTATAGTGACTTTGTTATCTTAGTAACCCTATCAAGAAGATGATGGATTGGATTTAAGATCTATGAATAACCATTGTTGAGGTTATTTAACTATTATGGGTCTCCATATTCAAGGATTTCACCTATATACTAGTCTTAGTGGACAGTATGGTTAAGGGTGATTTCCCTTTTAAGAGGGATGAAACATAACACTTGGCCAGTATCCTCATATCCGAGTGGTATGAGGGTTTCATAGAAGCTGATAACTTTTACTCAAGAGTAACTTTGATAAATTCTTAATATCTCTTGATGTTATTCACCTTGGTAGATTACAATCTAAATGGAATGATTCTATCTGAGTTCATGAATATGTCCCTTGCCTCATGAAATATGAATGTGTAAAAAAAATATGGTAACAAATGGGGTTGTTACAGGGACAAGCAAGAACATATGGTAGAAGAGTGTGTGACATGTGTGCCATTGATATGTATGGTGGGGGATGAAGGGTAAGTGGTGGGAAGAGAAACATGGAAAGCCATGGATTGAGGAGGTGGATTAGGAAATATGAAAGAAGAAGATGGATTGGATGAGTGTAAAAGGAAAGTGACATAAACTTGGATCAAATGATGTGGTTGAGAAGTGTGGGTGATGCAAGGAGGTGATGTAGAAATGTGTGGGCATTGTGATGAATGGACATGATTAGAGAATAAGGACGATTAAGGTATATGGTCCTATAAATTAGACCTATGGTGTGCTACATAAAGGCTGCACTAGGTCCCCTAAGTGGTGAGAACACTGGTGGTATTCCAAAAGTGTGCACACTTGAGGTGTGATGATAGAAACTAGAAGATGTGAGAGGTAATGAAGGATGATAGGTATTGTAAGCTTATACGTGAACAAGGATGGTGTCAGTACGAGTAGAAATGTGCAATGGGAGTAAATATAGATGGAATAAGCTAGGTTTTGGAGGGTATGATGACGAATGGTTCTAGGGAGTAAGAGCCAATTAGCCATGGTAGATTGGATTGGTGAAAAGGATGCAAGCGACATCGATATCAATGGGTGTGATGTTTGGCTTGGGTCAAAAAAGGGGAGTCTCAAGATGAAAGGTCTCATATGGGATGGTGTGATTAGTGTGGTTGTTTCCACCTTGATCAAACCCAATGTGATGAGTCTTAGGTGGGAGATGAATGTAATGATAGACATCATCATACATGATAACTTGATAGATTTGGGATGCATCCCCCAAATAAGTTAGGGGAGTAGTTCAAGAATGTGAAAATTGACCAAAATGGTCCATGGGAACTTGTGTTTGGGAGTGAGTCTTGGCTTAACTATAGTTCAAGAAGAGTGTTGGTGGATGCTCTCTCTCTCTATATTTAAAGAAAAAATACACTATCTATGATTATGTCAAGAAGCCTTTGGCATATCCAATATTAGGAATATTTATCTATTGCTAGATTTTTACATTTAGTGGATTATCTCTTGAGCTAGAACCACATCATCCAAGATCTACCTACCCTATATAAAACCCCCATGCTTTGAATACATAATTCTATGTAGGAGATATTTTGGCCACTCAGTAATTACCTTCATGATTATTTTATATATGACATTGCATAAGGAAATAGATCTATAATCTAAAATATGTAGCCCCTCCTTCCCTTTTAGAATTAAGGTAATGAATGTACAATTTAATGCTTTAAGAATTATTTTACTACCTCTAGACTTATATATAACAACCATTACATCCTCCTCCATGTTGTCCCAAAATATCTAACAGAACTTGGTTTGGAAGCCATCTGGACCTAACATTTTTTTTGTACTCATTCCAAAGACTACCTTCTTTAGTTCCTCTCTATCAATGGGTTTAAGTAGGGCCTAATTTTCTTATTTATAGGTAATAGAGGGTATCATAGAAAGAAATTTTTTCTAAACCTCTTCATATTGCACCATACTTTTCTTAAACAAAATAGCAAAATAATCCATTGAATGGAAATGCATACCTAGGATTATATCAAAAGAGTATTAATTCTCATCATGAAGAGATTTCATCATGTTCATCTGTCTCCTAGCACAAGAAACTTGATGGAAACTTTTAGTGATTCTATAACCTTCCAATAACCAAGTGGTTCTTGCTATTTTTTTCTCTTGTTGGTTGTAAATTTTCTCAAATGCTTTAAGCAATGCATTATCCTCTTATTTGAGCTACTCTATAATTGTACCTTCCCTAAAGTGTTGTTGGACTTGGAATTCCATTTTATTAGGTTACCTCCATTATTTCAGTTGATCCTTGACATAACGAACCTACTTGTGGAATCTAAAACATTGTTGTCCCATATGTCGAGCATCCCTCTACCCACCACTATTGGAATTTTCTTTCAAAGTTTCTCTTTTTGTAACCAAAAATTTTCAAATCTAAATTTTTTGTGATGCTACATTTTATTGATCCCCCTTCCAATAGAATGGGGAAGTGATATGAAACTAGATCCTCCAAAATCTAAAATTTTAGATTTCGTTTCACAAATGCCTCCTCTAAAACCAAAAAATGGTCTAACTTCACCTTCTTGATATGTGGCTCCCTCCTCTTATTATTCGAATTATATGTGGTTCCATGATATTTAATATCCACCAACTGTAATGCATGGACCTAGGAAATCATAATTCCATTCCCTAGGTCTAAAATTTGGGTTCCCCTTTCCTAACCTTGGGATAATATTTTAGCATTAAAAACCCAAAAATCATCCAATCTAACTCCTCTCTCAAGACTCTCATATTATGCATCACTTTCCATTGATGAATCTAACCATCTAAGTTTTGAGCCCCATTATAATTTATGATTAAAACCTGCTCAGTTGTCACATTGTTCCTAAAATACAATGTGAGGACACCCCTCCAAGCTATATGTTCTATTATTGTCCATTAAAGAGAGTTCTAGAAGGTAATTATCCCCCCTAAGACCCCTTAGGCAACCACTTACATATGACCAACACCCCTCCGAAGTCTATTCATTATTTTACACATAAGATATAGCAACATTTTTATCTCCTAGATAAGTAAAAAATCTATTTTATTTTTTTCTAGCAGTCTTCGAATAGTAGATTGATGGGTTCTTCTATTTAAACCCTTTCTATTTTATAATCATTGGTTATCTTAATACCAGTAAGATCTTATTAGTCTAACCAATCCCCCAATGACCAGTTTGTTTTCTTGAGTGGCTATCAATTCCTTATTCAATTTTCTACCCACTCCTTGAGAGTTGATAATTTTTTATCTCTTATCCACATGGCTTATCTCTATAGTTGTCTTTTCTCTATTTTTTTTCTATACCCATGATGACATCCTTTATTATCAATTGCTCTTAGTTATGTACTATCAATGCCCCTAAAATCCCTAATTGTGGTAACTTACTACACTTTATTACTTGCTCTAGGATAGGAGGAGCCCAAAGAGGGGCTCAAAAATGGTTGTTATTGTTTTTATTATTCCCATCCACTCCTTCCATAAATCATTCTTCTTCCTTCTCCACTAGTATCTTGAATATGTCATACCTATTTGAGGGATTGAGATGTGTTTGCTCTTTACCATATTTTTTATTTTACCTTCTCCTTCTTTTGGGCCATTCAAAACCATCTCCCTATGGTTCTTCACCCAAAGAAATGTTAGTTGCTTCTTTATTGACTATTGACTTAATCTTAGGAATATTTAAAATTCCTATAGGGGCCTCCATTTTTATGTTCATATTGTTTGGGTAGGACCTATCCAAATGCCCATATTTATTGCAAACTCTACACCTAAATGGAAACACCTCATAATCTAGTTTTTGAATCTAAGATAGTCCTACATGTTTGAGTTCCACCTCTGCCAACAAAGGTTGGCTAAGATTCATTTCCATGCATAATATAACATTAACAGTTGTGTTTCATTTCATTGTGTCTCTAGAAACATCCAAATATATTCCAAGGGAATTAACAATTATTTCTAATACCTTCTCACTCCAGAATGATAAGTACCCTACATAATTTCGTATGACATGTTAACATCATCATGGAACCTTTGCACTGACATTACCAAAATTAAATACTTGATGGTTTAACTGCTCATCTCTCATGGACCTCATATATTGCATTAATTTACATGTATTTGGACTACCAATCAAACTGTATAACTATCAAATATACCCAATACAACTAATTAACTAAGTAATTAAGATCATGCAACAACCAATTAGATCATGTAACTAATCTTATCACCTCCTCCAACTCATTTTGCTAGAAACATCATCCTACAAACTTGCCACTTATCTTTTTTAACTGGACAACCCATACCTCCATGTATGTACCTCCAATGGATCCTCCATAGGTCTTAAGTGTTTTATAATATGGTCCTTGGAGGAGTAAAAAGGAACAATAAAATATAAAGGTACTCACATGCCACCAAAGTTACTATTGAAAATATTCCTCTCCATCAACATATCATTGTAATATTTGTACACTTGAAGACCCTTACAAAGCATGGTCAAAGGCATTAGGAGGAATGATCTAAAGATATTAATAGACACCTCCACAAGCATAAAAAAGGAAATTAGCATTTTTATTTGTGATATCCCTTGTTCTATTTTTGTCTTATCTTTTTTATTTACTTGAGTAGTACTTTCCCATTTTTCATGCTTTTGATCTATTATCTATCTATTGTTTTATCAAATCACCATAAAGGAATAGGGGCTTGATCTCTTTGTCAAGAAATATTTACATTCTTGCAAAAATTTGATGGGGACACAGATACACAGGGAATGAATAACACAGGAACACAGTAACACAGAGAATCACTCAAGCTTTTTCTTTCATTAAACTTACAAAAGCAAATTTACAATTCTAGCCAACAGGCGTAGTTTCTCGTTTCTAGCCCCCCCTGTTCCTTGATGCACTCCCTATTTCTATAACCATGTCTGGGCCTCTTTCGAGGTTTCGACCCTCTAGGCCATTAATGACCCACCTGCCCCAAAATACATCCTCCTGATTGAACCTTTACATCTTTCCCTAACTGGCAACTGCCATCGGGTTGGCCACGGATACATGCATTGATGAGCCATCTGACTTCTGGGCTCAGTCTTCGAATGGCCGCCATGCTCAGCGAGCTTACTGGGCAAGAAATCATGCATTAATGAGGCCCTGACCACCTCGGAAAACACCGTCTGGGAATGCGGGCTTTTTCGAACAGAGAACCAGCAGTATGTCGCGATATCGCGACATGTCGCGATATCGTGACATTTTTCCTTCCTTGCTGCATTTCTTTCCTTCGGGTCGCGATATCACGACATGTCACGATATCGTGACATTTTTCCTTCCCTACAACATTTCTTTCCTTCGGGTCGTGATATCGTGACATGTCACGATATCACAACAATTTCCTTCCTTGCAGCATTTCTTTCCTTGGGTCGCGATATCGCGACATGTCGCGATATCATGACATTCTTTCTTTCTCGTTTTCTTCTTCTTTATGGGTCGCGATATCATGACATGTCATGATATCGCGACAGCTTTGCCTTCTGTCTTCACTCTCTACTTCGGGTCACGAAATCGTGACATGTCACGATATCGTGACAGTTTTCTTCCTTGCTTCCTTTTATGCTCCTTCGATCACGATTTCGTGACATGTCGCGAAATCATGACATTTTCTCCTCTAGCCCTTTCTACATTCTTTCGGTCATGATTTCATGACATGTCACGAAATCGTGACATTTTTCACTCCTGCGCCTTGCTTCATCCTTTTGTCATGATAATGCGACATGTCGCGATATCACGACACTTTTGCTCCTACGCCTCTTCTCATCCCTTGGTCACGAAAATACGACATGTCACGATATCGCGACACTTTTCCTTCCTTGCGCCTTCTCCCGTCTTCGGTCACGATTTCGTGACATGTCATGAAATTGTGACACTTTTGGCTCCGTGCCTTCTCTCTCCTTCCTGAGTCATGAAAACGTGACATGTCACGATATCGTGACATGTCGCGATATCGCGACATCAAAGCTAACACTTGGAAAAAAATGTTGATGCAAGATTGCTCTGCTGCCATCGGATGCTCCTGCATCAGACACCCGGGGTGGATTGAGAAGTGTCCTTCACTTTTGTGCTGTTGGAGGAAGACTCAAGCGGTCGACCTCTTCTTTTGACAACCAAGTTGCATCTTCGATAGGCCTGTCCTTCCATTTGACCAGGTATTCAGAATACTGCCTGTTCCTGGTACTTCTGCCTGCTCGAGTGTCTAGTATTTCCTCGATCTCGTCTGTTGCTGCAGTAGATGTTGGAATATCCCACAAATCTGTTCTTGGTGTCTCACTATTACCTCCTTCATGGTATTCTACCAAGTCTAAAATATTAAAAATAGGTGAGATATTCAACTCGCTTGGCAGTTCTACTTCATAGGCATTTCCCGAATCTCTTTTACCTATGATCCTGCATGGTCCAAACCTCTTCATCTTCAGCTTGTTGTAGGTTTTGCTAGGAAACCTTTCCTTTCTCAAGTGAACCATGACCTCATCTCCCACTTGGAACTCCTTGAAATGCCGCTTTTGATCGGCTTTGGCTTTGTACTGAGTACTCATCTTACTGATATGCTGCTTTACCTCTTCATGTAAACTCTTCATGTGCTCTACAAAATCTTCAGCCTCAGCACTACTCTTTTCTCCTTTACCCATCGTTCTCAATTCAGAAGCATGCCTTGGGTTGTTCCCATACACAATCTGGAATGGGGATTTACCAGTACTTCTGTTGATGGAATTGTTGTAAGCAAATTCTGCCTGTGGCAAAATCAAATCCCATCCTTTGGGCTTATCTCCCACCAGGCATCTTAGGAGATTACCCAAACTTCTGTTCACCACCTCTGTTTGCCCATCAGTCTACGGATGGTATGCAGAACTGAACTTCAAATCCATTTTTAGCTGCTTCCACAAAGTCTTCCAGAAATAACCCACAAATTTGGTATCTCTGTCAGATACTATACTCTTGGGTAGACCATGAAGGCGTACCACCTCCTTGAAAAACAAGCCTGCAATATGAACTGCATCACTCATTTTTTGACATGGAATAAAATGAGCCATCTTCAAAAACCTGTCCACCACAACAAAAATGGAGTCACTCCCTCGTTGTGTCCTTGGTAGGCCGAGAACAAAATCCATACTGATGTCCTCCCATGGCCTCTCTGGCACAGGTAATGGCTGATACAATCCTGTATTTTGTCTCACTCCCTTAGCCATCTGACAGACTCTACAACCCTGCACAAATTTAGTCACATCTTGCTACAACTGTGGCCAATGGTAGTTTTCACTAACAAGGGCAATGGTCTTATCTCGACCAAAATGTCCAGCTAGTCCTCCACTATGCTTCTCCTTTATCATATTCTCCCTCATTGAACTCCGTGGAATGCATAATTGACCTCCTTTGAACAACATCCCATCTTGGATCAGGAAATCCAGCCACTTGGTCCTGTCCAAAGTAACAAGTGCCAAGCAAGCCTTCCAGGCTTCTGCAAAATCAGGATCTTCAGGGTACAAACCCTTCAGTTCATCAAATCCTACCACTTCCACCTTCATTTTCATCAACAAACACTGCCTTCTGCTTAAGGCATCTGCAACTCTGTTGGACTTTTCGCTCCTGTGCTTCAACACAAAGGTATAACTCTGTAGAAACTCAACCCACTTTAGGTGCCTCTGATTTAGCTTCCCTTGGCTATTAATATACTGTAAGGCCTGATGATCAGTAAATAGAACAAACTCTTTTGGCAACAAGTAATGTCGCCACTTCTTTAGAGCCTGAACTATAGCATAAAACTCTTGATCATAAACTGAATACTTCTTTCTGGCATCATTGAGTTTCTCACTAAAGTAAGCAACAGGTTTACCTTCTTGGCTCAAAACAGCTCCTATGGCACTACCACTAGCATCACAGTCTACCTGAAATACCTTATTAAAATCTGGAAGTGCCAAAATAGGTTGTTCTGTAACCTTCCTTTTCAACATATCAAAGCTCTTATCTGCTCCTAAGGTCCACTTAAATTCTTTCTTATTCCCTCTCATTGTTTTTGTAAGGGGTGCACAAATACTGCTAAAATTCCTAATGAATTTCTTGTAAAAACTTGCTAGACCATGAAATGATCTTACCTCAGTCGTGCTTCTCGGAGTAGGCCATTCAATGATAGCTCTTACTTTTTTTGGGTCCATTTTTAGACCTCCGGTTGAGATGACAAATCCTAGGTACACTAACTCCTTCTTCACGAAATTACATTTCTTCAGATTAATCAACAACTGCTCCTCCCGTAGCTTCTCAAAAACCCTTCTGATATGCATCAGATGCTCTTCCAGGGTTCTGCTAAATATTAGAATATCATCCAAATAGACAATAACAAATTTTCCTAAGAACTCTTTCAATACCTCATTCATCAACCGCATGAATGTGCTTGGTGCATTGGTCAGCCCAAATGGCATGACCAACCATTCATACAAACCTTCTCTGGTCTTGAAGGTTGTCTTCCACTCATCTCCTTCTCTGACACGAATCTGGTGATAACCACTCTTCAGATCAATCTTGGTGAAGTACTTAGCTCCACTCAAATAGTCCATAATGTCATCCATCCTTGGCAATGGAAATCTGTACTTTATGGTGATTTTGTTAATAGCTCGAGAGTCTGTACACATTCTCCACTCTCCATATTTCTTTGGTGCTAGTACTGTAGGTACTGCACATGGACTCAAACTCTCCCGAATCAGTCCCTTCTCCAGCAACTCTTGGACTTGTCTGTTCAACTCTTCAATTTTTGTAGGGGTCATTCTATGTGTTGCCTTATTGGGTAAGCTAGATCCTGGTACCAAATCTATGTGGTGACTGATCTTCCTCACTGGTGGTAAACCCTCAGGCACATTATCAGATATAATGTCTGGAAATTCCTCTAACAGTCCTAAGACTTCTACAGGGGTATCCTTGCATTCTTCCTTCCTAACTCTAGGAACTAATGCATAGCACATATGCTCATGCTTTAAACTATTCAAAAAATTTCCTCCTTCAACTAAACAAATTCTAGCATTGTTGCATACCTTTTCTTTCGCCTCCTTCAAGGGCTTCAGCTTATGGCGCACTCCATTCTTCGTTACTGAGTAGGTGTTTGCACGACCATCATGTACTGCACATCGGTCAAACTGCCATGGCCTTCCCAACAGCAAATGGCAAGCATCCATGGGCAGGATGTCACACAGGACCTCATCACAGTAATTCCCAATATTGAACTTCACTGAACATTGTTCATTGACCAAAACTCTATGGTCCTTCTGTAACCACGCAATCCGGTATGGATGCGGGTGTCTTCTCCTTTTTAACTGTAACTTGGCAACCATTTCTTTTGAAACCAAGTTATCAGTACTACCATTATCTATGATAATATTGCAGACCTTACCCAAACTTCTGCACCTTGTGCGGAACAGGCTCCTCCTCTGGTCTGATCCTTTCTCCTCATTTAACAGGGTCCTCCTAGTGACCATAACTTCTCCTCTCTCTACCTCCTCAGAATGTTCTGATTCAGCACCTTCATCTGCTACAGCAGCCCTGGCAGGACCCTCAGGTTTCTTATTCATCCTTTCTTGGTGTTGTGGACACTCAAATGCTCGATGTCCTTCTTCACCATAGTGGAAACAGGTTCCACGAAATCCTCCTCTTCCAAATCCATGTCCAGATCTACCCCTCCCTCTCGGATAACCATTGTTCTGATTACGGGGTTGGTAGGTGCTTCCTTCCTTCTATTCTTGGGTATTACTGGTCTCACCAGCCTTCTTTTGATCTTTATAATTTTCTCCACTGGTCCTTCCACCAGTTCTTCCACCATGACCTCTTCCTCTTTGCTTGCTCTCAAACCTTCTGTTTAGTTTCTCTTCAACCTTCAGAGCAAACTGGTAAGCATCCTCTATGGTGGTCATCCTGACCAGGCTTAACTCTTCTTGAATACTTGCTCGTAACCCATTAATATAACGGGCTACCTTCTCCTTGCTGGCCTCTGAATGGCCTATTCTGATTACAATCTTGTAAAACTCCTCTGTGTATTCTTTAATAGACTTGTTGGCCTGCTTCAAACCTTGCATTTTCTTTAGCAGATCCATCTCATAGTCAGCTGGGATGAACTGCCTCTTTAACTTTTCTAGCATTCTATCCCACCTGGTTATTCTCTCCTTTCCTCTTCTGTTTCTTTCCAGTTGTACTCCCTTCCACCATATGCTGGCATGACCCTTCAACTTGGTCTTAGCAAACTTGACCCTATTAGGATCTTCAACCTCTTCATACTCAAAGTATTCTTCCAAATCATTGATCCAGTCAATCAACTCCTCTGGATCAAGATTTCTAGAATACGTAGAAACCTCCATCTTTGGTCTCTTCCCAATCTGAGAGATGGCTCTGTATAACCTGGCTTGTGCAGGATCTACAGCCTCTTCTTCTTCCTCAAACTGGTCCTCTTCTTCATCAACTTCATCTTCACTTCCTTCTTCCCCTCGGGGCTCAAGTCCTCTGCGTAGCTCCTCTTGCAGGGCCTGAACTTGCCTCTGCAAAGCTCTGAAATCTTCTATTGGCACCATGTTTCTTCCACCACCACGGTTTCTTCATGGAGGCATTTTGCTTCACTCTCTTCTCACAACCCTTCCATAGATCCTGGTGCAAGCTGCCTCACTTTCGACGATCTGCTCACACACTCAGGAACTCCCGCTCTGATACCACTTGATGGGGACATAGATACACAGGGAATGAATAACATAGAAACACAGTAACATAGAGAATCACTCAAGCTTTTTCTTTCATTAAACTTACAAAAGCAAATTTACAATTCTAGCCAACAGGCGTAGTTTCTCGTTTCCAGCCCCCCTTTCCTTGATGCACTCCCTGTTTCTATAACCATGTCTGGGCCTCTTTCGAGGTTTCGACCCTCTAGGCCATTAATGACCCACCTGCCCCAAAATACATCCTCCTGACTGAACCTTTACATCTTTCCCTAACTGGCAACTGCCATCGGGTTGGTCGTGGATACATGCATTGATGAGCCATCTGACTTCTGGGCTCAGTCTTCGAATGGCCGCCATGCTCAATGAGCTTACTGGGCAAGAAATCATGCATTAATGAGGCCCTGACCACCTCAAAAAACACCATCTAGGAATGCGAGATTTTTCGAACAGAGAACCAACAGTATGTCGCGATATCACGACATGTCGCGATATCACGACATTTTTCTTGCTTGTTGCCCTTCTCTCCTTCGGGTCGCGATATCGCGACATGTCGTGATATCGCGACATTTTCCTTCCTTGCAACATTTCTTTCCTTCGGGTCATGATATCATGACATTTTTCCTTCCTTGCAGCATTTCTTTCCTTTGGGTCGCGATATCGCGACATGTTGCGATATCATGACATTTTTCTTCCTTGCAGCATTTCTTTCCTTCGGGTCGTGATATCGCGACATGTCGTGATATCGTGACATTCTTTCTTTCTCACTGTCTTCTTCTTCTACGGGTCACGAAATCGTGACATGTCATGATATCGCGACAGCTTTGCCTTCTGTCTTTGCTCTCTGCTTCGGGTCATGAAATCGTGACATGTCGCGATATCGCGATAATTTTCTTCCTTGCTTCCTTTTCTGCTCCTTCGGTCATGATTTCGTGACATGTCGTGAAATCATGACATTTTCTCCTCTGGCCCTTTCTGCGTTCTTTCGGTCATGATTTCGCGACATGTCGTGAAATCATGATATTTTTCACTCCTGCGCCTTGCTTCGTCCTTTTGTCGCGATAATGCGACATGTCGCGATATCGCGACACTTTCTGCTCCTACGCCTCTTCTCGTCCCTTGGTCGCGAAAATGCGACATGTCACGATATCGCGACACTTTTCCTCCCTTGCGCCTTCTCCCGTCTTCTGGTCGCGATTTCGTGACATGTCACGAAATCGTGACACTTTTGGCTCCGTGCCTTCTCTCTCCTTCTTGAGTCGCGAAAACGCGACATGTCGCGATATCGCGACATCAAAGCTAACACTTGGAAAAAAAAAATTGTTGATGCAAGATTGCTCTGCTGCCACCGGATGCTCCTGCATCAAAATTTAGACAAACCCCTAAACATTAACACAATTTTTTGTCTTTGTCCATAGGTCTTTCAATTTTCTATAGGTTTTTTATGAATGTATCATATGGAATTCCATATGATGCTTTCACATGATATTTTTATACAAAACGTTTGTATGGTGCTCCTACATTCCTACAGTACTTTTGCACTATGGTGCATCTATCTACATACAGTGCCTCTAAACCAAATAATATCTTGGTATACTTGTACGTATTATATTTCTACATTGAGATATGTTTTGTTTTCTATTATAAAATAGCAAATCTAGATTTTTATATAGTTTTCCAATCACTTCAAGTGTTTTGAGAAATTAATCATCAATATAATTAGATTGGTATTTTAGTTATAAAATGTTTTAAAAATCCTTAAATTGTTGCATTATTTAGGACCCTCATAAAGTTGTTTATTTTTTGCATTAGAATTTATAGGCATATAGTGGCATTTTAGGATAATTGTCATCACCTTGCATAACTTCTTCATTCTTGTACAAAAAAAAGGAAAAGGTTCTATTTTTAAAAATACATTCAAAAAAATAATCACATAGTGTAGGCCTATATTATTATGTTTTATTTAGCACTGTGTATTAAATCATAGATGCCTTGCAAATAGAATAAAAGAGATTTGTATTGTGCTTTGTTAATTTTAGTTATATATATATATATATTTCTCACAAGCATCAAAAGTGAAAAAGTATGTAAGACTAGGGTTTATTTCTTGTAATAATTTGCAATATTTTGGCTTATTTTCTAAAAACTTATAATAGAAATAAAAGTCTTTTAAAATTTAGATAACAAACTAAAAGTGCATGTGGTCTGCATCCTAGGCTCGTGTTATTGCTTTTTTATACATTCTATTTTTCATATCTTATTTGAAAAATAAAAGGAAATATTTACTTTGCTTGCAAGCATTAAAAGATGAAAAGCTTTTAAATCAAGGGTGTTGTATTATTGCATTTCTTGTATGCACCTACATTGCATTCTTCGTATTAGCATACATTAAAGATGGAATAAAATTTTAAACCTTAGACTAATAGACTACGTCCAAAATACCAGTGTGGTGAATTTTATTCAACACACAATGCATTAAAAGTTAGACTAGTAGACTACACCCTACAAGCCTCCAATCAATGCATTAAACTTAGACTAGTAGACTACATTCTGCAAGCCTCCCAAGTGTGGGTGTACACATGAATTTCATTCCACTATTTTGTAAGTTTATTTTTTCCTTGGCAAACCCTGTCCACTTATGAAAAGGAAACGTAAATTTTTTCTCACATTCCTTTCCAAAAAAAATATATCTTTTTAACTTTTATTTTATATATAAATATTATTAAAATAATTATATTTAATAAATACAAAGAAAAAAACAAATCACATTTTTTGTGATTTTTATTATTTACATTTTATTTTCCTTTAAATATTTTTAAATTAAATTTCCTAGTGAAATTTTGATCAGCTTTCTTATTATCTAGTTTCTCCTCATATTTTAATTTTCTTTTAGACTATTGTTTTTATTTTCTTCTATTTCTATTTTGATTTTGTATGTCTTCTTTTGTGAGAGACATTTATAACATATTAAATACTATTACTTTAGTGGAAGTATGACACTATGAAATGAATAAAGAAATTTTAATTTTATCTACAAACACCTAATAATGCTAGGATTTATTAAAAAACACATAAATAAGTTTTTCAACTATAATTTATTTTAGTATATTTATTATATTATTTTTAAAAATATATTTATTTTATAAATTTTAATAATGCCTTTAAAATATCCATCCACTTAAGTGGCAAACATAATAAATTAAATAAATTATTTTAAATATAGTGTAGTAAGAAGGACTTTGTATTAAAAGTTAATATGCATAACAAAATTAAATATCAAATATTTTAGATGTCCAATTCTTGCTTTATGAGTAATCAAAGTAAATCTTCAATTAATATTTTGATCATTTTCTTTTAATTGCAAGGTAACTAACACATTGCCTAAATTAGCTTGTACAATTTTTTATTAAAATTTTATCCTAAAAATAATTTATTTATTATAAATTACTCTTTTTTAATAGGTTATATGTGGCTTTTATTGGGGTCACCCTTGTCACAATACTAAAATAGTACATTTGTTATAGCATACATTTTTATCACAACTTTTTCATTTCTTATTTTTCTCTTAAATATATTCTTCAACTTCTTCAAAGTGTTGTTTCCACAATCAACTTCTTGACATCATTTTGATTAAGATATAAAATCTCACTTGGCGATTGCCTTTTAAAATTTGAATTTCACCAGGATGAAGATCAACACCATAATTCGCTAATTTATCTGCTACTCAATTTTCTTCTCCATAAATATGCTCATAGTGCCAGGAGATTACCTCTAGCAATAGACAATGAACATTAGCAATAATATGATTTTTTATCCAATCTCCACATCCATTTTTGTTAATAATTTGATGATAATTTGTGAGTCCCCTCAACTGAAATATATTTCCATTTTTTTCTATTGTAATTTAAATCCCTATAATAAGTGCCCTCGCCTCCGCATAATTGTTAGTTGAAGTTTCATATGATAAGGAGAATCTTGCTTTCACTATTTCTAAAAATACCACCTCCACCAACTTTTTACTAGATTTCCTTTAGAAGCACCATCAAAATTATTTTTGATAAAACCAATTTCTGGATATTTATATTTTACCATAAATTGAAGTAGATCTTTTTTTTAATTCAATTCTCGCATATGAATCTTCCCTGTATGTTCAAATCCTTTAGCCTAGTTATTGGTACCTCTTTTTTTTTTTTCTGCAATTGAGACTTCCCATAATGAGCACCATATTTTTATACATTCTCCAAGAGAGGAACTAATATGGTTCCAAACTTGGGCATGATTTTGATATTTATTTTTAAAAAAATCTATTTGTTGAGGATAACTTAGGCTTATCCACTTAAGCCTAAGTTAATTATTATTATATTTATTATTCCTATTTCTTGCACTTTGTATTCACGTGAGGCATAGCATGCCCATGTTAGAAAGAGGTTGTTAGCATGTTGTTAGCATGTTGTTAGATGGTTGTTAACTGTTAGAGATCTTTTTTGTCTTCTAGCAGTTAGTGGACATCCATAGTTAGAATTTGGTTAACTAGTAGTTAAGTGGTTGGCCATGTTTGGCAGATTGTTGCAACCACTTAACCTACGTGAGATTCCTATGTAAGCCTATATATTACTTGCATTTCATGAATAAAGTAGCTTCATACTATTGTACCTACATCATTGGTATCAGTTAGCTTCAGGAGAATTGCAGGAAGGAGGAGAGAGCTACCACTTCATTGCAGATCCTAGGAGGTGTTGTTTGGAGTTGGCTTGAAGTCACCCACAACACAAGTGAAGCTGAGGTTATAGAGGGAGAAATTACCCCTACACCAGGTGTTAAGCATCAGTTGAGGCCAAGTTGTGGCCAAGAGGTGGATATTGTAGATCTGCCCAAAGTTTGTCCAAGGTTTTTCCAAAAAAAGTTGCAATTGAAAGGCAAAGTTCCTCCTAGTTTTCTTCTTGTAGAAGGAAAAAAAGAGTTGAGTTCACTCTTACTCAACTCCAAGATTGCATTATTTTAATGCATACAAATATTTTTTTTTTTTATTATATAAAATATTAATTCATTATTAATATTTTATTTAAAAAAGATATTTTTATAAAATATTAATTTTATATTAATATTTTATTCAATAAAAATAAAAATAAAAGCGTCGGCCGACCAGCACAGGCCCACCGGCCAGCCAGCCGCACCGGCAGCCAGCCGACCAGCGCAGGCCCACCGGCCAGCCGACCAGCGCAGGCCCACCGGCCAGCCAACGGACCACCACCGCGCCGGCCACCACCTCCGCTCGGCGGCCACAGCCGGCAGGCGGCAGCCACACCGGCAGCGACGTCGGCCAGTCCTTTTCGGCCAGCGGCAGCGACGTCGGCCAGCCCTTTTCGGCCAGCTCTGTCGCCCGCCCGACAACAGGCCGTAGCCGACCATTCTCAGGCGGACTGACTGCGTAAAACACAGTCACCTAGCCCAGCAGCACCCGGCCTTCGACAACAACGATCGAAGTTGGAGCACCAGCACCCAGCACCAGTCGACACTGACCTTTGAATATGGGCACGCGCAGACACAGAGACGGTCTTGGCACAGATCCAAACCAGTTTTCGGTGATATTAAAATGCCAATCAAACCTACGGTGAAAAGAAAAACAGCGACGAATTCCGGCTTGTGACAGGTTCTCGGGCGAGAGTTTTTCATGGTTTTTCGGTGAAGAACTGATTTCCCAACGTGAAATATTAAAAATTTCAAAGGTTTTAATTTTTTCTGATCACTGGAACCTTTTTCCGTCGGCGCAGATTTCCTCCGGCGACCGATGACCGACGACGGGGAGAAACCCGGGAGCAGAAGGGTTTGAAAATAATTCAAAAGGATATTTGTCCCACATGTTTTGTGGTGGGAAAACCAAGGAGGGAATATTCCTAGAATTTTCAAATTTTGAAAATTTAAATTCAAATTTTGGCGCCCAAAATCAGCAAAGGAGAGCAAACTTCAAGAGGTGATATCTTTCTCGTTATTGGTCCGTTTTTGACCAAATTTTTTGCATTGTGTTGCAAATTTTCAGCAGATTTATATTTTTTGCTCCTAACCAAATTTTGGCATTGTAAAAGGGCTAATTTTTCAGCATTTTTTTAGTGCACCTTTGTAATTACAAAATTGAAATCCATTTTGTAAAAGCACTAAAATAGCCTATTTTTGAGAGCAAAATTTGTAAAATCTAGGCAATTTGGCTGCATAGGAAACTGAAATTGTTCCTAAGCCTAGATTAGTTCTTGCATCCATTTTGTAATCCTCCTAGTCTGGCATATACTAGGCAAAATATGGCTCATGATCTCAGAACAAACATGGAAAACCTCACTGAAGCAGTAGACATTTTGGCAGAAAAAGTGAGAGACATTGTTGTGCAGTTTAATCCTGGTGAACTCAAAATCCACCATAATAATGCAAACAAAGCCAAATGTGAGGTTAAAATGTATGATGGATCTAGGGATCCCGATGTCTTATCTCGCATGGATTTTAGATATGCAAACTTGGTTTGCTTATGCTGAAATTCCGGAGGATGAAAAAGCCACATTTGCTACACTAAAACTCACAGGTTTAGCAAAAGTTCTCATTGTAGAAAGACAGAGCCATAATGCCACCATGACTTGGAAAGAATTAACTCAAATTCTGAAAAATACCTTCTTTCCACCAAACTACCAATGTGACCTCACTACCAAGTGGTATAGATTGAGGAAAACCTATGGAATGTCAGTTTCTGATTACATTTTCCAATTTAATAGGTTAAGGGTATTGCTTGGTGTAAAAGATTCAGAAGATGATTTGATTAATAAATTCACTCGTGGCTTGCAAGATCAGATTTTCAGGGAGATAAAATTCAATGTCTTCCTCACCTTAGATGTGGCATTCAATCATGTCATTCTTGCAGAGGAGAAAGTTGGTGCATATCAAAAGTCTTGTTCATCACAGGAGGGCTCTTCCAAAGGCGGAAATCAGCATCAACAGCAGTTGAAGAACAATTCTCAATCTTCCCCTCATTCTTCTTCTCCTCCCACTTCTCCTAAAGCACATTCTTCTTCCTTTAATGCTAAATATTCTTCTTCTTATTTGTATTGTGACTTTTGTAAAAAGCATGGACATGTAAAATCCAAATGCTATACTTTTGAGAAGTTTAAGAAGAAGAAATCCCTAATTGTACAGCCTACACATGAGGAACCACAAGATAGTCCCATTTTGGCTATAGGGATAGAAGAAGAATATCCTGCTTTAAATGGTAAACTGAACAAAGTTACCCTAATGTCCAATGTATTTGCTCAAGGGGGGCGTGATCATTTGTTTGTCACTAGAGCCCACTTGACACATGATTTTTATGTTGATTGTATCATTGATAACGGATCGCAAAAGAACCTCATTGTGAAGTCCGTTGTGGAGAAGTTGAAACTTCCCATCAAACCACATCACCAACCTTATGCACTTGGGTGGAAATATGTAGACTCCACATCCAACATCACCCATACTTGCACCTTGACTTTTGCTTTTGGTGACAAGTTTGTGGACAAAGTTAGGTGTGATGTCACAGATATGGATTGTTGTGGACTCTTGCTAGGTAAACCCTACCAATTTGATAGGAATGCTATTTATCATGCTAAAAAGAACACCTACACATTGGAGTTGCATGGTAAAAACTACTTGATACAAAGCACTACACCTACTTCCAATTTGATGTTAAGTTGTAGGCAAGTAAGGAAGCCATTAAGTTAAGCACTCATTTTGGCTCCTACTATCATTTGTCCCACACAAAATGAAGAAAAAGCACCGCCTAAGAAACATGCAAAGGAAGAAGTTTCACTCCCATATAATGAACAGTCACAAGAGCAAGTGGTTAAGGAACCCACCATTCTCACTCATGAGAAAGATACCATTGATTCCATTGGTATAATTTTGGGTACACCTACAACTACTGAACCACTTGTTCCATAGAAGTTACCTTTAGCTTTGCCCACTCCCATTGCACACATGGAGGAGCAAGCTAAGGTTACTTCCCTTACTGAGCATCGACAGAGCCTTCTAGGCAAGATACCACATGACTTGCAGGAGACTCCGCAGGGAGTGGTGCAAAAGCATCACAATTCTCACTCACCATAGGTTGGAGGCAGAGTATGGGTTCCTTTGGATGAGCATCACTTTCCAGAGATACCATTTCAGGACCCTCTTTTGGTACCTGATCCTGTTTTCAGTCCTACAGTAGCAGTGGCACCTGATCGTCAGCTTTCGCTCATTTCAGATAGAGTTTTTGAGATGAAGACTCATCACACTAGACAGGGTTCTTCCACTACTTACCTTGTCGCTCGTCGCGGTCACTTTCCACACATGGATCGCTGGATTCCTCACCATGAGATGGCCCATGACTTTCCACATTTGTTGAGAGCATTGGGGTCCAATGCTTATATGGTTGGGAGGAGTGTTGAGGATAACTTAGGCTTATCCACTTAAGCCTAAGTTAATTATTATTATATTTATTATTCCTATTTCTTGCACTTTGTATTCACGTGAGGCATAGCATGCCCATGTTAGAAATAGGTTGTTAGCATGTTGTTAGCATGTTGTTAGATGGTTGTTAACTGTTAGAGATCTTGTTTGTCTTCTAGCAGTTAGTGGACATCCATAGTTAGCATTTTGTTAACTAGTAGTTAAGTGGTTGGCCATGTTTGGAAGATTGTTGCAACCACTTAACCTACGTGAGATTCCTATGTAAGCCTATATATTACTTGCATTTCATGAATAAAGTAGCTTCATACTATTTTTTCTACATCACTATTATTCCTTTCAAGCCATAAATTCCAAAAAATAATTTCAAGGTCAATCCTCCAAAGAATACATAATGCTTTAGCTTTATTATAATAGCCCCTTATGGATCTACCCTCCAATCCTTCAATCCTCAAAAGAATCAATGTTGATGGAGCTACCAAATATAATTTCATATTTAAAAAAAAAAAAAAACCAATGGTGTGAGCAAATAGATAATGAAGAAGTAAATGGTTTGAAATTTTTAAATCCTTATAACACAAGGCACATCTGAAGGGTCCATAATATCTTCTTCTTTGTAGACTCTCTCCAGTAAAAATCTTCTTTGAACTACTAATCAAAGAATTGTTGAGGCCTTAGGGAGAGCCTCTAATGACCAAAGGTTCTTCCAAGGAAAATCATTGGGAGAAGGAAATTTTGATTGTTCTAAATCTTCATATCCCAATTTGACTGAGTATCCCCCATCCTTTGATAAATTCTAAACCAACTCATCCTTTTGTGTAAAAATTAGCAAAAAAAAACTCTCGAAGCATATTTTGAAGTTCATCTGCAATTTGTTTCAGTTCCTCTCCTTTAGCCAAGTTACTAAAAGAAATCCATGTTGTGGATTTTTTATTCATAATAGTATATTCTCTGAGCTTTGGACCTTTACATGCTACACACGCTTGAGCCAATGGTTTCCATTTTGAGTCAAAGATAAAAGGATAAGACTTCAACCAAGCATCAGACCAAAAATTTGAATAACTCCCCTCATTGAATGACCATATAATATGTTTTTTATCAAATACAAACTCTCTGATATGAATTTCCATGTTGACGATCCTTTAGGTAGAGTTATTTTCCTAAATAATTTCATTTCATCAAGAGAACCTATATATTTTTGAAGTAATATGTTTACCCAATTCTTTCTTTGATCTTTGAATAGTCTTCACTCAATCTTTGCTCCTAATTCCAAATTCATAAGTTTACAATTTTACAAGTCTGCTCCTCCAATATTCTTTCCTTTGCAAAGCCTATCCCACTTACAAAGCGAAAACCTAAATTTTTCCTCACAACCTTTCCAAAGAAAGTCTCTTTGAATTTTATTGATTTATGATGCAATACCTATTGGCATTCTTGAAAATGACATCATATAAATAGGAATGGATTGCAAAGTAGTCCTTGTAAATTATAGCCTTCCTACCATGGTTAAGAACTTACCTTTCCAAACTACCAAACAAAATTTTATTCTATCCAAAAAAGAGATCCAAAGCTCATTTTTATTCCCTTTATCAGATAAAGGAATACTCAAGTAGGTTGATGGAATTTTTTTTATTTTAAACCCAAAAGTATTCACAATAATTTATTGTAAATTTAGGGTAGTATTAATGAAAAAGATCCTAGATTTTGAAGTATTTACCAACTGTCCAGTAACCTTATCATAACATGATAATATTTATTTGAACTCCATGGCCTCACTAACTAAGGGATGGTCCAAAAGAAAAGTATCATCAACAAATTGGAGATGAGATTTGAAGAGACCATTTTTTGCAACTTGAATACCCTTGATTTTTCCTTCCATTTTTGCCTTTGAAAAGGCTCTCCCTAATGCTTCTCGAAATAATGAATAGTTAAGGAGAAATAGGATTACCTTGATGAAGTCCACAAGATGACTTGAAGTACCCAATAGGAGAACCATTTATCAAATTAGAAAATTTTGCGGTGCTATAACAATAGTTAACCCACTCACACAAACTATAACTAAAGCCAAACTTTCTGAAAATATCATGTAGAAAATTTTAGGTTACCCTATCATATTCTTTGTTCATATCAAGTTTCAAAAATATACCTAGTTTTCCATAGAATTAAGAGAATGTACGGCCTCTTGTGCAATAAGTATACCATTAAAAATTTATTTACCCTAAACAAATCCACCTTGTTACTTTGAGATAATACACCCTAGAATGTCGTTTAACCTGTTTGCCATAATTTTTGAAATGATCTTATAAATCATATTACAAATGCTTTTTTGGACGAAAGTTATCAAAATATTTTGTTTCATATTTCTTTGGAACCAAGGTAATAAAAGTAGCATTTATCTCACTTATTATAGCCTTTATTTTTCGAGCATATTCAACAGTATCTAACATATCACTCTTCAATAAATCTCAAAAAAAAATTAAATAAAATTGCAAAAAATTCATCAAGGCTAGGTGCCTTCTTAGAATGGAAAGAGAAAATTGCTTCATGAATTTCCTCCATATAAATCTTCTTCATCAAGTTTTCATTTTGTCCATGAGTGATAAATGATGAAATATTTTACAAAAAAAATTATTGTGCCTCCTTATCTTGCCTAGAATCTGATAAAATATTTTTGAAATAATTTATTGCTTCCTTCATTATATCTTATTCATCCTCAATATTTCTTCCATTGGAGTTATAATATTTTTAATATGACGAACATAAATATTTTTTTTGTAGCATGAAAAAAATTGTATTTATATCTCCTTCCTTGAGCCATTTCTCTCTAGATTTTTGGAAACAATATGGCTCTTCCTTATCCGATGCATTATGATAATAAAAAAGTAATTGTTTTTCTTTCACATAAGAATCATATTCCATTTCATTAATTTCTACTATCTATTGTAAATTTTTGAGCTTGGATTCAATTTCTTTTTTTCTTTAAAAATATTACCAAAATATTTGACATTCCATATATTCATTTACTCCTTTAAATATTTCAACTTTTAAAAAAACTTTTTGATTCATCCCACCATAACATAACCATCTAAAAAAAAACAATTAAGATCTTGGAGCCACATAGACTAGAAGTGAAATGGTTTTGGATGACCATTGTTAGGTGACTCACAAGTCAAAATAATAGGTTTATGATCTGATCCTACTTGCAATAAAATATATGAAGAGATTGTATACTTTGTTTGCAACCATTTATTGGATAACAAAAATCTATCTAGTCTTTCTGCTATATAAATTTTTCCAATGCATTTCTTATCCCATTGAGAGATTAACATCTCAAAGGTCATTTGAATTGAAAAATGAAGAAAAATATTGCATTGATTTTGACCATATAATATTATTAAAATCACCCCCAAGAATCCATAGATCATAATGAATCATAATTGTATTTAACAAAAATATATTACGGTCCTTCAAACATATTTTACCAAGAGTAACTATAGTTGGAGCATATACATTTATAACCCCAACTTTGATGTTTTCCTCTTCCCTGCAAAATAATTCAGCAACCCAATCACTTTTTGCTTCTAATAGTTATCCATCCCATTTGCATTTATCTCATATTATTGCAATACCTCCCGAAGCTCCTGTAGAAGAAACAACTAAATAATCGTCCGCCTTTCAAATCTTCTTAAAAGCATCCTTACATTCCTCACTGCTTAATTTTATTTCTTGTATTTAAATAAACTCAAGGCTATAACAACCTATTAATTCCTTAATAACTTTTTTTTAGGGGTTTTATTCATACCTCTAATATTCCATAATATCATTTTCATCATCAAAACTTTTTATTTTAAATTAGTGGGCTTAACCCCACTTCTTGTTAACATTTGTGATATTTTTATTTGGCTTCCTAAAACAATATCCTTTTGAGTTTCCTTTTCTCTTTTTTTCTTTCTATGATAGCCTTCATCTCCTTCTTCCATTCTTTCCACCACTCTCATCTTCATCAATCTCTTACATTTTTTATATTGTTCAAAATAGGACTTATCTTCTAAATATTTATGTTTCCCTAAAGATTCGAAAGTGCAATGAATAGCCTCAATAATATTTTCTTCTATATGTTACCCTGAGAACTCTAAACTGCATAAATCATCCTCCATAGTCATCACATTATTATGTTGTACTGAATACTGCTCTTGAAATCCTAAAGTGCAAGGAGTACACTTCGTACTACTATCACTTTTTTGTAAGGAGAATATTTTAAGCTACTTGAGGATAATAAAGGTGATTTACGTGGATTAAGTTTAGCATCCTTTGCCTTGTTTTCTTTAAAACTTGTCTTCATGTCTTCCTTTATATTAAAATTTGTCTTTCGCTCTTACTTTTATATTTGAACTTGCACATTATACTTCCTCATATCCCATATCATTTTTTACTTCTAATGACTAATTCGAGTGAACTGTAATGACATGACCTTCACCATGTAATGATGTAGAGGGATTTTTCTAGCCACTTTCTTAGGAGTGGAAAATCCTTGATTTGACCTAGCTTCTCCTATGATACAGTCTTCTTGTTTCAAATTGAAACTACCCTCATGCCCAAAAAAATTCCATCTCTTCCTCCATTTTCACTTTGTAGTATCTTGCCATGTACCCAATTTCATGATATTTGCAAAATCGGAATGCAATATTTTCAAAATTTGAATTCAATCCTCATTTTCAGTTAATCCAATTTTGAATCTCAAAAAAAATTACAAATTAACCCTCTCGTTTTAAGAATCATTATATCATGCTCAATCATCTCATCCTTGATAATCACTTCTAGCGTAGAATTTGCTACCTGGACTGGGTTTCCATAGATTCTCTCTTCTTCTTATTGCTAGGTAGGGCATCCAAACTTCCAACTTGGCTATTCACACTTTCAGTAACACAAATGACTTTTTTTCATGTTACCTAAATTTTTTGCACTCGCTACTGGCTACACTCACTCCTGGCTAATGCTTGCACTTGTTATCGATTGCACTCGCTCTCAGCTCGCGTTAGTACTCGCTACCCATTGCACTCACTCCCACTCGCACTTACTATGAACTAGCTCATGTTCGAATCGGTTGCACCTCCTCCCGATTCATGTTCACACTCGCTTGTGGCTGCACTTTCTCCCTTATAAATTACTCTTATATTCATCTTACATTTAAAAAAACTCTTTTCTTTTATTGAAATGTTTTTTTTATTAGGTGAAAGAAGGAGTTTTGAAAGATCCCCATAGCTTTTACAAACAAGAAGCAAAAGCTTCTAAAGAGAAACCAAGTACAAAGAAAGAACTACCCTGCTTGAAAATCCAAAAATATTACTAAATACATGCATAACCCCTTATATAATTTTAATAAAATTTAAGTAATTTTTTAACTCAATTTTTAACAATTCATTAATCTTAATTTATTCCATAATTGTTTGGTATGACCTTTTAATTTATTTTGTGGCACCAATTTTTCTTTGGATCTCAATCATATAATTTTAAAACATTTTGATATCAACCTTTTATAATTAATTTATCACCTTCTAATTTTTTTTATAACATGGTATATCAACCTTTATTCTTAATTGCAATTATTAGTCAACACAATAATTTGCTTTTAGCCCTACCTTTTAATCTAAATGATGTTTGTAAAACCAGATGATATTGACCTGGTCTCTAGCGTAGATCTTAATTCAAGATGTTAATCTAACAAATTTAAAAAAAAAAAAAAAAAACTTTAGTCATATATTAATAGTTTACCAAAATCGTCTTTAAAATTAGTTGTCTACGGATAATACAGAAATACAGGTACATAAGCATTTGCCATTGCCTTTGCCTTGATCAGATATAACATGTATGACATTTATTAAAATTTACATATATCACCACACCTGAGTTGAACCCCGAGTAGTCTTAGAGGTATTAAAAAGAATAAATGTATTGCAATGATAAGAAGCCTTAATGACCCACACCGGGACTCGGCCCAGAGGAGAGCCTATTCTTAATAGGAGCCGCGTTGATATATGCGTGGCCGACTCCAGGACTTGAACCAGAAGGAAGTTTATTCTTCAATATGCTTGCCTTCCAACTAACCTTCACAGTGAAAGCACGAGATTCCGGACAAAGGAAACACTAATTGCGATGCAACCAAAATCAAATGCGCTTAAGTCCTAGAAATGTAAAATGCATGAAACGAAAGAGACGCATTAAAACGAGATACAAGCGAATGGAGAAAACACTGCCCTTTCATTAAACTTTCTTGATCTCTGTTACAAATACGCCTCCTCCCTTTTCAGGGGCTAGGAGCGTTAAAAGAATTTTATTACAATCACTTAATGTTCCTCTTTCCGCGTGCCCACGATTGAAATGGACGGGCCAAAACGCTGCCGCCGCTGATGTTGATGAGTCTTTGACCTCTGCTGCTCTTCCTGCGAACAAAGAAACAACGAATATGTCAGTAGCATCTGTTGCAAATAAAATGTGTTTGTTCTCTAAAATCATCAAAGATGCATGTAAACACTTGCCCTGAAACGATGAAGTACGATGAATCCAAATAGCTCGAAAAGCCGACAAAAAATAGAAGATCTTACCGGAAAGCCATTACCACTCGAAACGATCGGCTAATCTGCTTTCACCTGGAATTCGTCCCTGGGCAAGACGAATTCTGACTGCAATTCGTCCCTGGGTGGGACGAATTCTTCTGTGTTGAAAAAGCCGAAGTGATCTGTTCCAATGTCGGCTCTCAAGACCTCCAAAACACCTACAGACAGAGGGGTTATGTAATTGGGGCCATTTTGGGATGACCCAGATGGTCGGATTCTCCCAATTTGGCCTCTATCCTCGGTAATTTGATATCGCCACCTGCAAGTTAGTGAAACAACAAAGCGACACAAAACATACTAGAATCGATCAAAAGTTATGAAATTGCAGCTATGAGCTCACCAAACAAAATGACACAATATGTAAGGCGAAAAAATAATCTAGAATGCTAAAAAGAATGGAACTTAGGAAGTGCAGGGTGCCCAGGTGGGCCTCCCACCGTTGGCACTTGACTTCGGAGCCAATCCACTAGGGATAGGCCCAAAACCTCTTATGATTGGGGGGTCGGCAAATTGGTTGGTTCAGGTTTCCATGTGGCAGTCATGTCTTCCCATGAGGGAGGGGAGTCCTCCATTGACTTGGGCTCTCATAACTGCCCTTGTGACAGTCTTCTAACGGCCTATCTATCCACCCACACATGTGTGCGAGGCAGAGTCATCAACTGATCGTCTCGGGCTGCCACTTGGCACCATTCTTCTTTTTGCCCGTTAAACTTGGAATTTGTCCCTGGGTGAGACGATTTCAGAATTCGTCCCTGGGTGAGACGAATTCCAGTTAGTATTCGTCCCTGGGTGAGACGAATATGAGCAAAGTTTCTAAATGTGCCAAATTGCTTCCTGACCTTACAAAATTGCTATGAAAGTGGTTAGGACCATTGTTTGACCTCTGAGGGCTGCCCTGGGGGCTGTGTTTGTCAAAGCGATCAGTGTTTGCAGTCACATAATCGGATTGGTGCTGTTTTGGTGTCTACACACAGGTCCTGCATTAATATAAGCATGGCCTACACCCGGACTTGGACCAGATGGGAGTTTATTCTCCAATGTACTATTTTTCATACGAGGTCGCATGACTTCCATGTGACCCACATGACTTTTAATCTCATGGTAGTATCCACTGATGAGATTGTGATCAGGGGAAGATTTAATATGACGCACTGGTTTTCGCTCTATGATTCGAGCTGCATGGGCAGATTTAATATGGAATGCTATTGCAATCAAAATAAGCAACAAGAGGGCCTGCTTCATTAGAGAATAACAACTCCTCCCCATTACAACAGTTTGTGAAGAGATCCAAAAATATAACGTAATGATAAATCAGATATATTGATCTCGTCTACAGAACAAAAGAGACCAAAAATCTGACAAACTATAATGGAAAATTGAAATACACAATGAACTTGAAGGTACTTGGCCAGCAGTGTAGGTATATTAATATATAGGGAAAGGAAGCAGCCATACTTTCTTAGATCCAGTATGGGATTCAATGTTCGGAGTTGACTGTACGCTATATTTTGAAACGAATGCCATGTTTTTTATATTCAAAACAGAAAATAAGGGTGTTATTACATGTTGCAGGTCCAAGGGGATAAAGTAAAAATTAAAAGTTCAAAATAGGACTTATTCTTTTCTATAGGCGTGATCAGCAAGGGTTGGAATTGGAACGGCTTTGGCATAGTCGCCTCTAAGGAGTTCCAAGAATGTCACTATACTTTGCATTACACATTTTTTATCTTCACTCTTTATCGTGATGAACCAACAAAAAACCACGTTACAAAATATTCATTTCTACGTCTTGACTATCTCTCAATCCAGGCAACCTTTAGTTTTTTTTTTTTTTTTGACGTTACGTTAAAAGTGTTCAAATGTTTTTTAATTTATTAAATTTGTGTCTTATTTCAAGATTGTCCAAGCATACAAGTTGTTTGAAAGCTTTCCATTCATTTGGAGTGATTGCCATATACGGCAGCTGTGGAAAGGCTGGTTAATAAGTTTAAACCGAAAGTTTTAGTGTTTTTTTTTTATATTATTATTAAAAATAAACTCAGTCACAAATAATAACAAAATAACACTAACAAAATAACACTATACAAAAGTAATTGTATAATTAAAACAATCTCATAAATTAATTTAGTACCACAGGTCTCTTCCAAGAGGTAACTTCCTTCAATATTTAATTAACTTAAAGATACTTTCTTACATAGCTTTATGTCTTTTAAAGAAAAGCTTTATACAACCCTAATCTTAAGCTCAAAAGTTGGTTTACATGCAAAATGTCACTCGAGTTAGAATCTTCTACAAACATTGGTTACATTCTTGATAAGATTACATGAAATGGTTCCACTTGTCTAGACACCTAACTTGCCACATACTATTACAAAAGTTTTACAAAATAACATTATAAGGGGGTCCCCATCTTGGAATTGGGTCATTACATAGTCGAATGAGAATTACAAAAATAACATTAGGATGGGGTCCTAACAAAGGTATACCAGAGTCATTTTTCAATGGAGACCAACTCACGAGTTTGTCCCAAATGCATGCTTTGGTTTTTTGAACTCATTAACCTTTAACTATAATGAAAGGTTGATGAGAGATTCTATCCTCTCAAGCTACTAAGCTTTATCTTTGTTAAGAGGGTAATTATAGCTAAGGATTGACTCATTGAGCTTGTTTCATCACAGATGCACAACACAAGCTTCTTAACCCCAAACCTCTCAACCCACTTAACTTTAGTTGAGTGAAGGGATGAACAGCGTAGAGGATCAATTCATTAGGCTTGTCCCAATACATGCACATCATTGGCCTCTCAACTATTGAAGCTTTGGTTGTAATAAAATGGTGACGGGAGGGGAATAGAGGATAGACTTGTTGAGTCTGTCCAACAACACATACATACCATGGATCTCTCAACCACTAACCTATTGTTGTGGTCATATGTGAGAGGTTGAAAGAGTAAGAAGGTGACTGAAGTAGAGGACCAACTTATCAAGCTTGTCCCATCACACTTGCACATCTTGGGTCTCTCACATATTGAGCCTCTTAAACTGTTGAGATTTAAATGTGGCAAGAGGGTGACTAGAATGGAGAACTAATTCTTTGAGTTTTTACAATCAATTATGCATATCCTAGGCCTCTTATCCTTTTACCTATCAAATCATTAAGCTTTAGCTATGGTAAGAAGGTGACCAAATTAGATAACCAACTTGTCAAACTTGTCCTACCACACATGCACACTCTAAATCTCTCAACCTTATAAGTTTTGGCCATAGGGAGAAGGTGAATAGAGCAAGGGACTAACTTGTGGAGCTCATCCTACCATGCATGCACACCAAGGGGGATTAGAACCTAATAGGTTGAGAGGGTGGCTCAAGTTAGGGACTGATTTGTCAAGATTTTACCATTACACATGCACATGTTGGCCATATTAATGTGCTAAGATCTAAGTAAAGGACTAATTTGTCAAGCTTGTGCCACTAAACATGCACACGTTGGGTCTCTCAACCTTTTGATCTTTAGCTCTAGTAATAGGGTGATCCAAGTGTGGTACTAATCCATTGAGCTTATCACACCATATATTTAAATCTTATGTAGTGAGAGGGTGATTAAATTTGGGGACCGACTCATCAAACTTGTCTTACCACACATGCACAACATGGGGGATCAAGAGCTAGCAGTTGAGGATAACCCAAAAGAGGGATTAACTTCTGAAGTTTGTATCAATATGCATGCACACCCAATGCTTCTCAAATTGATAAACCCTAAGTAGGGGATAGAATTTTCCAGTTTTTCCTACTACATAAACACTCTTGGCCTCTCAAACTATGCAACTTTACTACAATGGGAGTGTGATCTTAGTAGAGGACCAATTCATCAAATTTGTCCTACCATATATTTACACCCTAGCCTCCCTACTTCTACTTTGCATGCATACCTTGAGCCTCTTAGCTTGTTGAGATCCAAGTAAGGTATTGACTTATTGAGCTTATCCCACTACATATGCACACCTAAGCATCTCAACCTAGTGAGCTATAATTAACTTGGATTACTTAACTTATGAATCTTTTCTTATTAGAGATGTATGCCCTAGTCTCATAAATTGGTGAGTTATAATTATGATATAAATGTGAGCCTCTTAGATTACTAATTTATTTCTATATATAGAGGTTGATCTAAGTGGGAAACCAACTCATCATGTTTATCCCACTATATATGTACACCCTAGCCTCTTAGTCAGTGAGATTTAGCTATGATAAGAGGTGACTAAAATGAGGGAATTGATGTACAACTTATCCCATCACACATACACAACTTAAACCTCCCACCACATGCACATATTTTACCTCTCAACATGTTGAGCTTCAAACCTAAAATTTTAACTAAAAATAACTTGTCTTAAGTTAAGTGATCAAGAGAATCCAAGAAATATAACTATTTTGAGGTAAAAGTGAGCAAACTAAACAATGTAGAGTGTTTTTATTTTAAATGAGGAAATTAGATAGTGTAATTTCCATGTTATATATATTGAATTACGTAATAATAAAATACAAAGTAGGTTGACTCATTCTATTAGGTAGAAATGCTAATGATTTTTACATAGCTCATTAAATTCCACAAAATATTTTTTAATTTTACTAATATCCATAACCTCCTCTTGTTGGCAATTTGAGTTATTTTATGTTGTTATTGATGTCACATTAATGTCCCAAGGAACACATTGAGTTTTGATGACCAAAGCATTCATATTTCGGAGAGCATGGATATATACAGGGTTTTTGTGAGAACCAAGGCAGTCAAAATAAAAGGTTTTATTTAAAACCATGGATGACATATTTGAACTAGGATTTTCTTGAAACTCAAGTTAGGCTTTCGTTTCGTCGAAAAAGGTGCCCCGACGATGGAGATATTTGATTTTAAATATTTAGTTTAAATTTTAATTATTTAAAATTTTAATTTTAATTTTAAAATTAAAATTAAAATTATTGCCAACGTCATAAAGTTCATGCGCTATCAAAGGTAATTATTAAAATTTAAAAGCGTTGACATTTATTATCTTACAAAAGAGATTGCATATATATATATATATGCAAAGGGCTTTTTGTTTTAAAGCCCCTAAGCAAGATTCGAAGAGAACATCTATTCGTAGGTGTCGAATTTCCTCGACGTGACAGCATGGTCCAACGGTGAGCCTAGGAGAGTTAAGGTTTTTACTAGCGGATGTGCATGTGTTCGATTCCCATCGGCTATGAATTATGAGTAAGGAAGGAAATTTTTGGCCCACGTTTTGACATGAGCAAGATGGCAGCGAGATAAGGGGAGAGTCTTCGTTTTCCATCTTATGCGAGTGAGTAGCTCGCGTGGTCTTTGGCGCCACGGTTGAGGTGTTGTGTGGGTAGTGGAGACTGTTTGATTTCCTCTAGAGGTAAGTAAACGTTTTATTAAAACAATTTTTATTATTGCTTAATGTTGGAGGAATAAGGTGTGGTTGAGGAAAAGTTTTGATTAAATATTTTTTATTTAATTGGAAGGCAAGTTTAAGAGTTATAGTGCACTTTTAGAAAAGGAGATATTTTTGGTTTTTCCTTTTATAAAATTATATCATGTTATATATCGTTGGAAAGCTTATCTCGAGGGCTATTTTATTATCTTGCTTAGAAGGAGAAATAAGGTGTACATAAAGAGATATTTCTATTTTTGTAAAGGGGTTCAAGTGAAGGTTGTTTTATTATTTTCAAAGTGTGTTGAGTGTGGCAAATTTCCAAAGGGGTTTCTTCATATTCATAAAAGGTATGGGCACATTATCCTATTGATTGTTTATGGTGGTTGATTTATGAAATATCATTGGAGGGAAAAGGATTGTTTGTGGTTTCCTTTTTGAAAGTGGTTGGTTGAATGCTTCAAGGTTTTCTGAATTGAGATTTGTGTTTAAACCTTGTTTTATAAGCATAGTTGTTGAAGCCCATTGGTTGTGAAAGAACATGAGTATCATTGTTATGTGAGATTTGTGGTTGAGCATTGTTGGAAACATTTGAGTTGAGTTGAGATTGATTTGGGTTGAGAGTGAGTTTAGAACATATTGAGTCTCTAACAATTCTCTTTATGGTTCTATAAGACTTGAGTTGAGTTGAGATTGATTTGGGTTGAGAGTGAGTTTAGAACATATTGAGTCTCTAACAATTCTCTTTATGGTTCTTTGAGTTGAGTTGATATTGATTTGGGTTGAGATTGAGATTAGAACATATTGAATATATAAAAATTCTCCTTATGCTTCTATGAGTTTATTTGAGTCGAGATCATTGTGGATCATTGTTGTTATCCATTGAAGAGTACATTGACATTCATTGTTGAGTTCATATTTGAGCTTTACATTTATAGATGTATGGATGATTTTTGAGTGCTACTTGAGCATGATTGGTTGAGTCTTTGAGAAGATCTTTGGGATAGAATTTTGGACATATTTGTGGCAGTTTGTGTATGATTTATTGAGCCTTTGGGAAGGCCCTTGTGGACAGTTTTGGGATAGCTTTGTGGACAGTTTTGGGATAGCTTTGTGGACAGCTTTATGGAAAAATTTATGGATATATTTGGGATAAGTTCTTATACTGTTCACCTCCCTTTCAGTATAAGCTTGTGTTCTTCAATTGGTATCAGAGTGGGTTCCTTTTGAAAATCTAACAACTTGAGGGCAGATTCTAGAAGAACATAAATGGCTTCAAAAAATGGATCATCTACAAATAAGGCTCCACTATTTTATGGTAACAATTATGTTTTCTGGAGCATTAGGATGAAGAACTACTTGATATCATAAGGATATGAGGTATGGAAAATTTTTGAAAAGAATATAGGGTTGAAGGTGATCCCGAGGCAGATAAATGAAGAACACAAGATTATACAGAGAGGGGGGTGAACAGTATAAGACCTCTTTTTACTTTTTCCTTTATACTTCAAAATAGTAAAGCAATATACCCAAAGCAATATCAAAACAATGCACAATATCATCCACAAAGTGACACCAATTTTAACGTGGTTCACCCAGAATGCCCAGGCTACGTCCACAAAACTTTTCTCTAAAAGTTATCTCAAAGTTCTTTGGGAAACCTTCCCAATTACAATGTTTATGAGCCTCGGCCCAAAGGAGACACCTTCCCCCAATCTGAATTTATGAGCCTCTGCTCAAAGGAGATACCTTCCCCTCTACTCTGGAAATGATCCCTAGAAGATCAACTGCCTCTACCTCTTGCCACACGTGGAACTCCTTTCCACTGAAGACCTCCTATCCTCAATGCTTAGCCTAAGAGACCTCTGCCTTCTATGATCACGTCCACAGTAGCTCGACTACCTGTACCAAACACAGTCGAGTCGGTCTAGTACAAGTCTTCCTCTGTCTGTCAGATCTGTCCAACTCTTGAACAAATCAATCCTCTACACACAAGCCTTCTCAAAGACTTGCCAAATCTGTCCTCAGGTTCTTCTCAAAGAACCAATGCACCTCTGTCCTCAAGTTCTCCGATAGAACTATCAAAAACTCAGCTCACAAGTCCTCTGCTAGGACCTGTCCAAATCTGCTCACAAGTCCCCACCGAACCTGTCCAAAACCTGCTCACAAGTCCCCACCAGAACCTGTCCAAAACCTCACAAGCTCACCAAGAAAAACTTGCTTAGCATGAACCCACAAAGAGAATTGTTAGAGACCCAATGTGATTCATAAACCTCATAGAAGCATAAAGAGAATTGTTAGAGACTCAATATGTTCTATACTTAACTCCCAATCTCAATCTCAAATCTCATAGAAACATAAAGAGAATTGTTAGAGACCCAATATGTTCTATACTTAACTCCCAATCTCAATCTCAACTCAATCTCAATCTCAAAAGAATAAGATAGATGTAGTATGCTTTTCTCAAGAATATGAAACACAACCCAACAATTGCCAACCATGCAATATCTCATATAACAATGATACTCATATTCTTTTTACCAACAATTAGGATTTCAACAACAATGCTCATCAAACAAGGTTTAGTCAACCAACACCATTCAACTCAACATCAACCTTGAAGCATTCAACCAATCATCACAAGAAAAGGAAACAAGTAGAAATCCTTTTCCCTCCAAGGATATTTGAACAAAACAGCCACCAACACAATATCACCAAATGCAAAGAATAACTTGCTCAAATCAACTCAATGGAGTAAGCCCAATATCATGTATCAAGTAAAGCACTAACTTGATCAAAAACAACCTCTATGGAAGCAACTCAACCATCAATATCAAAACAGCCAACTAAGGGTTTCATCATCTCAATGCAAGTAGCAAGACTTACTAACATAAACCCTAGTGCAAAAATGCTTCCTCTTCCTCAACCAGAATTATGCATTCACCCAAAAACTCATCAATGATTTTAATGCATAAACAATCTTCAATATCCAGAAAATAAGATTTACACCAAAAATACCTAGTAGACAACCTTTTCACTCCAAACTCAATTTCAGAAAATATACCATCAACAACATACATGGAAGAAGTTGCCCATACCTTTACTTTGATGAAGAAGGAGAACTCAAAATCTGTCACAACACTAACTCTCAATTTGCCACCAATTAGAGTTAGCAACTATACAATAATAAACAATAATAAAGATCCAAATTAACACCTTATTTCTCCAACTTAATAAAAACCACTAGAAGTATAATATACATACAAAGTAAAACCTCTTTACACCTTATTACTCCACATAAACATTAAGCATCAATAAAACAATGTCAAAGCAAATATGATACCTTAACCTTATACCTCCAGTGCATTCACAACCACTATCCTTTGCACACCGTGACCAAAAGAAAATTACCAACGAAGAGAATCGAACTCGGCACCTCTTCCTTCTAGCGCTTTCGCTTAAACGCCACCGCCGTTGGGTCACAAGTGCCCAACGAAGAAATACAGTGTTGCCCTCTATTTTATCTTCCTTTGACGCCAAGAATCTGGAAAACGTAAATGTCTTCCACAAGCCACATGCAAACTGGTGAGCGCTGTCCAAAACGTAAGTCACTGAATGCTTGCATTAATCATCTCACAACACAGTCTGGAAAAACACAGTTCAGGTGCAATTGCCAATCCACTAACGTCAAGCATAAAAGTAAGGATGCAGCCCAAGCTCAAATCCGAGTATGCCAAGCACGGTTTCCAAGACACAGATCAAGCACGATTTCAAAGACGTCAATCGGAGATTCGAAGACACAGAGCAAGCTCAAATCGAAGACACCAAGCGCTATTCGAATGATACAGAGCAAACGCAAATCGTAGATGCCAAGCGCTATTCGAATGATACAGAGCAAACGCAAATCATAGATTCCAATTAATCGGTGGTGCTCACTTTAGAAAATCATCCCCACTTATATAGCCATTTCTCCTTAATTTTTTGACGTCGGCGCTCCTCCAACGATGGCAACATATCGGTGAAAGAATTCTTTTTCCTCCGTTGCTTAAGGGTTGAAAGACCCTTTAATAATAATTAAAATAATAATTATTATTATTTTATTAATAATAAATTAAACTTAGACCCTTGTCAAAGGTTTGAGTTAATTTAATTATTAATAATAAACATGGACCTTCAAGGTTTTTCAAGAGGAAAAAACCTTTGCATTAAGTTAAGCTTGGTTTTAATAAAAACCCTTAATGAGTCCAAATGGTTTTAAGAAAAACCTTTAACCTTGTCACCATGGTTTTAATAAAAACCCTTTAACATTATGAAGCTTCTCAAGATATTTTTGACATCACACTCTTTTTGATATCAACACAAAAATGCCTTTTGACATCAATGACAACTTATACACTTGAGCAAAGGCAATGTACCCAAAGTACCCAAAATTGCCAACAATCTCCCCCTTTGTCATTGATGGCAAACCTTTACTGAAAACACTTCTCAAGAGCCAAAACTGAAACCAACTGTGCTAACAACTCGACCAACTGTGCCCACAACCGAGAATCTTCCTTTGAAGTTTTTCTCTCCTGACTTGAAGCTTTCCTCTTCACTTTGAAGCTCTCCCCCTTACTCATATCTCTCCCCCTTTGTCATCAATGGCAAAGGGCCACCTTTGGGGCTCGGGACTAAGAATTAGCCTCTTAGCTTAGTCCCTCCCCCACCTCCTGATGAGGTGATTAATTCTAGGGTGGGAGTAAAACTCCCATTAGGCACTGATCATCATCAGCGTCTATAACTTCCTTGTCGGGCCTTCTCTTGAACTCTTTGTCCATATTCCTGTTCCTGTCACTATTCTTGTTCTTGTTCTCATCCCTATTCTTATCCATGCCTTGATCCTTGGACCTGATCATGCCACTATTCCTATTCCTGTATTCTAGAATTTCAGCTCTACACTGTCTGATTGTGTGACCTTCATTGTTGCACTTATAACAAGTAACAATGTTATTTCTTTTAGGCATACCTGTTCTTTGAATCCACCAGTTCTGACCAAACCTTTTCGACCAAACCTGTTCTGACCAAACCTGTTCTGATCAAACCTGTTCCTGATATTTGCCTTGCAATAAATTGCCTTGTGCCCAAACTGTTGACAAGAGTAGCAATACCCTTGAAAGAAATTACCACCTCTGAAACTGTCATTTACCTTCCTTACTTGAGTCATGCAATGTGAAGCTATGTGACCAAACCTGTGACAAGCAAAACATCTGCCTTGAAACTTTCCTTTATTTGACCTCTTAGGCTCTGAAAACTTCTTCTTCTCATTCTGAATTCTGTTTTCTATTTCTGTGCATCTATCATTCAAGGACTCATGATCTGAAATACTTTCCTCATCAGAACTCTCTTCCTTTTGGAGTCTCTTACTAGACTCTCCAACTTGTTCCTTGTGAGGCTTAACAAAACCAAGGCCTGTTTTATCTCGTTGTCTTTCTTTGACCTTTGATGAGTGACTTAACCTTTTTGGAGCTATCTTGAAACCTGTGAAGCTTATCCTTGTACTCTTTAGTTTCCTCTTTCAAAGAAGCCATTTTCTGTTCTAACTCACTATACTCAAGAACCTTAGACTCTAACTCATCCTTGAGTTCTTGTGTCTTAGCTATAGAGAAGTCAAGACTTTCTATAAGATCATCTCTCTCCATACAACATTCATCTAACTTATCCTTGAGTCTAGCATTCTTCTTTCTTTCCTTTTTCAAAGCACTAAGAGCACTAATAAGTTCACCTTTAAGATCTACTTCACCTTCCTCTATATGTTTGCTTTTTGAATCATCAAAGCCTTTTTCAGATTTCTTATCACTAGAGGTGCTACCCTTTTCAAAAACCATACATGCATCTTCCTTATAGTTTTCTGAAGCATCCTCATACATACTAGAAACCAAATCATTATTTGTGCAATCATCCTCAAGGTGACCAAAATTTCCACATCTAAGACATTTCATGATAATGAATCTATGTTTTGGTTCTTCCTCTTTTCTCGATATGAACAACATCTCATTTTCATTATCACTTGAAGAACTTTCACTATCACTACTAGAACACTTACTTGCCTTGTCTAGGTAGAAGCTCTTCTTGTGTTTGTGAGAGTACCTCTTTCCTTGATTGCTATGCTCATCTTTGTTTTTCCTATGATGCTTGTGCTTTTTAGAATCCTTGCTCTTACAGTCCTGTTTATCTTCATCACTTTCATCCTTGGCAACAGTACAGTCGATAGCATAATGACCAAACTTTCCACAATTGAAACATCTTACATTTTTCATATTTTTGTGCTTTCTAGAGAACTTGCCTTTCTTGCTGTAATATGCCTCTTCATCACTAGAAGACTCATCACTCTCTTGAAGCTGTTTACCCTTGGATTTCTTGGTAGCCTTGAAAGCTGCCTCTTTCTTGACATCAACCTTCACTTGAGTTCTCAACTCAAATGCTGCAAGTATACTATGGAGCTCATCCTTTTTCAACTTATCCAAATCTTTAGCTTCCTCAATAGCAGAAATATTTTCACTAAATCTATTAGGAAGAGATCTTAAAATCTTATCACAAACATCATTTTCAGCAAGCTCAAGACCTAAGTCTTTCATGGAGTTAACAACCTCATCCATACGAAGCATGTAGTCACTAATATTTTCATCATCATTCATCTTGAGTTGTTCAAACATACCTTTGAAGTGTCTCAACTTGGCCTTTCCGACATTTGTATCACCTGTATGAACCACCTTCAACTGATTCCACATTTCACTAGTTGTCTTGCAGGGAATCACTTTGGTGAGATCTGCTTTTTGTAAGCCTTTCAAGATTGCATTCATTGCTTTTGAATTGTTGTGATGTAGGAGTCTTTCTTCTTTAGTATTAGGACCATGTTCAAGAATAGTGTACTCATCTTCAATCACTTCCCAAACCTCATTCCCAAGTGCCATTAGATGAACCTTCATCCTTGCACTCCAAAGACCAAAATCTGACCCATCAAGAATAGGTGTTGCATTGCCACTTGAATGATCCATTGTGTTCTTTACTAGCTTTTCCTTCAAGCTGTTAAACTTTTCGAAGGCACCCGCTCTGATACCAATTGAAGAACACAAGCTTATACCGAGAGGGGGGTGAACAAGTATAAGACCTCTTTTTACTTTTTCCTTTATACTTCAAAATAGTAAAGCAATATACCCAAAGCAATATCAAAACAATGCACAATATCATCCACAAAGTGACACCAATTTTAACGTGGTTCACCCGAATGCCTGGGCTACGTCCACAAAACTTTTCTCTAAAAGTTATCTCAAAGTTCTTTGGGAAACCTTCCCAATTACAATGTTTATGAGCCTCGGCCCAAAGGAGACACCTTCCCCCAATCTAAATTTATGAGCCTCTGCTCAAAGGAGATACCTTCCCCTCTGCTCTAGAAATGATCCCTCAGAAGATCAACTGCCTCTACCTCTTGCCAGCACGTGGAACTCCTTTCCACCGAAGACCTCCTATCCTCAATGCTTAGCCTAAGAGACCTCTGCCTTCTATGATCACGTCCACAGTAGCTCAACTACCTATACCAAACATAGTCGATCGGTCTAGTACAAGTCTTCCTCTGTCTATCAGATCTGTCCAACTCTTGAACAAATCAATCCTCTGCACACAAGCCTTCTCAAAGACTTGCCAAATCTATCCTCAGGTTCTTCTCAAAGAACCAATGCACCTCTGTCCTCAAGTTCTCTGATAGAACTATCAAAAACTCAGCTCACAAGTCCTCTGCTAGGACCTGTCCAAATCTGCTCACAAGTCCCCACCAGAACCTGTCCAAAACCCGCTCACAAGTCCCCACCGAAACCTGTCCAAAACCTCAGCAAGCTCACCAAGAAAAACTTGCTTAGCATGAACCCACAAAGAGAATTGTTAGAGACCCAATGTGATTCATAAACCTCATAGAAGCATAAAGAGAATTGTTAGAGACTCAATATGTTCTATACTTAACTCCCAATCTCAATCTCAAATCTCATAGAAACATAAAGAGAATTGTTAGAGACCCAATATGTTCTATACTTAACTCCCAATTATCAATCTCAACTCAATCTCAATCTCAAAAGAATAAGATAGATGTAGTATGCTTTTCTCAAGAATATGAAACACAACCCAACAATTGCCAACCATGCAATATCTCATATAACAATGATACTCATATTCTTTTTACCAACAATTAGGATTTCAACAACAATGCTCATCAAACAAGGTTTAGTCAACCAACACCATTCAACTCAACATCAACCTTGAAGCATTCAACCAATCATCACAAGAAAAGGAAACAAGTAGAAATCCTTTTCCCTCCAAGGATATTTGAACAAAATAACCACCAACACAATATCACCAAATGCAAAGAATAACTTGCTCAAATCAACTCAATGGAGTAAGCCCAATATCATGTATCAAGTAAAGCACTAACTTGATCAAAAACAACCTCTATGGAAGCAACTCAACCATCAATATCAAAACAGCCAACTAAGGGTTTCATCATCTCAATGCAAGTAGCAAGACTTACTAACATAAACCCTAGTGCAAAAATGCTTCCTCTTCCTCAACCAGAATTATGCATTCACCCAAAAACTCATCAATGATTTTAATGCATAAACAATCTTCAATATCCAGAAAATAAGATTTACACCAAAAATACCTAGTAGACAACCTTTTCACTCCAAACTCAATTTCAGAAAATATACCATCAACAACATACATGGAAGAAGTTGCCCATACCTTTACTTTGATGAAGAAGGAGAACTCAAAATCTGTCACAACACTAACTCTCAATTTGCCACCAATTAGAGTTAGCAACTATACAATAATAAACAATAATAAAGATCCAAATTAACACCTTATTTCTCCAACTTAATAAAAACCACTAGAAGTATAATATACATACAAAGTAAAACCTCTTTACACCTTATTACTCCACATAAACATTAAGCATCAATAAAACAATGTCAAAGCAAATATGATACCTTAACCTTATACCTCCAACAGCATTCACAGACCACTATCCTTTGCACACCGTGACCAAAAGAAAATTACCAACGAAGAGAATCGAACTCGGCACCTCTGCCTTCTAGCGCCTTCGCTAAAATGCCACCGTCGTTGGGTCACAAGTGCCCAATGAAGAAATACAGTGTTGCCCTTTATTTTATCTTCCTTTGACGCCAAGAATCTGGAAAACGTAAATGTCTTCCACAAGCCACATGCAAACTGGTGAGCGCTGTCCAAAACGTAAGTCACTGAATGCTTGCATTAATCATCTCACAACACAATCTAGAAAAACACAGTTCAGGTGCAATTGCCAATCCACTAACGTCAAGCATAAAGTAAGGATGCAGCCCAAGCTCAAATCCGAGTATGCCAAGCATGGTTTCCAAGACACAGATCAAGCACGATTTCAAAGACGTCAATCGGAGATTCGAAGACACAGAGCAAGCTCAAATCGAAGACACCAAGCGCTATTCGAATGATACAGAGCAAACGCAAATCGTAGATGCCAAGCGCTATTCGAATGATACAGAGCAAACGCAAATCATAGATTCCAATTAATCGGTGGTGCTCACTTTAGAAAATCATCCCCACTTATATAGCCATTTCTCCTTAATGTTTGACGTCGGCGCTCCTCCAACGATGGCAACATATCGGCGAAAGAATTCTTTTTCTCCGTCGCTTAAGGGTTGAAAGACCCTTTAATAATAATTAAAATAATAATTATTATTATTTTATTAATAATAAATTAAACTTGGACCCTTGTCAAAGGTTTGAGTTAATTTAATTATTAATAATAAACATGGACCTTCAAGGTTTTTCAAGAAGTAAAAACCTTTGCATTAAGTTAAGCTTGGTTTTAATAAAAACCCTTAATGAGTCCAAATGGTTTTAAGAAAAACCTTTAACCTTGTCACCATGGTTTTAATAAAAACCCTTTAACATTATGAAGCTTCTCAAGATATTTTTGACATCACACTCTTTTTGATATCAACACAAAAATGCCTTTTGACATCAATGACAACTTATACACTTGAGCAAAGGCAATGTACCCAAAGTACCCAAAATTGCCAACAATAAAACTATCAGAAAATTGGTTGAGATCAATGCAAGAGCAATGAATTGTATTTTGAGTGGGCTACGTGAGACAGATTTTGCAAAGGTCATGGTATGTACTTCAGCTAATTAAATGTGGACCAAGTTGTGGAATACTTATGAAGGATATTCCAAGGTAAAGTTGGAAAAACTACAAACTCATAGAAAAATATTTGAGGAATTGAAAATGGAAGATTCTGAAGATATTGCAAAGTTTTTACTTTGATTTGATGAGATTACTAACACCATGAGAGGCCTAGGTTTTGAGATGAAAGAATCAGAAGTTACTCAAAAGGTTTTGAGATCACTTCCCATGAAATATGATTCTAAGGTTTCAACAATAGAAGAAACAATGGATATCAACAAGCTAACAATGGAAGAATTGCAAGGTACTCTCACAACTTATGAGATGAGGGTAAGTAAGCATCAAGCTCCAATAAAAGAGATTGCATTCAAGGCTTCAAAAAAAGAGAAAGGGAAAGTTTCAGAAATAGATAGAGTTTTAGAAAATGATGAGGAAGCTAACTTCATCAAAAGGAATAAGGACTCAAGGAATTTCAGAGATATAAGGAAAGTTAGATGCTACAAGTGTGGTGATCTTGGTCACTATGCATATAGGTGTCCACATGAAGAAAATAGTGATGATGAAAAATAGGGTCACAGAAGAAAAGAATATGGAAAGCATAAGCATGACAAAGATGACAGATACAAGCAAAACATGTATGAGAAGAAGAAAAATTTTTGTAAGGCAAAGAAATCTTACTACATTGTAGAAGCAAGTGATAGCTCAGATTACAGTGATAGAGACAAGTCAGATGATGAAAATGAAGAACATCTATTCCTAGGAATAGAAAGTGAAATAGAACAGTGCTTTGTGTGTGGTCAAAGAGATCACAGATCAGGATATTGCAATGGTTTCAGTGATAGTGAAGATGAGATGACACATCAAGGAAACAAGCATGGTCAAAGAAATCTTGAGATTTTGTTTGCTATAGAAGATTATAATGATCTTAGTGACAATGAATATGAAGAAGGGTTTTTCTATGGGATAAAATAAGTAGAAGAAGAACTTCCACTCCAAACAGAACACCTATTCCTAGGTATCGAAGTTAAAGAAGAGGATACATCTATCGAAGAATGACATGAAGAGCTTGCTATAGCCATTGAGCAAGAAAACAGGTACAAGAAGGGTCTAAGAATACTAAAATGCTTCATATGTGGAGACTTTGGGCATTTAGATGATGATTGCACGTACTACAACAATTGCAACAAGAAAAGTTTATTTGTGGAAAAAGAAAGCAGCAGTTCTAGTAATAGTTCTAGCAGTAGTTCCAGTGATAATTCCAGTAGTAGTGATGTTGAAGAAGAGGAAGATTCAGATAAAGAAAAGGAGAAAGCCACTCTTAAGGAGCTTATTGAATTGAAAAGAGAGAATTTAGAATTGAAGGCTCAAATACAAGAAGATGAGAAATGTAAGACAAAGCTTCTACAAGATATCTCTGACTTGAGAGATAAGTTTGAAAAAGCAAGAAGAGTTGAAGAAGGTATGATTAAACAGTCAAAGGCAAAAGAGATAGAATATGAAAGGCTTATGATTACTCTTGAAGAACTAAAAAGGGAGAACTCATGATTAAGGGATCAAGCTCAAGAAGATGAGAAAGAAAAAGCAAGGTTTCTACAGGAACTCACTAACTTCAAAATCAAAGTTGAAGAGACAAGAAAAATTGAAGAAGGTATGGTCAAAAAATTAAAAACAAAAGATCTAGAGTGTGAAATATTAGAGCATGAGATAGTTTTACTAAGGTTGGAAGTAAAAGGTTCTAAGGAAAAGCTACACAAGTTTGAGGAAAATTCAAAGACCTTGGAAAGGACTATCAATGCACAAAAGTCATCAGTCACTATAACAGGACTTAGTTCTAAGGAAGAACAAGGGGAACAAGAAGCAAAAAAAGGAGAATCAAGCTCAAACACCAGAAAAGAAGAAGATTCGAAAGAAGTAAGTAAAAGAGAAAGTGAGACCTCTAAGGATAAGTTGGACAATAGAAAGTTCAACAAGGAAAGGAACAATGCACAAGTTAGGAACAGATGGAACAAGAAACAGGTAGAAGAGACTAAGAGACCAATGGGGTCTAGACAAGGTTTCTTCAATGGAAGATGTTTTTCATGTCACAGGTTTGGGCACATGGCTTCATAGTGCAGGACACATGAAAGACAAGAATACAGGAAAGGACAACGTTTCCATGGGTATTGCTACTCATGTAATGAGTTTGGTCACAAGGCAATGAATTGCAGGGTTCATAACAGAAGAGGATATGGCTTCACTAGGAGAAGTCCTAAGATAGTTGCACCTCCAAGGAATAACAAAATTAAGTGTTTTAATTGCAATAACTTTGGACATATTGCAAATTGGTGTAGGACTCAATTCCAAACAAGTTCAAGACAAGAAGGTCAAACAAGTTCAAGACAAGAAGATCAAGTAACTCATCAAGAAAAGGATATCATAAAAATATGGAAGGAAGTTGACAGAGGAAAGAAACAATGTAAGTTGGGAGTAAAGGTACTCCCACCCCAAAATTAATCACCTTAAGAGAGAAGGTGGTGAGGGGGCTAAGCTTAAGAGTCATATATTTTAGCCCCATAGGTGTCCCTTTTGCCATTGATGTCAAAGGGGGAGAGATTTGAGTAAGGGGGAGAGCATTGAGTTAGGGGGAGCAGCCTCCAAAGAGATATTTGAGTTAGGGAGAGCAGCATCCAAAGAGATTATTGAGTCAGGGGGAGCAACTTTGATTCTCAGAGATGGTTTTTGCAATGATTGTGGTTTTTGCTTTAGAGGTGTTGCCATCAATGACAAAGGGGGATATTGTTGGCAATTTGAGTTGTTTTATGTTGTCATTGATGTCACATTAATGTCCCAAGGAACACATTGAGTTTTGATGACCAAAGCATTCATATTTTGGAGAGCATGGATATATACAGGGTTTTTGTGAGAACCAAGGCAGGCAAAATAAAAGGTTTTATTTAAAACCATGGATGGCATATTTGAACTGGGTTTTTCTTGAAACTCAAGTTAGGCTTTTGTTTCATCGAAAAAGGTTCCCGATGATGGAGATATTTGATTTTAAATATTTAGTTTAAATTTTAATTATTTAAAATTTAAATTTAAATTTTAAAATTAAAATTAAAATTATTGTCGACGTCATAAAGTTCATGCGCTATCAAAGGTAATTATTAAAATTTAAAAGCATCGATGTTTATTATCTTACAAAGGAGATTGCATATATATATGCAAAGGGCTTTTTGTTTTAAAGCCCCTAAGCAAGATTCGAAGAGAACATCTATTCGTAGGTGTCGAATTTCCTCGACGTGACAGCGTGGTCCAACGGTGAGCCTGGGAGTGTTAAGGTTTTTGCTAGTGGATGTGCATGTGTTCGATTCCCACCGGCTGTGAATTGCGAGGAGTAAGGAAGGAAAGTCTTGGCCCACGTTTTGACGTGAGCAAGAGGGCAGCGAGATAAGGGGAGAGTCTTCGCTCTCCATCTTATGCGAGCGAGTAGCTCGCGTGGTCTTTGGCACCGCGGTTGAAGTGTTGTGTGGGCAGTGACGAGGGTTCGATTCCCTCTAGAGGCAAGTAAACGTTTTATTAAAACAATTTTTATTATTGCCTAATGTTGGAGGAATAAGGTGTGGTTGAGGAAAATGTTTGATTAAATATTTTTTATTTAATCGGAAGGCAAGTTTAAGAGTTATAGTGCACTTTTAGAAAAGGAGATATTTCTGGTTTTTCCTTTTATAAAAGTATATCATGTTATATATCATTGGAAAGCTTATTTCGAGGGCTATTTGATTATCTTTCTTAGAAGGAGAAATAAGGTGTACATAAAGAGATATTTCTATTTTTGTAAAGGGGTTCAAGTGAAGGTTGTTTTGTTCTTTTTCAAAGTGTGTTGAGTGTGGCAGATTTCCAAAGGGGTTTCTTCATCTTCATAAAAGGTATGGGCACATTCTCCTATTGATTGTTTATGGTGGTTGATTTCTGAAATATCATTGGAGGGAAAAGGATTGTTTGTGGTTTCCTTTTCGAAAGTGGTTGGTTGAATGCTTCAAGGTTTTTTGAATTGAGAGTTGTGTTTAAACCTTGTTTTATAAGCATAGTTGTTGAAGCCCATTGGTTGTGAAATAACATGAGTTAGAAAAGAACATGAGTATCATTGTTATGTGAGATTTGTGGTTGAGCATTGTTGGAAACATTTGAGTTGAGTTGAGATTGATTTGGGTTGAGAGTGAGATTAGAACATATTGAGTCTCTAACAATTCTCTTTATGCTTCTATGAGTTGACTTGAGTTGAGTTGAGATTGATTTGGGTTGAGATTGAGATTAGAACATATTGAGTCTCTAACAATTCTCCTTATGCTTCTATGAGTTGATTTGAGTTGAGATCATTGTGGATCATTATTGTTATCCATTGAAGAGTACATTGCCATTCATTGTTGAGTTCATCTTTGAGCTTTGCCTTGATAGAGTTATGGATGAGTTTTGAGTGCTACTTGAGCATGATTGGTTGAGTCTTTGAGAAGATATTTGGGATAGAATTTTAGATAGATTTGTGGCAGTTTGTGTATGATTGATTGAGCCTTTGGGAAGGCCCTTGTGGATAGTTTTGGGATAGCTTTGTGGATAGCTTTTTGGGACAGCTTTGTGGATAGCTTTGTGGACAGCTTTGTGGATAGATTTGTGGACAGATTTGGGACAAGTTCTTAGTGAGCTTGTTGGAGCAGAATTGGGCAAGTTCTTGGTGAGCTTGCTAGAGTAGAATTGGGCAAGTTCTTGGTGAGCTTGCTAGAACATATTTGGGCAAGTTCTTGGTGAGCTTGCTTGAGCAGATTGGACAGGTTTTGTGTGAGCTTGTTATTCAGCATTGGACAGGTTTTGTGTGAGCTTGTTATTCAGCATTGGACAAGTTTTGTGTGAGCTTGTTATTCAGTTTTGGATAGGTTCTGTGTGAGATTGTTATTCAGAGTTGGACAAGTTCTATGTGAACTTGTTATTCAGATTTGGACAAGTTCTGTGTGAACTTGTTATTGCCTAGCTTTGAGTAGATCAAAGAAATCATTGTATTGGATATTTCTATGTGAAATATTATAAGGAGATCATCTTGTGGAGTACCCCACATTGGGGGAACCACGTTAAATCTTGTGTCTCAATTGTGTGTGGTGACTTGTGCTCTTGCTTACTACTGCTATCTGAGTTATTAATGCACACTGCTATATTTGGTTATTGCAATTAAGGACATTAATTGATATTGGTTTGGAAAGAAAGTAAAAAGTGGTCTTATACTATTCACCCCCCATCTCAGTATAAGCTTGTGTTCTTCACCTCTTATATTTTATATTCTAACTACAATTTATAATGGAGAAGCTCATGTTGAAAATAATAATTATCGATGTCAAAAAGGTCAAAAGAGTATTAAAAGTTGATGTAATTGTATTTTAATAATTTAATATTTGGAAATATGAAGATATAAATACTTTATAATTTAATGCTTCAACTAAGCAACATAAATTATATGTTTTTTAAAATTTAAGGTTTATGCAAAAAATTGATGGATGATATAGATAAAACATTGATCAAATTTATTCTTGTGTAAAATTATTTCTATGTAAAAGTGTTAGAAGATGAACTAACAATTAAGATAAACTGAAAATTAAAATAAATTAAGAATGTATCAAATGGTATGAGGTTAAAAAAATTAAATACATCATTTTAGAGGAAATCTAGGTTTGAATTCTATCAAAGGAAACATGCATTATCACCAAGAAAATTGTTGTAATACCTAATTTGAGTAAAGTAAAGGTTATTCAAAGCCCTAAGGAGAATGATGCCAAAGCTGTCATAGCTTGCATACCTTGGCTGTTATCTAAAATATTCACTAGAGGACTAGCACCAAGTCACATTGTAGCAATATGACTTCTTTACTGCCAACTTTATGGTGTTAACTCAGTGATGTTAATGCTTATAAGTTTATAACCATCAGGTATCAACTTCACATGTAATAATTTTACAATATATTGATAGCCTACCTTACAATGCTAGATGTCAAGCACTCTCTACATAAGACTAGTTTAGTGACTTGTTCACCCAAACAACAATGCTAGATGTAAAGGAACTATTGATATATAGATGATGATATTTAAGGCTAGGGAAGGAATGTATGCGTCGTTGGTTATGTATTTTTGCTTGATCAATGCCTTGCAAATATTCATGAGTAAGAAATGATATTTTATATCCATTCATATGATATTTTTGGATATTAATTTGAGGACATACTCATGTTCAAGAAGACATGGAAATAATACTTATTGTAATTACTCCAATTTTTGGACTCTTTACAGTAGCATAAGCTTCAAGCAATCATGGACTAGTGTACCTTTAGTATATTGTTAATCTTATACCTAGGCTACATCTAGTCATTGACTAGTAGGGGATACATGTAGATCCATCAAATATATGTCTCATCCAATAATATCCAACAACTAATAACCTAATAGAGATCAAAAAATATCTTGGCCTTGTCAAATTCTATTGGATGCATTTTTATGTTCTTTGAACTATGTCATGCATAGGTGAAATTCCATTAGATTTGATAGCAATAATAGGTATTTAAATAATTTAAGTAATTATATATTCAATGCTAGTGATATCCATGATAAACATCACCTCGTCATTCAATTTGGAGACTAATGCATCTAAGAATTGGTGTCATCTTGATCCAAAATGGAAATCCAATTGTATACCATTTTGAGACACATGCTAACATAGCTTGAGGTTAACCCACTTAAGAGGAGTTGTATGTCATTGTTCAAGTTGTAAGATAGTGGTGCCACTACATAATGTGTAAGAAAACCATTATTCACTCTAACCCTTGGTCCTTAGTAATTTATTCATTCATAGAGAAAACTAGAGAATCCTAAACATATAAAATATATTATTCACCTACAAAAATTCCATATTATAATCAAATATCACAAGAGAAATGAGAACTAGGTAGCATATTGTCTAAGTAATCCATTGATAAAGATATTATTATTAGTTCTTAATTCTAGAAGACATGATGCCAATGACTAGCAAGCATTATACCCTTTATACATTGACTTTGTTAATATCCATCATCAACTAATAAATGGTAAGTCAATGTCTCATTGTCACATCTAGGATGGGTTTTGTAAAATCTTAGGAAGCTTTATTTACCCTCTAATACAGCATGTCAGTTATTGATTTTAGAGCTACACTATTCTAAGGTAGTTGTACATTTTGTTGCTAGTAATACATGGTTTCACAAAAAACAATACTATTGATACATGTATTAGGAGGTAGACCTCTAGATAGAATACTATGCATCATGTAATATTATCAGACAAATGAATAGAAAAATAGGGATCTACGTATCATTGAAGTTTCCTTCCAAGCCTTATAAATCCATCAGTGTAAATTTTCTCTAAGGGTTGATAATTTTGAACACTAACATGACTATATTTTTATGATCATGAGCAAGTTTGGCAAGATGGATGTCATGGAACCATACATCAAGAGAATTGATGTTGTCAAGCTAACTTGTTTGTTCTTTCAATATGTCTAGGTTTATTTTGGACTACCTATTTTTATTGTATTAGATCAAGATAATATAATCCTTGTCTACTTTTGATACCATCTCTTGATTCTATTTGATACCAAATTCCACCATTCCATAATATTCCATTCATATATGTGATGAAATAGAGGTGGTCAATACAATACTAATGACTACCACCTTCAAATATGATATGAGATTTTACCATAAATTCAACATTCCTATAATATGGTCATTCATACTTCTACAAGTCATATTTTATTTTAGGCATGTAGAGATGCCCATCCTAGCACCTAATGGATATCATCTTCCACATATTGATTGATGCCATGATGCCATTTCAAGTTAAATATGCATACAATATTGATAAGTTTCTATAATAGTTACAAAATATTTGAACTCAAGTTTGGAAGATATTGTGTTCCAATAGAAGAAACATAAAGAGATTAATGATCAATACAAAATTTCTCAAATATTTCAAGTTGGATATAATTTTTGGCTCCATCTAAACAAAAAATATCTCTAGCCTAAATTGGAATATCAAACCATTATGTTATAATCCTTACACCATTCAACATCAGGAAATTGAGTATGTCTTTATCCTTAACATGCCACCTTACTTAGGAATGTATCCAGTATTTCATGTAAGCCTCCTTAAGTTTTATCTTCCTTATCTATTAGAGCCAGTGATAGTACAATATCCAATATATTTGGATCTATCACAATTGGGATATGTTGTAGAAAAATTACTCATCAAGGGATACAACTTTTTCAAGGTTGTAAAATAGGGATATTTTTTATCATAAGTAAAGTGGTGAATGCTTTAATAATTTAAGCATAATTTTTAATAGTTGGAGGTTGATACAATAATACCATTGCTTCTTGATAGAGGATGAATAATCTGATAAAAATATGGAATGGTTATAGTATATATACCTTTTAATGCATTTGGACTATTCACCAAATGATCCAATCCAAGTCACACTGTGGTACCATAACTTCTCTAGTACCAACCCTTATGGAACCAACACTCCATAGCTTACAACCATCAAGTGCTAACTCCACATACCTTAATTCATTGATAGATAAATATACTATGATATAGCATTATATGTAAGGAACCACTCTACACTAGACTAGTTCGCCACCTATACATCCAAATACTAGTGCCTATTATAGATAAAGTTGAAGAGGCAGATCATAAACTATATTTGAAATATTTCTTGATAAGTTGAATTGTAAAGGATCTATCTTCCAAATGATTTATAAATTATGTATAGACTTTGCATAAAGCATAGGGTGGGAACTTATTTTTATCTTCTTAGTTACTTCTTGGTCTTATTTTTCTCCCTTCTATACTTTTATCTCTCTACAAGTTTTTCCTACCATCCTATTAGAACATAGTTCCCTGCTAGACCCTTATGTTAATTTTGTAGTTGTTTTATATTTAATACAATATCCTTGTTTTCAACATTACATTTGCATGATCATATATAAGTGTGTTTATTATTCTGGTTGAGGTGCATTTATTCATTGGTTTTAAAAGGAAAATACCATAATATCTTGTTTCATGTAGTGCAACTCTAAACATAACTTACCACGAGCTAGTTCTACAATTTGTCCTCTACACCACCACATCTTGGGCCCTGTATTGTAGATCCACACCACTATATAGTTAATATGTGATATAATGGATATTGTTTTAATCTCATAGAATTATTTTTTAAAATAAATTATTAGCATATAGTTTATAACTAAGCATAAATTATCACTCGAGTCTATAGGTATTAAGGCTTATTGTTAATTGATGAACACTTTGATGCAATTTACCATTTGATCCACAAGGTCAATAAGCTTATATCTATCCTATATTAAGGTATTTAGTAAGCTAAGGATACTAATGCATGGTGCTTTAGTCAATTATTTGTAAAAAGTTTTAGAATAATATAGAGTCTCTTAGAATTGTATTGGATGACATTATATTAGACTTAATGTGTAACAAATATCTAATTCTTCATATAATATTAGTAATACATAGTAACTAGTATGATATACAATTACTATTATAGAATTCTTATTATTGTGCTTTTAATAAAATCATTTAGATATTATATATATGTGTTTTAGTGCTTCATGAAATTTTAAAATAAAATTAGAATGTTCAACATTGTTCAATTATGGTGTTCCTTTTTTATGTTTGAGAAATTACTATTACAAGAAAATACTAAAGAATTAGCTACTTAAGTTCTTATCACCATATTTGTGTATTTCATATAATGAATATAAAGTATGAAATTTACATATATATTAAAAAGTTAATTTTTCTTATACCTATAACTAAATGTAACTTTTATAGAATCAATTTAAGCTAAAAATACATATAAAATATAACTATAAGTTTATAATAATATAATAATCCATTACCTATTTGCCACTTCTAGCTATATTCAAAATTCACTATGTTAAAAATAGTTTAAATTCTTTAAATTATCTATGACATTGTAAGTGGTATGATTATATAGTTACCATCATAGTAATTTTTTTTTATATAATATTAAGAGAAGAGGGTTTTGAAAGGGGCCCCTAAACCTTTTACAACATAGAAAGATAAAAATAAAACTAGCGCTCAAATGCACTAGGAATCCAAAAGCAAAGCAGAAAATTAAAAAAAAAACACCACAAACCTGGAGGGCCAGAACATCTAGAAAATTCAAGAAGACCCATGTAATAACCGAGGTGGTTCTACAGCATAGAATCCACCTCGGAAATGATCCCACTAGACATTTGAGTCACCTCCTCCTCAAAATCTAATTCCAACCAAATGGAGCTCCACACAGTGCGTTTTTTAATCTCCATTAACTGAAGTTTATGCAGAATATTGATCTTATTTACCACGGAATTGTCTAGGGAATACATGTCACACACCATATTGTCCTTCGACACCATCCTAGGAAGGATCTCAGTCCCCTCATTAAAAGCCTATGATTTGGAGCTAGGGGAAGACTGACCAAAAATGCATTTCTTATCACTAATACGAGTGGACCTACGTGTCCCCAAATTTCTCATGAATGCACCGTTCCCTTATTTAGGATGGATAGACATTGAAGAAACCAGATGTGTCTTCCCACCATCATCAAAAACCTGCCCAGTCGAGGAACCCTAAACACCCATAACAGACTCAAAACCCTTAACCAATTTCCCCAACCTGGAATCCCGAGAAGGGGGATGACCTAACTCTTCCTTAGAGCCAACATCATCATCCGACACCATCAAAGTAACATTACTAACTTGAATGGGAATATAATTCAGAGAGCAAATAATTTCATCAGCTGCAATACCTTTCTCCAATGTGGCATGCTCAAAAATAATAAGCGTCAGCCCCTGATGTAGTGGAACCCTGCCCTTGCCCTGCCATACTAATAATAGTATATTTATTATTAGTATATATTAATAATTTTATTTGAAAATAATTTTTTTTATTTTGTGGATGAAGGGGTTTTGAAAGGTTACCCAAACCTTTTACAAAAGGGATTTTAAAAGGGTCCCTAAACCTTTTACAAATACACCATGGTTTTCAACTACAACCTAGATTTGAGTCCAATACAAGATGAATCCACAACTGAAACCAAATATTTGTTGGAAATTTGAGTTATTTTATGTTTTCATTAATTTCACATGGATCACTTATGTCACATAGATCACATTTGAGTTTTGGTGGCAAAAGAACTTCATAAAATATCATTTATGATATTTTGGAGAGCATGGATATATACAAGGTTTTTGTGAAAACCAAGGCAGGCAAAATAAAAAGTTTATTTAAAACCATGGATGGAAGATTTGAAATGGGTTTTTCTTAAAACTTAGGTTGGATTTTTGTTTCATTGAAAAATGTGCCCCGGTGATGGAGATATTTAATTTTAAATATTTAGTTTAAATTTTAAATTATTTAAAATTTAAATTTAAATTTTAAAATTAAAAATAAAATTATAGCGTCGACGTCTAAAGAAAGGAGGAAAGGCATATATTAAAAATAATAGTGTCGACGTCTAAAGAAATGAGGAAAGACATATATATATATGCCACCAAAAGCTTTGATAAATCCTAGTCCTCGATTTTAGAATACATTCGAATTGATAACGTAAAGCGAGAAGAGCCTGTGTGTTGAAGCGTGTGTAAAGAGACGTGTGAAGGGTTTATGAAATTTGGATCCATTGAAGAATAATTCATGGAGGATAACCAAATGGATAGGCACATTTGACCTAGTGGTTTGTGTGATGTGTAAGAAGCAGGAGGTCCTATGATCGAGTTTCACCGGGGATGCTTGCTGTGTTGAAACGCTCGAAGCATTTTTTGAGTTTTCAAAGGGCGTAGAATATTGAGGTATTTGTTTTGTTTCCTGCCCATTTGAACATGTGAGGACGTGTGGCCCAACGACATCTTGGCCGTGGTTAAGGAACTGATCGAGGAGGCATCAAGGGATCGAATCCCATCAGGGACAGAGGTAAGTTAATATTTTTTAATATTTTTTTTTCTAATGTTGCCCTAGGAGAAATAAGGGTTATGATGCACCTTAAGAAAAAGAGATATTTTTGGTGATTTTATTTTTAGAAGTATATTATATTATATATCGTTGGAAAGCTTATTTTGAGGGATATTTGATTAACTTGCTTAGAGGGAGAAATAAAGTGTGTGTAAAGAGATATTTTTAATTTTATAAAGAGGTTCAAAAGTGAAGGTTGCTTTGTTCCTTTTCAAAGAGGATTAATTCTTTCATGAGGGGACATGATGTATTTTATTAAGTAGGAGTAATAAGGTGTTATTTAGATATTATTGGTGTGTTATTAATCAGGAATCCCTAACCCTTATTGAAAGTTGAAAAAGAAAATTTTTTGAGTGTGACAGATTTAGTGGACAACTAATAAGGCATCAAAAGGTATGAGCAATATTCTCCATTAACTTTGTTTATGGTGGTTTATTTCTGAAATATAATTGGAGAGAAAATGATTGATTGTGGTTTCCTTTTCGAAAGTGGTTGGTTGAATGCTTCAAGGTTTTCTGGTTTGGGAGTTGTGTTTAAACCTTGTTTTATAAGCATTGTTGTTGAAGCCATTAGTTGTGTGAAAAACTTGAGATAGATTTTGAGAAGAACATGAGTATCATTGTTATGTGAAGAATGTTTTATAAGCATTGTTGTTGAAGCCCATTGATTGTACAAAGAACTTGAACTTGAGTTAGAGAATAACATGAGTATCATTGTTATGTGATATTTGTGGTTGAGCATTGTTGGAAACATTTGAGTTGATTGATACTTGTTTGGACTAGGATTTGTGAGAAAGAGTTGTTCCTTGTTGTGATTGGTTGAGTAGAGTTGTTTAAGCCTATTCAAGTGAATGAGTGAAGTGGTTGTTCAAGTTCAATGAAACAAACTATTCTATATTTTGGTTTGAGTTGAGATCATTGTGGGTCATTGTTGCCATCCATTGTAGAGTGCATTGCCATTCATTGTTGAGTTCATCTTTGAGTCTTGCCTTCATATATTTGTGGATGAGATTTGAGTACTACTTGAGCATGATTGATTGAGCCTTTGAGAAGGCCTTTGGGATAGATTTTTGGACATATTTGTAGCATATTTTGTGCATGATTTATTGAGCCTTTGAGAATTCTTTTGGGATAGATTTGTGGTAGCTTTTGTGCATGATTGATTGAGCCTTTGAGAAGAATTTTGGATATATTTTTGGATAGATTTGTGGTAACTTTTATGCATGATTGATTGAGACTTTGAGAAGGCTTTTGGATAGATTTGTGGATAGATTTTGAGCAAGTTCTTGGTGAGCTTATTGAGCAGATTTGAGCAAGTTATTGGTGAGCTTGCTAGAGCATATTTGAGCAGATTCTTGGTGAGCTTTCTAGAGCATATTTTGAGTAAGTTCTTGGTGAGCTTTTTGAAGTAGATCAGTGGATTACCTACCTAAGAAAATCAAGATTACCTACCTGAGCATATCAGTGGATTACCTAGCTGAGAAGATCAGTGAATTACCTTGCTAATTAGATCAGTGGATTACCTACCTGAGCAGATTAGGATTTCCTACCTGAGCAAATTAGTGGATTAATTACCTGAGCAGATTAGTGGATTGCCTAGCTGATCAGATCAATAAATTGCCTTACTAAGCAGATCATTGGATAGCCTAGATTTGAGCAGATCAAAGTAAAAATTTGTATTGGGATAAAGATCCCTATTTCTTTATGAAATATTATAAGGATATTATCTTGTGGAGTACCCCACATTGGGGGAACCACATTAAATATTGTGTCTCAATTGTGTGTGGTGATTTGTGCTCTTGCTTACTATTGTTATCTATGTCATTAATGCACATTGCTATATTTGGATATTACAATTAAGGACACTAATTGATATTGGTTTGGAAAGAAAGTAAAAAGTGGTCGCTATACTGTTCACCCCCCCGTTCAGTATAAGCTTGTGTTCTTCAAGATTACCCATAGAGAATACCAAAGGATAATGAAATGATACCGACCTAAATAAAGCTTCCAAAACAATAAAAAGGGTTTTGAAAGAAACACCAAATATTTTGCAAATGAATCAGATACAAACATAGAAACTAGCACCACTCCTAGAAAATCCATCCCTCATAGAAATAAAACTAATAAAACTAAGGAAAAAGTTGTAGCAAAGGGATTTGAAACTGGAACCACTGCTAATAGCTAGAACTAGAAAGCCTAAAAAGTGGATTTATAGAAAATAGAGACCTTAACACGCCACAAGGTCTCCCTACAAAAAAAAAAACTACCCCAAAAAAATTCAATAAGGACCACAAGGTTTTTATAGGAACCTAGAACCTTAGTAGGGTTTTGATAGGAACCCAAAACCTTAGCAAGGTTTTTATAAGAGCCCCAAACCTTTTTACATTAGGTGCAAGAAAGATTCAACCATCATCCAAGGAGGACCGTAGGATTTTTAAAAGATTCAAAAACCTTCAACAAACGAGGTTTTAACAAGGATCCAAATCCTAAAAACTAATCCAACCATCAATCCTCTAACACGCCCAGTCACTATAGCTCTTTCAGCTAGTCCAACCTTCCACTCAACCCCTAAACTATGGTTCCTTCAGCTAACCCTAGCCTTCCACCCAGCAAACAAGTGTATTGAAGTAGATCCAAAATCCAGACCAGTGCCCTCAACAACCTAGAATGAATGAAATCAGTAAACCACCCAACAACACCGTCATCCATTACAGATCCCTTAGCTAACCTAGCCTCCTTCCCCCAACCCCCAAAATTGGATTCTAGCTATCCAACCTTCCTCTCAAAAGACTTACAAACAGTTGTAGGACCATCTACTAAAAAAGTTCTCTACCTAGGGCATCCACTAGATTGCAAGGATTTTTCAAAAAATAGGGTTCGCGATGTGCAACGCCACACAGGCCCTCACCTACCCTAACCCTAGAATAATCATGGTGAGGCTTAGACCATATCTACTATGGTGAGGCTACATATTATTTTTATAAGTTGGAATTTAATTAAAATCAAAATTAAATTATTGCTTTTAATATTTTCAACTTTCTCCCTATTGTAGTATATATTTTAGTGGTAGTCAATTATATCCTTAACAACTTGAAATTTCTTTACTTAAATAATTATACAACTAACCTATTTTAACCTAATTTTTTTTGTTTGTGGAAAACATCCCAGAAGGGATACCACTTTTGGGTAATACCCAAGGAGGCAGTGGTATCTCTTCCACCAAAAATTCCCAAGGCTTGCACATGGCCTACCACCTTTGACACACGCAAGGAGCATGCTTGAAACAACACAAAACAATAACACACGAACACAAACACACAAAAAGCTAAAATAAAAAAGCATACTCCTTGAGTGTATCGATAAGAAAAATCACAACCAAACACACGCACAAAAAGAATACAAAAAACAAAAAAATATAAACCACACAGAACAAACACACAAATAACACATCAAATCAAAATAAAAAAACCACAAAAAAATTAAAACGACAAAAAAAACACCAAAACATGAAACACACAGAAAAACCACGAACACAACATAAGAAAATACTACCAAAATAAAAATAACAAAATGAAACAAATACACCACAAAAAAAACCACAAAATACAAACACACAAAAAACTACAAAAACAAAAAAACAAAACAAATCCAAAATAGAAACAACAAAATGAATCAAAAACACCACAAAAAAATCCAGAAAAAAACAAATACAACAAAAACTAAGTCAAAGGAGCTAAAGACAAATTAAACAAAAAATGGAAAAACTAAAAATAAATCAAAGCTTAACAAATTACTAAAAATATCATAAATTGCTTAGTTTCAACATTGCCATAAAGAGACTGACTATAAACATTAGGATTATGGCATCCTTATCCTTTTATTTGTATCTTACTTCATTCCAGTTGGGACTATAGGCTGGTTACTTAGAGCCATGACACTACTATTGTAATTTGTATGGTCTTTTTGAGGATCTATTTTATTTGTAGTTTGAATTTGCCCTTTTGTTTTGCACTTGGGTTGGTTTTCTACATTGTACTTTTTTCCTTTATTGGTATTTCTCAGTATCAAGGTAATCTCATTTAGTGATTTCTCATCATGCAATACTTCATGTTCCCTCTCTTCATAAAACTATGTTTCCATAATAACTATTTCCATTTGCCATCTTCATCATCTACTTGCTCATTCGTGGAGAGAATTTAAAATGTGTTAGGTAAAATTATTGTTTTCTCTTTTGTTGCTATTTTTTTCTTTATGTTTTTTTTTAGGGATTTAAAACTCTGCCAAGACCCCATCCTCTTTCTCTTTGTTAGATACCTTATGTGGACAATCCTTGGCTAGATGGCCATATTCATAACAAATTTTGCATCTAAAGGGAAAATTTTCATAGTCTACTACTTGCTCCTATATTTCTTCCCCATATTGTAAAGTAATCTTCTCTGGAAGTGGTTTGTAAAAATCAATTAAAACACAAATCCTTGTATAAATCATATGCTCTAAATGTTGGATACTATCAAAAGTCATCATGTAAACTCCTAAAAAATTTCCAATTGTTGTGAATATCTTTGGATGCTAGTATTCTATCATAAGACCAAATAAACGAACCCAAATAGGGGCAGTTCATGGCATTTCTTCCTTAGATTTGAACTTGGTATGCCAGGGGTTCATGAAGAGCCCTGCCCTACCAAAAAACCATGGCCCCCCTTGAAAAATGTTCTCCCTATCTTCTTCATTAAAAAAATAAATAAGAAAGTAGCCATTAGGGTAAGTACAAATTTGGAACTTACCTTTAGTGCTTCAATTTTTGACAACCCATTGCTTGAAGGTAGCAAGAGTCGGTCGAAATCCCATGAATCGATAAATTAGGCCTTTCCTCTCTATCACATCTATTCCTTCTTGGACATTCATTATTTCCAACTTCACTACTGGGGATCCATTAGTTTCTTTCATGCAACCCATCTCTATTTTCCTTGAATCAACCTTTGGCATCCTCAATGGTTTCCTTGGCAATCATTGATTGTGTTTCCCTCCTGTTTGAGGTGGTCCTCCATGGATTGCTTCTTTAAAATTCATTTTTGGCTCAATGCATGCATCTTTGTTGAAACCCTCCATCCGGAATCAAATAAACCCTACTTTCATCCAATCAAATAAACCCTAATTTTGTTCAATTAGGAACCTCACACCAGCGACCATATGAAACCCCATCCCAAACTAAATAGGGAAAACCCTAGGTCTACATCGCATGAAACCCTAGGTTCAAATTGGTTCACACATTCTCAGCTCGAATCGGTTCGCACATATGTTTGTGCCACTTCAACTATTCAAAATGGTACTACCAATTACACATAATGTATTGCACTCGTTCCTGCCAAGTTGCTAGTTTTGTAGCTTCCTCCGCATGGCTATCGCCAGCACTCAAGTCTTCGGACCAGACTTCGTACTCAATAATACCTCTGCTTCATCGATCTTGTTAACCTACTTTATCATACAAATATTAAATAATCCTTTTTTTATTGAACACGGTTTTCTTCTACAAACAAATTGATATGATGTTGTTTTTTTCTTTGTCATATTAAAAACTTTCAATGCAAACTTAAAATAAATACCTTAATTTTATAGTCAAGATTTAAATTAGAGTTGGTCTATAACATAATAGTTCAAACAAGTGAGAAAATATTAATATAAAATATAATACTATAAAAAATAAAATATAAAAAATTATTGTTAAAATGTTAAAATAAAAAATTAATTAATTAATAAATAAATACAACTTATAAATTATTTCACTTCACTTTTTTGGTTCTTACTTGTAAAACTAATCTAGCATAAACCATAACTCTTAGATCTTTCTTTTATTTTAAAATGGAAATAAATTTTAATCGTTAGATAAAGTGTTCTACGCATAAATATCTAAAAAATAAATGTTAGTCATTATCTTTTGTGTATAAAATTAATATTAAGTTACATAAGTTATAATTTAGTTATTAAAATATAATTTCATTGTTAAATTAAAATAAGATTAAAAAAAATTGAACTTAAATTTTGGTATGTTTTATAAGAAAAAACATTATCATCATATAAAATAAAATTAATTTAAAATATACTAAAAATATATTTAAAATTATTTTTAATCGATATTTAGTTTTATTATATTTTATTATATTTATAAAAGTTTAAATATTTTAAATTAAATTTCATTTTCAAGGGAAAAAAACTAAACAACTAGTTTTATTTTTAATTAATTCATCCATTTTAAAATGTCTATTAATCCTATAGTTTATTTTAAATATTTTTTTATCTATAAATATTACATTAACAATTAGCAAAATGATTTATACAAATGATTTTTCCTCTAATTTATTCAATCGCATTTTACAAGTACAATATACATGCTACAAATTTTATATTAATGGAGACTATGGCTATCTATTTATGTGCTTCAATTTCAGTTTCAGCATATAAAAGTTTTGTTCCTAGGATATAGAACTAAATTTTATTTATTTGCATGTAAGTCAACTATTGAGCATTAGGTTAGGGTTACATGAAGTGTATCTTTAAAATACAAGGTCCCATGAATGAACGTATATTTTTGCAAATTATTGAAAGTATTGAAGGAGGTTGCCCCCTTGAAGATGCCCATGATTCTGTGTTATTTTGTGAGATTGTTATAATTTTGCATTTACATTTTGTATTGCAATATTTTGTTCTTTCATGAAATTTTATTTTTATTGCAATATTTATGTGAATGAGTTTATTTTTATTAGAATATTCCTAACAAGTGCCATCAAAGTGATTTCCAAAGCCAAGTTCCACTACAACTGCGACAATTCTTACCCTTTCATTCAACTATTAGGTATAATTTTTTTTGTATTTTCAACTTTTGCTTGTTTCTTTACTAAAAAATAAGAAAAAAGAAAAACATAGCCATTTTTTCTACAATAGTTCATTAGGTTAGAAACCCTATGTCGAGGTTTTTAAAATATCATAGAAGAGTTGTCGTTATTGGCTAAGCTAGATTGTCCATAAAGCATCTAGTGAAGTGAGGAGCAATCAGGATATAATGTTCATGCCTCATACAACATCCATCTATGAAATTGAGCTCTCACCTATCTTAAGGTATATCGAGAGACACCCTATAATTAGGATAAACCTTTAGCCCTAAGAATATTTTTGTCCTTGTATTATCCATAGTACACCAAACACAATATTTAAAAAGATTGCCCTCTTATACTATTAGAGAGGCGGGTAGTGTGCTCAAGGGTATGCATGGAATCCTTCTTGAGTAGTGGCCTCAAATATTGGTTTAAGCACTATCATTCATCACTATGATATAATAGATGGTCTATGGGTAGTACATATATCCTATATTAGAGTACCCTATTATGTTGAATGTTAAACTTGCAAAAAACTCTTATTTTATTGAATGTTAAACCTGGAACTAAAAATCCTATAATAAAAAATTGAGCATATAGAGAAGACTTTCCTATTCTAAAATTACTGCATTAAATAGATAAAAGAAGTTGTGAAGAAACATAACATTCAAGAAAAAATAGTTAAATTCAATAACAGTCAGAACAAAGTTTACCAGTATCAATAACAGTCAAGTATAAATATAGTCAAAGTTAGTAATAGCTAGGACATAGTTTTTATTTGCTAGTGTCAATAATAGTTGTCTATGATATTTAGAATTTATAATAGATAAGGATTTATCAGTGATAGAGTTAGACCAAACAATCATCAAAATAGTAATTCATAGTGTTAGTGATAAAACAATGATAGTAATAGACAATGCCAAGTCTCATAAAGGGTTGTCTGACAAGAAACCAATTTTCTAAGTGAACCAAACCTCTAGGAGAAAAATCGACAACACTTGAAGATAGAACTTCCCCTAAAAAAATTCTAGAGTTAGTGTTGTGATATATATTCCATTGCAATCATCTCGTCAAGCTTATAAATTTGGTATATAACCTCCATGCACTTTTTTTGGGGTGTTAAAAAACGTCATTTTGGGACCTAATCCATTATGATCATTTTTCAAGTTGAAAATTTTTCAATTGGTTATATGGGATTGAAATGGGACCCACTCATATTACATCATCACCACATAGTGGTGTTATAACAAATATTGGATATTATTTATGTATCACTTGGCAAGATTTGAACCTTGGTCTTCTCTTTTAAACGTTGAGGATTCTAACTGGTTGAGCTAATGCCACTTGATATTTTCAATGATTTTACACAAGTTTTTTGAGGGGTCTTGGTTCCCTCATACTAAGTGGGGTTTGAACCTTGGATCTCTTAAATAGAGGCCAAATCCCTTACCACCGTAGTAATATTACAACTCAAAATAATAACTTTATATGGTGCTATTTTCCTTTAATAATTTTACATAGGTTTTTATGAGGGGTCTCAGTCCCCTTGTATTGAGTGGGATTTGAACCTTAGACCTCTCAAAGAGAGGCCAAAGCCCTTACCACTGTAGTAAGCTTGTAGCTACTTTGAGTTGATCATTTTGATATATAGCACCCAAACACTTTTTTTGGCTCATTATTTGTTGAGTGGTATTTTCACACACTTGTGAAAGTGCACTCTTCTTTAGGATTTGGGTTCCAAATCCCCTCTTGCAAAGAAGTCAAACAAACAACTTCTCCAAGGTCTCCGCTGTATAAGCATTTGCAACTGAGTATTAGTAATCTCAAATAAATATATTCAATTTAAATGCTTGGAACACCTTAGTGATTGCAAGTAACTGTAAACAAGGGGCAATGTTGGTTTATTCCATCATGCAGCTTTAGTGATTGTTCATTTTCTTTTTAGATTTTGTAATTTTTATGTATTTATTTTAACTAAGTTGAACCTTCTGGAAAAATAAAATAAAATGAAAAGAAATGCAGAAAATTAAAAATTGAACATGTTCAGTCTAATGCTATCCTATTCCAACAAAACCGAATACGTGAGAGTTTCGTACATGCAACCTAGCCTATTTGACCTGTAAAACAAACACAATCAAATTAAACTAGGTGCTAGCTCCTAGGGTTTAAAATAATTTTCAAATTGCAGACATTCACATGAAATAACCCAAAACAATGGCATGAATTTCATTTATAAATCTGAAATCTGAAAGGATAAAAATAGAACAGATTAGAATGAAGCATGCAAAAAATTTCTCATCCTTTCTTGCCCATAAAATGCAAATTTTTGAACAATTCTGCATTAAAAATATGTCCTGTTACAATAGCAGAATCTCTGGTTTTTCTCAAAACTAGCAAAAGTGGAAGAAAAGCACTCCACAGCAGGCTCAGAATGGCTAATCACCCTCAACTCTGCAACCCGCTCGCAGCGATTTCCGACCCCCATACCTGTCCTGTGCTTCTGCTTTTAAAGTTTTTGTAAATTGCTTCTCCCACGATGGTTCACTTCGTCTTCTAGATTGCTTCGTTTCACCTTCCCCGCCTTTCCATTGCTTTTGATTTTATGCTCGAGATCTTCTCTGTGAACTGTAACGCCTCTACAGCCCTTACACATGTATGCCACGTGTTCCACACTTTTCTACATGTTCTGTAATGGCCCCATGTAAATCACGACAAAAAATAGCATGTAGCTTTGCTCCTTTATTTTCATCGTGAAAACGCGACATGTCTCGATATCGCAACATTTTCCTGCCAACAGGCTTGTCCGCCTTCATGCATAGCAAAAATGAGACATGTCGCGATGTCGCGACGTTTTTTTGTCAGCAGCTTTGTTTCTCATCATGCATCGCGAAAATGAGACATGTCGCGATATCGTGACATTTTTCTGCTTCGGGTCGCGTGGATGCAACCTGTCGCGAAATCGCGACGCTTTTCTCTTTCGGGCTGTCTCGCTACTTTCTATCGTGAAATCGTGACGCTTTTCTCTTTCGGGCTGTCTCGCTGCTTTCTGTCGCTAAATCATGATGTTTTTCTGTTTTGGGCTGTCTTGCTGCTTTCTGTCGTGAAATCGTGACGCTTTTCTCTTTCGGGCTGTCTTGTTGCATTTGGCTGTGAAAATGCGACATGTCGCGAAATCGTGACATATTTTCCTTTCGTACCACTTCGCTGCTTCCTGTCATGAAATCACGACGCTTTTCTACTTCGTGCCCCTTTGCTACTTCCTGTCACGAAATCGTGACGCTTTTAGTGCCTTGCCCTGTTTGACTGGTTTGACCGCGATTTTGTGACATGTCGCGATTTCGTGACAATTTTCCATTTTGTCTTTCTCTCTCCTCTCTAGACCGCGATTTCACAACACATCGTGAAATCACGACAATTTTTGATCAATGCCTCTTCCTGCTTGCCTGGGCCGTGAAAGCTTGACATGTCGCGATATCGTGACGTTTTTTCATTTCAGGCCACGACGGAGCAACATGTCGCGATATCGCGACAACTTTTCTTTTTCGACAGCGACGGAGCGACATGTTGCGATATCACGACAACTTTTTATTTTCGGCCGCGATAGAGCGACATGTCGTGATATCGCAACAACTTTTTATTTTCGGCCGCGACAGAGCGACATGTCGCGATATCGCGACACTTTTTCTCCTTAGTGAAATTTTTGCTTTTTCCTTGATTTTTTAGCATCTGGGCTACTGCAGTTTTCTTTGAAAGCATGCAAAAAAGGTGGGTCCCCAATTTTGGGGTGTTTTGTGGATCAGCCACAACAATTACTAAAAATAGTAACTCTTGAACAAAACTTATATTGTTAAAAGTCAATAGAAGTGGTTCAAAAATGGCTAGTGACACTAAAGGACACCAAAAGAAGATAGAAAAAACACTTTTTTGGAGCAAATGCATACAACCATTAATTCTTTTCTTAGTGACTTTAAAATAATGAGGGAAGAAGTAACACTTTTGAGAGGTGAACACATGAGATCCAAAGCTAATATGGAAGAAAAAAATTTAGAGGTTGAGGAGAAACTTAGGGATGGCCCAAAGGTGTTTGAGCATCATAACAGTGACCAACTAGGTGGAAGTACCACCAATAAAGAGAAAGGAATTCATAAGGAGAAAGAAGGTTGTCATTATATTTTTGACACAAATACTCCATTTAATATGCCTAAATTAGAATTTCCTAAGTTCATATGAAAAGATGTTGATGGGCAATTATGTTGAGCAAATCAGTTCTTCATACTTCACAAAGTCCTTATATATTTGTGGTTTACTATGGCATATTTTAACTTTGAATATGAAGTCTTACAATGGTATGAATGGTTACAAAACACAACTCTTGACCCTTATTGGGAATATTTTGAGTCACAATTACTCGCTTGTTTTAGCCCTAGTGAGTATAAGGATTTTATAGGAGCATTAACGAAACTAAAATAAACCTTTGTGGTTCAAGACTATTAGACCCAATTTGAGAAACTAACTAACAAGACCAAGGGGTTGAAATAAGGATTTTTTTAGATTTTTTTATCAATGACTTGAATATGATATCAAGGTTGATATCAATATGTTCAAACTACAATCTATGATATAGGCCATGAGATTGACACGATTGGTCAAAGATATTTTTTGGCTCAAAGGAGGCCATCTAAATTTCCATAGGCCAAACCCATATTTTCTTCCAAGTTCACACCCAATATTGGCAATAAATCTACCCCCTACAAGTTCTTACCTATATAATATATGGATGCCCAATACGCATAAGGATTATGTTATAATTGTGATGAAAAATATTCACCAGAGAATAAATGCATCCAAAAGAAGCTATTTTTTTTATGTAGAGAATTTAGTAAGTAGTGAACAAATTGATGATGAAGTAGAACCATTAGAGGAACCGCTTTAGGATGAGGGTGAAATACAAGAAGAACCACAACCAAAAAACTTTGTCCATGCTCTTGCAAGAATTACTACCCCTTAGATGATGAGAGTAGTAATTTTTCAAAGGATAACATCTTACAATTCTCATTGGTTCAGGAAGTACACAACTTTATTGATCCCTGAGTTTTCAAGCAAGCCAATTGTTACATACATGCTTGTAAATCCTTTGATATTATTGTGTAAAATGTATCAGGCGAACGAACAATTGATTCCTTGAATTGATGAAATAAAATAATACATGGATGCCTGTGAATAGCCCATGAACCAAGGAACCACCCGAGGCGTATTTAGGTATTGTTATAACAAATAACAAATACAAGCTAATAATAAAATAACTTAATAAGCTATGCAAACATCCCCCCTTTATTACATTATTTTGCAATACATAGAGAGTTGTGAAACAATTCAAATTTGACACGTACAAGTGCCTTAGTGAAAATGTCTAAAACTTGAGCATTGGTGGAGATGTACTGAAGCTGAATTCGGTGCCTTGGAACTTTGTCTCGAATGAAGTGTCATTGTGTGTCAATTTTTTTGTTTTTCTCATCGTGCACTAGATTCTTAACAAGGTTCAAAACACCCTGGTTATCGCAGAACAAGTGTATTGGAGATTTTGATGGATGACCCATACTTGTCAGAATGTGACGCAACCATATCACTTCGTACACAGCTTCATGTGCAGTGTGATACTCTATCTCTATAGATGAAATAGTAACCACATGTTGCTTCTTGTTGTGCCAAGAGACAGGACTAGATACAAGATGAAATATATATCCTGAAGTTGACTTACGATCATCATATGACCCAGCATAGTCAAAGTTCGTGTATCCCTGCAAGAAGAATTTGTTATTCCTCTTGTATTCTAGGCCATATTCCATTGTACCACGAACATAGTGAAAAACATATTTTGTTGCTTTCCAATGAGTGGTCTTAGGCTCCTGCATGAACCTCAAAATATAGTTGATAGCAAACACGATATCTAGTCTAGTATTTTTTAGATAAATGAGACTCCTAATAAGCTGATGATAGAGAGTACCATCTACCTGAGGTGAATTATCATATCATGATAATTAAAGCCCTAATTCCATCGATGTTGACATTGGCTTACAATCAATCATGCAATATTTTTCTAACAGTGTCTTGGCATATTTTTTTTGAGACACTTTGATGTAGTGCTCCTAGCTCACTTCCAGTTTAAGACAATAATGGAGAAGTCCGAGATCTATCATCTCAAAATATTTACATAAGTCTCTTTTGACAGCAGAGATCATAGTTTCTGAACTCCCTGTAATAAGCAGATCATCAACATAGAGTACAAGCAACACTATCTCGAACCTTGTTTCTTGAAATAGAGGTTTGCATCTGACAGACGTCTCTTAAATCCATGTTGCAGTAGGTGATTATCCATTTTTATATACCAAGCTTGAGGAGCTTGTTTTAAACCATATAAGGATTTGACCAACTTCCATGCGTTCTGCTCTTAGCCTTCCACTTCAAATCCTTCAGGTTGAGTCATGTAGACTTCCTCTTGGAGATAACCATTCATAAAAGCACTTTTGACATCCATTTGGTGAGCTTTCCACCCATACTGTGTTGCCATAGCACATAGAACTCGAATAGTGGTCATCCAAGAAGTAGGTACAAAATTTTCCTCGTAGTCAATACCTTCCTTTTGAGCATATCACTTTGCAACAAGATGGACCTTATGCTTATCAATTGTCCCATATACTTTGTACTTGAATTTGTACCCCCATTTGCAGTCTATGGGCTTCTTTTTGTATGGCATATTGACAAGCTCCCAAGTTTTATTTTTCATCAGAGACTTATACTCAGCATCCATAGCAGCCTTCCATTATGGCTCACTAAGGGCATCTTGTACAGAAGTAGGTTCATGTTCATTCATTGAAGACATAAACACCCTATCATCATCTATATCCATATCCTTTGTTTGTCTCTATAGATCAATAGAAAGTTCCTCAAAATATTGACAAAGATCATCAACCCCAGTAGTCTCTGCTATTGCTCTTTGCTGTCAAGCCATGTTGTGAGTATGAGGTCTATCCAAAGTCAAATCTGGTGAAGTGGATAACTTGGAGTCTCTGATTGTATTTGTATACCATTTTGGATTCTTCTTATGTGGTTATGAAGAATATGAAGAATTCGAAGAACCTTCAGTCTTTGGTGACGAAGGGGACTTCTCAACTTTAGTTTCCACAAGATCTAGGTATACATCAGATGTGCTTTGTGATGTGAAAGCTTCATCAAAAACAACTTCTCTAATGACATGAATCTTCTTGGTCAAGGGATCAATAAAACAATAACCCTTAGAGTGCTCATCATAGCCAAGAATAATACACTTCAATGTCTTCTCATCTAGCTTCTTCCTTTTCTCTTTCGATAAGTGCATGAAAGCATTACATCCAGAAATGCGTAGATGAGATATGGAGGGTTTTTGACCACTCCAAGCTTCTTGTGGAGTCATTCCTTGTAGGGACTTTGTGGGTGCCCTATTCAACAGATATACTATTGTGGTGACATCTTCTGCCCAATATTGTTGCTCAATACTAGCTCATGTGAGCATGCAAAGAACTATTTCCATGATGGAACGGTTCCTCCTTTCAGCAAATCCATTTTTCTGAGGAGTATAAGCAGTAGTTAACTATATCATGATCCCATGTGCAGTCAAGAATGCATAAAATTCTTTAAAGGTAAACTCCCACCCTCGATCTGAGCGGAGGGTATTTATAGAATTCCCAGACTCCTTCTCAATAGATTTATTAAATTGCTGGAAGAAACCAAATGTATTAGATTTTAGATTAATAAAGAACACCCACATATTTCTTGAGTAATCATCCATAAACAACTAAAAATACCTCTTCCTCCCATAATTGATGGGTGTGAAAGGACCGCACAGATCGATGTGAATCAAATCCAAAGGTTTCTTTGCTCTTGTAGAGCTCTTCTCAAAAGGTACTCTATGCTACTTTCCTACCAAGCAGTCAGAGCACACTGGTAATATGGTAGAAAGGGAAGGAAGACCCTTTACCAGAACTAAGATACCCATATCTCTTGTGCCATAGGGAATTTTCCTCCTTTGTAGAGACTGTAATGGCTACATGTGGAGTAGATATATCATCTAAGGTAAATAAGCCATGCTTATATGAAGCGGTTTCAATGTTATTACCCCTCCTGGTAATAAAACAACACTTCTTGCCTCTCTCAACACTAAAGTTCACAACCATATCTTTGTCCAAAATTTTTGTGACTGACAAAAAATTGTTCACCAATCCTGGAACATAGAGGATTTTTTCAATCTAACACTTGCAATTAGGAAGAGTTACTGAAACTATGCCTTCTCCTTGAACCTTCTAGGTTTTATCATCAGTAATAGTGACAGGTTTGCCTCTTTGGCCTCAAAGGACTAAAACCATGATTTATCGCCAGTCATGTGTTTACTAGCACCAGAATCGACATACCATATAGGATCCTTCTACTTGGAAACTATGGTAGTCATAAGCACCTTGTGTGCCCTCTCAGAATCTAAGTCAGATTCTTGAACAACAACATTCACTGTTGATTGCTTATTCTTGTTTTGTGGTTTGTTCTAGCCTTTCTGTTTAGGTTGTTTATTCTTATGCCAACATCTATTTGTATCATGACCCTCTTTGTCATAGATATTGCAATATATTTTTGTTTGTTGAGGTTGTTTCCCTTTTGAATCTTTGTTAGAATTTCCTCCTTTATAAAAATTACCCTTCTTCTTAGGACCCTTCTTGTTGGAATAGAGGGTTGTGTTAGAAGAATCATCTCTCTAAAGTTGATGTGCCTCCTCCTCTTGAAGCATATTGACCAACTCAACAAAGTTAACTTTCCATTGTGACACCTGAAGGGAAGTGATCAACACCCTATAAGAATTAGGTAAAGATCTTAATACAATTAAGGTAAGGATCTTGTCATCAACAGGTTTTCCTAAAGAATTCAGCTTTGATTTCAACTCAGACACTCTGCAAAGAAAGTGTTTAGCTATCTCTCCCTACTTCATGCTTAGACTGTGTAATTGAGATTGAAGGAATAGAATAGTAAAATCATTATTTACCTCATATATAGATTTAAGGGCATCCCGTGCCTCTTTACTATGTGCACAGTTAGCAATGTGGGGTTGAACTTCGTCTGAAACAACAAATAAGATGAGCACTTTTGCCTTGCTGTATTTCTTGTCAAAGTCTATTTGAGTAGCAGATGGAGCTATAGTTGTTGTTGATTCGGTATTAGGTTAAGGTCTAGTTGTTGATATAGAAACAACATCCCATAAGTCATCCATGACTAGGATTTCTTTCATCTTGTTTTTCCATGGTGTGTAGTTAGGACCTTTCAACAACTGATGAGCATCAATCATTAATTTTGTAGACATAGTGAAGGTTCCTTATATCACCAAATTGTCCCCTTTTATTTATACCTTAATGTCAGGTCATTATACCATACAAAATACCTGCCCATATGTGAGGGAGACTATAGGTATTTTTAAAAATAAAAAAAATTACCCGCCCTTATGTGAGGGAGACTATAGGTAATTTCAAAGATTATACGATACATGGTACTCAGATGGTACTGAAAGGGAATCACCTTGTTGATTGCACCTATGATAGAAAGTCCTCAATCCTCATGGGTGGGGCGAAAATCCCCCTAAACACTTCAGATATTAGAACTTTCGTTAGGATTTATGCCTAAACACAAGAATGATTAGGGTAGTGGAATGGAGTAAAAAAATAGCAAAATGGTAAACTTATATCTCCCAGACGATTGATAGAGAACAAGCTCAGACATCATTTTGGCAACTATATTAGGTGGTGAATACAGTAGCGCAATCACAACAACATTACCTATAAGTGTTGGTCGGAGGTATCACTAGTGCAATAAATTACATGGTTGTGTTTTATTTATTCTAGGGACTTAGGGAGTGAATTTTATTTTTAACTTTCAATGAATAAGTGCAAAAAAAATGGAAAATGCAACGTACAACATAAAAGTGCCCACAGAAATAAACCCATAGGTGTCGGGCGCTGCCGAAAATGCACCTTTACAATTTTGCCAAATTTGCTTTTTCAAATGCTGAAAAAATTACTCACTTTCCCCCTTTTGATTTTTGAAATAAATAGGCCCCCCCTTAAGTTTTTGAAAAAAAATCTTTTGACAAGCCCTTTTAAACAATTCCTCCTATAAAAATTTAATTAAGCATTTAATTATCATTTCTACATTCAAAAAAAATATTTGAAATAGAAAAATATAATTAAATTAAAGCTTTAATTAAATTGAAAAAAATAAATTATTAAAATAAAACTATGTAAAAAAAATTAATCAAAAAAATTTGTATATACCTATGGTACGTCGAGGGGGGGGTCGGCGGGCTTGAACCTAATGACCTCGGGGATCCTTGAGCCCTACCGCTCAGCCCATGACCAAGTGGGCTAGCGGGCTGATCCGCTCAGATTAGGGGAGGCCCTTGTATTTGACAAGGCTCCTTGAGCCTCTCCTCTGCTCGGTTGTCGCTCCTTCGCTCAACGGCGGCTAGTGTGGTGGCGACGGCTTCTCTTCAGGGGTGATGAGAGAAAAAAAACATAGAACTCTCCTCTCCTCATGTCTGCTATGATCACACCACCTGCTGCGACCTCCACACCTACTCCCCCTACGTAGAACAAATCAGTCTCTACGTGGCTGGAAATCTCCTCGACCAGTATGCCCGTCATTTCTGCAACTAGCTTGCAACGCACAGTGGGCCAAGTATAATCACACATTCATCTAAAATGTGAATTAGACAATAAATTTTAGAATAGAGTGACCCCGCAAAACAAAAAAAACAACAGCCAAATTTCATAGTTTTCAGATCCTTCTACTCTGGTTGCACGTAGTCCGTCGGGGTTATAGTACCCAAGGAAAAAAATTGAGGGACTTCCAGGCTTGGATAGTAGCAACCTACAGTAGCAAAGGCATTCCAAAAAGTGTATTTTGTTCATGTAAAAATACCGGACAACGATTAAAAAAAATGCACTCAATGTGCAAATTAAAATCATTGATTAGAATGCAGATCAGGAATTGAGATCGGGGGAGCTTTAGGACTCGCTTGCTTCTTAGAAAAAATTCGAACAGCACATCAAATTGCATTTATTCAACAGGGATCTCTACTGTTTAAAAAAAACAACAACGATCTCAATGCGTCCTCGACACACAATGGCCTTACAAACTCATAGCCTTCTTTGAGGATATCAACACATTCCACCACGCTCATCTAACACTCAAATCTAAATCTGCTCTGATACCATATCAAGCGAACGAACAACTGAGTCCTTGCATTGATGAAATAAATAATACATGGATGTCTGTGAATAGCCCGTGAACCAAGGAACCACCCGAGGCGTATTTAGGTATTGTTATAACAAATAACAAATACAAGCTAATAATGAAATAAATTAATAAGCTACGCTAACAAAATGGTGGAACATTGCCTTGTAAAATAAAATGCCACAATGTTAAGTTGAATATAGGGGATTATGAACTCAAAAAAGATATGTTTGTTCTTCAACTAGAAGGATGTGATGTTCTGCTAGGATCTCAATGGTTAGGTACTTTGGGAACCATAGCCTGAAACTTTACAAAGTTATAGATGAAGTTTTCATAGAATGGTAGGTCTTATACTCTTCATGGTTTCCAAGAAAAATCTCCCTAGATTATAAATTCAAACTGCATGCAGAAGTTGTTAAAAAATATTCTTGTGGGGTAGTCACCTATGATGGTATGTTACTATTAAAAGTATTTCCTAAAAGCCTTGGTGGCTTAGATCTAAAATGGTATTATCAACCACCTCACTCTTCTTTCAAGAATTTTGAAGAGACCGTTGAAATTTTTATTCAATATTTTGCTTCTTATATAGAGAAAAGAGTTAGTATTGGAGATATATATTAACTAAAGCAACCTAAAGATGAAATTTTCTCTAACTTATTAGAAAAATAGAGGAAATTAGTGGGTGAACTTTAGTATACCCCACTACCTAAATATATGCTATACATTTTCATCAGTAACCTTCAAGATCAAATCTCATATGAATTGGAGACTAACCATATCATCTTTTTGAAGAACACAAGCTTATACTGAGAGGGGGGGTGAACAGTATAAGACCTCTTTTTACTTTTTCCTTTATACTTCAAAAAAGTAAAGCAATATACCCAAAGAAATATCAAAACAATGCACAATATCATCCACAAAGTGACACCAATTTTAACGTAGTTCACCCAGAATGCCTGGGCTACGTCCACAAAAATTTTATCTAAAAGTTATATCAAATTTATTTGGGAAACCTTCCCAATTACAATGTTTATGAGCCTCAGCCCAAAGGAGACACCTTCCCCCAATATGAATTTATGAGCCTCTGCTCAAAGGAGATACCTTCCCTTCTGCTCTGGAAATGATCCCTCAGAAGATCAATTGCCTCTACCTCTTGCCAGCACGTGGAACTCCTTTCCATCGAAGACCTCCCTGTCCTTAATGCTTAGCCTAAGAGACCTCTCGCCTTCTATGATCACGTCCACAGCGAGCTCAGCTACCTGTACCAAACACAGTCAGTCGGTCTAGTACAAGTCTTCCTCTGTCTGTCAGATCTGTCCAACTCTTGAACAAATCAATCCTCTGCACACAAGCCTTCTCAAAGACTTTCCAAATCTGTCCTTAGGTTCTTCTCAAAGAACCAATGCACCTCTACCCTCAAGTTTTCTGATAGAACTATCAAAAACTCAGCTCACAAGTCCTCTGCTAGGACCTGTCCAAATCTGCTCACAAGTCCCCACCAAAACCTCGTCCAAAAACCTGCTCACAAGTCCCCACCGGAACCTCGTCCAAAACCTCAACAAGCTCACCAAGAAAAACTTGCTTAGCATGAACCCACAAAGAGAATTTTTAGAGACCCAATGTGATTCATAAACCTCATAGAAGCATAAAGAGAATTGTTAGAGACTCAATATGTTCTATACTTAACTCCCAATCTCAATCTCAAATCTCATAGAAACATAAAGAGAATTTTTAGAGACTCAATATGTTCTATACTTAACTCCCAATCTCAATCTCAACTCAATCTCAATCTCAAAAGAATAAGATAGATGTAGTATGATTTTCTCAAGAATATGAAACACAACCCAACAATTGCCAACCATGCAATATCTCATATAACAATGATACTCATATTATTTTTACCAACAATTAGGATTTCAACAACAATGCTAGTCAACCAACACCATTCAACTCAACATCAACCTTGAAGCATTCAACCAATCATCACAAGAAAAGGAAACAAGTAGAAATCCTTTTCCCTCCAAGGATATTTGAACAAAACAGCCACCAACACAATATCACCAAATGAAAAGAATAACTTGTTCAAATCACCTCAATGGAGTAAGCCCAATATCATGTATCAAGTAAAGCACTAACTTGATCAAAAACAACCTCTATGGAAGCAACTCAACCATCAATATCAAAATAGCCAACTAAGGGTTTCATCATCTCAATGCAAGTAGCAAGACTTACTAACATAAACCCTAGTGCAAAAATGCTTCCTCTTCCTCAACCAGAATTATGCATTCACCCAAAAACTCATCAATGATTTTAATGCATAAACAATCTTCAATATCCAGAAAATAAGATTTACACCAAAAATACCTAGTAGACAACCTTTTCACTCCAAACTCAATTTCAAAAAATATACCATCAACAACATACATGGAAGAAGTTGCCCATACCTTTACTTTGATGAAGAAGGAGAACTCAAAATTTGTCACAACACTAACTCTCAATTTGCCACCAATTAGAGTTAGCAACTTTACAATAATAAACAATAATAAAGATCCAAATTAACACCTTATTTCTCCAACTTAATAAAAACCACCAGAAGTATAATATACATACAAATTAAAACCTCTTTACACCTTATTACTCCACATAAACATTAAGCATCAATAAAACAATGTCAAAGCAAGTATGATACCTTAACCTTATACCTCCAAAGACATTCACAGCCACTATCCTTTGCACACCGCGACCAAAAGAAAATTATCAACGAAGAGAATCGAACTCGGCACCTCTGCCTTCTAGTGCCTTCGCTAAAACGCCATCGTCGTTGGGTCACAAGTGCCCAACGAAGAAATACAGTGTTGCCCTTTATTTTATCTTCCTTTGATGCCAAGAATCTGGAAAACGTAAATGTCTTCCATAAGCCACATGCAAACTGGTGAGCGCTGTCCAAAACGTAAGTCACTGAATGTTTGCATTAATCATCTCACAGCATAATATGGAAAAACACAGTTCAAGTGCAATTTCCAATCCACTAATGTCAAGCATAAAGTAAGTATGCAGCCCAAGCTCAAATCCGAGTATGCCAAGCACGGTTTCCAAGACACAGATCAAGCATGATTTCAAAGACGTCAATCGGAGATTCGAAGACACAAAGCAAGCTCAAATCAAAGACACCAAGCGCTATTTGAATGATACAAATCAAACGCAAATCATAGACACCAAGCGTTATTCGAATGATACAGAGCAAACGCAAATCGTAGACGCCAAGCGCTATTCGAAAGATACAGAGCAAACGCAAATTGCGAATTCCAATTAATCGGGTGGTGCTCACTTTAGAAAATCATCCCCACTTATATAGCCATTTCTCCTTAATTTTTTGACGTCGGCGCTCCTCCAACGATGGCAACAAATCAGCGAAAGAATTCTTTTTTCTCCGTCGCTTAAGGGTTGAAAGACCCTTTAATAATAATTAAAATAATTATTATTATTATTTTATTAATAATAAATTAAACTTAGACCCTTGTCAAAGGTTTGAGTTAATTTAATTATTAATAATAAACATGGACCTTCAAGGTTTTTCAAGAAGTAAAAATCTTTGCATTAAGTTAAGATTGGCTTTAATAAAAACCCTTAATGAGTCCAAATGGTTTTAAGAAAAACCTTTAACCTTGTCACCATGGTTTTAATAAAAACCCTTTAACATTATGAAGCTTCTCAAGATATTTTTGACATCACACTCTTTTTGATATCCACACAAAAATGCCTTTTGACATCAATGACAACTTATACACTTGAGCAAAGGCAATGTACCCAATGTACCCAAAATTGCCAACAATCTCCCCCTTTGTCATTGATGGCAAACCTTTACTGAAAACACTTCTCAAGAGCCAAAACTGAAACCAACTATGCTAACAACTGACCAATTATGCCCACAACTGAGAATCTTCCTTGTTGAGCAAGGTGCTGCAAGAATTTTGTCATTGTTGTCAACACAGGTAGTTATATCCAAGGCAGTTAGATCCAAGGATGCAGTGGGTAGACAGATCAGAAGTCATTCAGATGCAGAAGATAGAAAAATTCGAAGAAAAAGACAAGTTAGAAAACTGTCGTGATATCGCAACATGTTTTCTGTCGTGATTTCGTGACAAGTCGGAGGAGAGAGAAAATGCAGCGAGAAATGTCGCGATCTCGCGACAAAAGTAACGAGAGAGAAAGTGCAAGGCAAAATGTCACGATTTCACGACAAGTCGGAGGCCAAGAGGCTAACTTGAGAAACTGTAGCGATTTCGCTACATGTTGAAATTTCACTGGCAAAAGCAGAGAGAAAGTGTTAAGGGAAAAAGTTGTAGCGATTTCGCTACTAGTTGCAAAGGCTCAAATCAAAGGTGTAGCAATTTCGCTACGTGAAGAAGTTGCACAAATTAAAGGTGTAGTGATTTCGCTACAGGTAAAAGGTGCACAAGACAAAGATGTAGCGATTTCGCTACAAGGTAAATACACTCAACTCGAAGGTGTAGCGATTTCGCTACAGGCCTAAAAGTGCAGACATCAAAGATACAACAATCAAACTTCAAGTCAAAAAGTGTAAGGCACAAGTCAAATTTCTCAAGAAAAAGCAAGTTGGAAGCACAAGGCAAAGTTGTTGAGTTTTCGCTACTGCGTGAAGCTTGAAGTGTACGGAAACCGAAAACGTCGCGATTTCGTGACATGAAGGATGATGACGTCAGCAAAGGCCAAATCGGTCGTGATTTCGTAACAGGATGCGAGGAAAACTGTTGGAAACTAGAAACATCGCAATATCACGACAAGAAGTATGATGATGTCAGCAAAGGGCAAAACGGTCGCGATATCGCGACAAGTTGCGAGGAAAGCTTGCAAAGACCAAAACGGTTGCGATGTCGCAACAGCAAGCGCATGGATGCGTACAGCCAAAAAAAGGTCACGATATCATGACAAGTTAGTGTTACATGGCAACAGCGTCGAGAAAGGTGACAGAGGTAGTAGCAGCGCTTGAAGCCGACAAGATGGATCGAGGCCGACAATGCCTAGGAGTTCAAAGCTAACTTTGCTAGGGTTTTGCAACGGATCGATTAGGGTTTCAAAGCCGACTTCATCAAGGCATTTACAGTAGAATTTATTAAGGTCTCAAAGTCGACAAGTGTTAGAGTTTTACCACAAACATCTCTAGGGTTTTAAAGCCGACACTTGCTAGGGTTTACGGTGGACGTTGTTAGGGTTTGCAGCCGACAGTCACAAAGATTAAGCAGCCAAGAAAATTCTAGGGTTTCATGTTGTCTTCATTAGGGTTTGCAGCCGACGTGTTTGTGTAAGAGCCGAATATGTTTGATGTGGTATTCTCTTCTATAAAAAGGGGGACTATTGCAAAGTTAAATAGGTGGGTGATGCGATATATGTGAAAGAAGTTCGGGTGCAGTAGAGAGAAGGTCGCTTCGAACTCGAAAGTGAGCAAAGTGATAGTTCATTGGAGTTGAAGGAAAGAGATCGCAGCGATGAGATAGTGAGTGAAGTGCATGAAGCATGAATGCATGAAGTTTGATCGAGTTGAATGCGAAGTCCTCATTCGGATCTAAAAATCGTGAGTGCATAGCGCAAAGTAGAGAAATGGAGTCTTAAGTTCGAAAGAGTGATCGAACAGAGCGAAGAGTTTCACACAGAAGCAGAATGTAGAAAACAGCAGACTTGTCATTATAATTATAACAATTGGTATCAGAGCAAGGTTTCTGAACAGGCTCAATCAGCTAAGGTGATCTTGGAAGTTACGCAATGGCAAGTGGTGAAGGATTCTCTTCGAACAAAGTGCCAATGTTTGATGGAACAAACTATGCATTCTAGAAAATTAGAATGCAGACATATCTCAGTGCTTTGGGCTTTGACATCTGGGGTGCGGTAGTTAATGGTTACAAAGCTCCTGCCATCGCTCCAACAGACACTGCAGGTAAGAAGGCATTTGAATATGATTCAAAAGCAAGAAATGCTATTATGTGTGGACTAATTGACATTGAGCTAGTCAAAGTCATAAGTTGTGAATCTGCAAAAGATATCTGGGATAAACTAGAGAAAATTCATGAAAGAGATGATCGGATCAAGGAGGCCAAACTCCAATCACACCAAGCTCAATACGAATCTTTAAAGATGGAGAATGATGAGAACATAGAGACCTTCATGCAAAGAGTCAATGGGATCACAAATTCAATCAGAGGTCTTGGCGAAGAATTAACCGATCTTGCTATTGTGAAAAAGGTATTGAGATCACTTCCTCCTAGATTTGATTCAAAAGTCTCTGCCATAGAAGAAGCTAAAGATTTAAATCATTTTAGTATGGATGAGATGCATGGCTCTTTGACTACTTTTGAAATGAGAATAGGAAGATCTAATCCCACTGATAGAGAAGCAGCCTTCAAAGCTCTAAAAGACAATAGCACAAAACATGAATCTAAAGAAGAGAATGATTCGGATGAAATGGAAGCAAATTTCGTAAGAAAGTTGAAAAAAGGAAAAGGAAAATACAAAGGGAAGCTACCTCTTAAATGTTTTGACTATGGAGGCATTGGACACTTTGCTACCAAATGTCCCCTCAACAACAAGAACAAAGGTGAAGAAACTCAGCATTAGGAAAGAAGTGAATGGAGGAAGAAAACAAACTTTAGAAAAGGCAATTTCAAAAAGAAAAGCTTTATTTCCCAAAATGTAGAATCTTCAAAGGACAGTTCTAGTGAAGACTCTGAGGAAGGAAAAGGTGAGGCTCTATTCATGGCATTTGAAATAGACAAGTCAGAAGAGGCAAAAAACATAGAAAACATAGAGGGAATGAATTCTGAAGTATCTATTGAAGAAGTTGAGGCTGAAGTTGATTTAGAGGGTGAGCTGGTGTCTGCTCTTATGGAATGAAAATCTGAGAAAAAGAAGAATGAGAAACTATCAAGGAAACTTAAGGATGCGAATGACGTTATTACCAGTCTAAAAATTCAGACAGAAGAATACAAGAAAATGTTCGAAGATCTTGAAATACAAGTATCCATGAAGACTGACTACTGCTGCAAATTGGAAGAGGAAAATGTGAGTCTCCGAGTACAGATACAAGAGCTGGATCAAAAAATCAACTGTCATTTAAAACGTGAAGAAAGTTCGATGAATCTGGACAAAATTCTAAGTAATCAAAGATCCACAGGTATCAAATTTGGTCTCGGCTTTCCTGAAGGAGAATCATCAACTGGACCAAAAGCAAGCAATGATGAAAGTAAAAATTGTAAAGACAAGAAACAGGCTGTGGAAAGAAAAACAAATCAGGCAAAAGAAAGCTGCAATGCTAGTCCTGAAATAGCAGCTGACAATGATGGCTTTACCAAGATCATACATCAAAAGAAAGGAAGATCTAAAGCTCCAACAACAAATTGGCCAAGACCATCTTTCAGGTTTAATCACTATTTCTATGGTTTATGTTTTAAATGTAATAATTATGGGCATAAAATTGTTGACTGCAAATATAATATAAGTCCAAGAAGCTTCACTAGTAGAAATGTTTTTGATCCTCTAATGAGTTATGCGATAGAATGCTTTAAGTGTCACAACTTTGGGCATATTTCCAGAAACTGTCGTAGTATGTCTGTTCCATTTCAATCTCAAAAAAGAAGAACTCAACCATATAAGGCACAACACAATAGTAGTTCATCTGAAGTATATGTGTAAAATTTTGAAAAAGGGAAATCCCAGCTTGAACCCAACAACATAGTTAAGACAGAATGGAAACAAAAGGAACAGCTCAGGAAAGAACAGGAATCCTTAATAGTGCAGACTGCTTTTAGAGCTCAGAATAAATATGTACCATGGATTCTTGATAGTGGCTGCTCAAGTCATATGACAGGTGATAAACAAAAATTTGAAAATCTACTTCTGTGAAGTTCGGCAATAATGATGGAGCCAAAATAATAGGTAAAGGATCGGTCAAAATCAGTGAAGGGAAAATCAAGTCAGAAGAAGTTCTATATGTGGATGGTCTGAAACATAATATGTTAAGTGTAAGTCAGATCTGTGACAAAGGACATGAAGTGGTGTTCAAGAAGCAGGGTTGTGAAGTCAGAAAAATAAAGAGCGGGAAATTAATAGCAACCGGCTCAAGGACGTCTGGCAATCTGTTCACACTCTCAGAATTTTTAGAAGGTATGTGCTTCATGGGACAAGAAGAAGAAAACTGGTTGTGGCATAAGAGGCTTGGACACATAATTTTTGACAATCTGGTAAGAATCAGTTCTAAACAAGCAGTAAGAGATATTCCAACCATTAAGAAACCTACAAACAGTGTGTGTGCTTCATGCCAGAAGGGAAAACAAACCAGAGTTTCATTTAAAACAAAATAATATCATACTAGCAGACCTTTGGAGCTCATTCATACAGACTTATGCGGACCCATGAGGACTCAAAGCATAAACAGTGACAAATACTTCATGTTGTGTATTGATGATTTTTCCAGGATGACCTGGATATTCTTTCTAAAAGATAAAACAGAAGCCTTTGAAATGTTCAGAACCTTCAAATAGCTAGTCGAGAATGAAACAGGGAAAAGGATTAAATGCTTACGATCAGACAGAAGAGGAGAATTCATTTCGAATGAATTTTTAGAATACTGTGAAAAATATGGTATCAGGAGACAATATTCAGCAGCCAGAACCCCTCAGCAGAATGGTGTAGTAGAGAGAAAGAACAGAACAATTTAGGAAATGGCACGCACCATGCTGGAAGAAAGCAAAATAGCAGATAGATTCTGGAAAGAAGCAGTTCACACAGTAGTATACATTCAAAACAGGTATATGTTAAGAACTCATGAATGCAAAACACCATATGAGTTGTGGTTTGGTAGAAAAGCAATAGCAAAACATCTCAAAGTATTTGGTTGTAAGTGCTACATCAGAAAAACATATGACAACCTTGGAAAGTTTGAAGATAGAGCAGATGAAGGTGTGTTTGTTGGTTATTCTCCACACAGCAAAGCGTACAAATGCTATAACAAGAGACTCAATAAAATTGTGGATAGTGCAGACGTTAAATTCGATGAAGGAAGGAAACAAATAGTCAATCTTCATGAAAACTACCCTATCTACGAAGAAGTCATTGAAGAGGATGAAGTACATGGCACAGAAAATATGTCTACGGCTGATGCAGGTAACTTATCAGATGACTCAGAGGTACAAGAAAATAGAAAGTTCAAAACGGGCAAATGGCAGAAAAATCATCCTAAAGACCAAATAATTGGAGATCCCACAGCTGGCATTCAGACAAGAAAGAAAGTAATAAGTAATTACTCTCTCTTATCCAGCATTGAGCCCAAAAAAATAGATGAAGCAAGCAAAGATAACAGCTGGATGAAGGTAATAAATGAAGAGTTAGATCAAATTGAAAAGAACAGAACTTGGGAGTTAGTACCTAGACCTACAAACAAGAATGTAATCAGCACCAAATGGATATTTCGTAATAAATTAAATGAAGGCGGTCAGGTCATTAGAAATAAAGCAAGAATGGTTTGCAAAGGCTATGCACAGGTCGAAGGCATTGACTTTGAAGAGACTTTCGCACCAGTGGCTAGATTTGAAGCTATTAGGATGTTTCTGGCACTAGCAGTTTACAAGAACTTCAGAGTTTATCAGATGGATGTTAAATCTGCATTTTTGAATGGGAAACTTGAGGAAGAGGTTTATATTGAACAACCAGATGGCTTTCAAATCAGTGAAGATCCCAACCTAGTCTGCAGATTAAAGAAAGCACTGTATGGATTAAAAAAAGCACCACGGGCATGGTATGCTAGGCTAGATAATTATCTCTCTCAACAGGGATTTAAGAAAGGTCTAGTGGATAGTAATCTGTATGTGAAAACAGAAGGTGGGCATCTCATTGTTCTTGTTGTCTATGTGGATGATATCATTTTTGGCAGCAACAAAGATGAATCTTGTAAAGACTTAGCAACCAAGATGCAGAATGAATTTGAAATGTCAATGATTGGTGAACTATCTTACTTTTTGGGGCTACAGGTTAATCAGAATGACAAAGGTATATTCATTTCCCAAATCAAATATGTGAAAGATATGTTAAAGAGGTTCACTATGGAGGACAGCAAGCCAGTCAGCACTCCCATGACAATAGGCTGCAAGTTAAGTAAAGAAGACAAATCTCCACCTGTGGATCAAACCATGTATAGATCAATGATAGGAAGCTTACTATATTTAACTGCAACCGGACTCGATATTCTACGAGCGATCCGTATGGTAGCCGATTTCGAGCCGATCCTAAATAGAATCATGTAACAGCAGTTAAAAGGATTTTTCGATATCTCAAAGGTACCATGGAGTATGGGTTGTGGTATCCAAGAGGCAAAGATTTCACTCTTATATCTTATTCAGATGCAGATTGGGCTGGATGTGTTGATGATAGAAAGAGTACCAGTGGAGGAGCATTCTATTTGGGGGATAGATTGGTTGCATGGCACGATAAAAAGCAAGAGTCAGTGTCCTTATCTACAGCTGAGGCAGAATATATTGCAGCAGCAACATGTTGCACACAATTTTTGTGGATGAAACAAACCTTGAAAGATCTAGGTATTAATTTTAGTGAACCAATATCAGTAAAGTGTGACAACACCAGTGCAATCAACATCTCTAAGAATCCAGTAATGCACTCACATACTATGCACATTGCTATAAATTATCATTTCTTTAAAGAAAAATTTGGAGAAGGAGAAGTTATATTGGACTATGTCCCAACTACAGAATAGGTGGCAGACATTTTTACAAAACCATTGCCCAAGGAAGTATTTGAGTATCTTCGGAGCAAATTAGTAGTCACACTTCCTAAGAAGTGACTAGCTACAGGGATCACCTTCTCAGGGGGAGCACTTGAGTGTTTGTGGATGGACTCAGGGGGAGTCAAATTGTGCCTGAGAAGTGTGAGGATGGACTCTGGTAGAGTCTACAGCAGCCCTTTGGTATTAATGACAAAGGGGGAGAAGAGTTACAAGAAGGTGAAGGTGTTGCCAACAATTCCAAAGGGGGAGATTGTTGAGCAAGGTGCTGCAAGAAGGTTATCATTGTTGTCAACACAGGCAGTTAGATCCAAGGTAGTTAGATCCAAGGATGCAGTGGGTAGATAGATCAGAAGTCATTCAGATGTAGAAGATAGAAAAATTCGAAGAAAAATACAAGTTAGAAAATTGTCGCGATATCGCAACATGTTTTCTGTCGCGATATCGTGACATGTTTTCTGTCGCGATTTCGTGACAAGTCGGAGGAGAGAGAAAATGCAGCGAGAAATGTCTTGATCTCGCGATGAAAGTAACGAGAGAGAAAGTGCAAGGCAAAATTTCATGATTTTGCGACAAGTCGGAGGCCAAGAGGCTAACTTGAGAAACTGTAGCGATTTTGCTACATGTTGAAATTTCGCTGGCAAAAGCAGAGAGAAAGTGTTAAGGGAAAAAGGTTATAGCGATTTCACTACTAGTTGCAAAGGCTCAAATCAAAGGTGTAGCAATTTCGCTACGTGAAGAAGTTGCACAAATTAAAGGTGTAGCGATTTCGCTACAGGTAAAAGGTGTGCAAGACAAAGATGTAGCGATTTCGCTACAAGGTAAATACACTCAACTCGAAGGTGTAGCGATTTTGCTACAGGCCTAAAAGTGCAGACATCAAAGATACAGCAATCAAACTTCAAGTCAAAAAGTGTAAGGCACAAGTCAAATTTCTCAAGAAAAAGCAAGTTGGAAGCACAAGGCAAAGTTGTTGAGTTTTCACTACTACGTGAAGCTTGAAGTGTACGAAAACCGGAAACGTCATGATTTCACGACATGAAGGATGATGACGTCAACAAAGGCCAAATCAATCACGATTTCACGACAGGATGCAAGGAAAGCTGTTGGAAATCGAAAACATCGTGATATCACGACAATAAGTATGATGACGTCAGCAAAGGGCAAAACGGTCACGATATCGCTACAAGTTGCGAGGAAAGCTTGCAAAGACCAAAATGGTCGCGATGTCGCGACAGCAAGTGCATGGAGGCGTATGGCCAGAAAAAGGTCGCGATATCACGACAAGTTAGTGTTACGTGGCAACAGCATCAAGAAAGGTGACAAAGGTAGTAGCAACGCTTGAAGCCGACAAGATGGATCGAGGCCGACAATGCCTAGGATTTCAAAGCTGACTTTGCTAGGGTTTTGCAACAGATTGATTAGGGTTTCAAAGCTGACTTCATCAAGGCATTTACAGTAGAATTTATTAAGGTCTCAAAGCTGACAAGTGTTAGAGTTTTACCATGAAAATCTCTAGGGTTTTAAAGCCGACACTTGCTAGGGTTTACGGTGGAAGTTGTTAGGGTTTGCAGTCGACAGTCACAAAGATTAAGCAGCCAAGAAAATTCTAGGGTTTCATGTTGTCTTCATTAGGGTTTGCAGCCGACGTGTTTGTGTAAGAGCCGAATATGTTTGATGTGGTATTCTCTTCTATAAAAAGGGGGACTATTGCAAAGTTAAATAGGTGGGTGATGCAATATATGCGAAAGAAGTTTGGGTGCAGCAGAGAGAAGGTCACTTCGAACTCGAAAGTGAGCAAAGTGATAGTTCATTGGAGTTGAAGGAAATAGATCGCAGCGATGAGATAGTGAGTGAAGTGCATGAAGCATGAATGCATGAAGTTTGATCGAGTCGAATGCGAAGTCCTCATTCGGATCAAAAAATCATGAGTGCATAGCACAAAGTAGAGAAATGGAGTCTTAAGTTCGAAAGAGTGATCGGACAGAGCGAAGAGTTTCACGCAGAAGCAGAATGCAAAAAATAGCAGACTTGTCATTGTAATTATAACATTCCTTTGAAGTTTTGCTCCCCCTAACTTGAAGCTTTCCTCTTCACTTTGAAGCTCTCCCCCTTACTCATATCTCTCCCCCTTTGTCATCAATGGCAAAGGGCCACCTTTGGGGCTCGAGACTAAGAATTAGCCTCTTAGCTTAGTCCCTCCCCCACCTCCTGATGAGGTGATTAATTCGGGGTGGGAGTAAAACTCCCATTAGGCACTGATCATCATCAGCATCTATAACTTCCTTGTCGGGCCTTCTCTTGAAATCTTTGTCCATATTCCTATTCCTATCACTTGTTCTTGTTCTTGTTCTCATCCCTGTTCTTATCCATGCCTTGATCCTTGGACTCGATCATGCCACTCATTCTCGTTCTCGTATTCTGGAATTTCAGCTCTACATTATCTAACTGTGTGACCTTCATTGTTGCACTTATAACAAGTAACAATGTTATTTCTTTTAGGCATACCTATTATTTAAATCCACCTGTTCTGATCAAACATGTTCCTGATATTTGTCTTGCAATAAACTGCCTTGTGCCCAAACTGTTTACAAGAGTAGCAATACCCTTGAAAGAAATTACCACATCTGAAACTGTCATTCACCTTCCTTACTTGAGTCATGCAATGTGAAGCTATGTAACCAAACCTGTGACAAGCAAAACATCTGCCTTGAAACTTTCCTTTATTTGACCTCTTAGGCCCTAAAAACTTCTTCTTCTCATTCTGAATTCTATTTTTTGTTTCTGTGCATCTATCATTCAAGGACTCATGATCTGAAATACTTTCCTCATTAGAACTCTCTTCCTTTTGGAGTCTCTTACTAGACTCTCCAACTTGTTCCTTGTGAGGCTTAACAAAACCAAGGCCTCTTTTATCTATTGTCTTTCTTTGACCTTTGATGAGTGACTTAACCTTTTTGGAGCTATCTTGAAACCTGTGAAGCTTATCCTTGTACTCTTTAGTTTCCTCTTTCAAAGAATCCATTTTCTGTTCTAACTCACTATACTCAAGAACCTTAGATTCTAACTCATCCTTGAGTTCTTGTGTCTTAGCTATAGAGAAGTCAAGACTTTCTATAAGATCATCTCTCTCCATACAAAATTCATCTAACTTATCCTTGAGTCTAGCATTCTTCTTTCTTTCCTTTTTCAAAGCACTAATAAGTTCACCTTTAAGATCTACTTCACCTTCCTCTATATGTTTGCTTTTTGAATCATCAAAGCCTTTTTCATATTTCTTATCACTAGAGGTGCTACCCTTTTCAAAAACCATACATGCATCTTCCTTATAGTTTTCTGAAGCATCCTCATACATACTAGAAACCAAATCGTTATTTGTGCAATCATCCTCAAGGTGACCAAAATTTCCACATCTAAGACATTTCATGATAATGAATCTATGTTTTGGTTCTTCCTCTTTTTCTGATATGAACATCTCATTTTCATTATCACTTGAAGAACTTTCACTATCACTACTAGAACACTTACTTGCCTTGTCTAGGTAGAAGCTCTTCTTGTGTTTGTGAGAGTACCTCTTTCCTTGATTGCTATGCTCATCTTTGTTTTTCCTGTGATGCTTGTGCTTTTCAGAATCCTTGCTCTTACAGTCCTGTTTATCTTCATCACTTTCATCCTTGGCAATAGTACAGTCAGTAGCATAATGACCAAACTTTCCACAATTGAAACATCGTACATTTATCATATTTTTGTGCTTTCTAGAGAACTTGCCTTTCTTGTTGTAATATGCCTCTTCATCACTAGAAGACTCATCACTCTCTTGAAGCTGTTTACCCTTGGATTTCTTGGTAGCCTTGAAAGCTGCCTCTTTCTTGACATCAACCTTCACTTGAGTTCTCAACTCAAATGCTGCAAGTATACTATGGAGCTCATCCTTTTTCAACTTATCCAAATCTTTAGCTTCCTTAATAGCAGAAATATTTTCACTAAATCTATTAGGAAGAGATCTTAAAATCTTATCACACACATCATTTTTAGCAAGCTCAAGACCTAAGTCTTTCATGGAGTTAACAACCTCATCCATACGAAGCATGTTGTCACTAATATTTTCATCATCATTCATCTTGAGTTGTTCAAACATACCTTTGAAGTGTCTCAACTGGGCCTTTCTGACATTTGTATCACCTGTATGAACCACCTTCAACTGATTCCACATTTCACTAGTCGTCTTTGCGGTGAATCACTTTGGTGAGATCTGCTTTCCGTAAGCCTTTCAGGATTGCATTCATTGCTTTTGAATTGTTGTGATGTAGGAGTCTTTCTTCTTTAGTATTAGGACCATGTTCAGGAATAGTGTACTCATCTTCAATCACTTCCCAAACGTCATTCCCAAGTGCCATTAGATGAACCTTCATCCTTGCACTCCAAAGACCAAAATCTGACACATCAAGAATAGGTGCTTGCATTGCCACTTGAATGATCCATTGTGTTCTTTACTAGCTTTTCCTTCAAGTTGTTAAACTTTCCGAAGGCACCCGCTCTGATACCAATTGAAGAACACAAGCTTATACTGAGAGGGGGGTGAACAGTATAAGACCTCTTTTTACTTTTTCCTTTATACTTCAAAATAATAAAGCAATATACCCAAAGCAATATCAAAACAATGCACAATATCATCCACAAAGTGACACCAATTTTAATGTGGTTCACCTAGAATGCCTGGGCTACGTCCACAAAACTTCTCTAAAAGTTATCTCAAAGTTCTTTGGGAAACCTTGCCAATTACAATGTTTATGAGCCTCGGCCCAAAGGAGACACCTTCCCCCAATATGAATTTATGAGCCTATGCTCAAAGGAGATACCTTCCCCTCTACTCTAGAAATGATCCCTCAGAAGATCAACTGCCTCTACCTCTTGCCAGCATGTGGAACTCCTTTCCATCGAAGACCTCCTGTCCTTAATGCTTAGCCTAAGAGACCTCTACCTTCTATGATCACGTCCACAGTAGCTCAGCTACCTGTACCAAACACGATCGATCGGTCTAGTACAAGTCTTCCTCTGTCCGTCGGATCTGTCCAACTCTTGAACAAATCAATCCTCTGCACACAAGCCTTCTCAAAGACTTGCCAAATCTGTCCTCAGGTTCTTCTCAAAGAACCAATGCACCTCTGTCCTCAAATTTTCTGATAGAACTATCAAAAACTCAGCTCACAAGTCCTCTGCTAGGACCTGTCCAAATCTGCTCACAAGTCCCCACTGGAACTCGTCCAAAAACCTGCTCACAAGTCCCCACCGGAACCTGTCCAAAACCTCAGCAAGCTCACCAAGAAAAAATTGCTTAGCATGAACCCACAAAGAGAATTGTTAGAGACCCAATGTGATTCATAAACCTCATAGAAGCATAAAGATAATTTTTAGAGACTCGATATGTTCTATACTTAACTCCCAATCTCAATCTCAAATCTCATAGAAACATAAAGAGAATTGTTAGAGACCCAATATGTTCTATACTTAACTCCCAATCTCAATCTCAACTCAATATCAATCTCAAAATAATAAGATAGATGTAGTATTCTTTTCTCAAGAATATGAAACACAACCCAACAATTGCCAACCATGCAATATCTCATATAACAATGATACTCATATTCTTTTTACCAACAATTAGGATTTCAACAACAATTCTCATCAAGCAAGGTTTAGTCAACCAACACCATTCAACTCAACATCAACCTTGAAGCATTCAACCAATCATCACAATAAAAGGAAACAAGTAGAAATCCTTTTCCCTCCAAGGATATTTGAACAAAACAGCCACCAACACAATATCACCAAATGCAAAGAATAACTTGTTCAAATCACCTCAATGGAGTAAGCCCAATATCATGTATCAAGTAAAGCACTAACTTGATCAAAAACAACCTCTATGGAAGCAACTTAACCATCAATATCAAAACATCCAACTAAGGGTTTCATCATATCAATGCAAGTAGCAAGACTTACTAACATAAACCCTAGTGCAAAAATGCTTCCTCTTCCTCAACCAGAATTATGCATTCACCCAAAAACTCATCAATGATTTTAATGCATAAACAATCTTCAATATCCAGAAAATAAGATTTACACCAAAAATACCTAGTATACAACCTTTTCACTCCAAACTCAATTTCAAAAAATATACCATCAACAACATACATGGAAGAAGTTGCCCATACCTTTACTTTGATGAAGAAGGAGAACTCAAAAACTGTCACAACACTAACTCTCAATTTGCCACCAATTAGAGTTAGCAACTTTACAATAATAAACAATAATAAAGATCCAAATTAACACCTTATTTCTCCAACTTAATAAAAACCACCAGAAGTATAATATACGTACAAAGTAAAACCTCTTTACACCTTATTACTCCACATAAACATTAAGCATCAATAAAACAATGTCAAAGCAAGTATGATACCTTAACCTTATACCTCCAGCGCATTCACAGCAACTATCCTTTGCACACCGCGACCAAAAGAAAATTATCAACGAAGAGAATCGAACTCGGCACCTCTGCCTTCTAGTGCCTTCGCTAAAATGCCATCGTCGTTGGGTCACAAGTTCCCAATGAAGAAATACAGTGTTGCCCTTTATTTTATCTTCCTTTGACGCCAAGAATCTAGAAAACGTAATGTCTTCCACAAGCCACATGCAAACTGGTGAGCACTGTCCAAAACGTAAGTCACTGAATGCTTGCATTAATCATCTCACAGCACAATCTAGAAAAGCACAGTTCAGGTGCAATTGCCAATCCACTAACGTCAAGCATAAAGTAAGGATGCAGCCCAAGCTCAAATACGAGTATGCCAAGCATGGTTTCCAAGACACAGATCAAGCATGATTTCAAAGACATCAATCGGAGATTCGAAGACACAAAGCAAGCTCAAATCGAAGACACCAAGCGCTATTCAAATGATACAGAGCAAATGCAAATCGTAGACGCCAAGCGCTATTCGAATGATACAGAGCAAATGCAAATCGCAGACGCCAAGTGCTATTCGAAAGATACAGAGCAAACGCAAATCACAGATTCCAATTAATCGGGTGGTGCTCACTTTAGAAAATCATCCCCACTTATATAGCCATTTCTCCTTAATTTTTTGACGTCGGCGCTCCTCCAACGATGGCAACAAATCGGCAAAAGAATTCTTTTTTCTTCGTCGCTTAAGGGTTGAAAGACCCTTTAATAATAATTAAAATAATTATTATTATTATTTTATTAATAATAAATTAAACTTAGACCCTTGTCAAAGGTTTGAGTTAATTTAATTATTAATAATAAACATGGACCTTCAAGGTTTTTCAAGAAGTAAAAACCTTTGCATTAAGTTAAGCTTGGTTTTAATAAAAACCCTTAATGAGTCCAAATGGTTTTAAGAAAAACCTTTAACCTTGTCACCATGGTTTTAATAAAAAACCCTTTAACATTATGAAGCTTCTCAAGATATTTTTGACATCACACTCTTTTTGATATCCACACAAAAATGCCTTTTGACATCAATGACAACTTATACACTTGAGCAAAGGCAATGTACCCAATGTACCCAAAATTGCCAACACTTTTGAACAAGTAGTTGACTTGTTAAGGCATGTTGAAGTCACACTCATAAGAAGAGGACAATTAAAACTTAAGAAAGAAGAAGAAAATATTGGTAAGTCTCAATATAAAAATAAATATATAGTAGGTGATGGTGTCACCTAAAATATCTAAAGTAATAATGTTAACACCAAAAACACTTTACAAAATTGATGCTTAATAAACCCTAAAATCTTAAAGGTAATTTCATCAAACTTAGTCAACATTTATCTTTCATACTTAAAGAAATTTTAGACACAAATTATTGAACTTCCATCCATTGTACAACTTGATACAATTGATAATTTGTATGATGCTAATCAACATTGTGATTATCATCAAGTAGATGGACACACTATAAATCAATGTAAATATCTTAAGCATGTTCTTCAATATTTATTAGATGAAGATCACCTTGTTTTGGGTGGTCCTGAATCTACTAATTCCACTAATTAAGACATGGGAATTTAAAAATCCTTTACCTAATCATGATAAAAATAATAATTAATCAGGTTTTATATCATTATGTTCCATCCCCTTATCTAATATGATTGGAATTATATCTATCACCACTAAACAACAAAAATAGGTTGATGGCTTTATTAATAGATTAACTCATATAAAGCTTTATCCATGATTAAGAATAAATCAAATGAATACCATTAATCAAACTACCAGTAAATATTTTGATGGAGCATATAAAGAAAATCCAAGACCAACAGGAGGAGGAGGAATAATTAGAAAAAATAGAGGAGATATTTTGTATCATTATACTTTCAATAGTGGATTTAAGATAAATAATGAAGCTGAACATTGGACAGCTTTAGAAGGGTTAAAAATATGTAAACAAATAAAATGGAATAGAGTATGGATGGAAGGTGATTATCTCATAGTAATAAATGTAATTTTGAGGAAATAAAATGCTCCATGGAACATACAAGAGATAATTGTGGAAATTCAAGATCTTGCTAAAGAGTTTGAATAAATCAAGTTTACACATATATTAAGGGAAGGAAACAAATGTGCAGATAAGCTAGTCAATAGAGGGGTTTTGATTGATGATCATGAAGTTAAATTCTCCTTTCCATGGTTGCATAAAGTAGAAATTTTAGTTGAAGCTAACAACAAATATTGATTGCCTAAATCAATTAATGATTAGGTTTTACTTTAATATTTTATGTTGGTAATATATGTTTTATTGTAAGACTCTCGGGTCTTACTATGGAATTAATGAATTAATTAATATAAAAATGTAATCATAGGCCACTCATAGGGGGGTCCCTTGTAATAAACTTACTTCTATAGGGGGCTCCCTCCTTATAATCTATGATTCTTATTATTCTTCTTTGATTCCTTCCTAAAACTATCTACCCTAACCTTTAATCTATTCTAAGGTTATTTGTGAAAAGACGTAACCTTTCATATGTGAATTATAATTAGTAAATAAATATTTAAATAAATAATAGAATTATGTTAGGATGGATAATCCTAATATGCCATCCCTCTCAAAAAGAAGCTTTATCCTCAAATATGGTACTAAGGACATTGTTATTGAAATTTATGAAGTGTTTTCCAAGTAGCATTTGCACAAGTTTAGTGTCACTTTTCCGTATGTAAGGATATCTTGAAGGTTGAAGAATTAGTAGTGGATTTCCAAGGGAAATAGTAGGATCATGATGATTGTGAGGGGGCAATCCTTGGAATTCTAGAAATACTCTGGTGTGATGTGTCAAAAATAATGGTAACTCTTCCTATCATTTTCTTGGATATTGAATGGAAAATAAGGGTGTGTTCCCTTTTCCACCTTGTTTTCAAATAGGTTTTTCCATACGATGAGAATGTATTATTTGTGAGGAATCTGTGGGTAGTCCGTTTAGAGTGTATTTTTACCACCACCTGTGAATTACATCCATAAGGTTGCAAAATCCCAGAGTATGACCCCGAGCATTCACAACCATTGAGCCCCTAAAACAACATCACTTTCACTTAATGGAAGCACATATATGTCACTTTTCATGTGGTAATTTTCGATGGTGAGCTTGATATTGTGATACTTCCCTTGATAGGTAATTTTTTCTCCAGTTCCAATCACCATCTTAAAGTTATGACAATGTCGTATATAAAAATTAGCCTTTTTTACCACACGTGGATCAATGAAATTTTGAGTACTTCCTGAGTCAAGGATCACCATAAGAATATAATGTTTGAAGGACCCTTGAACTTTCATAGTGTTTGGAGGAGGAAAAACTATGAGAGCATTGGAGGAAGTTTCAAGGATTTCTTCATTGTTGTGATCAGGTGCTTCAGTCACTTCTTGCACATCGACCTCATGGTCGTCATAGTTGTGATTAGGTGTTTCGGTCACTTATTGCACATATACCTAATTTTCTCCCTTTATAGAATGACAAGGATCAACTATATTCAATAAATATAATATTTGTGTAGCGCATTTATGGTGGGACCCAGATTGCTCATCACAATTATCATATAGATCTTTCACCTACCTCACCTCCATTTCTTTTAGATCGAGGTACTTAATCAGCAAGGGTTGGTTAGGTTCTAGGGCAGTGTGTGTGACAGACGATTTTTCAATAGGTGGCTTCTCATGGCGATGTTGAACCTTGAATTTATCTTCAACTAATAAGGCTAATCCACTGGCATACATCATGGTGCAGGGATTGAACATCTTCACCTCCTTATTAATTTCTTTCTTTAACCCACTGATGAAACATCTTATGATAATTGATTCATCTAACCCTGATATGTGATTGGCAATATCCTTGAACTAAGTTTTATATGCATGCATTAATGTGATTTGATGTAGGTTGGTATCATTAAGCGACAACAGTAGGTTAGGGTCTTGAGATATTCTTTCATCGACCAATTGTGTAATCGGTGTTGGAAGTTGTCACAAAAAATTGCTAAAAAATCATAGCCAAAATTATCGTAAAAATTCATCAACAATAGTTGCTAAAAGTCATCAATTTTTACAGAAAAAAATCGTCAAAAATTTATCATCAAATGTTGTAGTAAAAATCATCAATAATTGTTGCAAAAATGTTGTCATCAAAAATTTTGTTGTCGTCAATTTTATTTTTGTTTGCAACTTTTTATCAAGAACTTGGTATTTCTTTGTAAAGTTTCTCCAATGGCTAGTTTGCAAGGAACTCCCTAAAAATGTGTTGTCAACTTTTCAATGGTAACTAGATACAACATAGACTAACCAGACTCAGGAGACGATGGGGAAACCAATGACGTAGGATGATGCGGGACTCAAATACGGACACGGGACTTGAGTACAACATAGATGGGCAAGATAAACTAGGATAGGGATGCAGGAATTGACAGGGGAATATGACACTAAATGGATGTTGAGAGCACACAAAGAGGGAACTGACGTTGACACGGGTATGTACTAACACAACCAACATCACAGGACAAAAGGTGAGTAGATAGTGGAAGTCGAGGGACACAAGGCAGGCAGATAGTGGAAGGGGTAGCACGAGACTTGAGTGAGGATGACAATCAAGGTGATTTACATGGAAATGAGTGAGTGGTGAGATGAAGAACTTTTGGCAATGATTTGGGGAGGACACAAAAGATAGGTGATGCATGGGAAATTGCCATGGTGGATACCAACCAGGAGTAGAGCAAGATAGGGGGATCTAATATGGATAACTTGCAGGGATGAGGATAGTGGGTAAATAGGGGAGTAACGGGATAGTGAAGCGATTACGAACAGCGATAGGTAATGATGATGCATATGAGGGATGTTTATCAATATGAGGGTGACACTTGGAAAACACTTGGCGATCATTGAACGGGAATAGGTGTGCAAAGGAGATGGCTAGTGTGACTAAAATCACACTTTACTTAACGTATTTTTTTGAATAAAAGTACTAACTGATATGCTTACTCAAAGAATGCCGGATAAAGTTCCCCCAAAACTAGGAATACATGATTTAAAATAAATTTTGACTAACCTTTAGAAGAACGTGGTATATTTTTATTGGTGCTTGCTTTTAGGGTTTGAATGAATTGCAATTGCCTCTACAACATGAATTTTGGTATTACCAATACCAATCACCTTGAGATAATTATCAAATTTGTCTTACCAATTTTATAAATGATGAAGTCATGTTTGTTTTGAGTAGTAATATCAAAGTTTTATTTATTTTAGAGTCAGAAAAATCACCTTCCTTTAAATGGAAAACTCTAATGAAGGTTATGTGTGGACATGTCTCAAGCAAATACTTAGTCTATGAGAATTTCCTCCATGCACAAAAAAGAAAAAAACTCACCTATGAACAATTTGTGGTTGTTTTCAATGTACATTGACTAAAGCTCTTGGTTTCCTTCTGTGAAACCACGTAGTGAGATGGTAGATGAATAGCGCAAAGGTTTAATTTTTTTTAAATCCACCCAAGAAGGTTTTCCTTATTTAAATGGTACACAACCGTACGTGAATATTTATGGTAATTGATGGCACATGGGTCAATGAATGCGGAGAAGATTTTGAAGAGACATACACTGAAGAACTATTTTGTATACAGGTGCACATAGAGTCCAAAGGCAATTGAAAATAGCAGCATGTGGAGATCATTGGTGTAAAAATGCACCCAATCTCTTTTTAAAAAAATGAATAAATTTTAGAATCATGCTCTGATACCAAATGTAAGACCTCCTAATCTTACTATAGAATTAATGAATGAATTAATATAAAAAACTAATCGTAGGACACTCAAATGGGGCTCCCTCCTTGACACTATAGGGGGCTCCCTCCTTAGAATCTATGATTCTTATTATTCTTCTTTGATTCCTTCCTAAAACTATCTACCCTAACCTTTATATCTATTCTAGGGTTATTTGTGAAAGGACGTAACCTTTCATATGTGAATTATAATTAATAAATAATAAATTAATTAAATAATAGAATAATGTTAATATGGAAAATCCTAACATTTATTTTGTAATAATAATGTGTTTTCATTTAGACTATTTTATAATTTGTGTGGTTGCACTTGTGTTTGAGGAAGGAAACTAGCAATCCATATTTGGTAAAGCAAACTATGATAGTGCAACGTTTTGGAAATATTACTCTACTAAGATGCAAGGCATAGATAGTAGAGGTGAAGTTTTGGCATTGTGAAGGTTGGTATAGGAAAATGTTAGCAAATATGCTAAATTCTAGAGTAATTGTATTCAAGCAGAGATTTTAAAAGATCCAAAAAATTAAAATCAAGAATTTAGACATTTTATATAAAATTATGTAGGTTTCTAGCTATAGCATCTCAATTGAGATGAGAAGTGTATCTATTTGTAAACTCTCAAGCTCTAAATAAGAGATATGTAATTTTTCAAGTGTGGGGACCCGAGTACAACTGAAGAACACAAGCTTATACTGAGAGGGGGGGTGAACAGTATAAGACCACTTTTTACTTTTTCTTCCAATTCAATATTATGTTGTGTATAGATAGCAGTATCAATAGCAGTAATCAAAGCATTGCATAAAATACCATACATAATACAGACACCACAATTTACGTGGTTCACCCAATGTGGGCTACTCCACAAAGAAAATATTTTACTAAAACTTGCTCAATAAATCTCTTTGGGAATCACTCCCAATTACAATGTTTATGGGTCTCTATCCAAAGGAGATATTAAACCCCTAATATCAAGTTCATGGATCTCTTCCACAGGATAACTCTTTCCCCTTAAGCTCTAGCTATGTGATCTTCTAGAAGACTTTGTCTCTCTATTGTACTTACTAGTAGATATCTTTCCACTTGAAGACTCCTCACTCAGATATGTCTTCAACTATATTGGCTTCTGGATCTCTATCCACTAATAATCTATCCTCTATACTATGTCACCTCCAAAGCTCTATCAATAGGCTCACTAAGAACTTGATCAATAGGCTCACACAGAACCTGCATAATAGGCTCACACAGAACCTGCTTAACAAGCTCACACAGAACTTGTCAAATTTTCTCAAGCAAGATCACCAAGAACTTGCCCAAATCTGTCCATAAATCTATCCCAACACTGTCCTCAAATCTGTCCCAAATGACTTCTCAAAGGCTCAATCAATCATACTCAAGTAGCACTCAAATCTCATCCACAAATATATTAAGGCAAAGCTCAAAGATGAACTCAACAATTAATGGCAATATACTCTTCAATGGATGACAACAATGATCCACAATGATCTCAACTCAACTCAACTCATAGAAGCATAAAGATAATTTTTAGAGACTCAATATGTTCTAATATCAATCTCAAATCAACTCAACTCAAATCAACTCATAGAAGCATAAAGATAATTGTTAGAGACTTAATATGTTCTAATCTCACTCTCAACTCAAATCAACCTCAAATAAATCTCAACTCAACTCAATTCAATCTCATAGAAGCATAAAGAGAATTGTTAGAGACTCAATATGTTCTAATATCACTCTCAACTCAAATCAACCTCAACTCAATTCAATTCAACCTCAACTCAACTCAAGTCTTATAGAACCATAAAGAAAATTTTTAGAGACTCAATATGTTCTAACCTTAATATCAAATCAACATAGAATGATGGAATAGTTTGTTTCATAGAACTTGAACAATCACTTCACACATCACTTGACTAGGCTCAATCAACTCAACTCAACCAATCATCACAAGGGATAACTCTTTCTCACACAACCCTATTCCAAGTATGTATCAACCAACTCAATTGTATCCAAAAATGCTCAACCACAAATCTCACATAATAATGATACTCATGTTCTTTTCTAACTCAAGTTCTTTCACAACCAATGGGCTTCAATAACAATGCTTATAAAACAAGGTTTAACCTCAACTCTCAAACTATAAAACCTTGAAGCATTAAACCAATCACTTTCGAAAAGGAAACCACAATCAATCATTTTCTCTCCAATGATATTTCATAAATCAACCACCATAAACAGTCAATAGGAGAATATACCTATACCTTTTATGAAGATGAAAAAACCTCTTTGTAAATCTACCACAATCACAAAATTCTTTTGCCAATCTTCACAAGGGTTAGTAGATCACAAAATAATCAACATTACTCCACTTTTCAATAATCATCATCAAGGCCTTTAATTGCACAACTTCCTTATCTCTCCTAAAACCACTTGTACCATAAAATAAAATAAATCAAAATATTGCATAACCTTTTCACTTTCAAAACCACTTATACCATAAAATAAAATATATCACAATATTGCATACCTTGTCACCTCATGAAAGAATTAATCCTCTTGAAAAAGAACAAGGCAAACTTCACTTTTGGAACCCCTTTGAAAAATTAGAAATATCTCTTTACATATGCCTTATTTATCCTTCTAAATAGGTTAGTCAAATAGCCCTCAAAATAAGCTTTTCGACGATATATAATATGCCCCCTTTTTGAAATAAATTGAAACCTTTACATTTTTTTTTTGGTAGATAAGATATTATAGCATTAATACCGGGTTTTACAGTTTGAACCATAATCTTTTATAAAAATCAGCATGGGGTTGTTGATGAACATGTCCTTACTAAGGATCCTATATATGTAAAATCTACATGCCGCCAAAGCCATTACATCCGGTAAGGCACATAGCCTGTTATCAAAAATAAACTTCCCATACAACATTTTGGGTATACCTCGAGAAAACACACCTGCATCATAATTACAAAAAAAAAAATAGACACGGATCCCTTCCTTGAAATAGTGGAGAAACAAAAATTTGTAGACACACATAGCAGAGTACTGAAAAAAACTCCCACAAGATCTGTATTGACAATTACTCTTAATAATTCTTTGGTAATTGCTTTCTTTCGTATATGACATGCTTTGGGACCACATCTCGTCTTGTCAAATAAGCCTTGGAGAAGTGAACCTACTAGCTATATTTATGGCAATGGCTATCTAGTGGTCCACGTGGCTTTGGATTGAAGTCTTATATTGTCGTTTCTTTCCTACCCTATGATTATCAACCAACCTCAAATTACTAAGATGACTAGGAGCCATGTTATCTGAAATGTGACTATCCCCATTAGTCTTTGTGGTATTTCCAAGCAACATCCATGAAGACTGACAGCTCGGATAATTTTTATTGTGAGTCTATTTCAAAAAAGAGGCAGGAATACTCCTAGCCTTCAAACTTACAGTGCCTTCCCTGTTGGTAAATTCGACTATCATTCTTGGAATTCTTGTTGAATAATCTCCTCTACTTCGCTCGGTACACCGTGTTCCCATCTAAAAAGTCCATCACCATCGACACCCAAATTTGCCAGCTTATCAGCAATTTTGTTAGCTTCCCGAAAGACATGTTGGGCTTTTTTGTCCTATCTTCCCTGGAAAAGGATCCTAGCCTCTTCAACAATTGTTTTAATCCTCCAAGGAGGTGTTTTCCAATTATTAATGAGATTTATAACATGCATAGAGTCTCCTTCTATGATCAAATTGCCTTCTAAGTCTTGATTCATTTGAAGGCCTCTCCACATAGCTCTAGCTTTAGCTTCATTGTTCATCCTTGTTCCCAAATATTTGGAAAATGTAAGCATCATATTCCCATTATGATCTCATACAATGTCGCTAGTTCTTGCTCTTCCAGAATTGTCCTTAGCTGCTCCATCAAAATTAAGCTTAAACCAACCCGTAGGAGGTAGGGACCACTTAACATTGGCTCTGGGGTTGACTACCCTAGGCATAGAATCATCTAACAAGGTTACACTTAAATATTGAGCAATCATGGTCTCCTGTAGATGAGGTTTATGGCTATCAAAATGGATAAGGTTCACATTCTCGTTGGCAAAGGATAGGATCCTGGCAATGATAATTTGATGATCATGGATAGACTCATTAAAGACTCTATGGTTCCTTTCTAACCACACCTGCAAAATATAGTGATTGAGACAATTTTTCCACATGTATCTAAGTCTTTATATTGAAAAGGGTCAAGGCCACTAGATGAACAAATCAAGTACGATGGCTGGTTTAACCCAAGAAATATTGAAGGCCTGAAAAACCCCCACTTAGGACAGTCAAGGAAAAATGGCACTCAAGGAAAATGTGATAAATGGTTTCCTAATTAGCCCTGCACAGATAGTAGTGATTAGTGATACAAATACCTTCACGCATCATATTATCAATGGTTAGAATTCTTCCAACCTTTACATATATATATGCCAACATCCATTAATTGCACATAAGCCAGCCCTCCATTAATTTAAACTTAAACTTTAAACTTTAATATCTTCATCACCGAAGGTCCTTTTTCGATGAAACAAAATTCCACCTTGGATTTTATGAAAAGTCCTTTCCACATAAGCCCACCATGGTTTTAAATAAAACCTTTTGTTTTTCCTGCCTTGGTTTTCATAAAAACCCTGTAAATAGCCATGCTTTCCAAAATATCATAAATGCTTATTTATGAAATATTTTGGCCACCAAAACCAAATGTGATCCATGTTACATCAATGACAACATAAATTGTCTCAAATTAACTCAAATTTCCAACAATTTTCCCCTTTGTCATTGATGGCAAACACCTCTAATGCAAACACCACAATCACTGCAAAAACCATCTCTGAGAATCAAAGCTACTCCCCCTGACTCAATACTCTCTATGGAGTCTGCTCCCCCTAACTCAATACTCTCTTTAGAGGTTGTTCCCTCTAACTCAATACTCTCCCCCTTACTCAAATCTCTCCCCATTTGACATCAATGGCAAAAGGGACACTTATGGGGCTAAAAGATATAACTCTTAAGCTTAGCCCCCCTCACCCCCTTTTTCTTTTGAGGTGATTAATTTTGGGGTGGAAGTACTTTTACTCCCATATCACTTTGTTTATTTCCTCTATCAACTTCCTTCCATGTTTTTTGATATCCTTCTCTTTATGAATTACTTGATCTTCTTGTCTAGAACCTGTTTGACTTTCTTGCCTTGAACTTGTTTGGAATTGAGCCCTACACCACCTTGCAATATGCCCAAAGTTATTGCAATTAAAACACTTGATATTTTAGCCTTTTTTTGGTGCCCATATCCTAAAATTATTCTTGAAATAATTTCCATATCCATTCCTTTCCTGAACCCTGTATTGTGAAGCTCTGTTTTCATGACCATTATGACCATGACTTCTGAATTGTGTAGCTCTAAAACAAAAACCATGTTGCTCATTTCATTTGCACTGAAAATATTTATGAACAATCATGTTACATGAGAAGCAATGTCCCTGAAAATCATACCTTCTTCCTTTAAATTTTCTTCTAGCAAAATAAAACTTCTTTGATCCATGGATCCTGTAATGTATAGCCCTGTGTCCAAATCCATTACAAGAAAAACAATATCCTTGAAAATCCCTTTGTTCATGCCTTGGTTCCTCATATCTTTCTTGAGCATTATCCTTGTGATCATCTTCAACTTGTGCATTGCATTCTTGAACCTTCTTTGTAGCATCTTAAACCTCTTCCTTAGTTTCTTCCTTGCCTTTCTCTTCAATAATTTCTTTTCCCTTTGAACTTGATTCACCTATCTCAAACCAAGAACCAAACTAAATATTTGGAGCCATAGGAACTTTGGAACTTTCCACACAAATATTAGGTGCTTCCTTTCTTTCATTCTTTAGAACTTCCTTTCCTTTTGAGTGTGATTTCCCAAAATTGAAATATGGGACCTTTGGTGCTTTGAAACCTTTCCAAAACTTGTGCAACTTATCCTTGAAGTCTTTCACTTCCAAACTTAATAAAACAACTTCATGTTCTAATATTTCACATTCTTGCTTCCTTATCTTTAATTGTTCAAGCATATCTTCTTCAATTTTCTTTGCCTCTTCAACCGTAATTTTTAGATCAATGAGATCTTGTAGGATCTTTACCTTTATCTTCTCATCCTCTTGTGCTTGAGCCTTTATTCTTGAGTTTTCTCTTTTTATTTCTTCAAAAGTTTTTTCTGACACTTTCTTTTCTTCATGATCATAATTGTGCCTGTTTTTCTCTTCATGATAAATTCTTACTTGAGATTTCTACTTTTGATCTTCAGTAGGAGCTTCTTCTTTTTCATCGACCGAGAGACTTTTATTATTGCTGCTAGAAGCACGGATTGCTTCTTCCATATACAAGCTCTTCTTGTCATGCATGCCTTGTTCATACATGTTTTCCTTTTCTTTTTTATTCTTGCATTCATCTTCACTATTTTGATTGTGTCTGTCTTCCTTGAGTTCCATTTCATATTCACTATCATTGAAGCCATTGCAGTAACCTGAGACATGATCGATTTGACCACAAGAAAAATATTCTTATTTTGAAACCTTGAATGTTGCCTTTTGAGAAACAATATATTTGAAAATCCAGTCAAGTTCCATTTCCTCTCTATTGTTGCTATACCAATTTTGTGGACAATAAAATGCCATGTGACCAAGCTTACCACACTCAAGACATCAATTTATTTTTCTTCTTCCCTTTTTAGAGCTTCAAGATCAGATTTATTTTTCTTCTTAGATCTCATGGTTCTTATTTTGTCTTTCTTTCCCATGTGTGTTCTTGTATAATCTCCCCTCAAGTTGTTATCCTTTCCTAAGGAACCCACTCTAATACCAATTAAAGAACACAAACTTATACTGAGAGGGGGTGAAAAGTATAAGACCACTTTTTACTTTTTCTTCCAATTCAATAGTATGTTGTGTATAGATAGCAGTATCAATAGCAGTAATCAAAGCAATGCACAAAATACAATACACAATAGAGACACCACAATTTACATGGTTCACCCAATGTGGGCTACTCCATGGAGAAAATATTTTTCTAAAACTTTCTCAATCAATATCTTTGGGAATCACTCCCAATTACAATGTTTATGGATCTCTATCCAAAGGAGATGTTAATCTCCTAATCTCAATTTCATGGATCTCTTCCATAGGATAACTCTTTCCCCTTCTCATTTGGCTATATGATATTCTAGAAGACTTTGTCTCTCTGCTGCATTGACTGGTGGACCTCTCTCCACTTGAAGACTCCTCACTCAGATCTATCTTCAACTTTGGTTGTTGGATCTCTATCCACTGAGACTATGTCCTCTGTACTCTATCACCTCCAAAGCTCTATCAATAGGCTCACTAAGAACCTAATAAACAGGCTCACACAGAACCTGCACAATAGGCTCACACAAAACCTGCTTAAAAATCTCACAGAGAACTTGTCAAATCTTCTCAAGTAAGATCACCAAGAACTTATCCAATTCTGCTCTTGCAAGCTCACAAATAACTTGACCAATTCTGCTCTAGCAAGCTCAACAATAACTTGCCCAAATATGCTCTAGAAATCTAACCAAGAACTTGCCCAAATCTGCTCTAGCAAGCTCACCAAGAACTTGCTCAAATCTACTCTAGCAAGCTCACTAAGAACTTGCCCAAATCTGTCCACAAATTTGTCCCAAAATTGTCCTCAAATCTGTCCCAAAGGCCTTCTCAAAGGCTCAATCAATCATACTCAAGTAGCATTCAAATCTCATCCACAAATCTATCAAGGCAAAGCTCAAAGATGAACTCAACAATGAATGGCAATGTACTCTTCAATGGATGACAACAATTATCCATAATGATCTCAACTCAACTCAACTCATAGAAGCATAAAGAGAATTTTTAGAGACTCAATATGTTCTAATCTCAATATCAACTCAACTCAACTCAAATCAACTCATAGAAGCATAAAGAGAATTGTTAGAGACTCGATATGTTCTAATCTCACTCTCAACTCAAATCAACCTCAAATCAATCTCAAATCAACTCAAGTCAATCTCATAGAAGTATAAAGAGAATTGTTAGAGACTCAATATGTTCTAATCTCACTCTTAACTCAAATCAACCTCAACTCAATTCAAGTCAACCTCAACTCAACTCAAGTCTTATAGAACCATAAAGAGAATTTTTAGAGACTCAATATGTTCTAACCTGAATCTCAAATCAACATAGAATGATGGAATAGTTTGTTTCATAGAACTTGAACAATCACTTCACACATCACTTGACTAGGCTCAATCAACTCAACTCAACCAATCATCACAAGGGATAACTCTTTCTCACACAACCCTAGTTCAAGTATGTATCAACCAACTCAATTGTATCCAAAAATGCTCAACCACGAATCTCACATAATAATGATACTCATGTTCTTTTCTAACTCAAGTTCTTTCACAACCAATGGGCTTCAATAACAATGCTTATAAAACAAGGTTTAACCTCAACTCTCAAACTATAAAACCTTAAAGCATTAAACCAATCACTTTCAAAAAGGAAACCACAATCAATCCTTTTCTCTCCAATGATATTTCATAAATCAACCACCATAAACAGTCAATAGGATAATATGCCCATACCTTTTATGAAGATGAAAAACCTCTTTGTAAATCTGCCATAATCACAAAATTATTTTGCCAATCTTCACAAGGGTTAGTAGATCACAAAATAATCAACATTACTCCACTTTTCAATAATCATCACCAAGGAGGTCCGAGGTGTAGACCAATTGGTTCATCCAAACCCCATAAGGGGGGTGGAGGTCCAAGGTTCAAATCTCGGGCCTCATCGAACTAAATGCTTGTCCCTTTCCTGGTGCTTTCAGTGGCGTAAAAGGTTTAAAATGATTGTGGCATGGTGGTTATAGGGTCGACTGCGTGAAGATCTATGTGGCGGCTTCTGGGGCGGACAGCGCAGAATACTGTGGCGGCCATAAAAATCTGGACAACCTGCCCGGATTCGTGGCGGCTACCGATTCCACCATGTAAATTCAAAAAAATAATAATAATCATCACCAAGGCCTTTAATTGCTTAAATTCCTTATCTCTCCTAAAACCACTTGTACCATAAAATAAAATAAATCAAAATATTGTATAACCTTTTCACTCCCAAAACCACGTATACCATAAAATAAAATAAATCACAATATTGCATACCTTGTCACCTCATGAAAGAATCAATCCTCTTGAAAAATAACAATGCAAACTTCACTTTTGGAACCCTTTTGCAAAATCAAAAATATCTCTTTACACATAGCTTATTTCTCCTTCTAAATAAGTTAGTCAAATAGCCCTCGAAATAATATTTCCAATGATATATAATATGCCCCCTTTTCAAAATAAATTGAAACCTTTACATATATATATATATATATATATATATGCCAACCTCCATTAATTGCACATAGGTCAGCCCTCCATTAATTTAAACTTAAACTTTAAACTTTAATATCTTCATCACCGGAGGTCCTTTTTTGATGAAACAAAATTCCACCTTGGCTTTTAAGAAAAGCCCTTTCCACATAATCCCACCATAGTTTTAAATAAAACCTTTTATTTTACCTGCCTTGGTTTTCATAAAAACCCTATAAATAGCCATGCTTTCCAAAATATCATAAATGCTTATTTATGAAATATTTTGGCCACCAAAACCAAATGTGATCCATGTGACATCAATGATCCATGTTACATCAATGACAACATAAAATGTCTCAAATTAACTCAAGTTTCCAACAACAACCCCTTATTATCAAGCAAAAAAAAACTAATAGTAAATATCAATATTGGAATAACAATAATATCTCACAAATAGAACTCAAATATACACAATATCAAAAGATTACAAGAATGATACAAATTGATTACATTGCTTGGAGATATATCTCCAATATATAATTTTACATGTATTTTTAGTACTCTGACTGTTGCTCTTCTTTAACAGCTAAGAGATTCATCCTTTTATATTCCTCATAAAGACAAAACTCTCATCTTACCACATATCAATGTGACTCTTCATTCTTTCTCTTGACACCTTGCACTTTCTCTCATGTTGACACATACATTATATAAAATATAAATCAACTACTAAACTATTATTATAAGGGGACCAAAAAATGTAATACTTCCAACACCCTCCCCCATATTACATTATTTGGTAGGAAGGCTTTTGCCTTAATTCTTTGATTCTTCTTTCTCTTCATTCTTCAACTTTGATTCTAGCATGGTTGGATATATACAACCATCATTAGGTATTCCTTTATAAATTATTTGTGTCTACCTCTAGGTCAACATATGAGTCACCTTTGGGTCTCTACCCCTAGGTGACTTCCTCTAGGTCACTACCACTAGATCTACTTCTAGGTCAATACCTATGGGTCTCTACCTCTAGGTCACTCCCACTAGATCACTACCTTTGGATCACTACCTCTAGAACTCTACCTTTGGGTCACCTCTATATTATCATTGTCTTTGGGTCATCCACTAGAACATTCATAAGACTATCATATCTATAGGATCATCACTACAAGTGTTTTCACTATAGGTCATCTTCCAAGCTATGCTTGGGTTATAATAATTCATTTCATATTTCTTCATGATAAGACCAGTATTGTTATTTACATTAAATAAACTTTAATTTTTTATCATACTTGATTTTATTTTGTAGAAACCATAGAACATTCATTCCATATTATTCCATTCATTCATACTTATCCATCAACAATCCATTTTTTATTTTCAATTTTCATTTTCTTTATGTAGATAATATTTTTGAGAATGATTATTTCCTCCACAAATTTCACAATAATGAATATTCCAAAATTTTTCTATCTTATGTCTATATATAACATAATGTTTACATATGTTCCCTATTATAAAATTTATTTTTTCATTATTATTGATTCTATTAGTCTCTATCACTAATTTGATATCACTATTTTTGGTCATGAATTTAGTTCCAAATTTTTTATTGCTCATCTATCATGTATAGCCAATATATTCATATTTTGGTCTTATTATTGGTACAATTGGCTCTTTCATTCCTTTTCATGTTTTCCTAAACTTGTGTCTTTATATTCCATTTAATTTAACAACTTTGAACCAATTCCTTTAGTATGCCTTTCAAAGTAACCAAAATTATAATCAAATTGATCCCTATCAACATCAACAAAACTTTGAGCATCATTATCCCTGTCATCATTTGAATATATATCATCATCAATTTTGATAGCATAATTTTTTTTAACAATCATGAACTATACTCAAATAATCTATGTTGCACTCTATATATTTTATTTTTGTGTCACAACATGCATTTACTATCATAGGTTCCAATTCCTTATTGGATTCCTCATTACTTGATAGTAGACATATATGATTTTTCATAAGGTTCTTACATATAGATTATGATTGTGCAACATACCCTAGCTGGTTACTCTGATCTCATTGATTTTCTTTAGAAGATTCTTAGTCTTGATCCTTCCTAGTTAATACATTATACTTACAAGATTTTTTTTATGTCCTTCCTTTTCACAAATATGATAATACTTCTTTTGTTTTTATTTTGTGATGAAGTGCAAGATCATTTTTCTACTACAAGAGCCTTATTGGATGAATTATTTTTCAATTGATTTTCAAGTTCATATTGCTAAAGAATATATATTAACTCTTCAAATGACACCTTTTGATTTAATTCTAGAAGAGATATGGCCAACACTTTGAATGATTCAGGAAGTGCTCTAAGTACAACTGAAACTAGGAGTTTATCTTCAACCTTTTCTCCTAAGGTATGCAATTTTGATTTTAATTATGATATCCTTTGAAGAAAATATTCTATGTTTTCTCCATAATGAACTTTTAGTGCATACAATTGTGATTGTAGATGTAAAATGATTACCTTATTCTTTCCTTCAAATATCATACACAACTTTTCCCATGCAATTTTTGAAGTTTTTGCTTCATTAATATGTGCTTGAATTTTATTAGATATACCAAATAGATTTAACATAATATTTTTAGCATTATCATTCATGAATTTTTAAATTCATGTTTTACCTTTTGGAATGTTTCTTTGTCCATCCACTACATCCCAGAGTTTTTCAACAATAAGTAACGACCTCATTTTATTTTTCCACGAGGTAACATTAGGCCTCTTTAATAACTAAGATTTAGAAAAGAAAATTCTTGTATTTGTCATTTCTTTTGAAGTTGACAACCTTATGTCTCCCTAGTTTTAAATAAATCAAAGTTTCTAAATTAAATCATATAAGGTGGAAAACCTTATATCTCTCTAACTTTAGAAACTACAAATGAATTATTTGCAAATTTATATTTTCTTAAGGTTTGAGGTTGAAATCCTTTTATCTCCAAAATAATTAAAAATGCAAATAATTTAAATAATTTTCTTTTCTTTTTTTAATTATGAAATAAATTTAAATTAACTTCTAATAAAAAAAACTCTTAGTGACTTTATTTCTCCAATAAAAATAAAATTTAAATAAAATACATATCACTCCAAAATACTAAATAAAATTCTTCAATAATCAAATCAATTTTTCAATTCCAATTATCAAATTCAAAATAATCAATTTCCAATTTGAATTAATCCTTATCTCTCCAAAAATTTGAATTTCTTTTAATTCAAAAATATATCTATCTTCTTATAACTCCCATGCAAGCAAATAATTAATTTTAATAATCACCTTATTTTACCTAATATTACTAATAAAATAAATATTTAGCTTACTCCTTATGACTTCTATATATATAAATGCTTTTTTCTTTTTAAATACTTGCTTCCAAAAAAATCAAATAGAAACCTTACCTTTTCGCACTTAATTATTTTTTAAATTTGTTATGGTCCATTAAGAACATTATTAGGACATGTCAAGAATTAGGGTGTATATATTTTTAGAGTGCATCAGATATCAAGGCACCACTTCAAGTGTTAGAGCGCTCTTCAAATATGCGTTACACATGCAACGTTCCCTTCTTTCGCATATGTTTTGAAGAGTCTTTTCCTCTTTTGGAGTGCACATGGATTATCTATCATGTGATTTTATCTTATATTCTACCCTCAAGATGTGGCATGAAAATCACTCAATATTCTACCAAATAACTGGTGCACGAATGATGATTTTAATGTTACATTTAAAAATTCCTTCTCGATGTCTTTTCACTTGCTTTTCTCTTGGTACTTTGATTTTCCTGCTTATCCCTTTGGCTCTTATCCTTCTTGTGCTTTTTATCCTTATTCTTTTGACATTTTGATTGACCTTGGTACTATGTTTTCTCTTGGTATTTTGATTGCTTATTGCCTACATTGTCTCATTCCAGCATGCACGTCATTATCTTCTTCTTGTGCATAGCTAGTCTTTGCCTATGTTTTCACTGCATCTTCTATAGGTTGGAATGGTCTTCTATTGCTTAGATTTATATCATTGATGGTTATTTGACCATTCAAATGTGTTGTGTTCTATATTTCTTGGTGCAATTTCAAGTAGCATTCATGGATTCAAGCTTAGAAGTTCCTTGCTTGAAAAATTTTAACATAATTTTCTTAGATACTTTATTTTTTAATGGTTGTGACTCTTCTTTCACACATTCTACTAATGGCTTTCTCTTGCTTAGGAGATAGCACTTCTCTAGAACTCAATACCATTGTGAAGATAGCACTTCTCTGGTACTCAAAACTTAATGTACTTTTTCTTTGATGCAATCTCTTATTGAAGTAAATTGTGCTCTATACTCTCCACCTATCTATTCTCCTTAATGTTTGTACTTCATGATGTATATGCTCCTTCACTTCTATTCTTCTTAATATTTATTCTATCTTTTCTCTTATTGTTGTTCTATATAGACTGATGGTTTATGTTGGCCTCTTTCCTTTTATAGAGTGCTTATACATAGCTTTGTTCTTTATTTCACTTCATAGACTACTCTTTCCTTCTAACTTCATAGGTAAAACTCTTCATAAAAACATAATTAATAGCTTATTTTCTTGACCTCCTCAATCTGCCTTTTTCTTTCTAGCTTCAATGGTGGTAATCTCATCTTCACTGATTGCAATATCCATTTGGTTGCAATGTCTTCAAGCTCTTTCACATTCAATGTTTATCCAATGTAGTCTTATTTACATAGCAATATCCTTCCACACTTTTGCAATCTTCCATTACTTTTACACAACAATTTTCCTTCCAATATCTCTTATAAAATGGTACTTAAAACTACCAAGGGAACTATCTTCACCCAACCTGGGACCTGTGCAAGTAACTACTTATTGTAACTTTGATACTATTGATGGCTTTTTTAATAGATTAACTCATAGAAAGCTTTATCCAAGATCAAGAATAAATCAAATGAGTACCATTAATCAAACTAATAATAAAACTCAATATTGGAATAACACCAAATCTCACAAATATAACTCAAATATACACAATATCAAAATATTACAAGAATGATATAGATTGATTATTTTTGCTTAGAGATATGTCTCCAATATATAATTTTACATGTTTTTTCAGTACTTTTATTTTTGCTTTCCTTTAACATATAGGAGATGCATCCTTTCATATTCCTCATAAAGACAAAACTCTCATATTACCACATATCAATGTGACTTCTCTTTACACCTTGCACTTACTCTCATATTTACACATACATTATATAAAATATAAATATGTTGGAATATATTACATTATTTGGTACATGCTAATGTACCACCTTTGGTACATCTTTATATTAGGAAAGAGTGGCCTAGATTAGAAGTTGAGAATTTACTTTATGCAATGTAATAAATGCACAAGTATTATTAAAGTGTGCAAAGTATTTTGGTATTGTAAATGTGCATAGTTGTCCATGTGCACATGAGTCCATAGAATAGTAATTTAAAGAGTCTCTAGAAGAGTGAAGGCCAAGAGTTATCCATATGAAGAGTCACTTTACATCCTATATGTATAGGATATGACATGTTTTGTAAGATGGAAGAATGGATACTCAATAGAGATACTATTTTCATGAGCATTTATTAATGGTAATTTTATGAGTTATAGTTGAATTTATTTTTTATTTTTATACTTTTATAATATTTTCATTATCATATATTCCACATTGTAATTTATTTTAATCTTTTGATTAATTTTATCTTAAGTATATAGCTTCAAAATCTAATAGTGGTATCAAAGCCACAACAAGATTTTGACTTGCATAGGTTTTAAAGTTACAAAAAATATTTCCATTATTTAAGGAGAAACCAGTGAAGTTAAAGGAATTACCTCTAGAAAATAAAACCAAAGAAGTTTGGAGATTTACCTATTCCAAGAGCAAATTCGGAATAGAAAGAAATTATGTCTTAAAGATAGACCTTGACATTGAGGAGATTAAGATACCCTATAAGGAGGTCCTATTGGATATTTTGAGATATTTAAGGAGATTCCATATTGCAAGTTGGCTAGAGTCTTTCCATGGGGTTGAAGGACAAATCATGAAGACTAGGACTCAGCATAGAATTATTTCCACTAGTTTTTGAGAATAGTCAATGAATTTTATTGCTTCTAGAATTAAATAAATTTAAATACATTTGGTCTAAGTATTTTGTTGTATAAAATTAGTTCTTAGAATTTGAGAAGCTTCCTACAACAGATAGATAAGAATTTCACCTTTTATTGCCTGAAATTCTATGTGCTTTCCTCGTGCAGGGATTAGTTTTGAGTTGCAGCAAAAGAATAGACATTGAAGAGGTCCAATAAATAAGGACCTATTGGATATTGAAGGAATAATATTAAGGAGAACCAAGAATGAGGTCTCATAGAATATTAAATATTGAAGGTTGGATATTGAATAATATAGATTGAAGAAGTTGAAGAGACCTAAAAGAGGTCACATTGAAGAACTTCTATATTTGGAAGATTGAAGACTGAAGATTGGAGATTGAATTTTTAGGACCAAGAAAATATCCTATTGTAAAATTTAGAAGAAAAATATTTTAGAGATCCAAGATATCAAGGATAGATCTCATTGAAGCTTTGACAAGAAGAATTGAGGAGTTGCAGAATTAGAAGACCCAAGAGAAGAGGTATCAAGAGAATTCAGAGAAGGAGAAGAAGGCTAGAGAAAGCCTTATTATAGAATTGGAGAAGAAACCACTGGAGAAAGCTAGAGGAAGAAGAATGCTAGAGAAAGCCTTATTATAGAATTGGAGAAGCTAAGAACAAATCTAATCAAGGAGAATTTTTTGATAAGAAGGATTTGGGATAATAGTTGTCATCTGACAACAAACCCAAGAGGAAGAAGTTTTTGGCAAGAAGTTTGTGAAATTTTGGAGAAGAGTTTTTAAGATCTCAAGACATTCAGATTATTGAGGAATAAGGGGATATTTGAAGTCAAAAATTGACAAGAATATTGAAGGAAAAGGGGATATTGAAGAGGCTAAATTTTTGAGAAGTTTCAGGATAGCCACAGTATTTTTGAAGGCTGATTTGAAAAGAAGAAGATTGATGATTTTCAAGATAGGAATTGAAGGGTTGCAGGAGAATAGATTGAAGGAGGTATAGAGATATGGTTTAGAAAATATTTGGATAGATTTTGAAGTACCCTTGAATAGGATATTGAAGGAGGTCATGACAATGAAATAAGGTAGTATTTTAAATATTTTCATTACATTTTTGGATAGGATTTGGGCAGCACTAATAGATGTAAGTTTCAGATTTTGAGAGAACAGATTTGGATGATATTTGAAGCCATAAAATTAGATTTATGGATAGCATTAGAAGGAGAGAAAGAGATGTGATTTTCGAGAACTTCAGGGCATATTTGAAAGATTTTTTTGGTAGCAAGAAAGTTGTTATTTGAGCAGCAATTAGAGCTGCAAAATTTATAGGTTTTGAAGTAGCAAAGCGCAAGAAAGTAAAGGTGCAAAACTTACAAGACCAAGATAGCAAAAGGGTGAATAAATCACCAAAGAAACTAGTTGCAAAAGAAGATCAGAAAGGTATGCATTTTTGGTGCTACATAAGTTCATTATTAAAGTATTAAAACTAGTCTACATTAATTATTTGAGATCATCATATTAGCTTTATTAAAATCTGAGGAAGGAAGTTTAAAAAGGAGTCTTCAAGAAAAAGGATTTGGTAGTATTTGCATTCTAAAATCTGAAAAATAGAATAGTAAAATTCTAAGTTAAATATTACTTAAAAAGGAGAAATAATAAGGGAATAACATTAATATTGAATGTTGCTTTTTATTTCATACAAAGTCCAAATTTATTAGAGTAAAATAAATAGAGCAAAAGTATTTTTTCTAAGAAAATTGAATACCAAGAAAGGGTTGAAAGTAAAGTATATTTTTAAGTGTCTAAAGACACTAAGAAGCCACATTCCAAAGGTGAAGTGAAAGTATCTATTTGGATTAGTGAAGTGCCACCATAGCTCAAGGAAGAACCACCTTCATTTAATGGAAAGCCACCACCATTCAAAAAAGCCACCATAGTCTAAGGAAGCACCACTATTTCTCAATAAAGATCCACCACCATCTAAGGAAGAGCCACCATCATCTAAGGGAGAGCCACCACTATATAAGGAAGAGCTAATTTCATCTAAGGAAGAGCCACCATCAGAAACGTAAAGCCAAGCTACCGAAGTTAAAGGTTGAATGCCATAATTTTGTTCAAATATTCCAAATGAACATAACTGAGATGTTTATGCAAAATAATGTGAAATAATATATGTAACGGTGATAGAACATTTGAAAAAATTAGAGCCAATTCCAAGTGTTAAGTATTGGAGGAGATGTTACATGCAATGGATATGTGTTAAGAATTTTGGGTGTCAAATTACACCAAGGCTGAAAGGAGATATTAAAATATTCATTGGAAGTTAGACACTTATAAATAGTAACACTCACAATATCATAATATCTTCAAACAAAGCAAAGCTACATTATAGAAGTGTGAGGAGAGTAAGGAAAATGTTTTTATGTGTTGGAAGCATTTGAATACCATGTGGTATATGTACAATGGAAGGTCAACAGGTTAAAGCATTTCAAGTGCCCATAGCAAGGAAGATAATGTATTTAATGGAACCAAAGATAGCAAAGTGGAAGAAAAATTTGTAGAAAAGTGCTTGAAATAGGAGAACGTGTAGGTAAGTTCATTAATTGAAGACTGGGTGGAAGTAAGAAGGATATACACCACTTGGAATTGCAAGAGAGATATTCAAGTTATGTATAACAAGGGAGTCAAAGGTTCAAATATTGTAAATACATTGCAGTAGCAATAATAAGGTGGAATTTAGAGCACCTTTGTAAAGGTTTAAGTTGATTAATCAACAAAAGAGTAAATTAAACAATATTTTCAAGGAGGCCAAATTATAGCAAAGATTCCATACGTGCAACATAGAAAGGAGAGCGTCAATTAGAATATGGTCAAGCACTATTGACCAAGATAATTACCACATTCAATGTTGAAGGTAATATACTTTATTTAACTTTATTTATAAGCTCAAGATAGGGGGTATAAGGTTGCTTATAATTATTATTTTTCTAAGTTTAAAAGTGAAACTATTTATTTTTTAGGGATATGAATTAATATTTGAAACCTTAGAAATCTAATTATTGCTATTAGATAATTTTATGAGGGTTTGAAATTTGGGTTGGAGAAATTGAAGGAATAATTTAAAGTTTTGTAATTTGATTATTTGCATTTACAAAACAATTTGAAATATTTACAATTTGATTAGATTGGAGTAATAAGGTTTTCTACATTAAGCTAAATTTTTAAAATTTACAAATATATCTTTATGAAATTTCTAAACTTTTTAATTTTGGAGTTATAAGGAATTCAACATCAACATAGGATTGAGAAATTTTGAAATATAAATATTTTTTTTAATATTAAGGAGATAAAAGGTTATCAACTTTAATTTAAAATTTGTTCTTAATTTATCAATCAAAACTAAGGTTAAACAAAAGTAGAGATTTTGAAATTGCATTCAAAATTATCTTTAACTTACTAGGGAGTCATAAGGTAGTCAATCTCAAAGGTTTAAATTTTAAAAGAAATATTACTTTAAAAAGGGACTATGGAGAAGCTTATTAAGTATACTGGATTCAAGGAATTAAAATGGTTTAGAGACATACTTGACTCTATAAGTGATAAAAAAGAAGATGCAATTAGAAGAGAAGAACCAATATGGCTTAGAAATATTTTTGGGAACTCACAAACTAGTATTTTGGCAAAAGTAGATTCTATAGAATTATCCTCCAAAAATATAATAAAAAATTGATGACATCTTTATTAATGAAGATACTGAGAACACAATCAAGAACCATACACAAAAGGTAGAAAAGAATTTTGATAAAAAAATATGTCCTACAGACTTATGAAAGTTGCAAAGATAGAATAGCTTCAGTTGTACATAGATGGTTTGACTATTTTATCAAGTAAATGGATGAACTTGATTCTTCTAAGTCAAATAACAAAGAAGTTGGTAAATTCTCATGATAAACTTATTGTAACAAATTTGGTCATGATAAAGTAGACTGTTGGAACTTCTAACCATGTAAATATTGTGGAGGAAAAGCTCATTCATCCTTCTTTTGTTACTATAAATACAAGCACTATAAAATATTTGCAGATAAATTGATATTCAGATTAAATTACCTCTTTCAATCTCTTATGTCTGAAGCATCTACTAACAATGATTTCAAGTTTGAAATTTCTAAAAATCAAAAAGATATATCATTTAGAGAACCAAAGGAAATAAAATGGGTCAATCCTGGTCCACTTATGACTTGTAAGATTATGATATCTCTTGTTCATAAAGGGTACTTGGAAAATTTCAAGGACAAATATTTTACCAGTCATTTTGAAATACAAGAAAACACTGGAATGAAGAAGACAAGAAAATATAACATGAAAATATAATGGAATGTGTTGATTTTTATAATCTTAATAAGGATAAAAAGGAATATCACTACTCACTCCTGTTATATCAATTCTTTAATTAATGTGTAAGGCAAAAGTGTTATAGCTTTGTGGATAGTTATAGTGGGCATAATCAAATCTATATTGTAAAAAATGTATAAATTAAATATAACCTTAAATAATACATGAGGTACCTTTTCCTATTGCATGATGTCATTTGAGTTATGCAATGCACTTACAACTTTCTAGCAACTGATGAATAAGGTATTTGAACCTTCTATTGTGAACTTCATCAAAGTTTTCTAGATGATTCTTGTATATATGGCAAAAAGGTGGATCCCATGGCTTCTCTTGATAAGGAATTTTAATATTTGGATGATGCCAAGGATTCACTCAATCCTTAAAAAGTTATATTTAGATGCACCAAAGGTGTATTTTTGGGACATGTGGTCTCTAAATAAAGGATTTCAATGGATCTTGAGAATATTGTAAAGATTAGGGATTTGTAATTTCCCAATAATCAAAGTAAATTATGAATTTTAGGGCATGAGGAAGATTACATGAACTTCATCAAGAAATTTTCAAATATCACACAACCATTAACAAAATTCCTCAAGAAGGACATGTCGTATGAGCTAGAAAATAAAGTGAAGGTTACATTTGAGGAATTAAATATCATAATCATTACTTTAGTTGTATAGAATCTAGATTAGATTCGGTCATTCATTATCTATATATATGCATCTAATATAGTACTTCAAGGCACATTGGTTTAGTGTGATGAAAATGGGTATGATCATCCTATCTATTTATTTAGTATGCAAATGAGTAGTGTTGAAGTAATTATCTGGTTACAAAAAAGAAGGCATTCACCATTATCTTTGCTATCAAGAAGTTTAGAAACTATCTAGTGGAGTAAAAGTTCACCATTATTATGGACCATTTTACCCTTAATTATATTATCAATAATCCAAATCCATTAGGAAGGATTGCTAGATGTGTCTTACCTTTTACAAGAATATGACTTTACCATTGTGGATTGACTAGGGTATAAGCATATTAATACATTTTTCTTTTAATGATAATATGAGGGTGTTGGATCTCAATGTAAATATGATGAGTTTTGTATTTTAGCATTAATAGTAGTATGTCATCTTAGAGAGTGCGTAGACATTTAGAATTATCTAACTAAATTCAATTTTATATATGGTGTAATTCCAATCGAGTAGGACCAAATGGAAAGTATTGACAAGTAGTTGGATAAGTTTAGGGGAAGTTGATTACAAATTTTCATGGTGGTATTTGTATGTAAAAATTCTCTAGGAAGCTTTTAATTAGAATTATTTTTAAATATTGGATATCATTGGATATCAATGTTCAAATATTGTATATCTTATTGTAATACAAGATGTGTATTATTTTTTATAAATCATATGATATTAACTATGCCCTTATATCATATCTTTCACCTTGGTCCCTTTGAAAAGTAGGAAATTGATATTTTTAGATCCCTATCTATGACATCTTGAATAGATAAATTTATATTCATTGCAAAACATGATCTCACTAAATGGGATGATGTTTGGCTAGTAAAGTGAGAGATAGAGGAAGAAGTATAATGATTTATCTATGAATAAATTGTTAGTATGTTTAGTTATCTAATATATATTGTCTAAATCTCTAAGTAGAGTGATAAAATACTTAATGGCTCATTTTGCAATCACGTATAGGAAGGCAATTGCATAAAATTCAAGTACCAATGGATAAGTAAAATGAACCAGTAATGTATTAGGTCAAATCCTTGTAAAGGATGTAACTTTATAAGTTGACACATAGGAAAACTAATGTATTTATCATTGTGGGCCTATATTGCCACAATCAAATTAGCCATGAGGTATTCTTAATCCTCTTTGACATATGATATCTATAATATTCTTCTAATTAAATAGGATGTTCCAATAATATAGATAAATACGAGGAATAGGAAAAAAGAGTTTGTGAAGGATCAAATGGTACAACTACACTAGGTGGGAAAGTGCAACAAGCAATGCAATACCATATCACCAAAAATAAAATGAAGAAAAAATAATATTGAGACAAAAGCTCAAGTGGACCCCTTCAATTTCAATGAATTGGTTATGGTGTATTATAGACATCATAAAAATTCTAATAATTTATAGTTATATCATATAGTCAAAATATCATGTGCTTTTAGATATTATATACTTGGAATCTTCCCATGGCATTTCAGACTATATTTTCTATTGATTTTATAAAATATAATTTAAAACATATCTAAATATAATTTGACCTTGTGGCAAAGACAATTTACTATGATACAGATACTTATATTTTAACTATTAAGTTTTACTATTTATTGTTACTTTTTCAACCTATCTGAATCACCACATTATTATTGACTTCCTTTCATTTACGTATTTTTTCTATACTACAATTATGTTGTAATGGTCATCATAGTCTTTCTTATAGCCATTAAACTACAGTCATCCCAAGCAAGTTTTCAATCCATAATCTTCTTTAATAAGCTATTTGATAGTATACTATGCATACTCCTTATTCTAGTATACATAAAATTAACATGACAAATATCTCCCCTCCTAATTTTTACTCCATCCTTAAATTAGGACTATCTTATTTTGCATGATGGAATAACTTTATTATATCATGATTAACTCATTCCCGATAGGTGTTCCATACAACTCTTCTATCTTGTATGAGTCACTGTAATTTACTTCTACTATATGATAAGGTGCCATCTAATTCAACAATAAATTTTTATATTTCATGTCAAAAAATTCTAAAATAATATTCTCTATAAGCATGTAATACTTTTAATATATCATGTAATCATATATTATCATAGGAAGAGTCCAAGAAAAGATATTAAAAATATCTTGATACTATAGGAAGATTACAAAAGGAGATGCCTAGATAATGTTTCCATGTGTCCATCTAGATTTCTCCACCCATATAATATCTAGCTTAATAACTAGCTTCCATTAGTACATAAATATAAAGAGATCACCCATGGGAGGCAAGTTGAGTATTAAGAGCTCAAGCGCATAAATGAGAAATAATAGAGCTAGTTGGTTTATCTATCCAAGGTTGTGCATGTTTCTAAGTGACAGCATGATATATGGTTGTTGGAAGAGTCTATAGGGGGTGGAAGCCTAATAGGGGGACCAATCCACTCAACAAATATGGTTTGGTGAGCACTTATGTACTTTGTTTATTCTATGAGTAATAAGGTATTTATACTTAAAGTGTAAATAATGTGGTGTCATCTTTATCATTGTTAATTTATGTTCATATAATACAATATTTTTTATTCTCATTATGTTATTGATCAAAGACTCATAATCTTGACTAATATAAAAATCAAAAATTTAATTTAAGAAATATCATGAAAGATTGTGTGTCTAAGTGATAGTGTGGTATATGGTTATTGGATGATTCCAAAATAGGTGTAAGTCTAATAGGTTAACAAAATCCACTCACCTAAGAAGGGTGGTGAGCACTTATGTACCTTTTTTTATTTTGAGTAATAAACTATTTGTCCTTACAGTATAAATCTCATGGTGTCATATTTACCATTGTTAATCCTTGTTCATCTAATATAAGAATTTTGATTCTCTTTGTATTATTGATATAAAACTCATAATTTTGACTAATCTAAAACTTGGACTTTTGAGATAAGGAAGAACATGAAATATTGAAATTAAGAAATAACAAATAAGAACATATAAGTACATATGCAAAATAGCATGATAATTTTATCACTCAAAAAATAGAGTACAATGCAAGCAATATCTCAGAAAAGATGTGATGCTATAACATTTCATCTATTACTCATGTCTTTACAATAAAAGTTGCATTTATCATTATAAAATAATTTTGGTATGTTGGAAATCCACTGTATTTGATATGGAAGTTCACCTACATGTAAATGTGGTGGTTCTCCTTCCATGAGTTAAAAGGTCATCTATATGAAAATATGGTGATTCACCTTCCATGAGTTACGAAGTGAATTTAAATAAAAACTACATAATTATGAGTTCTCGTTTTATGTTTTATCTTCTACTAAGGTGTCAACATGGCTAAGGATGCATTTTGGCTATGAAAATATATAAATATAAAATTATTATTTTAAGTAAATATTTTGTTTTGCATTTTTAGGGCCTATAGAGCAATTTTTCCACAAATGTATTGGAAACGTGTATATGATAGAGTTTCTTCGTCAAATATTCGTTCTCTCTCTAATATTTCCAAAGCTTCTTGAATGAATCAAAACAAAGTCTCAAACACAAATTTATTCCCTTAAAAATATGGTTAGGACCAAAAATATATATTTGTGAGCATTTTAGAGCATAAGACCATGCCCCAAAAAGTTCACATGCCAAGATCAATTATTTCTATTGTGTACCATTTCATCCGATATTTATCTTGGTTATATATTTACATATGTATTGTTTTAAATTATTATACACCAATATACCATCACCATACAATTGTATGCATTGAGAGAAAGATCATAGCAAGGGGAGCTATTAGAAATACACTTTACTCATACCGAAGGATTGACTTGTTGGCACTCGATTATAGTATTTTCATATTGTTTGGTCCTATTGATATGTGGATGCTTATGTATGAGATTACTCTTTCTTCCTATGAAATTTTATTTGTGGGCATTCCTTTTTTTTCTAAATACTTTTTCCATTCATAATATTGCTTCAATAAATGTGTTCCCATATTTCATCACCTATTTAGTTTATTCAAATCCTATGTATAATTGGGATAATATTATATTCAAAGAATCAAAGAAATTCCTTTAGGATTAATAGCATCAAAATCATCCCTATCTCATGATCTTCTAATCAAGGTGGATGTGAAAATATGTCCTACTACTTATAGTCAAGCTAGCAAATATACTGAGTGGAAGGAATCTATGGTAGTTGAGTATAACTCAATTATGAAGAATTATATTTGGGATATTGTTCCATTTCCTAATTTTAAGAAATTTATTGGGACTTTATGGGTCTATCAAACCAACCATAATGGATATAGTAGATTGGAAGGTACAAACATTGCCTAGTTTCAAAAGAATTCTTTCAAAAGTAAGTAATTGATTATTATGAAATGTTAATTATTGTTTCCCATATGGAATCCATTTAGATTATCCTCTCTATTGTAGCTTAATATTCATGTGATATTAATCAAATGAGTGTTAAGATCATTTTCTTCATGGGGATATTTAGGAAAAGATCTAATATGTAATAATTATCATATTCTACTCATGATGGACCCATGTCCTTGGCTTGAAAATTTAATAAGTCATTATAAAGGGGCTAATTAGACACCATGATCTTGATACATGAGAAGATACACATATTCTTTATTTTTTGTGGCTTCCATTATTATTAGTGTAAGTATGATAAATACATTAAGCATAATGAGGATCTAATTTTATTATTATGATTTATGTTGATGATTTAATTATCACTAGAATCTCAACTTCCATGATTTAGAAAATAAAATTATGGCTTCATGATTTTTTTAATATGACAAGTTTGAATATACTTCATTATATTTTTGGAATTTAAAATATTTAGTCCTATCTAACAATTTTTCTTTCTCATCCTTATTGTATACAATAATTAAAATATGAAATATTATAATTTGACTCAAATTTTCTTTATTTCAATGCTAAAATGTGTGGTTTTGTTCTTGTCCTTTGCTTAATGCTTTTATTTATAGGTATGTAGAACGTAGTATTTTTTCTCTCATCACACTAGACTATACATGGATTTTGATGAGTTTTATTCTAGGTTTACGTATGCACCTCATAAAAGTCATTCAAAGGATACCAACTAGATTTTTTTATTATATAAAATGTATTCTTCACATGGTATTCCATTACATCACAAGGGTTCCTTGCTTATTGAAGGGTTAAAGGTGATTTAGGATGGTGATTTTAATGAGCAAAATTCTACTTAGATCTATTTATTTTCTCTTATATCTATACTTATTTGTTGATATTCTAAGAAAATAACACTATATAGATATTCTTCATATATGAAGGTATAAAAAAATTTATTGGGTACTTATTGCATAGCTATATCTTTCTCAAAATTAACCCAAAAATAGTTTATGATAATGTGATTGATATCCAAATGTTTCATAATTTGGTGAAGCATGAATGGACCAAACACATAGATATCTAGATGCAAGTATAGATTCATGAACTTGATTAAAATGGTTAGCATCTAATATTATATATATTTCCTTATATATATTAACATATGGATAGCTTTGTCAAGACCAAATTGAAGGTCATATTCATTAGATTGTAGGATCATCTTAGCTTGGGAGAGTTTTCAATAACGAGGTATGTTTGATAATATTTTCCTTTTGTGGAACCTAGTCTAATTTAGAGGGATGTTTAAATATGTAATTCATTTTTTCCATAATTAATATTATATTATATTTTTCTTTTAACATGAACTATTGGTATTTGTATTCTATTGTAATCTATTTATTTTAAATGGACCAATAATATGATAGTTTTATAGTCATTGGGAGTCATGATCATTTATCGTGGAGTATATTCATACCTCCACTTACCCATAATTTTGTACATTGGTTGGAATTAATTATATCATCAATGAAAATTTTGGTGTCTTAAGGCATTGTATCATATTTTTTATATTTTATTTTTAATATTTATTTTTAAGTTATTTAATTTTACAATTATGGATGATCTTTTGGTTTTTTTTGGTTATCTTGATATTATTATGAAATTATTCCTTATCTCTTCTTCCTTCTTATCCTCTTTCTTAAAGTATGTCTTTATTTAATTCTTTTTTTTGTTGCAATACTTTCAAGAGTGGCCATCATACTTTCAAAATAATACTTTATACCAACTATATATGAACAAACTTGATATTGGAAAGTTCTCATGTAAGTTATATTTTTTGTGATTTCTTAATGTATTGCAATAGTACTTAAATAAATATCTCATTCGCATGGTTATCTAAATGTTTTTAATGATTATCATGGATCTCATCTAGCTACTAGCAATATTACCACAAACTAATAATTGGTACCAAGTATGCTAGCCACTAGTGGGTGTTATTGCCAACCACTATAATGTTAGAGAGAGTCATCATCCACACACAAAGGATATCATTTGATTATTAATGAGGCTCCGATAATCCACCAAGGATATTAGCTATTTGTTAGTAGGGATCCATCCAACTATAAAAGGATCTAGTTAATTTTTAAAAAGCATTTTTTATTTGGTTTACTTTTGAGAATGATGACTTGTTTATCACTAATATGGCTTATACAAATAGATAAGTTTTAAAGTTGCATGATGTAATCAATGGTAGAGGTGGTTCTAAGTCTAAGGTGATAGGGTGGAATATGGTTTGGCTAGTTGGGGGAATCTTTATGAAGAGTACCAAAGGTGGATTCCCCTAGATAATGTTCATCCAAAAAAAAATAGCTAGTAGAAATGGAAGAGGCATAAATAGGTTATTTATGATTTTGTCAAAGGTTAAACCAATAGCCTGTACTTTTTCATAATATGAAGGAGTAAATACCAAGAGTAAGCCCTTCCATTGATAGATACAGGATCACATTGCAATGTGTTAGGACTTATTTGTCATTTTATCTAATCTATGGCCTTCACAATTAAAAAATCCTAGTGGTAAATTTGCTAGAAAAAAGTTTTATTATTGGTGGTTATTTGCAACATGGTAAATGTGGTAGTTTGCTTAATATGTCCCTCAAAATACAACAATTTCATGGATTATCCCATAGACATGTGGTTATTGCATCAACCACCTAGAAGATAGTTCAAGCACAATGATCAGTGGTTCAAAGGCATAAAGTTTTCAATGATTATTTGGTCAAAATAAGTTCCTAAAAATAGCTAACTCAAGGATAGTTTTAATGGAAAGTAGGTGGTGTGGTCCAATGGTGTTTTGATTGGGGAAAAAATCAATGAGATATAGATGAGATTTGAAACACTTTTGACCTTTGGGTAAGGCCTTAGAGTCATCTTAGATATATTTTTGGAATTAGGATGGTAGTCTAGAATAAGTTGAAAATGGTTGAAAATTAATGGAAATTTTGTAGTCCTATAAGAAGAGTTTTTATGCAATAGGACTGATGATGCTAGTAACATGTAAAAGGGACTAGGCCCTTTCAAAAACTAGTGTTTACCCTAATAAAAAAATGGTTCTAAGTCATATTAAAATAATCATATTTTTAAATATATGAAAACACTTCAAAGGATATCAAATTTGTAGTTTAAAATTGTGAATTAATTTTGGTATCAAAACATCAAATTTTCAACATGTCTATATTGATTCCAAATCAATAAAATAGGGTGAAAGTAGTGTAAAAAACTATCAATAACCATTGTAATATGAATCCCTTTATCTCTTAGCATCATATCTTTATATTATTATGTATATATACTTGAATAAAAACACATTGTTCAAATATAAGAGGTTCAACATCATTGTATAGATATTCTTCAACATTCATTTTAAACATTATTCATATGAATAAAAATTTTATCTCTAGTTTCCAATTATTTATCCTATTTGAATTAAAGACATTATCCCTTTTATCTATAGACTAATATGGTTACAATGTTGTCCCACCATATAAACCTAGATTAATGGTATCAAAGTAGGCACTTGTATTGTATACTGCCCAAATAAGGTCAAGCTAGAGGAAGTATGGTATCTACACTTGTGACCTAAATAATTACCATTCTTTTTATTTTAAATGATATTAGATGTTAAAATACATAGAAACTTCATATCCCTTAAGTTGATGTTGAACAATATATAGGATAAATAGAGGATGGAGATTCTCGACTAGTTTGCACAAGTACTTCATCAAATATTTATCATGATTTATTATCCTCCAATGAATATTTTCTTTAAAATATTAACATCATTCAAAGTACAATATAATTTGGCATTCTTGCTTTTGAAATAAATATGGATTTATGGTAAGTGAATTCCAATTACACCAATAGCAATAACTTTTAATAATATCAAAAGAAAACAAGATTATATTTTCACTTTTGATGTATTTTTCCTATCAAGAATAAGTTTGAAATATTTCCTCTTAAGTAAGAATGGATAATGCAAAATCAAACAATAAAATTTCAAAACCTAGCTTTAATTAGCACCATCAAAGATTAGCACTATTCCATGGGATACTATGATGAGTAATATCTCAAATAAAAATAATTCTTCTAGGGATGGGACCAGTTAGTAAAGGACTACACTAATGTCTTTTGTATATTATTAGATAATCATCTCTATTAAAATGGATTTCCTAAGCACCACTAAGTTAGGTGAAGCAAATAAATATACAACTAATATTACATAATCATTTAGTATTAAAGGAGAGAGTGGCTTCAATAGTCATAATTCATATCCCAAGAAGGAAATAATGGTCATAATATTAACATTGATCCATAGATTAAAATGTATTAATGATAAAACTAGATATAAAATCCAATGCATAAGAATATAGTTATAGACAATTCCATTAAAAAACAAATAAATCATGTCAATAACGCAATATTTAGTTCTACAATAAATATATATATCACATATATTTTAGTCATTATTGAATAATATACAATCTTCTACATTAATAATAGAGATAACACCAAATCTTAGCATCATCATTAGATAAGGGATAGCAATGTATTGACATATATATGAAAACCATAATTGCCATAATATGCAAGCTACTAGAATTTCCTAATGAAAAGGAGTGATTTTCCACTCGCATATATGAGTCCAATAGAAATATTTGTATTTTGTTATGGATAATGAAATCAAGAAAAACATGATGTTTGTACATTATATACAAAGGGAATATAATGACTACACCTCATTCATAGCCATACTATGTTGGGTGGTTTCACTAAGGTAAATCCATATATGATATAGAGAAATATTATATATCATTTTTTATCAAGCCTTCTCAAGATGAGGTTATTTCTAATGTGGTTCCATTTTTATCAAGCCTTCTTGGTCAATATCACATGTCAAAGCAATATGGAGTATATAATTCTAGGTATTAAAATAGTAAGTGAACACTCTAAAAGAATAATTTTATATTAAAGGAGGTTATTGCTACCAAATTTTCCTTGATGAATGCCAAAGAGTGATCAACCAAACTAGTATGTTTATACTTTTGATGATCAAGATCTAGTAAGAGATAAAAATTACAATGGATATTAAGATTATTGTATATATTTATATAAGTCAACAATGTCATTTGACTTATATAATTTCAAGATACAAGAATGAATTAATATCACCCATAGGGGTACCACTTCATTTTTAGGTCAAGCTCCTAATTGACTTGGTCGCAAGAGTGATTATCCAATGTATTGTTCTACTATATGGTGCAGAACTGATTCAACAAATCACAAACAATCTTCTAAAAATAGAGAAATTGCAATAGGAGCCAGAGCTTTCATATTACTTTTCATAAAAAAATGGAGATACAGACCAGACCCCCCTTTACAATTTTGAAATTCCCCTATAATACCCTATTTCCCCTTTTCCTGCCTAGGACAATTCATTTGAAATTTGAATTTTAGAGGTAAAACTTTATGGGGTCATAACTCCTCGCTCATTGCTAAGATTGACTATTAGTGCATATTTTTGGAAAGCTCTTAAAAATATCTACAATGGTGTAGTGCCCTAAGGGGACTACAACTAATTTTCATCCCTCTACAAGGCCTCTAAGGCCTTCAAATCTCACCTTTAAGTTTTAGTGGCAGGATTTTCACCATATTGGCAGGATTTTCACCATAAAACTTACATATCTCTCAAATCGCTACATGCCCCTAAACAACTAAACAAACTTAGAACTTAATAAAAATTAATACAAAATTTGTATGATTCAAGATCACTCTTACACCACTGGATGCTCTTGCATCACCATATATATCTTGAAGGATGTGATTAGACATCAAATGTAAGAGCTAATACAAAAGGATCACATATGACTAAGTAGTTCATCCTGTGGAAGTCTAATTTTTAGCATAAAATAAATATGGAACATGATAATGTTAGTCTTACAATGGCACTGAGAGGGGGGGTGAATCAGTGCAGCTAATTAAAAACTTAAATCTTCATCTCTTAATTCAGAACTAATGAATGCTTAAAACCAAATGCAGTAAGTGTGACAAGATAGCAACACATAACACAAGATTTAACTAGGTTCACCAGTTTTGGCTACTCCTCAAAAATAGACTGCTTGGACTCCCATCCAAATCCAGCATTTGCAAAGCACCAACTTCACAATTAGTTTACCAGCACCCACTGAAAGGAGCACCAACCCCTGATTTATCTACACCAACAGAAAGGAGCACCTACCCTTGATTCCAAGCACCAACTTGGACTTCTATTTTAAATCTTGATTGACATAAAAATGCCTTATGTTTTACAAGACCCTCACTGGTCTAACTTAACTCAAATCAATCTCATGGAAGCATAAGGAGAATTTTTAGAGACTCAATATATTCTATTTCTAACTTTCAATCTCAACTCCCTATCCACAAAGCATACACTCTTTTATAGCTATACTTACTGCACACTTACAGCCCTTTCTTATGGCTTACCCTTGCAGCTCTCATAGCTCTTTACTTCTTACAGCATTCTTCCTACTTTGTAATAGCCCACAGCACTGTCCCTCTATACCGCAGCACTCTTTCCTACTGAGCAACTTTCAGCTGCTTTCTCTCTGCTGCATTCTAGATGCTTATCTATTTTAGCTATGCTTTCTATACATCCTTTTTCACAGCACTTTTCCTCTGCTCGGCAACACACTGCTTTCACTTCCCTCACTAAGCTGAAGCTAGCTACTTCATGCAAATTTGCTTTTATAACTGTGTTCTGTTTCTATTCTTAACTTCCATATTCATGCATGCAGCCTGTTAATAGTAACGGCTCCTTTATTCTCATATTCAATCTTATTAATAGAACGGTTCTTGATTTGGTCTTCGAGACGTTTCTCTATCCAACTCGTGGTCTTCATCTGATGACTTTCAGTAACCACTGCTACATGATATTTCTTTGTAACGGCTCTTGTAACTATAGTAATGACTTCTGTTTACTGTCACTGTAACTACCCCTGTAACTGCCATAATTACTTCAGTTCACTATTCTTATTTAACTGCATGATTTCTCTTTGTAACTCCACTATGCATCGTTGTCTTGACTTCAATTAACTCTTCTAATTTTGGCTGCATGTATTTCCTCTGCAAATGCATCTGTAACTGTTGTTTTCCTTCAGTTAACTGTCTGTAATCGTGCTGTTGTGACCTGTCACGAAATCGCAACACTTCTATCTCTTTGTACTCTTCTCACCTTTTACCCGTGAAAACATGACATGTCGCGATATCATGACATTTTCTGCCTCCTTGTTCACTTCTTGGCTTGCACCAGCGAAAACCAGACATGTCACAAAATCGTGACACTTTTCGCTTCCGTACACTCTACTTGGCTTGCACCAGTGAAAACCAGACATGTCACGAAATCGTGACACTTTTCGCTTCCTTGCACTTCTCTGCTTTGGCCTCCGAAAATACAACATGTCGCGAAATCGTGACACCTTTTTCTCTCTCATCTTTCTCTTCGCTTTGGACCGCGAAAATGAAGCATGTCACGAAATCACGACACCTTTTTCTATCGAAATCTCTCTCCTGCATTATTTCATGAAATCGTGACACTTTTCCTCAGCGCTTTTCTTCTCATCGGATCGCGAAAACACGACATGTCACGAAATCGTGACACTTTTTCTCCTTAGCGCTTCCTCTTACAAATTTTCGTGAAATCGTGACACTTTTCCTTGCAAGATCTTTCTCTCAAACATGTTGCGAAATCGTGACACATTTTTGTCTGTACTGCCTCTCTTATAGATTGTCGCGAAATCACAACACTTTTCTTTGCAAGCTCCTTCTCCCTGAACATGTCACGAAATCATGACAGTTTTCTTTGCTTGCACCATTTCTCCAAACATGTCATGAAATCGTGACAGTTTTCTTTGCTTGTGCCATTTCTCCAAACATGTTACGAAATCGTGATAGTTTTTCCTGCATGCGCTTCTTCTTCAAACATGTCACGAAATCGCGACAGTTTTCTTACTTGCCTTCTTTTCTTTCAACATGTCACAAAATCACGACAGTTTTTCTACTTGGCTTCTTTGCTTTCAACTTGTCATGAAATCGTGACAGTTTTGCTAGCATTTTCTCTCTCCTCTGATATGTCATGAAATCGTGACAGCTTTTCTAGCTTTTTCTCTCCTTCGATATGTTGCGAAATTGCGACAGAAAACATGTCGCGATATCGCGACAATTTTCTTACTTGTCTTTTTCTTTGATCCTTTGAATTTGGGCCACTTCTGTCTTCTTGAAAATTCACTATACATGCTTTGACTGACCTCTAAACTTCTATCCACTGCATCAACTGATCTATCTGTCTATGTTGACAACAATGACAATACTGTTTATGCACCTTGCTCAACAATCTCCCCCTTTGGAATTGTTGGCAACACATGTGCAATTTCCTGTAATTCTTCTCCCCCTTTGACAATAATACCAAAGAGCTGCTACAGACTCCCCCTAAGTCCATGCACCTCATCCTTAGGCACAAATTATTACAGTTAGCAAAACCAATTGTTAGTAAAAATTGTAAACATCAGCAAAAATATAATCAAATATATAAATGCTCCCCCTGAGAATGTGGTCCTGATGGCTAGTCAGTTCTTAGACTATTCTTGGGAATATGTGACCACTTCATTTCACTGTTTGACAACATCATGATAAGCATAATAGGCATTACTCAGATATATCTTCAACTGTGTTGCTGCTGGATCTCTATCCATTGAGACTTTGTTCTCTGTACTCTGTCAATAGGCTCACACAAGACCTGCTTAACAAGCTCACATAGAACTTGTCCAAATCATCTCACAAGTCCTCACTAGAACCTGTCCAATTCAGCTCACAAGTCTTCACTAGAACTTTTCCAAATCAGATCACAAGTTCATCAAGAAAAACTTGCTTAGCATGAACCCACAAAGAGAATTGTTAGAGACCCAATGTGATTCATCAACCTCATAGAAGCATAAAGAGAATTGTTAGAGACTCAATATGTTCTATACTTAACTCCCAATCTCAATCTCAACTCAATCTCAATCTCAAAAGAATAATATAGATGTAGTATGCTTTTCTCAAGAACATGAAACACAACCCAACAATTGCCAACCATGCAATAACTCATATAACAATTATACTCATGTTCTTTCCACAACCAATATCTTTTCTCAACCAATTAGGGCTTTAACAACAATGCTTATAGATAAGGTTTAACCAACATCATTCAACTCAAGATTAACCTTGAAGCATTCAACCAATCACTACATGAAAAGGAAACTAGTAGACATCCTTTTCCTTCCAAAGGTATTTGAACAAAACAACCACCAACATAAATCACTAATGCAAAGAATAACTTGCTCAAATCAATCTCAATGGAGTAAGCCCAAATCATGTATCTGGAAATCTGTCCCAGTATCTAGAAATCTATCCCAACATTGTCCTCAAATATTTCCCAAAGGCCTTCTTCAAAGGCTCAATCAATCAACTCAACCAATCATCACCAGGCTAGAAACCATCTGGCTACTCATTATAAACCTCTCCTTCAATATTCCCATTCAAAACACCGATTTCACATCTGTCAACAACATTGACAAGTGACTCACACTTGTACCAACTTTTGTCCAACACTTGTACCAACTCTACAATTTTACTGCCAACTCTGTGCAAGCATCAAACATAGTACCACAAAACCAACCAGTCATCTGACTTGTTATAATCCTTAACTTTTGACAGTGGCAGTAAGAATCAATTGTTAGTCTTACAATGATCTTATATAGCCAGCTTTTTGTTCTGCAATGCCAGAAGCATCTGCATACATCTCCACCATGCATCTTGGATATTCTCAACAAGCTTGAACCTAATAACAGTAGTTTGTCTCTCTCTGCAGTGAGAATCTAGCAGGCTACCTCAATCCACTTTCAAATCTGTCCAAGCATCAAATACTGTACTACAGCACAACCAAATTCCTTTTTATATTTACAACCTGATCTGAATTTTCTACATTTCCTGCAGATCACACCTTAATTTCAATTATGCAAATCAGGAGAAGACATTTTGTCAAACACTTTATGGCCAACCATAGTGCACCTTGCTCAGCCTCATACTTCTTAACCTCGGATTGGCATTTGAACAACAGTTGAAATGAAACTTTCTGTGAATTAAATATATTCACCAAGGCATCATGAAAGATCTAACAATCTTCACATCAAAGTGTAGGACAAATACACGCTGCTTTTATCGAAACACATATATGCAGCTAGGGCAAACATTCTTTCCACTCAACCAAATTATCTGAACTGTTATGATCCGTAATTTTGAACAGTGGCAGAAGAATCATCAACAGTACAACAATGACATATCTCAAAACTACCAATGGTGACAGATCTTCAATTTAATCATCACCCTTAACGGCACTTCCACACACAACTACATGAACTGACTCACACTTGAAAACTATTTAACACTAACTCGACTACTTTCCTTTCATTCTCGAGATAACCAAACACATACATAGGAGAATTAAAATAAGACTTTAATATTGCTCCCCACGAGGATGTACCACCTGGAGTGGCTTAGTGCAATAGAGGAGTAATCTCCTTACTGTCCAAGGAGACACGATTTCCTCTCTTCTTTCTTTCTCCAAGATTTCTTGAACTTGGGCTTGAGTTTTTCAACTACATCCCTGGTTTGAACCTTTTCGTGAACTTGAACATTTCTCTTGGGTGGTTGTCTCTTGTACATCCTTGATGGATGATTACTTTCCTTTCTTTGATGCACATGATTTCTTCCCTGTCTGTGTTGCACTCTTTGAGTCTGATTAAATCTACGATTTGCCTTAGATTAGATACAGAAGTGTTTGGACAAAATCTTGCTATGTGCTCGTGACCGTTACATTTAAAACATTGCACATGTTTTATTCCCTGTCTGTATTGCATTCTGTGTGTATGATGAAATCTATGGTCTTGCCTCAGATTGGATACAGAAGTGCTTGGACAAAACCTTGTAATGTGCCCATGGCCATTACATTTAAAACATTGCACAAGGTGTTCACTCAAAAAAGCAGATGTGTTTTTAACAGCATAACTTTTTAATCTATTGTTCAGTCCACAATAAATTGCCTTGTGACAATAGCAGTTGCATTTAGAACAATAGCCATTAAAAGCATTATTATAAAAAGAGTGAGAGTGAGAGAACCTCTTTTGTTGTGGTTGTTTTGTTGTAGATCTTCTTTGATGTTTTCTTCATTTTGAAGATTCAGCTTCAACCTTGAACTTCTTCTTCTCTGCATATTTGGAAGATGAGGGTTGTTCAGCTTCAGACTTTTCTCACTTTGATCCTTTAGCAGTGGACTTCTTTTTTTCTGCACTTTTGGAAGATGAAGGTTGTTCAGCTTCATATCCTAGACCAAGCTTAGTCATGGAGCTTCTTTTTTGCTTTATCATTTTATCTAGAAACTCTGTGCTCTTCTCATATTTGAGATTTACATTGGCCTCTTCTAGTTGTTTCTTCAATGAAACAATATCTTCTTCTTTTTGGCAACAAACAGTCTCTTTCTCATTGATTTGAGACCTGAGAATATCTTCAATCCTTTTGTACTGTTCTACTTGCGACTTTAGATCAAAAATAAATTTGTTAGATTCCTTTTCACTTGTGCTGCATACATCATCCTCATCATCCAGGTGTGTCTTCAAGGCTTCTTCTGATTTCTTGGCCTTTTGAACTTGTAGGAAGAGATCTTCAATATCATCCCCATATTCTTCTAACTTCTTGGACATTATTTTGTTATTTTTCTTTTCTATACTCAAATCTTCAAGAGCAGCTACCAACTCACCTTCTAGATCTACTTCAAACTCTAGGTTTTCATTGCATACTTCAGAATCCACTTCTTCTACCTTCTCTAGTTCAGTTTTCTCTTCCACAAGAACTAAAACTGGCTGAGATGCCTTTTTGGAGGAGGATCTATTCTTCTTACCCATTGTGAACTAATCCAAGATCAACCCTGACTAATTTAGCCTAAATTGGGAACTTGGCTCTAATACCAATTGTTAGTATTACAATGGCACTGAGAGGGGGGTGAATCAGTGCAACTAATTAAAAACTTAAATCTTCATCTCTTAATTCAAAACTAATGAATGCTTAAAACCAGATGCAATAAGTGTGACAAGATAGCAACACATAACACAATATTTAACGAGGTTCACCAGTTTTGGCTACTCCTCAAAAATAGACTGCTTGGACTTCCATCCAAATCCGGCCTTTGCAAAGCACCAACTTCACAATCAGTTTACCGGCACCCACTTGGAAGGAGCACCAACCCACCGATTTATCTGCACCAACGAGAAAGGAGCACCTACCCCCGATTCCAAGCACCAACTTGGACTTCTATTTTAAATCTTGATTGACATAAAAATGCCTTCTGTTTTACAAGACCCTCACTGGTCTAACTTAACTCAAATCAATCTCATGGAAGCATAAGGAGAATTGTTAAAGACTCAATATATTCTATTTCTAACTTTCACTCTCAACTCCTTGTCCACAAAGCATACACTCTTTTACAACTATACTTACTGCACACTTACAGCCCTTTCTTATGGCTTACCCTTACAGCTCTCATAGCTCTGTACTTCTTACAGCATTCTTCCTGCTTTGTAATAGCCCACAGCACTGTCCCTCTATACCGCAACACTCTTTCCTACTGAGCAACTTTCAGCTGCTTTCTCTCTGCTGCACTCTATATGCTTCTCTATTTTAGCCGTGCTTTCTATACATCCTTTTTCATAGCACTTTTCCTTTGCTCGGCAACACACTGCTTTCACTTCCCACACTAAGCTGAACCTAGCTACTTCACGCAAATCTGCTTTTATAACTGTGTTCTATTTCTATTCTTAACTTCCATATTCGCACATGCAGCCTGTTAATAGTAACGGCTCCTTTATTCTCACATGCAATCTTATTAATAGAATGGTTCTTGATTTGGGCTTCGAGACGTTTCTCTGTCCAACTCATGGTCTTCGTCTGATGACTTTCAGTAACCACTGCTGCATGATATTTCTTTATAATGGCTCCTGTAACTACAGTAATGACTTCTATTTACTGTCACTGTAACTGCCCCTGTAACTACCGTAATTACTTCAGTTCACTATTCTTATTTAACTGCATGATTTCTCTTTGTAACTCCACCTGTAACTGTTGTACTGACTTTAGTTAACTCTTCTAATTTTGGCTACATGTATTTCCTCTATAAATGCATTTGTAACTATCGTTTTCCTTCAGTTAACTGTCTGTAATCGTGCTATTATGACCTGTCATGAAATCATGACACTTTTGTCTCTTTGTACTCTTCTCGCCTTTTACCCATGAAAACATGACATGTCACGATATCACGACATTTTCTGCCTCCTTATTCACTTCTTGGCTTGCACCAGCGAAAACCAGACATGTCATGAAATCGTGACACTTTTCACTTCCGTACACTCTACTTGGCTTGCACCAGCGAAAACTAGACATGTCACAAAATCATGACACTTTTTGCTTCCTTGCACTTCTCTGCTTTGGCCTCCGAAAATACATGTCACGAAATCGCGACACCTTTTTCTCTCTCCTCTTTCTCTTCGCTTTGGACCACGAAAATGAAGCATGTCGCGAAATCGCGACACCTTTTTCTATTGAACTCTCTCTCCTGCATTATGTCGTGAAATCATGACACTTTTCCTCCTTAGCGCTTTTCTTCTCATCGGATCGCGAAAACCTGACATGTCGCAAAATCGTGACACTTTTTCTCCTTAGCGCTTCCTCTTGCAAATTATCGTGAAATCATGACACTTTTCCTTGCAAGCTCTTTCTCTCAAACATGTCACGAAATCATGACACATTTTCATCCGTACTGCATCTCTTGCAGATTGTCACGAAATCGTGACACTTTTCTTTGTGAGCTCCTTCTCCCCGAACATGTTGCGAAATTGTGACAGTTTTCTTTGCTTGCGCCATTTCTCCAAACATGTCGTGAAATTGCGACAGTTTTCTTTGCTTGCACCATTTCTCCAAACATGTCGCGAAATCACGACAGTTTTTCCTGCATGCGCTTCTTCTTCAAACATGTCACGAAATCGTGACAGTTTTCTTACTTGCCTTCTTTGCTTTCAACATGTCGCGAAATTGCGACAATTTTTCTACTTGGCTTCTTTGCTTCCAACTTGTCGCGAAATCGTGATAGTTTTGCCAGCATTTTCTCTCTCCTCGATATGTCGCGAAATCGTGACAGCTTTTCCAGCTTTTTCTCTCCTTCAATATGTCGCAAAATCGTGACAGAAAACATGTCGCGATATCGCGACAGTTTTCTTACTTGTCTTTTTCTTTGATCCTTTGAATCCGGGCCACTACTGTCTTCTTGGAAATTCACTTGTACATGCTTTGGTGACCTCACGAACTTCGTCCACTGCATCAACTGATCTATATGTCTGTGTTGACAACAATGACAATACTATTTCTGCACCTTGCTCAACAGATAACTCTATATTAAATATGTAGAAACCAAAATATAGCCACTTGTCATCCATTTGTATCCTCCAATCATAGCCATCCATTATATATATTTAATATATACATAAATATTAATATTTTATATTTATATTTATATATATTTATATTTATATATATTTAAAATATATATGTATTTATATGAATAAATCCTAGCCATCCACCATGACTTAATCTCAACCATCCATCCATATCAATCCATGTCACTTGCCCAAGCTTAATCTCCACCCTTACTCATGTTTTAATCTTAGCCACCCATTTTGTGTCATCAAAACCCTAACATGTTCAATGGAAGATTATAAAATATGAATCATTTTTACGAATAAAGGGCTTAGAAGGTCCAAATTTTCAAGGTCTTGATTTTTGATATTACATATTCCCTACTATTCTATCCATTTGCAAACCCTATCCTCTTCACCATCATCTTCTTCCCTCACCACCACCATTGCACCCCCTCACTTCCACTATCGTAAAACCCTCGCGAACCAGATCTGGTTTTGCCTCACTCCCATACACCCCCAAACACAACCCATATTTTGTAGAAAACTTTTGAGCATTTTTGAAATATTGCTAAGCATTTGCAACCATTCTCAAATACCTCCATGTGTTTCTCGCAACATATTTGTATTTTGTAAGTCCTCAGATGCTTCCAGGCGTTCGTGCAACTATCAAACATAGACACTGGAACACAAATTAGTATTGATAAGGTAAGATATTTTTTGTATTTCATTTTATGTTTTTGCACTCTTTTTTTTAGTAAATATTTTAGTATTTAAGGTTTTACAGGTTTTATCATTCAAAGGGTCTCACATAGTGGAGCCTTTGCTAGCGCTTTTAACCCCTTTTATGTTGTTTATTTTTTGCAGGTGCAAGAACCACATTTTTGGAAATTGTTATAGATAGGGTGGTCCTTTAGGGATACACAAGCCCACCTGCACATTTTTTGGATCAAGTACGAACCAAAAGACACTAGTTGTTCATTGAACTAGGGTTTTGAAACCCTATTATCTGTAATATTTGTATCAAAAGCATTTGTAACCCCATATTGGGGCACATTCATTGTATAACTCAAATATCTACCTATATCAATAAATATTATTCATTTTGTACATTCCATGGTGTTATTGTACTTTTGTACCTTTGTTTTGTATTGGTGTTGTTCATTTTTTGTTTACAAAATATAAAGCATTGAACAAAAACACTCATAGATACTTAATTTTTCAAATTGATTATTTTATAAAGCATCTCAAAAAATTCAAGCACTTTACTGAAATTGACCTAAATTCAAGATACAACTAATTATTTACTAATCCAATCGATCTCTAAAATATACCCGTCAAGTAAAAATAAGAGTTGTTCTAATATCTAGTCATTCCATTTGACCTAACTTATGCACTTATAATATTATTAGGGATGGTGAATTACATCATACAATTATTCATAGATTTTGTAGTGGTTATATACATGGATAATATATTCATGTATAGCAATATGTGGTAACAATATTCAATGTATATTTGTAAGCCATTGGAAATCTATATCAATAAAGAATTATTGCCAACCTTATGTTCATTTGGCATGAAAAAGGTTTAATACCTAATATTTATCATCAATGAAAATGGTTTTTATGTAGATCTAGATAATTTCCATGTAACTCGATGTTGGCATATTTCAAATACCCTCATAAAACTTCATATTTTATTGGGCCTTTTCAAATTCTATCACAAATTTATGTTAGAATTCTTCAATGTTGCTTGGACACTAATCAAGTGATCAAGAGAGACACCAAAGCAAATTTCATATGGATGTAAGCATAGAAAAATGTACTTAAGGGATTGAATTAATATATCTAGTTAACTCAATTTATTACAATTCTATACCTATAATAATCCTTTAAGGTAGAGACTGAGGTTCAAATCTTACCAAGCAATACATGGATAATATCCAAGCTATTGTAATACCACTAAGTAGTTATGACATAATATGGGTGCAGCCCATTTCAATCACATATAACCAATTAAAAAAAATAGTTACCTTAACTTTATATACATATATTAGGCACTAATTATAAGTAAATAAATTTTTGACTATGATTCAAAGTAATACTTATATGATGCTTAGAACACCTTTATGTTGTATTAGGTGATAGAAAAATGATTTTTAAAATACATTAAGATAAAAAATAAAGCTTTAGCATAACAAATATATTTGTAGTCCTAAGAAAGTACTTATATGGATAGAATATTAATGATGACACCATTAGATATGTCAATTTATATCATGTGTAATTACTAAAATTGCCAAGAAGAAATTATAATTGTATGTACATTGTTTCTAATATGTGACAAGCCATAAGATTCAATTTCCATGGATTTCATGTCATGGATTCTTACATGTCAAGATGGAATCAATTAGGCATATTTAGTTGTTTATTGCTTCTCAAATATGGCCATTCTAAATTTCTTGTAAAACAGATATTTTAAGATAAATCTTATGGCTTTTGAAGCCTTAATATTAATGTAAAACTCATTGGATCAGATTCACAAGATCAAACATATGATAATCGCAATATAGTAAGATCAATATAATAATGTAAATAGAATAAAATGAGCCAACTAATATGTAAATCAAGGCTTATAATATATCAACTAACATTCATTAATAAGCATAAATATATAAATGTAATAGCCTAAATCATACATGTACAAAGCATGTAGCACAACTTACAATATTAGTTTCTCAAATGTATGTAATATTTATTACTCCTATTTCTTATACAAATGTATAATAAACTTCATTACAATAAGGATAACAATACTCACTATGCTCGCTATTCTTGCCTTGTTTTCTATGTATGAGATATTCAATATGCTCCTCCATGGAGTAATATATAGCCATTGTAGGATGAATTTTTGTATGCTTGGCTCTTCCTTTCCATATTCCAAGTCTCATGACTCTTGGCTTCTCTACTTGACACTTGCATACACATGACTCTATCTTGTATACACACCTAGACATGACTCTTCACATAACACTTCATAATCTAAGGACACTTGTGCACACTTACATATAAGACACTTGTGAACATATACACACATCACACTTGCACTCTTGTACACATGGCACTTGTACATTTCCTGTACATTATTACATTACATAAAAATATTTACTCACACTCTAATCTAAGACTCAACACTAGTCTAATATTTACAAGGTGTACCATAAAGGTACCATGGGGTTACATTAGCATGTACCAAATAATGAAATATTCTCCAAAACCCCCATGTATTACATTATTTGGTTATTGAATACTTTAATCTTCAATCAAGGTCTTCATTATTCAAGTGATCTTCAATCTACAAGTGGCCTTGTGATCTTCTATTGTCCTCACATTTTTTATCATATTGAACTTTGAATTCACCCAATACCTTTTATGGTTGAAATTCCTTAATTCTTATTTCTTCCATTTTGTCTTTCAGAGCATTCAACAATGTTATCTTGAAATAAGATAAGCTCTTGAGAAAAACCAATTGAATCTAAGGCATATATTCCATTCTTAATTGACCCTATAGCCTATGTTATATTTTGATTCTTGATAATACATTTATTATTCTCATTTATACATTTGAACTCAATTGATCTTCCACTTTCAACTAGTTTAGTAATTGAAATGAGATTGGTTGTCAACCCTAGAACATACATAACATATTTCAATACAAAGTTTGAGAATGATGCACTAGGTGTTACACAACCACTTCCATGAACTAGATACCTCTTATCATCAACAATTTTCAAATAGAAATTATCTCTGACTTCTAAACAATCAAACCATTGTAACTTACTAGTCATGTGATGACTAGCACCTGAATCTATATACCAAAGATCTTTTTCTATTTGATTTGTTTGATTGGACTTACTTGAAACTATTTTACATTTTTGATATAATATTGCTCATTAAATGAAGCTTGTTCTTGGACTTTTTCTTTTACAGAATATGGTTTTATGCTTTGACAATATCTTCTACATTAAAAAGTTCCTCTTGATAATTTATCCATTTTTGTACCTTTACATCTTCCTAATTTAATTTGTCCTTTGATGTAGTCTACCTTATGACTCCCTAAGTTTAAACGAATTCAATTTTTTTTAATTACAAAACCTATGAAGTAGAAATCCTTATAACTCCTTAATATTTAGAAACTAAGAAAATATGGACTTTACAAAATTAATTTCTCCTAGATTTGATGTTGAATACCTTTTGACTCCCAACTTAATTAATTTTGCAAATAATCTATTAATTCAAGAAATAATAAAGCAAATCTAAAAAATTGATTAATAAATCAAACTTGAAAATTCCTACTTATCACTCCATAAATTAACTTTACCCTAATAAAGCAATAATTTATTTATTTAACCTTATCACTCCAAACAACTAATAAAACATTAAATTAAATGTCCAACCTTATCTCTCCTTAATAATTAATAAAAACCATTAAACTTAATAAAGCATTAAATCTTTTACTCAAAATTATCTCTCATAAATAATTAAATTAGAAATCCTAAATATTATTACCTTCCAAAAATGATGAACGTGTGCCTTGATTATCTTCAACTCTGTGAATTCCTTTTGTTCTTCCTTATATCTTGATTCCTCGAGAATTTGAACAAGATTTGATTTATCCTCTTGATTGTAATGTACCTTATGATGGATTTTCCAATTTGAGTAAGTGATATGTTTGATCATCCAACGTTCGCTTGAAGTGTAATGCTCTTAACATTTCAGTCCTAGGTAAAAATAACATTGAGTATCTCAACATTAGTTGATATTTCCTTGCAAAGTGATTAACCAAAAGGTTTTTGCCTCCCTGCGACTATTTTCTTATTTCCTTGTCTTTAATAAATATGTTTGGACGGTGTTCAAATGAATTTTGGTACTATTATCCTATGCATTAGAAATTCCTCTTTCCTTGGTTGTATCTCTTTGAGTTTACCATGACTATAACTCTTTTCCTTGGTGCTTGAGATTATTTAGAGCTTGGAATGGCACTTCTTCTACTAGAACAATGACATTTGAGATGGCATTTCTCCTACTGCACCAATGACACTTAAAATAACACTTCATATTCTAAAACTATAATTCTTAGAATGGTGCTTCTCCTTCTACAACTATGGCTTTTAAAAATGGTACGGGAAATTCTTCTAAAACTATAGATTCTAGCAATGTCATGGCTTAGCTAAGTCTTCCTTGTATTTCTTCTTGTTTACTTCCTCACATACTCAAGCTAATACTTTGTTGTGCTTTCAGGTCAACCAATACATAGGGATACAATGGTGATGATGCTTCTACCTTGAGCTTTCATATTGACGTAGGTAGAATGGTTGCACTCTTCCTATTGCACCTTAAGATATTACACCTCAAGCTACACCATGAGATTTAAGCTTTGTAATTGTACTCTAAAACACTTCTACTTGTTATATCCTAAAAAATATGATCTTCGATTGCACCCTAAAAATTTTATCTTCAGTTGCACTTGCTCTTCAATGTTCCTTTTATAGATGCTTGCTTGTACTTTTTCAATACACATAGCTTGGTACTCTCCTTTTATTCTAAGGAGATTATCTTCTGCTTTTATGCTTATAACTAGGAAGTTTATAACATTTCATTTATATTGGTGCTTGCCTCTTCTTTTATCTTCATATACGAATATATCCTTTAACCTTAGCACTAAAAAACATTTATGTATAATCTTTCCTTCTCTTTTTACATAGACAAGGAACCTCAACCTCTCTTTCTTCTTTTTGTAGTTGACCATGTATGTATTTTTCTTAATATATTCCTTTATTTTGCATCATGGGCCTTTCTCTAATGGCCTTGAGTCTCTTTCTCTTTTTCTCTAGAACCTACATATTTTATCGATAATTAAGCCTCCTTTATTTTCTTTAATAAGGGACTTGTATATATTGTGTATGGTCTCTTTTCCTTTTACTAATAAGGGCCACAAATATTTACTATGACATAAATATTTTATATCACTAAAACTTATATAAAGGCCTTTTTCTTCAAGACCTCTATCCACTATATCAATATCAAGGTCTATATTCAAGACTTAAATCAACTATGTCAAGGTTTACCTTCAAGACCTGAACCAACTATGTCAAGATCTATCTTCAAGACCTAAAATCTTATCATAGACTATCCCTATTTTGAATTAAATTCTAAAATAGGTAACCTTGATCTATCTATCCTTTCCAATGCCTGTCTCAAAGACCTAAATCAATAGTGATCTGCAACATAAATCAATCCATGCTTGATGAAAGATCTTTGCCTTCTTCTCACACTTGCAGATGAAAGTCTTCTCTATCTGTTGTAGAAAGCTTCTCAAAATTTTGATGACTAATATCTACTATAGCAATATCTTATGTTGCACCTACAAACTCAATAATGTCAATGTGACTATAGACTTCCCTAATGCTCCAACCAAGATAGCTTGATTGTATCGAATCCTTCAACTTTCTTCTAAATGCTGATAGAAATTAGTTGTCAAGGATTATCTCTGTCCCTAAAAAACTTCTACTATCAAGTATTAGCTATTTTCCTATATGGATCAATTATCTTCAAGTAGATTCGCCCAAATATGAGTCCTAGTCTTCACTGGTTATCCTTTAACCTAGTGGAAAGACTCTATGGTTGAGTCATAGTCTTCACTAGTTGTTTTTAAAACTATGGAAAGACTCTAACCTTTTATGATTTCTTTTATCTTATAATAGATCCCAGGTCTATCTCCCTTTAAATTATACAGACTCTAAACCAATTTCATCAATCTAGAAAAAATTTATTATGTAGCTAAACAAATTTACCTTGTGCAAGAAACTTCTTGTTGTAGCTCTAATACCACTGATGGCTTTTAAAGCCTTAATATTAATGTAAACTCATAGGATCAAATATATGATAGTCACAATATAGTAATATCAATATAATAATGTAAATAGAATAATATGAGCCAAATAATATGTAATCAAGGCTTATAATATTTCAACTAACATTCATTGATAAGAAGAAATACATGAATGTAATAGCCTAAATCATACATGTACAAATAATGTAGCACAACTTAAAATATTAGTTGCTCAAATGTATGTAATATTTATTACTCCTCTTTCTCTTACAAATGTATCATAAACTCTATTACAATAAGGATAACAATACTCACTATGCTCATTGTACTTGCCTTGTTTGCTATGTATGAGATATTCAATATGCTCCTCCATGGAGTAATATATAGTCATTGTAGGATGACTCTTTGTATGTTTGACTCTTCCTTTCTATATACCAAGTCTTATGACTCTTGGATTCTCTACTTGACACTTGCATACACATGACCCTATCTTGTATGTACACCTAGACATGATTCTTCACATAACACTTCATAATATAATGATCCTTTTGCACACTTACATATAATACACTTGTGTACATATATACACATCACACTTGCACTCTTGCACACATGACACTTATGCATTTCCTACACATTATTACAGTACATAAAATATTTACTAAGACTCAACCCTAGCCTAATATTTACATGGTGTACCATAAAGGTACCATGGGGGTACATAGCATATACCAAATAATGTAATATTCTCCAATAAAATAAACTAGAAAAACTTCTTTGATGATATGTAGTTTCACTTTGGGTTATTATAGACAATTGTATCTTTAAAAATATATTAAAACTTCTAGCATCATATGGTCTAATCCTTTGGTCCATGATAGATAAAATATAACCCAAAATAATATATATTTTCTATAGACTATAGAATATGATGAGGTAATCAACAAGGTTGAATAAGCAATAGGGAATGAGGAGTTTCATAATGTACACCATGGTTTCAATTCCATATGTGAACCTTAATATTTTTTCAAATGGAATGAACTCAACCAGTAAAAAATATTTACTTTCAAGGAGGATACCTAAGTTCAAAACTTTTCAATAGATATGTGCATAACTCCAAAAATATTATTGTAATACCACTATGTGGTCATGATGTAATATATGTAGGTCATATTTCAATTCCATATAACTTATTTATAAAATTATTATGTTAAGTTAATCAATTAAATGTTTATACATATTCTTCGAATGTATACATAAAATCATTCATACACATTGATAAGAACCTTACATAGATACAACTTAACTATGATAAATATCTTCATGAATCTCTTAGTTGTACCCCATTTTAGGTATACTGTAGGTTCCAAATATCAACTCCAATCAGTATAGCATTTCTTATAATTTTAAAGGAGATTTCTTCTAGTCCCATAGGGAGGTGACAACAAGTAGTTTTATTAAGCAAATTCAATACATATAACATCAAGTTTATGATGTAATGTAATAAACCAATACAAAGTATAATCAAATATATGACAAACATAAAACACAAAATTATTAAAAAGTAGGTGTTAAAGTATGGATATACCTTCTTTAAGGAAAGGATCAATGGGCCAATATAAATTTTAATCTACTCTACTATATAATGTACACTATCACCAAGTAGGTAGAAAAGTACAATACATTCATGCTAAACCTTCCTTTGTACTTGGCACTCAATCTATTCTTTACCTTAGATATTTGTTATAATATTTTTTGCCTCTATTAAACATATAAATAAAGTAGAGTAACTTTATCTTTCAATATTAATATTAATTGCACCATTCCAATAGCAACATATCAAATAAAAAATACTTGGACTGAAGATACTCAAACTCAATAAATAGCACTCTTATTAATATAGTTCAATTTATCTTACTTTAATGTTCTAGAGCAACAGACTAAACAGGATCTAATCAAAATTAGCTTAGATTTCCAAGAAGACTTTAAGTATTTGGGGTTTGTATTGAAGTCAAATACTTACATAAAGAGAGATTGGGGATGGCTTTTAGAGAATATTGAATTTAGGATTAACTATTGGTGTAATATATGGTTATCTATTTCTAAGATATTAACACTTGTAAAGTCATTTCTTGAGGCAATTCTTGTGTTTTGGCACTTTTTGGTCTTTATTCCAAAGGAGTTCTAGAGAAAAAAAAACTCTACTTCAAATTTATTTGGAATGGATGCAAGGAAAGTGAAGGCATTCCTATAGTTAAGTGGTAAATTATTGCTAGACCAAAGGAGGAAGGAGGTTGGGCCTTAAAAATATCCATATTTTTTGTTCTTCTTTGGTAGCAAAAAGTTTATGGAGGATTTTGACTAGAGAAGGATTATAGAAGAAGATTATTGAACTGAAGTATATTTGTCCAGGGATCTATATGGATTAAATTAGAAGTCCACAAAAAAACATTAAAAATGTTTCCATTCAATGGAAGGTACTAGTATAGGCCTTTCCTATGATTGTAAAATATTTGGCTTGGAAAGTGGGCAATAGTGAACAAGTTAAAATAGGGGTTGGTTTTATTTTGGATTGTGGAGAAAATAATTTATTGTCGAAATCTATGATAATTTTTTTACAAGATAAGGGTTTTTACTTTCTTCATCAAGTGGGGAATCAAATTCTTCTAGTCTTTGGACCTAAGGTTGGAAGTAGACTCAGGTCTTGGGATTTTTTAATGAGCAGGTTATTTTGTGGAAGGCTTACACTGATAGTCTTAATAAGAGTCATATCAAGTTGAGAGTTGAACCAGATACTATTGCTTGGGCATACAATAAATTTTGGGTTCTATATACAACTAAACTTGGTTACAGAGCAAGTTTTGACACTCATCCTCAAGGGTCTACTTGGTGGTGGAAGCAGATTTAGAAATTATATGTCCCAAAAAGATAATTATTTTTATGTGGTTAGCTTTAAGAAATAAGGCTTTCACTTGGGAAGTTTTACAGAGGAGAAGCAGACAAGGTCCAAGTATTTGTATGTTGTTTCAGTTAGAGGAGGAAAACATCACACATTTGTTAATCAAATACCCTTTTTCTCAATAGGCTTGGTTAGAAGCTGGACGGATAACTAGAGTAAAAAATATTTGGGAAGGAGAAACAGTGGGGGTATGCTTAAGATAGTGGTTTCTGAAAATTAGTTGAAATAATTTCTTTCTTTACCATGTCTTATATGTTGGGGTATATGGTTGGCACGAAATATAGCTATTTTTGAAGGTAAGTTAATTCCCTCATTTCAAGTCATATTTCAAGTGAGGACTTTGGTCTCAATCAACAAAGGGCCTGACAAACATAAGAAAACTCGACAAGTAGACAATTTGTTCATTAAAAAGTCTCGACCATGGGGTTTTTTGATGGGGCTAGTCAAATACAATCATCTTTTAGTAGTGTTGGAGGCATTCAGTACTTCTCGGATACTCACTATATCAAATTTAAAGTAGGTCTTGGGATAGGTTTTAACAATTTTGTTGAGTTTCAAGCGTTGAAATGGCTAATTAAGTGTATTGTGGAAAGAAATGTGAAAAATTTACAAAATTTTGGAGATTCCACTCTAGTCATCAATTGGATGAATAGATCTACTCAATTAAAAAATAATCTTCTTAGACTAGTGGGAGATGAACTACTGGAGCTGATTTCTCTTTTTGAAAATATCTCTTTTACACATGTTTAGAGGGAATTAAATCAAGAAGTAGATAGGTTATCAAAAGAAGTTCAATAGGTTCCAAAAGGTTTCTTGCAAATTGAAGAGAACAAGGATGGAGTTTCTTCTTTCACCCACATATCATATCCTTAGTTTCTATGCTAGCTCTAGGTTTTTTTATTGTGGCCCTATTTCATTTGATTAGTGCTTTATGGTAGTTTCTAACTATTTCTTTTCTATTATACTAGTTTCTTTTTCACTAATTTCTATCCAGGTTTTGGTTATGGAGGTTGTTTGGATGATTAAGTATTGATATATAAAGATATTTATCCTTATTATCCTCATGTTATTTCAAATATGGGATTTTTTCCTCTCTAACCTACCTGACTGTAATTATATCTTCAATCCCAGTTATATGTCTTTATCTTGGTTTCTCTTTGTGCTAAGGCACCTGAGAATCGTAATTTTATTTCACTCAAATTATGATTTTTTTATTATAAAAAAAAGGTCAATTTATCCACCAAGTGAAGTGATACACTCATGATTAGGTAGTAAATGAGTTTTATCATTTAGTTCAAGAATTGCGCATAATAGGATCCACTACTCTTCAAGGAGAGTTGATTGAACCAAATATAAATTTTAATAGGCATTGAGTATTTCATCTATCCATTAGTGTAGAGTTAGTTGATTAGTTACAACCACTAAATAGTCCCCAAAGGCATCAACTAATTAATAAAGGAGCACTAGCTAGTCACCAAGAATGTCATCCAACCAAGAGAGTTTTTGTTGGATCTAATTCTAAATATAGTAACTTCTTCACCATTGACACACTTTGTGAAAATAAATATTTTTCAAAATTAGTTATTTAAAATTAAAAAATATTGTAGAGGTACTTATATTGCATCTTAAAATTATAACTCAAGGAATCTATTATTGAAGAAAATTTGGCGACACATAGTGATGGTGAGCAAATTTCCAAAATTTGAATATTCGACGAGCGAGAAGCAGAGAGGCGGCAGTAAGTTACGAGGGAGCGGATCGAGAGTGCACATAAATGGCACCAACGATGGATCGACCAGCCAAGAGAATGGGATTGTAACAACATCTAGATTTGATTTGGGGGTTTCAAAATATGTGAATGGTGCCTATGGGAGGAAAGACCCTCCGGATAAAGCATTGGTGGGAAGTAAGAAAACTCACTCAGCATCATTCATAGAAGCGCTCAATGGAAATCCCAAACCCTTGTAAGTTGCACCATGCACCTTTATCCCTCAGGGTTGTGATGGCATTCTATCAGGTGATGTCTTTCTCCCTAGTTGGGAAGTTTATAGGAGAAAGGATCGATATGGATGTTTATCCATCGATGGGTGACGATAAAATGGAAAATCAAGGGCTATCTAGACCTGATAGCCATTTCCAGAGGTTTCTTCATGATACGGATTAACAGCCATGAGGATGTGGATCACATTCTATTGGGAGGCCCATGATTCTTTAGAAGAAGTCTTTTCCTTTGCAAGTGGGGAGTAGACTTCTATCTAGAGATCCAGAATATCAATTTCACTCTCATTTATATCCAGCTCCTAAATTTTCCCTCTCACTTTTGGCATGAGGATGTTCTCCAAGGGATTACCTGAGTGATTGGGGAGCTCATCACTATCAACCTAGGAATGCATACCTGTTCATGATTGATGCAGACTCATATCTATGTTAATGCAAATTTGGAGACCCAACTCCTGGACCATGTGAATCTGATCTACGGGTCCTATCGCCATTGTCAACTGATGGAGTATGAGAATAAACCCTCATTCTATACTGAATGCCACTCTTAGGTATATCTTTTAATCCATTACTTGACACTGAAACTTATGCAAAATGATTACCAGAAACTTCTTTGCCCACCAAATGAAGAAGTCTAGAATATGAAAGCCAAAATAGGCCTATGCCAGGACCTCAAAGGCAAGAATCATGCTCCCTTTTCTCCAATTGGTGATACGAGTAAGGCAAGTACTCTATTTTATTTTTCCAATAGCTTTAGTTTACTCAGTAATACTAGTCTCAATACAAATAATAATGATGAGAAGTATCCTCAAGAGGAAATCCTCGGATCAAACTAGCCAGATCAACCATATTTGAAGGTAAGCCTTCCCCATCAAACCCAATCTTCATCCCCATCCTCATGCCCTAATTACCCATCTTCTAGTGCTCCCAAGCCCCTGGGCCCACCAACCAACCCCCCTATTGCCCAACCCTCTACCTAACTCCCCACCACCCAATAGGTCTAGATCATCCTATTTCCCATATAAAACCCATGATGATGAGGTTGATAGTGTTGAGTCATCCCATGAATCCCCAGAGGCTTGGAGCCCTAAACAGACTAGGAGCTTTAAAAAATCCTAAATAGATATTGGAGGTGACAAAAATAATGGTAGACCCTCTGGTGTAGATCTGAGGATAAGAGATATAGCAAAAGACATAGCTAATGGCATCCAATAAACTCTCTTTTAGGAACTAGGAATTTCCAACAAAGAAGAATCAAAGAGATCCATACCTCCTTCCCAGCAAGGCAAAGGAGGCAAAAAATCCTCCAAAATTTCCAAATGAGAATTCTCTCCTAGAATGCGAGAGGGTTAAATGGGGTAGCAAAATAAATATTGGTTGCTTCCATGCGAAAGGATTCAAATCCCATAATTTTTCTAATTCAAGAAACCAAATTAGGCATGCAATGTTTGCCTAAAGTCACCAAGATTATTTGGAGAAAATGTGAGTTTTTTTTTACCCCTTCTTCTAGAACATCTAGCAACCTCCTCTATCTATGGAACCCAACCAAGGTGGAAGGAAGAGTAGTTTTAGGTGAAGGGTGAATATTTAAAATTTTATTTCATGACTCTATTACCCAAGACTCTTGTATTTTGATGAATGTATATGCCCCAAATAGCTCACAGGATAGACTGACCTTATGGAACAATCTCACTCAGATGAGAGAAACATTCAGCAATATCCCCTAGATCCTTTGTGGGGACTTCAATGCCCCATTACACCCCTTAGAAAAGAGAGGTGGGAAAGAGATCACTCCTAAAATCACAGGGGACTTCAGTCACTTTGTGGATACAAATGAATTAATGGATGTTCAGTTGTGGGGGTCTCAGTTTACTTGGAGTAACAAAAGGGTGGGGGTGACCTCATTCAAGAAAGGCTTGACCGTTTCCTTCTATCTCAGGATGTGCTTCCCCTATTTGGAGATGCCAACTTATAGGCTATGCCTAAGATCGGGTTTGACCACAACCCCCTAATATTTGAAACAATCAACAAACCCCAGTTCAAAACACCATTTTGCTTCGAAGCAATGTGGACCCAGCATCCTAACCTTAAAGATCCGATCGTTGAATGGTGAGGACAAATTTTATTTGGAACTGTCACAAACCATGTTACTCAAAAATTATTGTCTATTAAAGCCAAGATAAAGGTGTGGAACAAAGAAACCTTTGAAAGCATCTTCGAAAACAAGCAGAACATCAAATACATGCTCCAAAGGATTGAAAACTAGTTTTAGCATGGTCAGGGGGATGACAGCCTGAGAGCCGAAGAAAAACGTATACTCTCATAATATCACAACATTTTATGGAAGGAAGAGATGTTTTGGCACCAAAAATTGAGGCATTTGTGGCTCAAAGAAGGAGACTCCAACTCCAAGTTTTTCCACATTTCCACTCTCAGACACAAAGGAGCAAACAGGATCAAGGGCCTGATCAAGTAAGATGGCACTTTCACTTCAAACATCCATGAGATCCATGATGAAGCGGTCTATCACTTTGAGTCCCTCCTTGGCTCCTACCCCACCCCCTCTAGCCAAGCCATGGACTCCCTTCTTGAGCACATCCCTAAAACCATCTCTGACAGCATGAATGCCTACCTACTTAGCCCTTTAAGTCCTGAGGAGATCCACCAAGCTATTTTTTCCATGCAGCCAGACAAAGCCCCAGGCCCCGATGGTTTCTCCCCAAGGTTTTTCCAAGCTTACTGGGACATCATCGACCTCGATCTCTGCCAAGCCATCTTAGAAATGCAGAATTCTAGAGTTATTCCAAGGGATGTGAACTCCACCTTCCTCGCCCTCATTCCTAAAGGCCCCAACTCCAAATCCTTGTTTGACTATCGACCTATAAGTTTGTGTAATGTCATCTATAAAATTTTATCCAAAGCCATGGCCAACAGACTTAAAGGCATCCTCCCATCCTTGATCGACCCCTACCAAGGAAGTTTTGTTAAGGGTTGAAATATAGTGGATGGGGTCATAACCATTCATGAACTCATTCATTTTACCCTTAATTCTAACAAATCAGCTTTCTTCCTTAAACTCGACATGAACAAAGCTTTTGACAGAGTTGATCGAGAGTTTCTGGCCAAGGTCCTTCAAAAGTTTGGGTTTCACGATAGTTGGGTTCATCTGATTTCGTAATGCATCTCCTCATATTGGATTTCTATTTTGGTTAATGGATCTATGGTAGGTTACTTCCCCAACACCAGAGGGTTGAGGCAAGGGGACCCCCTCTCCCCCATTCTTTTCATCATTATGGTTGAGAACCTTGGAAGAGCTATTAAAGTTGCTTGCTCCAGAGGGCTGATCTCTAGAATTAAAGTAGCATCCAACCTCCAACCCTCGACTCACCAGTAGTTCATGGATGACACCTTGTTGGCTATTGTTGCCTCTGTCACTGAAGCAAGAGTCATCAAATCTATCCTCAACCTCTACGAGGAAGTTGCAAGGCAAAATATCAACTTCACCAAAAGTAAGATTTATTTTACCAATACTCTGCTGACCCGGCAAGTCAAAATTATGAATATCCTAGGTTGTTCCATTGCAGCGCTCCCAGCCACCTACCTTGGCCTCCCAATGTTCCAAGGGAGACCAACCAAGTCAATGTGGAATAATATCACCGAGAGATTTCATAAGAAGTTGGTTGGGTGGAATGGGGCTCTTTTTTCTCAAGAGGGTAAGGCCACCTTAGTCATGTTTGTTCTTCAAAGTATACCTATGTATTTTTTATCAGTCTTCAAAATCCTGACAACAGTAGGGACAACGATTGAGAAAATTCAAAAGCGCTTCCTATGGGCTGGAACTGACAATTAGAAAAAGTTCCATCTAGTCGCATGGGATAAAGTTTGTACTCCAAAAGACAAGGGTGGGTTTGGATTTCACAGGATCAATAAGATGAATCAGACCCTCCTCGCTAAACAGGCTTGGAAGGTGTTCACTAATGAAAACCTAGAGTGGATCTCCATTATTAAAAGAAAATACCTACAACACCATTCCTTTAGGGATGAAGGGATTCCCCATGTAGGGTCCCATTTCTGGCGATCTATAATCCAAACCAAACATCTACTACAGCAAGGTACCAGGTGGCATCTTGGATATGGGAAAGACATCAATTTTTGGCATGATCCTTGGGTAAGGTATGAGCCCCTCATCAAGGATCCCGACATCGTTGCACTCAAACATCTCACTGATAGCAGGTTTGGGTCTAAATTTGTAGATTTCATCGTGAAAAATCAATACTATCGTAAGTGGAAGAAGCTTCACTTTAGAGTTAGATATGCAGTTCTAGATAGAGGTATTTTATATTTGTAGATAGTTATTAGGGTAAATTTTATTCCTAAGACCTAGAAGGAGGACAAACCCTTCTAGAAAGGCACTAACGATGGTTACTTTTTGGTTAAGTCTATGTTTCTCTTGACGGACACTTCACAGAATATGCACAACAACAAGGGTACCCTTGCTATAGTTAAAAGAATTTGGCTCAAGCATCTCATCCCAAAGGTGGCCCATTATTGTTGGCTAGCATTCCAAAATAGGATTCTCACCACTGATAATCTGATTAAGAGGGGTATCATAGTCCCCAATAGGTGTTACTTGTGCTTACAAGCATGGGAGTCCACTCAACATCTCTTGGTAGAGTGCCCCTTTACCTACAATATTTTTTCCATGCTGGTAAGCTTATTCCAGGTCAAATGGGTGTGGCCCCAGTCAATCACTGATATGTTTACTCAGTTGCCCAAAGTCTTTCGAAATCCCAAGCTTAAGTTCTTATGGGAAGCACTGTTGCATCACATAATGTGGTAAATATGGCTCGAGTGTAATAGCAGAATCTTCAACAAAATCTCTAGGGACCCAGAAGTTGTGGCCAACAAAGCCTTGTGCCTTGCAATTGAAAATGTAAATCTAGTCCCCTATTTGGACACACCTATGTTTGGGCTAGAATCTTCCTTGTTCATGTCCTTGGGTATATCTTCTGAATGCACCCGATCCCAGACCCATACCAGCTGTAGATCCAATGCCAAGTGGAACCCTCCCCCCTAGGATGGCTCAAGGTGAACTTTGATAGATCATCTAAAGGCAACCCCGGGGATGTTGGGGCTAAAGGAGTCATCAGGGACCATGAAATAAAAATCATAAAATCCTTCACTGAAAATTTAGGGGTCCAGTCAAAAATTTATGTCGAAGCCCGAGCTCTATGGAGAAGCATTGAAGTCAGCAAATGTCTGACTAACCCCATTATTTTTGAATGGGATTCTTTAAATTTGGTCAACCACATCAAGAACAACACCAAAAAAGGATGGAACATTCAAAACATTATCCAAGAGTGTCAACTTACCCTCAAACAAGGCCCACCCAACACAATCCAACATGTGTTCAGAGAGGCAAATGTGGTGGCTGACCTATTGGCTAACAGAGCAGCCAATCAAAATAACCTTACCATTTGGGAAGACTCCTTCCCTCAGGACATCATCGATGCTACCAAAATTTATGTGGAGCACATTTCCAACTAACAACAAGCGGTACTCCAAAGGTGTTTTTATCAACACCAAGGAATTTTGTTTCCCTACCCAAATCATCATTACCTCTCGTAAAGTCAGTTGTACCAATAACCATGTGAACCATTCTGATTGTGGCAAATCTCATCGTCACATTTACGTCTCTTTTAACATCTCGTGCCTCCACATCTCCCTCCTTGTTTTCCTCCACTTCTCTTTATCTACCCGCTCCCCATTCCATTTCCATCTTCCTCTTGCTTTCTGCACTGTAATATTCATCCTGTTTCTTAGCTCCATTCACCCTAGCACCCATTCTAATCCTTCATGTTTTTGTGGCACCCCCTTGTCTCATACATGTGACAAGGTTGGTCTTTGATATCGCCATTTTCCAACTTGCTTTGAAAAGGGCCCTTCGTCTGGTTTTCTCCCAAGCCTCAGCCCTAGGCCCTATTTACTCCATTTCCACCCTCTCATGCATACTCACTTGTGGTTTAGCTCTCATGATGGCAGCTTCCATTTCAGCTACATGAACACCTATAGTCATTCTGGAACGATGGCCATCCTCGAACCATCGAAGCTTCAACTCAAACTAATTGCCAAAGCTTTGCTTGAAGCCAAAGGGTTCATCCCTTTTTTTAATCTCTTCAACGGTGTGGACATGAGCATGTCACCAGCGACTTTTTCAGTTCGTAGAACAACGGAGTAGTCCAGGTCTATGGGCTCCATATTGAGGTAAATATTCATTTGATAGTTGATATTTTTGGTTTAGCTCCTAAGGGTAGATTTGTGCATAGGGACAAACATAATTTCAAAGAATAAACTGAGCATTTCCCTGATAAAAGCAAGGAATTAGCTTGGGAGAAAGGGGGGTTACTGATCCTCTCTACCTCGCCCTTGGGTCTTTTCCATTATACCCATCATTCATTTTATCATTGTCAAAAATCTCAGTAGCCCTCTCCGCTCCTATCACCTAACCTTTGTCAATCACCTCCTCAACATCAAGCTCATAAAAATCCTTAATTTTCTCATTAGTTCCATCAATGTCACCATTGAGAACTTTAGGGACAAGAAATCCTCCAAATTCCCATTACACTAGGGCATGTTCCTAGTTATTTACAAGCATACCCTCTTGTCCCAACCTGTATGTGGCCCTTCCTTTATCCCCTGATCTTAGATCCCTCCATCAAGATAGCCTACAAGCCTGAGTCGCGTGATCCTAAACCCTTGGCATATTTCCACAACCCCTCTGTCGATATCCCTCTACAGTAAATTTTCCCTTCTGTCGATCCTTCAAAATTTGTCAACCCCTCTTAGCCTAGCGGTAATGGGGAAGATAGCCCAATTCCCATTACTAAGGACTCAGCCCCTACAAACCCCACCCTGCCAGCCCAATCCTAAGGAGCAAAAGGAAAGTCATTCGCCCCCTCAAAGCAAAAAATCATGTTGATTAAAGAATAAAAGTAAGGACATTTTGCGTTCCTCATCCGAGATCATTCTGGAGGATAAGGAAGAGGCTAGCAGCAACGCAAAGGAAGTGTTGTGCACCAGTACTATCAATCACATCACTAGAGCAGTGGAGCAACTTAAAGTTACAGCTAACATATCAAGGAGTTGGATGTCATCCTTTCTAACATCATCAACAAGGTCTAGGAGCTCCCAACTACGATCAGGATCTTGCTCGTAAAATATCAAAAATATGACATCAAGTAGGAGGACGAGGAGGAGCCCCAATAGGTTTGAGGTGGTGGAAGCTAGAATATGGCCTACCTTTGTTTATTTTAGCTTTTGCTTGATGTTTGTTTCCCCTTTTCAGGGGTTTCACCCTCGAAACTAGTTTAATTTTCTCTTTCAGTATGTGCAGTTAGTCTGTTGTAGGATTTTCCAGACTGTAAATCTTCTTAAAGTCTATCTCTGTGTTGATGGGATATGTCAAATTTTGTACTACTAATATACCAAATTCCTTATGTAACAGGGATTGGGTCCTTCAACCCAACAAGTAAATAAAAAAAATTTACCTACCAAAAAAATTATAACTCAATACTATCACTAAAATATCATCTATCAACACACACATATTGGACTCAAATCGACATGAGAGGTTGTAAAATGATGCCAAAGTTCTTCGTAAGCTTTACAAGGTTGACCATTTTGTTTCCACACATTGTCTCTTCAACTTTCATAAATATATAACAATATATTTTTTGAATTTGAGATGATGGACATCACTTTAAATCTATATAGTTTCCCTAAATTTAAAATTTTATTTTTCTTTCAATTATTTGTTCTCTTTATATGAATAATCTCATTTTTATTTACACACTAATATGGTGGTAATCTAGTACCACCAACTAAACCCAAATCACATGGCCTTCATGAAATAATGTCTTTTGTAACCATATTTCTTATTTTTTTGTATGTAGACCTTGCTTTTAATTTTGGTTTATCCATGTTCTACGACATTTTTCTTCCTTTTTCCATTATCAAATGAGCGGCATCCACATATAAAATCAAATATAACCTACTTTGAAAATAATTACAATCCATTAAACAAATCAACTTTAAGAAATCATTAAATAAAATGCCTCATAAGTTTACCTAACAAATGATTCATGACATTGTGTAGAACAAAAAGGGAGGGTATGACATGCATTTCTTCTTAAATCCTTGATGACATTGAGCCTCTTGTGTTTTATTGAGCATATATATACCTATATTCCTACCTACTACTCCCTTGGTTTTGTTAGATAATTATCCCATTTTAAGTTGATTCTGTAAGGCTACTAGTTCAAGTATTGGTAGCTATGAATTGAACCTAAGGTTTAACATAATAAAATACTTTGAAAGGAGAAAAAATTGTTTGTTTTACCAAAAAGCTTAGACTTGCATACTTGTTTTCAACTTTTGTTGAAAACTTATCTAAAACAAAATTTGAAACGTCTTATAGTTTTTTTTCTAATTGGTTATATGGGATTGAAATAGACCCCACCAATATTACATCATCACCACATAATGGTACTACAACAATGCTTGGATATTATCCATGTATCCCTTGACAAGATTTGAACCTTGGTCTCCTTAAATGTTGAGTAATTTAACCGGTTGAGCTAACTTCACTTGATGAAACATCTTATATTATGATAATAACATTTTTTATTAATAAAAATAAGACACAAAAATAAAATAAAATGTTATAAGCTCCATTAATTAAATTTCTCAACTTGATCCTTGATTCAACTATTGGGACAAATAGTTGATGCAGCCCACACCAAGGTTCAAATATTTGTGGCACCAAATAGTTTAATGTGACTAAATCAATGTAAAAAGGTTCAAATATTTGTGGCACCAAATAGTTTAATGTGACTAAATCATGTAAAAAGGAAATGACAACTCTTTCAAAAACTCATTGTAAAAAAAATCCTCAACTTTTAAAAATGAGAAATTTTACCATGCATAATTACCAAGCTTATTTTAATACCACCATGCAGTTATGATGTAATACTAAAGGAGAAATTTTACCATGCATAAGTACCAAGCTTATTTTAATACCACCATGCAGTTATGATGTAATACTAAGGGAACCGTTTCAATCCCTAAAAATCATTTTTTTTTAATAGAAAACAAAAATGAATGGGTTATGAATGGATTTTTTTCAACCTTTTTAAAATCACTTATTTAAAGACAATTTTTCTCTTATTCTCCCCGTGAGAAAGTTTTTTTAATTTATAAACCCAAAAGAATCTTATATAATCCATCATTTTATATGAACCACCGTGTCCAAAATTGTGATAGTTAAAATTTTTTTTTACAAACCTTGCATTGAAATCTGGTTTTTCTTATTAAAATTCTACTATTTCCATCCATCTAATATAATGTTTTCTTCAAGTTTTAACTTATTTGGAAGTAAAAAAAAGTGTAAGCGTTAAGTTTGCCAAGAACGATGGAAGTTCAAACATTACTGCAACAAAAGAATTGGTTAAAAATAATTAAATTAGAAAAAGTGTAATGGTTAATTTTGACCAGAACTATGAAAGCCAAGAAATAAGTTTTATCCGTAAACAAAAAGAAAATTGTTAAAAAATAATAGAATTACACTTAGTAAACGACCACATATTTTCTTTCACTGCCATCATAAAAAAAATTATTATTATATTTTACCTAACTTCTAAAATAAATTTTTATCTGCAACTTTTACTTAGAAAGCATGCTGTAAGCACTTTGAACAGCCCACTTTGACCACATTGAAACAATGAAACCTGTTACAAAAGTAAGAAGTAAAGATGCAAAATAATATATAAAACAATCAAGTCGTTCCACGAGTGTAGACAAGAAATACGTTCACAGGGATATCTGCAATAAAAAAAATAAGGTTTTGGCGAATGTCAAAACCATAAAACCAACTATTTCAACGTGAGATGTTAAAGCCAATGTGAACCGCATTTTGAGTTCTCTTTTTTCATATCAGTAATTGTCAAAGGCTTGCAACGGTGGCCGTAATCTTCAGCAGTGTTCCATATTTGACTTTGTTTTTCCAACCAACAAACTGGCTCCCATGTCAATATTCAAAGCTTTCATGTGCTTTCAAAAGCATTATTCCGACATTAGCTTTCAAAATATTGGTAGTCAACTTGGAATAGTTCTTGCCACCTTGGCGGATTCACATGTGAAATCCTACTCCAATTCCATGATAATTTAACATAAGATTTTATGTTGCAATAATAAGCTCATATAAACAATAAGATTATGCATGATTATGGGAGATTATAGACAGTGTCGATGGTTATGTTATTCCTATATATAGGTTGTCATCTAACTTCAATTTATATTATCACTTTGTTTTTTTTCTTTGAATTCTGGTGTTGTAGCCCACATACAAAGTAAAACTTGTATAGTGGCATTTGATTACTAATTGTGCTAGAGGACATTTTTGACCATGAAGCCAGCTTTGGTCCTGCTTATTTTGATTATGGTGGCAATGGCTATGGAAGCCACACATGCAGGCCGAGTCCTCAATGGCAATACTTTGAAGACTAATTATTATTCAGGCTCAGAACTGAGTATGGATCGCCTCTCGAAGTCCAGTCACAGCCCGGGAATCGGTCACATGCAACTCAAGCGTCCTGCTAAGAAATTTGGTACGTTGAAGAATAAGCTCCCTTCTGGCCCAAGCTCCGGAGTAGGTCATGCATATATCAACAGCGCTGGACCTGTCTGATGGAGGAGTGGCTCTATGTTTTTTTGTTTAGATTTTAATTACCATTCTTCAATGTTTAATGGTTTTTTTCCCCACAAATTCTTATAATTTTATGAATATGTTATGAAGTTAGCTGTGATCTAGCTTTAAATTGGCTAGAGCTTAATTATGATATCATTTTGTAATATACCCAGGAACTTGTGCTGCTGAGAACGTCCATAGAGTACATGTACTTATACCAGTGCGCATATAGTTTTTGTTCTCGTTTGTTCTTTTCAGATAAAGTTTGATTACACTCCTGAATCTAAAAGTAAAACCGCTACATAGAATTCACATCTCAAGTTTAGCTGATATTAGTTTAATCGGTTTGAATTTTGTTAAAAAATAGATGAAAAATATTGAACTGCAATACTATTATATAATGATATAATAAAGATGAGATCCATTTCAATCCTATAACTATAATTACATAATAAATAACTCAAACTAAATCAAATCACACTTTATGTTTAATTATGGATACAATAATTTTAAATAAAATATAGTTATCGTGGTGATAAGGTTTTTAACTTCAAATTTATTAATATAAATAACCAAAATATAAATTCATTAAAAAAAAAAGCATGATTATTGAAAAAACACCCTGCAGCGTTGGGAAACCGCTAACATTAGAGTTTATTTTTATGAAATGATGCATTGGCACCCTACATACAATGAATGACAGGCCGAACCTAACCGTCTGTAGTTATTTAAAAACTTTTTATAGTGTGTAGTTGCACTTTTTTTAATTGGATATTTAGCTCATGGTTTGCAACTTTACCATCTAAATAATAATGGAAAAGTCAGTTTTAAATTTAAGAAAGATTTGAAAATTGAAATTGTCATATTAGAAGAATAAAGTTATTTTTAAATTTTATTAAATATATAATTATTATTTTAATATAATATCATTAATGATAATATAAATAAGTTTTTTTTGTTATTAAGAAATGGTTAAACATAACAAAAAGATAATTAAAATTTTGCAAAAATAATTATATAAAAAAGACCTGAAAAAATAGGTTAATTAATAACTAATATTTGTCAATGGTTTTTTTAATAATTTCTTGGATGGACTAAGATTTATAAAATTTCTTAAGGAAAAAACTATTGAAAAGAGGACAAATTCACGAATGAAACGACAAAATAAATTCCAATGACTAGCAGAATAAACTATGTGAAAGAGGACAAACGTATCTAGCAAAAGAAACTGTAAGTGACGTCAAATTATTCTGAATGGCATTAATTATAATATTCGAAAGTTTACGTCAAATTTCAGAATAACTATAAAGTCAACTAAACAGAAAATGCATAAAAGCTGCAGCTCAGCATGGAGATGATGAATAATTGCTCAACGCTGAAATTCCGTTGTCACGCAGATTAAAGAAAATCTAAAGTCAGAGAAACATGTAAAATCAATAAAAGATTTTCCGGCAAATAAAAAATAAAAATATAAAAAATACACTTAAAGATGTGGACAAATACATTGAATGTGATTGGATTATTGAGAAAATCAAGCTTCAAAGCCTTTAATGTTATACAAATATATCTATTTCAATGTTAGATAATTCATCGAAAAATAATCACATATCTTTCTAAATTGGGTTTGCAGTTTATTGGTAAACCATGGTATATGTTATTTATTTTTATTTTTTAAAAATATATAAAAACAATAAAACCTTTCAACTAAAAACACATCAATAATCGGCGAACATAAATTTTCAAGAAAAAAAATCAAAGCTTTTACCATTCTCGGCTGTCTTGAGTATATGCTATTAAGTCGACTGTCTTAGCAGAATATTACATACGTGTGTCAAGTCTTATCAATTATTATTTACTAATAAAAATTGCCATCGACATTTAGAATGGAGGATGAACTGTTGGCTCGGATTATGCTTTGTTTTTCCACTTCAGACGAACTCCAAAGTGAGGAATCTCTACTATTCATCTTGTCATTTTCCAATGAAAGTATAATTAGTTTTGAGTATTTTAATGGAAAGTATAAGATCTTTATGAGTGAAGCATGAGATTTTATTATATGAACTTTTATTTTTATAACAAGACTGCATTACATAAGTATTTCTCAGTTGGGTTTATATTATTGAGATGATAACATTTACTTCATATAAAATTGTCTAAAATTCATGTTTGTTTGACACCTTTTAAATTCATTTTTGTTTTTTAAATTTATGTTTTTTATTAACAAGGGTATTGATTTTAAACAAATTTAGAAGTAACAATTTTAGAAGTTACTATTATAAACTTATAAAATTAATAAGAGCTGACCATCTAAAAAATTAAACTAAAACAACTAAAAAAACACTTAATAATTAGGGATCAACTTATCTTTAAAATAATACTTAAAAAATTTATTACTCTCAACCTATCAACCAACCTATTTTTAAAATAATATAAAAAAAAGTTATTACTCTTCAATAATCAAGTGCAATACTCTTTTAATTTTTTTTAATGTACATAAATTTTATTACTCTTAAGTTTTAATGAAAACTCAAGACTCGCCTTGCTTGATCTATAAAAAAGAATTCTATTGGTTTTTTTTTTTCAATTTTCCATTTAAATGATCTTTTGTAACTTTAAATATTGTATTAAAGTTATAAAGATTTTAAAAGATATATAAATAATCTTATAAAAAAATTGAAGAAAATTATATTTATAAAAAAAAAATTCTGATAGTATTCTTCTTAAAAGTTATATCATATGAGTAATCATATGAAAATACTCTAAACAAAACAGCATAAATCACCAACTTTGTAAATTTTGTGTTATTTATTTTGAGCTTCAAAATTATCAACAACAAATTCAATGAATTTGAAAATGGTGGATTATTTATGGAATGGATCTAGGGTAGAGGTACTAATTTTTACTCTTAATAAATTAAAAAAGTTTGCAATTTTTATTTTTTAATAAATTAATACGATCTAAATTATGTTTATTAATCTTATATGATATGGTAAATGAAAATAAAACTATAACTCTAATGTAAAAATTTTATTATTAATTAGATGTCACGTTTTAGTGTATTAGGTTTTTGTTTAGGGTCTGAGAGGAGTCCAATCCGTGCATATGAAGATAGCAACCAGATTGCATTCTAGGTTGAGAAGATTTGAACCTTATGGATTTTGGGTGCATAGTGGAATGGTAGAGGTAGGGGTAGGACCATGTTTGGATCTCTTGGATTTTTTACAATAGAGTTTTGTGTTTGTTGGTTCGATCGTTGTTGGTGGCGAAGCTTTTCTCGTGCTTGGCAAGAACTCTGTGGTGGTTCCAGAGTCCCCTATGTTTTTTCTAATCCACTATTGTGCAACTGGCTAGACGGTGGTGAAACATATTTTGTACTTCGCGGTGACTTATGTTAATAGAGTCTCCTGGTCCATCTTTTTCCAAAACGCTATTGTTATTTTGGTTGGGCAGTGGAGGAGCTTTTTTGGTCCAACGGCAATGTTTGGTTGTGTTTTTGTTGTTGGGTTCCTTCATTGGGGGGTCTTCTATTCTTCTGCATACCAATAGGATTAGAACCCACAGGGGTGGGGGGTTTTTCTCGTCGGTTGTCTGTGGGGTTTGAACCCATAGATCCCAAGGTTTTGGGTCCTTTCCAAAACCTTGCTCCATGGCCCCTGTTTTTGTTTTAATATGGAGGTTTGGTATGAGTTGTTCTCTGGAGTTCGGAGGATGGTTGGAATCCAACAGGATCTATGGGGTTTTAGTCTTCACAGATTTTTGAGATGGAGGGTTTTACTGTCGTTGGGGCAATATGTTGCAGATCTCCATTTTCGGTGGCTGGTTTCTATTGAGTTGGTTGAGCAGGTGATCCAAAGTTCAAATCCTTCTTCTGCGCTCAGGTCCCGGTGGATGGTGTTCTCAGGGAAGAATGTTTTTCATTTCTGTGGAAGTGCAAGGATTCTAAGTTTTTTGTCTCAGAGATGAATCGTTGATACCCTGAGTCCTAGTTGTCAGGGTTTGATGTAACTATTAGTCGATTGGTTGAGGATAATTTTGATTTTGATTGTGTTCAAATTGTTGTGCTACCATTGGACGGGAATGTAAGTTTGATTATTTTTTCTTCCGACAACTTTTTTGTTGAGCCTGCCTTTGTGCTAGATTGAAGATTGTAAGTTTTGGTGATTGGTTGACTCCTTTTGGAGCTCTATGTACAAGGTTGTCGCCTTTGTGCTAGATTGATTGAAGATTGTAAGTTTTGGCAATTGGCTGACTCCTTTTGGAGCTATATGCACAAGTTTATCGAATCCTTTCAAAACCCTCACCTTTTACCTACCAAAAAAATAATTTAAAAACTTTATAATTAATAATATAAATATTTTTTTATAATTTTAAATAAAGTGTATGGTTTTGATTAGGATTATTTTCATTATAGTAATTAAATATTATATTTGTTATTATGTCAATTAAACAGTATTTAGTTTATTTGTTATACTTTATTTACTTATTAAAAAAAAAAAAACGATATACTTCATTCTTTTTCTAACAAATGTATTCATTTTACTTAAAAACTCTTGGTAAAGATAAAATCACACAATGAACATTATTTTTATTACATATTTCCAAAAAAAATTGCCTAATTGCTCCAACAATAGTTGGTGAACATCAATAATAAATCCAATCTTAATAAATAAATAAAAAATGATTGTGGTACATATTTCCAAAATATTGCCTAATTGCCTCCAATAGTTGGTGAGCATCATTAATAAATCCAATCTTAATAAATTTTTTTATTATTATGGTGGGAAGGGGTTTTAGGGCCCCCAAACCCTTACAAAAGTTCAAAAAGATAAATTGTTCAGCACAAAAAGCCAACAAAAAACCACATGTCAACTACACAACTTGCTGACCATTACAAAACTACCCTTCAATCTTGATAATAATATTTAAAGTAATAATTTAATTTTTAATCTAATCCCCCCATTTGTATTTTATTTTTGTTGATTGCATTCAATTTATATATATTTCCATCCTTTTTCAATTCAATTGCAATTACCATCCCTATAAAAAGTACCCTAGCCTATGCATAGTTGTTAGTTGAAGTTTTATATTATTCTCTATAAGAAGTGCCTTAGCCTTTAAATGGGTTGTTAGTTAAAGTTTCATATGATTATTAATAAGTGAGGACAATTTTACCTTCATTAACTAAAAAGCAAACTCTTTCAATTTCATTTGGAAGTACCAAATTAATTTTTTTTTCATTTGGAAGTACCAAATTAATTTTGATACAGCTGTGGGCATTTCCGTTTTACCATAGATTAAATAATTAATTTTGGATTAAATCAAATCCTCTATATTAACTCCATTAGATTAAAATAAATCCTCTATATTAATTGCATTGTCATATATGACCCTTCCATGTATATTCAAATCCTATAACAAAGAGACTATTACCACTTTTTCTACACTTCATATTTCTCATGATAAACACCATGTATGTCCCATTCTACAATAGGCAATAATATAGATCTAAACCTAGGAAAAATACCTAAATTTATATTTTAAAATTTTCTTTTTCTTTTTAACCAATAAATTCTAACAAATAATAATTTTTTTAGCTTTGAGACAATTAATCCAACATTTTATCAACTCTTTTAATGTTGATAATTATTCTCACATTTTTTTAAAAACAACTACAAATGGTGTAAACAAAAGAACATTAAGAAAGTAGATGATATCATATTTCTAAATCTTTGTTATACAAATAATAATGTTTTAGCTTTGAGACAATTAATCCAACATTTTATCAACTCTTTTAATGTTGTAGTTATTTAATATATTCTCACATTTTTTAAAAACAACTACAAATGGTGTAAACAAAAGGGTATTAAGAAAGTAGATGATCTCATGTTGCCAAATCCTTATTACACAAAGCACAACTAAAAGACTGATATTCTTTTTCTTACAAACTCTCTTATAAAAATCTTGCTTTGGACTTCTAACAAGATAAATGTTATGGCCTTCAACAAGACCTCCACCCTTCTAACAGAAATCAAGACCTCCATATTTTATAATCTCGTGTTTCTAAATCCTTATTACACAAAGCACAACTAAAAGGCCATGATATCCTTTATATTACAAACTCTTCTATAAAAATCTTACTTTAGACTTCTAACAAGATAAACGTTATGGCCTTCAACAAGACCTCCACCCTTCTAATGGAAATCAAGACCTTCATTCTTATAACAGAAATAGTTGGAAGTAAAAATTGTGATTGTTATAAAATTATTATAGACCTTCAAGCTTCTAACAGAAATAATTGAAAGTAGAAAATTGTGATTGTTATAAAATTATTATATAAAATTCTTGTTGAAACACCTTAGTGGTAGACTCTTATCCAAAATACCCAAATTCAAGTTCAAATCACTAAGATAACCCTAATATACCTCAAGTTATACTTCAGTTACTTTTATATAAATATATATATCCTTTCACAAAAATCAAGAAATCAAAGTTTTAAACTTTCTTTTGGTGAAGACATGAATTCTTCAAACATATTTCTGATTTTTGACTTGTTAAACACAGATTGCGACTTGTTAAACACAGATTGCGCAACCACAAATAGATTGTCCAACCAACCAAAAACAAGACAAAATCTAAATATTTCTCGCATATTTACAGACATTGTTATAACTTTTTTTTTGTAATTTGTGAAAAACATCTCAATAAGGATGCCACTTTCGTGTAAGATCCAAGGAGGCAAGGGTAGACACTGTTATAACTAAAACTTAGCTTTTATCAATAATTAAAATAAAGCTAGTTATCATTTTAATATAAAAATAATAATTAAAATAAAGCTAGTTATCATTTTAATATAAAAATAATAATTAAAATAAAATAAATTCATTCTTTATATTTAAAAGATTAGATTCTTTCAGTTTGAAAAAAAAATTAAGTTCTACTCTTACTAAATAATACATAAATAATATATATTTAATAACTAAATTATTAATTTCAATCTCATATAATCAATAAAAATAATAATTATTACTATTTATTTAATTAAAAAATTTATATTAATAAAATAATTAATACTTAGATATCAAATAAAATTAATTTAATAAATTAAATATAACAAATAATTTCAATCACATATAATTAATTTTAAAAATAATAATTAATTAAAATTAAATATTTGATTAAATTCTTTATATTAATGAGAAAATTTTAATTATCAAACAATAGTTCCATATGTTACGTTCCTAAACTAATAAAAGGTCAAAAAAACATCTAGAAATAAATTTAAAGCTGTAAGCTTACTACAATGATAAGGATTTAACCTCTTTTTAAAACTTTAAAGTTCTTACTACAATGATAAGGATTTAACCTCTTTTTAAAACTTTAAAGTTCTTACCCTACTCACTATGAGGATTTAACCTTTTTTAAAAACTTTAAAGTTCAAACCCTACTCAGTATGAGGATTTAACCTCTTTTTAAAAAATCTAAAGTTCAAACCCTACTCAGTACCTCTTTTTTAAAAATCTAAAGTTCAAAAGTACCTCTTTTTTAAAAATCTAAAGTTCAAACCCTACTCAGTACAAGAATGTAACCTTTTTTTAAAGTCTAAAGTTCAAACCCTACTCAATATAAGGAAACTAATATGCTCATAAAACCTATGTAACTTATTAAAATAAAATAAAAATCCTTAAGAGTCAAAGTACTAAAAAAAATAAAAAAAATTACTACAAATGATAGGGTTCAAATTAAAAGCCCAAAAACATTCAAAGCCAAATTCCAGACCATTTCAATAAGCACATATGCTTCAACTTAGATAGAACGTCCTTAGAACGAAATTATGTTTTAAGCTAAAGAATTAGATTTCATAAATCTCTCGTGACTTAAACCACAACAATACCAACAACTGGAACTAGCAGCTTCCTCATTTTCTTCTTCCTAAATTCATTGCAGGCGATCAAAACTGTGTTCGTGACATGCATAAGCTAGGCCATGATTTCGATTTCCTTTCCGACCAATGGCTTAAGAGATAAATCTTCCTCTTCTTTAGGAGTATGGATGGTAACCACGTCTGGCAAAGGTGTTGTGGGACCAACCTTCCCCTTTGGATCCCAATCCAACATAATCTTTACTTTAATTCCTAGAACACCCTGCAGATACAACAGCAAGCATTAAAAACATTTGCCCTTCACTTGAGGACATTCAAATTTTAGGAGACGTCAATATATAAAACAATGAATTTGCACCAACCTGTCTTAAGAGAACGTGCCTGACTGCCTTGTCAATATATTCATTAACAGGTTGACCAGATGAAATCATGTAGCCATCCTTAAATTTCATTGATTTGGCACGCTGTGCCCTAAGTTTACCACTCACAATCACCTGTAAAATAATACCCCTGGGATGAATCAAGAATGGTAGATACTAAATATTACCACTCACAATCCCCTGTAAAATAATACCCGTAGGATGAATCAAGAATTGCAGATACAAAATAGTAATTGAATTAATCACTAAAACAACTGTTAGAAACCAACCTCGCACCCTTTGGCACCACTTTCCATGATAAACCGCAACACTCCATAGCAAGCTCTAGAATACAAAGCAAAAACATGTCATATCCTCTATGCGTAGCAACTATATACAAAATTACACTGCTGCCATTTTAATACTAAAATATTGGTTTTTGTAAAGAAGTCAGAAGACTTACACATAATTTCTAAAATAATAAGCCAAATGGAAAGACCCGCATTAAAATTTTACAAAATACACAACTTGCACTTGAACTGCTGTTTTGAGAAAAAAAAAACATAGGTGGCTCAAAATAAATCAGAATATGATTTTAGATTAAAGTCATAATTTTCAATGTTCTTGTAATTCTGTGTCTGTGTTGAATGTTTTTTTTCATTTGGTTAGTGTGAGAAACCCCTACGACCAATCTACAGGGCTGAACAGTCTCCTCCCAACTATGACCCCTCGTAAAGCCGAGAGCTATACTTATCAATAGGGAATTTAACACACAACACACACCCACCCTCACACACTCGCCTACGCCACGGTTTAAACCTTGGACTTCCCAAAAAAAAACAAAACCCGAAACATTGAGCTGTCCCCTGGTACAGCACATAATTAAATCATAAATCATAATTAAATGTACTGATATGACTGGCCTTCACTTCACAACTGGCATACACAGAGGTTTAAAAGAAGGTTATAATCGCTACGCCAGTGCAATGTACAAGGGGTACCTGGTGCGGACCACCAAAATTCAGGTACACGGACCCCAAAAACTAAGGTATGCTGTAGCGAAATCATAAAGTTAAAGCATAAGATTAACACACAACTTAATAAATAATAAATTTAACAATAAATTAAATTCAAATATAGGAATCAGAACCGAGCTTTTCAGGAAGGGCAAATGATAAACTTTCCTTTTTCAGTTTTCAATGCAAGAGTTTGACTTGGCCGCATGCCTAAATGTAGATCAATGTATCTGATAGGGGTGTTTCTCAGTTGGGAACCAAAAAGGGTCTGGTAGATGCACCCAGATGACATAGGTTTAAAACAACTCTGATCAAAATAAGTTAGCTGTCACCTCTGCTTGTTATCTGTCCAAAATATTATTTGTATCTTGAGGAAATTATGTGCTTCCTATAAGCATATGTGGTTTTGCCTCAATACGTACACTCCTATCCGGCAAGCGGTAATAAGAAAACCCCTCAACATCTTCCAAATACTTGAGGGTTGCTCTGTTGGACTATAAAAGAAGAGAATACAAGGTAGTAATCAAATATAACTACTGTACTCTCCCACTCACTCCATTGCCCCACCAAAGGCTGTCCTAGCAATTTCAGGTTTTGAATCCTTTTTCCCACCAAAGGCTGTCCTAGCAATTTCAGGTTTTGAATCCTTTTTCTTACAGAATAAGGGGTGGTAATTGAAGCAAGGCTTGATTAGCATGGGTACAGTATGATTTTAATGCATAGTTGTATCAGTTTGTGCCCAAGTTAGTAGCATTCCTTACATGGTAAAAGGTCATGCAAATGTCTGACTTCAGCTACATTGGGTGTTCAGGTTAGCATAAGAAAGTTAGTAGCATTCCTTACATGGTAAAAGGTCATGCAAATGTCTGACTTCAGCTACATTGGGTGTTCAGGTTAGCATAAGAAAGTTAATAGTGATGCCAGACCTTTGCTGTAGGTTTTAAGACATTATTAGGATTGGAAACATAAATGGCATTATTGCACTAAGCATTATGCACCTTCCTGAACTAGCCAGCGGGACCATAGTTGCATGACCCTTGACGTAAGATGTAAAGTGGCAACTGACCAACATTGGACTTCATGAATCCATATTGGGCCACTATGATGGGAACAATAGCATTTTTAGGACATCAGAATTTACTGATTTGATTGCATGGAGCGTGTGAGGCCCTTGATAGAGAATAGGAAACTTGTATGCACTAATATAGCAGCTTGTCATATTTGTTGAGTGAACCACAGAACACACACAGCTGACACAATCTCTTTTTCTGCTTTGGAGTCACAGTGTGACAGACATTCTGCATTAATTATGCTTTGATGTAGCCCATTATGGTAATAACCTCAGCACAATAAGCATGCACATACCACTAAAATAATAAGAAAATTTCAAGAAAGCCAACCAGCCATACCCTAGATGTACTACAAAGTCATGAACTGGAACAGAAGAGTATCATTAGCTCAAGATTGGTGGACCAGAGCAGGAATCAATGCAAGCAACCCTCGAAAAGGGATCAAAACAACCACTTATATCTTTTCAATTGACAGGGAGAGGAAATTACTACATAATCTCTTGCTGATATCTATCACAAGCTTTTATCCACTTCTCTCACCCTTCAAAAATCAAAAATGCATTTGTGCCTGACCTCCAGTTGCACTTCCCATAAGGTTTAGGGCCAAATCGCAAAAGTTAAACATTGGGATTCATGCCCCTTCTTTTGACTCATTTTTGCCGTTTATCCAAGAGAAGTTTGAATTGTTGAGAGTAGAGGTGTTCCAAGATTTTTTCTATATTGTTCCAATCAGAAAGCATCTAAGTGGTGCACCAGCAGGTTGCATCTACAATGCAGTTAGGAAAGCCTTGCTATGGGTGATTCCTTCAGCATCAAACTCTAGCACCTTTTAATTTTAAGGCCCAACCTCCTCATTTGGGTTCTTTGGGAAGATTCCTAGCACACAGTCCTCTTGATACATCTGGTCAGAATGTACAATTAATCATACCTGATGAGTGCAATTGGAAACATGCCTCCTACCGCATTGAACTTGGTATTCCAAATAGACATTAACTCAGAGTCCATGTAAGCAAAGATAATTACAGCAATTTAGGAACAGAAATCGCAAACCCAATTCTTGGACTGTCCCTTGGTAAGATGACAAGCAACCAAAAGCTCTTATCTTCCATTCTGATCAGAGAAAAATAATTATAATAATAAAAAAAAATGAAAAGTCAAGAGAATTTAGACATTTATGAATACAGATTGCACTTTAGTCTAGATAAATAAGATATTATAAACTCAGACGCTTGGGGAAGACACAACATAATTAGATAAAGGCACACAGTATACCAAACATTTAAAGTTAGTCATTGACAATGAAAGCAATAACATAACCCATGTAGATATTCTGCTCTTGTAGCAAGTACTCTCAGTGGAAAGGCAATCCCTAAGAGTGTAATATGTCGAAAGGCGACGAAGTACAAAAGCCCATGCAACAGCTTCAGGTCAATCAAATTTATGAATGCCCCTCCGCTCAAGAAGACTGAAATACTCACTAATGAAGGCACTATGAAGGAAGATGCATTAAATTTCAAAAGGTATGATAAAATGGATCAAGCTTCATAATGCATCATCTTCATCATGCACTATAAAAGTTGTTATAAAAAAATTGTTACATATAAATACCAGATATCTTCCTCTATCTCACATTTGCAGTAAGATATTTACTGAGCATAACGTTTGCAGTTGACTCTGTGATTGAAAGGAATCGTGCAATAAAATCTCATCTATATGGCTCCCTGGAAATTGACTCTTGATAAGTACAGAAAGGCTCATATGGGCGAACTCATGGGAAGGTTAATGATAAGCTGAAAAGAGTGATAATTGCTGAAAGGCTCATATGGGCGAACTCATGGGAAGGTTAATGATAAGCTGAAAAGAGTGACAACTGCTGAACCTAAATTCTCCAGCTTCTAAACACAATGCACGTTTAGAAACAAAAAAACAATAATAATAGTAACAAAACAATCAGATGGTTTGAACTCAACCGGTTAAATTCCTCGAATTTCAAGGAGACTTAGGTTCAAATATTGCCAAGCAATATGTGCATAACTGCCAAGCTGCTCCAAGCTGCTGTAATTCAACTATGTGGTCATAATGTAATATGAGGGGGGGGGTGATTTCAATCACATATAACCGATTTAAAAAACAATAGTAGAAAAGTCATAAAAGATTTTTAAACAGAATCAATGTCCTGAAAAACAAAATAAAGGAAAGCAATCAAACTTGGTGCAAACTGCAGCATTTCATTAACCAACATTTCAGAAAGACAAAGAGAAGCACAGTGCTCAAATTTCAGAGTTCATGCTTATATGAGCTTCTACAACTTGCAGAAGGAAACTGGCACTGAAGACAATTTTTCAAATATTTCTTATTTTAGTTTGTTACCCAAAATATGGAAGAAGTAACACTCGTTGAGTTCCTAGCTTGGGATAAGGATTTCTAGTGGCATTGGCCTCCTCAGTTTTGGTATTGCTCTTTTGGAATTTCTGTGAACCATACAAATTCTTAACTTGAACTTCCTGGAGGTCATTCTTACCCAGTATTGCCTTAGGAAATGGACTGTTAGATTTAAATTTTGGCTCAAATGAAAAGCGCCCCAGAACTAGGAAAAGAAATCAGAGTTTTGATGTTCCTGACTACCTATGAGCAAGTTAACTTCCAGTCATTCTATGGTTGTATGATTTGGATATTCATTCAGCACCCATCCAATAATAAACAAAGGAAGTCTTGCCATGAGGATGCATTCATAGATCTGTTAAGCAGCTTCCATCAGTTATGTTGCCATGAAAAAAATGGGATTTTGTTCGATGTTTGGCATATAGCTTTGGAATGGGTCCCCAAAAGTTTAGTCTGTTGGCTATTGAATGTGCTATGACCTGAAATGCTCTGGAAAGAGGGAGCGTACTTGTCTATTTTTCCACCATTCAGCTAACTTTTCACTATTTCTTTCGCCAATTAGCAAACTTTCAAAAATAATTTATCTAATTTTTATATTAAAATGTACGCAACTCAAAAAAAAAAACTTCTATATATTGCTAGCAAATTCATCCTTTTGCCGAAAATATTAATGTGCAATTTATGGATCCTTGTTTGCTGAAATTGAAAGAATCCCCAACCATTCTATACATCATTTTTTTTTTTAACATTTGCCTTAAAAATCTCCCTGCCTAAGAACATTTTCGGCTGCAATAATTCTCTACAAGCATTAATACATGGTTACCCTAACAAGCATGTTCAATCTAATGAATCCCATCAGACTTCCCTGGACTTGAAAATATTGAGCTCAACGAAATAGAAAGTACAAATTTAAAGCAACACTATATCAAAAATAGAGCTGTACCTTCTCACGGCAAGACCTCCAAGAAGCTTGTAACGCAAGGATTCAGCTTGAGCAATTGAACAGAGTCCTCTGTTATTTACCTTCTCCGCATAAAGCTCAACGGTGTTCTCAGGGAAATTAAACCTCTTCTGAACAACGGAGGTCAGTTCCCTGATCCTCCTTCCCTTCTCCCCTAAAACAAAGGAAACATTGAATAATGTTTCATTCAAAACTCCAAATATTTTAGAAAAAAATATTAAATACCAACATTTCAAAAATAAATCATACCAAGGACGTTCTGCGTTCGAGTCGCACGAATGATAATTTCCGTCCTCATGGGAGTCACACGAACCTCCACACCAGAGTATCCGTCCTCCGCAAGCTCACGCGTGAGGACCTCGTTCAATTCAGCAAAAAAAACTCCATCCGCAACAAACTGAAAATAAGTTCAATGCATTAAAACAAAACAAATTCAATAGACGAAATGCTTGAAATATTTACCGCTCTAAACACAAACCCCAATCCAAAGTGTGAATTTTCTGCGAACATTTCCTGCTCCGGATACAAATCCTAATCCAAAATGCAATATTCCTGAGAAGTTCTCCTGCTCTGAACACAAAGCCCTAACCTAAAGTGCATGTTTTTAACTAATAATAATGCGCATTCTATGCTCAAGTCCCGACTCTACATGCAACTTTAGGGCTGAAATTCCCTATTTTAATCACAAACCCTAATCCATTGCAATTTTTAGCTAAAATTTCCTGCTCTAAAAAGAAACCCTAATACGAAAAATAATCTCCCAGCCTTGTCCCGCCCTATGTTCGAAATATAATCCAAGAGGCAATTTTCAGTTCAAATTGCCTCGTCCAAACCAAATCCTAATCCATAACGCAATTTTTCTCCTTAAAATTGCTGCTCTGATCACAAAACCTAATCCAAACTGCACTTCTTCAGCTGATATTGCCTGCTGTAAACAGAAACCCTAACCTAAAGTTCATAATTTAACATTATTCTGAAGTGCAATTTCAGCTGAAACCTCCTACTCTAAATACAAACCATAATCCAATGTTCCCAAGACATTTTTATTTGAAGATTTGATCGCATGTTTCACAGTGGAAAAGAAATCACAATGAAAGCCACGCTTCCTATCAACATTCTAATGAAATTTAAAAAGATAATCGCGCGACTTTTATCGGATTTTCGCGGGATAAAGCCATATTCAACCATAAAAAATCACAAACCTTCCGCTTTTTGCTCATTTGTGTCGCCATTCTTATTGCAAAACGTCGATTCTCCTCGTCCTCCCTTACGTCCTCAGATCGCAGCTACAGCGAAACACTCTCAGTCCGAGGATAGAGCTAAGGAATACAGATTATACAGGAAAACCTAATTTTATTCCAATACGTTTAAGTGAAATTTTGAGGTCCGTCTCGGAATTTAATTATTTTCAACCCATAAAATATATTTAAATTATTAGAAAATAGGGTAATAAAATTAGAATTGCTGCATATTTTATCCGAGGAGGGGCTGGTGAATGGATTTTTCCTTGTTGGTTCTAAGGGTACAATGCAACGATTTGGGTTTTGATTTTTTTAGAGGTCCAAGGATCAAACCGAGGCCTGGGCAAGTGTGTGAGGGGGTGGGTATGCTACGTGGGCGAGTGTGTGAGGGGTGGGTGCGTGAGTTAAATTTCTTATTAATAAGCAGAGCTCTCAGCTTTACGAGCTCTCAGCTTTACGAGGGGTCATGGCCGGGAGGAAACTGCTCAACCTTGTGCGTTAGTCGTAGGGGTTTCTCACACTAACCAAATCATAAAACATGTGTGTTGGTCGTAGGGGTTTCTCACACTAACCAAATAAAAAAAATATAGTCCATGTGTGTTAGTCGTAAGGGTTTCTCACACTAACTAAATCACAAAACTTGTGTGTTGGTTGTAGAGGTTTCTCACACTAACCAAATAAAAAAAAATATAACAGTCTCCTTCCAACCATGACCTCTCGTAAAGTCGAGAGCTATGCTTATCAATAGGAAATTTAACTCGCACACTCACCCCGTTACCCAGGTCTAAGTTTGAACCTTAGACATTAAAACTTTAATTAAGAAAAATTGTTCCCCTATTCTATAGAGGCTAGTATTTCCCGTTCCACGAGGCCTATCCCATCTCAATATACCCTTCAGGCTAGTTGAAAGTATTTTTGGTATCCGATGTAGACCGCAAAGCTTGAACCCATACCTCCTTCTAAGAATTCTATCGTTATATTAACAATAGCTCTAGTTTCTACTTGATAAAATAATGTAACTTGTGAAGCATATGGGTCGACCTTTACATAAAATATAGTAACTTTGACCACTTTCCTTCATCTTGGCACTGAGTTTATTATGCAGTTCCTTCTACTTTTCTAATGATAATAATAATTGCTACCTATATGTAATGTTGACAATCTATTTTAAGGTTTTTTTTATGATTGAGTATGGTTTCTAGTCTACTTAGATTGGAAATACTTACACACCTAGCTTTTTCTATGTTTTTTGGGTTTTTTTTAGTCTCTTTTTCTTCATTGTGATTCATATGTTGACATCGTTTAGTTGTTATAACATCGATTTCTTTTTTATTGTTTTGAATAAGATTAACAATGTTTCATACGTCGTCAATCTTATTCAAGACAATAAGATTGACTAACAACAATAATATTTGACAAAGTTCCAGGGTCAGACGGTTTCAATGCTAACTTCTATCAAGACTTTTGGGAATTAATAAAGGATGACATTTTTCTTATGATTGAAGACTCAAAAAAGAAGCAAAAACTTCATGGTGGGATCAATTCTTCCTTTTTGGCTTTAGTTTCTAAGGAAGCTCAAGTTGAAAGAGTAGAAATATTTAGACCAATTTCGCTTTGTAATACTTCTTACAAAACTATTACAAAGCTAATATCAAGGAGAATGGGAAAAATTATCCCACTTTTGATCTCAAAATAACAAACAAACTTTGTTCCTCATCATCATATTTATGAAGGAATAATCCTCACACAAGAAGCCATCCACTCTTGTAAATAAGGAAATAAAAATATAATGGCCATAAAACTAGATATGGCAAATGCATTTGATAAACTCAATCACCATGCAATCTTTGAAACTTTGTACAAAATGGGATTCAAGAAGGACATGGTTGAATGGACCAAAGCTTGCATAAGTAACCCAAGGATTGCACCCCTTGTCAATGGAAGCCTCACACCTTTCTTCGAGATTTTTGGTGGCCTGAGGCAAGGCTGCCCTCTTTCCCCCTTCCTGTATATTCTAATTACTAAACTTCTAGGCAGGAATCTTGAACAACTAAGAATGCAAAGATTGTTGTCATGTATCCCCACTTATAATGGTGGTAAAGAGCTCAATCATTCTCAATTTGCAAATGATACACTGTTACTTGGGCATGCCTTTCCTCAAATTGCTCATAGATTTACAAAATCTCTTGAGGTTTTCTCAGAGGCCACAGGCAGCAAAATTAATAACTCAGAGTCGATTATGTATCTCTCCAATCACTCTCAAAATGGCATTGATGAGATTTCTAGAATTCTTGGCTTCAAAGTAAGTATGGACTCCACTTTTACCTATCTAGGCATTCCAATTTCTTTCACCAAACCTAGTTTGATGATATGGAAAATAATAATTGAAAAAATAAAAAATAGGCTCAATGATTGGGCACATTGTTGGTTAACCCCTCTGACAAGGATTCTTCTTATAAACTTTATGTTGGCTCTTATTTACCAAATGAGTATTCTATGTACTCAAATTGACATCATGAAAAAAATGAAACAACTTCTCAGAAAATTCTTAGATGCTTTTTTATCATCAAAAGGAAGTATCACTTAGTCAAGTGAGATTGTCTTACCAAAAGTAAGAGGGAAGAGTTACTTGGTCTTAGATGCTTTTTTTATCATCAAAAGGCTTTAGCAGCAAAACTTGTTTGAAATATGGTTAATGTCATAGATTGTTGGTGGTCCAACCTTTTGATTCATAAGTATAACTATAAAATTCAAAATGGTAAAATTCTCAGCATTTACACTAGGAAGAAATCTCTAATTTGGAGAAATATTGAAACTGCCATGGAAATTATCTACAAGCATTTGTCTTGGATGCCTGGAAATGGGGAAAAGATAAAAATTCTTGAAGACCAAATCATGGGAAATTTCATACTTGCCATTTTGGATAGATTACGAGATTGTCTAAACTCTTCTAACTTGCAACTTCATTTTCACTTGGTGAATTTTGTTGCCCCTCCAAGAATCAAGAGTTGCCATGATATTAGAATACCTCAAAATTTAACTGAGGATTGGAATTATTTTATTACTTCAATGGAGGGTAGAACTCCTCTCGATCCTTTGGCTAAAGATAAGTTAATTTAGGGGAGTATGAAAGGTTTGGGTATTTATTCTATCAACAAAGGTTATAAACTGATCCAAGGTTCTTCCCCTTCTATGCCCAAATGGAGACACATTTGGCACAAAGGTGCTATTCCTAAAATCAATTTTTTCTTTGGCTCTTGTCTTTGAATAAGCAGTTAATCTAGGACAACATTCAAAAAAGAAATTTGGAGGGTCCAAGTCAATGTTCTTTATGCCATGTAGATGAAAAAAGCAGATACCATCTTCTTGTGCATTGTTCCTATGTCAAGGAAGTTTGGAGATTAATTCTCTCTAATACTACTTCGGTTGTTCTTGCACCTAATTCCTTTGAAGAAGCTATGAACAAGTACTCTCTTATTTTGGGTTTGACTAATTTTGCTCTTTGGCCCATATAGGTGAAGCAAATGATGCCTAGATATCTTTTTTGGAGTGTTTGGAAAGCAAGAAATGATGCCATATTCAAGAACCAATTCTCTCCTCCATGGACTATGACCTCAAAGATTATTGCCCTTTTAAATGAGATTGCCCCAAGAATTCATGTTAAGAAGAAAACAATAAATTATGATCTTTCCCCCTTGATCTCTGTTGGTTGATCCCTCTTCTTTGATGGGGCCTCAAAAGGAAATCTAGGAGTTATTGGAGGTGGAGGTATCTTATTTCTCAATGGTAAAATTAGTGTGAAGTTTATTGTTGGACTAGGCCTCTCTTCAAACAATAGTGTTGAGGCTAACGATCTGAAATTGGAATTGATTTTAGCAAAAGAAAAGGGATGTGACTCGATTTAGATCTTTGGTGATTCAAAACTCATTATAAATGCCACAATTTTGGTCATTGTAATTCCATCAACATCTTGTACGTGACAAAGATTATTAAAATTCTATTGAAATAATTCTCCAAGATAGAATTTCATCATGTGTGTAGAATATATAATAGGAAAGCATATAAGATGGCTAATGTTGGAGTGAACTTGACTCTTGGAACATGGAATATTTAGCAAAACCCTACTGAACCTGAATGACAATGGAGAAGACCTACAATTTTAATAGGGTGACAAGAACTCAATCAAATATTATGGCAATAAAATCATATCTGTTGGCTCATATTTGATTTTTCCATTCCTTGTATGCTTTGTAAATGTTCACTTTGCGTAATAATTTTTTTTTTTTAAGATTGATGATGTTAACTAGAGCTTTACTTTTCTCATTATTCTTTGTTCGTAAAGTAGAAAACTTATTATGGCAATTTGTCTTGTAATGTCCTTTCTTTTTACCCTTGTAGCAAACTACTTTAGGCAGATTTCTCTTGACACTCTTATCTCCAAATTGAGCTCATTGAGTCCTTATTTTATTTACAATAAATTAATTGCAAGTTGTCTTATCTTTTTTATTAAGTCTTCTATTTTAATTATAGAAGGAGATAAACTTCTTGTTGTTGCTACTAGTTGTGGAACCTAGCCAAAAGCTATTGGAATAGTTGGTGTTAGAAGAACTATTTCCTCCTCTAGACTCTCCTCTTTCTAATTTGCAATATTGTATGCCTGTTAAATGCTCATGGGATACTTGTACTTCACCTTTAGCCTAGTTATTGGTTTCAATCATATGATAAAATGTTTTTAGATCATATTATCAACACTAGGTAATAGGAGAATGGGTAAATTTTTTGTACCAATTTGTACTTTGATCTTATTTTGTAGCTTCTACACTCAGGGATGGTAATCTTGCACCTTCTCTTCCACTCCTTGTACTATTGACCTCTCCACCAAATCAACCATAATACCTAGTAGGTTCCATGGGAATCTCACTCATGATGAGTCTAACAGTAGAAAGCTAGATATCACAACCATGACCAGTGTTTGCCTCTGCCTCAGTGTGCTCTCATTGTAGTAAACTTAATAGAGGATGCCACCATTGTTAATCTTAACCTAACCTCACTCCACTCCAAAAATCCTCTCTATAACCACTTCCTTCTATGGCCCACCAATAGCAATGATAATGCAACCCTCAACTAGAACCTGATATACCCTATAAATATCCTCTAGAGTGGTGGTCATTTCCCTTATAGGGAAATGAAAGGTACCCTAATCAGGGTTCCACCACTCGTAAATTGCAGACAAATATGCATGGTCGCAATGGACTATCTCCATCTAGACCACCCCCTTGAACCCTATAGCCCTCAACCACTCCCAACCATCCTCATCTAAAATGTTTTGAATATGAAAGAAAAGTGATTGTAGCATTCTCTACTACCAAGGTTTTTCCCTCGTTAAATCCTATTTACCTCAATTCCCAAAAAAAAAAATCGCAAGGACCCCTACGGTTGACATCAACTATAGGGTCCCCTGCGATCGAGATTCAAAGGGTATTTTACAATACCCTTTATCCCCAAACATGCCTTAGAAAAAAATATTAAAAAAAAAGCTAAAAAAATCAAACATCAAGTCATGCACACACACAATGAAAACGTGTCGCAAAAATAATAAAAAATAAAAAACAAAAACAAAATTTGCAAGTAAACTGTAACATACCTCACAATCAAGTAATCAAAAATCACATTCATCTTTTCATCCCTAACTAGCCTCTTCTATGGTTTTATTTTTCTCAAAATAAGCCCTAGGGTTTATTTTATCCCAAAAATGTAAAAATAAGCAAATATAAGGGATAAAATTAACTAACCGACCCCACACTCCCTCCCTTGCTTGGTCTCATCCCACTATCCACCATCTCATGCATTCGTATTTCCAGTCTAACAACTCTTTGCATCATAAATCTTAGTATCACCTCTCTCTCCTCTCAAACTTTCCCAAATCTCACCATGCAAATGAGCCCTCACTCCTTGCGATGGCCCTTTTAATTTAGATGATCCTTAATCATGACCCGTAGCCCGTAAACATAGGGTCCCTTATGGTCAGTAATCGCAACATGCCTTATTATTCCTTGTGTTTCCAGTTTAGCCAATTGTTTTTGCATCCCCCTATCTCATATAATCATTTTTCTTCATTTCTTTAAATTCTATGGTTGCACAATGACCTTTTTGTCAAGCACTTCGTTGTTATGTTTCACTTCTTCACACATCAACTCACCACTTGAGGGGGTAGATATTACCCATTAATATTTTCTCAAGCATGATCAATATCAAAACACTCAATCTTGGAATCACATTTATCCAAGAACCTTGTTTGAGACTATCACAAGCCCTCCTCTATGAAGCCAAGCAAAAGCAAAATTTCTCTTCTCAACTCAAACTCTCATCTAATCAAATTTGGCATGCTCTATGCCAATGTATGTATGGTTACTCATATACTCACTTCATTGAGGTGGTAAGTTAAGACCATCTATAATTGATTGAAGGATCTTGAGCATACCTACTTATGGTTGGTCAACTTACTAAGTCAATCAAGCTCAACAATCTATCAAAGGCAAAGTTTCAAGGATATTCATCTCTTCCACAATTGGGGCATCTGACAATATTGTTCATGATTCGAGACAATATTGTGTCTCCTCCCTCAAATAATCATTGCAACACGACAAAATCCATGATCAATCATAATCAACCATAATCATTGATCATCAATTCATTATTTTCATAATTAGCCACCAATTTAGTGTCATATTTTTGCACTACATCATGTTTTCACACATCGCATTACAAAAAGAGACAAATGTAGACACCCAAAAATATCACATTATCCCTTATGCAATGCTAATGGTTAGTTAATTTGCAAAAACCCTCAAAATCATCTTAATTTACCTAAAAACACTATTCATCCACTTTAGCCCTCTAAGCCCCCTCCTACACTTAGCCTTTGGTCACCATGTGACCACACCTCTAACCTAGCCTAGGGCCACATCACCCTAGTCTACCCTTTGACTAAGCCTAGCCTCCACCTCATCCTAGCCTACTCTACCCCCTACTCTCCACATCCCCATGCCCATTTAATGCCTTAAATGCCATGAAGACTTTCTCCATTCAATGCATTTATGACATGAATGACTTTGCATCCACATGCCATAATGAGGGTGAGGACTTTCTTCACCCCCATGTATTTATGAGGTATGGTGCACCCATGCCCATTTAATGCATGTGGGTGGATGAGGACTTTCCTCCACCCAAGGGCATTGATGAGGCATGGTGCACCCCTCCACCTCATAGGACACCTCATCCTCCCTAACCTTGGCCAATTTCTATAAATAAGAGGCCATTTCCTTCATTTCAAAGAATCACACATTTGCTTACCAAAAATTTACCAAAATCACTTCAGCCCCTATTGTATACAAACTCTCCTTTGTGCTAACCCCCATGGATGCTTTTGTGTGCCTATTCTTGTCCTCTTTTGTTTTGTAAACTACTTGTAGATGTTGACTTAGACGACTACTAGATTTGGACCATAGCCTCTAGAGAACCAAAGAACGTTTCCTCCAAAGAAAATCTATGTTGGATCAAGTTAGAACCAACTATAGGGTGAGTTGTGATTGATAATCAGAACCACATCCCAGGATGTGATTCTCGTCGAGAACCTATTTTAATCATCCACAGTCCAAGAAACCAAAAATTTAGGTAAGTATGCTTGTTTTCATCTATTTTTGACTCATTTTAAGCTTTGTTTCAATGTTGTAATCTAAGTTTCCTTTCTTGCACTCTTTTTTATCAAATCGGGTCTAATCAAGATAGGCCCACAAGTGCTACTAATTTAGTGTTTTGATTGTGTGTAGGTGCTAGAGGCTCTATCCAATCAAGTGGTGGTATGCGTGCAGTAAACCCACCCCCCTAAGGTGGTCAAAGAAAGCTTTGGTGCCATAAACTTGACCGAAAGAAGGGCTATTTATTGGAAGACTCGTATTGTAGCCTAAGGGGCATTTGCAAGATTTATGTAATACATATTTTTATATAGATGCAATGGCATATTTTATGTGAACACAAAAATTATGTTAAGGAGTTGATTGGGATATATAACACTTTGAGAAATTTGAAGTATATATTTAATAAAAAATAAATGAAAAATATATGTAATAAAAAGGCATGCTGGATAAGGTTTAATTGACCTAATAGCAAAAGTAATATTTTAATAGTTTAGTGAGAATGACCTCCAATTAAAACCAAATACAACTTAATAAAAAATAATAGCTCATGAATATAAGACATAAATTCTTCCAATTTAATTTGCTTCACCTTAAATAAAAGTCAAACTTAACTTTAGTCAATTAATAAAGACTTAAATACAATTTGATAAAATATAAAAAATATTCCAAGTATATTTTATACATGAGATTGAGTTGAGTTGTAAAGTTCACATACTTTTTTAAGGCATAGAAATTTTAAATATTAAATTAAAACCAACCTCTGGTTCCATGATCTTAGTGTCTAGGCCTACAAGAAACTTGAGACTCTCAATTACAATCTTGCCTTTGACCTCTTAGAGGATGATGGCTCCTTTGGGAAGGAGGGGAGGGTGGGACTCATGACATCATACAAGGGGCATTCGCCTAATGATCCATCAATGACTATAAGTGTTGAACCTTGAGAGCCACCTTATTGGACTGAGCTTGGATCTACAATAACACATTAGAACAAGTCATATATTTCATATAAGTAGAAAAAAATGTATATGCTTTTATATTAGCAATAACATTATTTTGGATTTTCCAAGTTTCAAACAAAATATTTGCTTTGAAAATATGACAAATATGACCAATGCTTGCAGGCATGCTGGTCCTATCCCCAAGAAGGATCACGTTATAAGAGAACGAACTAGGCCTAGATGGCCTAAATAGGTTATGAATTCATATCCATGTTGCTAGGGCTTTGGACAAAACCAAAATAGGTGCTTAATGTATTTTCAAAAATGATAGAAAGGACAATTGGGGTTGTTCACTTCCACGTGGATCAAGCATTCTCCAATAGGTAAACTATAACAACCCAAAACTACCAACCTTTTTTTTAGAAGAATTATTACAAGCAAAGGTTCACAAGTGGAAACCCTTCTTTTATCTTTCCAGCATACAAGGTTTCACCACATTTGAGTTCCAGGTTGCTGCAAACGACACTCAATGGACAAGAGTGGTCGACTCCCATGGTTTTTTGGGTTCACATTACTAAACCTACATATTTAGGACACCAAAATTGGTCCCCCACCTTTCCCGTACCCTCATCGACATAGGACAATGTGACCATGGTGTAGGGATTAACCTTTAAGGCCCATAACACTTAAAGAGGGATGTCTATTCCATAACCTTACTCTAGATTCATCCAAGTAGGTTAATTAGACATAGAGCCTTGGTGCTTAGTTACCACACCTTCATGGGCTAACTAAGGTCATTACCACTTCATTGGCAATGAACATGATCACCCGATCCTACACATTCAAGGGATCACCATTGTTGTCTTGTGAATGGTTCCACAACTTTTAGTTGGAGTACACCCAAGCCTTCTCATTCAAGGTGCAATGAATTCACAAGAAACCTGGCTATTGTATTCACACAACTCCTTTCAGGTTCATGAGTCCCTAGCTATTGCATTCTCACAACTCCTTCTAGGCTCATGGCTACCTGGGTATTGTATTTAGGATTGGGCTTTAATTTATTTGACAACCACCCCAAGACAATCTTATCTTAAATAATTCTTGCACTTTAAAATATAATTCTAAAGTAAAGCAAATCACATCATATCAAAAGAACTTTAAATCAATTCATAATCCATTTAATCTAAAATGTTATAATAGATAGAACTTGGCATAAGCTTCGAAAGATGCACTCCTATAACATAAATTGCTATAACATAATAAACCAAGTATTTAACATAAATATGCATTCTTTTAACATAAATGCTACAACATAATAAACCAAGTATCTAACATAAATATGCATTCCTTTAACATAAATGCTACAACATAATAAACCAAGTATCTAACATAAATATGCATTCCTACAATTGATAGAACTCAATACTAACTATCCAAATAAAAGATTGCTAAAATCACTTTAATGTACAAAATCCAAGATATCATTAAAGCAACATAATATTTTAGTTTGTACAATAATCAAGTTTACAAAACTCATTGAACAAAACATTATTTTACATAGCCTTTGTTTTTCCACAACATCTATACATTCAAAGTACTATGAAGTCATCTGCCAAGGATCTTCAAACCATCCATAAATTTGCAAGCTTCTTTATGGTAGGGACTCCACCCATAACTCATGAGAAATACTTATTGACCAGGATAGCTCTAAATGCAATGCAAATTAAGACATGTTATTTTATATTTATGCAAACAACCATGCATAAAAACATAATGAAAATAAACCAATATGAAGAGAATCTCATACTTCTCTTTATAATGATCCCTTAACTCACAAAAGTCTCAAGAATCATTATATAGTTTCTCTTTCAAAACCATCATACAAAAATCCATCTTATAAAAGAGAATCCCATACTTCTCTTTATAACAATCCTTTTGTTGGAAACATGTTGAATATTTTCCATGTTATTTTGGCAAGGTTAACTCTAAAAGGTACTGGACACTCTCCATGTATCCTCTCTGGAAGTTTTTAGGGTTTCTTAAGCTAATTTTAGACCCATATGGGTTTTTTAGGGTTAAATATTTAAACCCATGATTTTTCACCAATGGTATTGTAAAATTCATTATTGTGTTGTTATTATTTAATTGCACTTGCATTAGGGTTTGAAGAGAGATGAGAGATGAACATTAATGTATTGGATATGGTTAAGTTTATTCAATAAGGAGATATTATAGTGTTGGTTTTTTTATAAGGGTTTCCTAGGTGAAATACTGTATTATGTTTTTATGTGTTATCTTCTTTTTTTTTTCCTTTGATTTTATATTTACTATTTTTCTAGATTTAGTTTATCGAGGCCTTTTGTTCTTCATTTGGTATCAAAGCTAGTTTTTTAGCTTTGTTCAAGGAGTAAGGGTTTCAACCTTATGATAAATTAATTCTTGAGTGAGAGTCATACATGGAAGAATCTAGGCGAAGGAAAATGATGGGAAGCACAAGGGTAGAGATTGAAAATTTAATGGATAAAATTTTGAGTTATGGAAAATCAAGATGGAGGATCTGTTGGTTGATAGAGATTAGTGGATTGCGGTCTCAAGAATAAAATCAACATCAACGACAAATGAGGATTGGATGAAGATTTATAGGAAGGCAAGGAGTTTTATCAGATTGTGTTTATCTGATTTGGTATTGTTGAATGTATTGACAAAGACCATGACAAAGTCATTATGGGATAAGTTGGGAACTTTGTATCAGATAAAGTCACTGGTAAATAAACTCTTTCTTTGGAAGAAGTTGTATTTGCTTCGGATGAATGATGGTGGCTCTATGGGTAAACATCTGAATGCTTTTTATGCATAGCCACTAGATACCTACGTTCCAATATATCCAAGATAACCCTATCAACTAGGTCATCACATCAAGAGTAGATTTAAAAGTATGATATCATTGCTTTTTATGCTCTACAATTCCCACTTGCATCTAGAAATAATCATTAGCCAAATGTACATTAAAGATTTTTAGTTTTGTGGGTTCCCGAAAAAATTTGTCCACTTGCAAAATTATCATTAAAAAAATTTCTTGCCTACAAATAAATTCATTGTTTGGAAAACAATTCAAAAAATGATGAATTTGCCATTGACAAGTTCATTGCCCAAAATCAAAATTACCACCCAAAAATTAAAATTAAATTTTGGAAAGTGAAACAATAGAAAATGACATGTTTTTGATGCATACATGTAGGGGAAATCCCTAGGCATCACCCATCCCTTGAATCACATCCATATAATAAATGGGTCATTGATGTAGACCCATTGAAAGATCACCAAAATTTTCCTCAGAGCTGTTGTCCTCCAACTCATGTGGTAAAAATAAATTCTATTTTAACCCCTCACTACCTAATATAGCCCTCTGGAATCCCAAAATAACTTTTTTAGAAACTACATAGCTACCTTTATAACAAAGAATAGATTCCATATACCTCTTCCTTTCACAAAATTTGGATCACCCATAGATGTTTTTGAAGCATTTATGTGACAGTAAATGCCTCAAAAGGGGGCAAACATTAGACACTCAATTTTGCTCACCCCATTGCATCTTAGGATTCTACAAAATTTTAGCAACTTTCCCAAGTCATATTTCAACCTTCACTATAGAATTTCAGTCTCTAAAATAAGTTTGTCACCCACAAGACATGTTCACTAACAATAAAATTTTCATCTTAGCAAGAAACCCTTTTTAAGATTTTTTTTTGAAAATTTTCTCTCCAACGATAAAAAAGGGTGAATTCACTACCCTTACAAGTTTGCCACTGTGAACTTGTGTAAGCAACAATTTTATGCCCAAATTTACAACCATGCTTATCCATGCCAACTAAGATAAGATGGTCGCACCTCAAGATCTTGGCAATCTTGCATAGTTGTTACTTTTGATAATGTGATCTTATCTTACCAATATTTTTCATCTTGCTCTCTTGCCAATTTGGACAAGATTTTTCAAATCCAACTTTTGCATGTGAACTTGGTATTTTTGCCTCATCCTCTCCCATATTTATATTTATAATTGGACCTCCCATCCCCAAAATGGGACAAGAAATTTTGATATGAAATTTTGATGATACACATGCAATCTTGAAGTAAAATTGTAACTTCTAAATACACTTTTAGGACACGCTCAAATATCCTAGTGAAGCTCTATCTATTTCTTTCCATAGGATCTTGGATCCCTTGGTGCAGGCACTTTTCATCATCCCACACTTTGAGGCCTTGCTAGTAGAAGTATTGGCTTCATGAAAGAAAGGGAGTTCTTCCATATCGATTATTTTTTTTTGATCAACTTATTGTGTCTAATTTTATATCTTTTCATTACATTTGATACCCTAAACCCCCTTCTTTTCATCAATAGCAAACTTATTTCAAAATATTTTTTAGGACTTTTAGGAATCGTCCATGTCTCACCATCTTCACCTTTGTACTATCACCCATCAAATTTGACATTGTTTCCACCTCTATAGGCACTCATGAATTTACCACATGTAGGACTAGCAAGTGATAAACTTGATTTTTTCATTTTCTATCTATAGAATCAACAAAATTGTTATTTCTTTAGGATCTCTAACATTAGGATAATCTAATTATATAATTTTTGTGTCTTGAATCTCTTTTTGCATCTAAAGAAAAATTCTTTGGTCATAGGTTCTATAGGCTATGAATCTATTCTAAGGGCGGTGAACCTACCTTGTAAGAAACAAACTGGTTTCAGTTGGTTAAAAATACATTAGCACCTTTACATTAATCTCTCTTATTATTACAATATTTTAATTTCTATTTGCATAGAAAAATCATCTTCCAAGGTATTCATATTTACTTTAAAAGTAATAGGTGGTTTAACTGTAATCAAGGAAGTCTAAAACCTTCCCAAGCACCATAATAAACCCCCTAAAATTTCTTGATCGTATGTTTCTCCCATTTTAGCTACTTTTATATAGGTTCACAAGTCATAGGGCAAGTTTACCAACAACGATCCTTGTTTGTAGGAAATAATTCTGAGGAGGAAAATCAAATTCTAACTTCAAATCTCAATTAGTCTCTACAAATTTGTAGTTTGTAGCTTTAGTTCACAAGCAATGATTTTGTTTTGTAGGAAGTGAATTTGTGGAGGTAGTGAACTTGATCTCTATTTTTAAATCCAATAGCAGCAAATCCCAATTACTTTAGTTTCTTTCTGTGTCTTCATTTGAATCCAAAAACATATTGGTTTCCCCTTGTTTTTCTAGTTCTTCATCACACGTTTAAAGAAAAATCAAGGAATTTAGCTTTTCTTTTGTTGAAATTTTTAACACAACACATTAAAGGATAAAAAGTAAAAGAACTTAGATTCTATTAATTTTCCTATCATAGGCATTAAATTTGAAAAACACGTAGCTTACATCCGTAGGATAAACTTTGTTTACTTGCATTAAATATTTTGAGCCTTTGCTTGAAAGCTAAAAAAATCTAGTGTAGCCTAGTTCTCAAGGAATTGAAAATTGCATATAGGCTAGTACTTGTCTATTGCATTTTGTTCTCATTTTGCTTACATTTTCCATCATCCTTTTATGTTTCTAGATCTCAAGAACCTAGGTGATTGTCGAATCAAACCTTGGTGAAATCTAATTTTTGCCAAAGAAAACTTGAATAAATAGTGAGATTTAGGTGCAAATATTTGTTTGAGTGTGAATCATGGGATCAAGGGATAGATATCAAAAATCCTAATCCACACTAACAAATTTTTTTTTTTTCTTAGATCAACATATATCTATTTCACCCCTATATGGGCTACATATGGTATGTTATGGGTCTCATTCAATATAAGATTTATCAACTCACCTATTGGTGGTACGTATAAAGTTGTTTGAAATCTAAGTGCTTCATCATCATCAATGGAATAGCCTACATGTTTCTCCTTAACTAACCAATAATATTAGTTCCTTTAACTTCATCGTACCATGAATCTCGTTAGAGTTTATTCTTAAGTTGATTTTTAAAGTCCTTGCTTACTTCTATTGAAGCACACATGTATCTTCTCTTACTCAAGGTATATGTGACCTTATTATCCTTAACCTTAATATAATAGATATCAAATTCATATTTATATAAAAATTTCATCCATCTACATTTTTAGGAGTTTAGATATAGTTGAATTAAAATATAACTTAAAAATTGGTGATTTAGCTTTAGTTTGAATCTTTTCCCTAGTAGATAATGCCTCTACATTATTAAAATAAGGATGATTATAGCTAGATCTAGGTTGTGTGTAGGTTAATTCACTTTATAATATTTGCATTTTCATAATTTATATTAAGTTACACATCCATCCTACAATAAGACACTCCCTAATTATTCCTTGGAAGTATTCATGCACACTAAAAATCATTTTTTTGGATCTAGTATAAAAATAGGTGTACTAGTTAATAACTATTTCAACTCTCAAAAGGTTGCTTCACACTTCTTTGTCCAAACAAATTTATTTTTTCCCTATTTTGAATTGTGATAGGATTAGCCATTTTGGAAACATTCTAAACAAATTTTCAACATCCTATAATATTGTGACTTGTGAGACATTTGTAGGGATTGGATACTATAAGATGACCTTAATATTTGATGGGTCAACTAGTATCCCTTTTCCTAATATGATATGCCTTAGATATTGCATCTCTTTTTGAAGGAAGGAGTATTTTGAAATTTTAGCACACTTTTATTCTTTGAGATATTGCAATATTTATATCAAGTGCTCTTCATATTCTTATTCATTCTTGAAGTAGATTAGATATCATTAACAAATACGACAACAAACTTAAATCCAAGTATGTCTTGAATAGTCTATTCACTAAATTCATAAATATTGCTAGCACATTGGTTAATCGAAAAGGAATAATTGTAAACTCATAATTCCCATATCAATTCTCTAATGCTATTTTACAAACATCAACATACTTTATACATAGATGATAATACATTGATCTCAAATGAATATTTGAAAATACCATTTCTCTATACATATGATAAAATAAGTCATCATTATGGGGCAAAGAGTTTGTACTCTTAATGGTGGTATTATTCAACTATGTCTAATCAATGTAGAACATCATTGATCAATCCTTCTTAACAAATATTAGGGGTGTACCCCATGGTAACACACTTGGGTGAATCAACCCCTTTATCTAGTAGTTAAAGTTATATTTTAATTCACTTAAATCTATAGTTATCATATAATAACGTGCCTTGGATATTGGTTAATTTTTAAGCACAAGCTCTATTGAGAAGTCAAGCTCCCTTGAAGGATATCACCTTAACAACTCATCAGGGAAGACCTACCTAAACTTCTTAAGAATGAGATGAAAGTCCATGGGTATTTCTCTCTTTTCACCATGATTATCTTAAAATACAATAGCAAAATATTTACATCCCTTACAAAAACCTTCTTTTAGGTCACATTACTAATATTCTTCTTAAATATATAGTAAAAACTATCCCTTGGATCCCTACATTCTTTACCAAATTACAAACACTCTCAACACTTTTAGTGCAACAATTTAACTTTGCTTGATGACTGCTTAGACAATCCATGCATACAATAATACCATATGAACACAAGGGCATCATCAAGAGGTCTAAACATGTGATCCAATCTCCAAAATCAATTTCTCTTTTTCAATATACTCTTAATGAATTATAGAGTACTTGAATCCATTTCCTCTTGCTCAAGTTTACCTAGCTCTTACTCTACCAAACAAAACTGGCCTACTAAATTATAATTAATAAAAGAAGTAGAATCCACAGGGTCAATCAAAATACATACTTGGTGATCTAAGATATTATCTAAGGTTTTAATCATAGTCACTTGGTGCTCAACTTTAGTAGTATTCCCCAATTGCATACACTTGATGTTGGTTTGGTTCCCCATTTGAGTAGACTATGATTTGGATGCACTCCCTCTTCCCACTTTTTGTTTATATTGGAAATACTCTCTAGCAAAATGGGGATCCCCACACAAAAACCATCCTCTTGGTGGTTGCATTCTCTAAGAACTTATGTTGGGCCTAATTTGATTTTGTTATGAGGCCCTAGATTGAAAAGTGAGAGCTCAATGAGAAGGGGAAGGAGGTCTGGATGACATACCTCACATTGAAAGTATTCCCATGAATTAACCTAGAGATTTTCACTCTTGAAATATCCCTAATCTCTATTAAAATTATTGAGATTTAGATTTTATTTATTTTCATTGACGGGGATTACAACTATAGTTGGGTAAATTTTGTGTTGGTCCTTGGTATCAATTTTACTCTTTGGCCTCAAACTATGATCATATTTCATGACTAAGTATTGTTGGTAAACCTCCTACCAAGTCCTACCAAGTCAGTGGGTTACTCCTAATAATTTGACCTAAATTTGGTCACAACCCCATAGAAAAATGGTTCACTTGCATCACCTCATTTTCAACTAAAGGTATCTCATTTAGGAGTTATACATTTTTTTGCTTATATTTGTTTAGGAGTCAATAGACTTTAATCTAAAATTAGAATGCAAAAAGACCTTTTATAATGCTTTAGAAGTGATATAGGGGTTAAAAAAGAATGCCCATTATCCCTTAACTTATTATTATTATTTTTATATTGACAAATTAAAGGAATGGATAAATTTGAATGGAGGGGATAATGTTCATTTGTGAATAGATGTGGTGAGACTTCTTTTATATGTGGATGATTTTATTCTAATTATAAGATCAACATAGGTTTTGGATAGCATCTAAAGGCCTTAGAGCACTTTTGCAAGGAGGTAGGCATGCAAGTAAATACCAACAAAACTAAGATCATGATCTTCTCTAATCAAATGAAAGAGAATTAGTTAAATTGCATTTTGAAGGGAGTATTTTGGAAGAATTAATAAACTAAAACCTTTGGATAGACTTTAATAACAAGCTCAATGATGGTTTTTGAAGCCTTAATATTAATGTAAATCTCATAGGATAAAATATTCACATGATCAAATACTATACGATCAAATATAATGAATGATACGATACAACTAATATGTAAATATCAAGGCTAATAACATATAAAATAACATTCATTAATAAGCTACAATATGAATGTAATAGCCTGAATCGTATAATATAATAAAACTTAAAATATTAGCTGCTCAAGTACTCCTCTTTCTCTTACAAATGCATCTTTAAACTCTCATACAATGATAATGCTTTCTATGCTCACTATGTAGACATTATAGAGTAGTATCACCGTACAATGGCTATATATGTAGACATTGTAGAGTGATGTCTTTCTATAACACTCTATGGAGTAATATATAGCCATTGTACGATGACTCTTTGGTTACTTGACTCTTCCTTTCCATATGCCAAGTCTCATGACTCTTGGCTTCTCTACTTGATACTTGCATACACATGACTCTATCTTGTATGCACATTTGGATATGACTATTCACATAAATCTTCCTAAAATAAGGATACATGTTCACACATACATATGAGACACTTGTGCATATTTATACCCATAACACTTGCACACATATTTACATGATACTTGTGTATTTTCTACACATTATTACATTACATAAACTATTTAATCACACACTAATCTAAGACATAACCCTAATATAATATTTATAAGGTTGTACCAAGGTGGTACATTGGCATATACCAAATTATGTAATATACTCCAACACCCCCATATATTACATTATTTGGTTATTGAAGACTTTAGTCTTCAATTATGGTCTTTGTCCTTCAATTGATCCTGAAACCTATCCTTGCTTTGCTCAGGTTCATCTTCTTGCTTGAATTTGAGTTCTAACTTTGGCATTGCTACTATTTTCCTTCTAAATTTGTTGTTGAAGAAGTTCATACCTTTCTTGTGCTCATATCTAACTTTTGAGAAATATTTTAAGAACTTTTATTGTCATTGTGTATATCCATTCTTTTTTTTTTGTACCAACAATGTTTTTGAGAATTATTGGCACCTCCACAAATTTTGCAACAATGAAGATTCCAACATCTTTCTATCTTATGTCCATACCTACCACAATGTTCACATTTGTTTTTTGAATATTTGAAGTCTTTATTACAATGTTCTTTGTCACACACACTATTTGCACACTTTTTGTCTTCATGAACTATATTCTTTGAATCACATGCAACATCTATTCTTAGATCAAGTTCCTCTATCTTCATTATGAATTCTAAATTATAAGTATCAAAATTTGCATCATAATCTTCTTTTATATCTTGTTGAAGATCATTAGTATCACAAGATGCATCAATTGTCATTGATTTTAATTCTATAGTACCACAATATTCATTTTCCATCATAGGTCTTAAATCATTTGTATCACAACAAACATCTTTGTTTTATTCTCTAATTCTTCAACCTTTCCTTATTTTCTTACTTTGGAGACATTTAGAGTGATTATTCCCTTGTATATTGTTTACCATAGACTAACATGTACAATAACAAAGTTTTCATAACAATCATTAAAAAAACTTTGCATGCATTGTTGAAGTATTAAAAAATTTCCTTTTTCTAGCTTCACTAGAAATGTCAGCAAATGTATTATTCAAATATTTAGTGATTTCCTCTTGTTTTCTATTATTACCTTTGATAAATTCAATATAAAATAATGACATATACATTATATTTCTTATATCATTAGGTAATGTGAAAAAATCTTTAGAGTCTTCAACTACTTCATCAAATTTTGAACTTAGATAATTTCCAAGCATTAAAATGTTTTCATCTTTGGCTTCTCTCATGACTGATTGTAAGATTCATTTTTTCTTAATTGTCGTATCCTTTTGTCCTTCAATTTTTGCTATCATGTATTGGGTACAATATTTTAAATTTTGTAATATTTCTTTAGTTTCTTCTAGTGAGTCATCTTGAATGTATATTTGTTTTTCTTGAAAATATAAGTTTTATTCTTCAATTTTTTTTACAACACATGTTTTTGTATTTATATGTTTTGATAATTTTTCTTTGCCATGTTCCTTTGAAGTTGACAATCTTATGTCTCCCTAGTTTTAAATAAATTAAAGTTTCTAAAATATAAAACATATGAAGTAGAAGTTCTTATGTCTCTCTAATAGTTCAAAACTAGAAAGTAAGAACTTTTCAAATTTATTTTTCTAAATTTGAAGTAGACTTCCTTTTCTCTCCAAAATTAATTAATTTGCAAATATTCTATGAACTTTGAATTTCCAAAAACTACTAGAAATAAATTTCAAACCAAAAAAATTATAACTCCAAACCTATCTACTTATCACTTCTATAAGGCTTTAAATAAATTAAATTACAACCCTAATTATCACTCCAAAATATTAATGTTCCATTAAACCTTATTACTCCATAATTTGAAAAATAACCTTTATAAATATTAAATACTATCTTATCACTCCTTTCTCAAAAACCCTAAATTAAATCAAAGAATTAATATTTATACCTTGAAAACCCTCTAGGTTTGTGTCTCATTGCTTAGATGGCTTGTAGTATCTTCGTTAGCTACTTAGATGGTTCATAATATCTTTGTCGACTCATGGTAGTTATATGGTTCATGGTATCTTGGTGTCTAGTGGAACTTAGATGGCTTGTGGTGCCTTGCTATCTCATGGCTCTTATATGGATCATGGATCTTGCTATCTCGTGGCTCTTAGACGCTTTGGTTGCTCCCCTATACCCAATTTGATTTTGATTATGTGTAGCTTAGTTCTGTTCTGACTGCACTTTACTGCATGCTCATCATGCTCATGGCTCTTAGATGCTTTGGTTTCTCCCCTATGCCCAATTTGATTTTGAATGTGTGTAGTTTATTTTTGTTCTGATTCTCCTTAATGCTCATTGATTCTCCTTAATGCTTTTGGTTATTCCATTGATCATGTTATATCTTCTTTTTTTGATGCAGGTTTAGGTGCTTCTTAATGTTTGTGTTTTTAATATTAGAACATTCTTAAACCTAAAAATATTAACAATGCTCTATGTGCTTTCTTTCTTAGATGATCTAAAATATATTCTTACCTACTACAACAATGGATTTCCTTTGCTAATTCCACTTTAGTGCTCTAATGCTTTCAGCCTGTTGTCTTTGCTTTTTTGATTGCTTTTGATCTTAAACTTCTTTTCTTAAGCCTATTCTTGAATCTTCTTTCTCTAGTATCTATCTCGAATCTACAAGTCTTGTTGGTTATTTTAACCTATTCCTTATCCTCTTCCTTAATCTTTCTCCTTATGACTCCAAAATTTCTTTAATACAAACTTTCTTTATAGTTCTCTGTAAAACCTACATATTAATCCTCCTTTCGCAATTATGACCTCTTTTATTTTCTAATAAGGACCACAAATATTTACAAAGAAATATTTCTTTGAAGGGTCTCAAATCTATGGTTATGTGAACTATAGACTCCTATCTTTGAAAAGTCTTTATCCTTTACTATTGGTCTCTCCTCTTGGACCAATTGTTAGGCCTATAAGATCTGAATTCTTAATATTGTTAAAATTTTTTACTAAGACCTTTTCCCTTAAGATCTGAATCACTAAAACTTTTATCAAGGTCTTTTTCCTTAAGATCTAAATCTAAAATATCAATATAAAAGTATATCTTCAAGACCTGATTCTTTCTCTATCAAAGTCCACCTTCAAGACCTTAAAATCTCTTATAGACCACTTTCTCTTCTAAATAGAATCTTAGAATAGGTAAACTTGATCTATCTTATCTCAGTCAAGGTATATTTTTTAAGACCTGAATCAATATCTATCAAGGTCTCTTCTTTAAGACCTAAAACTATAATAACCTACAACTCAAATCAATCCCTGCTTGATGAAAGCTTTTTGCCTTCTTGCATTTGAAGATGAAAGTCTTATCTATCTGTTGTAGGAAGCTTCTCACTTATTTGAAGATCAATCTCTACTACAACAATATCTTAGGTTGATCCTAAGAACTCTAATAATGATTCTACTTCTTACTAGAGAACCCAATAATGTTAAGGTGACTATAAACTTCCCTTATGATCCAAACAAGATAACTTGATTGAACTAGCTTCTTCAACTTTTCTTGATAGAAACTAGTTACCAAGAATTTTTCCATGTCTTTGAAAATACTTATCAATACCAGGATTGGCTATTTCCCTGAATAATCAATTATCTTCAAGTTGATTTACCCAAATATGGGTCCTAGTCTTCACTGGTTATCCTTCAACCTAGTGAAAAGACCTGAGTTGAGTCCTAGTCTTCACCGACTATTCTTCAACCTAATGGAAAGACCCTAACTTTCTACTTTCTTCAAATAGAGTCCAAGTTTAACTCCCTTAAAAGTAGATAAAATCTAACCGATTTTATCACACTGGAAAATACCTGATTATGTAGCTAAATAAATCCTATGCAAGCAATTGCTTGCTATAGCTTTGATACCACTGATGGATTTTGAAGCATTAATATTAATGTAAATCTCATAGGATCAAATAAAATAAATGATATAAGACAACTAATATGTAAATATCAAGGCTAATAATATATCAAATAACATTCATTAATAAGCTACAATATGAATGTAATAGCCTAAATCATACAATATAACAAGACTTACAATATTAGTTGCTCAAATGTATGCAATCTGTATTACTCCTCTTTCTCTTACAAATGTATCATAAAAATCTCATACAATGATAATACTTTCTATGCTCACTATGTAGACACTGTAGACTTTATAGATAGTGTTGTATTTCTATGTCTCTTTATGAAGTAATATATAGCCATTGTACAATGAATCTTTGGTTACTTGACTTGTCCTTTCTATATGCCAAGTCTCATGACTCTTGGTTTCTCTACTTGACACTTGCATACACATAACTCTATCTTGTATGCACACTTGGACATGACTCTTTATATAACTCTTCTCAATCTAAGGATACATGTGCACACATATATATGAGACACTTGTACACATTTACACTCATAGCACTTGCACACATATTTACATGACACTTGCGCATTTTTTGCACATTATTACATTACATCAAATAATTACTCACATACTAATCTAAGATACAACCCTAATCTAATTTTACAAGCAACAAAAAAATGATGTATAGGCACACTCCTAAATAATCATTAAATGTCCATAAAAAACGGAGGCCACCTCAGACCTGTTTCTATGACATCTACTAAGATTCTAGAGGCTTTTCTTTAGTAGATTGCTCCTAGTCGTCCCGCGTGCAATGTGTGTTCTGACCTAACATAGAGAATGAATCACACTTTAGTGGCCAGACCTACAACATTCGATTTCAAGCTTTATGTATCTAAATGTGCATTGCAAAAAAATAATTTAAAAAGTATTCCCTACTTTCAATCAATTCTAACAAATAAACTATTAATTATTCATAGAAAATAAAGATCAAATATACTTTGAACCATTAACTATTTTTATTACATCTACTAAAATTGTTTTTATCATATTTTTAAATCTTTAAAGTTCTTGTTCATAAAATGCTTTTAACCTTATAATCATTTTTTTTATTTGGTTATTGTGAGAAACCCCATAAAATTGTTTTTATCATATTTTTAAAATTTTAAAATTATTGTTCATAAACTGCTTTTAACCTTTAAAGTTATTGTTCATAAACTGCTTATAATATTTTTTTTTATTATTTGGTTATTGTGAGAAACCCATATGACCATGTACCAACAGTCTCCTACCAACCATGACCCCTCCTAAAGTCGACAACTATACTTATCAATAGGAAATTTAACACAAAGTCACCTCCTCACACACTCTCCCACGCAGTGGTTTGAACCTTAGACCTTGGGGAGAAGAGATAAAGCCCGAACCTTTACGCTATACCCCCAAGTACACCTTATAATCATTTTATTTTAAATTAAAGATATTTATTCTTCCGCAAACCAGGTTAAGAATACTATAATAAGTTAAATGCACTTGTCAAACCCGATGGGTCAAGGTCAAGTAGCGTGACCAGAAAAGTGCTTCATTTGTTTGAAAATATTTTAATAGCTTACCCTACCTTATTTCCGGTTGTGTTTCGAGAGTCAATCTCCACTCATTCTAACTTCACTCGCTTAGCAATGAAGAAATTGAGCTTTCCAAATTGACTTCACCATCTAAATTGATTAGAACTTTGTAAATCTGTCGCGGATTTCTTTTCTATATGCTTCAGCTTATTTAATGTTTAGGGAATTGAACCGGTAAACGCATTCCCACCAACAAATTATCCCTTTAAAAGTATTATTTTTAACCATTAAATAGTGCTTAATCTAAAACGACTTTTATATTCCATTATTTACCACTTGTTGCAGGTCCTTTCTAATCAGTTCAGCGCCATAAAATTTCTTTGCGAACAAGTAGCCTAAGAAAGACGCTATTAAACTTTCAAGATAGGGACATGAAAGCCCAGCGGCAATTACCGAGGTCCTACCCTCACCAACCTCACCAACGAAGGAGCAAGTTTAGGATGTTAGGAACCTCGTTTACGCTTTGAAAATGTCGCATGTTTGATCTCTATTATATAGAATTTAAGACGCAACTGGCTTCAAGTCCACAATAAATGATTTCTTACAATTTGATGGATACAGAGTCAAACCTATGGTTTAAGGTTTAAAGTTTTATATTTTTTCTTTGCTTTTACCTCTTCAAAGTCAAGGCCATTACTGCGCCCAGTCAAGGCCATTACTGCGCTCGTTCAAAACGGGTTGGTTCGTTCGTTCAAAACGGGTTGGAGGCTTGATCACCACGCCTTACGCGAGACCAGGCTCCTCTGACTCGGACAAACTCAATTCGAGCCCGTCGTTTGCTTTGAATAAGCAAAAATTCCACGTTAACCTTTGCTAGTCAAAGCAGCGATCCCTCCTATATATACATATGCCTTCCTCCCATTGTCACCACACACATCAATTGAGTCGTTTGCATTCTTTAAAGTCTTTGATAGATTACAATTTCAGCGATTTTGGTTCCGAATACCGGATTAGTAAATAGATTTCACTTTTCAGCGTAGGAATAATTGTTAGAATCAATACTTCCCTCTGAAAAATTGCAATAGAAATTGTTACAGTCAAGACTCAAGAGCATATCTTCGCCCATGAGACACCTTCTAGTGCTGGTTGTTTTTATTGTACTAGGGTTACATATTGAAGCCGCTTATGGAGGTAGATCTCTCTTGCGGAAAAATCTAGCTCCTAAAGGCATCAGGAGCATAGTCGATGCAGGCCCTGATAAGACGGAAGGTGGTCACGTGGCGCCTATGCGGCCACAGAAATCCAGCGGGTTGAAGATTAATAAACTCCCTTCTGGTCCAAGTCCTGGAGTAGGCCATGCATTTATTAATGCAGGACCTGTGAAGGCTAGTTGGGAGGTAAGCATATTGAAGAATAAACTTCCATCTGGTCCAAGTCCTGGAGTCCGCCACGCATCTGTTGAGGCCACTCCTGTGAAGAGTAGTGAGGCAGCAACAACGTTACAAGATAAACTTCCTTCTGGTTCGAGTCCGGGAGATGGTCACGGCTTCATCAACGCTGGCCCCGTCAAGACTATAAAGATTTTTTCTATCAATAAACTGCCTTCTGGCCCCAGCAGAGGTGTAGGCCACAAGTAATTTGATGGCCACGCTCAAAATTATGCCAGCAATGCCAATCTTTATAAACAGGAGCGGTTGAGATATAAAGAAAGGCTATTTGAATGAAAGATTAAATGGGAGCAAAATATAGAAGTTTCACGACCAACCATGACCAACCAGGAGTACGGATATACGTTTGAACTTTTTTCCCAAAAGGAGGAGTACATCTCCTGTTTTCAATTTAACCGCAGGCAACCAGACTGAGTGGGAGGCACAGAAGCAACAATATTGTCAATGCTTAACAATTGTCTTGAGCACATACTTCTTGGATGGCAAATTATCAATGCCACGTAATCAGATTCATGGCATTAGCCCAAGCCATCCACTTGGTCTGTTTGAAAATACCCATCTTTTAATATTCTCAATCATGTATATTAAACAAGAAGTCTAGGTTCTTTGTGAATGTAATCTGCCAGATTTATATAAATTCCCTTCCTAAAATCTGATGCTTAAATATGAGTTTTGTAGGAAGATTGAATCAATATGAGTTTTTTCCAACGTTAAAAAAAGTGCACTGAAGGCTGAAGGCTTATGTAAAGACAAAGGAATACATTAAGAGGAATGGCAATAACTATGACACGCTCGGAGGTTTGTTATTGATACGTATTTGAATGCTGTAAACCACACAATATGTACTCTCTACGCATTGCATAATTATATCTGTAGCTCTTCAAAAAGAAGTGGAACTATACTTCTTCACTATTAGGATTAACCCTGAAATAAGTTTATTGTTATATCCACATACAGTTTTTTTTTTCTATTATATAGAAGTTTCGGTTTCTTATAATTACATATATCTGTTTTAATAATAATAATTTGTTATTGTTATATATATAAAAGAACATAAGATTATAAAATGCTATTGCGAGTGTTATATATATAAAAGAACATAAGATTATAAAATGCTATTGCGAGGAAGGAGAAAAGGAGCATCAAAGGGAGATTTCATAGTCTTTTTTTTTTCTCTTCTCACTTAGAGATTATGGAAAATAAAACTGGTCTTTAATGTGAATTTTTTTTCAAACGTCTATATTTTTTAAGAAAATTGGGTAATCAAGATTTCTCCTAAGATCTACTCTTTAACATAAACCTTTTTTATTTTGGGATTTAATTTTATGTTTGATTTATGATGTACAAACAAAAATACAACAAACATAAACCTAAGATTAATTAATGTGAAATGACTCCTTCTCTTTTCGGACAAGAAAGGTGCAATAGATAATTCACTCTAAAATGTAAGCTACCTGCAATTTTGTTTCAATGCCTACAAAAGAACGATTCATTTTTTTTCTATTTGAGTCACAGTCAAACCAAGATTCACAAATTCTTTGCTAATTAAATCAACAAACAAAAATGAGAAATCCCTATTTACTATACAAAAGAAACATATCTCATGCCCTAAAATAGAAATGATAGAATGCAAGATATAAAGTACCCAATTTTGTCATAGAGGCAAAAATTCCACCTTCTTATAGAATTGCCACTCACTCCTTACTAGTACTTTCAAAAAAACTCAATAAATTCTTACAAGACAAATAAAAAAAGTGGCGATCAGTGTAGAAGGGTCTATCAAGCCTTAGCAAAGAAAGTGATTTTTTCGCTTTGACAATTAGACCCTTATTTCTTGAGACAAAAGGATAGAAAACATGCAAATAAAAAAAGATAACAAATGTTATCAGAAAAATGTTGAGTAGATGTAAAAAAGAGGAGAATAGACACAAACCAGACCAAACCAGACCACAAGTTGCACCTTTTCTAGTGGAGGATTGTTGAAATATGGTTTTTAATGACTTGATGTTGCTTTGATACTGTTTTGATGCTTGTTATAAATTGCTCAAAAAATGAAAGGATGTAGGTTCACAACCAAGCTTTTTGCAAAGTAATTTTGATAGCATAAAGATATATCTTCCGATAATTCTTCTTCTCCTTAGTGTTGTGGCCATTGCACAACTTGCCCCTAATTTGGTAACCCACCTTAAATTTTGAGTTTTTGGGAGTTTTGTTGTCTTTTAGTGATAATTTTGTAGGTTTTAGGGTTCATTCTTGGTTAGTGTATGCTTTCAATTTCTTTTAGATGTCTAGTGTGTTGTTAGTTTTTAGTTTCTTCGGTTTTAGTTTTAAGATTGGTTAGATTTATAAGGTGTTTCTTTTGTCTTAGTTTTAATGTTGGTTAGTTTTAATATCTTAAAATTAAACTAATTCAAATATTTGAATTAAATCATATTTTCAAGAAAAGTAATACAATATATATAAATGAATTCAAGTAAAACCATCAATGCTTTGTGTGTTGTTAGTTTTACTTTGAGTTCTATACTTTTAAGTGATTTTGAAACTTTAATTTCAGGTTTTATGTTTTATAGTTTTTAAATGATTTTGAAGTGGTATTTTAGGGCTTTAATTAGTGCGAGATTTACTTTTTGTAGGTGTTTATAAAATGTAAACCCAACATGATATTCAAGGCACGACCGACTAAGGAAGGCAATGACATGGATCTAGATGGCTAACATGAACACACACAAAATGCAGATTCAAATGATCTGACATGACCACATGGATGGAATTAAATATGGACATGATATGAGTAATGATGATGTAGATGTCATGGAAGCCCTAGACGAAGTTTTACGATGGGAGGATGTCCAAGCAAGATGCAAAGATGGATGTCTACAACAGTGCACAAAATACTAGATAATCCAATCCAGAGGGATGGTGCAGGTCTAAAGTAAGGTCTAATTTTAGTTATTTTAAGCATAAAAGGATACATCTTCGATGGTAAATCTAGTATACACTCAATATCAAGGATTTAGGCTGTAGAACTATGTTCATAGTAGAAAAAATTCCTTGTTTGGTGGTGCATACGAAGATGAGGATGAAAAATGATAGTGGGTATGTGTATGTGGATTGTGAGGGTTGGATCAATGGGAAAACTAAGGTGATTTAAGGAAAGATATTTTTCTAGCTAAAAGGAAGTAAACATATTGAGCAACAAGCATGATAGAATACGGTAGGCCAACCAACATGTCAAGGCACATTTCAGAGTATGGATTTCAAGGATGATGGTAGTGATGAATTATAGTGTTGATAAGGGTGCTTACATGGACATGGAACGAACCCACTACTGCCATAGAGGCCTCGTAGAATGGTGATTATCAAATTACTGGACTAATTTTTAAAAATATTATCAATATAAGGAAACCACTGCAAATTAAAATACAAAGAGAATGTACAAAATTGATGGGCATACACATGGTCGTGAAGTTGGGGCCAAGATAAGTGAAGTCAAGAGTGATGTTAATATGCTTCACCACTCCAGTGACCTCACCACTTCATCCTTCATGTCAACATATGTTACTCTGAGAAAGGTTTATGGTTGAATGTCTACATTTTAAAATGGTGAAGGCCATGAAACTGAGGTTGCCGAAGGTTCGTTCATGGATGACTATGAGTAAATTTATTTTCTGCTTGGTATTCATGGCTATGAATGTGGAGTAGGTCATGGGTATAGTGACACTACTAGATGAGCTTACACAGGGTCTTCTATGTGGTGGAGAGATATTACAGTTTAATACAACGGTGGTCATGAGATTTTATTTAACTCAGTAGGTGGAAGCCTAAGCATGGTGGATGACCATCGATTCCATGCTATTGTCTTATGTTATTGAGACTGCTGAGCCCATTCTAAAACCTATAATTTTTATAGGAGGGATTATGTTTTTAATGTTGGTTCAAGGAGGAGTAAGTATTTTTATCTATGTTGGGTAGTGTTCGGTAGTTGAGTGGTTTGTGAAGGATAGCTTACAATAAGGATATCCATGTACTATTGTGGAATGCAGTACTAAATGGAACACAAATCTAGGAATCTGGATGACAACTATAATTATGTGGACACACCAAGTGTGGTCCATACGATTGCCAAGTGGAATTTCAAGGACATTGATGTGGCCTTTGGAATGTGGATATCAGTATGGATAGTATACTAAGAGAAGCATCTTTATAAAGAAATTAGGTGGAATGGTACTGCCACCATGGTTACCAAGATCCCACATCAGATTTATCTCTATCATCATTATATCATGCGCATTAAGGTTTTGTTAACTGGGTGTATAAATATATAGAAGTGTCCAAGATAGGACTTTCAAGTAGCTTTGACTAAGTTAGGGCTACACGTACACACCAACATAGAGGGGATATTGACACGGTAGCAACATATACATAACAAAATCTTGCAGGAATTATTTTTAGATGCGTAGATGTAATTTAAGAAACATGGAGGAATATGGTTTATAAGGGGGTAACGTAAGATATGATTACATTATAATAACCACTATTTCTATTCAATGCATTCAAATTTTACAACTTAGAATATTTTGAGAAAGTATGAAGAAAAGATAAAAGCATTACCATGTTGTGAATAGACATATATATTCGTGGGGGTAAAGACAAAAGGTGTAGGCCCAACAAAATAAAATTAATTTATTATATTGAAGATATTAATATTTGTTAATTCACGTAACGGTGAGAGTGTTACCCAAGGATGGAAATCGTCAAGCACAGGGTTTGCAAATAGAAGATAAAACCAAAAATGTTGAAATGAAGAGACATGAAACAAAAGGGGAGATGAAACCAAGGAGTTTCAAGAAAAATCTTAAATAATGATTTGAATAGCAGAACAAGGGCTAGAAGTTTTTTGGGTAGAATTTTATATGTGAAAGCAGAGCTTTGAAACTGGGTTTACCTAAATATTTCTCCTTCCATGCTGCTAGACTGGATCATTTCACCATTGGATGCCAATTTAGGGCATGGTATTCAGCATATGTGTTTAATGTTGAAAATATTTCTATTTCTAATGTATTGGAAATGTAATAAGTTTTTATGCATGTTAATGGTAGACTTATCCATTATTTCTAATATATTGCAAATTTTCCTAAGAAGATTGCACCTCATTGAATGTTTGATTGCATGAATACGGCTCAAATTAATGATGGTTTGATGCAGTATATTAATGTTTGTAGGATTTTTGTGGAATTTTAAAATCACAGTAACTTTTTCTAGTTTATTTTATTTTCCTTTATTTTTTTTCCTAACCTTACCATTTTTCATTTTTTTAAAATTCTACAAATAAAATAAAAATACAAAAAATTAAAATTCCAAAAAGAGATGCACAAATTCCATGAATAAGCTTTAAATTGTTATTTAAAGAAATTATGATGTTGTTTTAATGGAAATTCAAAATTCCAAAATTTTATTTAAAGTTCACATTTTAATGGGGTTTTGTAATTTCGAAAGGCTTAACATGATTTTACATTTTAAAGGAGATTTAAATTTCATGCTTTGCACCTTTGTTTCATAAAACTATAAATTAACTTCCCTTTATGAAATTATAATTTCATTAAAGGGGGTAATTTATATGGCTTTTCAAAGGCCATTACATTTTAAAGTTAGTCATTTAGATTATTTTTTGTTCATTCTCAAAGCAACATAGAATGAATCCACTCATTATTCACCATTCACATTTAAGAGATAGGTTCTAAAATTTTATTGCATGCTCAAATTAAGGTTTAACAAATAAAACTTGTTAAAATTTGCTTAAAAAAAGAAGATTGAATCTATCTAATATTATTCAAGATAAAATGAACTTCGCTTTACATCGTGGTCATATGAGGCCCAATCACATTTTCTTTTATTTTAAGTTTCATGAACAATCAATAACATAGCATAATAAAGTAATACCAACATAGACCTCTTGTTAACAGTTGCTTACAAATCACTAAGGTATTCTAGAACTTATTTGACACATTTTAAAAAGCATAAATGCACACATTAAGTAAAAGGAACCTTGGAGAAATTTCTATTTCTTTGCAAGAGAGGGTTTTCTAATCAAAATCCTAACTGTGAGTGTAGTTTTGTAATTGGGTAAAATTACCACTCAACATTTTAGAGCTAGAAGGAGGGCCTGAATTGGTCATTTTATTGCTACTTAAATGCTAAATTTTTCATTGCTATTTGAAAGGTTATTTGAAGGTATTGGTCTTGACTAACGAGGTTTTGTTTACATGTGATCACTTTCATTGATTGGAAATTCTTTTAATTGATGATGCATTAATGCTAACCTTTTACAAATTGGAGAATATTCTTTAATGTCATGGTTTAATTGATGCATATATTTTGGTTGATGCTAACATGATGATCTATATGTTAAAAATTTGAAACTTGTTAGTCATTTCATGCTTCTTTGCAAGATATACTACTTTGACGAACAAAATCGATACTAAAGTTATATTGTTTAAGATCCACTAATGTCAATATTTACTCCACTGATGAAAAGCAGACCTTTAAACATACTTGGGCCTGCACACCATGTGCCTATAGATATTATGTGTAATCTACCTTAGTTTAAGCATGATGAAATGGAATCAACTAAGGAACATATTCAAACATATAAGAAAACTTTTATTCATTTGCAAATTATGTGTAAAGATGTTGGTTGTAGGCTGTTTCCATTCACTTTAGATGAAATTTATTATGATTGGTATATCAGTTTACCTGTAGGTTCTATCACCTCTTGGGTTCAACTAGAAGCAACGTTTTTTGAACATTTTGGAAAATTGGTTGACCCAGATATGATATTAAATTAGTTTATCTCTATCTGTAAAGAACCTAATGAATCCATGAGCCAATTTAATGATAGGTTCTATAGGTTGTATAACAAGATGATGATACATTACATCATTTCAAAATAAGAAGCCACTCAAATATACCTGGAAGTCTTAGACCCCTTAATTTCTATATTTCTAGGAATAATTCTTGAATATCCATCCTTACATAGAGCCTAAAGTGTTGCAATACAAGTAGAACAATGGTGGATTTTGAAAGGTGTTGATGTGGGTAGATTATCCTTACTTAAACCTAAGGCTTAAAATCAGATACCACCCATGAGTCAGGGTGAGGCACAAACTTATCCCATGATGAACTATTCTTTAAGATTTGTGGATTCCAACCAATACCAACCATCTAGTCTAGGACCCACGAATCTAATGATGTTGCATGTGAGCAATCAATAGGATAAAATTGATTGTCCAAATGTTACAACCACCTTAGTTAGTATCCAAGAATAAGTACAAGTTTCAAGTCCAATGTTCACCAATGAATATTATGGTAAATATGCCTATCAAAATGTAGAGATTGGTTTATTTTTAGAAATGCATGAGTATTAATACAATGGAGGATTCCTAGATCTAACTAGCATTGAAATATGTGATAGGTCAAGGAACTTCCATAGAATTCAATGAAGCGAATAAAGTGAATGATCAAGAAAGCCAACATATTGCAATTAATTACCTTTTGGAAATGAATGTTTTAGAGTCATTATTTACAAAGGAAGATTGGGATAATTATAGAAAGTTGAATACAAGAATTGATCCCATTGAAGAAACCCTTGAGCCACCAAAAGTGTTTGAAAGTGAATTTAAAAAGGAATCAATAGATGAATCTAAATATTATGTAGAAAGCACGATAGAATTTCATCCCTTGGTTTTAGGAGATGATTATTATAATGATTGGGGAAGATATGGAGAATTATTATTTTCTCACATTCCTATGATGAAATTTCTATTTGACTTGATATGCAGGATACTGAAACCTCTATCTCACATGAATATCTTGCAATTCTTGCACTATCAGAAAATGGTATACCACTAGCAAAAATAGAGAAGGTTCCAAAATTTGATCATTTTGAATAGGAGTTTATGAAACACATTTCTAAAATGGAAAGGAAGAAATGGTAAAATTTTCTTATGATTCATCTATTTTGGATGAGAAAGAGGTATTTGACGAATTTGAAGAGCTACAAGATGATAATGATGGAGATTATAAGGAAAAAGGAAAAATTACAAATCCTCATCAAGTCCTAGTAAATGAAAGTGTACAAAAGGTATAATCTCATCCTTTGTGTCCAACCATCCAAACTCTAGGTAAAAGTTTATATAATTATCTATTGCATTCAAATGTTATTAATGATAAAATGCCATTTGAGGTTAACAAAGAACTAGAGTGGATTTCTACTCACACTGCTAATAATATTACTTTGTTGAATGAAACAGAAGTAGATGTGCTTGAATTTTTGAATCAATTTCATCAACAATTAACAATTGAATCTAGGATACAAACTTATAATGATCCTCATTTAGTAGATATCCTAGATGCTTGCAAATTGTTGCATAAGTATGATTGGCCTAAAGACATAGATGATGATTTGGATTAATTTTTTTTAAAAATAACCTCTTATTTGAAGGAAATCCTATATGCTTATGAAAATGAGAATTCAAGTCAGAGTGATGAATCAGGCCTCAAAATTTATACCTCATTAAATAAGCAAAATATAGTTGAAAATCATGTATTCACTTGTAAGTTTAATGAAATAGAGTTTCAAATTGAAATGAATAATACCATTAAATAAAATTTGTGGGGTGAGAGAAGTAAAATGAGAGTTTTTGTTTTGTGTATACTAATATTGGTTTGGTTAGATTTCTATGAAGCTTGACATGCATATCAGGATACATGTCTCTTAAAGTGTGCTAATCGTGTTTGGGATCCAGGGAAATAATAGCCTAAATTTTGCATCATCTTGTACATTATTGTATATAGTGTTGGTTTTCATGCTTTTATTTTAGTTTTGTTATTTTTGTTCTTTGTACCTAATTTTTGGTTTGGCAAGTTTTGTTTTTGCTTTCTTGTCAATTTGCATTAAGTTAGGTGTTGGTTTATCTTCAGGTTCTGCTTTTCATATTTTCAAGTGGGTTTTGGGTTCGTTTCATTGATTTGTGGTAGTGTTTTTGTGGTAGCTACTAATTTATGACATCTTGAATGTTTTTTGTGTTCCTTTGTCATGTAGGGTGATTTACTTGTTTTGGAATCATGTGGATCAAGGAAAAGGGGATGAAGTTATTTAGTAATCATTCATAGATCTTGGGATTAAGATAGTGAATGTTGGAACTACACATGAGCACATTATATTAAGTGGTATACCTTAAAATTTTGAAGGATGCAGTCATTTTGGTCTGCAAATTAATGATTTTTTTATAGACTCCATATCTAGCTTTAAGTGGTCTCTAACCCAGGTGGCAGGTGAATTTTGCAAAGCAATTATGCTTAATAAAAAAGGAAAGAAAATCCCAAACAAAAATATAATGTTTGGTATATTGATTATGGTGTCAACAAATACATGACTGGTGATAAAATGTGGTTTGACACATTTGAGGTAAAAGAAGATAAATTGATAAAAATTACTGATGATAAGAACTATAAATTCCAAGGAGAAGGTAAATTTTCAGTCACTCTTACCAATGGAAAATGCCAAATTGATAAGGTCCTATATGTTCCAGGATTGACCAACAAGATTTTTTTCATGCCTCAAATCCTAGACAAGAATATGGTGATTGATTTCAAAGTTGTTAATGGATAAAAGTGTTGTTTCATTACCAAGAAGGGTAAAAATATCACAATAAATTTCTACAAATATGGTTTATTTGTATTAGATGCTATCTATACTCCTTATGTTTCTATGGCTACCAACTGAAAGTAAGCTACTTCCTTATGGCATAAATGGTATGGGCATATAAGTTGATGCTATCTACTCAAATTAAGTAAGCATAAGATGGTGTTAGGTCTACCCAACCTTTTCCATACTTTTCTTGTATGCTCAAATTGCTTAGTAGAGAAGCAAAATTGAGTACCATTTGAATTGATCTCTTCAAGAGCCAAAAACCATTGGAGTTGATACACACCAATCTGTATGGACCAATGCCAAATAATTGTGGTGGAAAAAGTAATTTTAGTTGTTTGTTAATGATTAACCCTGACAGATGTGGGTTTTATTTCTATGGCTAAATTCAGATGCATTCTTGTATTTTTAGTAGTTTTAAAAGCTTGTTGAGAAAGAATCATGATGTTCAATCAAGGTACTCTACTCAAATTGAGGGGGCGAATTCACCTCCAATGAATTTTTAAGATACCTCACTAAAAATTGGATAAAAAAATAGCTTACTATAGCCTATACTCATCAGAAAAATGTAGTTTCTAAAATAAGGAATCGTTCCATCATGGATATGGTTTAATGTATGCTCACAGGTTCACATCTTGGGAAAAATATTGGATAAAAGCTGTCACTACTCTTGTGTATCTCTTGAATCGAGCACCAACCAAATATCTTCAAGGAGTCATACAACAAGAAGCATGGAGTGGAAGAAAGCCCTCAATTTCTCATCTAAGGATATTTGGATGTAAAGCCTTCATACACATTCCAAAGAAGAAAAGACATAAGTTAGATGAGAAAACTTTGCAATATATCTTTCTTGGTTATGATGAAGAATCCAAGGGGTATCGATTGATTAACCCTAAAATCAAGAAGATTCATATAAGTCTATATGTGGTATTCGATGAAGCTCGCAAGTTGGATACACCAAAAACTAGCAAAGACACATCTCCTACTACATACCTAGATTTTGATGAGCTTAAGGCAAAGACTTCGCTAAAATAGAATAAAGTACCAAAATGGTATACTAGTACTATAAGAGACACAAAATTGGATGCACCACCTGATATCACTTTAGATCGACCACGTACTCAAAGTATGTCTCTTCAAGAAAGAGAAGAAGTTGAAGATGCAAAAGATGCAAATGATGAAGAATAAGAAGATAAGAGTAAAGAGGAAGACTACACTTTCATGACGATAATTGTGGAGCATGAACCAAATTCAATGCAATAAGCCCTTAGTGTGCCTCAATGCAAGGTATCTTTGGATGCAAAAAATATGTCTCTTATAAAGAATAAAACATGGGAGTTAGTTGATCTACATGCTAGTAAGAAACCCATTGGCTACAAATGGGTATACAAAGTCAAGGATAAGGTAGATGGAACTATTGACAAGCATAAATCCCACCTTGTTGCAAAAGGCTATTCTAAAAAATAAGGCATAGACTATGAAGAGACATTCACACCAACTACAAAAATGACAACTATTTGTGTACTCTATGCAATGGAAGCTCAATTTGGATGGAAGTTTCATCAGATGGATGTGAAAGATACATTATTAAATGGTGATTTAAAATAAAAAGTGTACATGAATCAACCTAAAATATTTGTTGTACAAGGACAAGAACAAAATTTTTACAAATTGATCAAGTCCTTGTGTGGGTTGAAATAAGCTTCAAGAACTTGGTACATAAAGATTGATAATCATCTTCTGTAACATGGTTTCAAGAGAAGTCCATCGGACACCAACATCTATTTTACGAAATTTGGTTCTAAAATAGTGATCCTTGTGTACTATGTTGACGATCTGATCATCACTGATAATTCAAAAAAGATAACTGAAGCAGTGAAGGGTGACTTGCATCCAATTGGTTTCTTATCTTTAGATAAATTGAGTACATTTCAAGTTTCATTTTTATTAGAGTTGAATTCAAATTACATTTATTTCTTTCATTTAGAAGACTTAAGTGCATCTATAACTAATTGAGGTTCATAATTTTATATTAATAAAAATATTAGACTTGAATTAACTTCTCTTTGTGTTTGACTATGAGTACGAGGTCTTGTAGAATTTAAATCTAGAGGCGCATCTATTTTTACATCTTTAAGAGCGGTTGAAGCTTCTTTTGGAGTTTCCTTTTGTGGAGCTTGAGATGATATACTTGTAGGAAGTTAATCCACTAATTCATTTATAACTTCAGATTTATTTTTAGAATTGTCCTCATAATCTTCTTTGATATCTATTATAGATGATGAAATATCTTATGATTAATATTTTGTGAACATTCTTCATAAAAAATATCATCTATGTTTATGTGAATTTTATTTGTAATAGGATCTATCAGACAATATGATTTATATGACAAATTATATCCTAGAAATATACAAGGTAAGGTTTTATCATTAACTTTATTTGTTTTTGTTTAGGAATTTACATGTAAGCTTTACAACCAAATATTTTGAAATGAGCTCCTAATGGTTTTATTTTTTTATCAAGATTTTTCTTGTGTTATTCCTTTAAGTACTTTTGTAGATGTTATATCTTGGATATAATCTATAGTATTGACTACTTATTCCAAAAATGATTATTCAATATTAGCTTATTTTAGTATACATTGAACCATTTCCATAATAATGAGATTTCTTCTTTCAACAACTCCATTTTATTATGGAGTGTAAGCAATAGTTAATTAATTCTTAATACCAAGTTGTGTAATATATTCAGAAAAATAATAGACATATATTCTTTGCCTTGATTTGATTAGAGTACCTAGATTAACTTCCCAAATTCTGTTTTAACAAGTTGTTTGAATTATTTAAAATACTTGAAAGCTTCTGACTTCAATGATATAAAATAAACCCATATTTTTCATGACTAATCACCAAAAAATAGTTGGAAGTATTATGTCCTCCAAAAATAGATGTCATTGGACCACACAAATTTATATGAATGACTTTCAAAGATCTAGTTGCTATGTGTGAATTCAATTCAAATGGAATTCTATGTTGTTTTCTAACTAAATAGCTTAGACATTTTGATAAATTTGAAGATATATTAGGTAAAATTATAACCATTTGATGTTTATGAAGTTCAAAATGTGATGCAATTCCAATATGACCAAATATTTTATGGCAAAGAAATGTTGTATTTGTTGTAACTACAAATAAAACAATTTGAGAAGACATAATATAAAGGGAAAATAAACCATTTTTTAATGTACCAGTTGCAATAGGCATTTGTGTAATAGAACATTATTTCTTTCCATCAATATTTTTAAATTCTATTGTTAACCCTTTATCGAACATTTATGAGACTGAGAGAAGATTGTTCACTAAACCTAGAATATAAAGAACATTATCTAGAGTATATTTTTTGTTTGAAAGTTTGAGATGAATATTACAAATTCATTTTGTTTGATAAGTTTTATCATTTACAATCATCACAAATTTTTCCACCAGTTTTGTGAAGAAGACTCGACCATTGACTATCTCTTTTCATATGTTTGCTAACTCCAGAGTCAATGTACCATTATGTATCCTTGTTTTTCGTAGGTTTTATTAATGGAAACTTGTTATGAATATCTTAAATATATATATCACTATTTGAACGTATGATCTTCAAAAAAATAATCTTTCTTAATTAAATACTTCCAGTGGTGTATAAATATCTCTTTGTATATAAATATGATCATGTAAATCATTTTCCAATATATTTTTATATTTTTTATGCTTTAACTATAACAAATATTTTAATATATATTTTTTAAATATTACTTGAGAATTTCTATAGTTTAACTATAGCAGATTGATTATTTTGTTATTGAAGTGTTGGAGCTCTGCTAGGGTTTGATGAGGAAAAACTACTCTGCTAGGGTTTGATGAAGAAAAACTGCTCTGTGAGGACGGTAGCAGCTTTCAGAGGAGGTCTAAAAAATTGGAGGAATGTCATGATGGCATCGGGCCCGACACAGAGAGTGCATGCTTGTGATGTTTTTTCTCTAAAAATGACTGGAAGGAACATGATTTTCCAATGTATATTAGGAACCGCTTATTAAAGAGCAATGGATGTTTGGAATGATGTGAAGCCAGGCCAGTTCTAGTGGTTCAACCAAACTTGATGGTAGAAGATGTGGAGTATCTAACCAAACATGCCCTTATTGGCAAATTTTTGGGCATCCAAATTTCTCTCCCCTTTGTGGAGGCTTAGGTCAGGAAGACTTGGAATCCTAAAGGTGATGTGGAGGTGATGTTGAGTACGAACAACTATTTTATGGTGGTTTTCTCTTGTATTGCGGATCGTAACAAAGCATTTGAAGGGGGTCCTTATTTCTATAACCAAGTGGGACTCTTTCTTAAACCATGGTATGTGGGTTTCAACCCATCAGAGGAGCGGTCATCGCGGGTTCCAATATGGGTGCGGCTTCCATGGCTCCCATTGGAATTTTGGAGAACTGATATCTTGCATAAGATTGCCCTTCTGCTTGGGAAGCTGGTTGGATCGTCACAATAGACAATGGATAAATAGGTAATATTTATTGTTCGTATTTGTGTTGAAATTGACATAAATAATCCTATTCCATATTCTATTGAAATACAATTTGGATCAACTACATGGGTTCAAAAAATTGACTATGAATCTCTTCCATTTTGTTTCTGGATTTGCCATGAATATGGCCACCTGCAAAGAAAATACCCTAAGTTTGTCCCACCTGTGGCTTCAAATACTGGGCCCTCTCAGTTTGGACAAAGTTTGGATAAAGGAAAATCCCCGATAAAGGAAGGGGAACGGGATAAGGAAGGTTTTGCTATGGTAAAATCTTGAAAAAGAGGACGAAGGGTAAACAAAGACCTTAAGGATAGCCAGCCAGATGCTCTACTCAACCATTTTGAAATATTATATGATCTTGATCAATGCATGGAGATACCTAAAACATCGCCACCTGATGCAAATATAACAAGGCCAAATAAATGTCTCTTCTTGAGGGGGAACTTAAGGAATCAGATCTAGGGGGTTTAAATGAAGAACACAGGGCTTTGGATCTGAGTATAGGGGACATGGATGGGTCTAGCCTATAAGAGAAACTATTTTGGAAAGTGGTACAGATTTAGTTATGTCCTCTCCTACTCAAGAACTGATGCAGTCATCCTTGGACTGCAAAACTCCTACGGTGTTGGGATTGTAGCAGAAAATAATTAATTTTTTTTTTTCGGATAAGAATATGAAGGTGGGTCGGAAGAAGGACCAAGATAAAATTAAGTTAATGGGGGAGACTTTGGTGGAGTCAGGCTTGGTGAGAACATTGGACTCCCATTTTTATAACCCCCAAAAATGATTATCCTCTCATGGAATGTAAGGGGTTGAACAACATCCCTAGACAAAAATTTGTTCGTGATTTGGTTTGTGTGCATTCTCCGGATGTGGTGTTTATTCAGAAGACTAAATTGGCTATTGATAGTATTTTCAATATTGCTCCCAAGTTGTGGAGAAGGGGGCAATTCCAGTGTATTGGTGCATGTGGATATGCTGGTGGTGTTGCTTGTTTATGGGATTCGATTAAGATATCCCCTCTTACTTGGATTTCCAACAGATGGTCTATTTCAATGGTTGGGCATGATAATGAATCTGGTGAAACCATCCTACTTACAAATGTGTATGCTCCTATTGATTATAATGGTAAAGTGAATTTGTGGGAGCACATTTGCTTTGTGAGAAGTTTGGTTCCCCTGTACCCATGGATTTTGGCTAGAGACTTCAACTCTATCACTTATCTGGAGGAGAAATGTGGTGGGGTGGACCATCTCGAGTCTTTTTATTCTGTCTTCAGTGCTCATATCTAGGCCCTAAAATTGGTTGACATCAAGACAGATAATGGGATATTTACTTGGCACAATAGAAGGTGTGGGGAAGCTTCCATCTCATAGAGACTAGATAGGTTTTTGATATCCAGTTATTGGATGGGTAATAACAAAAGTGCTAGTTCTATGATTCTGGAGAGTAGGGGATCTGATCATTGGCCTATAAAACTATTTGCTTTAGATTTAGGGCTAAAAAAGAATCCCTCCTTCAAGTTTCAACTTATGTGGCTTCGTGATCCTAAGCTTCATGATTTCATGCGAGGTCGTGTTGAGTGGTATTTTCACCCAATTATGAAAGTACACTCTCCTTTAGGATTTGGGTTCCAAATCCCCTCTTGCAAAGAAGTTAAACAAACAACTTCTCCAAGGTCTCCGTTGTATTAGCATTTGCATATGTGTATTAGTAATCTCAAATAAAGATATTCAATTTAAATGCTTGGAACACCTTAGCGATTGCAAGTAACTGTAAACAAGGGGTAATGTTGGTTTATTTTATCGTGAAACTTTAGTGATTTTTCATTGAACCAAAATAAAGCAAATGTGAGTTGGCCCTCATATGACCACGATGTAATACTCGAATTACCCCTCTTTCGTAAAATTAGAATTTTTATGAAGAGGGTAATTTTAGGCTCAAAATGGAAATTTGTGAAAATGCCATAAAACATAACTCCTTCAATTAAATTGGAATTTTCATGAAGGGGATGTCATCATCGGCTCATGAATGAAACATAAAACTGAAAAAATGAAATTCGGTCCAAAAATAGAAATTTTCTATTTTCAAATTTTTTAAAATCTGTAGTAAAACAACAACTTCGATGAATTTTAAAAAATACTAAAAAACTCCAAAAATTAAATTTCAAAGTGCATATTGGAAGTCTGAAGTATAACCTACGCAATGGTGAAATTATTTTTGGATTTTGAAATTTTTAATGTTTATTTTAATGCCTGAAAATTAAAATAAAGTTAAAATTTCTGAAAATAAAATGCAGAAAAATGAAAATGAAATGCAGAAAAATAAAAATAAAACACATTCAGTATGATGCTATCCTATTTCGACAAAACCTAAGATGTGAGGTTTCCATGCATGCAACCTAACCTATTGGACTTGCAAAACAAGCACAATCCGAATAAGCTAAGTGCTGGCTCTTAGGGTTTTAAACGAGGTTTTCATATTTAGACATTCGCATGAAGCAACCAAGAAACTTGTATCAAACTCCATTTACAAGCCTAAAATCTGAAAAGGGGAAAAATAGACATTTAATCTTGCATGCAGAAAATAACTCCTTTCTTATCCATAAGATGCAACTTTCTGAAATTTTATGTATTAAAAATTTGACATTTTACAATAACAAAATTTTTTGGTTTTCCCAAACCAGTCCATGGAAGAAAAACAACCCAAACAGGTCCAAAATGGCCCTCTTGCCTTCAAATATGTAACTCTCCTTACAACAGTTTCCAACCCCTCAAAACATCCTTGCCTGGCGTATTTAAAAATTTTAGGAAGCTTTTCGTTTCAATTTCCAATGGCTGTTCGTTTCATTTTCTCCACATGGGCTTGCATCCGTTTCCTTTCGTGTGTAACGACCATCTTAAATGATTTCAAATCATTAAAGATTCCTTATGTAATGCTTTGTATTATTCATTGGATTTTGTCCTTATGTCCACATCACTATGCAGTCTTCAGTTTCACTATCCTAGTGTTCATCACTAGTATCAGGTGCACTGTCCACTAATTTTTTCCCTTGGCGAAAATCGGACATGTCACGATATCGCGACACTCTTGTCTCTCTGCCGGCCTGTCCCTTTTGAGTCGTAAAAATACAACATGTCGCGATATCACGACACTTTTGTTTCTCTACCTACCTGCCCCTTTTGAGCCGTGAAAATGCAACATGTCGCGATATCGTGACACTTTTCTCTTTTGGTCGTGACAATGCAACATGTCGTGGTATTGCAAAATTTTTTCTCTTTTGGCCGCGGCAATGCAACATTTCATGATATCGTGACACTTTTTCTCTTTTGGCCGCGACAATGCAACATGTCGCGATATTGTGACACTTTTTTCTCTTTTGGTCACGACAATGCAACATGTCGCGATATCGCGACACTTTTTCTCTTTTGGTCGCGACAATGCAACATGTCGCGATATCACGACACTTTTTCTTCCTTGCTCTCTCTCTTTGCTTTGGACCGCAAAAATGCAACATGTCGCGATATCGTGACACTTTTTCTTTCTTGCCTTTTCTCTTTGCTTCAGATCGTGAAAATGCAACATGTCGCGATATCGCGACACTTTTTCTTCCTTGCCTTTTCTCTTTGCTTTGGACCACAAAAATGCAACATGTCGCGATATCGCGACACTTTTTCTCCTTGCGGTGTTTTGTTTTTTATTTGATCTTTAGCATATGGGCCACTTCGGACTTCTTGGAATATGCAAAAAGGTGGGTTCCCAAATTTGGGGTACGTTGTGGAGTAGCCACAACAAATGGCGACTCTGTTGGGAAATGCTCCTGAGCATTTCGATGAGAACTCAACCTGAAAACCTACAACTCAACTACAAGCATTAGCAAATATCCAAAGAATGTAAATAAACCAGAAATACATGAAACATTAGAATCATTAAGCATCAGCTCGGTGTGTGCAATGTGCTTCATTCCCTATCGTTTGAAACTCATTCAACTTTCCATTTTCAGTTTCACTTATGATTCGTATGCAAGGCTATGAATGATTTATGCAGGATTTGATGTATGACAACTATGCTAGAGATATAACAACCTGCTTTGCAAAGGCTCAAACTTTCTAGTATCATGAACAAACATATTAAAACTGTCAAACCCTCTTAGGATCAAATATGTGTATACCTGAATTAATTTACTAGATCCCAAAGTTGGTTATGTGTCACTACCATCTTGAACCCATGTGCAAGTGTAAGTGAAATCAGAGCTTTGGGGAATTGGATCCCCAACCTAAGCGATATGGGAATTTAACCCTATCCTTGCTACTTTGATCTAGAGTTCATTACCTCATCTTGAACAAAATGATTTAACCTGTTATGGATGAAATTGTCAGGTTAGCCTATCCGTTTGAGCAGTTAGTGGTCTTGCTTTTAAACAAGACATGTTGCCACGCATGAGCATACTCCACTGCCAGCTAGGTGTCTATAGCCCCGGTGGAGATCAACCCCATAATCCAGGATTTGGCTTTACTTTTGATTTCTTGAACCTTGGGGATGACTACCCATCCTTGCAAGGGACATGTAGTACGATCCTTCCAATCTAATATCAATGATGCAATAAAAGTAGAAAGAAAAATATTTGCTTTGGAACTTCAAGTTCTTGAGTGGTCAAAATAGAAGCTTTGGGGAATCAGATTCTCAACCTAAGCGAGATGAGAATTAGACCCTATCCTTACTACTCCACGAAGGTCAAATCAGAGCTTTGGGGAATTGGATCCTCAACCTAAGTTCGATGAGGATTTAATCCTATCCTTACTACTTTGATTTTAGGCTTTAAGCATTATGGGAGTGGTAAAAACCACTGTTTTAAGGATTATGTTGCATGATAGGATAGACACGAAATACTCCTTTCACCTCACCTTTTCTTCCAAGTATGGTTTTGACCATTTTACTCAAGATTCTCTTTAATATGTGTAGAACATGCTTGGTTCAAGATAGTTCGGGCATCAGTTCCCAACCTTAGGATCATTTTAATATATGTTATGTAATAACCCTAAGAGGATTCGACACCTTTTCAATGATTGTATTTATAATGTAGATGCAATTGAGATGAAATGTATATGCAATGTTGTATGTAACATGAGATATGGATGAATGCATTGCTCTTTTTGAAAATGCAGATGGAGTATACCATCTACTTTACCATAATGTGTAAAACTGACAACTTCATGCATCACAAGTTCCAAACGATATTCTTTAATGTGTTTGTGATACTCGTGGATCTTTCTGCAATACAATTTCGATGTTTTATATTCTCTTTGTCTTAGTCAACATTCATAAGGACATAAGTTGACATAAGGACATAAGTTTTTTTTTTTTAAACAAACCAAAATTGTCCAAAGGACCAACACACAAAACTTAAAACCAAAATGAAATCCAATCCAAAACCAAAACACGAAAACCAAAAGTATATACAAATGTACAATATAATACAAGATGGTGCAAAAGTTTGGATTATCATTTTCCCGGATCCCAAACCTAATTAGAATTCTTTAAAAGACATATGACGTGATATGCATACCAAGTTTTGTAGGCATCCAACAAAAACAAGATCAAACCAAACAAAGAAACAAACTTCCACTTGCCCCTCTCACCATACCAATTTGATTTAGTTTCATTAATAATCCTATGGTGGAGTTTCAAGTTTTCAAATTGATTAGACAATGATTGATATTCAATTCCTTTATGTCTATTCTTGAAGATGTCCATTCCGCACTTTGATTCAAGGTGTAGAAATAAGCTTTCATTTTCATTCAATAAAGCCATAACATTAATAATATTTGATTCAAACCATTCATTAGGCAAACCTTCATTCGAATTTTGCATGGTGAAACCAAAAAGGTGAGATTTTACCTTTGGCATGTTTTCATTTGACCTTACTTGAAGAGAATTTTGAAAATTCCTCTTTTCTCTCATGACATTCATCATCATGTAGCACTTGTTCTTTCTCCATGATTTGTTTATCAAAGGCACCAAACTTAGGTACCCAATTGAACACATGTCCATCCCTTTCAAACCATAAGTCTTGTCTATCTAGGGGTGGGTTAACTAACACATTTCCATGATCAATCACTTGGGTTTTTTTGGGTAATGTGATATTTTCAATTGGATCATGAATGATATCAAACCCAAATGATTTAGGTTTTGCAATTTTCTCATTTTGAAATGGCATAATCATTGTAGCATAAGTAAGTGGATCAAGATTTTCAATTTCTTTTCCTTCAAAGGAATCTAAAGAAAGTGATTCTCTTTCTTGATTCATGGTTGTAGAATCCTTATCATGTTCCAAAATTTGATGAGACTCGAATTCCTCTTCCAAACATTTCTCAAATTGTACAGGATTTATAGTATCCTCATGTGAGGAAGCAATTGAGTTATCCTGCATATTAATTGACACAACAAGTTTATTAGAAGATTTATATTGATAATATTCTTCCCATTTCTTCCACAAATCATAGTAATCATCCTCCAAGTTCAAGTGGTGATGCTCAAGTACTTCTTCATCTTCTGATTCATCAACATGTTTCTCATCCAATTCATCTTCACCTTCCTTAGATGGTCTAGTTATTTCCAAAAGTGGGTTATCTCTTGAATTCAAATTGGTAAAGCTATCATAATCCAAATTTGTAACCCATGATTCAATTTTATCACAATTTGGAAGGTGTGGATCCTCTTGGTCATCACTTTCGAGAACATCATCCAAAGTGTCTTTCGAGAACAAGTGGTGAAATTCGATTATGTCTTCAACTTCATTTGTTGATTTTCTTTCAAATTCATTTTCAGCCACTTGTGATGGCTTAGGAACTTCTATAATGGGATTGATTTTTGAATTCCATGTCATATAGTTGCTCCAATCCTTTGCAAGTACATCTGACCAAATCATATCCACATAAGTTTGTTCATCCAAATCCTCCTTTTGGGTAATGATTCTAGATATTTATTTTCCAAAACAAGATGGTGATCATTTGATTCCAACTTCTTGTTACCCATCCATAGAATTTATTCTCCAAAAACTTCATGCTCTTCAAGACTTTTCGAATAGGTATTTACTTCAATGTGAGTCACCTCAAAATATTTTGTATCACTTGAAGAAGCATAACATAAAACATCATTAAGATCGACATTATGAATTTTCTTCCTAGGATGATTTGGATGCATACATTGACGTACTCGTTTTTGTGGTGGAACATGCCTACATACCTTCTTAACCACTTTATTTTGCTCTTTTACTTTCGATGCGAAATATTTGGGTTGAGTGGTAGAAGTAGTAGGACTAGTTGGATTGATATCCACAGACAAAGCTTGAACATTTGTTGCAATGGTTCCATGAGTGACCACATGATTCTCTAATTGAGGCATAGTTGGATGGATGGAAGTACTTGTATAAGCACATGTGGGAGCATAAGTTGGTATGGTAGGATAAAGTTGATTGTAGGGAAAAACATTTGATATCAAATTTTGTTGTGCCCACGCTTGATTTACCATCGAGGTTTTATTGCAAGCCCCTAGTTGTCCTACCATAGTTGATTGCTCCATTCCATAACCTTGTGGCATCAATTGTTGATCTACAATCATAGCTTCTGTGTAGGCCGATGCAAGATCAGTAACCAAGGGATTCATCCTAACAAATATGGCACACCATGGATCCAATGCTCGAAAATATATTTGAAGAGCACCACTTTCCTCAATAGTATAGGGAGAAATTAATCTCGCATAAAGCTTTCGAAACCTCAAGTTGAAACTTCTCACTGGCTCATTAGGTTCTCTTTTGCAAGAAGCAAATTGTTGATATATCGTGAGAGGATCAATGAGAAACCTAAATTGATTGATAAAACCATCTTTCAATTGAGTCCAAGATGTAATAGAACTAGTGGGTAAATTGATGTACCAATCATATGCCACCTCATCTAGGGTTCCAAGAAACATTCTACATGCCACATCCTCATGTTCGACATTCCATCTAACTAGGATATCCACATAGGCTTGAATATGTTCCTCGGCTAATGTTGGACCATTGTGCTTAAATTTGGGCAAACATTTTTCTACGTTTTTGGGTAAATCATGAGAATCTCCACCAATTTTCAAAGGATTAACATGTATCCCATACCACGTTCCTATAGTTGTAGCCATTAATGAAACCCAAAGAATAACTTCAAAACCAATTTGTTAGTCATGAATAAAAGAAGGAACCATGAGAAAGCAAAATTCTAAAAATGTAAATTAGTTTCTGATTCACCAGATTGCATATGCACAAGTGAAGAGCATACTCCTAGTGTTGTAGGCTTTCTGATTCACAAGATCGCATTACACGCAAGTGAAGAGCATAATACCGACAACAAATACATTTTAGACAAAATAATTCCTTACGAATAAGAATGAAATGACTAGAAAATATCAAACATGTAACGTATGATTAATCATGTTAGCATCAACCAAGATATGTATCCATTAAAATCAAATGAAAGTAATTGCATGGAGACAACCTTGTTAGTCAAGACCAAAATTTTTCAAAATCAAATCAAAACACATTATTCCTGTATGAACAATAAAAAGCGTTAGAACAATGCATAGCAATTCATGTCCTCCTTTTAACACTGCAAGGTTGTATTGTTAAAAGAGGGCTAAAGATAATAATCAATAGGGCATGAAATATTCAAAATTTAAATCCCTATAGCATTTAAAATCACACTGAAAATAAACTAATTTAGGCTCTCCTTCTAGCGCCAAAATGTTGAGTGGTATTTTCACCCAATTGTGAAAGTACACTCTCCTTTAGGATTTGGGTTCCAGACCAGCACTGGGAAAAACACACGGGGGTGCTGTGGGAAAAAAAATTCCAGACCAGCGTTGAAAAACACACACAGGAGGTGCATAGTGCAGGAGGGTCTATTTTTTTTTAACTGCGTGCTCAGAAAAAACATGCACAGACCAGCGCTGGAAAATAAAAATTTTCCAGACCAGCGCTGAAAAAAAAAACTGAAGCCTTTCGCTTCCTGCAATTTTTTTTTTTTCTCCAAGCAAGACCATCCAGCTTCCGCCTCCTCTCTCTCATCCTTCTGGCTCTGATGCCATGTGAAATAAACTGAAAAACATTTCTATTGATTAGAACCAACTTAAATATTACAATGAGAGCTCAGATTAGCTCGTAAACGTAGGATCTAATCAACAACTTAGGTCTATAAATAAAAAATTAAATAGACCAAATATTAGTACGCTAACAATAGCGTAATTAATCTAGGTAGTTAACTAACTACCCTATCAACATAAATAAAGTAATAATAAGAATTACTGCAGTAAATCCAACAGCAAAGAAGTTAAACAAACAACTTCTCCAAGGTCTCCATTGTATTAGCATTTGCATATGTGTATTAGTAATCTCAAATAAAGATATTCAATTTAAATGCTTGGAACACCTTAGCAATTGCAAGTAACTGTAAACAAGGGGCAATGTTGGTTTATTTTATCGTGAAACTTTAGTGATTGTTCATTGAACCAAAATAAAGCAAATGTGAGTTGGCCCTCATATAACCACAATGTAATACTCGAATTACCCCTCTTTCGTAAAATCAAAATTTTTATGAAGAGAGGGTAATTTTAGGCTCAAAATGAAAATTTGTGAAAATGCCATAAAACATAACTCCTTCAATGAAATTGGAATTTTCATGAAGGGGATGTCATCATCGGCTCATGAATGAAACATGAAACTGAAAAAATGAAATTCGGTCCAAAAATGGAAATTTTCTATTTTCGGATTTTTTAAAATCTGTAGTAAAACAACAACTTCGATGAATTTTAAAAAATACTAAACAACTCCAAAAATGAAATTTCAAAGTGCGTATTGGAATTCTGAAGTATAACCTATGCAATGGTGAAATTATTTTTGGATTTTGAAATTTTTTTAATGTTTATTTTAATGCCTGAAAATTAAAATAAAGTTAAAATTTTTGAAAATAAAATGCAGAAAAATGAAAATGAAATGCAGAAAACTGAAAATAAAATGCATTCAGTATGATGCTATCCTATTTCGACAAAACCGAAGATATGAGGTTTTCATGCATGCAACCTAACCTATTGGACCTGCAAAACAAGCACAATCCGGATAAGCTAAGTGTCGGCTCCTAGGGTTTTAAATGAGGTTTTCAGATTTAGACATTCGCATGAAGCAACCAAGAAACTTGTATAAAACTCCATTTACAAGCCTAAAATATGAAAAGGGGAAAAATAGACATTTAATATTGCATGCAGAAAATAACTCCTTTCTTGTCCATAAGATGCAACTTTATGAAATTTTCTGTATTAAAAATTTGGCATTTTACAATAACAGAAATTTTTGGTTTTCCCAAACCAGTCCATCGAAGAAAAACAACCCAAACAGGTCCAGAATGGCCCTCTTACCTTCAAATCTGTAACTCTGCTTGCAGCAGTTTCCAACCCCTCAAAATATCCTTGCCTGACATATTTAAAATTTTTAGGAAGCTTTTCGTTTCATTTTCCAATGGTTGTTCATTTCATTTTCTCCACATGGGCTTGCATCCATTTCCTTCCGTGTGTAACGACCATATTAAATGATTTCAAATCATTAAATATTCCTTATGTAACACTTTGTCTTATTCATTGGGTTTTGTCCTTATGTCCATGTCACTATGCAGTCTTCAGTTTCACTATCCTGGTGTTCATCACTAGTATTAGGCGCACTGTCCACTACTTTGTTCCCTTGGTGAAAATTGGATATGTCGCGATATCACGACACTCTTGTCTCTTTGTCGGCCTGCCCCTTTTGAGTCATGAAAATATATGCCGCGATATTGCGACACTTTTGTTTCTCTGCCTGCCTGCCCCTTTTGAGCCGTGAAAATGCAACATGTCGCGATATCGCAACACTTTTCTCTTTGTCCGCGACAATGCAACATGTCGCGATATCGCGACACTTCTTCTCTTTTTGCCGTAGCAATGCAACATGTCGCGGTTCTATTTTGGCCACGACAATGCAACATGTCACGATATCACGACACTTTTTCTCTTTTGGCCGCGACAATGCAACATGTCGTGATATCACGACACTTTTTCTCTTTTGGTCGCGACAATGCAACATGTCACGATATCACGACACTTTTTCTCTTTTGGCCGTGACAATGCAACATGTTGCGATATCGCGACACTTTTTCTTCCTTGCTCTCTCTCTTTGCTTTGGACCATAAAAATGCAACATGTCGCGATATCGCGACACTTTTTCTTCCTTGCATTTTCTCTTTGCTTCGGACCATCAAAATGCAACATGTTGTGATATCGCGACACTTTTTTTTCCTTGCCTTTTCTCTTTGCTTTGGACCACAAAAATGCAACATGTCGCGATATCATGACACATTTTCTCCTTGTGGTGTTTTGCTTTTTCTTTGATCTTTAGCATATGGGCCACTTCGATCTTCTTGGAAAATATGCAAAAAGGTGGGTCCCCAAATTTGGGGTACGTTGTGGAGCAGCCACAATAGGCTGGTGGACCACTGGCAAACCTCCTCATGGCACCACTATGTATTCCTTTATGAAGCGACTACAATTTGTAAAACATAAATTGAAGAGATGGAATAGACTGAATTTTGGGAACCTTTCCTTAGCTAAGCTAGTAGCTCTTAGGAGGATGGAAGAAGCTTCAAGGAAGGTTAGAGATCAGGGATTCATGAAGGAGCTTCTTGTTGAGGAATATGAGGCTGCGAAAGACCTTATTGAATGGGAACTGAGGGAATAATTTTTTTGGAAACAAAAATTTCGAGTAGATTGGATTCAGGAAGGGGATAGGAACACAACCTTATTTTATAACTTAGTTAAGGCTCATCGTAATGGTAACCTGATTACCTCTCTTGTGAATTCTCAAGGTGTCCTGCTCTCTTCTTTCAGGGATATTTTAGAAGAGACTAAGAGGTATTTTTCCTCTCTCTTCAAGGAGGACTCCCTATCAGATGATGAGAATGAAAAGCTTATTCTAAACTATATTCCAGTGATTGTTTCTAGAGATATGAATGAGCACTTGATGGGTCCAATTTCCCTTAAGGAGTTGGAAAATGTTGTATTCAAGATGAAAAAAGGAAAATCCCCAGGTCCAGATGGATTCCTAATTGAGTTTTATCAGGAGTTTTGGGATTTAATCAAATTTGGTCTTTTGGAGGTGGTACATGAGTCCCAAAAGGAAAAACATATGCTAATGGCCCTAAATGCTACCTTTTTAGTGCTTATACCCAAAAAAGAGGGAGCAAATTCCTTGGATACGTTCAAGCCTATTGCTTTCTGCAATGTTATGTATAAGATTATCACAAAAATTATTGCTGAGAGGTTGAAGATATGGTTGAGCAAAATCATCTCTGAGGAGCAAGGAGGGTTTGTTGTTGGCCGACAAATCTTGGATGGGGTTGTTATTTCTACAAAAGCTATTCACTCGATGGAAAATTCTAAGGAGAAAACTATGTTCATTAAGTTGGACATGGTCAAAGCCTATGATCAGGTCAGATGGTCCTTTATTTAGAAAGTTCTTGGTGCTTTTAGATTTGATGAGGAATGGATTAGATGGGTGATGAGCTGTGTTTCTTCTTCCTCATTCTCTATTCTTGTTAATAATGAGCCATCAGAGTTGTTTGAGGCCTCAAGGGGATTGAGGCAAGGATATCCTTTATCTCCTTATTTGTTTATCATTATGGCGAAAGGGTTGGGAATATTTCTCAAGTATCAAGTCATGCAGGGTCTCATTCAAGGGTGGAAGTGGGATAGTAGTTTGCCACCTCTTTTCCACCTTCAATTTGTTGATGATACTGCTTTGTTGGAAGTTGCCACTATTAGGGAAGCTGGCAATATTAGACAATCTCTTGAAACATATCTTGGTGCTTTTGGATAGTTTATTAATGAGGACAAGTCTTCTATTTTATTCTTCAATACCCCTCCTCTTATTCAAGCCAGGATTGCTCGCATTCTAAGATTCCAGGTTGGGACTCCCCCTTCATTTATCTTGGTATTCCAATTTCATCTCATCCTCTACCTAGATCTTCTTGGTAGTCTATGCTTGATAAGTTTAGAAGGAAGGTGAATCACTGGAATTTTAGATGGCCATCCACTATAGGTAGAGTGTTGCTTTTAAAATATTTTGTTCAAGATTTACCCATTTATATATGTTTTCTACAAATAGCTCCCTCTCACTTCATCAAGGACATGGATGCTTTGTCAAGATAATTTTTATGGTCTGGAAAACTTGATCAATATAAATATATTTTGGTTAGGTGGGATTCTATATGTAGGCCAAGTGCAAGAGGGAGGCCTTGGGTTACAACAGCACAACTCTTTTTGGGCAGCTTTGGCTGCAAAAATTTATTGGAGATGGTGTACCTCTCAAGATCAGATTTGGGCTAAAATATTATCTTGTAAATATTTGAGAGGTATTTCTAAGGCTAAGATCCCTAGAGTCAGCTTGGTTGGGAAAGGTTCAGTTATCTAGGATACTTTGAAAAGAGAAGCTAATTTAATCAAGTAGGGTTTGTTTTGGATTTGCAATCAGGGATCAAATGCTCTTTTTTGGGAGGATTCTTGGGATGGCCACCCTCCTATCTTGAATCAATATCCTAGGTTACATTCCCTAAGCATTTTTTTCTTGGAAGCAGGTTGGTCTCGTGTGGAGGACTTTAAAAAAATCTAGTCTTTTGGAAATATGGATATGTACAGGTGGAAATATCCGTAAGAATGGACCCAAGGGGAATTGGCCAAGGATAGAGAGGTGCTTGCTCTTATTCTTATGGGGAGGCCTTGTTCTTCATTGAGGGGTAAATATATTCTGTCTTGGAACCCTGATCCTAAGGGAACCTACTCGGTAGACTATGGTTATCAGGTTCTTGATAATCAAAAGTATGGGAGTCTTCCTGTCACTTGATGGAAAAAGGTGTGGAACAAATTTGCCTGGCCAAAATGTAACTTCTTTCTCTGGTTGGTAGCTCGTAATAAATTCCTCACTTGGGATAATGTGAGGAAGAGGGGATTTTAGGGTCCCTCTTTTTGTGTCCTTTGTAGTAAGAATGAGGATGACTCTTCTCATTTATTTTTCGAATGCTCCTTTGCTAGAGACATTTGGCACCGTTGGTGGAGCGCCTGGAACTATCCATGTTTTCATGTGCTATCCCTGGTGTATTTTTGGAGTAGTCTAGGCAGACCTCTGACCAATGCCCCCTTCCTTCAGGTGGCTTGGAATTTGGGCCCTTATTGCAACATCTAGAAAATTTGGCTCGAACGAAACCGATGTATATTTCAGGGTAGCTATTTGGCTGTTCAAAAGATCTACCAAAGAATCCTGTATATGGTTCAGGAAACCATCCATAGCAAATGTGATGTGGACCCTATTTTGGATTCTAGGGAGGAGAAGGTACAACGAGCCCTTGGTCTCTTTGGGGATCGTGTGAACTCTCCTAGCCCTAGCAGGGTTCCTTAGCTCAACGAGAAGGCTAGGAGAGATGGTAGATGGAGGCCACCCCCTAGAGGAGTTTTAAAAATTAATACTGATGGATCATCTAGGGGTAATCCTAGACATGCTAGAATTGGCGGTGTTGGGAGAGATTCTACTGGTGGTGTTAGTTTATTCTTTTCCATTTATAAAGATGTTCACTCCAACAATTTTATGGAAGCTCTTGTCATTCTTGAGGCCTTGCGGAGGGAGTTTTCTCTTGGCTGGCATAGGATTATCTATGAGTTTGACTCTCAAATTGTGGTTAATATTTTAAACAGTAAAAGGGTGGAGGAAGTTAATTGGAAGTTGGTGTCTGTAGCCTTTTAAATTATCAGAATGAGTGAAGAGTTCAAATTTATATCCTTCGTGCACATTCCAAGGGAATGGAATGTGGTTGCTGATTACCTGGCCAAAAGGGCTTCTGAGCTACTGGATCCTTGGAGTATTGATAATTGGGAGAGTCTCCTATCTGGGGACTCTAAACGCCTGTGGGAGTTGATCCACAAGGATGTACAAACTTAATGTGGTTTGTTCTTGTTGTATTTTTTGGGTGTCATTCTAGTCTAGTGGTTTTAGACTGTTTGGCTGTTTATGTGAGTCATGGTTGGAAGCTCGGTTGTACTCTGTAATCCATATTTTTTATCAATAATTTTTTTTCCCTTTATTTAAAAAAAAACTATAGAAGATTATTTTTTCAAAAGTATTAAAAATAAATAAATTTTTAAAATACTTAAAAAAATGGAAACGTATAAGCCTTTATGTTGCACTTAGACACCTTAGCACACTCATTTTTGGATACTTGGAGCACTCAGATTTCTTAGAGCATTTATGTAGGTGTTGTTCTTGGATACAAATATTGGGTGCACAATTTCTTAGAGTGTTCACTTAGGTGCTCTTTTTCTTGGTTCTTGGTTTAATAATAGGTTCAAAGAAGTGTACATAGGTTCATGCAGGTGCATGTAGATGTACACTCTCTCAAATGTTTCACTTATGCTTTACTTTGTGCTTCTATGTGCTCAAACTCTTAAAAAAACATGAATAGGTTCATCTCACTAGTTCATACATCTCATATGGTGCATAGATACCTCTCATAGGTGTAGTAAAAAATCAAACACCTAATAAATTACCTTCAATATAGGGCATAGTAATTTATTAAGGCAACTTCTATTTGGATAAGTGATTTATTACTTGGGTCTCCCTTTATCACATTGCATGATTTCATAGACATCCCTTTAATTCATTGTATGATTAATAAATCTTTTTAGTTTCATATCAATTGAAATAGTTTGGTGTAAAATCAACCAGAATCACCTTAATAAAACAATGGTTTTTGATGTGAAATCAACTAGAACCATAATATTTTGGTGTAAAATGTTTATCCACTCTTCTTCATAGCAAGTAATAAAATCTTCTTATGGATCAAGAATATTACTTTGATACCACATGTTGGTAAAATAGGATAACTCATAATATTATATTTATATATTTATTGCAATACAATACCTCATACATTTATAAATATTTGTTACAATTAAATATTGTATGGTTTATTTGAATAATGAAATAATGGGATAAACCTAACAAATAACTTCTTAAAATTTAATTACTAAACAAGGTAATACTTTTACTAGCATATATCTCCTATAACCGTTTGCATGGTTGATTCTATATTCCTACATCAAAGACAGAATTCAATATCTATCTTATATTATTTTCTTTTCTAAGATTAAACTAGAAGTTGAGGAACATTATGTGGGATGATTCCAATTCCAAATCATATTTATTAACAACCTTTACATTTTCTAAGCCTCTATAACTATTAGATAGTCCAAGTGTTAATGTGTTTATTCGATTATTAAATCATTAGTCTAATTTAATGCCCTATCATCACCATGTTAGGGTACCTGCATGTACTCTTAACTTGACCTGCAATCAGACAAGTTTCATAACACATCCAAGTTTCTAGGTTGCAATCAATGATAGAACTGAACGGTGGTATGCAAAAGTCTTACATTTTTTTAATTGATTTATATCACCCTCAATTGTGATCCTCACATATGAAACACTTGAAAACTTTAGTTTTACACATGGTTAATATAATTCAATGAAATCATCATCAAAATAAACTATACTCTAATTTATTTACATTATACATCAAAACTATTATATAGATTCATAAAAAGATGACACAACAATCCAACATGGTATTATAAATATTTTATATTTTGTCATAATTTAATAATTCATAGATTTATGCTTACCAAGGGGTTCAAAAGGTAGACATTACAACACCCTCCCATTATAAAAATTTACTCCTAGAAGCTAAAAAAGGTGTGGATAAGCTTATGCATTTTAATGTAAAGATTTCCATGTGGTTTAAATTATACTATGGTTTTTCCATTGAAACAAAAATTGATCTACAATTCTATTTCTAAGTTATTTATTTCTTCTTTCAAGTATGATAAGAGGGTATAAGTTAGATACATGAAAAACATTATGTATACAAGCATATGAGATGTATTGGGAATAAATATTTTGAGTATTAGATACATGAAAAACATTATGCATACAAGAAAAATTAGGTGAAATAGCAAGGTGATATGCTATTGGTCCTATTCTCTCAATAATTTCAAAAGGACACACAAAGTAGGGTATAAGTTATGCTCATTTCCCAAACTAATAGATCTTTTAGGAGGTTTATCTTTAATAAATATATTTTCATCAACTAGAAAATGCTCCTCTAATTTCTATGTAAATAGTGGAGATCTATTACCTATCTTGGGTTTGTTTGGTTCTCTATATCCTACCATATTTGTGTCCCAATGATAGATTTACTCTCAAGTTGGTCCCAATTTAAAGGTGTCATACGAGGTATTCCCTATAATGCTTTATAGAGTATCATCCCAATGGAATGATGATAACTATTGTTATAAGCAAATTCAACCAAATTGAGGCATGCCTTTGTTGAGTTGATTACAATGCTATAATAAAGTCCATGGACACTACATCCCACTTTTATTATAGGATTTTATGGGGATATAATAATCCTACATTATGTTGATGTTTAAGCTTTATACATTGATAATCTAAACACCTTGCCAAAAATTTTGCTACATCTTTCTTTATCCTAAACCAAAAAAATAATTATCTTAGATCAACATATATCCTTTTGACCCCTAGATGGACTACATATGATATCTTATGGGTCTCATTAAATGTAATATTTCTCAACTTACCTATTGGTGGTACATATAAAGTTATTTGAAATCTAATCAATAACAAAATAGCCTACATATTTATCCTTAACTCACTAAACATTTGAGTACCTCTAACTTCATCATACCATGAATCTTCTTAAATTTTATTCTTTAGTTACTTTTAAGGTCCATGGTTATTGCTATTGAAGCACACATGTATCTTCTCTTGCTCATGGAATATGTGGCTTTATTCTCCTTTTCCTTGATATAATGGATATCAAAATCATATTCATATAAGAATTTCATCCATCTATGTTGTAAGAGTTTAGATCTGGTTGAATGAAAATATACTTTAAAATTTGGTGATTTAACTTTAGTTTGAATATTTTCCCTAGTAGATAATGCCTTTACATTATTAAAGTATGGATGATTATAGCCAACTCCAAGTTGTGTATAGGGTAATTCACTTTGTAATCTTTAAATTTTAACGATTCATATGTAATTACACATCCATCTGTTAGGATCTCATCCTAACCCTTAATGTAATAATTCCTTGATGTAATAATTCCTAGTGAACGTGGGTAGTACCCATGATTAATATTTTGTAATGTTCTAAGTTTTAGCTTACGTAGTGCCTATGACAAATGGCACCCTTTTTTATGTAACACATGGTAGATAGGTGGCATTGTGCATGTAATTCGGGTGGCATTGTGCATATAATTCGAGTGGCATTGTGCATGTAATTCGGGTGGCATTGTGCATGTAATTCAAAGTGGCACTATGCATGTAATTCGGGTGGCATTATGCATCTAATCCAGGTGGCATTTTGCATGTAAGCCAACCTTGGAAGGAAACTCCTTAAATACCCAAAAGGGCACCAATGTAACCATCTTTTGCAAAATTAATGAAGTATTGAAGGAGGTTGCCCCCTCGAAGAGGCCTGCGATTCGCTTCTATTGTGAGATTGTTCTTTATGCAAATTTTTGTTATATTAATGTGATGTTTATGTGAGTTATTTCCAAGCAATTGTGTGAGAGTGTGTTATTTGAGTTTATTTTATAGCAGGATCTTAACAAGTGGTATCAGAGCGCTTTCCGGTGGCCAAGTTCTCACGTAACCGCAACGATTCTTGCCATCAAATCCGCTCGTTAGGTATAAATTCCATGTGTTTTTTCCATTCTGTTTTTCCTTATTAAAAAAATCCAAAAAAAATACAGTGTTTTTTTTTTTCCAGACCAAAAACAAAAAAAATATATTATTAGTTGAGTAGGTAGAAACCCTGTACCGGGGGTTTTAAAATATCGCGAAGGATCTGTCGTTATTGGCTAAGCTAGATAGCCCATAAAGCGTCTAGTGAAGTGAGGGGCGATCGTGCTCCAATACCCGGGCCTCGTGACGTAACTCGCGCACGGACTTGAGCTCCCACGTATCTTCGGTTATATCGGGAGACCATCTAGGATTAAACAAAATTTTAGCCATTAGGAAGCTCTTTGGCCTTGTATTACTCATAGTCTATGGGACACAACATCCCGGATGATTACCCTCTCGTATTGTCGGAGAGGCGGGTAGTGTGCTCAAGGGTATGTGTGGAATCCTCCTTGAGTAGTGGCCTGAAATATTGGTCCGAGCACTATTGTTCGTCACTGTCGGTATATTAGAGGGCCTATGGGTGGTACATACTCCTATACTTAGCATTCCCTGGTTCTGTTAAAACTGCAACCTGTAAAAAATGCAAAAATAAAAATCAAAATAAGAATCCAAACACCCCCGTTCGTAAGCCTGCATTTCAAAAGTGAGCATATGAGAAAGGAGTCCTCTACCAAAAAAATAACAAAAGGGACATGCATTCGGGATAAGCCATGAGGGTGACACTTAAGTTGAAAGTCTGGAGAGTAACAGTCAAATTTACAGATGCGATCACAGTCGAGTCGATCGAGTCGGAGAGGTCAAGACACAGTCAAGGCAGAATCCACGCTCTTAGAGTCGAACAGAACCGTCATATCGACCACCTGCAAAATATAGAGAATCTTGAGTGTGAAACACGGCCAGTTTTAGATAGTGCTCCAATACCCAAATTTTTCTCAGTAGCTCAGAATCAGAATCTGTAAACACCGTTAGACTCAGCAAAACAGGAGAAAAAAAAAAAAAAGTCTGGGGTGCCAAAAAGTAGTGTTAAGAGATATATCTCATTGTGACCACCTCCTCCTCGCTGATCATTTTGATATATAGCACCCAAGCACTTTTTTGGGCACTTACTAAAAATAGTAAGTCAAAAAAATTCAATTCTATTTTTAGTAACTGGTCACAAAAGGTCAAAAAATGGCCCAGGGTACTCGTGGACACCAAAAAGAACTAGAACACTTGGATTCCCTAACAAAAGCCATTGAGAACTTGAACTCGGCTTTTCACTCCATAAGGGAAGAAGTCCAAGGTCTTCACTTAGAGCATGAGGCCACTAGCAATCGCTTAGAAGAAGCATTGACTGAAGTGGACAACAAACTGAGAAGAGAACCACCCAAATCAGAATACCAAGTTGAGAGTTCTACAAGGAATCGTGACCATGATACACCCTTCAGAATGCCCAAGTTGGACTTTCCCAAATTCAGTGGGAAGGATGTTGATGGGTGGCTATGTCGGGTTGACCAATTCTTTCGACTTCATAATGTACCAATATTTCATCGAGTCCAGATGGCTTCCTTTAACTTGGAATCTGAGGCTCTACACTGGTTTCAATGGTTGCGTCTTACCTACCCAAATTTCTCTTGGGAGGATTTTGAATCCCAAATACTCACTTGATTTGGTCCTAGTGAGTTTGAGGACTTCACAGGAGCCTTATCCAAACTACAACAAACAGGGTCAGTTCGAGAGTACAGTACCAAGCTCAATTTGAAAAATTGGCCAATCGAACAAGAGGATTGAGTGAAGGGTTCTTCCAGAGTTGTTATATCAGTGGGTTGAAGATGGAACTCCAAGCAGAAGTCAAAATGTTGAAACCACGAACTATGATGGAAGCTATCAGTTTGGCCCGTCTGGCCGAATCTAAACTCTCTGCCCAAAGACGCCCATCAAAGTTTTCTCAAGATAGACCTTCATTTCCCCCGAGAGCCCAAAACCCAGATGATAATAAACCTGCTGCACCCAAGCACCTCACCACCGAAGAGATGGATGCACGTCGTGCCAAAGGATTATGCTACAATTGTGATGAAAAGTTTTTCAAGGGGCATAAGTGTGCACACAAAAAATTGTTCTTGATAGATGTTGGAGAACCTGATACCGTTGACGAGAGTGATGAGGATGAGGACCCTCCAAAAACACCTCCCCCACAAGAAGAAGGGAAACAGGAACCTGAGACATCAATTACAATCCATGCCCTTGCAGGCATTACTACTCCTCAAACCATGAAGGTTACAGGATGTTTCAAGGGCCAACGTCTTTCCATCCTTTTGGATTCGGGAAGCACGCACAACTTCATTGACCCTAGAGTTGCTCAACGGGAAAATTGCTATATCCATAATTGTAATTCCTTTGAGGTCATGGTAGCCAATGGGGGAACCTTATCTTGTAAAGGAAAGTGTCACAATGTTAAAATCAAGATAGGGGATTATGAACTCAAGCAGGACATGTTTGCCCTCCATTTGGGTGGATGTGATATTGTTTTGGGATGCCAATGGTTGAGTACGTTGGGCACTATTAGTTGGAACTTTGCTAAACTTTGGATGCAGCTTCTTCCGAACGGACAAACACACATCATCAAGGGCTCCCCGACAGAACACCTCAAATTATCATTTCAAACGGCATGGAGAAATTGCTAAAGAAATCATCACGTGGGGTCATTGCACAACTATTCTCCATCCAGACATCCACATCTCCAATGGGTGAAATCCCACAAGACATGCAACAAATTCTCCACAAACATGAGGCCATATTTTCAGAACCCATCACACGACCACTGCATCGCTCTCACGACCATGCCATTCCATTATTGCCGGATAGTACACCTCCCAATATCAGACCACCTTATGAGCGACTCAAGCGCACCTTATTTTGGAAAGGTAGGAAACAGGACATTCGCTCTTTTATGGCAGACTGCGACATAGGTCAAAGGATGAAAAGAGAAACAGTGCACTCTTCGGACACTCTTCCACCCTTGTCGATACCGAATCAGGTGTGGACTGACATCTCTATGGATTTCATAGAAGGGCTACCTAAATCTGGAGACAAGTCTATTATTTTTGTGGTAGTGGACCGCCTTTCAAAGTATGCTCACTTTTGTGCCCTAGCCCATCCTTACACAACATTCACTATTGCCCAAATTTTCCTTGACTCCATATTTAGCCTTCATGGCATGCCAACCTCCATTGTATCTGATCGTGATCCCACCCTTACTAGCAATTTTTGGCAAGAGTTGTTTAAGTTGCAGGGGACTCAGCTCACAATGAGTTTAGCCTACCATCCGCAAACGGATGGTCAAACAGAGGTTGTTAATAACTACTTGGAAACCTACCTTCGCTACTTGCCTCCGATCATCCTACTCATTGGGAAAAATGGCTTTCTTTGGCCGAATGGTGGTACAACACTTCCTATCATACCGCCACCAGAGGCTGAGTACGGGCACCCTCCACTCATGCCTCCCTCCTACATTTCGGGCAGCTCCAAGGTACAGGTTCCATCAACACTTCCCGAATTGGATGAAGAAGGCTCCATCTTACTTGCACCAAAGCAGCTGTTGTATCGTCAAACTCGCAACCATACCATCACAGAGGTCCTGGTTTAGTGGCGTGGACTTCAACCTGAGGATGCTACATGGGAGTCCCTCCATCAACTCCAGCAACAGTTTCCTCATTTTTAGCTTTGAGGACAAAGCTTCTTCAAGGAGAAGGGCATGTTAGGATCTCATCCTAACCCTTAATGTAATAACTTCCTTGATGTAATAATTCCTAGTGAACGTGGGTAGTACCCATGATTAATATTTTGTAATGTTCTAAGTTTTAGCTTAGGTAGTTCCTATGACAAATGGCACCCTTTTTTATGTAACACATGGTAGATAGGTGGCATTGTGCATGTAATTCGGGTGGCATTGTGCATGTAATTCGAGTGGCATTGTGCATGTAATTCAAAGTGGCACTATGCATGTAATTCGGGTGGCATTATGCATGTAATCTAGGTGGCATTTTGCATGTAAGCCAACCTTGGAAGGAAACTCCTTAAATACCCGAAAGGGCACCAATGTAACCATATTTTGCAAAATTAATGAAGTATTGAAGGAGGTTGCCCCCTCGAAGAGGCCTACGATTCAGTTATATTGTGAGATTGTTCTTTATGCAAATTTTTGTTATATTAATGTGATGTTTATGTGAGTTATTTCCAAGCAATTGTGTGAGAGTGTGTTATTTGAGTTTATTTTATAGCAGGATCTTAACACCATCCTACAACAAGACATCCCCTGAGCCTTCCTTAGAAGCATTCATGCATGCTAGCAAATAGTTCTTTGGATCTAGTACAATAAAAATAGTTATGCTACTATTTCAACTCTTGAAATGTTACTTCACACTTCCCTGTCCCAAATTATTATTATTTTTTTAAATGTAGAAATATAATAGTATTAGCCATTTTGGAAAAATTCTAAACAAATCTTTGATATCTGATAAAACTTCTAACATATGACACATTTGCATATATTGACTATGACCTCAATCTTTAATGGGTCAACTAGTATCTCATTTTCTAATATGAAATATCGTAGGTATCATATCTATTTTTCAAATAAGGGGAATTTTGAAATATTACCACACTTTTATTCTTTGAGATATTGCAATATTTGTCTCAAGTGCTCCTCATATTTTTATTCATTCTTGAAGTAGGTTAGATGTCATTAATAAATATGAAAACAAACCTAAATCCAAGTACATCTTGAATAATCTATTCATTAAACTTATAAATATTTATAGCACATTAGTTTACCCAAAAGGAATAATCATAAACTCATATGCTCATATCAAGTTTTGAATTCTATTTTATAAATATCAACATCTTTTATACATAGTTGATAATACTTTGATCTAAAATTAATCTTTGAAAATATGTTGCTCTATACATATAATCATCATGGGAAAAGAGTACCTACTTTTAATGGTGGTGTAACTATATCTAATCATTTTAGAATCTCATTTATCAATCCTTAACAAAAATTAGGGGTGTGACCCATGGTGACACACTTGGATGAATCAACCCTTTATCTAATAGTTAAAGTTGTGTTTTAATTCACTTAATTTTATAGCTATCATCCTATAAGGTGCCTTGGATATTGGTTTAGTCTCGAGAACAATCTCTATTGAGGAGTCAATCTCTCTTGAAGGAGGTCACCTTAGCAACTCATCAAGTAAGCCATCCTTGTACTCCTTAACAATGTTATGCGAGTCCATGGGTATTTCTATTTTTTCACCCTAGTTATCTTAAAATATGATAATAAACTATTGATATTCCTTTCTAAACTATTTTAAGGTATATTATTGATATTATTCTTAAATACATAGGATAAACTATCCCTTGGATCCCTACATTATTTCCCAAATTACACACACTCAACACTATTAGTGCACTAATATTACTTTACTTGATGACTGCTTAGATAATCCATACATACAATAATATCATATGAACACAAGGGCATCATCAAGAGGTCTAAACATGTGATCCAATATTGAAAATAATTTTACACATATTCACTTCACTCTTAATATATTGGAGAGTACGTAAAACTATTCTCTCTTGCCAAGGTTTACCTAACTCTTACTCTATCAAATCAATATTTCCTACTAAATTAGAATTAATAAAAGAAGTAGAATCCATAGGGTCAATCAAAATAGATACTTGGTGATCCAAAATATTACCTAAATTTTTAATCATAGTTACTTGGTGCTCAACTTTGGTAGTTTTGCACAACTGCATACAGTCGATGTATATTTGGTTTCCCATTTGAGTAGACTATGATTGTGATGGAATTCTTCTTCTCACTTTTTTTTTTTATATTAGAAAGAATATCTAGAAAAATAGGGATCCCACACAAAATATAATCTTGGTGGTTACATGCTCTAAGAACTTATGTTGGGCCTAATTTGATATTGTTATTAGTGCATAGACTACAAATTAAGATCTCGATGAGAAGGGAAAGGTCTAGATGGTATACCTCAACTTGGAAATCTTCCTATGAATTAACTTAGAGACGTTCACTCAAATATTGAATAACACAAGCTTATACTAAGAGAGGGGTGAAAAGTTTAAGATAAACTTTTACTTTTCTTTCCCAAACAATATTATTCAATGTTATAAATTATAATATATTTTCTTAGCAGTATTAACCAATCTCATCAATAGCATTTCAAAGCAATGCATAAATCATCACACACATGAGAGACACAAATTTAACGTGGTTCACCCAATGTGGTTTACATCCACGAAAAAATATTTCTTCTAAATTTTCTCAATAGATCTCTTGGAAACCAAATCCCTATTACAATGTTTATGGGCCTCTTTCCAAAGGATATCTCAATACCCTATGCTCATGTGGACCTCTATCCACAGGATACCTTTATCTCCACTGCTCTAATTTGTAGACCTCTATCTATAGGAGAATTCTATCCCCTCTACTTTAGTTTATGGATCTCTATCCATAGGAGAACTCTATTCCCTCAGCTCTGGTTTATGGAATTCTATCCATAGGAGAACTCTATTCCCTTTGCTTTGGTTCATGGAACTCTATCTATAGGAGAACTCTATCCCCTCTTATCTAGTTCATGGACCTCTATCCACATGAGAACTCTATCCTCTTTAATTTGGTTCATGGAAATCTATCCACAAGAGAAATCTATCCCCTCTGCTATAGTTCATGGAATTCTATCCATAGGAGACACCTATCATTTTCTATGGTTCATGGAACTTTATCCACAAGAGACATATCTCCCTTGCTCTGGTTCATGGAGCTCTATCCACATGATATACCTATCCTTTGATCTAGTTCATGGAACTCTATCCATAGGAGACACCTATCCCTTGCTCTAGTTCATGGAACTCTATCCACAAGAGACATCTCTCCTTAGACTCTACTCCAAGCCTACTCACGAGGCTTACTCAGGTCTTCTCACAAATTAGCTTTCAACTCTACCTCAAATTTACACATATTACATGCATAAATCTATTTCAAATCTATCCCAAATATGCACACATTATGTACATAAATCTATCTCAGATCTATCTTAAATATGCACGTATTACATGCACAAATTTGTCTTAATTCTATCCCAAATATACACACATTACATGCACAAATTTGTCTCAACTCTATCCTAAATTTACACATATTACAAGCACAAATATATCTCAACTCTATCTCAAATATGGACACATTACATTGACAAATCTATCTCAACTCTGTCTCAAGTCTTCTCACAAGACTTGCTCAAATCTACCTCAAACCTGCTTCAATTCTTCTCACAAGACTTACCCAAATATACCTCAAACCTTCTTCAAGTCTTCTCACAAGACTTACTCAAATCTACCTCACTATCTCTGCTTAACTCTATCCTAACACATACTCAAAACTGCTTATAACACATACTCAGATCATGCTCATGACACATGCTTTGATCAAAATACTTTAGACATATTCTACCTAGAATTCTTGTTCAAGAACACATATAAACTAATATGCAATACAATTTAACAATATGTTCTTTCCAAATATCACTCAAGTCCAATGCATAAGTTTCTTTACAAAACTGATTTCTAACACTTGCTTATTCACATTCAATGTTACTCAAACCAATACCCAAAAGCTTCACAAATTCATTCAAATAGTGAAGCACAATTTGCTCACAAACTCTAACACAAGTGTTTCCAATTTCTTTCAACAAAGATGCACAATTTGTTTCACAAACCCTAGCTCAAATATTTCCAACAATGCACATATATAATCCTTATTTCTCCACATTATGATTCAAACATATTTGCTCAACCAAAAATAATTTGGGACAAGGAAGTGTGAAGTAGTTTTACATTACAAAATAGAAGTAGAGAGACTAAATTATGGGACTAGAAGGCCATATGAGTTTTATTTGGGCTATTAATAGTACCAATGATGTTGTATGGGTGTGAATTATAGGTTGGTGGCACTTTGAATTAAAATAGAGATAAATAGAGAGGATTTAAAAACTCTTGATTACAAACTAACTAAAAATAAAAGAGTTAGTTCCTTATGAGATTCTTCTAGCATAAATAATTACCTTTCATATAGAGATAATTGCTATGGTTTATCTTCTAGTATATTTAAGAAAATTAAACAAATGATCTAAAATTATAATGGAAGATCTAAACAAAATAAACAAGATATGGATGGAGTAAAATAAGAAGTAGATGAACAATTAGAATACAATATTGAATAAATGCCCAAATAGTAACAAAGATAGATATTTGTTAAAAAATAATTTAAAACAACTATGTAGGAAAAAAATAGGAAGAAAGAGATAAAGTGATCTTATTTAAATTAACCTTATATGCTCAACACTAAAAGACCCATATAAGGTTAAACTTCAATTGGAGAGCCAATATGCTCATGGTCCAATTAAAGATCAACTTATACAAATTTATATATAAAATAAGTAAATGAAAGAAACCAAAAGAAATATGAAAAAAAAAGAATATGTATACTCTATGGATAGTTGAGATTGAAAAATATTTTATTTTAAAATGTGAAATAAAAAAATATTTAAACTTACCATATTTATACTTTAAAATACATTTATTAGAAATATTATTTAAAAATTTCATCATAAAAATTTCAAATAAAATAAATAATTAAAAGGTTTGCAACTACAAATCTTAAAATGTTTTTAACCTTATAATTATTCTATTTTGAATGAAAGATATTTATTCTTCTCAAGGGAGGTTCAAGGTTCAAACTGCAGCATGAGCGGGTGAGTGTGTGAGGAGGTAGGTGTGTGATGAGTGTATGTTAAATTCCCTATTGATAAGCATAGTTGTAGGCTTTATAAAAAATCAAAGAAAACTGGTCAACCATATACATTAATAGTATAATGCACTCCTTAAACCAAGGGATTAAGGTCATGTAGCGTGATAAGAAATCATGTGCACCTTATAAACTCCACAAAATATCTTAATCCCTTCCCCACTTTTTTCCCGTTTCGTTTGGAAAGTCAATCTACACTCATGCAACTTCACTCGCTTAGCAATGAAAAAATTGACCTTTGCAAGTTGTTTTTTTTTTCCTTATGTTTCTTTTTTAATTAGTAATATTTTTTATTTAATTATATATTTTTAAATATTATTATAAATTTTAATTTGTTACATAAAAATAAATTAATAAGTATTAATTTTATTTTTGGAATAGAATTTTTAAAATAAAGTTTAATTAAATCTTATAAATAATAAAAAAAATATATTATTATATGTCAACACCATATAAATAACAATTGTTTTGAAAAAACATATTACAATTTTTTCCTTCTGACCATTAAATAATGCTTGTTCTAAAAGGACCTTATATTTCATTATTTACCACTTGAGACACGTCCAGCCTAATATCAGTCCTACCCTCACCAACGAAGAAGAAAGTTTAGGCGGTTAGGAACCTCGTTTACGCCTTCGAAATGTCGCATGTTTGACTTGTATGAAAAGATATTTTGACACGCAACTGGATTATAAATGTCGCATGTTTGACTTGTATTAAAAAATATTTTCACACGCAACTGGCTTCACGTCCACAATAAATGGTTTTTTACAATTTTAAAGTATACAGAATCAAATCAACGAATCCCAATAGTCTAACTTACAAGTAGACGCTACCGATATCAACTTGTATATTAAATTAACTAAACATCAGATAAACAAATCATATTAACATGATGATTCAAGACGGGTTACTTCAAAGTCTTTAAGGCGATTACCGCGTTCGTTCAAAACGGGTGGGTGCGCTCGTTCAAAAATTGGTTGGAGGCTTGATCGCCACACCTTAGGCGAGACCAGGCTCCTCTGACTCGGACAAACTCAATTCGAGCCCGTCGTTTGTTTTGAATAAGTAAAAATTCCACATTAACCTTTGCTAGTCAAAGCAGCGATCCCTCCCATATATACATATGCGTTCCTCCTATTGTCACCACAGATCACAGTTTCAGCGATCTTGGTTCTAAATACCAGATTAGTAAATAGATTTCCCTCTGAAAAAGTGCAAGAGAAATTGTTACAGTCAAGACTCAAGAGCATATCGTCCACCATGAGACACCTTCTAGTGCTGGGTGTTATTATTGTACTAGGGTTGCACATTGAAGCCGCTTATGGAGGTAGATCTCTCTTGCGGAAAAATATAGCTCCTAAAGGCATCAGGAGCATAGTCGATGCAGGCCCTGATAAGACGGAAGGTGGTCACGTGGCGCCTATGCGGCCACAGAAATCCAGCGGGTTGAAGATTAATAAACTCCCTTCTGGTCCAAGTCCTGGAGTAGGCCATGCATTTATTAACGCAGGACCTGTGAAGGCTAGTTGGGAGGTAAGCATATTGAAGAATAAACTTCCATCTGGTCCAAGTCCTGGAGTCGGCCACGCATATGTTGAGGCCACTCCTGTGAAGAGTAGTGACGCAGCAACAACGTTACAAGATAAACTTCCTTCTGGTTCGAGTCCGGGAGATGGTCACGGCTTCATCAACGCTGGCCCCGTCAAGACTATAAAGATTTTTTCTATCAATAAACTGCCTTCTGGCCCCAGCAACGGCGTAGGCCACAAATAATTTGATGGCCACGTTCAAAAGTATGCCAGCAATTCCGAGCTTTATAAAACAGGAGCGGTTGAGATGTAAAGAAAGGCTATTTGAATTAAAGATTAAATTACAGTAATATATAGAAGTCTCACGATCAAGCATGATCAACCATGAAGGGAGTGGACTACGGGTATATGTTTCAACTTCTTTCGCGAAAGGAGAAGTATATCTCCTGTTTCCAATTTAACAGCAGGCAACTAGACTGAGCGGGAGGCATAGAAGCAACCAAATTGTCCATGCTTAACAATTGTCTTGACTCTTGAGCACAGACTTCTTTTATGTCAATGCTATGTAATCAGATTCATGACATACGGCCAAGAAATGCACTTGGTATGTTTGAAAATACCGGTTATGTTAATATTCTCATTCACGTATATGAAACAAGAAGCCTATGTTCACTCTTAACGTAATCTGCCAGATTTCTATAATTCCCCTTCCATAAAATCTGATGGTTCAATATGAGTTTTTTCCAACATTAAAAAAATGTGCATTGAAGGCTTAAGTAAGACAGAGGAATACATTAAGAGGGAAAACAAATACTTAGACACGCCTCGTACGTTTATTTGTTAATAGGTATTTGAATTCTTTAAACCACACAATGTTTAGTTTCTACGCATTGTATAATTATATCTACAACTCTTCAAAAAGAAGTGGAATTGTACTTCTCCACTATTAGGATTAATCATGCAATTTGCCTCTTATAAGTTTGTTGTTATATCCAACTATATTTATTATTATTAATTTTTTGTTTTATAAAAAAAATTCGGTTTCTTATAGTTACATATATATTTTTTATTAATAATTATTAATTATTTTATATATATATATATACGACCTTATATATATAAGATCATAAAAAATCTATTGTGAAGAAGAGAAAAAAGGGTGCACCAAAGAAAGATCTTGTAGTCTTTTTTCTTTTCTTTTCTCACTTTAAGATTAGGGGAAATAAAAGTGATAAGACTAAGATTATGTTTAATGTGTATTTTTGCAAACACCTACTTTTCTAAGGAAACTCGGGAACCAAGTTTTCTCCTAAGATCCACTTCTATCTAGCATGAACCCTTTCAATTTTGATATTTTTCTTATATTTGATCTATGATACACACACAAAAATATAGCAAATAAAATTTAAGACTAAATAATGCACTTTGATGAAAAATGATTCCTCCTTCCTTTTTGAGACAAGAAAGGAGCAATAGATAGTTTACCCTAAAATGCAAGCTACATGTAATTTTGATTCAATGGCTATAAAGGAATAATTCAAAATTTTCCTATTTCAATCACAGTCAAAACAAGATTCATAAATTTCCCTTTGCTAATTAAATTAACAAATAGAAACAAAAAGTCTAATTATTATATAGAAGAAACATATCTCATGCCCTAAAATATGTCATAAATGAGCATGGGGATGTGGAGTGGAGTTGGGATTAAACCCTAACCGTAGTAAGGTTAACCGTGGGTTAGTTGTTGATATGGATGAGGTGGAATGTGAGTCACCCTTGCTCATGCCTTGAAAACCAAAAAGTCTTCAAAATTCATTTATGAATTCAAATCCACATGAGGATTTAAAATGGAGCAAGAGTTAGATTTAACCAGGGTTAGGTTGACCCTAGGTCAAATGTTGACTTTTGGGTGAGTAGTGTGATTCACCATGTCTCCCATGCCCTTGAACATAACAGTCTCCAAATGGTATTTAAGGTCCTAAATGCACATAGGGGGATGTGTAGACCAAGTGTTAAAGTTAACCCTAATTAGGTTGACCATAGGTTTAGCTAGGGTTAATTGGGTGAGGCGGATACTAGGCTAGTCAAAGAGTAGACTAGGTGAGGTGGCCATGAATTAGATTGACTATGGGGTGGGGTTTGACAATAAAGTAATTTTTAACAAAGGTAAATATTTGACTAAGGTTAAGTCATGATGGTGGTCATATAAGGACCCAAAGTTAAGCATAGGAAGGGGCTTGAGTCTTCCAAGGGCCTTATGAAGAAAAATAGTATTTTGAGACTAAAATATGTAAATTTTATAGGCTTTGCAAATTGATCAACTGTGATGATGGGAGAAGTGGTAATGTGTGAATTTAAGATATCTATAATTGACGAATATGGGGACCCTCGATCGAGGTCCATTTGCTTGAATTTTCAAGGTAATTTTTTTTGGGTTTGGATCACTTTGCTTTGACAATAATTTCACTATTTTTATTTTAAATTGCCAATATTCTCACCTAAATAGTGGATCTTTTCACCTTGAAATTATAAAAAAAATTATTTACATAATCAAATTTACCTATTATACCACTAGTATATATACCTAATGTGACAACAATACTCCTACATCTAAAATATTGATTCTCCTCAAAAAAGGACCTATAGCAATGAAAAACCTACAACAATAAAAAATGACTTGTAGCAAGGAAAAAAATTGTAGCAATGAAAAGGGGTGACAGATGATAGGCAATAGAAAGGGAGATGGTGAATGATAGACAAAAAAAAGAGGGATGATGGATGATAGGTAGCAAAAAGGAGGTCGTTGGAGAGTAGAAAGGGTGACATCAAATGATATATGATAGGGAATAAAAAGGGGGATGACACATGATAGGAAATAAAAAGAGGGATATTGGATGATAAGTAGAAGAAAGGGGGTCAGTGGACATCAGAAAGGGCATAATAGATGATGGACAACAAAAAGAGGATGATATTTGTAGATGATGGATAACAGAAAGGGGGACAACATTTTTGGATAACAAATAATGGATAGTAAAAAGGGTAACAGTGGATTATGGACATCAGAAAGGGTGATGGCAGATGATAAAAAGTAGAAAGAGAGATGATGGATGATGAACAATAGAAAGAGCAATGATGGATGATAGATAGCAGAAAGGGGAACGATGGATGACAAATAGTAGAAATAGGGACAATAAATGATAGATAGAAAAAAGAGTGAAGATGGAAGATGGATAACACAATGGGTAATGACAGATGATAGACAACACAAAGGGAGACAATGGATGATGGAAAGAAAAAAGAGGGACAATGGATGATGGAAAATATAAAGGGGGATGATGAACGATGGATAATAAAAAAGGGATGATAAGTCAAATGCATGATGTTTTATTTTTACTTTTGAAGTAGAAAATATTCTAAAAGGTATAACTTTTGATCTAGATATTTATTTTTAATTTTGTTTTTGAAACCATAAAGCTCGATGAGATGCTTTAATATGATCTATGATTGGTTTGGTAGTTGGTAAAATCCTCAAAAAACCCTCAAAAGACATCCAAAATGAGCTCTAAAGTTGCTAAAGTGTGATACCAAAGAAAAAGCAAGTAGAGATCTAGTAAGGGTAATGTGCAGAAACCCTTAAAGGATGCTAGATCTTAGAAACCTAAAATGATGGATTTGGTAAATATTGTTGTCTTATCACAAAAATATATGAAAAATATGTGGTAGCAAGATTTTGCAATTGATTCACCCAATTTTTATAATTTTTGGTGGAAAAAATATAACTTACCATGTCTTCTACATGATTTTGGATACGATTCGCCTTGATTTTAAAATAGATTTACCTTATTTTTATAAATATATTTCGGGGATGCCTCCTTATGCATAACCATGGGTAAGACATCCTTGAACTACTTAAGAACAAGATGAGATTCCATGGGTTTTTATCTTTTCACCCTAATTATCTTAAAACATGATAACAAACTATTGATATGCCTTTCTAAACCTTATTTTAAGTCATATTACAAATATTATTCTTAAATATATAGGAAAAACTATACCTTGGATCTCTACATTATTTCTCAAATTACAAACACACTCAAAACTATTAGTACAACAATCTTACTTTACTTGATGACTGCTTAGAAAATGCATGCATACAATAATATCATATCAATACAAGGGCATCATCAAGAGTTCTAAAAATGTGATCCAATATCTAAAATTAAATTTACATATATTTAGTTCACTGATGAGTGTCGTTTAATTCATCATTTGATCATTATTTATCAATCCGGGCAGGTGTCCTAAGGCTGTTTACGATAGTCAATTCAGGCAGGTGTAAGACACTCCATTCAAAAAATGGCTTTATTGGTAGAACAGTTAGTGTTTGCTGGGGGTTCTTCTGTCACTCTAAACCCTATGAACTGAAAGGAAACTAAATTATGCTTGCTGAAATAAAACTGCAGAAATGAAATAACAGTCAAAGAAACCTATTTACTTTTGCTAAATCTGAAAATGCACTCAAAACTGAATTAAAATTGCTGAAATGAAAGTTGCTGAAATTAGAATTGCAGAAAATAAACTTAACTATCTTGCAAAATAAAAGAACAGATCTAAAAATAAACTCAGAAATGATAAAGAAACTACAAATTCTAAAACTGGAAATAAATTCAGCAAAATAAGAAAATGCAGAAAAAATGACAGGTTTCCTGTTATTCTGCTGCAGACAGAATTGAACAAGAAAACCTGGTATAAACCTTCTTCTGCTCCTGGGAGTGGCCCTTGCTCCCTGGTTCAGAAGAAGGTGAAGAAGTAGCTCTGGTGTTCTACTTAATCACTCCTTCAATCATAAAGTGAAATTGACAAAAACTGCACTTTTTATTGATTTAAAAACATGCAGGAAAATTCTGCATATTATTGCTACAGAAATCTGATTTCACAATATTCAGAATTACACTAATTGCAATCCTAATTCTTCCTACCTAGCTCAACCCAGATGGGAGCCAGTTATTTATATTAAAAACAGCTAAATCAGATGTGGAATGATTCAAATTCAGGCATTTTAGGAATGTTGTTAAAACTGCATTCCTAAAATGCAGAATATGGTTACATATGAAATCTATTCATTGCACACTTGTTGGAGGTCTTCTGCATTGAAAAAGATGCATAACAGATTTACATAGCTATCCCTATCATTCTCCTGCAATTTGCTGTCTTTCCTGAGCTGTTCTGGTCAAAACTGTGCATTTTCGGTTATTCCGGAGCAGTCCTGTTATTCCGGAGCAGAATCCCTATTTTTTCCAGAGCAGCGCCAGAATGACTGTTTTCAACACTGTTTGCGGTTCTTTGGCCGAGCATTGGGTGGACCAGACTTATAAGTCTTTCAATAACCTGGTCACACGCTTTCCTAAGTTGAATTTGACCAAATCCCAAGCCATGCAAATCTGGCTGGAATTTGTCCAAGTCAAAACAGTCAAAAACAGTTTTGCACAGCTTGCAGTTTTGACCTGTTTTTAGTGCTATTTTCTGCATTTGACAACTTCAGAGAGCATGATATGAATGATATATATTCCACACGTGATTGCACTTAACACATTTCACAATAAATCATTATTTATCAACAAAACTTATGCAGAAAATACAGAAAATTAGTAAAAATAGAATATACTGTTTCTAAACAGTCAAACATGTAAATAGTAGTAAATATTGCATTTCATCAGCAAAATTAACATTAAAACATATCAAAAAGGTCTACTAAGGATGTCAAAAATAATAAAAAATGAGGCAATATTTGGCCTCATCATCCCCCCCAACTTATTCTGATGCATGTCCTCATGCATTCTGTGAGGCTACAATAGAGCAGAGATCCTTGTCCATGACTCTCTCTTGGTAGCTGAACTTTGGACCAGGAATCTTGTAAAAACCTCTGATTTCCTTTATCTGCTTGAGCCATGCCTGAAACTGATCGTCTGGCTGGGGGTCTTCATCAAAAAACCATGGAACAGGGGTGATTACAATGGGCAATCTGTATCTTAATCCTATCCACTGATGTTGCAGCTGGTGAATAACTTGCATGATACCTTCAGCTCTTCTTTTTGACCACTGCAAGTTATTGGGGGAGATAGGTTCTTTCTTCTGCAAGGAAAGAGGTAACTCTCCCCAACGATTTCTACAGGCTGCTAAAGCACTATTAAAATGTTGGTGAGTAAAATTCTGAAAATCGACTAAGCATCTCTGAAGATTAGTTTCATAAATTTTTCTCACCTTTTCTTCCCTCATCATAGTAAAATGTTGATTGGCTGCACCCCTGTAATCACCATGCATCGGCCTCAGATATAGTGCTGCATTTGCCTCATTATCCTTAATCATCTGCTTCTGCTGTTCCCAATATTCCTGATTTTGCAGAGTGGACAGGAAAGCTCTTAACTGAATATCCCCTGTAAAAATGTGAGGTAGGAATGTGTCATCCTCAGGCATAAAGAAATTATGTAGGAATAACTCACACAACAGATTTTTCTGTTCTGTTGGGCTGTGCAGGTAGGTATCCACAAATTCTTCAAGATTTTCCAATTTGTATGGCAAATTAGAGTGGATTCTCATAATTTGCCAACGGATAAATCTTTCTCTAAGGATTAAGGTGTAAAACCTTGCAGGTCTTCTCGCACTGGACTAAACACTCTGCATTCTGACAGAGATCCTGCACTTGGTTCTTCAATTTTGTTATTTCTGCCTCTTTAGCCTCACATTTTTCCTCCAAAGGTTTCAAAGCTAAAACCTTTTCTTCCAACCTTTGGCATCTCATCATCCACTTTGATAAATCTGTATTATATTCCTCAAGTGGAACCATAAGGGGATTGCAAACAGGTTGCTGCATTTGAGGAACAATATGAACCTCGTACTTCTTTGTCTGTCATGTCAACCCTGACGTAATCTGTTTGTGTTTCCTTTTCTTCTATTTCTGCCAAAGGCAGGTTGACCTGTACCCCTTGTTCCTCTGTTTCTGTCATAGGTAATTCAGTTTGAATTCCCATGTCCTGTGTTACTATGAGGGGTTCATATAGTTCAATATCTGCAGCAGGAATTGAGGAGATCAGAAGTTGTTCCTGTCCCTGTTCTCCTTCAATATCCATTATAGGTTCTTCCCTGATTGGTGATTCTACTACATGTGCAGCTGTTGCTAATTCTAACAAGATGTCAGCCATTTGAGTGTCATGTATACTTTCATCAAGTTGTGGCTCTAAAGATGCAATTTTTGCTTTTAAACCTGCCACTTCTTTCTGCAACATTGCAATCATTTGATCTTTTTCTGAAATAGAAGCTTGACACTTCTCTATCCATCCTGTTTGTGTTTTTACCACACTTCTTGCTGCCAATAGCTGTAGTTGGATATCTTCTTCTTCCTCTGCTTCTTCTTCTTCCTCTGCCTCTTCCTTAGAATCGGAATCTGAATAATCCACCAAGATTACTGCAGGGCTGGATGTAGGCTCTGTTATGTTTGTGGCTGCAGGTTCTGCTAATTCTGTAGGTTCTGCTGATTCTGCTACTGCTTCTTGACCTCCTTGGTCAAATGATGTTTTACCCTTTTGAAGTCTTGCAGACCTTCGTAATGTTTGAACAGGAGATTTTCTTTTTCCTGTTTTGGGCATTTTTTGAACAGCTTCTCCTGGTTCTGCCTCATCAGAGCTATTGGACTGCAACACGTCACATCTGCTGAAAATGATACCCTTCTGCATTTTTTAACAGAGTCTATTCCAGCATGTTTTTGTCTTTGCCTTCTAGTTCTGGAAGAGGGAGGTCCCTGTGGAGAGGATGGACCCTCTTCTTGGACAGACTCTGTTTCAATCACTGGCTCAGGTGTTTCTATTTCTTCCTCGTCTATGCCAGGATTTCCAGTTTGTTCTGCAGACCTAGGGCTTTCAACTTGTTCTGCTTCTTCTGCTTCAGCTGCAAATGCAGGGCTTCTAGTTTCGTCCCACGGAGCAAAGAATCTGTCAAAGCTCTGCAAATTACCCCTAAAGTGATGTTTACAAATTATTTTGATCAAACCATGATGCCTAGGGGTTCCTTTTCCTTCCTGATATTTCTTGGCCATAGTTTTTAAATCTTCATAAAAATACAGGGGAAAATTAACTTGGAATTCAGGGTTTGTGTGGCCATATCTCAAATAAATTAAAATTTTCATATGATGCCCTGATAAAACAGCGTACTGACCTTCACAAGTGATAAATCTAATCATCCATTCAGCTACTTCATCCCAAGGAGATTCCAGACTTTCCCTTTTAACTCCTTTACAAACATTTTTGCTCATGACATATTCAATCGGTTTATCGTTTTCTGCCCTAAACTGGTTGGCCAATTCACTTAAGGTATTTCTAGCTATTTTCCCAAGATTAATTCCTTGCAAAGGAAATTCAGTAATTTGGCTCAAAATATCTGGAGTTACCTGGATTGTCATGCCATTGATGTTGATCCTGTTGTTTCTGAAGGTTCGTGCAAATTCTGCGGCCAACCCCTCGGAGTTCCCATCAAATTTTTGCAGAAACGGCATCAAACCAGCATCGGTGAAAATTTGCAGCAGCGTAGGATTTTCCAGTATGAAGCTGGCATTTTCTGGTTCACTCCGGTTCTTTCTGCCGCCCATTTTTCCTTGCTCTGTTCGTGAATATGTTTCGAAAGCGCTGGAATGACAGTCTTAGCATACATGCACTGGAATGACAGTTCTATCGTACATGCATTGGAATAATAATTCGTGCACCAGAACAGAGCATGTAAAACCAACTTGTTGATTCGTTAGTTTTAAAACCGGTGGAATATGCTGAAAACGAGGAAAAAATTAATGCCAATGCAGATTACGCGATTACGGTTTGCTGAGTTGGCATCCATTAATTTGATGTGAATTTTTCAAGGCAAACAAAATCTGTTTTCGATGTGCTTTGATGCGTGTGCCATGATTACGCGTATCACGAAATTATGATATCTAAATATCATAAATTTCGAAAATCACGTGTTCCACAATCGTTTGCCACGTGTCCCTGCATGAATCTTTTAAGAACCGTCAACTTATTCCGACGCACTGCGCACATGTCGTTATTTTGTCGTTCCGGAGCATATCTGTCAATTCTCATTCCGGAGCAAAACTGTCATTACCCATTCCAGAGCACAACTGTTATAGAGCTTTTGATGTTCCGAAGCAGTGGTTATTCGGAAGCAAACTTCATTCCGAAGCATATGTCATTCCGGAGCATATGTCATTTCCCCCTTTCGTTGACTAATTTAGACATCCCCAATTTTAACCTTATGAATGCTTTAAATGCTAATCAAGTGAATCTATACACTACATACCTTAACTATTTACAATATTTGAAATGTAAAGAAACACATACCTGTCTTGACTATCTTTCTATACTTCATACAATTGATTAGCTTTGCTGTTTTTCTGCTGATAGTGCAGTACTGTAATTCTGAAAAACACAAACAAAATGGGTGATGGTAATGACAACGGTGGTGAATGACAATGGCGGAAAATGTATGGTGATGGAATGAATGGCGATGGAATGGATAGTGATGAAGTTGATGGTGATGGAATGGATAGTGATGAAATGGATGGTGATGGAATGGGACTTAGTAAACATGCCAGATAACTGGTTTTCATGTAAACTAAATGTTTTTTTTTTTTTTTTAACAAAAACTATACTTCTGCTGCTTCAGTGGAAGAAGGGAATTCTTCCATTATGTTCACATCCAAGTGCTCTATTTGTTTTAAGAATTCATTCTTAGTTAGTGGCTTATGGTAAATCCGGAGACGATGTCCATTAACCACTAACTTCCTTCGTGAATCATCAATTGGTGAGAGGCGAACTGCTCCATTTGAGAAAACCTCTTCAATCTGGTATGGTCCAAGCCACCTTGTCTGCAACTTCCCAAGAAAATCTTCATAACGGGAGTCAAACAGTAATGCCCAATCTCCTTGCTGGAATTTTCGTTCCTGGATATGCTTATCATGCCAGATTTTACGTTGTGCTTGAATCATCTCGCTCTGATGCAAAGCGTCTCTTCGTATTTCATCCAATGCATTGAGTTGCAGGATCCGGTCCGTTTGTGCCTGTGACAAATCAATACCAACTTCCAAAGCAGTTCGAAGAGTTAGTAATTCAAATTCAATGGGCAAAAGGGGTTTTTTACCATAAACCAATTCAAAAGGGGTAAATCCCGTAGTGGATTTCCAAGTAGTGTTATAAGCCCAAATTGCTTCAGGTAACCTTTCTACCCAATTCCTTCTATGAACTGCTACAGTTTTGGTCAATATTTTCTCTAATTCCCTATTTGTCACTTCAACTTGACCATTGGCCTCGTGGATGATAAGGAGAGGACTTCCTGTGCTTGATTTCATATAATTTAACAAAGGCTTCAACAACATTTGAAATAAACTGAGGTCCTTGATCAGAGGTAATAGACTGTGGGGCTCCAAATCGTAGAAAATCAGCCACTTTGTCTTCTCGGGCATGCTTAAAGGCGCGGGCTTCTGCCCATTTGGTTACATAATCAACACATACTAGGATGTGCACCTTCCCTTGGGAGGGTGGATCAATAGGTCCTACAAAATCTAACCCCCACCTCTCAAACGGTTCTACACCTAATTGAGGCTGTAAAGGCATTTCATTTATAAAAGTAGGCTTACCCATTCTTTGACATGCATCACAATTTCTAATATACCTTTTTACATCCTTATGCAATGATGGCCAGTAGTAACCAGCACCCAAAATCTTTCGAATGGTATGTTTTACTGAATAATGCCCTCCTGAAGGTTCATCATGACAGGCTCTCAAAATGTCATATATCTCATCCTTACGAACACACCTGCGTAAAACATGATCAGGACTGCATTTAAACAATATTCCTTTTATCCATTCAAAAGAAGAGCTTTGCTTGATTAACTGTTTTTTCTGTTTTGAGGTAAAATGAAGTGGAATCTTCCCTGTAGCTAAATAATTAGCTATATCTGCAAACCATGGAGTTTGAACAGAGACAGCAAACAATTTTTCATCAGGGAATGCGTCTTCAACTAGTTCTGCATTTGGCAATCTTGACAAGAAATCTGCCACTACATTAGCCTTTCCTGGTCTATTTACTATAGTAATATCAAATTCCTGCAGTAAAATCAACCAACGAATAATTCGTGCACTAACCAAAGGCTTATTCATCAAATATTTGATAGCAAAGATGATCTCGTATGGATGAATACAGGATAACCCGTGATATAGTGTCGAAACTTGTTAATGGCATATACTATAGCTAAGAATTCCTTCTCAATTGTAGTGTAATTCTTTTCAGCTCCTGTCAAGTTTTTGCTAATATAATAAATGGCATAGTGTTGTCCATTTTCAATCTGCCCTAGTGCGGCTCCAATAGCAGTATTGGAGGCATCAGCCTGAATATGAAAGGGCAGCCCCCAGTTAGGTCCTCTTAGTACCGACAGACTGGTTAGCTTTTCTTTCAAAGCTTCAAAGGACTTGTGGCAATCATCAGACCATACAAATTCAGAATCTTTCATTAATAATGCAAACATTGGATTAGCAATGGTACTGAAATCAGTAATGAATCTACGATAAAAGCCAATATGTCCTAAGAAACTACGGACATCAGTTTGAGATTTCGGAGGAGGAAGACTCTTGATGACCTCTACTTTCTTAGGATCAACCTTAATGCCATGAGCAGAGATATGATGTCCTAAAACAATTCCTTCCTCCATCATCAAGAAACATTTTTCAAGATTAAGAGATAAATGATATGCTTCACAGCGTATTAGAACCTTTTCAAGTTGCTCTAATGTATACTCAAATGTGTCACCAAACACTGTGAAATCATCCATGTAAATCTCTACACTCTCATTGGTTAAATCAGAAAAAATGGCCAAGACAGCTCGTTGAAATGTTGCTGGTGCATTACATAATCCAAAGGGTAATACTCTATAAGCAAATGTCCCCCAAGGACATGTGAAAGTTGTTTTTTCCTGGTCTTCTGGTGCCACTTGGATCTGGTTATACCCACTAAAACCATCCGTAAAACAGAAATATTTCTTACCAAGGAAGAGTGTCCAAAGACTTGGTCTATAAAGGGTAATGGAAAGTGGTCCTTGTGTGTGACTTTGTTTAATTCCCCATAATCCACACACACTCTCATCTTTCCATTCTTCTTAGGCACAATAACTAATGGAGAAACCCATTGACTATCTGAAATTGGATAAATGAATCCTACTTCCAACAATTTTTCAATTTCTTCTTTAACAATGTCTTTTAAAGCAGGATTCGGACGTCTCTCGCGGTTGTCTAACTCGGTTTGACATCCTCAGTGTATATCCTATGTGTGCATACATCGTGGTGGATTCCAACCATATCCGTATAATTCCAAGCAAAAGCTTGAACATGTTTCTGCAAAACAGCAAATAGTTTGGCTTCTTGATCGTCAGTCAACCAACTGTTAACATTTACAGGTTTTCCTGGTTGAATTTCAATTTGCTTGACTCCGGGATAAACAGAGTTAACATGTTCATATTTACTGATCAAAGCATTTAAAGGACAATGATGTGGTTGTAGATCATGGAATACTCTTGATTCTGAGTTAAATGCAATACCTGATGGAAGCATCGGCATAGGACAGGTGAAAGAAGTCAAAAGATGATGATGCCACCCATGTGGCAATGTAAAGGAACTTTCATGAAGTGGAATAGATGGTAAATGTTCAGCAACTTGTTCATCATCTTTCCATAATAGGCGATTGACCAGAACTTGATCATCCCTGAGGCCTTCTTCATGCAATGTATTCACCAAGACTGTTTCATGTTCAAAAATTTCTCTCTCTGGTGAATTCAATTCTTCAATGTGTTCCTGTACTACAATGGTGGCAAGGGTAACAAGAGGCTCCCTGTTCTTCATCGGACTCAGGATACCATAACTGTCCAAAAAATTTAGATGATGGTTTAGCAGGTGGATACAAAGAAATTTTCTTAAGATCTACTCCATTTGAAATAGTCATTTCTCCTGATCTACAGTCTATGAAAGCAGCTGCAGTGGCAAGCCAGGGTCGTCCTAGGATGATAGGATAGCCATTAGCTGTACTCCTAGGTTGCAATACTAGGAAATCTATAGGGTATTCCCAAGAAGATACTTCAATGGGAACATCCTCCAAAAGTCCTTCTGGTTTGGCAACTGACCTATCTGCCATTTCCAAAACTGTAGCTGTAGGACTCAAATCAGTGAGCTGCAATTTCTGCATAATATCTTTGGTCATGACATTAATTGCAGCTCCTAAATCAATAAGTACATTGGGAATTTGAACCAATCCTACAGTAATGGTGATTACTGGACTTCCTGGATCACCATATTTGGGAGGTACTAATTTCCCAGAGAGAAGATCAGCCAACTTTCCATCCACTTGTACAGTTTGTGGAAAGGCTTTCTTCTTCTTGCCAGGTTTCCTTATGCATAAATCCTGAATGGTTTTCTTAATCAATGGTACATCCTTGATTGCCTGCAACAGAGGAAGTGAGATTGACATTTTCTTTAATTCTGTGATTAACTCTGATTCAGGGGTAGTGATGGGATGATCAAACCTTTCAGGAAATGGTAAATCTGATGTGACATGTTCAGATTTTCTTTGTAAGTTTTCTGCATTCCTTTGCTCTGATTGTATTTTTTCTGGACTTGAAATTTTTGGAATTTCTTCAACTGTAGGTGGAGCAGGGTCAGGTAAGACCTTCCCTGAGCGTAATTGGATGTTACCACAGTCAAGTACATGAACTGCAGTAGTATCTTCAGACTCAGCCTCATAAACAGGGGCTGTTTGTCTGACATTATTGGGGTTAGTCACAGGTTGAGCTGGGAGTGGAGGTTGTTTTACTGGTTGTGCTTGTTGATGTTGTGTTCTTCCCTGAAAATTTGGATTAGGAGCTGGCAGCAAATTTTGAGTTTGCCCTTGATACCTTTGTTGTCCTTGATGGGATTGATATTGCTGGCCTTGATAAGGTTGATATTGTTGTGGTGGAAATGGCTGTCCTTGATATTGCTGTCCCCATATTTGTCCTTGTTGTGTCCATTGTGGAGGCATGGTATGCCAAGGTGGGTTCATCCATCCAGATTGTGACCAATCTGGAGGAGCTGTCCAAGGTTGATTCCAAGGTTGTGCAGAAGCTTCGCTTGTCCCCATGGCATATTCATATTCCAAGGAGATTGTCCCCGGTTTGGAAATCTAGGAGCATTGGGATATTGTGCATAACCACCACCAGTGTCTCCGCCCAATAGCATTGAGTTCTTCCGTTTGGGTGCCCAAAACAGATTTTAGATGAGGCAACAAAGGGCATTTATCTCGTTGAATGTTCCTTGGAACAAATTCCACAAATAGAAGTTTTGTTTAGGGGGCAATCCTGCAAGGCATGCTTACTCCTACACCTTGGGCAATAAATTGCTAAAGGTGGTGTAGAATTATTTCTTGTGTTTTTCTCACCTAATGCAGTATTAAGTTGAACAAGGATATCACTTTTAAATTGGCCATTTCCTCCATCAACTCTTTTATGCCATTATTGCCAAGATTCCTTTTCTTTCTCCGGTGGTGAGTGCGGGAATAATTTTTGCATAACTCCACAATTTCTCCAAGGTCAAGTTGATCTATATCTCCTTTTCCCATTAAATCTAACACTTCCCTAGATTCATCCTGCAATCCTCTTAAGAGAATAGGCTTTAAGAAATCAGGCTCTACAACACCACACCTCTTTTGGACAAAGGCAAAGCGATCAAGATAATCTTCTAAACTCTCATCCTCTTCTTGCTTGATCCTAAACAACTCATCTTTCCCGTTTCTTACTCTACAATAATCCTGATATTTATTTAAGAATGCAGTCTCCATCTCATCCCATGTAGTAATTGAGTTAGGTTCAAGATTGCTCATGAACCATCGGAGAGCAGCATCCTTAAGTGTAGAAGGAAACAACTTCAATTTTTGATTATCATTTATGTAGTCATAAGTCTGACATAACACTTTGAATTCAAACAGAAATTGATCGAGATCTTCTCGCAACAGCTTCCCTAAAGATTGGCAATATAGATGGGGAGATTGTTTTCATGGGGGCATCTAGAAGTGGATCCAACCGAATAGGATATTCAAAAGTTTTAGGAGCATCATCAGGATCAACATATCCACCTGTTGTTGCTGCTGTAGCCATAGTTGTCTTCTTTCTAAAGGATGCTGGAAATAGTTTAGTCAGAGGGGAGTGTTTAGCAGCTAGTGCTTCAAAAAGCTCCTTTTCTAATTTTTCCAACAATTCTTCTGATGAAGAAGGTATGTCTGGCTTTTCCTCAGTGATGTCAAATGAAGGCAATTCTTCATCAGACCGAGTAGGTCTCTTTGGTGGCTCAGAGCCACTTCGGATAAACCTCCCTCTGTCGTCTCTCAGCCTATGCATTCATGCACATTTACTAAACAGACTGTAGAATTTACAAGAACTATTTTTTGTATCCAGCCTACAGTTCTTGACCTACTTAGATTTGACTAACAACACCATGATCCCCGGCAACGGCGCCAAAAATGATGAGTGTCGTTTAATTCATCATTTGATCATTATTTATCAATCCGGGCAGGTGTCCTAAGGCTGTTTACGATAGTCAATTCAGGCAGGTGTAAGACACTCCATTCAGAAAATGGCTTTATTGGTAGAACAGTTAGTGTTTGCTGGGGGTTCTTCTGTCACTCTAAACCCTATGAACTGAAAGGAAACTAAATTATGCTTGCTGAAATAAAACTGCATAAATGAAATAACAGTCAAAGAAACCTATTTACTTTTGCTAAATCTGGAAATGCACTCAAAACTGAATTAAAATTGCTGAAATGAAAGTTGCTGAAATTAGAATTGCAGAAAATAAACTTAACTATCTTGCAAAATAAAAGAACAGATCTAAAAATAAACTCAAAAATGATAAAGAAACTACAAATTCTAAAACTGGAAATAAATTCAGCAAAATAAGAAAATGCAGGAAAAATGACAGGTTTCCTGTTATTCTGCTGCAGCATGTAATTGAACAAGAAAACCTGGTATAAACCTTCTTCTGCTCCCCGGAGTGGCCCTTGCTCCCTGGTTCAGAAGAAGGTGAAGAAGTAGCTCTGGTGTTCTACTTAATCACTCCTTCAATCATAAAGTGAAATTGACAAAAACTGCACTTTTTATTGATTTAAAAACATGCAGAAAAATTCTGCATATTATTGCTACAGAAATCTGATTTCACAATATTCAGAATTACACTAATTGCAATCCTAATTCTTCCTACATAGCTCAACCCATATGGGAGCCAGTTATTTATATTAAAAATAGCTAAATCAGATGTGGAATGATTCAAATTCAGGCATTTTAGGAATGCTGTTAAAACTGCATTCCTAAAATGCAGAATATGGTTACATATGAAATCTATTCATTGCACACTTGTTGGAGGTCTTCTGCATTGAAAAAGATGCATAACAGATTTACATAGCTATCCCTATCATTCTCCTGCAATTTGCTGTCTTTCCTGAGCTGTTTTGGTCAAAACTATGCATTTTCGGTTATTTCGGAGCAGTCCTGTTATTCCGGAGCAGAATCCCTATTTTTTCCAGAGCAACGCCAGAATGACTGTTTTCAACACTCGTTTGCGGTTCTTTGGCCGAGCATTGGGTGGACCAGACTTATAAGTCTTTCAACAACCTAGTCACACGCTTTCCTAAGTTGAATTTGACCAAATCCCAAGCCATGCAAATCGGTCGGAATTTGTCCAAGTCAAAACAGTTAAAAATAGTTTTGCACAGCTTGCAGTTTTGACCTGTTTTTAGTGCTATTTTCTGCATTTGACAACTTCAGAGAGCATGATATGAATGATATATATTCCACACGTGATTGCACTTAACACATTTCACAATAAATCATTATTTATCAACAAAACTTATGCAAAAAATACAGAAAATTAGTAAAAACAGAATATACTGTTTCTAAACAGTCAAACATGTAAATAGTAGTAAATATTGCATTTCATCAGCAAAATTAACATTAAAACATATCAAAAAGGTCTACTAAGGATGTCAAAAATAATAAAAAATGAGGCAATATTTGGCCTCATCATTCACTATTAATGGATTGGAGAGTACTTAAAACTATTCATCTTGCCAAGGTTTACCTAGCTCTTGCTCTACCAATCCAAACTTTCCTGCTAAGTTAGAAATATTTAAAGACATAGAATCCATAGAGTCAATCAAAATAGATACTTGGTGACCCAAAATATGACCTAAAGTTTTAATCGTAGTCATTTGGTACTCCGCATTGGTAGTTTTTCACAACTAAATACACTCAATGTAATTTTGGTTCCCTATTTGAGTAGATTATGATTGGGATGTACTTCCTCTTATTGCTTCTTATTTATATTAGAAAGAATCTCTAGAAAAATGGGGATCCCACACAAAAACATACTCTTGGTGATTCTATGCTCTAAGAACTTATGTTGGTCCTCATTTTATTTTGTTATTAGGACCTAGACTAAAAGAAAGAGCTCAATGAGAAGGGGAAGGAGATCTAGATGGTATACCTCAAATTGGAAATCTTTCCATTAATTAACCTAGAGATATTCACTCCTTAAATATCCCTAATCTCTATTAAAAGTGATGAGGTTTATATTTTATTGTTGTCATTGAGGGGTATTACAAATATAGTTAGGGATACTTTGTATTACCTCTTGGTAATAGTTTTACTCTCTAGACTCAAATGGACCACTAGGGTTATCTTTCACTACTAAGGCTTATTGGTAAACCTTCTACCAAGTCAATGGGTTACTCCTAATAATTTGAGCTAATGTTGGTCAAAATCCTATAAAAAATTGGCTCACTTGCATCAGCTCATTTTTGACTAAAGGTATCTCGGTTAGGAGTTATACAAGTTTTTACTCATATTTATTTAAGAGTACATAGAATTTATAAGGAGGTTTAAGCTAAAATTAGAATGCAAATAAGCCTTTTAGAATGCTCTAGAAGTGACATAGGGGTTAAAAAAGAATGCCCATTATCCCCTAACTTATATTATTTTTTATATTGATAAATTAAAAGAATGACTAAATTTAAAAGAAGAGGATGGAGTTCATTTGTGAATAGATGATGTAAATGATTTCATTATAATTACAATGTTAACATAGGGTTTACAACACTTTTACAAATAGCTAGGTATGCAAATAAATACCAACAAAACTAAGATGATGATCTTCTCTAATCAAAATAAAGAAATTGAGTTAAATTTTATTTTGAAGGGAGTCTTTTGGAAGAAGTAATAAACTACAAAAATATTTGGATAGACTTCAATCATAAGCTCAATTGAAAAATATGTAAAATGAATAGAATACTAGGAGGATAAAGAACATTTTTTGCATTACAAAATAAAAGTAGAGAGATTAAATTATGGGACTAGAAGCCCAAATGAGTTTTATTTGGGCTATTAATAGTGACAATGATGCTGTATGGATGTGAATTATCGATTGGGAAACATTAGAATCAAAATAGAGATAAATAGAGAGTATTTAGAAATTTTTGATTACAAATAAATTAAAAATAAAAGAGTTCCATATGAGATTATTTTAGAAGAAATAATAACCTTTCATATAGAGGCAATTGCTATGGTTTATCTTCTAGTATATTTAAATAAATTGAACAAATTATTTAAAACTTTAATAAAAGATATAAACAAAAGAAACAAGGTATAGATGGAGTAAAATAATAAGTAGGTAAACAAATAGAATATAAAATTAATGAATGCCCAACAATAATACAAACATAAAGAAATTTTAAAAATAATAATTTAAAGCAACTATGTAGAAAAAAAGTTAGGAAGAAAGAGAGAATGTCATCTTGTTAAAATTAACCTTATATACTAAACACTAAAAGTCCTATATAAGGGTAAATATCAATTGGAAAGCTAACATGCTCATGGTCCAATTAAAAATCAACTTATACATATTTAGATATAAAATAGGTAGATAAAAGAGACCCAAAAAAATGAAAAAGGATATATTATACTTTAAGGGGAGTTGAGATGAGAACATATTTTATTTATTTATTTTTGAATCTACATGGTGGAATCGGTAGCTGCCACGAATCCCAATAGGTTGTTTGGATTATTATGGCAGCTAAAGTATTCTGCGTTGTCCATCCCAAAAGTTGCCACATAGATCTTTGCGCATTCCACCTTTATAACCACCATGCCATAATCATTTAAAACCTTTTACATCGCTGAAAGCACTAGGAAAGGGACAAATGTTCAATCCGATGAAAACATATTTTATTTTAGAATGTGAAATATAATAATATTTAAGCTTACTATAATTATACTTTAAAATACATTTATTACAAGTATTATTTAAAAAATTCATCATCAAAAATTTAGAGAAGATAAATAATTTAATCATATTTTAAGGTTTGCAACTGCAAAACTTAAACTATTTTTAACCTTATAATTATTATATTTTGAATGATAGATATTTGTTCTTCCTAATGCGCTCCTCAAGCCAACAGATTAAGGTCATGTAGCGTGAAAAAGAAAACATGCACACCTTATAAGATCCTCTTCTAATGGGACCTGCATTCTCGAACTCTATTATTAAATCTAGATCGATTATCAAGAAAGAGCTTAGATGACAGCTAGGTAATGGAAGAATTATATACTTTTGAAGGGGCCCCTAGCTAAAATATCATCCACTAATGGAATACCCCATCTTAATCACCGTCAAACCCACTATAAAACATATTTTTGGTGATAAGATGTGCAAATTTATTGATTCTTCTAGCAAGAGAAATGTGTCAGAAAATATTACTTTTAGAAATATTTATGAGGAATAGGTTCAAGTAGTAAGAACTCTCTTCAATATTCTTAAAACTTACGTTATTACCAGTTCAAATGATGGTGACTATCTCATCTATAAATCTACTAAGGATGGGCATTTCGTAGTTAGGTCTACCTATTTATAGCTAAGGGATCTAAAGAGAAATAGTTTCTTACCAATACCATCTGGCTCAAACATCTTATCCCTAAGATTGGTTTTTTTTTGGCTTATTATCCATGATAAAATTCTTACCATCGATAACCTGTTGACTAGAGGTATGATCATTCCCAACTATTGCTATCTCTGTCTTTCATCCCACCACATCTTTCTTGAATGTCCATTTTATTTAAAGGTCCATTCTATTTTCAAGGTTTTTATATTGTCTGGACCCATCCCAAATCGATTTTAGACCTTTGTGTTCAATGATCCAATCCTTTTCGTGGGTCTTATATCAAGTCTCTTTGGATATTCTACATTTCTCATTATCTTTGGTAAATTTAGATTGAGAGAAATTCTTGAGCCTTTTGTAAGGACCCTCTCTATCAGTAATCGCATGCTTGTTTTTGTTGTTGAAAATTCTAAATTGGTCCCTTCTCAAGAGTCTATTGACTTACCTATTGAGGTTACGATTTTTTTGCTTCTTTGAACCTTTCTTTGTATCCCTCCTTTCCTTCCCTAGTCCTTGTTGAAAGATCTTAAATTCGTTGGACTCCTCCACCGAATGGTTAGATCAAGCTAAATTTTAGGTACACTACTAAGGGAAACCTAGAGATTATAGGAGCTAGTGGTATCTTTAGAGATTACTATGGAAATATTATCCTCACCTATGCAAAAAATCTAGGAATTCAAACCAATCATGTTGCTGAAGCAAGAGTGCTCTATCAAGGTTTATCCCTGCTCACCTACATTCATTGTACTAAACTCATTATAGAGGAGTATTTGCTTAATATTATCAACTACCTTAAAGGATCCCAAAACTCTTCATGAAATGTTCAAAATTTGATTGTGGAGTCAAGGAAAGTATTAACAAATATCACTAGCAAGGTCATTCAACAAGTATACAGAGAAGACAATAAAGTAGTGGACACTCTTATCCCTCCATGTGTGGCACAATAATAAAATATATGATTTGAGTATGTTAAATGGTAATACTTTGATTTAATATTTAATATCATTCTGTGGGATGTTATTTGGTTGGATAGGATTGGTCTTTTTGTGGGACACATGTCTTCTTCTAATCTATTACAAAATGGTCCACGTTCTCACTGCAGTTTTATTTGTGAAACCATTGCTAGTTTTTGGTGCTTAGTGATGTACTTGGGTTTTAATTTGGCAAAACCTTAGCTCTTAAGTAGGTCTTCTTGGTGTCTTATCCTAGAGACTCTCTCCCCTACTTGTGTTGGTTTCTAGTTTGTCTTATTCTTGATAATGTAAAAAGGTTTGAGGATCCTTTCAAAACCCCTTCCACCCACTAATAAAAAAAAAAGAAGGAAAAAAGTGACCTTTACAAGTTATTTTTTTTAATTAGTAACACTTTTTATTTAATGGGAAGTGTTTACATCATTTTTTTTCAATGAATCTATGTAGGTTTTTACGAGGGAACCTGGTCCCCCCTTGTCATGATTTATTTTCATAAAACCAGGAAAAATAAATTTAAAAATATCTTTTACAAATAACTTGAAAATTAAGGTTTTATTTTCTTCTACTAAAACATAAAAATTAATTTTAATATCTACCATACAATTTACTTAAATAATATATATTTTTTTACCGATAACATCCAAACTATTTTTTCTTATCTTAAATATTTTAACTTTTCAAATAAATCAAAATTTAAATAATAGATACTTCAGTTTTTTTTTTATTGTTTTAACCTAATCTTTTACTAAAAGTTCTAAACATTACCATGCAATTTACATTTAAAAAATCATAACTGTTTAATTTAAAAATAATAAAAAGCTTAATAAAATTTTAAAATCATAATTGTATTTTATATTTATAAATTACTTAATTAAAAATCACTTCAATTTTTATATTAAATTTTAAATCAATAAAATATTTGATAAAAATTAAAATTTTTAATTAAAAAAATATTTATTTATCAAGAAAATTACTTTATCCATATCTTATTTAACACTTGAATTATAAATATGGTATCTAATCTGCATGCGTGTTATTTATCTATAAAGATGGTAATGAAAGATGTGCATAAAAATATATAATCCAAAATATATAACATTTAAATAGAAAATATATGTTAATGTCCAAAATACAAGGAAGCATTGAGTAAGATGGACAGCTGGCTTAGCCCACAAAGGCAACGGCTGGTTGAGGAAGGACTAACGTATTGCTATGCATGTGCTTCTCAACCTTTTCTCGTTGAATGTTATGTCTTGTCAATAAAAGGACAAATAACAAGTCAAATGTTGTTGATTCATTTATTATTATAAACCGTTTGTTGGTAAACTTAAGTTAATGAGTTTAATTTTATTTGTTTATTTTAATAATTTTATTAAAGTAAAGTATATGTTTTAAAAAGTTTTGAATTTGAATCTAGATCTTATAAATAAAAACTAAAAAATATACTACTATTATATCTCAATACCATATAAATAATATATATATTTTTTATATACTTCAACCTATTCTAATTAAAATTAAAAAACATATTTTTTCTTTCTATTATTTAGAACTTGAGACAGGTCCTGTCTATTATCAGTCCTAAAAAGGTCTGCGCCATAAAGTCTCTTTGCGAACCACCAGTCTAAGAAGGACGCTCTGAAACTTTCAAGAGAGACATGAAAGCCCAGTGGCAATTACCGCGGTCCTACCCTCACCAACGAAGGAGAAAGTTAAGGCGGTTAGAAACCTCGTTTACGAAATGTCGCATGTTTGACTTGTATGAAAAAGATATTTTTGAAACGCAGCTGGCTTAAAAGTCCACAATAAATTATTTCTTAGTCAAATTTACTTTAACGTTGTATTTTTTAAGATCCATTGGATAAAGGAGAAGTAAAAAAATATTAAATAGGAATAACCAACGAACAAGTAGACCCTACACATTGTATTTTTTAAGATCGCTGTTAAAGTAATCTGCCAGATTTGTATATGAAATCGATTCGTAGGTTTATTTGTTAATAGATATTTGAATGCTGTAAACCACACATTGTTTAGTTTCTACAATTTTTTAATTGCTTTACCCTCAATTGTGATTCTCACATGAACACTTTGGTTTTTCCACATGGTTAATAAATTTAGTGAAATCATCATCAAAATCAACTATATTTTAATTGATTGATATTATACATCAAAATAATTACACAGATTCATAACAAGATAACACCACAATCCAGTATGGTATTATAAATATTTTATATTTTATTATCATTTAATAATTCATAGATTTATGCTTAAGGATTAAAAAGGAAAACATTACAAACCTTTCCCCTTATAAGAATTTCCTCCTAAAAGTTAATCAAATAAGTGTGGATAAGCTTGTGCATTTTATGTAAAGATTTGCATGTGGTTTAACTCATATTACGGTTATTCCATTGAAACAAAACTTGATCTACTGTTCTATTTCTAAGTTATTTAGTTCTTCTTTCAAGCATGATAAGAGATCCATTGCTGAGATCCTTGTCCTTTTCCATAATCAAGCATATGAGAGGCATTGGACATAAATGTTTTGAGTATACATATACGAAAAACATTATGTATACAAGAAAATTTAGGTGATATGCTATTGGTCCTATTCTCTCAAGAATTTCAAAAGGACACACAAACTAGGGTATAAGTTATGCTCATTTTCCAAAGTGATAGAGCTTTTAGGAGGTTGAACTCTAATAAATACATTATCACCCACTAGAAAAATCTTCTTTAATTTCTATGTAATTAGTGTAGCTCAGTTACCTATATCTTGGGTTTGTTTTGGTTCTCCATATCCTATAATATTTTTGTCCCAATGATAGATTTACTCTCAAGTTGGTCCCAACTTAAAGGTGTCCTACAAGGTCTTCCATATTATGCTTCATAGAGTGCCTTCCAAATGGAATGATGATAACTATTGTTATAAGCAAATTCAACCAAACTAGATACTTCTCCCATTATTTAGGCTTATCCATTGCATACTTTCATGTTATATCTTCCAAGACATAATTTACTCTTTTTTATTATCCATTTTTCTTAGGGTGATATGTTGTATTAAAGTTTAATTTAGCAACCATCACATTTTGAAAGCTCTTCCAAAAGCATGTTATGAATAAGGAATTCTAGTCTAATATAATCATTTTAGGTACTACATCAAATCTAAGGACTTATTTAACATTAGGTTGAGCCACATACCTAGCCTCAAATATATTTCTTATGGGTAGAAAATGTGTAGCTTTGATCAAATTATCTACGACCACCAAATTGAGACATACCTTTGTTGAGTTGATGATAATGTTATAATAAAGTCCATGGACACTACATTATACTTTTATTATAGGATTTTATGGGGATATAATAAGCCTACATGATGTTGATGCTAAACTTTTACACATTGATACTCTAAACACCTTGCTAAAACATTTGCTACATCTTTCTTTATCCCTAACAATTTTTTTTTTTTATCTTAGATCAATATATATTCTTTTCACCCTTAGATGGACTATATATGGTACCTTATGTTAGGGTAAAATAAGGTAGTGTATTGCATTACACTACGTGGGGTTATTACATTTACTTTTCTATGTAATTACCATGAGATATTTTGCCTCATGGTTAAACTAGGTAAGTACCTAAATATCCTATGTCGGATATTTAGGTTAGTGTTATGGTTAGAACTCTCTACCTAGGTTAGTGGTTAGCATCACGCAACTCCCTCCCTATTCTATTGTTAGAGGGTAGTTAGCGAGATTCTCTACACTATTGGTTATTAGTCTATTATTTAAACATAGACTATTGTATTGATTAGGTTAATGATTCAATATATTATTTTCTCTCTCTTCCGGGACCTACATTGGTATCACTCGCTTGGGGAATACGAGCTTCGCTCATTCCAAATTGTCTGGACGGACTCCCACGGAGCAGCTGAGGTGCTCGATGCGGAGAGTCCCTCACGGAGCAGCCGTGGTGCTCGACGTGGAATCACTCCTACGGAGCAGCCGTAGTGCTCCTCCTCAGGCCAACCGATGCGCCACCGACAGTATCGGGCCGACTCGGTCGACCCGCCCACGCCGACTCAGGGCCCGCACACCGCCGACTCGGCCAATGCCGACCAGGGCCCGCGATCTCCTAGACCGGCCATGGTCGACATCTGGAGGCATCTAAGCCTCGGCTCCTGCACCGGCCCAGGGCCCGCAGAGCCACGTAGGCCAAGCAGCCACGTGGCCCATGCACGGGAGAGCAGAGAGGGTAGGAGCGCCCTCCCCTCCTCGTGGAACCTAGACCCTACATAGGGATCTGAGAGGGCAGGAGGCCCTCCAATCCCAGACCGATGCATGGCACAATTCTGCATGCACCGAGGTGCTACCTGGATGACTCAACTCATGCCACATGGCACACATGCCAACAGGATGCTGACACGCATGCACAGACGGGACCCGACGTTGACCGGACACGACACCGACATGTGGCACATCGCCACCGGACCGACGCTGATCGAACACGACATCGACAGGTGGCACATCGCCACAGGACCGATGGACTGACTGGCCTACCCCTGGCGCCACGTGGTGGCGTCCAAAAGGGCAGGTGACTCTGGTCGATTTCCCGAAGGCAATCGACGGTAAAGGGGAGGCCTCCGCCTTAAAAATCCCTTTGCATCCCACTACGGGATGCATGTGGGATAAAAGTCCCGCGATTTTAAAAAAAAAATTCGCAGACTTCACAAAGCCCCTGTTCTCCGTTATGATCTCAAAGCAAATGGGTGGTCTATTCCTTTTTCAAGAGCGGTGGTCGCTCGGCTAAGGCGGCCGCATAGAAGCCGCGAGGTCGCACGATCGAACCACCCCCGCCCAGACAACAAGGTATTTTTTTAGTTTTTTATTTTTTTTGTATTCTTTTATTAAACTTATAGATTTTATTTAATAATTTCATACCAATTTTTAATGAAAAATCATTTTTTTTCTAGTAATCAATGGTTTTTTGTTTAAAACAAGTATTTTATTATTAGATTCATCTTTATTTTTGATAAATTTATACATTGAAATAGACAACAAGAAGAACACAACCAAAGCCAAAACTTTACATATTTTTGCCACTAATGCCTTAAAATTCTTTAGTTTTCTTCAACCATTGGAGATAAAAAGACAAAGCATTTTTTTTGGCTGCAAAACAAAAGGTGTTCTTCAACAACATTGTGCAATACCCTCCTCATAAGGCCTATAGTTTTTTTCCTTCATCATCATTTAGGAAGACATAGACCTTCACATTTCTATTGCAAAACACAAGGCTTGAAGTGATTTAGGGAGCATAAAAGGTTCTCTCAATTTTTTTTCCAACACAACACATATTGCTTTTGTTCTCTCCTTCAAGAAAGGGGACATAAAAACATAAACTAGCAATATTTTTGTTGTCAAAACTTGAGATCCAAAACCAATTTTTTTTCGCTCCTACATGATACATTGTTGAAGACAATACCAAAGTCGTTTGTCGACTAGTCTGGAAGCCTTTCAAACGCGGGTCGTGTGTCGACTTGTCTTGAAAGGAGTGCTAAAAAATTATTCAATTTTGTAACACATTAAGGGGGGATAGAAGTCATTTTTTTTGCTTCTATTATTTGCAAAATTGTAAAGAACAAGGGGGGATTCTTCAAACAGTAAGAAAGGTGCAATTTCGATTGTACTCGACATCTTTCTCAAAAATTGACTTTTTACTAGGTGCATTCTCGGTTGAACCCGACACCTATAGTGATAATAATGTGGGTTGCTTTCATGTTTTTTGATTATTTGCACTAACACTCATGTTTCTTATGTGCACTTAAATCATTCACAAAACAACATTGGCAGAAGCATTTTCAGAAACCCATATTTCACTCAAAATGTGCTACACTTTGCACAGGTTGAACAACAGTCAATTTTACTTACCCCCTCCAAAGGTCAAAATTCAAAACACACCTTGATTAACTCTCTTTGTTTGGCTTAATTTCCTCCAAACTTCTCATCCTTCTTGAAGGGTGTTAAGGCAGGTGCCATTAAATATCCTAGAGAGAACAATCACAAGTCTATCAACCAATCCCTTTTTCATTTGCTCTATCTTGTTTGGCTTAAATTCCTCAAACTTCTCATCCCTTGTTCAGGGTGTTAAGGTAGGTGCCATTAAATATCTTATAGAGGCGAATTGAAAACAACTTCCATATACTCTTTTGAGGGTATAGTGCAAGATACAACCATCTTAGTCCTATCAAATTTGAAACCTAAACCATGGCCATGATACACAAGTATCTCACTGAGAGCCAACTGCTCAAAGGTTCAAATTATTCAGCTTGGAAGACTAAGATGAAAGCTATCTTAACTGTAGAGGATTTGTGGTCAATAGTGGATGGAAGTGTCACTAGACCTCAATCACCTGGAGCAGATCAAAGAGAATTTGATAAAAAGGATAAAAAACTATCCTTAATGATCTTGCTCGCTATTATTGATGATATCCAACCTCATATCAGTGAAGCTATGATTGGTAAGGTAGCATGGGATGCCTTAAATACCATCTATAAGGGAAAGAATCAATCAACGATTCTTAACCTCCAAACACAGCTTCATACTCTACATATGAAATCAGGAGAAATAGTAGAGCTATTCCTCTACAGAGTCGCAGAATTGAAAACAAAACTGCTATCCTTAGGAGAGAAAGTGGAAGACCAAGTCTTGAACTCTATCATTTTGAGAGCTCTTCCTGACTCCTACCGAATGTTGATCACTTCACTACAAGTTTTTGGCAGGACAGTAACTTTTGTCGAGTTGGTAAACATGCTTCAAACAGAAGAAGCTAATCAACTCCAAAGAGATGAGGCATCCAACAATGCTCTTTTCTCAAAAAGACAAGGTGGTAAGAAAAAGTGGAATCAACAGAAAGGTTCTTCTTCTAATCAAGAAAAGGGTAAAGCCAAAGAGATTCCGAAGAAGAAGCAATATTGTAAGATTTGTGACAAAGACACTCATGAAACCAAAAGATGTTGGTTTAAGAACAAAACGCCCAATGAACAAGGAAACAAAAAGGGCCAAGGCAAACCTAAGAACAAGAACAAACAACAAAAGGGACACATTGCAGCTGAAGATTCTAGTTCAGATTCTGAGAGAGCACACAAAGTGCTCATGACACATACAGATTCCTCCCACAAGGACTCTATGTGGTACATAGACTCAGGCGCTAGTAAACATATGATTGGCGATAAATCTTGGTTTGCAACATTTGAGGCTCGAGAAGGTAGACCGGTCACCATTGCTGATGATCAGACCTATCGAGTTCAGGGAGAAGGAAGTGTTTCTGTCTCCCTTCCAGATGGAGAATGTAATATTCAAAAAGTTCTTTATGTACCAAGATTGAAAAATAATCTCTTGTCAGTTCCACAAATCTTGGACAATAACATGAATGTCAATTTCAAAGTGGACAAAGAAAAGAAACATTGCTTTATCACTAAGAAGGGAAAATAGATAGCAACAAGTTCATACAAACATGGTTTGTTTGTCTTAGATGCAATTACCTCTACCCATACTGCATTGGCAGTAACCACAAAGGAGGCCACTTCTCTATGGCATAAGAGATTTGGGCATTTGAGTTCAGGATATTTACTAGAGTTGAGTAAATATCAAATGGTGAAAGGACTGCCTACTCTTTCATCTACTTTGCCAGTGTGCTCTGATTGCTTGTCAAGAAAGCAACATAGAGTACCTTTTGAACCTAGCTCTTTTCGAGCTAAGGTACCTTTGGAGTTGGTTCACACAGATTTGTGTGGTCCCATGTCTACAAGTTGTGGAGGAAAAAGGTATTTTCAATTGTTTGTCGATGATCACTCACGAAAAATGTGGGTCTTCTTCTTGCAGTTGAAGTCTGAAGCATTTTCCTATTTTCAATAGTTCAAAAAGCTTGTTGAGAAGGAATCAGGATGCTTTATTAAGACCCTCCATTCAGATCGAGGGGGGAATACACATCAAAAGAATTTTCCTCATTTTTATAGACACATGGGATAAAGAGACAGTTAACAACAACCTATACTCCTCAATCCAATGGGGTTGTTGAGAGAAGAAATCGGTCCATTATGGAAATGGTTCGATGTATGCTTAAGGGGGCCAACCTTGAGCAAACTTACTGGGTTGAAGCTGTTCAAACTACAGTATATCTTCTGAATAGGGCTCCCACAAGGGCTCTTGAAGGTATGACTCCTCAAGAATCATGGAGTGGTAGGAAACCCTCCATAACTCATCTACGGGTATTTGGGTGTAAGGCATTTATGCATATACCCAAGGAGAAAAGAAAGAAATTAGATGAGAAGTCCCTACCTTGTGTATTTCTTGGATATGATGAATTTTCAAAAGGCTATCGGTTGATAGACCCATTTACCAAGAAGATACATGTCAGTAGAGATGTAGTGTTTGATGAAGCTTTCACACCCAACACTACATCAGTATACCTAGATGATGAGGAGGAACATCAAATTCCTTCTTCACAACATAAAAAGCCACCCAAATGGTATACAAGCACAATGAAAGACTCTAAACTCACTTCCCCACCTGATCTTACTCTCAATCATCCAAAGACAAGAAGCATGACGCAAAAAGAAAAGAATGAAGCATCCACTTCAGTTGATGATCTTTGTGCAGATTTTCAAGATCTTTCTGTTGATAGAGAGTTACCAAGGGAAGATGAGATGGAAATAGATGAGGAGAGGGTTTACTTGTCAGCATGTGATGAGAATGAACCTTCTACAATTGATGAAGCACTTAGACTGCCTCAGTGGAAGGCAGCTATGGATGCAGAATATAACTCCCTCATAAAGAATAAAACATGGAAGCTAGTGGATTTGCCTAAAGGAAAGAAACCCATAGGCTGCAAATGGGTTTACAAAGTAAAATATAAGGTAGATGGCACTATAGATAAGCATAAGGCCCGACTTGTGGCGAAGGGCTATGCTCAAAAGGAAGGGCTTGACTATGAGGAAACCTTTGCTCCTACAACAAGGATGACCACCATTCGAGTGCTTTGTGCTATGGCAACACAGTTCGGATGGAAATTACATCAGATGGATGTAAAGAGCGCCTTTCTTAATGGTGACTTAAAAGAAGAGGTGTACATGACTCAACCTCCTGGATTTACAGAGGTAGGCCATGAGCAACATGTTTGCAAATTGGTCAAATCATTATATGGGCTAAAACAAGCCCCAAGAGCATGGTACATAAAAATGGATAGTCACCTACTGCAACATGGATTTAAGAGAAGTCCATCTGACGCAAATCTCTATATCAAGAACACAAGTTCTGAGATAGTGATTCTTGTGTTATATGTAGATGATCTGATCATCACTGGAAATTCAGAGAACTTGATTAACGCCATGAAAGATGACTTGAAAGAGTCATTTGATATGATAGATCTAGGACTTCTCCACTACTGTCTTGGCCTTGAGATAGAACAGAAAGAGAATCATCTTAGGGTGACTCAGACAAAGTATGCCAAGACTTTAGTAGAAAAATATCGTATGACTGATTGTAAACCCAAAGCAACACCGATGGAATCAGGGCTACAGTTATCATGATATGAAGACTCACCATAGGTAGATGGAACACTTTATAGATAGATGATTGGAAGCCTCATCTATCTGACTAATACTAGACCAGATATTACTTATGTTGTAAACTATCTCTCACGGTTCATGCAAGAACCAAAGGTCTCCCATTGGAAAGCAACTAAGAGAGTCCTACACTACATTCAGGGTAGTGCCGATTATGGTCTAGAGTATAAGAAGAATAACTCATTCTTCTTATAGAGTTACACTGACTCTGATTATGCTGGATCCATAGATGACAGAAAATCAACATCAGGCTATGTTTTTCATCTTGGATCTGGTCCTGTCTCATGGCATAGTAAAAAGCAACAGGTGGTTGCTTTATCTTCAACTGAGGCAGAATATCGCGCTGCACGTGGAGCTGTGTGTGAAGCGATATGGCTAAGTCGCATCTTGGCTACCATGGGCCTACCAAAGAAACTTCCCATTCACATGTTTTGCGACAACTCAGGTGTTTTGAACTTGGTCAAGAATCCAGTGCATCATGAACGAACTAAGCATATTGATACAGATTGTCATTTCATTCGTGATGAAGTTCCTAAGCACAAAATCAAGCTCCAACACATTCCCACCGACGAACAGGTTGCAGACATTTTTACAAAGGCACTTGGACGTGTCAAATTTCAACTATTTTGGAGCAAACTTTGTATATCAAAGTAATGTAATAAAGGGGGGATGTTAGGGTAAAATAAGGTAGTGTATTGCATTACACTACGTGGGGTTATTACATTTACTTTTCTATGTAATTACCATGAGATATTTTGCCTCATGGTTAAACTAGGTAAGTACCTAAATATCCTATGTCAGATATTTAGGTTAGTGTTATGGTTAGAACTCTCTACCTAGGTTAGTGGTTAGCATCACGCAACTCCCTCCCTATTCTATTGTTAGAGGGTAGTTAGCGAGATTCTCTACACTATTGGTTATTAGTCTATTATTTAAACATAGACTATTGTATTGATTAGGTTAATGATTCAATATATTATTTTCTCTCTCTCTTACGGGACCTACACCTTATATGTCTCAATAAATATAATTTTTCTCAACACACCTATTTTTGGTACATATAAAGTCTTTTGAGATCTAGGTGCTTCATCATCATCAACAAAATAACCTATATATTTATCCTTAACTCACTAAAAATTTGAGTAACTCTAACTTCATCATACCATGAATCACCCTAAAGTTTATTCTTAAGTTATTTTTTAAGGTCCATGTTTACTAGTATTGAAGCACACATGTATCTTCTCTTGCTCATGGAATATGTGACCTTATTATCCTTACCCTTGATATAATGGATATCAGAATTATATTCATATAAGAATTCAAACTATCTATGTTGTAAGGAGTTTAGATCTAGTTAAGTGAAAATATACCTTAAAATTTGGTGATTTGACTTTACTTTAAATATTTTCTCTAGTAGATAATGCCTCTACGTTGTTAAATTATGGATGATTATAGCCAAATCCAAGTTGTATGTAGGATATTTCACACTATAATCTTTAAATTTTCTTGATTTATATGTAATTACACATCCATGCTACAAGAAGATATCCCTTGACCCTTCCTTGTAAGCATTCATGCATGCTAAAAAGAAGTTCATTGGATCTAGTATAATAAAAATAGGTGCTTTACTATTTTAACTCTTGAAATGTTACTTCACACTTCTTTGTCCCAAATATAAATATATTTTTTCTATGTGGAAATGTGATAGTATTATCCTTTTTGGAAAAATTCTAAATAAATATTTGACATTTTATAAAACATTTGACTTATAAAATATTTATAGGGATTGACTTAGGACTTCATTATTTAATGGATCAACTAGTATCCATTTTCCTAATAAAAGAAGATTAGCTCAGTTACCATATCTTGGGTTTGTTTTGGTTCTCCATATCCTTTATTAGATTTAATAAAAGAAGTAGAATCCATAGGGTCAATAAAAATAGATACTCAGTGATCCAACTATGGCGCTCAACTTTTGTAGTTTTGCACAATTGTATACACTCAATGTAAGTTTGGTTCCCCATTTGAGTAGACTATGATGAAAAACATAAACTTATACTGAGAGGAGGAGGTGAATAGTATAAGACCAAATTTTACTTTTCTTTCCCAAAAAATATTATCCAATGTTATCAATTGCAATATCTTTCCAAAAATAGTATCAACCAATATCATCAATAGCAGTAGTAAAGCAATGCACAAATCATCACACACATGAGAGACACAAATTTAACGTGGTTCACCCAATGTGGGCTACGTCCACAAAGAAAATATTTCTTCTAAATTTTCTCAACAAATATTTTGGAAACAAATTTCCTATTACAATGTTTATCGACCTCTGTCCAAAGCAGATCTCAATCCCCTATGCTCAAGTTCATGGATCTCTATCCACAGGAGAACTCTATCCCCTTAACTCTGGTTCATGGAACTATATCCATAGGAGAACTCTTTCCCCTTAAATCTAATTTATGGAACTCTATCCATAGGATAAATATATCCCCTTAACTTTAGTTCATGGAACTTTATCTGAAAGCACGAGGATATGAAAACAAAAAGGAAAATGCTAAGTGCGATGCTTTTAAAACCAGAATTAACGCTAAAAGCCTATGTATTGAAAATGCATAAAAGGAAAGGAAATAGACGAATCGACACAAGATAAAAGCAATGTGGAATATGGTCCTCTTTATTGATATGCTTTTAAAGTTGTGTTACAATATGTCTCCTTCCCTTTTAGGGGATAGGAGCGTCAAATATGTTTCTTGTCACATCCATGGATAGCAATCCTTCTTCCGCGTGCCCACATGTAAGATGGGTAGACCAAAATGTCACCGCCACTTGTGTATATGATTATTGACTCCTTCCTGCTCCTCTGATGTCGAAGATCTGCGTTCAGGGAAACAAAAAAAGATCAGTAGCACCTGCAGATAGAATAGAACATGTATTTCCCAAGGCCTACTGTTAGTATATGCATGAAAATATTAAATCGTTAACCAAATAATATCAGAACAACCTAAAAATTTGACAGAAGCATGAATATGTTACCAAGAAGCCACTACAAAAGGAACAGTCGGGAAATTCCTCACATATTTATATTCACTTCGGGGTGGGATGAATTAACCTGCAATAAATTATCAGAAAGCACCCTCTTCAATGTCCTATCTCGGAAGCTCCAAATGAACTAAAAATTTGGGGTTAGCTAATTAGGGGTGTTTTGAGACGACCCAGATGGTCATATTTCTCCAATTTGGCCTTTATCACCCAAATTTTTATGGTGCCATCTACAAGTTAGTAAAAACAGGAAATAATAAAAGCATGATCAAAACTTGTCAGAATGAAGTGAAATTTAAACTATAGCCTATTTGAATAACCTAGAATCAGATACAAAATAAAAATCATAGAAATATGCCATAGATTTCTATTTGCTCTGGGGTGGGGCGTTTAGAATTACGATAGTTTGGGGGGCACCCGTGGGCAGGACGCCCACCATTAGGGACTCTGTTTCAACACCAATCCACTTGGGATGGGTCCAAAACTTCTTATGAGGTATTGTAGACAAATATTGTGGAATATTATGGCCAAAAATTGGGTTTTGGGTCTGGATTCGTGCTTCCAATAATCACCCAATAACCTCCCTTTTGAATGAGAGATTAAGGATGTGAAAGGCACAAATCACAAGTAGGTATGTAAATTGGCAGCACTCCGTTGCTCAAATGCTCCTTCTCTCTGTCTCTTTTCTTGGGTGAGAAAACTCACCAATTTATAGACCTAGGGTCTCTCTATTTGAATTGCGCATGCGAGGGTGCCACTTGAGTTGTTTGTCCTATTTTGAGAGAAAATATAATTCCCTGATTTAGAATCTCCTTGCATGAGGTCTCTAAAATAAATACATGCATGACTGAAGTCTCTCTTCTTGATTTGAAGTCATTTCTAGCAATTGCATGGCCTACAGCTTCAGTTAACTGGTGAACTTGTCGAGGTTTGACTTTTTCCCAGTCAAACTTTCTATTCGCCTCACCTTGGGGCGAATGTTGATATTCGTCCCTTGGTGGGACAAATGCCAGTTTGTATTCGTCCCTGGGTGGGACGAGCAGAGAGCAAGGTACCAAAAAGGTGCCAAATTGACCTTTGACCTTCTAAACTGCTTTTGGGAGTGGTTATGACCACTTTTTAACCTTTGGGGGCTGCCCTAAGGGTTGTGTGTGTCAATGCGATCAATGCTTATCGTCACATAATCGGATTGGTGCTATTTTGGTGTCTATAGATGCCCCTTTTTGGGATGCATTGTGCAAGATGCAACGTCAAGCAAAAAATAGATAACCAAAGCACTAATGATTAGGGTTTCTTAGTAACCTAACCAAATTTTTATGCCCCAAGTATGAAAAGGGCATGCATTCTTGAATCCTTGCTTCTGATGAGCTAAGGAGCTTAATTCAAGTGTTAACATTTTTCAGTGAGGTGTTACTTGATCTTGGACATTGTTCAGTCATGAATAGGCAAAGGGCGCAACCTTTTGTCTGTGTAAACCTTGAGTTCATGATTCTAGAATGCCAAGTGTTTGATCAACTTGTGATTATTGCTTGTTTGCTGCCCCAAGCAGGAGCGTGATTGTCTTTGTCAATGATCCTTTGAATGCGTACCATTTCCTTGATTGGGTGTGTTTTTGTTGATTGATGACTAAGTGTGACTACCCCCTCAAGCGACGAATCGATGAGGGAATGACCGACATGAGAAAAGTGACGAGTTTCTTGACCCAAGATGACTTAGGTAAGGGTGCCTTCAGATGTGAACCGTTGAATGCTTAAGCAGTTTTCGAACATTCTAACCTATTTTTGGTGGGTGTGAACCCATTTTGTGACGCATTTTGAAGCTAAAATTGTCAAAGATCCGGCCTCCCATGGAGCGGTCCAGCTATGGTAGCCTTATAATGGAGGAGGATAGTGACAACTTGTTACATCAACATCTATTTTTGATGCCAAGAATGTCAGGCGCAAAGGTGTCTTCGTTTGGTAATGTTATTGCTATTTTTGGTTGGGTTGTGACCCTTTTGGTGACGCCATGTGGGGATGAAATTCTCAACAATCCGTCCTCCCATGGAGCGGTCCAGCTATGGTAGCATTCTTAGGGAATAGGATAGTGAGGATTTGTGACCCCGACGACTGTTTTGCATGCCCAGAATGTGAAGTGCAAGAGCACTCTCATCGAACAATTTTATTGCTTGTTTTTGTGCATTTTGTGCAGTTTTTTGATGTTTTTGATTTTTGTTTGTGAGGTCAGAGGACCGTGTTATTGTAGCCTGCGATAATTTTGATGATATATATATATATATACAGGACTTGCTTTGTGTTTATACACTTGTCATGGTTTGTTTTTATGTACCTGTATTTACATTGATGTATGCATATGCTATTATGAATGCGATGTTTCGAATTTATATGATGTATGCAGATGGAATGAATGAAATGAGTTGTCGATGGCACCATAGACTGTATAAAATTTACTGGCTTTCTGTACGTATGGGATGGCTTTGTGAAATGACTTTGCATGTGATGACTTTGTTTTTGTACTTTTCGTATTTTTTGATGAGGATGTACGTAATGAAATGGACCCAGTTGTTTAAAAATGTAGTTAAGCTTTTATGAGATTTAGATATTTTAACTAACTAGCCAAAACTGTACATTTATCTTGCAAGACTTTTGAACAAGGTATAAATCAGACTTGAGTGTGACTAAGTTATTTTACATCCCTATGTGTGCAATTGAGTTCATTTATGTGGTATTCGTCAGGATACCACCAGTGCCAGATAGGCTATCAACCAAACTCGTACCGAGGATCACCTAATTAGCTCCACTAACTCCGTTGTTGTATGTAGTAAGATTAATCCATGGGACAATCTAAGGTACCACAGGCTAGCTCATCCACATTCCAACATTGGTCTGCTCACATGCAAAGCTAATGTGATAGACATATCGTCATGCGTGTAGGATATCGCCATTGCCAGGTAGGTTGTCCACCCAACCCGTAATGAGGATCACCTAGATGGTTTTCAAATGCTAAGAATGTCAGGGATTCAAGTTCAGGATTTTTATTTTCTCAATGTGTTAGGATACTTGCTCGTATACATAGTTATGAAAATCATTGTTTATTTTTCTCTTTCATTTTTCTTTTGAGCAAGGATGTGGAATAGTGGTGATAACCACTGTTATTTGATTTTGTATTTTGAGCTTCGTAAGGTTGAGCTTGTATTTTTTTGGCGTATGAATGACCTTGATACTTTTGGCCTTGGGGATGACTACCCATCCTATTCAGGGACGTGTAGTATGAATCCTTATGACTTTGGGAACCAAAGGGGATAATGAAGATTATGAAGGAGGGGCATTGATCTTTTAAGCCTTGGAGATGACTACCCATCCTATTCAGGGACGTGTAGTACGAATACTTACAACGTGGGAGACCAAAGGTGATTGTGATGATGGCTTGTGGGAATTTTATGTTTGAATGTCATCGATCCTTTGAGGCTTTGGAGATGACTACCCATCCTTGGTAGGGACGTGTAGTACGAATCCTTACAACCTTAGGGACCAATGGTGAGTGGGATTTGTGGTAGTGGTGAAAGCCACTGTTTATTTAGGGGAATTGATGGGGAAGAGCTCGTCCTTTTGTCAATTCTCAATACTCTTGAACCATTCACACAGGGGGATGAACGGGCTAATCTCTCACCTATGGCACCCTAGACTGCTTTGTAGGTTTCTCTTGCGTTCACACAACTTAGAAATTATTTTATGTGTTTTAACTTATGTAGGGATGTTACATAACGAGGCTTGACCCAACTAAAACTTTATCATGTAAAATCCATTTAACTGTGTACAGTTTTTGGCTAGAAATTTAAAGACAGCTGAATGGCGAAAACCCTATATACATTAGGAGACAACTGACTTTGCTAAAAAATGGGGATTGTGTTATTCTGAGGTATGTGTTTATAAAATGGATGAAATGTGGAAAATAAAGGAATTGCCTAACAATTACAGTCTATGGTGCTTGTGACATGTATGATCAACAAATATGCAATGTACGGATATGATACCTAATGCAACTGATTTTTTTGTATTTTGATGTTTGATGAGTATGCATGGAATTGAAATGCAATTTTTTTGTTATTTTTGATGATTTTACTGTTTTTGCTTGTTTTTGAATATTTATTTTGACCAAGCGGTTATGGTAACCCTTGGAGCTTTTGGTTTGACCAAAGAGTTTATGGATACCTTTGGGGCATTTTTGGGGTTGACCAAGCGATTGTGAAAATCCTTGGAGCTTTTGGTTGGACTATGGATCTCTAAATGTGGAATGGCCTCAAATGACTGATGTTCAAGGGTTTGAGCTCCTTGATTCCTTCAAGAGAGGCGAGCCGATATGTTCCAGGTCCTATTCTACTGTCAATCACATAAGGACCTAACTAGTTTGACACGAAATTGTCCCTTATATGGGATGACAAATTAGAATTTTGCTGGTTCTCTTTTAAGACCAAGTCACCAACTTGAAATTCCCTTAGGTGGACCTTCATGTTGTATGCTTTTGTAAGTCGCTCTTGATAGATATGCAAATTCTCGAGAGCATTGACGCATCGTTCGTCGAGCAACGTCAGTTGGTCTAACTGGGCCTGCCACGTAGTGTCATCATCGATGAACTATTGCATTGAAATGCATAGGGAAGGGATTTCCAACTCAAGAGGCATAACTGCCTTAGAGCCATACACCAACAAAAATGGAGTTACCCCAGTGGGTGTCTGAATGCTAGTGCGATAAGCCCATAGGGCAAGTGGGATTTGAATGTGCCAATCCTTATGACTATTTGCGAATGTATTTTTGAGGATGGCAACTAGTGTTTTGTTTGATGCCTCTGCTTGCCCATTTGCCTACGGATAATAGGGTGTTGAAAAACTATGCTAGATTTTGTACTTTGTTGTCAAAGCACGCACATATTTGTTCTTGAATAACATCCCTTTATTCGAGAGGATCTTGGATGGAATACAAAAATGACATATGATGTTATGCAAAATAAACTCCGCAATGCAGGGTCCACTCATAGAGGTTAGCGAAATTGCTTCCACCCACTTGGTGAAGTACTATGTAGCCGTTATGATGAACGTGTGATGACCCAACGATGCAAGGGAGATCTTTCTGATTAGATCAAAGCCCCACTATGAAAAAGGCCAAGTTGACTGAATCGGTTGCAAGTCCTGAGAAGGTACATGTGTTAAATTGGCATGTTGTTGACACTTCACGCACTTCTTTACATATGCACAACAATATCACTCTAAAGATAGCCAATAATAGCCCATGCAAAGAATGTGCTTTACAATGGACATACCGTTGAAGTGGCCACCACATGTACCATCGTGTGCTTGGGTGATCACCCAAGTGGACTCTTGTTGGTCCAAGCAATAGAGGAGAATTCCTTCATAGCTTCGACGATACAAAATGTCTCCTAACAAGACATGTTTTTTTGCTTTCTGTTTAAATGATCTTTTCATGGCTTGTGTCAATCCAAGTGGGATGTTACCTAACTTGAGGTAATCCCTTATGGGTGTGTACCAATCCTACTGATTAGAAACCTCAATGGTATGAATGGCCAATCCCTCTTGAAGTTCATCCCTAGAAAAAGCTAAACAGGAAATAACTTGTAAAAATAGCGTTGTGTTGCTATTGAGAGGGGTCGGGGAGAACAAGGACCTCCAGTTGGCTTGAGTCAGACAATATTGGATTCGAGAGAACCTATCCGAAGATGGTTCAATCTGGATCAAGTGGATTCCTGGCATTAAGTCAGAGCTTGCTCTCTCCATCACGGATTGCGATAATGTTTTGACCTGAATGGTCGTCATTTCATTGAAAGGGTCTTGCGGGATTAGTGACCTCAAGGAGGCCATAGTATCTGCAAAATGATTCAATGATCGAGGGAGTGCCTCGATGTCGTACCATTCAAGCTGTGCCAAGAATTTGTCCACAAGGGCTTTGTAAGCCTACAAAACTAGGCATTTACATTAGAATACCCTCTTAACTTGATTGACAATTAACAACAAATCACCAAAGATGTTTAAACATTTAATGTTCATGGTGAAGGTTTTTTGAAGACCTATGAGCAAGGCTTCGTATTCTGCATTGTTGTTGGTGCACGAGAAGTCTAATTTAAATGATAGAGGCATTGAAGCCCCTTGTGGAGTGAAGAATACAATTCCCGTGCCACCTCCTTGCTCACATTTAGAACCATCGAAGAATAGGGTCATGTCAGCCTATGACTCAGGCTCGTCAGAATATGACGATTCTGAAACATGAAAAACCCCATCATCAGGTAGTTCTATAGTCAAAGGATGATCATCTTCAAGAGGAGCCTCTACAAATTGATTGACGATGACTTGACCTTTTATGGATTTTTGTCCAATGAATTCTATGTCAAACTCCGTCAACAACATGATCCATTTTGTCGTGCGGCTACTATGATAAGTATGACTCATCATGTATCGCAATGGATTCTCCTTAGACACAACATACATCATATTACTGAGCATGTAGTGGCATAGCTTTTTGGTAGCAAACACTACTGCCAAGTAGAGCTTCTCAACGTATGCATAGTTAAGTTCATAACTGAACAGGGTGTGGCTAAGATAGTAAGTAGCCTGTTCTTTGTGTAGTTCATTTTTCTGGGACAACATGGTGCCCAGTGCCACCTCAGTAGCTGAGATGTATAAATAGAATGACACTCCTGGTCTAGGTGGTGCCAATACTAGTGGCGAAGCCAAGTATTGTTTAATTTCGTTGAAGGCTGACTGGCACTCGTCATCCCAATGAAATACTACCCCCTTGTGCAATAATTTATTCATGGGTCGACACTTGTCAGATAGCTGCACTATGAAGCGCTTTATTGACGTGATATTTCCCTACAGACTTTTGAGTTGCTTGATGGTAGTTGGGAGAAGCATTTCAAGGATTGCCTTGACTTTGTGTGGGTCTACCTCAATTCCTCATTTGGAGACTTGTTGAGTGAATATTTTGTCCTACTACAAAATGAACACGCAACTGGAGTCTCAAACCCATAGACTCTTTCTTGCAAAGAAAATTTATTATTTTAATTTCTCCAAGTTTCCTGTGAACAAACATTCATATGCATATAACCAATTAAGACAAAATGCAAATAAATGAATGTAATCTAGAATAACTTATTTTCTGCAAGTAACTGTTAACAAGGGGCCTTTGATGATTCCTAGAAAACTTTGTAACCCTAATCTGTTAAAATAATCTAACCACATAAAGCAAAAGAAAGAACAAAAACCCTTTCTTCCTTTATGATCTTGAAATTAATGAAACCCTCCCTAGAATGAATTAGCAACCTCTTTTATCTTTTGGTTTAAAGAAAGATTTTAAATGAGAAAATGTGTGGTATAGGCCACTTCATTTTAAGCTCTGTGCCTTTAGCATGAGATTCGTTTTACAATTAATCGGTTCGTTTTATCTTTCATTTAAATGTTCTGCTATTTCTACGTTAGTGTTCGGAGTTAGTAAGAAATATAAAACGTATCCTGGAATGCACCAGAATCCGAGATGCCAATCTTCGAATAAAAAGTAAAAATGATATCAGAACCTAGAACCGAATAGATTGCTTATGAAAATCAGTTGGAAAACTAAAACAGGACGTTAATTTGGTTAGCAATCTCCTCCCTACAAAACCCCAAGTTATGAGATGAAATTCTAAAACAACCTGACCTAACAGACCTGCACTAACACACAGTCAAATCAGATCAGATGCAAGACTCTAAGGAAAAAAATAATTGCATCATTCTATCATTCACCTATCGTAACCCATCTTATGGTGTAAACGAATAGATACAAGAGAAAATAATGCAAAGGAAAGATTTACAGAGAAAATAGTAGTCTTAGCTTTCAATCTCCTTTTGGTTTCACACACAAAAGTTACTCTTGCCAAATAACTCCTTTTATTCAATAAAAATAATGCTTTCTGTTTACAATTTCTAGCCCCGTATCTATCTACATTTTTGCTATTTAAACTTTCTGTTGCTGCTCTCGGCTGCTCTGTGACGCTTCGTTTTAGTTCCCATGACGCTTCATTTTAGTTTCCCGCTTTTTGGTGTTTTTAACCCTTCGCTTGAATCTGCAACGTTTGATCTTCTCTACGGCCAGTAACTGTCGATATGAAGTGTTACTCTGATCCTCATGCCTTTCTGCCATGTGTTCAGCGCTCTCTGCATGTTCAATAATGGTCCCATGAAAATCGTGACCAAAAAATAGCCCGTGGCCTTGCTCCTTTGCTTTCGCAGCGAAAACGCGACATGTCACGAAATCGCGACATGTCGCGCTATCACTACGCTTTTGTTCTCCGTACGCTCCGACCGCAACCTATCATGAAATCATGACCATTTTCTCCTTCGGGCCATCTCGCCACAATCTGTCATGAAATCGCAACCATTTCTCTGTTCCGTACACTTTGCCAAAACCTATCGTGATTTCGCTACCATTTCTCTGTTCCGTACACTTTACCGAAACTTGTCGCGATTTCGCTACCATTTCTCTGCTTCAGGCATGGTCTTCATTTTCTGTCATGATTTCACGACATCTTTGTCTGGCATGGAATACCTCACCAAAAACTACGCGAAATCGCTACCCTTTTGTCACTTAGGCCCTTTTATCCACTTGCGCCGCGAAAACGTGACACGTCGCGATTTCACGATGCCTTTCGAACTATGCACCTATGTCCCAGTTTTGTCATGATTTCACGACGCCTTTCCAATTTGTGCCCTCTGCCCGCTTTCAAGCCATGAAAATCAAACACGTCATGATTTTGCGACCATTTCGCCCACCTGCTGCCATTGACTGCATTGACCGCAATTTTTTGACATGTCACGATTTCGCTATCATTTTCATTCTACCTTTCTCTCTCCTCTTTGAGCCGTGACGGAACAACATGTCATGATTTCGCTACACCTTTCTGTTTTTGGCAGCGACCGCACAACATGTCACGATTTCGTGACACTTTTCTAGTTTCGGCTACGACGGAGCAACATGTCGCGATTTCGCGACACTTTTCTATTTTTGGCCACGACAGTGCAACGTGTCACGATTTCGCGACATGTCGCGATTTTACGACATGTCACGATTTCGCGACACTTTCTACACTTGTACATTTTTGCCCCTTTTCTTCATTTTTAGCATCTGGGTCACTGGGATTTTCTTCTTTGAAAGCATGCAAAAAGGTGGGTCCCCAATTTTGGGGTGTGTTGTGGATTAGCCACAACAAATGGCGACTCTGCTGTCAAATGCTCCAGAGCATTTTGGTGAGAACCCAACCTGAAATATACAAGCTTAGATACAGGCGTTAGCACATAAAAGATAAACAAATACCGATAGATCAAAAGTACATGAAACATCAGAATCATTAGTATTAGCTCGGTGTGTGCTATTTGTTTTCATTCCATATCGCTTGGACTTGATCAACATTCCATTGTCAAGTTTTACATGCATGCATATGTGAGATCGTGAATGATTTGTGTAACCTAATAAATATGCTTAGAGATTTTGCTTTTACAAATGCATAGACCTTCTAATATCATACACAAATATTCAAGATTATCAAACCCTCTTAGGATCAACCATGTGTATAATGAATTGTTTTATTAGATCCCAAAGTTGGTTATGAGTCACTACTATCTTGAACCCATGTGTAAGTGAAAGTGAAATCAGAGCTTTGGGAAATCGGACTCCCAACCTAATCGAGATGAGAGTTTAACCCTATTCTTACTACTCGGATTTGGAATTCATTACCTCACTTTGAGCAAAATAATTTAACCAATTATGGAAGAAATGGTCATGCTAGTCTAACCCTTTGAACAGGCAGTGGTCTTGTTTTTTAGACAAGACATGCTGTCATGCATGGGCATACCTAACCCCATAATCCATGACTTAACTTCATTTCTTTGGACCTTGGGGATGACTACCCATCCTTTGTAGAGGACAAGTAGTACGATCCTTCCAATCCAATATAAAGATGAGATGGGAAAAATTAATTTTTACTTCTTGGATCTTGGGGATGACTACCCATCCTTGCTAGGGACATGTAGTATGATCCTTCCAATCCAAGTCTTAGATGAAAATGGAGAATATTAATTTTATTACTTGGACCTTGGGGAATCAGATTCTCAACCTAGGTGAGATGAGAATTATGCCCTATCCTTACTACTCCATGTAGGTCAAATCAAAGCTTTGGGGAGTTGGATCCTCAACCTAAGTTCGATGAGGACTTAACCCTATCCTTACTACTCTGATTTTAGGCTTTAAGCTTAATGGAAGTGGTAAAAACCACTGTTTTAAGGATCATGTTGCATAATAGGATAGACATGAAATATTCCTTTCGCTTGACCCTTTTCTTCCAAGCAAGGTTTTGATCATTTTGCTCAAGATCCTTTTTAATGTGTATAAAATGTGCTTGGTTCTAGATATCTCGGGGCTCAGTTTCCAACCTTAGGATTTTTTCTTTATTTATGTTATAGCATAACCCTAAGAGGATTTGACACACTTTAATGATTTGTATCTGAAATGCATATGCAACTAAGATGGCATGTATATGCAAAGTGAGATGTAATATGAATGCATTGCCCTTTGAATTGCAGATGAAGTATTGCCATAATTTGTAAACCTGACTACTTCATGCATCACAAGCCTCAAACGATATTATTTAACTGTTTGTGTTACATGTGGAGCTTTTACAACATAATTCCAATGCTTCATATTCTCCCGATCTTAGGCATGTGTTAACATTTCAAACTTTTATTCTTTTTTTTTATTTTTTTTTTTTATATAAGAAAATAAAACATGTCAAATAAACACACCACCTAAACGTCCAACCTGCACACACAAAAGAAACAAAGCACGACATTAATACAAAACCTGAACATGTCAAACAAACACACAACTTAAATATCAAATCTGCACACACAAAAGAAACAAAGCATGGCATAATTACATATAATACAAAACCCAACCGCTTCAAGCCTGGAAATAGTGTTTCAAGTGCAACCCATTGATAGGTAATGCCAAATCCTTTCCATCCAAGGTTCTTAGTCTAAAACTGTTTTCCCCTAGGACTTCTGAAACTTGGTACGGACCCAACCATAAGTAGTCAAACTTATCATGATCCCCTTTCTTCTCATGTCTTTTATCCCATAACAACACTAGATCTGATATTTTAAAAGCCTTGGCTCTAGAATTTTTGTCAAACCATATTTTTACTACATCCTGGTGTTTACTAAAATGAAGCATAGCCTCATCCCTTTTTTCATCCAGATGCATTAATTGTGTTAGTCTAGACTCAAGTTTATCATCAGTTCCGAAATAATCTTTCATGAAATGCAGTGTTTGTAACTTGAGATTTGTAGGAAAAATGGGATCTTGTCCATAAACCAGATGGTAAGGAGATGTTCCTATTGATTCTTTGACTTTGATTCTGTCAGCCCAAAGAGCCAACTTAAGTTTGTTATGCCAATCTCTAGGATTTCTTTCCAACAATTTTTTTATGACATTTAACAAATTCTTGTTAGAAGATTCGGCCAATCCATTACCTTGCGGATAATAATTGGAAGAGAATTTTAAACTCACACCGTTGTCAAATGCCCAATTAGCAAATTCCAAAGAGGAAAAAGCTGAACCATTATCACTTACAATGGAGTTAGGCATCCCAAACCGAGTGACAATATTATCCTCTAAGAATTTAATAACAACCTCCGAAGTAGCATTCTTTGTGGGGATAGCTTCAGTCCACCTTGTGCAATAATCCGTAGTTGTCAGAATGTATTTGTGGGAATCGGATGAATTGGGACTGATAATCCCAACAAAATCTAGGCCCCATTGCGCAAAAGGTCTAGACTCAATTACGGATTGTAAAGGCATGGAAGCACTCCTGTCTCTATTGGCTGTAGTTTGACATGTATGACATGACCTCACATGAGTATGGGCATCTTTGAACAAGTCGAGGCCAATAATAATCGGCTCTAAGGATTTGATGGGCTGTGGCATTAGCGGACCCATGTCCTGTCCCATGTTTACCATGAAATTCCTCGAGTATTCGCACTGCCTCTTTTTGATCAACACAACGAAGGTAAATACCTTCATGGTTTTTCTTGTATAACGTGCCAGATCTAATTAGGAAATTAGCAGACTTCAAGCGCAAGGCTCTTCGTTGAGTAGAATTCAAATGCGGTGGACATTTACCATTTAGTAGAAAATACACCACATCTGCATACCACTCATCTTTGGTTATATCTGCGACTTCATAATGTTGACATGAAATTGCGAGATCCTTTTCTGCTATTGCCTTAACCAACCCTTGTCCCCGCACTATCTTCATGGATTGAATCTCAAGATCAAACTCCTGCAAAGTTGAAACCCACTTACCACGTCTTTCACCTAATTCATTCCGTATGAACATGGCTTTGACTGCAGGATCCGGGACGATAGCAAAGACCCTACTGTGGACTATGTAATGCCTGAATTTTTTTATAATCTTAACTAGAGCATACATTTGCTTGTCCAAGATGGAGTATCTCAGTTTCGCATCTTTGAGAGGACTACTCAGGAAGGCAATAGGATTTTCAATGTTGCCTTCACTCTTCTGAGTTAAAACACTCGCAAAGGAGTGATCTGAAGCAAATGTGTAGATATAGAAAGGCTTCGTATAATCGGGACTCACTAAAATCGGGGCTTTAGAAATCGCGTCCTTGATATTTTTGAAAGCATCTCTATTTTCATCTATCCACTTGATCTGGACCTCTTTCTTTAACATGTCGTTCAAAGGCTTTGCTATTTCTGCAAAATCTGCAATAAATTTTTTGACGAAATTGATCTTCCCAAAAAATGATCTCAACCCCTTCTTGCTGTTGGGACAAGGAATCTGTTGTATGGCCTCTATTCTCTCAGGGTCAATGGAAATTCCATCCTTAGATATTACATGTCCCAATAGTTTTCCTTTCGTTACCCCAAAAATGCACTTCTTTGGGTTGAGAGAAATGCCATGTTCCCTGCATCTTTGAAAGACTTTCTTTAGATCCCTGACGTGGTTTTCCCTGTTCTTAGAAAAGACAGGAATGTCATCTACATAGATGATGATGCACTTACCTATGAGCCCCTTAAAAGCAAAGTCCATAGCTCGTTGGAATGTGGCACCTGCGTTCAATAGTCCGAAAGGCATTCTCCTGTATGCAAAGGTGCCCCACTTTGTGGTGAAAGCAGTTTTCATCCTATCACTAGGATGGATAAGGACCTGATTATATCCCGAATAACCATCCAGGAATGACATCATCTCCGACCCATTTACCTTTTGGAGTATTTCATCAATGGTGGGTAATGGGTAGTTGTCCTTTTGTGAGGCTTTATTAAGATTTCTAAAATCGATACATAACCTTATTTCTCCACTCTTTTTCCTCACGGGGACCAGGTTAGCAACCCATGTGGAGTGCCTAACAGGAAAGATGATCTTAGCTTCTAACGATCGCTTCACCTCTTTCTCTATCAAGGGTTCTAATAATGGATTGACTCGCCTTTGTCTTTGCCTCGAAGGGTTTGGAGTCTGGCTTCAACGGAATCGTATGCATTATGACATTCCGATCATAGGTTTTCAGCTCCTTATAACTCCAAGCTATGCAATCTATGTATTCCTTTAATGTATTGGCAATGGAATCCTTCTCCTGCTTGGTACATGCTTTTGCTATGAATACTTCTCGAGGGTTTTCTGCACTTCCAATGTTAACCAAGTCACAGGCTTCTCTGGGAGGTGGAACCTTTTTACCTTCTCTTGGTTGGTATCCGATATCGAAAGTTTTTTCTAATGAAGCCATCTCATCTGGCATCTTATTACATTTTCCAATAATTTTTTCTTCCAAATCTGCCTCCTCTAGATCCCTCTCATCTTCATCTATAACCTGCTTTTCAAATATACCAGAATTAGTGACAAAATGGAATATGTGCCTGTCACTATCAAACACTTGGAAATTCGTGACATTATCTGGTATCGAGGGACAAGGGACCAGTTCTATGGAGAATTTCTTGCATTTCTTATGGTCCACTGGTTTCAACATACTCGCGACTACGGCTAGAGAGTCTGCCAGACGATTGCCTTTTCTAGAGATCAGAGATATGTTAAAAGCATCAAACTCATCTATTAAATCTCTAACCCTGGTTCGGTAAAGTCTGAGCCGCTTGTTCTTACATACGTATTGTCCCTTCACTTGTTTTACCACCAGCTCCGAATCACCAAGGACCTTGATACACTTAACTTTCTTTCGAAGGGCCAATTGAAGTCCGAGAATCAAGGCCTCATATTCTGCCATATTGTTGGTGGCGAGGAACTACAATCTATATGCAGCGAACATAGGCTCCTTATCCGAACATGACAATTCAACACCGGCTCCTGCTCCTTGTCTGGACCTGGATCCATCAAATCTTAAAGTCCAAATGTCCTGATGTCCTTCAGTAATGTTGCACCCAATCCTTTCATTTTGGGAACTTTCAGGTGTTTCTATGTCCAAACAATATGCTCCCAACTCTGCTTCAATGTATTGGATCTCATTCGGTTTGTTGTACTCCGTGATCATCTCCTTGAGCCTAGGTTCACTATCAATCCGAATTTGGTTGGCCACTCCCCTCCACGGCAACCACATATGTGAAGAATCTATCACAATGTAACCGTTTAGGTTTTTACTCCAATCTCTTCCCAAAACCATGCCATATTTGATAGGAATGTCGAGCACCAATATGTCTATGTGATGTTGAACCCTGGGTTCTGAATTGACTTGAATAAGAACATCACCCAATTCTCCCACTGCCTCCATGGTTGATCTATCCAGCTGCACCACCCTGCTTCTAGAAGGTTTTGGTGTAAGTCCCAATTTTTTATAGATTTCTAGGGGCATGATGGTAGCCGAGGCCCTTGAATCTATTAAGCAATTGTGCAGGTTTTTACCTGCAATTCTAATGGTTATCAGAAAAGGAGGTATATCTCGTTTTTCCTTTTTTAAAACCAATCGGGACTCAGCACTTTTAGCTTCATGAACTTGGGCAGGTGGATCTAAAATTTTTGGTGGACTTACTTCTTGGCCTAATAATCGGGACATATCATACATTGAGACATTGGCCTTAGTTTTCTTCATGTCTTCCACCAAGTCATAAGTGGGTTTTTCTGAATTTGACATGTTTTGCACCATCTTAGACTTTTCCACCATGGATGGAGGAGGGGGATTGACATCTCCTTTGAAATCAGGAGGGAGTAATTGGTTGTTTGGAGGAGTAGAGGAAGTTTTGGGCTCCTTAGAACTCCTAGTGTAATACTTGTGATTTCCTTTCCCAAAACGTTTGTTGGCATGAACTTCCAATGTTTCTTCATCTTCGTTTCCAAAAAATTCCACATCCTCCTCTTCTTCACTTTCTTGGGAATGTATAACCTCAGTCAATATAGACTCATGCTTCCCGTGGCCACAGTGCATGCAATCGTTGTCACAAGGTCCTGATTCTCCAAAATCTTTCGAGACATCTGCCTGATTGGCTACGGGATTGGGTACTCGCCCATTATTCGGCTGCGTGTTGTATGTTCCTTTTCCTCTATGGTTATGAGGCCGGTTATGACCCATGGCTTGGTCCACATTTTTATTGACATTTCCCACCGTAACCAAAACTTTGGCCAAGGTTTCCTTCATGTTTTCTATGGCGGATTCGGACCCTTGTGGTTGAGGCACTGTAATTCCAGGTCCAGATGCGTTTGCTGCATTAGCCACCTCTGGGATAGGTACAATGGCTTGGGTCTGGGTAGGTGGATTCCATCCTGGATTCACACTTTGAATCGGAGTGATTGTTGGGTAAGTCGTTGGGCTTGGCGTGCTAATCGGAGCAAACCCTGGCATGGTCAACAAATTACTGCCCATGCCGAACCCAGGCAAACCCATCGAGCTATTTTGAATTAATCCCTGCGTTTGAACGGAGGCATTAGGATAACTTGGAAATGACGCCACTTGGGTGGGTGTTTGGAAATTGTTCATCATAGGAACCTGTGGTGCCATTAACTGGTTCATCATGGCAAATTGACTGTATGGACCATATTGTCCCATCCCAATCAATTGAGACAATCCCGCTCCCGGCGAGGTTCATCTGTTGTTCGAGAGTCATTGTCTCTGCATAGGCTAAAGGAAGCGTCGTAACCCGAGGATTCCTTCTAGTCAACAAAGACGTTAAAGGATCTAAGGCTCCGAAATATAATTGCAAGGCGACCGTAGGATCTACCGCAAAGTGACGAGTCAGATTCGTGTATAGTTTTTGGAACCTCTGGTTGAATGTTCGTATGGGCTCATTGGGTAATATTTTGCATGATACGAACAAATTGTAGATTATGGAGGGATCCAATAACATTCTAAATTGGCTAATGAAGGTGGTTTCTAATTGGGCCCATGAAGTGATGGACCCTGCTGGAAGATTTCGATACCATTCATTGGCCGTGGGGTCTAGACTAGCAGGGAAAACTCGGCAAGCAACATCCTCGTGAGTAACCCCTTGCCTAAACATGTAATCCTTGTAGATTTGGACATGATCTTCTGCTGTTGTGGGACCATCGTGCAAGAATTTGGGTAATCCCCTTTCAATGTTTCTAGGCAAGTCATGGACTACCCCAGGAATATCTAAGGGGGAACTTTGCGCACCATACCAAAGGGCAGGTGGCTGTTGTTGTTGTTGTTGTTGTTGGGCCATGTTGTTCAAAGGTGTTAACCCTGTGGGAACAATGGAAACGCTTGGAACTATGGAGACAGATACAACTGGTGTTACTGTCGCACTTGAAATTAAGGGCTCAAGCCCGCTAGACGTACTTGAGTCTAAAGAAATCCCTAACTCAAGTATACTTGGGTGGTATTTCGATCTCTAATGTTTTGTTTTTTGGCCTCCTAGAAGTGGGAGAAAGGCTTTGGAAAATAGTTTCCCCTGTGGTCTTGGACCTAGTAGCTATGTACTCAGGTTGGGCCAGCTTGGAAACTCTAGAACTCAAAAGACTTCTCTCAACTTACTTGCAAAATATAGTATCTAAATGTTATACCTGCAAGCACAATAGGTGGAAACAAAACTACCCACGTTAATTGTTAGAACAAATCATAATCACAAAGCAATAAAGAAGGCCCTCCTTCTAGCGCCAAAATGTTGAGTGAATATTTTGTCCTATTACAAAATGAACACGCAACTGGAGTCTCAAACCCGTAGACTCTTTCTTGCAAAGAAAATTTATTATTTTAATTTCTCCAAGTTTCTTGTGAACAAACATTCATATGCATATAACCAATTAAGACATAATGCAAATAAATGAATGTAATCTAGAATAACTTAAATCCTGCAAGTAACTGTTAACAAGGGGCCTTTGATGATTCACAGCAAACTTTGTAACCCTAATCTATTAAAATAACCAACCGCATAAAGCAAAAGAAAGAACAAAAACCCTTTCTTCCTTTATGCTCTTGAAATTAATGAAACCCTCCCTAGAATAAATTAGCAACCTCTTTTATCTTTGGCTTAAAGAAAGATTTTAAATGAGAAAATGCGTGGTATAGGCCACTTCATTTTAAGCTCCGTGCCTTTAGCATGAGGTTCATTTTACAGTTAATTGGTTCATTTTATCTTTTATTTAAAGTGTTCCGCTATTTCTACGTTAGCTTTCGGAGTTAGTAAGAAATATAAAACGTATTCTGGAATGCACCGAATCCGACATGCCAATCTTTGAATAAAAAGTAAAAATGAAATTAGAAACTAAAACAAAAAAATTCCTTATGAGAATCAGCTGGAAAACTAAAAAAGGATGTTAATTTGGTTAGCAATCTCCTCCCTGCAAAACCCCAAGTTATGAGATGAAGCTCTAAAACAACCTGACCTAACAGACCTGTAATAAAACACAGTCGAATCAGATCGGATGCAAGACTCTAAGGAAATAAATATTATTGCATCATTCTATCATTCACCTATCGCAACCCACATTATGGTGTAAATGAATAGATACAAGAGAAAATAATGCAAAGGAAAGATTTATAGAGAAAATAGTAGTCTTAGCCTTCAATCTCCTTTTGGTTTCACACACAAAAGTTACTCTTGCCAAATAAACTCCTTTTATTCAATAAAAATAATACTTTCTGTTTACAATTTCCAGCCCCTGTATCTACCTACATTTTTGCTATTTAAACTTTCTGTTGCTGCTCTCGGATGCTCCGTGACGCTTCGTTTCAGTTCCCATGACGCTTCGTTTCAGTTTCTCGCTTTTTGTGTTTTAACCTTTCGCTCGAACCCGCAACGTTTGATCTTCTCTACGGCCAGTAACTGTCGATCCGAAGCGTTACTCTGATCCTCATGCATTTCTGCCACGTGTTCAATACTCTTTGCATGTTCGATAACGGCCCCATGAAAATCGTGACAAAAAATAGCATGCAGCCTTGCTCCTTTGCTTTCATCGCAAAAACATGACATGTCACGATATCGCGACATGTCGCGATATCGCGACGCTTTTGTTCTCCGTACGCTCCGGCCGCAACCTATCGCGAAATCGTGACCATTTTCTCCTTCGGGCCATCTCGTCGCAATCTGTCATGAATCCAATTTTATCCGTACCTTTCAACTTCAATCACCTTTACCTCAACTCACGAAATCGCTACCATTTTCTCTTCTGCATGTCTTCACTTTTTGTGATTTCGACCTCTATCAAAATTCGCGAAATCGCTACCATTTTCACTTAGGCTTTTCATCCACCTTGCACAGAAAAGTGACACGTCCGATTTCTGACGCCTTTCGACATATGCACCTTGGTCTCGCTTTGTCACGATTTCACGACACCTTTCCAATTTATGCCTTCTACCCAGCTCGCAAAATCAAACACGTCATGATTTCGCCCCCGATCCATCTTTACCATTTTCGACATGTCGCGATTTCGCTACAGTTTTCATTCTACATTTCTCTCTCCTCTTTGAGCCGCGACGGAGCAACATGTCACGATTTCGCTACACCTTTTTGTTTTTGGAAGTGACGACGCAACATGTCGTGATATCGCGACACTTTTCTGGTTTCGACCGCGACGGAGCGACATGTCGCGATATCGTGACACTTTTCTATTTTTGGCCGCGACGGCGCAACGTGTCGCGATTTCGCGACATGTCGCGATTTCGCGACACTTTCTCCTTAGTGAATTTTTGCCCTTTTCTTTGATTTTATTAGCATCTCGGGTCATCGGTATTTTTCTTTGAAAGCATGCAAAAAGGTGGGCCCCCAATTTTGGGGTGTGTTGTGGATTAGCCACAACAAATGGCGACTCTGCTATCAAATGCTCCAGAGCATTTTGGTGAGAACCCAACCTGAAATATACAAGCTTAGATACAGGCGTTAGCACATAAAAGATAAACAAATACCGACAGATCAGAAGTACATGAAACATCAGAATCATTAGTATTAGCTCGGTGTGTGCTATTTGTTTTCATTCCATATCGTTTGAACTTGATCAACATTCCATTGTCTGTTTTACATGCATGCATATGTGAGACTCGTGAATGATTTGTGTAACCTAATAAATATGCTTAGAGATTTTGCTTTTACAAATGCATAGACCTTCTAATATCATACACAAATATTCAAGATTATCAAACCCTCTTAGGATCAACCATGTGTATAATGAATTGTTTTATTAGATCCCAAAGTTGGTTATGAGTCACTACTATCTTGAACCCATGTGTAAGTGAAAGTGAAATCAGAGCTTTGGGAAATCGGACTCCCAACCTAATCGAGATGAGAGTTTAACCCTATTCTTACTACTCTGATTTGGAATTCATTACCTCACTTTGAGCAAAATAATTTAACCAATTATGGAAGAAATGGTCATGCTAGTCTAACCCTTTGAACAGTCAGTGGTCTTGTTTTTTAGACAAGACATGTTGTCATGCATGGGCATACCTAACCCCATAATCCATGACTTAACTTCATTTCTTTGGACCTTGGGGATGACTACCCATCCTTTGCAGAGGACAAGTAGTACGATCCTTCCAATCCAATATAAAGATGAGATGGGAAAAATTAATTTTTACTTCTTGGATCTTGGGGATGACTACCCATCCTTGCTAGGGACATGTAGTACGATCCTTCCAATCCAAGTCTTAGATGAAAATGGAGAATATTAATTTTATTACTTGGACCTTGGGGAATCAGATTCTCAACCTAGGCGAGATGAGAATTATGCCCTATCCTTACTACTCCATGTAGGTCAAATCAAAGTTTTGGGGAGTTGGATCCTCAACCTAAGTTCGATGAGGACTTAACCCTATCCTTACTACTCTGATTTTAGGCTTTAAGCTTAATGGAAGTGGTAAAAACCACTGTTTTAAGGATCATGTTGCATAATAGGATAGACATGAAATATTCCTTTCGCTTGACCTTTTCTTCCAAGCAAGGTTTTGATCATTTTGCTCAAGATCCTTTTTAATGTGTATAAAATGTGCTTGGTTCTAGATATCTCAGGGCTCAGTTTCCAACCTTAGGATTTTTTTATTTATTTATGTTGTAGCATAACCCTAAGAGGATTTGACACACTTTAATGATTTGTATCTGAAATGCATATGCAACTAAGATGGCATGTATATGCAAAGTGAGATGTAATATGAATGCATTGCCCTTTGAATTGCAGATGAAGTATTGCCATAATTTGTAAAACAGACTACTTCATGCATCACAAGCCTCAAACGATATTATTTAACTAGTTTGTGTTACATGTGGAGCTTTTACAACATAATTCCAATGTTTCATATTTTCCCGATCTTAGGCATGAGTTAACATTTCAAACTTTTATTCTTTTTTTTTATTTTTTTTTTTTTATAAGAAAATAAAACATGTCAAATAAACACACCACCTAAACGTCCAACCTGCACACACAAAAGAAACAAAGCACAACATTAATACAAAACCTAAACATGTCAAACAAACACACAACTTAAATATCAAATCTGCACACACAAAAGAAACAAAGCATGGCATAATTACATATAATACAAAACCCAACCGCTTCAAGCCTGGAAGTAGTGTTTCAAGTGCAACCCATTGACGAGTAATGCCAAATCCTTTCCATCCAAGGTTCTTAGTCTAAAACTATTTTCCCCTAGGACTTCTGAAACTTGGTACGGACCCAACCATAAGTAGTCAAACTTATCATGATCCCCTTTCTTCTCATGTCTTTTATCCCATAACAACACTAGATCTGATATTTTAAAAGCCTTGGCTCTAGACTTTTTGTCAAACCATATTTTTACTACATCCTGGTGTTTACTAAAATGAAGCATAGCCTCATCCCTTTTTTCATCCAAATGCATTAATTGTGTTAGTCTAGACTCAAGTTTATCATCAGTTCCGAAATAATCTTTCATGAAATGCAGTGTTTGTAACTTGAGATTTGTAGGAAAAATGGGATCTTGTCCATAAACCAGATGGTAAGGAGATGTTCCTATTGATTCTTTGACTCTGATTCTGTCAGCCCAAAGAGCCAACTTAAGTTTGTTATGCCAATCCCTAGGATTTCTTTCCAACAATTTTTTTATGACACATAACAAATTCTTGTTAGAAGATTCGGCCAATCCATTACCTTGCGGATAATAATTGGAAGAGAATTTTAAACTCACACCGTTGTCAAATGCCCAATTAGCAAATTCCAAAGAGGAAAAAGCTGAACCATTATCACTTACAATGGAGTTAGGCATCCCAAACCGAGTGACAATATTATCCTCTAAGAATTTAATAACAACCTCCGAAGTAGCATTCTTTGTGGGGATAGCTTCAGTCCACCTTGTGCAATAATCCGTAGCCGTCGGAATGTATTTGTGGGAATCGGATGAATTGGGACTGATAATCCCAACAAAATCTAGGCCCCATTGCGCAAAAGGTCTAGACTCAATTACGGATTGTAAAGGCATGGAAGCACCCCTGTCTCTATTGGCTACAATTTGACATGTATGACATGACCTCACATGAGTATGGGCATCTTTGAACAGTCGAGGCCAATAATAATCGGCTCTAAGGATTTGATGGGCTGTGGCATTAGCGGACCCATGTCTTGTCCCATGTTTACCATGAAATTCCTCGAGTATTCGCACTGCCTCTTTTTGATCAACACAACGAAGGTAAATACCTTCATGGTTTTTCTTGTATAACGTGCCGGATCTAATTAGGAAATTAGCAGGACTTCAAGCGCAAGGCTCTTCGTTGAGTAGAATTCAAATGCGGTGGACATTTACCATTTAGTAGAAAATACACCACATCTCGCATACCACTCATCTTTGGTTATATCTGCGACTTCATAATGTTGACATGAAATTGCGAGATCCTTTTCTGCTATTGCCTTAACCAACCCTTGTCCCCGCACTATCTTCATGGATTGAATCTCAAGATCAAACTCCTGTAAAGTTGAAATCCACTTACCTCGTCTTTCACCTAATTCATTCTGTATGAACATGGCTTTGACTGCAGGATCCGGGACTATAGCAAACACCCTACTGTGGACTATGTAATGCCTGAATTTTTTAACGGTCTTAACTAGAGCATACATTTGCTTGTCCAAGATGGAGTATCTCAGTTTCGCATCTTTGAGAGGACTACTCAGGAAGGCAATAGGATTTTCAATGTTGCCTTCACTCTTCTGAGTTAAAACACTCGCAAAGGAGTGATCTGAAGCAAATGTGTAGATATAGAAAGGCTTCGTATAATCGGGACTCACTAAAACCGGGGCTTTAGAAATCGTGTCCTTGATATTTTTGAAAGCATCTCTATTTTCATCTGTCCACTTGATCTGGACCTCTTTCTTTAACATGTCGTTCAAAGGCTTTGCTATTTCTGCAAAATCTGCAATAAATTTTCTGACGAAATTGATCTTCCCAAAAAATGATCTCAACCCCTTCTTGTTGTTGGGACAAGGAATCTGCTGTATGGCCTCTATTCTCTCAGGGTCAATGGAAATTCCATCCTTAGATATTACATGTCCCAATAATTTTCCTTTCGTTACCCCGAAAATGCACTTCTTTGGGTTGAGAGAAATGCCATGTTCCCTGCATCTTTGAAAGACTTTCTTTAGATCCCTGACGTGGTTTTCCCTGTTCTTAGAAAAGACAGGAATGTCATCTACATAGACGATGATGCACTTACCTATGAGCCCCTTAAAAGCAAAGTCCATAGCTCGTTGGAATGTGGCACCTGCGTTCAATAGTCCGAAAGGCATTCTCCTGTATGCAAAGGTGCCCCACTTTGTGGTGAAAGCAGTTTTCATCCTATCACTAGGATGGATAAGGACCTGATTATATCCCGAATAACCATCCAGGAATGACATCATCTCCGACCCATTTACCTTTTGGAGTATTTCATCAATGGTGGGTAACGGGTAGTTGTCCTTTTGTGAGGCTTTATTAAGATTTCTAAAATCGATACATAACCTTATTTCTCCACTCTTTTTCCTCACGGGGACCAGGTTAGCAACCCATGTGGAATGCCTAACAGGAAAGATGATCTTAGCTTCTAACAGTCGCTTCACCTCTTTCTCTATCAAGGGTTCTAATAATGGATTGACTCGCCTTTGTCTTTGCCTGAAGGGTTTGGAGTCTGGCTTCAACGGAATCGTATGCATTATGACATTCTGATCATAGGTTTTCAACTCCTTATAACTCCAAGCTATGCAGTCTATGTATTCCTTTAATGTATTGGCAATGGAATCCTTCTCCTGCTTGGTACATGCTTTTGCTATGAATACTTCTCGAGGGTTTTCTCGCACTTCCAATGTTAACCAAGTCACAGGCTTCTCTGGGAGGTGGAACCTTTTTACCTTCTCTTGGTTGGTATCCGATATCGAAAGTTTTTTCTAATGAAGCCATCTCATCTGGCATCTTATTGCATTTTCCAATAATTTTTTCTTCCAAATCTGCCTCCTCTAGATCCCTCTCATCTTCATCTATAACCTACTTTTCAAATATACCAGAATTAGTGACAAAATGGAATATGTGCCTGTCACTATCAAACACTTGGAAATTCGTGACATTATCCAGTATCGAGGGACAAGGGACCAGTTCTATGGAGAATTTCTTGCATTTCTTATGGTCCACTGGTTTCAACATACTCGTAGCTACGGCTAGAGAGTCTGCCAGACGATTGCCTTTTCTAGAGATCAGAGATATGTTAAAAGCATCAAACTCATCTATTAAATCTCTAACCCTGGTTCGGTAAAGTCTGAGCCGCTTGTTCTTACATACGTATTGTCCCTTCACTTGTTTTACCACCAGTTCCGAATCACCAAGGACCTTGATACACTTAACTTTCTTTCGAAGGGCCAATTGAAGTCCGAGAATCAAGGCCTCATATTCTGCCATATTGTTGGTGGCAGGGAACTACAGTCTATATGCAGCGAACATAGGCTCCTTATCCGAACATGACAATTCAACACCGGCTCCTGCTCCTTGTCTGGACCTGGATCCATCAAATCTTAAAGTCCAAATGTCCTGATGTCCTTCAGTAATGTTGCACCCAATCCTTTCATTTTGGGAACTTTCGGGTGTTTCTATGTCCAAACAATATGCTCCCAGCTCTGCTTCAATGTATTGGATCTCATTCGGTTTGTTGTACTCCGTGATCATCTCCTTGAGCCTAGGTTCACTATCAATCCAAATTTGGTTGGCCACTCCCCTCCACGGCAACCACATATGTGAAGAATCTGTCACAATGTAACCATTTAGGTTTTTACTCCAATCTCTTCCCAAAACCATGCCATATTTGATAGGAATGTCGAGCACCAATATGTCTATGTGATGTTGAACCCTGGGTTCTGAATTGACTTGAATAAGAACATCACCCAATTCTCCCACTGCCTCCATGGTTGATCTATCCAACTGCACCACCCTGCTTCTAGAAGGTTTTGGTGTAAGTCCCAATTTTTTATAGATTTCTAGGGGCATGATGGTAGCCGAGGCCCCTGAATCTATTAAACAATTGTGTAGGTTTTTACCTGCAATTCTAATGGTTATCAGAAAAGGAGGTATATCTCATTTTTCCTTTTTTAAAACCAATCGGGACTCAGCACTTTTAGCTTCATGAACTTGGGCAGGTGGATCTAAACTTTTTGGTGGACTTACTTCTTGGCCTAATAATCGGGACATATCATACATTGAGACATTGGCCTTAGTTTTCTTCATGTCTTCCACCAAGTCATAAGTGGGTTTTTCTGAATTTGACATGTTTTGCACCATCTTAGACTTTTCCACCATGGATGGAGGAGGGGGATTGACATCTCCTTTGAAATCAGGAGGGAGTAATTGGTTGTTTGGAGGAGTAGAGGAAGTTTTGGGCTCCTTAGAACTCCTAGTGTAATACTTGTGATTTCCTTTCCCAAAACGTTTGTTGGCATGAACTTCCAATGTTTCTTCATCTTCGTTTCCAAAAAATTCCACATCCTCCTCTTCTTCACTTTCTTGGGAATGTATAACCTCGGTCAATATAGACTCATGCTTCCCGTGGCCACAATGCATACAATCATTGTCACAAGGTCCTGATTCTCCAAAATCTTTCGAGACATCTGCCTGATTGGCTACGGGATTGGGTACTCGCCCATTATTCGACTGCGTGTTGTATGTTCCTTTTCCTCTATGGTTATGAGGCCGGTTATGACCCATGGCTTGGTCCACATTTTTATTGACATTTCCCATCGTAACCAAAACTTTGGCCAAGGTTTCCTTCATGTTTTCTATGGCGGATTCGGACCCTTGTGGTTGAGGCACTGTAATTCCGGGTCCAGATGTGTTTGCTGCATTAGCCACCTCTGGAATAGGTACAATGGCTTGGGTCTAGGCAGGTGGATTCCATCCTGGATTCACACTTTGAATCGGAGTGATTGTTGGATAAGTCGTTGGGCTTGGCGTGCTAATCGGAGCAAACCCCGGCATGGTCAACAAATTACTGCCCATGCCGAACCCAGGCAAACCCATCGGGCTATTTTGAATTAATCCCTGCGTTTGAATGGAGGCATTAGGATAACTTGGAAATGACGCCACTTGGGTGGGTGTTTGGAAATTGTTCATCATAGGAACCTGTGGTGCCATTAACTGGTTCATCATGGCAAATTGACTGTATGGACCATATTGTCCCATCCCAGTCAATTGAGACAATCCTGCTCCTGGTAGGTTCATCTGTTGTTCGAGAGTCATTGTCTCTGCATAGGCTAAAGGAAGCGTCGTAACCTGAGGATTCCTTCTAGTCAACAAAGATGTTAAAGGATCTAAGGCTCCGAAATATAATTGCAAGGCGACCGTAGGATCTACCGCAAAGTGACGAGTCAGATTCGTGTATAGTTTTTGGAACCTCTGGTTGAATGTTCGTATGGGCTCATTGGGTAATATTTTGCATGATACGAACAAATTGTAGATTATGGAGGGATCCAATAACATTCTAAATTGGCTAATGAAGGCGGTTTCTAATTGGGCCCATGAAGTGATGGACCCTGCTGGAAGATTTCGATACCATTCATTGGTCGTGGGGTCTAGACTAGCAGGGAAAACTCGGCAAGCAACATCCTCGTGAGTAACCCCTTGCCTAAACATGTAATCCTTGTAGATTTGGACATGATCTTCTACTGTTGTGGGACCATCGTGCATGAATTTGGGTAATCCCCTTTCAATGTTTCTAGGCAAGTCATGGACTGCCCCAGGAATATCTAAGGGGGAACTTTGTGCACCATACCAAAGGGCAGGTGGTGTTGTTGTTGTTGTTGTTGTTGTTGGGCCATGTTGTTCAAAGGTGTTAACCCTGTGGGAACAATGGGAACGCTTGGAACTGTGGAGACAGATACACCTGGTGTTACTGTCGCACTTGAAATTAAGGGCTCAGGCCTGCTAGACGTACTTGAGTCTAAAGAAATCCCTAACTCAAGTATACTGGGTGGTATTTCGATCTCTAATGTTTTGTTTTTCGGCTTCCTAGCAGTGGGAGAAAGGCTTTGGAAAATAGTTTCCCCTGTGGTCTTGGACCTAGTAGCTATGTACTCAGGTTGGGCCAGCTTGGAAACTCTAGAACTCAAAAGACTTCTCTCAACTTACTTGCAAAATATAGTATCTAAATGTTATACCTGCAAGCACAATAGGTGGAAACAAAACTACCCACGTTAATTGTTAGAACAAATCAAAAATCACAAAGCAATAAAGAAGGCCCTCCTTCTAGCGCCAAAATGTTGAGTGAATATTTTGTCCTATTACAAAATGAACACGCAACTGGAGTCTCAAACCAGAAGACTCTTTCTTGCAAAGAAAATTTGTTATTTTAATTTCTCCAAGTTTCTTGTGAACAAACATTCATATGCATATAACCAATTAAGACCTAATGCAAATAAATGAATGTAATCTAGAATAACTTAAATCCTGCAAGTAACTCGTTAACAAGGGGCCTTTGATGATTCCCAGAAAACTTTGTAACCCTAATCTATTAAAATAATCTGACCGCATAAAGCAAAAGAAAGAACAAAAACCCTTTCTTCTTTTATGATCTTGAAATTAATGAAACCCTCCCTAGAATAAATTAGCAACCTCTTTTATCTTTTGGCTTAAAGAAATATTTTAAATGAGAAAATGCGTGGTATAGGCCACTTCATTTTAAGCTCTGTGCCTTTAGCATGAGGTTCATTTTACAGTTAATTGGTTCATTTTATCTTTGATTTAAACTGTTCCGCTATTTCTACGTTAGCTTTCGGAGTTAGTAAGAAATAGAAAAAGTATCCTGGAATGCACCGAATCCGAAATGCCGATCTTTGAATAAAAAGTAAAAATGATATCAGAAACTAGAACGTAGATTTCTTATGAGAATCAGCTGGAAAACTAAAACAGGACGTTAATTCGGTTAGCAATCTCCTCCCTGCAAAACCCCAAGTTATGAGATGAAACTCTAAAACAACCTGACCTAACAAACCTGTAATAAAACACAGTCGAATCAGATCAGATGCAAGACTCTAAGGAAATAAATAATTGCATCATTCTATCATTCACCTATCGTAACCCATATTATGGTGTAAACGAATAGATACAAGAGAAAATAATGCAAAGGAAAGATTTACAGAGAAAACAGTAGTCTTAGCCTTCAATCTCCTTTTGGTTTCACACACAAAAGTTACTCTTGCCAAATAAACTCCTTTTATTCAATAAAAATAATGCTTTCTGTTTACAATTTCCAGCCTCGTATCTACCTACATTTCTGCTATTTAAACTTTCTGTTGCTGCTCTCGGTTGCTCTGTGACGCTTCGTTTCATTTCCCATGACGCTTCGTTTCATTTTCCCACTTTTTGGTGTTTTGACCTTTCGCTTGAATCTGCAACGTTTGATCTTCTCTGCGGCCGATGAATCGTCGATATGAAGCGTTACTCTAATCCTCGTGCCTTTCTGCCACGTGTTCAGTGCTCTATGCATGTTCAGTAACGGTCCCATGAAAATCGTGACCAAAAAATAGCCCAAGGCCTTGCTCCTTCGCTTTCACAGCGAAAACGCGACATGTCGCGATATCGCTACGCTTTTGTTCTCCATACGCTCTAGTCGCAACCTATCGTGAAATCGTGACCATTTTCTCCTTCGGGCCATCTCGCCGCAATCTGTCGTGACTTCGCGACCGTTTCTCTGTTTCGTACACTTTGCCAAAACCTATTGCGATTTCGCTACCATTTCTTTGTTCTGTACACTTTGCCGAAACCTATCGCGATTTCGCTACCATTTCTCTGCTTCGGGCATGGTCTTCATTTTTTGTCACGATTTCACGACATCTTTGTCTGGCATGGAATGTCTCGCCAAAAGTTGCGCAAAATTGCTACCCTTTTGTCACTTAGGCCCTTTTTATCCACTTGCGCCGTGAAAATGCGACACGTCACGATTTCACGACGCCTTTCGAACTATGCACCTAGGTCCCAATTTTGTCGCGATTTCGCGATGCCTTTCCAATTTGTGCCCTCTGCCCGCTTTCGAGCCGCGAAAATCAAACACATCACGATTTCGCAACCGTTCTGCCCACCTGCTGCCGTTGACTGCATTGACCACAATTTTTTGACACGTCACGATTTCTCTACCGTTTTCATTCTGCCTTTCTCTCTCCTCTTTGAGCCGCGACGAAGCAACATGTCACGATTTCGCTACACCTTTCTGTTTTTGGCAGTGACCGCACAACACGTTGTGATTTTGTGACACTTTTCTGGTTTTCGCTGTGACGGAGCAAAATGTCGTGATTTCGCGACACTTTTCCATTTTTGGCCGTGACAACACAATGTGTCGCGATTTTGCGACATGTCGCAATTTCACGACACTTTCTACACTTGTGCATTTTTTGCCCCTTTTCTTCATTTTTAGCATCTGGGTCACTGGGATTTTCTCTGAAAACCTGCAAAAAGGTGGGTCCCCAATTTTGGGGTGTGTTGTGGAATAGCCACAACAAGACTATGTAACCCAAGAGCTTTCTAGATGTGACGCCAAATACGCACTTCTTGGGGTTTAGTCTAACTTTATGTTCCATGAGGCGATCAAGGATCCTGCTTAAGTCATCGAGATGATCTAGGCACAAAAGAGATTTAGCCAACAAATCATCCATGTAATCTTCCAAATTTTTATGCATGTAATTGTAGAAAATGTACATCATGGCACGTTGGTAGGTGGCGTCAGCATTTTTAAGGCCAAAAGGCATGACCTTATAGCAAAATGTCCCCCAAGGTGTTGTGAATGCCATTTTTAGTTGGTCTTCGATATTAATACGTATTTGATTGTATCTCGAGTAATGATCCATAAGGGAAAGCATTTCATGGCCCACTGTAGTGTCTACCAATGCATCGATGCTAGGCAAGGGGAAATCATCCTTAGGACTTACTTTGTTTAGATCTTGAAAATCGATGCATATGTGAATCCTCCCATCGAGCTTTTTGATGGGCACCATGTTAGACAACCATTGTGGATAATCCATGCAGATGACAAACTGTGCATCCAACAACTTTTGTAGCTCATATTTGACCATTAAGGCCACTGTTGGATGCATCTTACATAGTTTTTGCTTAACTAGATTTACTGTCAGATCAAGCGTTAGATTATGCATGACTAGCTGTGGGTCTAGCCCTGGCATGTCTTTGCATGAACATGCAAAAACCTCCTTCTCTTTGAGAAGGGCAATGTAGTCGGCTTACTCTTCGGGGGATAGAATCACCCCCAACTTGATGATTTTCAAATTCATTGGATCTGAGCCGATGTTTACGTCAGTCATCTCCTTGACTGACATGTGGGATCTGTCCTCCAACTGGTGTGGAGTTGGGATCAAGTGGATATCATTTGCTGAATTGAGATCGTCATTTGGAACGTCAGGTTCCTCTTTAGCATGGAAGACATCTTGAGTCTGTCCAGGGGTGAAATGGAACATCCCACCACAAGGCCAATACTCTGATGGGGATGGCGATGTGTCAGCATGATCCTAGTCTATAGCATCTAGGTCTAGATGCAATGACCATGTTGGGTCAACTGGATCATGAATGGAGGTGGTTAAATCAATGGAGATCATGTTAATGAAATGATTATGGTCTCCATTACCATGGGTATGACTGCTCGGACATCCTAGATAATCTTTGTGCTTTGGATCTGGCTCTGGAGGTACTGGTACAAATGGATTGGTCCTATGTGCGGATAAAAGGATAGGGTCTGCCCTAGGCACTGATGGTTTGATAGGGTCTCCAGATGGAAGATGCTCTCTGTATACTTGGAGTGGATGGTGAAGTAATTGCTATAACTATGCCGGGTTGAGGTGCCACCTATGTCGTGGACCTATGTGTAATTTTTCAAACATGTCGTCTATGTCCAAGGGATATTGCTGTTGTCGCATATGATTGAGATAAGCCATATCAGTTTCATCTTCATAATCACTATCAGAGATCCAAAGGCCTTCGTTGGCTCCAACAACTGGTTGCGACATATGAGGCTCATCTTGCTCGAGCAAATTAATGTGGTCCCATTGAGGTTGTTCTGCTCTTTGCGAGGGGACCTGATTCTCTTGAGGTAGCATATGCTCAATCGAAACATCCAAAGGGAACATTGTCAGGAAGCTCTCCTGATCATCATCCATGGGATGCACTTGTGAATGATTGCTATTAGACTCAAAAGGATCCCAAGGTGCTACCTCATACTCCGACTCATCTTTCGAAGACCCCTCTTGGTCTTGTCTATATCCCTCTTGTAGGTGAGTCCTCGAACTTTCTCCCTTTTCAACCGAAGGGAAAGGGTTGTTAAGGTCAATAAAGTTGTTTATTAGTAATGGGTGATAATCCCCCAATGTATATGTTGTGTTAGGATTGGCATATGGATCTAATGCCAACCCATCCTTGTTGCCTATCCCTAGGTATTGCATGTTCTCTACCAAGATGTCCAAGGGTAGAGGGTGGTTGAACCCTACCCTTGATTTTTCATAAGGTATTTGATACCTTGGTTGGCACAAAACACACACTCCTTGCTCATACCTGCCCAACCCATATCCATGTCAATTGCATTGGCCAAGATATCTCAATGCGAAGTCTAGGTTGGACAAATAGTTGACATCCTCAGCAAATGTCTCCTCATCTTCAACTTCTTGCATGTAAGGTTCAATGTCGTTATCCAGGCCCCCATAAACAAAGTTGGTCTGATTGGGTGGGTAGCCTAGAGGAACCACAGAGCCGATGGGGAGTTGAGGTCTCTCCATGTCCTGCATGGACTCAAGTGTGGGTGTTGCTATAATGTTCCTCACTAGATACCCCAGGCCCATTTTGGCCATCTCAATGGTGACCGTTGGCAGTTGAGGGGGAGCGAATGGGAGTCCTTCCTAAGTACACTCCATGTGGGGCGAACTAGGCATCTCGAATTCCATTCGGCTAGGCATCTCTTTGGTAGATATGGTTGAGACGAGGGGTGGTTCCTATTCTAGGGGTTTCTTTCCCTTGTCCTTTGGTGTGGCCACCGTAGGTGGTGTCGTTGTTGAAGGACCAGATGAGAAAGATGGACCGGACTCGACAACGGGGATGCATATGAAATCAGACCCTGGTTATATGGATTCAACTGAAAATCCAAATGTGTTGATAGTAAGGTCGACTACGGCATGAATTGCACCGTATTGTAGTACTTGAAGGGCTCTAAGTCTGTCGGGACTACATGCACCTATCCTTCAAATGTATACTTTAGGCACTAATGAGCTATTGAAGGGACACACTTCATGTCCCTGATCCAAGGCCACCCCAACAAGATATTATAGGCCATCTCACCTTCCAAGATGTGGCACAATGTATGAATAGTCTTTTGTCCCACTTGGATGGGTAGAACAATTGTGCCAATTGTCGAGCATATTGCATCATTAAATTCTCGTAGTGTATAGGTGTAGGCCACAATGTGAGATGCCGACAACTTTAGATGTTTCAATGCTGCTATTGTGATGATGTTACTGGATGATCCAGTGTCCACAAACACCCTCTTATATGAAATCCCATTGACCCACGCAATGACATGCAGGGGTGGATCCGCGACATCACCAGTCACTGTTTTCAATTTGTCTTCTCTAAAGGTGATGACTAGTTCCGTACATTGTTTTACATGTCCCATGAAGTTGTTGAAAGAGTTTGCTTCATGGGGTTGTAGCTTGATGGATTTTAATATCTCCTTTAGAACCTCTCGATGGGGCACTAATTGTTGAATGAGCTCATATATGGAGAGCCTAGCCGATGTGGTCCTTAGACTTTGGGTAAGTCTAGTCCAAATCATGGCCACTGGTCTAGGCGGGGGAAGTTGCATAGGGTGTTGTTGAGGTTGTGATGTCGATGGAACCTCTCTTGTGGCTACCGTGGGGGCAGCTCCTGGGTACCTCTTGTTCCTAGTCACTATGCTTATCATCCCTACATACCCTTGCATGGGGAAATTTTGTTGCACCTCATTGACTTGAAGGGGTTTTGCCTGTGCATCATGGGCAGGCAGGGGATCTCTAAAGACTCCCATATGTTGGTTGTTTGGTGCTACGGGGTTGTCCACCACCAATGTATTATTTTTGATTTGGTCTTGTACCAAACCTTTGAACTTCCAATATACATTAAGGTCATGTCCCTTCTATCTGTGGAACCTACAGTACAAGTCCTCCCGGTACCCCTTAGGCTTCGGTGCATTGGGGTCTATAGTTTGAATATCTAGCAGGTTAATCAAGTTTTCCGTTGACAAGCCATCAAATAAGGAGTCTCTGGACTTTGTGTAAGGTGTAAATTGTTACCTAGGGTGATGCTACTGATTTTGTTCCTGCCTCTGATTTTCTCTGTCATAATTGTTAGGAGGCACCGCTTGATAGTTAGCCTTTTGAGGCTATGTTGCTTGTGCAGGCTTAGTGACATTGATAGCAACCTGATTGACCACAATGAGTTTTTGTTGCGTGGTTCCTATTTTGGTGTTCTTTGTCCATTCTTTCTTCTTAGGTTTGGCGATCTCGCCATCCTATATCTTGATCTCAATTATTTTGGCTTGCGCCAGAGCTTCCTCTAAAGTGGCATATTGCTGTAGCTACAATAGCACAGAGATCGATCTCAAACAACTCTTTGAGAACATTTGGGTTAGGTCGGACATGGGAGGGAGATAGGGGAGCTTTGAAAGCAATGTCCTCCACCGGTTCCCATATGCCACCATGGTCTCTTCCTCATACTGCTTGAGGCTAGCTAGGTCGCTCAGTGACGCATTTTTCTTGGTGTTGAAGGCAAAGCGTTCGAGGAACACATCCACTGGCTAATCCAAGTTACTGATGCTATGTTTTGGTAACTGAGTGAACCAATCCGAGGTAGGGCCTGCGAATGTGGTTATAAATATTCTTAGAAACAAAGCATCGTTGTCTTGAATACCAAAGAATTGGCTCAGGAACCGAGTCACATGCTCTTGGGCATCCTCCTCCCCTCTAAAGAGTTCCAACTGGGGTAGTTTAAAGATTTCAAGGTATGGAGGTGTCGACACTGACAGATGCACAGGATGACTATGAAGTTGGCATAAAGTCGGCTTTTGGGGCTCAAAAGTCTTGATCTCCATAGATTCTAAGTGCTCTAGCAGTGCTTTATATGCATCAAAGGATTTGATATCTTCCTCCTTGGTTTGCTCCCACCGTGGTTTGTAGGGAGCTAGAGGCCTATGGAGGGGTAGCTGGGTAGCACCCCATCTGCCTTGATAGGGTGTTTCAGCCCGCTCTTCTTCTTGTTCATACTCATCATAGGCTTCTTGAGGAGTGTCTGGCCGAGACCTATAAGCATAGGTGGGTGCCCGTGGAAGGTGCCCATCATTTTTTCTGGGAGTGGCCTCTCGCTCAGGTCTAGGAGGTCTTGGAGGCAGTACTTGACGAGGTTGCGAAAACCTGTCTTGCACCAAGGGGTTATGCCTCTCCTACACTTCTACTTTATGTGTGTGAGGAGTTGGGACCTTCTCAGGCATCTTGTGTAGGAGAAATTCGACTGTCTGACGTTGAATGCGCTCTTTGTTAAGGCGACACAGATGTTCTAATTATTGTTGATATTGCCTGAGATGCGTGATTTGCACTTGGCGGGCAGCATGTCTGGAAAATGCCAAGTCAATTTGTTCCATCGTCTCATGTTTAGGAAGCCTAGATGCCTCTCCTACATGTCTATCTCGGTCGTGGTGATCCAAGACCCCTATGGGTTGCTTCCCTCTATTGAGGTTAGCGGCATTTACCTAAGGCTTTGACCTCAATGGGCGATCCCGATACATAGCAGGTGCGGAGGTGCATCGTTCTTGTGCTGTGTACTGCTCTTAAGGAACGTAGTGGTCTTCCTCGTACTCTCTTTTGTATGCATAAAAGGTGCGAGCAAAATTGTCTTGCCCTATCTGGAGAGCCTGATACTTTGGATATTGTCTAGTGTTTCTAATAGTAATATGAGGTAAAGGAGGGATGACGACATCATGTGGCCCCTCCTTCTGGACCCTCTGTTGCTCTAACACTTCATCACTAGGCCACTCATAACGAGTGTCTAAGGGAGGTCTCTTGTCTATGTTGAGTGCCATGTGTAGGTTCTCCTCTTGAAAGGATCTATGCTGAGAGGGGGTGCCCCTATAGTCCTGTTATGTTATGGCATGATGTGGACTATCTTGGGTGCCATGCCACCAAGGCGGGATGACTAAGTCCTCAGGACTATATCGGAGGTGACTTGTCCCCCTTTGCACACTTTTTGTAGTGCATGCTTGTGATTGGGCTCAGCTACGAGTGTACACCATGGTGATGTTTACCTAAATATGTGTACGTTTTTATCTTCTTTTAGGATTTGTTTTTACACTAAACAGAAGGGAAACACACAATCAAAGCAATGATTATCTTGTTTTAAAATATTAAAAGTGTGCTCTAAATCTGGTTTAGTGTGTTTTGATTTTTTTGTTGTTTTGAAAGATTGTGTAAAGAATGTTTAAATGTAGTATGATGGCTCTTATGACTCCCAAAAATGGTCGCCCCTTCGATATACCATTGCCAGACCGATATACCAACCTCTCTATATACCTGCCCTTACATGAGGGAAACTATTGGTACGTGAGAGCAGATGGTACGTGGATCATAGGTGGTACGGGAGGGGAACATAAGCGGTACGGCCATAGAAATATAGCGGGTTGAAGATTAATAAACTCCCTTCTGGTCCAAGTCCTGGAGTAGGCCATGCATTTATTAACGTAGGACCTGTGAAGGCTAGTTGGGAGGTAAGCATATTGAAGAATAAACTTCCATCTGGTCCAAGTCCTGGAGTCAGCCATGCATATGTTGAGGCCACTCCTATGAAGAGTAGTGAGGCAGCAACAACGTTACAAGATAAAATTCCTTCTGGTTCGAGTCTGGGAGATGGTCACGACTTCATCAACGCTGGACCCGTCAAGACTATAAATATTTTTTCTATCAATAAACTACCTTCTGGCCCCAGAAACGACGTAGGCCACAAATAATTTGATGGCCATGTTCAAAAGTATGCCAGCAATTCTGAGCTTTATAAAATAGGAGCGGTTGAGATGTAAAGAAAGGCTATTTGAATTAAAGATTAAATTACAGTAATATATAGAAGTCTCATGATCAAGCATGATCAACCATGAAGGGAGTGGACCACGGGTATATGTTTAAACTTCTTTCGCGAAAGGAGAAGTATATCTCCTATTTCCAATTTAACAACAGGCAACTAGACTGAGCGGGAGGCATAGAATCAACCAAATTGTCCATGCTTAACAATTGTCTTGACTCTTGAGCACAGATTTCTTTTATGTCAATGCTATGTAATCAGATTCATGACATACGGCCAAGAAATGCACTTGGTATGTTTGAAAATACCGGTTATGTTAATATTCTCATTCATGTATATGAAACAAGAAGCCTATGTTCACTCTTAAAGTAATCTGCCAGATTTCTATAATTCCCCTTCCATAAAATCTCATGGTTCAATATGAGTTTTGTAGGAACTTTGAATCAATATGAGTTTTTTCCAACATTAAAAAAATGTGCATTGAAGGCTTAAGTAAGATTGAGAAATACATTAAGAGGGAAAACAAATACTTGGACACGCCTCGTAGGTTTATTTGTTAATAGGTATTTGAATTCTTTAAACGACACAATGTTTAGTTTCTACGCATTGTATAATATTATCTACAACTCTTCAAAAAGAAGTGGAATTGTACTTCTTCACTATTAGGATTAATCATGCAATTTTCCTCTTATAAGTTTGTTGTTATATCCACCTATATTTATTATTATTATTTTTTTTGTTTTATAAAAAAAATTGGGTTTATATTTTTTTTATTAATAATTATTAATTATTTATATATATATATATATATATATATATATATATATATATATATATATATATATATATATATATGACCCTATATATATAAGATCATAAAAAATCTATTGTGAAGAAGGGAAAAAAGGGTGCACCGAAAAAATATCTTGTAGTCTTTTTTCTTTTCTCTTCTCACTTTGAGATTAGGGGAATAAAAGTGATAAGACTAAGACTATGTTTAATGTGTATTTTTACAAACACCTATGTTTCTAAGGAAACTAGGGAACCAAGTTTCCTCCTAAGATCCACTTCTATCTAGCATGAACCCTTTCAATTTTGATATTTTTTCTTATATTTGATCTATGATACACAAACAAAAATATAGCAAATAAAATTTAAGACTAAATAATGCACTTTGATGAAAAATGATCCTGCTTCCTTTTTCAGACAAGAAAGGTGCAATAGATATTTTACCCTAAAATGCAAGCTACATGTAATTTTGATTCAATGGCTATAAAGGAATAATTCAAAAATTTCCTATTTCAATCATAGTCAAAACAAGATTTACAAATTTTCCTTTGCTAATTAAATTAACAAATAGAAACAAAAAGTCTAATTATTATACATAAGAAACATATCTCATGCTCTAAAATATGTCATAAATGAGCATGGGGATGTGGAGTGGAGTTGGGGTTAAACCCTAACCATAGTAAGGTTAACCGTGGGTTAGTTGTTGATATGGATGAGGTGGAATGTGAGTCACCCTTGCTCATGCCTTGAAAACCAAAAAGTCTTCAAAAGTCATTTATGAATTCAAATCCACATGAGGATTTGAAATGGAGCAAGAGTTAGATTTAACCAGGGTTAGGTTAACCCTAGGTCAAATGTTGAATTTTGGGTGAGATGGAGTGTGATTCACCATGTCTCCCATGCCTTTGAACATAATAGTATCCAAATTGTATTTAAGGCCCTAAATGCACATAGGGGAATGTGTAGACCAAGTGTTAAAGTTAACCTTAATTAGATTGACCATAGGTTTAGCTAGGGTCAATTGGGTGAGGTGGACACTAGGCTAGTCAAAGAGTAGACTAGGTGAGGTGGCCATGAATTAGATTGACCATGGGGTGGGATTTGACAATAAAGTAATTTTTGACCAAGGTAAATATTTGACTAAGGTTAAGTCATGATGGTGGTCATATAAGGACCCAAAGTTAAGCATAGGAAGGGGCTTGAGTCTCCCTATGGTCTAATGAAGAAAAATAGTATTTTGAGACTAAAATATGCAAATTTTATAGGCTTTGCAAATTGATCAACCGTGATGATGGGATAAGTGGTAATATGTAAATTTAAGATATCTATAATTGATGAATATGAGGACCCTTGATCGAGGTCCATTTACCTAAATTTTCAAGGTGAATTTTTTTTTGGGTTCGGCTTGCCCTACTTTGATAATAATTTCACTATTTTATTTTAAATTGCCAATATCCTCACCTAAATAGTGGATCATTTCACCTTGAAATTATAAAAAAACTTATTTACATAATCAAATTTGCCTATTATACCGCTAGTAAATATACCTAATGTGACAACGATACTCCTACATCTAAAATATTGATTCTCCTCAAAAAAGTACCTATAGCAATGAAAAACCTACAATAGCAAAAACTTACAACAATGAAAAAGCTACAACAATAAAAAATGACTTGTAGCAAGGAAAAAAATTGTAGCAATGAAAAGAGGGGTGATGGATGATAGGAAATAGAAATGGAGATGGTGAATTATAAACAAAAAAATAGGGATGATGGACGATAGGTAGCAGAAAGGAGGCCGATGGAGAGTAGAAAGGGTGACATCAAATGATATATGATAGGGAATAAAAAGGGGGATGACAAATGATAGGAAATAAAAAGAGGGATATTAGATGATAGGTAGAAGAAATGGGGTCAATGGACATCATAAAGGGCGATAATTGATGATGGACAACAAAAAGAGGATGCTATTTGTAAATGATGGATAACAGAAAGGGGGACAACATTTTTGGATAACAAATAATGGATAGTAAAAAGAGTAACAGTGGATTATGGACATCAGAAAGGGTGATGGCGGATGATAAAAAGTAGAAAGAGGGATGATGGATGATGAACAATAGAAAGGGCAATGATGGATGATAGAGAGCAGAAAGGGGAACGGTGGATGACAAATAGTAGAAATAGGAACAAAAAATGACTGACAGAAAAAAGACAGATTATGGAAGATGGATAGCACAATGGGCAATGACGGATGATAGACAACACAAAGGGAGACAATGGATGATGGAAAGAAAAAAAAGGGACAATGGATGATGGAAAATATAAAGGGGGATGATGAATGATGGATAATGAAAAGAGGGATGATAAGCCAAATGCACAATATTTTTTTTTTGAAACTTTTGAAGTAGAAAATATTCTAAAAGGTATAACTTTTGATCTAGATATTTATTTTTACTTTTGTTTTTGAAACCATAAAGCTCGACGAGATGCTTTAATACGATCTATGATTGGTTTGGTAGTTGGTAAAATCCTCAAAAAACCCTCAAAAGACCTCTAAAATGAGCTCTAGAGTTGCTAAAGTGTGATACCAAAGAAAAAGCAAGTAGATATCTAGTAAGGATAAAATGCGAAAACCCTTAAAGGATGCTATATCTTAGAAACCTAAAATGATGGATTTGGTAAATATTGTTGTCTTATCACAAAAATATATGAAAAATATGTGGTAGCAAGATTTTGCAATTGATTCACCCAGTGTTTATAATTTTAGGTGGAAAAATATAATTTATCATGTCTTCTACATGATTTTGGATACGATTCGTCTTGATTTCAAAATAGATTTACCTTATTTTTATAAATACATTTTGGGAATGCCTCATTATGTATAACCATGGGTAAGACATCCTTGAACTACTTAAGAACAAGATGAGATTCCATAGGTTTTTATCTTTTCACCCTAATTATCTTAAAACATGATAAAAAACTATTGATATCCCTTCCTAAACCTTATTTTAAGTCATATTACTAATATTATTCTTAAATATATAGGAAAAACTATCCCTTGGATCTCTATATTATTTCTAAAATTACAAACACACTCAAAACTATTAGTGCAACAATATTACTTTACTTGATGTCTGCTTAGAAAATGCATGCATACAACAATATCATATCAATACAAGGGCATCATCAAGAGTTCTAAACATGTGATACAATATCTAAAATTAAATTCACATATATTTAGTTCAGTATTAATGGATTGGAGAGTACTTAAAACTATTCATCTTGCCAAGGTTTACCTAGCTCTTGCTCTACCAAACCAAACTTTCCTGCTAAGTTAGAAATATTGAAAGACATAGAATCCATAGAGTCAATCAAAATAGATACTTGGTGACCCAAAATATGACCTAAAGTTTTAATCATAGTCATTTGGTACTCCACATTGGTATTTTTTCACAACTAAATACACTCAATGTAATTTTGGTTCCCCATTTGAGTAGATTATGATTGGGATGTACTTCCTCTTCTTGCTTCTTGTTTATATTAGAAAGAATCTCTAGAAAAATGGGGATCCCAAACAAAAACATACTCTTGGTGATTCCATGCTCTAAGAACTTATGTTGGTCCTCATTTTATTTTGTTATTATGACCTAGACTAAAAGTAAGAGCTCAATAAGAAGGGGAAGGAGATCTAGATGATATACCTCAACTTGGAAATATTTCCATTAATTAACCTAGAGATCTTCACTCCTTAAATATTCCTAATCTCTATTAAAAGTGGTGATGTTTATATTTTATTGTTTTCATTGAGGGGTATTACAAATATAGTTAGGGATACTTTGTATTACCTCTTGGTAATAGTTTTACTCTCTAGACTTAAATGGACCACTAGGGTTATATTTCACTACTAAGGCTTATTGGTAAACCTTCTACCAAGTAAATGGGTTACTCCTAATAATTTGAGCTAATGTTGGTCAAAATCCTATAAAAAATTGGCTCACTTGCATCACCTCATTTTTGACTAAAGGTATCTCGGTTAGGAGTTATACAAGTTTTTACTCATATTTATTTAAGAGTACATATAATATTTAAGGAGGTTTAAGCTAAAATTAGAATGCAAATAAGCCTTTTAGAATGCTCTAGAAGTGACATAGGGGTTAAAAAAGAATACCCATTATCCCCTAACTTATTTTATTTTTTATATTGATAAATTAAAATAATGACTAAATTTAAAAGAAGAGGATGGTGTTCATTTGTGAATAGATGATGTAGATGATTTCATTCTAATTGCAATGTTAACATAGGGTTTACAACACTTTTACAAATAGCTAGGTATGCAAATAAATACCAACAAAACTAATATGATGATCTTCTCTAATAAAAATAAAGAAATTGAGTTAAATTTTATTTTGAAGGGAGTCTTTTGGAAGAAGTAATAAACTACAAAAATCTTTGGATAGACTTCAATCATAAGCTCAATTGAAAAACATGTAAAATGAATAGAATACTAGGAGGATAAAAAGCATTTTTGCATTACAAAATAAAAGTAGAGAGATTAAATTATGGGACTAGAAGCCCATATGAGTTTTATTTGGGCTATTAATAGTGACAATGATACTGTATGGATGTGAATTATGGGTTGGGAAACATTAGAATTAAAATAGAGATAAATAGAGAGTATTTAGAAAATTTTGTTTACAAACAAATTAAAAATAAAAGAGTTCCATATGAGATTATTTTAGAAGAAATAATTACCTTTCATATAAATATAATTGCTATGGTTTATATTCTAGTATATTTAAATAAATTGAACAAATGATTTAAAATTGTAATAAAAGATATAAACAAAAGAAACAAGGTATCGATGGAGTAAAACAATAAGTAGGTAAACAAATAGAATATAAACTTGAATGAATGCCCAAACAGTAACACAAACATAAAGAAATTTTAAAAATAATAATTTAAAGTAACTATGTAGAAAAAACGTTAGGAAGAAAGAGAGAATGTCATCTTGTTAAAATTAACCTTATATACTCAACACTAAAAGTCCTATATAAGGGTAAATATCAATTGGAAAGCTAATATGCTCATGGTCCAATTAAAAATCAACTTATACATATTTAGATATAAAATAAGTAGATAAAAGAGACCCAAAAAAATGAAAAAGGATATATTATACTTTAAGGGGAGTTGAGATGGAAACATATTTTATTTATTTATTTTTGAATTTACATGGTGGAATTGGTAGTTGCCACGAATCCCAACAGGTTGTCCGGCTTATTATGGCAGCTAAAGTATTCTATGTTGTCCATCCCAAAATTTGCCACACAGATCTTTGCGTAGTCCACCTTTATAACCACCATGCCATAATCATTTAAAACCTTTTACATCGCTGAAAGCACTAGGAAAGGGACAAGCGTTCAATCCGATGAAAACATGTTTTATTTTAGAATGTGAAATATAATAATATTTAAGATTACTATAATTATACTTTAAAATACATTTATTACAAGTATAATTTAAAAAATTCATCATCAAAAATTTAGAGAAGATAAATAATTAAATCATATTTTAAGATTTACAACTACAAAAATTAAACTATTTTTAACCTTATAATTATTCTATTTTGAATGATAGATATTTGTTCTTCCTAATGCGCTCCTCAAGCCAAAAAATTAAGGTCATGTAGCGTGAAAAAGAAAACATGTGCACCTTATAAAATCCACAAAATATTTTAATCGCTTACCCCACTTTTCTCCCATTTTGTTTGGAAACTCAATATCCACTCACTTAGCAATCTCCACTGTTGCAATTCAAGATATTCAAAAAACAAAATACATCCCTAGATACATTAACTCTACATTTATTGCCCTTATTCCCAAATCTCCTGAAGCCAAGTCATTATCTGATTTCAGACCCATTAGCCTTTGCAATGTCATTTATAAAATTTTATCAAATATCTTAGCCAACAGAATGAAGGACATCCTCCATATTATAATTTATCCTTTCAAAGGAAGTTCTATTCAAGGGGAGTTATTACAGATGGAATCATCACTATCAACGAGCTCATCCACTCTATCTCCAAAAGTAACAAAGCTAGCCTTTTTATCAAACTTGACATGAACAAGGTCTTTGATAGGGTGTCATGGGATTTTCTCATTTCTATTCTATCTAAGTTTGAGTTCCACATAGATTGGATTGCATTTATTAAAGAATGCTTATCTACTGCTTGGTTCTATGTTATCATCAATGGATTAGCTACTAGATATTTTAAGAGTTTTAGAGGGCTCAGACAGGGGGACCCCCTTTCCCCTTTCTCCTTTCGTTTTCATTATTCTTGTTGAATCTTTAGGAAGAACCCTTAAAGTTACCTGTTCCCAAGGATTCATTTTTGGTATAAAGACCTCTTCCATCCTTCACACCATAAATCATCAATAAATTGTTGATGACACCATTCTCACCACCGTGTCTTCCATTCTCCAAGCTAAATTATCAACAAAATTCTCAACACTTATGAGGAAATTGTGGGTCAAAAGGTTAATTTTATTAAAAGTAAATTATACTTCCTCAACACCCATTTTCGTAGCCAAATCAAAATTGCTAAGATCCTTGGTTGCACCATCTCTAGCTTTCTAGCCATCTATCTCAGTCTTCCTCTCTTATTTGGCAAACCATCTTATAATATGTGGAACAATGCTATTTAAAGAATGCACAAGAAGCTCACTGGGTGGAAAGTAGCTCTTCTAAGCTAAGCATGGAAATCAAATTTGGTTCAAACCTATCTCCAAAGTATTCTAGTTTTTTTTATCCATTTTCAAATCTCCTATATCCATTTATCAAAACATTGAACAAATATAGAAACGATTCTTATGGTTAGGTTTTGAAGATCATAAATGCTTTCACTTGGTTTCTTGGGATAGAATTTGCTCCAAAAAATAGCAGTGTGGTTTGGAATTTAGAAAGGTTGACAAGATGAACTTGGCTCTTATAGAAAAACAAGATTGGAGGCTCCTAAAAGATAAAAAAATCCATGTGGATTGAAATAGTAAAAAGTAAATACCTTCAACATAAGGATTTCTTAAGTGAAGATACATTTCTAATGGGGTTTGCATTCTCGAACTCTATTATTAAATCTAGATCGATTATCAAGAAAGAGCTTAGATGATAGCTAGGTAATTGATGAATTATATACTTTTGAAGGGGCCCCTAGCTAAAATATCATCCACTAATGGAAGACCCCACCTTAATGACCATCAAACCCACTATAAACCATATTTTTGGTGATAATATGTGCAACTTTATTGAATCTTATAACAAGAGAAATGTGTCAAAAAATATTACTTCTAGAAATATTTATGAGGAATAGGTTCAAGCAGTAAGAACTCTCTTCAATATTCTTAAAACTTACGTTATTATCAATTCAAATGATGGTGACTATCTCATCTAGAAAGCTATTGAGGATGGGCATTCATAGTCAGGTCTACCTATTTCTTAGCTAAGGGATCTAAAGAAAAATAGTTTCTTACCAATATCATCTGGCTCAAACATCTTATCCCTAAGATTGGTTTTTTTCTGGCTTATTATCCATGATAAAATTCTTACCATCGATAACCTGTTTATTAGAGGTATGATCATTCCCAACTATTGCTATCTCTGTCTTTCATCCCACCACATATTTCTTGAATGTCCATTTTCTTTAAAGGTCCATTCTATTTTCAAGATTTTTATATTGTTTGGACCCATCCCAAATTGATTTTAGACCTCTGTGTCCAATGACCCAATCCTTTTCGTGGGTCTTGTATCAAGTCTCTTTGGGTCTTCTATATTTCTCATTATCTTTGGTAAATTTATATTGAGAGAAATTCTTGAGCCTTTTGTAAGGACCCTCTCTATCAGTAATCGAGTGCTTGTTTTTGTTGTTAAAAATTCTAAATTGGTCCCTTCTCAAGAGTCTATTGACTTACCTATTGAGGTTACGATTTTTTTGCTTCTTTGAACCTTTCTTTGTATCCCTCATTTCCTTCCATAGCCCTTGTTGAAAGATCTTAAATTCGTTGGACTCCTCCACCGAATGGTTGGATCAAGCCAAATTTTAGTTACACTACTAAGGAGAACCTAGGGATTATAGGAGCTAGTGGTATCTTTAGAGATTACTATGGAAAGATCTCCCCTATGCAAAAAATCTAGGAATTCAAACCAATCAAGTTTCTGAAGCAAGAGTGCTCTATCAAGGTTTGTCCCTGCTCACCTACATTCATTGTACTAAACTCATTATAGAGGAGTATTTGCTTAATATTATCAACTACCTTAAGGGATCCCAAAACTCTTCATGGAATGTTCAAAATCTGATTGTGAAGTCAAGGAAAGTATTAACAAATCTCAATAGCAAGGTAATTCAACAAGTATACAGAGAAGACAATAAAGTGGTGGACACTATTATCCCTCCATGTGTGGCACAATTAATAAAATATATGATTTGAGCATGTTAAATGGTAATACTTTGATTTAATATCATTTTGTGGGATGTTATTTGGTTGGATAGGATTGGTATTTTTGTGGGACACATGTCTTCCTCTAATCTGTTACAAAATGGTCCACATTCTCACTATAGTTTTATTTGTGAAACCATTGCTGGTTTTTGGTGCTTAGTGATGTACTTGGGTTTTAATTTGGCAAGTTTTCTTAGCTCTTGAGTGGGTATTCTTGGTTTCTTATCCTAGAGACTCTCTACCCTACTTGTGTTGGTTTCTAGTTTGTCTTATATGGACTGTCCATTTTTGTTTTTGATAATGTATAAATATTTGAGGATCCTTTCAAAACCCCTTCCACCCACTAATAAAAAAAAAAAAGGAAAAAAATGACCTTTGTACGTTTTTTTTTTTAATTAGTATCACTTTTTATTTAATGGGAAGTGTTTACATCATTTTTTTTCAATGAATCTACGTATTTTTATTTATGAGGGAACCTGTCCCCCCTTGTTATGATTTTTTTTCATAAAACCAGGAAAAATAAATTTAAAAATATCTTTTACAAATAACTTGAAAATTAAGGTTTTATTTTCTTCTACTAAAACTATAGACACCAAAACAGCACCAATCCGATTATGTGACTGCAAACACTAATCGCATTGACACACACATCCCCCAGGGCAGCCCCTAGAGGTTAAACAGTGGTCCTAACCACTCACACAACAGTTTTGGAAGGTCAGAGGTCAATTTGGCACCTTTCAGGCACTCTACTCTCTACTCGTTCCACCCAGGGATGATTACAAACTGGTATTCATTCCACCCAGGGACGATTAGCAGTATTCACTCCAGGGTGGGGCGAATAGCAGGTTTGACGGGCAAAAAGTCAAATCTTGACAAATGGCAGCTCAGATCCACCACTTAACTCTTCCTTCATTGCATGGGAGTGTGAGTGAGCATTTTTGAGCGCTAGAGGCAGTTACAAGGGTAGTCATGGAGCCCCTAATCATGGAGGAATCTTCTCCCCCCTGGGAAGGCATGATTGCCAAGTGGCGCCTCTGCATGCTCATCCAAAGAGACCGTCAGGTCTATAAAATGGTGAGTCTTCTCACCCCAAAAAGGGATAGAGAAGGAGCATTTTGAGCAATGAAGTGCTACCATTTTACATCCTCACACCTTTTGATTTGTGCCTTTCACATCCTTGATCTCTTTTGGAAGGGAGGTCATAGGGTGGTTATTGGAAGCGCAAATCCGGAACCAAAACCCGACATTTGGCCATAACATCCTACCAAATTTTCTGAAAACACCCCACAAGAGGTTTTGGACCCATCCCAAGTGGATTGGTGCCAAAATCGGGCCCCAAACGACGGGCGTCCTGCCCCCGGCGCCCCCCACACTGCTGCAGTCCTAATCGCCCCGCCCCGGAGCGATTAGAAATCTGTAGCAGATTTCCTTTCTATTATTTTTGCATCTGATTCTATGTTGCTTAGATAGGTTGTCATTCAAATTTCACATCATTTTGAGTTGTTTTGATCATGTTTTTGTCATTTCCCGCTTTTGCTAACATGCAGGTAGCATCATCAAATTCCCGGTGATAGAGGCCGAATTGGAAAAATATGACCTTCTCGGGTCTTTCCAAAATACCCCATTTTACCTAACCCCCAACTTTGCAGGTGATTTGGAGCTCCCCGGATGTGACATTTGGGACTATGCTTTCTCGACATTTTGTTGCAGGTCTAATCGTCCCACCCCAGGGTGATTAGAAATCCATGGTGAATTTTCTGACTATTCCATTTGTAGTGCCCTCCTGGTGATGTCCTCATGCTTCTGTTAAATTTTTAGATCATTCTGATGCTATTTAGTTATCATTTTAGTTATTTTTTGCATGCACTAATCGTAGGCTTGGGGATTGCATGTTTCATTTTATCTATAGGTGCTACTGACTATTTTCTGTTTCCTTGAATGTAGGATCTCAACATTAGAGGAGCAACAAGGAGTCAAGACTCATCAAAGCAAGCGGTGATGACGTTTGGTCCGCCCATTCTACATGTGGGCACATGGAAGAAGGAATACCATCTGTTGATGTGACAAGAACATATTTAACGCTCCTAGCCCCTGAAAAGGGAGGAGACAGATTGTAACTGGGTTCTAAAGCATATTAATAAAAATGGTTGTACTCCATATTCACTTTTATACCTTGTTTCAATGCGTTTATGTTTCTCTCCTTTCATGCATTTCAGTTCATAGGATTTAGCGTTAAGTTTAGTTTCGTTTACATCGCATCTTGGCATTTCCTTTTTGTTTTCGTATCCTCATGCTTTCAATGGTGATCACGGTGGGACCTTGTCCTCTATTTTTGAGATCAAAAATCTGATCAAAAATTGCTTGTTTTTGCTTGCAGGTACCAAGTTTTCAAACGCTGGACTGTTGTTCGTTCCAGTCTGTGATGAATACAGAGCTGGAATTCATCTTACCTAGGGACGAATGGGCATTCGCCCCACCCTATGATGAATACAGTTCTATTATTCATCCCACCCAGGGATGAATAGCTCTCTATGTAGTTTCAGGGTAGAAACTTAGAGCCATCCAATTTGGGCAGAGAAGAGGTAGGGGTCCTAAACACCTTCTGTCATTTTCTGCTTTTTGTTTTCTATTTTCTGGTTATTTGCTTGCTTAGGGAAAGTTTTTACTGCATGTTTGCTTTCTTTTATGCAAAATAAAAAGAACCCCACACATCACATGGCAATTTAAACACCAAGGAGCTGGTCGTAAAACCCCAGCCCTTGATCAAGACCAACAGTGGATTTCATCACCACCTTGGCTTGAATTTTTGCATCCATAACCCCGATCGCTACTATTGCTAGACGTAAATCCTAATGAAAGCTGACCGAGTGTAGCTGGGGTGATTCCCAGCGCATGAGGATAAGTCTTCTATGGTAGGTGTCAAAAATAGGGCGATCCCCCTTCCGTACCGCCTATGTTCCACGTACCATTCTTCTCTCACGTACCAATAGTTTCCCTCACGTAAGGGTGGGTATATAGAGAGGTTTGGTATAACGGCCTGGCAATGGTATATCGAAGGGGCGACCATTTTTGGGAGTCATAAGAGCCATCATATTGCATTTGCTACAAAACGTTCTTTACAAAACTATCAAAACAAAAATCAAAACACACTAAACCAGGTTTAGGGCACACCTTTAATCTTTAAACGAGATAATCATTGCTTTGTGTGTGTGTGATCTTTTCTGTTTAGTGTAGCATAAAAATCAAAAAAAAAAAAGAGATAAAACCCTACGTAGATTGTAGAGAGACACCACCATGGTGTACACCCATAGCCAAGCCCAATCATGGGCAGGAGCTATGGAGAGTGTACAAGGGGGCACAAGTCACCTCCGCTATAGCCCCAAGGACTTGGTCATACCACCTTGGTGGCCCGACCCACAAGATAGTCCACATCATGCCATTTCATAATGGGACTATAGAGGCACCCCTTCGAGGGGCACTCCCATCCAACATAGACCCTTTCAGGAGGAGTCCCTACACGTGGCACTCAATATAAATGGGAAGGCTCCCTTAGAAGCTTGGTATGAGTGGCCACCATGCGATGAAGCACTAGAACAACATAGGGTCCATGAGGAGAGGCCACATGATTATGTCATCCCTCCTTTACCCCCCATCACTGTTAGGAATAATAAGCCAAATCCAGAGCACAAGGCTCTTCAGATAGGGCGAGCCAACTCTGCCCGCCCCTTTCACATATACGAAAGGGAGCACGAGGAAGACTATCACATTCCTCAAGAGCAATACACAACATGGGAGCAATGCACCTCCACACCTGCTATCTACCAGAATCACCTACTGAGGCCGGAACCTCGGGTAAATGCCGCCAACCTCGATAGAGGAAAGTGACCTATAGAGATCTCGGATCATCGCGACCGAGATAAACACGTAGGAGAGGCATCTAGGCCCCCTAGACCTAAGACGACGGAACAAATTGACTTGGCATTTGCCAAACATGCCGCCCGCCAAGCGCAAATCACGCAGCTTGAGCAAGACCAACAACAGTTGGAGCACCTGTATCGCCTTAGCAAAGAGCGCATTCGGCATCAAACAGATGAGCTGCTCCATAACACTGTGCCTGAGAGGGTTCCAACCCCTCACACCCAAAGAGCAGAACTATATGAGAGGCGCAACCCCTTGGTGCGAGACAGGTCCCCACGACCTTACCAAGTGTTGCCTCCGAGACCTCCTAGACCTGAACGGGAGGCTACTCCCAAGAACAACGATGGGCACCCTCCGTGGGGACCCACCCATGTTTATAGGTCTCACCCAAAAACTCCTCAAGAAGCCTATGAGGAGTATGAGCAAGAAGAAGAGTAGGCCAAAATGCCCTACCAAGGCAGAGGGGGTGCTATCCGGCCACCCCTCCATAGGCCTCAAGTTTCCCACAACCCACAACAGGAACTAACCAAGGAGGAAGAGATCAAATCTTTCGATGCATATAAAGCGCTGCTAGAGCGCTTAGAGTCTATGGAGACCAAGACTTATGGGCCTCAAAATCCCACTTTATGCCAACTCCATAGTCACCCAGTGCATCCGTCAGTGCCAGCACCCCCTTACCCTGAACACTTTAAGCTACCCCAGTTGGCAATCTTTAGAGGTGAGGAGGATGCCCAAGAACACGTGACTAGATTCTTGAGCCAATGCTTTGGAATTCAAGACAATGATGCTTTGCTGCTAAGAACATTTATAACCACGTTCGTGGGCCCTGCCTCGGATTGGTTCACTCAATTGCCAAAGCACAACATCAATAACTTAGATCAGCTAGTGGATGCGTTCCTCGAATGCTTCACCTTCAACACCAAGAAGAAGGCATCACTAAGCGACCTAGCTAGCCTCAGGAAGTATGAGGAAGAAACCATGGCGGCCTATGGGAACCGATGGAGGACTTTGCTTTCAAAGCTGCCCTACCTCCCTCCTATGTCCGACCTCACCCAAATGTTCTCAAAGAGCTATTTGAGATCGATCTCCGTGCTATTGCAACTACAGTAATATGCCACTTTAGAGGAAGCTCTAGTGCAAGCTAGAATCATTGAGGAGATCAAGATTCAGGATGGCGAGATAGCCAAGCCAAAGAAGAAAGAATGGTCTAAGAACACCAAAATAGGGACCACGCAATAGAAACCCGTTGTAGTCAATCAAGTTGCTATAAACATCCCTAAGCCTGCACAAGCAACACAGCCCCAAAAGGCTAACTATCAGGTGGTGCCTCTTAACAGTTATGACAGAGAAAATTAGAGGCAAGAACAAAATCAGTAGCGTCGCCCTAGGCGACAATTCACACCTTACACGGAGTCCAAAGACTCCCTGTTTGACCGCTTGTCAACGGAAAACTTGATCAACCTGCCCGAGAGTCAACCCATAGACCCCAATGCACCAAAACCTAAGGGCTACAGGGAAGACTTGTACTGCAGGTTCCACAGACGGAAGGGACATGACCTTAATGCATGTTGGAAGTTTAAAGGCTTGGTGCAAGACCTAATAGATAACAAGACATTAGCGGTGGATAATCCCGTGGCACCAAGCAACCAACAAATGGAGGTCTTTAAGGACCCCTTGCCTACCCATGATGCGCAGGCAAAGACCCTACAAGTCAATGAGGTAACACAGAACTACCCCATGCAGGGGTATGTAGGGATGATCAGTATAGTGACTCGGAACAAGAGGTACCCGAGCACAACTGCCCCGTGGTAGCTACAAGAGAGGTGCCAACAACGTCACAACCACAACAACACCTTACGCAACCTACTCCGCCTAGACCAGTGGCCACGATTTGAACCAAACTCACCCAGAGTTTGAGGACCACATCGGCTAGGCTCTCCATCTACGAGCTCATACAACAATCATCGCCCCATCGGGAGGCTCTAATGGAGATACTAAAAGCCATCGAGTTGCAGCCCCATGAAGCAAACTCCTTCAACAACTTCATGGGACATGTCAAACGATGCACTGAGCCAGTCATCACCTTTCGAGAGGACGAATTGAAATCAGTGGCTAGTGACATGGTGGATCCACCCCTACACGTCATCACGTGGGTCAATGGGATTTCGTACAAGAGGGTATTGGTGGACACTGGCTCATCCAGTAATATCATTACAATAGCGGCCTTGAAGCACCTAAAGTTGCCTGCATCTCACATAGTGGCCTCCACCTATACACTGCGAGCATTCAATGATGCAATATGCTTGATAGTTGGCACAATTGTCCTACCCATCCAAGTAGGACAAAATACTATACCTACATTGTGCCACATCTTGGAGGGTGAGATGGCCTATAACATCTTGTTGGGTCGGCCATGGATCAGGGACATGAAGTGTGTCCCTTCGATAGCTCATCAGTGCTTAAAGTATACATTTGAAGGGCAAGTGCATGTAGTCCTGACAGACTTGGAGCCCTTCAAGTATTGCAATATGGTGCAGCTAATGCCGCAATCGACCCTTCCATCAATGCATTTGGATTTTTAGTTGAATCCATCTAAACAGGGTCCGATTCCGTAGGCATCCCCATTGACAAGTCCATCAAATCCCCAACCGGGTCCATCTTCATCATCTGGTCCTTCACCAACGACGCCACCTACGGTGGCCACACCGAAGGACAAAGGGAAGAAACCCCTAGAAGAGGCACCGCCATCAGTCTCAACCATCTCTACTGAGGAGATGCCTAGAAGAATGGAAGTCGAGGCTCCTAGTTCACCCGACATGGAGTGGACTCAAGAAGAACTTCCGTTCCCTCCCCCTCAATCACCAACAATCACCATTGAAATGGCCAATACGGGCCTGGGGGAGTATCTGGTGTGGAATATTGTAGCAACACCCGCACTGGAGTCCATGCAGGACATGGGGAGACCTCGCCTCCCCATCGGTACTATTGTTCCTCTAGGCTACCCACCGAACCAGAAAAACTTTGTATATGGGGGCCTGGATAATGGCATTGAACCTCACATGCAAGAGGACGAAGATGAAGAGCCCTTTGCTGAAGACGTCAACTATTTGTCCAACCCAAATTTCGCTTTGAGATATCTTGGCCAATGCAATTGGCATGGATATGGGTTAGGCAGATATGAGCAAGGAGTGCGAGTTCTTTGCCAACCAAGATATCAGATGCCATACGACAAGTCAAGAGTAGGGTTCAACCACCCCCTACCCCTTGACATCTTGGTAGAGAACATGCAAGGCCTAGGGATAGGCAACAAGGGTGGACTGGCATTAGATCCATATGCCAATCCTAACACGACATATACACTGAGGGACTATCTCCCATCGTTGACAACTGACCTTGTTGGCCTCAACAACCCCTTCCCTTTAATCGAGAAAGGAGAAAGTTTGAGAACTCACCTACAAGAGAAGTATAGACAAGGTCAAGAAGGATCTTCAGAAGACGAGTCAGAATATGAAGTAGCACCATGGGACCCCTTCGAATCGGATAGCAATCACTCACAAGTGACCCCCATGGATGATTATCAAGAAAGCCTCTTGGCAATGTTCCCTCTGGATGCTCCAATCGAGCAAGTGCCACCTCAAGAAAATTAGGTCCCCCCGTAGAGAGCGGAACAACCCCGATGGGGCCAGATCAATTTGCTCGAGCAAGACGAGCCTCTAATGTCGCAAACCATTGTTGGAACCAACGAAGGCCTTTGGATCTCCGACAGTGATTATGAAGATGAAACTGAGATGGCATATCTCAATCACATGCGACAGATGCAACAACAATACCCCCTAGATATTGATGACATATTTGAACAACTAAACATAAGGCCAGGGCATGAGTGGCACCTAAACCCAACGCAGTGGGACCAAGTGTTGAATCCACCACTTTGGGCATATAGAGAACACCTACCGCCCAGAGACCCTATAGAGATATCAGTGTCGAGGGCAGACCCTGTCCTCCTCCCCACACATAGGGCTGATCCATTCATGCCAATACCTCCAGAGCCAGATCCGGAGCACAAAAATCATTCAGGATGTCCGAGTCACCACACCCACGGTAATGGAGACCAAAATCATTTCATCAACATGATCTCCATTGACTTAACCACCCCCATCCACAATCCAGCCGATCCAACAAAGCCATTATATCTAGACATAGATGCCATAGACTGGGATCGCGTCAATTCACCACCATCCCCATCAGAGTACTAGCCTTTTGGTGAGATGCTTCATTTCACCCTAGGGCCAACTCAGGATATCTTCCATGCTGAAGAGGAACCCGAGGTTCCCAACGTAGATCTAAACTCAGCAAATGATATCCACTTGATCCCAACTCCACACCAGTTGGAGGATGGATCCCACATGTCGGTCGAGGAGACGACTGACGTAGACATCGGCTCTGATCCAATGAATCCATAGATTATCAAGCTGGGGGTAAGTCTATCCCCCGAAGAGCAAGCCGACTACATTGCCCTTCTCAAAGAGAAGAAGGAGGTTTTTGCATGGTCCTACAAAGACATGCCGGGGCTAGATCCGTAGCTAGTCACGCATAATCTAACGCTTGATCCGATAGTCAAGCCAGTTAAGCAAAAACTACGTAAGATGCACCCAACAATGGCCTTAATGGTCAAAGATGAATTACAAAAGCTGTTGGATGCATAGTTTGTCATCTACGTGGATTACCCACCATGGTTGTCCAACATGGTGCCCATCAAAAAGCCTGACGGGAGGATTCACATATGCACTAATTTTTGAGATCTAAACAAAGCGAGTCCTAAGGATGATTTTCCCTTGCCAAGCATCGATGCATTGGTAGACGCTACAACGGGCCATGAAATGCTATCCCTCATGGATGGTTTCTCGGGATACAATCAAATTCGTATCAATCCCGAGGACCAACTAAAAATGGCATTCACAACGCCTTGGGGGACATTTTGTTATAAGGTCATGCCCTTTGGCCTTAAAAATGCTGGCGCCACCTACCAACGTGCCATGACATACATCTTCCATGATCACATGCACAAAAATTTGGAAGATTACATGGATGATTTGTTGGCCAAATCTCTTTTGCACCCAGATCATCTCGATGACTTAAGCAAGATCCTCGATCGCCTCATGGAACATAAAGTCAAACTGAATCCCAAGAAGTGCGTATTTGGCGTCACATCTGGAAAACTCTTGGGTTTCATAGTCTCAAAGCGAGGCATCGAGGTGGACCCAAACAAAGTCAAGGCAATCCTTGAAATGCTTCCCCCAACTACCATCAAGCAGCTCAGAAGCCTGCAGGGAAAGGTCACGTCAATCAAGCGCTTCATAGCGCAGCTATCTGACAAGTGTCGACCCATGAATAAATTATTGCACAAGGGGGTAGCATTTCACTGGGATGACGAGTGCCAGTCAGCCTTCGATGATATTAAACAATACTTGGCTTCACCGCCAGTATTGGCACCACCTAGACCAGGAGTGTCATTCTACTTATACATCTCAGCTACTGAGGTGGCACTGGGCGCCATGCTAGCCCAAAAAAATGAACTACACAAAGAACAAGCTACTTACTATCTTAGCCGCACCCTGGTCAGTTATGAACTTAACTATGCATACGTCGAGAAGCTCTGCTTGGCAGTGGTGTTTGCTACCAAAAAGCTATGCCATTACATGCTGAGCAACATGACGTATGTTGTGTCTAAGGAGAATCCATTGCGGTACATGATGAGTCATACTTATCATAGTAGCCACACGACGAAATGGATCATGTTGTTGATGGAGTTTGACATCGAGTTCATTGGACAGAAATCCATCAAAGGTCAAGTCATCGCCGATCAACTAGCAGAGGCTCCTCTCGAAGACGATCAGCCTCTGACCATAGAGCTACCCGATGATGGGGTCTTCCATGTCTCGTAATCACCAGATTCTGATGAGCCCGAGTCACAAGCCGACATAACCCTATTTTTTGATGGTTCTAAATGTGAGCAAGGTGGTGGCATGGGAATTGTATTCTTCACACCGCAAGGGGCTCCAATGCCTCTATCATTTAAATTAGATTTCCCGTGCACCAACAACAATGCCGAATACGAAGCCTTGCTCATAGGTCTTCAGACAGCAATCACCATGAACATCAAACGATTGAACATCTTCGGTGATTCATTGTTAATTGTCAACCAAGTCAAAGGGGTATTCCAATGTAAATGCCCAGTTCTGTAGGCCTACAAAGCCCTTGTGGACAAATTCCTGGCAAATCTTGAATGGTACGACATCGAGGCACTCCCTCGGTCATCGAACCATTTTGTGGACACTATGGCCTCCTTGGGGTCACTAATCCCGCAAGACATTTCTAGTGATATGACAACCATTCAAGTCAAAACACTATCGCAACCCATGATGGAGCGTGCAAGCTCTGACTTAATGCCAGGAATCCACCTGATCTAGATTGAACCATCCCCGGACAAGTTCTCTCGAATCCATGATTGTCTGAATCATGCCAACTGGGGGTCCTTATTCTCCCCTACTCCCCTTAATAGCAACACAATGCTATTCTTACAAGTTCTTTCCCACTCAACTTTTGCTAGGGATGAACTTCAAGAGGGATTGGCTATTCATACCATCGAGGTTTCTGATCAGCAGGATTGGTACACACCCATAAGAGATTACCTTAAGTTAGGTAACCTCCCACTTGGATTGACACACATCGCAAAAAGATCATTTAAATAGAAAGTGGCTAAACATGTCTTGTTAGGAGACATTTTGTACCATCGTAGCTACGAAGGAATCCTCCTTCGTTGCTTGGACCAGTAGGAGTCCACTTGGGCGATCACCCAAGCGCACGATGGTACATGCGGTGGCCACTTCAGTGGTATGGCCATCGCAAAGTGCATTCTCTGCATGGGCTATTATTGGCCATATTTAGAGTGAGATTGTTGCGCATATGTAAGGAAGTGCGTGAAGTGTCAACACCATGCCAATTTGACACACGTACCTTCTCAGGCCTTGCAGCCGATCCAATCGGCTTGGCCATTTTCATAGTGGGGCTTAGATCTAATCGGAAAGATCTCCCCTGCATCGTCAGGTCATCACACGTTCATCATAACGGCCATAGAGTACTTCACCAAGTGGGTGGAAGCAATTTCGCTTACCTCTACGACTGGACCCCGCATTGTGGAGTTCATTTTACATAACATCATATGTCATTTTGGTATTCCATCCAAGATCATCTCGGATAATGGGACGTCATTCAAGAACAAAGACGTGCGTGCTTTGACCACAAAGTACAAAATTTAGCATAGTTTTTTGACACCCTATTATCCGTAGGCAAATGGGCAAGCAGAGGCGTCAAACAAAATGCTAGTCACCATCCTCAAAAATATAGTCATAGATAGTCATAAGGATTGGCACATTCAAATCCCACTTGCTCTATGGGCTTATCGCACTAGCATCCGGACGCCCACTAGGGCAACTCCATTTTTGCTGGTGTATGGCTCTGAGGCAGTCATGCCTCTAGAGTTGGAAATACCTTCCCTACGCATATCAATGCAAGAGTTCATCGATGATGACACTACGCGGTAGGCCCGGTTAGACCAACTTACGTTGCTCGATGAACGACATGTCAATGCTCTCGAGCATTTACGTATCTATCAAGAGCGACTTAAGAAAGCATACAACATGAAGGTTCACCTGAGGGACTTTCAGGTTGGTGACTTGGTCTTAAAAGAGAACCAACAAAATTCTAACTTGCCGCCCCATCTAAGGGACAAGTTCATGGCAAACTGGTTAGGTCCTTATGTCATCGATAGTAAAATAGGACCTAGAACATACCGGCTAGCCTCTCTTGATGGAATCAAGGAACTAGAACCCTTGAACATCAGTCATTTGAGGCCATTCCATATTTAAAAGAGCCATAGCCCAAACCAAAAGCTCCAAGGATTCTCATAATCGCTTGGTCAACCCAAAATGCTCCAAGGATTCCCATAATCACTTGGTCAACCCCAAAATCCCCAAAGGTGTCCACAAACCCTTTGGTCAAACCAAAAGCTCCAAGGATTCCCATAATCACTTGGTCAACCCCAAAATGCCCCAAAGGTACCCATAATCCCTTTGGTCAAACCAAAAGCTCCAAGGATTCCCACAATCGCTTGGTCAACCCCAAAATGCCCCAAAGGTGCCCACAAACCCTTTGGTCAAACCAAACGCCCCAAAGGTACCCATCATCCCTTTGGTCAAACCAAAAGCTCCAAGGGCTCCCACAATCGCTTGGTCAAAAATAAGAAAATTCAAAAACAATAAAATCATCAAAAATAACAAAAATTTGCATCTCATTTCCATGCATACTCAAAATCATCACAACAATAAAGAACTCTTTTGCATCTCATCTTCATACTCACAAAAATCAATCAATCGAAAACACAAAAATAATAGCTGCATTAAGCTCACATCCATACATTGCATATTTGTTGGTCATACAGGTCAAAGGCACCATAGACTATAATTACTCGGCAAATCCATCATTTTCCACATTTTTCCACTCTATAAATAGTCCATCAAAAATAAATGCCATCCACAGTTTCACAATATCATGCATCAGTTGTCTTCTAATGTATCTAGAGTTTTCGTCATTCAACTGTCTTTAGATTTCTAGCCAAATATTGTACAAAGTCAGACAGATTTTACGAAGGTAGAGTTCTACTTGGACCACACCTTGTTACGTAGCATCCCAACACAAGTTAAAACACACATAAAAATTCCCAAGTTGTGTGAACGAAAGATGAAACCTGCAAAGCAATCCAGGATACCATCTAGTGAAAAGGTTATCTTGCTCATCCCCCTATGCGAATGACCCCAAGAATGCCGAGAGTTGGCAAAAGGACAAGCATCTTCCCTACCCAATTCCCCAAGAATCCCAAGTTCTCAAAAAGTTGCAAAACATAAAAAATTTGCAAAAGTCAAAACTCCAAAAAATTTGACATCACAACCAAAGTGCATACATCAAAAGGCACATACAATAGTGATTCTCATCACTCAATATTCAAATCCCTTGCTCAAAAGAAAAAACAAAAATAAATAGTGATTTTTATCACTATAGAAGAGCAAGTATCCCAATACAATTGAAGAAAAGAAGGGAGTCAAACTTGAATCCCTGGAACCCTCAAGCATTCAGAAGGTCATGAGGTAAACCTCGTTATCGGTTTGGTGGATAACCTATCGGTCACTGGTGGCAAACCTCCCGCATGACGATATATCTGTCACATTAACTTGTGTGCAGATCAATGTTTGCATGTGGATGAGCTAGCTTATGGTATCCTAGATAGCACCATAGATTAATCTGACTAAATACAACAAAGGAGTTAGTGGAGCTAATTAGGTGATCCTCAGTACAGGTTTGGTTGACAGCCTATTTGGCACTGGCGGTATCCTGACAAATACCACATAAATAAACTCAATTGCACACACAGGGATGTGAAATAACTTGGTCAAAGACAAGTCGGATTCATACCTTGTTCAAAAGTCTTGTAAGATAAAAGTACAGTCTTGGCTAGTTAGTTAAAACATCTGAGTCTCATAAAACCTTAACTACATTCTAAACCAACTGTGATATCTTTCATCCTTGCATCGCCATCAGAAAATACAAAAAATAACATGTATACATAAAAAGTCATTTACCACAACAATCGCCTAGGACAAAAAGCCATAAGTTCTAAATAGTCTATGGTGCCACCACCAAAAATCACAAATTCAATTCATCCATTCCATTTGCATATCATATCAATTAGAAACATTAAGCATTCATCGCAAAATATCCATACATAATGTAAATTAACATGCATCCATCAAACATCAGTCACTGTGCATAAAATCAAATCACAACACGTGTATAAACAAAAGAAAGTCATCTATATATATATATATATCATCAAAAATGCCCGTAGGCTACAATAAACCGGTCCTCTGACCTCGCAAAAAGGCAAAAGCTCAAAAACCCCCAAGCCTAGGGCATCGGCCACCATGATCATGTAGGATCGGTGCGACGAGAACTACCCCCATGGTGTGGGTCCTATGGGACCCCTCAGGGCGGTTGCTGCTAGCCCCCGCATCATGCCTACTAGCGCCTCCCTCATCCAATCACCTGCACCGAGAGGATGCTGACTACTCAGTATCGCTCCCTCTCATGCGGTGCGATGATCCACCTCCACTAACCATAGGGATCCACCCATCGAGGTGGATAATCTCTACCTCCAGCTCAAACCGATGCCGAATCAAGTCCATCTCCCACTGATGAACCATCACCAAGTTCTCATCATGCTATGCCAACTACATCCGTAGGAGATCCATCTCCCACACAACATCTGTATCCCCATCCCATCGATGGTACATAGCAAATGCATTCTCCCTCTCTACTAGCTACATCCGTAGGAGATCCCTCTCCTACAGTGCATCCCCGAGCTCCTCATCCCATCTCAGAGTAGCCCCTCCAATCATGCTATCTCAAGCATGCAACCCTGCCTCCGTATCCTCCGAGACTGCCTGAGGCATCGACATCTCTAGAATGGTAGCCTGCTTCGGCTCCCACTACTCCGAGACGTCCTACATATCCGGCTGCTCTGAAACCCCAAAATCATCCCCCCCAAAGCTGTCCACCTCTACCATGTCCGCATCCTCCAATGGAACCCCCAACCCTCTCCTGATGCCTCTACATCCTCACCACCTATTGCTGCCACCTCTGCACCCCCTAGAGGCCCCTCACCTCGCCACCACCGCAAAGTCCACCACTGGTCATACTTCATGGTAGCCCCGATGTCGTCCACATCCAGGACATCAATCGCTGTATCCGAATCCTCACCCAACAATGCAATGACCGACTAGGCCAGAGTCCTCTCGTCACCCCAACGTCGATAGATCAAAGGCTCACCAGGCAACCCCTAGCGCACCCCAAACTATCATGTCACTCGAACATACGAGAAGTACTCCTACTCGGTCCCGTGTCGCCCAATCAGCCATCTCCCTCGATGCACCCACCGAAGCCACTCTCCAGCCTTAGGCCAGGCTAGACAGTCCCGATATGGGCGCCAAAAAACCTCCCCTAGAGCAAGCCGAGCGAAGGCATCGACATAGTGCCCTACGACACCTGCCCACCATCGACTCTATCCTTACTCCTTAGACCACCACCACAGAGCCGCATACCCTATCTCTCTATCAACCATCTCCACCCGAGTCATCCATGGCAACCCCACCGGCCTCTCCACAGCTATGTGCTGCCAAGCCCAGCCCTGCAACAGATAACTACATCCAATACCCTTCCGCCTCTGGCAGCGGACCTCGTACAACTCATCATAGAGCTGTGCCAGCAGAGTCTATCCCCATCTCATAATCATAGGTGCCTCCATTGGACACTCGACCAGTCTGAAGACCACCTCCAACAGGTTCCAAGGGAACCTCACACCTGATGAGTCAGGCAACAACATGTTGGAAATGAGGGTCATCAGTAATGCATGCCTCACTCCCAACACGCCCCTCTCTAGCCACCACCGCACCAAAATGCCACCAATCTGGCAGTCACCCTCTGCCCTCTCCACCGGGTTGTCCACACCCAACTCCTCCCCATGACCGAAGCATCATGTCAGCACTACTGTCCGCTGATCACGCGGAGTAGTCCGAATAGGAAGTCCATCTATCGAAATCCGTAGAATCCGATAGACATCCTCCAAGTCACCGTCATCTCCCCTATCGGGAGATGAAAGGTATTGGTCCGGGGATCCCACAAGTTGATCAGGGCCATCAGATAGGCCCGATCCCCCACCACAGGCTCTAGCCGAGTCACCTGCTTGAGCCCAAGGGCATCAAGCCACTCCCAGTCAGCCAAAGTCAGTGCCTCCCACGCTTCAGAGAAAACCGTAGGCACACGGTACCGGCTCTTCACAACCTGCAAAAGAAAACAAAACAAAAACATTAAAAACATGATAAACTGTACAACAATAACATGAATATACAACAATGCATAAAACAATGTACAGCTAAAAACAGACAAATAACGAGCAACAAAATTCAAAAACAATTCAAAAATAGTTTGTCAGTACCTAGGGTTTTTAACTCTACGTTTAAACTGATAAACAAAATTAAAAAAATTCAAAAATAGTTTGTCAATACCTAGGGTTTTTAACTCTACGTTTAAACTGATAAACAAAATTCAAAAACAATTCAAAAATTCAAAAAAAAAAAAAAAAAATAAAAATAGTTTGTCGACCTAGGGTTTTTAACTCTACGTTTAAACCGATAAACAAATATTCAAAAACAATTCAAAAATAGTTTGTCAGTACCTAGGGTTTTTAACTCTACGTTTAAACTGATAAAAAAATTCAAAAACAATTCAAAAATAGTTTGTCATTCCTAGGTTTTTTAACTCTACGTTTAAACCGATAAAAAAAAAAAATCAAAAATATTTTTATACTAGGGTTTTTAACTCAGTTAAACATAAAAAAAAAAAAATTCAAAAATAGTTTGTCAACCTAGGGTTTTTAACTCTACGTTTAAACCAAAAAAAAAAAAAAAAAAAAATTTGTCAATACCTAGGTTTTTTTAAACTCTACGTTTAAACTGATAAATAAAAACAAAAAAAAAAATCAAAATAATAGTTTTCGTTAACCTCGGGTTTATAACTGAAGTTTACAAATGAAAAATCAGAATAAAAACAATTTTCTAAAGCTAGGGTTTTGCTCTAAGTTTACCCTAGGATTTCAGTTTAAAAACAAAAAGTTAGATTAAAACAATTTTTCTAAGCTAGGGTTTTCGTTCAGTTTACCCTAGGGTTCTAGTTTAACAACAAACAAACAACAAAAACAAAAAAAGACCTAGTTAGATTTTTTGTCAATTCATTTTAGCCTCAGGTTTTACCTAAGTTTAAACGAAAAAACAAATTCAAAATAAATTACGATTTTTAAACTGTAACATAAAACAAAAGCAAATAACGAAGAGGAGCACTTACCGGTCTCGCTTCGGCTCCGCCACTCGATCCGGTTCATGAACTCATGGTGTCGAGAAAAATTTGGCAGCGCTTCGCTTCGTAGAATCGACCTCCTCCTCCTCAGAGCTCCAAATCGCTAGAAAAATCGAATACAAATGAGCCCAAACCCTAGTTTTGGCCCTTAAATAGGCTTTTAGGCCTGTAATCGTTCCACCCTGGGATGAGCGCTCTAGTTAGCACTCGTCCCACCCTGGGACGATTACAAAACTAGTATTCGTCCCACCCAGGGACGATTACAGAGCAAAAATTTCAAAAATAGCAAAAACTGCACCAAAATGCACAAAAACAAGCAATAAAATTGTCCAATAAGAGTGCTTTTGCACTTGACATTTTGGGCATGCAAAACAGACGTCGGGGTCACAAATCCTCACTATCCTATTCCCTAAGAAGGCTACCATAGCCGGACCGCTCCACGGGAGGACGGATTGTCGAGAATTTCATCCCCAAACGACGTCCCAAAAAGGGTCCAAACCCACCCAAAAATAGCAATAACATTGTCGAACAAAGGTGCCTTTGTGCCTCTGCATTCACTGGCATGCAAAATAGACGTCGGGGTCACAAATCCTCACTATCCTACTCCCTAAGAAGGCTACCATAGCCGGACCGCTCCACGGGAGGATGGATTTTCGAGAATTTCATCCCCAAACGACATCACCAAAAGGGTTAACACCCACCCAAAAATAGGTCCAAATGTTGGGAAACTGCATAAGCATTCAAAGAAAAACATCTGAAGGCACCCTTACCTAAGTCATCTTGGGTCAAGCGACTCGTCGCTTTTCTCATGTAGGTCATTCCCTCATCGATTCGTCGCTTGAGGGGGTAGTCACACTTAGTCACCAATCAACAAATACACACCCAATCAAGGAAATGGCATGCATTCAAAGAATCATTGACAAAGATAATCACGCTCCTGCTTGGGGCAGCAAACAAGCAATAATCACAAGCTGATCAAACACTTGGCATTCATGAATCATGAACTCAAGGTTCCCACAGACAAAAGGTTGCGCCCTTTGCCTATTCATGACTGATCAATGTCCAAGCTCAAGTAACACCTCACCGAAAAAGGTTAACACTTGAATTAAGTTCCTTCGCTCGTCGAAGCAAGGATTCAAGAATGCATGCCCTTTCCATACTTGGGGCATCAAAATTTGGTTAGGTTACTGAGAAACCCTAATCATTAGTGCTTTGGTTATCTATTTTTGCTCAGCACTGCGCCACGCACAACGCATCCCAAAAAGGGGCATCTGTAGACACCAAAACAACACCAATCCGATTATGTGACTGCAAACACTGATCGCATTGACACACACAGCCCCCAAGGCAGCCCCCAGAGGTTAAAAAGTGGTCCTAACCACTCACACAATAGTTTTGGAAGGTCAGAGGTCAATTTGGCACCTTTCAGGCACTCTGCTCTCTACTCGTTCCACCCAGGGACGATTACAAACTGGTATTCGTTCCACCCAGGGACGATTAGCAGTATTCGCTCCAGGGTGGGGCGAATAGCAGGTTTGATGGGAAAAAAGTCAAATCTTGACAAATGGCAGCTCAGATCCACCACTTAACTCTTCCTTCATTGCATGGGAGTGTGAGTGAGCATTTTTGAGTGCTAGAGGCAGTTACAGGGGCAGTCATGGAGCCCCTAATCAAGGAGGAATCTTCTCCCCCCTAGGAAGGCATGATTGCCAAGTGGCGCCTCTGCATGCTCATCCAAAGAGACCGTCAGGTCTATAAAATGGTGAGTCTTCTCACCCCAAAAAGGGATAGAGAAGGAGCATTTTGAGCAATGAAGTGCTGCCATTTTACATCCTCACACCTTTTGATTTGTGCCTTTCACATCCTTGATCTCTTTTGGAAGGGAGGTCATAGGGTGGTTATTGGAAGCGCAAATCCGGAACCAAAACCCGACATTTGGCCATAACATCCTACCAAATTTGTTGACAACACCCCACAAGAGGTTTTGGACCCATCCCAAGTGGATTGGTGCCAAAATCGGGCCCCAAACGACGGGCGTCCTGCCCCGGGCGCCCCCACACTATTGTAGTCCTAATCGCCCCACCCCGGAGCGATTAGAAATCTGTAGCAGATTTCCTTTCTATTATTTTTGCATCTGATTCTATGTTGCTTAGATAGGTTGTCATTCAAATTTCACATCATTTTGAGCTGTTTTGATCATGTTTTTGTCATTTCCCGCTTTTGCTAACATGCAGGTAGCATCATCAAATTCCCGGTGATAGAGGCCGAATTGGAAAAATCTGACCTTCCGGGTCTTTCCAAAATACCCCATTTTACCTAACCCCCAACTTTGCAGGTGATTTGGAGCTTCCCGGATGTGACATTTGGGACTATGCTTTCTGACATTTTGTTGCAGGTCTAATCGTCCCACCCCGAGGCGATTAGAAATCCATGGTGAATTTTCTGACTGTTCCATTTGCAGTGCCCTCCTGGTAATGTCCTCATGCTTCTGTTAAATTTTTAGATCATTCTGATGCTATTTAGTTATCGTTTTATTTATTTTTTGCATGCACTAATCGTAGGCTTGGGGATTGCATGTTTCATTTTATCTACAAGTGCTACTGACTATTTTCTGTTTCCTTGAACGCAGGATCTCAACATTAGAGGAGCAGCAAGGAGTCAAGACTCATCAACGCAAGCGGCAACGACGTTTGGTCCGCCCATTCTACATGTGGGCACGCGAAAGAAGGAATACCATCTGTTGATGTGACAAGAACATATTTAACGCTCCTAGCCCCTGAAAAGGGAGGAGACGGATTGTAACTGGGTTCTAAAGCATATTAATAAAAAGGGTTGTACTCCATATTCACTTTTATACCTTGTTTCAATGCGTTTATGTTTCTCTCCTTTCATGCATTTCAGTTCGTAGGATTTAGCGTTAAGTTTAGTTTCGTTTACATCGCATCTTGGCATTTCCTTTTTGTTTCCGTATCCTCGTGCTTTCAAAAACATAAAAATTAATTTTAATCTCTACCATACAATTTACTTAAATAATATATTTTTTTACCAATAAATCAAAATTTTTATACTAGATACCAGTAAATCAAAATTTTACTTAAAAATTAATTTATATTTTTTTACCAGTAAATCAAAATTTTACTTAAAAATTAATTTTTTGTTTTCTAATAAATCAAAATTTAAATAATAGATACTTTAATTTTTTTTTAATTGTTTTAACCTAATCTTTTGCTGAGCAAGGTGCAGAAAAAGAATTGCAAAAGTATTGTCATTGTTGTCAACACAGTCAGATTGATGCAGTTGATGCAGTTCAGAGGTCAGTCAGATCAAGTGCAGAAAGTTTCAAGGAAAACAGAGGTGACCCGTATTCAGAAACTGGCAAAAAGAGACAAGGAAGAAAACTGTCGCGATATCGCGACATGTTTTCTGTCGCGATTTCGCGACATGGTCGAGGAGAGAGAAGGCGCAGCCGAAAATGTCACGATTTCGCGACATGTCGAGTTTTCATTGAGGAGAGAGAAAATGTGTCACGATTTCGCAACATGTCCGAGGAGAGAGAAGATGCGAGCAAAACTGTCGCGATATCGCGACATGGCAGAGGAGAGAGAAAGTGAAAGGTAAACTGTCACGATTTCGTGACATGCTGGTAGAGAGGGAAGCAAGGTGAAAAGATGTCACGATTTCATGACATAAATGGAGAAAAGGAGCTAGCAACGAAAAGTGTCGCGATATCGCGACACGTCGGGTTTTCGTGACCCGAAGAGGAGAGAGAATGCTCAGCAACAAAGGTGTAGCGATATCGCTGCATGATGAAATACATGGCACAAAGGTGTAGCGATATCGCTGCATGATGAAAATACATGGCACAAAGGTGTAGCGATTTCGCTACAGTTGAAACAAAGAGAAACTAAGGTGTAGCGATTTCGCTACAAGTTGAAACAAAGAGAAACGAAGGTGTAGCGATTTCGCTACATGTTGAAACAAAGAGAAACTAAGGTGTAGCGATGGCGCTACATGTTGAAACAAAGGGAAACTAAGGTGTAGCGATTTCGCTACTAGTCAAAAGTGTAGAACTGAAAGATGCAAGAATGATATTACAAGTCAAAATTTCATGAAAAGAGGCAAGGTGAAAACACAAGGCACAAAGATGTAAAAATTTCGCCATTGCATGAAGCATAGTGTCGCGATTTCGCGACATGTTCCTTTTTCGTTGTTGCTGGCAAAGAAGAGTGTACGGAAGCCCAAAGTGTCACGATTTCGTGACAAGAAGGATGATGACGTCAGCAAAGTTGAAAAGTGTCACGATTTCGCGACAGGATGAAAGGAAAGTCCGAAGGCGAACGCTTGATTTCACGACATGCTTAAGGATGACGTCAAGAAGTTGAAAGTGTCGCGATATCGCGACAAGATGCAGGAAAGCTTCAAGAGCCAAACGTCAATTTCCACATGCTTAAGGATGACTCGCCAAAAGTTCAAAGTGTCACGATATCACGACATGAGCGGGAAAGTTCTTTCAAGGCCAAAATGGTCACGATTTCGCGGACAACCTTCGGGGTGACGTCAAAGATAAGTTAAAAGTGTCGCGATATCGCGATAGGGAAACAGTTAGACTGGAAAATGCCGAAGCAACATGAAAGGTGACACATGGCGGAAAAGCATCATGCCATCACATAAGAAGTAACTGAAGTCGAAAGAGCTAAACGTTGACAGTGTTGGACATGCAATGCAACAACCAAACATGCATAATTGAAACGCATTCAAAAAGCCGAATATGAAGGATAATAAAAGCATTCGAAAGGTCGTATTTGTAGGCATTCTAACAGCACTTATTTGAAGCATACAAAAGTCGAACATGAAGAATCGAAAAGCTTTCGAAGAATCACATATGGAATTTCAAAAAAGCATTCGAAAAGCCATATTCAAAGAAATTGAACAGTCAAAATGCATGAAACAAAATTGCCGTACTGCATGGTTTCAAAAGACGTATTACAGGGTTTCGAACAGTCGAAGTGCATGGAACCGAATAGCCGTATTGCATGGATTCGAACAGTTAGAGTATGTGATTCGATTGCATGCAGGATTGAAAGGTTATAAAAGAATAATCGTACAGAGAAGATGTTGCTGCTGTTAGAGAGAAATTGTTGTAAAAGGAGGGTTAGAGAAGAATCAAGAGAAAAATAAGTAGAGCCGTGAGAGTGTGTAGAGTTGGGTTAATTGCAGACCAGTCGGGGTCGTGCATGAAGTGAAGACATTTTATGTCATTCTAAATTGATCAGAATTGCAGTCCAAGTTGGTGCTTGGTACTAGGAGTTGGTGCTCCATCTCATTGCAGCAGAAAATTACAGGGGTTGGTGCTCCTTCCAGCTTGGTGCTCGGTAAAGTATTTGTAAAATTGATTTTGCAAAGACCGGATTTGGATTGGAGTCCAAGCAGTCATTTTTGAGGAGTAGCCAAATTGGTGAACCTCGGTATATTGAGTGTTGTGGTGTGCTCTCTTGTTCAAGTTGTTTTTCAGCTGTCAAGTTCTCTTTATTTCATATTAAATGTCGTAGATATAAAAATTAATAGCTACACCGATTCACCCCCCCTCTCAGTGTCATTGTGTAATCATCAATTGGTATCGGAGCAAGGTTCCTTGTACAAGCTTAATCAGCCTAAGGAGATCTTGGAAGAAACAATGGCAGGTGGTGAAGGATTTTCATCCAACAAAGCTCCCTTATTTGATGGAACAAATTACACCTTCGGAAACTCGTAATGCAAACATATCCGAGTGCATTGGGATACGATATTTGGGATTCTCGTAGATAGTGGATACACAAGACCCACTACCCCTCCAACAGACATCGCTGAGAAAAAGAAATTTGAAAACAACTCCAAAGCTAAGAATGCCATAATGTGTGGGCTTGTTGACAAGTGAACCGATAAGAGTCATGAGTTGTAAATCAAGCAAAAGACATGTGGGATAAATCGAAGAGCATCCATGAAGGAGACAAGAAGATTAAGGAAGCAAAACCGCAAACTCATCGAGCACAGCTTGAAGCACTCGCAAATGAATGAAGATGAAAACATAGAGACTTATATGCCGAGAGTCAACGGAATTATTAATGCAATCGGAGGACTCGGTGAAGAAATTGATGATGCAGCTTGTTGTGAAAAAGGTTCTCGTAACACTTCACAAAAGATTTAACTCCAAAGTCTCTCGCAATAGAAGAGGCAAAAGATCTAAACAACTTCAAGGATGGATGAGTTGCATGGTTCCCCTGACAAAGATATGAAATGAGAATAGGACAAACCAAGTCTACAGACAGAGAAGCAACTTTTAAAGCACACAAGAATGTAAAAGCCGAACATGAATCCGAGGATGAAGGAACACCTGGATGAAATAGAAGCCAATTTTGTTCGAAACTCACAAAAGGAAAAGGAAAATATAGAGGGAAGCTACCTTTTAAATGCTTCAATTGTGGAGGAGTCGGTCATTTTGCAGCCAAATGTCCAATGCAGGAGAGAACCAAAAATGGTGAAGGTTCACACCAAGAAAAAGGTGACTGGAAGAAGAAACAAAATTTCAGAAAGAACAACTTCAAGAAGAAAAGCTTCATAACCAAGAATGTCAGTAGTTCTCAAGAAAGCACAGATGAGGAGTCTGAAGAAGGAGGTGAAGCTCTGTTCATGGCACTTGAAGAAGAAAGAACAGAGGAAAATCAGGAAGGTGATGAAAATTCCAAGGATGAAGTTGAAGTGTATTTGGAAGGAGAATTGGTTGCTGCACTTGAAGAGTTGAGTGCAGAAAGGAAGAAGAATAAAAATTTTTCAAAGAAATTAGAGAATGCCACAGACATAATAAACAATCTGAAAATACAGACAGAGGAATTCAAGAAAATGTCTGAAGTTCTTGATGAACAATTAACTGTAAAGACAATTGAATGCAAGCAAGCTAGAGGAAGACATTGTTAAGTTAAGGATGCAATTAGAGGAGATGAATAGAAAATTGAACTGTTTTCATAAGTTTGAAGAAAGTACCGTAAAGCTGGATAAAATGTTAAATAACCAAAGGCCTTCTCGCATCAAATTTGGTTTAGGCTTTGATGAAGGAGAATCTTCAAAGGATTCAAAGAACTTGAATATAGAACCCATAAAGAAAGAAGAAAAGATCAGTGGTTGAACCGTAAAAACAAAATCATGCAAAAGAAAACAATAATGCCGGATTCAAGAAGAATACCGACAAAGATGGATTCACAAAAGTCACACATCCGAGGAGGAGAAGAGTCATGGCTCCTACTTCAAACTGGCAAAGACCGGCACCCAGGTTTAATCATGCATTTTCTCGGTTATTGTTTTAAATGCAATGCTTATGGCCATAAGATTTTAGATTGCAGTCATAATGTATCTCAAAGGAATTTTACCAAACAGAAATGTTTTTTCTCCTTTAATGAATTATGCAATTGAATGTTATAATTGTCATAATTTTGGACATATTGCTAGAAACTGCAGAAGCACTTTTGCATCAAATAATTATCGTGGTAGAAAATCTCAGCCAAGTGGGTTGAAACAAAACCAGAAATTTTTTGAAAAACAGGCACATGCTAATGAAAGGACAAAGGCAAAACAAGTAGCAAAATCTGCTATCAAACCGTAATGGAAAGAAAAGGAATCTTTGATTGTCCAGACTCGCTTTAAAGCTCGTAACAAATCAGCACCTTGGATACTTGGATAGTGGTTGTTCCAACCACATGACAGTGACAAGCAAAAGTTTGAGAATTTACAGAATTATGAAGGTGGTTCGGTGAAATTTGGAAATAATGATGGAGCAAAGATTGTTGGAAAGGGATCAACCAAGATCGGTGATGGCAATATAAAATCAAAAGAAGTCTTGTTTGTAATTGGCCTAAAGCATAACTTGCTAAGTGTAAGTCAAATATGTGACAGAGGTCATGATGTAATCTTCAAGAAGGAGGGTCATGAAGTAAGAAAGACAAAAAATGGAAAGTTAATAGCCACTGGACTGAGAACTTCTGGAAATCTGTATACACTTTAAGAAACTGCAGAAGGAACATGCTTGATGGGACAGGAAGATGAAAACTGGCTATGGCACAAGAGGCTTGGGCATATTAGTTTTGACAATCCTGGCAAAAATCAGCTCAAAAAGAGCAAGTTAGAGATATACCAAACATTGGCAAACCCGTAAATAGCATCCGTGAGTCATGCCAAAAGGGAAAACAAACCAGAGCCACTTTCAAAGCAAAAGAATACTTCACTAGCAAGCCATTAGAACTAATTCACACCGATCTATGTGGACCCATGAGAACCGAAAGCATAAATGGACACAAATATTTTATGCCGTGTATAGATGACTACTCAAGAATGACATGGGTACTATTTCTGAAACTCAAGTCGAAGCCTTTGAAATGTTTAAAACCTTCAAAAATCTTGTTGAGAATCAATCAGAAAAAGAATTAAATGCCTAAGATCGGACAGGGAGGAGAGTTTATCTCCGAAGAATTTGCAGAACACTCGTCAAAAACATGGGATAAGAAGACAGCTTTCAGCAGACTAGGACACCTCAACAGAATGGTGTTGTAGAAAGGAAGAATAGAACAAGTGCAGGAAATGGCAAGGACAATGTCGTGAGAAAACAAAATAGCCGACAGATTTTGGAAAGAGGCAGCTTCATACTGCAGCTTTACATTCAAAACAGTGCATGCCGAGACCACATGAAAGCAAAACAGCTTATGAGTTGTGGTTTGGCAGTAAAGGCAACAACAAGACATTTCAAAGTATTTGGCAAGCAAGTGCTACATAAAACGGACCGAAGATAACCTCGATAAATTTGAAGATAGAGCTGATGAAGGTATCTTTCTCGGTTACTCAACAAAAAGCAAGGCATACACATGTTACAACAAGAGGTTGAAGAAAATTGTTGAAAGTGCTGATGTGAAAGTTGATGAAGGTAGAGAACAAGAAACTACTTATCAAGAAAACTACCCTATGTATGAAGAAGTCATTGAAGGTGATGATGAAAAAGAAACAGAGAAGAATCAGAAAATTGATCCAGATGGTGTAAAAACTGAATATGAAGAAGAAGAAAACAAGAAATTTAAAACAGGCAACTGGCAAAAAATTCATCCAAGTGAACAGATTATTGGGGATCCCACAGATGGTATTCAAACAAGAAGAACAGTAGTGAGGAACTATTCTCTGTTATCTAGTATTGAACCTAAAAATGTTGCTGAAGCAAGCACTGATGAAAGTTGGATGAAGGCAATCAATGAAGAACTAGATCGGATAGAGAAAAACAATACCTGGGAATTAGTACCTAGACCAACAAATAAAAACATAATTGGCACTAAATGGGTTTTTAGAAATAAATTGAATGAAGATGGGCAAGGTTGTCGTAAATAAGGCAAGATTGGTATGTAAAGGCTATGCTCAAAGTTGAAGGCATTGATTTTGAAGAAACTTTTGCACCTGTGAGCCGACTAGAGGCAATCGTAATGTTTCTCGCATTAGCAGCTCATAAAAACTTCAAAGTATATCAAATGGATGTAAAATCAGCATTTTTGAATGGAAAACTGGAAGAAGAGGTTTACATTGAACAACCAGATGGCTTCCAACTTGGTGACAATCCAGATTTTGTTTGCAGGTTAAAGAAAGCTTTATATGGATTAAAAACAGGCACCCGGAGCATGGTATGCAAGGTCGGATAATTATCTAATTAAACAAGGGTTTAAGAAAGGTTTGGTGGATAGCAACTTATATGTCAAAACAGAGAAGGGTCATCTTATTGTTCTTGTTGTTTATGTAGATGACATAATATTTGGCAAAGAAGATGGATGAATACCGCAAAGACATATCAATTAAAATGAAAAAAGAATTTGAGATGTCAATGATTGGTGAACTTTCTTATTTCTTAGGATCTGCAGGTCAATCAAAATGAAAAAGGCATTTTTATTTCTCAAGTTAAATATGTAAAAGAAATGCTGAAAAAGTTCACAATGGAAGACAATAAACCGGTCAGCACTCCTATGACAACAGGCTGCAAGTTGAGCAAGGATGATAAATCCCCAGATGTAGATCAAACAATGTACATGTCTATGATTGGAAGCCTACTGTATTTAATAGCCACTAGACCAGATATATTACAAGCAGTATGTATGGTTGCAAGATTTCAGGCCACTCCCAAAGAAACTCATGTAACAGCTGTAAAGAGGATCTTCAGATATCTCAAGGGCACTATGGATTATGGGTTGTGGTACCCAAAAGGTAAAGATTTCACTTTTATTGCATATTCTGATGCAGATTGGGCAGGGTGCATTGATGACCGAAAGAGTACAAGTGGAGGAGCATTTTATCTTGGAGACAGAGCTAGTAGCATGGCACAAGAAGAAACAAGAATCAAGCATCTCTATCCACCGCAGAGGCAGAATACATTGCAGCCACAACATGTCTGTACACAGATATTATGGATGAGACAAACTTTAAAAGATCTTGGTATCCACTTCAAAGAGCCAATTTCAATTAAATGTGATAACACTAGTGCTATCAACATATCCAAGAATCCAGTAATGCATTCAAGAACCAAACATATTGCAATCCGATATCATTTCTTGAAGGATAAAGTTGCGTAAGGAGAGGTTAAATTGGATTTTGTTCCAACTACAGAGCAAGTAGCCGATATATTCACAAAACCTTTGCCAAAGGAAGTATTTGAATACCTTCGGAAGAAGTTGGGAGTAGTCACACCACCCAAGCACCGACTAGCTATGGGAAACACATTCTCGTGGGGAGCATTCAAACTTTTTAAGTCCGAGAATGTTGTGCATAGACTCGTAGGGGGAGTCTACAGAGACCCTTTGGTATTATTGGCAAAGGGGGAGAAGAAATTAAGCAAGGTTGCAGCGTGTTGCCAACAATTCCAAAGGGGGAGATTGTTGAGCAAGGTGCAGAAAAAGAATTGCAAAAGTATTGTCATTGTTGTCAACACAATCGCATTGATGCAATTGATGCGGCTCGGAGGTCAGTCGGATCAAGTGTAGAAAGTTTCAAGGAAAACAGAGGTGACCCAGATTCAGAAACTGGCAAAAAGAGACAAGGAAGAAAACTGTCGCGATATCGCGACATGTTTTCTGTCGCGATTTCGCGACATGGTCGAGGAGAGAGAAGGCACAGCCGAAAATGTCGCGATTTCGTGACATGTCGAGTTTTCGTTGAGGAGAGAGAAAATGTGTCACGATTTCGCGACATGTCCGAGGAGAGAGAAGATGCGAGCAAAACTGTCGCGATATCGCGACATGGCAGAGGAGAGAGAAAGTGAAAGGTAAACTGTCGCGATTTCGCGACATGCTGGCAGAGAGGGAAGCAAGGTGAAAAGATGTCACGATTTCATGACATAAATGGAGAAAAGGAGCTAGCAACGAAAAGTGTCGCGATATCGCGACACGTCGGGTTTTCGCGACCCGAAGAGGAGAGAGAATGCTCAAGAACAAAGGTGTAGCGATATCGCTACATGTTGAAATGAATGGAACAAAGGTGTAGCGATATCGCTGCATGATGAAAATACATGGCACAAAGGTGTAGCGATTTCGCTACAATTGAAGTTAAGAAAACGAAGATGTAGCGATTTCGCTACATGTTGAAACAAAGAGAAACGAAGGTGTAGCGATTTCGCTACATGTTGAAACAAAGAGAAACTAAGGTGTAGCGATGGCGCTACATGTTGAAACAAAGGGAAACTAAGGTGTAGCGATTTCGCTACTAGTCAAAAGTGTAGAACTGAAAGATGCAAGAATGATATTACAAGTCAAAATTTCATGAAAAGAGGCAAGGTGAAAACACAAGGCACAAAGATGTAAAAATTTCGCCATTGCATGAAGCATAGTGTCACGATTTCGCGACATGTTCCTTTTTCATTGCTGCTGGCAAAGAAGAGTGTACGGAAGCCGAAAGTGTCACGATTTCACGACAAGAAGGATGATGACGTCAGCAAAGTTGAAAAGTGTCGCGATTTCACGACAGGATGAAAGGAAAGTCAGCCGAAGCGTGATTTCGACATGCTTAAGGATGACGCGAAGTTGAAAGTGTCGCGATATCGCGACAAGATGAAGGGAAAGCTTCAAGAGCCAAAACGGTCACGATTTGCGCGACATGCTTAAGGATGACGTCAAAAAAGTTGAAAGTGTCGCGATTTCGTGACATGAGCGGGGAAAGCTTTCAAGAGCCAAAATGGTCACGATTTCGCGACAACCTTCAGGGTGACGTCAGCATAAGTTAAAAGTGTCGCGATATCGCGATAGGAAACAGTTAGACTGGAAAATGCCGAAGCAACATGAAAGGTGACACATGGCAGAAAAGCATCATGCAGTCTATCACATAAGAAGTAACTGAAGTCAGACAGACAGTTAAACGTTGATAGGTGTTGGACATGCAATGCAACAACCAAACATGCATAATTGAAACGCATTCGAAAAGCCGAATATGAAGGATAATAAAAGCATTCGAAAGGTCGTATTTGCGAGCATTCTAATGCACGTATTTGAAGCATACGAAAAATCCGAACATGAAGAATCGAAAAGCTTTCGAAGAATCACATATGGAATTTTCAAAAAGCATTCGAAAAGCCGTATTCGAAGAAATTGAACAGTCAAAGTGCATGAAACAAAATTGTCGTATTGCATGGTTTCAAAAGACGTATTGCAGGGTTTCGAACAGTCAAAGTGCATGGAACCGAACAACCGTATTGCATGGATTCGAACAGTTAGAGTATGTGATTCGATTGCATGCAGGATTGAAAGGTTATAAAAGAATAATCGTACAGAGAAGATGTTGCTGCTGTTAGAGAGAAATTGCTATAAAAGGAGGGTTAGAAAAGAATCAAGAGAAAAATAAGCAGAGCCGTGAGAGTGTGTAGAGTTGGGTTAATTGCAGACCAGTCAAGGTCGTGCATGAAGTGAAGACATTTTTATGTCATTCTAAATTGATCAGAATTGCAGTCCAAGTTGGTGCTTGGTACTAGGAGTTGGTGCTCCATCTGTATGTGCAGAAAATTACAGGGGTTGGTGCTCCTTCCAGCTGATGCTGGTAAAGTATTTGTAAAATTGATTTTGCAAAGACTGGATTTGGATTGGAGTCCAAGCAATCATTTTTGAGGAGTAGCCAAATTGGTGAACCTCGGTATATTGAGTGTTGTGGTGTGCTCTCTTGTTCAAGTTGTTTTTCAGTTGTCAAGTTCTCTTTATTTCATATTAAATGCTGTAGATATAAAAATTAATAGCTACACTGATTCACCCCCCCTCTCAATGTCATTGTGTAATCATCATCTTTTACTAAAATTTACATTAAAAAAATCATAACTGTTTAATTTAAAAATAATAAAAAGCTTAATAAAATTTTAAAATCATAATTATATTTTATATTTATAAATTACTTAATTAAAAATCACTTCAATTTTATATTAAATTTTAAATCAATAAAATATTTGATAAAAATTAACCATTTTTAATTAAAAAAATATTTATTTATCAAGAAAATTACTCTATCCATATCTTATTTAAGACTTTGAATTATAAATATGGTATCTAATCTGCATGCGTGTTATTTATCTATAAGGATGGTAATGAAAGATGTGCATAAAAATATTGATCCAAAAAATATAACATTTAAAATAGAAAATATATGTTAATGTCCAAAATAGACGGAAGCATTGAGTAAGATGGACAGCTGGCTTAGCCCCGCAAAGGCAACGGCTGGTTGAGGAAGGAGTAACGTATTGCTATGCATGTGCTTCTCTACATTTTCTCGTTGAATGTCATGTCTTGTCAATAAAAGGACAAATAACAAGTCAAATGTTGTTGATTCATTTATTATTATAAGCTGTTTGTTGGTAAAACTAAGTTAATTAGTTTAATTTTATTTGTTTATTTTAATATTTTTTTTAAAGTAAATATATGCTTTAAAAGTGTTTTGAATTTGAATTTAGATCTTATAAATAAAAACTAAAAAAATATACTACTATTATATCTCAATACCATATAAATAATATATATATTTTTTATATACTTCAACTTATTCTAATTAAAATTAAAAAACATATTTTTTCTTAAATCTAAAAATAACTTTATATTCTATTATTTACAACTTGAGACAGGTCCTGTCTATTATCAGTCCTAAAAAGGTCAGCGCCATGAAGTCTCTTTGCGAACCACCAGTCTAAGAAGGACGCTATGAAACTTTCAAAGAGAGACATGAAAGCCCAGTGGCAATTACCGCGGTCCTATCCTCACCAACGAAGGAGAAAGTTTAGGCGGTTAGAAACCTCGTTTACGCTATAGAAATGTCGCATGTTTGACTTGTATGAAAAAGATATTTTTGAAACGCAACTGGCTCAAAAGTCCACAATAAATGATTTCTTAGTCAAATCTACTTTAACGTTGTAGTTTTTTAAGATCCATTGGATAAAGGAGGAGTAAAAAAATATTAAATAAGAATAACCAACGAAGCAGACCCTACCAAACGGTGTATCAATAGTTGTATTTTAAATTAACATAACATCAGATAAACAAATCATTTTAACACGATGTTTCATATAACAACTTTGTATTAACCTCTTCAAAGTCTTAAAGGCGATTACTGCGTTCGTTCAAGACGGGTTGGTGCGCTCGTTCAAAAATGGTGGGAGTCTTGATCACCACGCCTAACGCGAGACCAGACTCCTCTGACTCGGACAAACTCAATTCGAGCCCGTCGTTTGTTTTGAATAAGCAAAAATTCCACGTTAACCTTTGCTAGTCAAAGCAGCGATCCCTCCCATATATACATATATGCGTTCCTCCCATTGTCACCACACACATCGAGTCGTTTGCATTCTTTAACGTCTTTGATAGATTACAATTTCAGCGATCTTGGTTCCGAATACCGGATTAGTAAATAGATTTCACTTTTCAGCGTAGGAATAATTGTTAGAATCAATACTTCCCTCTGAAAAATTGCAATAGAAATTGTTACAGTCAAGACTCAAGAGCATATCTTCTACCATGAGACACCTTCTAGTGCTGGGTGTTATTATTGTGCTAGGGTTGCATATTGAAGCCGCTTATGGAGGTAGATCTCTCTTGCGGAAAAATATAGCTCCTAAAGGCATCAGGAGCATAGTCGATGCAGGCCCTGATAAGACGGAAGGTGGTCACGTGGCGCCTATGCGGCCACAGAAATCCAGCGGGTTGAAGATTAATAAACTCCCTTCTGGTCCAAGTCCTGGAGTAGGTCATGCATTTATTAATGCAGGACCTGTGAAGGCTAGTTGGGAGGTAAGCATATTGAAGAATAAACTTCCATCTGGTCCAAGTCCTGGAGTCGGCCACGCATATGTTGAGGCCACTCCTGTGAAGAGTAGTGAGGCAGCAACAACGTTACAAGATAAACTTCCTTCTGGTTCGAGTCCGGGAGATGGTCACGGCTTCATCAACGCTGGCCCCGTCAAGACTGTAAAGATTTTTTCTATAAATAAACTGCCTTCTGGCCCCAGCGGAGGCGTAGGCCACAAGTAATTTGATGGCCATGTTCAAGATTATACCGGCAATACCGAGCTTTATAAACAGGAGCGGTTGAGATATAAAGAAAGGCTATTTGAATGAAAGATAAAATGACAGTAATATATAGAAGTCTCACGATCAAGCATGACCAACCATGAAGGGAGTGGACTATCTATTTCAACTTCTTTCGCGAAAGGAGGAGTATATCTCTTGTTTTCAATTTAACAGCAGGCAACTAGACTGAGCGGGAGGCATAGAAGCAACAAAATTGTCCATGCTTAGCAATAGTCTTACTCTTGAGCACAGACTTCTTTTATGTCAATGCTAAGTAATCAGATTCATGACATACGGCCAAGTCATGCACTTGGTCTGTTTGAAAATACCGGTTCTGTTAATATTCTCATTTATGTCTATGAAACAAGATGCCTATGTTCATTGTTAAAGTAATCTGCCGATTTGTATAATTTCCTTCATAAAATCTGATGGTAATATGGCTCCGAGCTTCCTTTCCATGCCCACGTCCACTATTTGCTGTGTTTGATGACATTCATACGCTCTATGTCCAGTTTGTTCACATCTGTAACAATTTTTGGGGAATACTCTACCCTTTCCTCTACCAAAACCTCCTCTTCCTCTCAAGAAATCTTTGTTTTTCCTATTATTCTAAGATGTACTAGCTTCTCCCTCCAGCTTTTGCTGTCCTCACTATAACTTTGTCTGATCATCCTATTATTTTGTTGCCTAAGCAACAAATTTTTCTCTTCCTTGAGTGCATACTGATATGCCTCTTCAACGGTTTTGTTTCAAATCATACCAATCTTATCTTGTATGAATAATCTTAGTCTATTTATGTATCTTGTTACATTTTCTTCATTTTTTTTCTTCATATTTTTTAATATGACATGCTCTTATGGTCAGTTTATAAAACCCATATATTTTTTTGACTTCCAACTCTTTTGTTTGAGATTTTGAAGTCTTCTAAACAACCCAATCTTGTAATTCACAAGTAAAAACTTAGATTTCAACTTCAACACAAAAGTTTCTCAAGTTTAGATTTTATCTTTCCCCTTTCACTATCTATTGATTTAGACATGATCCTACTAAATTAAAGCATGTCCCTTCAACCACATATACACAAGTTTGATCCTCTTTGGATCCTCCATAGATTCGTAATTGAAGAATCTCTCCACATCTGTTATCCAATCAATCAACTCTTTTGGATTTAAACTTCCATTAAAATTGAGAGTATCCATATTAGGCTTACGTGTCATATTTGAGATTTCCCAAATCAATTGTTGCTCCATTTCTTCACCTTACTCTTCATCTCTAGCTTTCATGTGACTAGTTTCCTCCTCTTCACTTTAAATAGTCTGCATATAATCTAGTGGTAATTCCTCTCAATATTTCTACTGTATTCATAGGTCAAGGTCCTAATCCACACGATCTTCCTCTTTCTCGTTGCACCATCTTCCTCCAATATGTATCACATCTAGCTTCGATACCAAAATTGATGTAGTCAAACAAGATGGTATATTTGCTATAATTATACGATAATATCTCCCTATTGCACAACCATGATCATTGTACAACTAATCCGCTTGTACAACCAAGTTATTGTACAACCATTTCTATTGTATGACACCTTCATTGTATGATGCCCTAATTGTACAACACTTTCTTAGTCGTATAGCTCATGAATTGATGATAATGTTTCTTCCTTAGTTGTATGGAAATGAATTATATAACACTTCCTTGGTTGAATGATGACTAGAACTCAACATTTCCTAATTGAAGAGCTTTCACCTTTTTCCTCCTAAATGACATGCACTTGAATAGTATTCACTTCTCCACTTGAATGATGCTAACCATATATTTCATTGAATGGTGACTGGTAATCTCTTCTTAGCATAAATTGAATAATTGTAGCTTTAACGACACCTTAGACTTCACTCAGATGACATTGTAGATTATATTGAATAATCATCGTATATTTTATTGAAATGACAATACACATTCCTCCTCTCCTCTTATTGAATGACATGGTGGGGTTAGTGTTGTCATATCTGTTTCTCCCTCGTAGGGATAATCATACCTCGTAGGGAGTGACATAGCAAGGCTATGACTAAGAGCATGGGTTCAACTCAATCAGGGGCCTTCAAGAGTTTTTATAAGACTACCTCTTTGTTATAATATGATCTTCAAGGTGCACTTGGACTCATCAAAGGGAAAAGGGGGTGCAAGAGATGAAATAAAAACTTTTGACTTTTATCTTTTGATTGGGATTCATAAAATTTTGAATTTTTGGTCATCCTTTGCTCTTGAGACTTACCCTTTGACCATTAGACCTTGTGATCGAGGGTTTATTCTATGCTTATCCATGACTCAAAGTTCTTTATTTTTCCAAGCAAAGGGTGTAGTGATTCATCACTATAATCTTGGAAACTCTCATGGGATCTTAAGCATACTAAAGATAAGGAACCCAAAAAGCTAGTACCTTAGTCCATTGGGTATGAAGTCAAATAAATATCCTTTTAAAGTACATGTTTTTAGCGATCAAGCCACATTTTGAAATTCTACAGGTGGTCAGGACTTCTACTATCTCATAAAACTAAGATTAATTATGATACATATGTACAAGGTTCTAAATGAGTGGCCTTTATCCATTGGATATGGAGTCAAAAGAACCCCCACTTATTTCTTGAGCTTTTATTATTGTTCTTTTTCCAGTTCCATGGGAAAATTACTTCCACCTTTTCGAGGCTCAAGTTTTTAAGTAAATTTTATGGCTTAGATTGATTAGTACCATAGCCAAAATGCTTTCTTGTTGAGATAATACTGGTACCAGTACCAACTCCTCCTTTAGATTTGATCCTATCAGCATGCATCTTCATCGACCACATTAGGATATTTGTCTCTTCTATGCTTGTGAAGGGGAAGAGAGTTTCTTCTAGGATTGTAGAAATATTCGAGCTTGCTTCCTTGAACATTTTTGAGGTAGTGGATCCCATGACCTCTACTATCCTATGGTTTGCTTAGCTGAGCTCTTTCTGGTGTTGGAACCTATTGAGCATTGCTACCTCTACCTCTATGGAATTTTCTTCCTCTTCCCAGATTGGCATAACCTAGTGAGGAATAACAAGTTACTAAGTGAGGGAGGACTTAGAAGTAGCAACTTGGACAACTGGAGTTGATTGATCTATCTCCTTGAATCCATTTATAAATATATAATTGAGATAATTCCATTCTTCAATTGAGTGTAGGGAGAGGAAATATAACCCCTTACAAGTCTTTCCTTAAAATAAAGCATCAAGCAACTTTAGAGTCATATTCTACTTTATGATATCATACAATTGATAAAAGAAGACCATATATCACAAATGTTCTTATGGTGTTGACTATCCCTTTCCATTATAATATGGAAATTTTTTTAATATGGACGTTGGATAGTCATATCAAACATCTAGTGGCAATGGATATGATAAAGGACTTCTCTTGCTCCATGCTAAAAAGTTCACAAGGATAAAAATATTCATATTTTGGTATGCAACCTCCATGGTGGGGATTTTATAGTATTTTTGGTCCCTTTAGATTGTGGTGGAGTCACCAGGTGAACGTAATTTTTTACTTTTAAAAATTAGGTAGATTGAGGTCTTAGCACGAAGCTTGGTTTGATATCTTCAATAGTGGCTTCTTTTGGTATTCGTTCTAGAGAAAAGTTATCAAGTGAGTAAAGAGGCACTTCAATAAGCAAGAAAAAGCAAAGACCCTCACCAAGTCTATGCCTTACTTCTTGTTGTTATTCTATGACTGATGATGTATCATTGGGGTTCCATCGGGTGTGACATTAAACTGTTGTTGTCTTTGATTGTCCTTAGTGGGGATGATCGTACCACATGGGAAGTGAAAAATAGGGATACAACCAAGAGCATAAGGATTGGATCAATAGAGGGCCTCCAAGAGTTTTTACAAGGCCAAATCCAAGCACTCTTAACATTCATTTGATGAATTTTATAATTATTTTGAGTTGCTAGTGCACAAATTATACAAATTTTAGTCATTTTTGTTGCTGGTGTAAATGTTTCATCATAGTTAATTTCTTATTTTAAGAAAAACTTTGCAACAAGAGATGATTTATATTTATAAATTGAACCGTCTACTTTATATTTGATTTTATGAACCATTTGCATCCAATTGGTTTCTTATCTTTAGATAAAATTGGCTAATCCTAAGTTTTATTTTCATTACAACTGAATTTAAATTCCATTTATTTCTCGAATTTAGAGGATTTAAGTGCATCTCTAACTAATTTAGGTTCATGATTTTGCATTATTGAAGTTATTAGACTTGAGTTAACTTCTTTTTGTGTTTGATTATGAGTACAATGTCTAGTAGAAGTTATATTTGGAGGTGTATCTAGTTTTTCATCTTTAAGAGTAGTTGAAGCCTCTTTTGGAGTTTTATTTTGTGGAGCTTGAGATGATATACTTGTAGGATGTTCATCAATTGATTCATTTATAACTTTAGATTTATTTTCAAAATTGTCCTCATAATCTTCTTTGATATCTATTATAGATGATGAAATATCCTTTGATTAATGTTTTGTGAACATTCTTCATCAAAAATAACATCTCTTCTTATGTGAATTTTCTTTGTAATAGGATCTATTAGACAATATGCTTTAGATGAAAAATCACATCCTAGAAATATGCAAGGTAAGGTTTTATCATCTAACTTTATATGTTTTTGTTTAGGAATTTGCATGTAAGCTTTACAACCAAATATTTTAAAATGAGCTCCTAATGGTTTTATTTTTTATTAAGTTTTTTCTTGTGTTATTCCTTTAAGATTTTTTTGTAGATGTTAAATTTTGGAAATAAACTATAGTATTGATTGTTTATGCCCAAAATGATTATTCAATATTAACTTCTTTTAACATACATTGAACCATTTCCATAACATTGAGATTTATTCTTTCAACAAATTCATTTTTCTATGGAGTGTAGGTAGTAGTTAATTGATGCTTAATACCACATTGTGTAAGATATTCAAAAAAATATTAGAAGTTTATTCTCTGCCTTGATCTAATCAGAGTACCCATATTAACTTCCCAGATTCTGTTTTAACAAGTTGTTTGAATTATTTAAAACTCTAGAAAGCTTCTGAATTCAATGATATAAAATAGACCTTCATTTTCATGACTAGTCACCAAAAAATAGTTGGAAGTATTTATGTCCTCCAAAACTAGATGTCATGGGACCACACAAATCTATATGAATGACTTCCAAAGATCTAGTTGCTATGTGTGAACTCAATTCAAATGGAATTCTATGTTGTTTTCTAGCAAAACAACTAAGATATATTGGTAGAGTTGAAGATAGATAAGTAAACCTATAACCATTTGATGTTTATGAAGTTTGAAAAGTGATGCAATTCCAATATGACTAAATATTTTATTCCAAAGAAATATTGTATTTGTTGTAGCTATAGATAAATCCATTTGAGAAGATATAATATCAATGGAAAAGATATGATTCTTTAATGTACTTGTTGAAACATAAATTTGATTTTTTGTAATAGAACATTGTTTCTTTCCATCAATATTTTTAAATTCTACTGTTAACCCTTTATCAAACATTTGTGAGACTGAGAGAAGATTGTTGGCTAAACCTGGAACACAAAGAACGTTCTCTAGAGTATATTTTCCATCTAAAAGTTTGAGATGAATATTACCAAAGCCTTTTATTTGATAAGTTTTATCATCTACAATTATCATAGGTTTTCCATCAGTTTTATGAAGATGATTGAACCATTGACTATCTCAAGTCATATGTTTTCTAGCTATAGAGTCAATGTACCATATTTTATCATTGTTTTTAGTAGGTTTAAAAATATAAACTTCTTATGACTCCCTTAAAAAATATATCTCACTATTTGAATGTTTGATCTTCAAAAAAAATTATTTTCTTTAATTAAATACATTCAGTGGTGTATAGAGATCTCTTTAACTACATTATAACTCCTATATATAAATATGATCCTTTAAATCCTTTTTCCATATATTTATAATGTTTATAATGTTTTAACTATAACAAATATTTAAATATTTTCTTTAAAATATTAAAAAGAATATATTTTAAATACTTGAGAATTTCTATAGTTTAATTATAGCAAATTATTTTTTCAAAAGCATTAAAAAATTAAAATTTTAAAATACATAAAAAACCTAGAAGCCTTTAGCTTGGCACTCGAACACCTTACTATGCTTAATTTTGGACACTTGGAGCACTAATATTTCTTAGAGCGTTTATGTAGGTGTTATTCTTGGATATAGATATTGGGTGCACAATTTTTTGGAGTGCTCTTAGGTGCTCTTTTTCTTGGTTTAAGAATAGGTTCATAGAGGTGTACATAGGTTCATGCAGGTGCATGTAGATATACACTCTCTCAGATATTTCATTTATTCTTTACTTTATGCTTAGTATGCTTAGACTCTTAGAAAAACATCAATAGGTTCCTTTCACTAGTTCATATATCTCATATGGTGCATAGGTACTTGTCATAGGTGTAGTAAAAAATAAAATACCCAATATATTACCTTCAATATAGGGCATAGTTATTCATTAAAGCAACTTCTATTTGGAGAAGTGCTTTATTGCTTGGGTCTCCCTTTACCACATTGTATGATTTCCTAGATCTTCCTTTAATGCATTACATGATTACTAAACCTTTTTAGTGTCAAATAAATTGGTGTAAAATCAACTAGAATTATTTTAATAAAATAATGGTTTCTGGTGTGAAATCAAATAGAACCATACCATTTTGGTGTAAAATGTTTATCCACTCTTCTTCATAGCAAGTAACAAAATCTACTTATAGATCAAGAATATTGCTCTAATACCACATGTTGGTAAAAGAGGATAACTCATAACTCTATATTTATATATTTATTACAATAAAACACCTCATACATTTGTATATATTTATTACAATTGAATCATGTATGGTTCATTTGAATAATGAAATAACAGGATAAACCTAACAAATAACTTCTTAAACTGTAATTACCAAGCAGGGGAATACTTTTACTAGCATCTATATCCTATAACCTTTTGTATGGTTGATTCTATATACCTACGTCAAAGAGTGAATTTTATATCTATCTTATATCATTTCCTTTTCTAAGATTAAACTAGAAGTCAAGGAACATTATGTGGGATGATGCCAATTCCAAATCATCTTTATTAACAACCTTATATTTTCTAAACCTCTATCATTATTAGATAGTCCAAGTGTTACAGAGTTTATTCAATTTTTAAATCATTATTATTATTTATGTTCTATCCTCACCATGTTATGGTACCTGCACACACTCCTAACTTGATCTTCAATTATACAAATTTCATATCACATCCAAGTTTTTTGGTTGCAATCAATGATAGAACTCAACGGTGGTAATACAAAAGTCTTACAATTTTTGAATTGCTTTATGTCATCCTCAATTGTGATTCGTACATATGAAACACATGAACACTTTGGTTTTTCCATATTGTTAATATAATTTAATGAAATTATCATCAAAATCAACTATACTCAAATTGATTGATATCATACATCAAAACAATAATATATATTCTTAACAAGATGACACCGCAATCCAACATGGTATCATAAATATTCTATATTTTTTCATCATTTAATAATCCATAGATTTATGCTTACCAAGGGATTAAAAAGGAAAACATTACAAAACTCTCCCATTATAAGAATTTCCTCCTAGAAGTTAATCAAATAGGTGTGAATAAGCTTGTGCATTTTATATAAAGGGTTTCACGTTGTTTAATTCCATTTAAATAAAACTTGATCTACAATTCTATTTCTAAGTTATTTAGTTCTTCTTTCAAGAATGATAAGAGGTTCAATGCTGAGATCCTCGTCCTCTTCCATAATCAAGCCTATGAGAGGTATTTGACATAAATATTTTGAGTATAGATACACAAAAACTATTATGTATACAAGAAAAATTAGGCGAAATAGCAAGGTGATATGCTATTGGTTCTATTCTCTCAAGAATTTCAAAAGGACACACAAACTAGGGTATAAGTTATGCTCCTTTCATAAACAAATAGAGGTTTTAGGAGGTCAAAATCTAATAAATACATTGCCACCCACTAGAAAAATATTCTCTAATTTCTATGTAATTAGTGTAGCTTTGTTACCTATCTTGGGTTTGTTTGGTTCTCCATATCCTACAATATTTTTGTCCCAATGATAACTTTACTCTCATGCTGATCCAAACATAAAGGTGTCCTACAAGGTCTTCCATATAATGCTTCATAGAGTGCCATACAAATGGAATGATGATAAGTATTGTTTTAAGCAAATTCAATCAAACTAGATACTTCTACCACTATTAAGGCTTTTCCATTGCATACATTCATGTTATAGCTTCCAAGGCATAATTTACTCTTCTTATTTATCCATTTTTCTTAGGGTGATATATTGTATTAAAGTTTAATTAAACATCCATCACATTTTGAAAGCTCTTCCAAAAGCATGTTGTGAATAAGGAATTCTAATATAATATAATCATTTTAGGTACTACATCAAATATAAGGATTTATTTAACATTAGGTTGAGCCACGTCCTTAGCCTCAAATATGTTTCTTATGGGTAGAAAATGTGCAACTTTGGTCAAATTATCTACGACCACAAAATTGAGACATGCCTTTGTTGAGTTGATGATAATGTTATAATAAAGTCCATGGAGACTACATTCCACTTTTATTATAGGAGTTTATGGGGATATAATAAACCTACAAGATGTTTACGTTGAACCTTTTACACATTAATACTCTAAACACATTGCTAAAAAATCTGCTACATATTTCTTTATCCCTCACAAAAAAATAATTATCTTAGATCAACATATATCCTTTTCACCCTTAGATGGACTACATGTGGTATCTTATGGGTCTTATTCAATGTAATATTTCTCAACACACCTGTTGTTGGTGTTAGTCTCACAATGACACTGAGAGGGGGGGTGAATCAGTGTAGCTCTTTAAAAATTAAATCTTCAACACTCAAATCCAAAACAATGAAAACATAAAACCAAATAAAGCAAGTATAACAAGAGAACATCACACAACACAAGATATATCGAGGTTCACCGATTTGGCTACATACCCGAAAATGACTGTTTGGACTCCCATCCAAATCTAGCCTTCGCAAAACACCAACTTTACAATCAATTTATCAGCACCCACTAGAAGGAGCACCAACCCCTGATTTATTTGCACCAACAGAAAGGAGCACCAACCCCTGATTTATTTGCACCAACAGAAAGGAGCACCAACCCCTCTACCAAACACCCACTTGATTTTGATATCGATAATAAAATGAAATATATGAATGTCTTCACTGAAACCAGAACCCTCTATGGTCTGTAAGCTCAAAATAAAAAACTTTCTATTTCACCCAGTATAACATCCCTCTCTCTGCATTACTCAGAATTTGAATCTTCTCTTCTCACAAAAAAAACTGATTGTTCTCTTAGATTATGTTGCCAATTGATAAATGCTTTTTGGGTATTGTGCAGTACTTTATCTGCAAACTCCTCTCCAAATTTTAGCTAAAATGGATATCATATGAGAAATTTATGCCCAAAATACTAAAGTGACATTTTTCACCACTTTCCAAAAATCATAGATTTTCACTCTAATTTTTTCACACACACTTCTCTCTTCACAAAATAAAGTCCCCACTTTTCAATAAAATCCCTTGTCACTTAAAAAGCACACACTTGCATTATTTTTTCCTTTTCAATTTTAAAAATATTTTCTTTAATGAAGCTTCTTAAAACAATATAACTTCCTTTTTTATTTTTATTTTGAGAAGGCATTTCATCAAACACGTCACATGCAAAGAATTGACACCTTACTTATTCTCTTACTTCGGAGCCACGTGACACCCCAAACCAAAAATGAAAGATGCTCTATTTGATGCCTTGAAGGTGTAACAACAGTGAAACCGAAACTCTGGCGACTCTGCAAGGTCGAAACGACCAACTGAAGGATTTTGCATAAGTGGAACAAATTGACATAAAAGTGACCTGTATAGTTTTTGCAACAATCGTATCACTCACCTCGTAACTCTATTTTCTCTGAAATTTGAAACGTAGAATATTTGCAATACTAACTACATCTAGTCCGAATATCGTTACATAAATCCTTATGGTTCACCTGTACAACCTCCATGAAAACTGCTGTTGACACACTTTTTCCAAAAAGAGCATTTTTGTGACAGTCTTGCAACGCTTGTAACATTCGTCTCGTTTCTCTGTTTTAGTGCAAATTTGGAAAATATGTTCTTGAAGATAACGACCACCTTTAGTTTGAATTTTGCTATAAAATTCTTCTTGGTTTGCTCGCAGTGCTTTTGAAAAAACTACCCTTTTTCGACCTGTACAACCACTTGCCAAATCATCCGCCAAGATACCGAAAATGTCATCGATAAATACAAACACTGTACTAAAACCTCCAATGCTATTCTGGACTATTTCATGACATGCTCGCATGTTCTAAACTGGTCCATCCTATCCAACTACACCCGTGACGACTTTTGCAATTTTTTGACAACTTGATGATTTTTTCAACTTTTGCAAATTTGCACGAACAACCTGTAACAACTTCACCCGAACATCAAAAACATCCTCATAAGCATTGAAAATAACTATACATACTCTGAATAACCTCTAAAAAACTATCCACTGCATCAACCTGTCCATCTGAGTGTGTTGACAACAATGACAATATTGTCGCTGCACCTTGCTCAACAATCTCCCCCTTTGGAATTGTTGGCAACACACGCACAATTTCCTGTAACTCTTTTCCCCTTTGACAACAAGACCAAAGGGCTAATGAAAACTCCACCTGAGTCAATGCACAACATTCTTAGGCAAAAATTATTACACTTAGCAAAAATCACAAACATGAGCAAAAAGATAAACAAATACATAAATGCTCCCCCTGAGAATGTGGCCCCAATAGCTAGTCAATTCTTGGGAAGTGTGACCACTCCTAATTTCTTACGAAGGTACTCAAATACTTCCTTGGGAAATGGTTTGGTGAAGATATCCGCTACTTGCTCTATTGTTGGAACAAAATCCAACTTAACCTCACCTTTCGCAACTTTCTCCTTCAAAAAATGATACTAGATAGCAATATGTTTTGTGTGAGAATGCATAACTGGATTCTTTGAGATGTTAATGGCACTGGTGTTATTGTACTTAACTGAAATTGGCTCACTAAAATTAATGCCAATATCCTTCAGAGTTTATTTCATCCATAACACCTACGTACAACACATTGTCGCTGCAATGTATTCTGCCTCTACTATGGATAAGGAGACTGACTCCTGTTTCTTATTGTGCCACATGACCAACTTGTCTCCAAGATAGAATGCACCTCCACTAGTACTCTTCCTGTCATCTACACATCCTACCCAATCTACATATGAATACACAATAAGGGTGAAGTAATTATCTTTCGGATACCATAACCCATACTCCATAGTACCCTTGAGGTACCGAAGAATCCTATTTACTGCTGTCACATGAGTCTCCTTTGGACTAGCTTGAAATCGTGCTACCATGTATACTGCATGCAAAATATCTAGTCTGGTAGCTGTCAAGTACAGTAAGCTCCCAATCATAGATCTATACATAGTTTGATCAACATGTTGAGATTTGTCATCCTTGCTCAACTTGCAACCTTTCATCATGGGAGTGCTAACTGGCTTACAATCCTCCATTGTGAACTTTTTTAGCATCTATTTCACATATTTAATTTGAGAAATAAATATGCCCTTCTCCTTTTAATTAACTTGCAATCCGAGGAAATACAAAAGTTCACCAATCATTGACATTTCAAATTCTTTCTGCATCTTATTTGCTAAATATTTACACAACTCATCTTTGCTACTGCTAAATATGATATCATCTACGTATACAACAAGAACGATATGATGATATTTTTTATTTTGACATACAAATTACTATCCGCCATACCTTTCTTGAACCCTTGCTGAGTAAGATAATTGTCTAGCCTTGCATACCATGCTCGAGGTGCCTGTTTTAAGCCATATAATGCTTTCTTCAACTTGCAAACCAAGTTGGGATCATCACCAAGTTGGAAACCATCTGGCTGCTCAATATAAACCTCTTCTTCAAGTTTCTCATTCAAAAATACTGATTTCACATCCATTTGATAAATTTTGAAATTCTTGTAAACTGCTAAAGCCAGAAATATTCTAATTGCCTCTAGTCTAGCCATAGGTGCAAAGGTTTCCTCAAAGTCAATACCTTCAACTTGTGCATAGCATTTGCATACCAATATTACTTTTTTCATGACTACCTGTCCGTCTTAATTCAATTTGTTTCGAAAGACCCATTTAGTATCGATTACATTTTTATTTGTAGGTCTTGGTACTAACTCCCAAGTCTTGTTTTTTCGATCTGATCTAATTCTTCATTTATTGCCTTTACCCGACTTTCATCTTTGCTTGCGTCAACAACATTTTTGGGCTCAATGCTAGATAATAAAGAGTAGTTACTTACTAATATTCTTCTTGTATGAACACCAACTATGGGGTCTCCAATTATTTGCTCTCTAGGATGATCTTTTTGCCAGTTGCATGTTTTGAATTTCTTGTTTTCTTCCACTTTTGAATCACTGTTTGAATCCTCTGAGTCAATTTTTGGTTTCTTTTCCATTTCCTTTTCCTCATCTCCTTTAATGACCTCTTCATAAATTGGGTAGTTCTCTTCATAGCTAATTACTCGTTCCCTTCCTTCATCAACTTTAACATCGACATTATCCACAATTTTCCTTAGCCTCTTGTTGTAGCATTTGTAAGCTTTGCTTTTTGACGAATAGCCAAGAAAAATACCTTCATCCGCTCTATCTTCAAACTTACCAAGGTTTTCTTCAGTTCTTTTGATGTAACACTTGCTGCCAAAAAATTTAAAGTATCTTGTTGTTGCCTTTTTATCGAACCACAACTCATAAGGATTTTTGCTTTCATGCGTCCTCAACACACACCTATTTTGGATGTATACCGTAGTATGGACTGCCTCTTTCTAAAATTTTTCTGCTACTTTACTCTCAGTCACATAGTCCGTGCCATTTCCTACACTATCATGTTCTTTCTTTCTACCACACCATTCTGCTGAGGTGTCTTGGTTGCTGAAAACTGTCTCCTAATGCCATATTTTTCACAATACTTTGTGAAATCCTCTGAAATGAAATCTCCTCCTTTGTTTGACCTTAAACATTTAATCATTTTTCCTGTTTGATTCTCAACTTGGTTTTTTAAAACCTTGAACATCTCAAAAGCTTCTAATTTATGCTTAAAAAACAGTACCCATGTCATCCTGGAATAGTCATCTATACACAACATGAAATATTTGTCACCGTTTATGCTTTGCATTCTCATGGGTCCACATAAATCAATATGTACTAGTTCCAAAGGTTTTCTTGTGTAGTACTCTTTTGTTTTAAATGAGACTCTAGTTTGCTTCCCCTTTTGACATGAAGTACAAATGCTATTTGATGGTTTGACAATGGTGGGAATATCTCTCACTGTTTTCTTTGAGCTAATTTTTACTAGATTGTCAAAACTGATATGACCGAGCCTCTTGTGCCACAACCAATTCTCTTCTTCTCGTCCAACCAAGCAAGCTCCTTCTGAAGTCTCTGAGAGAGTGTAAAGGTTTCCAGATGTCCTTGATCCAGTTGCTATCAACTTCCCATTGTTTACCTTTTTGACTTCACAATCTTGCTTCTTAAAGATCACTTCATGACCTCTATCACAAATCTGACTTACGCTCAACAAGTTATGTTTCAAACCAACCACAAACAAGAATTCTTTTGAATTGATTTTTCCATCACTAATCTTAACTGAACCTCTGCCAACTATCTTAGCTCCATCATTGTTTCCAAACTTTACTGAACCACCTTCACATTGCTACAACTTCTCAAATTTTTGTTTGTCACCTGTCATATGATTGGAGCATCTACTATAAAGCATCCATGGTGCGGATTTATTCTACGTTTTAAATGTCGTCTGTACGATCAAGGATTCCTTTTGTTCCTTAGGTCCCTCTTTTTATTTCCACTCAGGTTTGATTACAATTTTGGGCTTTTATTTTGACTTTTCTTTTTCAGTATCTTGTGCATGTTTTTCGAGAAATCTTCTATTTTGTCTTATTCCATTTGGCTGAAATTTTCTTCCTTGAAATTGATTTTATGCAAATGTACTTTGACAATTTCTTGCAATATGCCCAAAATTATGACAATTATAACATTCTACTGTATAATCCATCAAAGGTGAAAAAACATTTCTATTGGTAAAATTCCTTGGTCCTACATTATACTTGCAATTTGAGATCTTATGTCCATAACCATTGTATTTAAAACAATAACAAAAAAAGAGATGATTGAACCTGGGTGGTGGTATTTGCCATGTTTTCGTAGAAGCCATAAATATTTTTCTTATTTGATGTGTGACATTGGTGAAGCCATCATTGTCAATTCTCCTTTCGTGCCTTGCATTATTGCTTTCCTTTACATGATTCATTTTTGCTTGATCAACCTGTTTCTTCTCTTCATTCTTTGTGGATTCTTCATTTATGGCCTTTGATCCATTTGACGATTCTCCTTCATCAAAACCCAAACCAAATTTGATGCCTGTAGTCTTTTGGTTATTTATGATCTTATCCAACTTCTTAGAACTTTCTTCATGTTTGTGATAACAACTAATTTTTTGATTCATCTCTTCTAACTGCATTCTTAAACCAACAATCTCTTCTTCTAGCTTGCTGCAATAATCTATTTTCATGGTTATTTGTACTTCGAGATCTTCAAAGATTTTCTTGGATTATTCTATCTGTACTTTCAAATTTGTTATGATTTCATTTGCATCCTCAAGCTTTCTTGAAATTTTCTTATTGTTTTTTCTTTCTATCTTCAATTCATCTAGAGCTGCAATTAGTTCCTCTTCCAAATTCACTTATGCGTCAATTTCTTCTTCATCACATTCCTGTTCTTTTTCTAGTTTTTCTTTTTTGAGTGCCATAAAAAGAGCTTCACCTGTTTCCTTTTCAGAATCCTCACTGGAGCTATCTTCTGATGATTTGACATTCTTGGAGATGAAACTTTTCTTCTTGAAGTTACCTTTTCTAAAATTGTTTTTTTCTTCCAGTCACTTCTTTCTTTGTGTGATCCTTCATCACTTATGTTCTTCTCATTAAGTGGATATTTAGCTGCAAAATGCCCAACGCCTCCACATTTGAAACATTTAAATGATAACTTTCCTCTGTATTTTCCTTTTCCCCTTTTTAGTTTTCGAATAAAGTTTGCTTCCATTTCATCTGATGTCTCTTCTTCCTCAGATTATTGTTTTGCTTTCATATTTTTATGGGCTTTAAAAGTAGCTTCTTTGTCAGTGGGTTTAGATTTTCCTATTATCATCTCATATGCAGTCAAAGAACCATGCATCTCATCCATACTAAAAGAATTTAGATCTTTAGCTTCTTCTATAGCTAAAACTTTAGAATCAAATATTTTGGGAAGGTATCTTAATACCTTTTTCATGATGACAAAATCTTTGATTTTCTCGTCGAGTCCTCTAATCGCATTAATGACTTTATTAACTCTCAGCATATATGCCTCTATATTCTCATCGTCATTCATATTTAATACTTTAAACTGAGCTCGATGTGTTTGTAACTTGGCCTCCTTGATCTTAACGTCTCCTTCATGAATGCTCTTCAGTTTATCCCATATTTCCTTTGTCGTTTTACAACCCATAATATTTACCAGTTCGCTGTCCACTAATCCACACATGATATCATTATTTGCTTTTGAGTCATTCTCAAACAGTTTCTTATCGACAACATCGGTTGGAGAAGTGGTGGGTATTATGTATCCACTATCTACTGAATCCCAAATGTCGTATCCCAAAGCACAAAGATATGTCTGCATCCTGAGTCTCCAAAATGCGTAATTAGTTCCATCAAACAATGGTGCTTTTTTTGATGAAAAGCCTTCACCACCTGCCATTGTGTCACTTCCAAGATCACCCTAGCCGGTTAAGCCTGTTTAGGAACCTCGCTTTGATACCAATTGTTAGTCTCACAATGACATTGAGAGGGGGGGTGAATCAGTGTAGCTCTTTAAAACTTAACACTCAAAGCTAAAACAATGAAAATATAAAACCAAATAAAGCAAGTATAACAAGAGAACATCACACAACACAAGATGTACCGAGGTTCATCGATTTGGCAACATCCTCAAAAATGACTATTTGGACTCCCATCCAAATCTAGCCTTTGCAAAGCACCAACTTTACAATCAGTTTACCAGCACCCACTGGAAGGAGCATCAACCCCTTATTTATCTGCACCAATAGAAAGGAGCACCAACCCCTAATTTATCAGCACCAACAGAAAGGAGTACCAACCCCTCTACCAAGCACCCACTTGATTTTGATATTGATAATAAAATGAAATATATGAATGTCTTCACTGAAACCAGAACCCTTTATGTTCTGTAAGCTCAAAATCTAAAAATTTCTATTTCACCCAGTATAACATCCCTCTCTTTGCATTACTCAGAATTTGAATCTTCTCTTCTCACAAAAAAAGCTGATTGTTCTCTTAGATTATTTTACCAATTGCTAAATGCTTTTTGAGTATTGTGCAGCATTTTGTATGCAAAATCCTCTCCAAATTTTAGAAAAAATGGATATCATATGAGAAAGTTATGCCCAAAATACTGAAGTGATGTTTTTAACCACTTTTCAAAAATCATGGATTTTCACTCTAATTTTTTTACACACACTTCTCTCTTCACAAAATAAAGTCCCCACTTTTCAATAAAATACCTTGTCACTTAAAAAGCACACACTTGCATTATTTTTTCTTTTTCAAATTTGAAAATATTTTCTTTAATGAAGCTTCTTAAAACAATATAACTTCCTTTTTTTTTTTTAAATTTTGAGAAGGCATTTTGTCAAACACGTCACATGCAAAGAATTGACACCTTACTCGTTCTCTTACGTCGGAGCCACATGACACCCCAAACCAAAAATGAAAGATGCTCTATTTTATGCCTTGAATGTGTAACAACACTGAAATCAAAACTCTGGCAACTCTGCAAAGTCAAAACGACCAACTGAAGTATTTTGCACAAGTGGAACAAATTGACATAAAAGTGACCTGTACCGTTTTTACAACAATCATAACTCTCACCTCGTAACCCTGTTTTCTCTAAAATTTGAAACGTAGAATCTCTGCAATGCTAAATACATCTAGTAAGAATATTGCTATATAACGCCTTACGGTTCACCTGTACCACCTCCACAAAAACTGTTGCTGACACACTTTTTCCAAAAAAGAGCATTTTTGTGATAGTCTTACAACGCTTGTAACATTCATCTCGTTTCTCCATTTTGGTGGAAATTTGGAACACATGTTCTTGAAGATAACAACCACCTTCAGTTTGAATTTCACTCTCAAATTATTCTTGGTTTGCTCGCAATGCTTCTGATAAAACTGCCCTTTTTTTGGCCTGTACAACCACTTGCCAAGTCATCCGCCAAGATACCGAAAACTTCACCGATCAATCGAAACACTGTGCTAACACCTCCAATGCTATTCTAGACTATTTCTTGACATGCTGTCATATTCCAAAATGATCCATCCTATCCAACTGCACCTGTGACGACTTTTGTAAATTTTTGACAACTTCCTGACGATTTTTTCAACTTTTGCAATTTGCACGAACAACTCGTAACAACCCGAACATCAAAAACATCCTCATAAGCATTGAAAATCATTGTACATACTTTGAACAACCTCTGAACAACTATCCACTGCATCAACTTGTCCATATGAGTGTGTTGACAACAATGACAATACTATCGTTGCACCTTGCTCAATAGTTGGTACATATAAAGTATTTGAAATCTAAGTGCTTCATCATATTCAAAAAAATAGCCTATATATTTGTCCTTAACTCACTAGAAATTTGAGTACCTCTAACTTCATTACACCATGAATATCCTTAAAGTTTATTCTTAAGTTTTTTTTTTTATGTCCATTGTTACTACTATTGAAGCACACATGTATCTTATCTTGCTCATGAAATATGTGACCTTATTCTCCTTACCCTTGATATAATGGATATCAAAATTATATTCATATAAGAAATAAAACCATCTATGTTGTAAGGAGTTTAGATCTAGTTGAGTGAAATATACCTTAAAATTTGGTGATTTGACTTTAGTTACAATTTTTTCCCTAGTAGATAATGCCTCTATATTGTTAAATTATGGAATATTATAGCCAACTCCAAGTTGTGTGTAGGGTAATTATGATTCATATGTAATTACACATCCATCCTACAACAAGACATCCCTTGCTAAAATATAATTAATTGGATCTAGTATAATAAAAATAGGTGCTTTACTATTTTAACTCTTGAAATGTTACTTCATACTTCTTTGTACCAAATATATATAGACACACACACACACACACACATCTATATATATATATATATATATATATATATATATATATATATATATATATATATATATATATATATATATATATATATATATATATATGTATTTATATATATATATATATATATATGTATATGTATTTATATATATATATATATATATATATATATATATATATATATATGTATGTATATGTATTTATATATATATATGTATATGTTATATATATATATATATATATATATATATATATATGTATGTATATGTATATATATATATATGTATATATATATATATATATGTATATGTATATATATATATGTATATATATATATATATATATATATATGTATATGTATATATGTATATATGTATATATATATATATATATATATATATATGTATATGTATATATGTATATATGTATATATATATATATATATGTATATGTATATGTTATATATATATATATATATATATATATATATATATATATATATATATATATATATATGTATATGTATATATATATATGTATATATATATATATATATGCTATGTAGAAATGTGATAGTATTAGCCTTTTTGGAAAAATTCTAAACAAAATCTTTGACACCTGATAAAATTTTTGATTTATGAAACATTTGTAGGGATTGTATTATGACCTCAATATTTAATGGGTCAACTAGTATCCCTTTTCATAATATGATATACCCTAGGTATCATATCTATTTTTTAAAGAAGGAAACTTTTGAAATCTTAGCATACTTTTATTCTTTGAGTCATTGCAATATTTGTCTCAAGTGCTCCTAATGTTTCTATTCATTCTTGAAGTAGGTTAGATGTCAATAAATATGACAATAAACCTAAATTCAAGTACATCTTGAATAATCTATTCACTAAATTTATAAATATTGCTAACACATTGGTTTAACCAAAAGGAATAATCATAAACTCATATGCCCATATCAAGTTTTAAATTCTATTTTATAAATATCGACATCTTTTATACATAGTTGATAATACTTTGGTCTCAAATCAATATTTGAAAAGATTGTTGCTCTATACATATGATCAAATAATTCATCATGGAAAAAGAGTACATACTCTTAATGGTGGTGTAACTATATCTAATCAATGTAGAATCTCATTGATCAATCCTTTTTAATAAATATTAGGGGTGTTACCCATGATGACACACTTGGATGAATCAACCATTTATCTAGTAGTTAAAGTTATATTTTAATTCACTTAATTTTGTAGCTATCATCCTATAAAGTGCCTTGGATATTGGTTAATTTCTAAGGATAAGTTCTATTGAGGAGTCAAGCTCCCTTGAAGGAGGTCACCTTAGCAACTCATCATGTAAGACGAGGGTTATGCATAGTGATAAATCATCATTAATTCATGAATATTTGGATTTTTAAAATTTGAAATTGGTGAATATGGGGACCCTTGATCGAGGCCCATTCACCCAAAATTATAGGGTATAATTTTTTTTTGGGTCAGTTCACCCCACTTTGATAATAATTTCATCATTTTTACTTTAAATCACTAACATTCCCGCCTAAACCATGGATATTTTCACCTTGAAATTATATTACACAACCAAACTTACCTATTGTACCACTAGTATATATACCTAATGTGATTACGATAGTCTTGCATCTAAAACATTGGTTCTCCTCGAAAAAGGACCTATAGTAGCAAAAAACCTGCAACAACAAAACTTGCAACAATAAAAAACATACAACAACAAAAATTGACTTGTAGTAATGAAAACAACTATAGCAATGAAAATAGGGATGCCTGATGATAGGTATCATAAAGGGGGATGCTGAATGATAAGCAATAGAAAGAGGGATGATGGACAATAGGTAGAATAAAGGGGGTCAATGGACAACATAAAGAGTGATAGAGAATGGTGAATGATAGGCAACAAAAAGGGGGGTGATAAGCGATAGGAAATAAAAATAGGGATGATGGAAAATAGGTAGAATAAAGAGGACCGATGAACAATAGAAAGTGTGATAGTAGACAATGAACAACAGAAAGAGAAAAAATATTTCTAAACGATGGATAAAAAAAAGAGGGATGATATTTTTGGATGATGAACAATGGACAACAAAAAGGGTAATAGTGGATGACATACAACAAAAAGGGTGAAGGTGAACAAAAGACAATATAAAGAGGGATGATAGATGATGGACAATGAAAATGGCGATGATGAATGACAAACAACAAAAAGAGGGACGATGAATGATGGACAACAAAAATGGGAACAATGAATAATAGATAGCAAAAATGGTGATGACAAATGATGGACATAAAAATGGGTGGCGATAGATGACATATAGCACAATGGAAATTTATGGATGATGGATTATGGACAATAGAAAGGGGATGATGGATGATGGAAAAAAAAAAGGGGGATGATAGGCATAATGCATGATGTTTATTTAACTTTTGAAGTAGAGAATCTTCTAAAAGGTGTAACTTTTGATTTATAGCTCTATTTTCATTTGTTTGAAACCACCTAGCTTGATGAGATCTACATTTTAAAATGATCTATGATTTTTTGATCTATGATCAGTTTGACACTTGGTAAAATCCTCAAAAAACCCTTAGAAGACCTCCAAAATGAGCTCTAAAGTTGCTAAAGTGCAATACCAAAGAAAATATAAGTAGAGATCTAGTAAGGGTAATGTGTAGAAACCCTTAAAGTATGCTAGATATTAGCAAACTAAAATGATGGATCTAGTAAATATTATTGTATTATCACAAAAAGCTATGAAAAATGTGTAGTAGCAAGATTTTGCAATTGATTCACCCTATTTTTATAAATTTTGGTAGGAAAAAATTGCAATTCACCATATCTTCTACATGAATTTGGATACGATTCACCTTGATTTCAAAATAGATTCACCTTATTTTTATAAATACATTTTAGGGCTTCCAACTTATGCATAACCCTGGTTAAGACATCCCTAATTCCTTAAGAATAAGATGAGAGTTCAGGGAATTTTTATCTTTTCACCCTAATTATCTTAAAACACAATAAAAAATATTGATATCCCTTCGTAAACCTTATTTTAAGTCATATTATTGATATTCTTCTTAAAGATATAGGACAAACTATCCCTTGGATCCCTACATTATTTCCCAAATTACAAACACACTCAACACTATTAGTGCAACAATTTTACTTTACTTGATGACTTCTTAGACAATCCATGCATACAATAATATCATATGAACACAAGAACATCATCAAGAGGTCTAAACATGTGATCTAATATCTAAAATTAATTTCACACATATTCACTTCACTCTTAATAGATTGGAGAGTACTTAAAACCATTTCCTCTTGCCAAGGTTTACCTATCTCTTGCTCTACCAAAGAAAACTTTCCTACTAAATTAGAATTAATAAAAGAAGTAGAATCTATAGGGTCAATCAAAATGGAAACTTAGTGACCCAAAATATTACCTAAAGTTTTAATTGTAGTCATTTGGAACTCAACTTTGGTAGTTTTGCACAACTGTATAAACTCAATGTAAGTTTGGTTTCCCATTTGAGTAGAATATGATTGGGATGCACTTCCTCTTCCTACTTCTTGTTTATATTAAAATGGATCGCTAGAAAAATGGGTACCCCACACAAAAACATACTCTTGGTGGTTGCATGCTCTAACAACTTATATTGGTCCTAATTTGATTTTGTTATTAAACTCTAGAATAAAAAGTAAGAGCTCAATGAGAAGGGGAAGGAGGTCGAGACGGTATACCTCAACTTGGAAATCTTCCCATGAATTAACCTAGAGATATTCACTCCTTAAATATACCCAATATTACCCAGGTGTTGTAGGTGAGTTGGAGAGGAGAGGGCAATCCTCCAAGGGAGGTCCCAGGTTCAAATCTCCACCTACCAAAATGCTGAATTGGGTATCCAAAATCCAATTGATAATGTTGGTGCAGGCAGGGTCGGGTGCAAGCAGGGTCGGGAGGTCCCCTGTTCGTGGTCTCTTAGACCAAGGCGACCCTGCAAGGGGTTTTTTGCTTAAAAAAAAATATACCCAATATCTATTCAAATTGATGAGATTAATATTTAATTTATTGATGCAGGAGCCTATCTTCCAGAGAATATAACTTTTGATCCAATTGTTGGACCGGCTTGAAGATTCTTCAGTGTGTTATCAAGCCCTAATTCCTTCATCTAGTGCCCCAAAAATAGATTTTAATGTTTATTTAAAAAAATGAGAAAAAATAATATTTGGAATTTAATAACTTCTAGACATGGGTAGGTGTTGAGATTTTCTAGGAGGCTTAATGTAGGTGATATGATGATGTGTACTAATTTAGAGGGCTATTCGAGTTTTTTTGGTGATTTAAAAAAAAAAGTGGGTTTTGGCTAAAAATAACAAAAAAACCCAAAAATAGTAATTTATTATTTTTAGGGCTTTAAGATTTAGGGTTTTATTTTTATGGTTTATTTTGGGATATATATTCCCTTGTATCACATTGTAAAAGGGGTGAAATCTAGGAATGAGAAGATAAAGCATATTTTTTGGTTTATTTCCATTGTAGCTCTTATGTAATTGGGGGATTTACCATTTTATTTCTGTTTGTTGTAGTTTTATGTGACTGGAGGTTCTTTATTCTGATATCTTGCATCTAGATTTACATCATTTATTGTCATTGAGGGGGATTACAACTATAGTTAGAGAGATTTTGTATTACCTCTTGGTAATCGTTTTACTCTCTAGCCTCAAATGGACCACTAGGGTCATCTTTCAGTACTAAGGCTTATTGGTAAATATTCTACCAAGTCGATGGGTTACTCCTAATAATTTGAACTAATGTTGGTCACAATCGTATAAAAAATTGGCTCACTTGCATCACTTCATTTTCAACTAAAGGTATCTTGTTTAGAAGTCATACAAAATTTTGCTCATATTTGTTTAAAAGTACATAGAATGTATGAGGAGGTTTAAGGTAAAATTAGAATGCAAATAAACCTTTTAGAATGCTTTAGAAGTGACATAGGGGTTAATCAAGAATGCCCATTATCCCCTAAATTAATTTATTTTTTATATCGATAAACTAAAGGAAAGGTTAAGTTTGATTGAAGAGGATGGTGTTTGTTTGTGATAGATGCGATGATACTTATATGCAGATAATTTCATTCTATTTACAATGTCAATATAGGGTTTAACAAAGCATTTAAAGGCCTTAGAGAACTTTTGTAAATAGCTAGGCATGCAAATAAATATCAACAAAACTAAGATCATGATCTTCTCTAATAAAAATAAAGAAATTTAGATAATTTTTTATTTTGAAGGAAGTCTTTTAGAATAAGTAATAAACTACAAAAATATTTGGATAGACTTCAATCATATGCTCAATTGGAAAACATGTAAAATGAATAGAATATTAGGAGGATAAAGAGCACTTTTTGCATTACAAAATAAAAGCAGAGACACTAATTTATGGGAATAGAATGCCATATGCGTTTTATTTGGCTATTAATAGTAACAATGATGTTGTATGTGTGTGAATTATAGTTTGGTGATACATTAGAATTGAAATAGAGACGAATAGAGAGGATTTAAAAAATATTGATTACAAAAAAATTAAAAATAAAAGAGTTAGTTCCATATGAGATTCTTCTAGCATAAATAATTACCTTTCATATAGAGACAATTACTATGGCTTATCTTCTAGTATATTTAAACACATTGAACAAATGATCTAAAACTGTAATAGAAGATCTAAACAAAAGAAACAAGACATGAATGGAACAAAACGAGAAGTAGATGAAAAAATAGATTATTAAATTGAATGAATGTTCAAATAGTAACAAAGATATAAAGACATTTGTTAAAAATTATTAAAAGCAACTATGTAAAAAAAAGTTAGGAAGAAAGAAAAAATGTCATCATGTTAAGATTAATCTTATATACTCAACACTAAAAGTTCTATATAAAAACAAACATTAATTAGAGAGCCAAGATAATTATAATCCAATTAAAAACCAACTTATACAAATTTAAATATAAAATAGGTAAATGAAAAAAAAAATGAAAAATAAGATATAATATATTTTTAAAAAAATTGAAATAAAAACACATTTTATTTTAAAAAGTAAAATAAAATAATATTTAAAATTACCATGATTATACTTTAAAATACATTTATTACAAGTATTTTTTAAAAAAATCATCATAAAAAAAAAAAAAAAAAAATTAAAACTACAAATGTTTTTAACCTTATAATTGTTGGAAATTAAAGCAGTATAAAAAGGTAAAAAATTTGTTTACAATGGTAAGCTTTGGACCTTACCCTTTTACCTCCTTGGATGACAATTGACTGGGCATATTGGACGACATGGGCGGTAAGGCATTCGACATCAATTTCCCTTCCTCCTTTCCTCCCTATTTTTCTTCATTTCCTAACTTCTCCTATATTTCCTAAGGTTGTTAAATCAACCCTATTTAAGCATTGTAATTTCTAAGTTTCGTAAGGTTAATGAATAATATTTCTTATTTCCATTTTTCTTCAAGACTCATGTGCCACATCTGGTATCAGAGCCAAGGCCGGAGAGGGCCCAAATATTGAGGTGGAGGAACCAGCAGCATGAGCACCGAGGTAGGCGAGGTCAAGTGGGGCTCGCAACACGTGATCCGAGGTGAGGTCGAAGAAGGCCCACGAATCACAAATCGAGGCGAGGTCTGGAGAAGGCCTGCACAACGAGCACGCAAGGAGGAGCAACCTAGGAGAAACCAACCAGAGAGTGCCATGTGGTGAGAGGAGAGCAAGGCCGACATAGACCAAATGATATAGAACCGACACAGATCCGATTACATGGCAGAAGGAGAACCGACAACATGGCGGACGAAGGGTTACATGGCAGAAGGCAACAAGTAACTTGGCGACAGGTGACAGGCTAAAGGAGGCAAAATGGTGGTCACTTATTTCTCGAAGGCAATCAAATGACTAATGACTATGTGATCGTTGAGGGTTTTAAACACCTCAAGCACTCTCGCATAGTCGATGTGGGACTAAAAGTCCCATTTTTTTTTCTTTCGACGCGACCGTGAGAAGAACAAGTAAGGTAAGCTTCCCTTGCCTTCCCGTCAAGCCACGCAGCTCGAATGGCTCGAGGATCCAGCTGTAAGGCATCCGCCTTCCTGCAGGTCACGGGTTTGAAACCCGACGACGAAAAAAGCTTTAAATTTTTTTATTAAAAATCTGATCCGAAACAACATAAAATTGTATTCATTCCCTTTGGTTCTCATCGACAGTGGTGGCCGAGTTGGTTAGTGCGATTTCTTGATGCCAAGAGGTTGCGGGTTCGATTCCTGCAGACCATAATTTTTTTTTATATAAGTTCTTTTATTTATTTTTTATATTATTAAAACTAATTATATTATATTTAATATATTAAATATAATTGCTTCTTTAAATTTTTTTTATGGCAATTATCTTTTAATTTATTAAATAGTAATATAGTTTTTTAATATTATAAAAGAAAGGAAAATATTGTCTAAGAGACAATTATTGTAATCAAAGGGCACTTATTTTTTTACTTGATTCAAGGAATCACAAACTGTAGAACTCTTGTGTAATAAGCCTAAGAGGCTTAGTTTTTTTTGTAAAAGATACCAAGGATCAAATTGTAAAATTGTAAATAGGCATTGATAATAAGACCAAATGGTTGTTATCATGCCTTACGTGCAATTTTAGCAAGAGAAGGTGCAGATAGGTTTTATGAAAAAGTAAGAGGTTATGGGGTCAACATTGTTTTTAGCCAACTTCAAAATACAGTAATAGCACATCAAAGGCATCTTGACTCCGGGTACGAGGTAGACTTTGAAGATAACTCATTCAGGAGTCAATTTGAACAATCAGAATCTGTTGAGCAAGGAGCAGCAAAAGCAGAGCAAAAGTATTGTAATTGTTGTCAACAAAGACAGATTGATGCAGTGATGCAGTTCAGAGGTCAGTCAGATCAAGTGCAGAAAATTTCAAGAAAAACAGAGGGGACCCAGATTCAGAAACTTGCAGAAAAAGACAAGGAAGAAAACTGTCGCGATATCGCGACATGGTTCCTGTCGCGATTTCGCGACATATCGAAGGAGAGAGAAAGTGCATAAGAAAATGTCACGATTTCGCGACATATCGAAGGAGAGAGAAAGTCCATAAGAAAATGTCACGATTTCGTGACATATCGGAGGAGAGAGAAAGTCCATAAGAAAATGTCGCGATTTCGCGACATATCGGAGGAGAGAGAAAGTTCATGAAAACTGTCACGATTTCGTGACATGTCGGAGAAGGACAAAGTGAAAAAGTGTCGCGATTTCGGACAGAAATTTAAAGAGTGTAGCGATTTCGCTACAAGTCCAGAAGCCAAAGTGCAAGAGTGTAGCGATTTCGCTACAAGAAAGAGGAGCGATTGCAAAGAGAAGGATAGACACAAGTAGAAGCCATGGGGCATATGTGTAGCGATTTCGCTACAAGTGCATATCACAGAACAAGATGATGTAGCGATTTCGCTACAAGTCTAAGCTTGATAAGACGAAGCACGAGGAAGCACCAAGGCAACAAAATCGTAACAATCTCGATACATGCTAGATTTTCGGAAGATGCAACAAAGAAAAATGTTAAGTTAGAAAGTTGTAGCGATTTCGCTACAAGTAAGGTGTTTGCAGCTGTTGGAAGCTAGGAGCGTCGCGATTTCGCGACACCATGATGGATGACGTCAGCAAGACTAAAAATGTCGCGATATCGCGACAAGTTGACAGAGAAGCCTCAGGAAGCAAGGAACGTCGCGATTTCGCGACAACTTGGAAGGTGACGTCAGCAAAACTAAGAAGTGTCGCGATATCGCGACAGGGTGAACGAAAAGCCGTTGCAAGTCGGAAGCGTCGCGATTTCGCGACATCTTTGAAGATGACGTCAGCAAGTCTAAAAATGTCGCGATATCGCGACAAGTTACCAGAAAAGCCGTTGCAAGTCGGAAGCGTCGCGATTTCGTGACATCTTTGAAGATGACGTCAGCAAGTCTAAAAATGTCGCGATATCGCGACAAGTTTCCAGAGAAGCCTCAGCAAGCCAGAAATGTCGCGATTTCGCGACAACATGGAGGATGACGTCAGCAAAAGCGGAATGTGTCGCGATTTCGTGACATGTATCATTTTCGCGGAGGCAAGCGAAGGAAAGAGGAGGAAAGCGAAAAACGTCGCGATATCGCGACAGGTAATGGTTTTGGCGGGAAAAAGTTAAATATGCATGCACAGTGACGAGTGTCGACCAAGCATGCTGCCAGTTACAGTAAAGTTAACTGGAGTCAAATGTGCGATTCCCAGTGACAGGTGTTTGAAAAAAGACTAGAAGAAAAACTACGACGATTAACTGGAGTAACAAGGATAGTCACGAAGCAGCACATTTAAGAGAATAACAGCTATTGCAGGGCCGTAATGTAGCATGGCTGGCATGGCGGCAGTAACGGATCAATGCATTGAATGCAGAACAGTTGTTGCAGGAGTGATTATACCGAGAACCATTTACAGAGATGCATTAACAGGTTGCGTGTGTCAGAAAGGCGATAGCGAGCCGAATAGAAAGATCGACGCAAATAGAAAAGAAGTGTCACAAGAAAGTGAAAAGGTTCTAGAAGGGCGGTTACGTAGAGTTTAGGAGAACGAGTCAGAGAGCATCGAAACGCGTAGAAAGGCTGTCAGTCTGCATAGAAAAGGGTGTCAGTACCAGCAGAGTAGAATGTCAGAAGAAAACGGCGAAAAGGTGGAACGTGTCAGAGAGAGATTTTGACAGATCAATTACAGCCGAAAATGCATGAAAAAGTTGGAGGGAAAATTGAGCCGTTTCAAATTGAGCCATTCGAGGAAATCAAGGATATAAGGATCGAACTGGCACAGTTAGAAGGTTACTGCACTGTGCATTATTGAATACATCAAAAGGCGTAGTGTGGTAAAAGAGCTGGATGAACAACAGCAAGATTTTTGAAACCTACACATTTTTCTTGTAAAAACAACAGAGAGGTTTCAGATTTGAATAGAAGCTATTGAGTCTCTAACAATTCTTTCTATGCTTCTGTGGGATGTTTGTATGTCTTGTAGACCGGTGAGGGTCTTGAAAAAGAGAAGGCATTTTATATGTCATTATTTTTATTAAAAATTAAAATCCAAGTGGGTGCTTGGTAAAAGGATTTGGTGCTCATATACGTTGCAGCGAGATAAATCAGGGGTTGGTGCTCCTTCCAGTGGTTTGGTAAACCTTTTGTAAAGATTGAATCCTTGCAAAGACTGGATTTGGATCGTAGTCCAAACGGTCATTTTTGAGGAGTAGCCACATTGGTGAACCTCGTTAAATCCTGTGTTGTGTGATGCTCTTGTGCTATGTTTGTTGTATTTGTTTTTAAGCTTGCAGTATTAAATTTTAAGAGTAGCAGATTTAATTTTTAAATAGTTACACTGATTCACCCCCCTCTCAGTGTCATTGTGAGAATATCAATTGGTATCAGAGCCAGGCACCTGTACAAGCTTAATCAGCTAAGGTGATCTTGGAAGACACACAATGGCCGGTGGTGAAGGTTTTTCTTCTAACAAAGCTCCTCTGTTCGATGGAACAAATTATTCCTTCTGGAGGCTCAGGATGCAGACCTATCTATGTGCATTGGGTTATGACATTTGGGAATCGGTTGAAAATGGATACACCATACCCACTGTTCCTCCAACAGATGCGGTTGAGAAGAAAAAGTTTGAGAACAACTCGAAAGCCAAGAATGCTATTATGTGTGGATTAGTAGACAGTGAGTTGATACGCATCATGACTGCAAATCTGCTAAAGATATATGGGACAAACTGCAAAGCATTCATGAAGGAGATAGCAAAATCAAGGAAGCTAAGCTGCAAACACATCGTGCCCAGTTCGAAGCATTAAAGATGACCGATGATGAGAACATTGAAGCCTATCTGCTGAGAGTAAATGGGATCATCAATGCAATAAGAGGACTCGGTGAAGATATGGAAGATGCAGTTGTTGTAAAGAAGGTTCTAAGAACTCTCAATAAAAAGTTTGATGCAAAGGTCTCTGCCATAGAGGAAGCAAAAGATTTAAATCTTTTCAGTATGGATGAAATGCATGGTTCTCTAACTGCATATGAAATGAGGATTGGACAAACTAAGCCCTCAGATAGAGAAGCAGCTTTCCAAGCTCAGAAAAACATAAAATCTAAACAAGAATATGAGGAAGAAGAATCTGCGAGATGAGACTGAAGCAAACTTTGTTAGGAAATTAGTAAAGGGAAAAGGAAAACATAGAGGCAAGCTGTCGTTCAAGTGCTTTAACTGTGGTGGCATCGGGCACTTTGCAGCAAAATGCCCAATGAATGAGAAAAACAGAAGTGATGAAGGGACACACCAAGAAAGAAAAGTCTGGAAAAAGAAACCGCAGTTTAGAAAAAGGAACTTCAAGAAGAAAAGTTTCATTTCCAGAATATTGATTCTTACGAAGACAGTTCCAGTGAGGACTCGGAAGAAGAAAGCTGGTGAAGCCTTGTTCATGGCTTTTGAAGAACAAACAACTGAGAAAACACAGGAGTGTGAAGAAAAATTAGAAGATGAGGCTGAGATAGATCTGGAAGGTGAGTTAGTTGCTGCACTTGAAGAGTTAAGTGCGAGAAGGAAAAGAAATAAAAATATTTCAAGAAAACTTGAGGATGCTGGCAAATTAATAATCGGTTTGAAAGTACAAAGCTGAAGAATACAAGAAAAAGTCTGAAGATTTTGAAGCTCATTAACCAGTGAAAATAAATGAGTGCAATAAGCTAGAAGAAGACATAGTCGGATTAAGGCTGCAGCTAGAAGAGATGAATCAGAAACTGAGTTGTCATTATAAATTCGAAGACAGTTCAGCCAAGCTGAATAAAATGTTAAATGATCAAAGACCTACGGGTATCAAATTTGGGTTGGGCTTTGATGAAGGAGAATCCTCAAAGGACTCAAAGGCTGTAACTGTAGAACCTATAAAGAATAAAGACAAAATCAGAGTTGAACAAGATAAACCGTATCATGCAAAGGAAAACAATAAGTCCAAGCTTGAAAGGAGTTCTGCAAATGATGGATTTACCAAAGTCACATATCATAGAAGAAGAAGACCCATGGCTCCTACTACAACATGGCAACAACCATTACCCAGGTACACTCGTTCCTTTTCTGGTTATTGTTTTAAATGCAATGCATATGGTCATAAAATTTCAAGTTGTAGATATAATGTAGAACAAAGAAATTTTACTAGTAGAAATATTTTTTCTCCTTTGATAGATTATGTTTGTAGAATGTTATAAGCTGCCATAACTTCGGCCATATTGCAAGGAATTGTCGTAGCTCTTTTGCAGGAAATAAATACCGGGAAAGAAAGCATCACTCGAGTTGGATCAAAACAGTACAGAAAATTTCCCAATAAAGCTGTCACAAGCCAATGAAAGGGAGAAGGTAAAGCAAGTAACCAGATCTGCTGTCAAATCTCAGTGGAAAGAAAAGGAACAACCGAAGAAAGACAAGGAATCCCTGATCGTTCAAACAGCTCTCAAAGCACAGAATAAATCTGCTCCTTGGATTCTGGACAGTGGATGCTCCAGTCACATGACAGGAGACAAACAGAAGTTTGATAAGCTACAGACATACGAAGGTGGTTACGTGAAATTCGAAAACAATGATGGAGCAAAGATAGTGGGTAAAGGATCGGTTAAGTTAAGTGACGGTAAAATCAACTCTAAGGAAGTTCTTTTTGTGGTAGGATTGAAGCACAACTTAGTGAGTGTAAGTCAGATTTGTGACAGAGGTCATGAAGTAATTTTCAAGAAGGAGGGCTGTGAAGTAAGGAAGACAAGAAATGGAAAGTTAATAGCCATTGGACTGAGAACTTCTGGAAATTTGTATACACTCTCGGAGACTTCGGAAGGAGCTTGCTTGGTTGGACGGGGAAGAAGAAAATTGGTTGTGGCATAAAAGACTCGGTCACATAAGCTTTGATAATCTGGTAAAAATCAGCTCGAAAAGAGCAGTAAGAGACATACCCACTATTGGTAAACCATCAAACAACATTTGTGAGTCATGCCAAAAGGGGAAGCAAACCAGATCTACTTTCAAAGCAAAAGAGTATTTCACTAGCAAGCCATTAGAACTGATTCACACTGATTTGTGTGGACCCATGAGGACAGAAAGCATAAATGGATACAAATATTTCATGTTGTGTATAGATGATTTTTCCAGAATGACATGGGTACTCTTTCTAAAACAGAAATCAGAAGCCTTTGAGATGTTTAAAACCTTCAAAAATCTTGTTGAGAATCAATACGGAAAAAGAATTAAATGTTTGAGATCAGATAGAGGAGGAGAGTTTATTTCAGATGAGTTTGCAGAATTCTGTGAGAACCATGGAATAAGAAGACAGTTTTCAGCAGCAAGAACACCTCAGCAGAATGGAGTAGTTGAAAGAAAGAATAGAACTGTGCAGGAGATGGCAAGAACCATGTTAACAGAGAGCAAAATTGCTGACAGATTCTGGAAAGAGGCAGTTCATACTGCAGTTTACATTCAGAATAGATGTATGTTGAGGCCACATGAAAACAAAACACCTTATGAACTGTGGTTTGGCAAAAAGGCTACAGCAAAATACTTCAAAGTGTTCGGCAGCAAGTGTTACATTAAACGGACTGAAGCCAATCTTGGCAAATTTGAAGATAGAGCTGATGAAGGTATCTTTCTTGGTTACTCAACAAAAAGCAAAGCTTACACATGCTACAACAAAAGACTAAAGAAAATTGTGGAGAGTGCGGATGTGAAGGTTGATGAAGGCGAGGAAACAAGAAATCAGCAAAAGTGAAAACTACCCGACCTATGAAGAATTTATTGAAGAAGATGAAGATCAAGAAAAGGAAGAGAGACAGAAATCAGATTTAGATGATTTGGAAAGAGAAGAAAATAGAAAATACAAAACAAGTAGCTGGCAGAAAAATCATCCCAAAGAGCAGATTATTGGGGACCCTACAGTTGGCATTCAGACAAGAAGAAGAGTAGTAAATAACTATTCTCTGTTATCCAGCATTGAGCCCAAAAATATTATTGAAGCAAGCATGGATGAAAGATGGATGGAGGCAGTAAATGAAGAACTAGATCAAATTGAGAAAAACAAAACCTGGGAGTTAGTACCAAGGCCTGAAAATAAAAACATAATTGGTACTAAATGGATATTTCGAAATAAACTGAATGAAGATGGACAGGTTGTAAGGAATAAAGCGAGACGTGCAGAGGGATATGCCCAAGTTGAGGGGATTGATTTTGAAGAGACTTTTGCACCGAGTGGCCGGACTTGAAGCAATAAGACTATTTTTGGCTTTAGCTGTTCATAAGAATTTCAAGGTTTATCCAATGGATGTAAAATCAGCATTTTTGAATGGAAATCTTGAAGAAGAAGTATATATTGAACAGCCTGATGGTTTTCAACTTTGTGATAATCCTAACTTTGTTTGCAAGCTGAAGAAAGCATTGTATGGCTTGAAACAAGCACCTAGAGCTTGGTATGCAAGATTGGACAACTATCTCACTAAGCAAGGATTCAAGAAAGGTATGGTGGATAGCAATTTATATGTGAAAACTGAAAATGGCAATTTCATTGTCCTAGTTGTTTATGTAGATGATATAATTTTTGGGAGTAGCAATGATGAATCATGCAAAGACATAGCAAACAAAATGCAGAAGGAGTTTGAAATGTCTATGATAGGTGAACTTTCATATTTCCTTGGATTACAAGTTAATCAAACCGAAAAGGGGATTTTTATTTCTCAAATTAAATATGTGAAAGAAATGCTGAAAAAGTTCACTATGGAAGATAGTAAGCCAGTGAGCACCCCCATGACAACAAGGTACAAGTTGAGCAAGGATGATAAATCTCCGGATGTTGATCAAACAATGTACAGATCAATGATTGGGAGCCTGCTGTATTTGACAGCCACCGGACCGGATATCTTACAAGTTGTTTGCATGGTTGCAAGATTTCAGGCTAGTCCAAAAGAGACTCATGTAACAGCTGTGAAAAGGATCTTTAGGTACCTCAAGGGTACTATGGAGTATGGGCTGTGGTATCCAAAAGGAAAAGACTTCACTCTCTTTGCATATTATGATGCAGATTGGGCCGGATGCATTGATGACAGAAAAAGTACAAGTGGAGGAGCATTTTTTCTTGGAGATAAATTGGTAGCATGGCACGGTAAAAAGCAAGAATCAGTCTCTCTATCCATAGCCGAGGTAGAATACATTGCAGCAACAACATGCTGTACACAAATACTATGGATGAGACAAACATTGAAAGATCTAGGTATTCACTTCAATGAGCCCATTTCAATCAAATGTGATAACACTAGTGCAATCAACATTTCAAAGAATCCAGTAATGCATTCCCGCACCAAACACATTGCAATCCGGTATCACTTCTTGAAGGATAAGGTTGTAGAAGGAGAGGTCAGATTGGAATTTGTTCCCACTATAGAGCAAGTAGCAGACATATTCACCAAACCTTTACCAAAGGAAGTTTTTGAATACCTTCGGAAGAAGTTGGGAGTAGTCACACTTCCCAAGCACTGACTAGCTATGGGAAATACATTCTCAGGGGGAGCATTCAAGTTATTTATGCATGAGAATGTTGTGCATAGACTCAGGGGGAGTCTGCAGCAGCCCTTTGGCATTATTGGCAAAGGGGGAGAAGAATTTGAGCAAGGTTACAGTGTGTTGCCAACAATTCCAAAGGGGAGATTGTTGAGCAAGGTGCAGCAAAAGCAGTGCAAAAGTATTGTAATTGTTGTCAACAAAGACAGATTGATGCAGTGATGCAGTTCAGAGGTCAGTCAGATCAAGTGCAAAAAATTTCAAGAAAAACAGAGGGGACCCAGATTCAGAAACTTGCAGAAAAAGACAAGGAAGAAAACTGTCGCGATATCGCGACATGTTTTCTGTCGCGATATCGCGACATGGTTCCTGTCGCGATTTCACGACATATCGGAGGAGAGAGAAAGTGCATAAGAAAATGTCATGATTTCACGACATATCGGAGGAGAGAGAAAGTGCATAAGAAAATGTCACGATTTCGTGACATATCGGAGGAGAGAGAAAGTCCATAAGAAAATGTCGCGATTTCGCGACATATCGGAGGAGAGAGAAAGTTCATGAAAATGTCATGATTTCGTGACATGTTGGAAGAAAGAGAAAGTGAAAAGTGTAGCGATTTCGCGACGTAAGAAAGTTCATTGAAAAGTGTAGCGATTTCGCTACAAGTCCAGAAGCCAAAGTGCAAGAGTGTAGCGATTTTCGTAGAAGTAAAGTGCAAAAGTGTAGCGATTTTTGCTAGAAAAGAAAAAAAAAAAAAAAGGAACACACAAAACAAAAAAGTGTAGCGATTCAAAAAAAAAACACAAGTTAAAAGCCATGGGGCATATGTGTAGCGATTTCGCTACAAGTGCATATCACTGAACAAGATGATGTAGCGATTTCGCTACAAGTCTAAGCTTGATAAGACGAAGCACGAGGAAGCACCAAGGCAACAAAATCGTAACAATCTCGATACATGCTAGATTTTCGGAAGATGCAACAAAGAAAAATGTTAAGTTAGAAAGTTGTAGCGATTTCGCTACAAGTAAGGTGTTTGCAGCTGTTGGAAGCTAGGAGCGTCGCGATTTCGTGACACCATGATGGATGACGTCAGCAAGACTAAAAATGTCGTGATATCGCGACAAGTTGACAGAGAAGCCTCAGGAAGCAAGGAACGTCGCGATTTCGTGACAACTTGGAAGGTGATGTCAGCAAAACTAAGAAGTGTCACGATTTCGCGACGGGGAAAAAAGAAGAAAAGCCGTGCGAGATCGCGATTTCGCGACATCTTTGAAGATGACGTCAGCAAGTCTAAAAATGTCGCGATATCGCGACAAGTTACCAGAAAAGCCGTTGCAAGTCGGAAGCGTCGCGATTTCGCGACATCTTTGAAGATGACGTCAGCAAGTCTAAAAATGTCGCGATATCGCGACAAGTTTCCAGAGAAGCCTCAGCAAGCCAGAAATGTCGCGATTTCGCGACAACATGGAGGATGACGTCAGCAAAAGCGGAATGTGTCGCGATTTCGTGACATGTATCAATTTCGCGGAGGCAAGCGAAGGAAAGTGCAGGAAAGCAGAAAACGTCGCGATATCGCGACAGGTAATGGTTTTGGCGGGAAAAAGTTAAATATGCATGCACAGTGACAGGTGTCGACCAAGCATGCTTGCCGATTCTGATAAAGTTAACTGGAGTCAAATGTGCAGTTCCCAGTGACAGGTGTTTGAAAAAGACTAGAAGAAAAACTACAGCAGTTAACTGGAGTAACAAGGATAGTCACGAAGCAGCACATTTAAGAGAATAACAGCTGTTGCAGGGCCGTAATGCAGCATGGCTGGCATGGCGGCAGTAACGGATCAATGCATTGAATGCAGAACATCTGTTGCAGGAGTGATTATACCGAGAACCATTTACGAGAGATGCATTAACGAGGTTGCGTGTGTCGAGAAAAGGCAGTAGCGAGCCGAATAGAAAGATCGACGCAAATAGAAAAGAAGTGTCACAAGAAAGTGAAAAGGTTCTAGAAGGGCGGTTACGTAGAGTTTAGGAGAAGCAGTCGGAGAGCATCGAAACGCGTAGAAAGGCTGTCAGTCTACACAAAAAAGGGTGTCAGTACCAGCAGAGTAGAATGTCAAAAGAAAACGGCGAAAAGGTGGAACGTGTCAGAGAGAGATTTTGACAGATCAATTACAGTCGAAAATGCATGAAAATGTTGGAGGGAAAATTGAGCCATTTCAAATTGAGCCATTCGAGGAAATCAAGGATATAAGGATCGAACTGGCACGGTTAGAAGGTTACTGCACTGTGCATTATTGAATACATCAAAAGGCGTAGTGTGGTAAAAGAGTCTGGATGAACAACAACAAGATTTTTGAAACCTACACATTTTTCTTGTAAAAACAACAGAGAGGTTTCAGATTTGAATAGAAGCTATTGAGTCTCTAACAATTCTTTCTATGCTTATGTGGGATGTTTGTATGTGCTGTAGACCAGTGAGGGTCTTGAAAAAGAGAAGGCATTTTATATGTCATTATTTTTATTAAAAATTAAAATCCAAGTGGGTGCTTGGTAAAAGGAGTTGGTGCTCATATCTGTTGCGGCGAGATAAATCGGGGGTTGGTGCTCCTTCCAGGTGGGTCTTTGGTAAACCTTTTGTAAAGATTGAATCCTTGCAAATACTGGATTTGGATCGTAGTCCAAATGGTCATTTTTGAGGAGTAGCCACATTGGTGAACCTCGTTAAATCTGTGTTGTGTGATGCTCTTGTGCTATGTTTTTTGTATTTGTTTTTAAGCTTGCAGTATTAAATTTTAAGAGTAGCAGATTTAATTTTTAAATAGTTACACTGATTCACCCCCCCCTCTCAGTGTCATTGTGAGAATATCAGAATCCATACAAGCTGCACCACAAGAATCAGAGTATACACACTACAGTATTTCAATGGAAATATTAGAACCAAAATCATCGAAAATAATATTGATAAGTGACGATGAAGAAGAAGTAGCAGATAATTTTGTGAATCAAGAGATAGCATCCTCACATCAAGAGGAATAAGCAGTGAATGATAGAGTAGAACAATTCAGATTTGACTTAAATTTGTAATCTCTTCTTTCTTCCTTCTTCTTATTTCCTTCTTTCAAACAACAAAGTACTTTATTGTAATCGTGAAATAAAGAGATTTTTTTGGTAACTATGGCCTCACATAATAGCTTACCTATACCAGAATTTAATGGTTATGACTATGAGTATTGGTCTATAAATATGAAGACCTTGCTCATAGGAAGAGGTTTGTGGGACATAATAGAAGAGGGCTACACAGAACCCTCAGACTGGAAAATACTAAGTACCACAGACAAGAAAACATAAAAAGAAGAGAAAACGAGCAACTCTTTTTCTCTTTCTCATCTCCAAGCTACATTGGAGAAAAGCATATTTCCTAGAATCGCCGCTTGTACAACTGCACAAGCTGCATGGAAAGCATTGAGTGATGTATTCCAGGGTAGTAATCAAGTGAAGCAGGTAAGACTTCAAACATTGAAGAGATATTTTGAAAATCTCTAAATGAAAGATGATGAAAAAGTCAATGATTATTGTGTTAGAGTAAAAGAAATTGTGGATAAAATGGTTACACTAGGCGAAGAAATCAAGCCTGAGAATTGTAATAAAAGTGTTGCAAACATTTACATAGAAATGGAACCATATTGCCATAATTATAGAAGAATCCAAAGATCTTTCCCTTTTAACATTCGATGCATTAATCGGATCGTTAATGTCACATGAAGAGAGGTTTCCTGAAACTCCAACCAACTACGAAGATGATGATAAGGCCTTCACTTCCAATAAAAACAATGGAAGAGGATGGGGAAGAGGTCAAGACAGAGGTAAGCAAAGAGGTAGAGGTAGAGGCAACTACAGAGGAGGCAATAAAAACAGAGGAGGCAATTCCAACAGAGGAGGCAACTCATACAGAGGAGGCAATCAACAAAGAGGTGGAAATCAAAATCAAGGAGGAAATAAAGGACAAAGTGGAAATCAAGGGCGAGGAAGTGACAAGTCAAAATCAGCTTGTTTCAACTGTGGCAAGCCATGTCACTTCGCTCGCGATTGCTGGTCAAAATATTCACAAGGCAGTAGTAGTCAATATGGTAATTATGGAGAAGAAGATGATACCTCTAATATTTTATTTCATATGGACAATCAGAACAAAATCTAAATGACACATGGATTCTGGTTACTAGTTGTTCAAACCACATGAGTGGCAAAGAACATTTATTTGCTACTCTAAATTCCACTTATAAATCCCAAATCAAATTAGGGGATGATAAGACATTGCAAGTAGAGGGTATTGGAGCCATGGAGGTTCCAACCAAATAAGGACTAAATAAAGTGCATGACATCTATTACACTCCAAAGCTCCAACACAATCTGCTAAGCGTTGGAAAAATGATGGAAAATAATTACAAGCTTGTATTTGATGAAGGACAATGTATCATTTTTGATAAAAATAATTGTAATCGTGTCATCACACAGGTCTCCATGACCAAGAATAGGTTATTCCCTCTCAAATTTGATGAGCTAGGAGGAGCTCAAATTGCAAATGTAGCTATAAAAAATCCAAGTGTGCTTTGGCACTTGCGATATGGTCACCTTAATTTTGCTAGCTTGAAACTTCTAACTTCTCAAGCTATGGTGACAGGACTTCCTAAAATCAATGAACAAAAGGAGGTCTGTGAAGGATGTGCTTTGGGAAAGCACTCAAGGTCAAAGTTTCCAAAAGGAAAAGTGTGGAGAGCCAACTATCCACTTCAGTTAGTACATTCAGACATCTGTGGACCAATGCAAACATAGAGTCTCGAAAACTATTCTTATTTTCTCACTTTCATAGATGACTTCTCTAGAATGTGTTGGATTTATTTTTTGAAACATAAATATGAAGCTTTTGATTGCTTCATATATTTTAGAAACAATGTAGATAATCAAAGTGGAAATTATGTAAAATGTCTTAGGACAGATCAAGGAGGTGAATACTCCTCAAACGTATTCTTGAAATATTGTAAAGCAAGCGAGATTAAAAGGTAATTCACCACTGACTATACCCCACAACAGAACAGTGTGGCTGAGAGAAAGAACCACACCATAGTTGAAATGACGAGATCGATGCTTCAGACTAAGCATCTAACTCATATGTACTGGGCAGAAGTTGTAAGAACCAGTGTATATATTCTAAATAGAAGTCCTACTTCTAGTTTAGATGGTGTCACTCCTTATGAGGGGTGGTATAGAAAGAAACCTAATGTAAAGCACTTCAAAGTGTTTGGTTCTTTAACATATACACACATTCCTGATGAGAAAAGGAAGAAGCTTGATCCAAAAAGTCAAGCTTATATATTTGTAGGGTATTGTGAGTCTACAAAGGCATATAGACTCTACAATCCTAAGACTCATAAAGTTATACTCTCCAGGGATGTAATTTTTGATGAAGGGGGAGAATGGGGTCATCAAAGAATTTTTTTGATGATGAGTCCCAAGATTTAAGTTCTTCACAGGTACAACAAGTGTCTCCAAAGAAAATCAAAGACACACCACCCCCTCCAGGCCCATACATGAGTACTACATTAAGTACTTCAACCGCCACTCCAAGTCCTCCACAGATATTAGTAAATTCTTCATCGATGGACATTGATAGAGACTCTCCATTGAGAGGCAAAAGAACATTACAACATCATCAATATTTTTAAATGTTCGATCAGAATTTCCAGAGAAGATTCACTAGAAGCCAAGCTAGTGAGATGAATACAATTTTGCGACAACTTGAAAATTTGCAATTGTATGGAGATGATGACTCCCATGATCCTAGGGGAGATGTAGTCAATTATGCTTTATTGGCTAGTACACAGCTAGAACCAACTAGCTATGAGAAGGCATGTACTCAAAATGTATGGCAAGAATCCATGAAAGAGGAAATAACCTCTATAAACAATAATGATACATGGAAGCTAGTAAAGCTACCCAAAGGAAAAAAATGTGTTGGGTGTAAATGGGTCTATAAGACCAAGTACAATGCTGATGGAAGCATTGAGAGGCATAAGGCTAGACTAGTAGCAAAAGGTTTTACTCAGAAATTTGGCATTGACTATGAGGAAACCTTTGCTCCTGTTGCACGACAAGAAACAATCAGATCAGTTATTTCCTTAGCAGCCCAAAAAGGATGGAATGTTCAACACATGGATGTGAAAAGTGCTTTTCTGAACGGATACTTGATAGAAGAGGTTTATGTTCAACAACCTCAAGGTTTTCAAGAATAGGGAAAGAAGAACCTTGTTTACAAATTGAAGAAAGCACTTTATGGCCTAAAGCAAGCACCAATAGCTTGGTACTCATGCATTGATGACTATTTTAGCGAGTATGGATTCACAAGAGGCAAAAGTGAACCAACTATGTACTACCTAAAGCATGGAGTAGACATTCTCATAGTTTTTTTGTATGTGGATTATCTAATATTTATGGGTAGTAACAATAAAATGAATATGGATTTCAAAAACTCCATGATGAAATAGTTTGAGATGAAAGATCTTGGTTTAATGCGATACTTCCTAGGGATGGAAGTGCATTAATCAAATAAAGGGATCTTCATATGTCAACACAAGTATGCTCAAGACATGATCAAGAAATTTGCCATGGAGCAGTGCAAATCAGTTACAACTCCAACTGGACATGGGATCCAATTGAGCAAGGATGATGGAGCATCATAGGTTGACATGACCACTTATAGAAGCATGGTTGGGAGTCTGATGTTTCTCACCAACACAAGACCCGATATTCAATATGTTGTTTCTCTAGTTTCAAGGTTTATGGCTAGTCCATCTGAGCTGCATATACAAGCAACTAAAAGAATCTTAAGATATGTAAAAGGTACATTGGATTTTGGAACCCATTACCAAAAATGTAACTCTCTAAAATTAGTTGGCTTTAGTGACAGTGACTGGGGCAGCAATATAGATGATAAGAAATCTACATTAGGAAATTGTTTTAGTCTAGGATCAGGACTAATTACATGGTGTTCCAAGAAACAAACTGTTGTAGCATTGTCATTGACTGAGGCTGAGTATATAGCCATAACACATGCTAGTATTCAAGCCCTATGGTTGAGAAAAGTTCTTGAAGAGATTGGAGAAATTCAAAATGGTCCAACTCGATTGTATTATGATAACATAAGTACCATTCAGTTGGCATGCAATCCAGTCCACCATAGCAGATCAAAGCATTTCGATATGAAGTATCACTTCATTCGAGATATGGTGGAACAACATATAGTTGAGCTTCAATATTGTAACACTTTGGATAATATTGCAGACATATTCACCAAAGGTATATCTAAAGCTCAATATATAAAGCTGAGAGACTGTATAGTCAGTATTCTCAACTTTAAGGGGGAGAATGTTGGAAATTAAAGCAATATAAAAAGGTAAAAAAATTGTTTACAACGATAAGCTTTGGACCTTACCCTTTTACCTCCTTGGACGACAACTGACTGGGCATATTGGACGGCATGGGTGGCAAGGCATTCGACATCAATTTCCCTTCCTCCTTTCCTCCCTATTTTTCTTCATTTCCTAACTTCTCCTATATTTCCTAAGGTTGTTAAATCAACCCTATTTAAGCATTGTAATTTCTAAGTTTCGTAAGGTTAATAAATAATATTTCTTATTTCCATTTTTCTCCAAGACTCACGTGCCACAATAATTATTCTATTTTGAATGAAATTTATTTACTCGTCCTAAGGCACTCCTCAAACCAACGATGGATTAAGGTCATGTGGCTGACAAGAAAACATGTGCGCCTTATAAAATCCACAAAATATTTTAATCGCTTACCTAAATTTTTTCCCGTTTTGTTTCGAAAGTCAATCTCCACTCATGCTACTTCACTCGCTTAGCAATGAAAAAATTGACTTTGGCAAGTTTTTTTTTTAAATTAGTAACAATGGATATTTAATATTATTATTATAAATTTTAATTTGTTGTGCTAATAAATTAAGATTTATAATAATGATATTAAATATTCATTCAAAAGAATTTTTTAAGTGTTATTAATTAAAAAAATTTAGTTTTTTAAATAAATACAAATTAATAGGGTTTGATTTTATTGGTTTATTTTTTTGGGTATATTTTTTCAACTTCTTTCACGAAAGGAGGAGTATATCTCTTGTTTTCAATTTAACAGCAGGCAACTAGACTGAGAGAGAGGCATAGAAGCAACCAATTGTCCATTCTTAACAATTGTCTTGACTCTTGAGCACAAACTTCTTTTATGTCAATGCTATGTAATTAGATTCATGACATACGACCAAGAAATGCCCTTGGTCTATTTGTAAATACCGGTTCTGTTAATATTCTCATTCATGTATATGAAACAAGAAGTCTATGTTCACTCTTAAAGTAATCTGCCAGATTTCTATAATTCCCCTTCCATAAAATCTATGGTTCAAGGAACTTTGAATCAATATGAGTTTTTTCCAACATTAAAAAAAATATGCATTGAAGTCTTAAGTAAGATAGAGGAATACATTAAGAGGAAAAACAAATAATTAGACACGCCTTGTAGGTTTATTTATTTATAGGTATTTGAATTCTGTAAACCACATAATGTTTAGTTTCTACATATTGTATAATTATATCTACAACTCTTCAAAAAGAAGTGGAATTGTACTTCTTCACTATTAGGATTAACCATGCAATTTGCCTCATATATGTAACTATAAGAAACCAAAACTTGTTTTATCAATAATTATTAATTATTTTATATCTATATATATAGATTATAAAAAGGGAAAAAAGGGAGCACCAAAGGAAGATCTTGTAGTCTTTTTTCTTTTCTCATTTTAAGATTAGGAGACATAAAAGTGTTAAGACTAAGATCATGTTTAATGTGTATTTTTGCAAACACCTACTTTTCTAAGGAAATTTGGGAACTAAGTTTTCTCTTAAGATCCACTTCTATCTAGTACGAACCCTTTCAATTTTGATATTTAATATTATATTTGATCTATGATACACAAACAAAGAAAATAAAAATTTAAGACTAAATAATGCACTTTGATGAAAAAATAACTCTCCATTCCCTTTTCAGACAAAAAAGGTGCAGTAGATAGTTTACCCTAAAATGCAAGCTACATGCAACTATAAATTAATAATTAAAATTTTCCTTTGCTAATTAAATTAACAAATAGAAACAAAAAGTCCTAATTACTATATAGAAGAAACATATCTCATCTCTAAAATATGTCATAAATGAGCATGGGGATGTGGAGTGGAGTTGGGGTTAAACCTTAACCATAGTAGGTTAACCGTGGGTTAGTTGTTGACATGGATGAGGTGGAAGGTGAGTCATCCTTGCTTATGCCTTGAAAATAAAAAAGTCTTCAAAAGTCATTTATGAATTCAAATCTACATAGGGATTTGAAATGGAGCAAGATTTAGATTTGACCAGGGTTAGGTTGACCCTAGGTGAAATGTTGAATTTTGGGTGAGATGGAGTGTGACTCACCATGTCTCCCATGCCTTTGGACACAAAAGTCTCCAAATGGCATTTAAGGCCCTAAATGCACATAGGGAGATGTGTGGAGCAAGGGTTAAAGTTAACCCTAATTAGGTTGACCATAGGTTTAGCTAGGGTCAAATGTATGAGGTGGACTAGGCTAGTCAAAGAGTAGACTAGGTGAGGTGGCCATGAGTTAGATTGACCATGGGGTGGGGTTTGACAATAAAGTGATTTTTGACCAAGGTAAATATTTGACTAAGGTTAAGTCATGATGGTGGTCGTATGAGGACCCAAAGTTAAGCATAGGAAGGGGCTTGAGTCTCCCAAGGGGGCTTATGAAGATAGATAGCATTTTGAGGCTAATATATGCAAATTTGATGGGATTTGCAAATTGATCCACTGTGACGATGGGAGAAGTGGTAATGTGTGACTTTGAAGTGTCTACAATTGGTGAATATGGGGACCCTTGATCGAGGTCCATTTACTTGAATTTTCAAGGTGTATTTTTTTTTTTGGGTTTGGCTTGCCCCTGCTTTGATAATAATTTTAGTATTTTTATTTTAAATTGCCAATATTCCCACCTAAATAGTTGACCTTTTCACCTTGAAATTATAAACAAAATTATTTACATAATCAAATTTACCTATTATACCACTAGTATATATACCTAATGTGACAATGATACTCCTACATCTAAAACATTGATTCTCCTCAAAAAAGGACCTATAGCAACAAAAACCTACAACAACAAAAACTTGCAACAATGAAAAACCTACAACAACAAAAAATGACTTGTAGCAAGAAAACATAATTATAGCAATGAAAAGAGGGATGGCAGATGATAGGCAATAGAAAGGGGTATGGTGAATGATAGGTAACAAAAAGAGGGATGATGGATGATAGGTAGCGAAAAGGAGGCTGATGGAAAGTAGAAAGGGTGACATCAGATGATAGATGATAGGGAATAAAAAGGAGAATGATGAATTATAGGAAATAAAAAGAGGGATATTGGATGATATGTAGAAGAAAGAGGGTTGATGGACATCAAAAAGGGCGATAATAGATGATGGAAAACAAAAAGAGGATGATATTTTTAGATGATGGATAACAGAAAGGGGGACAACATTTTTGGACAACAATCAATGGATAATGTAAAGGGCAACAGTGGACGATGGACATCAGAAAGGGTGATGGTGGATGATAAAAAATAGAAAGAGGGATGATGGATGATGAACAATAGAAAGGGTAATGATAAATGATAGAGAAAACATAGGAAGACGATGGATGACAAATAGTAGAAAGAGGGACAATGAATGATAGATAGCAAAAATGGCGATGATGGATGATGGATAACAGAATGGGCAATTACGAATGATAGATAACACAAAGGGAGACAATGGATTATGAAAAGGAAAAAGGGGGACAGTGGACGATGGAAAATAGAAAGGGTATGATGAACGATGGATAAAAAAAAAGAAGGATGATAGACCAAATGCACGATGTTTTTTTTTAACTTTTGAAGTAGGAAATCTTCTAAAAGGTATAAATTTTAATCTAGATCTTTGTTTTTAGTTTTATTTTTGAAACCACATAGCTCTATGAGATCTATGCTTTAAGTCGATCTATGATTGGTTTGGTCGTTGGTAAAATCCTCAAAATACCTCTAAAATGAGCTCTAAAGTTGTTAAAGTGCGATACCAAAGACAAAGCAAGTAAATATCTAGTAAGGGTAAAATGCAGAAACCCTTAAAGTATACTATATCTTAGCAGCCTAAAATGACGTATTTGGTAAATATTATTGTCTTATCACAAAAATATATGAAAAACATATTGTAGCAAGATTTTGCAATTGATTCACCCCATTTTTATAATTTTTGTTGGGAAAAAATGTAATTTATCACGTTTTCTACATGAGTTTGGATACGATTCGCCTTGATTTCAAAATAGATTTACCTTATTTTTATACATGTATTTTGGGGCTACCTCCTTATGCATAATCATGGGTAAGACATCCTTGAATTACTTAAGAACAAGATGAGAGTCCATGGGTATTTTTATCTTTTCACCCTAATTATCTTAAAACACAATAACAAACTATTGATATCCCTTCCTAAACCTTGTTATAAGTCATATTACTAATATTATTCTTAAAGATATAGGACAAACTATACCTTGGATCTCTACATTATTTCCCAAATTACAAACACACTCAACACTATTAGTGTAACAATCTTACTTTACTTGATGACTGCTTAGACAATCCATGCATATAATAATATCATATCAATACAAGGACATCATCAAGAGATCTAAACATGTGATCCAATATCTAAAATTAAATTCACATATATTCAGTTCACTTTTAATGGATTGGAGAGTACTTAAAACTATTTCCTCTTGCCAAGGGTTACCTAGCTCTTGCTCTTCCAAACCAAATTTTCCTACTAAGTTAGAATTAATGAAAGACATAGAATCCATAGAGTCAATCAAAATAGATACTTGGTGACCCAAAATATGACCTAAAGTTTTAATCGTAGTCATTTTGTCCTCCACTTTGGTAGTTTTTTATAACTGGATACACTCAATGTAATTTTGGTTCCCCATTTGAGTAGACTATGATTGGGATGTACTTCCTCTTCCTGCTTCTTTTTTATACGAGAATGAATATTTAGAAAAATGGGGATCCCACACAAAAATATACTCTTGGTGGTTCCATGCTCCAAGCACTTATGTTGGGCCTCATTTGATTTTGTTATTAGGACCTAGACTAAAAGTAAGAGCTCAATGAGAAGGGGAAGGAGATCTAGATGGTATACCTCAACTTGGAAATATTTCCATGAATTAACCTGGAGATCTTCACTCCTTAAATATCCCTAATCTCTATTAAAAGTGGTGAGGTTTATATTTTATTTGTTTTCATTGACAAGGATTACAAATATAGTTAGGGAGATTTTGTATTACGTCTTGGTAATAGTTTTACTCTCTAGCCTCAAATGGACTACTAGGGTCATCTTTCACTACTAAGGCTTATTGGTAAACCTTATACCAAGTCAATGGGTTACTCCTAATAATTTGAGCTAATGTTGGTCACAATACTATAAAAAATTGGCTCACTTGCATCACCTTATATTTAACTAAAGGTATCTCGGTTAGGAGTTATACAACTTTTTGCTCATATTTGTTTAAGAGTACATAGAATTTATAAGGTAGTTTAAGCTAAAATTAGAATGTAAATAAGCCTTTTAGAATGCTTTAGAAGTGACATAGGGGTTAAACAAGAATACCCATTATCCCCTAACTTATTTTATTTTTTAAATTGATAAATTAAAAGAATGACTAAATTTAAAAGAAGAGGATGGTGTTCATTTATGAATAGATGATGCAGATGATTTCATTCTAATTACAATATCAACATAGGTTTTAACAAAGCATTTAAAGGCCTTACAACACTTTTACAAATAGACAGGCATGCAAATAAATACCAAAAAAACTAAGATGATGATATTCTCTAATAAAAATAAAGAAATTGAGTTAAATTTTTATTTTGAAGGGAGTCTTTTGGAAGAAGTATTAGACTACAAAAGCTTTGGATAGACTTCAATCATAAGCTCAATTGAAAAACATGTAAAATGAATAGAATATTAGGAGGATAAAGAGCACTTTTTGCATTACAAAATAAAAGTAGAGAGATTAAATTATGGGACTAGAAGCCCATATGAGTTTTATTTGGGCTATTAATAGCGACAATGATGCTCTATGAATGTGAATTATGGGTTGGTGAAACATTAGAATTAAAATAGAGATAAACAGAGAGTATTTATAAACTCTTCATTACAAAAAAAGTAAAAATAAAAGAGTGAGTTCCATATGAGATTCTTCTACAAGAAATAATTACCTTTCATATAGAGACAATTGCTATGATTTATCTTCTAGTATATTTAAACAAATTGAACAAATGATTTAAAACTGTAATAAAATATATAAACAAAAGAAATAAGGTATGGATGGAGTAAAACAAGAAGTAGGTGAACAAATATAATATAAACTTGAATGAATGCCCAAATAGTAACACAACCATAAAGACATTTTAAAAATAATAATTTAAAGCAACTATGTAGAAAAAAGTTAGGAAGAAAGAGAGAATGTCATATTTTTTAAATTAACCTTATATACTCAACACTAAAAGTCCTATATAATGGTAAACATCAATTGAAAAGCTAAGATGCTCATGGTCCAATTAAAAACCAACTTGTACATATTTAGATATAAAATAGGTAGATAAAAGAGACCCCAAAAAAAGGAAAAAGGATATATTATACTTTAAGGGGAGTTGAGATAAAAACACATTTTATTTTAGAATGTGAAATATAATAATATTTAAGCTTACTATAATTATACTTTAAAGTATATTTATTACAAGTATTTAAAAATTCATCATAAAAAATTTAGAGAAGATAAGTAATTAAATCATGTTTTAAGGTTTGCAACTACAAAACTTAAACTGTTTTTAACCTTATAATTATTCTATTTTGAATGATAGATATTTGTTCTTCCTAATGCGCTCCTCAAGCCAACAGATTAAGGTCATGTAGCGTGAGAAAGAAAACATGTGCACCTTATAAACTCCACAAAACATTTTAATCGCTTACCCCACTTTTTTCCTATTTTTTTTTGGAAACTCAATCTCCACTCACTTAGCAATATCCATTGCTACCATTCAAGATATTAAAAAAACCAAATACAACCCTAGATACATTAACTCTATATTTCTTGCTCTTATTCCCAAATCTCTTGAAGCCAAGTTATTATCTGATTTCAGACCCACTAGCCTTTGCAATATCATTTATAAAATTTTATCAAAGGTCTTAGCCAACAGAATGAAGGACATCCTCCATCTTATTATTGATCCTTTCCAAGGAAGTTCTCACCAAAGGGAGTTATTACTAATGGAATCATCACTATCCATGAGCTCATCCACTCTATTTCCAAAAGTAACAAAGCTAGTTTTTTCTCAAACTTGACATGAACAAGGCCTTTGATAGGGTGTTGTGGGATTTTCTCATTTCTATTCTATCTAAGTTTGGGTTCCACATAGATTGGATTGCACTTATTAAAGAATGCTTATCTACTGCTTGGTTCTCTGTTATCATCAATGGATTAGCTATTGGATATTTTAAGAGTTTTAGAGCGCTCAGACAGGGGGACCTCCTTTCCCCTTTCCTTTTCATTATTCTTGTTGAATCTTTAGGAAGAACCCTTAAAGTTACCTGTTCTCAAGGATCTATTTTTGGTATAAATGCCTCTTCCATCCTTCACCCCATCACTCATCAAAAATTTATTGATGAAACCATTCTCACCACCGTGTCTTCCATTCCCCAAGCCAAATCATCAAAAGCATTCTCAACACTTATGAGGAAATTACGGGTCAAAAGGTTAATTTTATTAAAAGTAAATTAGACTTCCTCAACATCCCTTTTTCGTAGCCAAATCAAAATTGCTAAGATCCTTGGTTGCACCATCTCTAGCTTTCCAGCCATTTATCTCATCTTCCTCTCTTCTTTGGTAAACATAATATGTGGAACAATGTTATTGAAATAATGTACAAGAAGCTCATTGGGTGGAAAGGAGATCTTCTAATCTAAGCATAAAAATCAACTTTGGTTCAAGCCTGTCTCCAAAGCATTCCAGTTTTTTTTGTCCGTTTTCAAAGCTCCTATCTCCATTTGTCAAAATATTGAATAAATATAGAAAATATTCTTATGGTGAGGTTTTGAAGATCATAAATGCTTCCACTTGGTTTCTTGGGATAGAATTTGCTCCAAAAAAGAGCAGGGTGGTTTGGGCTTCAGAAAGGTTGACAAGATGAACTTGGCTCTTATAGAAAAACAATATTGGAGGCTCCTAAAAGATGAAAAATCCATGTGGATTGAAATAGTAAAAAACAAACACATTCAGCATAAGGATTTCTTAAGTGAAGATCCTCTTTAAATAGGGTCTGCATTCTGGAACTCCATTCTTAAATCTATATCGATCATCAAGAAAGGGCATGAGTGTTATTTATCTATAAGGATGGTAATGAAAGATGTATTATTTATCACTTGGCAGGGCTCTTCCTTGGTTCTAGTGCAGTGGGTTAGAGTGTAGAGGTTCTATAAGCGTGGTATTGCTTTCATTTTTGACTACTTCTCCCGACATACTAAGAGTTGGATACCCTGGAAAAGTTTTCATCAAATTCACAATTTAAATCCTGGTGATAGAGATACTTATGAGGTGGTTATTGATAGCATTCCATTTTTATTGGTGCAAACTGCATAAGTATTTTCAAAAACCCTGGTGGTCAGATTGGTGTTGGCCTGGGGAGCTTCTGTTTTGCAATATAAAGCTCATCTAGGTTACAAATGGCTCACCCCGCAAGTTCCAATGGTTGATAAGCTCACTATGAGATGGGACTTAGTCTCTCTTCCCCCCCGATGGAATAAGAGGGAGCTTTCGGATTGCTTGGGCTAATTATATTGAACCTAAACAAAGTTTTTTGCTTGGCGCCTCTTGCACCAGGGGTTACCTGTTGGAATAAGATGATGCCCTTGGTTAGGGTTAAATTGTACCAAATGCACAGACTTGTACTGTTAGTGGTACTACTGCTAATGGCTGGGGGGCTTCGGCTTCTTCAACAGTTGGATGGACTTATGACCTTATGGAGGAAAACTTTAGGCCTTCTTTTTGAATGCATATTTGATACTATTTTGATGGTTGTTATCTGACTTTTTGTGAACTGTTTCTGACACTCTTGTGTACTCCTAACCACGGTAGCTAGTGTGTTGGTTTAAGGAGTGTGCTAATCCCACCCACCCTTTTTCTTGTATGATTAGATATTATTTTATTAATATAATAATTTTTCATAAAACAAAAAAAATAAATAAAAAATATATGCTAATGTCCAAAATACACGGAAGCATTGAGTAATATGGACAACTGGCATAGCCCACAAAGGCAACGACTGGTTGAGCAAGGAGTAACGTATTGCTATGCATATGCTTCTCTACCTTTTCTTGTTGAATGTCAATGTCTTGTCAATAAAAAGGACAAATAACAAGTAAAATTTTGTTGATTCATTTATTATTATAAACCATTAATAGGTTTAAATTTATTTGTTTATTTTGAATAATTTTTTAAAAGTAAAGTATAAGTTTTAAAAAGTTTTATATTAATTTGAATTTAGATCTTATAAATAAAAACCAAAACATATGCTACTATTATATCTTAATACCATATAAATAATATATATTTTTTTATATACTTCAACTTATTCCAATTAAAATTAAAAAAAACATATATTTTTTTTCCTTAAATAATGCTTGATCTAAAATGACTTTATATTCCATTATTTACCACTCGAGACAGGTCCTGTTTATTATCAGTCCTAAATAAGTCAGCGCCATAAAGTCTCTTTGCGAACCACCAGTCTAAGGACGCTCTGAAACTTTCAAGAGAGACATGAAAGCCCAGTGGCAATTACCGCGGTCCTACCCTCACCAACGAAGGAGAAAGTTAGAAGGTTTTTTTTTTTATTATATATAATTACATATATTTATCTGTTTTAATAATAATAATTTGTTATTTTTATATATATAAAAGAACATAAGATTATAAAAAGTTATTGTGAGGAAGGAGAAAGGAAGGAGCATCAAAGGGAGATTTAATAGTTTTTTTTTTTTCCCTTTTCTCACTTAAAGATTAAGGAAAATTAAACTGATAAGATTAAGACTATGTTTAATGTGTATTTTTTGAAATGTCTATATTTTTAAGAAAATTGTGGAATCAAGATTTTTCCTAAGATCTATGATGTACAAACAAAAATACAACTAACATAAACCTAAGACTAATTAATGTGAAAAAATTCTTTCTCTTTTCAGACAAGAAAGGTGCAATAGATAATTTACCCTAAAATGTAAGCTACATGCAATTTTGTTTAAATGCGTAGAAAATAATGATTCAATATTTTCCTATTTAAATCGCAGTCAAAACAATTTCACAAATTTGCCTTTGCTAATTAAATCAACAAACAAAAATGAGAAACCCCTATTTACTATACAAAAGAAACATATCTCATGTCCTAAAATACAAATGATAGAATGCAAGAAACCCAATTTTTTCATAGAAGCAAAAATTCCACCTTCTTATAGAAATGCCACTCACTCCTTACTAGTACTTTCAAAAAACTCAATAAATTCCTACAAGACAAATAAAAAAAGTGGCGATTAGTGTAAAAGGGTCCATCAAGCCTAAGCAATGATAGTGAATTTTTTGCTTTGACAATTAGACCCTTGTTTCTTGAGACAAAAGGATAGAAAATATGTAAATAAAAAAGATAACAAATGTTAACAAAAAATATTGAGTAGATGTAAAAAAGAGGAGAATAAACACAACCCAGACCACAAGTTGCACCTTTTCTAGTGGAGAATTGTTGAAAGATGGTTGTTAATGAATTGATGCTGCTTTGATGTCGTTTTGATGCTTGCTATAAATTTCTCAAAAAATGAAACGATGTAGGTTCTGTTGAGTGAATATTTCGTCCTACTACAAATAAACACGCAACTAGAGTCTCAAACCCGCAAACTCTTTCTTGCAAAGAAAATTTATTATTTTAATTTCTCCAAGTTTCCTGTGAACAAACATTCATATGCATATAACCAATTAAGACAAAATGCAAATAAATGAATGTAATCTAGAATAACTTATTTTCTGCAAGTAACTGTTAACAAGGGGCCTTTGATGATTCCCAACAAACTTTGTAACCCTAATCTGTTAAAATAATCTAACCGCATAAAGCAAAAGAAAGAACAAAAAAAACCTTTCTTCTTTTATGATCTTGAAATTAATGAAACCCTCCCTAGAATGAATTAGCAACCTCTTTTATCTTTGGCTTAAAGAAAGATTTTAAATGAGAAAATGCGTGGTATAGGCCACTTCATTTTAAGCTCTTCGTGTCTTTAGCATGAGGTTCATTTTATGGTTAACTGGTTCATTTTATCTTTCATTTAAATGTTACGGCTATTTCTACGTTAGCGTTTGGAGTTAGTAAAAATATAAGACCGTATCTGGGAATGCACCGAATCCGAATTGCCAATCTTCGAATGAAAAGGGTAAAAATAATATCAGAACCTAGAACCGCACCATTGCTTATGAAAATCAGCTGGAAAACTAAAATAGGACGTTAATTCGGTTAGCAATCTCCTCCTTGCAAAACCCCAAGTTGTGAGATGAAGTTCTAAAACAACCTGACCTAACAGACCTGCACTAACACATAGTCAAATCAGATTAGATGCAAGACTCTAAGGAAAGAAAATGATTGCATCATTCTGTCATTCACCTATCGTAACCCATCTCATGGTGTAAACGAATAGATACAAGAGAAAATAATGCAAATGAAAGATTAACAAAGAAAATAGTAGTATTAGCTTCAATCTCCATTTGGTTTTGCACACAAAAGTTGCTCTTGCCAAATAACTCCTTTATTTTAAAAATAATGCTTTCTTGCTACAATTTCCAGCCCCTGTATCCACATTCGCTTCGGCTTTTAAACTTTTTGCTGCGGCTCTTGGTTGCTCTGCGACGCTTCGTTTCACTTCCCATGGCGCTTCGCTTCATTTTCCTGCTTTTTGGCATTTTTTTACCCTTCGCTTGAATCTGTAACGTTTGATCTTCTCTGCTATTGTAACTGTCGATCTGAAGCATTACTATGACCCTCATGCCTTTCTGCCACGTGTTCAGCGCTCTCTGTATGCTCAGAAATGGTCCCATGAAAATTGCGATCAAAAAATAGCTCGCGGCCCTACTCCTTCGCTTTCACAG